>JAWWNH010000066.1:0-2724166 GCA_034641385.1 Darevskia mixta | reverse complement strand
CCGTTCACCTTCCTGCCGCAGCGGTACCTATTTATCTACTTGCACTAGTATGCTTTTGAACTGCTAAGTTGGCACAAGCTGGGACAGAGCAACAGGAGCTCACCCCGTCACACGGATTTGAACTGCCAGCCTTCCAATTGGCAAGCCCAAGAGGCTCAGTGGTTTAGACCACAGCACCAACCACTGCTGACGTTTGATTGGAACATACTACCATCATGCTGGCAGGGATGAAATTGCTTTGTTGCTATTTTTCCAACCTGGCAAGACATTCCCTATAACTTCTTGTAACCACTACACACACTTCCAAAAGCTGTTGATACCTGCACTTGCCCGAATAAGGTAACATATGTACTATTAGGAAAGCTATAGAAAATATCAACAAAATGTGAGAGGAGAAGTCATATGCTTTATTCTTAGCAGCGCTGAATCACCATTAGTCCAAATAAAGTCAGGTAAATTGTTTCAGATGATAGAACACAGTTTCTTGTTTCTTTTTCTTTCTTCCTTTCTTTTTAAAGTTTCAAATGTAGCTTCCTAAATCAGAACAGAAATCATGTTTTCAGCAGCTGGGATATGAAAAGCATAAAGCTTCTCAAAAGCCTCACAGCTCATGGCCATGCTCTTTCTATCTAAACAAATGTCTGTGTTTAACTAGGTTACAAAGTGTGTCATTGCCAAGTCTGAATATAATACTGAGCTTTGTCTTTGTGTGGTCGTAATAACGCAGAGATGCTTGAGGATCCTGTTGTTCCTTAGTGACCTTCTGTAAGGAAAGGCCTGCTTGTGACAATGCCAGGGCACCCAGAAGACAGCTCATGGAAAATATGGCATCGAGTAGGACTGTGCAAGCCCCACCTTTCATGATTTGATTCACAGTTCAATTCAGCTATTTGAATCCAGTCCCAAATTGGGTCAAACCAATCTGGACCAATCCAACCCAAGCTGAAAATCTGAATATTGTACTCCCATTCACTTGCACTTGTGTTGCTTTTGCATTGCCTCTGCACAATGTACTCACAAGAGTCACACACACACACACACACACACACACACACACACACACTGTGGTAATAAAGATAGACACAGAAAATAGGACACAGCTGAAAATAAAATGCAATCCTAACCTTAAAAACTAGGGCCAAAATTGTGAGAGAGGGGGAATAAGGAAAGTGACATGGCCTAAGTAGCTAAGACTAAGTCACAGACAAACTTTTTTGTAAGAATGGGACTAGTACTGATGTGGAAATGATGGGAAACAAACAACTATAAGGCTGAGTAGGGTACTGAGAAGGAAACAAAACACAAGCTAAACAAATGCCACCAAACTCCACCAAATTCTTTCTATATGAGACAGAACTTACAAAAGAATGAAGGCAGTGTGAGCTTGCTGCATTTTAATACTTTAACCCCACCCCACCCCTGCTGCCCCCAAAAGCACTGTGATCAGAGTGTGTTTGGTAAGATTCTAGCTCAAGGTTGGAAGCTACAGCTCTCAATAATGAGTAAACCCCAGCTTTCCTCCTCCCCTTCTGCCTCACCCTGGCATTCTCCTTATATAGTGTTATACTTAATAATTGCAACACTTTGGAGAGAGTCTGTTTGGCTTTTACAGAGACTGTTTTGAGCTCTGGGTCAGCACAAATTACTACCATTTGATTCAGGTCCACCCAACCCATTCTGTAGTGATTTGTAGTTGCCTCAACTTGATCTGTATTCAGCACAAATCAGCCTGATCTGTTTGTGTTTTAGACAAAGTGGTTGTACAGCCCTAGCAAGGACCACCTTTCTCTCTCCCTCTCTCCCTCCCTCTCTCTCTCTCTCTCTCTCTCTCTCCAGCAGATTCTTTTTGAGAACAGATTGTTGCATCTACTGCTCTGCTCCAGCATTTTGTGACAGATAGATAGATAGATCAGTTAGGGAATCCCTCACTGGTAAGGGAACCCCCACTGGGCTCCCCATCACATGCTGTTCTTGGCCCTTGCATAAAATACTTGACAAGTTCAAGTGCAGAATAGCTTGAAAGATACTACGGTAGGTTGTTGTTTTTTTGTCACCTTCACAGTAGCTGTGTGACACCTGCAAACTGTGGTGCATTCCAAAATCAGCATGACTCTGTGCCCATTGAAGCAGCATCTAGAAGGGCATACCTTAATGAAATACCAGCCCTGAGTGGGATAGTGTATGTGTAGTCATTAGGGTGGCACTGGACCTCAGATGGTGTCAGGCTTTTCAGGTTGCTGTTCTGCTCTTGCTGGAAAGAAACAATATTGTTCCATGGTACCCTGCGTTCTCATTCAGACCTGCATTTCAATTCAGTTCCAAGACTTTTATTTTATTTTAGCTGACGGGAACACAAAAGGCTAAACACAAGCTTCCAACTTTCCACAGGTTCTAGAAGCATTGCCAGCAAGGACACTACTTGGCAATGCTCCAAGCCTATTACACTACTTTAAGGCAAAAGTGAGAAGGAAGAGGAGAATTTGCTGCTTGAGTCTCTAATTTGTCAGAGCAATGTAGTCAATTAGGGTTACAGAGAGCCATCATTGCATCAATGCTAAAATACTTCGCTTTTACATCAAGTCAGCAGTCTCCAAGTCTTTGGGAAGATAACAATTATTGAAACAGCCAATCAGTAAAACCATTCATTTTTAAAGTACCCATAAAAAGTGTGTGTGTGTGTGTGTGTGTGTGTGTGTGTGTGTAAAACACCTTAATTCCAACCAAGTATGTTCCTGTATAAACAACATCTTGCATCAATTACAGAAATGATCCAGCTTTGACTTGGATGATTATTGAATTATTCACATGGAGCAACTTCCACAACTTAGCACTAACCACTGAGGTCATCTCTCTCTCAGTACTTTTGTCTGAATTTGTGGTATGATGACAGAGCCAAGAGTAAAATCTTAGACTGCAATGGAACATAAAGGAAGAGATTTTATTTTATTTATAAATCCTAAAGCCTCATGTTAGCATCTGAAGTGTTATGCTAATATGGAACGACATATACCGGTAGTTAGCCTATTGGTCCATCTAGTCCAGTATCTGCATTGGCAGCAGCTTTCTAGGGTGCCCAGCACAGGTCTTTCCCATCACCTGCTACCTGACCATTTTACTTGAGATGCCAGGGATTGAAACTGGGACATTCTGCAGGTAAAGCGTTTGCTCTATCACTGAGCTACAGCACTTCCCCCAAGTATATTTAATTATAATTTATTCTACATAACATTACAGATCAAGGAAATAAGTAAGTAGCCATTTTGTGGCACTATTAGACATACTCCAGTCATGCAAATCTCTTGATTACCTGTCAGCATTGGTGCATAATCAGCCAGAAGCAACAGCATGGGATTCCAGAATGGTTGGAAGGAATATAGCTCAATTGTATGTGGGGAACCATTTTCTATGGTGATCCCAGCTCTCTTCTGCTGAAGGATAGGCTGATGTCTGTCTCATTAGGCTGCCCCTCCCCAAGCTAGCATGTTTACCAAATACAAACATGCAGAGTATAACCTCAAATAATCTAGTCAAGATACTCAGCGAGCAACAGATACGAGATCAGAGCTTTTTCAAAAATCAAGTTTTCTTGAGAAAGTGTAACAAAATGGCAATCTAATGGTTAGCTATGAAGGCTGGAAGGAGAGAAAGGGGGATGAGGCAACACAATGAATTGCTTCTGAGACGAGGATGGGGTAATTCAGTGGGAATTGAAAAGCTAATGAAAGAGAGAGAAAAAGACAGAGTAAGAGAGTTATACATTTCATTTCTTATGCTCTGGGCAAACATGAGGGTGGGCTAGGGGAGATTTTTATTGTCCGGGTAAATCCAAAAGGAAGGTAAGAAGAAATGACTTCCCTTGGCTATGGCAAGATTTTACCAGACTGGCACTCAATGGGAGTGAGAGTTTGAAAGAAAAGAAAAAGAGTACCCAAAGCCATGATCCCATAGTAAGTCAGGCTGTCTTTACAACAAGATGGCCTCTTGCTGGAATCCCGTGGAGCACAGGGGTTCAGAGCAGCAAGAACAGGCACCCAAGCTAAAAGCCACCCAAACCTAGGCACAATATCTGCCAGTCAAGCTAACAAAGGATACATGGAGGTTTGACAGGTTTGTATAGGACTTAGAAGACTCATTGAGCTCAGGGGTTCTTAGGCTGTTATAACCTGTGATCACAAAGACTCACAAAAGAAATTGTGATTACCAGGCACAGAAAGGACAAACCATTGTCTTGTTGCTGCTTGACAAAGGAGATAGTCTAGGCTTTAGGCTGAGTTTGAAGTAGTTATTGGAAAGGACACTTGAAATAGCCTCTTCATGTCCCTGTCCCAGATTTCACTGCCTTCAGTGTGTTGGGAAGGGAAGGCTTGCAAGGCTGAGTATGCTGTACTCATGCAGTCTCTCCATGAAATAAATAACCTTGATTTCCAGGTGCTAAATTGTGCAGAAAGCCTAGGTGGTATCCAGAAATGCACTTCCCAATACATGGGGAACAAGCTGGTGGTGAGGATGTGACGTTGGAGAGGTAACAGGGTGAACCAGAGTCCCAGCTTTCATTTTAAAGAGAGAAAGAAAGAGAACCTGAGATATGAGGCAAAATGTGAAGGCACTATTCTTTTCATTTGTTTTGTGAAAAACTTGCCTGCTCGCACCTTTCACTTTATTTGGATTATTTACAAATACAACCAGCCCAGAAAAACTCCACAGGCCACTGGTGGGTGGGGCAAGAAGTCAAAGTGTATGGAGTAAGGAGTGTTGATTTTACCTTTGTACAGTAGGCTTGCTTCTGCACACACTCACACATTCCTCTCTATCTTCCATCTAGGCAACCGGCAAGCATTATCAGAGTTCAAGGACACATTTTCACCCAGCAAAATCACTCAAGGAGTGTGCAAAGCAGGGCTGGTGAGGGATATGGCCTGGGGAGAAAGGGTGCAGCAGAGAAGAGTCCAGAGAGCCAGGCAGAGAGGCCAGGGGGAAAGGCTGCATTCAATCTCTAGGCCTAAGATTCCCCATCCTTGGGACAGACGGAGTGGGCATTCCCTTGACAATTTCAATGAAGGATTTCAGTGACAACTTTCAAGTAAAAGTTCCCCTAGTTTGCTTGGTCCTTAAGTAGGTCCTTAATTAGCTCCTGTTCCCAGATAAAATACAGTCTTAAAAATCCAAATACAGTGGTACCTCGGGTTAAGTACTTAATTTGTTCCGGAGGTCCGTTCTTAACCTGAAGCGTACTTAACCTGAAGCGTACTTCACCCAAGGTACCACTGTACAGATTAATACACCCAGAAAAGTAACCTTTTGAGCCAAGATATGGAGGATACAGAAAATGGTAGCAGAATAGTGCTCTCCAGCATTTGGCCATGCCCACCCAGCTTATCAGAACTATGCACAAAAGCCAAAAGAAACTCTCCCACTAAGGTATTCCCAGCTGTACTATGCTGCCTCTTTAATATTATTATACATTACACTAAAACATTTGCAATAATTCTTACCATGGCAACAAAATTGATTGTATCTCTATATAGGTGATAACAGTGAAAATAAATGCAGCTCACATCTGTTCTGTGATCTTGTCATTGACTTAAATGCGATGACCAAGGACAGCACTATAAAACTATGATGGTATCAATAGATCTAGGTTCTTCCTTAAGCCTTTAATATTGCTTCTGCTGTAAGAGGAAGCAAGCATATCAGAAGCCAAATGTGATTCTCCCCCCTCCCCATTCCCTTCAGGAAAAAAAGCAGACTTGAGAGTAATGAATCTGGCACACTGCACCACTTTCTAGTTCAATGAGGTGACAGTATCCTAAGGTGAAAAGCAGGAAAAGTGCAACATCTGAGAGAGGCAACAAAGAAAGTGAGAGAGACCAAGGGCCTTAGTGTGTACTAAGAGTGAGCAGCATACTCAGCAGCAAGGCAACATAAGAAATTTATTGTAAGGCAGAGCCTGACAGTGCTGTCTTCCTGCACAGAGGAGCTGGAAATGCAGGCGCATTAGAGCATTGGCTAATCACAGCCCATACTAGGGAAACAGGCCTCAACTGCTAAGCAGGAGAAACTAAAGGACAGAAATGGCCTAAAAGCAACAGGGAAATAGTGGAGAGTGGCAAAGACAGGCTACAGTGACTACAGCCATTACCGTGACTTGCTCATGGAAGCCTGGGAGCCTAACTCTGACCTTGTTTAGCTGCAGACGTGAATACCTCTGCACATCTTGAAGTAGCTTCCATGTTAGGGGTGGAACTAGGATATGTGCACATCTAACAAGTGCATACAGAGTTCTTATTCTCTCTGCATTATTGAACTGGGGTGGGAGAATACCCTACATTTTAATTAGCATAATCTGTGTTTTATTTTCACAAGCCCTTCAGCCTCCAAAATAGAGCTGGAGGGTCTGTTCCCCATGGATAACTGCAGTGTTTCACGATCTCAACTTTCTAGAGCAGTAGGAAGTTCTATGGTAACTACACAGTATTACTGTAGTTTCTTTGTGAGAAGAAAGTTCAGGAGAGATGTGTGTGTGTGGTTTGTCCGCCATATATGTTTTTCTTTACAAATGTGAAGTTTGGGCTGTGGGGAAGCAAGAAGTCACATGATTAGGCAATTATTGGTACAAAATGGCATGAGTTCAGTTTCTTGAGATCTGAAAATGCTAGCCAGAATCCCCTTAGCAATCTTTCCAAGCCAGCTCCAAACTAAAAGCATTTATCTCTATCCCTCCTCCATACTTCAAAACCAACTCTTTACCACTCCCAGTATCAAAATCTAAGTCTGCTTTAAGGTCCAAGTAAGGTCTTCACAAAAGTGGAAGTTTTAATACCCAATTTCTACTATTCTGTGCCTGCCTTGATATAATTTCCTTCACCATCTCACTTCAAATTATTGAAGTCTCACTAGTTACTTGCTATGTTAGGAAACACAGTTCTATGGGCTTTTGAGCTACCTTCATCAAATGTGAGTTAACAATAATTTTAATTAAGAAGCTGGAGAATTGGGCTTATGTGAGCGTTCATTGGCATTTTGAAGTGAACCTGCAAAACGGATGTCTCTTCAATGGGTTTGTAGCACACTACTGAAAAGCACACACAAATACACATTCATTTTTACTCCCATGAAAGCTTGTACTGCAAAACTGTAGAGTTACAAATGGCCAGAGCCTCGGGAGATAGGGAGACCATTGTTGATAAATTGTGCAGGCAGCTAGAAGCGCATTTACTGAATGGATGTCTGAAAATAATTTTCCACTAACCTCTGAAAAGTTAAATCGATAAAAAATGAAACATTTAACTGAAAATATAGTCATACCTACAAACTTAGCACGTTATGTGAAGTAAAACTATGAGGTGGTAGTGGTGGTGGCTTTTTAAGAAACCTTTTTCTCTCTAAGTATAAAAATTGCTAAGATATTAAAAGCAGTAATATCTTCACATATCATTAATTAGATTGCTGACCATCTATTGCTTGTCTTACTCTTCTTCATTGTCAATACAATGATTCATTACTATTATGATTACCACCATTTATTCTTAGTTTTGTATGGATAACGTGGCAGGCAGTGCTCTATCACTAACAGCAGCCTAAATCACCATTAATGGTTCATCATGAAAAAGGTTTTATTCAAGAATCTCCAGGATAGGATGTCTACCATGGTCCTTTAGAGGCAGTAAGGAATAACAGAGAACCTTGTCAGGAGGTACACAGACATGTTTTTGGTACTTAAAAAAAAATCAAAATCAAATCTCCTAAGCAAAGAACAAGGCTTGTTTTGGGGCTCTAGTTCTTTGAATAAACTCCACTTTGCACATGTTGATTCTCTCTTTTTAATACCGGTACCTAACCCTAAAGCAGAGCTTTCTAAACTTTTCATGTTGGTGAACACACTTTTTAGACATGCATCATTTCATGACACAGTAATTCAGTTTTACTAGCAAACTGGAGGTTAAACTAACCTCCTTTCAGCCTCAGGAGGAGCTCAGGGAGCGTTCATGTGACACACCTACACACTGCTGCTGACACACTAATGTGCCACGACACAGAGTTCAGAAAGCTCTGCCCTAAAATATGGAAATCAGCTGCAACTCTCTGGCTCATGATACATTAACGATATTGTCCAACCCTGAAATATTTAAGTTTTTTTCTTCTATACACATATGCTCTCTTTTCCCCCTATTTCTCCACTTGCAATCTTAACCATTCTCCTTTCATGACCTGACAATATATGATTATGTAGCAATTAGCAAGTCAATATATGTTGAAGTTGTGTACAGGTTGTGTTCAAGGATAATACCGAATCTGGAACTTGACCATCAACATCAATAATAAAATGACTGTCCAGTTTTCCTCAAATATTCAGCTATTTTTAGAAGCCAAACCCATTCCTTTTTATCTGTTTGGAAGTATCTGGGAAGATAAGAACTCCTGCACAAGTTACACAATATAAAAGTGTCTTTAAGGCTAGGTCTAATTATACTGTGTAAATTCAAAAATGAAAGAAAAATGCTTTGCATTGTATATATGTCTTGCATTCTGTGAAGCAGAAAAGTCTCACTTGAGAGCAATTCTAAGATAACACATGTGATTCATGGGTCTTAGGCCAGGCATAGCCATGAATTTCTCACATAGTTGTTTGGCCATTTAAATAAGCTGAAAAGAAAAATAAATAAAACTGTCACATGTCACCATTAAAGTTAAATCATATACCAATTATTCATAATGTTAAAGTCACAAACCAATTATTCATAAGCAAATCAATACAGGGAGAACTGTAATAAAAAGCACTCTAAACATTTGATGAATATTGATATGAATACATGTTTATATTAAAAGTTAATTGTTTGGTTTTGTGACCCTTTGCTTACTGCTGAAAATTCACTGGCACAGAGTAAAAGTAAGTTCATTTAAGTTCCCCAACTTAACAAATACTGCATGTAGAAACAAGCATTTATGAATGAATCTCTTTGTTGGATCGGGTCCAATAAACAGAGTAAGAATGAACATCTAATGTGGGTAATTTATAAGAGCATTTATGTCATTAATGAATGTACAGATAATTGTTGTCTGTTCTGACTAGCAGCAGCTCTCTAAAATCCCCGGTAGCATTCTTTCTAGTTCTGCTATCTGAGATCCTTTAACAGATGACTGTCTCAAGTACTGAGCCATCTGCATGCAAAATCTGTGATTCACTCTTGCTATGGACTATTCCATAGATTCATCCAGAACCTAGGATGAATCTACACCTGTCTATGTTACATTGGGTCCACACAGATGTCCAGATTGTTTGGGTGCAGCCAGCTTTGACAGAACCAATTAGTTTGTTGAGTATTTGCTGAATTCAAGCACCCCCCATCCCCAAACAGGTGTTTGACATCAAAGCTGACCATCTGTTTGGTGGGTACATGTGCACACAACCCTCTGCTACACTGATGGTCTTTGGATTTGAGCCACACTGTATGAAACAAAATTTACAGTACAGGAATCACCTCAGTGCTCAACCAACCAAGTGAAAGAGCAATGTCACATCAAGTACGAAACCAATTATGAGGAAGCACACAATTCAACGTTCAACAGAAATGCACTTGACTCAGGGAAAGGGGGAAAATATGCTAGATAACTTTCGATTACAAATAACACTGAGGAAATCACCATCTGGTTCCCAATGTTCCATGTAAGAACAAAATTTTAAATTCATTGAGCAAATTATCTGGAATCATGAGTCACTTTGCTGTGGGAGGGGAGAACACCCATCATGATAAGTTTAGGATAGAAATGTGTTGCCTTGTGTGACCAAATCAATGATAAGCAAAAGGGAGAGACTACACATAATCTTACTTAGTAGACTGTAATTCTATGTGTTTAAGGGGTGTCTGCAGAACTTGCCTCCAATAGTTAAAGACATTGTTTATGCACAAACGGAAGCATAGACTTATAGATTTTCCTTGGGTGGTTTAAAAACAAACAAAAAAACCAAACAGAAATGTAAACCCTTTATTTAGGGTTATCATCTTGTTTACAATCCACCAGTCCACAAGGAACTGCACTACAACACCATGGAACTATTTGCCTGGAATCAAAAAAGTTCATTTTCCCAGAGAAGCCAATTTAAAGCTAAGTTCATGTCACTTCTGTTTCTCAAAGCAAAATGAAATGAACCCTATGAAATACTGGCATTCAAAAATATGGCTGCACTTTCACATTCCTGCTCAGGGATACAAGTACCGGTAATGTACATAAATTAAAAGTAAGAAATAAACACTAGCAGTCTGCACTTTGCTCTTGCCTGAACAACAGAGCACTACAGTCTGCCTGCTACACTTCAGGATCTATTTTGCCAGCTGCTAGACCTAGGGACTGACTTAAAGTTCCCTAGGTTAGAGAACACACTCTCAGGTATGTTCCTGGCGATGTCCTGCTGAAGTTGTCACCCTCACTTCTCTTTCCACTGATCTACCATTGCAGCTGGCCTTTATATATTGTTTCAAACTAATGAGAAGATCACCCATGTTTTCCATCAGCAGTTTCTGCTGTAGTTTAAAACTGCCTTGTTTTCAGAACAAGTAATAGGCCAGCCAACTACTTTCTTGGACCAATTTTATAATACTTCTCCCTTTCAATTTAGTCCCTTGTCCTGTCCTTACATTCACTGAGAAGCAAACTCATGTCTCTCTGGTCTCTTATATAAGCCCAGTACTGCTGGTAAAAAAGAAAAGAGAAAGCAACATTTTGCCTTTTACAGAATGATCACATCACCATTAGACTTCCTGAAAATTCTCTCTCAATAGTGCAACTATTTTTTTTAACTCTGCAAAACATTTAGGGTCATCATTTTTTTATGAGCTAGCCTTTGCTGCAGCTGATAAGGGTATTACAATACACAAAAACAAGAGCAAGGCCACAATAAAAGCATAACAGTGTTTCTTTAAGTGCAACTTTGAGCATTCAGTTCAAAGCAACTGTACATCCTGTTGATAGATGTTTTTAATTTGTCTGTCTGCTCATCTCATCCTAATGCACAGCCTTCTCAACAGTAGTGACACTAGGGTCAGCTCCTCCTTCAGGTTTCCCGTGTGGTGTTACCATTTGTAACCGAGAATATGTGGAAACTATCACCCTATCATTTGTTATGGATTACCTTGTGTTCCACTCATTTTTGTGAGGTCTTTAGTTTCAGTGATAGCCAATAAAGAGGTGGCTAAATGGAATAGGGATACAAAGACGAAAGCTGTCTTAACAGTGTAAAAGCCATATCTATTGAATTGCTATTTCTGTAACCCTGGTGATGTCTGAGATTTAGGTATATAAATAGCAATATAATCCCACTCATCTGACAATGTAACAAAAAAGCAAGCTGTGTGCTTCAAAGTAGACTGCTTGCTCCCATAAAATGCTTATTCGCTTGCTTTTTGAACTATGATTAATATTTTACCCTTTTATTTCATTTATATTTATTGGAATTTTGAATCATTAGCGTGTTTTTTTACTCTGACCTATACATATCTCAGCATTCCTTAACTTTAGAAGGAGTGCTCTATTCCACAAATGTTGCATCCTTGAAAAGCATATGCATTCTCCCTTTTCTACAGTTCACTCAGGTTTCAATATAGATAGCCAAGGTCAGTGTGGCTTTCCAAGATTCTGTTCCACATGTGAGGACTTCTCAAGAGCTGATTTGATTTGTCCAGGTTTGAAGGTGTCTTTTTATGAACAAGCAAATTAGAGAATGTGATGGGGCCTGTTAGACCCATATATTTTCCTAGTCTCATTCAGCTCCTGAGTTTCGGAAAGTCCCAGGAGTGGCCAGCACAGTGGGATAGTGCTCTCTCAACACTGGCCTGCCTGCTGCTTACCAGGATGATGCAGGGGTAGTGCAAGGCAGCGGCAAGTTTGGAGCCATGCAGGTGTACCAGCAGATCCAATCTGGTGGTCCTGCAGGTACATCCACATAGTCCTGAACTCTGCTCCACCCTGTGCCACCCCTGCCTCATCCAAGTAAGTGGCAGTGATGTTGGTGTTAGGAAGGCAGCTTTGCCCAACTTCACTGGCTACTCCTGCTATGTCCAGAGACAAAGTAAGATATTGGGGGGGGGGTAGTAGGTTAACCCGACAGTGTCTAATTAAGGGCTAGCCAAACTGCAGCTCCTCCATTTACTGTCACGTCCCCTGCATCTAGGTCACAGTGTCATCCTGAGGAGGGCTAATATTCAGATTAATTGCAAGTCATCACATTTGAGGAAAGGGGAGTCCTTGGTGCTGTTGGAGATTCCTTCTATACCATCCCACTCTGACGACCTGGCTCTCCCATCATCATCAACTTTTTTTGCTCCACAGCCCTGCACAGAGCCTGCAACTGTAGAATCAGCAATGGTTGTAGACTGTCCTCCCTGGAGGATGGAGACATTGTAAGGGAAGACCTTGCCAGCCCTCCTAAGCCTTTGAAGAGATGATTCTGGCTCTTTGTTGAGACATCTTCCAAAACTCAGACAGCAGAGCCCACTGTGAGCTGCCCAGGGTCCTGATTTGTCTTGCCTTGCCTAAAGAGGCTCTGGTAACAATACCACTCACCAAATGAACCCCAGGCATCAACTGAATGATGTTACAGATCTATGCGGGGGGAGGGGGTCCCCCTAAACCCTAGGAATGAATAAAAGCTAGGATTTTGATTAATGGGGATATGGATTAAAACACAAACTGCAGAGCTTTGCCAGACAGGGAGTGGCCAACTTTGCTAACACTAAGAAGGTCTGGCTCTTGTCAATGCTTGGATAGAATACTGCCAGGGAACTAGGTAAGGCATCTTAAGAACTATGGTGGAAGAAAGGTGAGATAATAAATATAATAAAATAATAAAGTTAACAACAACAACATGTCATATAGAGTACTGCCTAAAGGAAACCAGTTCTGCCAAGATTCACAGATGACCTGATATATACTGGCAAATCTTCTTGACCTCCTGTGTTCCCTTTTAAACTTTCGCTTTGTTCTCACAAGCAGCAAAAGAAGAGGTAAAACTGTTTATAGACTGTACTTCCTTTAGGCTGCAGTTATGGGTTCATATAATTGAATGCTCATCCATACACTTCAGACATTGCCACCCAAAACATAGAGAGTATGTGGGTATAGCGATGCAGGCACTGAATCTTAACATAGTTGTCCAAATTCACTCCACTTACTTAAAGCCTTTATATGGGAGCACAACAAATAAAGCTTCAACAATTTTAAAAATGCCACCAAAATCTGAGAAAGAAGGCAGGCAGGAAGGAAGGAAGGAAGGAAGGAAGGAAGGAGCCAATTTGCAAGGAAAGTTCTCAGTTCATCATCAAAAGCTCAGTTCATAATTACTAAAGCACCTCAAACTCATTTGTATAACATGCTAGTACGGCTAGCACACAAGTGTATTGGATGGGCTATGGCAACAGTTACCGTATTTACTTGAGTCTAATGTGCCATCAAATCTAATGCGCACCTCAATTTTCAGAACCTTGAAACAAACAAAAAACTATTTGCTTGCAAATGTAAATGTGCCATCAAATCTAATGCTCACCTTAATTTTCGCAACCTGATTTGGCCAAAAAAGGGCGAGCATTAGATTTGAATAAATACAGTACATGAATTCAACACCACAAAATATTACATTAGTGTTCCAAACAAGAAAGAAGAGATGAAAATAAAATAAAATGCAGAAGTATTCCTAGATTAAAAAGACATTTTATAAAGGGATGAAGCACATGCAATGTTAATTTCATGCAAAATATCACACATAGCAAATTAAAGAAGACTTTGTTTCATTTGAATAATAAACCTGAATTTTTGTGCTTTTGTCTTCACATCTGATCTGTTATCTAAGCACACATGTTTCCTGGTGTGTTATTGCAAACACAAAAGCACATCCTTTTTGTTCATTACTGTTAATTACAGTGCAAACCTCCCATAATTAACTATGCTATAGTGTAATTCAGTGCAATATAAACCATCTCTTGCTCATCCCTTTATGTGCAATTTGTTGTTGTCAGCATTTTCAAAGATGTTTCCTCATAATACAATTTTACAAATATGATCATTAGATTATTGCATTACTTCATGCACCCTCCCCCTGCTGAACACATATTCTACAAGTCCAGTTTTGGGAAACAACAGCAGAACCCATTTGACCTCTGCCTTATACAGCAACAAAGGGGCAATTGTCTTACTACAGCAGTCTAATTTAATTATACATGCATGGAATTCTTACACTGCATTATTAAGAATTTCTTCCCCCAGCTTTTGCCACACTCCCCATACTATGGAAAGGCTGTATGCAAATTTTTGCACCCTTTTGCTCAGTGCCCTATTCCTGCTTTTAAAACCAGGAGGCCATAATCCTCCTTTTGTGACATCAATCATTTTCAGCAAGCCTGATGTGCCAGCTCTGGAGGCTCCTCAGGACAAGCTTTGCTTCCCCTGCTTTGAATGAGAATCAGCACAGTCATCACCCAGCCCTTTGAAATGAATCCTGAGTATGTTTTGCCAGGTCAGTTTTGCATACCCATGACCAGATGTCACCAGCTTCCACTGATAGCAAAGACACAGCATCTGGGCTTCCTTGCAGAACACCAGCAGGGTCTTGTCTATAAAGATTCCTTGCTTCACAGTCATTAAAAATTGCATTATTTAGAGTGGTGTGGAGGCTGAAGAAAGCTATTCAAAGTTCAGACAGCACATGAAAGTTCTCTTTTCATGACAACCTTTGCAAGGCTGCTATGAGCAGAAGCCAGCACTTGCCTCCCAATTCCTTCACCTTTGATCTTTAACAGGGACGCGGGTGGTGCTGTGGGTTAAACCACAGAGCCTAGGGCTTGCCATCCCTGCTCCTGCCAACCTAGCAGTTTGAAAGCACAAAGTGCAAGTAGATAAATAGGTACCGCTCCAGTGGGAAGGTAAACAGTGTTTCCGTACGCTGCTCTGGTTCGCCAGAAGCAGCTTAGTCATGCTGGCCACATGACCTGGAAGCTGTATGCCAGCTCCCTCGGCCAGTAAAGCGAGATGAGTGCTGCAACCCCAGAGTCATCCACGATTGGACCTAATGGTCAGGGGTCCCTTTACCTTTTGATCTTCAACAATATCATGTATTTCTGAGAATAGCAGGTAGACAGTGAGCATCCCTGAGAGTGGACAAGTGTTAGGGTTAGGGCCTCACAGCAGAAATATTTCTTCTAGTTGAGCAAAGGAGGAGGGAATATGAGTGGTTGTGAAGATCTAAAAAGGTAAAGGGACCCCTGACCATTAGGTCCAGTCGTGGGGGACTCTGGGGTTGCGACGCTCATCTCGTTTTACTGGCCGAGGGAGCTGGCGTACAGCTTCCGGGTCATGTGAAGATCTACTAAGAAGCAAATGGGCTATGGATGCTATGATGAGATCTTCTGATTGTTGATACACTTGGGCAAATTATCTTTCAAAGAGGGAGCAAGCTCATTCCATGCAATGCAATGCTGTGGTATAATTCCTCATAGTACTGCTCTACTTTCAGAAGGCCTAAACAGCTTTATTGAATTACCTGTCACATAACAATGTTATACAATATAAAGCCTCCAACAACTGAATTTTCATATTCTTTCCCACCCAAAGCTTACTGTCTCACTTCCAGGAACATAGAAGTGATAGACACAAACTATGCTGCCTGGCTGCATAACTCTGAATCATTCCAACTCTGGTTAGGAATGAAAATGCCGGTGTTTATTATTCCCAAGTATATCAAGGTGAGTATGGGGAACAAAACATTCAGTTCCTGTGCATGTTTTCTCAGAAGGAAGTCTCATTTACTTCAAAGGTACTTGTTCCCAAGTAAGAATGCATAAATCTGCTGCAGCTATTCTTTAGGCTTTTAGATTTTCTTCTCTGTATCACTGCAGTGTGTGCATGAATGGAAAGACTAAAGGGTCATCTATAATTAGATGTAAAATCATGAAGAACAATCCTAGCCCTAGATGATTTCCTCAAAGATCTGCAAAGGCAGACAGCATGAAACCTCTGAAAACACACACACACACACACACACACACACACACACACAATCTCTCTCACTCTCTAATCACTTAGGAGGAAGATAGGAAGATTAGCAAGGGGAGGGGGAGGGGAAATTGCAGCTAACCCTTGGGAAGCGTAATACCACACTCTGTGGTTTACATTCGAAGGCTGCAATCCTATGCTTGCTCACTCGGTTGCAAATCCTGTGCTGTTAAACTCAGTAGGACTTACTTTTGAGAAAACATGCATAGGATTAGTCTGAAATGAAGCTACATTTGCAATAACATACACTTTTTGTAGATGGCAGTTGGGCAGAGTGAAAGACCTCTCATGGTACAAGGCAAAAACTGTGGCAACAGAGTAAGACTAATCTAGGGCCTCTTAGATACCCCCAGCCAAGAGTGTATGGCAAGAGATCACCTCTGGACACAACATTCAGTATTTTTATTGGTGTACCCATGATGCTGCAATCATTTTGGTGAGAGTTTTTTTTTAATTTTCCTCGGCTCCTAATTCATGTCAAGATATATTTCACAGTGAATCAGGTTGGTTGGAGGAAGGGTTTTGGGGTTGTTGTTTTTTACTCAGCATTGTGAAGAATAAAGGTGAACGGATGCATTAAGCTACTGCAGTACATACAGGGAGGAGGAGGATTTTTAAATAAAAGTCGCTTTCCCATTTAAAGCAATGCCATTTTCATAACCATTCCTATCTAAAGTGGTTGCTATGGGGTTTGAGAGGGAGGATGAAAAAGAATTGGAGGGGAGCTTCACAATCAATCATTGAAGAAAAGCTTGGCCCCTTTCAGAGAAAGATCTGGATTTCAACTCAGTCCCTAAGAAAATTGCGGGGACTGCAGAGCTGCTGCCATGCAGGGCAGCAAGAACACAGACAGCAGCTGGGGATGGAAACGCCTATTAAATCCTTTAGACAACAGATGGGCAAAGCTCGGCTGTCTTTTTTAAAAAGCAAAACACAATGCACCATGTTTTATTGTCCCACCATGATGAACAACACTTAATATCAACAAGGAGCAGAGGAGAGCAATTTGTTGTATGTGTGTGTGTGTAATCACACACACACATATACTCTGCTCTAAAAATGCTACGCTGAAGAGTCTTAAATTCACTTCTAGGGTTGCTCATTGAAATCTTGTGGCCAGACAAGATTGCCCACCGCACCTGTTACCAAAACGCCAAAAGGGGATACAAATCAGGAAAGTCTGGTGGACAGAGATTTAACATTTCTGCAATGGTCGCTTCTTTGCAATTACTATTTCCCTGCCCTTGAAGTGAATCCACCAACGCAGGCAACCAGTGAGTCCCAATCTTGAATGCACTGAAGGGATCTAATTATGTCACGTAGGGCAAAAGCACCTGCTCCCTGCTAATGCCTTGCACTACATTTCCTCCTTTTAATATTTCTTGCTATTGTTCTTTTCAGGCAACAACAACAAACCTCTGGCTGCTGGACATGGATTCTTAAATCAGCAGTAAAATATTTAGTAAGATTAAAAGAAAACAGCATAGGCTTTTGGATTATGGCTTTTTTGTTTCTTTGCTCCTGAATACTTTTCCTGCTTTGACAGTGCCAGGGACACTTTCCAAATAACCAGCAAAGGCTGGTTCATCATAGATTCACATAGTCTCTTCCCCCTCCTGGCCCCCAAACCACCGCACCTCCACCAACTGCACCTTAAGGACTACACCCTTTTCAATCATGATGTCATAAAACACTGCTGGTGACTTCCAGCTTCCTCCCCCTCTTCTTCGTTGTCCGTTATGTGCCTCTCAATTCAAATGAATTCTAGTTTTAAAAAAGGAAAGGAAAGGAAAGTGGTGCACTGAATCAAAGCAAAATTCACCAGCCGCTGAGCATCTTTCCTTCGCGTCCCCCCCTCCACTCAATCAGCCCCTCCCCACACGCACTTTGACTGTCATCAGAACACCACCCCTTTCCAGGAGTGATCCACACAAAGCAACCTGGACTTGTTAAAACAAGATATAAATCACAAAAACAAAACATACACACACCCAGAGCCAGAGCAAAAAAGAACCACCTTAAAGTCAAGCTACTATTTATCAGATGCCACAGCAAAAGACAAGGAATGGCCAGAGAGCCTAGACTCTCCCATCTCCATAATCTCAGCGACTGCTGCCTTATCCCTAGGGCTGCTCCTGCTGCATAAGAACCAACCTGTCTGTCCTTTGCCCAGGGTTTTCTCCAAGCGGTACGGTCCAACATATTGTGCGTGCTGAGCTCCGCTGCCTTCTTTGCCAGTTGATGTCATTTCTACCTGGCTCTGTAATTCTGCGAGGTTATGCCTTGTGTTGTGGTTGGGGAATCTCTGGGCTCTTTTTCACCGCAGCTCTTTAAATTCCCACTTTGCCGCTGTGCAAGCAAAGCACCCAGTCTCTCTCTCTCTCTCTCTCTCTGACTCTTTTGCTGATCTTATCCACTTGGCTGAAGATTCACTCTTCCTTTCCCCCCCTCCCTTTCTTTCTTTCTTTTCCTTTTTGTTTCCTTCTCTCTGCCTAGGATGCTGATGCACAGGAGGGCTTATTAACCAGTGTTTGGGGAGGGAGGAAATCTAAGATCCAAGCGTAAGAAGCATGGTGCTGGTCATCAGCACTCCGCACGCCTTAGTTCTCTCTAGGAGCTGTTCGGGGAGAGCTGGAGCAGCGGAAGAGCTGGGGCCCACGGCTCCGACTGACATTACAGGCAGCCAATCCCTGACAACACCTCAGCCTCTCCCCCCCACCCTTCCATCCACTACCTTTTCTTTTCCATCAGCATCAGCATCAGTTGCTGCCTCTGCCTGCTACGGAGCATCATAACCAATGGCAACAGCAATAAAACTGTGAGGGGATTCGTCTCCTGATAAGGTCAGTAGTTAGTCAGAATTCAAAACTGCCCTGTTTTAAACTTTGCATGCATGGGTAGATGACAAAAAGAACTACATAGTCTGTATCAGCTGCACTGAAGCAAGTTAAGCAAACAAAAACCCTGCAGTTCAGTCACTCAAGTCCATCTTGCAAATAATGCTGAGACTGTGGAATAAAAATCACACACACAAAGAAAATCCAGCAAGGGAAATCAAAGAAAAGAACGAAGTCCAAGAGAGCTTATTTATTTATTTATTTGAGTGACAAGATCTTGGGGCAGATGCCCTTAAAATGAACACACAACACTAATCAGAGTCAAAGATAGCTTGGTTATCATAACATGATGAATGCTAAGTAGGGTTAAGGTTAAATTAAGAAACTTAAAGGTGTCCAAGCAAAATGCATTAAGGAACAAAATGTATTAAAATGACATGGGGGCAACATGACCTGCTGCCTCACTCAAAGTCTAACTAAACATGAGGACACCACAGCCCTTCTGTTAGAATGCAAGTTCTGCTGAACAGGTATAAAGTGGTTGAGGGGAGGATTTGAAGTGGAGGGCAGACAGTAGGTGCTGCTGAATTTTTCTTCTGCCCAACCCATTGCCTCCTGAAATCTCCCTGTAGCTGCTTCTCTCTCAGTGAAGAATGGTCAGGAGAAAAGCAGCTGGGGAAGGGGTGTTGGTAGGCAAAGTTCAAGCAGGCAAAATAAAATCCAGCATCCTCTTCAGTCCATCCCTTGTCCACGTGAATTTCCCCGCAACATATATCTTCCTGATGACCACTTTTGTTTTAAAGCAATGTGCTGCTACGATCACACCAACATTATAAAGTACCTTTACATACCTCGCCTTTTTTAGAGCTTACTGGCAAAAAATGGCCATTTGGGTTTTTTGGAGGTAGCCTGCTGAGACTTCTGAGCATGAGATGGGACATGTGCTTTACAGTAATGTTCTCAGAATCACAGAGCTTTTATTGGTATGTTGTGAACTTTAAGAGGCAATCTCGTTGAGCTGCCTGATTATGGTGAGCAGGATGGAGATGGACAGACAGATATTAAAGTTTCTTTTCCAGACTCAATCACTCTATCCATCTTCATCCTGCTTCCCACACTCAGGCAGCTCAAAGAGATTGCCACTTATAGTTTACAACATTCCAAAAAGTGTGCCACCAAAAACTTATAAACACATTCCCAAATAATTAAAGCAAGTCAGCAGTACCACAGACTGGCTAGAGATAAACACAGAAATAAAAGCACCTTACTTCCATGATCTCAGTCTTTGAGGAGAAAATTGCTTCCTAATCCCAAATATACTCCAGGATACCTTAAATAGTGTATTATCCCACATAGCATGGATGCACCTTAAGATCTTCCTCTGAGATCTTGTTTGCCACAATTACCAAGGAGGGTTCTGCTGGGACATGGCCTTCTTAGCTTTGACACCAAGGCTATGGAAATAACCTCCTGAGGGAGGGGAACTCCCTCCCCATTGTTTGCTGATCTTTAGGTGTTGGCCTAAATCTTAGATATTAAGGTGGTGCTCCCCCCCCCAAAAAAAACCTGTCATAGAATCATAGAATTTGAAGGGACTCCGAGAGTCCTCTAATTCAGCTCCCTGCAATGCAGGAAATATTTTGCCCAACATGGGGCTTGAACCCCCAAGTCTTATGCTCTACCAACTGAGCTACGGTATCCAACCCCCTGCAAGGCAGGAATCCCAGCTGAAGAATCCTAGAATGGTCAAATGGGAAGGTACCCCAAGGGCCATCTAGTCCAACCTCATGCAAGGCAGGAATCACATCATAGGTTGGCATTTTCTGGATTTCCTATTCCCACTGCTTGTTTCCAGGTGGGGAATCTAATTAGTTTCCTGTTTTGATCTGCTGTTCATTGCAATATATCTATATCTATATCTTGGCTTTGATTGTTTAATTTTGTACTATTGTTTTTGCATGTTTGTTTTCCACCTTCTAGATCTGTTTAGCCTAAAAGATAGGATGCAAATGTGTAATAAAAACACATAAATTAAATATGGTGCATCAGTCAGGTCTAAAATTTGTAGGCAAAATTTACTCCATAGGCCTCTCTCTTTGGGAAAGGATTTTACTCCATGTATTAGTACAGCAGGCCACCTTTCCAATACATCTTTTCTGGCTGTGGCCAGCTGTGACACCACTCACTAAAAAAAGGGTAGTAACTTTCTATGGTATGCATGTGATTACTTAGAAAACAGGTTGCCTGTATCATGTTGCCAAGTGGAAAGAAGAATATTATCAGCCTTGTGGTGTGTAGTAACATGGTCGTGCAGATCAACTCAGCTATGAGTATTGTAATTCAAGAATTGCTTCTTATTCAAGATTTCTTTACGAGTCTTCTGATCCCAACTAATAGTATTATGTAACCATCCGGTAGCTGGTATCAGTTGCATGGAAAGGATTGTGCTGGCACTTTTAATATTTGGTAGGTGTTTTATTTAGATATTCTGTAATTCAGAGCTCAGTTTTAGAGTTTAATATACAACAAAGATGCAGCAATCATACTAGATCTGATTCTTTGATGAGAACCCAGAGCAGCATTATCACCACCACCATCATTGTTTACAGAGCTTGATATGTAACTGTTACTGAGATGCTACAGTAATCAAGCTAGATTTCCATGGCTAGACCATATTTTCAAATAGTACAGTACATCTGATTATCTTTGCGAGGATGCAAAAGGTGTCAGATACATCTCTAGAATGAGCATCGTAATCAAGGTCAATGATGTGCTGTTTCAAGAAATCACATAAACAATCCAAACAAATATTAGTTTCAAAGGGTTTCATGAGTCACCATGCAACACAATGTCTCTCTCTTTGCTGTCATGTGGCAAGAAATGCCTGACTTAATAATGGTTACTTGCTACCTCTTCAATACTGAAAATAAAAATCCTTTCTCAAATGAAGATGTCTTTGAGATTCTCTACATACCAGTGGATAGGATTTCACAGATACCATATAATCACTGACTTTCCTTGGTCAACATGCCTCCTTCATTTGAGGTTAGTCTGACGGCTGTATGAAACAGGGTGGCATTTCAGTGGTAGCATTGTGGAACTCCATTTCGAGGAGGCTTGCCACATCCAGTATCTTGCACTTTCTAGGAGGGCTATTCAGACTTTTTTATTCCTCCAATCCCTTAGTTTTTATTCATCTTGATTTTGTGATATTAATATCAAAGTGAACTTCTCCCCTTAAAAAATATTTAAGATATCCTGTGATCAAATGGCAGATCATGCATTATTAAGAATAAATTTTAGAAGCCTGTTTTATTTTCATAATAAAGCAGGCTTCTACATCATCTCTTTAATAGTCACCTGTGAGAAAAAGGAATTGTCTCCAGCAAAGCACACAGGAAAGTTTGGGTGGCAATGTATGATGTACAGGTATAACTGCTTGACTATGTACAGGTATAACTGTTTTTAGATTTTAATTGAGTATCAATTAAAATCTCATATGTAGGGTAATGGGTACTTTAATTACTTAGAATGTCACTGTTAATTAGTTTTATTGCAGGCATAGTATCTTTAATTGTTCCTTTGCAGGAAGAGAATGTTAATAATTTGTCAACTTGTAGAGGCTTGCCCCTTTAATGTTCTTTTTTAAGAATGGGATTTATACTTCCATGTTAAATATATCTATGTTATATTGCATTTGATATAGCATTTTAGGGTACAGTCATATCCTGAAGAATTTCTGCCTGTGGGGCTATTGCATTTGGCAGAAGCCCTGTTACATTGGCAGAATGCCAGATACCCAGCACCACGAAGCTCCTGACATGTTGGCAAAATGGCTAAGACGGGGTGAAGGCATGGTGGAGGAAAAGGGCAGCACAGGGGAGGGGAGAGGCATGCCACAACCTGTACCCCTTAAAAATATGGCCACATCACTACTGATGGCCCAACTTTGCAGAAGTCCCAAATCTGTCACAAAGAATGCCCATCCCATTGACTTCAATAGGAGGATTAAGGAAAAAGCTGCCTCCACATCCATGACTGATGGGTGTAATGAAACTCAGGAGCCAATCACAAAATTTTACACAGGGAGGCCATAATTTCATACAATGGCACAGGTAGGAGAGCCTCTCTTGGGCCTCATGTTATATACACTTGGAACTAGAAGTGGGGACGCTGATCGTGGATACTATGGAGAAAAGACACTTAGCATCATAGCACAGAGAAGAACTTGACCCCACTGCTAACATGTCTCTGCTGTGACTCCACCTCTCATTGGATCTTGACTCCGGCTACTGATGATCTCCCCTGCCACCCACTGCACCAGTCACAAGGGGAACCAGCCACCATTGGCTAAATTAATGAGTCATGCAGCACCCCTCCTGATTGGATTAGCTGTGGAGAGCCCCTCCCAATCATTTTTTGTGAGGTGTTATAATCTAGATTCAACCCCTGCCTGTAAAACATAAGGTGTTACATCAGAAAAGGACATACCATATGCAGCATCTGGAATTTATGTGCTTCTGGAATCTATGTTTGGCTGTTGAGCTGGGAATAGAGGCGGAGAGGAGACCTACCGTATTACTGCATGTACTATGGTGCTGTGGTTAAGGAACTGTTCTGTGTAGGTTCTAGTCCTGGGAGTTCCCTCTCTTTTGCCCTGGCATACAAAACAAACATGGAATGGCCCATATGCATCTGTCCCCTGGTTGGGGTTTGGATTCCCATCTTCTCTTTCCCAATTCTATGTCCTATGAAATGAGCCACTAGTGTTGCTGCTGTCAGTCTATGCCTGATCTTTTTGTGTGTCATGCTCACAACCTTTGGGCCCTTAGGAAAAGAGCCTTTCCTGTTTGGTTGGGTCTTGAACCCTTGTCCTGGGGTAGTCTGCATGAGCTCTCTGCAAGTGCCCTGCACTGTGTGCCCTGTGTTGTGTGTCTTCTCCTTTCTCCATGTTTTGTTAATTGTGCTCATAAAACAGTAGTTGTGAGGAGCAATAAGCAAATTCAAACCCCTGCCTAGAAGAATGCCGAGAGCCAAGCAATAGAGTGGTTATTGCTGGCTGTGCCACTGGAGCTGATGGAGTAGGCACACTATGGCACTGTCTTGTTTGTTGTGTGAATGGTGATCCAGGTGATCCAGCTGCCATGAGTTCATTGGCTGACCCTCTGTATGGGCAGCACTTGTCAGGCCCTGACCAGTGAGCTGTGAGTGATGGTGTTTCTAGGGACACTGTGGATGTGTCATTTATACATTGTTCTTATATTATGTGACTGTATTGCCCCTTCCCTGCAGTTGTGGGCTGAGCAAACATGGGTTATGTGCAATGTGTCCTGGCATAATGCAACTAGAAGTGTGCTTTCAATGTTGCATTTCTCCAAGCATATGAAAGACCAAATATAATAATGTTCATACATAATGAGAAATGCTGTGGCTGTCCACAGACTAGTTTCTGTTCATACTTTTGTTTCTAACTGATGAAAGTCTTTCCAAGAACTTTACTAATAATGAAAAACTTTTGAGAATCCACTTATTCATAATTTTGATCAGTGTTCTGCTATTTGGATTATTGATGCAAGCATTTTTGGCCTATTTTTGAGCATGATGAAGAAATGCTTTGGTAGTTCTTGATCACTTAATAATCACACAACTGTTTATTCAATTTTCTCCACACACAGAGCAAAACCCCATTATCAGCTCCCCTTTGATCTGAAACTCACTACTCACTCTTATTTGAATCTAGGTTACGTCCCCTGGTGTGAAGCACTTGCACAATAATTCCCTCAATTATTTGAAGCCTTATTTATCCAAATGTTTTGATGTCCTATAAATAGTTTGAAGAAACAGGAATGTACCATCCCTGGCTGTATTTGATCTTATCATTGGGGACTTGGCGCTAGGACAACCTCCAATCTTTTTTATGTAATGTCTCATTCTCAAAAGGCAAAGTAATGCATGCTTTTGTGGCCAGTTAGCATCTTGGACTGACACGTCAAACACAATTTGACTAAGTCCATAGATTGCATTGTTCTTCTACTCATGTGCCCTGATCAACTGGGAGAGATCTACAGATGGAAGAAATTTTCTGCAGGCATAGCTAATGTGAACACACATATGCACCAGCATTACAATGTTCTAGGCTGCATTGAACTTCTACTCCATATAAGGGGTAGGAAACTTTGGACCTCCAGATGTTGCTGAACTACAACTCCCAACACCTTCAGCAAGCACAGTCAATGATTAGGGATTATGGGAGTTACAGTTAAGCAACATCTAGAGCAAGCATCCCCAGACTCAGCCCTCCAGCTGTTTTGGGACTGCAATTCCCATCATCCCTGACCACTGGTCCTGTTAGCTAGCGATGATGGGAGTTGTAGTCCCAAAACAGCTGGAGGGCCGAGTTTGGGGATGCCTGATCTAGATGTATCTCTTGGTTCATCATAGCAGAGCAGACAGTTGTTGCATGATGTGGAAGGAATCTGTGATAATCTTATGCAGATCATTGCCTCTTATCATGTCAGGTAATTATCCAACAATAGAATCTAATGGAAGGAAATAAGCAAAGGTTCTCTGAAAGTTGCTTGGAGAGATGCCCAGTTTCCCCAGTCCCCCTCTTACTATTATTATCTACTAGTCTCAATAAAGATTATCTTCCACTACACATGGAAACACTTGCTATAAGATTGGGGGCTGTGCTCTGCACACTTTCTACTGTCTGTCAGTGCTTCAAGTTTGTGATGCAAAGGTGGCTAGAACAGGACAAGGAAGGCAAATGACTCAGCAGGGAGGAGAAGCAGACAGGGTGAAACAGGCAACTCGTGTGTTAACTAGGCAGGTGGTACCTAATTGGATGGAGGCCCTTGCAGAAATAAAGCCCAATTTCCCTACAAGGAGGAGAGGGAGGTTGGTGAAGGACTTTAGAAGATACCGGTAGTTCTATCTGAGATTGAGGAGTTGCAGGTAGGTAGCCGTATTGGTCTGCCGTAGTCAAAACAAAATAAAATATAAAAAAGTCCTTCCAGTAGCACCTTAGAGACCAACTAAGTTTGTTTTTGGTATGAGCTTTCGTGTGCATGCACACTTCTTCAGATCCCTGAAGAAGGGATCTGAAGAAGTGTGCATGCACACGAAAGCTCATACAAAAAACAAACTTAGTTAGTCTCTAAGGTGCTACTGGAAGGATTTTTTTTATTTTTTTATTTGTTTTGAGATTGAGTGTACCGTAGGCTGCACCTCTGCAAGTGTTAGGGCCTCCAATACTCTGGATGATAGATGCTGGAAAGAGTAGGAAGCTCACTAAGAGACCTGACCCTGCTCCAGAGTTTGGTGGGTACTCAGAGGCTGTTGGTCTCCTGTGGCTTAACTAGGGACTTGATGAGGCAGGGTGAAGTAACTGCTGCCTATTCTTACTGTGCCGAAATAAATGTTTTGTTTCACTGTTACCTACTTGCCTCTTCTTTTGTCATAGTAAATGGCATGATGTTGAATTGCTCTCTGCTACCTTGATGGTGACAAAATCAATTGAGCAATGCTATGGATTTTGGAATATGTTTGTAGTTCTAGACATTTTCTTACATGATCAAAGAACAGCACTCTGTGGGACCATGGGTTGATTCATCGATACATGTTCATTTATATGAAATACAGTAAAATGTCACCAAAATGTTTTCAGAAAACCTTTCAAAAAGAGAAAAGGGGAGAGACAGGAGGAAACATACACAAAAAGAGAAACAAAGATTGGCCTAGCAAAAGTACTTGGAAAATGAAAAACCTTTTAAGGCTTATTTAATGTGAATAGAATACCCTTTAAAACCCTAAATATGGCATTTGTGGCCATCATGTTTGTGTGTGTATTTGTACAATGCTGAATCATTCTAGGGCTGCAAACCAACCATAATCCATGGTCAACATCACTGTCATTTACTTCTACAGAATAGCCACAGTCCCCAAATCTGAATGTCGCTAAGCCAAACAGGCACCTTAATTACTCCCTTGATTGTAGCAAAGTCCCATAAGTGGGTTAAGCACCTGTAAGTATTTTGGGATACAGTTATGTTGCACTGCTGATGGCAAACTTTCAATTTGGTTTTGATGCAGTTTTAAGGTTCAAGATAGAAAAGAAATAATGTGTTTTTTAACCAGCAACAGAGAAATATCATGCTACTCTATTGAGTTGAAGAACCTAAGTGAAAAAGCAGAAGGGCAACCCTTTTAAGAAGGCCCATCAAAATATATTTCAGAAAAGTGAATACCACCCATAAGGAAGTTATTGAAAAAGTTCAATGTCTTCAGGTTCACAGGCTCCATACAGAAACACTCCAATAATTTCAAATAAAATGATAGCATTCCATGACCTAAATCATGTAGTAAGAGGGGTTCAGGAATCCAATTTTCTAGTAATAATATCCTCCCCAACTCCAATGGGAGGTTGGTCCAAAGGCCTGTTTCAAACCACTTTCTCTCTCTCATGGAGGTTACTCTTCACATATACAGGTGATGGAGTACTCCAATCACAAAACCACCTATAAATTAATGAAGGAAGCAGTTATCTACCCAGGAAAAACTAGGACTGCAACCTCTTCTTGTGCCTGATTCCACACTGTAGCTGGCAGCAGATTTCTGCATATATCTACTCAGAAGTCAGCACTATTTAGTTCAATGGGACGCATTGCAACATAAATGGGTATAGAATTGCAACCCTAAGTCACAATTACATATATAAAAATTTCAAGCCAAATTAGGGAAGTATCAGTTGCTAAAAAAGTATATATACAGCAGCAATGATTTGAAGCACATCCTTAATCTGGAGGAGAATCTCCTCTCAAAGCTCTCAAACCCAAAATTCCAGACTTGGACAAGGCCATAACTCACCTAGGTGGGTATATGAGGCTCAGGGGGTGGTGACAACCCAGGAGATGGCATTCCCTAATTTGTGAAATAACCGTGGCTGGGGAGACCCAGCCAGATGGGCGGGGTACAAATAAAAATTATAAATTATAAACCGCACCACATAAGTGCATCTGGCACCTTGATTATGTCGTTTCCATAGCACCTCTTGTTTTCATTGCATTTGTTTTAAAATTATTTTATACTTTAAACTTATTTTAATAATGTATTTTTAAATTGCTGTAACCTACCTTTGGACCTTGTGGTGAAGGGTGGGTAAGAAATCAAAATCATTGTCATCATCACAATCACCACAGTTGAAGGACACAATCCAGCCAGGCAACAACATTTAGGGACAGCACAAGCAGAACTGGTGGTTGGTTGTGACCTAGGAAGAGTTCTGAGAGCCAAAAGAGAGAGGCCTGGAGAGTCATATTCGACCCATGGGCTAGAGATTCCCCACCACAAGTCTGGACACCTCTATGCCAACTTTGCTTGAAGATACTAGTCATCAAGCAAAATGCTGTGATTTGAATTGGCTACCAGAAGGTGCTCCAAAGATGTAGAGGGGTCTCAAATGGTGTCTGTTATAGTAACTACTTGGGTAAATTTGGGACTAGAGTTTGAAAATAGCAACTTCATAAACACCATAAATATTCCACTAGAAATGGTTCTACTTATGGTTTTTTTTATTGTAATGGTTTTATTTGTTTTTATAACTTTATTATATTGTTGTAATCCACCCTGGGACTTTATGGAAAAGGTTGGGTTAGAAAAGTTCTACCTAACTAACTAACTAACTAAATAAATAAATACAGGAGTCATTTAGGGAGTAGAGGGACATTTTTTCCCTCTTGCATTTCACATCAAGAATTAAGACAGGCAGACTTTTGACCTCAGCCACTGGGATACTCTCTTTCACAGTTAAGTGGAAGCAAATACTTTCTGCTGAGCCTATTCATATTTAATTATTCCTTAATTTAAGACCATGCATGAACTACATGGCAGTAATGAAAGCAGATCAGATGCGCAATATATCAATATTCCTGTAACTCTAGATGACAGGACCACCATTTTGTGTTTCAGGAGTGAAGGTAAAGCAATTTTTGCAGAGGGGCATGGATAGTCACGACAAAGCCGGAAGGCTCTAAAAGTAGTGCATTATGAAAGCAAAGTGGTTCCTGAGCACAATCACTAGACCTTCCTCATGTTACTCATATATAGGGCAAACATGGACATAACACCTCTTGCTTTACCCCTGATGTTGCATCCCACACTGGCCTCTCCCCCCCCCCACCCCTCTCCATGTGTGCAGTAAGGATATCTGTGAAGGGACATAGATCTATGTGTGATCAAGCAGATATTTTTAAATCACAGAATTCAGCAGGAAGGGATATTGGTTTTCACCAAGAGAGTTTAATAAATCTATAAAAGTTGTGGTTTCAATTACAAGTACACACACATACACACCTCTAAGGATTTTTGCCTTCACAGCATTTTCATGATACTGAATCAAATTGTTCATTTCTTGATATGAAAGTGACTCCCTCTCTTCCCAAAGCTTCCATTAATATTAAAAGCTATTAGATGTAGGCACTAATGGTGTTCTAAACTTCTAGTTAAAACTTCCTGCAGATAAAAGTAACACTGTACTGGTATTTGTGATTATGCTCCATCTTTGCCTTTTGCTGCAGAAAGTGTTTTTAAAATTGACATTTGTATTGCACACTATGTGCTATTTCACCAGTGGGAATTCCCAAAGCCAGAATTATGTCATTAACACTACCAGTATTTAAAATGTCAGATTTAAGCTGCTTTCTCTAGTGCAAAGTCTGAATACCAGGACCCTAAGGAAAGTTTTATAGCATCGATTAACTGCAACCATTTATACACTGACAAGGAGCTATGTAAAATGTTTACTCTGACTTCTAGATGGGAGCACTGTGCATCATTTTTATAACATGCAAGCCAACAATATTGTACTATGTTATTACAGGTCAGAGTGACAACTTTACCAGGTAAATCATACATGCTGACATTAGGTAGCTCCAGATAGAGTCATAACTTCTGAGACATGTGTTGACTGGGGTCACATAAGAGGTGCTTCACTGAGTTTTTCCATTTACTTTCATTCCACAGAGAAAAAGGAAAATTGACTCCAACCCATTTACCAGGAAACAAATCACATGTAAAGACTAGGCACCTGGCTGAAACGTGAATATATTTGTTAATGAGAACTGAGGTAGTCAAGAGTAAGTACAGCCCAAAACCCACATGTTTGGTTATGTGGTAGGTTCCTATAAACTCACCAAAGGGTAAAATCTCAGGATGAGGTTAGTTATAGCACATCCTTTCTACTTGGCATTTCTGATCAGTTGTGGAAGAATGGTAAAATTTGTATCTCCTTATGTAACAGATGAGGAACCTCTAGATGTTGCTGAACCCCAACTCCCATCAGCCCCAGCCCACATGAGCAATGGTCAGGGTTGATGGGAGCTGGAGTCCAGCAGCATGTGGAGAGTCACAGATGCTTCACCTCACCTTATGTTTAGGCACTACAGATGACAGCTTGCCATATGTTTGTAGCCACATGTAAATTTACATGTGACTATCTTTTAAGCCAAGTAATGATAATATAAAGTCACTTACAGTTACCAGCTTAGGGGCAAGTGCAAGGACACGGTGAGTCTGGAGTGGTATTAAAAAGTCTGTATATAGCCATGAATATGATTTGAGCAAGACGACATTAGCTCTGCTCAATATCCTGCCATTGACAGCATATTCTGATAGAAAACCCAACACCAGGGGTGAAGCTAAAAGCAAAACTCTGCTCCACAACCTACATGCTTTTGCCCTACACAAAAGTAATGCATTCATAGGGCTTAAGTTGGTAGGCATCATTACATCTTGTAGGAGCTGTAAAGAATGCTCACACATCCCAGAACAGTTCCTCTGAGCTATAGAGAGCTTGCTTCAATTTGCAGCTACAGAATTTGTGAGGGCTTCCAACCCTCCTCTGTCTCTGGCTGCAAATAGCAGCTTATTGGGTGCAGCACTGTCATTTGCAACTGGGGATCATGGAGGATTCAAAGCTCCATCGATGCTGCTCACTGCAAAAAAAAAAGAAAAAGAAAAAGAGGGGGGGAGCCCTTTTGTTATCCCTCTTCCATCACAAACAAGACCCAGCTCACCGATATGCCTTGATTAACTGAGTAAAGTTGCTGAGCTCAACTTTGGATTGCAGCCACAAATTAAATGGAGACTTTCAAAGTATGGCAGTAGATGATTGATTGCCATTGTATGCAAAACACAAAAGGCGTGTGATGGTTGCACATTTCACATCTGGGTGTAGAGGGGTGGCTGGAGCACTGAGATGGGCTAGGAGCAGGGCCAGTGGGAATGAGAGTGCATTACGGATGCATTTCATTTTAAGTTTGAGACTTCTTTTAATTATTGCAGAAATTATTTTCTTAAATTATATCTTAATTATTAACATTTTAGACGGTCTTTTAGGGCCAAGGTTTTACAAGGTGACTTCCAACATATAAAACATACAATGTATGCATGTAATGTTTGGTTTGCAAGCAAAATGGTTTTAATTAGTTTAATTGTTTGTCTAATTATAATTTTGTACCATGAACCACTGTGAGAGTTGTGCTGTACAGGGAAACCACAAGTGTAAGCCTGGCTGCGGAAAGAGTAGAGAGCTGAGGACAGGCTGCTTGTGCCCTGGCATTTTCCATCTGCTTGAGTAGCACATCTCTGTGGTGCAGAAACCTTTGCAGGCAGAGCAATAGACAAAAATATGTTTTTCCAAGTCAGACATCACAGCAAGCCACAGTTGTCATAAACTATGATTTGCAAACCTGCTTCAAACAATCATTTATATTCTGATTTGTGGACAAAACACATTTTCTCCATTCAGACCATGCCAAAGCATAGCGAAGCTTCACAACCCCTGATGTGGTACGTTGTCTAAAGTGTACCTCTAAGAGCTGTTGTAAGAATAAATTAAATGAGGACTGGAAAGTTCTTTGGAGTTGACAGAAATCCGTAGTAAGAAGACACACCTTTTGCTGTTCATCCAAAGTTCTCATCCACAAGTCGCTTTTTTGAACTGATTCAGTAAACTGGCTTCCACTGAATTATGCTGAACAACTCTAGCTTGGCATCTTCCCCCATTTTGATTAATAGCACCAAATAAATTATAGCTTTTTACTGTGCAAACTTCCCACCATTTTACAACTGACTCAGTTGCACTGAGCATAGGCATTTAGCAATGACAGCCAAGACCACAGCACTACTCAACAAAGGTTCAAGGCCATTTAGTGCCAAATGGCTCCCCACTCCACCTCACCATGGTGGTAAAAAATAAAATAAACCCTAAATAATTTATAAGTTGCTGCCCTTTAGTGGTGTGTTAAAACCTGATAGTGAGGCAGGCCACTCCACTTTGGCTAATAATAGGGCTGGCCCTGGCACTGCTACAGGAGGGCATCATTATTACTCTTCTGTTACAGACAGATACTCACTCATTCCTGGAGCATGGAGACAGTCCTTGATGATTACAGGGCAAAGGCTGAAGGCCCCAAAATGGGAGGCTTCTCACCTGACACCCCACCCCAGCACCAAAGCTATTTAATGACAGAGAATGGCTTTTTCTTGGCGAGGGGCGTGTGTGAGGTTACATGTAAACAAATAATAATTAAAAAAAAGTAGGAGGCAAAGAGAATGGTCACAAACCAACAGAGAGAACCGAGGAGAGAACAAGAATGGGAGAAAGGATCAGTGCCAGATTTACGTATAAGCTAAACAAGTGATAGCTTAGGGCCCCACTCAAATTTAAAGGAAAAAAACACTGGATGTCCATTTCCAAAATATAAGATAAAAAACAAATAAAATAAAACCTACATACAGCAACAGTGGCAAATGGCTTCAGATACCTATTAGGTCCATAAAATTACCATATAGCATATATTCAACACAAAAACAGCGACAATTTGTTGTTGACAAAGGGCAGCTGGACATATAAAGGGCCCCATTACCTTCAGTAGCTTAAGGACCTCATCAAACCTAAATCCAGCCCTAGAAAGGATAATAATAAATTGTAATTATATATCTATGCTCCCCCCCACCTTTGTCACAAATGTAGAATAGTTAGATTTTTCTTACAGTTGTGAGTCTTCTGACCAGACCTAGAGATCTCCTCAGCACTGCTGCCACATTTGAGTTCACCTCAGGACTTCTTGTTCTCCACACACAGAGCCTCAGCGTCTACTCGGTCTCGTGTCTTTCAGCAAGGTCTCCTCCATTTCAGTGTAGCTGCTTACACTTTTCTCTCAGGAAGACTTATTCGTCACAAAACCTCAGTTTAATCCATGTCTTCTTCATGCCTTCTTCAGCAAATAATTAGTCTACCTCAGCCAGCTGTCCATGCTGGTCATTTCGTTACCTCAGCAACACCTGCTTCTCCCTTCTGCACATTTCAGGATTACAATAGTTCCCGCCCTTTTCGAGTGTTAATCCCAAGCAGGGTTCGAGCTCCTGTAGATGCTAACATGTGGAAAGGCCTACACTTGTGAGCTTCCCTTTCTTACATGGCCTTTTTCCACATGTGGGAATCAGCAGGTGGGCTGAGGAGCCACACTAATTCAGGAGCAGGGCTAGCAGCAGGAATGGATTAAGACACGCTGAGGCCTTTAACTATGTCAAATTTAAGAAGTGCTGTGGCAGTACTCACCCCAAAAGTTTTTATTCTAATGGAAAGGACAATGAAACTAGAAATAATAAAGTATATCTTTGTCATATCAGAATGAAAAGATCTGTTTTAGAGTCCATACTCCCTGTTCCTTTATCTTTTAACCAATTATATAAAATTTAGGCAGGTTTTTTTGTTTGCTTTTCTAGAGGCCCCTCATAATTGGAGGTCCTGAGCTGCTGCTTACTTAGATTGTGAGTAAATCTGGTACTGGCTAACAGTGTGGCCTCTCTGGCCCTTTAATCACATGAAGGGGGCTAATAAAAGCTGAAAGGTGAAGGCTGATTTCTTGTCTCAAAATGAAAAAAAAACCTCCATTCTACCATTTGCTGAGGCTCTCTAATACTCTTAATACACATTCTGAGTTGTGAGGCAGGTACTTTCTCTGGAGTAATCATTACACCAAATGTTAGTCTAAATTAGACTAGGATGCTACGGCCAGATTGCTGCTGGGAGCTGCTGGTCAAAAACATGTGACACCATTGCTGGTCTTTGACCGTATTAAAGTTTACTACCACTACATGTGACACCATTGTGAAAACAGCTGCGCTGGCTGCCCATCTGCTACCAAGCCAGGTTCAAGGTTCTTGCATTGATTTGCAAAGCTCTGAACAACTTGGGTCCAGGATACCTCAGGGATCACCTGAACCCTTATATCAGCTTATATCACCTATATCAGGCATCCCCAAACCCGGCCCTCCAGCTGTTTTTGGACTACAATTCCCATCATCCCTGACCACTGGTCCTGTTAGCTAGGGATGATGGGAGTTGTAGTCCCAGAACAGCTGGAGGGCTGAGTTTGGGGATGCCTGACCTATACCCTTATGCCACTCATTGTCAGCTAGAATAGCTCAGTCAGGGTTTGAGCCTGAGCAAAAGTTTCCCGTGTTGCAGGGGGTTGGGCTGGATGACCCTCGTGGTCCCTTCCAACTCTACAGTTCTATGACTCTATGAAAAAGAGTGTGTGAGTGTGTGTGTGTGTGTGTGTGTGTGTGTGTGTTGCAGCTGTCAAAGACCAGGAAAAAGAAGTGTATTACAGATGTTATAAACAGTTAAATGTCACACACTTGTAGGTGTGGCTGACTCATATTATTAGTTATTATCATCATCCCATTCTTCTACTACAAGTGCCCAGAGCAGCATACAGCAGAACCATAAACCCATACAATATAATCAATAACAACGCAAGTACAACAAACAACAATTTCTAAAAGTATTAACGAACAGCACTTGAAACAAAACAAAATATGCTCCACCACCCAATGAGCAGCAGAGGATTGTGTAGGAAAGCTCGGTGGTTCAGTCCGCCAGTGTGCTTGCTATCTTTAAACATGCATGTGTGCAAGCACACACAGCAACTATACAGGACAGGCCTAAGAGGAAGTAGCTAGGTTTGAAGTGGGGGCAGGTTAAACACATCCTCTTATTCCTTTTTGTTGCAGAAAAGTAGTGCAGCAATCCTCAGGAACTCAGTAGGTAAGTGAGTTGGACAAGCAGAAATGCTTTCAATCCTTGTGCTGCATATGAACCTCCTTGCCAGGGCAAAACCCACAGGTTCATTTGGCAGCTTGCTTCTGAATCCATTTCAGAAAATGAGTGAAATCTGGGTGGATGTATCAGACCTTAGATCTCTTTAAAAATTAATTGATGAAGCTGAGTTAATAGTTCTTCAAAGACCTCTTGCCCGATTCTAGCTGAAAAGCTTGTTGGTATTTGTGAATTTACCATCTTTTCCAGTCATTTCCAATTACCATTATTATAGGAATGTGTTGTGCAAAATATTCCTTGTTACCTTTATTTATTATGTTTCCAATCATGCAAATGGTTATGCACATGAGTAATTTAGGTCAATAGTCTCATTGAACTCAGGTTGGTCATGGTTATAAAGTTACTCTTAAAAACTACACTTTACAGAGGAAAACATTAAAAAATATTCATGTGACTTGCAATCTAGTTTTCCTCTTTCTCTGAACTGCATATTTATTTTTAGGAAGTTCTAGGCAAACAGTGATTAGTTGCGTCCTCATATTCCCATGGAGTGCTGAGAAAATGTTAGATTATTATAGAAATAACAGCTAGACAATGCGCATTCATTCTGTCTCTCTATATCAAAAGAATTTGATGGATGGCAAAGAAAGACAACATGATTTTTTTATGTTGGCTAAATAAAATTATTTCAGATTTGAGTGTACTCTGGGGCAATAAGTGATACAAATGCAATTTTAAACAATCCTTATTTCATTATTTTGTTGTTTGAATAATTTTTATCCTGCTCTTTAGTCAAAAGAGGGTTCCAGGGCGGCTTACAAATCACTTATGATCTAAAAAGATACAACACAAAAATAATAAGCAAACTTAATAATAGTTGTCTGTGTTTGTTTTTAGCTCCTTATAACATTCTGTTCACTCACAGTACGCAAATGAAAGGTTTGTGTGAATGTGTATATGAGACCTAAGAGTGATGCTTCAACATGTGGTTTTATAAAAATAAACAATGAATCTATAGTTGAAAATGGGTGTATATGTTTTTTTGACATCATGTGACAGGACTGCAATGCCATTTCAACACTGTAAGATGTAGTGGTGACCTGCTACACAACAGCAGCCATTACATCTGATAAGACCCAGTCATGATCCACTTGCATGTGGTGACTCTCCAGAACACACAAGGCATGTCACCCTTGCACATTTCCATTGGCTTTTCTTTACTGGCTGCTCAGGCAATTTGATGAAGAAAAGTATATTCATGTAGCTGCACCCAATCACTGCCATCTATCGATCACATTTCAGTCATGGCAGCAAGAGTTTTGTGCTGTAAGCCCAAACATCCTGTAGTATTCGTGTAATCTCCAGCAAGGCTTGAATACTTTGTATGTCACAAGTAGTATAACTGAAGAGCAAATTATTATTTCAGGTACGTAGACTTGAACTGAAGACATTATTCAGCAAATCAGCCCTTAAGTTCAGCTTTTCACAAATCAAACAGGCCTTCCAAGCCATTTCCACATAATCTCTCTCTCATATACAGCTTTTATTTGCCATTAAGACTGATGGTGAACGGCATTTAATAATGCAGCATGTTCCATTCACATCTTTGTGGCAGGAAAATGCAGCCTTCTTATACAAAGGGATTCTACTTCACCTGATCCTTACTTAGCAAGATGTCAAGGTTGGTTTAACTTGATATCTGTTCTGTGTCAATTACCATGTCAATCCTGTCACACCACTGAACTCACAATGGGTGTGTATATATGATCACATAGCAGTGGGTTTTGTATACTCAGTTTGGTAATTTAGTTACGTGTGTGAGTGTAATATATCCATATCAAGCACACAGGCATCATTCTATCAATCTTCAGCCTTCGTAGCTACACTGTACAGTTGGTATATAACTGGCTCTGCGGACTAGTTTTGTGTGTGCTGTGCATGATAGTCTGGATTCTATGCAGTACTCACATTGCAGGCTTTATTCTTGCCAGGGAGGGAAGCACTTACTTTCTAAGATGCTCTTTGGATACCTATGTCATTGTCAAAATACCTTATATTTTCATCTCCCTTGAAAAAATGACCAGCAGGGATTATTCAGGTTGTAGCCTGGAATTGGAAGGTGCTTGTTGTTATACTCAGAAACATGGCTTTTCAAGACTGGCAATCACAATGATATACATGGACCTTTGACAACGTCAACGGGAACATCTCACTAAAAATGATGCCCACTGTAATGCAATGATAGCCTCTGAAAACACACTCATTAGATGACATTCAATTACCACTGATGGTCACAGTACTCAGTCTTGTTGAGTGCAAGGACATATAGAAAACCATATTATTTCGATACAGCTTCACTTCTTGCTCCACTAGGCAGCCCCATCTGTCAATCACACCATCGCTGCAGAAACACTGATTTGCCTTTTCATATCCCATCAGTTGCTTGCTGCACTTGGTCAAGGGCCTGATGGAGGTCAATAAAGAGCAGCATGCAGTGCTTACCGAATAGGTTTCCATCTGCTTGAACATGCTGATGGTTGTAGATTCTGTCAGGAGTGGAATATCCAGGGCTACGGTGAGATTGGGATTCCTTGACTTTGGGACAACGTGGAAGGAATTTTCTTTTCTAGTCAAAAAATTATGAGAGTGATGTATTTCATTTTCTTAAAAGCCAAAGTGGATATATTTATGAAGGATGTGGTGTGGCTCATTCTTAACTTATCTCTCAGCCCCCAATGCACATGTTACTGTAGCAGCATAGTTGCTACTTCTGCAAGGCTAAATCCTATGCTGCACCTATAATGTTTGGATAAAGGAATTGCTTGGGAAAGGTAGATCATATTGGATTTTAAATTCTTTTCTCTTCTTCTTCTTCTTCTTTTGTATACTGCCCTGGGAATATAATTGAAGGACACTATAAAAGCACTTCTTAGTAAATAAATAACATGATTGATTGACCACATCAGTGCTACCAGCCCCAAGGGAAGTATGGCCCTCATACAGTCATGATGACAAGGGGACCACCGGGTATTACAGTATATATACAGTACATTCTATGGTGGTTTAGTCAGGCAGGTAGCATTGGGTAGGGTTTTCAGGACCTTGGATAGGTCTGATCAGACAAAACAACTTGTTCTAACACAGGCTTCCTCAACCTCGGCCCTCCAGATGTTTTTGGCCTACAACTCCCATGATCCCTAGCTAGCAGGACCAGTGGTCAGGGATGATGGGAATTGTAGTCTCAAAACATCTGGAGGGCTGAGGTTGAGGAAGCCTGTTCTAACAGAAGCTGGAGCTCAACCAAGTTTTTTTCTCCCTCCCAGACTCCACCTCCTTGTTGAAGACTCAAGACTTCTTTAAAGAGTTAGTCCCCACAGCCTAGCAACCCATCAGTTTTCCATCAGCTGCTGCCTTGTGCATTGCTTGCACTGATGAGCAGGTACTGGCAATCCTGAAACCCCTAGTGTAAAGGAGACAGCTCCTCCTGTCCCAAGTGGTGCTGACTGAGGGTCCTAGTTTAGAGGTCTCTGGCGGATGGGCTTGGTGTACGGGACTGGGTCTGGGTTCAGCATTTCTGCAGCTTGCATCACTGGTCATCCTGATCCAGTCAGTTCCCCTCTGTGCTAGAGTCCTGGCTGCTACTCAGGAATGAAGTCGTGACAAATATAGTCACTTCCCATGTCATTTGTGTGAGCCACAAGGTTTCTGTATCCAAATATTGCCTGTGCACCTTGGGATCCAAACATGCTATTATAGTAACATATTAATCAGGATTTAGTAGTGGACTTTTCATGCACCACCGGGGGGGGGGGTCACTATTTTTTCCTCTTTCAATTGATAAAGATGGGTCATCAGCTATAATGTAGTTTTGCTAGAAGGCTTCAAGAAAAGTTTCCTTGATGAACACAAGGATTACGCTTTCTGGATCCATCAGTAACAGTTCATGTGATATGACGGAACTGTGGATTCACCCTCCCAAAAGTATGATCACTGCAGCTTTCTTAGATGGGCCTGGGTAAGACAGATGGCAGTGAAGTCAGGGTATACAGGCACTCCTGTAGGACTTCTGGACTGGCTCCACAGGTGCACCTGCACAGTCATGACCTTGCTGCTGCAACAGCTGGGAGGGAAGCTCTGCAGCTCTGTCCCAACACATGGGGGGGGTTATTGTTTTGTTTGTCATTATGTTATGTATTTTTGTGTTTCTATATTGCAAACCACCCTATTATCCACAGATGAAGGGCAGTATATAAATGTAATAAATCATCATCATCACATAGTTTTCTAGTGCCTCTTATTTGTTGTTGCTGTTGTTTGGGAAGGTAAGCTATTTTGTCTTGGTTTCCCCTATAACATGTTTATTTGTTTGCTTGTCTGGAACATTTATATCCTGCCTACTAGATGAAGTTCTCTAGGCAATGTACAATATATTTAAACTATAATAAAATATACAGGAATTACATGGGCAGGGCAGTGTTACACGTTGCATATTGCATGGATAACCAGCTTATTGTACCACATTATATGCATATCCTATACCTAACTCATTCTTTATTTTGAAAGGTGTTCTGGCATGGAGCATCTTGTTAACTTCTGCTGTAATCTGGTCAATGGGAGATAATAGATTTGTGTATAAATAATGCCTAAGGTTGAAATCCTATACCAATTTACCTTGCAGTAAGACCCAGTGAACTCGTTAGAACTTAATTCTGAATAGGCATGTACAGGATTACACTGTAATTCTTCTTTATTGCCCTTTAAAACAAATTAATCTAGCATCCATCTTCCAGGCAAGGGCAGATGCGCATATTAATAGAATGTATAGAGTGCATTTGTGTTAAGGATAATAATTTCACCTCTTTCCAACAACTAGGTGTTAATGTTACACACCACTAGCAGATCATGTCTGAGTTGAAAGGAGGAGGCTTTTATTGGTTTTCTTCTCAACAATCAGAAATGGGTAGCCGTCAGTTGACATGTAGATTTTCTGTGGCTATAAGTGAGGCCTTTGAACTCAGAACTTAGAGGGTTAACTGGGCATTCTGATTACTGAAGAACACATAGTTAATGTCAGACTATGTAGTGTAGCTAAAACTGTCTGCCTTCAGCAAATTTTCCTCTTTTCTATCTTCCTCTTCACACTGTCCAGATATTGTTGCAAAGCTGATCTCATTTGCTCTTTGCTTTTGCTCAATTTTAAATGATGCTTCTTCCTTTACTCTACCTATTATGATGGTATACCTTCTTGCTACTGATCCACCAATGGCATTTGAAGGGCTGCAACCCAGCACTAAGCTGACAGCATTCAACACTGATGACTGTAAACATTGCCATTCCTCACAGGATGACAATGAGAATGAGAAGCTGGTCCCCACAATGGATCAGTGGCTTTGAACAGTTCAGCCTGAAAAGCTGTCTTGTACTTTTGTTCTAACAAGATATTTTGATTGACTAACTCATTTTGGTCCAGTAACTGGCAAGTCTTCAAAGCTATATTTGCATATATATTTTTGTTGGCAAACTCATGGGGATAAGTAACATCAACCACCAGCGACCACACTCTGTTAACAGGAACATGATTAAAAACGGCTTAAGGAAAGGCTGAAACAAATAGTTTCCACCAATTTATATTTTTATTCCCCTGGAAAGTTTCTTACAAGGTCACTGAACATTCCCAATATTATTTGATATTTCATGAACTCAGCACTTGTTCAAAACATTGTTTTCCAACTTTTGCGAAATTAGCTTTCTGTTCTATTTTATGCCCTACTCAGCTTTTATGCAGCCTTGATTTTATAAGCCTTTCCCCAAAAAGTTCTCAACTGGTGTTCCATTTCTGAAGCATGGTTTCAACAGTTCATTGTTGAATATAATAGCAATGTATCCAGTGCAGTAATTCTACAACTCATTATTGATAAGTTGATACATGGGGCAAGCAACTTTTAAAATTTTATTTTTTGCCAGATCAATAAATTTCAGCAGCCTTTGTTTCAAAGCGTATAAAATTGACTGGATACAACTTTAGGTTTGCCAAATGCTCAGATCCATCAGATATATAGAGTTGAATTTTGCCTTTTAAAAAATGTGGCTCCTGTGAAATGTTTGACCATGTGAAATGTTGAATATTGCCTGTGAAACCTCAGGCTACCTTACATGCTTAATCTTTCAGGTGGCACAGAAACTCTTTGCCAGTTTTGCTGCCACTCTTCTAGCACATATGCCAGTTAGTCAACACAGCTGTTGCAGCTGTTGTTGGGCTACAGTTCCAATCAGCCCCAGGCAGCACGACGAGAATTGAGCTGCTTGACAGTGGAACAGACTCCCTCAAGAGATTGTGGGTTCTCCTTCATTGGCAGTTTTTAAGCAGAGGTTGGATGGTCATCTGTCATTGATGCCCCCTTTAGTTGAGATTCCTGCACTGTAGAGGTTTGGACTAGATGACTCTCAGGGTCCCTTCCAACTCTACAATTATGTGATTCTATGAAAGCCTTGTTAGTGGAAGGGCTGTTTGAAATTCACAAGCACCATTGAGCTTCCTTAGGCTATACGATTTCCTCTTTTATCTGTGATGCTGGTGCAAGACACTCTCTGAAATCTCACTAATCCACGTCACACAGTGGTTCTTGGCTAGTAGGCTGACATACTGCGAGCTAAACAAAACACTGTGAGCTAAACAAAACAGAATTGTTTCCTTTCTTTTAGTCCTTTGCATTTGTCAGGTCTAGTGCTGAAAATAGAAAGCAATTTAAATATGCTCACAAGCAGACCAATATGTTGTTGTTGGTTTTTTTTTTTTTTAAGTTATAATAAGTTATAGCCTTCTACAGCTGTAACAGAGGCTATTTAATATTTGGTGGACAGTTTGGTGTTTGAGCTGTAGGTGGTGGTGTTGCTTTACTGGAACTCAAGTTCAATGCAAATGCACTCAGAGGGACAGAACAAGTGAAGGAAATAAAAAATAATAAACAACTTTCCATTTGCAGAAGACTTATGCTTTCTCAAGCACATAGCATGTTCCTTTAGGGCTTTGCCAGTCTGCCATGCCCTGGTAATTGAAAATAAGCCATAGAACAGACCAAACCTTCACTTTTCCATGGTTTTGTATGTTTTTTCTTTAAAAAGAGACATTTGCTTCTTAGTTGATATTTAAGGAAACCGCCAATGAATGCTCTTTTAACCATGGTGCTAAACATTCTAGAAATTAAGATCCCATCATATTAAATGTGAGTCTCTCTTGTCCTGTAATGTGTTAGGTTGGTTTTGTTTTGTTTTTCTGGAAGAGTTGAAGATGCTATGAAAGCACCAAGATTACAGTATTTGTGTTATATGTACTATTATCACACTATGCCCCCATTTATGTATAAAAGACTTGGCTTGGACCATTAATTTAACAAAGAAACTGGTTTGTCTACTTCAGCAGTTCCTTTCACTACAAAATCCCATCTTACAGATATGGGGGACCCCAAAATACCAACTCCCCCATTATAGATCACTAGGATGGGTTTACAAAGAGGGTATTCACTAGAGTTGCATCTTGGCTGAAGGATCTTGACATCATAATGGGCTGTAGAAATTTTTATGTTTCTTTTGTAGGTCTAATTCATTTGTAGAAAATATATTTCTATAATGTATAACATTGGCTGGGTTGAGTTGTGAGCTAGTTTGCAATAGGTTCAGAGCATTATCTGTGCTGCAAGAGACCTTGGGCAAGCCAAGAGAATTAAGAAGTTGTGTGTGTGTGTGTGTGTGTGTGTGTGTGTGTGTGTACCTTTGCCTGGAATACTGAAAGTTATATACCACTGCTCTATTTAGCCAACTGCGGAGGAAAAACTAATACTGTGATATAATTGTCCAGAGTCAAAGAGATACAAACAGCAAATTCGTTCAGGCTACAAAATACCCCTTTAATTTTCACATATTATGAACAGGCAACATGTACAAAGTATCTTGATGGAAAAATGAATCTAACTGTACTGTGGTTGATTTTACCCATGAATACACTGAAAAGAATTGATATATGATGGAACTGTGGCAAAAGCAATTGGGCATAAAATAAGCAACGTTCTGTATACTCAACTGATTGATAATGGTTTATATCAAAACCTAATAATGTTTATACTCATGTGAAGTGCAGCTTAATATTCCATGCATTTTAGTACAACCATCACTGTATTTACTTGTTTAATGAAATAAGGATCTTAAGACCTTTCTTCCTTCTCCTTTCTCAGGGAAAACTCAGTGGAGTGGAAGAAAAATGTACTCATACCATGTAATGGAATCACTTATTTATGATTTCAATTAATTTTTCATTATATGTTTCAAATTAGAAGTATATCCAACACCAGATATTACACTAAAATATATCTATACAAGAAATAAGATGAAAAAGTGAATCTCAATTTAGATATAAGCACTAGAGCTGAATTTGTAAGTTTTGGTTTGGTTTGCTCTATTGTCAACAATACCTCTATTTCTTCACTGCGTTTTAAACTGCCCCTTGCAGTTACACTTTTTTTTGTCCAAGTCCTGGACATTAGAAAGAAGCATACAAAAGGTAGTTTTTAAGGCTCCTGATAAGCATGGTGTCTCTGAGCTAGTTTACAGGGCAGCACAGGGAATGATGTGATTCCTAAGTTTATCAGTTGAAGGTCAAGGACATTCTCCAACAAACTAAGCTTAGGCAAATGCCAGTGTATATGCTCCCTGTAGCACATATGTGAGATAGCATGGAGCTATGCAGTAGAATAAATTAGAAATATTAACTTGAACAAATGTACCTTTACATTTCCCCCCATCTCCCCTCCCTTACTTTGCTCTTCTTTGGTATGTGCACTGTGGCTTTGGCAGTGCACTGTGCCTGGGCTTTTCTAGACAACATGTTTATTCTGCATTCATCCTGATTTGCTTGCACAAAGCTTACACAGTGGTTAGACTATGTCCGATCTTTATTGAACATTTGTTCCTACTTCCTTACATGATACATACATGATAGTGAGCATTCATCCCCAAGTCATCCTGATTTGCTTGCAGGGTGCTTTATACGTCTTCTCATTATTCATTCCTTCATCTCACACTTTTCAATGAACCCTCTATCTACATAAAGACAAGTATCAGCTGTGATCCAATAGCCAGCTATGTTGAGCACAGGCAAGGTTATGCCAATGCCAGCTATGGCATCGTACAGCTTGTATTTGAATTTCACAGCTCTCCATAGCAGACAAGGGGACCTGGTTTCACAAGCGTTTCGCTGCATCGGGATCATTGTATTGATACAGCAGGTGTACCAAGGGGTTGGCAAAACCAGCCCCCATCGGGGTTGCAGGCCTGGGAGGGATGGGCATGTGCACAAAAATCTCCCCAGAAATCTGTCTCCAGTTACCTGTGTAAGATTGCGAGTTTAGACAAGAGCTGGGAGCTGAGCAATAGAAGAAATGGCAAGGTGGTATGAAGATAAACCACTGCAGACTATGGAGTGTATGACATATGTGTGTGTGGCGACATGACATTGTTGTCGTGGCGAGATCAAACACCTGAGAAGGTTCCTGTCCTTCTTACACTGTGGCACAAAGGCGTGTGATTTTGTTTGCCCTTCCTCCTAGCCTCGCTCACACTCCATACACTTCATGTATATGGGTTGTGTAAAATATAGTAATTTCTAATGTGGCTACCGGAGCAAAGTGATTTTTGGGGTGTGTGTGGGGGTGTGTGCCGAGAACACAAAGGATCCCAGGCATGCCTCTGATTGTATTATGCTTGGTACTGAGAACCTTCTCTCATTTGGAGGTCAGTATGTTAATACTTTGGGGCAGGCTTGCTTACAATAATCACCAAATAGCATACTAAACACGAAATGAATAGGGTGGCAACCAAAGTTCATCATACTCACAGTAGATCCATTTAAGTCAAATAATTTAAGTGCAAGGGAGGTCTACTGCTGGACTAACATTGTATATCACCCATGATATTTAAAGATATCAGAATAACAAACAAACAAAATTTCAGTAGGTCAGATGTGAAGTGTTTCATTGGGTTGAGAAAACTCAGGAGTGTGAAGGCCAGCCTGCTGAAGTCATTTGTCATCAGTGGGGCCAAAGATTTGTAGAGATGACAAGAGATCCATCTCTCTAACTTGCAATTAAGTCGGGCAGGGGAGAGTGATTGATTTTAAGAGCTGACCTTAATTTTTTGTTTAAAACGAAATCAGCCCCATGGCAAAAAGCAAATGAACTGCATTTTCAGTTTAATTAAAATGCTGACATTACAATGTAAATAATTGTGTTTTATTAATCATTTGCCTTCAAGCTTGTGACAGCAGCAATACTAAAGACAATTAAGTTGCTGGTGCTGAGTGCAATGCCTTAATAATTATGTGGCAAAAAAAAAAAACCTTAGGAAAATCTACATAGCAATTAGTCTGTCTGTCTGTCTGAGCTTTTTAGGACTAAAAACAAAAGGTGCAACTTTAACCTAAAGTTATGCTCTGGAATAGACAAGGATACACTAGGAAAGCTAAACTACAGCACACAATTTGTGTGAATTCGATGATTAGATCACATGATACACTGAAAAGTAATGCAGAGAGAGGCTCATCTATGTAATTAAGAAAGATATCTTTATTCAGACAAATAAGAGTAAAGGCTTGGTAGCAGGCAACAGACTGCAGGAGTCAAGATTCAGGAGTTCTGGCATCAGGCAAGTTATTCAGAACTGGAGAGAAGCAACAATGGGAACTGCAGTTTTCAAAACAGAGGAGGCTGAAGAAGTAGCTATGGTACAGGTCTGAACCACCAGGCCCAGAAAAATTATGTGTTTTGACACATTGTCAACTGATAATTGTACTAATGATCCCATTTAGTGATGCTCCATAAATGGAGTAACAGCTGTCCTCAGTTGGCTTATGATTAATTAAAGTCCAGTGCATTTGAGGAAACCTTGGTATATTGGTTCCTTTTTTGCTGCAGTCCACAAGCCAGCAGAACACAATGAAGATGAAAATCTAGAAAAACAGGGGTGCTAGCATTTTATTTGAGTCTTGTGCTATAAGAAAAGTAGCAGGTATTTAACTGACATATAGCTGAACAAATGAATTCAGAGTTTATATATTTCTGTCTGCAAGACCATGTTGTCAAAATAATTGTACTGGATCCCCCTGCCTCCTGGATGCTTTGCTTTCATTTATACAGGAATCACAATTCAAAATAGTGACATCTTCCACTGCCATCAAAATCTCAAAGCTTGGAAACATTCATTGTACAGGTAGGAAAAGGAAGTAGTGGGTTGGATTCAAAGGTGCCGTTCTGGATGTGTGAGGAATCTCTTGCTCACAGAAGGGCTATTTCTCACCTTGTGGTACAGCTTTGCATGAGGAAAAAATGGGGGGAAAATAAAAATCCTGCTGTTCCACCTGTGGGAGTGTTTGTACAATTAGAAGCATGATAACTGCTAAAGGATCTGCCCATTATTTCACTAGCATTTGCACAATTGTTTGCATCACAGTTTTAACAGAGGATGCTAATATTAGGGGCACAGAAAATCTACCTAGGTTGCCCTGGGTTATATGGATACTGATAGTTCGTACAGCATTTGTTGTAGAGAGGCCCAGGAATTAGTTGTTTAACATGAGGAATTAATTCCATTCTTAACAGTTCAACTAAAGCTAGAATAAAGGAGGTCAAGCTGATCAGCCAATGATTATGAGATGAGGGTCTCTTGAAGCACTGGCTAAGTCAAAACCAAGAAAAGAAAGGCTTTTGGAATGACTGGCTCCTAATGCATCTGAGGTGAGCTCTACTCATCGTCGACTTAAGCTGAAGTGCTTGGATTTAATCTTGTGAACTACAGTGGTACCTCGGGTTAAGTACTTAATTCGTTCCGGAGGTCCGTTCTTAACCTGAAGCGTACTTAACCTGAAGCACCACTTTAGCTAATGGGACCTTGCGACGAACCTCCCCTCAAGCTACGCCCCTTGTCCGTTACTAAGTGTATTTATCACTGAGGTGTTCTGGGTTAGAATTTCTCTTCGCCCCACCTTATACTTTGAGGTCCGTCTGTGTTGTCTGTCCCTTTTATTCTAACTTGGGACAACTTAGTAACAGGGGTTTCTCTTGTCCAGCCAACGTGACCGTGGTAGATATATGCTCTGTGCTCTGGGCTTGTGGGTTTAAATTGCCTCTCAGCTTGCAGTACTGGGCCTCTGTCTCCTCAGATCCCTTACTGCGCCAGTTAGCTAACTCCCTTAGCAACTGTGTAGCTTTACCAAGGCTTCACCCCTCTTGCCCCTCCCGAGTGAAACTCTGAGACACAAACCTATCCCCTTGCAGGTACGGTAAGTTTTGCCTCTTCCCTGAGTTTATCTCCTCACAAGCATTCATATATCGCTGGACCGAATAAACGACAATTTTCTCTTGGCTCAACAAAAGCAAGTCTTTATTTCGTACAGAACATAACGTTTCAGTATTTTATTAGTTCTTCAGTTTAGTTTCCAATCCAAACATAAACACTTTCAGTTTAGCAAACTGATCTTCATCCTATCCTAACCTAGCCTAACCTAGCCTACCCACCACTATCCTGGTCCCTCTTCTCTCCAGTCACCACTCCCTCCCTCCCTCTTCTCCTCTCACCAACGGCTGCTCCCTCCTTTTAAAGGGCGGAATGTCCCGCCTCCCTCGAGTGAGCTGCCACTCAAACATGGAGTGAACAAAATCTGAAGAAGTGTGCATGCACACGAAAGCTCATACCAAGAACAAACTTAGTTGGTCTCTAAGGTGCTACTGGATTTTATTTTGTTTTGACTATGACAGACCAACACGGCAATCTACCTTTAAATGGAGTGAACATTAACTCTATAAAACCTGGGGGTTCCAGAAAATCCCTTCTCTAAGGTCAGATTCATTACAGACCTCCTGCTGCCGCTGCACCGCCAGAGCACGATTTCTGTTCTTAGCGGAGTTCTTAACCTGAAGCGTACTTAACCTGAAGCGTACTTAACCCGAGGTACCACTGTACTGTTTGGAGAGAACAGATTTCCAGCAACAAATAATCATTTACAGTGCTACATTAGTACTTTAGACCTGTTCTACATGACAAACTGCATGTTAGTAGAGAATTAGGGGGCAGGGTTATTGATGACCACCCTCCATAAATATGAAAACTAGGACATTATCTTGAGGTTCCCCCCCAAAAAAAAATAAACAAAAAAATGCTGGTTTTGTTTTGGGCCAATGTTCAATACAAGTGTATAAGCAAGTGCAAATGCCCATTCAACAACCAGGCAATTGCATTCACAGGCAGAACCACCCTGGCTCATTACTATCTAGCTTCACTGGGCAGGAGAATGGGTTTCTTGTCCCACTGCATCCAAGTAGTGACTCTAGAATCTCAGTCATGAATTGGAACTCAGTGACACAGCCATCAAACTCATTCCATTAAATAGGCTGAAAGTGGAGTTTTGCAATCATTGTCCTCCATTGCTGCACACCCACAAAATAGGACAATTCATACATACTGCAAAGATTCTAGGAACAGAGCTGGATTAGAAACTGCTGCCAGAAGTTTTTTTTAAAAACTCACTTTAAAGCACAGGTCCTTCCACATCATAGATCTGAGTGCTTATAAGGTTTCTTGCACACATAAATGTTACCAGAAGTAGACCTATTAGGGCTCCAGGATGGAAGCAACAGAGACCAGGTATTAGAAGAAGAAGAAGAAGAAGAAGAAGAAGAAGAAGAAGAAGAAGAAGAAGAAGAAGGAAGAGTTTGGATTTGATATCCCGCTTTATCACTACCCTAAGGAGTCTCAAAGTGGCTAACATTCTCCTTTCCCTTCCTCCCCCACAACAAACACTCTGTGAGGTGAGTGGGGCTGAGAGACTTCAAAGAAGTGTGAATAGCCCAAGGTCACCCAGCAGCTGCATGTGGAGGAGCGGAGACGCGAACCCGGTTCACCAGATTACGAGTCTACCGCTCTTAACCACTACACCACACTGGCTCCACAGCAGCCACCCTATTGTTCGAGCAACACCTCTCTCACCAAACCCCTTGCTTTAACTCTTACTACCTGGCTGAAGAGCTCCCCTGTTGATTCAATACTCCTGCCTTGTCTTCCTGTCTCTCTGCCCTACTAACTGCCTCAGAGAGTCTTTGGCCTGGCTCAGATGTTCTGCAGCTAGTAAGCATAGTTTCCTAATCTACATGCAATGGGACACAATGGTTAGTTGAACTCTTCCTGGCTTACCACTACATGGTAAAAAAGGAAGAGGAAGCATGTGCAGAAACAAGGATTGTTCATATCTTAGCTTATTAAGCTGAAATATGAATGTCTGGCCATTGCCTAAATGGCTAGGAACAGCGCAATGAGATGCAATCAAAGCTGTTAATTTGTGAAACTTTTTTGGGGTAGACGGTTGCCCTAATCCAGCTTGGTTCAGGCAACTATCAGATGCTGGGAGGGAAGGCAGTGTTTGAATGAACCCCACCCCCCAATGACCTGCCCCATCAAGCGGCCATGGTATTCATGCACTTAACCCACCTGTGTGGAATGACTGCAATATGAAGCGGTAGCTCTGGCATGATGTTTTTCTCCCTCTGAATCTCCCACTCGCTTCCTGTGCGAAGGAGGCAGCACAGAGAATTAAGGGTCTACGATAGGTTGAGTGGAGACATATAGAAGCTATTATTAGCATTAGCAGTTTGAACAGTCAAATTGATGAGATGCTTGAGGAAGATGTTGGCAAATTAAATGTAATTAGCAACATTCTAAAACCATTCTATCACTGATTTTTTAAAGGACATGTTTATTGCAAGGATGACCAAATGTAGCTAGAACTCAGAATGCTGTGCTGAATACAAATCCACCAAGAGAAAATGTCTATTACATATTCGTAGCAGGTTTGTGAAAAAGCAGATTATGCTACTGGGCAAAAAAAAGGAGGGGGGGAGATAAAACTGAGTGTAAATCAGAGCAAGACGAGGGGAGCTGAAACAGAACCTTTTAATTGCTTTCTGATAGCCTGGGTCAAATGCTGAATGTGATTTTTTAAAAAGCTAACACAGAGAAGTACAAGATCATCTGTTTGATACTCCCTCCTGCTGCTCTTTGAATGGATGTGGAGAAGCTTTGAATCTAATTTTTAAAAGAGAGAGGGAGAGATTTCTTAGGGTTACCTGCTTTTTTCTTTTTTCCTTTTCTGAAGATTCAAACATTACTTCTGAAAAATGCTTGTAAAGCATAAGCATTCCTTTAGAACATACAACAAACACACAATCAGCGGCAATCACCCAATCCCAAATTACATCTAAGATTCTTGGACTGATTAACACAGAGAGATTATTATTATTATCATCATGATTATTATTTTGTTTATCAGTCCAATGCAAAAGGAGCATGAAATTAACTGAAGGACAGATCCAGGTCTAGTTTATCAGTTGGAAGTTCCATTTGTGTGAAACAGCCACAGGGATGATACAGTGGTACCTTGGTTCTCAAACTTAATCCGTTCTGGAAGTCCGTTCCAAAACCAAAGCGTTCCAAAACCAAGGCGTGCTTTCCCATAGAAAGTAATACAAAATGGATTAATCTGTTCCAGACTTTTAAAAACAACCCCTAAAACAGCAATTAACATGATTTTTACTATCTAACGAGACCATTGATCCATAAAATGAAAGCAATAAACAATGTACTGCAGTCACACAATCAATCAGTAGCTGAACTGGGTTCCACACAGTCACAAAAAACAACAAAAAAGAGCCACAAAAATGCAAAATAAATAGCAAAAACAGACAGACCTCAGCATAACACTCAAAACGGAAGTGTGGCACTCAAATCGGAAGCGTAACATTCAAAACGGAGCACGTTCAGCTTCTGAAAAAAGTTCGCAAACCGGAACACTTACTTCTGGATTTGCAGTGTTTGGGTTCCAAGCTGTTGGAGTACCAAGGTGTTTGAGAACCAAGGTATCACTGTACTTTAAAAAAAGAAAAGAAAAAGAAGCCCTCAGAGAGTCATTTGCTATGCATTTCCACAGTTCCTTTTACATTGACTAACTCACACAAAGAAAGCAGGCTCCACAGTCACCTCTGTGTCTAACTCTACCAACTCAAGGGATTAATTTGGTTAAATGTGCTCAGATTGTTTAGGGGAAGGAGCTGGGAGGCACAGCTAACGGCTTCTCTTCTTGGCAAGGAGCCCAAGGAGGTGCCAGGCTGGTGATTATTTTTTACCTTGCAGTGGCAGCCCCTTGGAGAATGCATTTCCTTCCCAGTTTGGGACACTAGCCATTATTCTGAACAGTGCCCTTTTCCTCTAGCCTTTCAAGATGAAACTCCTTTTCCTGTTATTATGTTAACATACTATTTCTTCCTCCTCATCCTGGAACTCGCACCTCCCTTTCTCTACCTTCTGAAAGGGTGTTCAAGTAATGTGGTTCAGGAGCTTTCAATACACGGTGCCTCTCTAAGAGCCAGTGCACACACTCGCCCAACTGAATGGTGGAGGAGAGTATATGTTCTCGCATGCCACCTCCATCATGCACAGAGGAAAATGAGAGCTGCATAAGGCCATTGTACAATCTGCCCCCTACTCCCTTCTGAACTGGACCAACATGCACTCACCTATGGAGCTCCCGAGTATGGAGCATTCATACCCCGCATTACTTACTCTGTAGAGTACTCAGGTACTCTGGCAGCCATTTCTGGGCCAGGGAAAATCATTATTTGCACTTTTTGTGATTATGTGCCTAGTAACTCCTTTCTATCCTATTGTATTTTAAATATACCATAAGTTGCCTCGTGAACTTTGCTTAGCAGGCAGAGTATAAATACTCCAAACTAAGCAACTGCTGGAAATGGAAGTTGTCCCAGTAGGAGGCAGGCTCTCATTTTCAGGAGGCCCTTCTGCAAAGATGTAATGGCCATCTGCCAGGGAGGCTGGCTCTGATACTGAGCTGAGGCTGGACTATAATACCCTTCCAATTCTGTTTTTCCATTGGGCAGTCCAAGGTTTTCCCAAAATGAAGGCTACAGTTCTGCTTGTTTTGCACTGAGCCTACAGATCCTCCAAGTATCCCTATTTTCCAGGGACGTCCCTGATTTAGAGAAGCTGTCCCGGTTTCTGATTTGATCCTGGAATGTCCCACTTTTCCTTAGGATGTCCCTATTTTCATTGGAGAAATGTTGAAGTGTATGAGCCTACACACTGGGGCATAATGAAAAAACATCTCTTTGGGTCTAGGAAATTCTCTCACTGAAGCAGTTCATTAACATTAAGTATTCATTTGGATAAAATAAAACCCCTATGCTAACTACTAATGGTGGTAATAGGGTCCTTGTATAAGTCAGATTTCTACCCTTCTTGTCAGAAATAATCTCTTTTTGCTGTCACCTCAGCCACCTCAAATGTTAGCATAGATAAAATGATATTGTATATTAAATATTGGGTCTTGGATCTTAAATATTGAGTGTTTCTCAATATTTATGTGAACAAGTCAGGGTTTATCCACATTTGATCATTATTTAGCTATTAATTAATTTTCCTTCCATGTGAATTAGACCAGAGTAGACCATACCCAGATACATTTGAATTTGTATGTGAGAAGCAACTTTGGTCTTTCCTGTTCATATCATTAGGTGCCTCCTAATTTGTCGTGTCTATAATGCCAATGAAGTACTGACAGGGCCCGTGTGCAGATAGCTATGCAACCTTGCTTTTAAAAAACAAAAACAAACCACCCAAGAACTGTTCAAAAGCAAACAGGCAATTGTAATTTTTGTTGTGCAGCTTTCTGTGCAAATCTGAGGGATCGAAAGAAAGAAAAAACTTCATCTTCCACAGCACATGGGAAATAGTTATGAGCAACAACCAGAAAAGAATTGGAAATATTGAGGAAGTGACCCCAGGTGCAGCAGAGCCCGGTTTCCCCCAGTTTATCAGATTATTCCTGTAGTGGGCAAACCTGAATTTACAGGGGAGAAACATCAAGGCTGGTGTTGTTTGAAGGTAAAATCATGTGGACTATGCAAATTATATGGGAACACAAACAGCTGTAAACACACAGTCAATTCCAGTGTGGACAAGCCCTCATTGAGTTCAACACGCGTTGTTGAAAAAGCATAATACAAATATTAAACCAAAACAAATATTAAATCAAATTGTTGGCAATAAGGTGAAATATAGGCATTTATAATTAATATGTACTTTTTGGTTTCTATCTGTATTACAAATGGCTCAAGGCAAAACCTGCTTTAACCTTCATGTGTGAAAACACTTTTACATTGCTTCTGGAAGATTCTCCAGCTTCCTTCAGAAGTGAAATCAGAAATCCCAGGAGCCGCTAAACAAAAATGAATAGAGACTCATGACCTCAGCATTGCTTTCTTTCTGCTTTTCCCTCAGAGTGCTGTTGGGATGATAGGGGCTCTTCAGGAGGCATTTATTCAGGGAGATTTTTAAAGCTGGTCAGAATTGGCTTTATTTGTCCCTACAGGGAATTAATTTGCAGCACAGGGCTTTGTAATTTCATGCTAGAACAGCATAAAATGGAGGAAGAACAACTCATCCAGAAGGAGGAGATTATGTAACAAAAGCAAAGAAGAATCTGTAGTGACATTAAAGATCCTTTGGAACAATCTTCTTGCTAGTTCTGTAATTCTGTATACCCCTCTAATTGGTTTTAAACAAGAAGCTGATAAAAAGAATAAAATAACCCAGAATTAATTGGCTTCAGTTCCTAAATTTATTTGGACAATAAATATATTTCAACTGAAGAAATGTATCACATCTTGTACAAATTTATTATGATTAGACACCACTCCACATACACACACCCATAGCGTTTCTGGCTTTCTCTTTAAGCACATTAAAACTCTGCTAAGTGGTTGCTCTTGTGGTCTATACACAACCAAGAAGTCTTTGCTGCTACTGAAGGCAAATTGGGTTTTTGAATGGAGACCTGCAACCCAACAAGTGGCACCTGTGTAATACACATCTTGAAACACCAGCCTGCCACATTTGCATTTTACATGTTCAGGTCTACATTTAATTTAACTTTACACCTCACCTAAAAGAACAGCCTTGCTGGTTCAGATCAAACGCTTATCCAACACCCATCATCCAGTATGTGAGAACTCTGTGAGGCCAGCCAGATGCCCATGGGAACCCCACAAGCAGCATATGAGCTCAACACCACTCTCCCCCTCATGTTCCTCAGCAACTAGTTTTTTTTTTTTTTTTAAATAATTTTTATTGATTTTATAATTTTATAAATATTCCACGTTACATTTCGGTCAGGATTCATCACTCCCCACCTCTCACCTTGGGGAGTTATTTAATCTTACCCTCCCTCTCACAGGGGTAAACCCATTCATTATTTCCCCTGACCTTAAAGCAATCATTATCTGACTTCGGCCTAACCCTGTTACCGGGTAAACCATTCTTAGTTACAAAACTTAGTCATAGTGACTTCCTCCGCACCTCCCCAGTGGCTGCATTAAACAAAGTATATCTCCAGTTCAGGTACATAGTTACATTAAGCATATCTTTAACTTTGTAACAAAGCATAATTCTAACTCTTGTAAAGTAGCATTTCATTCTTTTTTCATATCATCTGTTAATTCCAACCTCAGCGTCATCCTCCCAATTCTTTTACAAATTTCCTTCTGACTCCCCAGAATCTTCAGGCTCCCAACTTCGAAAGATCCTAACATAATCATAACTCAAGACCATGTCCAATAGAAATGTTCAAAATCCACACATTTAATCAATCCGGGGTTACCCACCTACACTGTTCAACCCTCCCCTCGCCTTTCCCCAGTCCAAGTCCAAGTGCTTGCTTGCACTTGGACTTCACCTTCTCTTTGGCTTCTCAGCTGTTCCTGCTCCCTCTTCTTAAACCAATTCTTCTTCTTTATTGGTGTCTTCTTGCGTCGAAAAGAATAGTCCTTTGCCGATGTTGTTTTCTTATTCCTCTTCTTCAGTCTAAATATCTTGCGCCGAGAAGAAATTTTCCTGTGGCGAGGTTTGCCTTTGACCTTGGGGGAAATTTCTCCCCCTTCCATCCTTTGTGCAGCTGGCATGACATCAGTGTTGATTACTTCTCCTCTCATTCTTGCAGTCTCCGCTTGGAATTCCTTTCTCAGTTCCCAGATTTTTTCAAGGACCCTCTTCCAGCCTCCATTTTCAAAATCATCCTCCATTTTCATGGACATAGCTTTACAATATTCCAGACCAAACCAAGTCCAAGTTCAAAGTCCAAATTCCCACAATAAAATCCAACAGGTCCGATTCAGATCCTTTACTTATCAAGAGTGTTAGTTAGGTGCCCCCCCGATCAGGGGTATCAAAAGGATCCAATCTCTGTTGTTTAGCCAAATTCCATCACAGTTCAACCGCATCGGTAATAAAGTTCCTGATTTAGTGCCACAGTAGCAAGGGACGGACCTCCGTAATTACATCCCAGTGCTGTTCCAGATCAGTCCAAATTCTTGAAATTCTTTCTTAATTACTCACATTTAAGTCGTCCGATCTTGTTTTGTTTTGGAGGAATCGGCGCGCTCAGGGGGGAAGGACTCGCGGCTTCCACCCGACGGGCAATGGCGATCCGATGAGCTCCGTCGCCCCGCGTCGCTCACGGCGGCCCCTACTGGGGTCTACCGGGGAGTTGGGGCAACGTTCTGAGCTTCTGCCGGATCTTAGGTCCCGGGACAACCCTCCCGGGAGTTTTGGGGGTTGCGTCGCCGTCGCAAGCTCCCCTTTGAGCCGGTCGGGTCGGGGAATGTCAAGAGCGACATTTCCCCCGACCTTCTCCCTCCGGCGCGCCGACCGGAAGCCCTCAGCAACTAGTTTTCAGGGGCATGTTGTCTGTGATATTGGAGATAATATATCATGTCTAGTCTCCCCAGATTGGTTTATCCTCCACGAATTTGTCTAATCCTCTTTCAGAGCTATTCAAGTTGGCAGGTGTAATCTTGTGGCAGCAAATCCTGTAGTTTAACAATGCTCTGTGTATAAAGGCACTTGGTATCAACTGTCCTGAATCTGCCAGCTTTGTTGGAGGACCACAATGTGGTACGAACACTGTGCCTACTGGGGACAAAGATGGGGAAAGGACTGCATACCTTCAGAGGGAGGGACTTTATCCTCAAAATGATAGGCCAAACAGCCAGAGCAGGCCTACACTGCCTCCAGAGGCCCGTTCCCACCAACACCATTATTATTATTATTATTATTATTATTATTATTATACCGTATAAATATATTTTTATTAAATATTTCTTAGTTTACAAAAATATGTGCATTGTCTCTTTTTTCAAGTTGTGTTTTCTACAAATCAGTTTCATTTTTTTGTGAGACGTTAGTATTGTATGCAGTGATAGATTGGGAAGAAAAGAGGGGGAAAGAGGGGGGATGGTGAGTGGGGTGGGATGGTAATGCTTCTCTTCTTCTAGTTAGTGTATGTGTGGGGTTTTGTGTCAGCGTCACTTGCTGGACTATTATTTGAGGATGCAGTAGAGGCCATGAAGTAAGACTTCTTTGCTGCCTTTATTGCCACATGGTAGCTGTGATTATGTGTTCTAACCAGTGCTTCATTGGCCTTAGAGTGAAACTTACGCCACTGATCATAACATGGAGGCAATGCCTTATCAGGTGTCCAGAGAAGCCATGAAAGTGAAGAGGATGCATGTGTGAAAAAGAAGCCCATCAGAGGTGCATGCGTGTTTGTAAATATTAAACTATCAGTAAATACACGGGATTCAACAACATGCTTACCAGTTGCAGACTGATGGTACATATTGCGACTTATGGCTAACCCCATATTTCCATACAGTTCCCCTTGCTATCTGCTTTGAGAGTTTCAAGTAAATGGTAAAGGTAAAGGTAAAGGGACCCCTGACCATTAGGTCCAGTCGTGTCCGACTCTGGGGTTGCGGCGCTCATCTCACTTTATTGGCCGAGAGCCGGCGTACAGCTTCCAGGTCATGTGGCCAGCATGACAAAGCCGCTTCTGGCAAACCAGAGTAGCACACAGAAACACCGTTTACCTTCCCGCCAGAGCGGTTCCTATTTATGTACTTGCACTTTGATATCCTTTCGAACTGCTAGGTTGGCAGGAGCTGGGACCGAGCAACGGGAGCTCACCCGTCACAGGGATTCGAACCGCCGACCTTCTGATCAGCAAGCCCTAGGCTCTGTGGTTTAACCCACAGCGCCACCTGGATCCAATCATGGCATTATGACATCAGAGTGATGTGAGAAGGTATAAGTAGGGAAGAATTCTGAACAAATATCTTACTCTTCCCGCTGCCTCCACAATATCCCCTAAACAGGCACACATAAGTTGATGAATGGGGAATTTTCTAAGTCAGGGATATGAAGCCTGTCAAACGGCTGCAAAACGGCATTCTCCAAATAAGATGCGGTCAAAAGAAAGAATCATTGTTCAGGACCTGAACAGGAGTATAAAAGACAAATCGCAGTCCCTCAAGAAATGGGTGGAAGAACTGGATAGAGATGTGGAGGTGGTTATGAGCCTGATAAATGAGAAAGATGAAAAGATTCAGAAATTAGAAAGCCGTAACAGGAACTTGGCACACATCAATCGAAAACTAGGCACAAACAGGAATGATGCCATCAAGGGTTTTCAGCATCAAGATGATAAACCAGGACCTGCTTTACAGCATAGAGAAAGCAACGGACAAGCCAATGTAATTCAAGCCGAAAGAAGAGGGTCTCGTTCATCTACGAAGAAGTCCGATTCTCATTTGGGAAGGACCAATTCTGAAACAGAAACGATAAGAGACCTTGTGGAAAAGTCTGAAAATATTAGGGGGGTTCCTGTACAGTATCAAACTACTCCAAAGTTACCAGAGGGAAATGAGAGAATGAATGCTGAAGACTTACTCATAAGGCCTAAACAAGCCAAATTGTTAGATTACCTCTCCGATCCTTTAAAGCTATTACATGCAGTTTTGCTTTTCTTTGGACTTTGCACAGTTTTCATACTATTATACACATACTTCTTCAACAATAACTTCATAGTTAATGCCCTTCTCCTGCTGCTGAATGACCAGGACCTTGCAGAACTGATACAATTTTTTTCTCCATGCCTTACTTGGAAAAATAATGGCCTATTGCCATTTTAAGAATCACTCTTCTCAACCTTCTAGGAACACCTCAGATCACTTTATTGCCAATTTAAAAAGCAGTATGTATTTTAAATTTATAATTTCCTTGTATTAAAAAAAAAAACACTCTCCTAAACTATGTCATCTGATTCTTTAACTATTTTGCTAACATGAATTTCAGCAAGGTTTGTTCTCCTGTACAGAAGACATGATTAAGGAAAGGCTGTAGCTCAGAGGTAGCTCAAATGTTTTGTATACCAAAGGACCCAGGTTCCGTCCCCAGCTTGTCAAGGTAGGTTGGGAAAAACTCCTGTCTAAAATCCTATATAGCTGCTGGCAGTAAGTGTCAGTGATACTGCGCCAGATGGAGCAATCACCAGACCCAGCCTAAGGCAGCTTGCTATATGTTCCTATATTCATATTATGTACCGTGCCAATTTAGGTGTTTAATGCTGCAATCCTAAACCCACCACTTGCTAGAGACCAGGCCCCATTGAACACAGGGTGACTTACTTCCAAGTAAACATGGATAGGATTATAATGTTACAGTGCAGTAGTTGCATGTTTACTCAGAAGTAAGTTCTGCTGCATCAGACTAGTAAGTGTGTATAGCGTTACAGCCTTACAATGTGATTTTGAGAACATTCCAAGACATCTTAAAATTGTATATGCTGATGATTAAGAATGCTAAGAAAGAGAAGGAGGGTAGTTCTTTAATTCTTCCAGAGTTTATTTACCCAGGGAGGTAGACTGGTCAAGTAGGGAGGAAGGAGAAGCCCTCTTGCAAGAGCAATGCCTGCTCATGCTACATTAGGTTTCACCCCTCTTTTGCTTACATTAGCTGCTCCGGTCTTTACTTAGGGCCTACCCAGAAAAGTAAGAGAAATAAAATGGCTCATATACTGGTATATATATTCTAAATACACTTGCCAAAATTTACCAAATGAAGCCATCAAAGCCATGTTCAAAGGGGTTTCAGTGGGAGACCTCATTTGCTTTTGGAAGAGGCTACAAATACATTACTAATGTGTTTTCAAAACTCTATGCATGCATTATTCAAAATCTTTACAATAATCCTGTAAAGTTGGTCAGTATCTGCCCCTTGCAAATGGCAGACTGAAGCATAGTGCCTTGCCAAGGCCACACACCCATGAGCTGACACCAGAGGTGAGCTCAGAACCAATAGTTTCCTATGACACAGCGACTCAGAATTAGCCGTTATGCCATGCTTCTGCTATCATGACTTATGTAGCAGTTTCACCTCATGATAGAGCAAATGTATGTTTGTTCTAAAAATCAATTTAGGAGTCAGGAAGTCGTGAGTCCAAAGTCTGGAATTAACCTATTCTCTTGGTTTGTAGAAGGTGGGTCAACTTGCAAAAAGCCTTAGATTTTCTTCTCTCTCATTTGTGCTGGAAGCTACAGGAAGAAGGAAGAAAAGTCACAGAGTTTGCTTGGATTTGTGAATAAATGTTTTCATTGCGGACATTTGGCCCAGATGTTCCATATTTGCACTAGGCAAGCTAGGCAAATGTGTTTTGTAAGTGCTTTCAGAGCACATTGGCAGATTTAAAATCAACTGAAATAAACAGATAGCATTTTGCGACAGGCAAATAAAAATCCTAAAGATCAACATGGCAACCAGCCAAGTGGCAGCCAAGTTGAAGCTTCAGAATGGTATCTGACATTTATGTGTAAAGCAGATACACGAAGCCTGCCAGGCAGAGGCCTGTAGATAAACAGAAAACTGAATAAACAAGATACAGAAAATGAAAACTTTACCGTAGGGAGGGGACAAGACTGATGCTCCATTGGTTTGCTTATATGGGGCAATGTAGCCTTGGAGTTTAGCAACAGTAAGCAATAATAATAATAAATTAAAATCCTGCAACTTATTGCAGTTCCTTTCAGTCATATGGTCATGAGAAGATGATCCCCCATGAAGTAAACAGAGAGAAGAAGCATCAGGAAAAAATGCCCAGATTACAATGACCAATGAAACTATGAAATTCATTGCCATAGGATGTTTCTGTTGGTGACTAGGATGGAAAAGAGGATTAGGTACACATGGGAAATTGTTCTTTTTGAAGCTTTAGGCTGCAGCAAACAGACACTGAAAGGCAATATACTGCTGAGACTGGGGAATGGCAAAAGGCTACAGCTGAATTGTCATGACCTGCATGTAAAAACTTCCTTGTAACTTTTGGTTAGTCACTGTTGAGAGACAGAATACCAAGCTAGATGGACCATGGACCCACAGACTGATGCTTATTTAGTTCTAACACATGTTTTTCAGTTTGGGAATAATTCATAAGGATTTGAGAAAGTAAGCCCCTTCAGACAGATCATTTCAGACAACATGGAGTCATTTCTGGAATTTCTCCAAAAAGCATCATATGAATAAGCTAAGCGGGATCTGCATCCTTTTCTGAATCTCTCCAAGAAATAGTGAATAGCATTTAAAATGTGCAGAATGTTTTTACCCACAATCACAGGTTATTAGTATGCATGTCTGAATGCTGTTAATATAGAACAGAAATGGGAACTGAGAAGGTTTGCCTTTGGCCTTTATTTTGTATATTCTGTAGTCAGCATAAAAAATGTAGATGTAGGATATGCAAAAATGAGTCAAGGTGCTGCTTGTGGAAAAGCTCATATATTTTCCTCTTTATTATTTTGTGCACCTGTGCATGCTAAGGCTGGTTGATGGAATTTCAGGGGATTCTGATCAGCAGCAGGACCACAGGGGGAGGAGAGGGAGAGTTTGTCCTTTTACCCCACATAGTCTCAAGCTGCTTTTTGCATCAGGAGCCAAAATCCTCCATTGATCTCCCCATGCAAGTTATAGAAGCTTCAGGAAGTAATTTTCATTAGAACAATGGCAAGAGGAGAAATGGTTGATCTCTCCCTTCTCTTGCAGTCCCATTGCAGCTTTGACTCCACTATAGCTGCTATTTACAGTTTTTAAAACAAACATTCATATTTGTCCTGTTTGCACAATTAACAACACATGTAGTCTGACCCTTAACATTGCTGTGAATGCCCCAGTTCCTGTTCATGCCAGTACATGACAAAACAGCTGTATGTCACTCAGCTTCATAAAGGGCCACATCACAGTGTACAATCCAAGATGTGTTTTCATTTCCACAACAGAAGTATGAAATACTGAAGCCAACAATGAGATGGGGCCAAGATGATTATCAGAAGCTGAACCACTCCAAAATGCCTGTGTCTGCCTGATTACCCACACCCATGCAGAATCAGTCTCTTGACCCTTCCTCCAGGTCCAATGAGAATGTGCATGTCCTGTCTTGCATGAGGCCAACATGCACTGAAGACCCAAGCCTACTATGAACTGTAGACACACACACAACTGAGTTATCAAGCAGCAGTCCATTTTAAAAAAATATTTCCCCCCCTTTTCTCTTGTGTGTGTGTGTGTGTGTGTGTATACACACACACACACACACACACACACACACACACAGCCATCAAGCACTTCGTTTGCTCAGGTTCCTAAATAAGACATTTCACCCTGAAAAGGACAATTATCTAAAAATGGGGTGCTCTCCTCTAAACACTTGGTATGTTTTTCCCTAGCTTTTCTCATGTTAATTGCTCTATAGCTACAATATGGCAAAATGCCCTCTTACTGGAAAACAGCCAATAGCTATACAAAGAACAGCTTGGAACTTCAAGTAACATTAAGGTAACAATGCTCTGTTGAAATCAGTGTTACTGCTTTCAGTCACGCCAGTAAGGGGGGGGGGGGAAGTGCCCCAGAAAACATCCCTTACCTGAAAATTTACATAAACATGTTACCATAGAGACACCCCCTTGAGCTTTGAGCTTCCTTTAAAACTAGTCACTGTTCTTCAAAAGTCTCTCTCTCTCTCCCCCCCCCCGCCTCCCATACCCCTGACAACCTGTCAGACCCAGGAGGAATAGCCCAGTGGTAAGCTGGAAATCGGAAAAAAAACCTGGTACTTCAGACCAATTATACTGTACTGTATCGTTTAAAACTAAATATTTTTCCAAGGGGAATTTTTGGACTGGGGTCTTTAAGACGACAGGGTTTTAAGGCTGACAAATGTGCTAGCGTGTCAATGTGGTAATGAAGTTAGTTCTGTGCCGAGTGCAGCATGAAAAACAGAAAATTTCCTTGCAAGGTTTGTGATTAAACATCTAACAGAAAATAATGATTTGCTTGAAGGCACTCAAGCACCAAAAAAGGGTGAGGTGAAGGGAGAGAGAGAGAAACAGGATATGGTGGGGGATGGGGGTGGAATCTGCTGAATATCACTATTGGGAGCTTCTATTATCTTAAAATTTCTTTAATAGTCACTGTTAATTATAAAAACTAATAGCTATAAAATTGGAGTACCCAATGGGGGAATGTATGACATTCAAGTGGCAGAATCTCCTCCCCAGCCCCAGCCCCCACTTCCATTCCTACTGCCTGACTTTCCACTTCACACATGAAATTGATAGGAGCTGATTTGCATGTCTATCCTGTTACTGCAGGGAGAGGAAAGGATTAGCTAAATTATAGGGGATAAACACAGTTTCGCTGCATAAAAGCAAAGACTACTTGTAATGAACCAGAGTCAAAAGAATAATGATGTTGACTTTGCTTGAGAGAGAGAAATGTATTTTTTCACAGAGTTAATGAGAACAAGACGTTGGAATTACCCTCCATTTAAATTTCATCAATTCACCAAAAGGACAATTTCCAAAGGGTTTTGCTATTTATTTGGTGACTACCCTGTTCTGTCTCAAGGGCCCAGAGCTAGAACACTATTGTGCTTTTTAAGAGGTCAAGAAAAATACTTCAGGTGACTAGTTGGCATATGAACATAAGAACCACCTGCTGGATCAGGCCAATGACCCATCTAGTCCAGCATCCTGTTCTCACAGTGCCCAACCAGGTGCTTATGGGAAACCTGCAAGCAGGACCCGAACACAAGAGAACTCTCCTGAGGTTTCCAGCAACTGATAATCAGAAGTATTACTGCCTCTGACCATGGAGGCAGAGCATAGCCATCATGGCTACTAGCCATTGACAAACCTATTCCCCCATGAATCTGTCTAATCCTCTTTCAAAGCCAATGAAGCTGGTTGCCATCACTGCCTCCTGCAGGAGTAAGTTCCATAGTTTAACTATGCACTGTGTGGGAAAAAATGCTTTCTTTTATCTGTCCTGAATCTACCGGTAACACACTAACAGCACCATTATTTTAATCAGAGGTAATTTTTGCTGTTGCTAAACTTGGAAAACAATGCATCTCACAAGTAGGGTGTTGTTGTTTTTTTAAGCCACCTTGGTATTTTTTGCTATTAATCCAGCATGTTTTAAACACATTGAAACGAAAACAAAGACCCCCCAATGTGTTCAGCTGGATATGATTGCCACCTGAAATTATGTGTAAAGAGCTCCTTTCCCAAAGAAGCTGTCTGAGATGCTGGTGTGAACTTGATTCACATTGAAATAACTTTCATTTTAAGACTGCCCATGCAATGAAGATGTAGTCCTGAAATAAATAATGATTCTGCTATAACGTTCAATTTTGACTTTATTGAGCTGCTCAACCAGGTGTTGAAACCCAATAGAATTTTCTTTTCTCCCTTTGAAAAGCTATTCCAAGTGCTGCATGACTGAAGAATGGCCACTTATTAACTGCTCAGCAGTGCTTTCCACTCTTCTGCTGCAGTCTCCAGCAATTGTCAGAACACCAGTTCTGCCAATATTAATCTAGTCCAATCACTAACTATGACAGTGTGGTACACAATTATGGAGGCAGGAGACAGGGAGGGATGCGTGCTGTTTGGTCTAATGCCTGTTTTATAAATTGAAGCCTGGAATTTATTTATCTGTTTGGCAAAACAAGCAGAGTAATCTTTATTATTGCTTTATACTTACTATGCCTTGCCTCCATGAAACTGACTTTAGAAATGGATAGCAGCCATTCTTCTTCTTCCATCTCCCCTTTTGTTCCAAACCATGTATCTGTGATACAGATATAAAGGCATAGCCCACCAGCGTGAACAGAACCACTGTCTTTGGGGAGTAAAGCAAACATTTATTTTCTTTTTTAAAAAACTGCTTACCGTAATATAATAAAAATCTTACATAAGGGAAAAAAGGTACATCAATACTACCCCATATTTGAAGATCATTATCATCTCTCCTCTCAGTTCCCTTGATCAGGATACAATACTTCTGTTGATGTAGTCTGGAATAGCATTACCTATTTTTACTACTGCATCACACTATTGACTCATGTTAAACTTGTGGCCTACTAAGACCCCTAGATCCTTTTCACATGTACTACTGGCAAGCCAGGTGTCCCCCATCTTTTATTTGTGAAATCGGCTCTTCCTGCCTAAGTGTAGAATCTTACATTTGTCCATATTGAAATTCATTTTTTAAAATAGTTTGGGCTCAGTTTTTCAATCTGTGAAGGTCACCTTGAATCCTGATTCTGTCTTCTGTGGCAATAGCTATCCCTCCCAGTTTGATGTCATCTGCAATTTTAATAAGCATCCCCTCAATTCCTTCACCCAAGTCATTTATAAAGACATTGAACAACAACGGGCTCAGGGCAGAACCCTGCGACATCCCCCTTGTAACTTTTTCCAGGATGACAAGGAACTATTAATGAGTACTCTTTGGCTCCAGTAGTCAAGATGAGTATTTCTAAAGTGCTGGAGGATCTTTTCAAGAAAGGTGCAACTGAAGAGCAGATAATCCACTCTGTTTCACCTGGAATTTACATTTTATTTTTTCTTCTCTGTAACTTTACTTGAGAAAGTTGCAAGAATGGGAAACACAATTGTTGGAATTTGTGTGTAGGTTTCTGCATGTGGGTCCTACATCCTATAAAAGGAGAGGAAGAATGACTTAATAGCAACCCAAGAGCAATTTCTCACTTCTCTTCTATATTCTCTCATGGATTTTGCTTGAAATCCTCCACGAGAAAAGATCTGTTAATTCCAGCCCTCAAAAATTCACCTGTGGAGATGCATCTGAACCTTCTGCTGATATTGCTATGTCTATGTGGTATTTAGATGGTTCTTTCTTTTGTTGGCAGCAAGTCCAAGGCAAGGTACAACATCCAGTGCAGTGTTCTATGGTTCTGTAGGAGACAAAACACACAACATTCCAAGGAGATATATTGCACTTCTTCAACTTGCTTTACTTTGTGCTGAATGAACAGTAGAAATTTCAGAGATTCATTCTGTTGGCCTGGTGTGTGTTTCATTCCTCTTATTTCTCTGCTGCCCAGTGAGCTACCTGTCTGAACACACATTTCACAGCTGTGCTTCACTTAGCCTTTGCACTGAAACAGTAGGTCAACTTTGAGGAGCTCTGAAAGGGCATTCTTCTGTCTCTACTTTCTTCACAAGCTCCATGGTACAGGTATGGATTTAAGAGGGTGCAAAAGCCCAAGACTCCCTGGGGCTGCTTCTCAGCAGAAGTAAAGGGTGCATTTCATTTATGGGATGAAAGGCTTGTTGAAAGAGGAAAGTCTTCAACAGGTACCAAAAAGCAGAGAAATCTAAAAGGTCCATGGAAGGAGGTACCTCGCAACATCTTCCCCTGGGCTTTATCTGAAATGCAAGAAGCTGGAAAAGATAGCTAATAAGCTCCTGAGATCTGCGCCCTTGCTGGTTTTGTTTTTCAACGGAAGCTCTTCCCTTTAAAGAGTATTTCTACACCCTTATTATGCACCTAATGATTTATTTAAAAGTAAAAATACTCTAGAAAAATGTTAACAAAAAGCTTCTGTGTCTCCCTGTACTTGTAGAAAAGCCCAGCCAAGGACTTAATAGGGTTTTCAGGAAGTTCAGGACCCCATTAAACCTACAGAGTGCAAACAACTGGAGAGATTATTTAAATAAGGAAAGAACACTCACAAAATATTTGTCCACCTCCAAAGTAAGGTGAACCCAACAAAAACCTTGCACCTTACCCATGAGAACATCACTGAAATGTTCCCTCCCTTTTGATATTTTTCCAATGCATTTTTTAAAATTAATTGGTAGGAAATGTTCAGATAAAATGTGGAACAATTTTTGGGCACAGTATTAGTTTTGTCAGCAGGATAGGTATCATAAATATCTTGGTGCAGCCATGACTGCTTCCAGATTGTGCTGCTAAGGTCTCCACAGGTAATTGAACAGAAGAACCTGTGCTCTAATAAGCTACTGGCCCATTAGAATCAAGTGCCCTGAAATACCAACTTATACAGACCTATTTCAATAATGAAATAGCCATACATACTATTTGTGACAAGAAAAAGCGTTGGGTTAATGCAACAACACGTTTCTGTTACTGGCACCTGCAATCACTCATGGTAGTCATACCGGGAGTAGAAATTATCATGCTAACAAATTATCATGCAAAAATTATGCATTAAATTAGGGAGGGGAATGAAAGCAAAGGCTGAAGGAAGAACAAACGCAGGAACTCAAATTATGGAATGGGGAGGGGAAATCCTAGTGTCTAAATTTTTATTACAAAACAAATTTGATTTATAGCCATTTTAGATACCTTAACTGCTTCTCCAAGCCGCTTTTGAAAATTACATCCATATGTTACCATAGTGGATTTTTAAGACTTCTGTTCTCTCACCTTTCCCATGGCTTCAATTTTCACTTTAATTACCAGATTTAGTATGAATTCATCAGATGCCTTTGTTCACCAGTGACTTCTACTTTTAGAAATAGTCCACCTGGGAAAATAGTAACACCTGTCACTCCCATTAATAACTACTTGCTGTTTCATGAACCGCTCAGCCAGTGGCAATGGCAACCTTCCTGCCCCACACCTCCCACCTCATAACATTGGCTGCTAATGGCAAAGCTGAGGAAACATAAAATGTGATGAGTACAGTGCTTCTTTTCTGGGGGTACACAGTACTGGCACCTTCCCCCTCCCAAATGTTAAAAGTGTGAATACCAATACCTTTTTCTCTTAAAAAAAACAACAACACTGGTTATGACACCACAGTCTATGTTCCTTAAGCACTACTAGAACGAGGCCGGTTCACTCATCTGTATTAATGTTTTAGCCACTTCCAGTGACTTGGAGGTACCAAGATAACATAGAGCCACCCCCACAAGTAGCCTGTGCTATGTGGATTTTTGGTATTGTTTTTCTGTGGGATTGACTCTGAACTGTGCGTTTATGTGGTCTGCATGCTCATTACATTGATATAAAAGTGAAGAAGAGTTTGGATTTTATATCCCGCTTTATCACTACCCGAAGGAGTCTCAAAGCAGCTAACATTCTCCTTTCCTTTCCTCCCCCACAACAAATACTCTGTGAGCTGAGTGGGGCTGAGAGACTTCAAAGAAGTGTGACTAGCCCAAGGTCACCCAGCAGCTGCATGTGGAGGAGTGGAGATGCGAACCTGGTTCCCCAGATTACAAGTCTACTGCTCTTAACCACTACACCACACTGGCTCTCACAAAGTGATCACAAAGTATTTCTCTCCACTCCCAAATCACCTCTTCTAAGCTAAAATAAGTAACTCCCTCTCCAGGCTACAATCATGATGATATCTCTCAAACTTTACATATATATATATTTGTTTAAAAAATGAGTTCATATCAACTGGTAGGTGAGGTTCTTGTACTTAGCATTGTTAAGTTTAATGAGCTGAATATTTGCATTGCATTGCTTGAAATGTGGCAAAAACAAGCACATTACTTTCAATGCTTTCTTTGTTTCCTCAGCATGGAAAAAAGCATAATAATAATAAATAACCTACAATTGAAGAGCTGGAAACTTTGCTAAACTTTGAGAGTTGGATAACTCCAGAGAGTAAACAACTAATCAGGCTACATTTGAATAATTTTAAAAATTGGTTTTCATTTTTACTTTCTGTAAGAGGCCTAATATCTGCACATACAAATTACATAGAAGCATGTTCAAAGAAATAAATACAGATTTTAGAGGAACCCAGGAGAGGCTTTCCAGTCTGAGGCATTCTGTAAATCTGACCTGTACTGGATATGCTGCTGCTGCTTTAGATCTCCTTGGTTTTCTGTATTCAGATTTATGATTATTCATATGCTGACTTCTTTATAACTGTATTTGATTGGATTCAGTTTTGTACACAATTTTGTACCCTGCAACCAACAACCTATACTTGTTGGTTTGTTGGTTTGTGACGTTTGTTGCTAATAATTATATTAAGAGAAAATAAATTATTTGAATTTTACTTCCATCTAGTCATATATGATTAGATCGCTGCTGCTTGATGCAATAATTTCAGAAATAAAGAATTCTGAATGCTGGCAGCACTTGCAAGGAAGTCTAAAACTAAATGCAACACTGGAAGACCTTTCAATTTTAATTGGGCTGACACCAACAAGTTCATTAGTTTGCACTGGAATAATTGGATTCAATCCAAATTCTTGTGCAGCTAAGTGAACATCTTTCACTCACACAACAGAACTTCCCCCATTGCAACTCCCACACTAACTCTAAGTCCCCTTCTGAGGGTTGGGGGGAAACGCAGAATAAATTTGGGGCGAGGTATGGCAATCATGCTGGAGGAGGAGAGGGAGGGGAGGTGTTGTACAAGAGGAATTCATTCCATTTCCACAATGACTTTGCTGGAAACAGCCCATCAGATTTACACAGATAGGCCTATACTGAGGATCTAGTCCATAGAAATAAAAATTGAGTCCTGCTTGATTTTTTTTATTACAACTTTGAAATTAATTGTTTTGCTCACACAAGAGAATGAAATGTGCAAAGTATTGTTCATTCCACAAATAGCCAAAATCCTAGCATCTATAACAGTATTCTAGGAGATCCTTTTACTGACCCACATTTTGTCACAATCCAAGGCAGAAGCAAGCACCATTGAGTTACTTGGAGCTTACTGCTAGCGAAGCAGGTCTAGAATTGTAGCCTAAGTGTACTGTACATCCTCCCAGCTAAGAAACAGCAATAACAGATGAATATTAAAGCCGGGTTTTAAAAAAATAAGGTCTAGATCAGGAATGCAGTACTGCAGCAGGATACATTCTACAATCCATGTAGCTTTCTAACTTTGTCCCACAGACCTACAGTATTATCTGTGGACAGGCTGCATTGTATCAGTATTGCCCCCAGCAGTACGGTGCAATCCTAAACTTGTTTAATCAGAAGTCCCTCGGGGGGGGGGGAACTTCTGGTTACATGGAAAAGATAACAGTGACTTCAAAAAGGAATGGGAACTATTTACAACTTACTTGCAGAAACAACAAAAAGAAATGGATTCATTGGCAGGATTTGAATGAACTTTCACAATTTTATTGAGTTTAAACATGGAGGATGACATTGTAACAATACTTAATAGTATATATACACATGCAGAATATAACAGACAATGTAACAAACCAGAAGGGGAAGCTGAGAGAAGTCGGGTGGGGAGGGAGAAGATTGTAAATGTAATGGTAAGGTAGCATTGGATATTGGTATGTGATATATGGAATTTGCAATTATAAAACCTAATAAAATTTATTTAAAAATAATTATAATCAGAAGTCCCTCTGAGTTTGATAGGAATTGTTCCCAGGTTTGGAGCCTTCTATGGGTCTGGAGCCCTATGGTGACATCTGATGCAGCACAACCAGGTATCCGCTTATACAGCAGGACTTTTCCTTCATTCCTTGCTCTCTGCAACCCAAAATCTGCTCTGAATTTTAGGGGTAAGCAGGAGGCAGGACAGGGGAAAAGAGAAACCAGAAGCCCTGTTGTGCAAGCAGATTTCTGTTACACAGGCATCACTAGATGGCAATGTTGTACCCTCCCTAGCTGAAGCCTACAACTTAGAAGAGGGTAAAAGGTAAAGGTAAAGGGACCCCTGACCATTAGGTCCAGTCGTGACCGACTCTGGGGTTGCGGCACTCATCTCGCTTTACTGGCCGAGGGAGCCGGCGTACAGCTTCCAGGTCATGTGGCCAGCATGACTAAACCGCTTCTGGCAAACCAGAGCAGCGCACGGAAACGCCGTTTACCTTCCCGCTGCAGCGGTACCTATTTATCTACTTGCACTTTGATGTGCTTTTGAACTGCTAGGTGGGCAGGAGTAGGGACCGAGCAACGGGAGCTCACCCCGTCGCGGGGATTCGAACCGCCGACCTTCTGATCGGCAAGCTCTAGGCTCTGTGGTTTAACCAACAGCGCCACCCGCGAAGAGGGTACTGTACTTTAATTCTAATCACCCATCCATAATAATAATAGTATACTGTCGTTCACCCAAAGATCCCTTGGTTGTTCCCAACAGAAAAATACAAAATCCATAATTAAACACAGACAAATCAATACCCCCCCAAACACATTTTAAAAGCCATAGGATGTTAAATCAGCCAAATGCTTGGTTGAAATGTTGTCATCTGGCACCTAAAAATATGTAATGAAGATGCCAGATTAGCCTCCCTAGGAAAAAAGCATTCTGCAAACGGGAACCCGCCATTGAAAAGACCTGTTCTTGTGCTGTCACCCTGCAGACCTCTTGTGGAGGGAGCTCATGAAGAAGGGCCTCAGGTGATGACTGCAGGGTCCCGGTTGGTTCATATGGGGAGAGGCAGTCCTTGAAGTATTGCAGCACCTTTTGCTTGGTAAAGGCTCTATCCACCCCACTGGGTTCCTATTGCCTTACAGAGTTACTAGCTCTGGGCTTTCAATACCCCAATCAATCTTCTAACCAGTGCTTTTATTCTAGGGGAAAAAGTGCCAGTACTCACCATGAAGTTGTAACAGTAAGTGCCATACTTTTAATCAGTGCTTTGCTTCTTGAGTACCCCCAGGAAAAAAGCACTGCTTCCAACTGCTGGTATTCCACTGCCAGCTTCAAATCTCAATTGAGCCATGGACCTCATTGTGTGATCTTAAGTCAGTAATTATCCTTTCAGATGAACCCTCCTCACAGAATTGATGTGAGGATAAAATGGATAGTAGGGAATAACTCTTTATTTAACACTGAGCTCCTGTGAGGGATGGTGGTATATGAATGTCAAAGGTAATAAGATAAGGCTGCAATTCTATGCAGATCTTCCCAGGAGTAAAACAAATTGAACACAGTGGGGTTGGCGATTCAGTAAAGATGAAGCCAAGCCATAGGACTGTGATGCAAGCAGATACCAAAAAACCTTTGCTGATTTTCAAGATGCACTTTCCTTAACCAAGCTGTTAGGGAATTTAGTTGCAAGACCTGGCAAAGCAGACAATAACTCAATGTCCAGAAAGTTACACAGGAGGATTCAAGAACTAGTTTTTATAGTGATGATCTGCATTGTCAATTCTGCTTCAGCAAATTAAATGCCGGAAACAAAGGTTGTGATCAGAATTACCCAGAGCCACAACTAACAGGTTTTCTTTTCTCTTGCCACAGAGCCAAAACTTACTTTTCATGTCACAAATTTGTTTTCTAGGTTTGTCTTTCAGCATTTCAGTTTTATCTTAACAGCATGTAAGTACACAAGTACCCATGCTGCCAAATACAATCTTGGACTAACCACCACCACTTCTTGAGATTTCCCCTCTATGAGAATAAATTCCTAGGAGAAATCTACTCCAGGCCTTCAGCGCAAGCAACCAGCAAATTTGCTCTAAATCAAGCACAGCCTTGCAGAAACAGCCTGGAGATTCTTGGATAACTGTTAACATCAAATGAGGACATGATTGCAGCCTACTGCCCCCTTCTGGCCCTGCTCAGAAACAAAACCATTCTGGCATACTGAACTGATTTGTGTTAGCACTCAAAGATCAAGGCAACAAACAGCAGGATATATAATCATTTGGCTAAGCAAACCCTATGTTCAGTTGCCTGAATTGAATTCTATTTTGTTGCTGACATTTGGTGGCCTTTGTTTTCAAATTGTCCTGCTAGAATCTAGTAGATGCTATCCTTCACACTCTATGAATTGCATCCATTTATAATCAATGTATTTATTGGAGCCAGCACGATAACTCTGAGCTGCCATACCTTCATACATGCATTACAATAGTGCATAAAAATATCTGTTATAAATTTAGAAAGCTCCTAATTGCACTATTCTATTTCCAGCTGTTGGGATCTGCAGCACGAATTTTAATTAATGACTAAATTAATGCTGCAGATATTAGCAGCAGGAAGCAGCTACATTATTCAAATAGACTTTGAAATGATCAGATTTTTTATCTCCCAGAACAGCACTCAGATTAATATGAAAGTTGTCTTTGTTCTGTTGAAGAGACAGGAATTACACAAGAGGCTAGAGGAGGTCAGATGCTAAATATTTAAAAAGCAGGCTGAACTTGCAGCAACTACCATTTGATGCAGACTCCTCTTTAGTGATGGCACAAATTGCTCCTCCTCTATACAAGGACCAACTGCCGCTTCCTTCAGAAAATCAGAATATGTTCCAAGACTTCAAAGGCCAATTCTCATGCACACGTATGTTACTTCAGCCCAGTTTGACCCAGCATGTAAGCTTGCAGGAACAAACCATTGGCAATGGTTTCCAGCTTCTGTAAAATATGCCTTGGTCTACAAATTGAGCAGAATGTGGTAAAATTCTAGAATGGACAGTACCTCTTTAAACTAAAGAATGCTATATTGGAATGCTCCCTTCAAAACACACACTGCCCATGTCAGGGAGCAAATATCTAGCCCGTGTCAGCTTCCTACATGCAAGAATTTATTACTACTACTCAAGAGGCGGGGGGCACTGGCCACCACACTGTGGAGGGGGGCCTGCGGGGCCTGCAGGCACCTGAGCCACGCGTCTCTCCTGCAGGTTCAGTGCTGCCCAAAGCAGCAGCATGGGGCTTGCATCTGCCCACTACCTCTCCCTCAGCCGCCCTACAGCTGAGGGGGAGGTGGTGGCAAGTCTCCGCACAGCATGCCCTGCCCTGACTCGCCCCTCCCCTGGGTGCAGGGTGCGCAAGCTGCCCAGGACACCCAAGCGGCTAGCTACACTGCTGCTACTACAGTGGTACCTCTAGTTACAAACTTAATTCGTTCCGTAGGTCCGTTCTTAACCTGAAACTGTTCTTAACTAGAGGCGTGCTTTCGCTAATGGGGCCTCTTGCTGCCGGCACACAATTTCCGTTCTCATCCTGGGGCAAAGTTCTCAATTCAACTCTTCCAGGTTAGCGGAGTTTGTAACCTGAGGCGTTTGTAACTTGAGGTACCACTGTACTGCCATATAGAAGAGCATTCAAAAATACGATTCTCCTCTAGTACAAGTCCTGCTTGTGGGCTTCCCATAGACATCTGCCTGGCCACCATGAGAACGGCATGCTGGATTAGTTGGGCCTTTGTTCTGATCCAGTTGGGCTCTTCTTATGTAAAGTGGTAATGGCTATTCTACCACTTAGGAACTCTTATCACTTAATTCTTCTGCACATGTAGATGCAGACCACATACCATGAGAGGCATATGCACATGAAGCTGCTAACTTTGCTCAAACTCTCCACCTCATTTGTGATCAATAGATTATAGCACACCACACTGTATGTATAGCCTTCATAGAGACACAAGAAGCTGGTAGCAAAGTAAAATGTTATCATCCCCATCTGCTGGTGCATTTCTGGCAGGAGAGGACTCTTCTACTTTCAGCTACCACAGACAACAACTGCCCTGTAAGGAAGAACCAGCTAATGAGACAAACTGTCACCATCACTATATAGTTAAATAGGACAGTTAAAAACCACACACTTGTATTGTTTTTAAAAAAAGATTGATTTTTAAATAAATATGTAAGCCACTCTTGGAGATGTGTCACCTAAAGGTCAAAGGAAATGCTTTAGATAAATAAAATACACCACGCAGTGTGGCTCCTGTCCCACTGACTCAGATGAATGTATGAACCCCTTTGATTAAAATATTGTAACTTATATGAAACTAGTGCCTGTACTGGCTTTCATACTTGTGACTCATTGACTGGTGTTATAAGCCCTATTTGGGCATTCTTTGTTCCTCTGTAGAACAAGGAGTTCCTTTGCAGCAAGGGAGCCTTCATTGAATGAAGGCAACACTGATCACATTTACCAAGCCTTTAGGATGGTATTTGAAGTCACCCATTAATGTAACACTTCCTACTTGGGATACCTCATTGATTTCATTCTCCATCTCAAGTACCCCCTGCACATAATTAATTTTGATATTGAAACTACCACCGAGTGATTCTATGAAGGAGTCTACCCCTCTGAAAATTTCTAATTTGTTGGAAGTCTATGCCCTCTTTGTTATACAGAGCTACATGACTTCCAAAATGCCTTCCTTTAGAGAAGAGATGGGGAATTAGACTCACCAACAGGCCGGATGCGTAATACCATTTAAATCCTGGAGGCCAATTGACAGGTGGGCAGCCAAAGGCCACCCACCCTTTAAAGTAAATTTTCAGGTGCAGTTTGGATTCAAACCATACCAGCAAACAAATCAGCACTGGCAGTGAGCCCCCAGCTGTCCTATGCAGGTTTTGGTGGGGAACTTCTCCTTGCAGTTGATTCCAGTAGCCCCACGTGCAAAGGAACAGGTACCTACCAACCCTAAACTTGATGTCACATCAGCTGTAGGGCAGATGAGCAAGGTTTGAGGAAAGCAGTCCCATGGGCTTTGCTTTCTTGCATTTCCTTTTCATTGGGATGGTTTTCGTTGCTGCCTCCTGTATAATGTTACGGGCCTCCATCCATAGTTCTTCAGGCACTCTATCCACCAAATCTAAATCCTTAAACCTGTTCCTCACTTCTACTGTGTATTCATAAGGGATTTGATTTACCGTATATACTCGAGTATAAGCCGACCCGAATATAAGCCGAGGCACCCAATTTTACCACAAAAAACCTGGGAAAGCTTCATAGGAGCCACTGCCTGCCTCACTCGAGTATAAGCCGAGGGCGGCTTTTTCAGCACAAATAATGTGCTGAAAAACTAGGCTTATACTCGAGTATATAGGGTAGATTGTATCTTACTGGCCCAGTGGATTTTCCTACTTTCTTCAGTTTAAGCTGGAATTTTGCTATAAGAAGCTGATATCTGAGCCACAGTCGGCTCCAGGTCTTGTTTTTGCTAAATGTATAGAGCTTCTCCATCTTTGGCTGCAGAGAATATAATCAATCTGATTTCAATGCTGCCCATCTGGTGATGTCCATGTGTAGAGTTGTCTCTTGTGTTGTTGGAAAAGAGTGTTTGTGATGACCAGCTTGTTCTCTTGACAGAACTCTATTAGCCTTTGCCCTGCTTCGTTTTGAACTCCAAGGCCAAACTTGCCAGTTGTTCCTTTTATCTCGACTCCCTACTTTAGCATTCCAATCCCCTATAATGAGAAGAACATCCTTCTTTGGTGTTGTTTCTATAAGCTGTTGTAAGTCTTCATAGAATTGGTCAATTTCAGTTTCTTCAGCACTGGTAGTTGGTGCATAAACTTGGATTACTGTGATGTTACAAGGCCTGCATTGGATTCGTATCGAGATCAGTCTATCATTTTTGAGATTGCATCCCAGTACAGCTTTCGCCACTCTTTTGTTGACTGTGAGGGCCACTCCATTTCTTTTACAGGATTCCTGCCCACAGTAGTAGATATGATAGTCATACAAACTGAATTTGCCCATTCCCGTCCATTTTAGTTCACTGATGCCCAGGATGTCAATGTTAATTCTTGCCATCTCACTTTTGACCGCATGCAGCTTACCAAGGTTCATGGTTCTTACATTCCAGGTTCCTATGCAGTATTTTTCTTTACAGCATTGGACTTTCCTTTCGCTTCCAGGCATATCCGCAACTGGGCAACCTTTCGGCTTTAGCCCAGCCGCTTCATCAGCTCTGTATCTACTTGTACTTGTCCTCCGCTCTTCCTCAGTAGTATGTTGGACGCCTTCCGACCTGAGGGGATCATCTTCCAGCATCATAACTTTTATATGCCTGTTGTCTTTGTCCTTGGAGTTTTCTTGGCAGGGATACTGGAGTGGTCTGCCAGTTCCTCCTCCAGGTGGATCACATTTGGTCCAAACTCTCCACTATGACCTGTCCATCTTGACCTGTCAATAGCTACCCTGAGTTATTCAAGCCCCTTCGCCACGACGAGGCAGTGCTCTCCTTTGAAACTCAGCACTCCAGCTCAGCCATTTGGTCCAGCAGGCTCCAGCATTAGTATATACCCCTGTAAACAGTGTCTCTCACCGTGTGTTTTACCGGAGGGACCTTTAGCCTCTTTGAATTCTCCCCCTCGACTTCCATTGCATAATTCTAACCCTCTCCAATTTGGACAATCATAAACATCAAAAACGATTGGACTACATTACCTCTACCCTGTTTCCCCTTTTTTAAGACGTAGTCATAAAGTAAGCCATGGCAGGTTTTTATCACATTTGCAAAAAATAAGGCATACCCCGAAAATAAGCCATAGTGCTGCCATTGTCCCCGTCGCCTCCTAAGCCCCTCCTTCCTGTTCCTGGCGCTCAGGGAGCCAAGACATCCCCTGAAAATAAGCCACCCTGTGTTTTTTTGAGGAAAAAATATATAAGACAGTGTCTTAAAATAGGGGAAACACGGTAGACTCCTTTCTAACTCTAAATATGCATAGAATTGCACTGTTAACCATGGCCAAAACAACATTGGCTTTCTATCACTGGTGTTAACACTTCTTCCTTTATCATGTGCCGATATTGCTACTTCTGGCCATTTATTCCCCAGTTAAAGGTAGATAGCCGTGTTGGTCTGTCATAGTCAAAACAAAATAAAATAAAAAAATTCCTTCCAGTAGCACCTTAGAGACCAACTAAGTTAGTTCTTGGTATGAGCTTTCGTGTGCATGCACACTTCGATACTTACTAACTTAGTTGGTCTCTAAGGTGCTACTGGAAGGAATTTTTTATTTTATTTATTCCCCAGCCCGACTAGTTTTATGGTAAACTCTTTAGATAGTGTGTTTTCCCCCTCTCCTGCACAAGAGCAGATGAACCAGCCATGCAGTATAATTAGTGTTCTGGCCCATTCACTTGTGAGATTAGCGTGAGAGCTGAATGAAGCTGTCATATTCCTGTACTGTATACTGTAGATGCAGGGAGTGTGTGTGCGTGTGCCCGCACCCCTAACTTCTCACCGGATCACGAGCTCTGACCTGCGAAAAGACGGAGAGAAGTTTGGGGTGGAATCGTGCCAGCTGTTTTTAGTTGTAGGAAGTTTCGGGGGGTGGGTTATAGACACACACATACAGAGGTACCCCTCACTTAGTCTAAAGCTATAGGGGCCAGAATTCTAACATCTCACTTTCCTGCGCGCGCAGGAAGACAAGCGGCGATGGATGAAAGGTCGCGCGACCCTTCCGCTAGGACTAACGCGGCCACGCCCACCCGTACTCAGCCAGCCAATCAGGAGGTGCACGGGCGCGGTTGCGTCAACGGGTTCAGCGAAGCGAGAAGCCCTTAGTTTAAAGTCCGCTGTGGTGGGAAATGGCGGTGCCTTTTTAATGGGCGGGGCGGGGCTAGTGACGTTAATAACGGCCCATTAAAGCAAAACGTTTCTAAAGTATTCAGCCGCCCCCTGCGGAGCCGTTCGGCACATCCTCGGCAACGGGCCCCAGAAACGAAACAAATCCGTCTGGGCGCGCACGCGCTGTAGACGGCAGCAGACTCAGGGATTCCCATCGTGTGCGGCGAAAAGGGGATGAGGGATAAAGGATGAGCGACGGCCGCAGTTTGAGAAAGGAACCTTCTCTGGCCTGCGCTTGCGCGTGATCACGTAACGGTTCTTACGGCGGCGTCTACTGAGGGTGAGGGGCGGGGTGGGATCCTCCAGGCGCACGCGCAGTGCCGGATAGCGGTGGACTGGGGGCGTGGCCAGACGGTAAGGAAGGGGGAAATCAGCTGACTCTGCCGCGTCGGATTGAGGGACGTTTCATCGGCGGAAGGAGGGACGACCACCCCGGTTTGAGGGAGGTGCCATGGCGACCACTGTTAGCACTCAGAGGGGCCCGGTGAGTACTGGCCGCTGCTGTGACTTACGACGCGTCCCCCCAGACCCCCGACCCGCTCCCGGCTCCTGCCTCCGGGACCTTCTTCTAGAGGGTGTGGCAGGGGGGCAGAGGAGGCGCCCCTGTTTGCATTAGGCCGACGGGTTCCGTTTACCTGCGTGGGCCGAGAGGGCCCCCTCAGCTCCCTTCAGTCTCGGCTCAACCAGGGCGGAGGGATGGGGCGGACCATGTGTCCGCTTCATTTCCCTTCGCTTGCCCCGTCGTCAGTCCTCCTTCCTCACTCTTTCCCTCCTCTTCCTCCGCCTCCGTCTTAACCACGCCGGCTAAGTGGGCGAGCGAGGGAAGGGAATGCGAGAAACAGCCAGGCCGAACTAAGGAAAGCCTGTTTTAAAAGAAGAGGACGGTTTTCCGTCATTGCTCATATCGGTACGTAATTCTGTCCTTGGCAGTGTAATGTGTAAGTGGCATATAAGAGCTTCTCTCGGCTGGGGGGGGGGGGACGCGTATTTGCAAAAACGATACTTGCACAAACTTTGGTACGTATTTGAAATCCATGCTTTCCCCCCTCTTGGCCTAAAAGAGCTGAGAAAGTCCTAGCGCAGCATACCGGCTTTTTAAACAGAGAGTGGCTTCGTGGAAGGCTCCAAATTAGTATATGTTATGTTTGTGAATGTAGGTCTGTATTTGTGCAAAAGGACACGTTGATTTTGCTGTAAGGGGTCTTTATTTATTCTGACATACACGTCAGAAGTGGATGAGCATCCTGAAAGCTTGTGCCATAAGGTCTGCATGCTGGTACTAGCTTTCCCCTTTGCAGAAGATTTAACACAAAAATATTTATTAAGTACTACCAATTGCAAATTATAGTCTTCCTTCTTTAAAAAAAAGTAACCAGGAAGAAGTGTTTAACATTCAAACATTTTAAATAAATGCATAATAAATTAATAAAGTTAAAAAAAACATTTTTGAAGAAGTCTTGGCCTGTCACCTATAGGACATTTCATTACGCTGTGTGAATACATAGTATGTGAATTGGCCTTTGCCCATGTACACACTGAAATACTTCTATTTTTTGGTTCCACAGGCATTTGGGAAGTTGTGGCTTGACGAAATACTTAAGATGATAGAGGCTAGTCAGCCATCTTCTGCTTTCTATCAGTCCTGTTTTCTTGTAGACATCTGATTTGCTCCTTGATTTTCTTTCTAATTCTTATGTGCGCACGGGAGTTAGCACTAAAGGGGCTTGTATTTGCATGCTGGCTAATTTGACAAATTACAGAGAATTATATACGAATGAAGTGCAAATAAAATCACATAGTATACAGGGTTATACAGCAACACATACATATATTCTTCACGGGTGTTTGTGAGAATACAACATTTTAGTATTTTTATTTTTTCCAGTAATATCAGTATTGTTAATGTCTGGAGCCAAAATAATATTTTAATAATCCCTCCCACTTTGCAATTTTTTCCTTGCTTACTAGAAGACCTTGCCTTGCATTTCCTCTCCACTATTCAAACCATTGTATTTAGTCTCCTTGGATTACTTGATTCTGTATTTGATACAAAAAATTCTAAGGCTCTTGTCTGGATCAGATTTTCATGTCTTGACAGATTTTTGGTGCAGAGGGAGACTTGAGACAGTGATGCATAAGCATTCTATTCTGCCAGGTGGCTGCAGTGCAAAAACAAGTACTGCCAGTTCCTCATATTTTAGAAGGCAGTTTCTAGAAGTGTAGTATAACCACATAGCCACTGAAGGATGCTAAAGAGCTAAGTTTTTCTTCTTATTACAAAGCTGTGATGGTGTCTTCTGTCCTAGGAGAAATCTGTATTTGAAAGATGGTGTATTTCTGACAGTTCACATAAATGGAATTCAAACACATTATTTGTGCTACTCTGGCCACAGTTTTACATTTTTCTTATTGTTTTAATAAAACTTTTATTAATTTTTTTAAAATGCCAAAACTGAACTCTTACTAGACAACTGTTAGAGGGTCAGATTTGTCTGTGGGTCCTCTCCCTTGATGAATTATTTCTTGGTGTCGACAGTAGTAGCCATTCAAATACCTCACTGTGAGAAGTGAAGTTACAGGGAACCAGGCAAAGGGCCTTCTCGGTAGTGGCGCCCTCCCTGTAGAACGCCTTACCTTCAGATGTCAAGGAGATAAAGAATTACACAACTTTTAGAAGACATTTGAAGGCAGCCCTGTATCGGGAGGTTTTTAACACTTGATGTTTTTAGATATGCTGTGAGCCGCCCAGAGTGGCTGGGGAAACCCAGCCAGATGGACGGGGTATGAATAATAAATTTATTATTATTATTATTATTATTATTATTATTATTGAGCAGTATTTTTTTTTAAAAAAAATCTTCAGTTAGATTTTGAGAACAAAAATAGTGTTTCAGATTAATTTTTGAAATTTAAAATGTGCTTCTTTTAGAAAAAATAGATATACAGATGCAAATCTAAATTTAACATGCTAATAATACCCCTCCCCCACTAGCGTTGCCATATTTTGAAGAGCAAAAAAGAGGACCTTATGATGGCCATTCAAAGCAAATAAATGTCCTCAGTTGGGGCTTGCTTGGAAGCCGCTGCTAGTCCCCAAACTGGGGTTATTTACTTCTGAGTTAAAAAAATAAAAATAAACTTTGCCCTGTTGTTTAAGCCTCTTTCCTCCCTTCTCCCTTCTGTGTCTGCATCTCCCTTGTGTCTGTCTCCCTTCTCACCTCTATATACTGTAGCTCTATCCTTATTTAAGACATTGTGATATCTCAAAATCACAGTGTTTATCTGGTGATACCGGTATATCATGATACTGAAAAGCAGATATCGCCCAGCCCTATTTTTTACACAGGTTATTTTTAATTATTGTTTTAATAAATAATGTGAGTAGTCTGGCCATCTTTTAAAAATATTGTTCTTGGCTAGGGGGGCAGTGTTTTGAGTTCTGTTTTGTTGTATTTTTACCTCCCTTTCTTTACATCATAACTTTGTGTTTCAGTTTTTACCTTCTTTATTGTGCGCCATCTTGAGTATACTGTGGGATGACCTGCAAATGTAATAAAAGTGCTATTTTATAGAATTTGAATTGGTGCCATTTCAGAAGGTGTAAAGTATGATACATCTGATCATAGCAGCTCCTTTTAAAACCAGTTGTGCAGCTACATTGACAGCAAAGGTTTACATTCAATTATCTGGGAGAAATAAGCCAGAGTTCAGTGGGGGTTGCATTCAAATAAGTGTGAGGTTTCAGCTTTATTGCTTGCAAAATTACTGCCGGAAAGTGATGGACAACTGAATAATGCATAAACGAATGAGGCATGCCTCAGTATGAGTAAGTGTTGAGATTTGCACTGACTTAACACTAACTGGAAGATTCCATTTTATATCCTTTCAAAGCATCATTGGGGGAATTTAATAAAACCTTATTGAACATGTAAGTCTATTCTTTCTTAACTGGAGGAAAGTACAGTATTTGCTATTCCTATGAACAATATACTAAATCAACTCAGAATTACCTTAACAGCACAATCCTATGCATGTCTGCACAGAAATAAGTCTTACTGAATTAAATAGGACTTACTCCCAAAAGTGTGTAAAGGATTGCAGACTAAATCTCTAGTCCAGTGTTTTTCAACCAGTGTGCCATGGCACTCTGGGGTGCCTTGAATGATGGTCAGGGGTGCTGCGAGCAACACTGACCTCAGTTCCTCTTTCCTTCCCTCTGATGCCCTCTTGCATCTCTGCCTCCCAAAGGCTTGCACAGCTGTTTGTTGCAGCAGCCTTGGCTACAAGCTCCACAGGTTAATGATGCCTCGGGCTGGCCAGGAGGTGCTGGTTGCCAGGAGCTGAGGCAGCCTCAGAGTAAGCAAGGCAAGGGAGCCCAGTCAGCTAGCCCATCAGGCCTTGCTGTTGGGAATGGACAGACAAGTGGGAGGCAGGCAGGCAGGCACTGCTGGCCTTTCATTTGTTTGCTGTGTGCAAGGCCTGCCTTAGAGCCAAGTGCCTGGTGCTGAAGGGGAGCCTTTCTGCCATGCAGGTCTGGCAGCACCTGTTGCTTCCTCCCAAGGTAAGGTGTTGGCCTCATGTTCAACTTTGGCCAGTCTCTGTTGGGGTGGGGGCAGCTCAGAGACCAATGGCTGCAGCTGCCTAGAGGACTCCTAAGGAGAGGGGAGAGGAGAGGAAGCTGAGGGAACACTACGCAAGGGAGGGTGTTAGAAAAATGGTGAAAGGCACACAGCTCTGCAGGCAAAGGGTGACATAGCGGCTCCTGAGCCCCACAGGGGTGCAGCAGAAAGAATGTATTTGGTAAAGGGAGCCATGAACTTAAAAAGGTTGAAAACCTCTTGTCAGGGAACAGTCAGTTCCCAGTGGGGCGGTGCAGGGTCTGTCAGGGTACAGAGAGCCCCAGCGCCACGGAGGCAGCAGCACCACCTCCAGCGGGGAAAGCAGGACGTCCTCCAGTAGGGAGGAGAGGGATCAGGAAAGCCCAGCGGGGAGAGGGTTGGGGATTTTACGGAGCCCCAGCGCTCACCCAGGCAGGCAGGGGCGGAGGAGCCCACCCCAGTTCCGTTGCCCCAATTGCGTAGAGGGGTGAAACGCAAAGAGGGAAGGAGGAGGCTTGGGGTGCCGAAGTTCTTTTGTTGGGGGCGCTCCAGAAGAACGCCACTTCCGGGATCTGAGACTGACTAAGGGGGTCATGGATTTTGAAGCTCTGCACTGTATATACTTGCAGTATTAAAGTTGTAAATAGCAGGGACGGAGTTTTGCCTCGTTACTCATGAGAAACCACCATAGAAACATCATACCTCTGCTCTAGTCAATTGGCTAACCTTCACTTGCATTTGACCTTAATCTTGTGCCACCTTCCAATATGGATATATAGCATTAATTTATTTTTGGACCATCTACTCCACCCTACCTGAACGTCATAGGATTTTAGTAGGCAAGGGATGGGGAGACCTCTCCAGAATTGTTTAGAATATTCATAGCAATATACCGGTAACTGTTATGCATTCTTCTTCAAGATTAGATTACCTGCTTCATTGAAGTATCTTCCATTTACTTCTTGGTTGCCCATCAAATGGCCTAATGACATTGCAGAAAAAGCTTCTCCCACCTCCATTTTTTCTCTTGACCATTTGACAAAAGCATGAGATTCATGGCCAAGGCCTCCCTGCGTAAATAATACATAACATTTGCATAGTACTCCTTGTGTTCATAGCACTTCATATGCATTATCTAGTTATAATCCTTACAACGGTTAAGTCACTATAACCATCCCTACCATATTGTAGTGTGGGAGAGGGACTTCTCCTGGGATCATATGCATTCCTTAGCCCATCTACACTCTAGGTCAGGCATAGGCAAACTTGGCCCTCCAGATGTTTTTGGCCTACAACTCCCATCATCCCTAGCTAACAGGACCAGTTGTCAGGGATGATGGGAGTTGTAGTCCCAAAACACATGGAGGGTCGAGTTTGCCTATGCCTGCTCTAGGTTCTAGTCTAGACAGTTCATAGCAGAGGTAAGGCTTTATTGAGTGGCCTGTAGGGATGGAGTTCACAGTTATGTACCCTTTTGTGCATTTTCTCATGGTGTTGTTGCATAAACTGTTAGTTCTGGTCCTCAACTCATAAAATGTACATCAGCTCGACCTGCACTTGCATTTTGCGAAAAGGACATAATTGACTTCAAGAACTCCTTCAAATTTTTCTATTTGTAGTTCTGCTACTGTTGATCATTGCCCCCTTCCAAATCTACAATTCTATGATTCTATTATTTTAAAGTTTTCATATTTAAAATCAAGTGTGCCTATCTAGGCTTGTTTATAGTACTGTATAAGCTGTTCTGTTTTGGTAGCAGGGATGGGTTATGAATTTCTTGTTGATACCCTTGTGGATTGTGAAGCATCTTCACTTACATCCTTTAGCCTTGTAGTGATTTAGGTTCTAGCAGTGAGCAAGAGAATTACTTTGTTTACTTGCAGACTGTTACACTATTTGTTCTAACTCAACCACTGTAACTATAACTTCAGCTTTCATTTTGAAAGCGATTTAAAATGTATCCTATGCTCAGAGAAAGTAGTGAAATTTGTCCCCAAATGTCATAAATTAAATTGAACATTAAAGCCCCCAATAAATGTCAGACACTTTTGTAGCCTGGGGGCCTGCATTTTCTGGGTGGCTACTTTGCAAAATCTGTTGCATCTCTTCTGTAGCATAGATAATGTCTTAATGGACAAAAATAAAAAAGGTAAAGCAAATTGTTGTACTGGAAACTTCACTGCCCTAAGCCTTATTCTTTATGTAACTAATGCATTTGAAGTAAGTCTAGAGAATATTCATACATTTCACATGCACACAGTTTGAACCTTAGGACCAGTTCATACAGGACAGTCAGTTCTGGAGTGTGTAGAACTTCCTTCAGGCTATGGTGTGCTTGCAGAGAGGGTGCTGTTTGCCTTAGCTGGTACCTTCTCATAGCTGTACATGCAGCCACCAGTGACGGTGCTTTAGCAACTGCCACCTTCAAGGAAATAACAATGTCAATACAAGGTATTCATTCAAATGATATTCCTGTGCAAGTGTAGCTTATCACTGCATATTAACTTAGTTTTTCTCATTTTGTTTTATTGTTGTGGTTATTATTTATTCAATTTGTATACTGCCCTTCATCTGAAGACCCCAGGGCAGTTCACAACAGAAAAACAAAAAATGAGAATACCAGATACATATTAAAACAAAAACCAAACCAATAACCCCCTTCCCACAAACACATATACGGTAAAGAGCCATAGAATGTTAATCAGCCAAACACCTGGTTGAAGAGAAGGCGTTAGGCATCCCTGACAAGTGGAATAGACCACAGCAGCTCCCCCTCCTCGACCCTCAAGTCTGCCCTGATGCTGCACTGAGTATCCAGGTGGGCACAGCTGCATGAGACCAACTCAACTCTGCTTACCCTCGCAGGTCACAGTCATACAGACCAGATCAGCCTCCTCATCCACAGTCAGATCATGGATACATGAGATCTTACTCAGTTGACCTGGCATTCAGCAACAGCAGCTGCAGACCCAAGGACTGACTGATAGGACAACTCCCCAGGTTGGAAGAGGGGACTGCCACATGGCACAATCACTTAACTGCCATGTGCCCCTTACCTAGCCTGTCCCATCTCCCACACCCCCTACCCTGAACCACTGTGATTGCCCCCCCCCCCGTCCCATTCTCCTCAACTAATCTCTTAGTTTAGGCACATCCCATGTCTTTCAATTAAAAGCAACAAAACCCCAAATTTAAACCATTCAAGTTAAAAAGCAGTTAAAAACCATTTAAAACAATTTGAGTAATAATAATAATAATAACAAGACCCACTAAGCAATACCCAACCCGAGTCCATCCAGGTGTCTCAGCTTTTGTACTGCAGTTAGTCTGGGCCATACCCTCCTAGGCTTGGCAGAAGAGGCCTGCAAGGCAGGGAGCAGATCCCCCCCAAGACTCACAGCCACAGCCATTTTTCCTCTACTGTAATGATACCTTTTCCCATTGCTAGGCAAGGACAGTCTACTTTGGAAATGCTTTGTGTGGGAGTTCAGAATTCTTTGAGATCAGTTTGCTTATCTGTAATGGCACTATACTATTTCATGTGGATTTTAGCTTATTTCAAAAAGTATGTGGGGGTTGACAGTGCAAAACTACCCATAATAAGGCTTATTTTAGAAGAAATAATATGGTCAAAAGATTTTTTAAAATCTTGCACAGTATGTTTAAATAACTCGAGTATGTTTGCACTTCTCTGCAGCTGCGAGTGAATAAATAGTTGAGCTTTGCGATTCTCAAGAACTGACTCTAATTAGCATACCAAGCAGATTTTGAGATGGATATACTCCTTTGCGTGCCTTTCTAAACTGTTCTTAAAGTAAATACTTGTTGTAGTTTGTGGCTTCATTAACAATCTAGGGTGGCATGAGGGTCTGTAAAATTACATGTATTACAGATAACCCAGTGCAACAAATGTAAGAGATGGAAATACATACAAGATGTTTCTAGTTCTAACTAATAGGTGGGGGAAATGCCTTTCATGTAAATGACAGCACAAATGCTATTTTTACAACTCAAGTAACATACCGTAGCTTTGAAAAAACATAGTTCCCTCATGCATTTAAAGTATCAGATTGGAGACATCCAATGTAGACTGTAGGTTTGGGGACTTAGTATTAATCTATACATGTCTACTCAGATGTAAGTACTATGGGATTCAATGGGGCTTACACTCAGGTAAGTGGGCATAGGATTACGCTCTTAGATCCTCATTTTAAATGGCATTTTCCTTTTTGCTGTTCATCATGGTTAAGTGCCTACTGCATAGTATTAGATGCCTTAGTTTGAAAAGACTTGCTTTTTCAAATCCTCCCTTCATTCATCAAGTACCGGTACTTCATACAGTCAACCTCCATCTAAGAATAAAAGAGTTGACACATCATATAGGCCCTCAAGAATAGTTTTAAATAAATCCATTGCTCACTGTGGCAGTATATAGGAATAAAGGTAACCCAGATAGCTAATCTGTTATCTTAACAAAGGCTAGATAAATATTTAGAATCAAAGTTTTATTGAAGAAAATATCAACTAGAAAGTAAAGAGCATGGCTAGAACATGTTCTTTAGGATAAGATTTTTTTACTAAAGTTTTAGGAACATATGTCTGATGATGCTAATGCTCAACCCCGCTGTACATGTTACTTGCATGTAGAGGTCACACTAGTTGAAAGGGGGTTTAGATCTGTGCTTTTAGCCTCACCTCCAAAGTCACACTCCTGCCCCCACTGTTTCTGTCATAGTGTTGAGGACAAACCAGGAGCCTTCTCTGTGCTTTCAAGTTCCTGCACATTCTAGAACCGGGACCTCCTGCTTGCCCTGTGCATGAGGCTTAGTGGGTGTCCCTTGCTATGTTGGGATTTTTGGACAAGCAGAAGCAGCACAAATTCTACACATTACGCCTGCCTGCTTCAAAGCTTTCTTCCTCTAGCTCTCCAGTATGGAAGAGTGGAAGGAAAGGGGTGGTATAAGATGTGGATCGGCAGAGTTCTGCCTTGGGCAATTTACTTTGCTTTTATAAGAACCCTACATCCACCAACTGGAGCTAGGTGCAGATTTGTGGCAGGGTGGGGGAAATACACTTAGAACTGAGCTACAGAGTGTCTTGAAGCACATTCTCAATCAAGGAAGCTGTTTTTAGTACCACAACTGAGCCATTACACATAAAAATCCATTCCTAGTTTCTCCTTCTTGCCCAAGATTTCTTCACTTCAGCAAACAAATTTAAGGGGTGCCTTTTTGTTGCAGTTGTTTAAAGTGATGGGAGATTACTTGTTGTTTATAAATAAAATTGCAAATGTTTATTTAAATCCTGCCAATGACTTTTTGTTTGTTTGTTTCTGCAAGTATGGTGTAAAGGGTTCCCATTCTTTTTCAAAGTCACTATTGTCTTTTTCTTGTAGTCTGCCTGTTAACTTTGCCAGCTCTGCATAGTTCATCAGTTTCTCTTGCCATTGTTCCTTTGATGGTATGGCAATATGAAGAATATACGAATAGCAGATTGTAATATGAGATGTAATAAACCAGGGACGGAAGTTGAGGGAAGTCAGTAGGGAAGGGGGAAATCGAAATTTGAATGTAATATAATGATTGCAAATATTGTTATAAGAAAAAAACCCTAATAAAAATGATTTAATTTTTTTGGGGGGGAGATTAAGCTTTTATACTTCTACTGCCAGTCCCACAGGTAAGTTAATAGTTCCCCATCTATCTTCTGCCCACCTTGATATAAGGTGCTGCTTTCAGTTCTCTGCAATTTCCAGAGAACTCTGGGGATCTCTCTGCTGCTGTGCGCCCTGCTGTGCCAGAGGGACAGGGACAATTTCGCCCGGGGAGTAGATTTATGGAGGCTTAATCTGAAAAGACTTGTAAAGTCTGCTTTTCTAGTTTTTATCTCTGTGCATTGCTAGACAGGTACACTCTGTATAATCGCTGCTGCTTTTTGGTTGAAGTTACTGTTTGCTGTTTTGTTTTTTAAACAATGTGTAGATGCTTCAGTTGGAGCTTAGAAAAAACTTGGCTTGAAAAGCTCTTTAAAAACAAAGTTCATTGCTCGTATTCAGAACTTCAAAAAAATATGCTGCTGTGCTCTTGTGTTCAGCTAGTGGAGTGAGAAGGCACTCAGCTTTTTAGGATAATAAGTAAATTGTAATTTTAAAAAATAGTAGAGGTATGTATATGTGGCTGGGGGGATGTATTAGTAGTCTGTGTTACAGGCACATTTAATAAGTATTAATAGGATTTATATTTCACATAATGCTTGCAATGCAGTTGGGGCACTCAATCCAATAAACAGAACCCTCTCAAAATTCAGAATAGGATGGTTTTGAGATAATAAGGAAAGAGTTGTAGTGTACAGAAGAGGACTTCTTTTCTGCATCGTAGATCTGGTTTTGAATGTGCACAAACATATAATCAGTATGAAAATAGTTTGGATCATAATATAAGTTAACTAAAGCAACTTTACAGAAGCATATTTTCCTGTCTGTTCTACCCTACCCCCATTCCCACCTTGGGCACCCATCTTGGTAATGGTGGCTGGGGCTGAAGAGGGGTGGTCAGGAGCAATACTCCAAATCAGATAGAAGTCTGCCTGATTTTGGCAGCCTCCTTCAATTAACTTAACATTAGGCTGTTTAGGATCCAAGCGGTTGTTGTTGTATTGAATGATCTTACTGTGTTCAAATATTATGTTTGTTTAATGTTATGCAAAAACAAGGAAAGAGTTTTATAAATAAATAAAGGATTCTCCTAAGTTGTATCCTATATCAGTTGCCAAATTCAGAAGATTAAGTTTTGGTTATAATCAAAGATATTATGGTGTTCAGATTTTGTGCATTTAAACAGTAGCCTATTAATAATAATAATAATAATAATAATAATAACAATAATATGCTTATATTCCACTTTATGTCACAAGTGACTTCCAAGCTATTTACAGTTTAAATATATATATATAAATCACAGAACAACATTAAGGGAGCAGCAAAAGAAAGGCTCAAACCTTTAATTAAACCAGTTACATAATGTTGACAACACTCCACTTACTTTATTTATCCTATAACATAAGTTAGTATCATCCCAAGCTTGCAGGTAAGGGTCTGAGATGGAGAGATAGTGACTTGCCTAAAGGTAATGGCAGAGGCAAAATTTGATCCAAAGATTAATTCATAGCTAACGGAGCTATGCAATTGTGGTGTCCTGCTTCCAGAATGGACTTCAGCTCTCACAAACTTCTTCACCATGCAGCTGTCTGCAACCCTCCAACCAACATTTTGCTGGCACAATATTGGTTTCCACCCTTTGTCTCTATAGCACTATGTACTTTTTGGGCCTTTTGTTGAATTCCTGGTTCTCATTTTTGATAGTTTTGTTTTGTTTTTGTTTTGTTTAATATGGATTTTTACTTTTTCCATTGTATTTGTCATAATTGTAAATTAATTATGTTATACATTGTCAATATTGAAGAATCTTAAGTTCGGTAGACTTTTGTGGTACAACTTCCAAACAGCAGTTTTTGACAAACAGCATCTAGAAAAGACCCTTTGGATCTATGAATCTTATGTAGAAGCCAATTTCTTAAGTTGGCTAGCTTGTTTTTACTTAATAGGAAAATCTCTCTCTCTCTCTCTCTCTCTCTCTGTGTGTGTGTGTGTGTGTATGTGTGTGTGTGTGTGTGTGTGTGTGTTTAAAGACTATTTGGACTGCTGGGCGGGGTTAACACCATTGATATTACCATTTTTTGATGGAATTACAAACTTGGGGATCAGAGAAATGCTGTGGACGTAGTGTATCTTGATTTTAGTAAGGCTTTTGAAAAAGTTCCCCATGATATTCTCGTGAGAAAGCTGGTAAAATGTGGGTTGAACAAGGTAATTGTTAGGTGAATTTATAGCTGGTTGACTGACCAAACCCAAAAAGTACTCATTAACGGTTCCTCGTCATCCTGGAAAAAGTGAGAAGTGGGGTGCCGCAGGGTTCTGTCCTGGGCCTGTTGTTGGTCAACGTATTTATAAATGATTTGGATGAAGGAATTGAGGGGATGCTCATCAGATTTGCAGATGACACTAAACTGGGAAGGGTAGCTAAAGCAGCAGAAGACAGAATCAGAATTCAAAATGACCTTAACAGATTGGAGAACTGAGCGCAAGCTAACAAAATGAATTTTAGTAGATGCATATAGGATGGGGGACACCTGGCTTACTAGCAGTACATGTGAAAAGGATCTAGGGGTCTTGGGTGGACCACAAACTTAACATGGGTCAACAGTGTGATGCAGCAGCAAAAAAAAGCTAATGCTGTTCTGGGTTGCTTCAACAGAAGTATAGTGTCCAGATCAAGGGAAGTAATAGTACCACTGTGATCTACCTTAGACCACACTTGGAATACTGTATCCAGTTCTGGGCAACACAATTTAAGAAGGGTGTTGACAAGCTGGAACGTGTGTAGACGAGGGCAACCAAGATGATCAAGGGTCTGGAAACTAAACCTTATGAGGAGCGCTTGAAGGAGCTGGGTATGTTTAGCCTGAAAAATAGGAGACTGAGGAGATATGATAGCCATGTTCAAATAGCTTAAGGGCTGTCACATGAAGGGGGGAGCATGCTTGTTTTCTCCTGCTCTGGAAGGTAGGACTCGAACCAATGGCTTGAAGTTGCATGAAAGGAGATTCTGACTAAACATTCTGAAAAACTTTCTGACAGTAAGAGCTGTTCAGCAGTGGAACAGACTACCACAAGAGGTGGTGGACTCTCCTTCCTTGGAGGTTTTAAAACAGGTTGGATGGCCATCTGTCATGGAAGCTTTAGCTGAGATTCCTGCATTGCAGGGGGTTGGACTAGATGACCCTTGGTGTCCCTTCCAACTCTAAGATTCTGTGATAGTTGAGACCTATACTTTGTTTTTCTGCCTTGTGTGTAAAACCAATTGAGTGTGTATTTCATTCTGGTTCTGAAGCATAAATACAAGTTTCCCTGCTGCATACTGATTAAATGTCTGTGCAGTATCGTATAGAGGTTTTACAAGTTACTTCTGTCCTCTCTCTGAAACTGAACTGAGAGGTGAGTAACATGAACAAATGATGAAAGTGTTTTTAAAGTAGACTTTTCTGCAGAGCAAATGATCATATAGAGCAAATTGGACTTGTTATTTATATATCTGACTTTTGATTTTCTCCTTGGTGAAGGTTTACTTAGCACAGGAAAAACTCCTTTCCTGGTTATGATGTTTGCAGTTCTTGCATTATGTCTTATTTTGTTATAGTGTTCTAAACTGATTTTATTGCTTGCGAATTTTAACTGGTTTTGTAAATGAGTTGCTCTCTGGGAATTATCTGGGTTAAAAAATACATATGTTCAGATAAACTTTAGTTTTTCAGACACTTTTCTAGAGACAATGAAAGGCATACTAGTAATGGATGAGGAATTCGATACTATGCTGCTGGTGTTATATTTGATCATAGTGTCAATGTTAGCTGCCAGGGGGAAGTTGAGGAAAATCACTTGCAAAAATGTTTCCTTTTAAAGTCAAGAATGCTTTTTCCATTACAGAATCCACAACATATTGAGTTGTCTTTGTATGTTACTTGAGGGTTTTTCATGCTCAGCTGTGATATTCTTGATACTCTTGAAGGAGCCCTAAACTAGTCTTTGTAGGACAGCAGTACAGTGGAACCTCGTGTTTTGAACCGTCCTCCTTACGAATGCTTCGGGTAATGAGCTCCGCTAATCCGGAAGTAGATGCTCCTTGTTGCAAACTTTGCCCTGGGATGCGAGCTGACATCACACACCGGCGGCAGCAGGAGGCCCCATTAATGAAAGCACGCCTCATGTTAAGAGCTGTTTCGGCTTAAGAACAGACCTCGGGAACGGATTAAGTTCGTAACTCGGTTTAAGAACAGTCCGGTTTAAGAACGATTTGGTTTACAAACTCCGCAAAACCAGAAATAGTGTCTTGGTTTGAGAACTTTACCCCAGTCTAAGAACAGAATCCGAACGGTGGAAGGGCACCAGCAGCGGGAGGCCTCATTAGGGAAAGCATGCCTCAGTTTAAGAATGGTTTTGGTTTAAGAACGGATTTCTGGAATGGATTATCTGAGGTACCACTGTATTCCTCCTCTTGAAACTTCCTCAATGCATTTTAGCTCCTACCAACTGCATTTAATTTTGCTGCGCTCCAGAGGCAGAAGCGGGAGCTGCTGCTTCTGCTAATTAAATTTTATGTTAACACCCACACTTCAAAGATGTTATCTTGGAGAACATGAGTAGCTCTCTGCCATATTAAAAAACTGTAGCCCAAGGCCTATATATCCCTGGAAATGATGCTATTTATGAAGACATGTATTTGAGTTGAGAACTCTAGGGTAGGGTTGCCATATTTCAGAAAGTAAAAACCAGGACACCGAAGGTGGTTGAGCTTGCCTTTTACTGTTGTCTTTTGTTAGAATCCCTAACATGTTACCTCATTTAGTATAGAAAAAGATTGGTACAGTGTTAAAGTGGGCTTTACCTATGATGTACAGTTTTAGAACTCTTTGCATTGTGGAATATTACTGGTAAATAACCACAGTTTTCTACTTTTATGTAAGAGTTTTGCTCATGTGGCTACTTCAACCCTTGTTTCTAAATTTACTCCGTAATCAGAATTTTGAATTTCATAAATGTTGGTATGTGGGCATGTCAATGAGCAGGAGTATTGCAGGCTAAAGTTTCATATGAAAAAAGGGGTTGAAATTCTGGTGCACATTTGTTTGCATAATTTTCACATAAGTAAATGTACACTGTAATCCTTCACTGTATTCCGCCCCCCCCCCATAGTAAACACTGTCCCCAAATTTCAGCCACTTACCATTTATAGATTCCTTTCTATAAGTAAATGAAAAATAGTTGGGGCAAAAAAACCCCTACCAAGTAAACCAGCTGAATATTACAAATGGGAGAACTGACCCAGAGAAGTAGGTAGCTACCTTTCTTTTGAAATATACCACATGTAGCTTTATTTTTGGGACATTTTACTACCTCAAGAAGCATTTGAATTTGGCTTGGGGTAGAAAAATACCCCCTAAAGGTTTCTTACATTACTTTCTTAGTTTCTGTTTAACATGTTGGGGTAAAAAGAACAAACTTATTGAAGCAAGCAATAGTACTCTGCTCCTGTTGCAAAACACATGTACCTTTGTTTGTGACATTCTACGACCCAAGCTACAGTGTGGGCCCACTTTGGTAGAAAATACTCCACAAAACTTCGTATCTGGGGTTGTTGTTTTTTGATGACTTGTAATAATTCATCTCATTTTTCTTTCTTCCAATCCTAAAGAGGGACAGCCAGTGCTTTTTTTTCTGGGGGTACGTAGGGGTACACATACCCCTAAACATTTTGTGAATCTACGTTTGGCCTCATTGAGGGGCAGTATTTCAATATGAGTAGGAAAATGAGAGTAAGGTTAGATAAATAAAATCAACTAAACTTTATCTTTAGCAGTTAGGGTTGCTATACGTCTGGAATTTCCCAGACATACCTGGAATACTGCAGTCGGAAGCAGTGTCCGGGTGGAAATCAGCAAAATGTCCGGGAAAATCTGGACATATGGCAACCCAAATTGGCAGTGTCATTTTTGCCGATTTCCTTTAAAAATAGTTCAAAAATATTTTTGCGATTTTGCCCCAAAGCTCAACAACTATAGCAACCCTACTTAGCTCTTCAAATTATCAAATCAGGTATTTCCCTGTTTCATTGATTTCCTTTTCACATGGGGCTTGGGGGTCCTAATCATAGTGGTGTCAATTTTCACAATATTTATTATTAAGGGTTTCCATTTCAGATGTCTAAAAGAGTCACAGTTTTGCATTAGTTGTACATGTCTCATAACGCACCCAGTTCTTCTTGACAGCTTATGTTGAAGTGGGGTTACAAAGTAGATAGGGGGATGCTAGCAAGTTGTGAGTGAAATATATTTAAAAGGAGCAAATAGGAGATTGCAGGGTGGAACAAATAGGATTATATTTTTGGTTTATGTGTTTCTTGTACAGGTGTATATTGGTGAACTTCCTCAAGATTTCCTTCGCATCACCCCAACTCAGCAACAGCAACAGATCCAACTGGATGCTCAAGCAGCTCAACAGTTACAGTACGGAGGAGCAATGGGTACTGTTGGGAGACTGAGCATCACTGTAGTGCAGGTATTTTGAAATGTACATGTTAGATGTGTCACATGTTTACATTTTGTAGATTCCTGGGATGTAGTGCTAAATTCAGTGTTGTCATAGTTATTATGTATATATCTTTATTGTCATTGTACAAGTACAACGAAATTGGATTTAAAATAATAATAATAATAATAATAATAATAAAATAATTTTTAAAAAAGTTCATTTAACAGCAGTAAAAGCCATACGAAACACTTAAAAATAAGGGAGAGCACTGAGCAGCCGCTGCGTCTATGCGCGCCGCCATCTTAGAACTCTTATTAGAAATAACAGAAATTTAAACAAAAATCAAAAACAAAACAAAACAGGCCTCTCTGCCAAGCGGCAGTGGCAGCGGCCCTTTATAGAGCCCATCAGGCCCCGCCCTAGGCCAGGTGGTGAGTGGCCGGACTGGGGCCCTCAGGCGCTGGGCAAGGGAGTCCTGCCGGGTGGTAGCAGCCTCAGCAGTTCTTGTAGGCCTGTCAGGCCCCCCTAGGCACACACGCTGACAGTAGCCTTAAAAAGAGTATCACTGGTTCCTGGCTAATAAGCAGTTTGCATTGATCTTGCAGGGTACAACTAACTGCATACAGTTTTGACTTGTTATTTATGTTCAGAATTGCATGATTTCAGTGCATATTAGTGTAATCTTCCTATGAAACCACTCATCAGCATCTACTGTGAAGGCAGTATATAGGAATTGAGAGAACATGTGCTCTCCATCAGTAGGTTTTTCATCATCTAACTTCAGACATTTAACATTTTTGTGGTGGTTTTGAAGTGCTTATTTAGAACATGAAAAGTTTTAGTAGCTCTGTGGTGATTTTGCAATAACTGGTTAAATGTATTGTAACTGGAAAATATTTAAATGAAAAAAACTTCAAAGATTTTGGGTATTCATTATCTAAGGTTATGCTCTTTTTGTCTATGTATACCTTGAAAATGAATGCAGACTTTGTTCTCACAGCAAATAAACCCTATGAACACTTAAATCAGTTGCTAACAGATTACAAAAAAGCCCTAAACTACAAATAAATCAATATGAAAATCTTTTTATTATGGCCAGCATTTATACTTGGAGAAAGTAGATCTGTAGTGCTGTGGGCAGAGTGTATTTAAATGGAATAATTGCATATTTCATTTGAATTGAGGCATTGTAACTCATTGAGCAGGATGCGCCTTAATTTGAATCTTTATTCAAATCCACTCTACAAAATTTTACTTCTCAGTGGTTGATATCACCATTAATATGCTGATGGCAACTAAAAAGTGTAGACACTTCAGTCTAGGAAGGTGCATGGAAAGCTAATAACAACATTATTAATTTCCTTTGTCTACTTCCTTAGGCAAAATTGGCAAAAAACTATGGCATGACACGCATGGATCCATACTGCAGAATACGACTTGGCTATGCTGTCTATGAAACTCCCACAGCTCACAATGGAGCCAAAAATCCCCGATGGAACAAAGTTATTCAGTGCACTGTTCCACCTGGAGTGGATTCTTTCTATCTGGAAATATTTGACGAGGTAAGAGCATTAAAATAAAACCTGATTTGTAAAGAGGTTGGCTTAGGGGAGGAGGGATGTTAGGGGGGCACAATTAGTATGAAGTTTCAGTTCTTACTTACTTATCAAACCTTTATTAGGCATTTTACAAATAAAACCGCAAGAGATAAAATCGTGTACAAGTTTCAGTTCATACTAAATGAGAACATTCTCTCTGGGCCTCTACGGTCATTTTTGCTTTTTGCCCTTTATCCTAGGTAGTCTGTATTGAGAGCTGAGCCTAACAAAAATACAGAACCTTTGTCTGCTTCCTTAAGCAAAACTGGCAAAAAAACTATGAAATCTGTATCATTGTGCTTATGGAAGGGCTTTTAATCTCTTCAGTGCCTCTGCTAATGGGGAAAGGAGGGCAGGCATTTGCTTCCAAATCCCCCATGCAGCCTCCTGTGCCTCCCAAAATTAGCCCCAGATAGTCAGGAGATCCTCCAGAACAGCATGGGAAATGGTTTGAGTGCTGTAGATGGAATGGAAGAATTACAAAAACTGTTAGCTGAGCTACCCAAGGGATCAAAAGACCTTCATGTACACAAGAACACTTATTTGATTCCATCAATAAAGCAAAGCATGTTGTTTAGCAACTCTAACAGAAATTATTTCCCTTTGACTATAAATGCAAACACTTCATATCTTCAGTGCAAAAATATGTTTTCTTAAACATAAAGATCAGTTCATGCTTCCATCTGGCAGTTACTTTTTTCTCCCAAAGTAGGTAGCTCCTAGTTCTCATGCTGGTAAATCTCCAAGGCATTGTTTCACATGCATGAATTAGGTTCATTTACTTTAGAGCATGGGTGAGAAGCCTCTTGCCCAGTTAGGCATGTCTCACCTTCCAGTGTAGCCCCACAAGGCTGTTCTCCCTTGGCCACACCACACCCACATGTCACTCACCTGACATCATTCACTTTGAGTGGGACAGAAAACTGGAGCTGCAAAGAAACAACCAGGAGCCATAGAGTGTTCTCCTGGTTATTCCTCTGTAGCTCTGCCCATCTGTCAAATGTGGTCCACAGGGGGCTGGCCATAATTTGATCTGACCTTCTTTCTGAGAGTGGTTCCCCACTCTTGCTTTAGAGGCTTCAAGTAGCCTAACTGTGTGCAGGATTGTAGTGTTTGTAAAAGAAAATCTTGAGGTTGCAGCCAGTGGTTGAAAAAGCCGAAGGCAATTCACACATCCAATATTTTCCCTTATCCTTCTTCTCCCTGTACCTTCCCAAAAGCCGCTCTCAAAGGTTGGCAGAACTACTAAACATTTGTGAACTGTGTTGCACAAAGCTATAGTGGGAGAGGGAAGGGAAGTAGTTGCTTTTTGCTTTGTAATCATTGGATACAACCCTTGGAATTCCACATCATTTTAAAATCTCCTTATTCAGTTCCTGTTTGTCTGTTTAACTTACAATGACAGAAGAAAAAGTTTGGCACTGGTAAGAGTGTTTGGGCCAAATTCAACTAACTAATCCTGTCAGCGGAAAACCACACAAGGATTTCTGCTGGTGCAATAGGGCTTTCCCCCTGCCTCCTTGCCCCAAATTGACTTGGGAGAATCCGTAGAACAGCACACTGGTGGAGAGAGGGCAGATTGTTTCATCAAACAAGCAGAAATGCTTGTGCTGATGGGCCTAGGCCTATCTGCTCAGTGGTAACTTGAATTGATCCCTTTAATTTTATATTAAATTCACTAGGTTTGAAGAAATGTTACTTTCCAGTTCTTGTGTTTATTTTTCTGTCAATCTTAGTGCTCCAAGTTATCCATGAACCATGGTGTTTCTCCTTATGAGTGGATTAGGAAGGACAATTAGCCTACTTTTGAAGAACAGATGAGAGCTTGATTCCATTGAAAGCACAATTATTTTAACTTTAATGTGAAATAGCAAAATTTTAAAACTGTGATAGTGACACATTTCTGTCCCTTTAAATTCCTCCCATCATAATTACCTAAATATGTATCTTTCAGCGAGCGTTTTCAATGGATGATCGCATTGCTTGGACGCACGTTACTATTCCTGAATCGCTGAAACAAGGAAAGGTAGAAGATGAATGGTATAGCCTGAGTGGAAGGCAAGGAGATGACAAAGAAGGAATGATTAATCTGGTCATGTCTTATACGGTAAGTTAATTGACAATAGTTTCTTTAGTGTAGGACGCAATGAGTTTGCTGACGAAATGGAGCAGAAAGAGGCTTTGTTGGAACCCGAGGCACTGAACTTCTGGAACTTGCTATATTGAACTACTCAGAGTCTGTTTGATACATGAAGAGAATAGAGAAGTGAGTAGATAACATGTAAAGGTGTATCAGAATTAACAGAACTGCATATTGAAAGCCAAGATTAACAGAATTGAATTCATAAGACATGGTCCATAGGGTTTCCTGACTTTTCCTAGAGATACGTTTTCAGCAACTCCTTCCACAAGATCTCCAAATTACCTTTTCAGTTCCTCTAAATTTATAAAGCATTTTGGGGAGGGGTGGAATACCATGGGAATACCAATGTCACCCTTTCTTCAGAGCTCTTGTAGTAAATTTCCAAATTCCCACAGAAATAAATAAATTGTTTGGGGTTTCCATGAAGGCAGGTGTAAAGGAACCTTTCAAAAGCAACAAACTCTTAGATATGTGTTCATGGATTTTGTGCATACCATCCCTCTGAATCATACCCATTCTTTTTAGGGCATGTTAATAATATTTCTTGAGCACCCTTTTTAGAATTACGGTAATTTTCCTAAACTTGTGTTGATTTATAGAAACATCACTTCTTAAGATCGGCGCAATATATCAGTAGAGCAGGGGTGGGGACCTGTAGCCCTCCAGATGCTGTCGGACTCCAGTTTCTGTCATCCACAGCCAGTGGTCAGGGATGATGGTAGCTGTAGTCTAACAACATCTAGAGTGCTGCAGGTTCTTCATCCCTGTGGTAGAGGAAGGTTAAGCTGCATAATTTTGTCCCCAGAAAATCTATGGGCACAAGTTTATTAATATTAATTAAGGTGAATTTGAGAAGGGAAGAAGTTGTTTGCACATGAATCTGCAATTAATGAAATGCTCATATTGAAGAATTAAGAGGAAGGGGGCACAGATTTTATTCCTTTTAATGTGTTTAAATACATTATTAATTTCTCAGTTAAGCAAGACTTAGTACATTGGGTCATTCAAAGCGTTAATCCTATCATGCAATAGCAAGTTATCACTCGGCTTTGGAACACATTTTTATAAGAAAAGCCTGACTAGCTTTTCAGACACCTTTTAATTTCTAAAGAAATGCTTGAAGCAACTGATATTATTGTTGGAGTCTTGCTTATTCTGTTATATTTTACTCCAATAAGACCCATTTATCCTAAATGGAACCCAATAAGGCAGACATGTGTGTACAAAATATTTTTAAAAAATATATCTCCCATTGAGATCCCAAGAAGAAATTTTGCAGGTAGCTTAGAAATATTATCTAATCAATGCAACTTTTGGAAATTTTTAATCATATTAATTTCTTGAAATCACTTTTTAAAATTTTGTAACTTAAATTTGAAATGTAGAGTAAGTCCATCATGTAACATATCATATTAAAGCCCATGTAGTTCTGAAGAGATTGGTGTTTTTAGTTTTGATGTATCTCAAACCTGGGCTGAGCCTTTAAGGTTTTCGTGTAGTCCAGCAAAACTAAAATTGCATATATATTTTTTGGAAATTTCAAACCATCATAACTTGAAAATGGAATGAGATAAAAAAAATTGAGATTTAAACTTAGTTTTGATCATTCAACAAGTGTACAAAATATTAAGAAAATTGGATGATATGAGGTAAAAAGGTTGGATCACCCATTGTGTCCAACTAAAAATACTGTGTGTTATGGATAAACCTTTGGGAATATGAATATATAAGGTAATATTTTTTTTATGAGAGAGAACAATTGTTAATGATGAAGGGCAGTGAAGAGAATTTTGCTGATGGTCTTCATGTTTTGTTTCTAAACTGGGGAATGATATTTTTCTACAGCAAAAATTGTAAATGAAGCTTATTACAGTCTCTCACATTGTGAGAAGTAACAGTGTACAAAAAGCAGAGTTTTATCCAGAAGTGGTTTGTCTGTACAATTCATTGTCCAAGTACTTGCATAATGTAGCACAATGTCTTCTGTTAGCTCTTGCACACCAATTCACAAAGCAGCAGCACTAGCAGAATTTATTCTACTTTCACATTTCTGGATCTGGGCCACAGAAATTATTCTGAAGCTCAGTATTCTACCTCTGAAGCTCAGTATTGTACTCTGAGTGAAACAGTATCTAAACTGCCTGCAATTTATCATAAAAGCATAACTTGATTTGAGCAGATGGAACTCTCTATTTATAGGTTATTATAGTTCCTTTGAAATGTCTTTTAATTCAATGGAACTCATTTAATTTTGCTGGGATGTTTTGGCACTTACTGACTTGTGCCAAAAAGGTGCTTCCTATCCTTTGTATGGCAGGACTTAAATGGTTTTTGTGCATTTTCTTGCTGCTTTGTTTTGTTCCTAGAATAATTTTCAAATACTCATTAATTTTGTTATCTTTTGATATCCAGTCCTTACCAGCTGCCATGATGATGCAGCCTCAGCCAGTGGTCCTGATGCCCACAGTGTATCAGCAAGGAGTTGGATATGTGCCTATAACAGGTATGTTACTCCTTTTTCTTTTTAATTTGAGCTTTGAAAAACAAGTCTCTTGGAAATTGCTAATTTAAGACCAGAGGCAGAGACAAGCTCTGTTCTTTGAAGTGCCCAGCTTTTAAAATCAAGCATTCAGCATGAAACTATAATTTGGAGACTAATAAGGCACTTGCATGCTCAAGCTGTTTACAGATTTTCACAGAACTGAAGTATTTATACAGCTGTCAGTATGGCTACATTTTGAACAAGCCTTAGCGAGCCTTGGGTTTACAACCCACCCACCCCAGGCAATGACTGAGAAGAGATTAAAAAAACACTTCAAATTCTCTTTTTAAATGAACCACAGTTTAGTGTGTTGTCCAGACCCAATCTGTGGCTAATCTTAGTTATGGTTAGTGGTAACAAGCCAGCTTCATTAACTGGGGTTTGAAGTTGACTTGTTTCCACTAACCATAGCTAAAATTAGCAACAGTTGTTTGGCATCAGAGAACACAGGGATCTGCATTTAATCTAAAGTACTTGCTGTAGCCACCATCAGTTAGTTGATCAGTGGTTACAGGTAACGCCTCTGAAGTCTGTTTCAGGGAAGTCGTTTGGATGCATACTGCATCCTCCAGATGAATAATCTGCAGAGATAAAAATGTTCTATTTGGAGGAAATAGTTTGAATTCAATCTGCTTCCTCTAAGCAGAGAAAAAGAGCCCCCTCACTCCCTAGTGCAACCAATACCAGCTGGGCTCCCTGTTGACTCAGATTAGGTGATCAGCACTGCCAAGGAGCCCTGCTTGCAGAAGAACAATTGGGAGCTCTTGATTGGTCCTTTGCAGCCATGGCTGTACCTGCCCACACCTAGTGTGGTTTGTGGGTGATGGCATTGCCGTCCAAGTTGGATCCATCCTGGCCTATGTAGGCCTAGCAGCCAGAGGTTCCCCCCACTGCTGGTCTACCATGGTATCTGAATTGGCCCAGTATGTGGTACACACTCTTTTTGGCCAGACTACTTATATAGGTAGGTTTATGTAGTGCTTCAAACAGTATCTAGTAAAAGCCAAAATAATCTGTTTTCAGTGCAATAAGTACTGCTGTGATAAAAGCATGTGTAATTTTTTATGTGAATGTCACAGGCCTCCTGTTGGCTTGTATTCATGAAAAGTTTCACATCCTCTCCCTCTCCTTTGACTGGAACAAGTTTAGAAATGTTTAAAATATTTCCTCTTTATGTGAAAGAATGGATGTTTATCTGCATTGCTCCATATCTGCACATGTAGATGGTTGTTGATCAACAGTGAAAACAACTCCAGGAGTGAAATGGATTAAACCGGCAGCTTGCCTTCTGGTCTATTGATTTTCCTAGTATTTAAAATTATGTGGAAGTAGTGGGCTGTGTTTAGGGTTCAGCAAAACTGTGTGAACACACCTCGTGCACCAAAGTTCTTGCCATGTCATTTAGACTTGTACCAGCATAGGGAGGAGTTTTTCCTATTGATCTTCAAAAATTATTTCTCCCTGCAAATCTCTCCTTATCTTGCACCCCCTGTTTTCTGGTGCTACTGTACATAAGAATATTTAGCCTTGTATAAAAACAAATGGTTTCAACTCAGTATCCATTATGGAGTTGGGATGGCGAGATGTCAGCTTCTTCAAAGGCTGAAGCTTTATGACATGTCTCACCAATATGATGATGTTCGACCAAAATTTGTGACTAAGGATCAGACTGAAGTGCATATTTCATCATTTTTTCCTAAAATGTTTTTGTTGGGCATGATTTGTATATTCAAGCATTTCCCAAACTTCTGATAGTTGAGACTTTATAGCCTCTCCGCCTACCCCCTTTCTGCCCCCTTTCTACTTTTTTTAAGTATCAAGTGAATGCACACAAGATAAATGCATGTAAGTTGCGAGCTTACTGTACACGGTAATAATAGTGATCAATTTAAATCAGTCATGCTATCTTTCTAGCTATGCTAGCATAGCACCTGTACTATGAAAGAATTCCAAATTTGCTGATCACTTTTAGTTTGTCAGGGCTATTGTCACAATTGAAGCTTATGTGCCAGTACATTTGTTAGTCTCTAAGGCAGGCATCCCCAAACTCGGCCCTCCAGCTGTTTTGGGACTACAACTCCCATAATCCCTGACCACTGGTCCTGTTAGCTAGGGATGGTGGGAGTTGTAGCCCCAAAACAGCTGGAGGGCCGAGTTTGGGGATGCCTGCTCTAAGGAGCTGGACAGTCTCTATGTCAGTTTGATGCTATGCTACACTGTAATCTACCTGTATATTTGCATGGTTGTCTGTATATATATTATGATGGAATAAAACACTTTGAATATTTCATATCATAGCATTCAACTTTTTGTTGGTTCATTTAGCAAAATGCCTTTTAAATTCACTTAAACCAGAGAAGGAAATAGCCCATGGGCTGTGTTGGGCCCTTGCTCCTTTATCCCACTAAGCAGTTTGGGGGCAGGGGCAGGAAGATTTAACAACCCTAGCTGAAGAAGTTAGTGATCTCTGGCTTCATTACTAATTAGATACATCATATTGCTTTTAATTGGTGGATATCTTTCATTCATAGTTTCACTTTTAACTTAAAAATATGGGGTGGCACCCAATGCTGGTCATACACAAACTTGACCCGTTGAAATCATTAGCCTTAAATGACTTGTCCATTTATTTCAGTGGAGCTACTCTTGAGTATGACTAACATTGGATATCGTCTCTGGTCATTAAAATGATTAGTCCATTGTGGAGCAGTTAATTAGGAAAATCTTTTTTATTGATCTCTAGAAGGAAATGCCTTTTTCATTGTACTTGTTCTTAAATGAAGGCCTTAGCTCCAGCAACTAATATATATTTTGTTTTAAAAGTTTTTAAATACTGAACTATTGGCTTCAAACATTTAAATATCTATGGGAGGCATAGGCAAACTATGGCAGGCATAGGCAAACTCTGAACACTGGTCCTGTTAGCTAGGGATGATGGGAGTTGTAGTCCCAAAACATCTGGAGGGCTGAGTTTGCCTATGCCTGATCTATGGCATATTCCACCCAGTCTTTAGAGCTCTTACAATAATACATATTACTTTCAAAAACAAACTGGTTGTTTGAATTTGACTGCTGTAAACCCAAATTATTCAATCTGCCAGATGTGATAGAGAATGTCTCCCTCTTACTTCTACTTAGCAACTTAAAGGTAAAGGTAAAGGGACCCCTGGCCATTTGGTCCAGTCATGTCCGACTCTGGGGTTGCGGCGCTCATCTCGCTTTATTGGCCGAGAGCCGGCGTACAGCTTCCAGGTCATGTGGCCAGCATGACAAAGCCGCTTCTGGCGAACCAGAGCAGCGCACGGAAACGCCGTTTACCTTCCCGCCGGAGCGGTTCCTATTTATCTACTTGCACTTTGACATGCTTTCGAACTGCTAGGTGGGCAGGAGCTGGGACCGAGCAACAGGAGCTCACCCCGTCGCAGGGATTCGAACTGCCGACCTGATCAGCAAGCCCTAGGCTCTGTGGTTTAACCCACAGTGCCACCTGGGTCCCTTAGCAACTTGCGGTAGTGTAAAAACAAATACTACTTTGTAGTATTGCAAAACACAATGACCCTATATCTTGATGAACTGATGTGCAGGGTATGTACATTGTCTTGCATATGTGCATGGAGTGTTTCTGCAGTGAATGAATAAATATTACATTGCCAGTAGCATGTATTTTATCATGCTTACAAAGCTTCAGTAGTGTGCTTCTTCAAGCCTCAGTTATGAATGAAATCCAGATGTCCTGTTAATAGCTCTGCAATCTTTATTCAGCTTATGCATTGGTGATATTCCTCCTCTGGGTGTCTTGTTACAGTGAATAATGTAGTATCTATCAGAATCATGCAGTCCATATTTGAGAAGAATGGTTCATTGCTGTCTAGTTCTTAGTATGATGTACAACTTCATTCACCCTTTGCATGGTCTGTTTCAAGGACTGAGAAGTGTAAAAATTTCTGGCACTTCCACAGAATTTAGCTTTTTAACGTAGGCCACGGGTAGCCAGTGTGAGGCCACCATAGACAACAACACCTATTGGCCCCAGCCATTATGACAAGTTGTCACTTAAACCATATTGCAAGATTGGATGGTACTCTGCTTGATTGCTGGGAAGACTTGTGATAGATAAAGCATGCAGAGTGGTTGAGGTTTGGCTTAGGTTCTGAAAATAAGGAAGAAAAAGATACCACTTGGTGAGTGAGAAGTCTTAAATTGATTTGAAAGAGTCTTGATGCTGACTGATCTGTGTGACTGCAGACTTAGAAACTGGACCTAAATATCAGATTCTGTAGAGAGCCAAAGGCTTTTGCTGATGAGGGACACTTCACTCATAGCTGTGAACTGCAAATGTGTGGCTTTGCAGTTGCCATCAATTAACAGGGTGTTTGTGATCTAGGAACAGGATAAGACGCTATCATGCTGAGAAAACAGATACTTAGCAGGGGGAATATAGGCACAAAGGGGGTAGGATTAGTTGTACCTTGGCAGGAAGAGTAAACAGAGATGGACTGAAAAGGGGTTGTGCAAAACAGCCTGTGATGCCATTAAATATTTGTAAAGAAGTGAAGACATACCCTGTTGTACACCCTCTCTGTTGTGTATACATACACACAAAAAATAAAAACTGTGTGTGATGGATGAAGTACAGAATGTCATCTATTCAGTCCCATTGACTCATCATTTCCCAAAGATTTCAGCAATTAATTAGATAAAATCCATCTTCTAAAATTCTGTAGTACCTATGCAGAAAAAAGTTGGACACCAGGTGTCATCATGATCTTCCAGCTGTAGACAGCAATACCTAAATTGTAATATGTATTTAGTTACGTTATTTGTAGAAGTTAGGTTTTCCACACTCTCAGGAGGAAGTCTAAGAAGTCTTTATTCTTGGATAGTAGAAATGGTTTTCTTCAAACAATTTTTATAAACTGGAATTATTTTTTGGATCTCTACCCACCTATCAAAGTAATAAACTTGAATTATGAAACTTATTCTTCATGTTTGGCATTGTTGGAATCTTACTTCCACCACTCCTTTTACCACGTGAAATATAAGGGTAGCTAGATGTAAAGAAGTGGGCTTATGTGTGACAGGAACTAGGACCAAAGGAACTGATGATATGGGCAAGAAGAGAAATAGACAATTTGTAATGGCATTGGGTAAATGTAGATCACTAGATGTGTTAGTGAAAATATTCATAGTATTGCATGTTGCTGTTTGAAACAGCAGGCAAAATCCTGGCATCTAAAATCTGTAGTGTGTCCGAATTTAATCTCCTTGGAGGAAATTTCCTAGCATTAAGTAGAATAATGCCTGTTTTCCATGTTTTATTCCTTTCCCACACTTTCACCTGTCCTCAGGGCTTGAATACTTGGCTCTGGGTAAGTCTTCTTAATTATTTTTGCATCCCATTCAACAGGAACAAGAATTATGCATGAGATCATGCAAACTGCTTTTTATTTGTATGCAAGAAATTGCAGGTGGATGTCACAATACACCAATTTCAGAATTATTTATTTTATCCTATGTGATTTCAGTAGGAAACAAAAATGTGTTAGAAAAATGGAAGGTAGTTCATCATATAATAAATTTTGTTACTACAAATATTAGGTTTAATTATCTTAAAGTTGCCAGAAGTGTCTCTCCAAACTTTCCATTAGTGTTCTTGATGACATTAATATATATATTAGCATTAAGTTGTGTGTCCTCACTTTTTCCATACTCATTTATTACTCCATCACCTGACAGACTTATCCCTGAAATTTTGTATGACTTCACTTATTTTTAATAAAAGAAATTGCTTGCATTTGCAATAAGGCTCTAAAGTTTAAAAGTTATTTATCACTTGTCTTGTGAATTTGACCTACATAGATTTTATTAGGGTGAGTGAAGGAGTCTGAACTTGTGCACTTTTGAGTAGGAAAGGGATGAACCTAGCAGAATTGTTTCTACCTTAGGGAAGAGATAGCTGCTGTCAGAGGACACACAGTACAAATAATCCTTGAAATAAATTAAAGTAGCTTTTCCATGCTTGTTGTCACTCTTTGAAAGGAGGGCTAGTGCCTGGATGTTCGTTTTCCTACTCTGGGCTGGAGAAAGGACTTTGTGAACTAGGAGGTGATACCTCTAGCATGTCTAGTCCCTTTTGAACATAATAACAAAAGAAAGGAGTGTCAAACAGTACCTTGTCTTCCACTATTCTGTACCAATTTTATATGTTTCAGTACATGTTCTATGTTCAGGACCTGCCCTATGCTGTTTTCAAAGATGACTTCTGTTTTGGTTGCAGGAAAGGCTTTTCCTGAGCAGGCATGGTATTGGCCCAGAGTTGACCAAGTAACCATGAATTTCTTACGTTGCTCCTATGCTAAATCTGGACCTAGTTCAAGTGAGAGCATGGCCAATTTAATGCGAAAGCTTAACTGTTTCCATTTGCAACCATTTTACCTTGGTTCTGGATTTCTGTGCTGAGGAGGGTGGTGGTTGTGCTACAACACCAAACAATCTTAAAATTAAAAGTTGTAAAGTTGTGGAAGGGCAAAAATCATATCCAATTGGGTTCTCCAGCAAACCATATTGCCATTAATTTGCTTGCCTATTAGGTTTTAAATCATCTGCTTTCATCTTTGCTTTTGATCAATTGCTCCACAGATAAGCTCAGTTTTGAAGTGTTATCAACCTGGCTTTTCCAAGCCGCCTAAAGACAGATTGCATTCACAAAACTGCTACTGGGTACTTAATGCCCATTTGACTGTGATCTGGAACGTACACACTTGGTCAATATGCTCCAGTGACAGATTAGTTTTATATCAACTTGGGGGCAGGGAGGGAACCTGCTAATTTGCTTCTTTAAAAATAACTACTTTAAAGTCAATTTCATCAGGGCTACCCAACACTGACTGTAATATGGGACTTGTCAATTGCCTCTGAGGAGATCCTAAGCTCCAGTAACTATCTGCCTTATTGCAGCAGGGGTGATTTGCAAGTCCTATTTGTCATGTTACCGTAAAAATGGGGGGGAAAGAGTGAAAGTTACTTAGGCTGCATTCCCCTTTTCTCCTTTGTAAAATGTTGGTTGTGGCCCATAGTGCAACACAGTATAACTCGAAATCAGGAGTATTGTGACATCCTCACTGTTAACTGCAGTATAAAAATGTCCAGTCAAGTGTCTCTTTTCTCATTTAGTAAAATGTTCAGTGTCCAGAATTTGGGAGCAGGAACAGGGTGGAGTAGGGGGATATAATGCAACTGTTAGCATTTTTATCCTTCTCTGAATTATCTCTGACCTCCATCATAAGTATTGACAGAAGAAAGTCTCTAAAAGATAAAGAGAGTAAGGAGCAGCATTTTAAGTAAGATACAGAAATGCTCATGAAAGTTAGATTCCACCCCTCCTGTTTGTGACATTTGAATGTGTTCCACTGATAAACATTGATAGCTTTGACTTTTTCTTAGGATATTTTGATGCGGTTAGGGTACTGGGATATGAAGGCACTTGACTGTACTAGAATTTTGTTTTCAATTCTGCAGTATTTTCTGTACAACTTGAATACATTTATTTTCAAGACAGTTTTCATTGCTTGTTTGTAAATAGCCAGTGTGCATTATCAAACACAATGCCATTTTTGCATTTATGTTTTATTAAATGCCAGTGCTTATGCCTGAATGCTTCTTGCTGTAGCCATGCTGGTGCATTGAGACCAAACCTGCTTTATAAAATTTGAAATACATCCTTTGTAAGTAGAAAATAACATCCCATGTACAACTCTGTGTACATTGAAGTACGTATTATTCAGTACTAGTGTTGATCAGTTTTAATTCAGGTAGGTTATTTCATAAATAATTGAAATGTCTGTCGTGATAAGAAAATAATTTTAATGTTACATTTACTTTAATTGGCAACATTGATTGTCATATTATTAGGAGCTTTGTTTCTTGCACAGAATGAAAATCATAACAAATTCAGGTATACTACAGTGGTACCTCGGGTTAAGTACTTAATTCATTCCGGAGGTCCGTTCTTAACCTGAAGCATACTTAACCTGAAGCACCACTTTAGCTAATGGGACCTCCTGCTGCCGTTGCGCCGCCAGAGCACGATTTCTGTTCTTAGCGGAGTTCTTAACCTGAAGCGTACTTAACCTGAAGCGTACTTAACCCAAGGTACCACTGTACTTTTATTAGCCTAACCAAGTGTCTTAAATAATAGAAGAAAGCTTTTAGACTCACACAAGTGTACTCTTAAGAACTGAGTTGTGCCAGACAAAAGTGTACAACTATTTAGAGCTGGGTTGGGAAACTGGATCCAGCTGGCAGCCAAAGCTCCTATTTCCCCTACCCATCATGGGCAAAGTATGAGAGACAAGCTTACCCACTTGTCAATCACTTAATGTCAGGTGATACATTTTTGCATAAGGTTGTTGACGCACCCCCTTGAGGAACTGCTGCTGGTTGGTACTTGCATAACTGTGCACAGAAGTGGGGAGGATCAATGGGTCATTGTGCCTTGCATAATGATGTATACAGAAGCTCAAAGGTAAAGGTACCCCTGACCATTGGGTCCAGTCGCGGACGACTCTGGGGTTGTGGCACTCATCTCGCTCTATAGACCGAGGGAGCCAGTGTTTGTCCGCAGACAGCTTCCGGGTCATGTGGCCAGCATGACTTAGCCGCTTTTGGCGAACCAGAGCAGTGCACGGAAACGCCGTTTACCTTCCCGCCGGAGTGGTACCTATTTATCTAATTGCACTTGACATGCTTTCAAACTGCTAGGTTGGCAGGAGCAGGGACCAAACAACGGGAGCTCACCCCGTCGTGGGGATTCGAACCGCCGACCTTCTGATCGGCAAGCCCTAGGCTCTGTGGTTTAGACCACAGTGCCACCCGCATCCCTGGCGATCCCCTAATGGTTAGCACTTGCAAAAAAACATTTTGGCCTAACTGTGTCTACCTGACCCACACTTAATGTCATATATGTGGCATAGGCCTGCAGGCCGCGGATTCTCTACTGCTGATCTACAGGCTTGTGCAACTTTGGCTGAGGTCACAGAATATTCCGAAGAATTCAGCATGGACTTTTGGCAGTCTGGATTGCAACTAATTTGAATATTATATTATACATTTTCTGCAACTTCAACAGCTTCTCCCAAATAGTTTTTGCAATTACATCTTCTCACAGTCTTGATAGTAATATTGCATTTTGTCAACGATGGAATTATCACTTAGTCTATGTAGTGACTAAAATGACTAAAAACAAATCAATAAATGTATACATTTGATTTCCAATCAAAAACATTTGTTCTGATTTTTGCTTTTACTGGCTATAACGTCAAGATGGTAGGGACCCCTCTTGCTAACAATATCAACTAGTGGAATCATTAACATATTGTGCCTTCAGTATCATTATTACATCTCCAGTAGTGCAAATTGTGGCTGATACTGATGCATTTATCTGTGGTTCAAGGTTACTTTTTTATAGCAAAATTCTGTTCACTATCTAAACTTAAGGTTAGGAATTGTATTAATAGGATCCAGTGTGAAATATTTAGGAGGCAGTATTTTCTGTTTAAGCACAAGGACTGCATGGGACTTACCAGGCTTTTCAGATTTTTGGCATTAGTAGCCAGTTTTTAGGTGCTTGGCAACTTCCAGTCTTGTAAATAGCTAATTTTCCAAAATAGCAAATGGGCTCTTTAATTAAAATAGTTCATTCTTGTGTTTGTTTATCTGTGATTTTACATCTAGAACATAATACCATTACTAAACAGGAAGGTTTTACCCACTAAACACTTTGAACTTGGGGAAAGTTGGGCCTAAGGGTCGTATTAACCTAGGGATGGGGAACATTTGGTCCTCCTGATGCTGTCGAACTGTAATTTCCATCATCTCTCGTCATTTATGCTGCTGACTGGGACTTGAACAGCATCTGAAGTGCCACTGGTTCCCTATCTCTGTCTTAACTGTGCTTTAACTCTATGAATTTGATGGTATTTGAAAGCTATTTCATCATTTTTTAAAAAAATACTTGCCAGTCTTCCTCAACTGTCTCTCTCTATTTTCCAGGAATGCCTGCCGTTTGTAACCCAGGCATGGTACCTGTGGCAGTTCCACCTCCCGCTGTCAACCCTCAGCATGTATGTAATGAAGAGGATTTAAAATCTATCCAGGACATGTTCCCCAACATGGACAGAGAAGTAATCCGTTCAGTGCTAGAAGCCCAGAGAGGGAACAAGGATGCTGCTATCAATTCTTTGCTTCAAATTGCAGAGGAATCTTAGACCATCTGCTCATTTTCCATCTTCATTGTTACCCTTACTTTTGATTTGCCAAGCCCAGGGATTTAGGTAGAGGAAGAATTTCCTGAGAAAGCATCCTGTCTGAGAGATTGTGTTCCCATTTTGTTGGTGGTGGTTGTTGGACATTTGCACATTTTGTTTTTACATATGTTCTATAGAAATCTCAGCCATTTTTATTAATATATCAGTTTTGTCATGTATGGCTGCATTGGTTTGAGAGGTGGAGTTGGAGCATCTATGCTGCTTTTTTCCTTTCCCCACTTTGGAAAACAAACACACACAAGCTTATTCACCTAGTTTTGACACTATGCATTCTGTTGTCATAAGAGATAGAGTATAGGTTGAGTGATCACAGGAGACTGCTGTTCAACAGAGGGTTTCTTAAAAGTTCCCTCCCTCCATCAAAATAATATTTGTCTGAACAGTGATTACACAGTGCCCTTCAGCAGATTCAGCAATTTATAACAATTCTTAGTATAGACAAATTGGCTTTCCTGTAACTTTTGTGATCTTTTTAATGAGAGATTCCATTGCTCAACCTATTAATCGGGCACCAATGCAATATATTTGTTGAGTTTTGTTTGTTTAGAGCTAGCTGCTCTTATCTGATGTGCTGCTGTGCATCTGAAATCTGAAGTTAATTGTTTCTCGGGCCACAGTAGCAAAGACTAGAGGAACAGGGTTATTTCCTAATATGCTATTTTGTTTACTTGCACTGTCCTTGCTTCTACATTTGTGAGACATTCAAAAAGATAAAGGTGAGAAGATTTTATACTTGGGAAAATTTGGCATCACATTTTAATAAATGTTCTTATGATCAGTTACCATAAAATAATAATAATGCTTTAAAAGAAATTTTCATTTTTCATCCATAATCATTTGTTATGGATGAAACCACCTATTTTTCCATTTTGAGGAAAAAAATTCAAGGCATAATACCAGTACGATATACACAGTCATTACTCATTGAGTACCAGTTGGCCTTAATTACATCAAAACTGAGGCATGTGAAAGAATCCATTGTCACAAATGAGGCAAACCAAATTTAAAATACAATCCCAATATGCTGGAAGAGGAGAATTGTACATATTCATTGTGTATTGTTAGACCTGCAGAACTGTAGAAGAGGACAAAATTTCTATCTGTTTCATCAGTTCCTTTCTTTGGCAAAAAATCAAAGTAATGCACTTTAATATGCACATTTTTTTCTTAATGTGCTGTTTGGCATATTGATGGGGTTAAAACATTTTAATTACTTTCTGTAATTGCCAGCCATACTTTGTACTTTCTCAAGTGTTTGAACACAGTTCAGACTCTCACATTGGTTGTGACTTTTATCACTTTGGGAAAAAAGAGTGCATGTTTTTTGTCCTCCATTCCCCCCCCCCCCATTCCTGCTCCGCTCCTGCAAGCATTCAAAAAATTGTCCACTAGAATACTTCATCATATCATCATAAGTACTCCTGGCACAGCCAGCTTATAGTTCAAATATTTATTTTTTTAATGATTAAAATATAGGGGAGGAAATGATTTTTAAATACAGTACCAAAAATGTGTGTGTTTTCTTTCTGTTTGTTGCTTAAAACGTATGTATCCTTCCATCTAGCTAGCAGACTTGCATCTGTGAGCACTAATTCCCTCCTCCGCATTCCTATCCTTCTGTTGCTTTTTAAATACATGAATACAATCTGCTGCAATGTGTGTATTTTACAACATCCTCTAGATCAGTCTTTAACAACTTGATGCCCTCCAGCTGCTTTGTATAACTCCCAGCCAGCATGGCTTTGGGCAGTTGTAGTCCAAAACATCTAAAGGGCACCAGACTGGCAAGGGCTGCTCTAGACTGAAGAAGTTTGTGTGTCCATCAGAAAATTAGCTTGGATCCTTTCTTCATATTTTACAATACTTCCAGATCAAACTTTTATCTAATGGCAAACATTGTCAGTAGCATCATAGTACAGGTAAGTCTTGTGGTATTTGTGAACTAATATATTTTGAGAACTCAGACGTACTCAGCGGAAAGTCTGGAATAACAATTTGATGTTTGGAAAAATCTGCTGTAGCATTATACCCATAGAATAAAATGGACTTTGTAGTTCTAGAAAACTACATCCAAGTACTTAAATAGAATTTTTATTAAGATTATTCTGAGGTATCCAGTGGAGATGGTTTTAAAGGGTTTCTTTTAGTTTAGGGAAGATCCTGAATTGTAAACACAGTGAAAACAGTTGAGAATGCACTTTCACAATAAAGACATAAATAGGAATGGGAATTATGACTAAATTCAGTTTCTGAAAGGTGCAAGGATATGAGACCTGTGGAAAGTCTGGGAAGCTTTAGTAGTGATTGTTAAGCTGCATTTTTAAACAATAGATCAGAGAGAACCATCGAAGAACATGGGTAGTAAATATGATAGATTGCTATTAACATGTTCCTCTATCATGAAGAAAACTATGACAACACACAGTCCTGTATTAAATTAATGTCCTGCATTCAATGACTACTATGTATCATTAAAGTTGAAAGGGGTAATTGCAAGCATGGCTACAGTTATATGCATATCTTTTCTTGATAACTACCGGGATTTCCCCCGATCCTTCAAACGTGTTTGGAAGTAATCCCCATGGATTTTAATGAAATTTGCCTCCAGATCAATGGGAATAAGATTGGGGTGCAAGTTGCTGATGTGTGAACTGAAATGCACTAGTCACCTGTCAAGTAAAAGAAATGCTCTGCAACGCACAATTCTCAATACAATTTCTCATATGCTCCATTTAAATGAACAGCATGTTCAGCTTTGTGCATCTGGCACAGCATTCCTCCACAGCCGGAAGAACTCTGCTGAAGACTGAACTGGTATTCGCACTAGCTTCAAACCTGCCAAGGACCTGTGAGTGGGTTAAATACAGGAATATTTTTGTCTAGCTAGATGCTTGCCACCTTCTTCTCTACTGCTGTGTGAGTGTGTGCTGATGGTTCCAAGTGTTTCCCTTTGCAGATATTATTGCTTGTGTTGACTGACCTGTAATACTGTATAGAGGATGTTTTGCTGTAATAATTCTGAAGACATTGTTTTTTACTGTATTGAGGTTCAGGTGTTTGTCTCTTGCATTGTAAAATATTTTATCCCATTCTATCTAATTTAATAAATGTGTACCAAACCATGGGAAAGTGTTTGTTTTTAATAGGCAACAATATGTTCCAGAGGCTGGGAATTATATTAAGTGAAATGTAGACAATTTTTTAATCCAGCTATTACTCACTGAAGCTTTTAGGACTAACCTAAGTCTGTTGCTACACTGAGTAAAACACAACCCAAAATATTGTAGGCCATAGAGGCTTTCCTGGTATTTGTTTATACTTAGTGGAATATCCATACTGCAAGGATAGTTTGTTTGAAGGAGAGTGAATCAGTTAAGAATCAGTGTGGTGAAGTGGCTGGGGGGTGTTGCAGATGAACCAGGGAGATAGAGGTTTGAGTCCATTCTTGCTTTCAGTCACACTGCTGTTCTTGCGAAGTCATACTTTCTCGCTCAGTTTCTCGGTTAATACAACAGGAATAGGAGGGATTTGCCACATGGGTGGTTTTGTGGGGCAAATAAAATCAAGTGAAATTGCAGTACTCTGGAAAGGGGTATTTTATAAAATTACACTTTTATTACTACTGTCTAGTACGGTAGTTATTATGCAATTTAATATAATGTGTAAAGCTGCATGTGCCTATGTTAAAAAGCTTAACACTTTATACGTTACCTCTCTCACCAAAATGTTTTTGCTGCTGATGAGCTGGAGTGTCGTGACACACTGTTTGTATACCATTGTTTGTGGTACTCCACTCAATCTCGTTTGGGGAATAGTGTGCCCTAAGTGCAATTGTGTGCAAATGTGGAAGAGTGGATGAAATGGACAGCTTTATGACTGCAATGCTAAGCATGCATAATTGGGAAGATGATGCATTGAAATTAATTGTACATATCTGAAAAGGGATGATTAGGTGGTGCTGTGGGTTAAACCACAGAGCCTAGGGCTTGCTGATCAGAAGGTCGGCGGTTCGAATCCCTGGGACGGGGTGAGCTCCCATTGCTCGGTCCCAGCTCCTGCCCACCTAGCAGTTCGAAAGCACGTCAAAGTGCAAGTAGATAAATAGGTACCACTCCAGCGGGAAGGTAAACGGCGTTTCCGTGCGCTGCTCTGGTTTGCCAGAAGCAGCTTTGTCATGCTGGCCACATGACCTGGAAGCTGTATGCCGGCTCCCTTGGCCAGTAAAGCGAGATGAGCGCTGCAACCCCAGAGTCATCCGCGACTGGACCTAATGGTCAGGGGTCCCTTTACCTTTACCTTTACATGATGAATTTACTCCAGAAAAGGTTGCCTATCCAGATATTGCTGAAACATTGGTTTTATCTTTTCAGTTACAGTCTATGTGTTGGTAGGATATCAGATGAAATCAGAGTTGTTTTAGATTAACACCTCCAGGTATTTTTAGTAGTAAAGGTAAAGGGACCCCTGACCATTAGGTCCATTCGTGACCGACTCTGGGGTTGCGGCGCTCATCTCAGTTTACTGGCCGAGGGAGCCAGTGTACAGTTTCCGGGTCATGTGGCCAGCATGACTAAGCCGCTTCTGGTGAACCAGAGCAGCGCACGGAAATGCCGTTTACCTTCCCGCTGGAGCGGTACCTATTTATCTACTTGCACTTGAACTGCTAGCCCTAGGCTTTGTGGTTTAGACCACAGCGCCACCCACATCTCATTTTCAGTAGTACATTAAATACCTGTCTCCCGGAAAAGCAATTTTAACAATGGCTTTTAATATATATATAATAAAATCAAAGAGCAAATTGCATGAGTAACATCTGAATTTTTGAACAGTTCACACAATCAGGCATGTCTTTGTTGCAAGATTGTATACTCAGGTATCAAACCACATGGTGAAACTAGTGTTGGCAGTTACACAGAGACATCCTCAGTCATCTGACATGCACTTTGTTTTGCTCCTGAGCTTTGAGAAGCAAACAACAACTCAAGTTGCCCTTGTGCAATTAGTGCTTCAGGCAAGCTTTTGGTGGTAATTACATTAGTAATTCAGTTTAATTGAGTTGTGTAGATGGCTCTTAGCAGAGCTTCATGATGGTAAAATATTTGAAACTACCTATGCCACATTTCAATCCTAAGAGCCCTATAGAGCTTCCTTGGTAGTGATTACAAGCTCAATACATGGGAAGAAAATTATATATCCCCTCTCCATGTGCTAGTCTCCCAAAGCATATTGTTTTGCTCTAATCAAGCCTGAAGTGGTTCTAGTAGATGACACAATATCATGTCAAGATTAATAGTGGCGCAATGCAAATGATGCTTAAATGTCTTTCTGGTATTCCCTGGGCCAGAAGAGTTTGCCATCTTTTGAAGCAAAACTTAAAATACCGTAATACAGGCAAAATGGTGAGGAGGAAGAGGAAAGGAGCTACTTTCTGAAGGGAGTCCATTAATTATACTTCCATTTTTTTACTTTTAGGTAATCAACAGTGACTTGTTTTTCCTTCAATAACAAGTTCCAAAAATGAGAAGGGGAAAAATTGAATGGACAGAATTCAGCACAGAATCTGGAAATAACAGAAGAGGTTCTGTTATGGATCGGGAATTGTTTTAAGTAGCAGTATTCAAAGTTTTGGAAATAAATTGTTCTGTGCATAGAGGGATGTGGAAAGTAGAGTTCCCCAAGGATTAGTATTGGGATCTTTGCTTTGGTAATACCGGTAGGCTTATAAACAATATAGAGTTAGGAGTGAGCAGTGTGGTGACTAACTTTTCAAGGGCATTTGTATGGGCTCTGGAAAACAGGATTCTGGACTGGAAAGGCCTTTGGTGTAATCCAGCAGGACTCTTCCTAAGCTTTTTCTTCTTTTTTCTCAGTCATCCACTATTTTCCAAATTGATAATGTTTTCCTTCATGTTACCCAATATTCCTGTTGTAAATTTCTACACAGGAAAAATAATAATAGCCTAGGGTGCCATAGGTTGAAACTAAAAGGAAAAAGTTCTCAGTGAATATTCTTGATGAAGTGAGTGAATGTTTTTGGTAACTGAAGTAATAAATCTGATTATGCCTAGAAGCATAATTACTAACTTGGAAGTCTTTTGCAGAGCCATAGCTAGGTGATCTTGCACCTTGGCAGAACCATCCTGATTGCACCCCTTAGCCACAGACATGTTAGCTCTTCCTTCCGCCTCTCCTCCACCCCCTCCCCCATTCAATTGACCCTCTATTTAAAACCATTTCTTAAGAGGCAATAATCAATATTTATATTTATGGACATATTTTTAAGCTGATTTTGCACACACACCCCAATTGCCTGCACCCCTGGCAGGGGCCCACCTCGCCACGCCCTAGCTAAGGCCCTGTCCTATTTGCAATAACTACAGAAACTCATCCTGATGGTACCTTTGACATCTTAATGACTCTTGCAGCTTTTTAAAAAATAAAAAAATAAGCCAGTTGGATTAAGTATTAAGTTCTGTGTTAATGTTTTTTCTAATTCTTTGATTAAAATAATTTCAAAATGCAGAAAATGAACTCAAAAAGGTTCCCGTTATCATCTCTCATGGGTGTGTTTTACTTCAAAAGAAGTAGGAGATTGTTTTATGTAGCACTCAAGAGTTTCAGCAGTGTTGCTCAGCATGGAGGCAAAAGAGCCGTGTTCCTTGTTGTTGACCTCAGGGCATCACCTTGTGTAATGTAATCTAGATGTCATTTTGAGGCCTGCATGTTTCATTATTAGCTAAGCAAGGAAACATGAATCCTCATGCTTTCCTTGTATTGAAGGAACATCATAACCAATTAGCTCAGTCAAAGGCACCAGAATTGTGCTTTCAGATTGAAGGCTTGCTGCTGTCACCACCACTCACCGAATATAACAGTCACACCAGCTGAGAAAATCGGGAGAACTTAATTAATATAGCGTTGCCACACAGTTGGCTGTAAGCAAACAACATGGCCACAACAAGGGCTCCAGTGTGTCTGGATCTCCATAAAAACACCCTTCGATTCAGAGATACAGGATGCTAGAACATAGCAACTTTTGTTGCTTTGAGGCTTTCAGGAAGAATGCTGATTTTGTACCATTGGTTAAAAGAGAAAGTGGGTCAGAATATCTTTACTGCGAATATGAAATAATACCTGATTTGGGCTTTCTCTGTTTTTGGAAGGCTTTCCATTGATCTTTAAAAAGTGCATGAGAAGCATGGCACATTAATATGCAACTCTCGAGTCTCCATCGGTCTTTACTCTATCATATAATTCTGGCCATTCCCTATCCAGGAAAATGAACAAAGCATATGGCCAATGCATCAAGCACAATCTCACCCCATTGAGGCTGTAGCCCTATGTACTTCCCCAGTACTTTTTTGCTGTTGCTGTGCATGGTTCTGGCTCTTCCAGGCCTTCCTTCTGCCAGTGCTAGCCTCCTCCTCCTTGTCATTTGATGGCCGCAGTGGCTGTGAAAAGGCATTTCCCTTTTTAGTTTTTCAGCAAACAGAAGGGAGGTGAGTTGCACTCCCTCCCTCACACCACTGCCGCCTGAGGCAACTGGAGGCGGACCAGGGAAACCCTAGTGTGCAGAAGGTGGTGAGGTTAAAAAGAAGAGACAGGAGAGCAGCAGGCGACAGTGGCCCCACTCTTCACAGGGGGTGCAAGAAGTGCAGGGAAGATGAATGGCAAGGCCTTGCGGAATATCTCCACTCTCACTGAGTTTCAGCGAAAGGGGGGTGCCTCAGGCAGCAAAACAGGATGAACTGCCCCTGCTCTGCATTCTACTGCCTTTAACAGCAGGGGAACAGCAAGCTGAATCTGTTAAAGGCTGCAATCTAGTGTGAAGATTAACATGCTGGTAGAGAGAGGACCATGTTTCCTTGCTCTACAGCAGGGGTCAGCAAACTTTTTCAGCAGGGGGCCAGTCCACTGTCCCTCAGACCTTGTGGGGGGCCGGACTATATTTTTTGGGGGGAAAGAAAAGAACGAATTCCTATGCCCCACAAATAACCCAGAGATGCATTTTAAATAAAAGCACACATTCTATTCATGTAAAAACACGCTGATTCCCGGACCATTCGCAGGCCGGGTTTAGAAGGCGATTGGGCCGGATCCGGCCGCCGGGCCTTAGTTTGCCTACCCATGCTCTACAGCAGGTGTGCCCAAACTTTTTTCAAAGAGGGCCAGATTTGATGAAGTGAACTTGTGTGAGGGCCGACCTAAGTTGTTGAGCTTTTATTTGGTTTGAAGTTCTTGAGCTTTTTCTTAAGGATTTAACCCCAAAGCTATTGAGCTTTTACCCCAGGGCATATACTGCCACGGTGGCCGGATTAGATAGACCGATGGGCTGGATTAGGCCCCCAAAATGGACTTTGGACATGCCTGCTCTACAGAGTGTCTTTCCCTATGTTGCAGGGCTCAGCAATGCTTTATAGTTGTTAAAAATAGGTTTCACCAAAGGCTTTTACATTTGACCTGAAGAGCAGTTAGTAGAATGAGTCAGCCAAATCACATTCCACCATTAAAATGAGAAATGCAGGGTAGGGAGATTGTAGGTTCTATGGCTTATGTTTAGAAAGCAGCTCAAGAGATTGGTTTGAAGCTTGGTGGCATAGGAGAGGAAGGTTTGAGGATGGTCTGTACTGAATTTGGTGTATATACTGAATTTACTGAAATGATAAATTGCTTACTTTGAATGAAATAGGATTGAACGGATGGTATAAAAATCCCAATCATTAATCATTTATTATTTCAGTTTTATAACCTGCCCTTCTTCTGCAAAGGGAGCCTAGGATGGCTCAAGAGAAAAAAATGGCATAAAAACAATTGTAAAACAACATTGTAATGTAATGATAAATAATATTCAAATGCTGCTTAAAATAAGGAAGATTTAGCTATTGCTTTGCGTTTTGTAACTGGGTAGAAGAAACACCCATGCAAAGCCCAAAAGCATCCTGAGAGACTACAACTGGGCCCCATCCTTTATGGTGTCCCAAACAACAGAATCATAGCCCTGTGTGATGTGACTTATGGGATGTCAATGCGACTTATGGGATGTCAATGCCCAGTGAATGAAATTGACGGATCTCAAAGTTGAAACATGCTTAATTTTTTTTATTAATCTTAAGAAACAGGAGTAAAAAGGAAAGCAGCTTTGTCTTTGTCACAATCACATGCCTGCTGGCGCTATACAAAATACTACTTCTGTAGCAAAGGTTGCTCAGTAATTTAAAAGATAGTTGCCAAAAATAAACAGCATTGCACAGAAAATTTGAAGCAGAAGTTTAGTTTTCTACAATACAATGTTATACATTTCTATCATTTTATTATATTTATAGGGATCCTTGGAGGCTTTTCTAAATGCACTTGTTTTTGTAAATAGCTAGCCAAAATGACCAACAATGATCATGCAGGAAATAGAACATTAATTTGGTTAGGCAGCTGACCAAGAAAAAGGCTACTGTTGACTTTTCAGGGAAATAGTGAGAGACATGAAGTAGCATTGAGATGGTGACTGGTTTTAGCTGCTTTGGAACATGTTGGGTTCTTTTTCCTGTGACAAATGCAAATTCACTACTTCTTCACTTCCCTTAGCTAAATTTTGGATTGTGGAATGCACGCAGTCATGCATTGACACTCGTCCACGTAGATGTAGTCATAGTCAATGCTTTTGCCATCCTGGCATGTCAAGGTCACCTTTCTCCTATGGCTCTTGAGCTCCTGGCAGCAGGTACACTTGCGTTGCATGGCTTTTGCCTCACTGGAATACCTGTCCAAGTGAAATATATTAGATTAGAAGTTTTCCTGAAAATGTGACTCTGCCACATTTAGCAATCTAGGCTGACTGCTAGATCTCACTATTCCCAGCTTAGATTTACCAAATCCCAATGTCTGGCTTTAAGAGCAGGAGGTTTTTGCCTATCAAAACAGGCTTAGGTGAAGTGCTGATTTTAAAGAGATGTTATTTGCTTTCAAAGCTTCTATTTATAGTTTTTGTTTCATGAGTAATTTGGTCCTCAACATGCTACCAAATCAAGGGAGGAACAAAAGCAACACGAGGAGTGGAGGAGTGGGGATCCAAAAGGCTAAGGTAAAGGGACCCCTGACCATTAGGTCCAGTCGTGTCCAACTCTGGGGTTGCAGCGCTCATCTTGCTTTATTGGCCGAGAGCCGGTGTACAGCTTCCAGGTCATGTGGCCAGCATGACTAAGCCGCTTCTGGCGAACCAGAGCAGCGCACGGAAACACCGTTTACCTTCCCGCTGGAGCGGTACCTATTTATCTACTTGCACTTTGACATGCTTTCGAACTGCTAGGTGAGCAGGAGCTGGGACCGAGCAACGGGAGCTCACCCCGTTGCAGGGATTCAAACCGCCGACCTTCTGATCAGCAAGCCCTAGGCTCTGTGATTTAACCCACAGCGCCACCTGGGTCCCTTACGTCTACATAAAACACTTTCCTTTCACATGATTCAAGTTTTACTTCCAAACCAGAATATGGGAAGGGAAACAGATCTGGGGAAATAAAAGTGTGTTGTGGATTGGGATTGCCCCTCCAATATTCCTGTAGGAACACACCAATGTTCCTACACATAGATTGAAGAATCTGTGCACAGATCAGAAATCTCTAGTTCTGCCACATGGATAGATGGAAAATCAGGGTGCCAAGTACATGGAAACAAGGTACTTTGTGGGTCTCGGTGTTTGAAATTAATGCACCTGAATGCTGCAGTGTCTAAATTGGAATAGTGATCCAATCCACTTACAACTTGTCTGTTGTTTAATAAGAATGATTAAAATACTGTTGTGTATTCATTTTGCTTCTAATATTTGGAGTAAAGCACAATAAAATTAGTAGAGTTTGTCCCAAATGTAAAAATAAAATAAAAAAGAATACAACAATATTTCTCCTGTATATAGTTGTGTAAAGTATAGAATCAGGATGACAGTCTTTTATTCAATGATTGGCAGTTAATACCCACACAGGAAGTGATCACATGCACAACACTTCTGAATCTGGGACTAAACCAAATTCAGCATCCTGTTGTGCAATGGACTTCCAGTTGCACAAATGGGGCTTCCCATTCCTCTGCTCTCCACTCCAGCCTCCTGTGCACTCCTAAAGTCTGTTCCAGAGGGCTTGGGGGCCCTAAAGAACAAATTTGAGGGGACACAGGGAGGAGGAGAGGAAGGGGAAGCCCTGTTGCATCCACTGCTGTGACACTGGATTTCTCCCCTGGTTTTTTATATTAGGGACACAATGCAATTTTGAGAGCCCAAGCAGCAAGCTGAAGTGCAATAATGGCACTGATATAGGCTACATACACACCATACATTTAAAGCAAATCTTCATCCCAAAAAACAATCTTGGGGTTGGTTTATATTCCCCTCCCAGAACTACTATTTCCAACACACTTAACAAACTAGGGTTCTGTGTACATTGCCATAATGACAGAAAGTAATCAGCGTACTGGTGTATTTACATACAAGAGCTGGGAGTGCTCCTGAAGTTCACTGTGAGGACCTTTGTAATTTTCTACTTGGTATGACTTGAATATCCCAGAATGAAGTGGATAAATGGATAGGACTTATTGTCACTTACTTTGAAGAGCTTGGACATGCCCCTTCACAGTAGGTCAGTTCCACAACTTCAGAAGATACGCATTCACTCTGACGTATAAGAGTTTGGTTCTTGTGAACCTTGCAGTCGTTTGCTGAAAGAAAAAGAAGTGGGGGTGGGGAATCAATAAATATCATGTCATAATGTTCACTGATGTGGATTTCTACCTCTGGCTACAGATGAGCTATAGAACAAAAGAGGCATATAGACATATGGCATCAAAGAGTAGGCTTAATTTAGGTCTTTAGTAATAGATAGCATTCTGCTAAATGCTATTTATAGAAAGTTTCATGTAGGTAGGTCTGTTTTTCAAAGCAACCATAGTTTGCTACTTGCTTGCTGTACTGCTTCCCTCAGGCATCTGATTGGCTACTGTGAGAAAAGGATGTGGGACTAGGTAGGCCATAGGCTTGATCCAACAGACTCATCTTATGTTCTTATGAAGACTCAGTGCAAAATAAAACTTTCAGCAAAAAGAAGTAGGACAAACTACAGCTACAGGTTTCAGAAGAGGCTTCTCTCCATCTCAAACAATATATGAAGGTTAGATAACAGGAGATGGTTCTTAATCTAAATAGAGTTGACCTGGACCTAGGCACAGTATTGTTCAAACGTCATTTGTTGTAAAATGTCCCAGTAACCAACAAGGTAAGCAAAAACTTCACTTACTTTTAGGTTTACATGTTTCACAGCAGCCATCAGGAGTCAGTTCAAGTTCATGCTATAGAACAGGAAAAGAAGGTTATTGTTGTTTTAAAAAAACAAAACAAAACAGTACTGCTGCATGCAAAAGTGGGAACTTTCTAGTACTGGATTTGCACTGTGCCCTTACAGACCCCCCAAGTGTCCCTTTATCCACTGTCCAGGATAAGTATGACAAACAAGTATTGTTTATTATTTTAAAGCTGGTGACAGTCATTGCACATGATATCTTACTCAAAAACTTCTCGAGAACTTATTGTCTGAGCTTTAACATAATTAGAGCAGAAATGATTAGAGCAGAAATGATTATAAATTAAGAATGGGAAAAAGAAAACTTACAGATTCACACTCCTCTGGATGAATGATGGGACATTTCCTTTTAGATTGGACCAGAATGAATGTATCATCCATTTCCTCACATTCGTAGTAGCTGCAGTTATTTCCTCCTGGTGGCCAAATATCACCAGGCTGTTGTCATGAATAAAACACAGCATTATTTGTTTTGCTTGTAAGCTTTAACATACCAAATATACCCTAAAATTAGCTCGATTGCCACTGCCCACAATCATATCGCATTGGTTCAGGACATGTCACAATTTATTCTAACCCTCATTTTCCATAGCAACTCTGTAGTTATAATCCTAAACATACTTGTTGGAAATTGGTCTTTTTTTACTTAGATGCAGGTAAGTGGGCTTTGGCATTGCATGTGAGATATATTGTATATGGGACTGAGAGAGATTGGCTTGTCCCTGAACTAGCCACCTATGAGCCACATTACCAAGACGACATTTGAACTTGTATCACCTGGCATCGAAATCCAATACATCATAAATATATTTGAATGATGAAAAATGATGAGAACTTAGAGCAGTCAAGGCTGCTTTTAAATGCTACTAAATCAATTCAAAACGTGACATTAATGGTAATGAACAATTCTTCTACCTTGTCCTACTGATTCTAATATTAGCTGGAGTAGGGAACCCGTAGTCATTCAGATGTTGCTGAACTACAATTCTTCCCCCCCCTTTTTTAATGATAAAATTCTATATTGAAATTCTTTAATGTCATTACAAATTTAACTTCACACATACACATACATAACAAAAAATATATATTATTAAATTAATTTAACATAAAATGTTAATTTAACCTTCTAATTCCGCTTAGATATCCGCTAAGCTAAAATCATATGATGTTACATAAAATAAAGTAAAACAACAACAAAAAACTAAGGTAAAATATCATTTCCCGATATAGTTGATATTTGTGATTTTGAATGTACTTATAATTATTATAATTATTACCTTACATTTAATATACTTTCTAAAGAGCAGAAAGTATATGCTGAACTACAATTCCGATCATCGCTGACCACTGAGGTTGAAGTGAGTTAGAATCAACAACATTTGAAGGGCCACAAGTTCCCCACCCTTGATTTAAGCACTAACTCAGGTAGTCTGGCTGCTTGGATCTCACTGGACCCAGCTTGACTTCAGTGCTTGATAAACTCAAGGCAATTGCATAATCAGGTTTAACTAGCCAGCTTTTTATTTTATGTTTGGGCACCACCTATTTAGGGAGCAACAGATTATTTGCAGGATCAGATTCTTCACCTCCTGCAAGTGACTCCCATTATTTTGGGTGCTAGTTTCTGTGTTTCCTTGTTTGATGTCTCACAGCTCACTAGATCCTTAATCCACAGAACTTTCACATGCCTTCCTTCTGACCTCCTAGCCAAGTCGTAGACGAGTTCTCAAATATCAGGTAGACAGTTGCTGCCATGAGAGCCATGCTTACAGATACTGAATGACCATTCAAATCCCCACAGAATTGCCTGTTCAGCTTAGCCTGTTCACATTTCAGTCATTTACTTGGACCCCTCAGTGTTCATTTGTGTATGCAGTATAGACTTGGGTTCTCTAAATTCATGTGTACCAATTTGAAAAGAATGCCAAGAATGAGCAAAAAGTATGCTTGAGAATGCCTACAATCATTGTCAGTTGGCTAAAGAAAGTAGAAGAAGAGTGAGAATACATAATTACCTGTAGTATCTCAGTAGTTTCATTCATGTTGATTATGCATGCATTCTGGACACACTTTCCACAACACTCCCCAGCTTCTACCTGGTACTCGTAACCCTGTTTGGCAGACAGGAAAAGTTAACCATGCATGATACGTGTGGAAGAGGCAGCCACCTGCAATGATTAAGGCTGCAATCTTAACCCCACTTACCTCGGGAAAAGACCCGCTGAATTCAATAGCACTTACTTGTGCACAGACATGTTAGGATTGTGCTGTTGGGAAATAAGCAGTAATAGGGAAAATAAAGATTTGTGCTTACCTCTTGGCAATCCTTATCACATGTAACTGGTTGACATTCTACAAGATTTGTATTGGAGTCTGGGTCCTTTTCAGAGCTGCAGACACACGTTTCACAAGGCTTGCTGGGAACAGGCATTTCAGCCTGGGAAAAGTCAAAGAATAGCAGTTGTATTTATAAACAGAGTGTATAAAGCAACTTTGTGAACCAAATATCAAATTCTTGTTAAAGATTTCTAACATACAAAATGTTTTAAACTCTTGCTTTTATTTCACTTTATAAGAACTCCATTAATATTCTAAATAAGCAATCAGGGAACAGAAAAACGATGAATGATATCAACTTATCCAAGGCCACCAAGTGGGTTCAGAAATGAGCAAATATTTGAAGCCACGTTTCTAAGAATCCAAGATACTTCTGTGGAAACATCCTTGATTTTTAAACTGAGTTTTAATTCCTGTTTTATATGGCAACTGTGTTTGCCATGGTTACACCAATATTATATTTGCTTTTTCCTAAGTAAACATGTAAAGTATAAGAAGAAATACCGGTACATGTCTAATAGGGTTGACAGCTTCTTAACCAACCGCAGCTGCTGTGTTTAACAGCCATGTGATCAAGAGAGATAAGAAGGTATAATGTTCATTTCTATGCTGTGAAAAGTTTCAGCTGTTAATTTTCGAAAGTCAAGCTGCTGCACCAGAGCAGGTCAGGTGTTTTTCTAGATATTTGGCAACCCTAACCTAAACTTGCAGTGGCCATTCCTTGGCATGCATCCTTGAGTATTTTGTAATGTGGTTCTGATTTTCACACGTGAGATGTTTACTGTGGGAAATGTTGATATAGTCTCCATGCAACCCAAGAAAAATATGATTGTGAAGCAGCACACTCATATCATGATTCATGATATATTGTGAGGTCAAAAATTATGAAACAATATCACGATATGGATTTCAAACCAGTTTTGGATGATATATTTCTATATTGCCTAGCCTTACCCAGGATCCACATGACATTGTCATCAGCATATCAACCCGTATCCCCCCCCCCCATCTTTAATTCAGATTTACTTTTTCCAGAGAAACTCTGCTAGGTTAAAAAAAAATGTTGCCAGTGACCCATTTGCGATATCTCAACAACCCGTTTCTAATATTAAGCTCCTATCTAAATGCATCCCAGAACTACCCATTATTAGAAGGCAGAAAACAGTTGCTTGAGTTGCCTCAATGAGCTGCTTTTCATCTGGCAGAAGTATCTGCCCTTTGTCAAACATTTTCCACAGTTAATGAAGCAGGTGTCCATTTGAAACAGTCATTTAAAAACGTCCCTGTTTGGACACTTAAGTGTAGGTGGTTTAAATAATTTAGTATGATTTGTACTTTTACTCAAAAATTGCTTGCTTGGGAAGTCCCCCCTCCCCAGCCCTCTGTAGTATTCTAATATGGCCTCAAGTTAAAATTCTTAACTTTGAAGTTTACATTTTATTTTGCACATTCCCCAACCTAATATTTTAAACGGTCAGAAGCATAAAACAACCAATAAAACAGTACAGTAAGTTGATGTGTTTGCCCCCTAGTGGCCAAAAGTTGAAAGGGTTTCTTGAGGGGAAAATTGGAACTGAGCACGTTTTGAGGCCTGTGCTCTGGAGAGCAGTTCCAAGATGTCACAGGCCAAAAACGGTGAAACCCCCAAAATAAAACCGGTTATTGTTAATCTCACTGGCATATATACATTATGCTGGTGATGAAGGCCTACTGGATACATCAGTCTCCCTGAGCGCTGCGTACTTTGTAAGCAGCAGTGTGACTGGAAAATGGCTGCTTTCGGGATGATGCAGCCAACTCAACAGCACAGCAGTCAGCGACGATTTGCACATGCAAATTATTGCATGGTTTAAGCAGGGAGGCGCAAGCCGTGGCCCTCCAGGTGTTGGGCTCCAACTTCCACCAGCCCCAGTCAGCATGCGAGGGTGACAGGCAGGGATTTTTTTTTTCAGCCGGAACTTGCCGGAACTCCGTTCTAGCACCTCTCAGGTGGGCACCATTACTCTGGAACACCCTCCCCAGGAAAGCTCACCTAGCACTGACTTCAATGTCTTTTTGGTACGAAGCCAAAATACCTTCTTTTATTTCCTCAGAACCTTATGGTGTTTTATATTATGTGGTTTTAACATCCGTTCTTATTGTTGTCTGGCGGTTCTGCCGCTTCACGTTTCTTTTTGGTTGTTTTTAGCTACTCTGAGAACCTTCACAGTTGAAAGGTATAATAAATATGTCTGAAAACCAGTATATATAAAAAGCATGCTCAAACAGCATTGCTTTGACTTGACAGGTACCCCTTGAAATTAATTTCAAAGTCCAGCTGCTGTACTGTAGCTGCTGCTACAGTCTCTGCCTATGACTGAAAAGGGAACAATAGAAAAGAAGGCTTTTAATCTGTGTATATAGTACATGTAGACATAAAACTCGCAATCTTACCCTGTAAAGTGTCCCATTGACAAGACAGACATCTGGGGTTGGTACTAAAAACAGAAAAAGACAATTACTTTAAAATATGGTGGGGAAATTCTGTTTATAAGGTCCATTCCTGGGTCCTCGTCCCCCTAGGCTTTCTTCATTTCACTTGCCTAATTTAAGTGGGTGGGGGATCATTTTGATGTTGCTATTGTTTACAGCCACCTTTTGCTGACTCCAGCTTTAAATAACTTATCTGACACGGAAACTCTTTGAAAAAGATTGGGGCGGGGAGAGGAGAGTAAGGTGACACCTCATTGCTCACTTGACTGTTGGATATCATCCAACACATTTGAAACATGTTCTTTCCCTCAGAGAATTTTAGGCACAGTGGTTTGTTGCCAGGAATTTTAACTGTGAGGGGTAAACTACAATGGCCAGAGTTCTTTTGGAGGAAATAATGTCTTTCAAGGGACGCAGGTGGTGCTGTGGGTTAAACCACAGAGCCTAGGGCTTGCGGATCAGAAGGTCGGCGGTTCGATTCCCCGCGATGGGGTGAGCTCCCGTTGCTTGGTCCCTGCTCCTGCCAACCTAGCAGTTTGAAAGCACGTCAAAGTGCAAGTAGATAAATAGGTACCGCTCCAGCGGGAAGGTAAACGGCCTTTCCGTGCGCTGCTCTGGTTCGCCAGAAGCGGCTTAGTCATGCTGGCCACATGACCTGGAAGCTGTACGCCGGCTCCCTCGGCCAATAAAGCGAGATGAGCACCGCAACCCCAGAGTCGGACACGACTGGACCTAATGGTCAGGGGTCCCTTTAGCTTTAATGTGTTTCAAATGTGCTTTAAATGTATTTTGTGTACACAGTGACTGGCCCGAAGTTACTCAATGAGCTTTGCGGCCATGTGGAGTCTTGAATATGAGTTTCTCCAGCTTTTAATCTGACACTAGTCCAAGGTGGCCTTGAAGTGTAGTGCATACTGTTTGAAGCTGCACTCCAGAATGTGTCTTCTGTTTCCAAAATGTTTTCATGGCAACATTTTTGTTTGTTTGTTTGTTTGTTTTAAGGAGGGGCGTGTGGAATGCTTCCACTGTACGTAAATTATGTCTGGGTTCAGCCTAACTTGATGTTTTAATCTCTCTCATCTATTTTCTCTCTCTACATGTCAGAATGCTAGCACTTACTACAGAGAAAGGTGACACAGCAGTCTCCTTCAAGCAGGACTGGGGTTGCCTCGTATCCAAGTTCACAAGGTTTCTTTTCGTTGGAGCAGGTAGTAGTATTGCATTCTGTGGAATAATCAGAAAACATAACAGAGCTGAAGAAGCAAGTCTAGCACCCCAGTCTTAAATGTTTAGACCAGCAAATATTCCTGTGGTGCCAGGACAATAATCCTATTCAGTGTCATGATTGGTGGGTGAGAGTGTACTGGGGTGGGGTAGGTATACAAGAGAAAGACCTGCATGGCCCCCTCCATCAGCCAGAGAAAGAACAGCTGAAGGAGGTTTGACACATATATACCCACTCACTGCCCAACACGCTAGTATTGTAGAGCTGAAGGACAGCATACTCCAGGCCATCAAAAGCTGCTAGGAGTTTACTCCCTTTGCCTCCCAAGCTGGCCATTGTGGCAAGTGGCGCCAGACCGATCCAATCCCCACCCATCCACCATCCACAATAAGCTTGTTTCACCCCTCCAGGCTAGAAAAAACAGTAAGATCCAAGGTCTGAGTATGCCTCTCCCCCCACACCTCCCTCCCGCTTCCTTTTCCTCTCATGCCATGTCTTTTATATGTCAAGACCGAGGGCAGGGACTGTCTTATTACCGATCATTGTAAGTTTTGCTGCGGGGCTTTTTCTGGCTAACAGGTAGACTAAAAATGCATTAAATAAATAAATACATTTCAGTACTGACTTAGCTTGCCTTCAGATCATATTGTAAGGGAGGGAAAGAGACTAGCAAATCTCCTGTTTCTGACAAATGCCCCCAGTCCTAAGCAGATTTCTGTTAAAAGTTCCTACTAAGGTTGAAGGACTTACTGCCAAGTTAATGTATGTAGGATTGCAGGTTAATTGTAGTGAAGCTCTTTCAGTATATGGTGAGCAAAGCAAAGCATCCAAACCCAAAGATTGTTTACCAGAGTTTTCATATATCAAACACATGGCTTGGCTGTTCAGTTACTATTATTGTTTCTTACATTTCTATGCTACCGTTTCTCCCAAAGAGCTCAAGGTGGTACACATGGCTCTCCTCCCCATTTTATTCTCACAACAACCCTGTGAAGTAGGTTAGCCTGAGAGAAAGTGACTGGCCCAAGTTCGCCCAGTGAGCTTCATGGTTGAGCAGGAATTTGAACCCTGGTCTTCCAGGTCATAGTCCAACACTCTAGCCATTACACCACACTGGCTCTACAGTTGCCTTTAGTAGGGAACATTTACTATTGCTTGTCAGATCCTTGCTCTAATGAGAAAAATATTATATGCAGATCATGAAAAAAGGCCAACCCTGTATTCTAATGAGATATGATATACAGATGCTAAACCACAAATCAATAGTTTTAACTATTGATTAAACTATTGATTTAACTCTTGATCTGCCTGTCAGTCCCCATATGACAAGAGAATTTTTTTTTATATATATGTGGTTATTTACTATAGAGATAATTAAGTTGGGATAGAATTGTGCAACTGATGTTACCTGTCAACATGTAATGATGTCTGGATGTCTGTGTTTCCCCCTCAACCAAAGCAACAGTAACCATAATAGCACAAATTGTTTCATCAACAGAGGGCAGAATTGGATTGATTGGAATTGGCTATCAATAAATAATACATGCAAATACATACTGCACTGAAGTTCTGGACAGCACGGGTCTCTTGGTGTCAGCACAGGGACAGGCACAAACCCTTCTTTTTCACATTTGGGTGCTTCCGATGACACACAGGTCTGTGGCTTGCACTGGACACTCTCAGTCAATGGGTCACAAATACATTCTTGACAGTTGCTCTTCCATGAGGAGCCAGGCTATATGAAAAAGAAAGCAAATCAGTTAACACTGTATGGCAGCAATGAATCCTATCATCATCTGCTTACTTGTCAATTATTAGACCTTAAGCTTTCTTTAGAAGGGGCACCTAGTTGATCTTAAGCTTCCTGTAATATCAAACTTAACTGTGCTTTGGACCAGAGCCATGCATTACAATTTGAGGGGGCTTCTTAGGGATTGTTCCCACCACTCCGCAAATGGCTATAAAAAGACTTCCTTAAACTCTAAGATACAGAAAGTTATGCTGAACCAGGTTCAATTTCCTTCTAGGCTGTTTCAGGGAGAAGCACATATATAGCATTGGTTCTATATGTGCCTTAGGCACGGCCTTCTTAGTCCCTCTGAAAGTCTTGTTGGTCTTCTTCTGAAACCCAAGCAAAGTACCAGTGATGGAGACCACAACCTCTACCAGCTGCTATTTTTATTTCCATCACATTCATGCAGAGTGTGTCTTCGAGATCACAAAGTGTTGCATTAGATGTTAGTCCTATTCAGAATAAAGGTAAAGGTAAAGGGACCCCTGACCATTAGGTCCAGTCGCGAACGACTCTGGGGTTGCGGCGCTCATCTCGCTTTACTGGCCAAGGGAGCCGGCGTACAGCTTCCGGGTCATGTGGCCGGCATGACTAAGCCGCTTCTGGCGAACCAGAGCAGCGCCGGAGCAATACCTATTTATCTACTTGCACTGGTGTGCTTTCGAACTGCTAGGTTGGCAGGAGCAGGGACCGAGCAACGGGAGCTCACCCCGTCACGGGGATTCGAACCACCGACCTTCTGATTGCCAAGCCCTAGGCTCTGTGGTTTAGTCCACAGCGCCACCCGCGTCAGAATAGACCCATTGAAATTGATGGACATGACTAAGTTAGGCCCATTAATATTAGTGTGTCTAATCTAATGTTTCAAAGGATTCAGGGGACAACTGGTGTACCTCTCAATCCAAAGGGGGCTGGAAAGTGTGCTGGTACCTCTGTACAATCCATCTGACAGCTACAGAGCCCAGGAGAGGCTGGTATTTCAGACTATGTCTGCTTCTCCTTCAGAAGCACTTCTATATTTCTGACCAACTCACTGTTTCTGCATGTTGATTACTTTAAATAATTATCTGGATCTACATGCCAGTTATGCATACCAAAACTACAAATCTTTTTGCTACAAAGAAAAGTTTCAATGACTTCTATTGCTTTTTTTTTATTATTCTCCAACACACACACACACACACACGGTGTATAACAATAACAAGAAACTAAATAAAATAAAATATTGTGAATTCCCCCCTCCCATGACTTTACCCTCCCTCCTAAAATCTGAAATGATCTCTGACCCCTACTACAATATAAAATGACACGCTTGTCTGGTAAAGCAGAAGTTTAGCACTAATAATAACAGCTTGCTGCCTTGTGAATGTATGTGCAGGGGTGCAGGGTGTTGCAGTCATAGTGGGGCCAATTATTAGTCCCTTGTCAGTTCTGGATGATTCTCTATGTTGCCTGTCTATGGGCAACGGTCTAGGCATCATATTTTCAAGTGAAATACTCACTGGTCTGGGCAATCCATCTGGTCCCACGCAACCTGGAAATAAATAAAGGCATAAGAATTCATACAGATCCCTTATATTCCATAAACATGTAAACTGGCTTAACTTTAACACAGGTTTCCTGTAGCCATAACCATTTGCTTTTAAACATCATTATGAAGCTTTTTCCAGCTAAGTAACCAGTTTATACAGAGAATTTCAGCACATGGTGAATTTTTACAGGATTCTCCCTACGTTGTTCTTTAAAAACATACCTCCATGCAATATAATAAAAATACAGGCATAACAATACTGTGTTAGTGTTCAACCACATAGTAGTAAAACTTAATCACATGGAGCGGAGCATTTATGTGTAACCTCAGAAGGAAATGGATGCTGAGGGTGCCATAGCATCCTGCTATTCTTCACCACTTGTGGCATGCCCCCTGCAAGTCAGGTGCTCATTTTGAGTTTACAGACAGAATTTGAAATTACAGAAAGACACACAAGTGTTAGAAAAAGCTAAAATTACCCATGTGTTTTTTAGGCCCTAATTATACACATGCACACATCTCTGAGCAGATGGGTATAGGATTGCCCTTCTACATACCACCTCTAATGATCTTCATAAGCTGTTTATTAAGGGCAACAGACCAGAAATAAACCATACAGGACAAGCGTAGCATAATAACAGCAGCTCAGAAAATAGAAACTCGGAAATATACAAAATAGCAAATAGCTTCAGGTAAGCCCCCGGAAATAATCCTTCCAGCTTTAGGTGGTTAACTGACTTCTTATTGTCACAGCCGCCAACAGAAATTTGACTGCTGTCTTTAAAACTTGTGCAATTTTATCTCCCAGCAAATGTTTAACATAGAATTGAGTTGACCTTCCTGGAAATTTGGCCAGTAAAGGGCCAATCATTTGCAACATCTTTAATTAAGCATCTGCTTTTGGTTAAATTGACATAACCAGCCCATCAGGAAAAGAGAAACTTACCACATGTTTTGACACAGATATCCGTGTATGTATTGAAGAGGATTTTGTCCTTTGGGCAGAAGCACCCTTCAGCGACATGCTCACTTGTATCCTTGGTTGGTCTGCAAGGAAAAGAAGAGTAGATAATATTATTTCCAGTTCTATAATCAAACAGTTTAATAGCTTCAGTGCTCACCTTCGTGAAAACACTATTTTTCTAAGGGACTATTTAAACGCAAAAGAAAATTGGCGCTTTCCTAAGAAGTAAATAAATGCTGGAGCCATTCACTATAGATGGCATAATAAGAGACAACAGGTTAATTGTAACAACTTATGTTAAGTGTGTGTGTGTGTGTGTGTGTGTGTGTGTTGGGAATCCTGTCAGCACAATTACTTGCATGTCTATTCAGAAATAAGTTTTTGAGGTGAATGGCACTTACTCTCAAGTAAGTGTGCATACGGTTGTAGATTAACAGCACACACTGAACCATGTCTACTCAGGTCAAAAGTGCTTGAGGCTGAATCTGGCTTATGGGCTGTCACTTCTCCACTCCCAATTTAAACCAGAGAAAGCTAGTCTGCCAGGCCACTCTGCTCAAGCTGTAAACACTAGAAGGAAGAATCCTTTGAAATGACCTTTCTTAATCTACTTTACAATGCTATCCAATTGTACTATGCATGGGATCAAGGTTGAAACACAATCCCTTTTTTGAGCTAAGAACAAGGTAATGCGGAATAGTTATCCTAGCCTTAAACTCTTTTCACCTGCTCTGCTTTACTTAATTTGGGATGGACCCCACCTTTTAACACCCTTGACTTAAGGTAACGAAGCTGAATAAAGAGAGTTAAAGCTAGAATAACTGTTCAACATTACCATGATTCATGGTACCAGGTAAGCATGCTGATCCATTTATGTGGCCTATATTTGTACTCTTGCCTCAATTTGTGCATAGTACAAGCGAGTATGTGATTCTAGAGTAGAAGTGTTTAGCACCAGACACTAGAATTACCATGCCCTGGATTAACCATAGGGATAGGGCCTGGAGAACCTGAAAGGGTTTATGGTGCCCTGGAGGACTGACTGAATCTTTAGAACATCCTTGTAAAATGAGTAGAGTAGAAAGACCAAGGCAGGGACTTCTGTGGTGGGTACTGCTCAGACTCTGGCAGGTTTAAAGTATCTACCAGCAAAGAATGCCGTTTAACCAGGGTTAGAAACCTGAAGCTGGCAATCATAATTATTGGGGGGGGGGAATTGACATGGAATTAATAACCATATAAATAGATAAGAATTCATTTTTAAAAACAAATCTTATTAATTAGTGCAACATTCCCCTAATAATTAACACATCAACCATCCGCTGCTGCCATACTTGGGACTATACTAACTAATTAAAGATCTTCATATAAAGATCTTGATATGATCTTTATACATTCACAATTTTCTAGCAAGTCATATACATATTTCATATTTGTCTCTTATTCAAAGATACAAAAGTGCAGCCATTAGCATTCAGAGAGCTAATTATTTGGTTAATACATACCCATCATCACAGGTGACAGGGTGAATGGGGCCACATGCATTATACACCTTGTCTTTGGGGCAGTGGTATGCTGTATATAAGAGAATAAAATGTGTCATTAAAAAGCAGAATGACTCCAACATGAGGCAGGATTATGCAGTACATGTTGTCATATTATGTTTTTCACATTAGCTTTTTAAAAACCACATAAAGCATCTATGGTTGGCATCAGATTGAATGAAGGGGTGGCTTTTTGCCAAGGCAAGGCACACCCACACCCAGAGGACTGTTGTAAGCCCCAGTGCATGCTCAATCCTGACCTACAAATGGAAATATCCATAGCTGAGAACACTATACACAATGGATTCAATACAGACATCCACAGATGGATTCTGATCCAGTGGAGAGAACCTGTTGGTGGAAAGAGAGGGAGGCAACGTTTGCCAATTCCTCCATCCTCTTGCAGTGCCAACTCCCATGTTGATCTGGAGGATCCTCCAACCCTCTGGAGCAGTTCCAGAAGTTGCAATGGGCTTCAGAGAGATGGAGCAATTAGCAAAAGTCAACTTCCCTTCCCTTCTGCTGCTCCCTTCCATTCAACAGGAGCAAAGTGGATTCAACCCACTATGAAGTGCAGAAGCTGAAATTTTAATCCTTGTGAAAAAAGGACAAAGACTGATGGAAACAAACATGCAACTGAAGTTAGAACATGCCAGTTTGTTCAGTTTGCATTGATAACTATTCATCTGCTGACACTGTTTTGAATGGTTGATTGATTGGTTCACTCAGCTGTTATTGCTCTATGATAAATTGCTGCTCACTTTAGGATAAGCGAAAATACATTGTCTTCCACTTACGGCATTTTCCTAGCGTCATGTTCCTCCAGTCAGTACAAACCCCTTTAGCTATGCAGAGGGAAGCATATATCTCCAAATTGTAGCAAGGCACAGAATCATTGGAAGACTGACAGGCTTCAAGGAGGCAGTCTTCATAGTATATTCTGGGAGGCAGAACCTTATGGCATTCTTCAAAGACACTTCAAATACAAAAGAATACATGGTTGAACTATGGCTCATAAATATTGCAATGTACCCTTCCCACCCCATTTTCAGTATGAAACTGCAACTGAAAGGATAATCTTCTTAGCAAATATGTACATTTCACAATGATATCAATTCTAGAAAGATCAGCTTTGTATTACTATGGAAGTAAAAATTCCACAGTGTTGCAATGTTACAGCTCTTTATGGTATATAAGGTAGCCGAGATGCCTTGAAGATACTAAAACAATGCCATGCTTATTGTTGGATGGATCTGTGAAATATAAGAACAATAAAGGAAAAGGGTGTTATCTATCCCTAGAAAACATTTCTGATGTCCTGGCAGTAGATAAAAACATAAGAATATAAGATGAAGAGCCCTGCTGGAGCAGACCAAAGCTCTATCTTTCTAGTCCTGTGGTCAACCAGTGGCTTATGTCCTGCCCACAAGCTGGACAGATGAGGTCATGTGCACAATGTCTTGATGATGATTTTATGTTCCTATGTGTTCATCAGAAGTGGTATTTTTTATTTTATTTTTTTAAAAATAAAGTTACCAAAGCAATTGTTTGCTCTGCAGGATCTAACAGCTGAAGCATTTGTAAAGGCCATGTTGAACTTACTCGCTCACAATCAGCTCACACAGAGGAGATGGAGTGGTGCAGGGTGTTGGTGCTGGTGTTGTCGTTCTTGGCTCATGTGGTGTTGTTGTCGGAGGTGATGTTGTTGGCACTCCATAGCAATGGGGCTTGTTTTTATCGTACGTCTTCCAGTAGCTGGCCATTTCTGAGCAAGAGGAAGCTTCATGGCCGTTGGGGAGGCGGCAGTCATCTGTCTTGTCATTTGAACATGCCCCTAGGAGGGAGAAAGGGTCGCATCATAAGTGTGCTGAATATGCAGTATACATTAATGTCACTCTGAATGACATTGAAATAACGAAGCGGACTTCCTAATTGAAAAAAACATTGTTGCTATCATAAAGTGTACCTTATATGAATATTCTGTTTCCTACTCTTCAATATGGATATATTAGTAAAACCCAGGCTTCCTCGGCTCTCCAGATGTTTTGAGACTACTATTCCCATCACACCTGACCACTGGTCCTGCTAGCTAGGGATCATGGGAGTTGTAGGCCAAAAACATCTGGAGGGCCGAGGTTGAGGAAGCCTGGTCAAACCATAGGTCCACCAAGCCCAATTAGGTCTACTCTGACAGGCAGCAGTTCTTTCAGATGTAGATACCAGGACCTGGACCTGGGATGGTCTAACACCGCACACATGTGTTCTGCCATGGAGCTGTGGCCCCTCCCCCCAATGGTTAAATTTGCTTTATTGCTTTTCTAATGCTCCACATCTTCCTATGTAAATAAATTTGTTTTGAAGGAATAACATTGTGAAAAAGGATTTAAATTGTTGGGGATGTTTTGATCCCTTTACTTACCACATTGCCCCTCTGTGTTATGTTGAAATAGGCCAAAGGGGAGTTTTACTGAGAAAGTGAGCCCGTTGAAAGAGATAAAAGCTTGGAGTGCAGGGATTTCGACACTCATGACAGTACCAGTACTGGTGACAGAAATACCATATTTGGTGAAATCTCCATTGACTGGCTCATGGTTGAAAAAAATCTGAAACAGCAGCACAAAAGAGGCAAAAGAATATAAATCTGGAGAATTCAGAGTCTTCCAGAGCACTTGAGGGCAATCAGCCCTGGCCATGCTGATATTTCCTAGCTACCTGTTTTTATACTACTTTTTATACTGCATTGATTATTTTACTGTGTTATTGTATTTAATGAAAAACGGTAAGCCATTCTGGTAGTTTTTAACTGAAAACTGATATATAAAAAGGTATATATATATATATAATTGATTCTATAACCATTAACTGGAAGTAAAGTGCATTGAACTCAGTGGGGGCTTTCTTCTGAGTAGTCATTATAGAGATGCACAGTTCGAGGAATGGCATCTCAATCCTAAACATAATCTATATAATGGGATTAAGTAGCATTCCTCAAACAGGCACTTTGCCATGATTGTTATGTAAATTTTACAACCCATTAGCTGGTTTATAAAGTGTCATTTTGACATTTTTGTTTTGGTAAAGAATAATTATTGTAGGAAGTTAACACAGTTCGAAAAATATGTGACACACAGTACCTTGTTAATTCTCACTCCTTCATGCACTTCGCTGCTTAGCACAACTTCCATTGAGTTGTAATTTACAATGATGGCTCTGGAACAGGACTGATTGCTAGCTACATCACAGAAGTAATTGTCAACCAAAACACTGAGGTTTCCATGTATATTCACAATCTCTTTCACCAAGATGTAAGTGCAGTTGTCATGGAAAGTGTAATGAGTGCCATCAAATGTCACGTAGTGAGCATCCCAACCAGTGCAAATACCTGTAACAGAAATCAAAAGATCAAATAAGGTTCACCTGGAGTGTAGTCTTGAGCAAACCAGAGTAACCAAAGTAAATATACACTGTGAAATCATTGGTTATTATGCTGTTAACTTGATGGGCTAAGTCCTAGTCTGGTGCACCAATTAGAAAGTGGGAATAATAAGAGAATTCTAAGAGAACAATGTTGATGGTGCAGATTTTGTGGTGGAGTAACTGCCATAGCCAGAGTCCTGATGACTAGTGACAACCAGGGCAGGAGCTGGTTGAACCACAGCATTTTCTCCTTTACTCCTTTCCATTTAAAAAAGAAAAAAGAAAACTCACCCATTGACCTTTTTAGGAGTATGCTGGAGAAACAAGTGGTCTTAGGCTTCTGCAAACCCATAGCCTTCCCTGACAGACCCTCAAAAGTCTCACCTCCCTCAATAAATGGAATTGCAACTGCATGACATTACACCCCCTGAGTTTTGTATGACACAGTCCTGTAAGTTAAATATCTTAACCTCTCATTCCATATAATAAAGATATATGTACTTTTTCTGAATGCTCAGTTATACTTACATTCACATTCATAGCGTTCGACACAGCCATCCTTATCTACTATTTTTATCGGTGGGAGTCCACTCACACATACTGTCTTCTCTACAGGTGGTTGCGGCTTCAGAACTATTTTGTTGTTTCCTTCACAAGTTGCCACAGTGCAGTTGTTAAACATCCAAGTTTCATTGGTCTAGAGGGAAACCAGATAAAAAATATTCTACAAGTGTCATGCTCTTAGAAAGACACCACCATCTCCACTACCAAGGGTTCTTGTCCTACTGGGAGAAGAAAACCCATCCGGAGGCAAAATGGGGTGTTAGGGGAGAGGCTGTTTCTCAATGGTAGAGCACATGGCGTGCATGCAAAATGTCCCATGTTTAATCCTTAGCAACTCCCAGGTAGCCCCAGGAAGACTCCTATATGAAACCCTGAGGAGTCATTGGCAGTCAACAAGGACAACAGTGAGATAGACCCATAGTCTGCCTTGGTATAAGCCAGCTTGTTATGTTTTAGAAAAGTGAGGCAAACAAGAACATTTGGAATTGACTGAGATTTCTCCATATATGACTCTGTGGCAGGGATAGGTGACCTGTAGCCTGCCCAAAGTTGTTGGATTCCAGTTCCCACCAGTTCCAACCACCAGTGGTCAGGGATAATGAGACCTTGAATCCAGTAACATCAAGATTCCCATCCATTTTTAGTGAGATCAATAGCACAAATAAGACCCATGTTCTACAACAAGAGAGTTGATTGTGACCAAGTGCATGTTCACATCGCAGCTCCTCATACCTCCCAAAACAGTGGTGTTCATACAGCATGAATTGTGGGCAAAAGTCCCTGGGATAGCCAGGATTTTCTTTTCAACATAGACACCTCATTCACCAAGAGAGGATTCATTTGATGGTTTCCAAGAGGGGTGAAAATGGAGTGAGAGAGGCATTTGGTAACCAACAGCTTTCCCCAACATGGAGCCCTTCTGATGTTTTGGGCTACAGCCTCTCATCAGCTAGCAAAAGCTATCACCAATGTACGTATGAAAACAATGCTAATTACCTTTCTTGGTGGATCAATATCAGGGCAACCTGTTACAGGAGTTGTGGGGGTTGATACAGCTGCAGTAGTGTATACTCCGGTTGATGGAACAATAATAGTGGGTGACAGAGAAGGTGGGGTTCCTGCAGTTGTAACTGATGGTGTTGATGGGTGGAAAGGAGTTGTTGAAGGACATGGTCCCTGGAACACCTCAATTTCACAGCTTCTGTTGCAAACTGCATAAAAACTGCATCCAGAACTATCAGTTCTATTGTATATTACTTCCCCTGTTTTAAAAAAGGAGGGAATTTATGATAAAGCACCATGTACAAAAATTGTAAAACAAAACGTGTCATAACATTCTAAAATGCAAATAAAGTTCAGATGAATTTGTCTACTGACATGCAGTGCCACTCTCAGCCTGCTTTCTCAGAAGCAAGTCTGAGAAAGCATGCATTGGATTGTGTAATTTGTAGTGGGCAAGCTCCAACCCCACACCACCATGGGAGATCAGCAAGAGGTTCAGCTGAGGCCTTTTCCCCAGTTGGTCCTTAGCCAATAAAGCATATACAAGTATAACTTGTGACTCACAATCCTAGGGATTGTGTTAAAAGTAATGGCTGGCAGATAGTAGTAGATGTACATGAATATGAGTCAGTTGTAAAAGGGGATAGGTGATAGTTGAGAGATGGATCTATTGACCTCTCTGTGGATCAATACTGTTCAAAGAATGTATGGCATGAGAGAATTACAGAATTGATCTCAGCTAATACTTTTGTTCCCATGGTTGTTAAAACATGTAAAGCAGTGTAGAGTAAAACACAGATACATAAATTCAATAAAGCATTGAAAATATCAGCCCCAAACTTGCAAAAAACAAACAAAAAAGCCCAGATAAAACAGGATTAATAATATGATTTAAATGCAAATGTAAAAAGTAAGTAAAAAGGTTTCTACTCCTCCCCAAACTATACAGCAAAGCACCAAAGTAGACTCCCCTGTGGAGAGTGGTGCACAATCATGATGTAGGTATAAGGAAGGATGTATGTTGAGCATATGTACAATCAAAGCAATATGCGAATGAAAACATTGCTTCAGCTGCTTTTCAAATTCATTAAGAGAAACTCACCAGGAGAAAACAGGCCCTTACTAAATCCGGGCACACGACAGAAACATGGAGTTGTACTGCTCAAAGTGAATGTTCTAGTTCCTGTTGTAGAAGGTATGGAAGTACTTGTTGCTGCTGAAGACACAATAGAAAAGAAACAAATAAGTACCGCAGTTGTTATGTACTGCTTGAAGACATACTGCTGAAAATGGATGCTGAACACTGTAGATACTGAAGACTTCAGTGTACACTTCCAAAGCACCAACTGAAGCATAACAATTCAGAATTCCAACTGAACTCCACCAGACTTACATGTATCTTTAGGGCTGGAGAATTTAACTTGATAATTGTACTACAAAAACCAGTTAATTGTTTAATGAATCAGATCAATACTTTGCTTACTTGCTGTTCTTATTATACACCTACCATGCTATCAAAAAACAGGGGAATCCAGGTATATTCCTTCCAGTATCAAGAAACACACTCCTCCAGTCCAAAGGTGCTTTGAATAAAATTCCAAATATCTAGCCAGAGACCTATCTACTACTTGAAATAGCATTGAAAACTTCTTTGAAAAATGCACACTGAGATCTAGGCAAACATTTTTGATAAGTTGCTAGCTGATAGACACTAGGTCTCATAATTGGGAAACCAATTTTTGAAAAGGGTGGTATATGAAATAAGATCACCAAGCCCCCATTAATATGAAATAATTTGCTAACATTTGGCATGACACCTGGAATTGAGTAACATGTAATAAATTTAACTGTTGGAATATTTACCAAAGGTAACAAGATTTTCATACCAGAATATGCAGATTCATTCTGTAATTACCTGTTGTAACAACGACCAAAGGCTTAGTGGAAAATGGCACTCTGGTAGGGACAGTTGCTGTTTCTACAGTGATCCCAGGAGTGGATATCGTCGACATAGGTTTGGTAACATGGGTAGATGGAAGAGATGTGGTTGAAATGGTGGAAGCCACTCCAGAAGTGATGGAAGGTGTGCTGATGGAGCCAGGAGTTGAGAGAGGGGTGGTGGAAATGGGAGTCGAAGGGGTGGTGGTCATTGGCTTTCCAGTGGTTAATCCTGGAGTGGTGGAAACAAGGGTGGTGCTTTGGGTGGTAGTGACTACAATGGGAGGTGGCGTAGAAGCTGTGGAGGATGCTGGGGCCGTACTCTTGCCAGCAGTGCTGCCTGGTGTTTCTCTGGTCGTTGGCTTTCCTGTGGTTACACCTGGAGTTGTGGAAACAAGGGTGGTGCTTTGGGTGGTGGTAAATACAATGGGAGGTGGCGTAGAACCCGTGGAGGATGCTGGAGTTGTGCTTTTGCCTGCCGTGCTGCCAGGTGTTGCTCTGGTGGTAGAGGCTGGTGTGCTCAGTGCTGTTGTGCTAGGATGGCAGGGCTTGTATTCACAACACTGGTATCTAACCTGGTAGTTATAACACATCATATCAGTTTGCTTTGAATTTTCGCACAAAAGTCCAACATGGAGGTTACATTGCACTTCCTGACCAAGCAGATACAGGCTGACATCAGGGTGATTTTCAGCTCTGCATTCAATGTCTTGTGGATGTTTGCAAACATTTCCTCCAGCTTTTCGGATTGTCTCAATATTCTCAATATCGCCATCATCTGGACTGCTGGTAGGACGGTGCAAATCATACCAGGAGGTCCAGTTACACTTTGGGAGGCACACAGTTGAGGTACTTTCTGGCGTAGTGGTAACAAGGGGAGCCAGGGTGGTTGTTGTGGTCAGCAGGCCTGGAGGGGTTTGTGCAGTGGTCCCGGTGGTGGGTATTGTTGAGGAAGGTTTGGAAACAGGAGTGGACTGGAGTGTTGTGGCTGTCACAGTGGGGACCACTCCAGTGGAGACGGCAGCTGTGCTGACTGAGCCTGGTGTTGTGAGAGGGAGGGTGGAATGCGGCATTGAGTGGGTGGTGGTCGTTGGCTCTCTGGTTGTAACTCCTGGAGTTGTGGAAACAAGGGTGGAGCTTTCGGTGGTGGTGAATACAACGGGAGTTGGCGTAGAGCCAGTGGAGGATGCTGGAGCTGTGCTCTTGCCTGCCGTGCTGCCTGGTGTTTTTGTGGTTGTTGGCGCTCCTGTGGTTACTCCTGGTGTTGTGGAAACAAGGGTGGTGCTTTCGGTGGTGGTGTGGACAACGGGAGGTGGTGTAGAGCCCGTGGAGGATGCTGGAGCCGTGCTCTTGCCCACCGTGCTACCTGGGGCTTCTGTGGTGGTGGCACTTGTTGTGACCAGTGGCGTTGGCGTGGTTTCACAGTGCTTGTAGTCGCAACACAGTGCTCTCATCTCATAGTCGTAACAAATTTTGTACTTCCCTTTCTGTTTGGCATTCTCACAAAGGAGTCCAGTGTTGGCATCGCACAGCATGTTCTGTCCAAGTTCAGCTGGGCTGAGGTCTGGGTAGTCGACTGCTCTGCACTCCACCTTTTCAGGATGATCGCAGATGGTACCCCCCGATGCCTGGATGCTCTTGAAGTCCTCGTGATCGCCATCCTCAGGGTCGGAGCTTGGAGTGTGAAAACTGAACCAAGCGGTCCACTTGCATTTGGGTTGGCAACCGGTAGTGGTGCTTCCTGGCGTAGTGGTAACAAGGGGAGCCAGGGTGGTTGTTGTGGTCAGCAGGCCTGGAGGGGTTTGTGCTGTGGTCCCGGTGGTGGGTATTGTTGAGGAAGGTTTGGAAACAGGAGTGGACTGGAGTGTTGTGGCTGTCACAGTGGGGACCACTCCAGTGGAGACGGCAGCTGTGCTGACTGAGCCTGGTGTTGTGAGAGGGAGGGTGGAATGCGGCATTGAGTGGGTGGTGGTCGTTGGCTCTCTGGTTGTAACTCCTGGAGTTGTGGAAACAAGGGTGGTGCTTTCGGTGGTGGTGAATACAACGGGAGTTGGCGTAGAGCCGGTGGAGGATGCTGGAGCTGTGCTCTTGCCTGCCGTGCTGCCTGGTGTTTTTGTGGTTGTTGGCGCTCCTGTGGTTACTCCTGGTGTTGTGGAAACAAGGGTGGTGCTTTCGGTGGTGGTGTGGACAACGGGAGGTGGTGTAGAGCCCGTGGAGGATGCTGGAGCCGTGCTCTTGCCCACCGTGCTACCTGGGGCTTCTGTGGTGGTGGCACTTGTTGTGACCAGTGGCGTTGGCGTGGTTTCACAGTGCTTGAAGTCGCAACACAGTGCTCTCATCTCATAGTCGTAACAAATTTTGTACTTCCCTTTCTGTTTGGCATTCTCGCAAAGGAGTCCAGTGTTGGCATCGCACAGCATGTTCTGTCCAAGTTCAGCTGGGCTGAGGTCTGGGTAGTCGACTGCTCTGCACTCCACCTTTTCAGGATGATCGCAGATGGTACCCCCCGATGCCTGGATGCTCTTAAAGTCCTCGTGATCGCCATCCTCAGGGTCGGAGCTTGGAGTGTGCAAACTGAACCAAGCGGTCCACTTGCATTTGGGTTGGCAACCGGTAGTGGTGCTTCCTGGCGTAGTGGTAACAAGGGGAGCCAGGGTAGTTGTTGTGGTCAGCAGGCCTGGAGGGGTTTGTGCAGTGGTCCCGGTGGTGGGTATTGTTGAGGAAGGTTTGGAAACAGGAGTGGACTGGAGTGTTGTGGCTGTCACAGTGGGGACCACTCCAGTGGAGACGGCAGCTGTGCTGACTGAGCCTGGTGTTGTGAGAGGGAGGGTGGAATGCGGCATTGAGTGGGTGGTGGTCGTTGGCTCTCTGGTTGTAACTCCTGGAGTTGTGGAAACAAGGGTGGTGCTTTCGGTGGTGGTGAATACAACGGGAGTTGGCGTAGAGCCGGTGGAGGATGCTGGAGCTGTGCTCTTGCCTGCCGTGCTGCCTGGTGTTTTTGTGGTTGTTGGCGCTCCTGTGGTTACTCCTGGTGTTGTGGAAACAAGGGTGGTGCTTTCGGTGGTGGTGTGGACAACGGGAGGTGGTGTAGAGCCCGTGGAGGATGCTGGAGCCGTGCTCTTGCCCACCGTGCTACCTGGGGCTTCTGTGGTGGTGGCACTTGTTGTGACCAGTGGCGTTGGCGTGGTTTCACAGTGCTTGTAGTCGCAACACAGTGCTCTCATCTCATAGTCGTAACAAATTTTGTACTTCCCTTTCTGTTTGGCATTCTCGCAAAGGAGTCCAGTGTTGGCATCGCACAGCATGTTCTGTCCAAGTTCAGCTGGGCTGAGGTCTGGGTAGTCGACTGCTCTGCACTCCACCTTTTCAGGATGATCGCAGATGGTACCCCCCGATGCCTGGATGCTCTTAAAGTCCTCGTGATCGCCATCCTCAGGGTCGGAGCTTGGAGTGTGCAAACTGAACCAAGCGGTCCACTTGCATTTGGGTTGGCAACCGGTAGTGGTGCTTCCTGGCGTAGTGGTAACAAGGGGAGCCAGGGTAGTTGTTGTGGTCAGCAGGCCTGGAGGGGTTTGTGCAGTGGTCCCGGTGGTGGGTATTGTTGAGGAAGGTTTGGAAACAGGAGTGGACTGGAGTGTTGTGGCTGTCACAGTGGGGACCACTCCAGTGGAGACGGCAGCTGTGCTGACTGAGCCTGGTGTTGTGAGAGGGAGGGTGGAATGCGGCATTGAGTGGGTGGTGGTCGTTGGCTCTCTGGTTGTAACTCCTGGAGTTGTGGAAAGAAGGGTGGTGCTTTCGGTGGTGGTGAATACAACGGGAGTTGGCGTAGAGCCGGTGGAGGATGCTGGAGCTGTGCTCTTGCCTGCCGTGCTGCCTGGTGTTTTTGTGGTTGTTGGCGCTCCTGTGGTTACTCCTGGTGTTGTGGAAACAAGGGTGGTGCTTTCGGTGGTGGTGTGGACAACGGGAGGTGGTGTAGAGCCCGTGGAGGATGCTGGAGCCGTGCTCTTGCCCACCGTGCTACCTGGGGCTTCTGTGGTGGTGGCACTTGTTGTGACCAGTGGCGTTGGCGTGGTTTCACAGTGCTTGAAGTCGCAACACAGTGCTCTCATCTCATAGTCGTAACAAATTTTGTACTTCCCTTTCTGTTTGGCATTCTCGCAAAGGAGTCCAGTTTTGGCATCGCACAGCATGTTCTGTCCAAGTTCAGCTGGGCTGAGGTCTGGGTAGTCGACTGCTCTGCACTCCACCATTTCAGGATGATCGCAGATGGTACCCCCCGATGCCTGGATGCTCTTAAAGTCCTCGTGATCGCCATCCTCAGGGTCGGAGCTTGGAGTGTGCAAACTGAACCAAGCGGTCCACTTGCATTTGGGTTGGCAACCGGTAGTGGTGCTTCCTGGCGTAGTGGTAACAAGGGGAGCCAGGGTGGTTGTTGTGGTCAGCAGGCCTGGAGGGGTTTGTGAAGTGGTCCCGGTGGTGGGTATTGTTGAGGAAGGTTTGGAAACAGGAGTGGACTGGAGTGTTGTGGCTGTCACAGTGGGGACCACTCCAGTGGAGACGGCAGCTGTGCTGACTGAGCCTGGTGTTGTGAGAGGGAGGGTGGAATGCGGCATTGAGTGGGTGGTGGTCGTTGGCTCTCTGGTTGTAACTCCTGGAGTTGTGGAAACAAGGGTGGTGCTTTCGGTGGTGGTGAATACAACGGGAGTTGGCGTAGAGCCGGTGGAGGATGCTGGAGCTGTGCTCTTGCCTGCCGTGCTGCCTGGTGTTTTTGTGGTTGTTGGCGCTCCTGTGGTTACTCCTGGTGTTGTGGAAACAAGGGTGGTGCTTTCGGTGGTGGTGTGGACAACGGGAGGTGGTGTAGAGCCTGTGGAGGATGCTGGAGCCGTGCTCTTGCCCACCGTGCTACCTGGGGCTTCTGTGGTGGTGGCACTTGTTGTGACCAGTGGCGTTGGCGTGGTTTCACAGTGCTTGAAGTCGCAACACAGTGCTCTCATCTCATAGTCGTAACAAATTTTGTACTTCCCTTTCTGTTTGGCATTCTCGCAAAGGAGTCCAGTTTTGGCATCGCACAGCATGTTCTGTCCAAGTTCAGCTGGGCTGAGGTCTGGGTAGTCGACTGCTCTGCACTCCACCATTTCAGGATGATCGCAGATGGTACCCCCCGATGCCTGGATGCTCTTAAAGTCCTCGTGATCGCCATCCTCAGGGTCGGAGCTTGGAGTGTGCAAACTGAACCAAGCGGTCCACTTGCATTTGGGTTGGCAACCGGTAGTGGTGCTTCCTGGCGTAGTGGTAACAAGGGGAGCCAGGGTGGTTGTTGTGGTCAGCAGGCCTGGAGGGGTTTGTGCAATGGTCCCGGTGGTGGGTATTGTTGAGGAAGGTTTGGAAACAGGAGTGGACTGGAGTGTTGTGGCTGTCACAGTGGGGACCACTCCAGTGGAGACGGCAGCTGTGCTGACTGAGCCTGGTGTTGTGAGAGGGAGGGTGGAATGTGGCATTGAGTGGGTGGTGGTCGTTGGCTCTCTGGTTGTAACTCCTGGAGTTGTGGAAACAAGGGTGGTGCTTTCGGTGGTGGTGAATACAAGGGGAGTTGGCGTAGAGCCGGTGGAGGATGCTGGAGCTGTGCTCTTGCCTGCCGTGCTGCCTGGTGTTTTTGTGGTTGTTGGCGCTCCTGTGGTTACTCCTGGTGTTGTGGAAAGAAGGGTGGTGCTTTCGGTGGTGGTGTGGACAACGGGAGGTGGTGTAGAGCCCGTGGAGGATGCTGGAGCCGTGCTCTTGCCCACCGTGCTACCTGGGGCTTCTGTGGTGGTGGCACTTGTTGTGACCAGTGGCGTTGGCGTGGTTTCACAGTGCTTGTAGTCGCAACACAGTGCTCTCATCTCATAGTCGTAACAAATTTTGTACTTCCCTTTCTGTTTGGCATTCTCGCAAAGGAGTCCAGTTCTGGCATCGCACAGCATGTTCTGTCCAAGTTCAGCTGGGCTGAGGTCTGGGTAGTCGACTGCTCTGCACTCCACCTTTTCAGGATGATCACAGATGGTACCCCCCGATGCCTGGATGCTCTTAAAGTCCTCGTGATCGCCATCCTCAGGGTCGGAGCTTGGAGTGTGCAAACTGAACCAAGCGGTCCACTTGCATTTGGGTTGGCAACCGGTAGTGGTGCTTCCTGGCGTAGTGGTAACAAGGGGAGCCAGGGTAGTTGTTGTGGTCAGCAGGCCTGGAGGGGTTTGTGCAGTGGTCCCGGTGGTGGGTATTGTTGAGGAAGGTTTGGAAACAGGAGTGGACTGGAGTGTTGTGGCTGTCACAGTGGGGACCACTCCAGTGGAGACGGCAGCTGTGCTGACTGAGCCTGGTGTTGTGAGAGGGAGGGTGGAATGCGGCATTGAGTGGGTGGTGGTCGTTGGCTCTCTGGTTGTAACTCCTGGAGTTGTGGAAACAAGGGTGGTGCTTTCGGTGGTGGTGAATACAACGGGAGTTGGCGTAGAGCCGGTGGAGGATGCTGGAGCTGTGCTCTTGCCTGCCGTGCTGCCTGGTGTTTTTGTGGTTGTTGGCGCTCCTGTGGTTACTCCTGGTGTTGTTGAAACAAGGGTAGTGCTTTCGGTGGTGGTGTGGACAACGGGAGGTGGTGTAGAGCCCGTGGAGGATGCTGGAGCCGTGCTCTTGCCCACCGTGCTACCTGGGGCTTCTGTGGTGGTGGCACTTGTTGTGACCAGTGGCGTTGGCGTGGTTTCACAGTGCTTGAAGTCGCAACACAGTGCTCTCATCTCATAGTCGTAACAAATTTTGTACTTCCCTTTCTGTTTGGCATTCTCGCAAAGGAGTCCAGTTTTGGCATCGCACAGCATGTTCTGTCCAAGTTCAGCTGGGCTGAGGTCTGGGTAGTCGACTGCTCTGCACTCCACCTTTTCAGGATGATCGCAGATGGTACCCCCCGATGCCTGGATGCTCTTGAAGTCCTCGTGATCGCCATCCTCAGGGTCGGAGCTTGGAGTGTGCAAACTGAACCAAGCGGTCCACTTGCATTTGGGTTGGCAACCGGTAGTGGTGCTTCCTGGCGTAGTGGTAACAAGGGGAGCCAGGGTGGTTGTTGTGGTCAGCAGGCCTGGAGGGGTTTGTGCAGTGGTCGCGGTGGTGGGTATTGTTGAGGAAGGTTTGGAAACAGGAGTGGACTGGAGTGTTGTGGCTGTCACAGTGGGGACCACTCCAGTGGAGACGGCAGCTGTGCTGACTGAGCCTGGTGTTGTGAGAGGGAGGGTGGAATGCGGCATTGAGTGGGTGGTGGTCGTTGGCTCTCTGGTTGTAACTCCTGGAGTTGTGGAAAGAAGGGTGGTGCTTTCGGTGGTGGTGAATACAAGGGGAGTTGGCGTAGAGCCGGTGGAGGATGCTGGAGCTGTGCTCTTGCCTGCCGTGCTGCCTGGTGTTTTTGTGGTTGTTGGTGCTCCTGTGGTTACTCCTGGTGTTGTGGAAACAAGGGTGGTGCTTTCGGTGGTGGTGTGGACAACGGGAGGTGGTGTAGAGCCCGTGGAGGATGCTGGAGCCGTGCTCTTGCCCACCGTGCTACCTGGGGCTTCTGTGGTGGTGGCACTTGTTGTGACCAGTGGCGTTGGCGTGGTTTCACAGTGCTTGTAGTCGCAACACAGTGCTCTCATCTCATAGTCGTAACAAATTTTGTACTTCCCTTTCTGTTTGGCATTCTCGCAAAGGAGTCCAGTGTTGGCATCGCACAGCATGTTCTGTCCAAGTTCAGCTGGGCTGAGGTCTGGGTAGTCGACTGCTCTGCACTCCACCTTTTCAGGATGATCGCAGATGGTACCCCCCGATGCCTGGATGCTCTTGAAGTCCTCGTGATCGCCATCCTCAGGGTCGGAGCTTGGAGTGTGCAAACTGAACCAAGCGGTCCACTTGCATTTGGGTTGGCAACCGGTAGTGGTGCTTCCTGGCGTAGTGGTAACAAGGGGAACCAGGGTGGTTGTTGTGGTCAGCAGGCCTGGAGGGGTTTGTGCAGTGGTCCCGGTGGTGGGTATTGTTGAGGAAGGTTTGGAAACAGGAGTGGACTGGAGTGTTGTGGCTGTCACAGTGGGGACCACTCCAGTGGAGACGGCAGCTGTGCTGACTGAGCCTGGTGTTGTGAGAGGGAGGGTGGAATGCGGCATTGAGTGGGTGGTGGTCGTTGGCTCTCTGGTTGTAACTCCTGGAGTTGTGGAAACAAGGGTGGTGCTTTCGGTGGTGGTGAATACAACGGGAGTTGGCGTAGAGCCGGTGGAGGATGCTGGAGCTGTGCTCTTGCCTGCCGTGCTGCCTGGTGTTTTTGTGGTTGTTGGCGCTCCTGTGGTTACTCCTGGTGTTGTGGAAACAAGGGTGGTGCTTTCGGTGGTGGTGTGGACAACGGGAGGTGGTGTAGAGCCCGTGGAGGATACTGGAGCCGTGCTCTTGCCCACCGTGCTACCTGGGGCTTCTGTGGTGGTGGCACTTGTTGTGACCAGTGGCGTTGGCGTGGTTTCACAGTGCTTGTAGTCGCAACACAGTGCTCTCATCTCATAGTCGTAACAAATTTTGTACTTCCCTTTCTGTTTGGCATTCTCGCAAAGGAGTCCAGTTTTGGCATCGCACAGCATGTTCTGTCCAAGTTCAGCTGGGCTGAGGTCTGGGTAGTCGACTGCTCTGCACTCCACCTTTTCAGGATGATCGCAGATGGTACCCCCCGATGCCTGGATGCTCTTAAAGTCCTCGTGATCGCCATCCTCAGGGTCGGAGCTTGGAGTGTGCAAACTGAACCAAGCGGTCCACTTGCATTTGGGTTGGCAACCGGTAGTGGTGCTTCCTGGTGTAGTGGTAGCAAGGGGAGTCAGGGTGGTTGTTATGCCACCTGTCACTTTAGATGTAGTTCTGGATCCTGCTGTTGTTATGTCTGGTGTTGCTGTAGTTGTTTCTGGCTTTCTTGAAGTAATGGGTGTAGATGTTGATGCACCACATGGTGTGTATAGGCAGCACAGGAACCTGATTTCATAATTCATACAGATTGGTGGTGTCTGATCCTTATTGTTGCATATCAAACCGTTAGACTTGGAACACTGTACATTTTGTCCGAGGGTTTCTATTTTTTCATTAGGAAAGCGCTGAGCTCTGCATTCCACTTCATCTGGCAATTTACATACTTTGTTTCCTCTATCTCTTATTTTGTCTGGTGTTTCATAATCCCCATTTTCTCGTCCAAATTTAGGGTAGCTGACATCATACCATTCAGTCCATTCACATGTTCTATGGACACATACTGTTGTTTGCGCTGTAGTGGTTTCTGTAAAAAACAATATCATTGGTTATTTTAATCTGGTTTATTTAGTTCATAAATCTCCCTATCTGTTATCTGTCATCTGCCTCCTCTCTCCTCCCATGTAACCTTTCTCACAAGTTGTTTCTGTAGATGATGCAGGGATTGGGGGGTGGGGGGGGGACCAGAAGAGCACATTGGTGAAAGCGGATCATTCCATCTGGGGAGCTGGCATGCTTGAGCGAATGGAACCTTCAACTTAACTTTATGTTGATTTCCATCTTGTATATTTTTATTTTAAAATACCGGTAATATATGCAACATGTAACAAAAAATATGAATTTGGTGTATTTGGGAATAGTTTGCTATGTTATAGTAGATTTGTAAAGTTTTTCATTATCACTTCATTTTCTTACATACTTTGTTTATAAATGCTTGCTTTTGATCATGTCGCATTTACATCTAGTTTGGTTGTGATAATTGGTAAAAGTTATGTTATGGAGTTAGCTCAAATACCTAAGTAGTGCTAAGGAGATTGCTCCATTAGTACAAGCCCTGTTGCACTAGTGGGACTCATTTGTGCTGGCTCTGTTAACAGAAGTATTTAGTTGAATTTGTCCCTTTGTGTGGTGTTGTATGGCACCTCCGATTTTAACAGCTGACCCAAGATGTGGTGCTATTTGTGCTACTGCTGCAGTGGTAGGAACTGCTTCTCTGCTGTTTGGTGTGGTGCAGTGCATGTCTACTCAGAAGTATTATTCACTGTGTTCAATGGAACTTACTCTCAGAGAAGTTTGGAAAGAGTTGAAGCAAAAGATTTGGATTGAAATACCTGCTTCACTTGGTGCTGTAGTTGAGACTGTAGGTGGTATTGTGGTAGTCCCACCACATCTGAATAGTTCTCTGTGGATTGTTCCATTGACATCACAGGCTGCAGTCATACACCAGCCCAAGCCATCTGTGGTGTTGTAGATGACATCCTTGTAGATATATGTCTTTCCTTCATAATAGCAGTAGCATGCTGAAAATTGACAGAGTAAGAATGGTCAGGTAACATAATATGAAATATGATATAAGGTGCCATTCATAGCTCACTACATACAGCTTACCTTTGGCATCGTAGTTACACTCTATGCCTTTACTGGTGCATGTACTGTAAGAAATGATAGGAAAATGTGAGACCCAGAAATCATAAAACTGCATTCTGCTGTTTATTTTCTACTTAGTTTGGTCTGGAAGTTAATTTCAATGTTTACCCCCTGCCCCCTCAAGCATTCATTTAATATTTACTTTTTAAAAGATATATTATCCATTACAGTGGTACCTCTACTTGCGTTCACATTTTCTTGCGTATCCTTTGGGATACGCACACAGCAAACCTGGAAGTGTTTTTCCAGGTTTCGCCACACGCGCATGCGCAGAAGCAGCCGCTCTGGTTGCGGAAACCTCAGGATCCGACTGGAGCTCCAGAGCAGATCCCGTCTGCAACTGGAGGCACCACTGTATTTCATAGCTGAAAAACAGCTGCTTGTAGCACCCTGCTCTTACATTAAGGACTGATTGCAGTGACCCCATCTCCCATGTTGCGCATAAAGGTAAAGGGACCCCTGACCATTAGGTCCAGTCGCGGACGACTCTGGGGTTGCGGCGCTAATCTCGCTTTACTGGCCAAGGGAGCCGGCATACAGCTTCCGGGTCATGTGGCCAGCATGACTAAGCTGCTTCTGGCGAACCAGAGCAGCACACGGAAACACCGTTTACCTTCCCGCCGGAGCGGTACCTATTTATCTACTTGCACTTTGACGTCCTTTCAAACTGCTAGGTTGGCAGAAGCAGGGACTGAGCAACGGGTGCTCACCCCGTCGCAGGGATTCGAACCGCCAACCTTCTGATTGAGAAGCCTTAGGCATAGCTGAAGGCAATTTATTTGAATCGTTCCTTTTTCAATATACCTCCAACCTTTCTTTGCCTTCCATATACATTCAGCAACATTTACTATCTGGATGACTAGAAATGGAAAGGAAGCCCCTTCCTACCTCAGGAACATCATGCTGCCTTCCTTATTTCAATGGTATCTTCTGTTGGCTTTTGGCAGGTGGAAGGGCAAGTGCTGCACATGTGGCATTTCATCAGTGGCCACCAGTCGTAGGGCAGCTTAGCCAGGAGAACAGGTCAGAGGAACACCTCTACCCAATCCACACATACCCCAAATCTGGCCTAGGAAGGGTTTGAATTCCTCTGCCCACCCACTTCCAATCATGGACCATTTGACAGCTTGTTTCTTGTTCTTCATAGTTATTTTTGGCAGTGTCTGTGCCTAAGTTGGTGCTACATTTAGGGTTTATTCCTCTTTTGTTTTCTGTTTTCTACTGTAACACTAACCTCTTCTCCTACACATTCTATATGGGCATCCTATATGGAAAATATCGTCACTACCAGTGCCTACACTGCCAGTGCCTATATGGAAAATATCGTCACTGCCAGTGCCTACTCTACATGAACCTCCTGCATGTGACTTTTCACATTCATCACTATCTGTTTGGTCCACAGAACAGAAAAAGAAACCCATAATACAAAGAGAAACTTGCTAAATATAAGGTACACATGATGACTACTTCTTGTCTGTGATTTCATCTACCACTTTCACACTGAATTGCAAATAGGAACATTCTAATAATTTTCTTGTTCTGGTTTTTGGGATTTATTGTGTATGTAAAATCCAATTTAAAATATTACTTCAACCAATTAGATTCTCAGCATATTTCATTCTAATGGTATATTGTGAGTATATGATAAAGGATGCAATCGGAGCAACAAGATTCATTCTGGAATCAACAAGAATAACATCTCAAAGGGTATACAGAGAAAACAGTGGTACCTCTGGTTGCGAACGGGATCCATTCCAGAGGTCTGGCCGGATCCCGAGGTTTTTGCAACCCGAGGAGAAGTGGTAGACCACTTCTGCGCATGTGCGCAGGGCGAAACACTTCCAGGTTTGCCGCTTTCACAACCTGAAGTTTATGTTACCGAGGGTAACGTAACTGGAGGTGCTACTGTAGTTGGAAACTAAACTCTACTATGATCGTTTCTCTTAGTGTTGTCAGGCTATACATACTTACCATGATTGACATGTCTTTCTTGAGTCAAATGTTTTTCCTAGTGGATGATAGTTACCCTGATCATCATAACAGCCACACACATCAACACAAGTCATCTCATCCTCATTGAAATAAGGCCTGTCTGCTGGACAGTGTGGGTAGCAGCCTGAGACAAAGGAAGGTATGAGGGAGATAAGGACAATATATAAAATCTGTCAAAAAGCAATTCCATTTATTTTTTATTTTTTTTTGGGGGGGGGGAGGGTATTTTAATTAAAATTTGTCATCTAGTCCAGTGCTGGGATCTTTTCACAAACAGCTTTTCCACATGCTTCCAAGTTTCCATGAAAGGAAAAAGGGTGTGGTCATTTGCAGGTGTGTGGAATGAGCCCTTGATCACATAGATCTGGCTCATAGAATTTAAGCCTGACTGCAAGCCATTTGAAGCCCAAAAAGATTAGAACACAAGGTGACCTATTTTCTATTGATTTAGACAACCAACAACACTCCCCCAAACTTGAAACCTATTAAATGTTGTGCATAGCTGGCTATAAGGCACTAGAAGTCTTCTTACCTTCCAAGCCAGGCAACTGATAATGGCATCTCCCACTCGGGTTTCTGCATGTCTTCATGCATGGGGCTCCACAGGGCTTGTAGTGCCATTCACATTCTCGTTCAGCATTGTAATAGTCACAGAACATTGCTAAGGGGAACCAAAATAAAAAGGTTGAGGACCAGACATTCCAGCATGGAATGGTGGGCACTGTGACAAAGTATGCTCATGAGGCCAATACATACAGGCCAATACTGAAAATGAATGTAGTTATTTCTGTTTACTGCAACATAGTTATATCAATCATCCTACATTAGGCAGTTGCTGATTCATTGAAGGTATTCACAGTACTGTACCACACACACACACACAAATCCAGACATTTTCCTCAATGTGCTGTTTATTGTCATATATATCTAATGGAAAAATGTTTTTGATGCTAGTATCTCATTTCCCCTTCACCCTCCTCCCACTTCCAGTATACATTCAAGTGTGGGTCAGTACTCACGACAGAATGATGGTGTTCTCCATGATATGCACACTCCAAATTCACTACATGCTTGAGCGTACGCAGCTACAGCTGTACAGAAGCATTCACAATCTCCCCCCGTGTCACAAGCACAGGAATCAGTTACACAAGCTTCGTAATATCTCGTCGGCTCAACCTGTTAAAACATTGAAGCATCAGCTATGGGTCCTGCTGACATTTCCTAAGCTTGTTCCACAGGTGACAGTGTGTTTGAGAAGTTGTTGGTAATATCCCCGCCCCTGGCCCCTGGGTTTGCAATTGCTTTCATAGACTGTTGGCTAGTGTGCAAAAGATCCAAAGGGTCAAACTAAATGTGAGGTCTAAATTCATCTTTGCATTTAATGTGTAAACAGTAATTATCAGCCCCTCCGCCACACCAGCTGATTCTATTTACATTAAATATTTGCATACAGTGCAACAAAAACCAAAACAAAAGGAAAGTAAGAAATTCAAAGTCAGCGAGAAGTTCGCATCTAAAATGTCTCTCCATGAAAAGTGTCCTTTCAGGGAGTGCTAGTTGCATTTTAAAAAATACCCCCCCAAACCTTCAGATGAAATGGGAAGGCACATTTAACATCCTTTCACACTTTGCCCTAAGTGGTGAAGATAGAGGCCCTGATCCAGAGCGTTCACACAGAAGGCTGTACACCAACTGGTGTGCTCATGCAACCTGCTGAAGAATATGAGCACTGCTCATTCAGGCAGCGTGGATCACCTCTTGGAGAGAGGAGGGGAGAGGAAGGGGTATCCGGACTGACTCCCATTCCCACTCTTTCCCTCCAAAAGTCTGCACAGACCTGAAATTGCCCTCCCATTATCTTTTTACACTGGCAGAAATACAGGTCTCTAAGCAAAATTCCATTTATGCATACGTATCTTGCCTGCTGTATTGGGGTGGTAAAAGTTCCATAGTTGAATATTCACGTCGAGAATTGATTAGCAAAGGAAGGCAATAAAATGGGTCATAATATTCAATTAAAGGTAAAGGTAAAGGGACCCCTGACAGTTAAGTCCAGTCGCAGACGACTCTGGGGTTGCGGTGCTCATCTCGCTTTACTGGCCGAGGGAGCCGGTGTTTGTCCGCAGACAGCTTCCTGGCCATGTGGCCAGCATGACTAAGCCGCTTCTTGCGAACCAGAGCAGTGCACAGAAATGCCGTTTACCTTCCCGCTGGAGCAGTACCTATTTATCTACTTGCACTTTGTACTTTTAAACTGCTAGGTTGGCAGGAGCAGGGACCAAGCAATGGGAGCTCACCCCGTCACAGGGATTCGAACCGCCGACCTTCTGATCGGCAAGCCCTAGGCTCAGTGGTTTAACCCACAGTGCCACCCGCGTCCCAGTCAATTAGGGACTTCCTTTTAAAACAGGAAGAAAAGACATCAGCATGAGCTAATTTTCTGAATGGTCTGTCTTGACTTTGCCTGAATTCTTCTTATTAGTTATTTTTCAAATGGCTCCTTCACAATCCAAAGCATTAGAAACAGGATCTGGTGATAAACATTTACACTGAGCACACTCCAAAATCTAGAATATGACGGTAGTGGGTCACATAGTAGAGGGTTGTGAAAGGCACTACTTAAGGGTGCTACTAGACAGTGTTCAGAGTTGGTGACATCCTGTAGGGTGTTACATGCCTTCTGTAATGGACTGTTGAAATCCATGAAACCACCACATGTATAATTACAGACTTGTAATTGCTCAGAAATGGTGGTGAACACCTGAAAAATTCTAGACTTCAAGAAAGTTCTGCCCCAAGGAATACCTGAGAGTGGCAGGCAGCAAAGGCCTTGCTGTTGATGATGCTGCATTGCTTCTGTGCCCAGGACTTTCTGTAAGGGTTCTTGAAGCAAGGATCCTTTGTGCATTTGGCTTCAGGACATGTGGGTGACACTTTCCAACTGTTACCAAACTCCAGCACATCACCTACTACAGACTGACTCCGGGTAGTGAAGTCATTCATTCCATTGCCATCATAGTTCCCACATAAACCACAGACCTGACCCTGCACAAAGAAGCAATGAAAACACTTGAGTTACAGATAAATTGCAGGAGCCTCTTAGACCAACTTAATTTTTGATTTTTTCCCATTTGGTTAATTAACATGCTGCCATCTCTTATTACAGGAAACTATCTTTATTTGTTGCATTTAGATAACACAAGCCATGTGTGCCTGGAGGTAAGAGATTTGTTTTTTCTTTCCTTCCTATGAAGATTATTTTGCATTTGTTCAAAAATACAAAAAAATAAATAAATGATATTGTATTATATTTCTCAGTTATTGTTAATCTACAGGTTATTGTCTATTCATAACTTCTCCATCTTACTGCCATATGCTGATCAAAAGGGCAGCAGACATATTGAAAATATACTGCATTGGTATAAAATTCATTGAAATGTTCAAACATTTATCATATTTTGAAATTATAACAGAACTATTATATTCGGTCTCCCTATCAAAACGTGTTTTCTGGGTGAATTGAAAAGTAGATGCTTGCAAGGTGAGATTGCAGACAGATACTCATCTAAATCAGAATCATATTCCTGCTGACTAATGATACTTTTTACAATATGGATGACAAGCAGAGGCTGTTTGCAACTTCTTCCATGCAGCAGTAGCTCCCTGTGGAATAGCCCTGTTTGTTTCATATGCTCCATGTAATCTTCAAACAATCCTGGTGGAGGCAGTTGCATGAAAGCCAGTCATGCAGGGGAACCAATATATACCAAAGAGACAAGGCATATAAAGTAGTTTCCCTTATGGATCATCCTCTTTGCAGAGGCTATTTCAGATGACCTCCCCATGGTCTCTGTCTTAGGGTGTGACTCTAAGCACACTTACAATTGAAGTAATTGTCATGGAAATGAGTGGGATTTGCATCTAAATTATGCACATTTAAACTTAAGATGTAAGAGGCACTAGTCTTGTAAAAAGTGCATCACCTTGAAATCATCACGTAATTTAATAAATACGCTGGTTTTCTTATCCCATAAAAGGATCAGCCCATTGTTGGCTTCAATAACCAAATACATGCCCATGTAGCGAATCTTGTAAGGTACTTGGCCTCCATCACCCCTTTGTATTAATTCATGGCGCTCCTCACTGAGGATCAGATCATAGTTCTGGGGGAACAAAATAAGTAACGGGGGAAAGTCATTATAATGTTCAAAAACAAAAACTGGTGTTCCTCATCCATCAACCCTACGTATAATGTGTTGCAGAAAATTCAGGCAGGGAGACTGTTGGGCAGTGAGGTGGATGGTAAGCCAGAACTCCTAATCTGTCCTGGTTGCCCAGTGCCAGGAGCACACACTCTAGATGCCACCCACCTCCAACTGCTCAGAAAGCCGAGAGAGAGAGAATTTCTACAGACCACAGCAACTTCCCCACCCTGACCCTCAAGTCTGCCCTGATGCTGCACCAAGTATCGGTGTGTGTGTGTGCAGCTGGGTGAGACCAACTCCACCCTGCTCACCCACCTAGGTCTCAGTGATGCAGAGCAGATTGGCCTCCTCATCCATAATCAGACCAGGGATGAGGGAGGTTTGTTCAGAGCTGACCTGGCATTCAGCAATAGTACCTGCAGAACTAAGGGCTGGCTGATATGACAACCACAATTACCCAGGTTGGAGAAGGGGCTGGCACATGGCACAGTCACTAACTGCCTATGACATGTGTCCCTTACCCGGCCTGCCCCACATTATACCTCCTCCCTATCCTGAACCACTCTGATTGGGGCACTCCCCAATCTCCTCTCTTCTCAGACTCATCTCCCCTCACTCAGTAAAAACAAACAAACAACAACAACAAACCACACAAATTAAAAACAGTTAAAACAATTGTAGCAGTAGCATTGTCTCTGCTGCTCTCAATTGCAGGTGCTGGCTTGCCTGAAGGTGAGAGGCTCAGTAGGCACAAGACTAGCAGGAGGGAGGGGGTGGCTGTAGGTGGTGAGAGGATAGAAGTCTCTCCTCTTGCCCTCACTCTCTCTTTCCAGTTCACCTCCTTGCCTCACTTAGTTGCTTGTTTGGAACCTAGCATGCAGATTAAATCATCTCATGCTAAACCTTGATACTGTTCCCTAATAGTACTGGTAACACTACTCACCCCAAAGAAGACTTTAATAGATTTTGAGCAAGTGGTTCCAGTAGTACCACAGGGAACATTTTCAGTGATGACTCGGAATGTTCCGGGGGCAGAGTTGTTCTGTCCACAGTGATCCTAAGAAGGGGAGGGTGAAATAAGGGAAGAGATGACTTCATTCTGTGGTGTATTCAGCTTAATTCTCCATTCATAAGGCCAAGACAAATTGCTCAGTACCTGAACTAGTGTATATTCACATTTCCCATTGAAAATGTAACGCTTGTCATCAAAGGTGATATAATGCCCATCTCCATAAACAGCACAGGTACCTAGGCATCTGTCCTTGGTGCATTCCCACATCCTGTTCTTACATACACTGAGGGAGAAGAAGGGAGAAAATAGAGCATTTTAAAGTGACTTCTTGGTTTGCGCAGATATAAGCTGGCATGTATTCCTTTAACACAGGGTTAAATGACTTATCTCTTAAATTAATCATAGGTAATGTGTGGAGAGCGGAGGGGAGAGCAAGGGAAGCTGTGTTATTTCTTACAACCTGTAAAACATCAGAAAGATGGGAATTAAAAGAAATGAGCTATGTAAGTTCTTTCATAGGCCACTCAAGAACGTTACAAGTTCACTGTACCATATTGTAGACTAGCCTAAGGGGAACATAAGAAGAGCCTGCTGGATCAGGCCAATGGCCCATCCTGTCCAGCATCTGTTCTGACAATGGCCTTATAAGGTGCCTTATAAAAGCCCAGACCTCCCTTATAACACTTTCCTGATTTGTTCAGAAATAAGCAAGATGTATGTGTGTGACTGTGTGTATAATGTATCATTGTGCTATTGAGAGTATGAAGTTCCTCCTATCCAGCTGTATTTGGTTACTTGGCTCATTCACCTCCACATCAGTCTGTCAATGCACAAAGGTTACCATCAGAAGCTTTCTTCTAGGTGTGCCCACTGACAGGGTGTGGCAGAGGGTGACCAGGAAGGGAGCTTGTTCAGTGGTCACAGCCAATCTAAGGAACAGCCAGAGTGGTTTAGCTGGTGCCCATGCTGCTATGTTTTTTTGGCAACACATGAGGGCCACTTTGTTGTCTATGGCCTTTTAAAGAACTTTAAAGTCTGAATTGACTGTTTTTAATTATGCTTTTATTTGCTGTCTTTCATGATGTTGTTATTCTACAGTTGATTGTTGTATGTGGATTTTACATAAGTCACCCTGGAAAATGTAATTTGACAAATAGAATACACATTTATTAATTTAAAAATGTCATAGCCACATAATATTTTTAGGTATTTATTTCTTTAGTTATTTATAGTATACATAGGTGTACATTAGACAGTAAACACTGGTGTACACGCATAATAATGTAATATCTGAAATGACTCTATGTCTATCTGCCAACCTGTTGTTCAACCTGATAATTATTTATATTTTCATGTTAGTTATTTTAGGAACATATAAGATGATGGTAACAAGAGGCATTCTCTTTAAGAAGTCCTTACCAGGTATTACAGTTGACTTTAATCTTCTCTCCTGGCTGATATGTGGCATCATTGTGAATGCATGGACACTCTTCCATAGCGATGCAGCCCCCTTTACCATCTGACACCAGCCCAGCAGGGCACATGCAGCCAGAGACACACTGTGTGCTGTACTGTAAAAGCCAAGAAAGCATTACTTCAGAAGAGAGAACAATGCTGATAACAATTGAATTAGTCCACTAAAACAGGGCTGGATCAAAAGACTGTAGGCTGTGGGAATTCAAGTGGGCAAAAGCCTATGCTTGTTAAATTGTGAACTAACACCTAATTCAGCAGCTCCTGGAGCCCCAGTTTGCAAGGCTTTGAATGTATACATTAAGCTTTGAATGAGCAGTGGCTGGTCCACTTAACTTTGATGCTGGTGCATGTGAAGACTGTTCCTTCCCTGACACTGAAGAAAATGGAATATCCCATGTTTATCCCCTGCTTTTTTTTGGTAAACCACTTTTGTGTGTGTGTGTGTGTGTGTGTGTGTGTGTGTGTGTGTTTTATTTAGTGGTATGTATATTTAATGAAAAAAGTAACAAATTATGCATTATAATCCTGCAGCTTAGGGATGGGGGATGTTTTCAGTCCAAGGTCCACCTTTCTTGTTGGCAACCTTCCAGGAGTTTCATGCCAGTGGTAGGTTGAGTCAGTGTAACCCTAACCTTATGTACAGTAGGCTACATTCTGATCATGCAAAAGGCAGAGGTTCACACACTTCTCCATCTTCCATCCTTCATCCAGGCAAGCAATAGGCATTTGTCACGGTTCAAAACACATTCCAAACAGGCAAAAGCACTTGAGGACATGAAGCAGGACCAGGGAGGGGAATGGGCTGAAAAGAGGCCTGAGGATACGCAGGCTGGGAGGGCCCTGTTCAGCTAACATCCTGAGATCCTTCACCCCCTACTCTAGATGGGAAAGAGGGTGAGGACAGGAGAGTGCCTTGTCAAAGGTCAGCTAATAAGTTTGTGGCAAAAGCAAAGGACATTCTGATTGATAGCAGTCTCTTAAAATATCATCCGGTCCTGCATACTTACACAGTGCATATCAAGAGTCTGACAGCTTTTCTGGCATTCAGCTCCAGTTTGGCCTGCAGTGGCATTTCTGCAGTTAAAGTAGACCATGGGGGCAACGCAGACTAGCAGGGCAAAAGGAGAGAAAATGTGTAAGAGATGAAAGGACAGGCATGGGTACCACAGAACAGGAAGACCTCAGACAAACCTTTTGAACAGAAGTCTGCTATGGTTTGTGGAACTATTATATAATTAACTATGAAGCCCGTATTAACTTGAAGCTTTTAATGAATATGGTTTTCCAGTGAATATTTAATAATTGTGCCCATCTACAATATAAAAGGTTATTAATTAATAAAATAAGGAACACAGCCCAATCGTCTGCAACTTTCCAAGATGGAAAGTAAGTATATATAACATATTTTACATATATAGATATAGTCTCCTTACCATGTTTTGTGTCCCCATCACCAATGCAGTTCAGCTTTCCTTGGCTACATGTGCTATGTAAAAGAAAGGGGAATTAGGTTTGCTTTTGCATTCACTTTCTGGTTGTGCTTCAAAACTTGGAGCCTTCAGACTGTGAGTCTGTAGTTGTGCCCCTATACAGAGTAGAGCAGTTGGGTTTACTCCACCAATACCAGTGATTTAGGGATATTTAGAATCTGAAAATGAGACCATACAGGTCACTAATTTGGATGTTTTTCCAAATTCTGTTGCTCTTTATGTATTTAAGCATTTTGGTCTGTTTACTTATAAGATATGGAGGGGAAATAAGTTAGGTAGCGATAAAAGAATTTGGGACAAAATGCAAGCATTCCAGATACCGGCACTACTTAGTCATGTATTCTGATAATGCTAGAAGAACCTTTGCCATGAGTTGTAGTCCCTAACATTTGGAGGGCAATAGGTTGGTGAAGGCTTTACTAAAAAGTTAAAGGCAGCAGCTTGAATCCTCTTACCACAAAACACCAACGTCATGGAGCACTTCACCGGAGGGCATTGACGTCCCTTTGTAATAGCATGGGCATTTGTTAGCAGGTACACATTTTCCATAATCATCCATGTAGGTTCCACTTTCACAGGTGCATCCATCAACTGGGACAAATTTGACATTGCAGGTAACATCAGGTTCACTCAGAGATCGGCAGGTAGGTTGACAAGAACTGATGGAATAGCTGTAATTCAGGGATTTGGGGCATGAAGTGGTGTATTTGGCTGGAAAGAGAAAAGCAAAAAGCTTGATTGATTGATTGAAAGCATTTCTGTGACCTGCCTTTTCGTCCTAAGACATAGACAAACAGACATACACACAGTAGTTTACAAAAAATAATTAAAAAATAATAAGTTAAATTACTAAAGGAAGAATACATGTGGTTATATAGATAGCTAAAGGCCTGCTGAAACAGAAGCCAAGCAGACCTTCAGGAGGGCGTTTCATAGTGAGGGTGCCACAACTAAAAATTCTCTGTCCTTAGTACCTATCTGCCACAGAGCATCAAGGAGACACAAAGCAGAACCTGCAAGGGCAGGTTCTTATGGGTGAGGGCAATCCTTTAGGTATCCAGGTCCCAGACTATGAATTTAATGGTTAAGACCAGTACTTAGAATTGAGACCAGAAGCAAATAGCCAGTGAAATTAGAGTAGTATTAGTGATGTGTTCCATACATACACCTCAGATAGTATTGTGGCTGCTGCATTGTGAAATCTGCAGCTCCCAGATGCTTTTGGAAGGCATCGCCACATAGAGTGCATTGCAGAAACCTTGCCTGGATAAAATCAAGGCATGAATGTCCATGACTAGATCCATCATTTTTATAAATAATAATAATAATAATAATGGAATTATCTGGAAAAAAATGTGCCCTGAAGTCTATTACTCCAGACCACCACTAAGAGAACCCAGCAAGACAAGGAAAATGCTAAGACCCGTTTTAAGACCCGAGATGGCTGCTTAGAAGACTTACAACAGACATTGGTCCTCCATCCTGGAAGCTCTACTTTTTCAGCTGCACAGGCTCTAACATAGGAAGAGAGGGCAGCACACATGCAATCCTCACTTCTTTCACAGTTGCAGGAGTCAAACATGCAATTCTGGGGAAGAAGAAAATGCTCTTATTAAAAACAATCCATTCCAAGTCAATTATCCTTTTCCTACTGTTTCTCAATTTGACTAGATTAGATTTCACTTGTAACTTTTTTTCAGACTAACTTATTCAGTGTCATCTCGCATCCCTTAGCAGGCAGGGGCTCGATGTACTTGGCTTCAGCAGTAAAATTGTATCGTGTGCCTTCAGGCCATTTTAGCAATATAACAATTGCTGACCCAAATTGGATTTTCAGTTCTGAGTTTCACTATTGTCAGTCTTACATTTTGGTTCATAACTGGAAAGGGAAATCAACATTACTTGCAAGCAACTCGGGATTATAAGCATTATGCTTCAAAGCAAAATGAAGTATCATGTGGTGTGTTTGTGAATAAAAGGGGAAAATATTTACAGTGGTACCTCGGGTTAAGAACTTAATTCATTCTGGAGGTCCATGCTTAACCTGAGGTACCACTTTAGCTAATGGGGCCTCCTGCTGCTGCTGCGCCGCCGCCACGTGATTTCTGTTCTCATCCTGAAGCAAAGTTCCTAACCTGAGGTACTATTTCTGGGTTAGCGGAGTCTGTAGCCTGAAGCATCTGTAACCTGAAGCGTCTGTAACCCGAGGTACTACTGTATTTATATTTAGATCCAGGAGCTGACGGAAGTATTCATACTCAGACTAGAACCATTGAAATTGATGAACCCAAGTTACTCATGGACATTAACTTCTGTGGGTCTACTTTGAGTAGGACCATCACTGAATACTACTCATTGAGTTCAGAAATTCATCTGACACAGAAGTCTTAAGGACAGTGAGCTCATACATGCACAACACTAGATTTCTCATCAGTTGATGATACAGAGGAGAATATGTCAACTGACTCTTTTGAAAAGTTTATGTGTGGTGATATGGAATGGCATTGAAAACCTTGTCGGTGGTATTTGATTTGTGATGGCCAATTCAGCGGCATAGCTAACCTCTTGGGTGCTGGGTGCAGCACGCATGTCCTGCAGCTGGGGGTGGGGCAAGCCACCCATGGGGGCGGGGCTGTAGGACAGCTGAGGAAGAGGTGGAGGGCATATGCAAGTCCTACACTGTCGTTTCAGGCAGCATGGAGCCTGCAGACGCCCAAGCCACCATGTCACTCCCAGGAGAGACATGTGGCTCGGGCACGCTGCAGGCCCCGTGGTAAGTGCTGGCCCCCATGGTGTGGCACCCAGTGCCAGCCACATTTTGTTACATTTGTTGACTGAACTAAAAAGTTTCATGAGCCCAATTTTTTATTTTTTAAAACTCATATTTTTGTCATTTTGTCACCCCCCTCAGTGATGATACTTGGGGAGACCCGCACCCCCTTCCTCTGCCACTGGGCCAATTTACTCATAGAATCACCATTTGATACTATAGTCATCAAGTGACGCACATGCATTTGATAACTAGTCCTTTAAACTCTCCTATGCCTTCTAGTCAAATCCTGATTGGGTATTCTCCCATCCTTCAGAACATCTAGAAGCTCTATTGAAATTCTTTCACATCATCTTCACTCCTGGACATTCTGTTTATGCTCAGCACTTCACTGCCTCAGCAAGGCCTATGTTAGCTGCCCAGAACTCAGCTCCCTTACTCCCTTGTCAGTTTCACCCTCTCCAGTTGTTGATTTCTGCTTTTCTCTGTGAGATGACATACCTTGCCTCATCCCTGAAACGTGATGGTATGGCTTGGACCCCAGTGATCCAATACTGATGACACCTTCCATTTAGTTCCACCCATTTGGTCTTGTCCCACCAGTATGTTTCCTTATAGATTAGTGGTAGCCAACATGGTGCCCTCCAGATGTTTATGACTACAATTCCCACCAGTCCCAGCTAGCATGGCCAATTGTCATGGACAGTGGGAGTTGCAGTCCAAAATATCTGTAGGACACTAGGTTGCCTACCCCAATCAAATATACTTTTCAGCTTCCTCCAATAAATTGTTTTCAATGAGAGGTAACAGGTAGCTTCATACCGTATGATAAGAAGCTGGATTCACTGAGGCATGACATTTAGCAAAAGGTCCTTCAGAGTCAGTCAGCAATCCACACCAATGACGGGCGTATTTTTCTACAAAGAGAAGAAATTGATCCATATCATTTTGGGAATTTCTATAGGTGCAAATGGCAGCTTTTACCTCAACTCACATCACTGACTCTAGACAGGATATCCTGGTGCTGCTACAATGCTTGTTCTACTCACTGCTGTTCACTCATTGCTGAACCTCCTGAAACCATGGATTGAGGAAGGAAATGATCTAAATCTTGAATATGTGCATGCTACGGATACCCAATATACCCAATTATGCATAGGGTTGTTAGTTTATAGACTACTTGCAAATCTTACAAGCCGCAATCTAAAAAAGTGGTAGCCATGTATACATCCACTTATTTCACTGGGAGAAGGCATACCTAACTTCTTCAGTTTAGATTGTGGCCACAGGATCTTGATTTGCAAGGTTTTATTGTTATTTATTTCCCCTGCTTTCCCAATTTATTAATATTTGTTTTCAGTCAGTTCTTCTAATTTGTTTATTTCTATGAATTTCCCCCATGAGCTAGGTAGAATTATAATTTTGAAGTGTTTGTGAGCCTTGTTTATAATTCTCAAATATGCCTACCATTTTCAATGCTAAGCGTGCAAGGGTCCTCAAAACTTTGTTTGATGTTGGGACATCCAGCCTGAGTTTTCCAGGTGTTAGCAAATGCATATGCTGTTCCTTCCACTACTCCACTTATGGCTGTGAAGTCATCCATCTGGCGCTTGTCAAAGTTTCCACAGAGACCTTTGGAAAAAACCCAAAATAGTTTTATAGTCCAGTTTTACAATACTTTTGCCCCCCAGGCATGCCACAAATTTCTTTTTGCTTTAAAATACTTCTTACCACAAGTTCTTCCTTTGAAAGATGGATCCACATGAATATACAATTGCATTGTGGGTACGAGCTGGATCGCTAGCTGAAGGCCAAAGTTTGTATGCACAATGATGAAGAAGGATGAAGGTTTGAACATGGTTACATTAGCTATGGACAAAGAAGACACCATTCTTATGAGATTCAGAGCTGCAACTGCCATCCATTACTCAGGGAAAGAAGAACCAGATTTGTGAAGGCCAATTCATGCAAGCACATTAGCATGTTGAGGGCTGGATGGATGTGTGAAGGGTTTGATACAAGCCGAAACAGTTATATGTTTACTTTCAGATTGTGCCCAACCATCAGCCCAATCGACATTGGCCACCATATCATCGTTTGCCCCAGTTTTGTTGATGATTAAGTGGTATGAACTGAAACAATAATGTGACATATATGGCATGGATCTAACAAATCGTAACCATCAAAGGATTGGGGGAATATGATAGAATAGTCTGGCACCAGAATGATAACAACGATGGCACCAGACATCTTTCAGAAGGCAGTCCCATAAATAGGGTGCAAAAAAGGGCTTATTTCTGGCAGCCAACTCCTTAATCTCTGGACACCAGGTGAAAGACCTTTCATAAAATATATCTCAGCTGATGAGTAGTTTCCTATAGGAGGTGGCTGTCCTTCACATACTCTGGTCTCAGCTACGGAGATAGCTTAGGACCTTGTAGTAAACAGCAACAGTTTATATGCTCATTATGGAGAGTCCTGGTTAACAAACTTGCTACCCTAATCTGGAAGTTCCTTTCAAAGTTTGCCTTACATACAATGCATTATATTATAGTAGCTGAGGCTGGATGTTATTAAAACATGGATGTTTGTAAGAGAATCCTTTATTTCCAGGGGAAACCTCTACATTAGTTGTGGGGAACATTTGGTCTTCCAAGTGTTGCTGAACTACAATGCCCATCAACTCTGCTATTGGCCATGCTTCTTAGGGCTGATGGGAGTAGAGGTGCAGCAACATTTGGAGGGCCACAGGTTCGCCACACCTGCTCTACACAAACCCAACTTTCTTTTCCCAGCAGAACTGGAAAAGGGAAAATAGTAACCCAATCAAACCTTGCTAGCTTGTGGAGTAACAAGCCCTTCTGCTGAGCTTGCCCCTAAGATTTCAAAACTTTTAAGGCTGTGCTCGCTTCGGCAGCACATATACTAAAACTTTTAAGGCTGCCATGGCAAACAGAAGTTTCTGACATGCAACATACCTGCTGAGAGAGGCAGCTGAGTGTAGAGCGAGTTGACTAATACATCACCACTAGGACTGATCACAATGGTCTGGTGACAAAGGGGAAAGGAGTAATAATGAGTTTGGTGATAAATTACATCTTCTGTTTCTTTTAATAAGCTTTATTGGTTGGGGGGGGGACAAAAAAACTATTACATGCAGGTCCTGCTATCAGATAAGTGAAATTAGGGAGTGTTAAGCGTTAATATAACCAATCTTGAATGGTTGATTTTGAGGCCGGACACTCTTTATATCTATCTATCTATCTATCTATCTATCTATCTATCTATCTATCTATCTATCATCTACAGTGGTACCTCTAGTTACGAACTTAATTTGTTCCAGAGGTCCGTTCTTAACCTGAAACTGTTCTTAAGGCGTGCTTTCACTAATGGGGCTTCTTGCTGCCGCCGCTGGCACATGATTTCCGTTCTCATCTTGCGGCAAAGTTCTCAACTCGAGGTAACTCTTCCAGGTTAGCGGAGTTTGTAACCTGAAGCGTTTGTAACCTGAGGTGTTTGTAACTCGAGTTACCACTGTATCTAATATGCATGTTAAAAAAGGCAAAGCTTTTGGCAGGTTGCCAACCATAAGAAGCATATTGTTCATAAATAAGTTCAAAGGATGCTCCATCGATCCAATCCTGATTCTTTCCATCTCTCTGTACATTCATTACTGTGAACAGTAAGGGGCACAAATTACACCATAATTTCATAAACTGGTAAAAACAGAAAGATGATAGGTTCTGAACAATATGGTTGACAGTGTTGGCTTTTATGATTTAAAACCTCAGCGGATTATCCCACCCCCACGCCCCGTTCTTCCTCTCTTTCAAATAGTTCTTTCAACGACATTCTTCCAACCAATTTAAAACACATTTTGCAGTCATTCTCTAATTGAACTTTTGTGGGCACTAAGTCATTTTGCTTTTCATGGACTAGATGCCTTTTCAGAGCTGATTATTGTCATGGAAGAGCTCCTTTTCATGGTGGAGCTGGCATCCCAGCAGAGAGTCCTACTCACAAAAAAGAGTGAGGAGAGATGATTTCTACTACTTTCCCCTGCAGCTTACTGTACTGCTTCCCATGTTCTTCTGGAAGCTCCTCCAACTCTTTGGAGTAGCTCCTTGGGTGTGTGGGGGGTATCAACAAAAACCTCCCACTTCCATGAGTACAGTTTCACTCACTGGTTGTCTGGATTTGACCCATTGTCTTCAGGAATACATAAGGGCAATTTATTTGATACTTTATTATTCTGACATCTAGTACTTCGGGCATCAGCTAGAAAAAGCAAGTTGCCTTTACATACAGATTCTGTTCTAGGAATGGGTGAATCTGTCATTTTTGGTCTCTCTCAGTTTCTTGTTTTTCCAGTCTCAAGCTTAGTTCTCCACATTTCCGCGTCAGTTTGCATTTTTACAAAAGCTCCTCATGAAAATTTATCAGCATTTTAATGCAAACGTTTTATGCAATTTTGTTTGTATGCAAATTGGCTCACATACACATTTTTGCAAAGTTTTTGCTCTTACTATAATGCATTTTTGCATGTTATTTTCACTAATTCAATTTTTAAGCACACTTAAATTGTACTTAAAGTGTATTTTAAGCTTCCGTTTATTCATTTTTGCACAAATTATTTGGCTACAGAACTGTATTGAAAAATTCAGAGAAGTGCAAATTTTGAAGAGTGCCTGTGTTTAAATCCCCATATAGTTTTGGAAAGTGTGAATTAGCCAGGTTTGCCTTTAAATGTGAATGGAATTGAATACCCCCACCCCTAGTTACTCCTGTCTCTTAAGGCATTGTGGCTTATAAGGTGTTCTCTATCTGTTATGTACTGAGTTGAATAGGATCCAAAATGCAGCAGTCTGATTGGTCCTAGAACAATAGGATTCAGAATGCAGCAGTCTGATTGGCCCTAGAACAATAGGAATCAGAATGCAGCAGTCTGAATGGTCCTAGAACAATAGGATTCAGAATGCAGCAGTCTGAATGGTCCGCAGGAGCCACCCAATCCAGCTCCAGGGGGAAGTGAATCCGCAACCTGATTGGTCTACAGGAATATCCTGGAATTAGCCAATCACGTGGGGCCCATTGTGTAAATAATGTATATAAAGCAGATGTTCTGGGGGAACTTTCATTCCTCGCTACTATGAGCTGAATAAAGAGCATGAAATCCACACTCGACTCCGAGTATATTTCACTATCCTTTGGTTTAGAAACTTACAGTCTGGTCTCCATTGATGTTGAGGGCAACCATCTTCAAGCATGTCTCAGTATCTGTCAGGCCACATTTGCGGAGTTCTCCGAGAACACTAAATGTATCTTCTCCACAAAACTAAAAAAGCAAGCAAACACCCAAGAATTACCATCTGCATCGCAAACTTACTGCAATAGCACCTAGAAATTAAGATTGCACTGAAAAAGTATCACAGATGCACAGTTCTAGCTTCCTTGAACTGAAAAGTATTTTGGTTTTAGGATTCGACTTAATTTCCTATAAAGGTTGCTTTAGCTAGGGAAACTGATTCAGGATCTTTTAAATGAGAGAGTAGACATTTTGAATCAAAACTGTTGAACAGGAAAATCTGATACTTCCCCCCTTTATAGATATTGAATGTGTTGGGCTTCTTAAAAATATGTAAGCAAACTTTCCTAGTTGTTTTAGGGCACTCTCATATGCCTTTTATTTGAATGTGTGGCATCTCTCTGAACAACTTTATTTTAGTTTCATTGTCGTATCATATGTAATTCTCCTGAAATGAGATTCCACCCCCACCCCCCGCTTTATTAATTTCCCCCAAAGGTGTCTCTTCTGAGTCTGTGTCTTCTACACATCTAAAAAAACACTACTGCTTTAGGGAAAATAATGGTGTGATAATGTGGAAGCAATAAGTAAGTGAAAGGGATTTAAAACTTGTAAAGGGAAACTGAATAAGCTGTGTAACATGATATCCAAAGCAAGGGATTTACTATTGGAACAATTACACTGGTTTTATAATCCCAGAAAGAGGATTAGTGTGTGTTTGTGTGCCTGTATAGCACTGTGGTAATAGGGACATTTTTGCTAATTATAGTGACAGTATATCTTAAGTGACTTGCCTTTGAGAGAACGTAAACGCAGTCTCCATGGACAGTATAACGTTTTTCATCAAAAGTGGAGATGTGTGATCCACCTTCTACTGAGCAAATGCCAGGACATGGGAGTTCTGTGCAGCTCCATTGGCCCCCAATACAGGAACTTGAAGTAAAGGAAGAAAGAGAAGAAACATACATTTTAAGGAAAGATATTGCCGCTGACATTAGCTTATATTATTTTCCATTATTAGTTCCATTCTTTGAAGTGTATGTGGAAACGTTTGTAAAGTGTAGGAACCAGCACAGCTTTGTGTATAAAGAGTCAACATGTGAGAACTTAAAAGCTATGGGTGGGACTCATCTAATGCATCCCATCAGTGGAAGCTCCACACAAGGACTGCTTGCCCAATAGGACTTTCCTTCCTCTCCTCCTGCCACGCCCCCTGGAGCCCTCTGAACTTGGCTTGGGGGGATCAGGAGAACCCCTGGAACAGCATGCAGGGGAAGCAGGGAGAGGACCAAAATGCTTGCCCTGATGGAATGATTGCCTTTCTCAAACTTGAGTCCCCAGATGTTGGACTACAACTCCCATCACCTCTGGTCCTGGTAGCTAGGGAGGATGGGAGTTGTAGTCCACCAAAGCTGCCTTAGCGCAATGTTGAATTCTTCCTTATGAAGGGCTCCACAGCTCAGTAGGAAGCACAAACTTTACATGCAAAAGATTCCAGATTCAATTCCTGGAATCTCTAGTTAAAAGGGTGATGTAGCATGCAATGGGAAAGATCTCTGCCTGCCAGTCAGAGCAGATAACAATAGTCAAGATGAACAAATAGCCTAATCTGGCAGAAGGCAGTTTCCTAGGATCCTATTGTTACTGAAGAATTTTAGCTTAATGATGTGAAAAGTCACTACTAAACAATCTCAGTGGTAATCCTGGCCCATTGAGTTGTACAGAAGACTGGCTTCATTTGGTTATGCCCAAATAGCAGCTCGGTATGTAGCAGAATGGGATGCAGGTGGTGCTGTGGTGTAAACCACTGAGCATTGGGCTTGCCGATCGGAAGATCGGTGGTTCGAATCCCCGCAACGGGGTGAGCTCCCGTTGTTTGGTCCCAACTCCTGCCAACCTAGCAGTTCAAAAGCATGTCAGAGTGCAAGTAGATAAATAGGTACTGCTCTGGCAGGAAGGTAAATGGCGTTTCCGTGCACTGCTCTGGTTTCACCAGAAGCGACTTAGTCATGATGGCCACATGACCTAGAAAAACTGTCTGCGGATAAACGTCAGCTCCCTCGGCCAGTAAAGTGAGATGAGCGCCACAACCCCAGAGTCAGGGGTCCTTTACCTTTTTTATGTAGCAGAATCACTAGCAGAGGCCTTATGGGCAGGGCTAATGTGACATGCATGGGAACATAAGCTGGAGTGTGGCCACTAGGCCAGGGGTCGGCAAGGTTTACTGGCCATGGGCCAGATCACTCCCACAGAGATCGTATGTGGGCCAGACTGGTGCAGCACGATGCCGGAAATCACATCTCTGCATGTCCGCGGCACTGGAAATCGCTTCTGCGCATGCCCAGATGCTAGAAATCGCACCTGCACAGAAGAGTTTTTCGTCGTTTCGACATGCACAGGCGAGATTTCCAGTATCTGTGCGTGCGCAGACACGATTTCTGGTACCGCTCGGTGAGTCCCCGCGCCACTCTGCACTGGTTTAGCGCAGTGTGCGGGGGACTTGCCGAGTGGCTGGCTTGGTTTGGGGGTGGCTCATGGGCCGGTAAAATGGTCTTCGTGGGCCACATCTGGCCCATGGACTGCACGTTGCTGACCCCTACACTTGGCAGAGGCTAAGGTAAGGAATCTATCACAAATACAATTGAACTTTCATTGGGAATCATGTTCAGAAATAACTCATTCAAATAATTAGGCAGAGCTTTTAAAATGTTGAAATCATGGATCAAGCCTAGATTCCTACACAAAGTATTTGTTCAAATCATATTAAAGGTTGTCAATTACCAAGAACGGCAGTTGTCTGAATAAGTTGTCCCTGGAGCATAGGATTTTCCATTGTAAACACAGGAACACTGCTCATGGGGGATGCAGCCAGCATTGTCAATGTCATCATATACAGTTCCTAAAGGAAGAAATAACTTAAACATTATAATGGTTAAAAGATGTTAAATGATAGTTGGTTACATGCACAGCTTCCCTGACACAAATTATAATTGTACCATCTCTTTTCCTAAAAACAACATGCCTTTTCTGTAGATTTCCTTGCTTGTACGTTGAATACCATGAGGCGAGTGCCCCATTAAGATCTGTGGCACTTACTACTGAGCAAGTGTGTAAAGGGCTACAACAGTTGGATACAAAGATGGAAGCTTACCTGGTGGACAGAAGCAACCATCCACACAGTGGTCCTCACACATCTGAGATCTTTCAGAATTGGAGCAAGTGTCTGTACAGGGTGATTCACATTCTTGATACTGCATGTTGGAAGAGCATTCCATTGCTGAAATGAAGGATATTAATTATAACTCAGTCCCCTTTTGATACACACAGCACACTCAGCTAATAAACAATTTCTTATAGTGATTCTGCCTTGAACATAGACCTGCCTTCTGCGTGTTGCATTTAATGCTTTTCTACTGCAACTCCAAATGGCATCTGCTTTCTTTTGTAGCCACATACCACAACTGATGAATGTTTTGACTGGGGTCTATTATAATTCCTATGATTTTTTTCATTATACTAGAGCAGTGGTGGGGAACCACCAGCCCACCTGACTTCTGAATCTGGCCAGCTCCCCTGTGCCTGGTTTCATATGGTCTTAGGTGTGGGAAGCTTTAAGCTGTGGCTTGAATCTGACGTTTTTGAATTTGGTGCCTTTTTTCTGCTGCCCTGCAAGGTGACAGAAAAAAGTATCAAATGCAAAAGGTGCCAGAAGGAAGAATCAGAAGTAGACTTAAGAGTGTGGTCCTGATTCTTTGATTGAAGCCATTCTGCACTTTTGGAATTCAGGCCACAGCTGGAAATTCAGGCCCCACCCACTTGTCAAAGTGGCCCTCTCAGAGGGTTAGCCACTGTTGGATCTGACCCTCCAGCCAAAAGAGAGTGGCCCTGCACATCATGTGACCAATGAGGCATGTATTGTGGCTTGCCATTTGCTCAGTGGTATATGTGCCTCCACTTTTTTGTGGGCCCTGGTGGCCTAGCTGGTATTTACCATTTGGTTAATAGACATTAGTTACATTTTATTAATATCTCCTTCTGAACACATCTGCCTTATGGACTTTCTCTCCTTTCATAGTTTATTGCTCAAGTGGTAAGACTGTGGGGGAAAAAGTCCTCTCAAAAGCAGGGGCAATATAAGCTGGGGCATCTCTGATGACTTCATTCCTCTATGCGCTGCAAATCATACCTCCCAGACTCGCCATTGCCCAAAACAGCAGAGTCGATGAGCAGATGAACATTTAAACTTCTAAATTAGTTGCATTTATCATTTGATTGCTGAAAACACAGTGTTCTGATATATTCAAATAACTTTGAGCTGTCACCATGTCCTCTAGTCCGCTTCTTTTCCAGTTTCTCTCAGCTATGTATCACCTGCAAGTTAGAGGTATCTCTCTATCTCCCACCACCTGCTACTTATGCAAGTCATTCATAAACAGGGCAAACTAAATATAGGGATCTGTGAAACACTTCAGCTTCTTATAGCCTGGTGCTCATCCACTAGTCAGGTGCTCACCCTGAGACCGGCGGGTATAGGGAAGCATACAAATTCAATTAATTAATTAATTATGTAATTATGTAATTAATTAATACCTTTATAAGCATGCAACTTTGTGTGTACTCTACTTTGGGTTGCACCTTCTAATTTCCAGTTCACCAGAGTAATTGCTGAATATCATGTCAAGCTGTATCAAATGTCCAGCTGAAATAATTGACTAGCTGTGATTTACACTTACGGCACAGGTCTGGGCTTCTCCAGTTCTGAGGTTCCCCACCAGCATGAGCACATTGCCGGGAATATTCAGCAAAAGTGTCGCAGAGACAGGAGGTGAGATCATCTTGTTTACAGAGGCACAGGTCTTGTACACAAGACTCAATGTAGTCATTAACTCCCACCACAGCATTGCATTGGAAGAATGAAGAGCCAGTCAGTACATGCTGGCAAAGCTCCTAGATGGAAAAGCAAAAAGTTTTTATCAAAAAGGACTGTTTTTAATGGTGATTAACTGATCCTAGATCAGGGATGAGGAATCTGTGGCCTTCCGGATGTCGTCGGGCTCCAGCTCTCAATGTTTCTCATCAGTAGCCATGCTGGTTGGAGAGTCCAACTACATGTGAAGAACGACAAGTTCACCCATTACTGTCTTAGATGACAATGACATATTTAGTACGCAGGGCACTTTGTAAAGTGCCATAAATACAAGGAAAAGAAATCAGGTTCTTGCAACAAGGAGCTTATAATATTAATTTCAGGAGCTGAGGAAACAACAATATATTTTCTCTGCCATTACATCTCTTCCTTAAGATTTAAGTATCCTTTTGGAAATAAAACAAATGTAAAGTGTAAGAATAAGCAAAAAAAAAAAAAAAAAAATTCTTACAAATTCATCAGTGCAGTTGCTCAGAGAGACCGGCGTAGGATCCTCACATTCTTCTGTCGGCCCATTCAGCTTCTGCATATTCCCAAACTGCAAAGCAGTTATTTCAGCCCCTGTAATGAAAAACAGCAACCCATGACTTCAAAGAGATTAATATGAGAAAGTATCTTGCATAGAGGTTCTCGTTCCAGTTTGGCAAATGAGATGCTGAGAGGGGTAGCCACTTGGCTCTTTCCCCTACTCTTAGTAAAGCATTATAGCACAATGGGATGTGCAGTAAACACCTTGTGGAAAACCAGATGCTTCCCCCCGCTGGGACAACCCCTCAGAGCACCAGCTGGGAGAACTATACAGATCACATGGCTCTCTGTCAGCCAATGGGACAGAAAAGGGCCAGTATGGGCTGAAGCACACACCTGTCTCAATGGGGAAAGAGCTATTGACTGTATGGGAACAGCACATGATTCTGAACCCTAGTTGTGTGGAAGTCGCTTCTCCATGGGCAGCTCCTGTATGGCCAAGGCAATGTTTAAACAACCAACTATGTGAGTGAGGGTTCCAACTTCAGATTTGCTACCCTTCCAGGAGGGCTGTCGATTCCACAGAGAGGTCATGTGAGTGCCCCCCCTCCAAACCCCAATGGCTGTTTACTGAGGCTGTTTGGGAGAAAAGCAGCTCCCCTGTAGCAACAGTAACTTTCAAAGGGCCTTTTGACTATGTACAAGCTCCAGTACATCTTCTCTATTGACGTAAAAACACCATTGGCCAACATTCTCCCTAACAGCAATCTCAGTAGGTAAGTATGATTGCAGCAAAAACAAGCCAAGGAGAAACAAGAGTACTCATTTTTCATAAGTTAAAGCAGCAACGCTGAACCATCTATCAAAACAAGCGAAACATCTACACCCCACCCAAACAAATTAACACAGACAGAAAAAGCAAGCAACTCTTCCGCTCAACAACAAAATGTCAGCATGGTTTTTTAATTAAAAGGATAAAACATTGGGAAGAGCAAAGGGTCTTATGCATCACAGCTTGTGTCTGAGGGCACTATGGTGGCCTTGGTTTAGAACCCCAGAAATAGAAATGCTTTTCCATTCACTAATTCATTTACTTAATGCTATCAATATCATCCATATGTTGAAAATCTATTTTGATGAGCATGGAAAGTGAAATTCACCTAATATCTAAATATTCAATGTGTGTTGTTGTTTTTAAAAGTGAAAAATGACAGCTATCAGACAAATCCACCAGGTTTTTTTATCCTGGGCTTTTTCTCATGATGGGTGCTCACTGGAACAGACTACTGGCACCTCATTCCCCCCCCCCCCTGCCAATGACAGCCATTTTGTGCTGTCATTTTTATCAATATGTATATGAGTACCAACACGTCTTTCCTCCCCCCCACAAAAAAGCACTGCTTATACCACTTAAAATATTTTGAAATGGACGAAAAGCCAAACTTCTGAAGAGATTGTAGTTCCACAGCACTCAGTGAATCATGACATATAAATAGTTGATACCCAATTTCAATAAGCAGTGTTTTTGATACTTACCGTTTGAAAAGAACTCATTGTATTTTGGAATGCCATTAAAATCCCCACAAAGTCCACAGGTCTGATTGGCATATTTTTTATCAAGTTCCAGCTGAAATTATATAGGAGAAAGTTGATGAAAGTTAATATCACTCTCCATGATATAGATTGAAAATTCAAGACAGGAGCTGCACTGGAGACACCAAGATAACTTCCATCAATGTTGCAATTCAAATTTAGGGAATAGAAAATGGGGGTATCATTTGTGAGTCTCAGCCAGTCTGTGCTATTCATAACAACCTAGTTTTCATTGTAATATTTATATATATAAAAGCAGCTGACTCTTCTCCACTTATGCTTTCTGTTCTTTGAATGGGATTCCCTGCTTTGCAATCTATAGATAAGGTTAGGGACTATAAAAGTGAAATTTTACTAGAAAATGAACAATTTAAGCAACAGGTGGCAACTCCTGCAAAAATGTGAATATGTTAAATGTGTAATCCAAACATGTTTTCATCTCTTTGAAAATAGAGATAAAATGTCAAGTGGAAACATATCTTGGTTGATTTCTGCAGTTAGATACTGACTGCAAATAAGATTTGTAAGGGAAGTAAGTAAGGTGGCACTGTGGTCTAAACCACTGAGCCTAGGGCTTGCCAATCGGAAGGTCAGCGGTTTGAATCCTTGCGACGGGGTGAGCTCCCGTTGCTCGGTCCCAGCTCCTGCCAACCTAGCAGTTTGAAAGCACGTCAAAGTGCAAGTAGATAAATAGGTACCGCTTCAGCGGGAAGGTAAATGGCATTTCCGTGTGCTGCTCTGGTTTTGCCAGAAGCAGCTTAGTCATGCTGGCCACATGACCTGGAAAAACGGTCTGTGGACAAACATCGGCTCCCTCGGCCAGTAAAGCGAGATGAGCGCCACAACCCCAGAGTCGTCCTTTACCTTTTACTAAGAGCTTATTATGAACAGAACAGGATGTTAGGTATGTATGTGTGTGTGTGGAGAGAGAGAGAGAGAGAGAGAGAGAGAGAGAGAGAGAGAGAGGGAAGGAGGGAGAGAGAGGGAGGCAGGGAGGCAGGCAGGCAGGCATGAATACCCCAAAGAGCATTGTGCATATCAATGCCCAATCTGTTCTTAGAAGCAATTATTTGGGTAGTTTCTTTTCACCAGTTACTGAAAATCTGTGATGTTAACTTGCATGAGTCGACATAAGAGCATATTGCAAAGACCCTATACAACAAACTGCCTCGTGGTATCATGATTTTATTTGTAATGTTGTTCAGGTGATATCATACATACAAAAAGTAAACTCAGCTGCTGGGTTATGATGATTATGATGAAGCCAAAGCAAGGCTAGTGAAAAATACAAGGAAGGCATCAGCATGCTTCATAGGAACTCCTGGACTTGCAGAAGTAGAAAAATATTACGGGGGATCTAAAGGGGTGACCCCTCCCCCCAAACAACCCTGTGAAGACTGAGCATGCTCAGTGGTGACAGAATTTTGAGTTTCTGGTGCGGGTAGGGAAATAGAAAAGCAGCAGAAAGGGAGAGTGGAATTGGGTATTGTGAAGGAAGACGTGGCTGGCAGGCTAGAACACTGAATAGGAACATTCTACACTGCCACATTCTGCTGGGTCACACTTGTCAATTCTCTATATTATGTAGCACTTACCATTAGACTGTCTTTTTCATTCCACAGTAAGGTTAGGCCCAGCTTGACAATCACTTTCACATAGATGGTAAATTTCTCAATAGTGAATCCTGATCCAGTGTAAGGCAGCTGAACCCTGATGAGAAAGCATCACAAATACTGGATGTAATTCAAAGCAAAGTGACATGCAGCTTTCTTTGAGGGTGTATAACTGCCAAATTGCCATCATGAGTGATTGAACTATCCCGTTACAGAACTGACTGCAGAATTACTCATGCCCAGCCAAGACAAATTAGAAGGGCATGTGGCTATGATGACCACAGCAGCAAAACGTACTGGAGGCCACAAGCAGCCTCCTCTGTGGTTGGGAATTTTGGGCTTTCAACAACCTTTAATGGCTTCATTAATGTATTTCTCAGTGTGCTTCAGCATGGGGATTTCTGGGTGTTGGACCACAGGTTGATCCTGAACATGGTAGTCACTGCACACCACTGGCTGGACACTGACACCCAGATTAGAAGTGGCTACCATGAAGCTTTCATGGTTATTGGTTCTTAGATCATGGTAGGACTGAGCTCTATCTGCCTATTAAGGAATCTATTTGAGGAAGTACTTGTAGGTCTGCTCAGGACACAAGTCTGTGTTATTACCTTTCACCATTCACCACAATGGCATCTTTTTGCATTTCAAAATCCATCCCATCCAACCGCATGGTGACAGAACTGATAGTGGGAATGTCTTTCACCATTGTGCGCCTGATCTGGATGTTGAAGTCCTCAAAGGCAGCGTTGCAATGGGAGGCAAAGACATAGTTGCAGGTCCCAGGGAAATGATAGATGTCCCCATCAAATGTCTTGTAGTGGAAGTGGCCCCACGTGCTGCAGACTTGCCCATTGTGAGCTGAGTTGAAGGCTGCAAATTCACAAAAGGTTGTAAAGGTATACTGTACACTTTTTGCTGACAACATCTTCATTTCTTCATTTTTTATGCCAGCTTACATAGTGACATTACTAGCTTATCACCCATTACAAACAGGCTTTTGTTACTTGCCTGCATTTGCCCTGGGTAGACACTGTTACTTCTTTTGCCACTGTATGTGCTCTGCTCAGAAGTAAGTTGATGCTGATGCCAGCCTTCCCTTAGGCTGGGGTGGAGAAGCTGTGGCCCTCCAGATGATGTTGAACTCAAACTCTCATCACTCCTAGCCTGCACATCAAGTGGTCGGAGATGATGGGACTTGGGAGTTCAGCAACATCTGGTGCATCACAAGTTACCCAACCAATCTGAGTAGGGGATCAGAGGAAGACACATAATCCTTCCAGTTATTCTGTTGTTCAACATAAAGTAGAGTTATGGCAGGATTGATTACTAAAGTGCAACAGAGCATGCTCAATAGAAGCAGAGAAAGCCCTGTGCCCTTTTGTTACCCACAACTGGAATCAGATTTCACTGCAGGATATACACTGAGTACAAAATAAGTTTAAATTAGAGAACAGAGGATCAAACACCGTGCCATATGTTATTTAGCACTCAAAGAGAACTAAAACCTGTGAAGGGGAGAAGGGAAAGCACAGTCCTATTTACTGTGTAAAATCTACAAAGGTGTAAAAGATCTCCAGAGCTGGGAAGAAAATAGTGTATACTCAACCTCTCTCCATATAGTCATTGCCTTGACCTTTCATAACTGTCAGAAAGACTGTCACCTTCATCCCCTTAAACCCCCTGCCAAAACCTGGGCAGGAATTTTGTAATCTCATTACAATGAGAAATAAGTAAGTGCTTACGCCATGATAGCATAGAAGGAAAGTAAATAGTTTAGATTTCAGTTATCTCTTTGCTCTAGATGGAAATCCTTCAAAGGTCACAAGGAAGTGTGAGGCATATCCCTTTATTTCTACCTTTCTTTAGGGGTGAGCAAATATCTGCAGATATATACTAGATCTGGAAATAATAGACCTACTTTTTTTAAAAAAAATTAACCATTCTCTTTCAATTAATGAGAAAATAGGTTGTATGCACTTTCTTTACTTCTGAGGTGGCCAAGGAGTGTTTGGGAGCATCATTTCATTCTTCATATCATCTCTATGGTGGTCTGCATTCTGCAGCCTCTCTGGGTGCCCGCACTTGCACAAAGTGGAACATCCTTGGCTGGGTTTTATTTAAGGTTATTTACAGTGCAGTCCTATGCAGATCAGAAGTCCCATTGAGTTCTACAGTCCCTGCTCCCCAGTACATGAGTAAAGAACTGCAGCGTCCATGTGTTATATGTCCACCAGCTTAACTTGCTTTTATAACCTCTCTGCTTCTTTCTCTTTGTTTAGTACATTGATAGGACAGATAAAAATAAAGATCAAAGTAAACAAAATGAGCAAGTAATAAACCCAAGATAAAAGCAGCAAGAAGAGTAAAAACAGCACTGCAACAAATAAAACAGTGCAGATAAAATCTGAAATTTAAAAGCAGCAGCAAGCCCCCTCCCCTCCCGCAATATTCCATAATAAAATACCTGAGTAAATAAAGCCATTTTTACTTGGCACCAAAAACCCTTAAGAGGGGTGCCAGGAGTACAGACCCAGGGAGGGCCTTGTACAGAAAGGGAATGCATTGGTTTTTATTCAAATTTGCCAAGATGTTTGTTCTATTACTTACCTGTTGAATCATCTACCCATCTATTCATCTGTTTCTTGACCTTATCCATTTTGCCTTTCTTATGAGTATATCTGACAGATAAAAGGAAACAACCGAGACAATTTATGGGTAGACTTACATGTTATAACTGGTGTTGTTGTCAATGGTGGGATGATGGTAACCTTTCCCGATTCACCTTCTGCACTAGAAGCTACAAACAAAGGGAACAGAAAAACCATAATTTGTATGTATGTTCATTTGTGTTAATTCTTTAAACAATTAAAGCCATAATCTCAGCTTTCAGGGCCTGGGAAATGCTATGATTGTGCTTTTCCACCAGTGTGCAGATAGCCCATGGTGGAAGATAGCAATCTAAAAGTTGGCAATCCAAAAGCAGTGTGTGAAACTCTTATAAGAGCACACTCACCACGAAGTGTAGACTGAGATTGGTGGATACTCTAAATATACCAGCTGCCGACAGTGGTTCTCAATTTCATTGAAATTATAAATATGTATTTTCCTTTTGGTTTGTATATCAAACTAACAGATATCGTGAATGGGCACAATCCAGCCAAAGTTAATCAATCTTTCAAATCTTTATCATCCAAAATATTGATGGGCTCTGACACATCTTGGCTCTGGAGAATGTTACTGCAACAGGTATTATTAGATACATTGCCATCCACTGCTCTAAAACTCCCAAATGTCCAGCAGAGGACACAATTAATGGTTTGGGTTTGGCCAATGAGGAATGCCTGATCTGGCTGATTGCTGTTGCTGGGCCTGCCTCCAGTGGCTTCAGATGGAAGGTTTTGGGCACAATCTAACTAAAGATAGTTTGCTATACATCTCACAGATATCTGTGGGGGTTTAATTGATGGTATAAAATTAGACAAACATAGATAAAAATCCAAAGAAAGAGTCCCTCATTGAAGGTAAATGTACTGCAATAAGAGGCTTTGGCTATAATAAAAAGGAGTGAACATGGCCCAAGACCTCTAAATACCCAGCACTCAAGTCATATTGATAGCAAGTGCTATTGATTTTGATGGAATCTGCTTCCCAAATAATGCTCTTGGATGGTGATGATGATAGTGATGATGACCTAAAATGTTAATCCCTGCCTAGAAATCACACACCTGTCCTGAAAAAGCCTTACCCCTCATTTATGTCAGGTGGGTTTGTTGAGATTCAACACCATTTCTCATTTCTTCTTCATTTCTATTTCACATTTTCCAGTGCTGAACCTTGGCACTGAATACAGGATTTGGCTTAAATCTTAGTAAGGAACTGTACCAATCAACCACATCCCAGGATGCAATTCACATGCCATCAGTAATGCTTCCTGATTCAAATGAGACTCTAGTACCCGTTAACATACAGTGAGACAGATAACATTTGGGACTAAGCAGGGGTTTTAATTCTTCTCCCCTGCTGCCCTGTATAGAGGGAATTTTTGTGCCTTTTCTATCCTGCCTCTTACCCATGTAGTTCAGGAAACAGAATGAGGGACCTGATTAAAAGATGAGCTCAGGCCTGAAGACTTGTTGGTCTTCAGTAAGCAACTCCCAGACTTGTTTGTAAATTAGGGATCACCTCAGTGCTTTTTTTCCTGGGGTGGTAACATTTGGATTTTGCATTTGGGAGCTACTTTGCTTAAAAATAACACACACACACTAGAAATTACACATCAGATACATTCATATGAACAAGGCTGTAGAGGGATAATGCAAAGTGATGCCCCCTCTTTGTCTATCTCCTTTGGAGTTTAGCTGTTGTCATACTACCGTATTTACTAGAGTCTAATGCACTATTGAATCTAATGCACACTCAATTTTCAGAACCTTGAAACCAAAAAAAGTATTTGCTGTTGAATGTAAATGTGCCATCAAATCTAATGCACACCTTCATTTTCGCAACGTAATTTGGCCCCAAAAGATGAGCATTAGAGTCAAGTAAATACAGTAATATGCAACTTTAAAATGTTAGTATGTTAGTATTCTGACAGACTTCTAACCAGGAAACATGCATTTCATACTTTATAACTGTTCAAGGAGAGGTGCAAATCGTACTTTTCTATTTGATCCCCATTCAATCCACATTAAGATGTCACTAAATGTTTTCGCTTCAGGCAGTACAATATTAAAATACCCCAGTTTATTCGGAATTGTTAAATATTTAACTGAAACAGTATTAAAAGGGTGAAAAACTATTTGAAATTCAAACATTTGCATGACTCACAAAATAGAATGAGGTATAATTTTGAAAGTGAATTGAGATATTCAATTGCATTGGCCCTTTTTTTCTTGTAAAAGAAGCAAAGCAAATGAGTTTTTACCTTTCTGTTGGATGCTGCAGATCATGAATGCTAGGGCCCATAATGGCACCCTCATCCCTCTACCAAACCCCATACTGGATGGAGTTCGGTGTTAAGGTACTCAGCCCGCTTCTGGCCAGAAGGACTAATTCACCTGCACTCTCAGAGGCTTATATAGCAGGAGATTCGGTCTATTTTCCCAGCTTGTTTGACATGGTCTAACAAGGTGGGGCTGTGAGGATCTTAGCAGATACAGGGGTAAATAGAGGATGCGCTTTCAGTTCCTTGATGACTGGCCAAGCATGTTTGCCTTTTGGGAGGTATATTTTTTTTTGTCAAGGTTCCATCTAATAAAGGAAATTAGAAATGAATAGCAAAAAGGTAATATTTCTTCCCCAGGCAATGCCATTGAAGATCCTGGAAAAAAAGTCAAGGAGCTTTTGAGTCAATCTGTTGTTTTCTGAGTGACAGGCAGGTCACTGTTTAATATTCTGGTTACTGTGTTAAGTGATGCCCAGATAGTGTGGTAAACGCCTCTTTTTTCCTTGTTAGTGCTGAGAAGGAGTGAAAGCTTTTTGAGGTATGAAAAACTATGATAATTTGAGACCTTCTATTCTGAACATACAATGAGACTGCTGAATCAGGCCAATGGCCCACCTTAGTCCAGCATCTTGTTCTCATGGTGGCTGACCGGATGCCTGTGGGAAGCCTGCAGGATCCAAGCACAAGAGCACTCTCCCCTCCTGCAGTTTCCAGCAACAAGTATTCAGAGACATAACACATCTAACAGTGGATGTTGAACATAACCACCATGGCTAGCAGCCATTGTGCTTCTGGGTAAATCCTCTGTAAGGGGCTGATAGCAAGAGGAGAGCCAGAAGTGACTCTCGAAACAGTGAACCCAAAGCATGCTCGCAAATGGTTCCTTGACATCCTGGAAAAAAGTGACAAGTGGGGTTCTGTTCTGGGCCTGGTGTTGTTCAATATCCTTGTAAATGACTTGGATGAAGGAACTGAGGTGGACCTTCTTATCAAATTTAGGTAGCTAATACCCCAGGAGATAGAATCAGGATTCAATATGACCTTAACAGGTTGGAGAACTGGAGCAAAACTAACAAAATGTAGGGACAAATTTAAGGTTCTGCACTTAGTCAGGAATAACCAGATGCACAAATATAGGATCGGTGATGCCCAACTTGGCAATAATACATGTGACAAGGATGGTCTTAGTAGACCATAAGCTTAGCATGAGTCAGCAGTGCAATGCAGCAGCAAAAAAGTTAATGCTATTTTACACTGCATCAACAGAGGTATAGTGTCCAGATCAAGGAAAATAATAGTACTGCTCTATTCTTCCTTGGTCAGACCCCACCTGCAGTCCTGTCGCCAGTTCTGGGCACCATAGTTTAAGAAGGATACTGACAAGCTGGAACGTGTGTGGAGGAGAATGACCAAGATCAGTGCAGCGTGGCCATTGTGGTTGCAGCATTGAATTGGCTCTGTCATTGTGCATGCACCACACTCAGCTCCCCATGTGTCACCCATCCTCTTCTTCAAAAAAATGGCATCAGGAAATCAGGTGTGTGATATTGTGCTGCCTATGCTCCCCGCCAATCACTGCTGACACCTCCCCATGTATTATTTTGTGATGCCACAGATGCAAGTGGAACGGGATAGCTTACAATCCATACGCTACAAGGATGGATTGATCATTTTTCAGTGTCAATGTTTTTCTGTTTGGTGATGTGAAGTAGGAGAATGTTCCTGAGAATGTCTGATCAAGGCACAGTTAAACAGGCATTGTCTAGTGTTGTTTTTTGAATGCAGGTAAGCAAAGTTTGCCTACAAGTAGACCTTCAGAAGCAGGACTTGTTTGTTGCACTAAAATGGAGAAGGGTCACAGTTTGGTTATAGAGCCCATGTTTTGCATGCAGAAGGTCCCAAGTTCATCCCTGGCATCTCCAGTTGGGGGAGGGGGGCAGAATCCTGGCTGAAACTCTGGATGACAGCTGCCAGTCAGTGTAGACAATATTGAGCTAGAATAGGCCAGTGGTCTAAGGCAGCTTTCTATGTCCTGTAATATACAGATACTTGTCTGCTTTGTGTCCTTGCAGGACTGACAGTTCTAAGAAATTATTTTCTCAATGTGAAAGCAAATATCATAAGATGTGATGAGGATGAGGGCTTCTACACATCTGCACAGCAGCTATTTCTCAAATGCTCTCCAAAATTCATAGCCAAGTAGAAAAACCAAATAATACTATGTGAAAATGGAGGTGTTTGAGAATAAAGGCATTTGAGCAAACAGACCTATTTGCTCAAATACTTTTGGGAGCCTGGTATTATCTATTGACTGTTCTAGAAATTGGTTATTTTCAACTCAGCTGTGATATTCATTGTTGTTTGAGAATCAATTGCTGTCTTTTGAGAGAGTTCTTTCTCTCCCACACACCTTTTAGACACTTTCCCCCTTTTTCCTTTGAATATCTTTTCAGAACTCACAAGCAATATTGCTTTATGGATTAATGAGATCAAAAAGATTGCTGTGCCTTACAAAGAAGCCTCCTTAAGTAAATAAAAATGGTTTCTTGTTCTCCTTAAGGCACCAGCAGCCCCCCCCCGCCTTCTAACAGCTATTTAACCATGACTACTTCAGATCGTGGGAGGTGGGTGGCGCTGTGGTCTAAACCACTGAGCCTAGGGCTTGCCGATCGGAAGGTCGGCAGTTCGAATCCCCGCGACGGGGTGAGCTCCCATTGCTCGGTACCACCTCCTGCCCACCTAGCAGTTCGAAAGCACGTCAAAGTACAAGTAGATAAATAGGTACTGCTCCGGCAGGAAGGTAAACGGCGTTTCCATGCGCTGCTCTGGTTCGCCAGAAGCGGCTTAGTCATGCTGGCCACATGACCTGGAAGCTGTGCGCCGGCTCCCTCGACCAGTAAAGTGAGATGAGCGCTGCAACCCCAGTGTCGTCCGCAACTGGACCTAATGGTCAGGGGTCCCTTTAGCTTTACTTCAGATCGTTACTCCTCTTGTCCTAAACAATGGGCGATGAACTATCCGCCTGCCTACCTAATTACCTATCTAAATTGCAGCTACAAGGGTTTACCCTATATGCCCTAACTACAACAAGCATGGCCAATAGTTAGGAATGTAGGGAATTAAAGTTCAACATCTGAAGGGCCACATGTTCCCCATGCCTGCCGTAAAGGCTATGAACATTTCTAAAGAATAGGAAGGCCACTTATGCACTGCCAAAAAAAAGAGGACAAAGAGGCGCTTATTTGCTAACAAACAGGCCAAGAAAAGTTTGCTCCTGGCATCTGGTACTAAGGGTCAAACTACATGGGAGTCACCAGGGAGATCTATGACTGCATTGTCTCGTATCATCTCCCCCGCACCCCCCAAGCAGTCACAGGGACTTGATTTGGACTGAGCAGTTTTCCAGCTGGGCAGGGGGACTAAATCCTAAAGAGGCTATGTGGGAAGGGAGTGGAAAAATTGATTTTTTAAAAAACGTATTGTTCATCTGATGTGTTGTGAGCCAATTTGGCACTATTTGGGCACCATTTTGTCAAAAAGTGACATACAAATAGACAGAGGAAGAGGAGGAGGAAATGCCCCCAGTGCAAATGCAGAACAGCATGTGTAGCCCTTTAGGACCCAGTCACAGACTTTATGTCAGAGCTTTCCAAACTGTGTGTCGTGACACGTTACTGTGTTGACTGCAGTGTGTAGCTATGGTCCCCCAACTCTCCCGCGCTTCTCCCAGGGCTGGAAAGGAGTCATTGTAACCTCCGGTTTGCTAGTAAAACTGAATTATTGTGTCGCAAAATGATGCATGTCTAAAAAATGTGTCACCAACATGAAAAGTTTGGAAAGCTCTGCTTTATGCCATGCTATATGTTTCATTAAACAAAAAGAAATATTATATATCAAAAGTTACTTTCTTATTAACTTATTTATTAATAAATTGGTAAGTCCCAAACTTTGATTTTTAAGAATCCCTTTTCTCCTCAGATATCTCAGCTTTTTGCTTCTCCCCTCTCTATATATTTAGTCAATATAGCAGCATTTGGGCTATATTCACAATTTTTAAAAGATCGTATTTATTTTGTGAGATGAAGCAAAACTGGGGGAAAGGAAAGGAAATTCAAGAAGGCACAACACCCCTTCTATGCTTTTGGACAGATGCAACAAAAATCCTAGTAAATCCTGTGTCCCATTGAGTTCTGGACCACAAGTAATCTCAACATACATGAAGCCAATGATTACACCCATGCTGTACTATTTACTTTCCAGAGGCACAATATGAATGTAATTCTTGTCATCTATAGTATTTATATCTTCTGAACATGTACGCCAGTAGGGAACTGTTCTTGTAAAGTTCTTGCTGTGGCAACATAGATACTTATCACTTGCTGAAAAGAATATTGACACTGTATGCATATTTGTCACTTCAATTACTACCAGAATGTACTGCTGTTTCCTGGGAGTTTCCAGTGATAATTGTGCATGTGGCTATAGGCCTGTGTGGAAAGCAACACAGCTCTGACATGGTTGGTTGGTTGGAAGGTTAAAGAAATGCACATGAACTGAAGCTGAATCCTAACAAGATGGAGGCACTTGGTTTGGTGGTTCACAGGTTGGTGTTCTGGATGCGTTGCTTTTTTTTTTTTTAACAATTTGCAAAAGAAACTTTATGGAAAGAAACAATACATACATAATTCCAAACACTAGAAGAAACAAATTCCCAGGACCACTTATTATATTACATTCATTAATCATAACTACAAATATTAGTAAAAGAGACATCTAGTCCTTCACAGAAACATATAATAAATCATAACTCATTGTGACCATCAAATGTATCCAGACTCTGAAGAGAAGATGCAATTATTGTTTCTGTATAAGTGCATACCATGCTGGTATTCTGTTCAGATCTTCCAATTTTGCTGTATAATTGAGAAAATCAGACAAATAGTGTAAAATTTGGTCTTTTTTATTTCCCCCTAAATAATTTCACTTCAGTGGTCAGCTTCTCAGAAACCACCTAGGACCACAACATCTCTATAGAGATTCATCGTATTCCCTTGAAGGAGCAGGTGTGCAACAATTAGAGTAGTCCTTGAGCATGTCAGAGACAAGGGTTCAATCTATCTTTCTCCCCATGCTCTTTTTCTGTGAGCACTAAGGTGGTTGTTGCTGCTGCTTTTGAAGGGAGCAGGGAGCCGTTCAAACATGAAGCATGCCTCCTCAGCACAAAATGGTACAGTCCAGGAAAAACTTTTCCATTACTTTCTGCTAAAAGTCTAAACTGTCTTGGAGTCTCACTGAAGTGAATGGGCCTTGAAGCAATGATCCGATTACATAATCAGATTTCAATTAGATTCCTCTGAAAACCCCAGCCTGCGATGATAAATTGAGACACTCTCCCTCAGATCATAATGTTTTCTGTTGTATAATACCCCTTCTGACATAAACTATAATACTGCATCTTGTCTCCATTTTACACTCCATTAAAGACCATTATTACCTTTCCCCCCGCTTACAACATTACTTGTAACCTTGTAATTGATGGTGCCGAATTTTGTACTGAATTTTGTTACTGCTTTCAAATCAATAGGATCCAAATAACATTTTCCATTTTGCTTCAGATGCCCTTTTTTTAAGTCAAATTCTGGCTGGCAGCTGAATCCTCAGCTGAATCTGAGCCTTCCAGATTCAATGTGAGCCATAACATGCTGGTGGGTTGTTGCTTTTTACTCTTCTGCATGTTTCAAGTGTAGGTTTTCTTAACGCGTGCTGTGTGCCATCTTCCTAGCTTTTTCACTTTCCTCCCCATTTATGATATCTATCTTGCTAGTCATGTTATCTGTTCTATTTGATTTTCAGTCTCCAAATGCACACTGAAAAACAATAGATTACTGCCCATTTTCTTGAGGGATTTATTTTCAATACAGTCTTTTTGCACATTTAGGGCCAAAGCACAACAGATGCTAAATACATGGTTTCATGTTATGTGTATATGTAAACTATTAGTAGCAGCTGCTCAGATGCCAAATCAGGATCAGGATTGTGGTGAATGAGCGGAGGGAGTTTAATGCAGATGTGGATTTAGGGGAGCACAACTGGTTTGGTTGCACTGGGCGCAGAGCCCCAGGAGTGCCAATGGGGACGTTGCAACTTTGATTTAGAAAGAAGCACAAGAGGCAGAGGGGCGCTAAATTTTGGCGTTGCACAGGGCGCCACTGAAATTTGAGACCCCAAGATCCTCCACGGTTTAATGCTTCTCTCCCAATGCCCCCATGATAACACAAGAAATAGGACCCAAACTGAGCATGCCCTTGAAAATGGTGCAGTGCAAATGAAATTGGGAGAATGTTTTTGTTGTTTCTCAGGAGCAGGGGGCTGTGCTTACCCTATTTTACTGTATGTGGTAGCTGGGGTAGGGGGGTATTTTTATTTACACATTATGTACATAAAAAGCAAGTAAAATCTTGTTCGCACATAACCACAGCGGCCCACCTCTCTCTCTTTGCTGACTCCCAGCCCAGCAGCACCTCTTGGGGTGCCTGTGTGACTAAACGCTATTGCGTAGTAGTGACATAGGTATTCCAGGAAGTGCTGCTGGGCTGGAAGCCAGCATGGAAACAGCTTTGTACTGCTGTGAGCACACACACAGGCCTTTTCTTACACAGTGTTTAAAGAAGAATAAAAATCCCTGAGCTACCTTGATCAGTAAAATAAGGCAAATGCAGCCCCCCACCCCCAATTTTTCTCTCCCTCCCTGCAATTCTCACTGTATCATAGAAAACTGCAGACAGTCACTCTCCAGTTAACAAGGAGATGCAGGGTATTGCAAAATGGAAGGCAAATTTTGGCCCAGCTCTCGTATAGATTAGTCCTGTTCAGGGTTCCCCACAACCAGACATGCCTTTTTCTAGGTTAGTCATTTCCCTTCCCCACCCCTTTATACCAACAGTCAGCATATAAGGTCATAGTCAGAATAGACCCACTAAAATTAATAAACTTAGTCTATTGATTTGGTTGGATCTTTTATCACCCTAAGTGCCCACTGGCCTGTCATCCCCGTTCCTTATATTTCCCTCCCTATTTTTTGTTTTTGTATTTTTTGTGACCCTTGGTACTTTTCTCCTAGTCTCCCACTTATGCACAGATGGACTGTTTTGATTGTTTCCAAATTCAAATAATTAGTTCACTATTACTTACAGAATACAGATAGTAAGATTTGTTTTATATCAGATCACGCCATTCTTGCTTCTGTAAAGCTCCTTCTCTAAAAGCATACGTTACAAATAAGGAATTACTTAAGGATATCAATGGTATTATCACTTGTCTGCATGAGCATCTGTAATGTTTCATGCTTTATCTTGCTTTGCAGGCTCATTAAAAATGTAAATATTTGTTTATATTTATATTTTATTTTCAATGTTTATTAATTTTGAAAAAAGCTTATGCAAAATTCTGCAAAACATAGTGCTGCCAAACAAGATCTGATGACAATATACATTAGTTCATATCATGGGCATAGCCAGGATTTGTGTTAGGAGGGCAGGCTTTATATTGGGGAGGGCAGAACCTCAGTTAGTTAAGTAATTTATTGATTTACTTGATTGGGGGGGAGCTGCCATCTTGCCCCCCCCCAGCAACACCCATGGACCATATACAATTATAGATCACTGTCGAATAGGCATAAAATAAAACCAAAATAAATAAAGCACCGGTATGTTAATGCATGGAACTATTTACAGCATAGACAAAAGGGTTAAATAAGACAGGGCTACAAAGCATGGACCTTATTAGACTTCCGGTCGAAGAGCCGGAGCGATCGGTCGGGGGAAATCTCACTCCGAGATTCCCCGGCCTGGCAGGGGGGAAGGGGAGATCGCGACAGCGCGGCGGCCCCCGAAAATCCCGGGTAGGGCGTCCCGGGACCATAGCGATCCGGTGGAGCTCTCAACGTCTTCCCTGCTCCCCAGTAAACCCTAGTAAGGGTTGCCGAGAGAGAGCGAGGGGAGACGGAGCTCATCGGGTCCACCATTACTCCTGCCAGGCGAAGCTGCGTGACCGGCCGCTTCGAGCTCTTTGATTCCTCTTACAAAAAAAGAAGATTTGGACCACAGAAATAGTGAGTAAAGGAACATTTGGACTTAATTACTCAGGCGTATGGGATTCCAAAAACGGAGGTCGATCCCTCGTCGTTGCGGCAAATGAAACAGGGTACTTTGTTACCGAGGCTAATTGGCTAAGGAAGTTAAAAAGGATAACTTCTGCAACAGTGTACAAAGTTTCCCTTCTCCCTGTGATTTTGGGGAATTTGGCCAAGAAAATGCTGTAAAAATTGTTGGATTACAAAAAGGATTATTGTGACTGAATATGCTGTCATCTGACCTTGAAAAGACTGAAAAAACTCTGAGAGGCACAACCATGGGAAGGATACTAGCTGTATTGCTAGACTTGAGAAGTGAAATCAGAGCATCCACTCAAAGGATGTACAGCTGTCTAAACAAGATCGACACAAAGCTAGCTGCACAAGATAAAAAGCCGGAAAAGGAAGAAAATAACACAATGCCACAGCCTGTGAGAAAGAAGAAATCAAATAGAACTGTGAAAAAGAAGAAATCAAATAGAACACCCAACAGATCAAAATTCAAAGGACATAAAAAAGTCAGAGTTGTCAAAGAAGGTGAAAAGATTCGGAAGACGAAGAGAATGGAGCTGTTGGGGGAGAAAGAAGAACGACCCCCATGGGGGCAGAGGAAATGTGGAGTTGGACTGCAGAGAAGAAAGGAGAGGGGTGAGCAAGGACTATGTTTTTGAAATGGATTACCTTTATGGCTCTAAGGACAATATTTATGGACATGGCAAAGGCTTGTGTGACGAATATGGATTATAAAATTTTTGAATGATTAAGTTAAGAAAGACAATATGGCTAAACAATCCGAGATCGGGGGGAAGAAGGGGGGAGCAAAGAAGGGGAAAGGTAGGGAAAGTGCAGAAGTACCTAGATGCTTAGGTACGAACTTAGGATTTGTAAGTAAATTGATTTATGTATTTGACAATGTGATAAAGAAAAGATAGAAGATGTATGAATTTGACAGGAAGATGATGTATGAACCTGACAAAGAGGATCTATTATGAAACCAACAGTGGGGGAGGTGAGGAAGTCAATTGAAGATGAAATTAAGGAAATTAGAATTGCCTGGCCTACAAAGTGGGGCCAGGCTTAAGCAATGTTATGGAAAAGTAGCAGTAAGGTTAAATGCACAATGAATGGGTATACCTCTGTGAGAGGGGGGGATGATTTGGGCTTCCCACGGTGAGAGGGGGGAAGTATGTAAGTTTAACCGATATGTTATTTGCTTATAAAATTGTAAAACCAATAAAAATTATTTAAAAAACAAAACAAAAACAAAGCATGGACCTTATTATACCAAGAGAATGTAATTAAGCATTCAAATTCCCTGATTCACTGTATCAGCCATATTCATACATAGGCCAAGGGGGTGGGGTCCTTTTCATTTTATTGCTGATGCTTTAATGAGATGCAAATGTTTTTCAGTTATGAAGTTAAGAAAATTTATAAATTATATTACATGTCTGAAGGTTAATACATTTCTTATATCTGACCTGAAATGCAGTGAGTGTTGTTGACCTTTGAATAAATCTGTTCCTTATTCTCTGACTGGTTGCTCTTGAGCTACACTGAGTTTGGAAGCAACGTTCTTGCTGGTCTAAATGTATAGCTAAATCTGAGATGCTTAATCAGTAGGTCAATACATTTGCCTTCTTATTACACAATGTTATGTGATCCTTTTCAAGCAGTCCAGGATGTTTGATGAAGCTACTTTGTCTGAATCAGTGGTTAGCTGTTTGCACACCCCAAGTTTACATCTTCACGGTTCATAAAACCTGGAAAATAGAATGGAGAACAGAAAAAGAGCAGGGCTTCCTGCCGAGAAACTGTGTGCATGTGTACCAGCAACTTAAATGGAATGCAAATACCTCTGTACATGAAAAGCACACGTGGCACCTCAGTATCCAGACTCCTGAAATGAACAAAAATGTTTTAAATAAATATCATTGCACATCACTCCAATCTTTGAGCGGTGGAAGATTCTAGGGGTTCCAGACACTTTACCCAAGGTTCATGTTTCCTTTTGGAAATCAGGCACAGTGGAGACTGTTGTGTCTTTATGATATATGGTTTATTTACACATATATACAACCTAACCCTACAATGGAGGGGTTCACAGCACTCCAAGATAGTCTTGCTTCTCCCATAGCTGCAACTGTGAATTCAAACAGACATCAGCCATGGCTCGGGTCCTTTTCTCAGCTTGCTGCCTTTACCAAACTGCAACCTTTTTCTTCTAGGTCACATCCCAACCAATTCTAAAACTCTGCCTCAAAACTCTGGCATTATCTTCTAACTCAGAGCTGGAGGAGGAGCCCCACCCACTTGCGATCTGGCACAGAGCTTTTGCCTTTTTAATGGCTTTCTTAAGGGGTCATCACCTTCCTTTTGTTCTCTTAATTGCCCATCCCCCCAAGCGATTTCCTGATCAAGAAACAGGGCTGGCTTATATTTTAACATTTCTGGACCCAGGAATTTTTGGGGAATCTGATACCCACAAACTCTTAACAATATATTTGATATGCTTGTTTAGCTAAGTATTTAAGTAAATGACAGGATGACAAAGTAACAACTGAAGTCATACTATAGCCATGTACAGAAGGGCCATAGCTTAGTGATAGAGCATCTTCCTCTGCATGCAGACCAGGATATTCACTTGCCAGGGCAATCTGACTGTCCCTCAATGTATTGGGCTATTTGCACATTGGAAGGAGTTCCCAAATATTGCTATGTAAATATTAGCAAAGTTCAAGCTCATCCCTTCTCAGAGATGGGATGAAACCAGATCGTCCTGTTTAGGCTGGTTGTCATATTAGATTTAATGTTTTCAACTGAGATAACTTGAAACAAAGTCAAGCATGCATTGGATTGTACTGCATAGTGCTCAGTGCTCCTGAGAGCCAGTTCCAGGAGGCACATTCCTACCTTCTGGAATGTGGACAATATAATAATAATAATAATAATAATAATAATAATAATAATAATAATAATAATAATAATAATTTATTATTTATACCCCGCCCATCTGGCTGGGTTTCCCCAGCCACTCTGGGCGGCTTCCAACAAAATATTAAAATACAGTAGTCCATCAAACATTAAAAGCTTCCCTAAACAGGGCTGCCTTCAGATGTCTTCTAAAGGTCTGGTAGTTGTTGTTCTCTTTGACATCTGGTGGGAGGGTGTTCCACAGGGCTGGTGCCACTACCAAGAAGGCCCTCCTACTACCTCCTACTACCCTCCTCACTACCAAGAAAAACCTGTAACTTTTTTGATCTCTCAGTTTCTCATTTTTCCCATCTTAAATTCAGTTATCCACATTTCTGCAGCAGTTTATGATTATTATTTTTTTAAAAAAAATCCTCACAAAGATTTGCCAGCATTTAAGTATGAATTTCTCCCAATAAAGACAGTTTTGCATTTATGCAGTTTTGACTAATGTACAAAATTGGCAAGTTGTTTCCTTTAATTAAATGCATTTTTATGTGCTATTTTCACTAATATATGCATTTGTACACACACTCTCCCCCAAAGATATACATTTTTGTGAACATTGGTTGGCTAGGGAGCTGCATCACCAAGCTTTTTTTGAGGAATAAAGCAATGGGTAGCTGGCAGCTCTGTGTACTGTACAACTCTGGATCAGTTCCCAGGACAATAGGGAAGCAGCATATGACACACATTTCAGGGCATATCACTCACAGGAAAATAGATGAGAACTGGAAAATATAAGATATTGAGCATTAGTGCCTTATGAACACAGAAGCAGAACCAGCATCAGAGGCTTATATTGTTGGGCACCTGCTGAGGCCCACAATCCAGCAAGGAGCCTACTGTCAACCCTAAAGACCTCTGACCCTGCCTGTGCTTCTCATTGTCTCCTGTTCACCTGCCCTATTCCAGCAACTGAGCACATTTCAATATATGGGTACAACAACAAAATTCACACACACACATATGTTTATTCATTTTAAAATATCAAAATCCATGTTAACAAGCTAACAAACATTATGATTAACATTTCTGTAAACAGATGGAAAATATCCATAAATGAAAAACATTTCTTCCATAATAAAAAATATCCACTTTTAGCCAACAAACCTTTTGCAATTGAATCCAAATTGGTAAGATATCAATCACAGAAAGCACATGGATATAGAAATGTTGTCGTTTTTATACCAATTAAATTTCAATCAAAGTAGCAGCATTGCAAGAAGGCAGCCCAAAGCACACATGCATTAATATCTATCAACGCCACAAGCAGATCTTCCTGTAACATGCGCCTTTGATGGAGGTTGTCAGGTTCTTGCCCTTCCAGGTCAGGCAGAGATGAGCCAACTTAAAAGTTGGAGCCAGCTCTTGCAGAACTCATAGCTAGATGCCAGGTACAAAACTGAATTTCATACTATCCCCAATTGTCATGTTGCACAAACAAATAACAGAATGAGAGAAAGTGTGAGAGGAACAGAGGTAGAATAAACAAAAGAAAGGATAGTGTAGACCTCGTTGGTTTTCTTCTGCCCAGGCTGCTGTAAAAAAGTACAAATCTGTTGATCGGTGAATTGTTCAGACTTCTTACTGTGTGTGTATTATATTACGGATGACCTGACTTCCTATTCCAACCAAGATTTATGGTACCTCAAGGAACAGCTTGACCTTAACACTCCCTGGGAATGTATTTACCTTGAGGTCAATAAATCTTGATCCTCATTTCAGTAGAGGTCAATTATCCTCACAATATCATTTCTTTAAAAGGGGGAGTGGCCTTAATAATTCACCAAAGAAGAACATTTTTCAAAACTACAAAATTTGCACTTAAACAATATGAGGGGGCATTTTGGGAAGGGGGAAGTTTATCCATGGAGTCCAAAATGCTTATTATTAATGTATAAATTTTAGTTATTTAGGGGACAGGGCCTGAAACATGGTGCTTTCTTCCTCATAACTAAGAGCCGGCCTTTAGAATAGAAAGGAAGGACATTGCTCTCCCAAAGATACTAAGTCACCCACAGTCAGTAGGTAGGGCATGTTTTGCTCCCACTGTAACATTCTGAAGTGCAGCATTCCCCCACAATTCATTAGAGTTCAAAATCAAACTTGTCCCTACCCACATAGTTGAATTGTGGGTTGTGGTGCTTGGTCACCCTGGTGTGACAAAATGTTGGGTGACTGACATAGAGAATTGTTGGTAATTATGTAAGAGTGACCAAGAACAATATAGAGAAGCACCTTTCTCCCGATGATGCCTTTGCCTTTCTCTGCAACTCTGCTCACAAGTTTAGCTGTTGGCTGGTATGCCCAGTTGAGGGACAGAAAGTAAATGCTTTATTATCATCTGTCAGTGGAATGCATGTGACAAACTGAAGATTTTCTTAATGTTAATTCAGTATTAAGGGAGCATCCGGCACACCCTTGTTGCCTAGCTTCCCGCTGTTGTTCTTGACTGCTGTTGATTACATTCCCATACATTCCCAATCTTGCCTTCTCCCAACCCATACACCTGCAGTGGGACTTCTTGGTCCTCATGCACATCTATGGATTAGGAAAACCTTCAAGACTGGCCTGCATATTAGATAATCACAGGATAGACACCAGTCTCTCAGGAGCACTCCCATTGGATAGCCTCTTTCAGCAATCCTATAGCCCAGGCATAGGCAACCTCAGCCCTCCAGATGTTTGGGGATTACAACTCCCATGATCCCTAGCTAACAGGACCAGTGGTCAGGGATGATGGGAATTGTAGTCCCAAAACATCTGAAGGGCCGAGGTTGCCTATGCCTGCAATACCCCATGGTCATGGTGCCTCGGCCAGTCTCTGAATTGTTGTTGGCTAAGCTAGCCCCATAGCAACATTGCACAAAGCTGAGCACCTGAAGCATTCGGGACATAGTCATGCCACTATTACTTAGTTCAGTGACAACATTTGGCATTCATATGTGGTAGGAGCAGGGCTTTTTTTCAGCTGGTAGGCGCCATTGCCATTCTGAGAGAATGAGGGAGGTGTTCGTGTTTAATTCTGGCATCTCTTTTTCTAGAAAAATAGCACCGGGTAGGAGCCTGTTAAAATATCGCTGACATATTCATTGCAGCAGTTTGCAGACTTGCAGAGTTTATTTGGCTGCTGTGTTGGCACTTTTTTTTGATTTGTTTTTTTACAACCCACCCCAGTCTGAGAATAGGTAATAAAATTATAAAACAAATATTAAAATATGACATTAGGGTTCAACTGGGCCACTTAAACATAGCATAAACACAGCGGCAAATACATTACTCAGTGCAATGCTCTACATTAATTATTATTGTTATTATTACCCAGGCCCTACAGAGGCTTACAGCAATATAGGTAAAAGGTAAAGGGACCCCTGACCATTAGGTCCAGTCGTGTCCGACTCTGGGGTTGCGGCGCTCATCTCGCATTATTGGCCAAGGGAGCCAGCGTACAGCTTCCAGGTCATGTGGCCAGCATGACTAAGCCACTTCTGGCAACCAGAGCAGCACACGGAAATGCCGTTTACCTTCCCGCCGGAGCGGTTCCTATTTATCTACTTGCACTTTGACGTGCTTTCGAACTGCTAGGTTGGCAGGAGCAGGGACCAAGCAACGGGAGCTCACCCCATTGCGGGGATTCGAACCGCTGACCTTTTGATCGGCAAGCCCTAGGCTCTGTGGTTTAACCCACAGTGCCACCCACGTCCCTACAGCAATATAGAAATACATAATTAAAATCAGTTAAAACAGGATCAGTTAAAATAATAGGATTGCCCTTAAAAGTATATATCTTGGGTTTCAAAGGTCAGAGTGAATAGGTGTGTCTTCAGCATATGATGAAAGCTATACAATGAAGGTGTCCCCAGCATCTGGTATGTAGAAGTATACTGCTTCTGAGCATGGAGGTTCTATTCTATTAAGGCTGGTGCTTTAGACAGCTGACTTTCAAACAGGATAATTCTATGGCCCTGCTCATCAGTTACTTCTATGTAGGGCATTCACACACAGAAGCAGCAGGGCCAGTTTGCTGTCCCTACCCCGATGTACTGAATCTGCCACTTGGCAGCAGCAATGTTTCTGAATACCAGTTGCTAGAAACCACAGGAGGGGAGAGTGCTCTTCTACTTGAATCCTGCTTCCTGGTTTCCCACAGGAATCTGCTTGCCACTGTGAGAACAGGATGCTGGACTAGATGGGCCATTTGGCCTGATCAAGCGGGCTCTTCTTATGTTCTTATGCCCCTCAGCATCTGTATCTGTATGTGACATAATTCCCATGGAGTACTCTGATTCAGACCAGGAGCAGCAAGCACTTGAGGAATGGGAGTCAGAGGGAATGAGACAACAGAGTAGAGTCCAGTTGATAGAGCCTCCCTCCCACTAACCTCTGGATGTGCCAAGCTCTACTGTTGAAGCAGGAATCCCAGATGCTTCCTCTTCCATGCCTGTGGAGAGGCGACTGCCAGAGACTGTGGCAGATGCTTCCCCACCAAGGGGCAGGGATGACTCCATGGTGTGGTCTGATGTGCCACAGTGGGAGGATTTGGAGGTGGAGACACGCCTGGCATTCTCCCAGGGAGAAGAGAAAAGAGGAGATGTGACCCCCAAAACTTACAACCTTATATCTTGTAGGAGTCCCTGTACTGTATTTGGCTCTTTCCATGCCACTGAATCTGCTGCAATAAGTATCCCTTACTTATATGTAATGCACCTGCTGTCATGTTTTGGGTGTGAGCCAGGACAGTATGTGGACATTTGAAGAGGAACTTCTGGGTACTAATCACAGGGAATCCCCGATTTGTGAAGGGGTTCCTTTATAAATGTGCATGCTCAACACCCAAAAATTAGAATTGGAGCTAGGATGGCCACATAGCATCAGAGTGGTGCCAGTGGTGTGGCCCCAATCCTTCTTTACCCTTTTACCTTGCTACATATGGGTAGCACAATGATAGAGCTTTAGAGACCTCATATTATTGTTGGAGCACTACAGCCCCCAAAGACCTGTGTTATACATGCATACACTTATAAAACCATCGCTAACTATGGAGTGGTATTTTGAATGGAGATGGCATTATTATTCCAGTGGAAAGAAGGTACAGAGCAACCATAGCTTTCAGTGTATCAACATGCTTCTGTTTTCTTTCAAAGTCTATTAGAATGTCAACAGGATCTCACGCGACCAAGTTTTGCTTTTGGGTGGAACTATAAACTACCCTTTAATCTATCTAATATTTGCTCACCATAACCTTTCTTTATGTGTATGCATATAAAAGCTGTGAAGTGATTGTATTACAAACCACAGGAACAAATAATCCTAGCTGTTGGGGGATTGCTTTTTCACTTTGATTCATGTCTGTCCACATAGAACAGGGGTCAGCAAACTTTTTCAGCAGGGGGCCGGCCCACTGTCCCTCAGACCTTGGGGGGGGTGGACTATATATTTTTTTTGGGGGGGGAGAACAAATTCCTATGCCCCACAAATAACCCAGAGATGCATTTTAAATAAAAGGACACATTCTACTCATGTAAAAACACGCTGATTTCCGGACCATCCGCAGGCCAGATTTAGAAGGTGATTGGGCTGGATCCCGCCCCCGGGCCTTAGTTTGCCTACCCATGACATAGAATCATAGAGCAGGAGGGGTGCTTGTAAACCATCTCCCCCAGAAAAGAAAACCCCACTGCACCCCCAGGCAATTGGTTCCATTCTTCAATTGGAACTCTTTAGAATTTCTATTCTTGAAACAAAATCTATTCTCCTGTCACTTAGAACTAGTCGTGCTCCCTGGGGCAGCTGAAAGTGAATCTTTGCCTTCTTCTACATGACAGTTCTTCAAGTATTTAGAGAACGCCATCATATCCTCCTTTAATAGTCTTTTCTCCAGGTTAACCAATTTCTATGAACATTTCCTCATAGGTCTTTTTTCCTTACTGCTGATCATGTTGGGTGCAGTTTTCCAATCAGCTGTGCCTCCGCCTGATGGAATTATCCTCTAACCTACAATTAACCAGTTTCCTTAACCAAAATACCACAGGGAACGTTGTCAAATGGTTTGCTGAAATCAAGTGAAATTACGTCCAAAGCATTCCAACAGCCCACCAAGCTAGTAATAAATAAAGAAATAAGAATAGTCTAGCAGAATTTGTTCTTGGCAAATCCATGCTGGCTTCTAGGAATCACTGGGTTGTTAAAAAGTTGCTGGCAAACTGACTCTTTTATAATCTGCTATAGCATCTTCCTGGTAGCAGAGTCTGATTGACCCATTTATAGTTTCTGGGATTCTCTTTTCTCCCCCTGCCTTTGAAGATTGGGACAACATTTGCCTGTCTCCAGCTCTGTTGCACCTCAGCTGTACTCCTGGATTTCTCAAAGATGATAAGCAGAGGTTCTCAGAGTACACCAATATGTTCTTATGCTGTCATCTGAAGACTTGGACTCACCTGAAGGTATTTCCTCACCCCAACATCTGTTGAGGGAAGAAAAATCATGACATTTTAAATAGCAGGTATTTTTGATTTAATATATCTGCTTGTGAATTTGGCTAAATTAAAAGGAAAGGTTCCTCTTATTCCTATGCTATGAAAGACTTTGCAGTGTGAAGAAGTCACACAATATCCTGAGAGATCCCACCCACCCTGCTCACAACCTCTTTGCACTGTTGCCTTCGGGCAGAAGATACAGGACGATGAAAACTCGAACCACACGCCTTCTGAATAGTTTCTATTCAAGAGCTTTGATTGCACTAAATAATGATCTCAGGGCCAGTAGTAAGAAATAGCAAGCAGTGAGTAGTAAGGAATGAGATAGGTTTTAGGTTATGTTATGCTTTTAATAGGTTATGTTACATTCTGGATTATGTTATGTTTTAATAGATTATGTCTTAATAGGATGAGAGTGTTGGAGATATGTGCAAATGTGTACGGTAAATCCGGTCTTTGGGTGTTTGATTTTCGTTGTTGTGTATACTGTGTATATACGGACAATGACAATAAATTTATCTAATAAACAGTGACACAAATTCAGTTCTCAGATCTGCTAGTGAAACTCCATTAAAGCAACCAATAGTTCAATATGCTGATGACAGGTAAGAGAATTCTGTATAAAACCAGTATCTCCATCTTGATGCGGCAAGGGTTAACAAAGTCCTCACTAACTTTGCCTTCCCCCAATCCCCAACGTCTACTGAAATACAACATTTCTCCTGCAATATTTTACTTAGTTTGTGTACAAAGAAAAGGATTGCTTAGCCTTCCACTGCTCCGTGTGGACAGTCCACTTTTCGTTGACATACCCAACTGTCATACCCTTCCCATCAGTTTCTCTGTGCACTCATGCTCACAAGCATGGTCCCATCTTGATTCCTCACTACTGGCTTGTGGTTCCCATCCATTGTTTTGTTCCAGTACTCCTAGGATACTTGTCCCTTTAAAATTCTTAAGAACGCAAACCTATACACACTTTTATCTTAATAGGGCTTACTTCTGAGTAGACATTCCTAGGACTGCACTGTAAGGAAGTTATTTTATTATTTGCCTTCTGGATTTTGAAATGAGGCAGAAAGAAGGGGAGACAGAAGGAGAGGAAACTACTAATATATGTTTTATCCAACTCTAATTCTTTTGTCCACCCATGTCCATTATACTGCAGCTGGGTTTACAGTATCATGAACATCATTCCAGATTGGAATTATGGCCTCTTAAAATCATGTCTTAATGGAATGCACATGCAATTTATAATTTCTGGGTGTTGGGGGCAGAATATAGCATTTAGAAGAACCTTGTCACCTGGTGAAACATTCTTTGGGGTGTAACCATTCGGTTAGCATCATTTTAGCTAATATTTGCACATTAAGGGAGAAAGAATGGAATGGGTGTGCATGTATGTATGTTGCTTTGTTTGCTCTGCCTTGTAGGATTAGGTGGCTATTCAATAGTGTAGAAAATTGTTCCAGGGTAACATTGCTAATAATGCCTAGATTCTCCAGCTCAGGGGGGGGGGGACTTGTGGCCCTCCAGATGTTGTTGGACTCCAACTGCCATCTGCCTGAGACAGCATGGTTATCAAAGATGAGAATTATAGTCCAGCAGCACCTGGAGAGTCGCAGATTGGTTGTCTCTGCCCTACATGAGTGCACCTCAGCCCAAATGCAACGAATCAAGGATTACATACAGTAGAACTTCACTGCAGTAGGATCCATTTTGTGGCTTTAGTTCATAGCATGAGCAGAATGTTTTTCTGCCAGCTATAATTCAGAATAGTATGTACACCTTCTCTTGGACAAGCATTTGAAATAACCTGGAATCCATGCCAAGATAAGAAGATGCAACTCATTCACTCAGAGGGTTTACCTGCGAATTGTTACCTGGGAAGATCAGTCTCAAGCCCCCTACATACAGGTGGACTCTTACTAATTCTAGATGACAGCCAAGGTGTGCCAGTTTTGCATGTTAGCTTGGTATTGCGGATATTTTTTTTAATGCTTTTTGTCAGAGGATCTTGGAAGACTGGTGTCCTGAAGACAGGGAGCAGATATCGATGTGCCAACTTCCTCCTTGCACAAGAAAAGATTAGCTACCCGGATATAGAGCAATAGTTACAAAACTATTCCACATTTTTGGTAACTAGTTGAATTAACTTCACTGCTACTAAATGATCGATTAATGGATAGTTTGCTTTGCATCAAAGAATAAATAAAATTATGCCTGCTGTTGATTAGAACTTGGAAGGGTATGCTACAAAAAAGTTTTGTAGTGAAATATTAGGCTGCCTTTGTTGGCAAGAAGTAAGTTACTTAAGTCCATTGAATTTAATGGTTCTACTCCCTCAAGGGTTGAAGAGACCTGACAGAGGAATACAAGGTAATGTGTTCCTGGTAGTAATCTGGTCCCAAGTTTTTCAGGACATCACATGACAATAGTATGATCTTTAACTTGGCCCAGTAGCATATCAGCAGCCAATGAACTTATTTCAGTGCAGGTGTTATGCATGGTCAAGAGGAAAATCCCTTTAACAGCCTTGCTGTGGCATTCTGTATTAGCTGCATCTTCCAGACCAACCTTAAAGGGAAAGCTCACATACAGCTTATTGCAGTAATCCAATTTGGAGATTACCAATGCCTGGGCTACTATGCCCAAGCCTCCTGCACATGTTACTTGCATGAAGGGGGCATCATCTGGTTGCCAGGGGATGACGCCTCACTCCTTGCCCCACCCCTATCATTGGGCACAATGACTGATCCTAATCTGTAGATGTCCACAGGTGAACATACATTTCAGGGAGTTGGACTGGAAGACCCCGGGGGTCCATTTCAGCTCTACCATTCTATGATTCTGTGAACATGTTGTCTGCAGTGAAAAAGCCTACATGTTGACATCCTCAAAGGGCAAACTGCTAGTATTGGGCAGTGTGTAATTTTACTCCTGGCAAGCTATAACAAAACATTTCCATAAACCCCACTTTGCTGTAAAATATAGCATGTATATAATAAGATAATTGCCATAAAGAATGCCCAGTGTAATCATTTCTGCAGAGCACCTTGTTTCATGTGGAGTCATGTGAAACTAAGTCTGCTTATATCCTCCCCTTCTTTGAAGAATTTGTTCTGTATCACTGTGCCGGGAAGGCTGTGAAAAATAAAATGTCACTCAGGTGGATTTTATTTATCTTGGAGGCGGTGTGCTGACATCCTTGTATCTTAGAGACACTTTTGAAGTGACATTTCTTGATCATTGCTGGTGGCTAAAATAATGATTTCATTTACAATTGGAATTCTTCTCTCTTGATCCCCGCTAAGCCTGAAGAAAGGTATCTTTCCTAGAAATCATGACAGGCAAGGGATCAAAGGCAAGTTGCTTGGGGAGCCCTTCAGCCAGGAACAATACTTGAAAATACAGAAGTTTGATGGGAAATGCCCACTCAAGGCCAACTCCTGCATGACTTTTTTGTACATAATGTGATGGGAGGGAAAGAGAAGTCTTGAATGTGCAGCAGGGCTGGCCTTTTCCATAGGAATTTTCCCAGGCCGTCCTCATGTCTTCACCTTCCACAGTGCTTATTTGTTTTTTATTTATTTTAAAAAAAATCTATCTTGCCTTTCTGCCTCAGTAAGAGGCACTCTAGGAAGCTCCTAAGTGAACTACCGTGTTTCCCCTATTTTAAGACACTGTCTTATATTTTTTTTTCCTCAAAAAACACAGGGTGGCTTATTTTCAGGGGATGTCTTGGCTCCCTGAGCGCCAGGAACAGGAAGGAGGGGCTTAGGAGGCGACGGGGACAATGGCAGCACTATGGCTTATTTTTGGGGTATGGCTTATTTTTTGCAAATGTGATAAAAACCTGCCATGGCTTACTTTATGACTACGTCTTAAAAAAGGGGAAACAGGGTATAACAAACAAACAAGCAAACAAAAATTAAAAATGCATTCAAGCCAAAATGGGGTGGGGGAATCAAAGCAGAAAAAACCTACCTGTACCCAAGCTTTTTCTGCTTTGTATTTGGCATCATCTGGATTTTTTAAAGAAACTGTTTTACGTTTTTATTGTAATGTATTATTTTTATATGTGCTGTATGCTGTTAAAAAGTGTGAGTCACTTGAAGACTTTTGTGTGCAGCATACAATAAATAAAGAAATAGTTGATATAAACCAAAGAGTAATGTTGGAGCAAGCAAAAAAGTCAGGAGTAAAACCAAAAGATTTGTGGTTACAAATAACATCAGATTGGGAAATAGGGGTTCAACCTGTTTCAGAGGGAGTCACTCCATTTGAGGACTCGGATTTGCAACTTGAGGGTACCCCTTGGATTCAGCCCTGAACCCAAATGCCTAGGTTTCAGCAGTGGCCAGGAACACTTTTGAACAGTTGAGACTTGCTGCCAGTGCACCAACTACTGTACTCCTGTTCCTGGAGATTTCAGACCTGACCATGATGACACACACCTTAGTTATAATAGAGGCAGCTTCTGCCACTGAGCCTAGTCTCCAGTGAAGCACTGTGACCACATCTATGTCACAGTTAGAGGTTAGAACCAAAGAGGGTCCTACTTCAGAGAAGCTGTAAAGTGCAAGTATTTTCTTATCTGACCTTACGAGGCAGCAACTGAGAAGGAATCTTTACTAATTATTAATGCTGTATAAAGGAACACTGTTATTTCAAAGGCAGGGGGATAAGATGACATGAAGAATGAATTCATTATCACACAATCTCTGTTAGTGAGCATTTCAAGTTTCGGTTCATGGCCATGGCCTCAATTTTATTTTATTTTTAATGTGGGTAAAATACAGGACCATAAGAACTAATATGAATCTTGCCATTCAGTGGGACATCGCTTGCATCCTGGGACTCTGACTGCTACCAAAGTGTGAGGAATAAAGTTCAGCGCCTGATTTATTGCTCCCCCTCCTCTTCCCCCCATGGTTGCCACATATAGCTCATCTCCATAGCTCATCTCATCATCTTTTCACCTGACAGTCGTATTTTGAGAAGGATTTGACGTGGATCCTTGCTGACGCACTCAGCCTTGGTAACATGGCACAGTGTACAAGCACGTCACATTGTGATGCAGCCAGCGCCACACCTCAAATAGGCTGGTAGGCATGACCCATAATAGCAAGGTCTGTCTGCTTCTTTTGTGTGATTTCTGTTTGCCCAGTTTGCTGCTACCTAGTCAAGCTGAAGTTGATTAAAGAATTTCAACGTAAAGAGACGCTGATGTTTCTCTTGGCTTCTAGATCATGAAAGGAAGGATAAAGCTGTCATCCGGGGGTGCCTGGTACCCACTGGTAGGGTGAAAGGCAGGGAGATCAACAGTGGGTGGAGCCAGGGTTAACTACAGGCAGAGCCAGCTAATTCTGGTTTTGTCTGTATCCTCCTCCCTGCTGAGTTCTACATGGGCAAAACTGAGACTAAGGAGAAGGAAGCTGACAGTCTCGTTGTAAGTAAGAAGGCAGGCAAGAGGAACTAGTTAGAGCAGACTGAAGTTGGTGGAGCAATGCCCCATTTGCTCTAACTGACCAGTCTCCATTACTGGTAATTGTGGTCCACTGGTCCATTGCTCCATTACTGAGGTTTCCACCCACATTCTGACATGTTGCGGAGATTTGCAAAGGATTTCATAGCAACAAGAGACTCAACTCCCATAGAATTTATATGCTTCCTTTTTCCTTCAAGACTACGCTTGCTCAGTATTTGTTTTGTTTTTTTTCAAAACAAGGGCCATAGCTCAGTGGCCGAGCATCTGTTTTGCATGCAAAAGGTCTCAGGTTCAATCCCTGGCATCTCCAACTGCGACTGGGAGCCTGGGAGAAACCCCTGTCTGAAATCCTGGAGAGCTACTGCTGGTTAGAGTAGACAGTACTGACCTAGATGGACTAATGATCTGACTCAGCATAAGGCAGTTTCCTATGTTCATAAGACTGAGGGTGGATTTATACTGCCTTTTTTAAATGGTGAGCAGACATAATTTCTCAATTTGGCCACAAGTGAACTGCGTGGCATGTTGAGCTATTCATATGACCTCAATCCAGGTGGAACTCTACCAGAATACCATGGGGGGAAATGATCATACAAATTCACTTTCAATAGTGGTTCTCTGGAGAGTAGAATAGTATCACACAGTCATACCCTCCAACATGTTGAGTCCCCAAACAGGGATGCACATCTTCCTGTCCGGGCTCCTGTGTGAGTTGTATGACCTGTGTGAGGTGACAGAGCACAGAAGATGCACTTTTTTCAGCACTGTGCTCTCACAATGTCCCAAAACTTGCATTTTGGTGCACCATGTTAGACTGTGGCCTTGAAAAAAGTGTGTTGTTGTTTTTTTCTGGGCAAGATCTCGGCACAAAATCACAAGAGATCCAGACCCCCCAAGTCTCCCTATTTTCCAGGGACAGTCCTGGATTTACAGAAGTCGTCCTGGTTTTTTATTTGGTTCTGGAATGTCCCACTTTTCCTTAAGATGTCCCTATTTTCATTGGAGAAATGTTGGAGAGTATGGAGATCACGTTGCCCAAAATGACCGTTGTTCTCTGGGGGGGGGGGACAACAGGGTGCCTCGGTTTTTCCAGGAAACTTGTGGGGTATGCATAGTACTGGCTGATGGGGCAGTGTGGGTGGGCCATCCTTTCTCACTGCTAGTTACGAAGAGGAAGAGGGGTGAAGTAACAGGCAGCTCAGTGTGGTGCGGGGGCTTATAGACAACTCACTGCTCTTGCCACTGCACCTGCACTGTGTCAAGCTCCCTGTAACTGGCCACAATTCACAATATTAGGAAGCCAGGTGGGCAATGCCACAATGGCGGCCTCTGCTGGTATCACAGGAAGCATATTCAATGTAAACCAGCTCTTAGTGACAGACTGCTGGAACTGAGTCAATGCCAATATAGTAGCTAAGCTCCCTAAAATATGGGGGGGCAGTCTCCAGAAGGATCCCGGTAACACTTTGGAGCTAATGAAGGTACTTTTGTCAGCTCTCCCAGTAAAAAAGAGCAACAGGTAGAAACAACAAAGTTGGAACTGGGCACTTTGTATTACATGAATGGCATCTTTTGTTAAGTAATACGTAGTACCTAGCAATAGATTGTGGACTGGATGGCAGGGATTAGGTTTTGGATGGCTACATGGCATTGCTGTCCTGTAATTGTAAGCAATGTGATATCCTTGGGGAAGGTAATTCAGGGTTATTTTAACTAGGGTTTCAATTTTTAATTGGTCTAATTGGTTGATTCTTTAAATATTGATGTTGTTGATTTTTTTGATGTACCAATAGCACGAAATAATAAAGTTTAATTAAATAATAAAGTTTAATTAAAAAATGGGAAGCAATCAACTGACAAAGTCAAATTTTAATGGGTGGGGGGGTGAACATTCAGAGCACACATCTGTTGTTCCAGCTATAGTGGTTCTGACCATTAACTGTGATACAGTACCTAATAAAAATAAAACATTGTCAATGGGCCCTTTCTTCTGACAAATATTAGGAACAATTTTCATTTAATTAGTAGTAACTAGCAACAATACCTCAAAAGGACATCTCTCTTAAAGTCTTGGTAATGTACAAATTTAATCTATTAATGAATTGATCCGTTTATTAAAAGGCAGGTTATTAATCAACTTTTTCTTTTAAAAAAGCACAGCATAATTTTCTACAATAATACAAATGGTGTCAAATCTCATTATATTTACAGATATTTTGCTCTCATATTAGTTATATCTCTTACTTACAGGTGGTTCTAAGTTGTTGCCGAATATCTGACAGGAGGGAATTCTAAAGGGTATGTGCCACCACACAAAAGGACCATTTTCTCTATCACATGGAACAGACTTCTCAATAAGGTGGTATCTGCAGGAAGCTCTCTTCTGCAGGGCGCAGCTATCACTTGGGTGTCTGAAAGGGAGATGATATTTTAGGTGGTCGTTACCTGAAGTAGACACCTTCATTTCTTCTAATCCAGGATCACTTCTCTACCATCCATTTAAAGCACCCTTAAACAACTTTAACAGCCATGGCTTTTTTTCCAAAGAATCCTGAGACCTGTAGTTTGTTAAGGGTGCTGGGAATTGTACTCTCCAGATGTTGTGAACTATAACTCCCATCATCCCTGACCATTGTCCATGCTGGCTGGGACTGATGGGAGTTGTAGTCCAAACTTCTGGAGGGCACTACATTGGGTATTTCTGTCCTAATGGTTTCAGTTTCTTGGGCTGCTAGAACAAAGATATTTTATGAGTTTTCTGACAGATATATTAAATGTCATAAGAAACTTCATGCTCATGTAAATACTGATACAGGAGCTGGTCACACACAGTCTTCCAATGTCATGGAAAAGAAATCTGAGAAATAATCGTTTGGGTAAGCAGTAGCTTTTAAACTGATTGCTAAAGCAAACAAATTGCAACACCATGAAAAGGAAACAGGTGGTTTTATTGTGCAATTTTGGAATGGTAAGTTAAAGCATGACACCACCTCGGGGAGATATTCCCTTTTGAAAGGCCAACAAATATATATATATATATATATTGCATACTCATACATTCCAAGTCTTAGAAATGCTCTGTGTCCATCTCCTGATGTTAACTTGTCAGGTGACTGTGCATTTGATGGCAGTGTTCATCTTAATGTTGCCAGCAGTGATCAACAACTGTCTAGTTTTGTCAGTGCTGTTCTGCACTTTTGGAAGGAGAGTTCACTCATATAAGAAAGCCAGTGGCCCTTCTAGTCCAGCATCCTGTTCTCCCAGTGGGATTTTAAAGCAGCAAGGACTATAAATCAACCTTAATATTATATTTCTCATTCCAGAAACCAAAGAAATTGAGTTTTTCCCCATTATTATTATTATTATTATTATTATTATTATTATTATTATTATTTGCTTCCTCTCCCTAGCCTTAATAATACCTTATGAGTTGTGCTACTTGTTATTAAAATAATAATAAAATAAATTGGGGCTGCAAACACTTCCTTGAGAGTAAGCTCCCAGTGGGGCTTACTTCTGAGTAAATGTGCATAGGATTACCGGTATGCTCCACACTGTTTGTTTCTTTTCCAAAGAAAAGCAACATGACACATGATTTTAGCTGTCTTAATTTCCTGATAATAAGAGTACTATCAACCCACACTTTCCTTATTTTGCAGAGAGCAAGTTTTTTTTTCTTTTTAGATGGCTTCTCCATTTCATAGAAAATCTAGGCCAAAAAAAGAGTAAGACTTACTTAGTTTAATTTTTTATTTTGTTTTGACTGCATATAAGGAATGTTACAGGACAACCTTATCCCACCCAAATGTTGATGGCTGGATGAGTGGGGTAAGATGATGCACAATTACCTCTGTTGTCCTATGCTGGTGGAGAGGAGTGCTGCTGGTGTGTGTATGAAACAAAATTAAAAAATTAAAAAAATTCCTTCCAGTAGCACCTTAGAGACCAACTAAGTTTGTTATTGGTATGAGCTTTTGTGTGCACGCACACTTCTTCAGATTGTGTGTGTATGTTTGTGTGGAAGGGGAGCGGGTTCTGCACAGGCAGGCAGTAAACTACCACTATTTGCCTCACACATAGAATCATAGAATTATAGAGTTGGAAGGGACCCAAGGATCATCTAGCCCAACCCCCTGCAGTGCAGGAATTTCAACTAAGGCATCCATGACAGGTGGCCATCCAACCTCTGCTTAAAAACCTCCAAGGAAGGAGAGTTCACAGCCTCCTGAGCGAGTCTGTTCCTGTGTTGAACAGAAAGTTCTTCCTGGTGTTAAGTTGGAACCTCCTTTCTTATATCTTGAACCAATTGGTTCACTGCCTGCCTGTTCACCTGTATCTCCGCAATGTATAAGTGTAACCAGAGCACAAACTTTTCTTTTTTAAAAAAATGAATTCGCTCCAATCCACATAGAGTGTCATGAAATAGGTATCTACATGCCCATAATAATATGTAATATTTTACCTTCTAGTGTTTGCTCTGGATAAGTACAATTGGTTAATAGTAAGCTGACAGGTAAATCATAGTTGTTGCATATACCATTGTGCTAATTGAACTAAAACTTGCATGATTAAGTTGGTTCTCCCCCCCACAAAGAGGAATCAGATAAAATTCAGAGAGCTGCTGCCTGTTTCAGATACCTATCTGTAAAAATGAATACACAGCTTTTGAGAAATCATGGGTAGCTGCAGAATCTTTATGCAAAAGCCTTGAGCATGAGATTCAATTGTGCTCAAGACCAATGTGGCTTAAAAACAAAGCTTTTATCACACTACATTCACATCCTTCCTTTTTGCCATGAAGGTCAAGGTAGCCTCTACATCTTCCCCTGTCCCCATTTTATCATCATAACCTTGTGAGTTGGGTTGGGTTGGGTTGAGAGAAGTCATGAAGTTGGTCCAAGGTCACCCAGCTTCATGACTGAGTGGAAATTTGAACCCAGGTCTCCCAGCTCCTAATCCAACACTGCAACCATTACACAACACCAGCTACAGTGTGGAACACAATTTAGAACAACTGTTAAATCAATTTCTTTTGAGATAATTGAGTTGTTCTGGATATCTGCTAGTGTAATGATTATGTCTATTTAGAATATAATTATTTTGCCTAGTAAACCATTGGTTTTGAAATCTTGGCCCTGTTTTTTTGCTGATCTCCCTCAAATGGCTGTTCAATACCAAGGATTACACTGAGAAGATATATGTGTTGTCTGGAATAGGCATTTTATATCAGACTTTGGTTTATTAAGTTTAAAATATAATTGAATCATAAAGTGGTCCGTTCTCAGACAATTCTTTTTGAAATGTGACACTGTGGTAAATTGTGTATGCACTGCCCTCTAGTGCCTTTCCATCAGCATGTGATGGAAACATCTTTTGAAATTTTTTTGCTTGATATGTACAATGCACTAACGGTATTGCTAACTCCTTTAATCAGAACAGCTCAAGAGCTGTTTGTTAAAAATAAATTGTACATTTAAAACATTTAATGCATTTCTTCCTACAACCGTATCTGGATTGACATCTGGTCTGTGTTGCCTAAACCAGAGACACCTTGCTTGTGACTAAGGACACATCAAGGCTGTCACTGTTTTACAGGTAGAATTAAATCACATACTGGATTTGGCACTATTTCACATCAATTCTGCTTCCCCAAAATGTTGGTCTCTTTGCAATAAGGAAAGTGAAAGGGAAATGCTTTGGAAACTGTGTGATAATAATGGCTTGCTGGGATGCTGCATAACCTCCTCAGAAACAAATGAGAATGAATGATAATGCTGCATAAACTCCATGAGAACTTTGTGCAAGAAAATCAGGATGGATGCTCAATAAACAGACTGTTTGGAAACCAGTAAGAACTCAGCAGCAGACAGTATGTACGCCGAATAAACTTCGCAACTTTCAGCATAAGATGCAAGCTTCATCAGTTCACAAAGATCTTTAGTTGTTTTGGTGTGTTCTTTTTTTTAATGCAGTGGCTTTTAAATTGCTATATTTGGGTGAGCAGTGTCCAATATGTGAACTGGTCCAGTTGACATCTGAGCTATGGGTGTGTGGCATAACAGCTATGGCAGAATTGTGATCATGTGTACTGCTATGCCAGTATTGTGGTCATTATATTGCTGAGGGGAAACAGTGGCTGCTGGTCCACCTGAATGACACATGGAATTGGTGTACATCACAAAGGCAGATCAGAGTAGTAAAAAAAAAAATTAAATGACACAACAGGTGCAAAATGCTAAAATTTTATTAATCATTGAAACTGTTCGCTTTAAGAAACAAATAAAAACAGCAAAAGGTAAAGATATCCCTCAACCAGGCATCATTTGACAGATGGTGCTAATACAGAAGAAAATAGTCTACTTTCCAGAAACAAATAAATAGTAATGGTACAACGTTAAAAAATAATTCATTGTCCTAGAACAGAATTTATATTATTGATATTTACTACTTTGGTTTAAAAAGTTCTTCATATGACCATTTGGCAAATATATCTATATATCTTATGTTCATTTTGTAAACATTTATATTTAAAAAAATCCAGATCTTCATACAATTAATATGCTGATGATATCATGTAAACAGTCTTTTTCAGCAGCAGCCATACTTCATGGGGAGTTTTTTGCACAAAAATAGATCTACAAATAATATCTGAGTATTATAGCCCCACAGCCTTTGAGAGGTTGAAGTTTGTAGAAGAAGGAACTTGGGGGGGGGACACAAAAAAGGCTGACCAAGTTATGAAAGTGAGATCCAACTTTTGCAAAGGTGATGGAGAACAGACCATGTTGACCAATGGAACTGAAATGGAACTGGACACTATGAGTAGCTCTTTCTGCTCCAGAGTTATGGCTGGTTTGTGCTACTTGGTGGTGGAAATCCTTCTGGGTATATTAGAAATGCCAGTGTCTATACCAATGCTTTGTTAATATTGGCATCATAACTTCACAAGAGTTTGTTTCCCACCCTAACCTTTTATCATGCCAAATACTTTCCTCTCCAAGTTATTTGTAACCGCACAGTGTAGTCTCACAAAGGTCTTGCCCCAAGAAAAGTGTCACCTAGAATTTCTAATTGTTTGACACCCCAAAGAAAAGAGAATACTTTTCTGCCAAGAGTAGATTTAGAAGAAGAAAAATTCATCTGTATGTTCAAGTTGCTGCATTGGATACTTTTTATTTCAAAACAGCAAGATTCATTTTAATTTATCTTCTGTTAATTATTGGTGTTGGTCATTTAAAAAATGTCTAGGTCAGTCCTGGCTCCTGTTTTTATTTCTAGCCAAGCTGCTGTTCTTCTTGCTGCTGCTGCTGCTGCTGCTGCTGTTCTTCCTGCTGCTGCTGCTGTTCTTGCTCTCCTGGTGTCGGACTGGGCTTTACATCACATTGATTGCTCACACAATCACATGAGTCAACATGGATGTATGAATATTCAATGGTGGAGCGATCAGGGCATATCAGTGTCACTTGCCTCTCGCTGGTTTTGGTTTCCTTACAGCATGCACATGTGTGATCCAATGTGTTAGCCTCAGAAGAGTATCTAAGAGAAAACAAAGAAGACTTTAGCTGCTGCAGAATCAAGTCCACCACTCACACCAACCCGCAGTGTCATCATTCCACTTTTGTTTGTATTGGAAGCAATCAGTCTGACATGGTTCATTTAGAATAGACTGAGTATTGGTGTCCATTTAATTCTATTGCCTGCAGTCACACCTAAGTTTGCATTAGAGATAAATTGAGTTTTGGGGAAAGAATTGTTAAATACTGGGCCTGCAAGTACCATTGTTGAGTAAACGATTGCTCTCAATATTATGGCCCACCTCAAACTCCATAACAAACTTATATGCAAATCGCGAGATCACAATATAATCTATCACACTGCATGCTTTGAAAAGTGGGTATAGTCCCTGGGCCAATCTCCCTCTATCATACCATTTAATATTAGCAAGTCCCTCCGCCTTACAACTTGGGCTAAACAAAGCCCTGAATAATTACATCTATGATCTTTAGACAGACAGGAGGTACCTCTGGCTAAGAAAATACCTGGTTCCAGAATCTGATTGTAATGGGTGTACAAATTTAAATCGTTTACTCCCATATGTGCGTTAAAAATCCCCTGCAATGATAAACACTGCAGTAGGATATAGGGATTCTATATAATTCTCTAGGTCTGTCCAGATAGTATTTACAGTAGTTTTTTTTTGACAAGAAAGTGAATAGCCTGATGTTACCTGTCAAATGAGTATATAATTAAGCTCAAAAATGAAGTGCTCTGCTTCCCAGCACAATTTTCCATGGCTTGCTAACCTGGACTTCAACTGAATGACCCCTGGACTATTTATTGGGTGTTAGAGTTTGAGAGTGAAAGTTGTTCCCCGGGGGAGGCAGCAATGCCCACTTTTCTACTTACATTGAAGAACTGCCGCAGTGGCCTTCGCAGTACCGTAATTCGACAGGTTCAGTAGCTTCACATCCATTATGTCTGATGAGACTTGTGATGTTCCTTGGAATACAATCTCCCGCTGTGAGAGGGGAGAACAACCAAAAACAAAAACCATCATGACTGTGTGCTCACAAATACTGCCTAACAGAAGACTGAGTAGGGTAAGGTGGTGTGTGTGTGTACGCACGCACGCGCATGTGCAAACTGTCGAAAATGCCAATTTTTTTTTCCAGCCGGAACTCACTGGAACTCAGTCGCAGGCCCTCTCAGGTGGGCACCATTGCCATTTTAAGAGAACAAGGGAGGCATTCCTGCTGAGTTCTGGCACCTCTTTTTCTAGAAAAAATAGCACTGGGTAGGTCCATCATAATCAGAACCCACGTCTTGACGCACTGGAATGTCAGGAAAGGAGGAAAGGACGATAAACTCCTGTACTGATCTAGTCTAATGCCACTAGTATGTTTTGACAAAGAAGCCTGTGTTATACATTTGACCACAAAGACTTCTCGTTCCACAGTACTAGTCTCGATGCTCGCACCTATGCTGCAAAGGTGCAGAAGAAAATCTTAGCACTTTCTCTCTGCACAGCTAATTTATTGGCTCACTTCCTGCCCAACTGTAGCAAATATAGACAAAAACACAGTCTACTGCAGGGGTGTGGAACTTTTTCCCCTTTCTGTAGAGGGTCTTTCCCCCTCAGGCATAATCTGTTGGAACCACATATTGGTGGTACTGGGCCAGAGTCAAAAGTGAGTAGGGCTTGAGACAAAGGTAGGGGGGGCACAGCTTTTCCTCTCTTTCTAACACACCTTTCATTCTCTCGCTCTCTCTCTCTCTCTCTCTCTCTCTCTCTCTCCCCTAAACCCTTCCCCCTATTTTTCTCCTCCTTGCCACCCATGTGAAATTAAGTTATGGACCACATGAAATAAGGACGTGTGCAGATAGTGCCACAGATTGCCCACCCCCTGCTCTAGTACATTGTGGGATTCTTTTTGCTTTGCAGGCTTATTTTGACAATCTTGTCGTAACTTACGTGGAGGTCCGCACACCTTGCAGCAGCCATCTTCACTCAGTCTCACATTCTCCTGAAAAACCAAAATGGATTAGATGAATTTAAAGATACCTAAACAATTATTATTCTCTGAACAAATACAGTTTCTTTGTGGCCACGAGAGACCCACATCATTGCCAGGACTGAACAAAGGTAGGTAAACAATATTTGGGCCCATAGACTCCAAAGCACATTGTCTCCCACAATACAGTTAATACCTTCCATTAATTTTAAGCACTGTAATTGTGATGCTTGATCACAGCCGGCTGGGTTCCCGCGGAGCTGCGTGGGGACCGGCTGAAAAACGGCTGGAGGCTCCGTTTCCGCGCAACGGACCTCCGTGAAACTTCAGGCAGGGCGGCTTGAAGACTGGGGGAGCTGGCAGGCGCTCCTACGTTCTCTCCCCACCTTCCGAAGACCCCGTAAGGGGTCGGGGAAGGCAGAGCGGATCGAGATCGGAGCGCAGCGGCTCCAAAGAACGGCCGCTTCAGTGAAGCTGCGAAGCGGGCTGTCGTGAGCGCTTAACTTCTCCTTCAATTAAAGAAAGAAAAAAATCAACAAAACCGTGAGTAGGAAGACAATTTGAAGAATAATTTGGACTGTAATTAGACCACGGGAAAGATACAAAAAGGAGGTCCGTCTTTCCCGACTGTGAATAGAGTCGGCAATATAAAGACTGCAAATACAAAGACAATTTAGTTATTTAAACTCTGGCATTTGACAGTTATCGGATAGCTAGCCCCCCCCCGGACGCCTGGGAGGCAGGAGGGGGTGGATGCTTATTTAAAGAATTTAAAGACTTTGAACTAACTTTGGAAAATATTTTAACCCACTGCCACCCTCTGGAATTTGTGGAGAATCCGGGACAGAGCAGGGGTTAAAATTCTGAGACTCTACCATTAGGATATTCTGTTTCCAACTTTGACTGAGATTGACTTTTAAAACTGCTACAACCCATGGGGATTACAAATTGTTAAAAAGACTGAGCTTTTTGCAACTTTCTGACATCCTAACTTGGCTGAAGTTACTGCTCCCTTTGAAAGGGGAAACAGAAAGTAAACTTACTAACTGTGCTGAGAAAATAATAGCCTTGAGCGTGTTTATATTTATGCAAGCTGCTGCATCTGCAGGAAGCTACGGCGGAGAGTGACCTTGAACTGAGGTAGACTAATGTCTGGAGCCGGGAGAGGAGTGACAACAAGAAGCAAAACAGAAAAAGAGGAAAAAAAAGATAGACGACAGTCACAACAATTAGAGCCAGCAGTCATGAGCCAACTGTTGGAATCCATAGAATCTATGAGAAAAGAACAAAAAGAAGCTGCTGAAAAACAAAGTAAAGAAATAGCTACAATAAATAGAAAATTGGATGAGATTGGACAATTAAAACAAGAATTGGAAGATACAAAAAAACAAGTCAATCAAGTTGAGTCACAAGTGCACTCCTTGGAGGCAACACATAACAGAGATCATTATAATACGCAGGTCTCTCTCGCCTTTCTGCAGATGCGGCAGAGGGCGAATAACTTGAGGGTGAGACATCTTCCACAGGAAGAACAAGGAGATTTGAAAGCCTACATAATAAAGATCCTGGTGGACTTCTGGGGACTTGACGGGGAGAGATTAAACAATATAATTCTTAAAGCATATCGGTTTGGGCCCAAGGATAAAAAGAGTGCCAAAACAGTGAATGATTGTTTGATAGAGTTTCAGACCCAGCAACAAAGAGACGAAATTTTAAATCTACATTACGAAAACAACTTGCAAGTCCAACAACAAAAGGTGGTCCTATTTAAGGACATTCCAAAATTCTTTTTGGATCTGAGACCAAACTATAGTGATATAACACAAGCATTGAGCAAAAGGAAGATCAGATACAGGTGGGAGTTCCCACAAGGCCTTTCCTTTAAATACAAAGAAAGAATCATCAGAATCAAATCAGTGGAGGAAAAAGTCAAGTTCCTGGAAAAGAACTCTGCTGATTTTCCAGAAGCATTACCCTCAGGACCACAAAGCACACCAGAAGGCGCAGAAGGAGGAGTCGATTAAGCAAAAGAAATGGCATTGAAGATCCTAACATGGAACGTAAGGGGTTTAAATATTGGACCTCGGAGATGCCAGGTCTTCCACATGTTAAAAAAACAAAATCTGGACTTAATTTGTTTACAAGAAACACATGTGGTAAGGCTACATAGAAGAGTATTGGAAAATAAAAAATTAGGACAAGAATTCATCAGCTCAGCGAAAGTCAAAAAAAGAGGAGTAGTAATCTACGCCAAGGAAAAGTTCAATCCTAAATTAAAATTTAAGGACCAGGATGGAAGATTTGTGGCAATCGAAATAACAGCACAAGGCGAAAAGTTTTTAATATTGGGACTGTACGCACCAAATGATGCTAAAACAGATTTCTACAAAGAAATCCACGACAGGCTTTTGGACTATATGGATTACAAAATAGTAATTCTAGGAGACTTTAACGCGGTAGCCTCCACATTAATGGACAGATCGCAAAGAGTAAAATTCACTAATGATGGGAGGCTACCTAAAACCTTCTTTGATATGGTAGAAAACCTAGATTTGATAGACACATGGAGAGTAAAGAATCCAATGGAAAAGGATGCAACTTTTTACAGCGAAGCTACGAAAGCCTGGAGTAGAATAGATCAAATCTGGGCATCCAGGGAATTGACACCCAGGATGCTCAACGTGGAAATACATCCAAGAACATGCTCGGACCACAATCCTGTACAACTGGATCTAAGATTAACACAAAAAGGTTCATTTCGATGGAGAATGGATGATGCATTGCTAAGGAACAAGATAGTCTGCGAGAAGGCCCAAAAAACCATTAAAGATTTTTTTGAAATCAATTTAAACACATCGGTTGAAAAGAGAATAGTCTGGGACACAAGTAAAGCAGTAATGAGAGGCTTTTTGATTCAGCAAAAAGCCATAAAAAATAAAGTACAAAAAGCTAAAAAGGATAATATTCTTCAACAATTAAAAGAAAAAGAGAAAGAATTGAGAAAGAAACCTAAGGATGGGAAGATTCAGAAAGAAATCAAGCAATTACAGGTGGAATTTTCTAAAATAATAAATTGTGAAATGGAATGGAAAATAAAAATGCTTAAACAAAAAACTTTTGATTCAGCAAATAAATGTGGCAGACTGCTGGCATGGCAACTCAAGCAGAGACAGAAAGCTAATACAATCACCAATATTACGGTATATGGAAATAATGTAGAGAACCCAACAGAAATTAGGAAAAATTTTGAAAGATATTACAAACAATTGTACAAGAAAAGTGATGAAGATAACGGTAATATCGAGCAATTTTTAAAAGAAAATGGTCTACAGAAAATCCCAGATAATATGAAAGGCCCCCTAAACCACCCAATAACAACAACGGAAGTGGACATTGCAATAAATAATACAAAACTAGACAAGGCCCCAGGACCCGACGGACTTACAGCAAAGTATTACAAGACATTGAAAGACTGGTTGATTCGACCATTGACAGAAGTGTGCAATGACATATTAAGGGGAAGAGGGGCACCGGAGTCTTGGAAGGATGCATACATTACTCTGATACCAAAACCAGATGTAGATCGGACGCAGATGAAGAACTATAGACCAATCTCCCTCCTAAATGTGGATTACAAAATATTTGCAAACATAATGGCTAGCAGACTCAGGAAGGTTCTAAAAGAGGTTATCCACAAGGATCAAGCCGGGTTTTTACCGGAAAGACACTTAAATGGCAACATAAGGAATATTGTGGATATCCTGGAAAGACTGGAACAAAGAAAGAACGACAAAGCAATCCTGATGTTTGTGGACGCCGAAAAAGCATTTGACAACGTATCCTGGAAATTCATGAAAGGAAACCTACAGCAAATGGAGGTGGGAGAAGGGTACATGAATGGACTAAGAGCGATCTACACGGAACAAAAAGCTAAAATTATTGTGAATAATGTGGTATCAGACAATATAAGAATTGAGAAAGGAACAAGACAAGGTTGCCCACTCTCACCCCTACTATTCATAACGGTCCTGGAGGTACTTTTGAATATGATAAGAAAAAATCCAGATATTAAAGGGGTGGCAGTGGGGGCAAAAGAATATAAGTTAAAAGCCTTTGCTGACGACTTGGTATTAACATTACAAAATCCTGAAAACAGTGCTAGTAAGGCACTGGAGGTGATGCAAGACTTTGGGAAAGTAGCAGGATTTAAATTGAATAAAGCCAAAACTAAAGTTCTAGGGAAAAACCTGACCAAAGAGGAGAAAGAGGAAATAGAAAGGGAAACGGGCCTTCAATTTGCAAAAAAAGTGAAATATCTGGGCATAAATATGACAGCTAAAAATCAGAATCTGTATAAAGACAATTATGAAAAAGTGTGGAAGGAAATTAAAAAAGATTTGGAGATCTGGAATAATTTGAAGTTGTCCTTGATGGGTCGAATAGCAGTTATTAAAATGAATGTGTTGCCTAAAATATTGTTTTTCTTCCAAGCGATACCGATAGTGGACAAGATGGAACCATTCAAGAAGTGGCAGAAGGATATATCAAGATTTATCTGGCAGGGGAAAAAACCCAGAATCAAGTTTAAAATTCTAACAGATGATAAGAAAAGAGGGGGATTTTCCCTGCCGGAATTAAGCATCTATTTTGAAGCAGCGGCCTTCTGCTGGCTGAAAGACTGGTTCCTATTAGAAGATACAGATATATTAGACTTGGAAGGACATGATAATAGATTTGGATGGCATGCATATTTATGGTATGATAAGATAAAGGCCCATCAAGGTTTCAAAACACACATAATTAGAAAGGCTCTTTTCAGAGTCTGGATGAAATATAAAGATTTATTAGAAAGAAAAACGCCCAGATGGATTTCCCCAGTGGAAGCCAAGGCCCACAAGAGAACAAATATGGAAGACAAATGGCTGAAATATTCTGAAATTTTAATACAAGAAGGAGAGCAGGTCAGGTTGAAACCCTATGAGCAATTAAGAGACCAAATTAAGGATTGGCTGACTTATCATCAAATCAATGAACTCTATAAGATGGATAAGAAAGTTGGCTTTCAATTGGAAAAGTCAAAATTGGAAATGGAACTGTTAGAACCTAAAACAAAAAATTTGTCTAGAATGTATAATTTGCTGCTGGAATGGCATACGCAGGATGAATTTGTGAAATCTGCAATGATAGACTGGGCAAAAGATGTTGGACACAATATAATGATGGCGGACTGGGAAAGACTATGGAGGACAGGAATAAAATTTACAGCCTGCAACCTGTTAAGAGAGAACATTATGAAAATGATGTACAGATGGTACCTGACCCCAGTGAAACTCGCCAAAATCTATCATTTGCAGGACAATAAATGCTGGAAGTGTGAAAATACTGAAGGAACATTTTATCATATGTGGTGGACCTGTCCAAGGCTGAAGGCCTTCTGGGAAATGATATACAACGAACTTAAAAGAGTGTTTAAATACACATTTGCGAAAAAACCAGAGGCCTTCCTGCTTGGGATGGTCAACCAGGAGATATTGAAGGAAGATCACACCTTTTTCATGTATGCCACAACAGCAGCAAGAATACTGATTGCAAAATCATGGAAGACAAAGGACCTACCAACATTAGAAGAATGGCAGATACAATTGATGGACTATATGGAACTCGCTGAACTGACCGGGAGACTCCGCGACCAGAGGGACGATGCAGTGGAAGAAGAATGGAAAAAATTTAAAGACTATCTTAAAAAATATTATAAGGTTTAAAATGATATAATGTCAAAGATATAGCATTTTGCAGATTAAAAGTAGAAGTATGATATAGTATAGATATAGACTAGGGCATAGAATAAATTTAAGAATTATAAGAATAGAATGTTTAAGATAAATATGAGATATGGAAATTTACTCGAGAATTAATATAGTAAGAAATAGAGATTTGGATTAAGGCAAGTAGGGTGAGTATAGAATTTTATATGATAAAAAGTAAAAAGAAATTAAAGGAAATTGCCAATTGTGATAACGAGAAAAAGAAACACAGAAGGATTGACAGGAGGAAGTCAAACTTATAATGTTAAGGAAGTTAGAATAAGAAAGATTATATAAGTGTAGTATGGTTTGTTGTATTGTGTATGTGTGTGTTTTGTGTGTGTGTATGTTTATGTTTAAATGTATAAAATTAATAAAAATATTAATCAAAAAAAAAAAAGTAATTGTGATGCTTGAAGATTTTTATTGGGCTGCATTTTTAAGCACTAATGCAAAGATTAGAACACAGATAGCATTCGTTTTTTTGCAGTTTTCTGAATTGTGATGCATTTCTGCACTTAAAAACCATGTAAAATGTATATTTCAGGTTAGAATATGTACAAAAATGTTTATGTGCACATTTGGGGTAAATTAATCAATGAATAATTCATCACCTGTTTATTAGAAGTTATACCTTACATCTCTTACTGTACACAGCATTGCCAACTATTATACAATTCTGTGTAGTAATGCTCCTACTCTCTCCTGCTTGATATTTTGCTTCATCTTATTTACTCTCCTTAGACTGTCTAAGTTCCTTTTGTTTTGATTTTATGTGATATTTGTTGTATTATTGTATCATTGAAAATTAATATTTTTTATGAAATGCATATAAAAGTATGTATTTTAAGGGAAAATGTATACAATATTTTGTGGAAAAATGCATATTTACATGTGTTTAATAATGATGATGATGATAACAACAACAATCATAATAATCCACTTTTAAAAAAATTCAGTCCCCCCATAATAATCCACTTGATGCATAATCAGGATGAAACACTTATTAAAGAATACATGTGAAACTGACATGGACCAAAATTAGACTATTTATACAGCCCTAAACAACAATTATATAACTACAGGTACAGGAGCATTTCATCTAGCCATTACAGTATCTAGTCAATCACACTTCTCAGATTGCATTAAATAAAGTAGAGAACTGAAGAGATATATGACCAGGAACTTGATAAGGGCCCAAGTCTGACTCTGTTAATTTAGGCTTGGTTTAGGACCCTTGTCTATCATAATAAATCCAAACTACCTAAACAAACCCATATGATTTATGCATTTTTAAAAAACATACCCTCATTCAGCTTTTCTTAGATAAACCCTGATCTCATGGAGTAGCTAATCTAGCAGACACAAATACTTTTGATTATATTGGTAAACTTACAGGTGGGCAGTTAAGTGGAGCGCAGGGTCTTTTGGTAGGGACAAGAATATACTGGTCCTCAACCAATTCACATTCATAAGTGGTGCAGTTGTTTCCTGGATGATGCCAAATCTCCCCAGGCTGAAAAAAGTCAGAGTTATAATTATATTATTAGAAACTGACACATGATTTTTATGTCCTCCAAAGGGCTTTGAGTGTATCACCAAGACAATATAGATAGGGTAAAAAAAGCAAAGGAAATTTATTATAAATTTACTATAGGGAAAGGTTATCATTAAAACTATGTGGGAAAGAATATAACCTTCATATTCACAGCTAGGTTTACTTGCCTTCACTCAGCTCTACCTTTATCAAACTATAACAAAACATGCCCTCTGCTTTTGCCATCTCTATTCGTCATTGTGCATATTACACAGATGAAGGAAAGAAGAAACCCCATGTGGATTTGTTGATAAAATTGAGTGCCTTTTTTCATTGCTTCCTGGTCTCTGGTTGTCGCAAATGCACATATACATAAAGCACGTGCACACACATTTTCTCTCTTCATGTCTTCATGACAATCTACACTGTGAAACAGTTCAGCATCACTTTGCTAAATGTGACTTAATTGGCCTCCCTGACACAAGGATTTGGCCATATATGAAGCCTTTAGCTCAGGCATGCAGAGTCAGAATTCTGCCCCCAGATACTCATGACTGTGTTCTGTCAAGAGAAACAGACTGTGTGATCAAATGTCTGAAGGCATAGCTTGGTCACATGTGGCATCTTACTTTCAAGCATTCTCTCTGGAGTGGGATGGGTTCAAGTGGTGGATGACCACATGCTTCCCATACTTTATGGGGAAGGGCGGTAGGTCAGTGGCAGAGCATCAGCTGTGCAAGCAGAAGGCCACAGACTCAATCCCATGCATCTCCAAGTAAGGCTGAAGGAGAGCCCTGCCTGAAATTTTGAATCCCCCCCCCTAAGAAGGTTGGGAGAGAACATAGGCTGAGTGGTACCGAAAAAGGAAAAGAAATTCTGGAGAGCCAGTGAGTTTAGACAATTCTGAGCTAGACACACCAATGGTCAGACTCAGTATAAGGCAGTAGAAGGCTCCAGGTTCAATTGCTGGCATCTCTCAGGTTGCAAGTCTAAGACTCAGGAGAGTCCTTGCTAATCAGACTAGGCAACACTAGACTATATTAATTAATAAAGCTACAATAAAAACTACACTACAAATTAAAATAAGGCATCGGTATCTCCTTAACAGAATGAGGGGAGTCAACGCAACATTGGCCTTCCAGGCTATATGGGCCAACCATCTGATGGGGCGGCTTCTTTTTTCTCCCTTTTTACTATTTTTATACAGCACAATTTGTTTCACAAGCAAAAAAGATTTATACTCAAAATATCCAATGGAGCAGAAAAAAGGCAATAGTAGGAAAAGATAACTATGGGCATTTAAATGCAGAACTATTCATTATTGCTTCATGGCCTCTAGTAAGTTTCCATTCCAAGCATGAGAAACACAAGTATGATAGAACATGAGATTGCATGTATGGGTATTCATAAAACATCAGCTACCTTGATAACCTGAACACTGGGTCCCTCTTTCACAACACATGCTACCACTGAGCATTTACCACAGCATTGTCCAGGGATTTCCTTGTATTCATGGGCCTGTATTTGAGAAAATATGGAAAGAGATTCATAAGATCAAGGAGGTGAAATAGCTAGATTTGCAGATAAATTCCTGAAAAGCTGGGAATTTAGAAAAACAGTTTGTAACACTAACTTACCACTGAGCAGTTTTTGTCACATGCTTGTGACACACATTCCACCGTGTTTATTTGGCTTTCTGGATCTTGCTCAACAGAACATCTGCACGTTTCACAGAGGCCTCTTGGAACAACTGCTCCAGGCTAAAGAGGGGCAGAGGAGAAATGGTGCTGAATAATTCTAAACTGTTTTCATAAATCAGAAATATCACAAATGTATGCAACTGGTCTTCCTCCACTGACAGAAAGCCCATTGACCCAGTATAGGCTTCCATCAGTGTCGTGAGCAGGGAGGTGGTTCAGTGATTCTCTCTCCCGCTATAACTTCCTGCACCACCTGCCATGTTGTTCTGTGGGGTTCCCCAACCCTCTGAAGCAGATTTGGGGCTTTGGGGGGGGCAAAGTAGGAAGGGTAAACACTGTAATTTGCTTTTCTTTCTGTTCTGTTGACAGAAGCATCCACTGGATCATAGAGCTTTCTGTCAGTGAAGGATCACCAATTGGATGCAGCCTCTTCATTTAATCTTGAGTATACAAGCTCATTTAATCCTAAAAATGCTTGAAAATGTGTGGATTGTCTTGGTTCATCTAGCTCAGGGTTCTTTGAAAGAACCCCAGCAACCAGCAGACCCCCTTTCAACTTATGAACCAAGGTGTTTTGTTGTTGTTTTTTCCACCAGGATGCATAAATGTTTCTATGAAAGGGGTATATTTATCTATGGGTTGTAGAGTGGATTTGGAATTGTTAATCTGGGATGAAAAAGAAATGTAGGGTTTCTATTCCCTTCCTTTGATCTGAACTGATAGGCAACTTATTTAAAGGGAAATTCTGCACCTTAATGCAGGATACACTGAGAATTCTCTTGGATGCTAAAGTATTTCTGCTGTGATAGCTTATAATCCATAGTTTGAATCAAAGGAAGATATGCAGGGTTTTTCCAGTAACATCACAACTTCTAAAAGCTTTTCATGGAGGACTAAACACACTCACTATTAATCCACCTCAATCAGAGACACCATCTTCTGAAGCACGTTGAGGGCAAAGATGCAATGTCCTGACATTGCGAGCACAACATCACACAACATCCTGACATTGTTCCATGCCCAATTCCACCAATATGGGGGCCCAGCTCCCTCAACAACAACAAAAATTGAGGGGGCCCACAGTGCGTATTGCATCAATCATTTCCGTGCAGATCATTTTCTTCATAAATAATTTTATTCTATTTTTAAATAATGCTTTATGTATATTTCTTTTTTTATTGGTTTGTGTAATCTAGTTTTGCTTTATATAGATTCAGACATGGACTGTTTTTGTGAGCAAGTGATTTATACTTTTACCGAATAAACAAACAAATTATTGCTTCTAGCATTCATTATTATAAAATGTACTTACTTTGTAGAATATGTCTTCGTCAATACAGCCGGGTATTCTCACTGTAAAACAGAAAGGTGCATTGGAATAAATCTCCAAATTTTCTTTTCATTGATAAGAATGGAATATTGCTGTGTACGCTACAGAGTATGTATTTTAAATGCATGTAAAACACATTCTCAGCCACAGACTCAAATAATCCTGGAAATGGTAATTTGTCAAGGATTCTGGGAATTGTAGCTCTGTGAGAGGTAAACTAGTGTTACCAGGATGCATAGTGTGTTCAGAACCTTTTATGGCAAACAAGGAAGTACCAATGTAGCTATGATTCAAATGGTTTCTTGATGAGTGTGCAATGGGTTCTTCCCTTAGAGTTGTTTGAGGAATTCAGTCTTTTGGGAAGTCCAATACAAACTAACCTGATGTGCACCACTCAGACCAATGCACAGATCAGAACTTAACTATCCACCAGATTTCAAACTTCACTGAAAGCCACAATGTGGTTCTCAATAATATGAATATTTCAAAATATAAATTTAAATACATATTTTAAGAGAAATATATATCTTCAATAATATATGGTTTGGGAGAAAAAATGTTTAGTAAATGTAAACAGGTATTTAAATTTGAACATTCGTGGGGATTTCATCTGAAAAATGCAGATCAGCATGGAAATGGAATGGAATGGGTTTATGGGTACACACAGGGCCGGCGCTTCCATTTAGGCCAACTAGGCAACTGCCTAGGGTGCCAAAATGGAGGGGGCGCTGGCCAGCCTGCCCCCCGCCCCCTGCCGCCCCCCGCCGCCCCCCGCCGCCTCCCCAACCAGCAGCGAAAACCGCGGTGGCGCAGGGCGCCCGGGGGAAGGGGGCGGGGCACCGTACGTCATGCGTAATGATGTCACGTGGCCCCGCCCCCTCGCCTAGGGCGCGAAAAGCCCTAGCACCGGTCCTGGGTACACACATGTGAAAGTGATGTGGACAGGAAGTGGATGGATCCACCCTAATGTCTGCTCCTAGTAACCATGCCAGAATCAAGTACACAAGCGGTAAGGATTCAGCTTGAGGTTCTGCAAACCCTACCTTATGCAGGTTTGCAGAAATGTGCGTGTATATGTTACAAAATATCCCCTCGCAAAAGAAGCCCCAACAAAGCTGGGACTTGCCAGCAGCAGCTTAATTGACCAGCTTGTAAGCAGTTCTGGGATATATAACAAATTAAACACCTGCTTCTTCAGAACAAGTCCAGGGTTCTTGCAACAGGAAATAAAAACAGTTGAAGAGGCAAAACGGCCACTGAAATGCCAGCTCATAGCATGGGAGGTGGGGATGGAATATGACTCATCTGGAGGGTGGGGAGTTGTAGAGAGAGAGGAAGAGAGAGGGAAGGGGGAGGGAAGATAAGTTTTAAATACTCCTGAGAAATGTCATGTTTCAGTTCTTACCACAAGTGGCTTTAATGCAGCAATCTCCTGGCAGCTTTTGTTGTTTTAATTCATATCCTACTGGACAGGTCTCAATGGATTCAGGACAGTAACTAGTGTTGCATACTATATAAGACAAAAAAATTAAATGCCATAAAAGAAAGTCAGGATATTTTCATTATAACAAGAACATACAGGGCATTTTTCAACACTCCAATTATGTCCAGAGAAATATCTGCTTCAGTGTCTGAATAAGAGGTGTGAATCTCTACAGGATGCTTTCAGACTCCAGCTCCCAGACCCTGTTGCCAATGGAGATGCAGTCTAATAACAGCTGGAGGGCCACAGGTTGCCCAACTCTGCCCACCAGCACTCCTGTAGTATGGATAAATTAACCACTATGCCACATGATTTACAGCACAGGGCTTCAGCCCAATTGTAGGACCTGTGGTGTAATTAATGGGAATTTCCCTAAGTGAAAAGGGTACCCATTTGGAAGTGGTTGCTTTGGGCTATTCACAATGGATTGCATCGGACATTGCAGAAGCAGAAGGAAATTAAGCATAATGGACCTTTCCCTTTGCCTCCTCCCTGTTCAATCCCCCGTACCCACACAAGCCTCTTAAGCCAACAGGCTGAGAAGTGATAGCCTCTTCTACTAGACAGCATGGGATATGTGGGTTAGTCACATTGAAACTCACCGGGGGAAAGGACAGGGTATGTATGTATGTATGTATGTATGTATGTATGTATGTATGTATGTATAAATAAATAAGATTATGTCATTTGCAGTTTCAGTAGGAGGAAAGAACCACCCAAAAATGGGCAGAGAAAACTAGCATTGGTGCAAGATTTCTCCAACTGATTCTAGGCATTTCCACCCTCTCACTTCAGCCCCAGATAACATTGCCCATAGTATTTAGCAGTCCCCCCCCCACCATCAGCCCCAGAAAAAGTTTTTTTAGGAGGATATAGGGGGCTGCAGGGGGTAGAGAGGAAGGGGAAGATCAGTTGTGTGAGCTGTCTTCCGCTCATGCAGCACTGGATCGAAGCATGCTATATTTTGTTTCAAACAGGCAAGAGATTGTACTTACCACATTTCATTTGAGGACAGCATTTATCTTCAGGTGTTGTGACGCTGACAGGCACAAAGCCTTCAAATTCACAGGGCTCTGGGACAGGTGTTGCACATATCTTTGGTGTACACTGCACTTTAAGAGTATATTTTTCACAAGTACACTCCTGGCAGTTGCTGATCCAGCTTGCTCCAGGCTGCAAAAATAAATAAATAATAAAAAGGTATTTAAAAGAAAATAAGACTCACCATCCCTAAATTTGCTTTGTCAGAGACCATGTCAGAAAGAGTGCCATCAACATATATTAAGGCTGTAAATACTTAGCTGAATAATCAGTTTAATTACTTACTCAATTGTTTTTTACAAAAAGGGTGCCTCCAATAAATCAGCTGATTAAAGCCATAATAATTACTGTACAATCACTTGGGGGGGGGCACTGCAGATGCATCTTAAAAGAGGCAGTCTTTACTGGGTGAGGCTTCTTGCCTTCTGTTCTGCTCAATTCACTACATCATAGTTGCAGCGCCTCTAGGCTTGGCACCCAGCACAGGGGAACCAGTTGTGCTGCCCTGAATCGGCCTCTGCTCCCAACACCTTCTGAGGTGACCCATCCACATTTTATGAAGTATATATATTTTAGTTACCTCTTTGGGCATCCCGTCTGGTCCAGTGCAACCTGAAAGAAATGTAATAACAGAGATTTTGCACTGCTGTTCCTAAAGAGTCCTGGAGCAAATTTAGCTACCTGAGCAAACAGGCCACAGCACAATCTGGCACTGTTATCTGGGTCAAAGGGCAGTGAAAAGGTGCTGGGACTGTGAGGTGCTGCTGAGACTGAACTGTACCAGAAAGAACAACAGAAGTTATTGTGGTGCCTTAAAGACTAAACAACTCTGTGGGAGGAATTCAACATAGTGCTAGTTAAGTCAGCACAAGCATTTCTTGACTCCTTCAGAGCCAGTTGTGGGGTTGCATGGAGGGAGGAGAAACAGGGAATGCCCTGCTGCGTTAGTGGAAGACCTTGTGCAGGCTTCTGCTAGCATGCCTCATTCGTTGAATCCTGCCTGTTATTTATAATTATTTAAGCTGCTACAAGATTCTTCTGCTATTTTTGTTGCAACAGACTAACATGACTATCCCTCTGGAAGTTGTGGGCATGAAAGTTGTATCTACAGTAGCCGTGGATGTCATGTTCGAAGGATACATGGAAGTTCCTCGTTGTATCAAGACTCCATTTCCTTCTGAAACTCGTGCAAGGTGACCACTGATCACATAGCATTCTCTTGAGTGATTATTACTGCTTATTGAGTTACTCCTGGTGTTTCTGGAAATCACTTTCTCTTGGGTTTCTAAGGGTGCTTCTGTCTCCCTGCTGAGGCAACCTAGATTAGGCTGACCTGAATTGCAGCTGAGGAACCCTCCACTCCATATAGTGCTGCTGCAGTGTGGTACCCTCTTCTGTCCTTGAAATAAAAACACTTACCACATTCTTCTACACAGATATCATTGTAGGAGTTGAAGAGCTTGGTTCCAGGAGCACAGAAGCAACCTTCAACTATGCCAGTGCCATTATGGTGACTAGCCCTGCTGCAGAAAGAAAGCATGGGTTACGGTCATACAGCACCCTTTTGCAATGTGAAAATTCAGCCTGTGCCTTGAATCATCAGCACTGTTAAGAGGGTGATGACTCTGAACTGAGTTCAAATCCAGCATGCTGTTGACTACATAACACTGACTCCAACAGCTGGAGTAAAACAGACCTAAACAGAGATTCCATTCTTTCCTTACCTATTATCACATGTGGGAGGGTTGATAGGGCCACATGGGTCATATACTTTGCCTCCAGGACAGCTGTATGCTAAACATGGTGAGAAACATAAACCAAGGTGAACATAAAGACATACTTTGATACACTTTACATTTACAGCTACTGCAGCTACAGTATGACCTTCCTCACATTCTTTCTCTCCTTTTACTGGTAGTTAATTGCATGGGAGGGTCTCTTTGTTAAAAAGAAGCAAACAGAAACCAACACCCTAAAATTTCTAGCCACATTTCAACATGTTTAGTTGCCATATATTCTGCTTTTATTCATATAATTGTTTTTATTATATATGCTTCCTGTGAACATGATGGCACATTCCTGTGATCATAAAGATGGAACACTATACTTAAATGAGCCAGAAGGGCCCAGACTCTAGATCTCATTTGGACATGTGCCCTTCTAAAACCTCAGTAAATGAAAAGGCTCTCAAAGGCTCAGAATGTCCTCTCATCTTTCTGTATTTTAGTCATTAAACTACAATTTACTAAGATGGAACCATTTACAAAAATAAAACTGACACATGCGAAGTATTTAATGAACAAGGCTCCCATGGCTGTATAATTTGTGAAGAAACTGTGGCATTGATTAACACTCCAGTACTTACGGCATGAACCATTAGCCTTCGCTCTCCAGTCAATGCAAACACCTTTAGAGGCACAGAGTGAAGCATATATCTCTAAGCCCGAACACTGCATGGTGGTATTGATTATGTGGCAAGAATCAAAGGAGCAACCTTGGTGGAAGGGCTTTGGAGGTATGATCTGATGGCAATCAGAGAAGACTCTGTAAAAAAAATATCACAAAGACATGATAATCAGGGAAGACTCTGTAAAAGGTATCATAAACACTTGACATGAACATACATTTTTGAATATGACTATTTTCACTTCTGGGATTTGAAGAGCTGGAAAACAGGATTTTTTAAAAAGGTTTCTCAGGACTGAATGTTCATCGTGGTATAGAATTTCACGTACATGAAATTCAGCTTTCACTAATTTCAATTACAGCCGAAAAATATGACACAAAAGGGAATGGTAACAATTGTATTTCCGCCAGAATAAAATATAACCCATATTCACAACAGAATTGTAGCTTTCTGGAAGAAAGATGTGGTATGGTACAAAACAAGTCTGCTTTAAATGCACAGCAAATGAGTTGATTGAATCAAAGGTCTCCCAAGAGCCTAAAAGGGGGGGGGGGGCTCTCGCAAACTAACTTTCACATTTATAACAAAGTTTCACAAGCCAAATTTCCAATAACAGCAACAAGAATATTATAACTTAGGGTTGCCATATGTCCGGAATTTCCCAGATATAGCCAGGATTCGGTCAACAACGTTTGTGTCCAAATTTTCACTTTTTGAAATATGGCAACCCTATTATAACTGTAAATGGATTTTTTCAGTGAATTTGTGGGTTTGATATGCAGGCTTGAAGAAATGTGAAGCTATGTGTTAAGACACCCTCTGCCCTGCAGACCTTTATAGTAAGAGGTAGGGCTGTCTAGAACTTGAGCTAAAGGGCCTTTTATATAGCTGTGCTTTGTACAGAGAAATCCTATGCATGTTGGGTCAGAACTACATCCCACTCTATTCAGTAGAGCTGACCCCGAGGAAGTTGTGCATCAGACTTTAACATTATTTCCCCTTCCCCTTCCATAGGATACTTTTATTATATTATTTAAGCAGGAAAGCATACATTAGAACAATTTTCCAACTTACTCGCTCAAAATTATATCGCAAACAGGGGAAGGTTTGCAAGGTACTGCTGGTGTTGGTGTGACAGTAACTACTGTTTTGTTATTGCAGTAGCTCTTATTGTCATCAATGACTTTCCAATGGGGAGCCATGTAGGGACAACTGGTTATCTCGCCAGTTGGTAAGCGACATTCATCTTTTCTGTCATTCGTACAGGTACCTGGTGGAAAACAAAACAGAATCAGAACAGAATGGAAGGTAGAGAGCTTTATATATTTGCAACAAACTACGCAGTGCTTTGCATTCAGTGCAATGCTAAAATCACTGAAATATATAACATTTAAATTATGCTATTGATTGAAGAAACATTCTCCTTTCTTTTGAAGCAAATGTTGTGCTATTCCATTCTGAGTTTTCTCCTTCTCAAAATTTTCAACAGTATCCAGGATATCTGGCATCCAGGATTTGGGGGGAAATAAATGAGATTTTGAGGAGGGGGGCAGTCAAAAGAGAAACCAAGGTGCATTTTGAAAATAACAAAAGTGAAACTGAAATGAAAATCATGGTACTGACTTAACTTTAAATTGGTAATTGGTTCCAAAGAGTGAACCAATGGTTGATGGAACATGAATTTTCATTAAAGTAAAGCATTTTTTCCCCTTACCACACTGTCCTTCGGTGTTGTTGCCAAATTTGCTATATGGAAGTTTTATTGAGAAGATCAAACCGCTGAAGGTGATGAAAGCCTCAATTTCAGGAATCTCAACTACCATGTTGACACCAGCCTTGGAGACAAAAATGCCGTCTTTCTGGAAGCCTGGGTTGACAATCTTACCATCGAAGTAGATCTGTAAATGAGATTAACGTTGCAACAATGAGGAATTCTCTTTGCTTTGCTATGCTTTTTTTAAAGTAATTTATCTACTTTTGTAGATATGTTGTTAAATTATTTATTATGGAATTTATACTCCACTTGCTCTACAAAAATAAACTTAAAGTACATGAATTGAATCTACACAAATAGCACTTCTGCATCCACATAAGATGTTTGCCAATTTCCCCTTCCTGTGATAGCCTCCTGTGTCTCATGAAATACCACTGCACAGGGTCCCCTGAATGTCTGAGAAGGAAAGGAGGAGTGTGATTGTGTTAGGAACTGTGAGACTGAAAATCACTTTGGATCCCAGTCTTGCTGTGCAATGCTGCTTTTCACAGCTGACACTCAGTTCAGATTTGTTCACAAAATGTGTTGTTCACATTTTATCTGTCTCCTTGTGTCCCTAAGCTAATCAAATGTGAGTGAGTTGACTTGCACATAGCCTTTTTACAGTTGACCATAACTAATCTAGGCAAGGTTTCACTCTGTTGAAGATCAATAACATTATCTAATAAGAATGAGACCGCAATGTTTTACATTTCTGATCTTGCAGTAAATTTCTGATTTCTCAGAAGGGGGTAGAAATATAGGACAGGCTTACCCATGCATGTTCATCATCTGAAGACTCAGTCATCATGTAACCCAGGGACTATAACCCCCATCAACCTCAGTCAGAACCAGATGAGTGAAGGCTGCTATACAGTACATCGACTGAAAATTATTGGACATAGCTAATCATGTTCTCTTGAGTGTGGGCTTTGTCTTGGGTTTCCCTTTACTCACTAAAGCAGGCATGGCCAAACTTGGCCCTCCAGACGTTTTGGGACTACAATTCCCATCATCCCTGACCACTGGTCCTGTTAACTAGGGATGATGGGAGCTGTAGTCCCTAAACATCTGGAGGGCCAAGTTTGGCCATGCCTGCACTAAAGTAAATATGCCTAGCTCCTTCAGTCCTGTTGCATTTTCTATAAAATAATACATTAAAAGAAGCAATTCAAGTAGTGTACTTTTTTTTTTTTTTTTTACCTTGTTAGCTTCCACCCCATCAAAGAGTTTGCGGGTTAGCACTACCACTGAAGTTTTGTAGTAAACAATGATAGACTGAGGGCACGAAAGTCCATCTTCAGCATCACAGAAGTAATTATCAATTAGAACCCTGAAGTTGTCGTATTTAGGTGTAATCTGCTGCACCAACACATATGTGCAGTTGTCCAGGAAGGTGTAGTACGTTCCATCAAATGTGATATAGTGAGGATCACCCCAGCCACTACAAACACCTGATAAATTAGAGGGGGGGGGGGAATGTTAACCATTAGGACTTAAGTTAGACTTTAAGAAAAGCATAAACAATGACTCAAACAAGAGTATGTTTGAGGTAATGTTTGCACCATGAAAACGGAGTCATGAGTGCTTCTTTAGACTAGAGATTTATTTTCACTCACATTCGCATTCATAGTGATAACAGCAGCCATCTTCACTGAAGACTTTGTTTGGTGGGTACCCATTTTCACAAACAATATTCCTCACTGGTGGACACTGTACTTGCTTTACAGAAATTTTATTGTTTCCCTCACAAGTTGATACGGTGCAGTTCGATACCCATTTGTCGCCAGTCTGTGAAGAGAAAGACATTGTTGCCACTGACACTTACAGTTAGGCCCAGCTAAGCTTTATGTACAGTTTTATATATAACTGATAGGCACTTCTTCTTTGGTTCCTGCTTAATTTATACCATTTATACATGTACAAGTGAATGCAACCTACTTAAGAAATCAGAAATCTCCTGGTATCTAGTTTTCTTCAGCACCAACCAATCAGAGGTTAACCATAGAGGCTTTCCACCTATATCAAGGATGGGGAACCTGTGGCTCTCAAGATGTTGCTGGACTCCATCTCCCATCAGCTAGCATGACCAATGGTCAGGGATGGTTGCAGTTGTAGCCCAATAGCATCTGGAGGGCTAAAGGTCTCCAGCACTTGGTCATTTTGATGCTGCCAGCTGTCAAATATTGTCCGGTACTAAACGCTATTGCCCATTATTGAACTATCATTATCAAATATTTGCGGTGGTATCCAATGCATGTGTTCCATGAGTGAAAGGATATCCACTTGCACAAACTCCCCCCTCCTCATCCCATGGTCACCTTCCCCAAATCTCTCCAGATCGGCAAGAGAAGAGGGAGGGAAAGTACTGTTGTGCAGCCAAAAGTCATTGCACTGGCAGAATGAGTGTGCTGAATACTGCCCTTTACACTACTGGAATGACAGTTATTGAATATTATTAATAAAACACATTGGGTTGTATCCAATTAAACTTTAGAGCATTGGAATTAATGGAGCTATATTAGTCATATCTATGAATTTTAGTATGTCTAGTCTGGGTCTACTATGCAAAACTCCTTAATCCTGCTACATTTTTTTGTTGAATTACTTACGTTCTATGTGCCAAGTCATAAATAATTTCTGGTTCCTTGGTTTATTCCACCTATCTTAGTTTATTTATTTATTTTATTTATTTAACATCTCCTCCAAGGCTGCATCAAGTTATTTTAACACAGGCTACTGCATATACCTTTTCTGCCCCATTGGCCCCCAGCAAATACTGTTAAATATTAAATACCATTGCATATCAGCTACCACTACACAGTTAAATAACAAATATTGTTTGGTGAATATTCAGCAAATTTAAAGGATACCCTGTTAATAATAATAACAACAACGTAGTCCTATAAATGCCTCTTCGGAAGTAAGTCCCACCGAGACATATTCCCAGCTATGTGTGGACTGGATTATAGTCTAAGTGACATTAAGATTTGCAAAGGAGAATTGTGAGAGGGATTGTTTGAAGCAGTTGATAGGCAGTTAATGGTCCAGATTATCATAATTTTCACCACACCATATGCTTCGTAACAAATTCTTCTGATTTGCACTGATTTCTGATTTACACTGAATCAAGCAGAGCTATTCACGGCCACAGAGTCTGGGCATTCCCCTATTAAAGTATACTTGTGAGGTCCAAGCACTTCCAGGCACCTGGTTATGAAGCCTCAGCCTATGTATATTTTATGCAGCAGACATCTCCTCCTCAGCCCTACAACCGCTTGTCACATGACAGATATCCAAATACCTGGATAGTCGCTGGGCAACCTAGGCAACCCATTATCACCCTGTACTAGATTTCCCAAGACCACCTCTGGATTGGACTTTTTGAATGCACATGCTAAACCCACATCATGGGTGGTGGGAACACCTTAGCAAATATTAAAAGCCCCCAAAGTCATGACATGTGGGGGAATCATGCAGAACTAATCTGGAGGCAATTTCTTCCTACACACAATAAACAGAGAAAATTCACCACCATTCCCACATCTGTACTGCACAGATAGAAAGCTCACTTGATACAAAGTTTGAAAACGTCCCCGCCCCCAGGACTGGAAAACTCAGGTTTGGAGCTGGTGATACTTCATGGATAACTGGAGTTACACATCTACATAGCACCCAGGCTAATACAAACCTAACCAACAACCAGCCAAGAGCACTGCGAAGAAGTAAGGCTAATCCCTGTTGCCCTATTGAGTACTTCCAGGTACCCAACCTGTAGCTTACTGTGCATGAACTTCCAAAGGAAAAACATTATTTCAAATCAAGATAAAAAGAGATTGGTACCTTTAAGGGTGGTTTAGCATCTGGGCATCCAGGTTGCTCAGTTGTGGTAGTGGTAGTGGTACTGGCAATGGTAGTGGTGGGGGTTGTGACAACAGTCGGAGTGGGTTTTGGTGTTGTTAGTTTGCATGGCCCTTTGGATCTCTCAACAGAACATGTTTCACTACAAACGGCGGTGAAAAGGCAACCATCACTGTCTGTTTTATTGTAAATCGTATCACCTACAAAAGGGAATTGAAGAGTTAAACTGTAAATATTTGTTACATACAACGTAGTAGCATAAAATAATGAAAGAGTAATGAACAATGGGCTGTATTAAAGCAAAGTAAGGTTTAGCAAAAATATGGAAAAAATATGCAAATGAATTCAGAAGCAATATTATTTTTATATTTTAAAGTAAAAAATGATGTGCAAAGTCTATAGAAATCTACATTGGTTACTTACCACGTCTGTAAATGGTTTCATCAATCTTGCAGAAACAAGCAGTTGGCGTTATTGGTACTGTAGTGGTTGGTTTGGGAGTGGTGGTGGTTGGGATGGTTGTAGGTGGGCAACGTGGGTTTACTTCACAGCACAACACCCGTATCTCAAAATTCAAGCACTGCCTGAATTTCCCAATTTGCTGATCATTCTTGCAAACCAGTCCAGATTCAACATTACACTCAACATTCTGACCAACCTGGTCAAGGCTGAGGTCAGGGTGATTTTCAGCCCTGCACTGGATGTTTGATGGCTTGGCACAGATCTTCCCTCCTGCAGCCCGGATGTTGTTATATGTCTCAATGTCACCTCCGTTGGGTCCGGATGTGGGATAGTCAACATCAAACCAGTCGGTCCACTGACATATAGGTCCACAGGTTGTTGTTTCTGGAGTGGTGGTAGTCGTCTCAGTAGTGGTGGTGGTGACTGGCACAGTGGTCGTGGGCAAGGTGGTTGTGCTTACTGGCCGAGGTGTGGTGGTGGTGGTGGTTGTCGTTGTTGGTTGTGTTGTGGTGGTTTTGGGTGCTGTAGTTGTTACTGGTGTTGTGGTGGTGGTTTCTGGAGCTGTAGTGGTTGGTTTGGGAGTTGTGGTGGTGGTGGTTGTCGTTGATGGTTGTGTTGTGGTGGTTTTGGGTGCTGTAGTTGTTACTGGTGTGGTGGTGGTTGTTTCTGGTGCTGTAGTGGTTGGTTTGGGAGTGGTGGTGGTTGGGATGGTTGTAGGTGGGCAACGTGGGTTTACTTCACAGCACAACACCCGTATCTCAAAATTCAAGCACTGCCTGAATTTCCCAATTTGCTGATCATTCTTGCAAACCAGTCCAGATTCAACATTACACTCAACATTCTGACCGAGCTGGTCAAGGCTGAGGTCAGGGTGATTTTCTGCCCTGCACTGGATGTTTGATGGCTTGGCACAGATCTTCCCTCCTGCAGCCCGGATCTTGTTATATGTCTCAATGTCACCTCCGTTGGGTCCGGATGTGGGATAGTCAACATCAAACCAGTCGGTCCACTGGCATATAGGTCCACAGGTTGTTGTTTCTGGAGAGGTGGTAGTCGTCTCAGTAGTGGTGGTGGTGACTGGCACAGTGGTCGTGGGCAAGGTGGTTGTGCTTACTGAACGAGGTGTGGTGGTGGTGGTGGTTGTCGTTGTTGGTTGTGTTGTGGTGGTTTGGGGTGTTGTAGTTGTTACTGGTGTGGTGGTGGTGGTTTCTGGAGCTGTTGTGGTTGGTTTGGGAGTGGTGGTGGTTGGGATGGTTGTAGGTGGGCAACGTGGGTTTACTTCACAGCACAACACCCGTATCTCAAAATTCAAGCACTGCCTGAATTTCCCAATTTGCTGATCATTCTTGCAAACCAGTCCAGATTCAACATTACATTCTACTATCTGACCGAGCTGGTCAAGGCTGAGGTCAGGGTGATTTTCAGCCCTGCACTGGATGTTTGATGGCTTGGCACAGATCTTCCCTCCTGCAGCCCGGATCTTGTTATATGTCTCAATGTCACCTCCGTTGGGTCCGGATGTGGGATAGTCAACATCAAACCAGTCGGTCCACTGGCATATAGGTCCACAGGTTGTTGTTTCTGGAGGAGTGGTAGTCGTCTCAGTAGTGGTGGTGGTGACTGGCACAGTGGTCGTGGGCAAGGTGGTTGTGCTTACTGAACGAGGTGTGGTGGTGGTGGTGGTGGTTGTCGTTGTTGGTTGTGTTGTGGTGGTTTTGGGTGCTGTAGTTGTTACTGGTGTGGTGGTGGTGGTTTCTGGAGCTGTAGTGGTTGGTTTAGGAGTCGTGGTGGTGGTGGTTGTCGTTCTTGGTTGTGTTGTGGTGGTTTTGGGTGCTGTAGTTGTTACTGGTGTGGTGGTGGTTGTTTCTGGTGCTGTAGTGGTTGGTTTGGGAGTGGTGGTGGTTGGGATGGTTGTAGGTGGGCAATGTGGGTTTACTTCACAGCACAACACCCGTATCTCAAAATTCAAGCACTGCCTGAATTTCCCAATTTGCTCATCATTCTTGCAAACCAGTCCAGATTCAACATTACACTCAACATTCTGACCAACCTGGTCAAGGCTGAGGTCAGGGTGATTTTCTGCCCTGCACTGGATGTTTGATGGCTTGGCACAGATCTTCCCTCCTGCAGCCCGGATCTTGTTATATGTCTCAATGTCACCCCCATTGGGTCCGGATGTGGGATAGTCAACATCAAACCAGTCGGTCCACTGACATATAGGTCCACAGGTGGTTGTTTCTGGAGAGGTGGTAGTCGTCTCAGTAGTTGTGGTGGTGACAGGCACAGTGGTTGTGGGCAAGGTGGTTGTGCTTACTGGCCGAGGTGTGGTGGTGGTGGTGGTTGTCGTTGTTGGTTGTGTTGTGGTGGTTTTGGGTGCTGTAGTTGTTACTGGTGTGGTGGTGGTGGTTTCTGGAGCTGTAGTGGTTGGTTTGGGAGTGGTGGTGGTTGGGATGGTTGTAGGTGGGCAACGTGGGTTTACTTCACAGCACAACACCCGTATCTCAAAATTCAAGCACTGCCTGAATTTCCCAATTTGCTCATCATTCTTGCAAACCAGTCCAGATTCAACATTACACTCAACATTCTGACCAACCTGGTCAAGGCTGAGGTCAGGGTGATTTTCTGCCCTGCACTGGATGTTTGATGGCTTGGCACAGATCTTCCCTCCTGCAGCCCGGATCTTGTTATATGTCTCAATGTCACCCCCATTGGGTCCGGATGTGGGATAGTCAACATCAAACCAGTCGGTCCACTGACATATAGGTCCACAGGTGGTTGTTTCTGGAGGAGTGGTAGTCGTCTCGGTAGTTGTGGTGGTGACAGGCACAGTGGTTGTGGGCAAGGTGGTTGTGCTTACTGGCCGAGGTGTGGTGGTGGTGGTGGTTGTCGTTGTTGGTTGTGTTGTGGTGGTTTTGGGTGCTGTAGTTGTTACTGGTGTGGTGGTGGTGGTTTCTGGAGCTGTAGTGGTTGGTTTGGGAGTGGTGGTGGTTGGGATGGTTGTAGGTGGGCAACGTGGGTTTACTTCACAGCACAACACCCGTATCTCAAAATTCAAGCACTGCCTGAATTTCCCAATTTGCTCATCATTCTTGCAAACCAGTCCAGATTCAACATTACACTCAACTTTCTGACCAACCTGGTCAAGGCTGAGGTCAGGGTGATTTTCTGCCCTGCACTGGATGTTTGATGGCTTGGCACAGATCTTCCCTCCTGCAGCCCGGATCTTGTTATATGTCTCAATGTCACCCCCGTTAGGTCCAGAAGTGGGATAGTCAACATCAAACCAGTCGGTCCACTGACATATAGGTCCACAGGTTGTTGTTTCTGGAGAGGTGGTAGTCGTCTCGGTAGTGGTGGTGGTGACAGGCACAGTGGTTGTGGGCAAGGTGGTTGTGCTTACTGGCTGAGGTGTGGTGGTGGTGGTGGTTGTCGTTGTTGGTTGTGTTGTGGTGGTTTTGGGTGCTGTAGTTGTTACTGGTGTGGTGGTGGTGGTTTCTGGAGCTGTAGTGGTTGGTTTGGGAGTGGTGGTGGTTGGGATGGTTGTAGGTGGGCAACGTGGGTTTACTTCACAGCACAACACCCGTATCTCAAAATTCAAGCACTGCCTGAATTTCCCAATTTGCTCATCATTCTTGCAAACCAGTCCAGATTCAACATTACACTCAACTTTCTGACCAACCTGGTCAAGGCTGAGGTCAGGGTGATTTTCTGCCCTGCACTGGATGTTTGATGGCTTGGCACAGATCTTCCCTCCTGCAGCCCGGATCTTGTTATATGTCTCAATGTCACCTCCGTTGGGTCCGGATGTGGGATAGTCAACATCAAACCAGTCGGTCCACTGACATATAGGTCCACAGGTGGTTGTTTCTGGAGAGGTGGTAGTCGTCTCGGTAGTTGTGGTGGTGACAGTCACAGTGGTTGTGGGCAAGGTGGTTGTGCTTACTGGCCGAGGTGTGGTGGTGGTGGTGGTTGTCGTTGTTGGTTGTGTTGTGGTGGTTTTGGGTGCTGTAGTTGTTACTGGTGTGGTGGTGGTGGTTTCTGGAGCTGTAGTGGTTGGTTTGGGAGTGGTGGTGGTTGGGATGGTTGTAGGTGGGCAACGTGGGTTTACTTCACAGCACAACACACGTATCTCAAAATTCAAGCACTGCTTGAATTTCCCAATTTGCTCATCATTCTTGCAAACCAGTCCAGATTCAACATTACACTCAACTTTCTGACCAACCTGGTCAAGGCTGAGGTCAGGGTGATTTTCTGCCCTGCACTGGATGTTTGATGGCTTGGCACAGATCTTCCCTCCTGCAGCCCGGATCTTGTTATATGTCTCAATGTCACCCCCGTTGGGTCCGGATGTGGGATAGTCAACATCAAACCAGTCGGTCCACTGACATATAGGTCCACAGGTGGTTGTTTCTGGAGAGGTGGTAGTCGTCTCGGTAGTGGTAGTGGTGACTGGCACAGTGGTCGTGGGCAAAGTGGTTGTGCTTACTGGCCGAGGTGTGGTGGTGGTTGTCGTTGTTGGCTGTGTTGTGGTAGGTTTGGGTACTGTAGTTGTTATTGGTGTGGTGGTGGTGGTTTCTGGAGCTGTAGTGGTTGGTTTGGGAGTGGTGGTTGTCGTTGTCGTTTTTGGCTGTGTTGTGGTTGTTTGGGGTGCTGTAGTTGTTACTGGTGTGGTGGTGGTGGTTTCTGGAGCTGTAGTGGTTGGTTTGGGAGTCGTGGTGGTGGTGGTTGTCGTTGTTGGTTGTGTTGTGGTGGTTTTGGGTGCTGTAGTTGTTACTGGTGTGGTGGTGGTGGTTTCTGGAGCTGTAGTGGTTGCTTTGGGAGTGGTGGTGGTGGTGGTTGTCGTTATTGGCTGTGTTGTGGTGGTTTGGGGTGCTGTAGTTGTTACTGGTGTGGTGGTGGTGGTGGTTGTTTCTGGAGCTGTAGTGGTTGGTTTGGGAGTGGTGGTGGTCGGGATGGTTGTAGGTGGGCAACGTGGGTTTACTTCACAGCACAACACCCGTATCTCAAAATTCAAGCACTGCTTGAATTCCCCAATTTGTTCAGCATTCCTGCAAACTAGTCCAGAGTCAACATTACATTCTACTATCTGACCGAGCTGGTCAAGGCTGAGGTCAGGGTGATTTTCAGCCCTGCACTGGATGTTCGATGGCTTGGCACAGATCTTTCCACCCGCATCTCGGATGTTGTTATATGTCTCAATGTCACCCCCGTTAGGTCCAGAAGTGGGATAGTCAACATCAAACCATGCAGTCCACTGACATATAGGTCCACAGGTTGTTGTTTCTGGAGAGGTGGTAGTCGTCCCGGTAGTTGTGGTGGTGACTGGCACAGTGGTCGTGGGCAAGGTAGTTGTGCTTACTGGCTGAGGTGTGGTTGTGGTGGTGGTTGTCGTTGTTGGTTGTGTTGTGGTGGTTTTGGGTTCTGTAGTTGTTACTGGTGTGGTGGTGGTTGTGGTTGTTTCTGGAGCTGTAGTGGTTGGTTTGGGAGTGGTGGTGGTGGGAATGGATCTGGTGGTGGTGGCGGCACTGGTGGATGTCACCATTGTAGTCCTTTCTGGTGTCATTCTAGGCAAAGTCGTACTTACTACCACAGGTGTGGTGGTTGCTTTTGTTGTTGTGATGACACTGGTGGTTGTTTCCGTTGTCTGTGTTGTGGTGGTTTGCAATTTTGTAGTTGTTGCTGGCTTGGTTGTTGTTGTTACTTCAGTTGTCAGCTTAGTTTTCGGTGTTACAGTTTTTGTAGTTATTAATGGTGTTGTCCTTGTTGTGACTTTTGTTGTTTGTAGCGGTTTAGTTGTGACTGATGTTGTTCCATTTAGTAGCGGTGCTTTTGATGGCTGTGTAGTTGTCTGAGTTCTTGTAATAATAGTCTTTGCTTTGGTAGTAGTTATTGGTGTTGATGCTGTTGTGGTTGTTTTGCTGGTGGTAGTTGTTTGTGAGATTGTAGTTAAAGGCTTTGTAGTTGTTAGTGGTCTGGTTGTTGGACATGGTACAATTATTTTTTCACAGCATTCAATTCTTATCTCATAATTATAGCAAATTGGTGGAAGTTGTTCTTTGTTGTAACATATGAGTCCTTCTGTTTTACTACAAGTAACTTTTTGCTCTAATTCATTTAGTGGTGTATCAGGATATCTTTCTGCTCTGCATTCAACATTTTTTGGTGCCTTACAGACTTTGTATCCTTTGGCTCTTATATTCTTAAATGTATCAAAATCTCCATCGTCTGGTGCGGATCCTGGGTAACTTATATCATACCACTGTGACCATTCACAAACTTCCTTAGTGCATTGTTCAGGTGTCGAAGGGGCTGTTGTTGAAATTGTTGTCGTTTCTAAACTTTTTGTTGTCTCTGGAACAGTTGTTACTGTTGTTGGTGACTGTGTTGTAGTTGGAGGTGTTGTGGTTGGTGTTGTTGCTTCAGAAGTAGTTGACACTGTGGTTGTACCTTTTGTTGTAATTCGTGAGGTTGTTGATGTAGTTGTTGACACAGTTGGATGTGTTGTTTCTTTTGGTGTAGGTGTGGTTATAATTTTAGTTGTAGAAGGTGTTGTTTCAGTTGTAGTTTCTGGAATTGTAGTGGACCTTGTGGCTGTAGTAGTTGTGGTTGTAGATTTAGTAGTAGAAGGTGTGGTTGTGACTGTTGTTTTTGGCTTAGTTGTCACTATTGATGTAGATGTTGTTTCTGGAGTTGTACTAGTAACTGTGGTAGTTACTGAAACAGTACTTGTGCTTGCTGTTGTAGTTTCTGGAGTAGTGGTCAAGCAGTCAGTATAACAGCAGTATACTTTGATCTGATAGTTATAACACATCTGCAAGATTCCTGACTGTTCTTCATTTTTGCAAACAAAGCCAAATGTCACATTGCACTGAACAGTTTGTCCAATTTCATCAATAGATTTCTCTGGATATTTCTCTGCCCGGCATTCTATACGTTCAGGTTTTTGGCATATATCTTTTCCTGCAGCCTTAATGATATCGTATGTTTCAAAATCCCCCTTGTTGTCCAAAGTGGGAAAGTGCACATCGTACCATTCAGTCCATTTACATGTGAGTTTACAAGGTGTTGGCCGTGATATTTCTGTTGTGGTTGCTGGGGTTGTAGTTGAGACGCTAGTTGTTTCGGTTACTACAGTTGTGGGAGGTGGTGGACTTGGTGTTGTTACAGGAGTAGGAGTTGTTACAGGAAGAGTAGTTGGTGTTGTTGTGTGGGTAGTCCCGGGTGTCGATGCAGTAATGCCACATGGTTCAAAGCTACAACATTGGATTTTGATTTGATAATTGTGGCAGCTCATTGGATGCTGATCCTTGTTGTAACAGATTAGCCCCACTGTTTTACTGCATTCTACTTTCTGGCCCAGTTCACTTAATGGAGTATTGGGGAATTTCTCAGCTCTGCAGGCAACGGCACTTGGAGCTCTGCAGACTTTATATCCTTCTGCTCTTAGTTTTTCAAAAGTATCAAAATCTCCATCATCATCTCCAGAGCCAGGCTGGCTCACATCATACCACTGTGACCACTGGCATACTTCCTGAACACAAACGGATGTTGTTACAGGCACTGTGGGGGTAAAAAGATAAAATGGCACATTAGTATTTTCATGCATATTTCAACTTTTAAATGTTAAGCATGTACAGTAGAAGCTGTGTGTAAGAAAGAAGTTTCCTTGGGGCTCTTCTAGACTGCCACCATTTCCAGGTAGGATTCAATCACATACCAGCAAATTCATTTGGTGCAATTGAAGCTGTTTTGGTGCTCTTGAGCAACAAACTCACTCCCTTCTAAAACTGGGTTACTTGCAATGAGACTGGGAAATGCCCTGGAAAAGGGTGGGATAACATTGGCTCGAAACCGTGTTATCTAACCTCCCTGGCAAACAAATCAGAATGGATGCTCAAGAAACAGGTGGTCTGGAAGCAACCTTTGAGGGTTTAATTAAATCAGTTCACTTAGTTCAACCGAGCCATCTGGACTGAACCAATCCATTGGACCCCTCTGGAACTGGTTGCTGAGTAACACAGGCTTTTAAATATCTCTATTTCCTTTTGTAAGAACAAAATGTAAAATCAAAATGTTCGAGTGAGGAAATGACAAGGAAAAGTGATATGGGCTGCTGGGACTGGAGCTCCTCAGAGACCTGAATCAAGAAACGGGGTAGCAGCTGATTGAGATGGGAGGAAAACAGAATGAAGCACATATGAGATGGGTGGAAGCACTATGAATAAACAGGGTATTGCAAGTTGCCCAGAAATTAGTCAAGGAGAACCTGGAGCGAAGCACCTCCCTTTTTCTCCTCAGCTCTTTGGGAGATTGGAAACACATCACAGGAGGGACCACAGCTTATTGGCTTACTTAAAAGTATCCTATATACATTTACTTATGAGTAGTTCTTCACACCAGTAAAAAAATGCTTATTGTTTTCTAAAACATACTTACACATTTCATTGAAAGATTTAAACTACAGAGGCACAGGTCATATTTTGCATTGCTGGAGCTGGAGAGGTAGCCCTCTCATCCTGGCTCCCCAGAAAACACCCATCCCTTCCTTGATTGATTGAAATGGCTGGTATTCATTTCCACCAGCTCAGAAAATGCTAAGGGTGAAAAACGCCCATGCAGTACCATTCCAGGAGTACCCATTCCAGGAGGCAGTACTACAGTATGTCTCCGCCATAGCAATGTACCATGCAGCTATGCAAAAGGTGGTAAAGAAACTACAGAAATCCACAGACACCGTTGCATGGTAATGCTCTTGAAATTTCTACTCTGCTACAATCTACTACAGTGGTACCTCAGGTTACATACACTTCAGGTTACATACGCTTTAGGTTAAGAACTTTGCTTCAAGATAAGAACAGAAATTGTGCTCTGGCAGCACAGCAGCAGCGGGAGGCCCCATTAGCTAAAGTGGTGCTTCAGGTTAAGAACAGTTTCAGGTTAAGAACGGACCTCCAGAATGAATTAAGTATTTAACCAGAGGTACCACTGTAATTCCAGTGTGCTGGAGATGGGTTTCACTGAACAGGGTGGGGAGGGAGTGAACCATACGATTGCACTATCATCAGAGTTTTTACCTGCAGTAGTGGTTGCTGGTGAAGAGGTACTGGAAAAGTTAAAGACGGTAGTGGTTGGTGCAGTGGTGGTGGTAGTGGTGGGTGTTGTTGTGCATGGGAAGATATTCCTCTCTATTGTTCCATTCTTACTGCAAATCGCAGTGATGCACCCTCCAATGCCATCTGTTGTGTGGTAGATGACATCCCCCGGCTTGCTAATCTTCCCTTCATAGATGCAGTGGCATTCTGTCATTCAAAAGAAATTGTCAGCATTAAACTTCTTAAAATGTAAAAGGCTGTTCCAAATCACTCACAATTCATATTAAAACTTAGCACTGAGAACATACCAAGTTCATCGTATCGACACTCTGGTTTGCCAGCCATTGAACAATAGCTGAAAGGAAACAAAACACATTTGAAGGTAGTTAATTTTCTTTAGTAAGCAAAGAAGACACTAACAGCCCTCCTTATATTAGTTGTTGGCATCCGTCTGCCTCAAGAGACAATGGAGTGTGCCTCCAGGGGTTAAGTATATACAACCAGTATAAAAGAATGTCTATAGAGGCAAAATTCTGAATAAATTACTACTCTTGGATTGAGAAAGCAATTTTAGGCTTTGACGCTAATTGGTTTTACTCATTTACTCAGAACTAAATTCTATGACATCCAGTAGCAGATCGTTTTTGCCCTACACCCCCAAAAACTTGAACCCCCCCCCAAAAGGGGGTAGATCACTGTCAGTTTTTAACTCTAAGAGTAGATCACAGTCTCTCGGGAGTTGGCCACCCCAGCAGTAGAGCTTCCATTTTCCAGATGAAAGACTGCATCTTACTTGCTGTTGGAAGGAAGTTCTATTGAAATAAATGGACTGCACTTCAAAGTAAATGGAATTAAAATTGAATCATTTATCTTTTTCGTTCCACAAGGAACATCCAATGATTAACTCTAATTTTCTTTTTATAAGAGCAGATACCCCCCTTCCCCCCAACAATTGGTATATTGGCTGTTGTTTAGAAGGCGGGGCTAATCCTTGCACCTCAAACTGCAGCCATTGTGTGGCTAATCCTGGCTCAAGGGGGTGATTTTATCTGAGGCTGCAGTGCAGGGGTAAAAGATTAGGACCTTCTCTGCCAGGGACCCAGTTCCCATGCAAATTGCCTCTCCATGGCTGCTTTTACTAACTATAACTATAGCTATGTATGGAGGTAAAAAATTGGAGTTATAATGTGTTATTTGATCTTAACTCACTGGTTTTGATAGCATGTTTATTCTGGGGATGCTGCTCACTGAATGAAAGCTCTATTCCTAAAGCTGATTTGGTTGGTAATTCATTCTACAAATCAGCATGGACAATGGCTGTGTACATAACAAACATTTAAAGCAAATATCCCCCTGAAAGAATCTTGGGAACTGTAGTTTACCCCCAGAACTAAAATTCCCAGCACACTTAACAAACTGCAGATCCCAGGAATCTTTGGGGTTGGGAATGTGCTTTCAATGTGCTTTCAATGTATGGTGTGTACACAGCCCTAAATATCAGAATCTGTCCCTATATAAAAGGAAGAAGCACAGCACATAGGATAGTAGAGAATCCTCACCAGAACCTACAGAAGAGGAGAAACAAATTAGCTGAGGGAAAGTGAAGAAAAGAGTAGTAGTAATTTCCCTAGAGCCTTGAGGCAAACTTTCTTTCTACCACAGTAGAAGTTCAAAAAGAGGTGGGGCAGGAGAGAAGAATGGAACCCATATTATAATGTAGTAAGACATGCTGGAGCAGATTAATCCTAAGGAGAACACGTCCAAACTTTGCCTTCTCAAACCTGTTTCTGCAGTATGAAATAGAGCATGCTATGCCTCTGCCACAACTTTAAACAATTTTACATTCACATTCTCATTCTCATCATTTGAAAGACAAGCATTACCATGATTCACAGCTCTTTTGTGAAGGCATTTTTTCTCCTGGTTTATAGTGGTTTCCTTTGCCATCAAAGCAGCCGCACGCTGGAAGATCAATACACTGCATCTCATCTTCATCAAAATAGGGCTTATCAGCTGGACACTTTGGATAGCAGCCTGTGGTAAGAAAGAGAGCTTGCTCTAAGAAATGATCTTTTACCATACCCTGTACAAATGTTAGCCTTTAAGCTGATTTTGTGTATGGTGCTATCATACCATAAACCAGGGATGAGGAGCCTTTGGCCTCCATACATTGTTGGACTCAAACTCCCATCAGTCATAGCCAGCATGGCCAATGATAGGAACTGTAGTTCAACAACATCTGGAGGGCCACAGGCTGCCCATCACTGCCATATCTTGATCTCACAATTCTAAGCCATATGTTGATCCATAAACTCAGGCTAGTAGTCACACTGGCTTGAATCCAACTGTGTATCCCCACTGGCAGAAGCTCTTTGGTCCAGCAGAGGATTCTGTGAGTGGAATCTTTTGTGAGTCCTGAGGTAGGTTGTTCTGCATTTATACCATGACCCTTCCACAGATTGCCAGTGAAGTTTACGGTAAAGAAAAGTCAAGCAACTGTCATTTAGCAAGGCTGGGGCTCAGGAGAAGAGGCCATGGATGCAGAGGGGATCTCTTGACCAAAAGGAAGATTGACCTCAGAACCAGCTTTAGACATTCCTGCCTCCTTGGGTGTTCTAGCATCAGAGGAGCACATGATGCCTGCACCTCTCCACCTTGAAGAAGTTGCCTTGTCTTCCTCAAACTCCGGTCTCCAGCTTAGAGTCAATAACTGAACCTTGGTCTCCCCCAAGCTTCCAAAGTGATGGCCTCAGTGGAACCTGATCTGTGTTTTACTTTGCCTGACCCTGATCATCAGAATCTAACCTTTCCCAGCTGAAACCCAATCTCTGCTTAATCTGGCTTTGCTTCTGGATCCCAGACAGGGATCCAGAATTCAATGTGACATTGAATTTTCTGTGTAGCACATGCCTCCACTGAGCTAGATCCTGTCCCCTGGACTGGGACAAAACAGTAACCTCCCTTTTCCTAACTCAAACTTCCCATCTTCTCAGAGTGTCAAGCATTTCATTTTGGGCAACCATGGTTTTTATAACAATTAATATATAATGAGGCTTTTAGTTTCCTGTAATCATCATTTGTAGATCAAGGGTAAGGTCCACAATCCTTGTACCTTCTAAGCCTTGTAACTCATGCAGGCATTTTCCACTTGGGTTTCTGCAAGTCTTCATACAAGGAGAGCCACAAGGCTGGTAGTGCCACTCACACTCCTCTTTTGGATTATAGTAATCACAGAACAGAGCTGCAGAAGGAGGAAAGGTTTTTTTAAAATGTTACTTTCAAGCAAAATGCATTAATTTCATAGCACTCAATACCTATCCAATACCTATCCACTGTATGCCAGTCCTTTCTCATTTCTATGTTTAGTGATCTGGTTGATATTAGTTGCTTGTTTTGTGATATTAGTTGCTTGTTTTTCCAGTATCATTATTCACTTCACCAGACAGGAACACCATCAAATTAATTTTGTGAGCAGGGATGTCAGGAACAGACCCAGTTACCCTCCTGCTATATCCTCTCCCCAGCTGGTAGGAGGTAGGATCAGAGATGTTGGAATGGGTGAGTCACAGGTAGGATTGGGTGGTGAATGCTGGGCCTGGTGAATGGCTACACTTCCTCTGCCAAAATATAAAAGATCTATGGTCTTCTAAACGTGTTACTGGTTATTTTTTGTTATTGTGTTATGTATTATGCATTTTTGTACTGTAAACCACCCTGTGATCTTAGGATGAAGGGCGGTATATAAATTTAAAGAATAACAAGGCAGCCAGCCAGTAGCAGCAGCAGTACTTGTTCCAGGGAAAGTCTTCCTATTTTCCTTGACAGGCAGCAATGGATTGGCAGCACGGGAAACAGTAAGGAGGGGATTGGATGGCTGGGCCAAGTTCTGCATGCAGGAACTACAGTACAGGAGTTCATTAGTCGGAGGAAGGGGAAGCTTAACTTTAAGTGTTGGGTTTTGCCAGGGATCCTAAGGATGAGAGGAACCCACAACTTCCTTGGTTCAGGGAATAAGGGACTTACTTGGTTCTATCCCTGGAGTCTCCAGGTAGAGCTGGCAAAGAATTTCTGCCCGAAACCCCAGGGAGCTGCTGCCAGTTAATATAGAGAATACTGAGCTAGATAAACCAGTGGTCTGACTCAGTATTAGACAGCTTCCTATGTTCCAGAGCAGCATGGAGACACGAGGGTACACCAATCACACAACTCTCTGAATATAAGATTTAACCCTGAGATGATGGTGATTATTTTATGCTGAGATTTAGCACATTCTGAAGACATTTAGCTCTTGCAAAGTTGAGATAAATTCAAATGTTCATGATATGAATGTGACAAGCAGGAATCATGTGGTGATCACGTCACTGCATCCAAAATGAATGCAGAAATTGGATTACAAAAATATGTCAATGTTCAGCAATGCTCCAACCTACCGCATGCCATCCTACCACATACCATATATGGTGCTACAAATAGAAACATTAGCCTACTCCTTGTTCTCACTAATCTATCTTTTTGTTATTACTTTAAAAGGAATGGGCAGTACTCACGGCAGATGGATGGAGTTCTCCAAGAAATGCAACTGCCAGCTTCATTGCACGCCTGAGCATAGGCAGCCACAGCAGTACAGAAGCATTCACAGTCTCCCCCAGTGTCACAAGCACAGGCATCAGAGATGCAGGCTTCATAATATTTAGTTGGTTCAACCTGTTAGAGAAGGATACACATGGTTTGATTTGTGGTTCAGTCTTAGCAGGCCATGGTCAGAGAGGGAAGGTACATTTTCTGATTTTTTTTCAATTACAGTTCTCGTTTCTCTGACAAAGTCAGCATGGAAAATTTGTGACACCAGTCATTGTTTTTATTTTCAAGTTGCACATTTTGCTATAGCAACAGAATTGCATGCAGAGGCAATTTGTTGTTAATAACAAACAGGAATGCTTCCAAAACGTCAAGAGGACGTGAAAAGGTTATGTATCATCTACCATTAGTAATTGTCAAGGAAGTAATTTGTCATTGAAGCAAAGGGTATTTTTATGCATCCACTGAGGAAAAAGTAAAATTGGTTGGCAACCCCCTAAATATTAATTATCTATTAAATGTGTTAATAGCAGGCATTTACTGTGCTGGGGAGCCTGACCAATCTGGGGCTCACATTTAACTTTTTCTTATCCAAATTATTAGCTGAAATGCTAAAATCATCAGAGCAATGATTATTTAGAAGAAATGGAGAAATTTCAGTCAATGTTCTTAATAGCCTACAAGTAGTTGGCTCCAATATTGTTTTAGTCTTGAGAGGTCTTATTAAACTCCAGTTAAAGGTAATGAAAATATATATTAAGGGGATTTATCCTATTTTTTGGGACCCAGGTGGCACTGTGGGTTAAACCACAGAGCCTAGGGCTTGCTGATCAGAAGGTCGGCGGTTCGAATCCCTGCGACGAGGTGAGCTCCCGTTGCTCGGTCCCAGCTCCTGCCCACCTAGCAGTTCGAAAGCACGTCAAAGTGCAAGTAGATAAATAGGAACCGCTCTGGCGGGAAGGTAAACAGCGTTTCCGTGCACTGCTCTGGTTCACCAGAAGCAGCTTAGTCATGCTGGCCACATGACCTGGAAGCTCTCGGCCAATAAAGCGAGATGAGAACCGCAACCCCAGAGTCGGAAACGACTGGACCTAATGGTCAGGGGTCCCTTTACCTTTACCTATCCTATTTTTACATAATTGAAGTGTCATAAGATAGGGTGAGGTCCTATAAGATCCTATAAACAGAGCTCATGGACTACTTCTCTAAATGAAGGGAGGAAGGAGGTGATTTTTGCCACTTTCCTCTGTAGCCCCTATGTCCCCTGAAAAGCTGAAGGACTGGTGGACCATCTGGAACAGTGTGGTTGTGGCCTGGGGGATCGTAGGGAGAAATGGCAAAAACAATGTCCTCTTCCTCAAGTGGGAACCTCCACAGGCTCTCAGATGCATCCTCAAACAGGGTTTGTTCTGTTCTGTTTCATTTGCAGAAGAGATATTCTGGATCCTGTCCAGGGGCACCCAAACAGAACAGAGTGTGCAAAGGTAACCAGTTATTAAGATTCCTAAACTCCTTGTGCTGATCTGTCTCAAAACTGATGGAAGAACATGCACAACTTATATAGCTGCCATGTCCTCAGCACTGCGAATGGACCCAGAAAGAAGACCTTCTAGATGGATGGGAACATTCACTTTACATGCCAGCAAGATTCATCCTAGCTACACTGCGTTGTAGTGGAACTCCTTGCAAGGCAATGTATTTAGAATGACTCTTGGTGGCATGTGAAGTGAACATTTCACATTCCTATGACAAAGGGACCAACTGTATCTTATTCTTTTACTGTTATAGGCATCACTTGTAAATGCAAAGTTGGCTGTAAAGAGAAGTCCAGTCAAGACCCATTGACTTGAGAACGACAAAACCCTGGAATATCTACCTGCAATATTTTTGTAAGGTACCTGCTATGACAGAAAGACAACACATTTTTATGTTGCTCTTATGCAGTGGTTGGTACAGCCTGTCCCAAGTGCAGGCACACCAAGTCTTAAGCTTGGAGCTGTTCAGGTGTCCTATACATTCTTTTAAAAATGCATTTGCCCATACCTGAGAGTGGCAGGAAGCAAACACTTTGCTGTTAATGATGCTACATTGCTTCTGGGCCCAAGAACTCCTATATGGGTTTGTAGAACAAGGATCTCTGCTGCCCGGGACATCTGGGCAAGTGGGAGACACCTTCCAGCTGTTACCAAACTCCAGTACGTCTCCTACAACAGACTGGCTCCTGGTGGTGAAGTCATTTATGTCATTGCCATCATAGTTTCCACAGAGGCCACAAACTTGACCCTGCAGAGAGACAAGCACAAGTTAATGAGGAGTGGAAGATTTATTTTCCTGGGATTAGAGACCCTGCATTTTCAAAATGGAATAATACTTTGGTTATTTATAGTGGCTGTCATACTTTGTGGGCTCTCCCACTCATGAGGACTTTTTAGTTACCGTAATTTCTGCAGAGGAAGCTGATTAGCATGTACATGCATGGATAGATTGACTGTCCCCATTACATGAACTGATAATTTCATGTGCTCAGGGACCCTATGTATACATCAAACACATGCAGTACACTGAATTAGCACACCTGTTTAAGCATAGCCTCGTAAGATATATATTATATTAAAAGTTATATTTTAGGCTTCTACAAGAACAATTGCTTTAACAGTTGCTTTTTTTAGCAGAAAAAATGGCATAGCCTGATTCCCCACCCACTCTCAATCACATTTTTTAAAAAATAATTTCATTCAAAAAGATTCTTTAAAAAATAATGATATGTAGTTCTTTTGTGAAAAGTGAATGGAATCAGATACTGCTTACCATAATTACAAATAAAAAAACCAGAAACTTGAGTAATTTGTTTCTGCATCATTAGGGAGTCCTTGAGAGCAGAGGTGGTAATCTCCTTGGGTTTGATTCATTCACCCTTGGTCAACCCTCCTAAGGCTGCATTGCAGTGATGGATGGGACCAAAAGTAGATGCAGCCACTGCACATTCACTCTCTCATACACAGGCACACAAGGGAATTATTACCACTCACTTTCCTATGTATCAAATGATCTATCTGATGACCAGAGGAAGGGCAGTTTCCATCACTATCAGGATGTTGTGCTTGTCCAATTTGGGATAGCCAGCATTTACATATGAATGTGAATGTCAACACTAACTATATTTTGGATACTGACAAGCACAGCATATATTTTGCTGCATTATGAAAAACAAACGAACCTTTATATACTATCACAGTGGTAACCAATATGGTGCCCTTAAGATGTTGTTGAACTACAACTCCCATCAGCCCCAGGCAGCATGGGCAATGGTCAGGGATGATGTCAAGCACCATGTTGTCTATCACTGTCCTGTAACCAGTCCTGTGCGCATTGATCATGCAAGAAAAAATATTTCTGCGATAGAAATGATAGCTAGAATGTAAAGAGAGCCACTCTGGATCTGGCTGATATAGTCTAGCATTCTTTTCTCACAAGGGCCATCCAGATGCCCATGGGAAACCCACCATGAGATCACATAAAGAATAATCAATGGTAATTTCTGGAGTCATACTTCATCATAATATGAAGTTAGTACATTGTCTTGTACTTTGTTTTTAATGTGACCAGTTTCTCATTACTATCAATAGTTCTTCATACAGACATAGAACCTATGTTAAACTATGAAGAGGTCAAGTAAGGGGATCCATCTGATAAATCAACTGACTCGAATATTTAAATGCTAACATTAGCTCTTAATGTTTGTCCTTTACAGAATTTTCTGGAAGAATGTTGTAGCACTTCTCTTTCATTGCACACCCCCCCCCCCTATATAATCTGATCTGGCATCCTCAGCATACCTTAAATTCGTCATTGAGTTTGATGAAGATACTGGTTTTCTTGTCCCACAACAGGACCAGTCCAGCTGTGGTGTCAATCACCATGTAGATTCCCATGTAGCGGACCTTGAATGGCACTTCACCTTCACCAGAAAGCCTCTGTACCACTTCAAATTTTTCATCAGCGAGTATCAGCTCATAGTTCTGAATGATGAAAAGCAACAATAAGTTGTGATACAGCAACTTCTCTTTCAAGTAATTACAACTTATTACTAAACTGAAAACTATGGAGAGACCTGGTCTGAATAGAGATATTGGATTCTTGTCTTATTACACATGCTAAAGCTATTTTTGGTCATCTGCATACTATCCCTTGCTTTTTCCTGTAGGACTAATTCCAGTCATTAACAGTCGTCAACAGGTTTACCATACCCATCAAGTCAATCACCCATCTCCTACTACCCTTCTAAAAAAAAAAACCACCCCACCCTCCCACTATATATAAGGGTCTGGTGACTTCTGTTTCAGTGTATCTGAAGAAGTGTGCATGCACACAAAAGCTTATACCCAGAACAAACTTAGCTGGTCTCTAAGGTGCTACTGGACAATTTTTTAATTTCGACTACGTCAGACCAACACAGCTACCTACCTTTCCAATTTAGTTACTTTGCACTCCATGATTTCCCCATTTGTAGATTTAATATAACCCAGTTCTGTCCAGGTGCACAAGTCATATTTTGCATGCATCTTGCGTGAAGCTACTTACCCCCATGAAGACTTTAATGGCTTTTGAGCAGGTTGTCCCGGTGGTGCCACAGGGGATGTTCTCCGTGATCACTCTGAAAGTCCCTGCATTTGAATTGTTTTTACCGCAATGATCCTGTGGAGAAGAGGGTTATATGGTGTTCATGAACACAGCTTGCCATATCAAGACTAAAGACTCTGCATTTCAAAAAAGCAAGTACTCGGGGAGAAAAGTATTATACCTGGACCAGTGTGTATTCACAGTCTCCACTGAAGCTATAGCGTTTGCCATCAAAGGTGATGTAATGACCATCTCCATAAACAGAGCATGTTGCCAGGCAGGGTTCAGTGGAGCACTCCCACTTTCTGTTCTTACATGTACTGCACAGACAGAAACATGGTTAAATTTCACAGTGGGGGGTTTTGTTTGATTCCCCCCCCCCCATTTAGATGGAAGAGTTCAATACTTTTAGTTCAGCTTATAACAGGCTGTACGTACCAAGTATTACATTTCACCTTGATGCTGTCCCCTGGCTTGTATGTGGCTTCATTGTGAATGCATGGACACTCTTCAGCAGCTACACACCCACCTTGGCCATCCGACACCAACTCCTTGGGACACATGCAGCCAGAGATGCACTGTGTGCTGTACTGTAACAGAAGATAAGGCAGCAAAAGATGTTACTTGACAAATCAATAAGTGAGAAACAATAGTGACTAAGGTACTAGACAGAGTGAAGACGAATTCAATCAGTACCCTGTTTCCCCTATTTTAAGACGTAGTCATAAAATAAGCCATAGCAGGATTTTTTCGCATTTGCGAAATATAAGCCGTACCCCGAAAATAAGCCATGGTGATAGGCGCAGTTCTGGAGGGCGCCAAGGAAAACGCGGGGCTGGGCTTACGTAATAAAAATAAGACATCCCCTCAAAATAAGCCATAGTGCATTTACTTGAGGGGGAAAAAATATAAGACGGTGTCTTAAAATAGGGGAAACACGGGATCTGTCTCCACTGGTGGGTTACCAATGGAGAGTCAATTAATTAGCAAGCTATGCAAAACTGCTTCAAATTTACTTTTTCAGAGGAGTTTAGGTGTGAAGAACTTTTCTTGAACTCTTTAAGAGAATGTTATTAGAAATCACTAGATTGTGACTTGGTATATTTTGATACCCTTGATATTTTTAAAAATGTTGGGTGTAAGAGTGATTCACAAGTCATAACATGGTGGTTAAACTGGTTTACCATACCATACCCCATGCCCTGTGTCTCTACCCCTGAAGTACCTTCTGATGGGTTCTGTAGGCTAGCTCTCGTCATTTCCTGATCACCCATCAGCATGACTCCTATTTTGTAACAGGAGACCATGATGAATGCTGAGCGGTGCTGACAGTTTCATAAATTCAGGAAATAAGTGATAACTGCAACCATCATGGGAACAATGTAATGCATAAGTTGAACAGGTAATTTAGATAAGACATGGTTTCAACGTAGTCACACTTACACATCCCATGTCAAGGGTCTGACAGCTCTTCTGACACTCGGCTCCAGTGGCTCCTACTGTGGCATTGGTGCAGTCAAAGTAGACCATGGGAGCAAAACATTCTGATAGAAAGGAGAGCTAGATGAAATCTCAGTTTGAAATTAGACATTAGTCACCATAACAGTGAGAGTATGTCATGAAAACTAGTTCAGGGCACACCATTATCAACACCTCACTTAAAAACACACATAAAACTCTTTGTACGATGCCAACATTATACTTTCACTGCCATTTTTAAGACAGAGGATGGTAGCTATCTTGGCTATGGTGCTTAGCAGATAATAGGAACTTGCATCACTCAAGGTTGGAAAACAACTCCTCACATCTGTACATTGGAGGGAACCTATGGGATATTTTCAACCAATTTGCGGAGGACTCAAAGTCCAATTGAATATTTCAATTTTACAAGGTCTCTGGAACTACTATTATCTTTTTCTGTGATTTGGCTTACCTGGTTGTGGTTTCACTTCTCCAATGCACTGAAGCTTTCCCTGTGTGCAAGTGCTGCAAGAGATGAAGAATGTTTCTTACTTAAAAATTGAACCAGTTTTATGAAGAGCAGTTGCTCTTGCCTGGTTAAAGGACAGCAACAACAAATCCTTCATGGTATGGAATGCTGAATTGTCGCCTTGTGACCAAAAGGAAAAGGTTTCCCTTTAAATATCCTGTTAAAATGCTTTAAGAATTCCTCCTTGGTGGATCTGGACTGGGGTGAGGCATTTTTATCAGGAGTGGATAGACCTCAGAGATCCACAGGGCACCTGTGGTGTTGTTGCCAGTCTCAAGTTCTCTCCTCACCCTCACCCTCCACCAGCCAATACTAGAAAGCCCGTTTTTAACAGATGCAATAGTTTAATGGTGGGACTATGGAATTAATTACCAGATAACATAGTGATCGTTCACAACTTGGAAGGCATTACAAGAGGATTAGACAAATTCATGGAGGACAAGGCCACCCACAGCTACTAGTCATGATGTCTTTATATTGCCTCCAGTATTGCCTCTGAATACCTGTTGCCAATGACCATGAGCAGGGTTGCTATTGCATTCATAAGTTGCTTGTGAGCTTTGCACAGGCTTCTGGTTGGCCATTATGAGAACAAGATGTTGGACTAGGCAGGCCTTTGGTCCGATCCAGCTGGGCTCTTATGTTTTTCTAACATAAATAAGAAGCTTTGGGGGCATTTAGAAATGTGTCACAAAGGCACCCAATATCTAAGCACCAGACATTACAATACTAAATTGACTGAATCTACTAAAAATTTTTTTTTAAAAAAAATCATAATTAAGGGCAGCTTAGAAGCAGGGTCCTATGGAAGGAAATTTTGGCTATTCCCATCACCTCATAACAATGCTTATTTCAAACCACCACTTACCATATGACGCCATTTTCATGGATAACTTCTCCAGACAGTAGAGGAGTCCCTTTGTAGTAGCAGGGGCAGCTGGTAGCAGGTACACATTTGCCACTCTCATCCATATACATCCCTTCTTCGCAGGTGCATCCATCCACGGAGGTAAACTTAATGTTGCAGGTGACATCAGGCTCGCTCAGAGATCGGCAGGTGGGTTGGCAGGAATTAATGTTGTAACGGTAAACCAGGGTTTTGGGACACATTTGGTATTTGGCTTGAGAGAGGGAAAAGAAAAGAAGTTGTTCCAGAGGTTATCTAAGGGCTACTGTGGCTATAAATTACTAGACATGGCAGGGTACAATGTATATTTAAAAATATTGGTTGTGTGTGTTTAGATGCATATCTGTATATCTAGATGCTGGGCTCTAGTCCCAGAGGTGGGAGAAGCTTGGGATGTCTGCCTCACCATCCAGGTGTGATGGGATGTTCTGGGTAAAGTGACATATGCTGCTTTGTGCATAAAGACTGTATGAATGATTGCTTGGGTGCATTGAATTAAACTTAACTTGCAGAAGGGAAGCTACTGTCTTGTGTGGGTTTATGAAAAGGAGCCTGTTCAAAACGTGACTGATCCATGTAATTTATTGGCCTTTGAATCAAGCTATGTGATTCCAGATTCATCTTTAAATCACAGCTTTGAAAACTATTCATTTCATAGTTCGTGTGTTTTTCTAACTTTTCCGAAAAATATGTCTTTTACTCATTTCTTATCCAGTGCTGTCAAGAATTCTTTGGTGTAACTAGAGAGAGAAACTATCACATGCTCCATTATTCATATAAGATTGTAAGGGTTTTTTTGGTTGTGATTTGCCTCCCCATGGCAAGCAATAACTTTATTTCCTTCTGAACCTTCTGCAGCTCCCGTAAGCCTCATCTGCATCTGCTCACCAGATCAAGACTTTCAGGAAACTACTGGCACCACTTTGGGGTTGTCACACAAACAAAGCATAGATGCTTCAAATTCCTTCAAAATCTTGTCCTGGATAATTTTGAAACTACAGCTGCTACTAACTGGCAAAGATCACTCCACATAAAAACCACCTCCTTGAAATGAGTTGTTTTGATTCATCAATACTTCAGGCTGAGGGGGGGGGGAATCAACATTCTCTTGGGAGGGAACAAGTTGAACCAGGTGGCCTTGTTCTGATGTGCAGTTGGGGAAATTCAAAATGGCAGCCAACATAAAAAACTGCCTTCTTTGCCACTTACTAGTAGGCAGCAGTTGAATTTCTATAGAAAAACACACACATCTACAGATGAGCAGATGTTTCTCTCTAGCAGCTCATTTTATTTGAGAGATGCAGTGGCTGAAGCAGATGCATTAAAAATAAAGTCACAAAAATGAAGTGGTGTTCTAAACAACTGCAGTATATTTTTAAACCCAAAATGCCAAGACTACCTTTTAAAAACATTTGGATTTCTTTCTTCTTCTTCTTTTTAAAAAATAATCAGTTGTAATATGCATTGTTACATTATGTATTATGCATCCTGCACCCTCCCCAAACCAGAGATTCACTTAACACCATGTTGGATACTTAAAAGTAAGCTCCATAAATTTCATTGAGACTTACTACTAAGAAAACTTGCAAAATAATTCAGCAACACTGAAAAAATTCCAAATATTGGGGTGAGTCATGGTTTTGAGTTCTATTTGTAACACTTTGAAAATCTCTGGTCACTTGCTTTTTGGTTTACAAAATCCTCATAACTTACTACAGATGCTGGTTCTCCATCCGCTCAGCAGCACTCCCTTTGCAGCACAGGCTCTGACATAGGAGGAAAGGGCAGCACACATACAGTCCTCACTCCTTTCACAGTTGCAGGTATCAAACATACAGGTCTAGGGACACAGAGGAGAGCCATTAATATTCCGGGACATTTGCTCTTAAACTTTCACATGCAGAAATCATCTATGAATTTAATCTAAAAAAAACAGGTTTATGTGTCTTTATATTTCACACTGCTTGCTTTAAACTACTGAGGACCTGGGGGTTTCCTGGGAACCAGCTGTTTACATGTTAACCTCTGTCTCAGAAGTTGGCAAACTATGTGGCCAACCACGCAGAATGGAATGAGGAGATGTTCATATTTAGTAGTGAAGCGAGAAATGAATATGTAGGATTACATGATATGGGGACTGATAATATACATTGTCAGAAAGTTTGGCAGAGAGTATACTGAAGCCCTGACATTGTTTATCCATTCTGACAAGTTTAATCTCCCCCCCCCCCCGGAGTTACATTCCGATTCTCATTGGCACTTCAAAGAAAGAGAATGTACAAAGTACCGTGTGGAAAGCAGTAGGCTCTACTGCAGAGTGGCACTTCTGAAAGGGTCCATTGCTGTCCGTCAGCAGGCCGCACCAGTGCGAAGCATATTTTTCTGTAAAAGACAGAGGGCAATGTGGTTTTATACATATTACTGCAGAGGTGGGCAATGTGTTTCAGCCCAAGGAACACATTCCCTTCTGTGCAACCTCTCAGGGACCTTATGCCAGTGGTGGGCAGGGCAGAGCTACAAACTTCACCTTTGTACAATAGTCTAGCTTCTTCAAACTCATGCATCCCTCTCTATCCTCCACCCAAGCATGTAAGAATCACTATCAGAGTTTGAGGACCTATTCCAGCCAGTCAATGAGAGAAAATACTGTATTAGAACTTGCTCTCATTGTTAACTGTATCTTTCTGCCTTCCTTCTGCATCATATGGTTGTGCTTGCTTGCTCAAGTCACCTATAATCTGCTTTAACCCGTCATCTTTTGTCTGTCATGCAACTTTTCTCTGCTGTCTTAATACACCATGATCTGGATAATGTGGAATAGTCTGCAATGATCGTTCCAGCTGTACAAAGCCTTTTCCTCTTACGGGGAGCCACTGTCATCTGAGAGCCAGTGTGGCATAGAGCAACAAACTATGACTTAGAGAGTGTGTGTTGGACTCACGCACCCAGCTGTTAAGATCCCTAGGTGTCCAAAGACCAGTCACATTCTCTCAGAGAAGCTTACCTCACAGGGTTGTTGTGAGGATAAAATGGGAGGGAGAAGAATTAAGATGCTGCTTGAAGGAAGGGTGGAATATAAAAGGTAAAAAAAAGTCAACATGACCTTTACAAGGGCAATTTCTATCATATTAACAATAGTTAATATTTTAGAGTTAATGTGAGTTTCTGCTTAAAAAATAATAATTCTAAAGGGTCTTTCTAATTAGGCTGTTGGTTAAAGAGTGTCCTAGGAGAAAAGCTGCAAAATATTTTCTGCAGTGCACATACCATTTTCTATGCTGAGAGTACATGGGTTCTCGAAAATATTTTTGATGTCGGGACAATTGGCTTGTGCTTTCCAAGTGTTGGCAAAAGCAGCTGAAGTTCCTTCTACTACTCCACTGGCAGCTTTGAAGTCATCTGCTTGGACACTGTTGAAGTTTCCACAGAGACCTGGGACAAAAACAGGGGGACTTTAATAATAATAATAATAATAATAATAATAATAATAATAATAATAATTTTATTATTTATAACCTGCAGCTTACAGAACATAAAAAGGTAAAACATTAGACATTAAAAATTTCCTGATTCAGGTGTCTTCTTTAAAGCCAGATAGTTGTTTATTGCCTTGACATCTGATGGGAGGGCATTCCACAGGGTGGGTGCCACTACTGAGAAGGCCCTCTGCCTGGTTCCCTGTAACTTCACTTCTCACAGTGAGGGAACTGCCAGAAGGCCCTCAGAGCTGGACTTCAGTGTCCGGGCTGAACGATGGGGGTAGAGATGCTCCTTCAGGTATTACTGGGCTGAGGCCGTTTAGGGCTTTAAAGGTCAGCACCAAAGCTTTGAATTGTGCTTGGAAACGTACTGGGAGCCAATGTAGGTCTTTCAAGACCAGTGTTATGTGGTCTCAGCGGCCGCTCCAAGTCACCAGTCTAGCTGCCGCATTCTGGATTAGTTGTAGTTTCCGGGTCACCTTCAAAGGTAGCCCCATGTAGAGCGCATTGCAGTAGTCCAAGCAGAAGATAACTAGAGCATGCATCACTCTGGCGAGACAGTGTGGGCAGGTAGGGTCTCAGCCTGCATCCCAGATGGAGCTGGTAGGCAGTTGCCCTGGATACAGAATTGACCTGCGCCTCCATGGACAGCTGTGAGTCCAAAATGACTCCCAGGCTGCGCACCTGCTCCTTCAGGGGCACAGTTGCTCCATTCAGGACCAGGGAGTCCCCCACACCCACCCGCCCCCTGTTCCCCCAAAACAGTACACCTTTCTTGTCAGGATTCAACTTTAAATCCTTGCAATCCTCCATACAGTATCACAGTGATTTCAGTGAACATTTCCTCTATGTCTTAAGACTAATGACTAATCGACTCACTTACCACATGTCTGCTCTTTGTGGGCTGAGTCCAAGCGTACAAATAATTGCATGATGGGCACGAGCTGGATCTGTAACTGGATGCCCATATTTGTATCCACAACGATGAAGAAGGATGAAGGCCTGAAGATGGTGACATTGGCTGTCGAAGTGGAATATAATGAGCTTACTAATGGGATCAAACATTTCATCAGGTGTCAACTGATGATTCATATGGCTATGGCATTTGCTACAAGAGGGAGGGTACGAGGATATTTGCATTTTGCATACTTAACAATGAGGTAACAACTGCTTATGCTAAGCATATTAACCATTTTCCCTAGTAAATGGCCTTCTAGCATAAGAGAAAAGTCTTCATCAGAAGAGCTTTGCTGAAGGTATCCCTCATGTTGAGAACAATAATAGAATATGAGAGTGAAGAATGATGAATGTCATATGTTATCTCTAAAAGGAGAACTTACATGCTGAGATAGGCAGCTGAGAAAGGATCATATTCAAATACACGACTCCAGTAGACTTGATCACAACTACCTGGCAGAGGAGAAGGGTGAAGATAATGATGAACAGGTATGGTTAAAAATATCATATTTACCACAGGAAATATGTGCTTGTTTCCCTGTTTCTCTACTCTTTTCATGCACATAAACTGCCAACAAATCCATATTGTATTGCATCTGTAGCAGTGAAGCCTCTGACACCAGCTGATTGTGCTGGAAATGGACTGGTCATGAATGCTCCAACTGCTTAGGAGACAAAGCTGCTAGAATGTCTGGAATAGCTTTTTATGACAACTGTCAATTGACTGGGATTAAATCCTCACACGGCTCTCTATGGATCAGAGTAGCTTTGTGAGGCAGTCTGGAGAATGCGAAGAATCACAAGGAGATAAGGAAGCAAAGGGAGGGAGGGAGAAACCGGAAGCAAGTTAGTTGAGGGAAGAGAGCACTAGGCCAAGTAACCAGAGGAAAAGATAGATATGGGGAAGGAGACTTGAAGAAAAGAGCATTGGAAACAAAGAAGCGGGAAGGGAAGGAAAATGTGCATGGAAGGAAAGGTGGAGGGCTTGAGGTTGTGGAGCAGTGGGCCTGCAATATTATGAAATCTAGACTGTGAAAGGACTTACTCACTGTAACCTAGAGGGAAAATGAGGGCCACACAAGGGGGCTGAAGTTCACATTCTGATTGGGGCAGGTCAGCTGGTTTGTTGTTAGGAGCAGTAATTGAGACTACCGTAGGAGATAAAACTGAGCAGTTCTACACATATTGCATAAGACTGAACATATTTGCTGTTCCACTGGGGGCGGCGTGGTGGTTCTATAAATCAGTGTGTAATCTCCCTTTTAAGCATATATTTGGGCCTTGTTTTCCATACTTACTGTCTGTCCTCCACCTATGCTGATGGCGATGCCTTTCAGGCAGGTCTCAGTGTCTGTCAGGCCACACTTTCGAATTTCTCCCAGAACAGTGAAGGCATTGCTGTCACAGAGCTGGAAGTGAAGAATACAGAGTGTAGGCAGCATGCAATGCCTGGCTTTTTATATAACCATTACCACATGGCTTTTGAGCTTGTTGGGTTGTTTATTTAAAATAATGATAGCCTGCCCTTCATTGTCAATATGGGGCAACTTCCCACAATTAAAACAATATAACGTCGTTCTTACAACACATTGTTAACATGTTTTAAAAAACAAGATATGATATAAATAAGACTAAAACGTGATAATTTAACAAGTCAAATATCATACCGAGCTCCTATGGAAAATTAAGAGCTTGCCTAAACAAACATACTTTACCTTGCATTTGAAAGGCAAGGAAGAGCAAAGAATTGGCATTTCTCTTAGAAGGGTGTTTCACAGAACAGGAGCCAATGCTGTAAAGGGTTTGTCCCTTGCTCCCATTGATGTTTCCTTGCAAGGAGCTAGCACAAGAATAAGGCATCCTCTCCATTATCTTATTGGGCAAGAGGGCTCATGGGATAAAAGAGCTCCCAAGGTTTTGCTGGACCAACACCAACACCTCCAGATGCTGCTGAACTACAACTCCCATCACCTCTGACTGTCTGGAGGCCACAGGGTCCCCATCCCTGGCTTAGGGCTTTATACAGGAGGTAATCTGAGGAGAGGCACTGATTTGAAATGGAAGCTTCTGGGCTGGATGTAAACTGGATGTAAACTTTAGCCCCATTGAAATTAAGTCATGACTAAACTCTAGTCCCATTAATTAACTAGCTTAGTCTCAATTGGCCTTGTGAGATGAGCCTTGTCAATGAGGCTGTGTCATTCAGATGCAGCATACACATGAAATCCAATAGGGACTCAGAGCCAGGATTTTCCAGGCCCCATTCCATCTCCCCAGCCACTAAAACACACTCTATATGCTTGGTTTCCCAGTCTGAGGAATACACTGCAATACTTAAGCAGCAGTGAATTAAACTAGTCTTCCCCAACCTAATATCCTCCAGATGTTTTTGGATTTCAACCAGGGCCTGCTGGCTGTTGCTGATGGGGGTTGTTTACCAAAATATCCAGATTGGGGAAGGCTGAATTGAACAGTTGCATATGAAATCCCCAAAGCATGGCAACTGCAGTTCTTTCTTATGGGACTTTTGCAAAAGACTGCTAACACAAAGTACTGATTTTATGTTGGACTCTTTGCTGGGATTTCCTGTGTATAGAAAATTACTGTTGATGTCAATAACTTAATTAAATCAAACCTTTTTCCTGTGACATTCTAACTAAGCCATTTCAATCCCTGCATGTGGGGATTTCTCCAATGCAAAACCTCCCCCAAAGTTAAATATTGCCTTTTGGTTACCTTAGTTAAGACATAGCTACAGTCCCCAAAGACCGAATAGCGTTTCTCATCAAATGTGGAGATGTGGGAGCCTCCTTCAACAGAGCACATTCCGGGGCAGTCAAGGCTGACACAGGCCCACTGGCCTCCAGTACATGTACTGAAGAGAAGAGAGTGGTGTGCATCAGGTGACAATGTACACAAGGAAAACAAAACAAGCAAAAAAGAAAAGTACGATAATTAAAGCTAGGCTATTTTAATACACTTATTTCCCTTTCTTTAAGTGCTGCTGTAGGGTGTGGTCTTTTATTAATAAGCAACTTTTCTGTAGGTAATCCAATGTTCCTTGATGAGCTATAGCAATGTTAATAACTGTTTTTGAAAGACGTTGAAACAATAAACAAGAAATCATAACCCCTGTATTCCTCAAGGCTTCATATTTCAAAACACACTGCTGAAATGGGGCCCTTTGGTTAATTTTGGGATAGAAATGGATTGATGTCGCATATTTGAACAAAAGCTTCTTTAAACCTGCATCTCCTTCATATACAATATGAATGCATTCAATGGGCTTTTTAAAAAAAAATGGGGTTTCTGCTCCTCCTCCTTCACAATTACATTAACATGCTCCTAAAAAATCCTCTAATATCTCCTATTCTCTGTGAATTTTGATGTCAAATATACCTGGAGGGATATCCTAGAAACAGTAGGATATCCTTTGAATATGGATACCTGTACTTGACATTCAGCCATATTAATTCACTCATATTAAACTGATGCCTGTCAGTTGATGCTTTTTCAGTAATTTGTAGCTTATTTTATGAATTTATTTCATTTCATTTATAGTCTACCTTTCTTCTGTCACGGAACCCAAGGGGGCATCCATGTGGCTCCATGCTGCAGTGTTTTAGCATTTGACACAATTGACACTAAAGTAGTAAACATCAATACTGAGATTCTTTTTTTAATACCACAACATTCTACGCTTGAGTTATTATTCCCATCACATTTATTTTTTAGGCAATAGGAATGAGCAGATGTGGGTGTCTTACCATGCAGTGCACTGGGATGCAAAAGAAGCTCCAGGAGAATAAGTGTCTCCATTGTAAGTACAGTGACAGTCCTTCACAGCGATGCAGCCAGAGCTGCTTATGTCATCGAACACAGTGCCTAAAAGAATAAGGAGGTACTGTAGGTTAGGTTTTTAAGATCTGTGAGGCACATTACACCGTTCCACTGACTTTGGTACTGTCATGCCAGACTCCTGATGGCAATCTACCATGTTACCATTTTCCAGTAGCTCGAGAAAGTGGCATTGTGGGAGCTGCATTATGTGGGATGTAATCCACTGGGAGCAGTCAAGTACAACATTCCTTGTTTTGCTAGAGTGGACATGCAAGGGAATGTTTTGTCCAGCCAGTCGAAACTTCCTGTTCCTCCTGGCCTGGAGCATCTTTCCTTGCATGTGACTAGTAGGTGGGCATGACCTTTCCAGACCTGGTAAAAGGCCAAGTCACGCTGCTACCATCCCCTTTACTACTTTCCCTTTCATCCTGTCTCCTTCCTGCATCACCTGGACTGGACTGCTGGCTGCCACAGCAGTTCCCCATGTTATCTCCCATATGGGGTAAACCTGTTTGTACATGTGTGTAACTTTAAGCCTAAAGCCTGCCTTCAGGGATCACACTGTGCTCTGCCTGATCATGAGTAAAACTACTTTTTGTTACTTATGAATTAGACTGCTGTGTCTTTATTCTTTTAGGAGGGATTCAAAGGGGGTCTTACCAGGAATATTAGAACATATCTCAATCTGGGCAACCCAGATTGAATTGTTTATTGTCTTAAGAAACTCATACGAGTTTGCAACCAGTTTTCTGCTGCGTAAGAAGGGGAATGCACTCTGCTAAGTGAAGAAACTTGCTAGCGCAAATTGGGAAGGATATTAATAATCAATATATCCTCTCCTGCCACCCTCAACATTCCCACACAGTAAACACCCGGAGTAGTGTAGTATATGTGTGTGTGTGTGTGTGTGTGTGTGTGTGTGTGTGTGTGTGTGTGTTTTCTTGACCAGGTTTGCTTTGTTTTAAGAGCATACAAGCTACCATGCTGGATCAGTTCGTTGAGCCATCCAACTGAACACCCTGCCCTCAGAAAACTTGCCAGTCATTCAGTCTCAGCAAAGTTCACAGGGATTTCTTTTTCCCTCTTTCTGCTAATACTAGAACTAAGCATCACCCACTGAAACTGAAAGTTACTCAGAATAGCACCAGCACTTCAGCATGGAATAAATAAATACATGCATTTTTTAAAAAAAATGAAAAAGAACAATCTTTTTGATTGTATGTATTTCTATTTTGCCTTTCTGCAAGAGTGTATGACCTTTCCAGCAAGAAGTATTAATTTTTTTGAAAACATTTAAAAAATAAAATTAAAATATGCAAAGAAGTGTGCATATATTAAATTTTTAATTTGCCTATCCACAAAAGCACTCTATATAGATATATAGAAAAAAATAAGATCACAGAAGGAAAATAAATCCAAAAGTGTGGGGGGGGGGAATTAAGAACCACCCTTAATTTTCAAAGCAGAGGATAGCAATCATGACTATCTCATTTAAAACTGTAACTGAGGAAGCTGTTTTCTATGGAAAGCTATTTCTTATTACCCAGAGCCCCTGCTGTCAGCCTAATGCATGTGTTTGTTGACTTACCTGGGGGACAAAAGCAGCCATCTGTACAATGATCTTCACAGAGCTGGGACCTTTCGGGATTGGTACAAGTATTAGAACAGGGGGATCCACATTCCTGGTGCACCATATTGAAAGGGCATGACTTGGCTGAAAGGAGACATGAATTATGAAACATTAGATGACCCGCTATGTAATTTTTGTGTTTGTTGTTTTCTTGAGGTGAAATTGCTTTAAACAAATGGTGTTTTATGTTTTGGAAAACAAGCCCAGTGAGGGGAAAATTAAGAAACTGGGTATATGTATACTAGGCAGGGACAAGAAAGCACACTTCCAATACATGAAGAACTGTCGCACCAAACAGGGAAAATGTGTGTCTTCTGCTGCCCCAGAGGACAGGACTAAATCAAATGAGCTTACGCTACAGGGGGTAGATTTCAGTGGAACAGGAGGAGAATCTTTTTTGATGGAAAGTTCTATTCAAGAATGGAAGCCATTGCATGGCGCTGGAGAGTTCCCTCTCTCACTAGAGGTCCTTAAGCAGAGGCTGGGCAACTGTCCATTGGGATTACTGGATTTCTGCACCAAGCAAAGGATTAGGCTAGATGGCCTACAACAGTGCCTCCCACATTATAATTTGATGAGTCTGACCCAGAGAGGCAGAAGTATCTTTCAGAGATACTTACCACACAGATCTTCTGTCCTCCATTCCATTGGCAGTCCACCAGCATGGGCACATTGCCGGGAATATTCGGCAAAGGTGTTGCAAATGCAGTAATCAGTGGCAGACTTATCACAGCTGCACAGGTCTTGTATGCAAGCATCAATGTAATCTTGTACTTCAACCAGTGCATTGCAGCCCATGAATGCTTCACCAGTCAATACCGTTCGGCAGACAGTACTCTGGAAGTAGGAAATAGACAGTGTGTGTAAACAATGGGCTTCGTAAAGCGCCAGTTAGCTATTGAACTAGTGCTGATTTTAACAGTTAGCATTTATTTCCAAAAGTTCATTGTCTCAGTTCCTTCTGCATTCCCTGAAGACAAAGCAAAGGGAAAGAAAATATCAGATCTCCCTTAAAAAGAAGGTACAACAAAAAAAAATCCTTACAAACTCCTGGCTGCAATTGCTTGCAGCTGAAGGGGCAGGATCTTGGCATTCTTCGGTGGGTCCGTCCATCTTCTGCATGTTTCCAAACTGCACAGGATTCAGTTTGATGTCTGCAATAAGTATGAATAGCATTATTTTCAAAATGCTCATCCTAAAATTGTAGTTAGAGCAGGAGTAGATAGGGTAGAGCCAACCCTACTGGTCCAGGGTGGCACAGGCCACAACTTTATTTGCTTTATGCCAGATAAGTTTGGCAGATGGATGCAGAAGCAAGAGCTTGAGCCCATGAGGTGACAGCCAGGTCACCCCCTACGCATTTACCTCAAGAAAGCCCAGATTTTTGTCCCATACCTATGCATTAACAAGTTGTGATTAATCTAACAGCTATAGTTCCCACTAAGGTCACTGAGGGAAAAGTAAAAACACCCACATCTGTCTGCATCATCTTGTTGGCAGTCTCAACCAAGATGCCTTCCTGGCCACATAAACCAGAAGTTGTACAAGATCCATGGTGAATTCCCTGCTGGATGGGCTGTTATCCTTTAGGACAGATGGGTAGGAGCATATGACCAAAAACAGAATGTAGGTCTGCCCTCCTTCAAACTTCCATGAAGGAATCCTACCCATGCCTGCCTTGAAAGATCCTGCATCCCAGACTAGAACCACATAGTGGCATAGGTCAGGGAGACAAGATATAGCCAGGTCAGAAACTTGGAGGAGGATGTTCTCTGCTACATCATTACTCTCCTTGCTTGACACAAACTCAGGAAATGGCCATAGCAAGTGTTTTATATAGAGAAGGTCCCATGTTCAATTCCTGGTGTCTCCTGGTAGGACTAGGAGAGAACCATGTCTGAAACCTTAGGGAGCTGACGCCAGCCAGCATAGTGCTAAGCTACCGGTATATGGGCCAATGGTATAAGGCAGCTTCCTATGTTCGTATATTCAAAGTTGGGAGTCCCATTCCCACATTGTAAAAAAATAATACTGTATTCATGTTTTAAAGATGTAATAGACCATTTACACAATTAGCTACAAAAAAGACAGGGAAAACAAAGACTGCAATTTTTGTAAGAGTTCACTTCAGCAGACGAACCTTGGTCCTTTTAAAATGCCACACAGCCTTTCACAAGTGTTTCCCAAAATAAACATTACCGTCTTGCAAATGAACTTTCAGAAGCAATAACAACAGAACTGCATGTGTGTGGGTTTTTTTTTTTTTGTATACTTACTGTTAGAAACAAATTCATTGAAAGTTGAGATTCCATTGAAGTCTCCACAAAGTCCACAAGTCTGATTAGCATATTTCTCATTCAGTTCAAGCTAAAACAAATGGGGAAAACAAGAGATAAGTATAGTGAAAGCACAGAGTGTTGAATATGATGAATAAAAATGAGAGCTGATGGCAGATTTTGCAATGGAGTGGTGAACTACTGATGTATAGATGAACCCAGTATTTACAAGCTCATAACTACCTGATTGAGCTAATTTCGAATAGCTGATTTTGATTACTCTCTATTCTTAGAACAGTTCCCCCTTCTTCCTTGAACCCTTCCGCACCACATCATCTTCCATGTTGGTCTGACAGGCTCCCCAACCCCCTGGAACAGATTTGAGTGGGGGCATGTGGGGCTGAAGAGAGAAGAGGGAGATGAAAAAAAGGAAGCCCACTCATCACGTCTGCCTGTAGGAGTGTCTGGTTAGTGCAGCTCTGCCTCTTCAAGTTTTGATCCAGCCCATTGAATTAGGATAGCAACATGATGAAACATAATGACCAGACCACCAAAGAAATGATCCAAGAGCTCAAGATAGCAAAAGGATATATTGAATAATCATTCCGGTTCACAATATCAGGCATGACTTATGAAGTCACTCATGAGTAAACTGGGGGGGGGGGGGGGCTTTTTAAAAAATCCCAAGAGTTGTAGCTATCTTTACATTTCACTTTTAAAATAGTCTGAATTTAAGTGCTGGATTGTCCTTGTTCTTTTATCTTCTAAACTGTGCGGCTCAAGACCTTTCTCCAAAAGATATGCACTCAGGAATGCTGATTACATGAGAAAAGCAATTCATTTTTAGCAACAGCTTTCTTCTTGTTTCCCCCTCTTTACTAAGAATAAGGTAATCTTGCATTAGGTAATCTTCAATGCGGGAAAACAGACAAATTTATTTTTCCCTAATTTCAAAACGAAATGGATGGTATCACATCTAAACCGCAAATACTTTTAATCACCACTTACTTGCTAACAAACACAAGATAAATAGTGTCATGGTTGTTCGTTACCAAACAGCATATTGAGCATTCATATTCTTACCAGAAGGCCATCCTCTTGGTTCCACATGATCACCAAGCCTAGCTTGGAAACAATTTTCAGGTAACCTGAGACTGTCTCCATCAAGATTCCCAAGTGGCTGTAGGGCAGCTGGACACTGGAGATAAAGCAAATTGCAACTGAAGGTGGCAAATAGAAAACCTCTCGTTGACAAAAACCTAATTCATCTTTTTAAGAACATTCATGGCATCCCTTCAATAAAAACAGACCCATGGTTCAAGCATATGAAATACCCCATTCTTTATAACTTGAAGACTGATGTGGCCCAGGTCTAACCATGACTATTCTCATGCAAAGATGCTTTTCTCTTAACACTTTCACTTATAAATCAGCCTTATAAGGTCGTTAGTAAAGTAACTGAACTTACTGTTCTGCATTGACAGTAATGGAGTGTGGGGTCAGTTCAATGGCTGCTCCATCAATTTTTATGATGATATGGCTGATAATGGCAGCATTCTCAACCACAGAGCGCCTTATTTGGATGTTGAAGTCTTCATAATCAGATTTGCAGTGGGAGGAAAAGACGTAGTTGCAGGTGCCAGGGAAATGGTAGATGTCCCCGTCAAAGGTCTTGAAATGGAAGTTGCCCCATGTGCTACACACTCTCCCATTGTGAGCAGAGTTTCCGGCTGTGGATTCAAAATAATCTGTAAGGTTCTACCCAAATCCTTCGCTCACCCACCCACCCACCCACCTATCCATTCATCCAAGAATCATCCTCAGTTTATCTTCTAAATCTACATTCCTATAAAATATGGCCACATGATATTCTTTTATTTGCTCCTGATCTGTTGTTTGACCTTGAAGGGAAGCCCATGGGTTGTTTCCCTTTCCCTTGTTTGTCTCTAGTCCATTTCTAACCGATATGATACTAAGGTTCAGTTTTGCAATCTTCCTTTCTGGAATACAGCTGCTAAAGAGCCTTTGAAGTGAATGGAATGGAACTTGAATCAGTGGGAGGCATCCAACTTCTTGCTAATGGAATAGTTCCGCCAGGGAAAGCATACCGGCCTCGGTCCTGTATACCTGAAGGAGCGTCTCCACCCCCACTGTCCAGCCCGGACACTGAGATCTAGTACCGAGGGCCTTCTGGCGGTTCCCTCACTATGAGAAGCAAAGCTACAGGGAACCAGGCAGAGGGTCTTCTCGGTAGTGGCGCCCACCCTGTGGAATGCCCTCCCATCAGAGGTTAAAGAGATAAACAACTACATGACATTTAGAAAATACCTGAAGGCAGCCCTGTTTAGGGAAGTTTTTAACCTGTGATATTTTAATGTAAGTTTAATGTTTGTTGGAAGCCACCCAGAGTGGCTGGGGGGACCCGGCCAGATGGGCAGGGTACAAATAAATTATTATTATTATTATTATTATTATTATTATTATTATTATTATTATTATTATTATTTCAGCTTGCCATATGGAATAATCCCCCTCTCCTCCACCCCACCTCCCCACCCCCAATCTGGGCGCTCTCCCAACTAACCAGAGCCAATGGCGGTGGGGGAGGACACAGAGGAGATGGGGAAGAGGAGAGGGGGGAGAGCCCCATTGCACAAGTGAAAGTCCTTGCATAGGGCTGCCACTGATGGGACTCATTTGTTGAGTTTCACCCAGTGAGTGGAAGATTATTGTCTAAAACACAAGAATGTGTTTTTTGGTCCACTTACCTTTCACAGCCAGAGTTGTTCTCATGGGAGGGATGATGGTCACAGGACTACGAGATGGTGTGACAAAAGCTGATGGAAATAAATATGATTACAGCTTGTACCAGCATTTCCATAATGAAATAATAGAGTCAGATATCTCCAAATCCATTTGATGAATAAAGCTCTAATTCAGCTTCCCCCTGCCTGGCGCTCTCCAGACCTTCTGGGTAAACTACAACTTCCACGATCTCTTACTGTTGGCCTTGCTGGCTGGGGCAATGAGAGTTCAACTATGCTTCTCAATTCCCCTGCAAATTCCTCAATTTTTCTATTCTAGATAGTGTGGCTTTTAAATGCAAATTCTAGTGAGCTATGAGAGCATTCTAAGATAGAGGCCAAGTGGCTGGTGATGAAATCCTGAGATTTGTCATACTGATAGCCCAATCCTGTGCATAGTTTACCTGGAAGTGATTCCCCAGTGAGTTTACTGAGATTTCTTCTCAAGTATGTAGGCACAAAATTTCTGCTTAAAAACAATTCTTAACCAAGTGTTCAGATATGCACATGAGGAAAGTATTGGTGTCACACTACCTACCACTTTCTGCAGAAATAAAATGTCAAAAGTGTTCTGTCAGAATTGGCACCAAATACAACTTGCCAAAATAACCAAAATGGTGCCAACTTTACTCATGTAATGAGGCTTTTCTCATGTGGAGCATAACTTGAATATGATACCAGTCTCTTCCAGGTAAAGCTAGTCACATTGAAAATTAATTGCTTTCCCTTTGCTTTGTGAAAGGGCATCACATACACTGCGAACAACGTGAGAGGGATTAAATCCTTTCACTGTGTTTGGCTCTCAATATAAATGGAGGTAGTGGAACAAAATGTGATTATGTTTTATGGAATATCTTGTTTCTGAACTTGCATACAAAGAGATTTGCGCTGAATGTATCTAGGCATAACAAACAGCAGCATCTATAACAGCATGGTCTTGGTTTGGATCACATGTCACATGAAGCCATCGTATGTTGAATAAGAGTTGTTTGTTTGAATATTCAAAGCTGTAGTCAAACAGATTAAGCGTGGTTTGTTTTCTGGTAACAAACTATGACACACCATGGTTTGTTGTTGGCTTTTCAGCCATGGCTTATTTTAACAAAGGTTTGTCATTTTGTCCAAACCCAGCAGCCTTGCTGCTTTACCTTGGTTCATTTGGCCATCCTGCCTGAGACAATTGCAGAAGGCAGAAAACAAAACATACTTTGGGAAAATAAACAGTGGCTTGCTTACTTGTCTATGATATGTTGTGGTTTGTTAACCTAGCCATGGTTTAAACAAACCATGGTTTAACTGTTTATGTAATTATAGCCGTTCTGTGTTGCTACACTGAAGTAGCAGTTCATTAAACCTGGTGTGAGAGGAAAGGATATCAGCATTTGAGGGTTTCCCACAGGCATCTGGGTGGCCACTGTGAGAAGAGGATGCTGGACTAGATGGGCCATTGACATGATCCAGTAGGTTCTCCTTGTCTTAGCCTCTTTTGTCATTTCTGAAATCTCATTATGGGCTAGCCATGATGCAGGAATTACTTCCAGATTACTGCACCAGTGCTTGCCCCTTTGCCGTAAAAACATAGATTCTGTTCAACACAAGGGCTATTGCAACATACAAGAAGAGAGGAAGGAATAGCAGGTTTCCTCCCTTCCCACTAGGATCCACCAATACTTGTAGTTTATGTGGGACTGGGGTGCCAATCATATGCAGTTTTTTATGTAAGAATTTCTACAATTTGAAACATAAAGCTTTCTACAGTTCCCCCAGAAAGTCCCTCTTTTCTGTGTTGTTGTTTTCCCCCCAAAAAAATATAAAAGATGATGAGATGCAGAAAAGTTATAAAAAAATTAGTTAGTGCAAGACTTAGCCTGCCTTTAAAAGCAATACGAAACTAACTCCATGTATCTTGGATGATTCAAAATGTGAATAGTTTTGATCTTTTATAGCTCCTACCATAAATAGAATACAGTATATGAAATGAATACCATAGTTTATTTTAAGAACCACTTTGGTTATCATTTGCATAACTTGTGCCAAATAAATTTACCTCAGAATTCTTTAATTCTATTTCACTGGGCAATATCCAAAGTTAGTCATACTCAGAGCTGACTCATCGAAATCAATTGATGTAAGTAATTAAGTCCATAAATTTCAGAGGGTCTACTCTGACTTCGTTGGCTATTCCCCATAGTTTGTAGATTGCACAGAGTGTGAAACCCAATTAATGTTAGATTAAGGCAAAGCAAGAGATAATCACCTATTTCTCAGAATAGATAAATTTGATTGTAAATTGCACAAAGTGATGAAAGCCAGTGTTCAACAGCACATTTGAACTCTTCCATTGAATTTAAAGAGGTTTTACAGTGTTTGACTTTGGTTGGGTCATGAGCTGTGTTCTTTTCTGAATCTCTTTAACTTTGGCTTCTCCCTATCGGTTCTGTTACTTTAGGTAAAAGGGAGCCAGTTTTTAAGCATATGACATAAAATGGACAATGTGCAATTTATTGTAGAAAGGAAAATGATCTTGCCGGTGAGCCATGCAAACAGCTTTCTCTAATTTTTCAAAAACACAATCTAACATTCTTAGGCATTTCCAAAATGATAAAATTGCTATGTGGATATGTTCGATCTGTCCCAGTTGGGAGTGATGCAGTTTAGAACTTCTAAGCACAAAGGGATGTATTAAATGTCCCACTATCATGGGTGTACCACATGGGTGTACACCCATGCTCACACATAATATATTTGTGTGCTGCGCAAACACCTATGCTATGCAAACATAGTTCTAGATTAGATACCTGCCTAGCATGAGGGTGTTTGCTTGCTCTTTGACTGATGGAAATTAGCATAATCTCAAGATAAACAAAACTTTATCCACTGTACACTATCTAAGAATCAAGCCTTAACACTCTACATGTTCCCAAAGATAACAAATTAATAGCTTGAGGAGCTCACTTTTCATTTTCAGAGCGAAAGGGAACAGGTGCAACTCAGAGGGGTGTGCAGTCAATCACTTTGTGAGCTAAAGCAGAAAACCTTTAGCTTCAGTATTGCCTCATCTCTGCCTACTAAGAGGCTGGGATGCAAAACTATGTAGGAATTTAAGGCAGAGACCAAGGATATGGGAAAGGCGGAAATAATTATGGCTTGGCAACTGGCATTGCAAGCATATCTGGCTAGCCCTGGAGTCCGAATGAAGTTAGAAACACCTACGGTCATCATGTGTCGGCTGCACAGAAGGATAGTCGTAATTTGACTGCTGCTGCTGCTGTTGATCATACTGCTGATCTTCATACTGGGATTGCTGGTCTTCATACTGGGATTGCTCAACCTGGGCGTTCACTGTGGCAACAGTTAAAACAGTGAGAAAGGGAGAATTACTATGGACTGTAACAATTCTGCTAACTAGCAAATGGCAAAGGCACAGGATTTGACCAAACTTTAATTCATTTCTTCATTAAAAATATTTTTGCCCGGCCCATCAACTTAACAGCTAACAACCAAAACTACATACAAAACATCATAGGTGGGGGGACTGGCATCAGCTCAAAATACAATTTTCAAATTATCAATCAGTCTCCTAAAGCCATTGACTCCCTTCCACTTTCAAAAGCCCAGCTAAACAAAGTTGTTTTTAGCATGCTGTCTGAAACCAAGAATGGAAGGGGCTATGTGAAATTCTCAGGAAAGGGCATTCTGAAGTCTAAGCATCAATATTTTAAAAGACCTGTCCTTTGCTTCACACCATGGAGGCATGTTGTGCATGGGTGTCTCAGCACACAGGCAGGCTCACTTACAAGTAGGCAGACCCACAGATTTGATCTCATGCTAACAAAATGAATTTCAATAGGGACAAATGTCAGGAAGAACCAGCTGCACAAATTTAAGATGGGGGGAACCTAGCTTGCCAGTAGTACATGTGAAAAGGATCTAGGGGTCTTAGTAGACCACAAGCTCAACATGAGTCAACAGTGTGATGCAGCAGTAAATAAAGAAAAGAAAAAGACCAATGCTATTCTAGGCTGCATCAACCCAAGTATAGTGTCCTGAACAAGGGAAGTAATAGTACTGCTCTGTTCCGCCTTGGTCAGACCACACCTGGAGTCCTGTGTCCAGTTCTGGGGATCACAGTTTAAGAAGGATATTGGCAAGCTGAAAGCTATGCAGAGGAAGTCAACCAAGATTATCAAGGACCTGGAAACCAAGCCTGATGAGGAATGGTTGAGGGAATTGGTTATGTTTAGCATGGGAATGAGCAGACTAAGAGGAAGGATAATAGCCTTCTTCAAGTATCTAAAGGGCTGTCACATGGAAGATGGATCAAGCTTGTTTTCTCCTGCTCTGGAAAGTAGGACCTGGACCAATGGCTTCAAGTTACAAGAAAGGAGACTCTGGCTAAACATCAGTAAGAACTTTCTGGTGGTAAGAGCTGTTCAACAGAGGAACAGACTCCCTCATAAAGTTGTGGATCCTCCTTCATTGGAGGTTTTTAAGCAGAGGTTGGGTGGCCATCTGGCAGGGATGCTTTAGTTGAGATTTCTGCATTGCAAGGGGTTGGACTAGATGACCCTCAGGGTCCCTTTCAAGTCTACAAGTCTATGGTTCTATAATTATCTGTGGCTTTCCCATTTGTAAAGCATCATATGCTTTGAGTTGTTAGAGAGTTCACTCCACTGGACAAAGCATGTGATTTACCACTGAGCTCTGACCCTTCCCAGTAGAAGCAGAGTATCAAGGCAACAGACCTTTCCCACTCTCTCCCTCACTCCACACAACTGATACTCTATTCAGATTTGTACTGTATGAACATGGAGGTTCCACTTAATTATTATGGTTAACAACCTGCCCTCCCTGACTGGTTTTCTGCTCCTCTTTTAAAGTCACCTAAGAGACCTAAGAGCCTTCATCTTGCAGCATCAAATTCCATAAATGTGTGTAAAGTGATGAAGGACTTTCTCTTATCTATCCTGAATCAAGTGCTAATCAGTTTCGTTGGGTAACTCCCTGTTCTGGCATGAGAGAGGGAGAAAATACTTCTCTGTGTCCACTTTCTCAACACAATTCATGCTTTTGTCAACCTCTAGAATTCACCCTTTAGCTACCTTTCTTTTCTGAAGAAAAAGCCCCCCTTCTTTTCTGAGCTCACGTTTCCTGAGTGGGAAACAGCTCCAACCCATTAATCCCTTGAACTGACATTGCCCAGTTATTGAGATAAGGTGGTCAGAACTGTGCAGAATTCACGTTCACCCACACTTCCCCTTGTCCCATGGCTAGAAATCATGAGTCTCAGGAGTTTTCCATTTGCCAGACTGCTTTCCCTAGGAAAACCTGCACTTTCCCACTGAAACAGAGCAATCATCAATTCATGGAAAATCCAATTGTCATTTGCTGTGATTCAGTTGTAAGGAGTGAGTTTCCCCGGAGGAAAGTGGTGGGACAAGATAAGTGTGGATAGGTCCTTCCAAATGCAAGTACACCGCAGACTTATATTAAGACACTGGTGTAGATCAAGAGACTTAGTGGAGCAGACCCACTGAATGGGGCTTAAACTGGTCCAGAGGAACTTTACCCCATTGATTTGAAAGAGAATAAAGCATAATTAACTTAGTCTAGATCTAACCCATTATGACACTTTGCCTATTTTATTTCCAATCCATTTAATAACAAAACCCTAAGGTGGATTTTGCCCTTCAACTGCTGCAGCATCCTGAGTTGACATTTTAACTGAGCTTTGCATCCATCGCCACCCTAAGCCAGGTGATGACTTTGATGGGAGTTGGATTGGATTAGACCTTTGAAAATCCTGCGTGGAAACTGACAATTGACTGAACACCAAAACCTATTTGCACAATTTTTTGCCACAGTATAGCTTCTTGTTGTTGGTATGCAAAATCATACCAAAACATGAACCAGTTGAATCAGCCTTGGGCAGCTTCCTCTTCTGGACCACCCACCTTTTTAAAAAAAACAAAAAAAAAAACCCAACACTTTCCCTTACTTGCATACAAATCATGTGTAATTCTCCCTGAAATAGCTGTCCTGAATTCTATGCTATTTTTTCATTATAAATGGGTAGGAGATGGTATCTTAAATAAGGCATATTTGTAATGATAGTGATGTAGTTCATTCCATGTAGCCTACACCAGCTGTCCTGTGGTGAAGTATTCACTGTATTTACTGATGCCCATATAGAAGATTGTAGCTGTAAGTGGAAACCATCCTGTTTCAATACACATTTGCAATTGAAGGGGAAGAGAGAGAAGTCATTAACTCAAGAACACTCTCTGTGGATGCACTGCTGAGGAAATAACTGGCTCTGGGCTTGGCTGGTTTAGTTTTCAAATAGCTATGTATTGTGCTATTTTCAGAACCTAGAGTTTGCATCCATTTTTGCTCTAGGCTCAGCAAGAAAATGTGAATGGAACTGGTTTTCAAAAGACTCTTGAAATGGTTCTCTATCAAAAATGCTTATAGAAGGAAAGAAGCTTTCAAACTATGTTTCCCTTACAAGTATTGTCTCATTTTCGCAGAGCTTTTTAGTTCCATGGATCACAATAGTATGTCCCTTATTTCAGAATACTTTGATTCCATGGAAGGCCACAGAAAAATGCTCCACCAGCATAAAGTCCTATTCTGGTACCCCTTTCTGTATGGCTGATCTCAAACATAACTGAATTTAAACTGGAACTCAGTTCATCGAAGTCAGCAAGAGCTTTGCCACTGACTTCAAAAGGCTTAATGATGCAGTCATATGGTTTTACAAAGAATATATACAATTCTCTCTTTGCCTTATTAACCTGCCAGGTTTGTTCCTTTCGACAATCACATTTTACAAACATTCGTACTAGCAAAAATCAATCAATCAGTGTCTGAGCATAAAAGATGAAACCAATTTTTAATGGCTTTTATATTGAGGCTGATCTACTTACTGATCACGGCCTATTGATCTACCAAACGACTGCCTCGGGGCACTGGGGCAGTGAATTTTATTACCCTGAAACCTGAGCATATTGTCATTAGAATGGTGATAGGAAAATACAGGGCAAATATGTTTAAAGTCCTGATTAGATTTAATGAGGCAGTGCAAACAAAATCACTGTAAAGTCCTTCAGACCTTGGAGAAAGCAGGGAATGAAGTTCCATTAAAATTTCCTACCTTTTTGGCATGTTAAGGCGATCACTAGCATTGGTATCCATAGTGGTATCCTTGCCCCCCTGCCTGTCCCCATCTTGGCTGGGATTCGGCAACAGGTACCGAACGACAGGCTTCTGAGGAGGCACCTGTCTTTTGATGACTCTTATATAGCAGGAGTGTGGACTTTGGCTCAGTTCCCAGATTGTTTCACAAGTTTCCTAAGAGGTGGGGCTTCAGAGATTTTTAGCAGGTGCATAGGTAAATAGATAGTGCTTTTTTTTTTACTCTGTCAGGGGCTGGCCAAGTGTATTTGCATCTGGGGAGGAGTATTAATTTTAAGGGACTTTTTTTTCCTGTGAAGGAACTCATGAGGAACAAGCAGTGGAGAACATCCTTCCCTTGAGGCTAATTTTCATTAAAACATTTTTGGAAGATACTAAGGATTTTGGAATTCTTAGAGGAAAGTGGTTGACTTACAATGTGTCTATCTATCTATCTATCTATCTATCATCTATCATCTATCTATCTATCTATCTATCTATCTATCTATATCTATATATGAAAAAAAAATGTTCTAGGACATATCTCATGATTGCGGCTCGCATAATTTCAGAAGAGGTTTTGTGTTGATTGCTGTGTTTGCTGGAAATGGCGTGATAACTCAAAATTACATGAAGATTAGCAGCCTGAAACTTACTTATTTATTTGCACAATTTTTGGACTACCCTTTCCATCTAGTCAGGAGTGAGTGCTGAAACTAACATTCGCTGAAATAAGGTCATATAAAATAAAAACAAAAACAGAATAAAAATCTAAGCCAGGGCTGCCCAGGACATTTTGCCTCTCCAGCCCAAACTGAAAATGCTGAATCCACCTCTTACTCCACAGCCACCGTTGTCTGGAAGCGGCCTAGGGAATAAAAGGAGCCAGAGAGAAGCAGGTAGTGGGTGGGAGGGCAGCGGGTGAGTGGTAGTGGGTGCACGGTGGCAGCACCCATCCCAGCTGTCTGGAACCTGCCACCCTGAGGTGATGGCCTCAACACGCCTCATAGCCACGCAGCCCTGATCAGACTGCTTCATAGCAATAGCCAGACAACATAGGCCTTTCTGAAAACCAGTAGAGATTAATGAATGGCATTGTCTTAAAAAAAAAAAAAAGTATTGAGTTTATGGTAAAACATTATTTGGGGAGATGCCCATTTCAAGCTCCACAAGTTGAAGGGTAACTGTCTGCAGTGGGGAGTCCCCTGTACTCATGGGTTTAGATTTAGAACCCTCATTATATGCACTTCAATTGCGTATCTCAAGTATATGGGTGGGTACACATTTAGGAAGGCCTTTGCAAATGGAAGACATGCCAACTCCTCAATCCTTCATTTTTAAACATTCACACTTCCTCAGTTTGTGTGTTATTCTGCCCAGTAACCCCTGGCAGATCAGATCTTTGCTATTGCCAAACAGGTAGTATAACTTCCCATAAATATTTAGATATAGTGTATATCTATCCATATGGTAGGGACCCAGGTAGTGCTGTGGGTTAAACCACAGAGCCTAGGGCTTGCTGATCAGAAGGTCAGCGGTTTGAATCCCTGTGATGGGGTGAGCTCCCGTTGCTCGGTCCCAGCTCCTGCCCACCTAGCAGTTCGAAAGCACGTCAAAGTGCAAGTAGATAAATAGGAACCAGGGGCGTACCCAGGATCAAAACTAGGGGGGGGGGGCAAGCCATGGTCGTTCAGGTTTGCTTTGAACGGACGCTGATCATTTTTGCTTTTCCCCCCCCTAGAAGGCAGCTGCCCCCTCTGCCCCCCCCCCGGGTACGTCCATGATAGGAACTGCTCTGGCGGGAAGGTAAGCGGCGTTTCCGTGCGCTGCTCTGGTTCGCCAGAAGCGGCTTTGTCATGCTGGCCACATGACCTGGAAGCTGTACACCGGCTCTCAGCCAATAAAGCGAGATGAGCGCCGCAACCCCAGAGTCGGACACGACTGGACCTAATGGTCAGGGGTCCCTTTACGTTTTTTTATCCATATGGTATACGTAGAAATGAAAAGGGTCTCATCTCACCATTTTTTCCACATAAAATTTTATGAGCCTGTTTCCCACATTGCACAGCAGAAATATTTTACCAGCTCTGTAGCTTTACAGGAATTTATTTTAAGAAGGTACCATTGTATTCAGAACAATGTAAATGCTAGACAGTAAGCATTTTTGTAAGCAGGCCAGTGGTTTTATTTAAAGAACTATTACCTCTACCTGCTAGGCTCTTCGATACATGGCATCTCTTGTTGCACAAAAATGAGTGCTTCATTCAACAGATCTAGCCCTGTAAGTCATGTTCTTGCTGAAGGGGATCTGTTTAGACTTGGCAAATTTGTTCGAGCTGGGAGAAGGTGGTGAGACCTTTACAAGGTGACAGAGAAGGTAATGTTTCCCTTGTACACCAATCAGCAGTATAATAAATTTGCACTGTACATAAGAATAGCTCAGCAAAGACCATCAATCACCTTTTGCTTCATGAATCACAACTCTGGGAAAAACCTATTGGCTGGATTAGGGTTACAAGAGATATTAGACAGAAAGAATGAAGCCCAAACAAATGTGGACCATGTTGCAAATTACTCAATAAATTCGATTGTCAACAAGGCTCCAAATTACTGGAAGGAGGTGAATTATAATGGCAGAACTTTATGATGATCTTTATAATAATCCAAAACAAACAACCCAACCATATGAACAGTGCTACTCATTTCTAAGATGTCTTTCACTTTAACTTAAGCATTTGTGTCTGTCAGCTAGAGACATTCCAGCTAGACAGGCTGATGTGCATTCTATACTCTTAGTTATAGAATTTATGGATGTGAGCTCATTTACCTCAGAATCCAGTGGCCAAGCTTTTCTTGGACTGAACCACTTCAGGCTGTGCAGGCGGGACTAACAGATTAGCACTGACAACTCTCTGATAGCCAAAATGAAAATTGGGCAGAATCCTTTACATGCTAGCCAGTCTGCTAATATATACTGGCTGTCTATGAGCAGAGATATGTGCAAAAACCAACCATCTTAGAATAAATAACACTAATTAAATACATCTGCATTTTTAGTTGCATAATTTAATTTGCTGTGAAGGCAAATTATGCCATCAGTAGATTTATTAAATATTTGTACTGATTTCAGTCAAGGTTGAGTAACATCCTTTAGGCACAGTACAGGTGCCATTAAAAAGACTTGTTTCCATGGGCAGTCTGATTCTGGGATTTGGTTCATATGGCAGCGTTGGAAGCAGAAACATGAACCAAGGGCAACTAAAGTGTGGCTTTGTTCCTGGTAAATGCCTGTCCCTCCACAGCTATTATGTTATAGAATCTGCTTCTATGGTTTCAGTGGCCCATAACAACCCAAATACAGTAATGCCACACATAGGGATGGGATCGGGCATTCCCTGCACAGTGGCACAGGAACCATTGAGCATGAAGAGTCAGGTTCTGCTGGCAGCATTCCATAATCTTTGGTGGATTCAGCCCCCAGCCCATGGAGGAAACTTGCATTGACAAGTTAATTTGTAATTAAATCAACGGCAACTTTAGACTGGCTAAATGTAAGTCATTCTTAAAACAGATGCACAAAAATAACTCAGGTGGAAGATGTTTCCATAGTGCTTGCAAATGATTCAGATAATGACTTCACTCTCACTTCCTGCTTCCCCATACTTTTTACTTCAACTCAACACATCTCTGACCTCCTCAGTTGCTGAAATCCATTCAGGAAACCAGTTGATTGAAGGCTTTAAAATATAACAGGCTGCTCAAGGCATCTCCCATTAATTTTTGTGGGGGAGGAATAAATGTCAAGGCTGGCGATGGGGAGGATGCTACAAGAAACAAAACACTCAATAGTGCTGAGCATTTTGGTCAGTAGCAAGCACTTTGGCTCTGAGCAAGACAAACCAAGTGGCCATTGTTGTTTTTGTTGCCATTGTTGTTGTTTGCTAAAAAATAAATAAATGAATAAACCAAGCACAAGAATCCAAAAATGACCAGAAAGTATAATCCACATATACACTGTCTATTGAAGTTAGGCAGGTCCCGACATTATACACATTTCATCAGATGCTAAAAATTAGAAGAATGGGTTGACTCACAAATTTCTTTGGGGGAACTGTGTTTAATCTGCATTATGTATTCTATTTGTACTGTTTTATACCGATACCATATTTGCTCAAGTTTAGTGGTCTATAAATTTTCAACATAAATAAATACCGAAGGCAAAATTGGAGTGTTGTCATCAATGGAACTAACATTACAAAAAACATACAGAAATCGAGTACTTCCAGCCATAAGAACTACAAGTAACAATTGATTAATTCCTCCAGAAGGTACTTCAGCTGCAAGTGGCTGATCAAAGGGCCATGAGATATATTGGATCAACCTCTCCAATATATATAATGTCAGAGACATTAGAAACAGAGATCTGGTGATGGACAGAGGCAGCCATGGAAACCTCCAATACCCTGGTCCAACCAACATCAAAAGTGGAAGATGTCAGGGATGGACCAGGGATGTGCTGAGGAGAATTAGGAAATGAATCAGGCAAGCCCACACTCCCCAGGAAGGTGTACTTGGCGCCATCACCATTGGTTTTTGACTAATATTTCTATTTCTATTACCCACCCAACCATGTAATACAATAGCAATTGCACACAAACATTCTATGTGCACATTCCTTTATGGTCTAGGAACAGTGTGCACAAAAGGGCACTGCGGCAGCAGTTCCCAATAGCTGGTTTCTTCATCCATTGCTTGGAATGGCACATATAATGATTTGGTGCTGTCAGAGCTGATTGTGCCAATGATTTATATTGAGCAGCTTACCACTGCCGTGTACAGACCCAATTGCACAACATCTCAAGGCTAGTCCTTAGGAGTCTGCATAGACCTGAATCCAATAGATACAAGTCAGTGGTTTCACACAGTGAACGTAAACATTAGCAGAGCATCAGCTAATATAATTTATTATTTCTACATGAGCGCCCCAGCAGCTCAGTAGTTCAGTGGTAGAGCATCTGCTGTGCATGCAGAAAGTCCCTCTTAGGTTCAGTCCCCAACATCTCCAATTAGGACTGGGAGAGACCCCCATCTGAAACCCTGAGTTGCCGGTCAGTGTTGGTAACACTGAGCTAGATAGAATATGGTCTGACTTGGTATAAGTCAGCTTCTTGTGTTCCTGTGTGCAACCATTCTGGATTGCAATCATTATGTACATCCTCTTGGAACAACAGTATAGTTTAGAAATACTAACTGATATGTCATTATATCTCCTCCAATTCTTCATAACTTGGATCTTGTACAAACTGAAATTCAACCTTAAGATCTTACTTCTTGCCTTTGCAATGCAAGATGCACCTTGTACCTGGGATAATTTATATGCGTTCTATTGTGTATTCAATGAAATAGAATTATATTGTTTGAAGAAATAATTAAGAGAAGCTGTAATTAATGTAGCCTTTATTACTTTCAAAGCAACTCACGAATCCAGCAACCAACTCATTTTGACTGAGAACCAAACAGCATCTACAAAGTAAAACGCAAAGTAGGGTGAGATTGGAATCAATGGGGCTTACCCCCATATAAGTGGGATTAGGACTGCATCCTTACTCAGTGCTAGGCCAACACTGCATTAACATAGGAAACTGCCTTATAATGAGTCCAACAAGTGCAGAGACAATGATCTGCCCACCTCGCTCTTGTCTGAATCAGCCCATCTAGCTGGGTTGTTTACATTGACTGGCAATGGCTTTCCCGGGTTTCAGGCAGGGGCCTCTCTCAGCCCGAGTTTTGATCATATGGATTTGCTGCTGGGATTCAATGTAACATCGTCATCCTATGACTTTCTTTAATATTTCACATGTGTCTATAACACAGGAAATCTGATTATCAGAAATCTGCAGAATGAGTGACTGTTTATATGTGTAGATTGCCATTGTCATGGGAGAGGGATTCTGAGGAATGAAAGAAAGAGGAAGAAAAGTGATTGTTCAACCACTTTGCAATGTCTTAATTATGCAATGAAAGCATATAGTTATTAGTACCTAAATAAACTGGCAGAGAAATAATATTTTAATATTGGACAGTAAAAATACGGAAATAACTGACCATGCTTTGCATTAGACAATTATTTAATACTCTGCAATCACTATTGTGCATATAACATCAACAATGTAGTAGAGACCACAGAGTGACATGCTCCCTTCCTAGAGACCTTTCCCAGGGTTGGTCTCTATTTGCCATAGGATGCGCATCCTTTTTTTCTTTTTCTTTTTAACTTTCATACCCCTTTCCTGACCATATTACTTAACATAATCCACTGTGTGATTCAGCACAATTGTGCCATAAGCTTCTCCTACAAAGGCAAATGCTACTGACATGTTTCAGGGCCTCCTGGGTAAGGATCCACTTGGTTGAATCCTAAAATACATGAGGAAAGCACCACTCATTGAACGCTCCTCCATCAATTCCTGTTCTTCACTCCCAACAATCTCTTGAGTCCCCCTCCAAAAATCTGTTCCGGAAGGTGTGGGAGACCTTTTGGAACATCATGGCAGATGACACGAGAAGAATTGGCAACAACAACAACAAAATCTATCCAATTTCCTTAGTGGTAGGCTCTGATGGATTGCAGTCACCTCTCTGAACAGAAGGGCTCCTTCAATTTGTGGGGAAACTGTGGTGGATCTAAGCCACTATATCAGTGATAAGGAACTCACAGCCCTCCAGTTGCTGCTGGACTGCAACTCCCATCATATCTGACCCTTGCCCAGGCTGACTGGCTGAAGTTGATAGGAGTTGGAGTCCAACAAGATGTGGAAAGTCCCTACTTCCTCTCCTCCACCTCCCCTGCACTAAATGGTGCTCCTGGGTTATCTGTCAAAGCTTAACTATATAATTCAGGCTCTTTCCAGGTGCTAATTGTTTTAATTAACTGGGGGGTTATAGAGCTTAATTGGTTTCATCAACAAAGTTCTTAGAGCTTAATTAGTTTCATTAACAAGATTTTATAGAGTTCTGTGACAGGGCTCTTACACAGTTTTGCTGCAAGATTTCTTCCAGACCAAAAGAAGAGTTGAAGGAAAGTGTCTAGAGGTGAGGTTGTCATTAAGGGAACAGTGCATAGTTACCGCCTGAGGTTTCTGACCTAAGTTCCCCAGTTCCTTCCCTTCTCGGACTTATCCCTATCCTTTGTCTGTGGTTCATCCCCTCAGATCCTGTGAAGTTACTATTGCAGGTTGTTCCCCCATGGTTTACATTTGCTTTCCATCCATTCTTAAAGAAATCAACCCTGCGTGCTCACTAGAAGGACAGATCCTGCAGTTGAGGCTCCAGTACTTCGGCCACCTCATGAGAAGAGAAGACTCCCTAGAAAAGACCCTGATGTTGGGAAAGGTTGAGGGCACAAGGAGAAGGGGACGGCAGATGATGAGATGGTTGGACAGTGTTCTCGAAGCTACTAACATGAGTTTGGCCAGACTGCGAGAGGCAGTGAAGGATAGGCGTGCCTGGCGTGCTCTGGTCCATGGGGACACGAAGAGTCGGACACGACTGAACAACAACAGATAGAGCCTTTTCCTTTGACTCTTGGTAGATCTTTTTCTGAAGTGGAGGGGTAGAGAAGGTTCAAGCTTTTTAAAAGCAGAGCTGAAGAATTCAAGAAAAGAGAACTTGAAAGGAGGGGGGGAACATATTTGCAATGCATTTCAAGATTTACTCTTTATAAAGCGATGTAGATTTTACAGTAATGATGATCAGAGAACTGCCACTTCTGTGCTTCTGAAGGGAAACCAATGAGACTGGATCAGACTCAAGGACTGAAGTAGACTGCTCTTAGGTTTAGTTAATTCCTCTCATTATCTTGAGAAACAAAGAAAGGACAAGTTCTGGACAATCACATCCACCCTCCCCCCAAAAATCTGCTTTGGGATATGGATTGTATAATTTTTTTCTACTTTTCCAGAGATGCTCAATGCATTAGGCTTCTATGCAAAATTCATGAATAGAAATGGTTTAAGAGTTGCAAGTCTGAGACTTTGGTCTGGATTGAGGATCATGAAGAGGAAGTGTAAGATTTCCCTAAAGCTAAAAGTAGGCATTGCACATTTTTCAAAAGATTTAAAAGAGAATATTCTGATTTTCTTTTTCTTTCTTTCTTTCTCTCTCTCTCTCCATTGCTAATGAGTGAGGGTGACATGACAATGTATGATGTATGCACCTACTAGGTTTTACAAAAGGCAAGAGACCTGTTATATAATTCACCCCAAAACAAACCAATCTGAATCCCCATTGATTTCAGGGAATTAAACCTGTTTAGCTCTCAAAGAGTACTCAACTCTGGATGGATGATGCCCAGTATTTGTAAAGGGAGTATGTTTGTTTCCATTCCCACAGTACTTTTAGAGGTATGCCCCCACTTGCTTAAAGCTATTTCCTATCTTTTACACCCAAAGAACTCCCACTACTCTATAAAGCCAATAAGAAATGTAAACTTAATCAGAAAACTGGAGATAAAGTGCTGAAAAGTGTTATGGGACAAAAGCAGTATTGTAATTGAAACTTGTGTTTGACATGTATTTACATTGTAGGTGTGTCTGTAAATGTTAACAGAGACCCCCTTGGAACTCTTATCCCCTTATCAATTTCCTTCAATAGCATTTATTGTAATAATTAAGGCACTGGACTGCTCAGCTCTCCTCTGGCATGTTTTCTGAATGGGAGATAATACTCGAGAGATATGCAATACACCATTCAAATGCTTATGCTGACTATAAGAGAGATGGGTTTCATCTTCTATTTACTAATTGTAAGTTCAGCCAACTTTTCAACTAAAGACTGACTCCCAAGTGACAAACACAACAATTAAAATACAATACAAAAAAAGACCACTTCAGATGTGTCCAGGCATAATGGAAGGGTGCTTAAATACTGCTGTCTTGCCTCTGATGGCCTCACTGATGGCAGCTGTTAACTGAAGCAGGAGGACTGCTGCTGCTGCCCAACAAGGACCATCCTGCTGAGAGCCTGAGAGCCCTGCTCCTGCCTCTCTCTACCTGGGCCAGCAAGGACTCTTTGAGTGTGTGTTCCTGGAGATGGCAATCGGGACAGACTAGGGAGTCTGCTGGTTTACCGCCTCCCTCGCTGCCCAGCAGTCTCCCTGCCTGAGCAGGCTGAGCTGGTCTCGATAGCGGTGTTGAGGACTCCCAGACTGCTGGTTCTGGGAGACTTCAACATCCATGCCGAGGCAGCTGGCTCTGGGGTGGCTTAGGACTTCATGGCCACCATGACAACCATGAGGCTTTCCCAACATGTCACCAGCCCAACGCACATGGCAGGCCACACTCTGGATCTTGTCTTCTTGACTGGGCAGGAAGAGGGTGATTTGAAGGTGGGGGACATTGACACCACTCCCTTGTCATGGTCAGATCATTTCCTGTTGAGATTTAGGCTGTCTGCAGAGCTAGGGGGCCTATTAGGTAGGCCCACCCTTGGAGGCTGATGGATCCAGTGGGATTCCAAATGACTCAAGGGGGGGGGGGTTCTGGCTGAAATTACTGGTGTCCCTGTCGAAGCCCTGGCTGACCTCTGGAACCCCCGAATGGCTCGGGCTATTGACACAATAGAGTGCCCTCTCCCACTTTGTGGAGTCCATTTGGCCCCCTGGTATACTCCAGAGCTTAGGGCGAGGAAATAAGCTCGGAGATGGCTTGAACACAAGTGGAGCAAAGATCAGAATGAATGAAACTGAACACTGGTAAGAGCTCAATTATCGAGTCTACCTAGAGGCAGTGAAGGCAACAAAGAAGTCATACTTTGCTGCCTCCATTGCATCCTCATGATGTCGTCTGGCAGAGCTTTTCTGGGTTGTATGGGGCCTTTTATAGGCTGCACCAAAGGAGGTAGTAGAACCAAAGGTTCACTGTGACTTGTTTGCAAAGCATTTTGAGGATAAAATTCCTTGCATCCACTAAGATCTTGACTCTGCTGTTATAGCAGATGAATCTCATGGGGTGTCCAGAGCACAGTCTAGTCCTGTTGTCTTGGATGAGTTTCAGTTGGTAAGGCTCAAGGATGTGGACAAGGTGCTCAGATTGGTCAAGGAGACCACTTGCACTCTAGACCCTTGCCCCTCTTGGCTAATAAAAACCAGCAGGGAGGGAACAGCTGGCTGGGCCAGGGAAGTGATCAATGCCTCTTTAAAAGAGGGGGTGGTCCCTGCCTATTTGAAAGAGGCAGTGGTAAAACCAATTCTTCAGAAACCTTCCCAATTCGGAAAACCTAACTAACTACTGGTCAGTTGCCAATATCCCTTTCCTAAGCAAAGTTCTGGAGTGAGTGGTTGCAGACCAGATCCAGGCGCTTTTGGAAGAAACTGATTTTCTGGATCCATTTCAATTAGGGTTTAGGCCCAGTTTTGACACAGAAACTGCTTTGGTCACTCTGTATCAACCTCTGTTGAGAGAGACAGGGGAAACATGTCCCTGTTAATTCTCCTCAACTTCTCAGAGGCTTTCGATACCATTGACCATGGTATCCTTCTGGACCGACTGTCCCAATTAGGGGTGGATGGTACTGCTTTGTGGTGGTTCCAGTCCTACTTGGATTATCGTTCCCAGAGGGTGTTGCATGGAACCTTCAATGTGGGGTTCCATAGGGCTCAATCCTATCGCCTGTGTTGTTTAACATCTACATGAAAATGCTGGGTGGGGTTATCCGGAGGTTTGGAGTACATCGCCAGCAGTATGCTGATGACACTCAGCTCTTTACATCTGCAGGTGAGGCAATGGAAGTGCTGGGCCAGTGTCTTGCCTTGGTAATGGACTGGATGAGAGCCAGCAAACTGATACTCAATCCAGATAAGACTGAGGCACTGTTGGTGGGTGGTTCCCTAGACCAGATGGGTGGGAGATCACCTGCTCTTGATGGGGTTATACTTCCTCTGAAGGAGCAGGTTTGTAGCTTGGGGGTACTCCTGGATCCTTTGCTTTCACTCGAGGCTCGGGCTGCCTCTAAAGATGGTTCGGAAACTTTAGCTTGTGCGAAATTCAGCGGTCAGGTTGCTCACCGGAGCAAGACGGTCTGAGTATATTACACCAATCCTGGTCAGACTGCACTGGCTACCAATTATTTCCAGGCCCAATTCAAAGTGGCCCAAATTTTGACCTATAACGCCTTAAACGGCTCAGGACTGTAATACCTCAAGGACCACCTCTTTCTATATGAACCTACCTAGACTCTGAGATCATCTTCTGAGGCCAGAGGCTGACAACATGAGAACAGGCCTTCTCTTCAGTGGCTCCCCATCTGTGGAATGCTCTCCCCAGGGAAGTTCGCCTGGAACCTTCATTATACACTTTTTGGCGCCAGGCAAAAAACGTTCCTTTTTAACCAGGCCTTTGGTTGATTTGATTGACATCCTATACCCTTTTAAAATGTGGTGGGGTTTTTTTTTGGGGGGAGGATTATTGGGTTGTTGTTGTTTTTATTTTGATTATGTATTTTGTGGTTTTATATTTTGATTTTATTCTGTGAACCGCCCCGAGACCTCCGGATATTGGGTGGTATATAAATTCTAGTAGTAGTAATAATAATCATAATAATAATAATGAGGAGGAGGAGAAGAGTCTGCCCACCCCCAATTTGTAACAGTATAAAGAGCACTTTTCTTTGTTGTGGGGTGGGATGTTACGCTTCTATGGTTGATTCTTAGGAAAGTTAGAAAATTTCAGGATAGGTTCGTGTGAAAAGGCGCCTTTCCTGGCCACTACCAATGCAATGTAGAATATTGTGTGCCAATAGCCGTTCATGAGAGGTTTATCTCATGTTAATATTGACAGAAAGGGCTGGTTTGAGTTGTTCGCCTTATCAACACACCTTTCTTGATAAAGCCCCAATGGTGGCTGTAAGTATCCCATTGTTTCCAACATCTTTGTAGAGATGTGCATAGGCAGAACATTTTTTTGTGCTCCGGAAAGAAATAGAATGTGAAGCCTTCATATCAGCATGCCATAGCAGAGCTTGGATCATGGGAAGTTTTGAAACCACTGTGGCCAGCCTGCTAGAGCCCTCTCTTTCCTTCTCTTCCTCTACACATGGGAGAGAATGGGAAAAGGTAAATTTGCTTTTATGGTGTGGGTCTAGATGGTATGGAACACCTTTGTATGCTCATTCATTCACTCTGATTCACTAAAGCAAATGGGTGGGAAGGCCTTTCAGTGCTGACAATATTTGGTTTCAATTCCATGCCTCTGAGAAGCTGATTCTCATAGAGTAGTACAAATCTAGAGTTATTTCTCTGATGCTAGCTGTCTTTAAGGGGGCGCAATGCAACATTTGCTGGAAAATACAGTGTTCCTATGTTTGGCGGGGGGGGGGGGTAGGGTCCCTAAGTGATGGTTTCTGAGATGTCTTGACATGTGTTTCTGATAAGCTGGTTTGACAAGCTTATAGCAGTGCTGGGCAACCTCCAGCTCATAGGGCTAATTAGGTCTGGCATGCGTCCCAATTTGGCCCATGAGGATGTCTGCTCCAAATCACACCCATTTGCCCTACACCTGGTGTCATATGTGTTTGACAGGAGATTGAAAGGCCCTGACCATCCATCAAAGAGGTCCACTCCTGGTTTATGGACACTACTTTGACAGAGTTATTCAGTATAGAACATAGAATCATAGAATCACAAACTTCCCATCAGCTTTCTATTGTGTACAGGTGATTCTTGCAATAAATACATAAATACATTTAGGAATGAGATGTACAGTAGGGCAGGAAATGACAGGCTGGCCTCTCAATAAGAATATCGGTTACACCTTTTTCATGACGCCCGCAGCTCCTTTAACTTGAATTAATCTTGGAGGAAGTTATCAATTGCTTCCTTTCCAGCAAAGAAGCTGGTAGACAAATACTCTCACCAGCAGCTTCTGCAGTGTAATGAAAGTGTGGCCAAGACCACCATCCCCCCCTCTGTGCTTCAGAATTAGATAACTGTTGCCGGCATCTTTGCTTAGAGCTTCAGAAACACAGTATTTAAAGAAGTTGTGATTTATGCTGGCTCCCACCTAGGCAAACATAGCTAATGAGAACATGGATCTTGAGAAACCTGGTCAAAGCCCATACTGCAAAGGCATCAATAAATAAACGGAGCTAAGTGCATTCACTGCTCTTGTATAACCAGCAACCACTGATTCACACTGCAAAGTATGAACACAGGAGATTAGGAAGGGCAAACCCTAATAAAATCTTAAATACACAATCTGCTCTTGGCAATATCTGGAACAGTACCCAAGTGATCTGAGCAGTCTATCATGTAATAATAATGGCGTGGGTTGAACTTCAATGGAGGGTGAGAGCCTGAACAGAGACGGCTATTGTCACACAGCCCACTTGAGCTACTGGAGGGCAAGTTATTTTCCGTTCTTGTTGTATCTTCAGAACAAGGCACGAAAGCTGCTAGCTGGGTTTCATGGTGTGAAAGCAGTCCTTAATGAAATATTGGGTATTTGAGACAATGCTTGTGCTAGTTGGCATCAAAGAGTACTTTGTGCCTGTTCAGCCTGTGAAAAGAAACTTCTGCTAAGTGTGCTGAAATAGGTCAAGATAAGGATCTCCTTATGCTGGGTCCTGCATTTTCATTCCAAAACAACCATAAAGTATAAAAGCCTACACTTCATGGAAGTGCTATTTGAAAACAAGCCTTGCACAGGAATGTAGAAGAAACTTTCCTCAATGGGAATAAGTTGAGCAAGTCAGGAGAGAGTAGTTCATGTTTCACTCAGTCACTTTGAGGGCTTAATTTAATTCACTGGGTGCTTTACAGCCAAGGAGTCATGTGCATGCAATGTCTTCCTGCATGGGCTGCCAACCTGTGTGGCTCAGGGACCACACATAGCATATATAGGCAGGGCTTATGGCAGCAGGAGGAGGCGGACCTGTGCTCCTAGCTATGAGATACAGTTGGACTTCTCCCATCTCTGTCTTTTATTGTAGCACGTGAAACCTTGCTTGCATAAGTCACCCACAGGTATTTGCTCTCCAAGTGTTTGTGTCTCCTCTGCCCAGTGCATCTGCACTCTGTGGCACGTTGGTAAACTGGATTTCTATGTGTTGTGGCAGAAGAGGAAGCTAGCTAGATGATCCCATGTTCTGCAACATAGAAACAAAGCTACTGTAATGCAAATTATTTCCATGAGCACAAACTGATGGGAGGCCAGCATGTGCTACTGGACATGGGATGCGCAATGTCTCACCACTTATTTCTTGTTGGTCGGAGATTTGATGATTCACATAGGGACACTAAGTGGCCATTAAAAAACAACATTTTTAATAATAAAAAACTCCTCCTTTAAACTAAAAATCTAATTTCATTCAGGCACCTAAGTTAACAAATGAACATCACATTTTGCATCCCAAATGTTGGTGAGAACCTTTAAATTTGTTTGCAGGAAAGACTTCTAATCTAAATACCTCCAAATTTTTTGAATATTATGTTCAATATTTTACATCAAAGGAAAAAGGCAAACATTTTATATTTCCCTTTTCTTCTTCTGACATATAAAATAGAGATCATGTTAGTGTACACTCTGCAAATTGTGTGTGTCAGGGTCTGGGCAGAGGAGGAGGAATGGTGGAGACCACCTCCCCATCCTGACCCTTCCAGGGAGGAGGAAGAGGAAGACAGTATAGATTTACAACAGTGGTTTGCGGGAGATCACAGCTCAGAGGCAGATGAGGGGAAAAGTTGGGAAATCATGGGAGAGGAGGAGCAGGCAGAGCTGGAGCAGCAGCTGGCTGACACGTCACCAGCAGCGGAGCATATGCCCACGTCGCCCAGGGCCGGCGAGCTCCCAAGGGGGGCGGGGGAGGGAGGGTGCCCTCCCAGGCACAGGATAGCCGCTCAGGTGCACAGAGCGGTGCACGTGCCCTGCAGGCGGGGGCGGAGTGAGCCGCCCATGGGGGTGGAGCAAGCCGCCAATGGTGGACATTTGGCGTGCCGCCCGCCTGCGACTCTCAAGCCTCCCCCAGCTGTCAAAACAAAGTGGGGAGGGGGGATGCCGCTGGCAAAGCGGCTCAGCTCCCCCCTTCCTCCGACAGCTCAGGGTAGGCTTGGGAGTCGTGGGCGGGCAGCGCGCCAAATGTCACCCTCCCTCAGCAAAGACACCTGGGGCGGATCGCCCCACCATCTCCCAGAAACCGGTGAACTTTAAAAGTAGGAGAACAAAGAGCTCAAAGGCAGAGGGCACTTAGCACCCATAGAGGAGAAGATGATGATAATGACAAATGAGAAAGTGGGAGAGAAAGAGGGTGGAGATTCACTCAGGACACCGCCATTATCTAAGAGGCTGGGTTCTATAGCCTCTCTCTGTAAAGTTTGAAATAAAAAAGGACTGTAATAAACTTTTCCTTGTCTTTATACTTTCCTGGGCAACCAGCCAGGAGCCGCTGACAGCATCCTGACAGTGTTGTGTGTTTTGGTTGGCATTTAACAGCATTTGGATAATTGTTTTAATTTATTATTACCTGCAGAGAGCTTTTAAGATGGGTGGAGTTGCAAATCTTTTTTTAAAAAAAGTCAAATGTGACCAAACATTATCAAGAAAAGTAGCACAATTAGCGAGGAATTCATCAATTGCACCATTGCAGCAGCAGAGACCTCTCCCGCCCCTGCCCCTGCCCCCCATCAACAAGTTAATCATGAATTGCCCAGAAGTTCAAGCAGGAAGTTCAAGAGAAGACAAGACAGGCATGCAGATTGTTGGATTTAATCATTTGCAACACAGACTGGTAATGTAAACACAAGATTTAGAGGGCAACACAACAATTCAACAACCCAGCACAAGTGCAAAGGCACCACAAGAAGGGTACTAGCAAACAGTTCAAAGCACCCATGATACTATTCCAGCACTAAGAAAAGCCTATATAGTACAATCTCTGTCTTTGAAATTTGATTTTGGCTTTACTGTAGTATTGCTAACATCTTCTTATACTGGTTTTAGGTGTTGTATTTATTGTACAGTTGTTTTTATGTTCCACATATGTGTGTGTTTTCCTTTGAAGACATTTGTGTGTGTATCTTCAAGAAGGCAGTAGAGAGAAATTGTGGGATGTAAACACTAGAGCAGTCAAGTACAACAATGCTAGAGCAGATAGTGGAGATTGCCTCAGTCCTCCAGCCACAACTTCCTGGTCACATGGATTGAGGCAATTTCCTCTTGCAACTAGATGTGGGAGTGGCTTCACCTGGGAAGGTATGAACAAAGAACCTCACAGGTCAGCGGCCATTCCATTCCATTCCACTCTCTCACTCGAACTGTGAGGAGGATGCTCAGTTGGCTTCCAGCCAACTGGGGCCTAGCCGACTTCTCTCCCACATGGAGAGATTCCAATTGTAAATATCTTTACTAAGAATAAGCCTGCCTTCTTTGGGATTTGTCTTGAGCTGGATACATGTGAGTAAACATTTTATATCTTTTTATAGAAGACGTGTGTTGTGTCTTATTTGAAGAGGGACAAAGGGGAAATATAGTGACAAACCAGGAAACTAGATTAAGTTGATTCTAGCGAATCAAAGCAACTTCCGCTGTGTGTATTTTAAAAGGGAATGTTACTCTGCTAGTTGAACTTGTTAGCACAAGTTAGGATGAGATATATTAAATTATAAATCTCCATCCACGTTCCAAAACATTCCCACAAAGGGTTATGTATGCCCAGCGCTACGTATTTTGTGTATTTTTGAAGGATTGCGTTGGATTGCATTTTTGAGCTGAGTAGGATTTTTCTGAGAGCATTTCCTGGTCAGACCGCATGGTCTTTTGTCCTATTGTCTTGAGAAAGGGGGATTAAGCTACCCCTCCCCTCCCTCAGAGCTCACAAAAGACCCAAAGGCAGTGAAGATTTATTTTGAGGCTTTTGCTTTTTGCATTTTGAGAATTTTGAGATTTTGATCTTGAATTTTGAAAAAATTTTGAATTTTGAAATTTTTCCAAATTTTGGATTTTAAGATGGCTAGTGCCAGTTTTTATAGTGAAGCAAAGCCAGGCTTAATGCTGCTAGATGAGGACAATTTTGTGCACTGGAAAACGCGCTTAATAGCATATTTAGAAGCAAGGGATGTTTTGGATGCGATTGAGATACCAAAGCCTCAAGGTGCAGATGATGAAGCCAAGGTTAAAGTCTGGAAAAGGCAGAACAGCGAGGCCAAGCACATAATTTTGAGTGGACTTCGCAATAAGCATCTATCGTTAATAAATAGCAAAGATGATGCATCTCAGATCCTAAAAGATATTGAGCGCATGTATGGAGAATCTACAAAGAACTCCTACAGAACATTGATGGGCAAATTAACTAGGCTGAGAATGAATTCAAAAGAAGAATTCACAGAGCATATTGATAAATTCACAGAAATTATTCAAAAGCTTGAACTTACTCCACAATCTTTTGATGAAGTAACAAAGGTATCATTTCTGTTAGCCTCATTAGGGCCACGTTTTGATGCATTTGTCAGTTTGATGGATCATAAAGAGAATCTAACTTTTAAGGAACTGACTAGTGAATTAAGAGAGGAATGCAGAAAGAGATCTGATTCCCCAGAGAGGAGCACTAGAAATAAAGGCAGCAATTATGTTTTTAAACAGCCTGCACAGTCCAGAGATGGACACAAGAAGGTCACATGTCACAATTGTAATAAATACGGCCATATAGCCAGAAATTGTAGAGTGCCTAAAGCTAAAGAGAAAGATTCCCAAGCCTTTCAGTGTAAAGGAGAAAGAAAAGGGAAATTTGAGTGCAACATGCTGTTGAAAGAAAGGAGTTTAGCTGTCCAGAGCCAAGAAAACACGCGCAATAAGTGGCTTTTGGACAGTGGAGCGTCCAGCCACTACAGTTTTGAAAAAGACTGTTTTAATGAATTAAGTGATAAAGAGACTGAAATTGAGGTTGCAGATGGAAATATTTTAAAGTCCAAAGGTGAAGGTTCAATGCATTTGGAATTCAATGTAGACAATGAATCTTTTAGGACCAGAATGTCCAATGTTGTGTATGTACCAGGACTGAGCTGCAATTTACTCAGTGTCTCTACTTTGGACAAGAAAGGTTTCAAGATCACATTTGAGAATGGACAGTGCAGTGTAACTAAAGATGGTGAAGTGTACATTGAAGCAAATTTAATAAATGGTGTTTATGAGGTTAATCTTTCAGAGAACCAGTCTGCAAAAGTGGCACGCTCCAGCCAGAAGGATGACACAGATTTGACGCTGTGGCATAGAAGACTTGCACACAGAGATACCACCATCATTAAGAGTCTACAGGAAAGTGATCTTGTCACAGGTTTGCAGGTAAAAGGGAGCAGCAACCAGGCTCCAACAAAATGCATAACTTGTGTTACTGAAAAGGCAGTAAAACCTTCTTTTACACGTTGCACAGAACAAAGGAGTACTAAAGTTCTGGATATTGTGCATTCAGATTTGTGTGGGCCACTCAGTGTTCCATCACTTGGACACAACAAGTATATTTTGATTTTTATTGATGATTTTTCGAGATATTGTGTGGCATATTTCATCAAAGACAAAAGTGAGACAGTAGAGATGTTCAAGAATTACATTGCCATGGTTAGGAACAAGTTCCAAAGAGCTCCAGGTGTCTTAATGTCTGACAATGGAGGAGAATACTGCTCACATGATATGAAAGCCCTTATGGCAAAGGAAGGAATTACACATGTAACCACAGTTCCTTACACACCACAACAGAACTCCATAGCTGAAAGGAAGTTCAGATCCATTATGGAAATGACAAGGTGTATGCTGAAGGAAGCATCCCTCCCTAGGAAGATGTGGGGAGATGCTGCTTACACAGCTGTCTATCTCCAGAACAGGTTGCCAACAAAGGCAACACAGCGCACACCATTTGAACTTTGGCATGGGAAGGTGCCTAGTCTGTCGCACATACGTGTATTTGGCAGTATATGTTACTACCACGTGCCCAAGGAACAGAGGCACAAGCTTGACTCCAGAGCACAAGCAGGTATCTTTGTGGGATATGCTGCTGGAGGCAAAGGATACAAAGTAATGGACTTACAGACGGGCAAAGTGAGTGCATACCATGCAATTTATTTTGATGAACATGCAAAAGCAGACACAAAGAACACTGTTATTGGCTGCTCCAAGGAGTCAGAATGGACTCAAGAACTCATAAACTTTCCTTCTGAAACCCCACATGGTACTAATCTGCCTTCTAGTGTCATAGCACCCCCTACAGGCGATGCACCAGAAGACGCAGATGACCAGATCCCTGGCGGCTCCAGAGACGAAGAGGAGGACTCAGATGAGGACATGCCACCGTTGGAAGGGAGTGAGGAAGCTGATGCGGTTCAGGAACCAGAACCAGAGGTCAGACGCTCATCCAGAACCAACAGAGGTGTCCCACCAGCAAGACTGTCCTACCTTGCAGGGTCGGTGTCTCCACAGGAACCTTCCACATGGGAAGAGATTCAGAAAATGCCATCTGCGCAAGCCAGTCTCTGAAAGAAGGCCGCTCAGGAGGAGATGGATGCACTGCATCAGAACCAGACGTGGACCCTCACAGAGCTACCTCCTGGTAAGAAGGCCATTGGGTGCAAGTGGGTGTTCAAGGTTAAGAAGGGGTCAGAAGGGGAAGTGGAATGCTACAAAGCAAGGCTAGTAGCACAAGGTTTTTCACAACGTTTTGGTGAAGATTACGACGAAGTTTTCGCACCAACCGTGAGATATAGTACCGTCCGAATGCTTTTGAGCATTGCAGCCTCTAAACGATTGGACGTGAAGCACGTTGACATATGCACTGCGTTTTTACATGGGAAAATTTCAGAAGAAATATATATGAAACAACCTAAAGGTTTCACAAAACCAAATGAGACACGCCTCGTGTGTCGACTCCAGAAAGGCATCTATGGGCTTAAACAAGCGGCTAGAGCCTGGAATCAGAAATTGCACAGTATGCTTGTGCAACTTGGGTACAAGCAAGGAAACGCAGACAAGTGCTTGTACACCAAGTCAAGTAATGGACAATATTCATACATATTGGCTTTTGTCGATGACTTGATTATTGCTACTGCAAATAATAGAGACTATACACAAATAGTAAAACACCTCAGCAAGGAGGTACAAGTAAAAGAACTTGGAGATGTCAAGTACTACCTAGGAATTCAAGTGGAAAGAGAAGAAGACGGCTCATTTCTTCTCAGCCAGAAGCAAAAGATTCATGAACTGATTGAGTATTTGCAGATGCAAGACGCACACCCGGTTGCAACGCCCATGGCTACAGACTTCTTGAAGAATCAGCAGGATTCGAAGCTGTTGCCAGATAACAGTCAATATAGGTCGGTAATTGGTAAACTTTTGTATATGGTTACCACATGTAGACCTGACTTAGCTAATGCTGTGGGGATTCTGAGCAGAAAAGTGAATTCTCCCACTGAGCATGATTTTGCAGGGCTGAAAAGGGTGGTTAGATACCTGAAAGGTACAATAAATTGTAAATTAAAGTTGCCAGCTGTCAGAGACCCTAAGTTGGTTGGGTACACTGATGCAGATTGGGCCGGGGATAATGCTGACTATAAATCCACAAGCGGTCATGTTTTTATGTTTGGGGATGGACCTGTTGTGTGGGGCAGCTATAAACAGAGTTGTGTAGCTTTGTCTTCAACAGAGTCCGAATATGTTGCTGCTACAGAAGCATGCAGAGAAATTGCCTGGCTTGATGAACTCATCAAAGACTTTGGACTGGTGAGAAGGGAACCTGTCAGCCTGCTAGAGGACAATCAAAGTTGCCTGAAGCTGACGCAGAGTGAAAAGTTCCTAGCCAGAACCAAACACATTGGGGTCAGGTACCACTATATACGCCAGATGGTGCAAGATGGACTTGTGGAACTGTCTTATTGCTGCACCAAAGAGATGACTGCCGACATCTTGACAAAACCCTTGCCAAAAGAGAGTTTCCAGAATCTACGTGTCAAGCTGGGACTCTGGGTGGTTGAATAAAGTTGTTTATGTTTTGTATGTTGTATTTGCCTGAGAAGGGGTTTGTGGGATGTAAACACTAGAGCAGTCAAGTACAACAATGCTAGAGCAGATAGTGGAGATTGCCTCAGTCCTCCAGCCACAACTTCCTGGTCACATGGATTGAGGCAATTTCCTCTTGCAACTAGATGTGGGAGTGGCTTCACCTGGGAAGGTATGAACAAAGAACCTCACAGGTCAGCGGCCATTCCATTCCATTCCACTCTCTCACTCGAACTGTGAGGAGGATGCTCAGTTGGCTTCCAGCCAACTGGGGCCTAGCCGACTTCTCTCCCACATGGAGAGATTCCAATTGTAAATATCTTTACTAAGAATAAGCCTGCCTTCTTTGGGATTTGTCTTGAGCTGGATACATGTGAGTAAACATTTTATATCTTTTTATAGAAGACGTGTGTTGTGTCTTATTTGAAGAGGGACAAAGGGGAAATATAGTGACAAACCAGGAAACTAGATTAAGTTGATTCTAGCGAATCAAAGCAACTTCCGCTGTGTGTATTTTAAAAGGGAATGTTACTCTGCTAGTTGAACTTGTTAGCACAAGTTAGGATGAGATATATTAAATTATAAATCTCCATCCACGTTCCAAAACATTCCCACAGAAATGAGGGGCAGATGGGGCATGTCAACCTGTGAAGGTAGCACATCAAGGAGAAGGAAAACTCTGGTCCTAAAACTCTGCTGCCTTGTGGCTATACTCATTTGTGAGAAAGGCTTTGGGAGTAAACCCTGAGGAACAATCCATACCCACTGTCTTGTGGGACATCTTCAGGAGAAGAAGAGGCTAAGGAGTCAACCTATGGTGTATCTACAGCAGCACAACTGGACACTTTCATCTGCCCCAGCCACAACAAAACATGTCTCTACAGCCACAGCAGGCTCTGTAACTCTCCAATGGTCTGACTTCATCTGCAAAGGTGCACTCCTCCATTGTCTACCAAGACAGAGGGATGCCAATCAGATTATCATTGAAAACTCCCAAGTTTTCTTCTATCTCTCACAGCTCATGAAGAGGCTGTTCTACCTACTCTATATCAACATCCATAGTCATTCCACAGTTGTCCCCTGTCCCATCATTTCCCTCTCGATTTTTTTTTTGATACTGGTTGGCCTGATTTAATAACTGCATTTACAACTGCAACCCAGAACATATCAGATCACTGGATCTCCTCTTGACTTATTGTTAAATGAATGACCAATGACGCAGAGAAAGGAATCCCATAAAAACTCCTATGCTTTTCACAATGCTATTCTGAGTTCAGACTTTCAATTTAATTCACCATGCTCACCTTTTCCAGGAAATGATGCTGAGAAAGTTTATTTGGCCTTTTAAATTACTGCTAAAACCTAAACCTAAACCTAAGGCTGCAATCCAACACCGTGCGACTAGTCTCTTAATAACCTGATTATTTGCCAGTGCATTTGCACCATGCTGACCTTGTCAATACCTATCTCCTTCTCCCAGTATGTCATAGCAATGCTGGTGACAGGAAGTCAGGTAAGTACTACTGCCCCACCCTGCCTCCACTGCATCTGGAGACAGTAGGCTAGCCGGTGGGGTTGGAATTGGACTGGGTCACATGACACATGGAACTCTGTCCTCTAACATCCTGCCAGTGCTACCCATTCTCCAGCATCTGCTTCCTGAGCCACTCATCTCCCTCAGCCTAATGTTAAAGCCAGTCCTGCTTTGTGTGTGCCCCACAAAATATTTACTTATTCTGCTAAATTTGCATTCTGAGGTGCTTATTCAGGAAGGAATTATATGTGATATTTTTATTCAGTCATCTGCTGGTAACGTCTCTCCATAATTTCTAGGGAAAATACCTCCGTGAACATAGATGTTGACATGATCCAGATCAATGAATCAAGCAAACCTCATAAACAACCTGTCACGAACAACCATTTTTCTTCATGAAAAGTCCAGTCTGCTGATATTTCAGTGACTGAGGCCAACACAATAACCCTTTAAATTGGGAGATCTGGGGCTCCCGCCATCACTTTGTGGGTGGATACTGGACTTTTTGTCAGATCGCCCCCAGAGGGTTCGGTTGGGCCCTTATACCTCTAATATGCTCAGGACTAACACAGGAACACCACAGGGATGCGTTCTCAGTCCGCTCCTTTATATTCTCTATACGTACGATTGTGTCGCTGCTCACCCTAGTAATAGGGTTGTCAAATTTGCAGATGACACAACCGTGATTGGGCTCATCTCTGATAAGGAGGGTGAAACGAACTGCAGAGATGAGGTGGAGCAGCTGACGAAGTGGTGCAGAGCTAACAACTTGCTCATAAATACAAAGAAAACAAAGGAGCTTGTGGTGGACTTCAGGAGAAAGAAGAACGATGTCCAACCACTTTTGATTGATGGAATCTGTGTGGAGAGGGTAACAATGTTCAGATTTCTGGGCATTGAAATACAGGAGGATCTGTCCTGGAGTGCAAACATAAGGGGGCTTGTGAAGAAGGCGCAGCAGAGACTGTACTTCTTGAGAGTTTTAAGGAAAAATCATCTTCCACAAAAGCTGCTGCTTGCCTTCTATCACTGTGCCATTGAGAGCGTGCTCACTTATGGCTTATGTGTGTGTGGTACGGAAGCTGTACTACCAAGGACAGGATGGGGTTGGACAGAGTTGTTAAGGCAGCAGAGAGCATTGTTGGCTGCTCGCTCTCCACCTTAGAGCAGATTTATGCCATGAGGTGCCACAGAAAGGCGCTGGACATAGTGAAAGATCCATCGCATCCTGGTCACCGTCTATTTGAACTTTTGCCATCGGGACGGAGATACAGGACGATGACAACAAAAACAAGCCGTCTTAGAAACAGCTTCTTCTCCAGAGCAATCGCGGCCTTGAATGGGAAGCCTGGACTTTGAAGTCATCTACTCTTACCAGTTATGTTTTAATCAGTGTGTATGGTTTTAATCAGTGTGTATGGTTTTAATCAGTGTTTTTGTAGTTGTTTTGTTTTTGAGTGGAGTGCCCTATCTGGGTGGATGGAGCAGCCAAGTAATTTCGTTGTCCCCAAAGGGGACAATGACAATAAATATTCTATTCTATTCTATTCTATTCTATTCTTTAACCGAGGGAGGAGCAGTAAATTAAATACAGACGGCTTTAGAAATAGGCTGGCATGAGGTAAAAATGCCCAGCCTAAACTGAGATTGATGGACCCAACATGGGATCACTGACTGAAGTGCAATACTGTTGCCCATATTACTTGCTTTTCTATGACCTGAACATGGGACTTCATTTTTTTATTATTAGAAAAAGGAGAAACAACAGTGTAAAGATTATGAAAGATAAAACAACATATCATTGTTCAACAAAAATACATAAACTGATACCCGCATGTTCAGAGAAATGTTGTGATTGACATATGTGACTTGCAAGGATTCTAAAGATTACTGGTAGATTTAAACAAAGGAAATGAAGCCAGGCTAGTAGAAAAAGAAAATAATAATAATAATAATAATAATAATAATAATAATAATAATAATAATAATACATTAGGAAAAGAGGTAGGCTCCAGTTACAGGACTGAATTTCATACATACAGTAGATTGGAAAGTATGTATGTGAACTGAGTGGGCAGGTGTTGCAGTTTGATGTATAGCAAAGTGGTCATCTGATTGTTCAGCGGAGAGAAAACGTTTGCACTATACACTGAAGGGTGAATGGAGAAGTTCCCAAATAAAGTACACAGCTACCTATGGAAGTTTGTCTTTGATTTCATTTTTCTGGTGCCTCTCTAACGGCTTGGGTTCTTATGACCAGATTTACTGCAGACTTCAGCACCTCTCTTTCATTTTTTTCTTTTCCGGTCGTGTTTCATAGATTGCATTGTCATGCATTTTAGCACGGATTTCCATCACATCAGAAGAAGAAGAGGAGAAGAAGAGTTTGGATTTGATATCCCGCTTTATCACTACCCGAAGGAGTCTCAAAGCGGCTAACATTCTCCTTTCCCTTCCTCCCCCACAACAAACACTCTGTGAGGTGAGTGGGGCTGAGAGACTTCCAAGAAGTGTGACTAGCCCAAGGTCACTCAGCAGCTGCATGTGGAGGAGCGGAGACGTGAACCCGGTTCCCCAGATTACGAGTCTACCGCTCTTAACCACTACACCACACTGGCTCTCAGTAGATCAGTAGAACTAGCAACACGTCATCACTGAATAATGGAGCACAAAATGTTGGGTGCAAATAAATGGCACACTGAGCTGAGTGAATGCTTGGATCCTTGGCAAGGGGCACCTCTTTGCCCCAGGCCCATGGCTGAGTGGATATCTGTGATTATCCTGCTTTGCTGTGCCCTGGAGATCTGTGCTCCTGTTTCATTATTCTGAAATTGGTAGGTTTTGTGGTTTAATTTTATGATTGTAATTGTACATTGCATTTATTTTTTCTTATGGTGTTTTGGTATGCCACCCTTGGACCATTTGGTGAAAGGTGGGCTGCAAGTACAAAACCAACCAGCCAACCAACCAACAAATGGTGCTGCCTAGGAATGTATACAAACTGTCCCTTTATTTCGATCATTTTTTCTGGAAATACCACAGTGTGTCTTGGTTAACATTTATTTTAGGAACTGCAGTAGTAAATCAGATGAACATCGGAATGTGCAGTTGAATGCACATAAAAATATGGAAACTCACCATTAAATTCTATTTGATGCACATCTCAGATGCGCTTCTTCAGGTGCTATCCTTTTCTTTCAACAGAATGCTCGTTCAGATGCATATCATGCCCATTCACTAGCTGGAGTGCGCAAAAAAAATTGTGCTTATAGAAATCATTTGAAAATAGATTCTCCCATTTTTCTCCGGTAAACTTGCTCCAGTGATCTAGTAGTGGTAATCAGAAATGAATCAGAGACAGTCAAAAAATAAAACAAATTGGAAAGATTTATTTAAATCAAAGGCCAGAAATGATGAAAGTATGCAAGCAATGAGTAAAACATGAAAATGGAAAAATGTATGAATGAAATATAAGAGAAGAATTTATAAATGAACAAATATTAGATTGTTAAATAAAAATAATGAACAGCTACCAACAAAATGGGTTTTTGAGAAGTGTCCACTCCCCTGGAACTCAAAGCTGCTACATTAGCACAAATTCTATACTGCTGCCATTTTGGGAAACATGCCTTCTCATTTGATAACGTCCATTTAAATGTCATCAAAGTGCCAACTGACACATACAGAGGAAATTATTTTCTTACAAACCTGAGTAAATAGTACTAGAAGTATCAGCCCTCCTGCAGACCTTGTCCTAGCTGGCTGATAACAGAACATCAGAGGCCCAAATGCATTTCAAATGAGCAATTTTTTGTACAATGTTCTTTCTTAGTGGAGTACAAAAAGACTTTTCCCTTGCAACGGAGAGCTGCACCCGGTGGCTTTGTTTTTAAATACATCTAGTTTTTACACCTACTTTCTATTCTAAGAGATCATGTTTCACAATTGCTATTTGTCATGTTTGCAGGTTGTAATTTTATATGTAGTTAGGCAGCACGTTATGTACTGAACACTGAAGTTTTAAAAGACTGGGACCTGGCAATGGATTGGAACTCATTGTAAGGAACCTGGGTGATAATGTATTGTTGCGCGCCACCCCAGTCTCTGAGCGGTGCGAGATTCCAGGTGTTCCTGGGTTTGTGTTTCCTTTGGGATGAGGCACAGCAGAGACTGTGGTGTCTTTAGCAATGGCCTATTTACACATATATACAACCTGAGCCTGTGATGGGCAGGTTCACAGCCCAAGACGTCTCCCATAGCCACAGCCTTGGATTCCAGTAGAGATCAGGCATGTCTCTCTCTCTCTCTCTGCCTTTCCAGGCTGCAGCTTTACTTCCACCTTCTAGCTCACATGACTTTAATTCTTCACTCTGGCCTTTTATCTAACTAACAGACAGTTGGTTTCCGATCTGAAGTTTTTCTGGTGCTGGGCAGAGACCCAGATGTTTAAATATTTGCTAATGTGTTTTGCTATTATTATTATTATTATTATTATTATTATTATTATTATTATTAATCAGCCCCATGGCTGGAACCTATCCAGGTAATTCTCTCATGCTGAAATTTATCTTTTGAACTCTTTTGATTACATCAAGGGCCTAGTTCTAGAAATTCCTGTTTTCAGTCTAGGAAATGGTGAGCAAACATTTGATGCAATGATAAAACAGGACCTTCAAGATTCTTAAAAAGTTATCTGAATTCTCTTCACTTTAAATAAGGATCATTGCAGAGCATTTTCTTAACCAAAGAGGTTTAAGTAGTTCTAATTTCCGGCTGTGAGGCAGGAAGGGGGAACTCATGAACTACTAATAACCCTGTTCCCTTCTAAATGCAGATACTTATCTATTTTCACAATCCAACCTTTTGGGGAGTAATATAAAATATATCATGTTCATGGTTATACGTAGAAAAGAGGTCAACCAGTTTAGTTCTACCCCTGACTAAAATATTTACTTTATTTGCTTATGATACACTAGTTGTTCATTATAGACTCCCTACAAGGAGTTCTGGTCTGAACAACACCAGAGAATTCCAAGGCAGAATCTCAGGAAGGTAACTAAGATTAAATCTGCTTCCCTTTAAAGGCAGAGCTACTTTAATTATTGTTAGACCAGGGCTGGGGAACCTTAGGCCTTCCAGATGTTGCTACACTGAAATTCCCATCATGCCTATTGGCCATGATGGCTAGACCTGATGGGAATTGTAGTCCCAAAAATATCTGGAGGGCCAAAGGTTCTCCAGCCCAAGTTATCTTTCATCTTTTTAAAAAGTAGGTACAATCTGCCCTCTTTTTAAAAAGTTCAGAAGAAGTACTTTGATCATAAAAGAGAAGTTTTGTCTGACTTGAAGCTTTCTAACAATTATCTGTGTCCTTCGTTCACTGGCTGGGGGGGGGCAGACATTTTTCTCTATGTCCCTCTTGTGAGACATGGAAAATACCAAATATTCAGCAGTGAGATCCTAAACTGAAGGAAGAGGATTATGCACCATCTGAAGATGAAACTCAAAGGAAACAGAGGGTGAAATTTAAGATTGCACTGCTGCTAATGGATTTGCAACCTGTCTGAGACTGCTTGGAGCAGGCACTGCATATATGAACAAATGTCTCCATATGAAGAGTGGACACAAAGGTGTCGCAAGGATCCTGGCAGCTGCAAAAAGGTTGCCGTGATCACTTGAATTGCAGCTGGTTTGTCAGTGGCTTTCATATGGAAATGCTGCTAGAGCCAATGCCTCCTCACAATCTCATGTGGTCGTGTGGAGCCTGGTGAACACATTAAAGAATATTGTCCAGATCAGAAATGGCAAGTTGACACCCAATGGGCCAGATCCATGCCTACCCCCACCAAACAACTGTGTCACACCAAGTTTTAATCAATTTTAGTTTTTTTAAAAAAGAAGATTGCTCAGAGTTTCAGTAGTAAGGAAAATAATTTTGCATCCCAAAATTGGGAGATGCGCCACACTTTAATTTCACTCTTTAAAAAGTTAAAGGGACCCCTGACAGTTAAGTCGAGTCGCAAACGACTCTGGGGTTGCGGCGCTTATCTCGCTTTATTGGCCGAGGGAGCTGGCGTACAGCTTCCGGGTCATGTGGCCAGCATGACTAAGCCGCTTCTGGGGAAACCAGAGCAGTGCACGGAAACGCCGTTTACCTTCCCACCGGAGTGGTACCTATTTATCTACTTGCACTTTGATGTGCTTTCGAACTGCTTGGCAGGAGCAGGGACCGAGCAACGGCAGCTCACCCCGTTGCGGGGATTCGAACCACCGACCTTCTGATCGACAAGCCCTAGGCTTTGTGGTTTAACCCACAGTGCCACCCGCGTCACTCTTAGGGGTGGGTAAAAAAGCTCTGGACAATCGTTTCTGGAAGAAACAATGGGATATAATTTGTTTTCCATACATGTTGCACATGTTGCACAGAAAGGCAATGGGCTGCTGCTAATCTGCCACTAGAGGGCACTCTCTTAGGAAGCACACACATTCATCAGGCTCTATACACATAAATGATGTTGCCTTAATTATGTACTTGTGTCCCACAATTGTGAAACACTTAGTGCTATTGACATTAGGCAGGCACCCTCAATATTTTTTTAAAATATTCCTGATTAAAAAAATAAAAATAAAAAATTCAGCAAGCCTAATCAATCAAATAATGTAATTACTTACATTAGTGTGTTTAGAACTAATTGCACGACTGATTTTATCTGTGTTTTATTGATAATTATTTAATGTATATTTGTTTTTTTAATAGTTTTGTGGGTTTGAGCAGTGTTTCATCTACAATTTAATTATGTACACCCTTCTGAGAGGTTTGGGATTGCTTCATCGATCTTTCTATATAAATAAATTAAATAGATGTGGCAATGCCTTTATTGTACAACCAGACAACTCTTGAGGCGGTTGGACTGCACAGCAAAGCACACCATCCATTTCCCAGAACATTGGCTAGAAAATGGCATCACCCTGAGAATATAGAAGCTGGCTATCCCCGGTCTACATTGTTGTCCCCCATTGTGTGCAGCAATGAAATTTATTCTCTGCATTGTGTTAGCGGAGTGACTCATTATTTGACCTTACAGAGAAGCTAAAACCCTGTGATTCCACGGTCTCTAACAATGAGGAAAAGCCCTCCTTTCCTGATAATGTGATTAAGAGGTGAGTATTCTGGGTGAGGCTGTGAGCTTCCCACTTTCTAATCACTCCTGGCTTCTCGCTATACTGCTTTGTGCAGTGATCTGGCCCTCAGCAAACGTTTGCTGCAAAAGATTCTTAATGCACTTGAAGATAAATCACCCTGTATTTGCTCACCTTGCTACTGGGTGAGGCCCCTCTGTTTGTTGGATTCAGTTTTCTAAAGCCTCATATCAGGATATTTTGCTTTTCCATCCGATGCCCTTTATAGAGTTGCTCTATTCTCATGGCCTACATACTCATTTACCAAAAAATAGCAAAGTGTGTGTTCATATGAGTCACTCGCTTCGTTATACATTAGCAATGTTCACCTACAGGATATAGTTTAGAAAATTAGGAGATCCAAACCCTTGTCTTTGTTGAAACCAGTAGGAAGCTATCTAATGTCAGCCAGTTTGCACAGCTAGATGCTTGGGTTCAAAGTGTCTGAGGCAAAGCCTACACAGGGTCTTTTCCTTGTCCAATTGCAGCGCTTTTACGCCCCACTAACTTCAGTGGGAGAGATTTAAACACAAGTTTAACTCCAGAGCTGAGCTGAAATATCGGGCCCCACATTTGCAATGTCCCCCCTCTGCAAAACATGCCCCCTCTTTCAGCAATATTTGGAGGGGGTATGTATTGTAAAACGAGTCAGAGATGCTCTCCTACTTAGCTGAAGAACAGGATGCCCTTACTTTGATTTGGTTTCATGAGGTTGTCACATGGCCAAATCTACATAGCATGCTGGCTCCATGATTCCTTATTGAAATGATTGCAGGGCCAGCTATTTGATGTGGACTTGGACCCTAGCAGGTGTGCAAGTGGTGGGGGGGACATTAACCCTTTACCCCCATGGTGGTCCCAATGCAGATCAACACACACACACACACACACACACACCTTACTTTAAGAACCAATTCACACAATTGTTTGTTTGTTTGTTTTAAAATCATTTTTATTAATTTTCCAATAAAAACAGCCAGTTAACAAATCCATCAAATCATAATCATAATCCAATTAACCAAATTACAATCCAAATTATTAATTATTAATTTTTTTCAGGCTTCCCATAGTCTGGACCTCTGAAGCATATCTCCAATCTTTTCGTTCCCGCCTTCTTCTTGTTGTTCTCATATTTTCCACATTCCGATCTTAATGCTTTAAATTTCTCCGTCCCTGGCTATGCGATTCTCAATCATGTCAGAAATCATATATCCTTTCATCCATCGTGTACAGCTTTATTTGTGTATATATATATCACACAATTGCTAGTTTGGTCCTCACATTCCAGTATAACATCTCATGTTAGTAGATCTTGGGCTTCTTCTATACTTCATGACATATATTTTCTCATTTTCCTAGGCAGTTACTTCTTATGTTGTTTTCTGATTAATATAGCAAAAGTAGATTCATGAAGTTATACCCACGCCTTGTGGGTGCTGATGGTTATCAGTGGTTATGTACCAATAAAGTCCAGCATTAAGACTAGGATAGGCAGATGCAGCCAGCAGCTAATAATTCCTGCTGCTTGCTATGATGCTCACCCCCAGGCTGCACACCCTGTCCCTTGTAAAAGACAATTGCAGCAAAAATTTGCATCCCCTGGGGAAAACCTCCTGCTGTAGAATTATTGTGGGAAGGATGTGACTTTCAATTTATTTGCTTATTTATTTTAATGATGTTAAAGACACAGCTCTTCATTACATAAACAGAAGACTATGGACATGATTCAGTTGTTGTTAAGTGACTCTGACCCCCATTACTCAATGGGAATGTTAAACACGTGTTTCAGTTTCTCCTGTTGAAAGCTATGGAAGTCAGTGGTACTTACTTTTGCTTCCATTTCTCAGCTAACAACAGTCTCAAATACTGCTGCATATCTTTTATAATACTTTTGAGGTGTGAAGTGTATTGTCCCTCACAATAGCCCCACATAGTATGTCACCAATATTCACATTGTGAGGGTGGCCATGGAAAATGAAGCTACAAGGTGGTGATCCGCAAAGACAGTTCCAATGTCTCTCTGGAGGACTCTCCTTTCTTCCAACAAGTAAACTGAAACTGAACTGCCAGAAAAGGGGTAGGATGAGGCTACGCTCCCCTCATTCAGCCTCTGACCTGCTCATTTTACAGAAGTGGAAACCAAGATTGAATGGGTGATTTGGCCAGGGTCACACATTGAGTCAACAGTGGTGGGGCTGAGCTGTGACCTTCCACACCCAAGGACAGTTAACAATCAATGGGACCACATGTACTCCTCTGTCATAATGGGTTACGGACACTACAGTACAATAAAACAACTAAGGACACACAGGTACACTTGATTTTTTTGGTTTTGATGCAAACTTCCCCATCCATCATCCTCTAGGTTGGTCTTAGGTAGCTCCCCAGACTTTTCTGAAACTTTCCCCCCATGGCGCGCAACTTCTGTCCCTTTTTAATTTGTGTTATGTTATTGTGTTTGATGGGAAATCCTCACTGACTGCCTCTTAATGAGTTCAGGGAGGATGTCTCCAGATGGTCAGTATTTCACAGGAGGTATTCTTGCACATACTGGAACTTTCCGTTTGCCCAGTTAAACTGCATTAAAGGGTTCTGTTGCCCTCACCTACCACCACAAATCTACTTTGGAAAAGAATCAGACTTCCTGAAGTTTAGAAAGTGTCATGGAAATAAACAGAAAAAAATGGGATGCACATTTAAGAAAGCTAGTAAGGTGCAATTAGTTGTTAGAGTGTTGGACTAGGACCGGGGAGACCAACGTTTGAATTCCTGCTCAGCCAGAAAACTCACTGGGTGACCTTGGGCCAGTCACAGCCTCTCAGCCTAACCTATCTCACAGGAGATGGTGGACTCTCGAACCCAATGAGATTTCCACTATATGGTGCCTTATTTTCAGTTGCAAACAACAAAAACTTTTAAAGTAAAGAATGTTTTTAAAGTAAAGAATGTTCTGGAAATATTGTAAACCAGGCATAGGTAAACTCAGCCCTCCAGATGTTTTGGGACTACAACTCCCATCATCCCTAGCTAACAGGACCAGTGGTCAGGGATGATGGGAGTTGTAGCCCCAAAACATCTGGAGGGCCACGTTTGCCTATGCCTGTTGTAAACTGTCTAGAAAAAACTTTGTTACAGCTGAGAACCAATGATACCTAATATTCACTAACATTAATGTTTTGTGAGATGTTTTTCTTACCTCATTAAGAAACCTGCAAGAAAGCTGTCCTTGGTGGTTTGTGGCAACCTACTGACAACTAAAAAGCTTTCTTGACAATTCCCAGACCATTCGTCTATTTAAAAATGATGATGCATTTTACTACCCTTATTTTCTACTATTGACTAGGATAGTAGACACAACCCAATGGCAAAATTCAATGCATTTCTAGGACATTTAAGGCTACAAGTGTTTTTTTTTTGTTTTTTTGTTTCCATAAGAAAAATAGCAAGTGGTAACTGATTGAAATTTGGGAGCATTGTGAGGGACAATTTGTGACAACACCCAAGAAGGACTACCCTGTAGGATTAATTATGTGTGAATTTTGCAATGAAAAGTGTGTCAGTGGGAAGCTTTGAACCCCACAAATTTCATGAAGATTATGGGTGATTTTTATTGTGTGCGTGCATTCTTGTGTTTTTAATTTAAGAAATATAAACACAACTATCATCACTGATCAAATGTTTACAATGCCACTTTACTCCTTTGCTCTCACAGCATGCAAGCAGTGCCAATTTTTGAACAAACATTGACAATGACGTTCTCCCTCATTAACTTCACCAAATTTGCCTTCATTGGTCTCAGAGGACAGGATCCAAAGAGGCTCAAGCAAAGAACTTGAGAATTTTGCCAGAATTATGCCAGATTTCTTTTTACTTCTTCCTGTGCACAGTCAGCTCACATACTACATTGCAAGCTAGTTTTGGAAAAAACCCAGCAACCCTCAGTTTTGAACTTCCACTTAGCCTTGGTTAACAGCTCTTTGAATCCTGGCTTGTATTTCAAAATTTGATTTCTCTATTGGTAATATTTCTGAGAGCCCTAGATTATTTTTTTAAACAACATGCCACAATGAGAAAGATACAACAAAATTGACTAAGTATAATCCATTTCTGATGTGTGCATGCTTTTCTAGGGAAGAATATTTTTCAAAGTCTAGCTTCATTAGGTAATGGTTCCCCATCCCACCCACCCCCAGTCATAATTCAAGGTTTGGTTTTGAAAAACAAAAGAAAATCTATAAGACCTTTAATGGCTTGGTCCCTTCATGCTTTGCAAAATACACATACAGTTTCAGGTGCCATAAATTATTTCCACCTTAGCAGTTTTAAAATGTAAGTTGTTGCATTTACAATTGCAATGGTAAAACAGGGGTTTTTTTAGTCTTTAAATGCCTGCTTATAGGCAAAGTGAAGATTCTGATCGATATTAGTGGTCAAGTATGGAATAAGTTGTAATTCTGGATTAATGAGCTGCAATAATGGATTAATTGGCAATAGATGGTTTCCCTGTGACCAATGATAATAGATCCATTAAAATGTAGGATGGTCAAAATCAATCACTTTTTAAAGTAAATCAATTCTGTGTCAAGGAGGCCTAATTATGTCAATGGGAATATGTCAAAGGCTAGAAGCTTCCCTGTAAACTGTCCTTCCCAATTTGGATAGGACTTTCCCTACCAATCCCTACTCTGCATTACTTACCAGACGAGGAGGGGCATGTGCTCTAGAGAGGCATTGGAGACTTCTGTGCATGTCTGGCTCATCCAAACATAATGAAAGCTGCAGTGCTCAAAATGCCCAGATGCCCTGGATATGTCAGGCATGCACAAGTGACTTTGGGGATTCTCTGCAGCCTGAGCCCATGGCTTCCTAGATAGGACACTCTCTGCTCCTCTCTACGGTTGGGTTGGGTTGGGTTGGGTTGGGTTATGTAATGGAAAGTACAGCCAAGTGGCAGAGAGAAGGTCCCATCCAGGTCAAGAGCCCTAGCATGTTTCACATGATATCATAAAATTCTGTGTTCATATAACTTGTATTCAGCTACCAAGAAAGGTTGGTGGGAGATATAGGAAGTGTGCATTGAACAGGCTTTCCATTCCAAACAATAGATTTGAGTACTGCAGTGTGCATAAACCCAGAATGGGAATTTGCGGAACCTAGACTCAAGACTATGACTTTTGACTACAAACTTCATATGAATACTCAGCAATGCACTTCTAGGCTCTTTTTGTGCATTTTCCCAAATACACAAAGTTCAAAATGAAAGAAGCTCTGGCCTTAAATTGACTCATCTGGGTATTCTTAGCACTTTTGTTTGCAGATCAGATTATATTTCAAATAGATGTGACAGACAGACGTATTTCTCTCTCTTTCTGATCATTTATGACTCATGCAAAATGTGGATTGTTTCCTTGTGTTGTAACATCAGTTAGTTATCAATATCAATTATGAAATACTTTCCCTTTTTGCTGAATGTAATAGAAGGAAATTCCCCTTGACGTCAGATGGAACAATAATGGTGTTTTTACTAAGTTGTGCCCATGTGAAGCCATGAGTACTAATAACAATATTAAACAAGGATATGATGCAGCCTGCAATACACATGGGCATGTCCTGGGATTTTGGCACCAATGCTCATTTATCTTCACTCATCTCTAGCTGAGGTGCTCTGTCACACAATTCTTGCCAGATAAAGTGAGAGTCAGAACTGTGATGAGACTTCCTTCTAGGTGCAGACTAAACAAATGGTGGTGGTGGAAAGAATGTCAGAGATTAAGTACAGACAAGTTAATATATTTGGCGGGCCCACAAGTGACTGCCCACTGAAACATTTGAGGCTACTGGTAGACTCATAGTGGGAATTCTGTGGAAATGCTCATTGTAGGTTTCACCAGAGGAGGGGGCTGGAATGGCCATCACTCATAAGACTCCTTGAAAAATGGCAGTTGTCATTTCACAAATTGCAAGAGGAGCACATGTACAGTTCACACACAGTGCTCCAGTTCATTGGTGCCTCCAATGATACCCCACTTCAATCCACAATGCCAAATTATCAACTGTCTATAACAGTTCAAACCTTCCAGCAGAATAGTCCTAGGGAGACCTGGGTTGTTGTTGTTGTTGTTGTTGTTGTTGTTGTTGTTGTTGTTGTTGTTGTTGTTTTTGGGGGATGCTCTTTTTTAGGTGAAAGGCTGCAGTTCCTTAAGCATAGTCTCTTAAACATTACCTCCTTGGAGAGAACATTCCACAAGCAGGGAGACATCACAGAAAAGGCCCATTCTTGTGTTGCCACCCTCTGGACCTCTCATGGAGGAGGCACATGAAAAGGGTCTCAGATGATGATTGCAGGATCTGGGTCAGTTCATATGGAGAGAGGAGGTCCTTGAAATATTGTGGTTCTCAGCCATTTAAGGCTTTATAGGTCAAACCCAGTGCTTTGAGTCATCTAGGAGAGTACCATTGTAATTTGCCACAACAGCTTGAAGGGCTGTTTAAACTTAGAGTGGGGGAGGAAAGGAAATTCCAGCAACAAAAATTGGTGGTGGTGCAGGCGCTTTCCCAGCTACTTCGCCCAGGACGCCCCATTCTGAAGAATGTTGGATCAAATCTGTGTGCATATATCTTAATGACAGCATGAATGTACTTCTCTCAATTTGTTGGCTTAGGGCAGGCATCCCCAAACTTCGTCCCTCCAGATGTTTTGGACTACAATTCCCATCATCCCTGACCACTGGTCCTGTTAGCTAGGGATCATGGGAGTTGTAGGCCAAAACATCTGGAGGGCCGCAGTTTGGGGATGCCTGGCTTAGGGCTTGTGAACCCTTTCATCCTCTGTGTGTTTAATATGGCTTGGAGAGCTGTATGTTCGTACAAATATATATTTAGGGTGATCTTTGATAAGTCTCAAAACCAGAAGCCCAGGTGGTCATGCTGTATATGCTGATAAGCTGAATAGTCACTGTTCCTTACAAAGAAGAGTTGTGCTGAGCCATTAGTAACTTGTGAACACACACGAGATAACTCCAATTGCTATTTTCCTGATAACCAGAATTTCCTGATTTGCCAGAATGCTACAGAGAACCAACTTGTGTGGGTAGTAGTGGTGGCTTCTCCCTTTCACTCTGTAGTGGGGCTTTTGGGGGGTGGGGGTGAGGTACAAAATTGGCCATTTCTGCCTATGGCAACTGGTTTATAAATCTTGGCGAGCTAACAGTATAGATTCTAAGCATTTGGCAAATAGTAAGTTAATTTAAATGCTTCCAGATGAATTATCAGAAAACCTATGTAATAAGTGTTTACCCTGCAATCATAGTGTGTTGACTTTTCCCATGTTTCTACAGAGAAAGGAAGTTCTGGATTGATAAGTGCAGCCTTGGTCTTTGTCTCCAGTGCAGAAAACCCAAAGATGCCAATTGGATGAAATGGTGTTGCTGTTTCAAAGGCTTAGTGTTTAATGATTGATGATAAGCAACAGATTTCACTGTCAGTGTACTGTCATCTGAGAGTCAGTGTGGTGTAGTTGCTAGAGCAGCTTTCCCCTACCTGGTGCCTTCCAGATACTTTGAACTACAGCTCCTATCAGCATGCCCATACTGGCTAGGGGTGATGGGAATTGTAGTCCAAACCATCTGTAGAGGACTAAGTTGCCAAAGGTTGAACCAGGGTAGAGAGCGGCCAAAATACAAATCCCAATTCAGTCATGAAGCTCACTGGATGTTATAGTGTGTGTGTGTGTGTGTGTGTGTGTGTGTGTATAATGGGTTTTTTGGCTGTACACCAAGACCCTTCTAACCCCTGGATCCAGCCAGTGTTAAAATATAAGCCTGGTTGGCTTTCTGATGAGGTGATCACCTGGGTGACAGGCCATTAAATCCAAGGGTGTGGCAATGGGAGAAACAAGACCATCTTGGGGCATTGATGCTGTGAACCCCTCCATTGTAGGCTGAGGTTATATATGTGTGTAAATAGAGGGACGCGGGTGGCGCTGTGGGTTAAACCACAGAGCCTAGGGCTTGCCAATCAGAAGGTCAGCGGTTCGAATCCCTGCGATGGGGTGAGCTCCCGTTGCTCAGTCCCAGTTCCTGCCAACCTAGCAGTTCGAAAGCATGCCAAAGTGCAAGTAGATAAATAGGTACCTCTCCGGTGGGAAGGTAAACGGTGTTTCTGTGCACTGCTCTGGTTTGCCAGAAGCGGCTTAGTCATGTTGGCCACATGACCCAGAAGCTGTATGCTGGCTCACTCAGCTAATAAAACGAGATGAGCACCGCAACCCCAAAGTCGTCCGCGACTGGACCTAATGGTCAGGGGTCCCTTTACCTTTACCTTTAAATAAACCATATATACAACACACCACATTCTCTGCTGTGCCTCATTCCAAAGGAAACACAACCCTGGGTAAGCACCCACAATTCCTGCAATCTCACACCACTCAGAGAATAGGTGTGTTTGTGTCTATCCAATCTCTCTTCTGGACAAACAGCAGAAGGTAACTATGGCTACCAGGTTTCTGTGTTCCATAACTCCATACCACTATGGGACAATCTTTCTCTTATTCAGTAGGCATGTTTGTGCTGTTTGTACCCCTTGTATGAAACAAGATCTTCTTAATTATATAGTTGTAGACAAGTGGGTAGAATTTTAGTGTGTGTGTATACTTTACAGATGATTTTTTTTTATTGAATCCCTTTTCCTGATATCACATGTCATATTAAAGCTGGGGAGATCTGGGATCAAACTTTTACTGAAAAGGTTGCAACCGCATAGTTTGACTCACAATCTGAGTAATCATCGAACCACTCGCAAGTCTTGTTCAACAATGAACAAACCACCCAATTAAGTAGTCAACTCATATTGACTTCAAGCAGGAGGAAATGGCCATGGGAATTTACCCCAGGAAGGTTGAAACTTCGTAACCAGAGCAATTGCAACTTCAAATGCAAGAACTGTTGTGGATGATGGGGGTGATTAAAAATCAAACCTCCTGTCATACTGGGAATATCCCCTCACTCACCCAGTTTAGGATACTCCACCATTCTTCAGCAGAATTCCTTTTCTTTCAGCAAAGTAAACAGCTCACATATATGTCAAACAAAACTTTAATAATGAAGAAAATTGTAACCATAGGTGCCAATGATAGGGGGCCCTGGGGGCCCGGGCACCCACAATTGTTAATTTTTTTGTGGATGCTCATCACCCACAGCGCTGGCTCCAACGCAACTTCCGGTTTCTACCAAAAGCTGTGTCAGAGGTCCCGCCAGGCCCCAGAAGCGCCAATGCGGGATGTTGATGTAACTTGATGTAATGATGTCACAACGTCATGACATCATGTTACGTCGTAGGTGCCATTGGGCACCCATAACCTGGGGCCCAAGTTGGCACTCCTGATTGTAACACAATAACATACTATCTGAGGAAAACAAAAACAACATCATGAGGCAAGAATGTGGCAAGGATGACTGCTGGTCTCTGTAACTGAACTGAACTGAACACCCAAATGGAGGGGCCGATTCCAGAGTACAACACAAAAGCCCCACCCACCAGATGCCAGACATTTTACTGATCAAATTAGTGTTTTTCTTACAATTCCCTTCTCACTGTGCCTAATTTGAATTAATCAAATTTAATTTAGCATGTAACTTCTCAAAACTTTCTTTTGACAAAGGCTTTGTTAAAATATCAGCTGTCATTTCCATTGTTGGACAATACTGCATTTCAATAAATCCCTTCTGGCTCAAATCTCTTATTGTGTAACATTTTGTCTGCATTCTTAGTATGTGTATTTATCTTCTCTGATTGCACCAATTTCAGACAACTCTGATTGTCTTCCATAAGCTTAAGGGGTTTAGAATCCGGCATTTCCAGATCCTCTCAAATCTGGTTAAGCCATTGTGCTTCTTTGCCTGCTTCTGCAGCAGAGACATACTCTGCTTCTGTTGAAGAGTTAGCTTCTGAATTTTGTTTATGACTAGTCCAACTTACAGCTCCATTCCCATATGAAAACACAAACCCACTGGCAAAATCCCCTTTAAGCTTGCCCAACTTTATATCCACCTCTCCATCCTAGCCCATGGTAATGTCTGGCATTGCAGGCAGCTTTGACACGCAACAAGTGTTCCATCAAACACTGGGGAAACACATGTAGCAGCTCGATTTGTTTTTGAGTGTCAGAAGTCAAAGGTGGACACCAACACTTGAAGAAAATACAAAGAACTAGAAAGAATAGACTTTATTGTAGTTGCCCTATCTTATCCAGCAAAGAATATTTTGTAAGACATAATCAGCTGGCAAAAATGCAAAGATAAACCAGAAACAGTAGAATAGCTCCCCTATCTTATTCAATATTTAATATATTGTCAGACATTATCCAGAGTGCCAAAAAATCCAACGGCAAACCAGAAACAATAGAGTGTATAATAACGGCCCTATCTAATCCACTACAGAATATCTAGCTAAACATAGTCAGGTTGCCAAAATCATTCACCACTAACCAAGCAGGCAGTGCCAACTAATCAATAAAGAACCACCCCTTATTAAAACCCCTTATGGCAATGTTAAGGATGGGACAAATTGGGCAATGACCTGGCGCCCCACATTTTAGAGGGCCGAGTCTTGAACTAAAGCCTGCTTGCTGCTTTTACAGCCAGTCATTCTCAGACTGCCTTATATTTAACTCAGTAGGATTGCAAGCAAAAACAGATAGAAGGCATTGCGCTTTGAGGACCTCAGGTAACCCCCCCGGAAATAAATTCACACAGACTCATAATTTAGTTTAAGATTAATTGGCAAAATTTAGGCCACAACTTTATTGATTACACAATGTGAGCAGTATTGGCTTAGGCATTGACAAACTATAACTGACTCCTGCCCACCCCGCAGGAGGTCTGGAAGGGTAAACCAAACAAGGGAGCTACATCGATGCAAATTGGCTGTGATCCTGGCATGGCCCTAGCCCTTCAAACGGACTTCAGATGAGATCCAGGACCCCCAGATTCCTCTAACGGAATACCCTTTTCATGGAGGGGCAGGTGATGGCCGCACCTCCCCTCCCCCATGCACAACTAAGTCAATGCCTAACCGCCAAACCTTACAAAGTTGTGACGATTGCTGGGAGGTAGGTGAAAACCAAATGGCCAGTGCCAATCTGCCACGTGGACAAAATTCCTACCAGCCTCCTGCTACAGAACAGGCAACCAACTGAAGTCCCGAGCAAGGCCAACACAGAAAACTGAAGAGGGCGGGTGGGCAGGTGTTCGGCAGTGCGAAGCAATTGGCTCTGATGCATCGCACTGCCATTTATAAATCCTCCCCCTCCCTCAACCCGCCAATCAATGTCGCAACTGGCGCGATCATGGGACCTCCCCAGAAACAACCGAGCTATTCCCAGTCTCCAGAAGTTCTGGGGGCCCCAAGGTCCCGCGTGCAAGCAGGACCCTCCTTGAAGAGGATCCCATTTTCCCCATTTAAGACAGGTTCACCCACACCAGTAGTATACTGGTTCCTTGGTCGGGAGCTGTCCTTATGCCTTTTTTCCTGTACATGATAGCAATTTTTAGGGTTTTGTATTGTTGTTTTGCTATTTCTGTTTACATAAGAGAGGTAATGGCTTGTTTTGGTTTTGTTTATGACTTGCATTCATGTATTTACAGTGTGTTGACTATTAGTCTCCATTCCAGTTGTAATAAAAATTGACCACAAGGAATGTACTACGATACATTTATCTATGCTTTCATTGCAACTTTGGGTATATAATCATTCTGCTGTGGTCTATAGCCAATCACATCAAATGCTGTTCCATTCATGTAAAGAATTAAGGGAAAATTTATGTCCAAGTTGCTTTCAGACCTTTAAGGGGCCCAGGGGCCCTCAACCCCTAGGGCCAATACTGCTAGCTGCAAACTAAAAAAGGTAAAGGTAAAGGACCCCTGACAGTTAAGGCCAGTCGCAGACGACTCTGGGGTTGCAGCGCTCATCTCACTTTACAGGCTGAGGGAGCCGGCATTTGTCTGCAGACAGTTTTCCTGGGTCATGTGGCCAGCATGAGTAAGCCGCTTCTGGCACAACGGAACACTGAAACCAGAGCAGCACACGGAAACGCTGTTTACCTTCCCGCCGGAGCAGTAGCTATTTATCTACTTGCACTTTTTGGCGTGCTTTCGAACTGTTAGGTTGGCAGGAGCTGGGACTGAGCAACGGGAGCTCACCCCGTCAAGGGGATTCGGACCGCCAACCTTCTGATCGGCAAGCCCAAGAGGCTCAGTGGTTTAGACCACAGCACCACCTGCGTCCCTTGCTGCAAACTACTAGGCACATTTACTCAGAAGTTACTCAGAAGTAGAACTCATTAAACTCAATGGGGTGTGTGATCTTGCAAGGGTGCTTGCAGCCACATGGTGGAATCATAGGCATGTTTACATCAACCACTGGGGCTCACTCCCAGGCAAGTCTTTAGACTTTCTTTTTAGATGATGCAATGCACATGTATTTTGTAGATCGTATCATTTTAGAAGTAGCCTTTGTCCCTGTGTTGTATCTCCAGATGGGCAGGGATAGACTCCTGTCTGAAAGCATGGAGTGTCGCTGCCAGTCAGTGTAGAGTAGACAAAACTGAGTTAGCTGAACCAAAGACCCAACTCACTCTTAGAAGGCAGCTTCCTGTGTTCCTATATATGTGGGAGAAGGCAGAATAGTTCTAAGTTGGGGTGCCTGCCATCCATCATTTTAAACATTTGTCACACTTTCTTTTTTTAAAAAAAAAAAATACTTAAGTAATCAAAGGTGTTTTCTTTTGGTTTGCTGACTAATCAGTTAAAATTACAAATCTACAAGAATCTACAAATCTCTTTTACTTTCACCCCACAACCAAAAAAGTAAAAGAGCATATAAGTCCATCCCATCAACCAGAAATGTAGTAAGAAAAAATAGAATCATCTGAGGAACACAAATAAGTTCTCTAAGAAATAAGATCAGCCAGTAATAGTTGTTCTTCCGGACATTTCTGAAGAAATATTTACACTGTCATCCTGGACTAAACTGGACAAAACTGCAAAGACAGTCACAGTTCACGTTGACATAAATCACCATGTACATTCAAGCAGTGCTATATCTTTCAGAAAGCCTGCTGAGCTACTTTTAATGCCTCCAGCTATGTCTGGTTGTTATTATATCTTACCTATGATTGACTTCAGAGCCATGACCTAGGCCCATGAATCTTGTTTTCTTGTTTAAAAGCAGTGGGACTCAAGTAGAAATTAACAGTATGTAAACTACAGGGAAAATACTACTTGTGGAACAATACATTGCTACATTTCCAAGGCAAAAGAATTTGCAGCAATTTCTGATATCTGCAACCGCAGCCTTACCTTCATGAACAATCTTAAGCCATCCACTCTATAAGGACTCCCCCCCCCCCCAGCGTCCTCTCCTCTGCTCTTTGAGATGTGCTAGCAGGGAGAGTCAGTAGTTATGCCACTTGGTAGAGAGGTAGACTGAAAGGCAAGCCTCTCCCAGGACTTCATTTCTAGGATTCTGCCTGACATTATTCATGGAGAAGGCAATCCGAATGCAGGGCTGGCCTAAGACATTTTGGTGACTGAGGCGAACCACAAAATGGTTCCCCACTTTCTGCCAGGGAAGAAGGGGTGAGTGAAGACCTACATCAGGAACAATGGGGGGGAATAAAGATCTACATTGGGATCTTCTGTCCCGGTGGATCCTGCTACCTGAGGTGGTCACCTCACCTTGCCTCACAGGTGGGCCGGCACCTTAGGGTGGTATCATGACCTCATGGCCTGACTCCCCTTTTTGGGGAGTGAAGCAATAACACTTGCAATTAATTACCTGAACCAGTGTGTGTGTGTGTGTGTGTGTGTGTGAAGGTGGGGGATAGACAGAAAGTTCTGCCTCCTCACTAATTCCTTCTCTTTTAGGTACTACTTGTTGGTAAAGTAATTACGTCCTATCAGACTTTTTCTTCGCTCCCACAGCTTCTCTAAGTTTAATTAGCTAAAGCTAGTCATTATGAGTTAGTGTGAACATCTTGGCCCCATACGGCCACAGTAAACCCTGCACTCAAAATGCCTTTGTTTACTTTGAGTAATAAACCTTAACTTTATTCTTAACAACCAACAGTCTTACCAGTCTTTTTATTTCCGTATTCAATTGCAATATATTTACCACATTTCAGCACCCTTCCTTAGAGATTCTAGCGCAAACCCCTTGAAACTCACATATTGGTCAAACACTTAAGAAAGCAGGTCAGGAGGCAAAGAACAAAGGAGCTTATTTTTCTCTCAATTGTTAACTGGAACTGGAGATGAAAAGAGGGACTTGCCCTGAGAGATGGCCTGGGAAATCCCCACTGCCTCAGAAGCTCCAGTGTAGGAGAATCTCATTCTGCTGGGACAACTCCAATCTGAGGAAGTGGCATTGCCACACCTGGAACCTCTAGTGGAACCATGATCTCCTCCCCCCCCCCCCAACACATACACTTTAAAATAAAATGGTTGAAGATTCAGGACAAACCAAAGGAAGTGGTTCTGGATTTTGCTAGCATAAGACATGGTGATGGGTGCCAGTTTAGTCAGTGTTAAAGTGGAATTAGGCAAATGCACAGAAGAAAAGCTATCAATGGCTACTGGTCATGGTAGCTATGGGCTACCTCCAGATTGGAGGCAGCATACCTCGTAATTTCAATAGCTGGGGAACTACAATGGGAGAAGGGTAGAGCCTCACATTTTGCTTGTGGATTTCCCAGAGTCATCTGGTTCATCAGTGTGGGAAACAGGATGTTGAACAGTTGATCTGAAACCACAGGGCTCTGATTTTTTTTTTTTATTTGTTGCAAGTCACCTTAAGTATATGGGTAGGTGGCATAGAGGACTTTCTGTGATGCATAGTCTGCAATAGATTCAGGAACAGAAATACAGCTGCTTAAACTCAGGGGCGGAGTAAGGGCGGGGCGATGGGGGCAGGCCAGCCCGGGTTCCAGCCTCTAGGGGACGACACTCTGGGCACCCCCCCCCCATGACCTGCGACTCCCAAAAACCTTTCTTGCTGGCTTCTCTCGCTTGGCCGCCGCACAGTTTTTTTCTCCCTTCCTTCTGTGCCCTGGTTGGGCGGAGCAGCAGGGGCAAAGGGCGGGCCAGCGAGACTCACGCTTGTGGCTGGCATGATGCCCCTCGCTGGCCCGCCCCTGCGGCTCCACCCAACCAAGGGACAGAAAGGAAGGGATATAATGGACCTATGGAGAATGAGCTTTTCTCTTGGCTGGCTAGGCAAAAAGCAGTTAAAGCTTGGTGAACAGCTATTTGAAATGCAAAGACTTGTGACTGCTGTTGACTCATTCACACATCAAGATTAGCTGTCTACACTAGTCTTGTTAGTGCCTTATCTCTTTCTCAGTATAACTTTGTTCTGGGTTTGGGACATTCCAAGAAAATGTGGCTGTTTAAGATCTTCTTGATATCTTTTGAAATTATACTGGTAAGCAGGAAGCTAGAGCCTCAGTTAGGTGTTGGGGGCTGAAATGTGTGTGGGTTGAAAATGGGATGGGGCACTGGGCAGGGGCCCTAGGCATGCAGTCTCATATTTAGCATAAATTCCTATACAGAGTTACTAAGTTCAACGGAACCAGCTTGGAAACCTCCTTGCAATCAGAAGCCCTAATTAGTTGGGGTGTCTGATTGAAGGCAAGTTCATGAGCATTTTCAGCAGAACATGCTTAGAATCCCTGTGTAGACCTTTCTGCTCAACACATGGAGGTCTAAAAATACGTGGAGCTCACAGCCATAAGGTTTTGACATTTTGTTGTAGCCTGCCTGGAGCCATGGCAAGACCTGAAGAGAAATAAGAGAGGCAAGTGGCACCAGAATGGAATCAGACAGAGGCAAAGTGGAACATCAGGAGTTTGAAGGTGGTCAGGTTCTGAGACAAACAGGTACAGAACACATTGTGAGGGACTGGTAAGCCAGATACCACACCAGGCAGATGTGGATCAGAGGCAGGCCATGGTGAATGATGGAATAGCAGACAAATGCCAGGGGTATGTTCTCTCATGGGCATTTCCCCAACACTAGATCAAAGACTAGAAGAGATATTATAGATGGTTGGCAGAATCCCTGCTGGCTTCCTACGTATCGTGATTCCTCTTGGACTGACTAGCTGTGATTTCTCTTCCTGCCAATGTCAGGGGGACACTGTGGTGACCAGTCAGTCCCTGCCCCTGTGAGCTGTCCTAGTGGTGCCTGTGCTTTGCTCTCTGATTCTTTGACTCCAGCCTGCTGGCTCCTTACATTATGTGAAGACCCCACCCATCAGACTTCCTCTGTTCACTTAAATAGGGGATAATTATGTTTATAGAAGGAATACATATGCTGAGCTGCACCTTCTTCAAGTGAATGAGGAAACTCTTGCATATGTAGAAGCGACAGAGATCTCACATGCATAAGGAAGCCACCCAAACTGAGTAAGAAATAAAAACAGCAATTCTATTTACAATGTGGGAGGATATCCACTTCAATGGAAAAAATTAGAGCCATTATTGCCAGAGAACTTTTGCTCACTTGATTTGTTCCTGTTTCTTCTGTCCGTATGTTTTTTTTCTATCTGTAGGAGAATTCTATGTTTCACTGACTTCACTTAATTCCAATCTGAATGGATCTGTAGACAGTATGATAAAGACATGCACCCATTAAATTTAAAGCTCATAGATATACCAGTTTTGTAACATATTTGTGAGAAACCTATTTGTAGAAGGAAGATAGCCAAGAGGCTGAATAACTGTCCTCATTTGACAATCTGGGATTTATGTACCTAGAAAGCTGCTGGTATGTATTTATAGAAAGGTTGTATAGACTCCAAAGACTATATAAATACTCAGCTGGAGAGAAAATATGTTTTGACACATTCACGTTTTATGTTCGCAACCCGAGGCAAAGGTTAGTAGCAAATATCTCACAGGAAGTACAAAGTGCCTTGCCACAGCATGTTGGTTAAAATGCTGTCAAACATAGGTTTCGTTTCATTTCATTTTTATATAAATAAACTGATTAGGAATTGGGCAGAATTAGGAATCCCTGACTAAGAAGAGTCAAATGCTTATGAGACTAGTGTTGTTTCTCTAGTCACCCTGTTCTGCTCCATCTCCTCATAACATGAAGTTCATTATCTGCAGAGCAAATGTTTCAGTTCATACAGGGAAGGGTTTTCCTTTCCCTCTGCATGTAGTTCTGTTCCTATCAAGATGGCTCATTAAATGCTGAGCCCTACTATATGCTAGAAGAGTATGGAATATAAAATGCTCCATCAACAAAGGAGACAATGTTATTCTGCTATTTGTTTGCTGGAAGTTATCCTCTGCAAGAAAGCATGGCTGTAATGTGATGGATTCCAAAAAAAAAGCCTAGGGAGCAGGGACACTCTTTGCCTAGGATTTAATCAATCAATAAAGCAACTAAAACCATTTGAAGAAGCTAATCCACACCATCCTGGCTACTTTGCAAACAAGCTGCGTGGGTTTCCATTTGCAGATGAGCTATTCCTAGGTGTGGGCATTTACTATTTAAAGCATGTAGTCTGTGGGAGATTAAATGAAATGTCAAAAGAGGTAAATGGAAAGGAGCTTAGTGGTACATTGAGCACTGCAGGCTCAGTTACCTTCTGTAGAGCTGCCAAAAAAGCTCAAAAACTTTTTTGGGGTTTTCTTTAAAAAACAGTTTCGGTGGTTTCCTAAAAATGGCAACCCTACCTTCTTCATCTTTTAAAATACAAAGACGGACTAATGTTTGATCATTAGGTTGTTTGTATTGCTTTTCTAATGAACACTTGATTAGACAGTGTTTTTCACACTGAGTACATTATTTTGCAATATGCAGCACTATGTGGACTTACCATGCCTGCAAGAATAATATTCCTCCTCTGCCAGGCAGTTTTCTGTATTCTTAATATGAGAGAACTATGAGTAGAAACCTTGAGTAGAGATCTCTGTGGATCACTCTTGTTGGGTAGTTGGGCATGGCTGGTGAAATGTGTCATGTCTGAGAAAGCAATGTTCTGTTTGGACACAAAATAGTGAAGTTGCATTTCCCCCCTTTCTCTTTTAACTTTCACTCCTACTGATAAATTGTTACTATGAATCCTTCCAGCACTGTACCCAAAACAAGAATGCTAAGTATTGTAAGCTTAAATACAGACAGGCTGTACCATTTAAGACTCACAGAGTTGGTCACAAATCTTTTGTTCCAGTAACTTAACAAAATGTTTTGGAAATTCCTCTAACGCTGACAGTTAAAACAGTTTCAATGTGTTTGGGCCAATACTCACCATAATACCTGCATGAAAGTAAAAGGTACTTCATGAACAATATTCTTTGACAGCACCAAACACCTAGGGTGCTTTCAGACACGAGGAACATTGCATTAGATTTCCTGGTTTTAATGCTGGCACTTCTTTCCCATTTTCTGATGTTCCTTTCACACTGCAGTATGTGTTGTGTTATGTATCTGTGACTTTTTGACCAATATACTGACATGTAAATATCATTCCCACCTGTGAGTGTAGCGTAACACAAAAATGAACGTTATTGGACAACATCACTGCTCCCTCACCCTTTCCACACATGTGTGCTTCTGTTCCCTCATGGCTCACCCATGAAAATGTCAGAAAGAACTGTACTCTCCTAAAAAGTGTCACTTTGTTCCTTAGATTTCGGGGGTTGGGGGGGTTGCAAACAGGTTATTTCTGGAACCAATTGATTTGGAAATGATAACTAAAATTCCACTATATTCTGCTAGATTTCCAGAAGTGGCTTTTATGTCATGTGGAAGCTCACATATATTGTGAAAATGAACAGTTAGGAAAATGTCGGGGAAATGGAGTGAATTGCCATATAAATGCATCCCTACTAGGTCAGATAAAAGGTACAAATCCCATCCTCAAAACCTCTTGTCTTCTCCCATCTCATCCGTTCTATCAGAAACCTCGAAGTTAAGGTGGAGCTATAAAGGAAAAGAAAATATCCAGCTTCCATGGATGAGAGAGGAGGTGTACTAGGGGATGAGCTCTATGGATGTACTAAATATTATTCAGTTTTGATTATTGAGTCAAAATAGCAGGTTTGGTGTGATAACAATATTTCCTGAAAAACATTTTGTGCAAATACTAATGATTTCTCCCTCTGTTGTTTGCTATGACTGTTCCACATGGCTGCTATTGTTTCAGCAGCACTTTTAACTCCTGGATCCTGCTTGCTTCTGAACCAGTGACATGAATGATCCCAGCCATTCAGGGATCGCATACTGAATGGGATGATGTCACAGTACTATATAGCCAATCAAATTTATCTGCTATGATAACATTATTGACAGCAGGTATCATGAATAAAATGTCTTAGCAATACAAATTGAATGTGAGTATTAATACTTCTCAATGAATGCTGAAGAATAGAGAAATATGCATACTTTTATCCTGACAAAAAATAATCATGAAAAATAATCAGCTTAGACTGCTGACCTCAGCTCCTATTTAAAAAAATAACACTTATTTTTGCCCTTTCTCACAAGGAAGGAGGAAATCAGACTAAGATCTACTTTGGTTCAGAAACTACAGCAGTAAAACCTCTTCCTGGATTTTTGCACTTTACCATTTGTATATCCATAAATGAAACCAGAAATTACAGTAATATGGACGTCAAGGGATGATGAACCAGTTGTGTTTGTCATAATACATTTGGGTCATAATACATTTGGGTTCCATTTTACAAGTGACCCAGACCCCATTTTAAGAGTAACCCTTGGCATAAAATTCCTGCTCAAACTGGATGTGTTATATTGCAATTCCAGCGTTTGTTGTCTGCCTCACTCCTTGCAAGTAGTTATGGCGGTGAATTTCAGAAATGGGGAGTGGGGATTCTGAAGCAATCATCTGGAGTTTGGAAACCCATGACCCTCAACATGATGTTCCTGTTCCCAGCCCCTCCCTATATTCCGCTCACAATCACTTGCCACCAGCACTCACAGCTGCCAAAGTCCCTTCTCTCCACACTGCACACTTTCTCAAATAAGTTGCAAGGAAAGGAAAGGAGAAAACAGCAGACAAGAGGGCTGGCAGAAGCTGGGGCTTTTCACTGAGTTTGTGGCATTACTATCTGGTTCCATGAGTACTGCTAATGAGAACTGAAGTGTTATGTGAAGGTTTATTTGAAATTTATTTTGGGTCATTGACCAGGAGATGAAACACAAATGCAAAGTTATACAACGGATCCAAGAATGTTTTCTCCACTGCAGCAAACATCCTGGGAGGTCTGTCATGCAACACTAAACAGTAAAATTACATCTGATTTAAGCTGAGAAATTCCTCACAACATACCCCATGCTTGAAAGTCCCAGTGCATTAAGCCTAGGCCTGAGACATGCATAAAATTTCAGCTATGTCATGGATTTGCCGGGTGCCCTGCATAAGTGTTGATCCATATCTACTGGGAAATGAAGGTGCCAATGTACATGGAAGGAGTCCTGTTGAGTTTCAAGGCAGTGTGTATAGCATTTCTCCATGGTTCCTTAGTAGAAATAAACAAAGACCTATCCCTGCAGGCCAACATCTGTCTGTCTGTCTGTCTGTCTGTCTCCAGACTGGTGTGAGGATAAATATGGCGGCAGGGGCGGAGGAAGAGGGGGCGGTAGGGGCGCACCGCCCCCGGCAGCGTGATCCCGGTGGGCTTCTATCACGGCTGCCCCTCCACCCGTGCTGGGCGCCCCGTCGTCGCAGGCAGGGCATCCCGCCCCCAGAATGCACACCACGCCCCTCCGGGCAGTGCCCCCCACCACAGAACACGCGGCACGCCCCTTTGGGTGGTGCGCCCCATCCCCAGGACGCGTGCCAGCCCCACCCTGCCTGCTCTCCGCCCCCGGTGCCGGAGCATGAAGCTCCGCCACTGTATGGCGGTAATTGTGAACCAGTTTTGCATTTTAAAAAATTGCCCTGAAAATTCATCTATCCTTTTCATTTTTTTTAAACAGGGAAGTATATTATGCTGTACCCTCTTTCTCCCTCTGGTGGTGACAACCAGCAGTTTACACCTGCTTTTCTCCATTTGCCTTGAGAGTCATTAGCAAAGCAACCTCAGCCAATTGCTGTTATGTGCTTTGAAAGGGATCAGTGTTGTTCTTCCAATCACTTGGTCTCACTTAGCCTGATGTATGGATCAAAGGGATGCCAGCTATTAGCAGAAGTTTAAAAGATTAGTGTTTGGATCCTGGGTTTTGAAATAATCCTGTAACCTCCCAAATGGGTCTTTTCATCTAATATGAGAAATGAACATGACTTCTCCCCTTTCTTTTTAAAAATCAGTTCTATTTAATTTCTGTCCCACATTTTTAAATAAAAGAAAACCATAAAAAAGAGCAAAAATGTTTAAAGCACAGTAGGCAATCTTACACTAAAAAAAATACAAACCACATATTCACAGTTATAAATATAACTATGTTATATTTCTCCCTCATCTATAACCCCTATTCCAGATTATTTTTCCATCTGCTTGCATTATTGATATTATTATCACCATAAGGTCCTAGGGTGGATTAACAATTCAAAAATGAATTATTAGATATTAATAATGCAATATTGTTGAGCACATACACAGAGGGTGGTGAGAAAAACTGGCCTCTGTTGAGCCTACTGAAATCTTGTATGTGCACATGGTCCTCTTGCTGCAGATGGGCTCTGCCCATTGAAGCGAAGGGACTGGAAATAACATGTTTTGCTAAGTGGGGATATTCTTTCCTGGTCTAGTGTTTTACCTCAGTGGAGTTCTCATGCATACTGGCACCCACTTAGTCTCATTAATACCAACCCATCACAAGGGAAGAAAACATTGGGGAGTACTGATGCAGGACTAAGAGAGGCCTGTTTGTTCAGTAAAGGGGTGAATTAGTCACCATGTTTGGTGATCAGAAGTAATGGTTAACTTGGACACAAGATATGGGAGATAAGCAATTTATTAAAGCAATCTCAGTTGTTGCCCAAATCATATACAGTACTACCTATATATAAGCAACATATGATGCAGTATATGACTACAGAAATTACAATAAAGATACTTTTACAGGAAAAGGGAAGGTGGAAGAAGAGGAAACTGAAGAATGGTGGGATAAAGTGAAGGAAGTTTGCAGCAAAAGTACTATGTAAATTATGCCGGCCGTATATAATTCAGCTTAGCTCTCCTGCAGTACATGACACACAAAGACAACTTGCACAAAGGTCTCCCATTGCTTGAAGTCTTCCCCGACTCACAAATGAACGAGCCAAGATTATTTTTTCAACCTGAGCAGAGGCAAGGGCCCAAGGAATATGGTGGAAAGCAGGCCCAGGGACTTCCTGAGCCAGCTTCATGCTAGGGTGAGGTCAGGACCCTGGACAGGAACAAGGGTAAGCAGTTAAGCAACATTTCTTTAATGGAGAGTACAAAGAACGATCAACAACCTCAGACAAAGAAATATCAACAACCTCAGATATGCTGATGATACAACCTTGATGGCAGAAAGTGAGGAGGAATTAAAGAACCTTTTAATGAGGGTCAAAGAGGAGAGCGCAAAATATGGTCTGAAGCTCAACATCAAAAAAACTAAGATCATGGCCACTGGTCCCATCACCTCCTGGCAAATAGAAGGGGAAGAAATGGAGGCAGTGAGAGATTTCACTTTCTTGGGTTCCATGATCACTGCAGATGGTGACAGCAGTCACGAAATTAGAAGACGCCTGCTTCTTGGGAGAAAAGCAATGACAAACCTAGACAGCATCATAAAAAGCAAAGACATCACCTTGCCAACAAAGGTCCGTATAGTTAAAGCTATGGTTTTCCCAGTAGTAATGTACGGAAGTGAGAGCTGGACCATAAAGAAGGCTGATCGCCGAAGAATTGATGCTTTTGAATTATGGTGCTGGAGGAGACTCTTGAGAGTCCCATGGACTGCAAGAAGATCAAATCTATCCATTCTTAAAGAAATCAGCTCTGAGTGCTCACTAGAAGGACAGATCCTGAAGTTGAGGCTCCAGTACTTTGGCCACCTTATGAGAAGAGAAGACTCCCTAGAAAAGACCCTGATGTTGGGAAAGATGGAGGGCACAAGGAGAAGGGGACGACAGAGGACGAGATGGTTGGACAGTGTTCTCGAAGCCACTAGCATGAGTTTGGCCAAACTGCGAGAGGCAGTGGAGGATAGGTGTGCCTGGCGTGCCTTGGTCCATGGGGTCACGAAGAGTCGGACACGACTGAACGACTGAACAACAACAACAACAAAGAACGAGCTGCCTCAGTGCTACCTTTATAGCCTGACCCGAAGGATCACGAATGAAATCCTACCTTCTGTGCGCTGTGACATGCCAGTTAAAGGGCCAAAGTCCTTTGGTGCAGCTGTTAGCTCCTAGATGGTGAGACTGGGCTATGAGGACTTGGTTTGTGGATACTCCACAACGCTTTCTTGATCTTCAGAAGCATCAATAGTTGATATTCATAAGCAAAGGTACATCCTTGGGCCAGGTGCAGAATCTGATGCCAGTGGGATGGTCCTGGATATGAGTCCATATTCTCCTTGGGGTTATTACTGCTCAAAGTCTCAGTGGCCAGTGGTCATGCCAGACAGAAGAACTGAGGAAATGTCCGTCTTCACCCCTGCAGTGTTTGCTGCCCCTCACTAACCCTAGAAATCACATTTCCCCTAACCTTACAGTCAGGATGACAAGGGGACCAGAAGCCATCTTAATGGTTTTTGAAAATAATTACCATCCTTATTCAGATATCTGTGCTTGATTTAGGAAGTAAAGGGGATTAACATGTCTTGCATTTGGCCAAGTTTTATACATACTTCAGTTATATTAACACTGAGGACTCTGGATCACAAATGTTTGGCCACTGAAGAGGACTTTATGTTGAAACATGTCTCGACTGTTCATCTAAGGAGCACATACTTTTGAATGGCATTTGACCTATAAGCCAAATATAGGAATGCATTGTTTATATTTGTCTGTAGCTTGTATTTTATTTTAAAGGTAAAGGTAAAGGGACCCCTGACCATTAGGTCCAGTCGTGTCCGACTCTGGGGTTGCGGTGCTCATCTCGCTTTATTGGCCGAGAGCCGGTGTACAGCTTCCAGGTCATGTGGCCAGCATGACAAAGCTGCTTCTGGCAAACCAGAGCAGTGCACGGAAATGCCGTTTACCTTCCCGCCGGAGTGGTACCTATTTATCTACTTGCACTTTGACGTGCTTTTGAACTGCTAGGTGGGCAGGAGCTGGGACCGAGCAACGGGAGCTCACCCCGTCGCAGGGATTTGAACCGCCGACCTTCTGATCAGCAAGCCCTAGGCTCTGTGGTTTAACCCACAGTGCCACCTGGGTCCCAGACTATTTATTTTACAGACTATTAAAAGTTTGGGGTGGTTGCAAAAACTACTGTTAAGTGTTTTACCTCAAGTCAGCCTTTCCAAAAGTAACAAGAGACACTCTCTACATTCTTGAAGATGAAATTATTATGATTTGAATTAGCATGGAGAGTGAATTGATCCAGTTCCATGCAACCTTGGAATAAAAATGAAATTGTTTACTTTTAATATTTTAAATTCACAAACCACTACTCATTATATTTGACCCAGATGAGATACACATTTCTTAAGCTTTACTGGTTGTCTGGCCATGGTCATTTTATACCATGTTGACAGCTAGAATCCTCCATGGATACCATTATTATATTTTCAGAGGATTTAAGAAGCATTTCTGGGAAATGGAATGGAACACTTCACACTAGCATGTGGTGCAAGTGAGTGAGTGTGTGTTTTAGTTGGGGGAAATGACTTGCAATGTTGAGACATGTGTTCTGCTTTATCAAGATGTTTAGTAACAAACTTTCAACTATGTGTGCTATATACAGGTGGTGGTGGGGAGTGATGCTCATGTTCAACATGGATCATGTTGCTCTTTTTCAGAGTGGGCCAGAGTGGGACTTTCCCTTAGACTTTACAATGATAAAATATTTATAAGCTACAATTGCAGAGCACCTGCTAGTGAAATGGGGAAAAAATATATTTCTACTTCCTCTTTGGCATTAAACATAACATTAAGCTCAACAGGGCTTTGAGAAAAGTGTGTTGCAAATCCGCTCCAAGTATTTGCTTACGCTGACCACACCATGACTCCTAAGCATACACAAAACACAAAAGAAGATTGGTCAACAAATTGAGTAATCCCATGTAAATATATATGTGTATGTGTATGTGTGTGTGTAACCCTTCATCCTAATATCTGCAAATATAAACTAAAGAATATTCATTGTTGCTCAAACTACGGTCCTTTGGATAGCATCCAGGATTCTGAGGAACTTCTTGACAGGGTTCAAGAGTGCGAAACCAGTTTAAGAATACAAAAAAAAAAAAAAAAAAAAAACCCACCCACATTAAACATGTGATTTCAAAAGAAATGAGTAGTAGTAGTAGATTTTACCTAAGCTCACATTCTCTTCCACCCCACCCTCCTCTCTCTCTATATTCATTTGTCTGAGCAAGTAAGGATAATGGCTGCAACCCAGCCTGAAGTTAAGGGTGCTGGAAGTGAAAAGCCTTAAGAACGTTAAAAACTCTGTGTAGCTTTATGAATAATCTCTTTTAAAGCACATTTGAAGCATGTGACTCCCCACAAAGAATCCTGGGACCTATAGTTTTTTGAACGATTTGTTACAGGATTCTTTGGGAGAAGCTGTGTGCTGTAAATGTGTATTAAATGTATGGTGTGGATGTGACCATTTTAGGTTAATATGTCAGGATTTCAACTGATTTCTGTGATACTAAATTCCATCCCAATTAGGGATCTGTCAACTTTTGTTTCTCTCAGTTGCTCATTTTCCCAATCTTAAATTTAGCTCTTCAAATTTCTGCATCACTTTGTGATTTTTTTAAACAGATCTCGGGGGGAGGGGGGAATCAGCATTTTAAAGGGCACAGCTCCTTATTTATTTATTTATTTATTTATTTATTTATTTATTTATTTATTTATTTGCAAGCAGTTAGCACTAATAGAATGCATTTTTGTGTTATTTTCACTTTAAAATACATTTTTACACACATTTCTCCTAATATACATGTGCTGAGTACAAGAAAGGGATTGCCAAATTGGGCGAAGTGTGGATTTTGAAGAACAACTGTGTTTTGGTTCGTGCGCTGTTTCAGGAAGTATGAATAAGACAGGTTCAAATCAAAATGCAAACTGAGCTGAATTTCATTCCCTTTGCTGTTAATCAGAGATTCACAGTTGCAAAGATTAGTGTTCTCCTAGATACTGGTGGGAACAGAAATACTAGTGTCCTTGTTTGCATGTAATGCTAAGCCATACCATAGCTTAGTGCGAACAAGCGACTCAAGAGGTGATGTAAAATGTCATCGCTTAATACAATTTAATAGAACAGGGTATGGCGCACAATAGGCAGGTGTGTTGAAAAATAGACTGGCAACATGCACAATGGCAAGCCAGATAGTGCTTTGAATGGAGAATAAAAAGCAAGCAATAATCCAGAAGTATAATCAATAGCAAGCTCTTCTCTTTCTCTTTCTTTTTTGCTTTGTTTTGTTTTTACAAAACGGTGTGTGTGTGTGTGTGTGTGTGTGTGTGTGTGTGTGTGAAATCTCCAGTCTTTCTGCTCACATCCAAACTTGTAACAATGAACAGTTAAGCCAGTTGCTGGGATGTAGCAATTTAAGAAAGGTGCTAAGAAGAGAAGGAAGGGATTAGGAACATGAATTATGACAATTAGCACCTTGCTGGTCCAGTGGTGTCGCAAATATAACAACAACAACAACAACAACAACAACAACAACAACAACAACAACAACAACAACAACAACAAAATAATAATAATAATAATAATAATAATAATAATAATAATAATAATAATAATTTATTTGTACCCCACCCATCTGGCTGGGTCCCCCCAGCCACTCTGGGCGGCCTCCAACAGATATTAAAATACATTAAAATATCACAGGTTAAAAACTTCCCTAAACAGGGCTGCCTTCAGGTATTTTCTGAATGTCAAATAGTTATTTATCTCTTTGACCTCTGCTGGGAGGGCGTTCCACAGGGCGGGCGCCACTACCGAAAAGGCCCTCTGCCTGGTTCCCTGTAGCTTTGTTTCTCGCAGTGAGGGAACCGCCAGAAGGCCCTCACCGCTGGACCTTCCAGGAAGGCACACATACTGGGCTTTGCTTGGTGCCACAGCTTGGCAATACCCAGATAATGATGGGCATAGAATGGAAGGTGTGGCAAAATTATTACTAGGGTATTACAGCTTTGAGCTCCTCTCTGCTTTTAATTCTGGGTTCATTGTTTCCAGTGGGGCTTTTACTTCCTAAATGAGCAGCCTTCTTTAGAAAAAAAGACTGTACCCACACACTCCTGCTTCTGCCTGATTCAGTGTGCACGTAAGAAAGAGATTTAGATTTAGATTTGGTGGATAGAGTGCCTGAAGAACTGTGGATGGAGGCTCGTAACATTATACAGGAGGCAGCAACGAAAACCATCCCAATGAAAAAGAAATGCAAGAAAGCAAAGTGGCTATCAAATGAGGCCTTACAAATAGCGGGGGAGAGAAGGCAAGCAAAATGCGAGGGAAATAGTGAAAGATACCGGAAATTGAATGCAGATTTCCAAAAAATAGCAAGGAGAGACAAGAGGGCCTTTTTAAACGAGCAATGCAAAGAAATAGAGGAAAACAACAGAATGGGGAAAACCAGAGATCTGTTCAAGAAAATTGGAGAAATGAAAGGAACATTTCGTACAAAGATTACCACAATTAAGGACAAAAGTGGAAAGGACCTAACAGAAGCAGAAGACATCAAGAAGAGGTGGCAAGAATACACAGAGGAATTATACCAGAAAGATATGGAGGTCTCATACACCCCAGGTAGTGTGGTTGCTGACCTTGAGCCAGACATCCTGGAGAGTGAAGTCAAATGGGCCTTAGAAAGCCTTGCTAACAACAAGGCCAGTGGAAGTGATGATATTCCAGCCGAACTGTTTAAAATTTTAAAAGATGATGCTGTTAAGGTGCTACACTCAATATGCCAGCAAGTTTGGAAAACTCAGCAGTGGCCAGAGGATTGGAGAAGATCAGTCTACATCCCAATCCCAAAGAAGGGCAGTGCCAAAGAATGCTCCAACTACCGCACAATTGCGCTCATTTCACACGCTAGCAAGGTTTTGCTAAAAATTCTACAAGGCAGGCTTAAGCAGTATGTGGACCGAGAACTCCCAGAAGTGCAAGCTGGATTTCGAAGGGGCAGAGGAACCAGAGACCAAATTGCAAACATGCGCTGGATTATGGAGAAAGCTAGAGAGTTCCAGAAAAACATTTACTTCTGCTTCATTGACTACGCAAAAGCTTTTGACTGTGTCGACCACAGCAAACTATGGCAAGTTCTTAAAGAAATGGGAGTGCCTGATCACCTCATCCGTCTCCTGAGAAATCTCTATGTGGGACAAGAAGCTACAGTTAGAACTGGATATGGAGTAACTGATTGGTTCAAAATTGGGAAAGGAGTACGACAAGGCTGTATATTGTCTCCCTGCTTATTTAACTTATATGCAGAATTCATCATGCGAAAGGCTGGACTGGATGAAGCCCAAACCGGAATTAAGATTGCCGGAAGAAATATCAACAACCTCAGATATGCTGATGATACAACCTTGATGGCAGAAAGTGAGGAGGAATTAAAGAACCTTTTAATGAGGGTGAAAGAGGAGAGCGCAAAATATGGTCTGAAGCTCAACATCAAAAAAACTAAGATCATGGCCACTGGTCCCATCACCTCCTGGCAAATAGAAGGGGAAGAAATGGAGGCAGTGAGAGATTTCACTTTCTTGGGTTCCATGATCACTGCAGACGGTGACAGCACTCACGAAATTAGAAGACGCCTGCTTCTTGGGAGAAAAGCAATGACAAACCTAGACAGCATCTTAAAAAGCAAAGACATCACCTTGCCAACAAAGGTCCGTATAGTTAAAGCTATGGTTTTCCCAGTAGTAATGTACGGAAGTGAGAGCTGGACCATAAAGAAGGCTGATCGCCGAAGAATTGATGCTTTTGAATTATGGTGCTGGAGGAGACTCTTGAGAGTCCCATGGACTGCAAGAAGATCAAACCTACCCATTCTTAAAGAAATCAGCCCTGAGTGCTCACTAGAAGGACAGATCCTGAAGTTGAGGCTCCAGTACTTTGGCCACCTCATGAGAAGAGAAGACTCCCTAGAAAAGACCCTGATGTTGGGAAAGATTGAGGGCACAAGGAGAAGGGGACGACAGAGGACGAGATGGTTGGACAGTGTTCTCGAAGCTACTAACATGAGTTTGGCCAAACTGCGAGAGGCAGTGAAGGATAGGCGTGCCTGGCGTGCTCTGGTCCATGGGGTCACGAAGAGTCGGACACGACTGAACGACTGAACAACAACAACAACAAGAAAGAGATATGGTGCCCACTTCTGGTTTCTTCCTACTGCAATAAGTTGAGACAGACAGACCCACAGACATAACAATGCACTTTAAAGTTACTGCCCGCCTCATAAAGCTTGTCCATTGTGACCTCATACTGATGCTGCTTGCCTGATGAAGAGAGAAAAAACTGACCAATGTGCTTTTTCTATACCTGCTACTCAAGTGAAGGTGGCAGAGAGATATTGGTCCTCATGCCCAAACACTACTGGTCACTTTGATTCGAAAGGTGCCCTTTGTACCCTAGACTAGGTGGAAGTTTTTTTCTTCTCTCACATCATCTGATGTACCTCTTCTTATGCAGGTAAGAAGGCATAGCCCATCAATGCTTTTAGGACACAGGATGACTTCCAGCAAGAGTGCCTGTCTGTGTCATGTCTTCTTCTTCTTTGGTGATCACTCGTAGCCGAGTAAGATTGTCTTCCATAAACACGGTTTTAACAATGAGTCCGTAAGTGACTGTGGAGGCCAGTTCTGGATCCACATGTCCTTCCACAGTGGGGACATTGGTTTCCGGGCGGGAGTTGATCACGGTGTGGATTTGCCAAGTGTGCCTTCCTCTTAGCACATTTCTCCCTTGCGTCCTGAGTTCAAGTGTCTTCAAAGCCCATGACACCTTTGGTAAAGGCTGTTCTCCAATTGGAGCGCTCACAGGCAAGTGTTTCCCAATTGTTGGTGTTTATACTACATTTTTTAAGATTTGCCTTGAGACAGTCTTTAAACCTCTTTTGTTGACCACCAGCATTACGCTTTCCATTTTTAAGTTTGGAATAGAGTAGTTGCTTTGGAAGACGATAATCAAGCATCCACACAACATGACGAGTCCAACGAAGTTGATGTTGAAGAATCATTGCTTCAACACTGGTGATCTTTGCTTCTTCCACTACACTGGTATTAGTTCGCTTGTCTTCACAAGTGATGTGTAAAAATTTTTGGAGACACCGCTGATGGAATCTTTCGAGGAGTTGGAGATGACGTTTATAAGTGGTCCATGTTTCACAAGCATACAGTAAGGTTGGTAGTACAATGGCTTTGTAAACAAGCATTTTGGTTTCCCTGCGAATGTCCCGGTCCTCAAACACTCTGCACTTCAATGCGAGAAAGCTGCACTCGCAGACCTCAGGTGATGATGGATTTCAGCATCAATGTCAGCCCTTGTGGAAAAATAACTGCCCAGGTAGGAGAAGTGATTGACATTTTCCAACGTTACACCATTGAGTTGGATTTGTGGCGCTGCAGAGGGGTTATTTTGTACTTGTTGGTGCAGCACTTTGGTTTTTTGGATGTTGAGTGACAGGTCAAGCTTTTCATAAGCTTCTGCAAAGATATTTAGGATGGTTTGGAGGCACACACTATGTTGTCATCAGCATACTGAAGCTCTATGACGGAAGTTACAGTAACTTTACTCTTTGCTTTTAGTCTGCTGAGATTAAAGAGCTTTCCATCTGTTCGATATATGATTTCTGCTCTGGTGGGGAGTTTCCCTTTGACAAAGTGTAGGATCATGGCAATGAAAATAATGAATAGAGTTGAGGCGATAACACAACCCTGTGTCATGTGCCCCTGCCGCTTGCCACTAATTTCTCTAATGAATGGGAGCCCTGAATAGCAAGTAGCCACTATGTAGGGATGTAGCTGCATCAGAAAAACAACTTGAGAAGGGTTATTGACATAGAAAACAATGGAACCAAAAGTAAATGTTTTAAACTAAATTAAATAAATATCAAAACTGTACTAAAACAGGAGAGGCCATAGGGGGTGGGGTTGGTGCAGCAGACTGGTTTGTCTCATTCAGGGGCAAGCTTTGTGACTCTTATTTTGCCTTTTAGTAGTGCAGCTGTGGTTACTGGATGTTTGCTGACCACCAGTTATTAAGTTCTGGTCTCAGATGGAAGCTTGGGAGGCAGGATAACGTAGTTACATTGAAAATATAAGTAGGGTTCCCACCCCCACCCCAGCAGGCTTTTAGACCTTAATTCCTGCCAGGACATCAGCTTGATCCTCTACCTCTCTGCACTAATCTTGGAATAGTTGCAACATGCAGTGGTAAAGCCAGTTTGGTGGGATTTTTTTATTTTTTATTTTTTTACAGTGTTGGGTTACTTAAAGAGCAGAACATTTTGTTGGCTGAATTCTTGGAAGGGTTGATGGAATCTGTAGACCTCGTGAGTCTGCAAAATTGCTGCCTAACACACCTAAAATTCCTAAAGCTGAATCCGTTTGAACTCTTTTTATCCAATATGCCCCCATATTGTATAAAACATATTGGGTGCTCTGTCTGTGTTCCCACCTCAACGGTTGTTAGCCTTTCAATATAGCATTTACACCAGTCCAAACTGCTTGCTTTTTAAATATATTTTATATATTTTTTTATTTTTATAATGCTTTTTATTAGTTTTCTTACGTTTTACAAATTGTTCCATTTCTTACTAACAAATAACAGACACACACACAAAATAAAAAAAAATAAAAAAGGAAGAACATGGGGTTGAGGTACATAGAGGAAATGGTGATTTTAAACAGCAAGTTTGAGAAAAGGAGGGACAGGGGGAAACAGAGGGGGAAAGTGATTTAAGCAATGGCAGAAGTTTAAACAGACTGAGGAGGGGTAACAATGGGGCTGCAGTTTAGAACAAGGTTTTTGAGTACATCATAAAGGTGCAATGGCATGTATGAATGAGCATGTGCACATAAAGGGGGCTGTGGGATAGGGGAGAGTATAAGACAGGGAAATGGGTGTGATCTGGGTGGAAGGGAGGGTTGAGAAAAGAAAGGAGGAGGGTGGAGCAAAAGAGAGCGTGAAAGTGAAAAAGCAGTGGATAGTGGGTACAAAAAATGACAGAGTAGGAGGCATGGGAATGGGGCCGAAGCTGAATATTTCTGTATTGTAGAACATAAAAGCCAGCTCCTAGAGCCCAAGATTCTTTGCCACCCCCATAAAATATTTGAAGGAGCCCCCCCCCCGTTACTGAACATTGCCATTCAAATGGTGTGCATGCTCCACATCATGTGATCAGTTATGCAGGGTAAAACTTACCTGCCCCTGCCCAAATATTTTATTCTAGTTGGATCCCCTGCTGTACAATGGGGGGGGGGGTGGCATCATCACTGGGCAGAAGGAGGAGGAGTTTGGATTTGATATCCCGCTTTATCACTACCCGAAGGAGTCTCAAAGCGGCTAACATTCTTCTTTCCCTTCCTCCCCGACAACAAACACTCTGTGAGGTGAGTGAGGCTGAGAGACTTCAGAGAAGTGTGACTAGCCCAAGGTCACCCAGCAGCTGCATGTGGAGGAGCGGAAACACGAACCCGGTTCACCAGATTACGAATCTACCACTACACCACACTGGCTCTCAGGGTGGTTAGTATTTGCAATGCATGGGAAGAAGAAGATGCAAGAAGTTAGCATAGAGGTGGTCTGTGTGAAAGGGGGATTGTGAAAAAGGAGAGGGGGGAGGAGACAATGAGGCATGAGGCAAAGGTGAGAATTGATACAAAATTTTAAAAAATCCTTCCAGTAGCACCTTAGAGACCAACTAAGTTTGTTCTTGGTATGAGCTTTCATGTGCATGCACACTTCTTCAGATACACTGAAACAGATGTCACCAGACCCTTATATACAGTGAGAGGGTGGGGAGGAGTATTACTCAGAAGGGTGGTGAGAATGGGTGATTGGCTGATAGGTGTGGTAAACCTGTTGACGACTGTTAAGGACTGCAATTGGTCTTACAGGAAAAAGCAAGAGATGAGATGGCCAAAAATAGCTTTATCATGTATAATGAGATAAGAATCCAATGTCTCTATTCAGGCCAGGACTCTCCATGGTTTTAAGCTTGGTAATAAGTTGCAATTCAGCAACTTCTCTTTCCAGTCCATTTCTGAAATTCTTTTGTAATAAGACAGCTACTTTGAGATCTTGTATAGAGTGTCCTGGGAGATTGAAGTGTTCTCCTACTGGTTTCTCTGTCTTGTGAGAATTGATGCAAAGCAGGGCTGCAGAATAGAAGAGACAAGTGGCTTCGGAAATGTGTTTGGGACAGCGAAAAGCAAGCTCAGTAGTTGCATAAGGCAGGAAGGGGAAGCAGTAGGGAGTTCATGTGAAGAGAATGGTGTGGGTGTTGACAAGTGGAGTGGACAAGAACACAGCACCTAGTGTCAAAACAAAATAAAAAAATTCCTTCCAGTAGCACCTTAGAGACCAACTAAGTTTGTTATTGGTATGAGCTTTTGTGTGCATGCACACTTCTTCAGATACCTAAGTCTCTAAGGTGCTACTGGAAGGATTTTTTTTTATTTTGTTTCGACTATGGCAGACCAACACGGTTACCTACCTGTAACTAGCACCTGGTGTGTTAAATTTGTAACTGGCCTGGGTGAAGTTACAAGGGACCTATTGAAGTTACAGGAGCCAGGAAAGAGAACCATGTGGGGACTTTACAAGAGCAGGATGATTAAACAGGAAATCCTGGTATACAATAGGATGTGAGAAAGCTAAGAAAATATGCAATATTTCCACCACCCCCTGTCTTCTTTTCTCTTACTGTTGAGCTTGTAGTAATTCCCAGACATTTAAGTTAAATGATGCCAGTTTCCTTGTTCTGCTTGGACACAGAATATGGGTCTATGGAGACTGTACAGCTCAGGGATGAGGGATCTGTGGCCCTTGGCAACAACTTGCATCCTCCCTGACCACTGGCCATTGTTGCAAGGGCTGATGGGAGTTGGAGTCCAGTGGCTAATGGAAAGACACAGGTTCGCCACCCCCGCTATAAACTACTATGGATGCTCATGCCTTGGAAGCACCACTTAAAGTTACAAATTCTCTTTTCTTCAATCCAGAAAGGATCACATATACATATTAGGGATTTGATTCAGTCATGTTGGCATGAGGCAGTAAACACAACACAACAGAAACACGTTCACAACTGCACACTTACCTTCAGAATTGCCCTGCCCTGCCCCTGCTCCTCATGTTGAAGAAGTCTTGCTTAATTTTCTGTGGTTAGTGAAGCAAGAGGTGACCTGCTGTTTAGGAGGAAGAAAGAAAACAATTACAGGACTTATTTCACTCAATTGAATCTCAGTTTTGAAAAGCAACCCTTGTCAAAAAACACTACAGTAAATTAAAATAAAACCCAATCAGTGGCATGAAGTAGCTTGTGGTGCAACATGCTTTTATGTCAGCAATATGCCTTAAAGCATATAGCCGTATAATAGGATCACCACATCCGAGGAGGATGTACAATGCTAAAAAAATAACACTCAGGTTGTGAGGTTTCTTTCTCTTTTGAAATAGAGATACGAATCAAGTTTACATTGCAAATAAAGTTAAGGGAGAAGCACTGGACATGATGACTGTGCAACGTGCTCTTACCATGCAGTCGATCAATTGATGAAATCAGACTACTATTGCATGCTAGACTCAATATTCATTTTGAATTGGTCAGGGTTATGAACCGTGTTCATAAGACGCGTTAAAAGACGCCTGCAGAATTCATCATGCGAAAGGCTGGACTGGATGAAGCCCAAACCGGAATTAAGATTGCCGGAAGAAATATCAACAACCTCAGATATGCTGATGATGCAACCTTGATGGCAGAAAGTGAGGAGGAATTAAAGAACCTTTTAATGAGGGTGAAAGAGGAGAGCGCAAAATATGGTCTGAAGCTCAACATCAAAAAAACTAAGATCATGGCCACTGGTCCCATCACCTCCTGGCAAATAGAAGGGGAAGAAATGGAGGCAGTGAGAGATTTCACTTTCTTGGGTTCCATGATCACTGCAGATGGTGACAGCAGTCACGAAATTAGAAGACGCCTGCTTCTTGGGAGAAAAGCAATGACAAACCTAGACAGCATCTTAAAAAGCAAAGACATCACCTTGCCAACAAAGGTCCGTATAGTTAAAGCTATGGTTTTCCCAGTAGTAATGTACGGAAGTGAGAGCTGGACCATAAAGAAGGCTGATCGCCGAAGAATTGATGCTTTTGAATTATGGTGCTGGAGGAGACTCTTGAGAGTCCCATGGACTGCAAGAAGATCAAACCTATCCATTCTTAAAGAAATCAGCCCTGAGTGCTCACTAGAAGGACAGATCCTGAAGTTGAGGCTCCAGTATTTTGGCCACCTCATGAGAAGAGAAGACTCCCTAGAAAAGACCCTGATGTTGGTAAAGATTGAGGGCACAAGGAGAAGGGGACGACAGAAGATGAGATGGTTGGACAGTGTTCTCGAAGCTACTAACATGAGTTTGGCCAAACTGCGAGAGGCAGTGAAGGATAGGCGTGCCTGGCGTGCTCTGGTCCATGGGGTCACGAAGAGTCGGACACGACTGAACAACTGAACAACAACAACAACAACAATGAACCATGTAGGAAATATTCTGAAATACGGTTCTGATTAATGGTTTATGGACTAGGGGGGAGGGGAATTGGATGCTCCATAAAAAGTGCAATTCCAGAGAAAAGGGGACAATTGTAGAAGCACCCCATGTGTAAAGAAAGGGTGTGTGGTTGCTTTATTTATTGCTATGGGTGCTTTCACCTACACCCAGAGAATCAATAGAAGATTGGAAAGACCAACAGAGTTGCTATGCAAAATACTCTGTTTCTAATGTCTGTTCCCTTGAAGACAATTGCAATTTGTAGCATTGCACAGCAAACAGTAGCTTTTCAGTAACTGCTCATGGTCAACATATGGCCTTCGCCAGTTTAACTAGGAGGAAACACTGCAGATCTCTCTCTCTCTCTCTCTCTCTCTCTGTGTGTGTGTGTGTGTGTGTGTGGTTACATGCCACCCCAATCTCTGAGCGGTGCAAGATTACAGGGGTACCAGGCACGCTTACCAGGGTCTGTGTTTCCTTTTTGACAGTGAGGCACAGCAGAGACTGTGGTGTCTTTATGATATACAGTTTATTTACACACATATACAACCTGAGCCTACTGTGGAATAGGTTCAAAGCATTACACTCAAGACAAGTTTCATCTCCCTCATGGCTGCAATGTTGGATCCAAAACTGCCAGCCCCCATGCTGCTCTGGCCCCCCTTTCTCATAGCTTGCAAAACACAACTATTTTTCCTCTTCAGCTTGCATCATAGCCCAATTCTGATGGCTTATCTCCCTGCCTTTGTCCCCTGCTAATGGCCCATCTTAGTAGCCATTATCAGGCTGGCCGGTGTTATTTCTGACCCTTGCTAAATCCAGAAATTTGGGAGATTCTTAAATTCTAGCCCTTTCCTGTTTCCAGGAATTTAGGGGAGTCTTGCACCCCACAAACACATAACAATATGTCTATAAAGCATGAGCAGGAGAGTGACACATTGACAAGTCAATCCTATGTGAGTCCCACTCTGTTCCTTCCTGTAGAATGGGCCACTTAGATCATGTTACTGCTTTTGCTTCAATTGGATTTAGTATAATGCTGCTTCTTAGTGGCATACGATCATTTGCTCAACTCTAGTTTGCATTCTGGTGGTGTTCAGGTAGGATGGGATGAATCTGTCAGTTTTGGTTTCTGACAGTTGCATGTTTTCCCAGTCTTTTCAGTTCTCCACATTTTCACTCCAGGCTACAATTTTTTTTAAAAAAAAAGTTATCAGGAAAATTCATCAGCAATTTTTTCCTAATACATGTTAGTATTCAACTTTGCTAAATATTTGGCTGGAGTATTACATTGCAAAATTGAGAGATGTGCGAATTTCCAAAACTGGCTGTGTTTAGGCTTGCATGTTGTGAATTAGGTAGGTTCGCCTTTAAATCTGAATCAAATTGAATTTCCCTCTGAACAGTTCAGGTTAATATTATTCTCTTTGTTGCTTGTCAATGAGTTTCTTGTGGGAAGTCTCTCTCTCTCTCTCTCTCTCTCTCTCTCTCTCTCTCTCACACACACACACACACACACACACACACACACACCATTCCTGGGAACTTCCATGCACTGACACTGATATTTTTTGGTTTCATATGAAGATATTTCCCTTTCCCTGGGCATTTGTTAATTCTGTTGCTGCCACTGTGTAAAAACTGTTAAACAGTTAAACAAGCAGAAGCAGTGCTGCAACTTCTCAGCCTCCTCAAAAGTAATTTTATTTATTTATTTAAACGTACGCATTTCTGTGTGGATTCTGTAAGCCTGAATTGGGTGGTTTTGGGTGAGTTCATTCTAAATTGAGCTTAGCGAAGTTCACCCATTGCCAGTTCTCAGGCCGGCACTCTGGTTGTTGCAAGATTGTGTTTCTATTTGCAGAAATGGCAGAGCAAAGCTTGGGGGGGGGGGGGATGCCATAAGCAAGTTTGAGAAAGCATAAACTCTGTAAGCTATTCACGCCAAAAGACAACAAAACTCACTGAGCCAATTTATTAAACAGACATTGCATGGTTAAATAAATAATAGTTCTGTATTCTCTCCAAAACAAGCTGTGTTGATAAGACAACACCCTTTTGCTACATTCAAGATCCTTCTGAATACACAGATAATTTGACTGGATTTCCTTAAGAGTCCGTAACCATAACCACAAAAACCATTCAGTTTTATTAATTGACTGAGAAAATGGAGGATGCTTGTTTTGTATCAGTTTTGGAGGGTACCCAAAGGGTTGTGTCAACTGTTGACCTGAAGGGGGCTCCAATGTCTTTCACAGAGAGCCTTGTTCTTAGCAAGATGGTGAATCTGTATGTGCACATTAAAACAAACAAACACACACACCACTAGATATCAGAGAGAAGATTAGCCAAAAACTATATGCAGGTTTCTTTTTTCATTTTTTCAAGAATCACAGAATATTGGGGAAATGGAATAGAACAGATTTGTGTGTGAAATACATGTGAGAGGGATACGCACCTGAAATAGATTACTTTGTCCGTTTTAGCTTTCAGTGAGACCATTTTTAGGACTGAAATGTTACTTTAGTACAGGAACCAGAAACGAAACAACACCACCTGCTATGAGAGCAGAGCTGCTGGGAAAGCATCTCAAGATCCATTAATCAAAAATCTCCAGGGCTTTTGCATCCTGTATACCAAAGAGGTGGAGCTATTTGCCAAAAGGATTCAGGTGGGAAACTGACAGATGTACTGCACACAGCTAAATCAAAGCCGAGGAACAATATTTTCTCAATGTATGTGCTAGACGGAGTTCTGGGCTCCAGTGCCAGCCCTTCCTTGGGCTTCATATGAGAACGTGTTCTTTGAACTGACAGGAATGCTTCTCCCTCCTTGGCCTGCCTTTATCTGTTTTTTATGTAACTGTGGTCACAACACACACAAGATTATGTTCTGCCCTGGCCAGATTTAGGTTTGATGAGGCCCTAAGCTACTGAAGGTAATGGGGCCCTTTCTATGTCCAGCTGTCCTTTGTCAACAACAAATTGTCGCTGTTTTTTGTGTTGAATATATACTATATGGTAATTTAAGGACCTAATAGGTCTCTAAACCCATTTTATTTGTTTTTTTATCTTATATTTTGGAAATGTACATCCAGGGTTTTTTTTTATTTTGAATTTGGGTGGGGGGCCTCAAGAGAGTGGGGCCCTAAGCCAGTGTTTCACAACCGGTGTTCCGCGGCACACTAGTGTGCCGCGAGACGTTGCCTGCTGTGCCGGGCTCCGGCTGCCACCCGGCCAAAATGGCCGCCAACCTAAAAGGAGGAGCTGGCCGACGAGAAGTTTCCCGGCACAGGGAATCCCCGGCGCGCACAAGCGGGCGCTGCAGCAGCCTAGTTAGCGGCTCTCCGGGCAGAAAGGCAGGACACTGGCCTCAGCTGCAGGAGCGCAGCGTGGGTCAGCTGTTGAAAAAGGCAGCCCAGTACGGGGATGAGAGGAGAGGAGATCTGTTGCCGCTGGACAGTCCCTGTGAGGGTGATTCCCCGGATCCCTGGTCAGCTGGGGAGCGGGACGCTGCGCAGCCGGCGAAGCTGGAGACGCGCCGCGCGCTGATCAGCTGGGGAGTGGGATGAGCTCGCCAAAGCCTCCACTGGCGATCCGAAAGGCTGCGGGAAATCAGGAAGCTAGAGTGGAACTAAGGGGAGAGAAGCTGAAGAAAAACCTCACGAGGCAGCAGAAAACTAAAAGAAAACTAAAGGAAAAAACACGGACCTAAAGCTAAACATAACAGCTGGGAAGCGGGCGAAAAAGGGAAGGATTTCCTGCCTGCTTCCAGCTTAAACGGGGGCTGGACACGCCCCCAGACCGACCTGATTGGTCGGCCTGAGGGTGATGCGGGCGGGAACCCCCCGACGCATCGGGCTGGTTCCCTGCCCAGCAGGCGGGTCGGTAGTGACACCTGCAAAGCCACCTCCTGTCGACGATGGAGGTGGGGGCTTCTCCTTCCACAAGAGAAGGAAATTAGGCCCTTAACGCTATCGGTTGGATATTTATCGCACGCCGTTAAAATTGAGGAACAGGTAAGCAATGTTTATTACTGTACATATGTGTGCTCAAAACAATGCACCCTGTAAAGGGCACAGCATCTCCTTATGATTTTTTAACATTTTCTAATGGTGGTGTGCCGCGAGATTTTTTTCATGAAACAAGTGTGCCTTTGCCCAGAAAAGGTTGAGAAACACTGCCCTAAGCTATAGCTTGTTTAGCTTATACGTAAATCCGGCACTGTCTATATCCCACCATTTAAAACCATTTTCAGAGTAGCTAATTCATGCTACCCCTATCTTCACTTATGCCTAAGATTGCAAGCCTATATATTGTGTAGTATAAGAATATGTGTGTCCCTGCGTGTCTGTCTGAATGTCTCTGTACATGTCCTGTATTTGTTTTTGTGTTGCCATTGTGGGTGTGTTGAGGAGCTGATATAAGAAGCTGCCTTCTACTGGATCAGATGACTGGTCCATATAACTCAGTGTTGCCTGCACTAACTAGCAGCAACTCTTCAGAGTTTTAGTCAAGCCACTCCCAGCCCTGCCTAGGGGTACTGAGGCTCAAACCTCCGAAATAAAGCTCTTTGTGGGGAAGGAAGAAGGGGTGTGTTTGCAGGCTGCACTCGGGGCTCTTCCAAACTTCTGCCTGTCCTGTGCCCAGAAAGCGTGGATCTGAGAGGTTTTCTGCTTGCCCCATGCTTTCTAGGCATGGGCCAAAGATGTTTTCCGTTTGCCCCGCCACTATCCCCAGGAAAACTCACTCTTTACCACTGAATCACAGGAAACAGCAGTCTGTGGAAAACGCGCTTGACGTTGGCTCTGATTCAGCAGTAGAGAGGGGAAAGCAGTGGGGCAAACAGAAATGTGGACAAGCCTTCAGTCCCCAAGCTTCCCCATCTTGCATAGGACTTCTTCCACTTGTGTTTGCCTGGATGCAAGCCAAACCCTTCATGGGATCAGGGGCCCTGCTTCATCTAGGTCTGTGACCATATGGAGAGTTCTACTCGGAGGAATGTGAGAAGAATCCCTATGCAGAGCTTCTGTGCACAACATGGGGAGGTTGGGGGGGGGGCTGAGCAGATGACACTCTGTGTGTGATGATGTTGGGATGGGGTCTGTGTGCACGACTCTGCTCCCTGCACAGTTGGGTGCTTGTGAGTTCATGTAAACACCTGGACGTACCTTAAGTGTGAGTGTGCTTCATGTGTGTGTACATGTGGTGAATGTGTGAGTGTGCAATAGCCATTTTGGCCACACTCAATGCTGGCATCAGACAGCTGACCTACCTCAGACAGAAAAGGGTTAGCCACTCCTGATATGCCCACTTACCTGGGAATAAGCCCCAATAGACTCAGTTTCTGGACTTCATCAGCAAGATTATCCTTGCTGTTGCTTGGGTTAATATCTGTGATAGTTTAATTTTAAGGTTTTAACTTTAATTTTGCTATCTGATGTGGAACCAAATGGTTCCATATTTCCTTTCAGTCGACTCACTGCTGAGCCAGTTCGCAACATTCATTTGACCAAGCCTCTTTTATCTTCAGGATATTTACGGTATATGTTCTTGGGGTGTTTTTTTTAATTCAAGTTGATAGATATCAATCTGATTTATATCATCATACCACACAGCAGATTCCACAGCTGAACAATCTTCTCAAGGTAGATAGCACACGAAACTGCAGATCCTTGCCCCAAATACAAACTTTATCTCTCCTTTGCATTTACATGTAAATGACGCTAAATGCAGAGTGTTGGGTTAATGAAAGATTAGGCTGGAGGCTTAATAGGCAGCAAATAGTGGGTACTTTGCAGCCGAGGTTGCCGTGGGAACCTTAACTTGTGTCCCCGTGCAATATGCGTAAGCATCACGATAACAGCTTCTCAGAACATGATTGCAAATGATCAGGGACATGTGACGTGTTATCAAGCAAATATTTGTTCTTCGAACACGAGTAAGGCAAAGGCCGGCACTTCCTCAAGCTCTGCCTTGGGGCAGCCTTGTCACTTGGGGTTGCCTCTGGAGATAACCACAGCTGAACCTTCCTTTGGCCAGCTCCTGCCAGTTGGCTGGAAGGGGTTTTTCTTGCGTTACTCTGGTGAAAGAAATTGTTTAGGATGTGGGAGCTGAGCACAAACACTCATCCTCTCACGCTCTCTTCTTGACCTTCGTGTCCTATGTGAATTCTTTTCCATCAAGAGCGCACCATGAGGCACAAGCGCTGTTGAACAGAGCGAAGCCCAGGACAGTCTGAAGACCTCAGACGGCAGCAGGGTCAATGGCCGAAGCAAATATCCCAATGAACAAAGCAGCTGGTTGGCAGCAGTGAATGCTCAGAGCACAAAACTGGCCTTAGGCGAACGTTTTTAACCGCCATGAGGCCATAGAAGGACTAGGCAACTGTCTGAAAAACAAAGAAACTTAGGATCAGTTATGAAATAGAGGCAGACTTCATACTGCAATTGGTGGGAGAGGAGAGGCACAAAAAGAAATGAGAAGAACAATCTTCAAAAAGAAACCTTTTTAGAAATGTCCGCTTCTGCCCCTCACCAGCTTTAAGCACCAAATACTCGGTGTGGATTGCAAAATAGCTTCCAGCTGTTGTTTACCAGACTGCGTCCCACCTGTTAAAAAAACAACTTTTAAAAAATGGTTTTGCTTAAAAGTGAAGATGCAAAAGTAAAACCTGTCTGGAGTCCTTAAATAACAATGACAGTTCACTTCAAGTTTGATCCTTCTCTACGTCCCCATTCTTTTTTGACTTTCAGTGGCAGCAGTCAAATCAAATTAGGTATTTACTTTAAAATAAAAAGACTCAGGTTGTAAAATCTTTTCCCTCTCCATGAGTTGACAGAGGAACCAACAGGAGCATAGAACTGCCCTTCCAATCTTCCACCCCTAAAATGTTGCTGCCTTAGGCTCCACCAATTCTCTTAGTGGTTAAACCAGCTCTGACTGGGGGGAAGGAGAATTGACTGGAATGATTGGAAATCTGAACATGAGTCACACTGCAATGTTTTGTTGCAGCCCTCGCTTTGTAAAAGGGCCAGACCTCAACATGGCAATAGTGGCCAGAGGTGAAGGAATGAAACAAAATGTTTAACAGCCTACAAGTGCACCGCCACAATGTTCAAAGGCAATGTGATGTTTGCCTTCTCTGGGCTTAAAATAGTTTTATGCGACTTTAAACCATTCTGCATTCCAACCCTAATGGAGGAAAATGTTTAAACAAATGTCACTCAATGCTCATAAACCGGGCATGGGAAGAGGAAAGGAATGCAAAAACCAACTTTTAAAGTATGTTTCAGGAGATCTGTAGGTGATTGAGGGGGCAGTGTGATACAAGAATGATAAGATCCACAAAAATCATTATTGTGTTTTCCTAATGGAAATGATTGATTTATGGCCTTGCTTTGTATGTATCTGCTCTGGCTCCAGCAGTTTGTGCTGTGGGTGATAAAGAATAGATTGAAGACGGATTCCTTCTCCTCCGAAAACACGCTGGAGAGTAAAGGCTCTACAACATTTTAAAGCTGTTCAACACCAGCAGGAGGGCATTCCTTCACTACCTGCAATTTGTACAGAGTCTTCAAGTGAGGGTCAGAATGTGCCTCCCAAGTTGGCTGGTGCAGTCAACAATTTTCTGGATTCCTGTGTGCACTTATTGAATAGCCTTCCTACATCATTGCATGTGCCATGTAAAAGTGCACCAGTGCATTATTTCTAGCAGTATTTTGCTAACCATGCTTGGAGCTGGAGGGTGGGTGAGCTGACAGACCCAATCCAAGGTGTTGGTGCTAGCATATAAAGCCCTAAATGGCTTGGGACCCAGATATCTAAAAGAGTAACTCCCCAGGACCTTCTTGGGCCCTGTGATCAGCATGGGAGGCTTGGGTGGTGCTGGGACTGGGTACTGCTTGGATAGTGCTGATCTGATCAGGGGCACTGACTCCTAGGGACTGGACCCCTTTGAGCCCTCCCCTTACCTGGGTGTCACAGGTGATGTCACAATGGTGTATACGACGCCCAGAAGCAACACTGACGCAGGAGCCAGAAACACTGCAGCTCCTCCTCCTCCTCCTCCTGCTGTGGAGGAGAAGCAGCTCCCAGCTCATGGTAGCTCATGGTAGTAGCAGGAGGAGGAGGAGGAGGAGGAGCCGACAGTCATGGAGGCCAAGCTACTGTGTGATGTTTGGATGTCATGTGAACCAGCATCGCGTCCGACTTCCGACCGTCACGCAGGACACAGGATGTTGTGACATCACATGCAACACCCAGACACAGCATGCAACAACACAGTATCATGCATGATATCAGCCGCCCGCCCCCCCCCAAACTTCCCTCCTGAGTCGGCGCACCTGGTTCCATGACAGGGCCTTCTCAACTTCCTTTGCCCATTTGTAGAATGCCTCCCTGGTGTGATATGTCTTGTCTTCCTCATTGTTAACATTCAGGAGGAATTTAAAAGCATTCCTGTTCATCCAGGAATTTGATGACTGAAAGATACTGTTCCTGGAAACTTGAAATTATGAGCTAGGAGGGTCTGTGAGTGATTTTTCTTTTCTTTGGATGTTCTTAGATGTTTTAAATATGCCTTTATTTTGTTTTTAATGGTATTGTTTTTCTTCTTTGTTGTTCACCACCCTAGGCTCCTTTGGGAGGAAAGGCAGAACAGAAATTGAAATAATACTAACACTAAAACTGTTCTTCAGGCCACTGCACATTTTCCTCCTGCTTTTTGTGTAAGATCATATCAAAGGTACACCAAGCATCTCTGAATACGTCAATGAATGGGAGGCATAGGAAGCGCACCTTGAAATGAATGTTCTGGCCTCAGTGAATTGTGTAAGAGGAGTGGCAGTGGGGCAGCACTGAAGCAGCATGATGGACAGGGGAGGACTATAGTGGCTGCCAGTGGAAGAATTCTATACCTCCTATTGATGTGTGAGCAGGGCAAGCCCAGTAAATTTTACTGCCTGAAGTGAATCACAAGATGGTGCATCCTACCCATCCCATGTACTGAAGCCAACTGTTGTTGTTGTTGTTTAGTCGTTTAGTCTTGTCCGACTCTTCGTGACCCCATGGACCAGAGCACGCCAGGCACTCCTGTCTTCCACTGCCTCCCGCAGTTTGGTCAAACTCATGTTGGTAGCTTCGAGAACACTGTCCAACCATCTTGTCCTCTGTCATCCCCTTCTCCTTGTGCCCTCAATCTTTCACAACATCAGGGTCTTTTCTGAAGCCAACTACTGTAGTGGAATCTTGAATCAGCACCGATAATAGGTCACCACACTCCACCATGCCTGAGAGCAATAGGCTAGCTTAGAGGGTGTAGGCCTTGGCCTGTAACACATTCAGTTCTGCTCCTCAACACCTCACTGCTGCAGCCTAGCTCCCCCGCCACAGAGTCTCTCAGAAGGTTGTGGACTCTCCTTCTTAAGCAGAGTTTGGATGGCCGTCTGTCATGGATGCTTCAGCTGAGATTCCTGCATTGCAGGGTGTTGCACTAGATGACCCTTGGGGTTCCTTCCAACTCTATGATTCTATTATTCTGCTGCCTGAGGTGGTTATCTCACCGTGCCTAATGGTAGGGCTGGCCCAGTGTGAAAGGCACTGGACACATCTGGACTTACTTTGGAGGAAGCATGAATAGAAGTGTGTTGCAGGAGTCCAATATTTGCAGGCAGTGCCAGATTTATGTACCGTATAAGCTAAACAAGCTATAGCTTAGGGCCCCACTCTCTTGGGGACCCCCCAAAAAATTTAAGGGGAAAAACTGGATACTTCTTAATTGTATTTCAGTTCAACAATTACTTTGATAAAATCCATATTTTGTTATGTGCAAATGGCTTTAGATACCTATTAGGTCCATAAATTACCATATAGCATATATTCAACACAAAAAACAGTGACGATTTGTTGTTGACAAAGGACAGCTGGACATAGAAAGGGCTTCAGTAGCTTAGGGCTCATCAAACCTAAATCCGGCCCTGTTCGCAGGTCCAGAATTTGTGCTACAGTTGCCATGTGGAAGCACCTCCACGTAATGTCTTAACCTTGCTATTGCCCAAACTTGCAGCATTAATTAATGATATCAAAGAAATTAATTGATATCAAAGAAATTGTTATAGCCCAATACAGTGAGGAAATAGTTTGATATTTATTGTGGAATCCATTGAGACATATGGAGGTGGCTCCAAATAATAATTTCAGTACGTAGACTCTGACTCACCCTTTGCCATTCACTTACGAGGATAGTCAACTAAGTGTAGGGATCCTGAACAGGCCGATACCTGGAAACAGAAAACACATTAAAAAATTGGATCAACTTTTCTTGAATTGCATAGCTGTTTGTTCAAAGGTGATTTGGAGTTGGGCGACTCCATAGATTTTACAGATTATGTTAAGAGAGAATGGGGCCCATTTCCAGAGAATGAGGAAGTATGCATTCTAAAGATCAAGGATTGCATTCATAAGCTATAATAAATATGGTTAAGAAATATGGCTGTGATCTATAGAAATCCCCTCAGTAATGGAAACTGCCAGTCAGTTTCCGGGTTCAATTCAAAGTGCTGGGTTTGACTTATAAATCCCAAAATGACTCAGGACCGCAATACCTCCAGGACTGCCTCTCCTCATGTGAACTGACCAGGATCCTGCTGTCATCATCTGAGGGCCAATTTTTGTGTGCCTCCTCCATGAGAGGTCCAGAGGGTGGCAGCACAAGAACGGGCCCTTTCTGTGGTGGCTCCCTGGTTGTAGAATGCTCTCCTCAGGGAGGCTCACTTGATGCCTTCATTACATTTGTTTAGGCACCAGGCAAAAACAGTCTGCTTCTCCTAGGCCTTTGGCTAATTAAACGAACGATGGCCTTTTAAACTTGGGGGGTACTGTTTTGGTTTGTTACAATGTTATTAATATTTGTGCTTTTATATTGTAAACCACCCTGTGATCCTTAGATGAAGAGCGGTATAAAAATTTAATAAATAATAATAATAATTTATCTAGGGAGCAGTTCTTATAGGTCACTGGGTAACTGTGTAGCCCTTCTGCCAGATATTTCATACAGGCACTTAAAGGGGGTTTCCTATAAAAATAAAACCCTGATACAGAGAAATTTCTTCCCTCCCCTTAACACTGCCTTAAAAACCCCTCTTCTATTTCTTCTGAAGTTATAATTCTAACTGTAGTACAAATGAAATAAAAGAATTTCCCTCTTAGCTAGACATAAGGAAACCATGTATTACTAACATTTCACCACTAGGAATAAGAGCACTCCTGCCACTCTCATGGAAATTGTCCAACCTCACAGCTTTCTCTCAAAACATGACCAACATAAAATCTACTATATATTTCGGAAAGTTGTTTGTTTCTTTGTTTTCTATGCATTTTGATACCTCTTAAGATATTGTAACCAAATTTTGCACAATGGTCCCTGAGATCAAGGAGCAGGTTTTTGTCTGTGTTTGGTTACAAGTAGACACCAATTTGAATAAAGATGGTGGACTGAATATTTCAAAACTGCACTGATTTCAACCACCAGTTTCAAAACTATGCTGTTCTTTATTTTCTTAGAACTCCCTAGCAACAATGGACAGATCTTGCTGATGAAATGTATATATCCCATTCTACATCCACCCTACAGCCTTCCATCTGTGTCTTTGAGGGGATTTTTAGATGACTGTATTGCAGGGAAAACAAAATAAAATAAAAAAATTCCTTCCAGTAGCACCTTAGAGACCAACTAAGTTTGTTCTTGGTATGAGCTTTCGTGTGCATGCACACTTCTTCAGATACTTCTTCAGATACTTCTTCTTCAGATATTGCAGGGGTTTGAACTAGATTACCATTGGGGTCCTTTCTAACTTAATGATTCTATGGTGATCCACTACTGAGGAGGCCGGGGAGAAGTCAGTGGGGGCTCTTCTACCTTGAGGAATTGCACAGAAAGAATAACATACTGCTACTTTTCCTTGTACTGAAGTACTTAAAAAAGAAGAAGTCTGCCTTCTGGACAACTCCTAAAGATATAGGGATACATGAAATTCATTGTCCAGCATACCAACACCACCCACCTACAGACACACACTTTTCTAAAACACTTGCTGGAGTCGCCACATTTCTAACATTCTATTAAAATCTATTGCACTACCATCTTTGTGTAGCATAGTTTGTGTGTCTGGTACGACACCTGCTGGTGAAGGAGTGGCAATAGCATTTAATTGTTTGGATCTGCCTTCAGTTGTGTAATTTTGGGTTGGAAGCAAAGATTCTCTAATACTAATATCCATGATTGTTGTGATATAAATAATTCCAGTGGGGCAGCCATGTCAATCACTTGTGTTACTTTTGTGGCACATTAAAGTTTGAGAGGGCACGCATCTAGTCCATCTGCTTGGGGCATAATAAAATGTGGTTGTCTTTAATTTTCACAATATGTTTTTTGTTACTATAGCTTAGAACACAGGCTTGCAATGTTCATAGAACTCTGGCTGGGGACACTTTGCAAGCTCACAGCCATTGCTATGATTTATGGCACTAGTAATGGGAAGAATTCTGGTACTGTCATCATGACAGCCTTGTTCTGAGCTTGAGATTTGTAGAAGAGGTCAGCTCCTCTACGTGACCTGCTTATTTAACATCCAACCTGATTTGCTAGCACAAAGCTTACATGGTGGTTAAACAATATGTCAAGTCTTCTTATTTATTTACAGGGCAGTTATGGGACAGTTAGCATTTAGCCTTAGCGGGTGATTTACTTACAGATGGCTCCTCACCTTCTTTACTGCTTCTCTCCCACCCACCCACCCACCCACCCCCCACATCTGCCCATTTCAATGAGATTGAGGCTGCTTGCACATGGTTGCTACTGAACCACTTCAGTAGGAGACCAGTTCCACATGCTTCTTCACATGCTCACCTCTATGAGTGCTCACTCCTCTCTCTCTCTCTCTCTCTCTCTCTGTGTGTGTGTGGGGGGGGGGGCATACAACTGCTTCTGCCTGCTTCAATTAGAGAGGCTGACCAATGTACACCTATGTTGATGTTGTCTGGCTGAGTCAAAGACACTGGCCACTGTGACCTCATGCAGGTGTGGCAGCTTTTGAATATTATTGTATCTCAAGTGTTTCCCATAGCTTAGTGCTACCCTAATAACATATGGCTGTATGTTGGGTTTCTATCATATAGACTCTAAGGAAGGCAGGACACCAACCTCCTATAAGTTGATCTAACCAATCTGCACCACAGTACACTACAATGAGAGAACATCTACTTGTAGGGCAAATAACTTCACCAATCTAGCCAGACCACACTTTGCAGTGGAAGATCTCCATTCCCTCAAATGCCCAGTGTGACTGACCAAGCTGAACTGTAGGAAGAGTTCCTCTCAACCGAATACCAGGTAAGAGTATCGTGATGTGAATGAAATTATGAAATTAAGCAACCTAGTTGTAACTGTGTCCCAAATATCTCCCAGAAGAGGAAGTAATGTGGGGAGGGGAAAACCATGAAGATTATGTTCACTGTGGTGGTGAATCAGACAACTGAGAGTTAATCACACAACATCTTATCCAGAAGGAGTTAGCAGAGTTGTGGTTAAACTGGTCATGCAGAGGTTGCAGAGGCCACCCCCTCCGCTAAATACCTTTGTCCCACCCACCCCCGGCTCCATATCAGACCTTTGCCCACATTCAGCATCTTAGCAGCTCCAGTACTGAACTTCTACCCACATTCCACATTATGTCGAGGCTTCTCGGTGTATTTACCTGAATGCAGTGAGAAGCCCCCATCCATCCATTGTGCTGGTCAGTAGAGACAGTAGGGACAGAGGCTCTGGAAGTGGTGCATGTGGCCCCTACACCGTTTAATTCCAATGATAATAACACACGAGCAGGGGCTACCCTCTTTTATAACTGTATCCGACTCTTACTTTGAATACAGTAATGTTCTTTGTTTCTACAGATCCAGAATGCTACACTTTTACAAGTAGAAAACTCCCCGCTGCCCCCCACCTTCCACAATTAATTTCCAGCCAAGTCTTTCACCAATCTTCTTGCAAAGATTTTAACAGTGTGTGTCCACATTGTGAATGTTTACACTCCTAATTCTTATCTGTCAGGTCTTTGAGAGTGAAAGAGATGAGGATATACTGTAGCTGATCTAGGTAAGGTTATAGCAACAGAAAGCAAGTCAACTTGGAAACAGTTTATTTGACAAATATCAACATTGTTCTTTGTCATTCAATTTCCTGTAGCAATTGGAATAAGAAACATGATTACAGGGATGAATCACTTTGTAAAAAAATCCTAAACACCTCATATTACAGGAATAAAAATGGATATGTGAATGCATGCATGCACTCATGCATACACACAATTGCACACAACTGCTTGAAGCATTTTTTTAAAATGAATAATTCAAACAAAGAAAAAACATTTCACCAACATTTTTTTGTTCGTGTTTCTATGTTGGGCATTTAGTTTCCACGCAGCTACACTCATCTACATGAAGATATGTGTATTTTATATGCCTCCTTTTGCTGCAAACCAGTTCCACTCTCACTTCATGGTATTTTGTGGCATGGCAACATGTGCATCCATGCTTCATTTTGTGAGTGTCAAAGGAATATCTGAGGGAGAAAGCACAGGTGAAACGTTTTGACTGATGTCCCTCTTTACACGAAAAGCAGCCAGTGATGTCAAGTCAAGAAATAGTTTTCTAGCATTTATTCATTAACTAAGTACACTGGTCCGTGTTTTTGGTTTAGCCCAGCCATCATCAATATGGTGCCCTCCACATGTTTTGGACAACAGTTTCCATCACCCCTGACTGTTGGTCATGCTGACTGGTGGGGATTGTAGTTCAAAATATCTGGAGGATGAAAGTTGGTTTAGGCCAGGGGTAGGCAACTTAAGGCCCATGGGCCAGATGCGGCCCGATCGCCTTCTCAATCTGGCCCATGGGCGGTCTGGGAATCTGCGTGTTTTTACATAAGTAGAATGTGTCCTTTTATTTAAAATGCATCTCTGGGTTATTTGTGGGGCATAGGAATTCGTTCATATATTTTTTTCAAAATATAGTCCGGCCCACCAAATGGTCTGAGGGATGGCTGAAAAAGGTTGCTGACCCCTGGTTTAGGCCATTATGCTCCACTTTCTTCCCTCCCCACCAGTGTTCCATGCTAAAAACATTGAAGGAAAAAGGATGGAGACTATGTGATTTTAGATCTCTGGGAAACTCTGCTTCTACTTCCGCTTCTGTTGTCCCCCCAGATCTGTGCACAGTGTTAACTTTCTTTGACTGTGGCTTGTAAAACTCATAGATATTGTCACGATCAGCAGAAAAGGCAGCCGCAAGGTTCCCCAACAGATATATGCTTCGGTTGCTAATAGAAGGGTGCATGCTGTTTCTCCTGCTGTCCAGCTCTATCAAGACAACAGGAACAAAACAGAAAGAGGAATTGCAGAGTCCCACTGAGCTCTCAACAGGTTGCAGCCTGATCTCTAAGAAGACACTGGGTATATACATGTGTCTCTCACAAAGGAGAAATACCCATGTAGATCACAACATTCAGTGCTTTTGTACAGTGTGACACTTTGAGTCCTGATTATCAGAAGCTTTTGGCTATATTCAACACCTTCTGCTTCTGAAATCTTAACCTAGGTCTTGCTCAAGCTGCTTAGATACCATCCAAACTTGGGGGGGTCCTACCTCTGTGCACTAAATTAACAGGCTGTTAGAAGAACTTGCTAAAGGCCTCTCAGTGCCTATTCTTTTGGTGTAACACCCTTGGAAAATAAGGAACATGTTACCACTACTTTTCACTGGGGGAAAATAACACATTCTTGTTAAATTTATTGGAACATCCAGTCAAGTGATTATGTCATTATGCCAAAAACCAGCCTTTGGAGAATAATTTGACGGCCAGTTAATTTGTATCATCCTGGACTCATGGCAACATGCCAGACAGGCTGACCCATAGAGACCTTGTGCACCTGCTAAAGCAGTTGTGCCATTGGCTCACCTTATTTTTTTCATAAATCTTGTGGTAAAATGATAAAATGTTGAAAGTTTCTGCATGTGCAGTGAAGCAATCACACGGTAACAACATAACTGTGTATGCAAAGTGGGCAAATATGAAACTCGCCTACTTGTTACAAGTCCAGGGTGACTTAATAGTGCAACTATTATTTGCTATTTTACAGAGGGTGGCAGTGGCAAAAACTGAGGTACATTCATGCTCCAGGCTCATTTCCAGAAAATGGTAAGCAAAGAGGCACAAAGAGTGAATGCTTTGTCTGTGTTGTGCTGTAGAAGTCAAGTTGACTGAGACAGGTGGAGCAATCTTTTACTTACACAGAGTAGGTGTTGCAGGATCCTCCACAGGAAGGAACGTTGATAGGCCTGGCTGATTTACAGTTCTTATAAACAATGAATTGCCTCTTCAGGTTAATTGTACAATTATGTGACAAGGGGGTACCTGAAAATGAAAGGGAAACAAAAATCCTCAAATAACAGTTATGTGCAGTGCTTTTTTTCCTTAAAAAATGTTTAGGGGTAATCTCATTTTGGCTCAAGAAAATCACAATTTTATATTTCAGATCGGAAAAATAAATACAGTAAATGGACAAAAGTACAAAGATTCACAAAATTTTAGGGGTATGCGTACCCCTGCGTACCCTCAGGAAAAAAACACTGGTTATGTGCAAACTGGGACTTTATAAAAGCTCTTTCGCTTTCATTCATGAACTGTTGTAAAGAACATACTCACATATCTCACAGCATCCATCAGCAGCAGTTTGAATAGTTGCCTATTTTGAAAAGAAACATGAGAATATGTCACATTATAATATTAGTGCTTCACACCTTAATTATTTTTTTTTGCACATCACTCTTTTTCCTCCTTTATGTACAGATTATATAACTTTGAATCCATCCATTTTGCACCTGCGTTGTTCCTTCCTGCTCCTCGCAGCTTACTCTGGAAGGCTAACCAGCGATGATGGTTTATTTCACTTGCAACCAACCATAATCTGAAGTCAATATTCAGGAATATGCAGCTGTCCCATACAGGGATTGAACCTGCAGCCTTGGCATTATGAGCCCAATGCTCTAACCGACTGAGCTATTTGAGCTAATTGAGCTATCTGTTAGTGATTTAGTGACATAGATCCCCAAACACAATCCAGCCAGTTTCCTTCCGTCTGGCTCTGGAAGCCAAATGGGTTTTCCACATAGGGTTAATAGTAAGAAATGTGAGTTGAACTGGTAAAAGCAAGCACTGCTATAATAATACTCACTGGGACACAATTTGATCGATCAAACACTGGGCAGGATATTATTGTGGTACTCAGTATAAATTGATCTGATACCCTGGTGCATAGATACTGAGTACAGTTATCCTGTGGATCCTTGTAGGTCTTCCCAACCTGTAGTAGAAAATAATATCCAGAAATAGGTGCTATTGAGCAAAAGAGTTGATCTCCATCTAGATTTTCCTACATTTTATTTTGTAAAAGCCCCTCACACAAGTGTTAGTTACATGAATGGTGAAATGCCTACTTTGGCTTGATACTGGTGGACTACAGAATTAGAACAGGAAGTTATATTTTAACCACGGCATGCACTGGTGGTTTCTCTCCTGGTCTGAAGATCAGGAGAGTCAGTTTCCTCCTTTCCCACAGACCTCCTGGGTGAACTTATGTCAGCTGCAGATCTTTCTTCCTTAGTGCCTGTCCTATCTGTATGAAAAGTTGATTTCTTCAATAACTGCATTTTGGAATGTATGGAAGTATCTCACGACCGTATTGCTAAATTCAAATTTCATGAAGGCATTATACTCCATTGTTACAAATGAAGCATTCTCAGTTTTCAAAGAGAAGTCTCTTTAAAATGGTGTTGTTGAGCTAACTGAGTAATATGGTCACAGCAAAGCAATTACTCATAAAGGAGGTAAACACATACCTCAATAGCCACTATCCCAGGTGAAAGCTTTGTCACACATGCTGTCTGCACACATTCACCACAGCATTTTCCTTCTTTCTCGATATAGTGGAACCCCTGAGGATGAAAAGATGCTGATGAAAGGAATGGAATGAGCTGTCAATTTCAACTCCTCCAGTTTCTCGTTTTTCCAGTCTTAAATTCAATGGTCCACATTTTGCATTTTAAAGAAGATCTTCATGAAAATTCACCAGCATTTCTCCTTATAAACACATTTTTCTATGCAGTTTTGACTAATGTTCACATTTTTGCAAGCGATTTTTAGATTTTGGGCAACCCCTACTTCAGATTCTGATGGACTTCCCAGTTTGGGGTGGAATCTGGACTTTTGAATAGAAACTCAGAAACCACTTTAATCCACAGATTTGTCCTTCAGGCTTCCTATTCTATCTAGCTCAAGAAATATCAGGCTTAGTATCTGAACAAAAAATGATCATTATCTAGCATTTTCATTAACTAGCTGGTGTTAATAGTAGGCATCACAGCTCTCCCCTAAGTTTCCATTCTGGTGTTATTTTACTTAACCCCCATCTTTTGGAACCACCATGTGTTAGTCTGATACATGCAGTGATAGATCATCTTCAAGGTGCTTTGCCCATAATGTACATAAGATTCATCAGATCTTCCGCTTTTCTCTCTATAGAAAAACAACCTTTTATGGAAGCTTTCTCCCAGTGCTTCTCTCTGGAATTGTTGTTGTTGTTGTTGTTGTTGTTGTTAACTACTGTAGTAGGGAAGCCATTTTCCAACCAGCTGCTGTTCACTACATTTGTCTAACCACAATAACAATGGCAAGGTAAGCTGAGTCAGCAACAGAGGAGAAGTTAGTCATCAATGTGTCTACCTACCTGTTGACATTCAGTAGAACAATTAATTGGAGTGCACTTAATTTTATTGGTTTGGGTTTTAGGATCCTGTGTTACAGTGCAGAAGCATTCATCACAAGAGTCTGAAGGTACCACTGATCCAGGCTTAAATGAGAGATGGTAAAGCAGAAGAGGAAGAATCTGGTAAGTAAATCCAGCATATTAACACAGAAATGCTATTAAGCAACATGAGATTAGTGAAAGGGTGTATTTAAGTCATACTCAAACTAGATCCATTGAAATCAATGGACTTTAGTTCTAAATCCAGTATTTTCAATGAGTCTATTCAAAATAGCTGAATATAACTCAAAGACTAACAGCTAGCATTAAAATAATTATTTGATTTTCAAGGCCAAAGAAGACACTATATAAATTTCAAATTTCATTTGCATATTTTAAAAAGCAGCCATAAAAGTAAATAGCCCATTGAGGGCACTAAAGAGCCCACCCTTTAGGTTAAAAAGTTCTCCCACCGCTGAGCTAAAGGAATATTGTAGCAGTGAATTAAAGCAAGCAGCAGGCCTTACCTGATACTCAATTCCTTTAGATACACAAACATTTTTTGGTTCTGTAAGTAAAAGAAAAATAATGCTCAGAAACGTTGAGATTTTCTTGACTTCTCTCCTATGAGTTTCCTGGTTTCTTTTCTCCCTCCCAGCAGATGTCAAGGCAATAAGCAACTATTTTACTTTTAAAAGACAACTGTTTAGGGAAGTTTTTAATGTTTGATGCTGTATTGTTTTTAATATTCAGTTGAAAGCCGCCCAGATGGGCAGGGTATAAATAATAAATTATTATTATTATTATTATTATTATTATTATTATTATTATTATTATTATACTCATTTTTCTGCTATATTAGTTGTAGACAGTGGTGGAGCTCCATGCTCCCGCACTGGGGGGTGGAGAGCAGGCAGGGGCGGGGCTGGCGTGTGTCCTGGGGCTGGGGGCAGGGTGCCCAGCGCAGGTGGGGGAGCAGCCGCGATGGCACCCTGCCGGGATCGCACTGCTGGGGGTGGTGTGCTCCCCTCGCACTCCTCTTCCTCCGCCAGTGGTTGTAGAGAAGAATCACTCACAAATTAGTAACAAAACATTTTGTTCCAGATAGTGAAAATACACATACTATCCCCTGCCAAATGTGTTTTTAGCATTTTGTGACTAATGCTGCATACATACACAGACAACATGTTATTCTAGAATCAATGGAGAGCGAGCACATGTTTTTTCTACATGGTCAACACTCAGTCTAGATCTATGGCATATATTTTGCCCCAGAAAAGTGCTTCTTAGGAAACTAGTTTCATTCCAAAAATAAATGATTGATTGATTGATTCTGCATTTCCCCATAGGGTACCCATTTGAAAACAGGTGTAGGTGGGTGGGTATGTACCATGATCCCTTTTCATTTACCCAGGGTATGTAGAGGTAGAAAAAGCCACTCAAGGGGAGGGTTTTCAAGCACATACCAAGTAACAACACCTACCTCCTTGGATAGCATTATGTAAAATCAATCTAGATTTAAAGCAGCATGTACAGGATGAGCATGAATAATTCCAGATTGAGTGGGGGGGGTGAACCTATATTTTCCTGATACACATAGGTTAGTGTGTATGTTGCTTAACTGTGCTTCCACTCCAAAAATGACATGTACCGTATGTAAATTTAGTACTTACTACAGGCATGAATGGGACAACAGGCACCATCAGAAGCGGTTGCTACAATTTGGAAGCCTGAATTGCATATCTGTTTGGTTAGAGGACACGACCTTTCATTACATTCTGTGAATGAAGAAACAGATAAAATATGAGGCACTCACTTTTTCTTGCATTTCAATAATGTTGCAGGTAGAGAAACCCTCTATTCTTCATGGGCTGGCAACAATCTACTACTGCTTTTTAAAATAGTATTTACCTATAACCTTTATACCCCACCCCCCAAGCTCAAGGTGGCATACATGGTTCTTTCTCTACACAACCCTGACTAATACATGAACTTCATGGCTGAGTGGGGAACTGAACCCAGGTCTCCCAAGTCCTTGACCAGCACTCTAACCACTGCACCACACTAGCTGGTGTTGATGAATATTTTTGAACAAAATGTTCTGGGTTACTCATGCAGAACTGGTGCAGTGAGGACAGCATGCATTCTCTGTATGTTATTCCAGAAAACATAGCCTTTGTTCTGCATTAGTAAAGACATCTCTAAAACTTACTGAAGTAAATAAGAGAACAAGAAGAACATACATTTAAAGAAGATTGGAAAATGTTCATTGTGAATATATGGGGGGGGGGAGTTGTGTACACTTAAAAACGTGTAAGCATTAAGATAAATTCAACAGTGTAAATAAGTTTTGATGGATGTAATAATGGAATGCTGAATGGTTTAGTTTATGTAAAATATGCAGGGATTTGTGGTATACAAAATGAACCATGGAAAGAGAAGAAGGGAAGTCACTGATTGATATTGTAAGAATGTTTAAATGATTATTTAAAACTGTAAAACAGAAAATCTAATAAAAATTCTATCTATCTATATCTATCTATCTATCTATTACTGAAGTACTTGCTTACCACACACTATCTCTGTGCAGCAGGGATCTTCTGGCTGTATCCGCACTATAGGTACAAATCCTTCCCTTGTGCAAGTGATTGGCGGAGATCTTGCACAAATGTGGGGGGAACAAGAAATATCCAGTGTGTCCTTGCTACAGGTACAGACCTGACAATCTTTTTCCCACCTCTCTCCTGGCTGTATAATAAATGTTCAAAAAAAGAAAAAAGAAAAAAAAAATGTTGACCAGAGTAATTAATCATTCTGGGGCTGGGATTCTGCTAGAGTTTTTGATGGGGAAAGACCACAGCTCAGTGGCAGGGTACATGCTTTAGTAAGACTGGGATAGACTCCTATCTGAAATATTGGAGAGCCAATGCTAGCTAGCACTGACAGTTCTGAGCTAGATAGACCTGTGGGAAAGCGTGTCTACTGTAGGGTTGTTTTGAAACTACTCTTAGTGTTTTCGTACACTTTCCTTCCTCAAACAAAGACACAGTGGGTTGAATCCAGCACAGTCACTGAATGAGTGGAACAACTTCCACTTGTGCAAGGCAACTTCTTCTCCTTCTCCTCCCCTGTACACCTCTGCCTTAATCTGCTCTAGAGGTCTGGGTGATACCTCAGAGCAGATTTGGAGGGTGCCGAGGCATACACAGGGGGAGGAGAGAAAAGGGAAGTTCTGTTGCACTTGTGCAGTAACTTCATCCAATCGTTTCTCAATCCACCATTAAGGAGCCAACTTTTCTCATTCTTCTATGGGTAAGTTAACTAATATGAAACCATGACATGTGAGTTCCCAACCTTCTATAGAATGTGCATGACAAATAAACTCTTGCACTATATTGGCTAACCATAATAAGCACAGAATGCTGTGATAGTCTGTCATACAATTGCACTGGTTCTTGCATTGTATTTGCTCTGTGCCAGTGTTCAGCAATTTTAGGCAGTATTAGCTTGTGGGTAGAGTGCAAAATATTATTCTGGCTGTATATCAGCTGTATAACCCATCTTTTGCACTCCTCCTTACCTGTCTCAATAGTCCATCAGTTCCTGTGCAGCCTACAAATTAAGACAGTTGGAATATGAGGCAGACCATTTCAGAAAAACAGTTAACAACACTGAAGACACATTTATATACAAATCAGGACCCCGAAAGGCTGTATGTCATATGAAAAAGCATGAGAGAGTCATGGCCAAAAGAGCATTCCTCACATTTCTACGCTGTGACATTTTCCTGCTTGCTCTGTCATCATGCAAGGATTGTTCTAAGGGGGCATTTTATCCAAGCTAATATAACTTCCTTTCCCAGTTTTTCTTTCCATAGTGCTGGCTTCATTGCTTCCTGATCCTTTCCAGGTTCCACTAACTCAGCATGCAACCTACATGCTGCACAGGCAGCTGTTGTGGGTGGGAAGTCTCATATGGGCATCTTGGGCCAACTGTATTCCCAATTTCCCCCAATTTTCTTACCACAGACAGAAACACAGATACTATCATGGTGATTCAACTGGATCATTCCATCCGGACAGAAACATCCTTCAACAAGGATTCCTGGAATGTCACCTTCTGCTGGATTTGCACCAACAGCATTTTTTCTGTAAGATTGTGTTAACAGGATAAAGGAAAGGTCACCGAGCAATCAATTATTCAGTTATTCACACACACACACACACACACACACACACACACACACACCATTTGATAAAGATGTGTCCTCATTTAATAAATTACTCACCCACTGTTGCAAGTGAGCCTTCCCATTCTTCCACATGGCTTATAGATTTGATCCCGAGAGCATCTGAGTTCTGTGAAATGTTGACAAATTTCATTCAGAGTGCATCTACATTCTAAAAAGCTAGAACAAATTCTAGGAAGCAATGTCTCTGAAAATATTCATGCAGATTGAGTGGGGTAGTTTCATTCACATATATTTTGATGGATGCAGGGTTGTCCTGCTGCACTGTTGTTGTTTGGGGGGGGGGGTTCTTTGTGTACTAGCCATAATCTTTTATGGATGAGCAAATGGACATGGCAGTGGCAAACAACACTTGCTGCTACTTGGTATGGATGGACACATTGATCTGCTTCAGGTCCATGTCAATTGTGCATTTGTTCATTCATAAATCCAATCTGTCTCGTTTCCACAATAATCTGCATTCTTTTTTAAAAAAAATGCACAAATGTTCTTATTTAAATATGTATTTTATCTCAATGAACACATTTCTATTTTATCCTAAAAAGCACATTTAAGAATGTATTTTGATTTTTTAATACAACAACTGTATTGTAAAATTCAGAGAAGTGTAAACTCTGAATGAAAATTACATTCTAATTCATACATTTGTCTGAGGTGTGTGGATCAAATCGGTCCACATAGGAATTCATAGAAATATATTTCCTCACATGATGCAGCGCACACACACCATTTGAATGGCCCATCAACTTTGGGGGAGCCTGGCCCCCTCAAATATTTTATTGGGGGGCAAAGACCCCACAGCCCCTAGGAGTTCGCTCCTCTGCCTCTGCCTTTGCCTCTGCACAGTGGATGAGGAAAGGGAGTAGAGGATCCACCAATACAACAGTTGATGGTATAGTACAGAGTCGGGGGGGAAATCCAATTTTCTCTGTAGAAGAGAGAGAGACCCAGTCTTCTAAATCTCACTGCAACTCAAAGAGGGTAGGCTGTTGTGGCTGTTGTTGTGATACAGAAGTCAAGGGTCATCTCTGGGTTAAACTCAAGGCACTGAACCTCAACAGCTGCCTAATAATGTCAATCACTGGTGCAAAACTTTGTTGTATCCACAAAACTAGTACATTAGGAAGAAGCCTAGCCCAGCCTAGCTTTCCCTATTAGTTGTTATTATTATTATTTTGAGTGTGAACATTCAGTCATGCAGCCTTCTGTCTAAAATGGTATAGCCCTCAGTGCAGTCTCTCTCCACTTCAAAAGATAATCCGTTTCATATTCTAATCCTTACAGGTTTTCTGAGTTGGTGGTTTTCTACATCTAATGATTTATATCATGTTCAGTTGGACACAAATTTATAGGGATGAAGTGCCCTAAACTAGAAGACTGCAATTTGGACCTTCTTTTCAAACTAACATTATGCTTTGGGAATTCAGATCTCAGTGTTCCTGAGAGGGGCTTATTTTAGGCTCGTAGAGCCACCAGATAACAGATCAAGAACATGTCAGCTGATAAAAAGGAATAAACTCAACAACCCTCTCCTGGGATGTCATTCAGCTCACCACACTTCCTGTTGGCTTTGCTTCTCCAGTCTACACAGATCCCATGGTACCCACACAAGGCTGCATAGGCCTGGAGACTTCCGCATTCCATGTTCTGCTTTGGTGAAGAGCAGCCATCCACAACACAGGCATCATAGTACGGCCGTGGCGGAACAGCATTGTGACATTCTGTAAAACTCCTTGTATAATTTTAAAAAATGAAGTTTTTTTTACAGTGTGAACTAATGTGTTCCAAATAAGAGAGAGACAAAATAATTAAGGATGGAGATCTGTTATTATTCTAAACTTGCTGACTGTAAGACTTACTTAAGAGAACAACTATGGATTGTGCCCAATACTAGTCAGACTAGACTCACTGAAATGAATGGATTTGGTCAACTCAGCTTTGTTAATTTCTGAGTCTACCATGAGTAACACTTACTTGAATACTACCATACCTTATACTAATAATCTAGCATAAAATGCATGTCTATTATAATTACAGCGAACCATGCTTTGCATCATTACAAACGCACACTCACTTTGAGCTGGTGCTTAACCTTCCTTAGCTAGTTTTTTTCTACAGCAATTTAATGGAGTTTACATGGGTATTTATACTTCAAAATGAAACTTGAAAACATGCATACCTATTATTATTATTTTTAATTTTTCAGCAAACTTAAAGGCAACAACCAAATTTCATTGCCTCAACACTTGGGTGTCCATCTTAAGATGGCTACCCCGGGAATAGTAAATGTTGCTGGGCAGGATTTAAGTGATCAAAATAAATCAATAAAATGAAGAGGAACCTCAGTTTATGTAACATTCATTAAATGTAACATTCATTAAAAGTGTGCTTTACCAGATAAGTTTACATAGGGGAGGGACTATACAGGCAGCCATTTTGGATGGTGACATTTGAGTCTGAAAAGGTGCCAAGAGTTGCCCTGCATCACAATGTCTAGTGATGAGGTCCATCACTTTCCAGTCCATTGCCATTTCTGTGAAAGAATCTGCAATCTTGCCATTCCTTTTCATTGCATCATCTGTCTTTTTGTTGGTGCATGTACCTGGTCAAGATAAGAAGGTCACTTCAAGCAAAGGCTAGGAAGGCACGAATCTGTAAACAGTCTAGTAAAAAGGAAAGTGGCAGTTGCTTACCCATTGAGTCTGTGGAAATAAACATTGCTTGCCCCCCTCTCCCCGCCAATGCAAATAGCAATAGGGTGCAAAGGCATGGCAGTGGGTTGGAACAAGTAATGTGAGCCTGGTAACCAAGGGACAAGAAGGCGAAAGACACGCAGGGAGTACTAAATTTCACATACTGATTTAAAGTAAACTAGAGGGCCTCTTCTTTTGATGCTCTGGATATTCTCCTCTGCATATATAGCCAAGAGGAAATAAGAAATAAAGGAGCAGGGAGAAGTCCAAATATATGGACTTCTACATATTAAAAAATTGGTGAACCTATACAAAGCTGCCTTATGGACAGAGCATAGGGGGCTGAAGGGACCTCAGCTCCTAGGAGTTGGCTCCTATGTATGGAACGCTGTTTCTTTCTCTTTTCTCTGTCTCGCTCCAGTACCAACAAATATTTAAAATCAAAAGTAATGACTGAAATAAAAGGCTATAAACATAAATCAGGTGCATTCACTCTTTAGTTGTAGCCAAAACTTACCACATAGCCCTTCAGTATTGTTATAAAAAGTACTGAAAGGTAGGTTTACTTGAAAAGCAAGGCGAGTATAGGTGACATAAAGGCCCATTTCAGGTATTTTCACCACAACGTAGTGTCCAGAGTTGGTGATGTCAATGCCATCTTTTGAAAAACTCGGTGTGATTTCTTTATTGTTATATAGAACCTTAAGAAGTAATTGATTGGAAGAATCAGAGCAGGTCAAACATAGTATGTGAAATAACCTTCCTAGGAAGAGCTATATTACTTTTCCAGCTGATGAAAAGGATACACACATATATGAGATGCTTAGCACTATGTATATTTACACTAGCACTAATCTACCCACAGGATCACTATATCTCAGCTCCGTGTGATAGAAAATAGGTTGCCCTCCCGCCGCCATGTGCAGTTTGCTACTTCTTTGTTTTTTTAAGAGAGGTGATTTTTGTGCTCTAACTCTGGTGAGGGGAACACGGCTTTAAAATGCTACTATGCTACTCCATAAACTGAAGTAGTATTGCTGGGGGTGGGACAGGAAATCTTTGTTTGATACGTGGTCATATAATGTTATGTTTACACACAGAGAATCTGATCAATGTTTTACCAGGTTGCTTTCTTCTCCATTTTCAACTCCTCGTGTCAAAATGACTGTAGAGTGGTTGTAAAATATGAAAAGGCTCATAGAGCATAGAGCTCTCTCTGTGGCAGCGCAATAGTGATTGTCCAAGTAGATCCAGAAATTCTGAGAGCCAGGTATGATTGGTTTCATAAGCAGATAGGTGCAATTCCCATGGAAATTATAATAGGATCCATCAAATGTTACATAGTGTTGATTTCCCCATCCATTGCAAGCACCTAAAAGGAGCAAACACATACAATTAGAATGAGAAGGCCACAGGCTCATAGAGGTAAACCAAACAGCTGTCAAATCCACCTGTCAAACCCTCCATTCTAGTTGGGTACCATCCATTCATTAGCCTACCACACATATATCAACACATAAAATCAAAGTGACAAGAACAAAAGCCTCAAAATGTACTACAGCAAGGAGCTTGAAGAGCACAGCTCCAGAAGGACCAAGGAAATGTAGCAGCTGGGCCTACTGTGGGTATCATGGATGCAGTAAATGTGGACCCTTGTTCTTCACCCAGCACTTTCTCCCACAGCTGGATGGATGGTGTGCAACAATTGCAGATAAGTTTGTGTCACAATAATGGGATGGGCTGTGGCTCAGTGTGTGCAAAAGGTCCCAGGTTCAATCTCTTGACATATTATGCTAGAGTTGGGGAAAGACTCCATTCGGAAACTTGGAGAGCTGCTGCAGTCAGCACAGACAGTACTGAACTAGATGGTCCAATGGTTGGACTTGGCAGAAGGCAGCTTCCGATATCCCTAATGTTTCATTGGGCTTGTTCTGATATTATTTTAGGCTGCATTTTGCCCTTGTGTGAATCTTCCCAGTGCCTACAACTGCATGCACAATGTAACACAGGAACTCAGCTGGGGCAGCTTCTGTGATCTCCATTCTGGACAGCCAGAAGATCACAGAAGTTAAAGGGGTACTGTGATGCTTGTGTGCTCTGTATCTTTCTACTTACCTATGTATGAGAGAAATGTTAATCTTACACTAATTTATAATTGAATGGAGCACATGACCTCCCAGATTTTTGCTTTTGCTTTGGAACAGTGGAATGTAGTACCTTGTTCCATTATCACTTACATTGACACTCCAGTGCCCAACAACAGCCTGATGCATCATAGTTTTTCACAAGTGGCAATCCATTGACACAGATCTTTGACTTCTGAGGTGGGCAGCGCACATCAGATACTTTAATATGTTTTCCACCTAAGCAAGTGGCGATTTGGCAGTTTTCAAATTTCCATAATTCTTGATACTGTTGATGTATAAAAGAAAGCCACAAAAGGAATCAGTACAATTTGCTCTGCCTTGGTACTCAGTCAATTCAACTTAACTCAGTATATTTACTGCACCATAACACAGTGCAATCACTGAGTCTTGTCTATTTCTATGTAATACCGTGTTTTTCTTGAAGAAACAGATTTTAGATCAGGCAATAGACAGCTGCTTTGTTGTTCACACTATATAAAATATGTATGCTGGTGAGGAAGAGGCATTTGCCTATTGCTTTCATAGACCTGAAGGTAACCTTTGATACTATTGGCAGGGACTATTGTAGGTACTTCTTCTTCTTCTTCTTCTTCTTCTTCTTCTTATTATTATTATTATTATTATTATTAATACCACGCCCATCTGGCTGGGTTTCCGCGGCTTCCAGCAAAATATTAAAATACAGAAGTCCATCAAACATTAACTAACGGGCTGTCAGCTTTTTCAGCTGGTTAAAACTGTTTGTTTTTTTTCAAATATCATATATTTCCATGACTAGAAAGTACAACAAATTCTATAAGTAGAAATAATAAAATATGACGACATCAACAACTATGCGAGGTTATTGTGCCACTTGGCTTTGATACTTCCCTAAATGTTGGTGTGTTTCTCTGTGAGTACTGAACCAGCTTCATCCCGATGTTTAGGTCAGCGGGGGCATATCCTGGCTGCCACTTCAGAAGGGGCTCCGCTGTTGGGGCACAGCTGCAAGGTTATTCCCAGCAACAGTGCCACTGCCACTTTCCAGAAGGGGGAGAGAGGCAAGGCAGCCGGGAGGCTGGTGCAGTGCAGGTGCAAAAGGGCTCACGCCAATGCACTAATGCAAGCACACTACATTAAATTAATGTAAATAAATGGTAAGGAGGTATTTCATCTCTAATTTGGTTACTCTAAAGCTGGATGAATAAGGCTCATTTCTCAATAAGTTTGTTTTCATTATTATTATATATTGCATTCCTTTTGTATGTTAATTTTTATCATCAATATGGTCTCCCAAGTTTTCCTCTCTCCGTGTTGGGGAAATCTTATTTATCTATCACTGAGCTATTTAGATTTTTGACATTGCCAGAAGAGTTATTAGTAGCTGTAAACGGTCAAACATTTTTAGACTAGTGTGTTTGATATTTGAATCAATGTGTCTAATGATATTTTGTGAAATGCTATGCTGATCTATATATTTTCTTTTATGTGTACAGCAGTGCTGGGCATTTGTAAATTATATTGTCATTTTGTTATGGCCCAGGACTGAAAATAAACTATTATCTATTTATTATATGTTTCTCAAGAACAAATATGTCAGCAACAAACACTTTTCATTCTACGCTTGTAGTATATCAGCAGTGCTGCTTGCTCACCTTTCTGGGAGGAATGAGGTCAGTGCAATCACTCCCAGGAGTAAACGAAGAAGCAGCTTTAACTTCAGAGTAAGGAGGAGGCTCTTTCTCACAGTTCTGATTATTCCCCTTACAAGGTCTGCTGGGGATCATGGCAGGCTTGCTTGGGACAGGAGTGGTATAGAATGAGATACATTCTCCAAAGTTGAATTCAATCTGGCATGATGTATTACAAAAGGCATAAATACACCAACGTGAAGTGTCCATTGTCACAAACTGGCTAGTGCCTAAAAATCCAGAGGAACAGTTAGAACAAGCAGCAACATTGTGTGTGTGTGTGTGTGTGTGTGTGTGTGTGTGTGTGTGATGAGATACACACATTATAAAGCAGAGAACCACCCCCTTAAAAAATAAAACACCAATCATCACCCAATGCCAAGAATAATTATTAATTTATACAGATTTTGGATGAATATATTCAGAAAAAATAAGGGTGCAGTTCACGTAACAGGAAAAATGTAAAAGTCATGAAAAAATCCAACAAGCAAGTTATTCAAGCTTATGTGTTTTCATGGGTGATATTTTTTAACTGCGCATCTGAAAATTTTGAAAACACAACCAGATACTCACTTTCATCAAAGCTGTCGGGCTGCTGATAGTAAAAATTAGATCAATGACTCTTCATTGGATAGGATGTTCAGTCCATTTGATGTTCTAAATTGGGGTGGCTTAAGTATTTTGGCCAGAGGGCCACACTGATTCATGGCGAGCCATCTGATGGCTCCATGTCAAAGGAAGAGCGTTCAAAGTGTAAAAGTGGATGGTGTAAGAACTGTAGTTCTCAAGACTGCCTTCCATAAGGCTTCTCCATCAGTTATTCTATACTGGCTGGGGTAACCCAGTCAGATGGATGGTATATAAACAACAACAACGAAATTGTTGTTGTTGTTGTTGTTGTTATAAGTAGTAGTAGTAGTACACTGTGTGGGTGGGTGGGTGGGTGGGTGTGTTGTCACCTGCTAAGTCATAACTAAAGTAGACCCACTGAAATTAGTGGACTTAAAGTAAACAAATGATTACTTTAAAATTGTATCCAGTGCCAGTCACATGCAAAGTAGACCTATTAAAAGTAAGGGCCATGACTAATTTAAGTCCATTAATTTCTGCATGTCTAAGTATGACTTAATTGATATAACCCAATTTTCACTTTTCAATACAGGTTTTTAAAAAAATGTCAAGGACAAATTTTGGAAGGGATTCTCTAAAAAATGTTTTAGGAGACTGGAATTTGTTCACAGGTCACAGTTTAGCCACCCTGAAATAGTGAGAAACTGTGATTGTTCCTTTGTATTTGGGGAGGGGGACCTAATGATATTGTTGCACACCACCCCAATCACTGAGCGATGTGAGATTCCAGGGGTTCCAGATGCTGACCCAGGGTTTGGTTTTCCTTGGAATGAGGTACAGTGGAGCCTGGGGTGTCTTTATGATATATGGGGGTTTTTTCCACACACATATACAACCTGAGCCTAAGATGGATGGGCTCACAGCATTAACACCCCAAGAAAGTCTGACTTCTTCTCCTGACACAGCCTTGGATTCAAGAAGAAATCAAGCATAGCTCTTGTCTTTCAGCTGCCCAACCTGCAGCTTCTAACTCACATATGCAACTCAACTCTTTGTCTTTCTAACTACCGGTAAGAGACAGTTGGAGGGAGGAACCCATTTGTCCTCTGGCGCAGACCATTCCCTTTGTTACCTTAACAACCCATACTTGGGCCATTACCAAGAAACTTGCCTGGCTATTCCAGTGATTTGAATCCCTGCTGGATCCAGGAATTGGAAGGAACTCAGACATACAGCCACACAAACTCACAACAATATGTAGCTGCAAAGATTGCAATGATCATTTATGAAACAAATAGTACACATATAAAATAAGCCCATGGAAGTTATTTCAAATATGTCTGCCTTACCACTTGTTATCAGCTGTCCATTTACATTACAGAAGCATGGTGTGGTTCTCATTTCTGATTTTGCTGGTGAGACGGGGGGAGCCACTATGGTTTTCCCTAAAACAATAAGAAGCATGGGACATCCAGTTTCTTACTGAACACTTGACACCTTTCCAAAATAAACAGCAGCAGCCATAGTTGGCAAATGGCACTGGCATTGATCAACATATTCCCTTCCCCCTACACACACCATGACCAAGGAGTGGAATCCCACCATACTTAATCTGACATCCTCCTCTTGCCCACACACTGCTGTTGTCTATCTCAACAGGAGTGTCCTGCTTTTCTTTATCTCAGGATGTGTGAGAAAGAGAGTTGTGCCCACACACCACTATTGCCACCTGATTGAATAAGAGAGAGGGAGAGTGACCAATGTGCCCCCACCACTGTGAATCTACTACACACTGGCCATTGTGACCTGTTGCTAATGTTGCCTGGTCATTGAAGGACTGATCATTATGACCTCATGCTTATGCTGCCTGCCAGGAGACTGGCAGACCCATGTGCCCTCATACTGATGCTACCCAGCCAAAGGAGAAACCGGACAACTTGCCCTCCCATAGCTATTGCACACCTGAAGGAGGCAGCGACTTATATACCTGCATATAATAAGAATTGTTCCCTTTGTGGCACATATGCAAGATGAAAATATTTTGTAAGTATTCTTCTCAGATTTATAATAAGATCATTTCATTTTTTGATGTCCGTGACTGCAAACTGGTCAGCATTTGATCTTACTCTATGACATGGACCCTAAGCTGTCTTCCTTTCGAGTAGTTCCTCAGTTGTCAGCATTCAGATGTCAATATTAACTTTTAGTACAGGCATAGGCAAACTCGGCCCTCCAGATGTTTTGGGACTACAACTCCCATCATCCCTAGCTAAAAGGACCAGTGGTCAGGGATGATGGGAGTTGTAGTCCCAAAACATCTGGAGGGCCGTTTGCCTATGCCTGTTTTAGTATAATGATCATCATTTTTACTGATGCTGCAGTGTATATTGTTATTGTAGTTATTTATTGATTTCATTTACCGTATGAATCACTTCCTACAAGGCATCCCAAAGTGATTTACAATACAGTAAAAACAGACATAGAACAATTGAATATATTAATTTCACTTCTCTGCCCAGACATACCCCACTATGCGTTTTTAAAAATCCCACACATCCTCACCTGCTCTTGGCTTTGAAGGTCCAACAATTTCCCCGCCTTGAGGCGTGCTCTCTAAGCCGTGCCCTGCTGTTTCGAACATATTATGCAGGTTAGTGCTTTGAAGTAATCCACTCACTACTTTCTTACCAATGGATGTATAGCCAAGAATTCTCTTTATATTAGGCTTGTAATGAAATTGAGACCTACAAAGCTAACAAAACCCAGATTAACTCAACAAATACTCATTCAACCTTGCTTCTTATTCCTGATGAGTAGCAAAATTATTGGATGCACCTCTATCATTTGTGCCTAATCTAATGCTAAGAAAAACTAATGAAGAGACATCAGGACTTCCCCACCTCCTTCCATCCGCTCCCTAAATCTGTTCTCAGGGTTCCCCCAATTCTCCATGACTGATTTGGTGAGGGTGCAGGACACGCATCAAGGGAGAGGAGGGAAGTCCCATTGCACAAGCAGAAGTCCTTGTGTTGATGGGACACATTAGTTGGATCCCACCCATGGTGTGAGTCATTGATGAGACCAAAAGAAATAAGGTTCTCTATGCTCAAGAAGAACTAGGTGTTAAGTCAAGAACTCCTTGGCTAACTTCAAGGAAGACTATGGATATATAGTTGATTCAGTGGCTCTCTCAAAGTTCCCAAATGCTGCTCTCCACACACTGCACAACCTTAAACTCTGCACATTTGAGTGGAATTCCAGCAGAAATTTGGCAGGACCCCTCACTGCTAATGTAGATGTCTCTTGAAGACCTTTGTGTGTTATCAGACCTATTCAGTTGTTTAAACCTTCTCAAGATGAGCCAGTCACTTTTATGATTATTTTGAGTTGTTTTTATGGTATTTTATGTTTTATTTTACTTCCATATTTTGTTGTACACCACTGTGGCATTTGTCCACTCTTTGGGAATGTTTGTACAGGCGGAGATAAAAGGGTTAATAAGCTGACCAATAGGAAGGCCCAGGGGCGGAGCCTAACTGTGTTTAAGGCTCAGCACAGGGGTTTTGGCAGTTAGTGCAGTTGACGGTGGGAACAGTTAGTAGCTGGGAGTTGAGTTGAGGGTTGGAAGTTGTGAGAGTTGGTTCGTTTGGTTTCTTGTGGGTGGGAGGCATAGGAGTCAGAGTGAGTTAGAGACAGCGAGAGTGAATTGCATTACAGTGTTTCAAAGTATTTAAAACTTGTTTGCGTTCACAATAAACTGGAAATCTTTGTTAATACGTTACAACCTGACTGAGTCTGAGTATATTACCGAGGAGAACCTGATTGGTGGCAGCGGATTAGTGGTGGTACAGGGTCAATAGTCCGTGGAATGACCGGGGGCTCTGTGTGATCGCCACAACCACCTTGATATTTTATATGAGGGGTGCTCTCTCTCTCTCTCTCTCTCTCTCTCTCTCTCTCCATACATACGTACGTGTGTGTGTGTGTGTGTGTGTGTGTGTATATATATATATATATATATATATATATATATATATATATATATAAAATAAATGATATTCTCTAACTACAGTAAGAGCTTTACCATTGGACAACTTACAATTTGACTTGTTCAAGCAGAATTTTTCTTTTGGATCACTGAGGGAAAACATATATAAAATATTGTTGTTGTTTTAGCTTAATTTGTAAACAAAACAAAATACAAACACAAACACAAACACACAAAGTAATCCACACTCCTCTCCCTCTCTCTGTTCAGAGTCTACAAAGATGTGACCACCACAGACTAATGAAAGAAACCTTAATGAGCATATGTGCAGAATGAGCTATGCTGTTAAAAATGACTTACCATGTGGTACACTCAAGCACTGAGACACATTCTCTTTTTTTCTCATCATAATATGGCTTCTCAGCACTGCATTCTGGGTAACAGCCTAAAATGGGAGCAAATCGTCAAAATAATAATCTCACTTTTCAATAGGGGCTGGCTATTAGGTGATACAATAATATATATTACATAAGGTATATTATAAGGTATAAATCTGAAATTGCAATAATTAGAAAATAGAAGATCAAAAACGCTATAAATATATATTGTCTTTTTCACAATTTGGTTTGTAAATTTAACCATTAAAGATGGGGCAGCCTCTGTGCTTTGCTGAGAGAGTGGGCCTTTGGTCACTGCAAACAAAATATCAAATATAACCCCTTTACATTTTATGAATTTCAGCAGAAACCTTTTTCTCATTTCATGTCATGTTTGGTGGGAAGTGAAAAAGCATTTACCTTCAAAACTATAAAGCAGATTGTCACAGTTGCCTGCTGGATTCCTGCAGGTCCTTAAACAAGGTTCTCCACAGGGCTTATACCGCCATTCTCTTTTGTTGGGTGAATCATAGTAGTCACAAAACACAGCTGGATCAGAAGACATGCTAGCCATAAGTGATGAGGTCCATGTTTTCAATGGAGTCCCCTTTCTTCCTTCCTTCCTTCCTTTCTCCCTCCCCCCTCCTTCTGGCTAACCCTCAGTCATACATTTATTACAGCAGCATGCCAGCCACCACTTTTGACGCAATGTAAAGAGATTCATCTTGTTATCCTGGCCTATGAAAATTGAGGAATTGATTTTGAGGTTCTCCCTGTAATGTGTTGTATGGATCACTGATTTGGGGATTGGATATTTTCCCCCATTTTAATTGTGCTTTTATACGCTGTAACCTGCTGTACATCAGGGAGAAGGACAAGTAAGAACGACAATAAGTAAATAAATAATGGGAGGCCTGTACACTCCCACACACACACACATGTGCATACCCTGGAAATAATGTCTGACTTAACCCATGACATGCTGGACATGTGCAACTTGAAACAATGAAATGCTTAGTCATCGGTGAAACTTCTAGCCGCTGGTTCTGGTCCCATGCACAGCAATAAGTAGCTCAACTACATGTGAGGTGTTGGTCCCAGATTTATCTTGTGGATAAAAGGAGCACTTGTTCCAAGTGTACTCTTTTAAGCTTCACTTGCTAGTAGTTTTAAAGTATGACCTCTTGTTGAGAACAGTTTTTCACTATTATTTGTGATATTTTCCATCTGTCTTTTTCTCCAAAGTATCATACTGTTCAAAAGGTTATAAGGCTAAAATAAAGTGTTATGTTTTTGGACAATGTGAAAGATGTGAATCACAAAGGGGATTCTGAAGAAGAAGAAAATTCCTTTATCAGTCATACACTTAACTGTGTCATTAAATACCATTAGCAATTAGTATTTCTCACCCCCTCAGATAACATGCAGCTACACAATCATTGCTGCTGAGACTATATTTGCTTTGTAAGTACTTACGGCAAATTTTAGGACTTCGCCAGTCAATACAGATGCCAACTCTGCCACAACTCCTTGCATATGCTGCTACAGCAGTACAGAAACACTCACAGTCTCCCAGACTGTCACAACCACAAAAATCAGATATGCAGGATTCATAATAGGGTGTTGGGTTGATCTAACAGAACCAAGAACAGCCAGCAATAATGAACATTTCTTCCCAGGATACTATTTAATCAGCTTCTTAAAACAGAAAATACAAGACTGCCTAGACTGCCATCCTTGAAATATTCAAGGAAAACTAAATATTTGTCCTGGGAGGCAGCCCTATCAAGTTGCAGCTTTGAAGAAATATCTATATCACCACCATAATATTATGCCCATAGGATCATGCATGCTTTCGGCATAGGGAAACGCAAGCTTTTTAATTATCTTGTCTAACCTCCATATGATTAGACAACACTAATCCTTTATATTTAAATTTATATTATGGAAAGCTTCACTTTTTCCTCTCCTTTCCCTTTGAAGTCGATCTGTGCTTTCCTATCTGATTGCAACACTAATTAGGCTAACAATTTTCTTAAATTGTAATTTTCTTTCCTTGGGAAAGTATAAAACTAATTGCCTTAATATTTCTTATCAGTATTCTGAAGTATCTGGAAATAGGGCAGGTGGCCTGGTTTTGTACACACACACACACACACACACACACACACATGCCCCATTCCAGCCTATAGGAACAATTCACTTGTGGCATCCCACTACACTGCTATCTGCACACCAGACAAATCCCAAAAATGGTACAAATGAAAGGCATTCAGCTCAAGGAGATTCTGCTCCCAAAATTCATGCATCTGGAACTTTGGGGTTGTTTTAGAATGGGGTGCCTAACCCCAGTTGATATGGACTCTCAAGCAAGTTTTTCTGCCTGACCCTGCTAATTTTGGCAGCAGTTGCAAAAAGGGAAAAATAAAATAGATGCAGCATCAAAGTGGGCAGAGCAAGTACTCTGATGGGAAGGGAATCCATGTGCCTCTATGTTAGGGTTGCCATCTTTCAAAAAGTAAAAACCAGGACAACCCTAAGCTTAAGCTTTTTTAAGGAGAACCCCAAAATTGTTGAGTTTTGTTTGTTTGTTTGTTTGTTTGTTTGTTTGTTTGTTTGTTTGTTTGTTTGTTTTTAGGAATCCAAGGCTTTGGCTATGGGAGACGTCTTGGGCTGTGAACCTTCCATCATAGGCTCAGGTTGTATATATGTGTAAATATGCCATACCAGTCTCTGCTGTGCCTCATTCCAAAGGAAACACAAACCCCGGAAAGCCTGGAATCTCGCACTGCTTGGATTACCTTACTGTGGCAGGCTTCAAAAATGTCGCTCTTGAGAATGTTGCATCGCTTTTGCCCCAGTACGAGCTTGGAAGGCTGACTTGCACATAGGTCAACCTTGTTTCTGTCTGAACAGCTAATGGTGACTTTCCAGCTGCTTCCAAATGCCTGTGCTTGCATCTCCACAGACTGCCCTCTCGTGGTGAAGTCATTGTTGCCACTGTTGTCAAAATCACCACAAAGACCACAAACTCTGCCCTAGGAAATTGGAGCATGGCATTTTACAAAGACTTCACTGACAGGATAAAATAAAATAAAAATATCCAAATGCAGTAAATTCAAATTGGATTCTAAACATGCTTTGTATCAACCACTAGTCCTATGTGTTTCTCTTGATTCAAAACTTTTCCGTACTAAGCTGTTAGACTATTTTAAAAGAATGAAAAATGGGGCCAATTAATAGCCACATATTTTAAAAGATAACAGTCTAAGAATTTACAGCAGGCAAAAAATGTGTTGGATTCACTTGAGAGAAAGCATATTGTCTGCATTTGAAGCATAAGCCTACCAATATTTGTCTGACTTAGGGCGATTCTATCTTTACTGGTTGCAGGAAGCTATAAAAACATAAATCAAATGCTTCCTAAATATGAAAAAAAGCAAATAGGCTTGGTTTAAAGGATCTGATTGGTACATGTTATGTTTGCAAGCGTAACCAGAGAACTGCAGAATACACTAGCTGCAAACTGGGCAGTTTATTAGCAGGTAACTGAGGGTCATTCTGCTCACAACAATTTCCATGCACACTTAGCTATGACTTCTTTATAGGAGGGAAATGTACATGTATCAGGTGAGATGAACACACATGCAACTTATTCCATGCTGCAAAACAAAGATGTGTCTATTCTCCACTTGTGACAGTGTAGATGTGATGCTCAATTCCCACCCCTGAAGTGGAAGCGATACCTTGACAGGAAAAATATTCATTATATGAATCAATCCTGCAAATAAAATTACCCTGTGCAAGTCAGCAGCCATGTTTGCACTTACCTGAAAAGAGGGTGCCAGTTGTACCATCACTGTTGTCTTCTCATCCCACATAAAGGTCATTCCATGGAAAGTTTCAATTATAATGTAAATTCCCATGAGATAGACATTATAATTCCTTTCAGAAGGCGGGATACTAGTTATCTCCTCAATTTTCCCTTCCTGAAGTCTGATTTCACTACCCTAGAAAAAGACATAAATAATTTGTAAGAGCATGGATGCAGCTGAAATACAATGACAACACAACCGCAACCCTTTGTAGATAATAATTCATATGCCATCACATCAAGATGTACAACTGCAATATATACCCCCATCTCTTCTTTCCCCCCAAGTTGATGATGATATTTATTATTTATTAAATTTGCATACTGTCCTTCATCCATAGACCTCAAGGCAGTTCACAAGATCTAATCATCCTTACTGTGATGTCACAGAAGAACTGAGCTCTGCCCCCACCTACTGTGGTGTCATAGGCACAGGAACATGATAACTGATGAAGAATTAAACTTCAAGAATACAGAAGGGCAAAAGAAGCTGCAAACTACTGGTGGGGTGAAGAGGAGAAAGCAATCCTGCACTAATGATCAACTTTTAGGCTGAATGTGTGAAAGAGGCAATTATGAGTGGTTTACTCAAGGGTCGTCAATTTCCATAAGTGATGTGCATCTGATGGGTGTGGTCTGGGTGATTCAATGGACTGTGTGTGCGCTGCATGTGAATGAGGGTGAATGTGGTCTCTGAGATATGCACATGTAAATGGGAGCATAAATTGTGTGTGTGTAAAAGCCTCAAAGGGTCCTGTGGCACACCAAAGGCTAACAGGTTTGTTGTAGTATAAACTTTCGTGGGCTAGATACTCTGGACCATAGACGTTTATGTCACAATAAACTTGTATCAAAGCCTTAGCACATACTCAGAGATGGTATCACTATAAAGTGCCAAGGTCCTTTCGGACTACCGCAGACCCTTTCCCAGATGTCCAGCTACTACAACCAGATATTTGAAGTAGGTTAAGCACATTAGGAGTTGGGGTCCCTCAAATCCAGCCAATAATCCAGTTAATTCTGAAGTCTAATGGCACCCATATCTAGTCCTTCCTTCCTCCCTTCCTCCCTTCCTTCCTCCCTTCCTTCCTTCCAACAAATTAACACAACTACTCTTCTAAAATCTGAATGAGGTTTATGGGGGGGACAGGGTATGAAAGGTGTAGATTAGCTACTGTAAGCAAAGAAACACAAACTGTCTATCCAGTTTTAAAGTTCTCCACTTAAAAGGCTGATTGTGGACTTACCTCCAAAATGATGCTAATTTTCAAGGAACAAATGCTCAGGGATTTACCACATGCCATGTTCTGTGTTACAATTCGAAAAGTGCCTGGGTCAGGATTATCAGGGCAAAAGTCCTTGGGAAAGGAAACAATAATACGTTTAAATGTTACGTTCTCCATATTCAAGGCACTATGGCAAATATTCTACAGAAGGAAGGGTAGGCCAGCTACGGCAGTTTTTATGAAATGTATGGATTTAACCAGTGTTTCTCATACTTGGGAATATGCTGTTCTACTTCAGGAAGCAAAAGATCCTGGATCTGCACTGGTAACTGTGCCACTTCAGAATACAGGTAAGAGAGGCTGTAATTTTGAATACTCACAACTATTCTTTTTATTTAAAAAAATCAAAGTAACAGCTCCTGGCATGTAGAAAAATATACATTAAGGATTAAGTTAGTCAAGAAAATTGACTAGAAAGTTAGACTAGAAATTGTCTCCCTGTTGTGATTTTCCATGGTTTGTTTTTTTTTATTTCATAAAAAATTATATACCACTTGATCACAAAACAAAAACCTCAAAGTGGTAGGGAGTTTTGGCACAAGAGGACACTCATTCAAATACGAAACCCTTTAGTCTGAAATGTACAACCCTACATGGACTTTTAAACATTGTTTGGCTGAACATGTAACTTGGTTTTAAGAAACTCTTGCAAAATATGGTGTGCCAAGCTAATTATTTTCATCTATGGGATTTTTTGCTTGGAGGTACCTGGTGAATTAGTCTGTGATGAGCCATTTTGTTACATGGCAAACCCAATGCAACATTTGCAAGAGTCCACAATCATAGACAAGAAGTGGGAAAAGTACAGATTCTGGCCCTCAGTCAGTCAATATGAATTTTCTGAAAATCACTTTCAGCACAACCCTATGAATGTCTACTCATAAGTATACCCCAAGGAGTTCAATGGCGCACACTGTGGGCATTGCATTACAAATGGGTAAAGCAGTGAAATCACAAAATTTCCACTTGGTTCCACACTAAACAGTCCATGAGGCAAGTAGTAAAGATTAAATACGGTACCTGGGCTAGGATATAATCACAGCCTCCCATGAAATCAAATTTGGTTCCATCAAAGCTGAAGTAGTGGCCATTTCCATACACCATGCAGGCTTCTTGGCAGTAGTTCTTTGTACAGTTCCATTGCCTCTTGTAGCACATGCTGGGAGATTAAACATAAAAGATCACAACTTGTCCCCTCAAAGAAAACTGCAAGTAGGCAGGGTAATTAATAGTATAATGATAATTCCTCTGGATCTGTCATCTGAAATGACAGTATTACTCTCCTTCTTATTACAATGTATAGCCTTCTATACAACAGGGGGAGTTACAGCAAAGACCTTGTCTGATGGGTGATAAGTTGCTGCGTCTGAAGCAACAAAAATAAATAAAACCCCAATAATGCCAGAAATTAACAAGTTTAATTACCAGGGGGTGATATTTTAGGGGTAGGGAGAGTTTCACATCCAAACATCAAGTTTACAAATGTTCATGGTTAAGGGCATGGCAGCTATAATTGCCACTGACTGCAAATCTAATTTGTACAAAGTGATTGTTGTTATGTGTGATCTTACCGCATGGGAAACACTTCCACAAAACTATGTGTTTATAGAGGGGGGGGGGTTACTTCCAAAATGGCAGCCTGAAATGGTGCTCAATTCTTCGGTACGCGGCATTCGGTACTCTTTGAATAAAACTGCAGTGCAGTTCATGAAAACACCCCCAAATGAATGCAGAGACTTGCATTAGGTAGCTCATTCAGAGGATTAAAGTATTAATATTAAACTGAAAAGATTCTTACAAATGTCACAATTGCTCATAAAATTGGCCTGGGGCTATTTGTAAATACCCAAGATCATGCACACCACAAAACAAAAACTTGATAGACTAGTTTCTCTGGTCTATAGGGGTTTGTTTTGTGAGGGGCCTCCTAAAACCTTTGGACGCCAGCAATAACAGTGGATATTTCACAACCAAACCCTTTTCTTACATGCTCTCTACAGACTGGCACCTCTTTTTCCCTTTGTTCTCTTTCAGCTCCTCCCTATTTCACCACATAACTAAAATACTTCTATGCCCCCTCCTTCTCCTCCTGCTCCCACATTTATTTGCTACAATTTACAAACGTACTGGCTTTAAGAACACTGAAGAATACTGTACCATGTATTGCAATTTACTGTGATTCGTGTGCCAGGACTGTAGAACTTCCCTCCATGCATGCAGGGGCATTGCTCCTCCTCAATACAGTTGCCGTGAACATCGGCCACCAGCCCATCAGAACACATGCATCCAGAGACACATTCTGTAGCATACTTGGTTGAGTGCATGGAAACAAAATGGAAATTGATACGGAAGGGAACAAATATTGGGGGAGAAAATAAAGGCAGCCCTTCATAAAATGCTGTTGTCATGATACTGTCACCAGCACCATAAAACGTTAGATGGTTCGGTTCACAGGGATGTAGGGACTGTGAAGACTATGTTCAGAGAACGGTAATACTGCAAATCAGTGAAATTATCTGGATGGAAAGATGGTGGCAGGGGTGGAGGAAGGTGGGGGCAATGGGAGCGCACCACCCCCATTGGCACGATCCCGGGGGGTTCCATTGCGGCTGCCCCCCCGCCCGTGCTGGGCGCCCCGCCCCCGCAGGCTGCGTGTCCCACCCCCAGAATGTGCGCCATGCCCCTTTAGGCAGTGCACCCCACCCCTGGGACGGGTGCCAGCCCCGCCCCCACCTGGTCCCCACCCCCGGTGCCGGAGAATGAAGCTCCGCCACTGGATGGTGGTGTATTTACAAAGCAGAGTCGACAGGTTGCAAGCCAGAAGTTTAGGCTTTACCTTTAAATCTGACGAAGTAGGAGATGGCACAGCTATGGCTTCCCTTGCCCACTCCTTCCCTGGTTGCTTTGTAAACTTTGTGACACCCCTGGAGTCCTGCCACCACCACAGGTGGAGGATCAGTGAAAGAATGGGAAAAGCTACAATTGCTCTTTCTCCCCTTTCATCTGTATATTTAATGGTAACACCTCTATCGCAGATGAGATGGATCTTCTCTGGCTCGTGCTTATCCACAGTAAATAAGGCTGAGTCACTGAAAAGTGAAAGCCATCCTTTTCTAACATGAGGATGTTCTCATCTGCCTGGCAAATAATATCCTGCAGATAAAAGGCCAGTGTCAATGGGTGAGATTTTAGCACAAGAGAGTAGCAGTACCAAAAGCCTGCTGCTTTTCTTGGAATTATTTCTGATCAAGAAGAAGGCAACCAAATGAATAAGGCCTTATGTTGTTCATATGTATTCAGGCACCATGTTTGGGTCTCCCAAAATATTTGTTTGCCCTTATAACTAGTTAATACTCAACTGAAATACTTTTAGAGGCCACTTCATGTTAATTTCTTTTAAATCAGACAGGCAAAAGAAATATCTAACTATCTAGAAACCCCCTTGAAAAATAACCAGCTTTGCTCTCATGGATGCCAGCCCAGGAGGCTTGTGTGGGTAGGGCAAATACACTTCCCATTAGCACTCATGAAGCTCACTTGAGGGCATGGAGTGGTTAGTGTACATACATCACTGCCACGAGCTTAAAACCTTACACACTGCATGTCTTGTGTTTCACAACTTTTCTGGCATTCTGATCCAGTTGCACTTGGGCCAGCAGAGCTGCAGTCAAAGTAGGACATTGGATAAGGGCAATCTGGAATAAGGACACAATTACCAAGACAAGAAAGCAAGACAGTGTAAAACTATGCACAGCAGATTCCAGAACCCCCAGATGTCTAAAATGTAAAACCATTCCAACCATCAAGGGCATAGATATATGCTCATAGTTTTCCTTCTCTACGGAAGCCTTATTATCTCTGTCTCCCAATGTTTTACTGTTAGTGACACAATAGATGTGATGCGAGTGATCTGTTGTCAAATCCCCCAACTTGAACTGGATTGAGGGGTGAGTAGCAGCTTAACTCAACTCACGCTCCTTTACAAACTTATTCAGAGATGGAGATAGAGCTTTGTCCTAAAGCAGTTAGAGGAAACTTTAAAAGCTACATACAAGAGCTGTAGAGAAGCAAATGCAGAGGGGCCGGGGTTGGATTTGATCCCTAAGTCTAGGATTCTCCAGAGGATCAAGGAGGATCAAATCCTAACTTGTGCATGTGGAACACGACAGTAATTCAAAACAAATGTCAAATTCCAACATCTTGGTTTAAAGTTGCATAGTAAGTAAAGAAGAGGTCTTACCTTTCTTTGTTTCTGTGTTTCCAATGCAATCCAATTGTCCTCGAATGCACTTGCTAGAGATATTAAATCACAAAAGAGAAGTCTCACACAAATGCATAAAGAGGGGGTGTGGAAAACTACCCAAGTTCCAGTCATGCAAATACACCCATCCCCAAGATAAGCCATATCTGTAATCTATATCTTGCCCCTTGGAAACAAATGCCTTTTAAAATCAAGGTACTTTTAATTAACAGGCTGGTTCTTTTGAGGATTCGCAACAACCTTTTACAAACGTGTTTTGACTATTAACTAAATAACTTTACCACACGAGCTCATCCTTTTGAAATGAACTTCTGGGTTGTATCAGCAGGCCCTTGTGGTAACATGGACAGTCCTCTGGAAAGACACATTCTTCCTCATTCATTAGGTAAGTTCCCTCAGGGCAGGTGCAGCCATCCACAGGGATGGTCTGAACACTGCATAGCACATCAGGCTCCCTCAGGGACCGGCAAGAGTTGTTGCAGAACTTCACTTCATAGTTGTATACCATATTCTTAGGGCACTCTGTGGAGACATCTTTGCAAAAGAAGCAAAACAAGGGGTGGAATGAACAAATTGAGTATGCTTATCTTTGACTCCAAAGAACAATAGTTTATTTCACAAGGGAAGCAGCGAGTCTCCTTGCAGGAGGCGCTTCAAAGCAAATGAGACAAGCTACAATCCCAAACATAATGGAAATAATTTCCCTTGATTTTAATGAAGCAGGTTGGTCGGCAAAGTCAATGTGATGCACCTAAATTATTAGTTTGTTTTTCACATTTTGCAGGAATTTGCAATTAAAAAAAATAATCATGAAATTTCATCAGCCTTTTCCTGTGAATTTATGTTAATGAACACATTTTTATATGCAGTTTTGACTATGTACAACTTTTGCGCATAACACATGTCAGTATGTTGTTTTTACAAATATATTCATTTATGCATGCTTTCCCCTAATATATGCAGTTCTGTTTGGACAATTGCATCGCAAAGTTCAGATAACGTAAGTGCGAATTTCAAAGGATGGCCGTGTTTTGGTTAGCATATTGTTTCAGAAAGTGCAAACTTGATGGATTCAGCTTTAAATGCAAACTGAATCAGATTTCACCCCACCCCCAATCACTATTGGACAAACATTGGTTCTGCCCCCACACACCCATCATTGGGATGGGAGAGAAAAACTGATTTGTGAAGCTGCCCTCCTGCCATCATTACACAACCATTCTGCGTGTGGGTGCCATTTGATTATTATTTTTAAAAAAAGATCAGTCCTGACAGTACAATTTTGGAATTTTTTCCCGCAAGTCCAGCGCGCTCCGATCTGTCGCACTCTGAACTCAGCTCTCATAAATCTTTCAGCAGAGATAAAACAAGCGAGCTTCCACGCTTTGAAGACGAAGCCAAGCAATTAGACATAGTCCTGTCCAAATTAGTCCAATGTAGCTTTATTGAAAAGCACAATCAAAGAAAGAAAACAGTTACGCAGCCAGGAGAAACTGCTGCCATCCTGCCTCCAGCTCCTGGCATCTGAGACTGGTACAATACATGGGAATTGCAAAAGTATTATAAAGAGAAGCTTCCATTCCCTCAGAAATGACCCCTCCCTTATCCCCTGTGTCGTAGGACGTATTTCGTAGCTGATAAGCCTGAAACCTAACACTATGCACATGGCAAAGAGCTCACCAAATGTGTTCAATATTACTTTAAGTGTATGCTACTTTGAATTATTTAAAAATGGCTTAGGAGTACATGAGAATAACACACCACACCTACCACAGATGTTGTCTCTCCATCCTTTCAAGTGGATGCCTCTTGCGGCACAATCTCTGGCATAGCCAGAGAAAATGCTACACAGAGCCTCTTTGCTCTTCTCAGCATTGCAAGTGTCGTAAATGCAGTTCTAAGTAATAAACGCAGAAGCAGATACAAGAGTCAGTGCTCAAAAGAAGCATCACATTCACCAACAGATAAATGACAGAATGAGAGCGGGCTCCTCTGTTCAAAGAAGTAGCATGGATTGCTTGTGTTTCTGCCTTGACCGCTTCTTTGCATGTATAAACAAGTTCTAACTTCGGAGGAAAGCTCTCTGTCAAAGAATGTCCATTTATGACACATATACATGACATTGCAAAGGGGAATTAATGCAGCTCTGTGACTGCAACATCCTCTTTTTCCTCAAGTAAATAATCAGGATATTTGATCCTGCAAGGTTGAAATCATATTCGAGAATTCACTTATCAAATCCTTTTTCTTTCTTTCTCTTCCTTTATTTCTTTTCCCCTTTTTATTGCTATAAGAAAATGATACAAAAAATACCCCCAAAAATGAAGAAAGAAAAAGGAGGAGATTCAGTCTTATTTCTTTGGCTCAGGCCTCATTTCCAAGAAATTCCTGTTACATTTCTTGTGATATAGGGAAAGCTGTTCACTGTTCCCAGACAGGCCACCAGAGGGCAACTGGTCACTATACCTACAGCTTATTCACCAGCTACTTGAGCTCTAAAGAGCTACACTTTCATAGTGTCAGAAGATGTGATGATGGCTCCACTGGCTTATTGCTTCTTACTCACAAAAGGTAGAACATCCCTGTGGCAAAATAGCTTACAGAGCTTCCATAATCTATTCAGCTTTATGTGAAGCAGACATGGGCAAGCTGAAACATAGCAACTACTCAGATTGTTGCCTATCTGATCAGAATGCACCTGACATTGTGCCAGATATGAGAGGAGATGTTTTAAAATAGGAATGAATCCATGCCTTACCTTGATATAAGGAGCTGGATCATTAACAGAATGGCACTCAGCAAATACCCCCTTTGCATCCAGCAGAAGAGCACACCAACGCTGCCCAAATTTTTCTATCAGAGAAAATGAGGATTCCCAAAGATTATTTACAAAATGGGAGCCATTCAAATGCCACACCGATGAGCGAAAATATCACCTGCATTTAACAAGGAGCTTGCAATTATCATTATCATTATTATTATTATTATCATCATCATCATCATCATCTGGGCTGCTTACAGCATATATAAAAACATAATCAAACATTAAGAAACAGAATACCTTATATAGACTATAAATAAACCAATAAGTTAATAGAAAATAAAATAATAATAATAATAATAATAATAATAATAATAGTTTACAGTTATGCCAAAATTAAAAGAGCCGCCAACCCCAACTAAACACTTAACCAACCCCAATGCAACAAAAACAAAACAGAGGAATTAAAACCATTTTAAACATTTTAAAACATTTTAGCCAGCAATGTCCCTCCAGGAACCTCTTTTGGTTGTTCAGGTTGAGTATGTGGCCTGCCAGCAATTTGTATTAGCTTATCACATATGTGTTTTTGAAAACACATTCTAATTTTGATCATTCATTTAGAAAATGAGGAAGCTACCCCATATACTCAGGCTAAAACTCCTAGGCATACACTTTTACTAGGGTGTAAGACAATGAACTAATCACGATTTAAATCTAAGTAAACATGAGTAGAGTTAGCCACAGCAAGGGGCAAATAAAAATTCCCTTCTGGTTATAGAATTAATTGTGGAAGCTTTCGCTTATATCCCGGTTTAACTTGCCAATTTTACCTTCTATTTTAATCAATGTTTTCTGGTTGTGGCATATTTTCATATATAGGGCTGTTGTTGGGGCTTTGTAAACCATCATGGAAACACTGTTGGAGAGTGGTACATAGGTCTGACAAATAGAAAAGTTAATAAAAATAGAGGAATGGCTGTCATTCCTCTCATGGTGGAAAACAAAGTGCTGCAGTTAGGGAAAGCATTAAATGAGGAGAAAATACAATACCTTTTTCTACATTTTTCTGACAGGGATCCTCAAAGCTGTCTTGAACATCAGCACAGCTGGCCATAGTTTTCCATGAGTTTCCAAACACTGCAGCAGAGTCTTCTACAATCCCACTGATGGTTTGAAAATCATCAGCCTGATCACTGTTGAAATTTCCACAAAGGCCTAGGTAGGTGGGGGAAGGTACAAGACAAAAATCCAGACAAAGTCTTTGAAACAGCCTATCTAACAAAACAAATTCAGGACCCTGTTACAGAGCAGAAAGAGAGCCTTGCTTGTAGGTAAAGAAAGGACAGACAAATGGGTGAAAACCAGATTTAGGCTCTGAAAGTCTAATGATCATGAATGGGATGTAGATCAAAATGCATGAATATAATAATATGTAAGGATCCTTGTGAAAGCTAGGTCCCATTATTTTAACTATAGTTAGAAGCAGGCCTCATACTGTACTAGACTGTACTAGAACAGATGTCGGTGGCATGATGAGTCAATCCCAGAATAAAGTAAACCTAACTGAGAGCACTTAATCATTGTAAGACTGCATTTTACAATGCAACAGTACAGTGGAGGAGGAAGGGGGTACGGGGGTGCGGGAGTGTGGTACAACCCGGGTGTCATCACTGGGGGGGTGGACTCACGAAACTTTTTAGGGGTGACGTGGTGGCTTAGGTGCCTGCAGGTTCCGTGCTGCCTGAAACGGCAGAGTGGGACTTGTGTCTGCCTACTGCCTCTCCCTCAGCTGCCCTACAGCTGAGGGGGAGGCTGTGGAGAGGCTCCAAGCATCAGAGAGGCTCACCCCACCCCCATGGGCAGCTTGACCCACCCCCATGGGCGGATCGCCCTGCCCCCGGCTGCAGGACATGCCCCTGCACCAGGCACCCAAACAGCTAGCTATGCCACTGCAACAGTAAAAACACGATAGCAAACTAAACACAGCACACATATGTGTTCATTGGTCTGCTCTCTCTTCTCTCTTCTCTCTCTCTCTCTCTCTCTCACACACACACACACACACACACACACACACGACAATTTAGCTGGTTGTTTCAGAGAGCCTGTTGCCCCCAATCCTGCATCTACCTACCCGGTATCACTTGAGGGTAGTAGTAGCAATGTTGGAGATGGCAACTGCATCCCTTTCCTCCATGGTCTCATCAATGACGATTCAGATACATGGGCAAACAAGGGGAGGGAGGCATTGACCAACCTACTTAACTCATTTCAGCAGCATCACACCTGACAGAATTCCATGGAAGCAATGTGCTGGGGATGTTTTGTCCCCAGAGACACTTTGTCTCCCCAGTTCCTTGATAATACTTCATATAACTTCATATGCTCTCCAGAGAACAGGAGAACCGGACATGTCAGACAAAAGCATGGAAACTAAGGAAAATATCACTGGCAAGATGTAGATTCTTGATATCAATTATTCCAAACATTCCAATATGAGACAAACATATCAAGATAGAACTAAATTTCTTTTGAATAAAAGGTCGCTTTAAGTAGCCTTATCCAGAGGTGGGTGACCTGCTTGGCTTCCAGATGTTGTTGAACTCCAGCTCTCATCATCCCTACTCAGCCAGAGCAAAGGTCAGGACTGATAAGAGTTGTGGAAAGCTCCAGGTTCCCCATCCCTGCTCTAGACATTTGTGATGTCCGTTTATCCTTGAGAAAGTTTGCAAATATTTCATGAAATCAGAGCATCTCAAGGTACTTTTTGCAATCTACTAAAAGAAGTAGGAGTTAATGCGAGGGGAAATAAATACTATACCAGAAGTATGGTTTTGATAAGTTTCATCCACTGTTATGAAGATCTGCATAATGAGTTTCAATTGCACTTGAATTTGGACCCGTGAAGAAGTCAGGATGTTGACATAGAATGTAGATGGTCTGAAGAGTGTGACGCCATCTAATAAAAAAACCAGAACATGCCTTCAGCTAAAAACAACACCCAAGTAGGAGCAACCACCATACAGGTACATAAGTTTCATCGGAAATTTGGAGTGAAACTGAATACTGACCTTTAGTTACAGGCAATACCGCAATGGCATTATTGACATAGACATCTCCAGTGGAACAGACTCTTATGCTCTGCAAAGAAAGGAAAAATAAATGCATGAACATTGACGAAACACTTAGCAATCCAAATCCAGGATCTGCCAGAAGTGGAGTTTGAAATAGGCGAGTCTTTGGCTAAACTGATTCAGCCAGAGATATGTTGGTGTAAGTCTCCACCCCAGCTCATCTAGGGCTGAGTCGAGGCCAGGATAAGTTCTCAAAAAGGGATGTTCCGGGAAAGCGGCAGGGGCAGGATGGCACAAGGGGAGACTTAGCCCTATTCCAAACTCTATTCAGCTTGGTGATATGACCGACAAATCCAGTGGAAGTTTCCTGCAGAAAGGGTGGCATACATCAAGAAGGCTCATTTTCCTTCTTCTGGGCTCAGACCAACTCAGCCAGCAGTAGGCCCACTCCTGAACAGAGTGTAGAATAGGGTAATTATCCCAGTATACCGTAATTTACTCCAGTGTCTTTCTTGAGTTCGGATTGTTCTGCATTTCTGACAGGTGGTGGCAGCACTTCTAGGAATAACTATAACAACTTACAAGGGCTCCTAAAGTGATTAAAGCATTCTTCAGACAAGTCATAGTGTTGGAAGCACCACATTGAACAATCTCTCCAATGACCACAAAGGAACCATCTGTGTCCTGAAAATGAAGAGGGAAATACACCATTAATGCAGTGGATGTGGCCAGCAACCAGGGTGTAGGTTCATCTGACACATTGCAAATCTTTTGTAGAGGAGATGGGCAGTGGATGCTGAACACTGTCTATATGGCCTCTTTCCCCCCTGCCTAACATGGAGTCAGTGCTGTTATAATAACATGGGAAAGTTTTGCACATGCCTTCTTGCAAGACAGACAAACTGGGAAAAGCTAACATTTTTCCTGCATATTTTCTCAGATGTAGAACCTTCCAATGCTCTCAATTTAGACAGATTAGACACAGGTGTGACTTTCAGCACATATGTAGGACATAATATTGAGTACTGCCTAAGTCCTAAGTCCTGTGTATTATTCTCAAGTTTGTGATTCAGGTGCAGAGAAATCACATTTTCCTCAGACTCAAAGGAGAAGAAATGAGTTAGTTGCAACAGCAAATACAATGCAGAATATGGCTGTATGAACGTGAAAGGCCCCAATTGGTTAGTGCTCATTTACAATTGCAAAAGGCTACATTTACAATACGGTTCATCAGTCTCCTTGAACAAAGCATTTAACGAGACACTTAATTTGATGTATCTTATGCAACCTCAGTGCACTACTGTTGGTGTCTATTTGCTGCTTCTAAAAGGTCTCAAACAATTTTAAATAAACCCCTACCTTAGCTAATACATAGTTGCAGTTGCCATGGAAAACGAATTGCTTCTTATCAAATGTTGTTATGTGGAATCCACCTTCTATTTTACAGTTTCCAGAACAAGGCAGTGATATGCAGGACCATTTTCCACTCATGCAAGTACTACAAGACCGAAAGAGTAGCTTAATCCTCAATAACAATAGTACAGAAAACACATGTGACCAGCCCTGAACATTTTCCAGAACATTTTCATGACCATGGGGTCACGAAGAGTCGGACACAACTAAACAACTAAACAGCAACATATATTATGTAGTCAGCTTCTCAGCTCAATGCACTTTAAAGCACAGCAGCTCTTTTCCTCTCCAATGCTGACTGAAACAGCATGGAATATGGGCCAGGAGTGGAAAGTAGGGATTGCTGTTTGGTCAACCAGTGGTGTCCAAAAAATTTTCAAAGAGGGCCAGATTTGAAGAAGTGAACGGTCTTGAGGGCCGACCAAAGGGTCGACCAAGACTGTTAACCTTTTTTTTAGGGTTGAAGTTGTTGAACGTTTTTTTTTTAGGATTTTACCCTAGGAAATAAACTGCCACAGGGGCCGCATTAAACTGACCGGCGGGCCGCATTAGGCCCCCGAAACGGACTTTGGGCATGCCTGGTCAAGATGCTTTGCTGCCATGTAATTCTTCCTGCTCTCTCTCCAGTCAGCTGGAGCTGAGCTGAACTTTCTAAGATGACTTTTTTATTGAGAACGTTTCTATGGTTTTTCACCCCAGTAAATGTGTGTGGGGGGGTGCATTTTAGATGCAATGGCCTTGGATTTGTTGCATTTCAAAGTTTTGGTTCTGAACTTCCGAAAGAGAATCTCCTCCAGCAGCTGACTTAGATTTTAGCATAGAATAACCAGTTTTCCCAGTTCTCCCTCAAGCTGATACATCATTATTAGCAAGGTTTTAACAGTACCAGTTTTGGCAGGGGATGGCGTAGGTGTCCCCAGCTGCATAGACTTTGCCTTGAAAGGTGCAGGGGCAGCTGCCAATTGGGATGCATTTTTTGCCCTTGATGTCATCGAGAATGCTTCCTGTTCAAACACAGCGCTTAGTTATGCTTAGAAGGGAGAAAATAAATGCTACACATAATTTTATTATTGGTAGGAAATATGTGAACGTTTGTGTACTTGTTAGCAGACATCACTTAATAATATGATGAAAAACAAAACAAGCAATGTTATTGGTCCACACTGCATAAAATGGCCATATTCAGTGACCTGTTTCATAGGACTGTTGACAGGATGCACAAGGAAAGTTTGGAAAACTACTTTGCTCAGTTAAAATGCCGTGCAAATTATGGATAATAGATCAGGCCAATTTTCTACCTTTAGGACAAAAGCATCCATCAGTACATGGGGCTTTACATATTTTGCTCCTTTCTGGGTTGAAGCAGGTATCAGTACAGGGGTTTCCACATTCTGCATATTCCAGGTTGTTTGGACATTTCAGGACTACAAACCCAAGCAAAGTAAAAATAATGTTATTGACAGTTTTCAAATTAATAATATGATTTTTAAAATAAATAGCATACTTCTAGTTCCAGTCATTCTTTCCATTCTTATGACGAACTTAGGTTAGATGTCATTTATTGAAAATGTTTTGAGGTTGTACCATTTTTACAAGATTCCAAAGCATACCAAAGTATTTCCCTAAGCCTTGAATCAACAGGCACAAACCACAGCTGAATTGTAATAAGCAGACCCCATTCACTTTAGTAAGGATAGTTAATTAGAGGTTCTGATATAAAGTGCAGAAACTCTGGTTCCAAAGTAGAAAACAATTGGGGAAAGTACTAGGGCAGGATACTGGCAGAAGGGGAACTTGGGGAGTACGTGTTCCTTTCTGCTCCAAATGTTGGGGAAGATCAATGTATGTGTTGTAGGGAGAAATTGAATTCAGTTTGTATTAAAAGCTGAATTTAGCAAATTTGCACTTTCCAAAACAACACAAAAACCAAAACACAGCCATTCTTTGACATTCACAGTTGTCCAGTTTTTGCGATGCAGCTCTCCAACCAAGCAAAACTACATGAATTAGGGGAAAGCATGGATAAGAATGAATTAGTGAAAGATAATATTAAAATGCATATCATTGGGAAAAAATGTCAGCAAAAATGTGTAGTCAAAACTGCATGCAAAAATGTGAAATCCTCACCCAAATGCTGGTGAATTTTCAAGAGAATTCTTGTTGTTTTTAAAGGAAAACATGAAAAATGTTTCAGAAGAGCAGAGAACTGAATTTAAGATTGGAAAAATGAGAAACGGAGAGAACAAAAATCAACAGAATCTTCCATCCCTATCTTCAGATGGGTATTATCCACATTTGAGCCTATGAATTAGTCACGCTTTTGGACAGCAACACCTGATGGCAGCCATTTCAGGGTGGGGGTTGAAGTTAAGGTTTCATTAAAAGGATGGCTATATAAAGCTGAAAACCTATCCACCCAAGCTCCGCTGACTAAAGTAGGACTTACTTCTGAGTGCACTAAATATCTAGGTTGCCACTCTTGAATATTATGCCCAGGGATACTCCTACCAATCTCCTCAGGCAGCAGCAGTGTCATACTCCCTGAGCCATTCCTCTCTGTTGACCAGCTGCGCTGTGTATGCCACAGGTCTTTTACACCCCTTCAACTAGCCTACTGCTGTCAGATGCACTAGAGCAGAGGTGGCCAACTCCCAAGTGGCTGCGATCTACTCACAGAGTTAAAAACTGGCAGTGATCTACCCCCTTTTTGGGGAGTTCAGGTCAAAGTTGTTGAGGGGTTTTTTTAGGAATGAAAGCCCTGTTTTGGGGGTTTCAGGTGAAAGAGTTGTTGAGCTCTTTTTAAGGGAGGAGGAAAGCCCCGTTTTGGGGGGGTGCAGGGAGAAAATGTTGAGCTTTTTTTAGGCGAACCAAAGTTGTTGAGCTTCTATGGGGGGAGCCAGTGATCTACCACAGACGTCCAGTGATCTACCGGTAGATCACGATCTACATGTTGGATGTGCCTGCACTAGAGGATACTATTCTGTTGCCTACGCTGAAGTAAAATTCAGCTCCCAGTCCGGTCCACTTCTGTACATGGCATGTGGGGTGCAGCAGAATCTGGTCCTCAGCTAGCAGGATATCATAGGCTCACCCTGGATATGCTAGTCCTGCACTTTAGTTCCTGTGATAATGAAAAAATGCCTGAAGAGGAGAAAAGGGCCATTGTGACCTCATGCTGATGTTGCCTACTTCATGAAGAAAGACTAACCATTGTGACTTCATACTGCTACTGCCTGTTTGGGAAAGAGAAACCGGTTATTAGGAACTCCTTCTGATAACCTATTTGTTGTTAAGCTGACAGAGTTTGGACATTATCGAATTTAAGCTGTTCCTATTAGTATAATGAACCCATATCTGCTTGGGACAACTCTATGTAAAGAATCACATTACATAATATTCATCCACCTTACCACTTTGATTGTGAAACTTTCACTTTTACAAGTGCCACATAATCTTCGTTCTACACGAATCTATCTTTCAGTGTGGCAGCAGCTATACTCTGAAACTCCCTGCCCATTAATATTAGGCTGCCATATTTGCTGCATTGTTTTCAGCACCTGATAAATCCATTTTTTTGTTTTTGTTTAGGCAAGTCTACTCAGACATGCAATTTTAACATGTTGTTTCAGTGTGTGTGTGTGTGTGTGTGTGTGTGTGTGTGTGTGCTGTTAAATAAATTAAATATATATCTTTCTTTACTTACAACAGAGTTCCTTGGACCGCCATTTTCCAGGGTCTCCACCTTTGTGGACACAGTCCCGGGAGTACTGACTGAGAGTGCTGCATACACAGCTGGCAACCAGGTCAGAATGAGAAGTTTTCTCAGAACAGCTGCACATATCTTGAATACAGATGGCTAGATAATCATCAGTATCAACCACCCTCTTACAATTCCCAAAGTGGGACAGGGCCTCCTTGCACTTAGATTTCTGTCAAAGAGAGAAAGTGGTGGGGAGAGAGGGGGAGATTGGAGATCTTACATGTACAGCATCAGTACCATAAAATTACTGACTTCTGTGGGGTTGCTTTGATACTTAACATGTGAGGTTCTGGCTCCCTGATCAAAGTATGTGTATCTGCTACTGAGAACACTGTCACCTCTGTTATCTTCATTGAAGGGGGAAGTTCCATGTATATAGCTTTATGCATGTGTGGAGCAATTACTTCCACTAAAGTGAATAGGGAAACATTTGCAGTGAGGAGCTGCCCCCCTTAGAGTGATCAAATGGAAAGCAGGGCAGGGTTCATATACCATGAACTTACGTATCTATTTTTGCATTTATCTTGCTGTTGAGAGTTGTCTTGCTGCTTTCTTTTGTCTCCAATTACATCAGAACACTTCTCTGTTGGATCATCTACTTTCTGAAGGTTTCCAAACTGCCATGGGAATAGTGGATATCCTGTAAAACCCCACCAGTAATAGGACTTTATTGTGCAGGGTCAATGTGCGGGTTTAGGATTACAGCTTTACTCTCAGTTTTGAGCCCAGCAATCGCCCATCCATGCTTTGAAGCATATAGTTTGTACCGTTATAGTTTAATTTATTTTTACAAATGAAGAAACAAGCAAATAGTTGCATCTGCACTCACAGTGTGTACAATTGCTCTGCATAAAGAGAAATAAGGAAGCAGGCATTTATCTTCCAGTCAGCCTGTACATAGAAGGTATTGTTTAGAATGCCAAGAGAAATACCTTATTACATGTGAAATAAGAGTTCTGAGTGACAAATTCACATCCTCCTTTGTTTAGTTCAGATATCAGCCCAGATTCACTCAATATTTCACCCTTGGCTACCTTACCAAGGACAGTGATTAGATTTTACCCCACATGTATGTACAGGAGATTGTGTGGTGGGCTAGGACTTTTGAGTCTTTGGCTCAGATCTCCACTCAGCTATATATCTCACTGCTGGGGCCAATCACGATCTCTGTTGTCTTGAGGGTAAAATGGGGAAATATTTCCACAAACCCAACCACAATTCCTGAGATTTGAAAATGGTTAGGATACAAATGTGATGGTTTCTATTGTTATTATTATTATTATTATTATTATTATTATTTGTCAGTTATATATATAAAAAGTCCTACCCTGCAGGAATAAATCGTTTTTGTCATTGCTGTCATAGTTCCCACACAAACCACATGTTTTCCCTTTGTAAGTATCTTCTAAATACAGCTAAGAAAAAATAGGCAAAAAGACAAACAATTTAAACACACATATATACGGATACCTTCATAACTATAATGCATAGTACTGTCATGAGGTCTCAGCTTGAGCTGCCCTCCAGATAGAACTATATCTCCCATCAACCCCAGCCAGCATGGACAGTGGTCAGGGGTGAAGGGAGATGTAGTCCACAACATCTGGAGGACACCATGATGGCTTCCCCATTGGAAACTGAGCACAATTGCTGCAGTGGTATTACCACACAGAGGCTAGTATTTACTCCATTGAATTCTCTTTCTGAACATGGAATTAAATACCCCTCTTATTTATTTTTAAACAATATATATACTTTTTAAAAAAGCAAGGGGAAATGAAATGACTGTGCCACAATTTGGCCATAATTAGTGAATTTTTAAGCACACAAGCTGGTGTTGGATTTTGTGGCTTCCTATTCTAGTGATAAAGTCAGAGATACCAACTAAAACTCTGCCATCTTCCTGACATTCTCCACAGTAGAACCAGAAAAGAGTTGTGTGATTGTCTCACTCCAAACATAATTCCATGGCTCACAAAATGATTATTTATATAAAGGAATTAGCTTTATGTGTATCCCCTTTGTTCATAATATTGCTAGAAGATGGCAGTGTGCAAAGACTGTGGCTACTCAACACATTTTACATGTATTAAAATTCACTAAAACAAAACCAACTAACTGGAGCTTCATACTAGGAGAGTGTCACCCCAGTTCCACTTGAGAGTCAGGCCTAGTTTGGAGGTAATTAGGAAATAAGGATAAATGTCTTCTACTAGGACACTCTTCAGACTGAAGGGCAGAAGAATCCTAAAAGAAAGAAAAAGAGGAAAACTAAAAAAAACACCAAATGAACAAGCACCCTAGTTATCTCATGATCAAAGATATCCCCAACCCGACCTATTAATTAAGCTCCATGGCCATTTCTCAGCTTTGATCTCTCCCCTCTCAGACAACCCTTCAGACAACCAAGAAGGACAGATGGGAAGGATGGGAAGCAGAGGTTGGCTGTGCCCATATACTTCTGTTTTGGCCAGGTCCCACGTGTGTGTGTGTGTGTGTGTGTGTGTGTGTGTGTGTGTGAGAGAGAGAGAGAGAGAGAGAGAGAGAGAGAGAGAGAGAGCTCACATACTGTTGTTGCTGTCTTTTCAGTGAGAGACGGACCAATATGTCCTGATATGCACCCATATGCACCAATATGTACCATACTGATAGTGCTTGGCTGAAGGACACAGAGTGGCACTTGTGACCTCATGCTGATGCTGCCTGCCGGGCTGCCTGCATGTCAGAGACCATCCATTGTGAGCTCATGTTGATGACTGCTGCCTGAAGAAGCATGCAAGCTCCTGATGTTGGTCCTGAGTGTAGGAAATCACCCTAATCTGGGGCCACCACTGTATGACATTTCTCAGCATTGGCTATCTGATTTCAGACCCAAGAAAACACTGTTCCTGGTACACAAGAGCATTCATGAGAAAACAGAAGACTACCAACAGATGTTGAGCCAACTCACATCTTCCCATCTACTGTGATGCCTGATTCTTTGACCTCCAGAAGCACTCCATCTATAGTGGCCGTGAAATAGATGGCAGTCCCCTTCTTGATGCTCCTCATTATCTGGATACTGAAGTCCTGATGACTGTCTTTGCAGTGTGAAGCAAAAACATACCGGCAAGTTCCAGTGAAGTCAAATTTTGCATGGTCAAATGTCTGAAAGTGGAAATTACCCCAAGTAGAACATTCACTTGTGGTGACAGCAGGACGCTGAACTGCAGAGAAAATAAGAATGGTGGCAATGATAAAATGCCCTGCAAACATTCACTGGCACCATATGCCTGGCACCATAGTTACATTTCTTTAGGTGTGAGGGGGAAACGTTCCTTTTTCGTCATGCCTTTGGCTTTTAATTATCCATAGCCTCTGTGAGTGGGTGGGATGTTTTAAGCTAGTTTAAAAACAAAAAAAAGAACTGTCTTTAGATTTTTCTTTGTTTTCTTTTATCCTGGTTTTAATGTATCTGGTTGCTTGTTTTTACTGTAAGTTGCTTCAAGTTACTTAGGTTAAAAATGACCAATAAGTTTAATTAATTAAACAGAGTCTGAACTTTTTGAGGGAGAGGGTGAAATGAACAACATGGATCTTCAACACGGGCAGACATGTATGTGTCCATCATGCTTTTGAACATCTCTCTTCCTGGCTGAGTTGGGTCATTGGGAGCACAGAGCAATCTTGTGGGGCTCTTGTAAGATCTTCTCAGAAGCTGCATGACCCTGGTAAGTGAGGCTTTAGCAGGGGCGTCAAGAGGGGGTGGGTGGCATGCATGCAGGGCACCACCTTCCCATTTAGCCTCAGGCAGCGAAATGGGATGGGCTGCCCCTGGGTCAATAATAATTTGTTTTCAGTGGCACTTGGTTGCAGTTGGGTGATCTAGTCCCATTGATTTCAATGAGACTTAAATGAGCCTAGCCTTCTCTCGATTAGACCCAAATTCTTCAGGATTAGGTTGCCCAACACAGCCAGTGGGCATGCTTTGTGACATGCTAGAGAGGGTTCTATTTCAGTGAATTTTTCATATTTTAATAGACGGGCTGCTTTTGGGTTACGGTCTTATTTGCCAACCTAGCAAGCAGCAGTGGGGGGTGGGGCACAGAGAGGACAGAGGACATGGCCTTGTAACATACTGATGTGACACTTGTAGGAAATACCAAGAAAGAAGGCTATCACAGTTCACATCACTTCTTTCCTATTAAGTGAACTTTGCAGTATTATGAAATACCTTGGAATTTGTTAAAGATTTATTTCCTCCCCATAACACAGAATTCTAAATTATGCTGAAGTGCCTGGGAGTCTTCATAGAAACAAGGGTCCCAGGAATTGTGACAGATAAATGACAGTGGCTCTGTACTTTTTAAAGCACTTTGTGTAATATATATAAAGAGTTTGTTGCCAGTACTGAGTTTATAGATATCAGCCCAACATTGACTTCTGATTTTAAGTCAGTATTAAATAAAGCTGACCTAAAGCTAACTATTTTTCATGGATATCTTAGTCTTCCTTTTTTCAACTGGCCATTCCATATGATATAATTTTATGTAATTAATGACATTGTATTTTCTCATTGTTTGCCAAGTCACCTGTGAAGACAGAGAACTGTAGAAAGGCAGTTATGGTGTATTGAACCAATCATGTTTCCACTTACAGCACTCCATTCTCAAGATTTACATTTATTTTACTAAATATGTGACATTGTTTTCTAAAAAAATTAAAAAAATTTAAATGACTACACTATCTTGCAGTAAAGGTAAAGGGACCCCTGACCATTAGGTCCAGTCGCGAACGACTCCGGGGTTGCGACGCTCATCACGCTTTACAGGCCGAGGGAGTCGGCGTTTGTCTGTAGACAGCTTCCGGGTCATGTGGTCAACATGACTAAGCCGCTTCTAGTGAACCAGAGCAGTGCACAAAAACGCCGTTTACCTTCCTGCCAGAGCGGTACCTATTTATTTACTTGCACTTTGACGTGCTTTCGAACTGTTAGGTTGGCAGGAGCCGGGACTGAGCAACAGGAGCTCACCCCGTTGTGGGGATTCGAACTGCCGAACTTCTGATCGGCAAGCCCTAGGCTCTGTGGTTTAACCCACAGCGCCACCCGCGCCGTGCAGTATAAATTATCTAAACCAAGTCTCTTCTTAGTACTCATAGGATAGCTAGTGAAGAGACATTCAAGGACAAAAGGTAGGGTGCATGTGTATTGCTTAGTGTTTTACCTCTATCTGTGTACTCTATGCAACTAGAAACATAGGGTGGAATTCAACAACACACTAATATGATATCCCTGTCAATGCAACCACTTCTGTTTGCCAGACAAAATTATCTCCCCTCTCCCTGCCCCCACTGTGTGTTGTTCTGGAGGTTCTCTCAAACTCCATAACAGATTGGGGGAAGGCATGTTGCCACATGGGGGAGACAAGGGGGAAGCCTCATTGAACTATTGGGAGTTACTGTGCTGGCTTCCACTAGTGCAGCAAGTTAGTTGAATCTGGCCTTAAGGGTATAACTGAACAATAGCTGAGCACTTTTACATGCACTAATATATAAAAAAGGGATAAACAAGTGCTTAATTTTTCTAACTGAAATTAATTGAATTTGCCTAAACTTGTGGGTTGTTAGATTATGCCTGTAGTTATTTCATTTGCTTACATGAAGATCAGATCAGACATATAACAATGGAATATAATTAGTAGTAGACTTTTCTTACCTATCTGCACCAAAGTTTTGCCCTCGCAGCAACTGCAGAGTAAGAATAAAATCCATAACTGTACTCCCTTCTTCATTCCCATTATCCTATACAAGGTGGCAAACTGAAAAATATCTGCCAGGACAGGATTTCTTTCTTGAGTTTAGAGACACGTTTATATGGTACAATTATTTTGGCATTAAAAAAGTGGAGCCGTAAGATTTCCTCCTTGCTAATTCATGAGGACTGAAAGAGAGCAATTTTTTTCCTCTCAGATATAAAATGACAAAAGGCATTTGGTTCCTGGATTCTATAATCTCAAATTTAATCTTTGAATCTCAGGTTTATTCAAGCTTGGAACTGATCCAACTCTAGGCAGGTGCCAGGAAGAAATTCTTTGCTGGGTAAAACAGAGTTTTGATCTCTATGAAAGGCTCCCCAGGCTCCCCATCTCAGTGGGGTGGGTTCCTGTGGGCCTGGGATCTCGTGAAATCTGCCTCTAGGTATTAGTGCATGCTCCCAATTTCCTGGGTCAAGTCGGTCAGTATTTTTACTCTGTGAGAAGGAAGTTCCCATGGTCATGGATAGACTTTTCTCTCTTCTATTAGTTTCGCTTCTCTTGCTTCTCAGGTAGGAGAGGAAGGTGGCCAGCAAGTTACTTTTAAGCTATCTCCTTGGCCTTTGAAACTTTTCTCCTTCCAGACTAAAAATAGTGAGCCTCTTGACCCAACATACTGTGACTGTGGTAAATGCCTTCAATGCACACCTTAGGTGATCCAGGCCTAAAGGACTGGGGCAGTCCACAGAGCATTTGACAGTTGGCAAACTTCTTTTTACCCAGCTGGAAAGGATTTCTTAGCACCTGACCGGAAGTGGAAGAGTCCTGAACCTTAATAATCAAAATACGGCCCTACACCAGGGGTTATGAACTGTCTTTAGTCCACGAGCTTCATTCCCTCAGCAACCTCTTGGGGCCTCTTTACACAGCCAGCAAGCACATAGACAGTGGTGCTGGGGCTAGCCAGTGGAGCCCACAGCCCCCTCATGTTTATGAAGCCTCCTAATATCAGTATTGCTTGATCATCATCTTCTTCTTTGGTGATCACTCATAGCCAAGTAAGATTGTCTTCCATAAACACGGTTTTAACAATGAGTCCGTAAGTGACTGTGGAGGCCAATTCTGGATCCACAGTGGGGACATTGGTTTCCGGGCGGGAGTTGATCAGTTTCCAGGCAGGAGTTGATCATAGCACATCCTTGATAACAGCTTTTCCCTTTTGCTTGTAGGACAATGGATCGAGAAAAGCTTATCTGAACTTATACATGCTCAGGCTATCTCCAAATGTTTGTGCAGTGCTTGACGCCTACATGCGAGAGCCTGCATCATTTACATATAATTACAGTGGTACCTCTGGTTAAGTACTTAATTCGTTCCAGAGGTCCGTTCTTAACCTGAAACTGTTCTTAACCTGAAGCACCACTTTAGCTAATGGGGCCTCCCGCTGCCGCTACGCCGCCAGAGCACAATTTCTGTTCTTATCCTGAAGCAAAGTTCTTAACCTGAAGCATTATTTCTGGATTAGCAGAGTATGTAACCTGAAGCGTATGTAACCTGAGGTACCACTGTACTGTGCTTTTCAGTTTAGGAATTGCAGTAATTATCACCATCCCTGGAATTTCCTATAATCAACAGCGTCTGAATTGACACTATGACAGAGAACTATTACCAATGACATTTCATAAATGTCTTTGCCCTGTAGACCGACATGTCAAAATTTATGACTTTTCACCTCTGGCCTACAAACCAGTTAAGCTATAAATCCCATTTGTCACAGAGCTATGGTCTTTGGAACAACATTTTTCATGGATCATTTGCCACAGAGCAGTGTTTGGTTTTGGTTACTGCACAGCTTAAAAATTAACTGTATGATTTACCTCATGAAGGCGGTAAATTGGAGCTGATTCACCACACCTAAAAAACAGTAGGAGTTATGAAGGTACTGCTTCTGTTACAAGAAGTCTGTGGTTGTTGGTTAACTTTTGATACATACATAAGGAAAGGAAACACAGCTCTCCAAACACAGAATAACAGCTTTAAAGCCTGCCACAATAATATCCACAGTGGGGTCACGGTTTCTCATATGGATTTTATCAGTGTTGTTGCAGCACAAGTCTGTATGCTATAGCCTGCTGATTGCAACCTCGAACATGCCACTAGGATAGCATCATCTGATGACATATACAGAAATACTGTGTTGAAAATCTGTTGGTTGTGCCATTAGACCTCCCTCCAAGAGGGCTGTGCCATGACAGTAGTCTGAAGTGATCCAGGAACTGTGAACTTAAAGTCACTGGACACAGGACAATAGTCAGGACTGAAGGGGAAACTAGGTGGTAGGAACAAGGAGAAAACCAGAAGTCATGACGAAACGATAACCAATGATACAGAAACATGCTTCTCAAGCAAGGCTCAGTTTGAACAGGAAGCCCTTTATACACCTTTCCTCTGATAAGGATTCATTAGTCAACCTGGATGAGTGGAGTCAGTTCAGTACAGGAAGGTTCTTCAATGAGAACATTGCCGCCTGCAGTTCAGTGGTTCACCACATGAGGCTGTCACACACAAATTCCAGCAACTCGTGTCAGAAACTAGCACTTCCCTCAACTTCTGCTTTTTTAATCCCCTCCCAGATCTCCAATGACCTCGGTATACCAGACTCCAGAGCTCTCTTGCTGCCATTGCTCAACATTCTGTAAGTGTGTATGAGTGTGTTCTGTGAAGTCTTAAGTGGGCCATTGTAAGCTGATTAATAGGGCCTCTGCATGAGAATCTCCCCTTTGCCTTTCATTGGGTTAACAGCTCTGATGTCATAAATAGGCCACATCACCTTGGGGTAGGTAGTTTAATGTTACAAATCTAAATGGCTTTCAAAGTGGAAATCCAGGGTTAACGTGTAATGCTTGTTAAATCTAAGAAATATTGGCTATATGCCATGATTTCAAAGGATATTTTGCTAGTTGAAATCTTTGTCTTGTGTCTGACCCATTTATTAGAAAGCTCTTGGACATGAGTAGACTGCACCTACTACTTATGGTATGTGATTATCACATTCACGGCTCATAAATTGCAAACGGCTAATTATTTTCTGTGCTGTCATACTGTGTCTCCACAAGTGAATTTGAAATGAGTTAATTTAAAGTGTTTTCTTGGACGGTTGCTGACACTGACAAACTTATTCATTGCTGCACCATGCTATGTGCATCTCAGATTTCAATTTTGTTATGTATACTTCTAGATAATTGAATTTTGCAGGCAATATTGAAAAAAATACATTCAAAGTACAATCCCATGCAAGTCCTTGTCTTTGTTTTTAAACTGAAACTCCACACCTTTTTACATGTTCGGCCATAGACTGCCCTGTAGTGGAGAAAACCATGACTTGCAATACCACCAAAACCCTGTTTAAGAATGTGATTGCAACTATCCTTAAATTTCTTTTAAAATTAAAAAAGAGGAAGTGTAAAAATTCTAGATAGTTATGATAAGGAAAAATCTTCAATATAACTTTTGTTCAGGATGCCCCATGGCATACATGATGTAAATAAATAACAACAGTAATAGTTTAATAAAAAAATTCCTTCCAGGAGCACCTTAGAGACCAACTAAGTTTGTTATTGGTATGAACTTTCGTGTGCATGCACACTTCTTCAGATACGTATCTGAAGGATTTTTTTAATTTTGTTTTGACTATGGCAGACCAACACGGCTACCTACCTGTAACTGGAACTATGGAAGGCACCACATTAAGCCGCATGAAATAGTTTAATAGCCATTGATGTTTCACTTTTATTCCAAAAAAGCTACCGGTATGCCTAACTACTATGGTTTAGTATGGACATTGAGTGAATCAGCTGATATTTTGGAACATCTTATATTTTGGAACATATACATCTTAAAATAATTTCCAACCCCAAAAGGAAAGCTTGGAGCTTAGAAATCTTGGCTTGATGAAGCTCCATAACTCTTGGTATCCAGTGCCCAGTCTGGCTCTTTTATCCTTGCAGGATGCTTTCAGTCAGTCTTTTGGGTTTTCTACAGGTTACCTTATCCCTATGGTCGTTTGTTCACATCATTGTTGTTTTTAAGTCAACAAATGATAATGTAATTAATGATTTTTTAAACATTGTTTTGGCATTTCCTTTATACTGAGATGAATGTATGTTATGACTTACGTTGAATAGCAGTCTGCAAGATGAATAGCAGTATTTGGCTGAAACTGAACTGCAGCAGAATGGAAACAGAGCTGGCTGTGACAGAAATCACTGTCTTCTTATATCTAGTGATTAGACACAAATCATAGGCAGCCAGGCAGTTGGAAATGCAGGGCTGGATTGAGAGGGAAAGTTCTAGGGGAAAGCTAGTTATCATCAGCATATAGCTGCTACTGAACTCCATAAAAGTTTGATGAAGCCACCCAGGGACTTTGAAAATAATGAAAATACCAGGGAACTAAACCCATAGACCACAAATGGCGCATTGACAGGCCATTTGTTGTTTTGGAAAATGAATAGATTTTGCCATTTTCTCTTGGAAATCCTAAAGCAAAGCTCTTGCTCACATAGGCTTAGGAAATCCAAGAGTGCAGTTATTTACCAACAAAACTGGATGCATAGACTTCAGCTTTTAAATGTGCTTTTAATTATTTAAAGCAGAAAAGAAAAGGATTCAAAAGTCCAAAACATAAAACTTTGTTACACACAGGGAAAAAGGACTTGCACTTTTTTTTTTGTTTAACACAAATAAATAAAGTGATCATAAGGGGAAACAGTCAAAGAGGGCACAGATTTAAGAGGCCTGTGGAAAGCAAGGGCAAGCACAGAATTATTTTTGAAAAATGAAACCATGGGTTGTCTCTGTATAACTTTTCTTTTCACTTGTAACCTGTTGATTAGCTCATTATATTCCCATCCTTCTCTTCGCCGAACCAATGGCCCTCCTGACACGAACCACGGCATTCTGTTCATCTTCCTGGAAGTCTTCCCTTCTTTCTTCTTCTGTGCTCTTCTGGGACTCGTTTGATGAGTGTGAACTGTTGCAATCGGTGTTGAGACACCCGCAAGATTCCACCTGAAGGTACTTGTGTTTCTTGTTCTTCCCATCAGGGCACAGCAGTGTTATCTCCTTTTGGGATACTTGTGACTCCCTGCAGCAAGTGCACTTGTGTTCCATGGAGTTGGCTTCAGCAGAGTATCTGTTTTGGTAGCACAAGAAGGTGAAAAAGAGTTACTCTGTGCCACAGATTGAAATTATGAGCAATTTTAGTGGTGGGTGATATTAGGAGAAACTCATGTTTGCTCAGCTCATTTGCTAAATGACAAGATTCCGGTATTTTCACATAATATTGAATCAAGGATGATGCACTTTAAATAATGTGCTGTCTCTAATTATACCACCATAGCTAGTTGGTTATTCTGGGTTTTGTTTTTTTAAGATGGAGGATCAAGAGACCAAAGTACCAGACCCTCCAAGTGTCCCTATTTTCCAGGGACGTCCCTGATTTAGAGAAGCCATCCCGGTTTTTTATTTGATCCCAGAATGTCCCACTTTTCCCTAGGATGCTCCTATTTTCATTGGGTAAGTGTTGAGGGTATGAAGTATTGAAGTCAAATTGGCTCTCACAGTAGAAAATAAGTTTTGATGTTGGTGCAGCATAGCAGCTAAAAGATTGGGTTGCAGTCCTATACATATTTACCAATTATAGATGGAGGAGAAATTTGATTCAGTGTGCATTTTAAAGCCAAATCTTTCAAATTCACACTTTGTGAAACAACATGTGAACCAAAACATACCTACTCTTCAAAATACGAATTGATCTGGTTTTTTTGTGCATAAAAGTGAAGATATTAATGAAAACATACAGAAATGCATTATGTTAGGAGAAATTACTTGCAAAAAAACCACACATTAGTAAATTTGATTACATTGCTAAATTTGAATAATTAAGCTCAGAAAATATTGGGATTGCTTTGTATACAAATGGGTATAAATGCATTGCAGGATCTTATTGTAATTTGGCATTACATACATTGAGGAAGTTCCACAATGTCCTTCACACTCAGCCACAGTGACCATGTTTTCTGAACGGCAACCATCATGAACAATATAGTCCTTCGTTTCAGAGAGAGAGCATGGTGGCATTGGTACTGGGTTCTCTTTGGGCTTGCCTGCAGGATAAAATGTTTTAAAAGACCTTTATTCAAATGTTTTCAGGAACATCAAGCTTTTTTGCTCATCTGGACTGAGTCACGAGTAGCACCAAATTACTTGCATGCCATAGTATGTAGCTATTCAAGAAATGTAAAAGTTCAGCCAATATTTAGCCCTAAATGCATTTTGGTAACACAACTGACACAAAAATCCTTTATAAGTTTACTCAGAAATAAGTCCCATTGATTTGAATGGGGTTTACGCCCAGGAAAGTGCAGCCTTGCAGGAGTGCAGCCTGAATGGCTCCTAGCCATGTGGGAGAGGAGGCTAGGGAAGGATGTACTAAGTATCCCCACACCATGTGCTAGTTTTGAGGTTGGAATCGCCTGCAGGACAAAAGTTCCATATTTCAGGAGAGCCCAGATATAAAGCTGAGCATCTAAACCAAAGCAAGATACTAAGAGTGCAGTTACAGTAAAAATATGCAAACCCACTTCTTTTGAATATAGTTTGCAAATCAAAGCAATTGGCCCATTTTATTTTTTGTTTGGGTGATACTCAACTAAGTGATACTCAGAGATGACTCGTGGTTGTATTCAGAGTATGATAAACACTGTGCTTATTTATTTATCACATAGAGAGACGGCATAGATATATAATTTATGATACTTACAAGTTTTACAGCAGCCACTGGGCAAATACGCAATGGTGCCCTAGGAAGAAAAATGTATTATTGAATTGCATATCCAACTAGAACAGCGCAAAAACCCCAACCTTACAATGAAGTGATTATGGGATAAAGCCCATAATCTTGTTTCATAAGTCAAGAACCAGTGGGGTGAGACCTTTGGTTTAGAATTCTATGTGTGTTGAATAGTTTCTTTTTGTTCCCTTTAAACTTTTTTAACCTTTAATCTTTAACAGTAGGAACTGTTGACCAAAAAAAATTCTTAAGAAACCGACTTATGCATATAATTGAAGATACACCAGATATTTTCTTTATACTGCGTCAGATTCAGACTAAGAATGTAGCTGCACCTACATTAGTCATGACTTTGATTTCCATGAGAGCTAAGTGCAACTAACTTGGTCTGGATCCAATTCACGGGGAGTAGAACATGTTTAATGCAGTTAGTAGCTCTGGCATTTAAGGTCAGCTACTGCATTTATAATACTAACCATGCAGGATCTTTTCCTTCTTTCACAGCCATCACTTTAAAATGACAGATAAGCCAAGAATTCAACACAAAATCCAGCTGTAACAGCTTTTGCTCATAGGGTGTGCTAATCAAATTAAAGGAGTTTTCACAAGATGGAATCTGCATATTCAATATTTACTCACAGGCTGACACGTCTGCTCGTTAAATGGTGGGCAGCTTATTGAAGAGGTGGAGGAGACCAGCTGCCTATTTATGTTCACACAGCTGTAAACAGTGCAGTTGTCGTGTGGAGCACTCCGTTGTTCACCAGGCTATTCAAGATAAGGAAAGAATTAAATACTGGCAAAACATCTTCCTGTTTTCCAAATGTGTATTTTCTTATGAATAGCAGAGCAGCCAATAGAAGGGCCCATAATGAAGGTTAAAATATTGGAGTTGGAGGGAGCTTGCAGTAGACAGAAAAGACTCTTTACCCAAGAATAGTCTCAGTCAGGACTGAGGCTAGGTTTGTGGGAATGAAGGAACAGAAAAGTAGTATGCGAGGGAAGGATTAAGGATGGAGTTGCAACTAAATAGGCACTCATTTGGTCACCAGCAGCAAACCATAATCACTCCCTGGTAACTAAGCAAGGAAGCTTTTGTAAACTGTCAGCATCAGATAATTGGAATAAGGAGAATAGGGAGCTAAGGGAAAGAGAGAGAAATTTGAAAAGTGCAAATGGGAGGAAATGTTTTTGTTTTAACTACTAAAACCACATTTGTTTCATTTTATCTTCTTTGGCTTCACTTGCCCATTTATTAATTTTTCACAAAAAACTTTACAAATTTTAACATAAACCGTAAGTTGACTTCCCGTCCTCAGCTTCCATGCTGCATAATTTGCCTATACTATTCAATACATCCATTTTGACCTATCCGTCCTAATAATTCACACTGTTGCTCATATTTCAAGTCCTGCTAGTGTTTTCCTCTCACCATAGTAGTTCTTTAAATACTCAATAAAAAGTCTCCAATTCTTAAGGAAGTTTTTGTCATTTTGATCTCTTTTCTTTGCTGTTATTCTTGCCTGTTCCATGGACTCCATCATTTTCAAATGTCAATCTTTATTCGAATTTTAATTTTATTTGTTTTTATTTTCCTGTTGCTCTCAGTGAAGACATACCTGAACTTTTGCTGCCTGTAGCCTGATGCTTTCCATCCAAATGGCATGAAATTTGCAGAATTTTTACTACCCTCTTGGGGTGGTTGCTCTGCCAAATTTCAGTTTGGACAAAGGATATCCATTGCAGAGGCAGTTAAGAAAGAGGTAGCAATTAACTCCCTGCAACTTTGGATGGTGACCTCCTTTTGTTTTTGCCTGCCTATAACTTTGCTGTCACACAGCCACTAACATTTGCAGGTAGCATACTGCTCTCTCAAAGGCACCATCCCTGTCGTTGTTCATGCTGATTTGACACGTCAAATTTGAAAAAATGAAAATTTGAAAATAAAAATGAAGGTACCCACAAAACAAATATAAAATAAATGGAAATGCATTTGATTCTTTTTTCATTTGTTTTTAAAACTAATGCACGTCACTAGGATCTCACACAGATATTTGGGTGCCACAAGGGTATGTGGGTTTTATTTATAGTTGCTTTTTCTCCTGCATCAGAAGTTCAGAAGTACGAGAGAATCATTACTGTTTGAGGACTCTTTAAAACACAAAACACTTACTCTTAAGATGATGACATCATTCTCAGGTGTTCGTATAACACAGCTTGTCTGCACACACGTCCCACAACATTCACCTTCCTGATGAATAAGAGTATATCCCTAGGGAGAAAGAGATGCACAATTATGATATGGGATCTGCAACAAAACTTTGCCGTGTGTGGTCCTCCTGCTCAGGCTTCTTAGTCAATCAGCCAACTATACCACTCTTGCATACTCCATCCTATCCTTCCCCCCACAAAAAAAAATCCAATGCCCCACCTACAAATATATATAATCCAGCCTACAGATCTACAAAATGACAACGTTTATGGGCCAGTTCAGATAATGACAACTGCTATGGATCCTACATGTGCTGGCATATATAACCACTTTGAGATGAATAATGGAAGATCAAGGTTTCAAACCACGAAAAGGCTCCCTGCTCCAGAAATTCAGCTTCAGCACATGGAAGAATGTGGGATGGTGATGTGAGTGAGGGATTGGGGCCAGAGAGGACACACCTCTGCTCTCTCTCCCCCCCCCTCACGTGATGGAGGGCAAATACCTGGGAAGGGCTACCACTTTTTTGAAATGTTATTTTGATTGAAACTTTTCAGCATAGAAAACCAAAGAAACAGATGGATCTAAATGAAAATGAAAAAGGGAAATAACTTTAACGGGGGGAGAGAAAGAGAGGAAAAGGAAAAAGAATACAAAAGAAATACGAAGCCCTCTGTCAGAGGTAGATCTTAACCCTTGCCTCACACAAAAGGGTGTGGATGGGAAGGCTATCCCTGAACGTGTTAACTCATACCAACTTCAATGGGTATGTACAAAGAAGTTGTATAAAGGAGGCCTGAGTCATCCTGATCAGACCCACTTCACTTAAGGACACCATTGTCCCATAAACCTTTATATTTATATTTATTTATTTTAAAACGTATATGCTGCTTTTCACCATGTAGTCTCAAGGTGGCTTACAACAATGAAGCATATAATATATATAATTTAAAATTTAAAACATACAATAGACCCAAGGGCAGCCTCGCATAGAGTGTGTTACAATAATTCAATCCTGGGATTTACCAACGCACAGACTACAGTGGGTAAGTTATACCTATCCAGTTGCATACCAGCAGAAGCTTGATAAAAGGCACTCCTAGCCATACAGGCCACCCAAGTGACAATGATGGTTCAAGGAATGCCCCTAAACTATGTATCTGCTTCTTCAGAGGGAGTGTAAGCCCATCCAGGACAGGCAACTGGTCTATCTCCTGGATCTGAGAACCACCCCACCAACAAGACCTCTGTCTTCCCAGGGCTGACCCTCATCCAGTCTACCACTGCATCCAGGTACTTGGTCCCGGTCTTTCACAGCCTCTCCTGAATAAAATATAATGGAGAACTAGAGCTGGGTATCCTCAGAATCCTGAGGACACCTTGCCACAAAACTCCCAATGACCACTTCTAATGGTTTCATATAGATGTTAAATAGCACTGGGGGCCAAACAGTGCTCTGTGGGACTGTCATGGGCCCAAGGAGCAGTCTCCCTGTGCCACTTTCTAGATACAACCCTGCAAGTAGGAATGGAACCACTGTAAAACAGTGCCCCCACAGACCTGATCCAGCAGGATAACACGGTCCATGGTATCAGAAGTGCTGAGAGATCAAGCAAGAGCAGCAGGGTTGCACTCCCCCATCTGTTTCCTATCAGGGCAACCAAGGCTGATTCAGTCCCAAGCCCAGGTCTAAAACCATCATAGCAATTAGTTTTCGGTTTTGTTCTTAAAGTGGATGGTGCTTACTTGGTCACACGTCTTTGGGCACGGGACGTAGCTGCAACTGATCAAATTCAGCGAAGTACTGTTGTCTTTTTCCTTTGTGCAGAGACATTTCTGACACTTATCTCCTAAGATCTGAGAGCCAGGCTGGAATAGGGGAGCAAGAGATAAACTATAAGCAAAGCAAAGCACGAAACAGACCTGTTTATATTACTTTGATACAAAATGACTACCAAAAAAAAAAAAAAAAAAAAAAGGAATAATATGAGAATGGTCCAGTGGCAGTAGTCGCTTTAGATTTTCAAGCCTCATTTTAATTTGTTTCCTACCTCTTGCTAATTTCCTCTTGAATATCTATCCTTGCTCAATTCACACTCTTGTTCATTTGATCGTTACCAGTAAAGTGCGGTGGTGCGGGTAGGTATGGATCAGCAGCGCTGACCTCCCAGTGGTGGAGGCACCTCGTTCTCCCGGATGCAGATGGGGCAGTGAGAGAAAGTGGCAGGTCTGGGGAAAGCTCTGGGTTTGGCAGTATCCGTGTTCCACAGGTACGTGAGCACGTGAAGCGCCACTGCTGCCAACCTAGAGTCCCACTCCAATCTCACCAATCCCTCATCTTGCGCTGCTCTGTGAACAGCACTGCTGCCAGTGCAAGGCCACTTCTTCTGCTGCTCCACCCACTTCATACACTGCTACTGATCATTTCACTGAGTATAATCCTATTCTACTCTGTCTACTCAGAAGAAAGTCCCACTCTGTTCAATGGGGCTGAGTTCCTAGTAACTGCAGCCTGAGGCAGCCATATTTTCCTGTGAGCAAAACCTGTTGAACTCAAGTCTGACTTACTCTTGAGTAGATGTATATAGGAATGTGTTTTTAAGTGTTTTGGAATGATGCCCATTCTTTAGAAAGCTGAGCTCAGTAATAAAAGCGGATGTGCAACTGGGCTCCAAAAATAGATAAATAGACAAATCACTTCATTAAACTTCTGTTAGAAGAGGAGGGAAGAAAAGGAAATCTTACCATGTATTCATTACCGTTAGCCACACAAACACCTTTGGGATCTACAAAAAAAGAAGGCAACATTTTAAATATTCTATATGAAACCACTGGATATTTAAAAAATTGTACCCAGTGTTATATAGCTCCCCACCATGCTTCCTTCATCAGCAGGGATGGCAAGCATGTGGCTCTCCAGATGTTGTTGGGCTACAACTCCCATCAGCCCCAAGCCAGCACAGCCAGTGGTCAGGGATGGTAGGAGCCATGGTCTCACTACCTCTGGAGGGCACCAGGTTGGCTACTGCTTCGTTAGACTGTAAGCTAAGGATACAACTGGGAAGTAAATTCCACTGACAACAGCCAGATTCACTTCTAAGCATGCTTAGGACCAGAATGCGATGTGTCATGCTTACCCTTTCATAATTTGTTAAAACAGACTTACCACATCGGTGAACAGGACAGCAGTGGCCATCAGGAGTTTCAGAAACTAACGCAAACCCTGGCTGACATTTAGGAGGCTCTGTTGTGCAGTCAGTGGCATTGCATACTGTAAAGAAGAAAGGGCAAAATGATATTGCAGAAACATGGGGAAATTCCTTAAATTGGGTTCAACCAGGAGTACTGAACAGTGAATTAACCAGGCATCTTGCAAATTAATATTGAACAGTGAAGTAACTGTGCATTGTGCAACAGAAGTTCTCCCATAGTTGGGGAAACTGTAATCAAAAGTATTTTTTCAGTTCTTAATTCTCTGGCCAGTGGGGCCAATCCACCACTCCTATTGCTGTGCCTTCACTTGTACTGAGCTCCCTGCTGCTCAGCCCCTTCTCCCCCTTGTAAGAAGCAGTAACCACGAGGCATGGCAAAGCCGGGTGAGCAACGCTGCCCTGCCCTGCCCACACCACCAACTGCTACTGCTGGAACATGCTTGTTGGCTATCCCCCCCCCAAAAAAAAAACCCCAACAAAATAGCATAACAACAACTAATCACCGAAACAGACCAATGACATTCTGTTTACCTCAACTTACAAGGACTTTCTAGTCTGTTGTACCTCTGCTGTCTGAAAATCGCTAGCACTGGGAAGTGAACCTATAGCCCTATACACATCATGGGCCATATTAAACCTTTTGTGCTAAGGCAATGATTAGCACTAGGGGATTTCCCCTTTCTCCTCTCCCTGTGCATGTCCCATATCATCCCCAAAGCTGTTCCAAAAACCTTGGAGAAGCTCCAGAACAAATTTACGGGACACACAAGGGACAGGAAGGGGCTGAACACTCTGGTGCACAATCCTTGCACTGATGGAACGTTCACCTTAGCACTATGCTGAATGCAACCTCATGTATTTGCTCTACCATTGACCAATGGTTGCTCCAAAGCAGGTATTTGAATTGCTAAGGGCTACCAAGATGGACTTACCACAAGTGGTTTTAGAGCAGCATTTGTTATCAGGATTGACTTCAGTGATCGTGTAGAATCCTTCTCCTTCACAGCTGACACCATCATCATCTGATGGACATTTGAGGGGCTCACAGGTAATACCGCTGCCTCCTTCCAGGCAACTGCACTTCTTGCAGTCAAATTCAAACTGCTCCCCAAACTATCATTCAGGAAAGGTAAAGCACATTAAGTTTGTGAATGCCTACAGGGTACAAACTGTAATAAAAAATTTCTGTCCATGAGGTTTGTGGAATGTCTGCTTTAGCTTCTTCTGGGCAGCACCCTCTGGGTGAATGCCTTCTCCTGACAGAAGCAGTGGGGAACCTTCAGTCTGTGCAGTGGGGAACCTTCAGTCTAATTAGACCCACCATGAGGCCACTGGGGTATAAACACACCCACCTGTTCATCACTTGACATCATAGCTGTAGCACCAAAGTCAAAAGGAAGAATTGGGGTAGCTCCAAGAGCACTCCCATTTCTTTCTTTTCAGCCATGGCTTGAGGTGCAAATAAAGGATCTTCCTTACAAGTCCTGGCTTGAAATAGACGCTTTTTAAATTCGGCACCTTTTTTTGTTCAGCAACAGAAAAGGGAACCAAAATCAAGGAGCACCTGTTATAAGCTGTGGCTGCAAATAAAGATCATTTATTTGCACTTCAAGTCATGGGCACAGAGGAAAAGCCTTCCCTTGCATCTGTGGCTTGAAGGTTAAATTGTCTGATGTCATATAACATCAAGTGAAAATCAAACTTTTATTTATGGTTATTCTGCTTTGCTTTGCTTTTGTGGGGTTTTTTGCTACAATCCATTCTAGTATTGTTACCAAGGATGGGCAGGCTATGAAGTTTTAAAATAACTAAATAACTCGCATATATTTTGGGAGATAGCAGAAGGGAGCTAATTTTGGTAGGTCATTTTATTTCAGTCCTAATTCTGCTATATTCCAAAAACTGTTTATCATGATGGATCCCTTGATGAGATTATCTCCAAATAGTTGAAAGTGCAATAGAAAACAAAGTTGTTGGGATTTTGCACTTCCTTTCCCCAAAGTAAAGCAAACTTGCAACTGAATACTTACAATTCAGCAAAAAAGAACACAAAACAAACAGACTTGCATCTTACCTTCCTTGGTATATTATCTGGCCCAACACATCCTGTAAGCAGAATAAAGAAAACACCCATTACTAATAAATTCATTAGGCCAGAGGTTTTCAACCTTTTTGAGTCTATGGCTTCCTTGACTAACTACATTCTGCGGCACCCCTGTGGAGTTCAGGAGCCCAGTTATGTCACCCCTTGCCTGCAGAGCTGGCAGCCCCTCACCCCTTTTCGAGCCCTCCCTTGTGGAGTGTTCCCTCAGCCTCCTCTCCCCTCTCCTTGGGAGTCCTCCGGGCAGCCGCTGCCGCCACCCTTGGTCTCTGAGCTACCCCCCACCCCACCCCAAAGAGCGGTGCCTCCTCACACTACCCCACAGGGGCCTGGGAAGATCATGCCCCCAGCCTTAGTGCCCCAACAGAGACTGGCCAAAGTTGAATGTGAGGTCAACACCTTACCTTGGGAGGCAGCAGCAGGCACTACTGGGCCCGCGTGGCAGAAAGGCTCCCCTTCAGCACTGGGAACTCAGCTCCCAGGCAGGCCTTGCACACAGCAAGCAAAAGAAAAGCCAAGTACAGTGCCTGCCTGCCTGCCTGCCCAGCCTCCCACTTGTCTGCCCATTCCCAACAGCAAGGGCTGGTGGACTGGCTGGCTGGGCTCCCTCGCCCACTTGCTTGCTTACTCTGAGGCTACCACAGGCATCCCCAAACTGCGGCCCTCCATATGTTTTGGCCTACAACTCCCATGATCCCTAGCTAACAGGACCAGTGGTCAGGGATGATGGGAATTGTAGTCCAAAACATCTGGAGGGCCGAAGTTTGGGGATGCCTGGGCTACCCCATGACGCAGTACCTGATAGCCAGTTATCAGTCAGAACAACACAATGGTGGAGGGAAGGAGGAATATGTGGTCAAAGAACTGCCAGATCCTTAGCCCTGCTGTTTTTGTGCCAACCATGGTAGAAGAAGTGGCCAGGGCATGGGGGTGGGAAGTCTGGAGGGAAACGAAATGCACCAGATATATGGATGGTGTGCTTTTCTTTCCCAGCATATTGGGAAAAGGGGAGAGTTTTGGATCCATCCCCATCACACCCCTGACATGCCCGTTTCCCCCTCCTGCCCCAATCAGCAAAAGAGGGACAGCTGTAGAGGTTTCTTCAGCTACAGTGAGGAGGCTCAGACCTCCTGCTCCACCCATGGATTTTACTCTTCACCCACAGAAAAGGAGATCTACAAAATCCTATGGCCCACGCAATACCCTTCCAAGGGTCATAGAATTGTAGCCTAAATTGCTGGGGGAAAGAAGAATCAGAATGAAAACTTACCACAGGTTTTCACACAAACATCCACACCAGCATCATAAAGTGTTGTCCCTTCAGGGCAGAAGCAGCCTTCAATTTGTTGGGTTTGGTTGACTCCTATTAAGCTACAATAGATGAACAGTTCAGAAAGTCAGGATTCTTCTCATACAGCATAACAGAAATTTATAGTTTAAGCCAATGGCATTTCAAATGATAAGTCTATGACATATCTATCTATATCCCTTTATCTGTAGATATACAGCTGAAGCCACAACTTTCTGACGTATAAGTGGAGAAAACAACTGTTCTGATTTTGGTGATGTTCTGGATTATTGTGTCAATAGCGAACTGCATTCTAGAGACTACATGTGGATGTCATATATTTATTTGTGTTGTGTGATAGAAACAACAATATTTATACGGGTCTGTGCAAGGATGACAGGATGGGCTCAGGGGAAGTAGGCAGAGAATTCAAGTGCTTTTCAGCTAACAAAAAATCATACATAATCCAGCCAGTAAAATTTGTGGAGTTACTACAGCTCAGATTAACTCAGGTAAGGACAGAGCTGCATGCCTTGCACCCTCTCTTATGCATGAAATAATCCAGAGCAACAAAAGACCATGGTTAATGGGTATATGAACACAATGCATTCCAAGAGAGGTCCTTTGCACATTGATCTGAGAGTCACCAAATGCTGAGTAAATGTGTTGTGAAGAACTGGTTAGTGTTCACCCACATCCAAATGGAGACTGTATTCTCATACAGTGAAATAATATTTGAACAGACCTAATTCATGTGATCCTCCTACTGAAACAGAGAGTGAAATGTTACACAAAAGGTTGTAGAACTGTATGCATATTGCAGCACCTACGTCACATGTATGGCATATATGGCTTGGGTGCTCAGTCTACCACCACACCCTTGCCAAGTGAATGTGTGAACTGCACACTTGATTGGCATGTACTATGAGTGTGGAATTTCTAGGCCAGACAGTGATGTTTGGGGCATTTAAGGTGTTGTGGACTACGAAACCAAGGATAGGAACTCTACTTCATCATATACAATACACATATATTATACTAAGCAACAGTACCAAAGAGCTCATCACATCAGTTAATGCAGACAGACAGTTCTGAGATTGGGCTGGTGGGAAAGTAATTACCCTGATTTGCAAGTCTCCTCTTGAGAAGGACCACATGCTTTGTAAACTTTGTTAGATGGGCAGCTGACGCCTAGAATTTCAAAAAAAGGGAAAAATTAATGAAGCAGAAGGATCAGCAATATTAACCATGATGATTTTTTCCTGAAAGATAACAGCCTATTTTAACTGTAGGCATTTCTAAACCAAGAACAAAAAAAAAAAACAAAGGCAGGATACCGGCTCTCCCAACAAACACAGCAGGAAACCACTGAGTGAGGAACACAGAAGGTGGGATAAACTGATGGGTGTAGACTTTCTCATCTCTGTACCTCTTCTCCCTTATTGGTCAGTGATAGTATCTAATGGTGCCTTCCTTATCTGGGCACACTCAATAACCTAAGTAACACAGGCTACTTGCATGCGGAGGAAACATAGTTGTCCATCCTGGCACAGCCCACCATAAGGTGCCATCATGAACTGGCAACAAGAAGAAGAGAGAGGGTGGAGAATAGCCTATAGTGGCCTATCTCCATCCTTCCCGCTCATTCATCAGCTACTCTTTGGGTGCTAGCTTCCTATTTGCTTTTGCCCGGGGCATTTTAAGCTCAATGAAATAAAATCTCTGTGTAAGTGATAGCACTTTTAAACTGTTGGATAACTGTTTTTATACAAAAACATCAAAAAGAAAAATATATTTTCAGAGTTGCATTTTCTATTAGAATCTGATCTATCCAACTATTAGCAGGGCTCATAAAAGTATTTCAGTAAGCTTTTGGAAAACTGTATCTGCGACTAGAAGATCTAAAAAATAACTTAAATAACAGAATGCGTGTGTGCAAATGTTTGGATGCATTCATGTGAATTCATGCCCTACAGAAGCTATGGAGAACCGTGGGCTGTACAGTCCACACAGGGGAATCAGAGGGGCAAAACCCTATACATCATCCCTTCACTTCACCTACAGTATGGTTCTTGAGTTAAGACACTCATGGGAGAGTGCTAGTGGGCTTTTGTGAAGGCATACCCAGTAACTCTACAACAGGGATGGGGAACTTGTGGCTCTGCAGATGCTGCTATACTATAACATCCATAATCCTGATCAGTGCCTATGCTGGCTGGGGCAAAGGAGAATTAATAGTCTAACAAAATCTGGAGGGCGGCAGGTTCCCCATCTCAGCTCTACAGCTGTCCCAAATAGTTCCAGATGAATTTAAGAAATATGCACTTACTACATGTGCCATTGGTAAGCCCTCTCCAATCAATGCAGACACCTTGGTCTGCACAGGTTAATGCATAGATCTGAAGACTTGCACATTCCATGCCACGGTCAGGAAGCCTGCAGTTATCAAACACGCAGGCTGCATAGTAGTTTTCATAATCAACAGCATCGTGACACTTCTTGAATTCACTAGATGCAGGAAGAATAAAAACAGTATTAGGTACTGATGATCCATGCTTATCTCATCAAGGAACCTGTTCATTCTACAAATGCATCAGCGCGCACGCACACACACACACACACACACTTATGTATGTATTTATAATCAATATCATCAAAGTATAACAAGGTGCTATATAAAATATAAAAAGAAAACCAACAACAGTGTCCATAGAAAAGAAAATTATAAAAATCAATCAATACTGGTTGGGTAGAAAGAGAAAATTTATCTTGCAAAGGCCATTTTTAAAAGATGTCTGAAATAAGGGAAGGGTGGTTCCTGCGAAACCTCTGCCTGTAGGGACTTCCACAATGCAGGACCTGCCACACTAAAGGCTCAGCCCTGAGTGAAGGCCAACCAAATCACAGGGGCTTGATGAACCCCATCAGAGGTGCCCCATCAGAGGATATCATTGGCCAAGGTAGAGCATAATGAATCGGATGATCTATAAGGAATATATAATAGGCTAGGAGTACATTCTCTATGGGCAAATTGGATGAAAGTTTCTTGAGCTCAGAGCCATAAAAAAAAAAAATAACAAGCATAGAAGGAGGTACAAGAGTCCAGTTTATTTGGGTTATTCATTGTTTTGGGAGGAATGGATTTTTGCTTTGCTTCCAGACCCAATTCCTTTTAATTTAATCCCATGGTCAAATCATTTTGACCATGTCAAATGTCCATATATTTAAGTGAATTTGAACTCACAGATTGCATCTAGCAGCCCCGTCTACAAAACATGCTTTTCTCTATGTTGTGACTTTCGGTGTGACTTTCAATAGGAGCAATCCTAACCCCTGATCCACACTGGTAGAGGATGTAAGGATTCAGTGAAAGTTTCCTTCTGCCGGCACCAATGCAATTATACAATCTATTCCCCCGCTCCCCAGCCACTCAAGTGTCTATCGTGAAAAATAGAATGCAAAGTGTCATTTGTCAACACTATGATTAGAGAGGGCAGGGAGCTTCAGTGTAATGAAGGGGATGCAGGGGTGCATTTGTGGGAAACAAATCCATTATAAAGGTAAAGGTAAAGGGACCCCTGACCATTAGGTCCAGTCACGGATGACTCTGGGATTGCAGCGCTCATCTCACTTTACTTTACTCTGGGGTTGCAGTGCTCATCTCACTTTACTGGCCGAGTACAGCTTCCAGGTCATGTGGCCAGCATGACAAAGCCGGTTCTGGTGAACCAGAGCAGCGCACGGAAACGCCGTTTACCTTCCCACCAGAGCAGTACCTATTTATCTACTTGCACTTCGTGCTTTTGAACTGCTAGGTTAGCAGGAGCAGGGACCAAGCAATGGGAGCTCACCCCGTTGCGGAGATTCGAACCGCCAACCTTCTGATCGGCAAGGCCTAGGCTCAGTGGTTTAACCCACAGTACCACCCATGTCCCTCTTATAAAGATGTAAAGTACTTTCAGCACAAAAAGAAAAGAATGAAAAAAGAATAAAAGTGCTCAAAATATTTTTTGTTTTTTTAAAAGCAGCATATCAGAATCCAAAAGTTGCACTTGTGCAATTGGATTAAAAACAGGAAAACAACCGTTAGTTTTTGGTGACTTCATAACCCCAGAAAAATCCATGCAGATATAGGATGAATTTCTTAAACAAAATCACTCTGAAGAGCAGGCAAGTGTAAGAAAGAAAGAAAGAAAGAAAGAAAGAAAGAAAGAAAGAAAGAAAGAAAGAAAGAAAGAAAGAAGCCAAACTTTTAAGCAACAAAGACCAAAGACCAAACACCAAACTAAACCAGATACAAATCCCAAAGTGAAAATTGGTAAGAGCACATTTACCCCTTAAGTAAAAGTTCACAGAGCGGAGATGGTTTGCAGGGCGGGGGGACTGTTGTGTCCTGAATCGGGGGCAATCGGGGGCAGTGGGGTTTGGTGTCATCAGTAATAAACCAGTCATCTGCCATTTGTACACAGTTTTCTGCAAGTTCTCCATTGCGCAGGCGACAGTCGTCTGCTGTATTATTGGTGCATGTACCTAAAATTGACATAAAGCAGAAGAGTACATCATTTGGTTTCCATTATGTTACTAATTATTATTTTTATCAATACTAATAATACAAGGTCTGAAGATGAATTCACAGAACTCGTAGCACAGAACTTTCTAAGTTTCATTAGGTGCGTGTTTTTGCAAACAATTTTCATTAATGGTAAAAAGCTGCTTGCACACAATATCTTATTATTACTGTTTAAATTAGTTGTGTCAATGTATTCCCATAATGGTTCACCTTTATATTTCTGATACTGTTCTTATTATTATTTGCTTTTCAGTGTATCATTTTAGAAGCAAAAACAAAATAATCCTTACCACACTGGCCCTGGGTATTGTTGCCAAATAGTTCATAGGGCATCCGAATAGTGAAAGATATGCCGTTGAAGGTTATATTTATCCTCGATTCAGGAATTTCCACCATGTAATTCATACCTAACTGATGGATTTTCACACCATATTTTGTGTAAGGTAAATTCACAACCTTCTCATTTACGATTACCTAATATCCAAAGGGTGGGAAAGGATGTAAAATAGTTAGAATAAAAAATTGTATCTTTTCAAACAGCATTTTTAAATCCAGGACTATGGCATACCAGGGAAAAGGAACAAAGAATTGTTTTAGTCAATTTGCTGGTTGGCTTTTAAGCATATACATCTATATCAACTATCTATCTATCTATCTATCTATCTATCTATCTATCTATCTATCATCTATCTATCTGTTGGATGAAATCTAACATTGTGTGGGTGGACTTCGCTTACACAATAGGACATTTCCTTCCCTTGGGTCCCTTCCAACTCTATGATTCTATTTATTATTCTCTCCTCCCCATAGCCTCTTCAAAAGTACCCTGCTGATGGATAGGCCATTTGGCTGACAAATAGGCACAACTGGATCCTAGCCTGTGTTAAGAAGCATTTTTTAAATTATTATTGTGATGGCCAAATCACTTATTGTAGGCAATGCGTTAACTCAACCCAAAGTAGCATGTTAACAGTTTGCCTTTTAAACTTTACACAATGTCATGAAAAATGAGTCAAAGGAGATACAGTACAAACTAATTTTCAAATCTGTTATTAATTATCTAGTTAGTAGGATGTAGCTTTAAATCATAAAAAAGCATTTGACTTATACCTCTATTTTGATAGGAACAGATGAGAGTGTGTGTATGCGTATATCCTGAGTCTCATGCTTTATAATGAGAGTACGTGGACAGGACACTGGTTCCCTTGGATCACAGTGATAGTTATCGATGTACACTCCAAAGTTGTCAATGGTTTTTTCAATCTCTTCCACCAGGGTGTAGGTACAATTGCCTTGGTAACTGTAGTAGAGGCCATCAAAGGTCTTATAATGTGGGTCTCCCCAGCCGGTGCAGTAGCCTTTAGAGAGACAATAAAATTGATTGGTTGGTTTTTGTTTGGCAGCACACAGAGGAATATGGGTAACATTTTGTTTCAGGAAGGGGGAAGAGAGCCTAATGGCTCTTGCACTGAGAAAATCTAGATGGAGTTTGTCACAGAAACTGAGACATTGTGTAAGATATTGTCAGCCCCACTAATGGCTCAAGAAACTAGAATCTCCTTCTTGTGAGGTATACAATAACTTCAAAACACAGGATGGCAAAGAAGCATTTTGTTTTAGATCTCCTTTTGTATTATCAGGCATTATGTGCTCCTTAGCAATACATATATTTTTGACATTAGGGGCATGGATTCCAGGTGCCACCCCCCACTTCTCCTCTACCAACCCCCATTCCTCCTCCTCTTGTGTCTCACCCTCACTTACTGTAACACAAAATGTATTTTTTTCTTTAACAGCACTGGCACTGCTACTGCCACTAAGAGGAGGATGGGAGCAAGGTGGCACATTGAGGAGAATTGGGGTGGGTGGCAGTGCAAATCCCTTGTGCAGGACCTACTTAAAAGTGCAATTCTAAAAAGAAAATACAAATCTTCAAGCTTTTCTGGAAGCTGTCTTTTTAGACCTGGAAGCCACGTCTCTAACATCAAAAATACACGCACTGATTATTTTGTTACTGTGTGTGATAAGGGAAGAGCATTTCTTGCATATGTTTACAGGCTCCTTTCAATTCTTGCACCGAAAAGGGTTCAGAGGGTGAGCCATGAGTAGAAACTCCCTCACTCTATGTTCAAACATACGAAAGACACAAAATATCTAATTGCAGCTCTACGGGTATTCAAAGGGGAAACAAAAAGTTATATGATGCAGTTATACTACCATACATCCTGAATTTCCAGGACACGTCCTGGAATTCGCCTCCGGAAATGGCGTCCTGGATTATTTTCAGTAATCAGGCAAATGTCCTGGAAAACTGGCAACAGGGGCTAAATTGTGCTGAAAATGCCTAAGAAAGCTCCAAAACTCAAATATTATTGTAGTTTTTACTTGAAAAAGCTCAACAGCTTTGAAATATGGCAACCCTAAACTACACCTTTCCCCCTGTCCATATGGATCCATTGAGAGAACACCTAACAGGTTTTCAATACAAACTCACAGTCACATTCCCAGTGCCAGCAGCAGTTATTCTTATCCATCACACGGACAGGAGCAAGCCCATTGGAACATGTGGGCTCAGGCGGTGGTTCGCACTTTATGGGTTCTAAAATCCACGTGCCGTTTGAAATGCAAAAGGCCTGGACACAGTCACAAATCCACATAGATTCTCCTGGCTGTATTTGAGAAGACAGTGAGAAAATGCATGGCAATTTAAATAGAACAACATTCATATCCAAACATACTGTATATATTAAGGGATCAGAAGAGCAACCAACCATTTCCCAGTCAACGTATGCCCTTGCAGTTTCATTCAAGTAATTCAACTGCTGGACTGAAGATTATATTCAGTGATATCTTGTATGGTTTTAAGTGCACACTTAACATTTTTGTGCACGCTCATGTCTCTATTTGTGTTTTAAATGCAAAAGTGCAAAAAAAATAAAAGTACAATATTCAACACTAGGGCTTTGCATAGGACCAAATCAAATTGCTTTCTCTGAGTTTAGCACCAGATCACAAGATGCAAGAAACAGCCAAGGGAAACCTTCTAACCTGTATGTGTAAAAGCCAGTTGCCAATGTTCTGCTCTAGCCTGACAGGTCCAAATGACTATATGTAGCCTGACAGGTCCAAAGACTATATGTGGTGATATTGCTTTACTTTTCCAACAGATTGCATGACAACCCTACCAAATGTGGATAAAATCCACATTTATTTTCTTTATAAGTCAATACTCATCAGAAATTATTTTGTCTTTTTTCTTTCATATGAACGGATAACTAACATTGATATTATCTCTCTTCAAATTTATAGTTTGGACAACAGCAGGTAACAGTGGTAACTCACACTTTTCAAGAGAAAGGAAATATATGAAATTAACTTCTGAATAGGAAACTCATGCAACACATAATGATGACAGCTTCCCTTTCAGTAACACTTTCAGTAACTTTTTTCATTTGAAAATGTTAAGAGAGCAGTTTGAGTTTTGAAAAGGGGTAATCAGGAAAACTACTCAAAATATTTCAAGAAGATGTTCCTGTATTAATTTACAATGCATTAAAGAATACTTACTAGAATAGTCCCATTCTCGAATGGACATGGTCCGGGTGTGGGTGTGGATATCACTGGACCATAACCTGGAGTTGTACTAGTACGATTTTCTGTTATTATAGATATAGTTGTGGTTGGCTCTGTTGTGGTTGTGGTTGTAGTTGTGGTTGGCTCTGTTGTGGTTGTAGTTGTGGTTGGCTCTGTTGTGGTTGTAGTTGTGGTTGGCTCTGTTGTGGTTGTAGTTGTGGTTGGCTCTGTTGTGGTTGTAGTCGTTGTTGGCTCTGTTGTGGTTGTAGTCGTTGTTGGCTCTGTTGTGGTTGTAGTCCCCGGTGTTGTACAATGCCAATAGTTGTAAACTACTTCACAGCCATAGGAGCAGTTGGCTTGATAGCACATGCCTCTGTGCTGGCCCAGTTCTATTATATCACCTAGATTTTGAGAGATAAAGGTTAACATAAATAACTGAACCAAACCAAAGAATCAATGGCTGGGCTGCTTTCTCTTTCAGTTATACTTTCTCAAATTGCTTCAGATAAGGGATGATGAAAGCATGTGTAAATTTGAATTTCTGAATTGAAAAACTGAAATTCCAGGGCTGCATTCCTGCTGAAAATCTGGTTACTCAGGAGATTCCATTATTTCTTTATTTTATTGATAATAAAATGTATAAGACATATTTTGATCTCCAAATGGAGCCATTCAATGCAGCCAGGAATAATAATAATAATAATAATAATAATAATAATAATAATAATAATAATAATTCCAATAAATGAAAATACAATAGAGCAACACATGCAAAACTGTGAGCAGCATAAAAACAAAACAAAACAAAAGCTTCCTCTTTGCCAAGCTGAAATCTCTAAACCAAACATAGACTAGACTGCTCTTTGTGCCCAAATTCACTGGAATGGTGATGAATTTCACTGGGTCTTCACTGAAATTCTACCAAATCCATTATCAGGTAGAAGTTATGCAAATCCATTATCAGGAATGCCAGCTTCATGTATGCAAGGTTACAACCTGGCCACAAAACTAGTAAGAACCAGTTAGAATGAAAAACAACTAACAGATAAGATGCAAGGAAGCCTCGGCACACAGTAAAAAAAAAACAACACAAAAAAAACTTGGGCTGAATTAGTGTTTTTAAGAGATGAAGAGAGGGTGGGGTACTAGGGTGAGAGAAGGTGGCAGAAAGGTGGCTAGAGAATAAACAGTCACAGTGACACAGATTTTGCTAAATAGGAAGTGTGTTAATGGATATGGTCTCACACCCAAAGGGATTTTTTTTGTCCCACAGCTTTCAACAAAAGAATGGTTTAAAACATAACACTTCCCCCCAAATAATGGCAAATCAGTGTTGCTGCTGCATTTGTTTTCTTATATTTTCAAGTTTTCCCACCTCACCCATGACTGCTGGTGTATTATTTGTGTGTGTGTGTGCTTTAAATTTAAACTGGAAAGTTTTCTGATCTCCACATCTGATGTATTGAAATTGTAGCATTCAGCAATGCATTAACTCAGTGATCCCCCTAGAGATCAGTTGAAAATTGCTAGGGGTCTTGGAGGGCCACATAATAACCATTTTCTTGTTCTATAATTCAAAGCATATACATAACTTATCCTACCAGAGGTTCTTTGGTTCCCCCCCTGTAAGTGCAGGAATCATCTTCAAAACCAACACCTTATTATACAAATCAACAGTGGAGCATCTCTAACCCTTGAGCCTAAGCACAGATCCCAAATTTAATCCTCCAGGGTGTTCCCTACAAACTACACTCACCTGCTCCACAACAGATGCCATATTTGACCTCAGGGTAGGGAAGGTACTGGCTACAACGGAGCAATTGGTGGCTGAAAATGAGCCTGTATTTGTTTCTTTGTGAGCTAGGCTCTTTGTCAGAACCAATTAGCTGATCAACACTGACTGGCAGAACTACCAAGAGGGCCCCCTCTTAGCACCAGAGAGGGTCTGTAAGGAAAGAATGTCTTTTAGATATTCAGGGGCTGAGTCATTTAGAGCTTTAAACACTGTGGGCGCCTCAAATTGGGCCTGGAAATGAACTGACAACCCATGCAGGGTTTGTATGTGAGCGAAATGGAAACCCGGACAGTAATCTAAACAGTGCATTTTGAACCAATTGAAGTTTCCAAGTTATCTTCAAGGGCATGCCCACATACAGTGCATTGCAACAATGCAATCTGGAAGTTACCAGAACATGGACTACAGTGGCCTGCTAACATTCATCTCCTTGCTAGCTGTCAATATTAGGTACCAGCACTATGGGTGTAAACCTTACTTATACAGCTGGCTTTAACAGATGTATTTCCCGTATGTATTGATACCACTTTGAACCACAGTTTGCCTTTAAAATACCTGTTATTTCACACATTGTCTCCTTTGTGTTAGATATTCTTGGGAATGCCTTAGCATTTAGAATTGCCTTAGCAATGCAGGGTAGGAGAACAGATATCTAATACTTTCCCTGGAGTTTGGGGGTGTAGGACAGATTTCCTAGATCACCTTAATTAAACATTAGTTTATAAAATAACTGTTTTCTATCTTATTCTATAACATTTCTGAAAGGAAACAACAAGCAACAACAACAACATTTTTATCATCTTCAGGACCAAAATAACATAAAAATAATAATAAATGGAAATTAAACATTAAAAGGGACTTTTCATGGGTATCAGTGTAACTTATTGGATCAAACCTAAGATGTTTACCTTCAAAAAATGTATTTCCATTCATGAAACAGATGCAGCGTGTTGTTGTTGGTATAGTCACAGTAGATGTAGATGTTGGGGTAGATGTTGGGCCAGTAGTTGGTGATGTGGTTGTTGTAGGGGGTGTCGGTGTCGTTGTAGTTGTACTTGGAGTGGGAGTAGTAGTGGCAGTTGTTGTAGTGGGTTCAGTGGTGGTGGTGGTGGTTGGTGGTGTTGGAGTTGTTGTAGTTGTACTCGGAGTGGGAGTAGTAGTTGTTGTTGTTGTTGTAGTGGGTTCAGTGGTGGTGGTGGTTGGTGGTGTCGGTGTCGTTGTAGTTGTACTCGGAGTGGGAGTAGTAGTGGTAGTTGTGGTTGTTATTGTAGGGAGTTCAGTGCTTGTGGTGGTGGTTGGTGGTGTCGGTGTAGTTGTAGTGGTACTCGGAGTGGGAGTAGTAGTGGTAGTTGTGGTTGTAGTGGGTTCAGTGGTGGTGGTGGTTGGTGGTGTCGGAGTTGTTGTAGTTGTACTCGGAGTGGGAGTAGTAGTGGTAGTTGTGGTTGTTATTGTAGGGGGTTCAGTGCTGGTGGTGGTGGTTGGTGGTGTCGGTGTTGTTGTAGTTGTACTCGGAGTGGGAGTAGTAGTGGTAGTTGTGGTTGTTGTAGTGGGTTCAGAGGTGGTGGTGGTTGGTGGTGTCGGTGTTGTTGTAGTTGTACTCGGAGTGGGAGTAGTAGTCGTAGTTGTGGTTGTTATTGTAGGGGGTTCAGTGCTGGTGGTGGTGGTTGGTGGTGTCGGTGTAGTTGTAGTGGTACTCGGAGTGGGAGTAGTAGTGGTAGTTGTGGTTGTTGTAGTGGGTTCAGAGGTGGTGGTGGTTGGTGGTGTCGGTGTTGTTGTAGTTGTACTCGGAGTGGGAGTAGTAGTCGTAGTTGTGGTTGTTATTGTAGGGGGTTCAGTGCTGGTGGTGGTGGTTGGTGGTGTCGGTGTTGTTGTAGTTGTACTCGGAGTGGGAGTAGTAGTGGTAGTTGTGGTTGTTGTAGTGGGTTCAGAGGTGGTGGTGGTTGGTGGTGTCGGTGTTGTTGTAGTTGTACTCGGAGTGGGAGTAGTAGTTGTTGTTGTTGTAGTGGGTTCAGTGGTGGTGGTGGTTGGTGGTGTCGGTGTCGTTGTAGTTGTACTCGGAGTGGGAGTAGTAGTGGTAGTTGTGGTTGTAGTGGGTTCAGTGGTGGTGGTGGTTGGTGGTGTCGGAGTTGTTGTAGTTGTACTCGGAGTGGGAGTAGTAGTGGTAGTTGTGGTTGTTGTAGTGGGTTCAGTGGTGGTGGTGGTTGGTGGTGTTGGTGTTGTTGTAGTTGTACTCGGAGTGGGAGTAGTAGTGGTAGTTGTGGTTGTTATTGTAGGGGGTTCAGTGCTGGTGGTGGTGGTTGGTGGTGTCAGTGTTGTTGTAGTTGTACTCGGAGTGGGAGTAGTAGTGGTAGTTGTGGTTGTTATTGTAGGGGGTTCAGTGCTGGTGGTGGTGGTTGGTGGTGTCGGTGTCGTTGTAGTGGTACTTGGAGTGGGAGTAGTAGTGGTAGTTGTGGTTGTTGTAGTGGGTTCAGTGGTGGTGGTGGTTGGTGGTGTCGGTGTTGTTGTAGTTGTACTCGGAGTGGGAGTAGTAGTCGTAGTTGTGGTTGTTATTGTAGGGGGTTCAGTGCTGGTGGTGGTTGATGGTGTCGGTGTACTTGTACTTGGAGTGGGAGTAGTTGTGGTAGTTGTTGGTGTTGTTGATGTGGTTGTGAGGATGGTCTCTGTGGTGGTTGGGAACTTGGTGGTGGTAACAGCAGTGGTTGATTCTGTAAAGCAGGGATAAAAAGCAGTGATTAGAGGAAGGGTTGCTATTTTGCTCTTTAGTGTATCCATTGATTGAGTTAAATGATTAAAACCCTTTTATTCAACTGCAATGGTGCCCTGATTAATCAAGCCACAACTATTTTCTAAAAATAAATGAATAAATCTGTTATTACACAGGCATATATCTTCTAAAGATTGTATATGCTTTTCTTCAAAACTGTTGCTTTACTTGAGTACATATGAATGGAGATTGTGCAATTAATTAATCAATCACCTGCACACCCATGTGTTGGAACATGCCTGGGGAGCACACGCAGTCCCCGGAATGAGACAGACCTCTCCGGGCGTCTTCCTGATGAAGTGCAGCCCGGAACGTTCACAAATCAGTCCCAGTGCGCACCAGCGACACATATTTAAAGATATGTGCACACTCTATCAGCGGAGTATAGCAGAAACGATCGTGGAGCGTGAGTGCAGCATTCTAAGTGATTTATTACGCAATATATACAGGACAAAGCAACCATGGCCTCCGCTCACATCTTCTCCAAGAGAGAGAGAGCAAAGAAGTACAAAAGTACAGTACAAAACGGAAGAGATAAGACTAGCTTCCGTTCTCACACTTCCCAAGCCTAGAAAGTAAACACAGACATGTGATATAGCAATCACACATCCAGCAACGGAGGAGTGAAATGCTAACACCATGTGCATATGGGCTCAGGAGTAAGCCTTACTGTGTTCAGTGGGACTTACTTCATGGTTAAGTGTGCACAGCACTGCAGCTTTAAAACCAGACAGTTAATTGAACAAAGCTGCTATTCCATGAACATTTTCTCTGTTGTTTATTTACAGCACTATACCCTCTCGTTTAACCCAAAAGGCTCTCAGAGTGGGTTACAAAAAATTTAAGTGGGAGTAAGCCTAATGGAACACAGCAGGAGAATGCATAGGATTGTGTTATAAAATTAGTTGGGTCACAACTTTGAAGTCACGCTGCTCTCAATGTAATTGGCTGAATAGCTTTATGTTATACATCCCAAATGATCATTTAAAAATAACTTAAAGTCACTGACCAAAGCAAGACTTGCCCTACTATCCAGCAGGATGAAGTGACCTTCAGGCATCACAATAAGGGAAGGGGGAATAGATCACCACAGGAATTGGAACATGGGGTTCTGGCTTACATTAAGCCAGACCATTGTTCCATCTAGCTCAGCATTGTCTACGCTGAGCGGCAGCAGTTTTGTAGTTTCAGAGAGAAATTCAAATCGGTTTCTCTATGGTGTAGCAACACTGTTTTTATTATTTTTAAGCTTTGCAGGGCAGTTGGGTTTTGCAAAATGGCTGCAAAACGTCATCAGCTGGCACTAGTCTAGAGAGTAACTACTGGTGTTGCTATTTGCTTCAAGCAGCAAGCTCCTGATTTTATTAAATGGCAGTGTGCTTTTATGTTTGCTGTGCTATAAAAAGGGCTGCAGCAAGTCTTCAAAGAACCATCTAACTGTTTGTCTGTTTGTTTATGCATTTATTTTTCATTATTATAAAGCTGCCTTGTACAACAAGATGCCCCACTGGTTTCTCTCCAGCTCTAGTTTGTACACAAAGAACATTTGCAACAACCAGTGGCCCTGAATCGGGTTGCACATCCCAACGAAAATATTTAGCCAGCCTGCTGCATATCATCCTTTTTTGATGCAGATGTGCACCTAGGTTTGCTCCTGCATCAACATCAGTGACAGCACATCAGAATTGCTTCTCAACAGAATTTTCATTTTTAGACACACATTAATTGAAGTTCCATAGTGAGAGGCAATAATGGAGCTAAAATGATGCCTATTATTAAAGCTATGCATTATCTGAGCAACAGTTATAGATGGAAATTTTGGGGAGCTATGATGAAAATCAGATTTATATCCACACCAATGATTACCTGGAACAGTAAGCCAGCATTATCATTTCAGAGAACATGTGCATCTTAAAGCAATTCCTAGCAACATCCCAACACATTTTTAAAATGTGGAAAGAAAAATGCACCACCAAAGCCAGCAAATGTGGTTTCCGGAAGGCAACTGCAGACTTCACCTGTGGACCATATTATTGTTTTGTACCAAACAGTTTGTTCTATACTGACCTGTAGTGGACCATGGTTCTGTTTCGTCAGTTGTGCAAGGTTCTGTTGTTGTTGTTATTTCTGGTGGTGTTGTTGTTGTGACTGGCGTAGTTTTACTTGTACTTCCAGTGTAGGTAGTGGTGGTTGTAGTCGAGACTGTGGTGGTAGAACAGTCTCTGCAGCAATAAACACTAATTTCGTAATCAAGACAAGTTGGTGCCACACCACCTGGGACTTGGTCTGTGTTTTTACAGATGAGTCCTACAGAAGCGTCACATACCAATTTTTGTCCCAATTCCTCAAGTGAAGTGTCAGGGAAATCTTTTGCTCTGCATGAAATGTTGGATGGCTGAAAGCAGATGTTTATACCATTTTCTCTGATTTTCTCATAAGTTTCATTGTCACCACCATCCTTGTCACCATTTGGGGAATCCGTATTAATCCAAGAAGACCAATCACACACGACACACTCTGCAATGTAAAACAAATAAAGCACATTTAGAAAGCATGTAAATGTGGGTATTATATAACACACGTACATATTTGCGCACTGGAAGTTAAAGAAAGGACATGGTCACGAAGATGAGTTCTAATCTCTCCAAGCCAACGAACTCTTATTTCAGGTATTAAAAGCTTAACCTTTTGAGCCTTAAACTGATAACGCTAACAGGTTTAGGAGCTGTTCACACAAATTCATCAGCATTTTGATCCATGTACAGGTTGACCAAAATGGATCATTGATGTTGATATTAGTTTGGCAAATGTCTTTTGAGCAAATTTTAATCTTTTCAGCCTTTCAACTAGAAAGGGTTTTTCCACCCAACATCTCCCCAAAGGGGGAACATTATTAACAGCTCTGCAGAAAAATTATATAATCAAACAAAACCACATCTCTGTTTCTATGGGGAAGCTACTTGTAGTGCTTGCTGTGGTTGTGGTTGTTGAATGCACACCAAAGGAAGGCAGGAAGGAGAGTAGTTAATGCATGCTCATTTCATATGAAAAAAGTTAAGAAATATTTGCAACAACATGATGGCTTATTCCAAGTTTCCAATTAAAGAAGTGCTAAGATTCCTGTGGTCCAGGCAAGACCAAGACATTTTGCTGTCTGAAGTAGAGCTCAAATTCCCTAACCATAACACTTCAAAAAGTCTTGCTATGCCAGAAATGGGGAACCTGTGGTTCTTGAAGATGTTGGACTACACCTCAAATCAGCCCTGGGTGATGGTAATTGTAGTCCAGCAGACCACAGATTCTCCATCCCTGTGCCATGCCATGTAGAAACCATTTTCTGCCTCCACATATCTCCCTACCTCCCCACTGTGATGCCCAAAGCAGGGAATTTCACAATGCCTGCAATGCTAGACCTGCAATTAGAGAAACAACAAATACTTTATGATGTTCCACATATCTATTATCTTTTTCTAGATTATTGGAGTCTTCTTCCTTCCCACTCCAATTATTTATTTATTTTTTAAGGAGAGTTTACTTTTCTGATGGAAGCTGCTCATACAACCCTGGCTACTTCATAATTCTATTATATGTATATTCTGCCCAATACACTCTACATCAAAGTTACACCTGTGCATTCTCTGTAAATACAGGGTAGAGGGGTAGCAGAAAGTCAGGACACAATCCTAGGAATAGAAAGTGAGTATTTATGGGAAAGATGCAACAAGAGTACCTGCAAGAATCTTAAGTAAAATGAAAAAAGAAACATGATTAGATGTGCTGATGCAAACATGCTCTCTTAATGCATTCAGTATTTTTCACAATTTTATGAGTGATTCATTCATTCCTACAAAGCAATATCAGGAAGCAATAATAAATTCACTACCTGTAGTTGTAGAGATAGTGGTAGTTGGTGTAGTGGTAATTGGAGTTGTGGTGGTAGTTGTACTTGTGGTGGTGGTAGTAGTTGGTGTAGTTGTGGTAGGAGTTGTGGTTGATGTTGTAGTTGTGCAATTAAATACCGGTATTATATTGCAGCAATATACACTGATCTCATAGTTGAGACACATATCTACAGGGTACACAGGCCCAACAACCTGATCTTTATTGTGACAAATAAGTCCAGTCGAAACATCACATTCCACTTTTTGTCCCAATTTCTTGAAGGAGTAATCAGGAAATTTCACTGCTCTGCACGATATGTTTTCTGGCCTTGTACAGATCTCTATGTTGGCTGCCCTGATGTTGTCATAGGTTTCATAGTCACCATACTGTGGCCCATATTGTGGGAAACTGACATCAATCCAGTCAGACCATGAACATTCTTCAGTGGGGGGGCAAGCTGCAGTGAAACAACAACAGACAGAAATAGCTTAGTGGTTGCCCGCATTATTCTGAAAGTTATATATTAGGAAACCGGTGCTCCAGTTGTGCAAACACTGTCATAATAAATACAAAGATGAAATAAGCTGAGTGCTTGTTGTTGCACCAGCACTGAATTTATTAAAGTGTTTCCTTAAAACACTTGCCCAGGAATACCATTGATGGTTGGCATCCATCTGTCTCCAGGTGGATGCCAATGGAGTGCGCCTCTGGGGGTGAAGTCAAATCACTGTGTTAGCAGCACCAAAGTGACCTCCTTAGGAACAAGCCTGGGCAGTATATAGAGGTCCCAAATGACAAGATCCCCCTCTGGGCCTCACTGATGTGGCCCAAAGTAAAGTAGAGCAATATTTTGGCACAAACTTGGCTGGAAGAGTTGCCAGAAGGAGGTATACATGGCACCGTCCAACTGTCTTAGGGACTCCACTCCACATTTATGTAGGGCTTACTCCTTAGCCTTTTCTTGTCCCAAAGATATCCCACAAGGCAGTGGAGGTTTAGGATCAGAGTTTTCCTTCTCCAAGATAGGCTAGCTTCCCAGGTTGACGAGCCCCATCTCCCCCTCATTTCCCTCCACAGCACATGCAGAAACCGCCTTCTTGACTGCTGGACCCACTATTGGTCTCATCCGATCAATCGGCTGGAGCCTATCTTTACATGCAGCAGAAAGTCTCTAACTCACAAAGGGTTTGAGACCCATCAGGGCGTACGGGGTGTTAGGGGAGGGGTAGTTGATGGGTATTTCACCAAATTCTTCCAGTGAAAGGAGAAATTCTCCAGCAATTCCTTGGAGGGTGGAGCTCATCATTAGCAACAGCAGAACTATTTATTTTTCTTAACGTTTTTTTCCTGCTGTTGCTGTTACTGTAACAGGGAAATGCAGCTATTAAACTGGCAGTCTGTCCACCACTTTGCAACCTCTGTGTTGCCCTAGAGCTAGGGGATGGTGGTGGGAGGTGGAATTGGGCCTCCAAAAAACCCATGGTACAGACCATTAATGAAAATTGTGCAATGTGCCCTTTCCTGTTCTGGGGAGTTGAGAAAGAAAAATCTCATAGTTTTTTTGTTCATCAACAGATGAACAGGAGCATACACTGGATACTTTCACTGAGTGAAGAGGTGTATTCTCAAGATACTTCACACTATAAAAAAGGACTACTTTTTCCTAGCTTAAAGAGCTAGAAGTGGCACATGTTCACGTTTCTCAGAATCTCATCAATATAAATATGCAAGATACAGCAGAAGATTAATTTCCTCTAGCTTAGTCAGCTGACACTTCCTGTAGCCTCATCCTTGTAAAATGAGCCATCATTATATATTTTTAACTTTGTATTTACTGACTTCATTTTTTAAACAAACAAATGCCTTAACTTATAAACCATCTTGCTTTTGTACTTACGTGTGGAGACTGTTGTCATTGGCAAGGATTATGGTGAAAGAAAAGAGGGGGGGGGAGAGAGAAAAGTTTCAAAATTATCAACCAGTTCCTAAACAAGTTGTATTCTTATAAGTCAAATTCCCACATGTGATAGAAGTTAAGATAAAATATTCTGCCATCATTCCTTGAGAACTGATGCTAAAAATTATGCAATAAGAATCTTAACAATAACAACCATTTTATTTATACCCCACCCATCTGGCTGGGTTTCCCCAGCCACTGCACATATCGAAACATACTAAAACATCAAACATTAAAAACTTCCTGATACAGGGCTGCCTTCAGATGTCTTCTAAAAGTCAGATAGTTGTTTATTTCCTTGACATCTGAAGGGAGGGTTTTCCACAGGGAGGGCACCAGCAGAAGACCCTCAGAGGAGGACCTTAGTGTCCGGGCTGAATGTTGGGGGTGGAGATGCCTCTTCAGGTATACTGGACCGAGGCTGTTTCGGGTTTCCCATAGGCATCTGGTTGGCCATTGTGAGAACAGAATGCTGGAACAGATGGGCCATTGGCTTGATCCAGCAGGGTATTTATTATTATTATTAGTAGTAGTAGTAGTAGTAGTAGTAGTATCATCGTCTTAAGTTGGCTTACAGAAAATTGTGGAACTCCCTCCCTACAGAGGGACATCTTTATTACACAGCTTTCACTGTATACTAAAGATGCATTCTTTTACTGTAGCATTTGAAAGTTAAGTTATTTTGTTTTCTAAGACCCACCTCTTTTGCTGAATTTACACAGTTACAGTTCACTTGGAATGATTTTATTGATTTTGTCATTGCAACTTATATTTGCTTTTAGAATTTTATATTCTATTGTTGTAATCTGCCCTGTGATCGTATGGAGAATGGTGGCAAAGAAATATTATAAATAAATAAATAAGCAAACAGATAAAATTCCATGCACCCCTGAGAATTTCTGATCTTCTGAGGGTAAATGTTCACAGTGACAAACACAATGCCTGATCCAGGCAAAAACAGTCAGGACCAGAAACAGCTTTGGTGAGTGCAGCAGCTGTAATTAAATGCCAAGGCAATCATCATCATTCCTGAAGGATTGCATGCATCACATTGCATATGCATGTATGCGAGTATGCCATGAAAAGGTGAGGCCCACTCACTTGAACAAGGAATTAAAAAATGGGAAAGGCCTTTAGTCAAAGCAATATTTTGAATAATTAATAATTCCTAAAATAAACAAGAACGTTATCAGGTTGATTTTAGCAGTCAATGCGGGGAAAATTGGGAATAAAAACAAAATAAGTAAAAAAAATGCATAACAATAATTCTACCACTATTCAAGTATGCATATTAATGAGGTTTAGTAATGTAAAACTGGTTTTAGAAACATACTAAGCAATTTAAGCATTCAGTGTATTTCACTGATCCATGAGTGATTAGTTAATTCAAGCAAAGCAGAATCAGGAAGTAAAAATTCATTACCTGTAGTAGTGGTGGTGGTTGGAGTGGTGGTTGGTGTAGTGGTTGTTGCCGTAGATGTAGTGGTTGGAGTGGTAGTTGGTGTAGTTGTAGGTGCTGAGGTAGTGGTAGATGTGGTAGTGGTGGAAGTGGTAGTTGGTGTAGTGGTAGAGGTATCCCAATGTGGTGTTGTGGTGGTAGTTGGTGGTGTCGTGGTTGATGGTGTGGAAGTAGTAATAGGAGTTGTGGTGGTGGTCGATGGAGTAGAGGTAGTGGTAGAAGTGGTAGTTGGCGTAGTAGTAGGTGGTGTGGGAGTAGAGGTATCAATAGGTGGTGTGGGGGTGGGTGTTGTGGTGGTTGGAGTGGTAGTTGGTGTAGTGGTAGGTGCTGAGGTAGTGGTAGATGTGGTAGTGGTGGAAGTGGTAGTTGGTGTAGTGGTAGAGGTATCCCAATGTGGTGTTGTGGTGGTAGGAGTAGTAGTTGGTGGTGTCGTGGTTGATGGTGTGGAAGTAGTAGTAGGAGTTGTGGTGGTGGTCGATGGAGTAGAGGTAGTGGTAGAAGTGGTAGTTGGCGTAGTAGTAGGTGGTGTGGGGGTAGAGGTATCTATAGGTGGTGTGGGGGTGGATGTTGTGGTAGTTGGAGTGGTAGTTGGTGTAGTGGTAGGTGCTGAGGTAGTGGTAGACGTGGTAGTGGTGGAAGTGGTAGTTGGTGTAGTGGTAGAGGTATCCCAATGTGGTGTTGTGGTGGTAGGAGTAGTAGTTTGTGGTGTCGTGGTTGATGGTGTGGAAGTAGTAGTAGGAGTTTTGGTGGTGGTTAATGGAGTTGTGGTAGGAGTTGTGATAGGAGTTGTGGTTGATGGTGTAGTTGTGCAATCAGGTACCTCATAGCAGCAATATACACTGATCTCATAGTTGAGACACATATCTACAGGGTACACAGTGTCAGGCCCAACAACCTGATCTTTATTGTGACAAATAAGTCCAGTCGAAACATCACATTCCACTTTTTGTCCCAATTTCTTGAAGGAGTAATCAGGAAATTTCACTGCTCTGCATGATATGTTTTCTGGCCTTGTACAGATCTCTATGTTGGCTGCCCTGATGTTGTCATAGGTTTCATAGTCACCATACTGTGGCCCATATTGTGGGAAACTGACATCAATCCACTCAGACCACTCGCATACTTTAGGACAAGGTGCTGCAATCAAACAATGACAGATAGAATTAGTTTAGTGATTGCCCAGATTATTCTGAAAGTTATATATCAGGAAACTGGTGCTCCAGCTGTGCAAACACTGTCATAATAAATACAAAGCTGAAATTTTTAGAAACTTTTTTTTAATGTGCAAAGCTAAATTAAACTGTGTGTTTGTTGTTAACAACAGAAATTGTGTGGCGGTGGCGGCGTGGCGGCAGTGGGAGGCCCCATTAGCTAAAGTGGTACCTCAGGTTAAGAACAGTTTCAGGTTAAGAACGGACCTCCAGAACGAATTAAGTTCTTAACCCCAGGTACCACTGTAATCCTTTTTATTTTGCTATCTCATCCTGCCACTTTATTCAGAAATTTACAGAAATTTGTTTGGAAAAACATATCGTTATTTTTTGACCAGATGCTTTCAGGCCTAATTTGTGACCAGAAGACATTCATAGACCTCCAGAATCAAAGTCCTTCCGGTGTCCTTATCCCCTTTCCCTGCATTCCTATGCACCCATAATTCTCTTCCTTGGCCCTTCCCCCTGCTTCCTCTGAAGGCTCATCCACACTTCCGCATGTCCAGAGATTTCCAGATACAGGTCCAAGATGCTTTTCTTTTCTCCTGCTTCTTTCCCCAAGAAAACCTGGTGTTTATGCTGAATCAGGACAGCCGTCAATCAGGTTTTCTGCAGATTGACGTTTGCTCTGATTCAGCAGTAAACAGCAGGTTTTCCCAGGAAAAGCAGCTGGACAAAAAAAAATGGCCTCTCAGACCCATGCTTGGAAATCTCGGGACAATCAGAAGAAGTCATGGGACAAAGGGAAGTGTGACTAGGTCGACTCTCCTGCCTTCCTCCTACTTTCCCCAGGTCTCCTTCTCCACCCCTCCTCTTACTCAGGCTCCTTTTGCTCACTTTGCCTTACCGTGCTCTCTTCCTTTCACACCCCGGCTCTTATTTTTAAGCAACCCTCTGTTTATGACATCACCACCATTCAGCTTCTGTGACATCACACTGCTTGGCCAGTTGGGGCCAGGTGCTTCATCACTACTACAACATTCCAAAGTGGACCATAGTACAGTGGTACCTCGGAACTTGAACAGCTCCGTTCTCGAACGTTTCGGCTCCCGAATGCCGAAAACCTGGAAGTAAGTGCTCCAGTTTTCGAACGTTCCTCAGAACACGAACGTCCGACGCGGCTTCCGCTGTGCAAAAACCTAGCTGTCGGCTAATCAGAAGCTGCGCCTCGGAACTAGAACGTTTCGGAAGTTGAACGGTCTTCCGGAACACATTATGTTCAAGTTCCGAGGCACCACTGTATCATTGCTTCTGGTTTCAAAGCTTGCCTTTCTAGAATATGTACAAGAGAAGAACTAAGTGGCTGCTTTAAAATGTTCTCATGTACTGCAACATCTGCAGTGGTGCCAAAAGCAATGTTGCAGCACCTTAGGGGCTTGTTGGTTTCTCCTGGCATGAGTTTTTGTAGTCAATGACTTGCCATATTCAAAAAGCAGAGGGGGAAAGTGGGCAAGCCTATACGTATTATGGGTTTTTAGGGCCCTTTACAGATAGGCTCATCAACAGGTTGAAGAACACAAAAGGTATGCATTGAATAATTTCACTGTAAAGGTTCATTGTTAAGAGAGCATATAATGTAAAAATTGGCTATTTTCTCCTAGCCTGGAGAGCTATAAATGGCAATGAAAAGACTTGCTCTCCTCAGAATCTCCTCCTCAGAAATATGCAATATACAGCAGAAGATTAATTCCCTATAGCTCAGTCAGTTACCATTCCACTTAGCCTCTCCTCCATCATAATATTTTCTAACTTCCTTCTAAAAATAAACATATGCCATAAGTTATAGCGCATCTTTAATTTTTGTACTTACGTGGAAAGACTGTTGTGATTAGTGGCGAAGTCAGTGCAAGGCACGAAAAAAGAAAGAGAGAAAAGTATCAGTAACGTTATTCACCCATTTCTATGTGAACTGTATTTTTGCAGGTTGAATGCCCACTTCTGACTGTAGGTTGTAGTAAAATATTCTGCAATCATTTCCTGAGACCTGATGTTAGATGTCTGCAGTATGCAGTCTTAGGGCTGGTTCTCAGAACACATTCCTTCTGCATACGATGATCACTGGGCTTTTGAGGGTATACCATATGCCAGGACAAGTGTGATCTCAGAAGGCACAGCTATGGCCAGCAATAGCTTCAGTGATTGCAATGGGTGCAAAAAGGCTTGAAAAAACAGGCATGTTCCTGAAGCCCTTTTCAGGATTTCCTGCGTCACGCAAGGAGCAAGACATTAAAACCAGGAATGGCTCAATATTTTCTGTCATTCCTAATTCCTAAAAATGAGCAATCAGGCTGATGTTAGCAGCCAATAAGGGCAAACTTATCAATAAACTGGTTTAAGTAAAACAAATATCTATCAATTATTATTTTTTAAAGTGTGTATCTCCTTTTTAAGAGTTGTATTGTTAGAATTCAGTAGCATTCAATATATTTCACTATTCTGTGAATGAATGGATATTCATTCAAAATAATGTCAAGAAGTAACATTTAATGCATTACCTGTTGGCGTTGTGGTAGACGGCGTGGAAGTAGTAGTAGTGGTAGGAGTGCTAGTTGTGGTGGTGGTAGATGGCGTAGGGGTAGTGGTAGTTGGTGTAGTGGTAGTGGTAGTAGTGGAGGGAGTAGTGGTGGGAGTAGTGGTCGTAGTAGAACCACAAGAAATGATTTGACAACAGTTGATGCGTATCTCATAATTATAGCAGAGGGTCCAGAGGGTCTGATCCTGGTCTTTGTTTCTACAAATGAGCCCATAAGTGACGTTACAGTCCACTTTCTGTTCCAAATCTGCAATATCCGTATCAGGTGCATTTTTAGCCCTGCACTCTATGTTTTGTGGAGCTGATGGACAAAAGTCGCTTCCGTCTTTAATTCTTATGGCGTCATATGTCTCAAAGTCACCACCTTCTGGTCCTTCTTCAGGTACACTGACATCATACCATTTACTCCATTCACATGCAAGCATTAAGCACGGAGCTGCAAGACAAATTTGAAAGTCATTTTCCTGAGGTTCATTGGCAGTGGGTCCACATGACCTCATGATCTAAAACCATCATTTCATGGTGGAATAACAGATCACTGGGCAACCATCTACCCTCCCACCCCTACAGATCACAACAAAGAACATCCCAAGCTAGATGCAAGCATCTTTATATCCTGGGATTGCTCTACTCCAGTGCACAAAGATCTTGTACACTAAATCCCAATCCATATTTTTTCCTCATTTTTGAATGCCTATCACAGTTATGTGTACCTTTCACTGGATTTATTACCCCATGTTCCTCTCTTTTGCATTGGCAACTTTACTACCACTATCAGAACAGTGACCTTATATAGGGACATGTGAATTTGCCCTAATCGAGTCATACTATTTGCTCATCTGACCCAGTATTTTCTGCCCTGACTGGCAGTGATTTTTGGGGGGGCCTCACAAAGAAATCTTTGTCCTAGCTGTTAAATGGATCCAGGGACCGAACCTGATTCTTGAGTCATGCAAAGCACATATTCTACCACTGAACTATGGCTTATCCCCAGCTTCTTTAAAAACACTTACATGTTGAAGAGAGTGTAGTGGAGGTTGTAGTGGCAGCTGAAACAGGAGAGAGAGAAAATATGATGAGAATCTTACTTTGCAATCTTACAAGTTTCAGATAAGATTATAGATTTGACATAGAGAAGGTTTCATATCATGTTGAGAGCATCAGCCTTCATTAGTTTCACAAATTAAAGCCATTTAGCTATACATAGAGGTATAAAACAAACTTGATGTAAGTGCAATTTTCTCCAATGAGATAGTTAACCAATGTGCATTACTATTAACGATGCTGCAAGCTTACTTGTGGTAGTAGTAGTGGTGGTGGTGGTGGAAGGGGTAGTTGAAGGAGTAGTTGTGGGAGGGGCAGTTGTACTGCAGGGTTTCATATCTTCAACCACCCAAGTGCCATTTAATGTGCATTTTATGTCGAAACAAAAAGATCCATTTCTCTCATTTGTTATTATTTCTCCTTCTTTGTATTCTTTGCCATCATATATGCAGCATCCTAAAGGAAGGAAATCAGTGTGTTTAAGTTGTTCTGCTTGAAGCATAATGAAAAAACATCCAATCAAAATGTAAATGAAATAACCCAGAGTGGAAATACTGTGTTTTTCCATAGGAATGTTAACCACAGGTAAACACTGTTTATTTAACCTGCTGATATTTGGAATATTGTAAAGATGTTTTTATGTGCTTCTGCTTAGAAGGAAGTCCATTGAAACTTATGGGACCTACTCCCAAGTAAGTGTGCTTAGGCTCAAGCTGTTAGAAAGTTGAATAAATCTGTTAAGTCAGATGCATGAACCTCATTCATATTTGCAGCAAGCACGAAAGAAAGTTTAACTGGTTCCCTGTGGTGAGATCTCTCACCATTGTGACAGATATATGCATATTGGAATTACATGGACTATTGATGTGGGTTCTTCCTGTATGGTCTCATTCTCAGCCAGGCAGAGGTCACATGGATGTACACAGCTGCTTAATTTCCACCATCAGCTGTTTCCCACAGTAGGATAGGGTTCTTGCCAATGGGAAATGGGGCCTTAGTAAGAATACAGTACAACTAAAAGGCAGGGATATTAAAATGGCCCACCATATGCTGTAGGATAATTGATCAGCAGAGCAATCCAAAGTCCCAGCCAGGTACAGTGGATTGTGCTGGTCAGGGCAAAAGGTAGTCGTCGTCGTTCCCCCCCCCCCCCATTTTTGCTGTGCCAGCTCTGGACTAGTGAAGCTGAGGAGCCTGAAGGGCTTTGGATCCTGTGGATGCAAAGATTGCAGTGATCCACCCCGCCCTGTAATGCCTCATTTCAGGGCCTTCCACTGGCTACTACTGGCAGTAGTTCCCCATCGACAATGGCAGAACTTGGATCCTCCACCATGGCAGAGTCCCACCATCAGCAGTGGAGAGGAAGTAATGAGTCATCCTAACCCACCAGCCATCAACATCAGGGTGGTGGCAGTAGAGTTCTTTCCTAAGGCTAAGCAGTCATTTACTTGGTGGTAACCTCCATTGAACTCAACAGGGCCTTACTTCTAAGTAAACATGTATAGAATGCATTTTAAAGTAAGATGGGCATTACGGTCTGTGACAAGTTACAAGATGAAATAAGTGCCTTTTAAATAAAAACAAAATACAGGCTTACAGAAAAATGTTTAGCCACCCCTTAGCTACTACCCTTTTTTGTGGAACAACTGCAAAGTGGGAAAAGGTTGTCCTTATATTATTGTTATTTTTCAATGATAATTTTAAAAAGAATACAGTGAGTAGGGGAGTCATTTGAAATCATTGCTCAGTCCCCCAGAGAAATGTATGGGGGAAGTGTATGATACTTTTTTGCTTTCTGAATGGAAAAACAGAAAGATGAAATACTGTACCTCTTTGGGGTTCACATTTCGTTTTTCCAGCATAAACACAGAAACTGAAATTTAAAAAGATGTTTTTCAGAAATGAAATACTTGAAGATTTGTTTTGTACTTCTGTTCTGTAAATGCTCAGGCTATAATTGCTCCTGCATTGTAACACTATAAATTCATTTAAAATAATAATTAAATGCATATCATTAGCAACAACATTTAACAAAGCAGTAAATACAGTAATCTCTATATCCTTCTAAAGAGGAATACTTTTTGTTAGTCAGCTTGCAAATAGAGTTGGCCAGGTGTACTTTGGGAAGAGAATTCTGAGAGAGGATCTCTGCCCAAGGAAGGAGGGAATCCAATCTACTCTTGGACACCATGGACAATTTCATTTTAGACTTTCATAAAAAATAGCTTCCTATTCAGAACAGGATTCTCGTTCATGAAAAAGTGTGTCAGACCGAAAAAACAGCAATTTAAATATCAACCCATGTACATATGTTTCCCTGCCACTGTTAGTCCATCAGCTCTCCATTCTCACATACCAATTTGTACACAGATCATCTGTGGGTATATGCTGTCCAGGTCTATAGTAAACACCGTCAATATAGCAGCCACACTCAGCACTTGTCCCACATGTGTTAGTCTCTTCGAGGTAGATAGGATTCTCTGAAGGACATCGTGGGTAGCAACCTAGAACCCACAAAAATGAGATTCGTAAAATTACATTGCGGCAATATACTTGACATAGTAGCAAAATTTGCATGTGAAAAGGGGAGCCAAGCTGGTGCCTTCCAGATGTTGCAGAACTACAACCATCCCTGGCATTTGCCATGCTGGCTGGGATGGAGGGGACTTGGAGTCCAGCAACATTTGAAGGGCCACAGGGTCTCCATCCCTGGCATGCGGGAGGCAGTCCTAGGCTTGTGGTGTCTCAGTGTCTATAGACTGTAAACATGTTCTGCAAAACCTGTATATACACAGTTTCAGAGAGGCATCTAATGCATTAAGCAGGGGGTGGGAGATGGGGGAAATTGCTTTGGCCCACTGGGTGAACTGTATTCCAAACTGCACTAACAAGAGTCTTGAAGACCAAAAGCTACCGGTAACTGGCAGTTTCTTACCTTCCAGGTATGGCACTGAAAAGTTGGTGCTGACTTGATTAAGGATCTTGCAGGTAAGAACGTCACTTCCACAAGGCTCATAGTGCCATTCACATATATCTGTAGGATTCCAGTACTCACAAAAGATTGCTATCGGAATAAAAGATAGATAGTTGTATAAAAACAAGTCACAGAAGTATATATGCACATACCGGTAGGTCACTTAACCTGCAACCATTTCTATCACCTATGGAACTGAAATTCTACTTCACTCTGGTTTAACATGGAACATAGACCTATTTGGACACACACACACCCCAAATGTGATTGTGATCACATGGAGAGGGAGAGGGAGGCTGTGCTCACTGGACCCACCCCTACCATCACTCCTCCTGCCAATTTTGGCCACCTGCCATCCATGAATTGGGAAGGATGTCTGTAAAGGGGAACTTGGTGTACACAAACAGGATCTCCCTGGGATTGGGAGCCTTTGCTCCCTGTGAATGGGGCCATCATTGACTCCCACTGGAGGCAGCGTTGGCCACCAACGTAGATGACTTTAAAAGAGGATTGGAAAGATTATAAAATATTATATATATATTATAAAAACCAGTGCATCTAGAATTTTGGTCACTGAAAGGTATTAAGCCACTGTTTCTGGGTCATCATCTCTTTTGAATTTTATGCATACATGAGAAATATTTTATCACAAAACTCACGGCATATGTCAGGAGTCCTCCAGTAGACACAAGCTCCAGCTTTGAGGCATTCTTGTGCATAGACAGCCACTGCAGTACAGAAGCACTCACAGTCGCCTCCAGAGTCACAGGCACAAGCATCATGTACACAAGCTTCATAGTACTGATCTGGAGCCACCTATTAGGGAGTCACAGAATCACAGAGCAAGGGTATTTCAATGGATCAACTACTGTATTTCTGCCATCCAATACCAGGATGCCTAACTCACCGCAATCTTTGATCATGATTCCCCTTAGTTGCCAATGTTTTTGGCTGTTGCTGTACATGTACACAGCACATCCATGCCACAGTGTCCCATTACACATCACAGCACTTCAACAAGGCATCAAGAATCTATGGCACATTTTACTTCATGACATATGTTATCAATTCCAATTTCAGACTTTTAAGCTAGTAACATTCTGTATAGCAACAGCAAATATTTGGTTTTCGGTGAAGATAATTCAGATGAATTTATGTGTTTTCCTTTCAAACAGTATTTCTCAAAATAGAGTACCTGCAGAGAGTTCTAGAGAGGGAAATGGGAGCTCCATACCAACTCAAGACATATCTAATCATGATATTTCCTTCTCTTTTTCTAGAGTTTATCCTAAGTCACATTCTCCTTGGATAACATATCTTTACAGTTAAAGCTGAAAACCACTCCACTATCCAGTTTGGAATGGAATGGGTGCTTCTGAGTTAGAAATTGTCTGCAGGATATTATAGATTCATCTGATGCTGTATGTCAAGACCTTTAAAATCCATTGCACTACTGATGATCCCCCATGGTTTGCTAGGTATTTTATGTAAACTGCTTAAAGATCTTTTTATTTTTGACTAAGCCATATATGAGAGAAAATTCTCCATATGCTCACACATGGCAATAGCTTGTTCTTTTCCCCAAGACTACTATATCCCAGCTTGGCCAAGTGATTAACCAACAATACTAACTTTTGAATGACATTCTTCAAACACAATGCTTTTGATGAGACTGCATTCTTTCTCTGCCCAGGATTTGCGATGGGGTTTCTTTTCACAGGGCTCAGGGTCTACATCAACATCAGGGCATGCAGTATCCTTTTTCCATGAATTTCCAAATGCCAGTGCACTCTTTTCTTGGACCATGTCCCTTGTAGTGAAGTCATTACTGGCCTTGCCATCAAAGTTGCCACATAAGCCACAGACTTTTCCCTAGAGAGAGGAAAAGTCAATACCTTAGGACTGGAAAAGATTTGCAATGGCTTAAAGTTAGCAGAAATTTTATTGTGATATATATTGCTTTGATTGTTTTGCCATTTGTTTTAGCATTACTAATTATGGATACAGTTGAGTTGGTGGGAGCAATGCCAAACCTTGGGGTCTCAAATTCCAGTGGCGCCTTGTGTGATGCCACAGTTGGGCCCCCCTATGTCTCTCGCGCCCCATTCTATTAATGATGCAGTCAGGCACACATGCTACCACAAGCAATAAAACGTCTTTTTTGTTGCATTTATCTGTTAATAACAAATTTTCCACAGCACTAAAGGGATATGCTCAAGAATAACTCACTTTAAAATAGGGTGCCAGCTTGATGAAAATAGTAGTCTTCCTGTCCCAGATGAGAATAACACCATTGCTGGTCTCTATTACAATGTACAGCCCGACTGGCTCACGAATCCAGTAAGTCACACTGCTAGTGGTATTCATCTCAAATGTTTCTATTTGTTTATCTTCCAACTTTATTTCAGTGCTCTAAAAAGACAGGTTTGTAACAGAAGCCTCATAACAAAAACAGACATTGGCATGTTAAACTGATACCCTCAGCTCCCCTAGAGTCAGTCTGGCTCTTTTAAACTGGATACCATGACACCAGTTCTCAAAAGTAAGGAGCCTCATTTGACTAAGAACTCAACAAATTGCCTGCACCTCCCCACTGCAACCTGGTTTGATTATTTACAGGTGCAGACCAAGCGCTTTCAGGCTTATTCTCATCTATGTTCATACATACCCCAAAGAAAACTTTAATGGCCTTGGAACAGGTGACGCCAGTGGTTCCACATGGGACATTCTCTGTGATGACACTAAATGTTCCCTCCAAATCGCTGTTTCCACAGTAATCCTAATGAAGGTGGGAGAGGGAAAGATGAACAAAACTAAGAAAAACCAAAACCTGGATACTTTGATTTTCTCTTATGTTTTAAAAAGCTGCTAAAGCTGCACTGCATATTTGTATTGGTAGCAAACTTCATATATTTTCAAATTTAACAATCCTCTATGGTTCAGAGGGCACTTAATTCCTCAACACATTTGCAAAACGCAACAACCGAATGAATTGGAGAAAACAAGGCTTAAAAACTAGCAAATTCTGTTTGGATGAGTGTAAACTATTTCTGCACATATTAAGCAGCCTGGAGACACCCATACAATGGTATCCATAAAGTAGCTGCTGTAGTGCAAGGATTTCCATATGCACAATTGAACTTTCCTTTCTCTCTCTTTGCACCATCCCCAAATCTTCTCCAGAGGGTTGGGGGAAAACCCAGAATTTATTATTTTTTTGGGGGGGGGAGAGCAGAGAGAGGAAGGGAGTAGTTCTGTTACACAACCAGAAGTCCTGGCGCTAATGGAACCACCTTGTTAGATACTACCATTTGAAATGATCTTAACAGAACCATTGATTACTCCACCAAGTAAGAAAATTTCACAAGATGAGATGTTGAGGAATGTCTGAGAAACCAAATAGATAGGTTGTATATATAGATTGTGTGTGTATGTGTACAATTCAATACAGTATAAAATTGCATGACTATAGCTGAACATTACCTGAGTAGCCACATATTCACAGTTGCCATCAAAGTCATAGAATTTTCCATCAAACGTGATGTAATGGCCACTCCCATAAACGGTACATGTCCCAAAGCATGAATTGGTGGTGCAGTTCCAGCTTCCTCTTTGACAAGTACTGGAGAGTACCAAAACAATTAAAGAAATTGTGTAAGTCTCTGTCTCCATGCATTGCTTTTGAGGTACCGGGTAAAAAATTATGTAGCTGAGAAAACATGCAGCCCATCGCGTACACTGTTTGCATAGCAGTATATTCATACATTGCTATGACTACAATAAGTGACAATGAAAAAGATCCTACCATGTGTTGCAGTCCACATTTACTGTTTCTCCGGGGGAGTAAAAATCTTTGTTATGAATGCATGGGCAGTCATGTTCTTGGACACATCTCCCTCTGCCATCATCTATCAATCCATCAGGGCATACACATCCTGAAACACACTCTGTCTGGAACTGTGAGGAGCAAGAAGAACATTGTGTTCACATTTTATGATAAGGTCAATCAGAATTCATGGGCCTTGCATTTGATAAGTTCATAAAGCCAAATTGGACTCGGGATTACCATTCAAAGTTTACCAAATTGCTATTCTCGGGCCTTCTTGGTAGTGGCGCCCGCCCTGTGGAACGCCTTCCCATCAGAGGTCAAAGCGATAAACAACTACCTGACATTTAGAAAATACCTGAAGGCAGCCCTGTTTAGGGAAGTTTTTAATCTGTGATATTTTAATGTATTTTGATATTGTTGGAAGCCGCCCAGAGTGGCTGGGGAGACCTGGCCAGATGGGCGGGGTACAAATAATAAATTATGATTATTATTATTATTATGATTATTATTTGCAAGGTAAGATAAAACCTCAATTTAATTTGTTCAAAATCTTGGGTGTGTTTAAAATAAAGTTGGTCTACAAAACAGAGGCACTTTGGGAGACTTTTAGATTTGGGTTACTTCAATAATTTTTCCAGAAGGTGGACGTAACCTTTAAATACAAGACTGTCAATGGTTTTTTGTTTTGTTTTTCTTTTGACAAAAAGCAAACAAACAAAACCCTTGCTACCACTTCAAACAATGGCTTGGTTGCTTTCAGCAGTGTGGTCAACTCCCTGGAATAGAGAGCCTTTAGAAGAGATGTTACATTGTGAAAAAAATAGCATAATTTGGTGGCAGGAGGATTTCTATTGTTGGATACCAACATAGCATATATTATTTATTTTAAATGAAAGGTGGAAATTATTTAAATGAAATGAAAATGTTAATAAAGTTAAAAACAATCAGAACCAATGAAGGCAAACTGGTGGTATAAATCCTTTTGCTAGGAAATGTCCCACAGTCTCAAGGAGATTTCCTAAAGACACCTAGAGTACAGCTTCTTTGTTAATTACATTACTTGAGGAACAAGAGAATGAGGACATTAGGGTGTGGTCAAAATACAATGAAAGTGTACCTGATCGTTTCCCAGTGTTTGGCAGCTAAGATGTACTGGTGTTTGGGAAGACCAACTATCAAAGTTGTTGCAGTCAAAATATGTCATGTTGGGTGAGCATTCTGTAAAATAAAACATAGAACACTGACAATATTATCTTGGATCCATTTTGATAATCAGCAAGAGCTGTATATAATTTTTTATTTATATATAGAATTAAACAAAAAGGGGGCCAACAGACATTCCTGTTTTGCACCCATTGAACTAGAAAGCATGTCCATAAATAAAGGTCTATCTACAGAGTCTGTTTGATAACATGTGGTCTGTTATGCCTAATAAAGGATATTGTATTGTATTAATAAAGGTCTATCAAATCAAAGGCTGAGGATATGTCTATGAAAACTATATAAATATGTGGATTTAGAGGGGAAATTCTGATACATTTTAGGAGGAAGCAAACTATAGCATATGTCAGGTTGAAAAAATATAATTATTAATTGCATTTTTATTAATTCTTTTCACAAAAAATGGCTCATTTTCTTAAGCACAACTTCAAAATCATACAGATGATAACTCAAACTGGAAAAAGTCACAATGTAACATGAAATTGTACACCTACGTTCATGGGATACGTCCACGGGCACACATTGAAATCTTCCATGTCTGCAAACACTAGAATGGAATACACGGAGGGGGGGGTAAGCCAGATATTTGAGCTTATAAGTGATTTCCAATTTATACAATGCTACTAACAAAAACTAAAGATCTGCTGCAAAAATTTAAGAGTACCATTTCTGCTAAACATTACTTGAACACCATGGGTGCCCTACTGACAATGCATAAAACAAAGTAAGAGCAAGTGCCAAAGACAAAATGCCAGTTTCTTAATAAGATTTGACAAGATATTTCTAAGCTGAGACATATAGTTTTGAGGGGAATATGGGGGAACCTTTGGATTACGCATTAAACACTGGGGGGGGAGGTGTTGTGTAAACTTATATTGCTGACTTCTCAAGTAATCTCAAGAATTCACAATGCAATATTTCAGCACTTCTTTGTCCTTTGAACACTATGCCTGGTGAACAACATAGATGTCTAAAGCTTCTTAAAAACTAGTCACTCCACAATGCATTTTGATGCTTGTATTTCTCATGTTGATTTGGAAGGGAGATCCTCTTCTGACTTAGTATCACAAACCTCTAAATTGTTTTATGGTTAATGAAGAGAATGCTCATATACAGCCAACGTAATTCCAAGATTCCCCATCCCATTCCACCTGCAAACATTGTAGGATTGCGACTAAAAGAGAGCAGTTCCTGGTACTGAACGTTCAGCTTCCCACCTAATGAGAAAGACCACAAACTGTTGTGTTAACATACCAGCGCTCATCCTGTTTCATTATAACATATCCGGGATTTATGGGCACGCCCTTGTAATAGCACGGGCACTGAGCAATTGGCACACATTTGCCATTATCATCCATATAGGAGTTATCAGGGCAGCCACAGCCATCCACTGGAGTAAAGCCTTTCAAGCAGTGCTTATGACCATCAGAAAGAGAGCGGCAAGTTTGCTGGCAGGTCAGATTGTAACGGAAGACTTGGCTGGCTTGGCAAGAGGATTCTTCTTTGTCTGAATGAAGGGGAGAAAGTGACAAAAAGTCAGAGTGGATAAAATATATTCTGCTCACCATTCCTAAGCCATTCAGTGCATGCTGTCTGAATTCTACTTCTGTTAAGACCCCTATGAAGAAATGTTGTCATGCTTGGATGAAACTAAGCAGTTATGAGGTAGCAATTAAGACAATGAGAAGGGGAAACTATAATTGTCTAGCTCACAGATGAAGAATGTTTTTCATCTCAAAGGCCACATGACCTTCCATGCAACCTTCTGGGGGCCAGTGGTAGGCAGCGCCAGAGGTAAAAGTGGGTGGACCAACAAATGCAAATGTTTTCTTTGTACAGTACTCTAGCTTGTACACACACCCTTCTCTACCCTCCATCCTCCATCCAGGCAAGCAAAAAAGCATTATCAAGGATACATCGCAGTCATGCAAAACCACTCAAGAAATATGCAAAACAGAGCGAGGAGGAGAGTGTGGCATGGGGAGAGTTGTGAGGGCCAGGCAGAGAGGGCCACATTTGGCCCAGGCCCTGGGGTTCCCTATTCCTGGTCTAGCTGAAAGATTAAATGGCAGGAAGAAGAGAAGAAGAAGAGTTTGGATTTGATATCCTGCTTTATCACTACCCGAAGGAGTCTCAAAGCGGCTAATGTTCTCCTTTCCCTTCCTCCCCCACAACAAACACTCTGTGAGGTGAGTGGGGCTGAGAAACTTCAGAGAAGTGTGACTAGTCCAAGGTCACCCAGCAGCTGCATGTGGAGGAGCGGGGATGCGAACCCGGTTCACCAGATTACGAGTCTACCGCTCTTAACCACTACACCACCCTGGCTCTCCACTACACCACCCTGGCTCTCTATTAAGGAAGTAATAAATGACTTAGCATTGCCTCATTAAGTCATACTGCAGGCACCCCAGCATCCCAAATGGAATTGTCCAGTTCTTCTACATTCATTGTATCCATCCACAAGTATTACTATGTCAATGTAAACAACATACATGGGTACTTCCCTTCAACTTCAACAAAACATTTTGCATCTTACAAAAGCCATTTATTTTGATGACTGGGGTATGCTACGTTTGTTGTTATTAACCACATTCTAGTCTCAAAACATTACAGTGAGCACACAGTTATTCAAAAGGTTTTGCTCCATTTTGTTCAAGGCAAGGGTGAGGATATAGACACTTACTGCAGACATTCTTTCTCCAGCCCCATAACATGACCCCTTTGAAGGCACAGGCTCTTGCGTATGATGAGAGGGCAGCACACATGCATTCTTCATTGGCATTACAATTACAGGTATCATATTTGCAGCGCTGGGCAAGGGGAGGGGGGAAAAGCCAGTAAACATTCAAGTACATTTGTAGGAAGATGAATGAAGAGCTAGTCCTCAACAGTAGCAATGCTACACAATGGTACCCTGTTCCACAGCTAAAATGAAATGAAATGATAAATTGAGAGCTTTTCCTTAGCAATGCCATTTGTTCCTCTCCTCCTTCCATTTCAAAATGTTAGTAGTTTTTTCAAGATTGCTTTCTCACATGCTAGAGTGAACTTCTCCTATTATTTTGCTTAATTTGTTAAAAGCAATTAATGGGCTGTTTCCCCTGCAGCAAGGTGATCCACTTAAAACAGGTAGTGAATCATCTCAGCCCAGGGGCCACATTCGTTTCTCAGCATGCTTTCAGGGGGTCACATGTCAGTGGCAGGCAGGGCAAAGGCAAAAGTGGGTGGAGCAACGAATGTAAATTTCACCTTTGTACAGCACTCTCATTTCTACATGCATACCCTTCTCTGTACCAGACAACACCAGACAAACAAGAGGCATTATCAGAGTTCAAGGACACATTCTGGCCAGGTAACAACATGGAAGCAGGGTCAGTCATTGTATGTGGCCTGAAGAAAGTTACAAGGGCCAGATAAGGAGCCCTGGGGGCCACATTTGGCATCTGAGCACAAGGTTCTCCACCCCAGACCTGAAAGCAGACTGGCCCACCTCCACCATGTTGGGACTAGATCTCTTGGTTGTCATCAGAGTTAGAACTATTTGGGGAATCTGGGAACTTCTCTGACCAGGATCCCCCAAAAGCTACAACTAGTTCCACACACCCAAGGAGACTTTGTGCTGGCACTTCTTGAACTTCCCATAGCAAGCTGTGGTTTTTTTTACTGACGTAATCTTTCAAATCAGTTTCTCATGCTGCTGCTGTTTTGTTTTGTTTTTTTTATTAAAAAAGCTAGAGAGTTTTTCTAAAATCTTGGGTGTAGCTTAAAGAGCACTCTGGCTCATGACTCTCTTCTGGATAACTATTATTTGGCTCTTTTCACAACAATGGGTTTGCTTTAGTTCCCGTATTCCAACTGAAAGGGCTAGAAATTTGGCTGGGTTTGAAACTGGATAATCCATTGTCAGTAATTCTAACCCTCAAGCCCTATGAAAAGCAACTGGGAAGAAAGCTGCAGAACTTGCTTTACCACCACTCTTTTCAGTTTATCATAATACCTGAAAGTGAACAACTCCATGTAACAAAACACCAAGCTGCGTGAATAAAGACTCAGAATGTTTTGAAAATCCATACCTTATAATAATCTGTTGGATCAATGACTGAGTGACATCTGGCAAAAGGAGTTTCTGTACTTTTCAACAAAGAGCACCAATGTTCAGCATACTTTTCTGGAGAGAAATTAAATGTTATTATAAACCATTCACTTCATGTATTTCTATGTAATGCCTATAGCCATACTCTAGAATTCAAATATCTCTGCAGTACAATACAGCAAAACAAAATGAATACTGGATGTGTCTGGATGTTTGAACACTATGCAGCTTCTCTGTCATTTAAAGGCAAATAGCTACCCACATAATTGGGCAACAACATCGTCTGAGGACTGTACATGCTCGGCAGTTTTGTCTTCAAAAGACTATAAAGCACAATAAACATAAACAGAAGTAATATTATGGATGGAAACTAAGCAGGCTTCCATTTTCACAACTACAATAGATAAAATGAGTATTTCTTCTTCATCTCTAGCAGTGTTGTATCCCATTTCTTTAGAAACTTTTGCTTTTGAGACAGTGACATGAAACTTATAGTGCATTCAAAGCCTCAGACCTAGCACAGATTTATACATCACAACTTGCTCTCCCAAGAAATAAAGAAAATTGGCCCCAGCTTCAGATTCAATATTTGACCTATTTGGATATAGGTGGCACACAGATATTGAAATCTGTTATTTATTTATGAAAACCACCCATCCTTACCATTCTCAACGCTAAGAGTACAAGGGTGGTCCCAGTTATCAAGCTTATCGCTGCAGCTGGCTTGTGCTTTCCACGTGTTAGCAAAGGAAGCCCCTGTTGCTTCTACTAATCCACTTGATGTTTTGAAGTCATCTCCTTCTATTCCGTTGTAATTCCCACAAAGACCTATTGATAAAAGCAACAGATGTTGGCTGTGAGTTTCTTTCTTTTTTGTAAAATGGGAATAGTGAGCAATTTACTAAGATTTTCTAGTGATAAATTTCCACACATCCAATAAGCACATCACTTCCAATCAGCATGAACATTGTGCATATGTGTATATATACCCCAGCATTATTGAATGCCTTTTGACAACTGTGCTGTTCTCTGCACCAGCTCTTTTTAGTTCAAATAGCATGCCTGCGGAATTAGTCTAGCATATAATATATTATGTGTGTGTCACGATTTACAATTTATTGCCTTGAGACAATTTGTGGAGATAAAAATGTCTTAATAAATAAAAAAAAGACTAAACAAGTTGTTGTTTTTTTCAGGTAGCTATTTGACCCCATGTATCTTTAATAAAAACACCCCCTTGTTAGTGTTACTATTGGTGGAATCCTCTTCCCTGCAGTTCAGACTTGCCTTGGAGAGTTGCCTGGGCAGTCTGTTCCACAACGACAAAGAGCTGCATAACTGGAACCAGCTGGATCTCCAGCCTGAGGCCGAGGGTCGCCTGCACAATAATGTAGTTTGAAGAAGGCTGGAAAACTGTGAAGCTGGCTGAAAAACAAAAGGAAGGCCAAGTTATCAGCTGCTTATTGTAATGCACTCATCAAATCAGAGGGGCAAAAACAGTATCCATTGTGTATTATACCAGATTCCCATATCAGATACCTTTGCTGTTATGAAGAACATTGCCATTGGCTGAATAACCAGCCAGGAGAGCAAGAAAGGCTAGGTGTTGGCCTGGAATGGTTTCTCAATGAGGAGAAGAGGAAAGTGGTGGGGAGGGAGGCAGATATGAAAAAGGGAAGGGACAGGGAAGAGTCCCCAGACAAGGACAAACAATCATTTGGATCATTCCCTGACAAATAAACCAAGGAGTACATTTTCTCACCCTCCTTTCCAGCATATTTTATTTTGCATTTCATTTAATCATGCTCCATAACATCTAAGGATTTGTGGAACCATCAGTTTAGACAGTGGGTGGGGTGGGGTGGAAGTTGAGGGCTCATTTCCTCACCTGTTACATGAGGCAAATGGATTTCTATTTCATTCAGTAATACGGTACCATCTGATCTGAAAACTACGACCTGTGTGAAGAGAGAAACAGCCTATGTTAGTGTGACCTCAGGGTCTTAAAGGGAGAGGAATGCCATAGACTCATACCACTTTAGAGTTGGAAAGGACCTGGGGGTCATGTTAAATGAACATTAACAATAACGATTGATTATAATGCCCAAAAGGAACCCACCCTGGAAATTTTGAACATTGACAGTTTTCTTATATCTGACAACAGGAAGTTGGGTAAGAGCTTAAGCAACCCAAAGAACTAAGCAATGGAACATGTATGTGCACACACACATGAATGCCCATTCATACACACTTATGCACAATGTTGTGTAAATCCCTACTGGAGAGCACATTGCACCATAGAATGCTCATTTCTTGGATTGGAAGGCAGTTTCTATAGGCATGAACCTCTGAGGGAACGTTGCAAAACATACTATAACTTCCAGAATATATGGATTAATTATGATGGAATTTATCTGACTTTGATTATTCTGGTTGCTTATTAACCATCACATTTCCAAATCATCCAAAAATTAGATAAGAAGAATCAAAGCATTGTTTTCTTTTATCAGCAGTTCTGTTGTTTTCAGCTTTGTTATTTCAAGAAAGCATTAAAATCTCCCATTTTAAAAGTGATTGTATTCATACATTTTCAGTTTTTGCCAGTTTGCAACTGCACAGCGGCTGCAATCCTGCACCTGGGTACTCAGTCGGGCAATGTGTCTCAGCCTACTTCACTCTTCCCCCAAAGTAGATCATGGGGAGCGGGGGTTGCATCCAGCTCTGACAGGAAGCAGGCAGATCATAGTGGGCATTTGGATGCATATGATGTTCACAAACCAGGGCCAGGAAGAGATTGCTAAGCCCGGCATCCACTCCTTACCAATTCTGTATTATCTCAGTGCCCATAACCTTCCCTTGGGTTCTTAATGTAGCCACAGCCAGTTGCTTAGAAACAAAGTAGGTTCTTATTTATTTTCCAGCTGACCAGATTGACAAATCGGGTTTTGGAGAGAGGATGCCAGCTACTTTTTGGGACTTGGTAGAGAAAGGAACCCTTTTGGAGCTTGCTTGGATCGCACACCCTTGTGTGTGTCTTAGGGCTGGGGCTGGGTGTCAGTGACTCCAGACAGTCTCCTTCAATTTTCAGATGCTGGAAATTATTTGCTAAGAAGTATTTCATAGAACTACACATTCAATGGCTTCCTAAACGGAAGGAAGCTAAACAGGATCGGATTAAATCTGCAAAGCAGGGGGCAGGGAACCTGTGGCTCTCCAAACGTTCCTGGACTGCAGCTCCCATCATCCTTTGCCACTGAGAACAGGAGTCCGTTGACATTTGGTGGGTCACAGGAAACACCCATCCCTGCTGTAAAGTCTGCATACCCTTTGGCAATTGGCAGCTAAGTAAGTCATGAGTGTATAGCGCAGAACTGTGACATGAGGAAATAATGCTGAAAAATCTCTTATCAAATCTTTGGCAAGGATTTCTGGCCAGTGGCAGCTTTTAAAATGTTTATAGAGTATATTTTACAAACATATTAAGTATGAAATATGTAACAGGAAGATATGACAAAATAAATGGAACCTGAAAGTCATGGAAATGTGGGCTTGGATTTAAAGAGGACATAAAAACACATACGAGATAAGCAAAGTATATAAAGTATAAAAAAATGAAATGAGGATTTCTATGTTTGGTTTATTGTTCACTGTAATTCAGACACTTGGATGACATTGGAGCAATGTTCAGAAGTTTAAATGTTAACCAGAACCTATTGGAGTGGTAAAATTACATATTACATCATTTCACACACACCCATGAAGCTCAGCAAGAAGAATAAACAGAATAAAAATGGAATAAGATGCCAATGGAAGGGGAGGGTTGGGAATCTTAGAATATGGTTGACTGGCTATATATTTGAGTTATGAAGAAAACCTTTATTTGGCATCATATTCTGGATGAACTAGCTCACAGCCATACCATCATTACCCTAAACTTACGTTTTTCTTCTCGTCTATTAACAGAACCACCGTCTTTAGGCATGTCTGCTTGTCAGTAGAACCGCATGGGCCTAGTTCTCCCAAGAGGGCATGTGAGTCATTCTGTATGCTCTGCAATTACAGAAGAACAAATACAATCAAAGTGGTCAACTATGAAATGATTCCTTTCACAGATAGGCTGAAATTGCCCGTTCAGACAAAAAGTGCAATAAATCATTGACCTTAAGGGTGTCACATTCCACGATCCAGGTCACAGGCCTTTCTTTTCCCTTTCCCTTTTTCTTTCAGGGAGAGTATAAGCCCTCCTTCTGGGAAATATTTGACATCTAACCTCAAATTGCCATTCCCCATTCCTTTCCAATTCCTTTTTTGCATTCCCAATCCTCATTTTAGCCCTATCTTAGATTCAGCTGTATTGCAATACAAAGACACAGGCAAGAGTGGGAAATGATTTTCAGCCAAGTCCGTGTGACCCAGACAAAAGCAGGTGTGGCCACACAGACATTCAAACACACTGCATCCAATGCAGGGGGGCTAGCCCTTTCTCATTCACCTGCACTCTACAGGAAGGTTACCCTACCCCACTGTGGCATAATTCCTTCGACCAGAGTAGAAGTGTCTGGTGCACGTACCTTGCTCAGCACATAGTAGCAGTCACCATGGAAGGTGTACTTCTTTCCATCAAAGGTAGTAATGTGAGATCCTCCCTCCACTGCACATTTACTGGGACAGGGTAAATCCTGGCATATCCATCTACCTGATTGGCAGGTGCTGTGAAGGCAGACAAGAAATCAAAAGCGGGACCTGGACATATAGAAATTATACAAGAAGCACCTGCACCACAGCAGTGGAGCCACTACAGCAGGTCAATTTGGAAACGAGTCCATAACACTTTTGGACCTTATAACCTCTTCTTTTTCAAAACATTCCAGATTCAGCAAGCCATAAAGGTGCTGATGATACATTGCAAAGTGGCGGCAGCAATCCCCTTTTCTCTACCCCAAGAATGTTGTTGTTGCTGCTGCTGATGATGATGAAATATGCTTTTACAATTAGAGATTTAGGCTCATATAACAATATCAGATGGGTACATAATTGGTAATGCTGGGCAATTTTTCACCGGGGCTTGCTAGAACAAGTCGCCTATGTTTTAGCATAAAACGATACTGTGTATTAGCTATGAAAGCCTGTGACGGTACAAGGTGTTTGTCCAGACATTCACATCCCTACAAGAATCCTTTAAGTGACAACTCTGAAATAAAAAGCTATAATTACTCTCAGAGGGCACGGAGAGGCTTACCAGCTTTCACAGTCATTGGTGATGTTTTTACCAGGGGAAAATAATTGCCCACGAAGTTTGCAGTGACACTGGCTCGTGGCCACACAGCCTTTCCCAGTGATATCATCATATACTGTGCCTGCAAAACAAAACAAAAAGATGCTCATAGTTCATGACAATCCAAGGCTGCACACCTTAGCATACTTAAAGAGGAACTGAATAGGATTTAACCCACTACAAGACTGGAAGAACTCTTGGGGGATATAAATTCTCAACAAAACCTCTAAGCTACTGATAGAGGTTAGCCTACCCATCCAGAGAATGGGTTGATGCTTTTGCTGGGGCTCCTAGCAGAATATACCTCTGGCCTAACCCTGACAAATATTTGTATTTATCTGTAATATTTCTATCCCATATTTCTCAAAAAAAAAAAAAAGCTCATAGCAGCATTTTTCAAATAAATCCTAAATTACTTTACCTAGAATTAACTCTCACCAAATTCAGTGAGGCATTATTCCTACTAAGTGTGCTTGGAATCAAACTGGAGTAGCCCTGAGAGGTAATTTAGCCACTTGGCCATGGCCACCCAGCTAAGTTGGGATCTGAACTTGGGTTTCCCATTTCTAAGTCCATTGTTGTATCCACTAGGCCACACATAAATTGTTACCTTCAGGGCAAAAACAGCCATCCATGTAGTGTTCTTCACATAGTTTGCTGATCCCCAGGTGTGAACAGGTGTCCATACAGGGTGAGCCACTTTCCAGGTAGATCATGTTTCCAGGACATGACTTAGCTAAAATAATGAAAGAAACAGCACTGACTATATGCAAATGTTGACATGAAATTAGGGTTCAATCAAAAGAAAGACAATCCAGGCAGCTAAAACCATAATCCTAATTAGTTTCAGTTGGATTTAAATACACAATTTCCTAAGTTTCTTGTTCTCTGTTCTTCTTGCCTCTCCAGCATGAAAACTCTTTCCACCAAAATCAGTGGGAAAGCTCTCCTTGGCTACTACGAGAAAACAGGACTGGATCCCAAGACTGATGTTTGGAAATTAACCTCAAGGATGGGGACCTTTCAAGACCATTCTGAGTTACATGAATTTAAAGAGAGATTTCACGCTCCCCTGTTAAAGGTTCCTGGCTACATCTTAGATGAACCCAGTTAATCACTTACGACACAGGTGTGATGTCCTCCAGTTCTGAGGATTGCCACCAGCGTGGGAACACTGGCGGGAAAACTCTGAGATGGTGCTGCAAAGGCAGAAGGAGTCCTCTGTTTGCTGGCAAGCACATCTGTCCTGCATGCAGGCTTGGATATACTGTTCCAGATTCAGGCGGGACTGACAATCCGCAAAAGCCGGAGCAGTCAGCAGCTTCTCACACTCCTCACGCTAGAAATAGAGGAAAGTACGGTTTAACAGGCCTCCCAAGCTCGGTTTCAGTTTCCAAAGTGGCCCTACGTAACACAAGGAAGAAGGTCCAGGCTTTTCACAAAAGTCTATGTTTGTAGAGGATAATCCATTCTTATTCTCCTTTCCTCTATCTTACGATTCAGAGCAAGGATTGGGAGCATCATAAAGTGGTTGCACACCTTAGTACACACTTGCTATTTCTCTAACAGAGGCAGGTAATTCTATTCCTGGTATGTACCATATAACACAGTTTTCAAGACTTACATGTTGGTTGCAAGATTCAATAGGCTGTGTCTCATCAGGGTCTTCACATACTGCATTGGGTTTATTAATCTTCTGTAGGTTTCCAAATGTGATTGGATTGTAGCTCAGTCCTGTGAGAAAGAGTGAGCAGCATGTTCTATTATTACCATTAACCAGAACTAACAGCATCTTCGTTTTGCTCTCAGTGTCACAACCAGAGCTTAGAGGCATAATTTCACACCAGATGGTACCATTCACTTACTATAGATTACTTATACCCTTTAAAGTTTTAAATTAAACATTTTTTTGCTCATACATTCAAAGTTTAATTGAAACACACTACATTTTGAATGTTTTCTACATTTTAAACCGATGCTTACAGGAGAATTCATGAATTTCTGGGCTTAAATTTAGATTTATAGAAATGTGTTGTGTTTTCATAATCTGTACAGTGAACTCCATCAATCATTTAAACATTCACATGTTTCCTAGAAGAATATGCTGCTCTTATGCCACCCTGATCTGACAAATGGACACCAGGTTAAATAGTGTTTTGGACCATCTCCAAATCTGCTTTTGTTAATTTAGGGTGATGTCCAACCAACATCAGTCATATGCAGAGCAGACCTTCTGAAATAAATGAACATGTTACATAATTTCCTTGATTTCAGTGAGTATGACATAGTTGAATGTCACCCACAGAATTCATTCCACATTTGTGGACCAAGCTTTTAGAAACAGTATGCATTTTAATCTGTACTTTTCTAACCACTCAGTACAGAAACAATTGCTTTGTTCTCACCTGTGCATTTAAACTCCTCATATTCTGTAACTCATTATAATAATCATTTCTCTATAATGTTATCCCACTTACCATTGGAGAGAAATTCATTGTAAACCTGCTGGCCGTTGTAATCCCCACAAAGACCACAAGTACCGTTGTTGAACTTGGTGTCCAGTTCAATCTAAATTGGAAAAGGAAAACCCGAAGGAACATATCAGCTATTGTAGCAAAGAAATATGTAAAGTTGCCTTTTGTTGAGTCAGACCATTGGGATACTGAGCCCAGTACGGCTGCTCTGACTGACATTGGTGGTCCAGTGTCTCAAGCATATGATTTTTCCTTTCCTGCCACAGGAGATCCTTTAACCAGAGTTGTCAGGAGTTTGATTTGGGGTTCTAAGGTGACAAGCAAGACAACTGCTTTAGAAAAAAAAGAGCCCCAAAAGGAAGGTCCAGGTTCAACTAATGACTTCTGCTACTGGAAGCCAGTGGAAGGACTTCTGCTAGCAGAATAGGGCTTTTGGCTCCTCTCCTAGCCCACTCACTGCCATGCCTCCCCAAATTGACTTGCAGGGGTTGGAGGAAAATCCATGACAGAGCATGGGGAGAGAAATGGGGAGATCATTCTGTCTAGTAAACTGAAATGCTTCCACTGACAGAACTATCTTCTTAGTGCTACACTGAATTCTTCCCAGAGGATTGTATTCAACTAAGCCCTACTCAAATTAATGAACCTAAGTTAGTCATGTCCATTAACTTCAACGGGCTTACTCTAAGCAGGACTAGCATTGAATTCCAGAGGAATTGTAGAGCAGCCACCAAGAATGGTTCTCTACTTTCCCTTGCAGTCGAGAGGGTTCTGTTGGGTGCTTTTAATCACAAGACAGGGACATAGGGCAGAAATTGGTCAGTGAGCTGGGCCTGAACCATAAAACCTATACCAAAGTATCAAAATAGAAGCTGAAGGCCACACATACCATCAAAGCAGCTTCTCTGTTCCATATCAAAACTAGGCCCACTCTGGCATAGAGCTTGGTATACATATCATTCTTCTCAATCAGAATACCAGAATGATAGTACGGAGTCCTTGCACTATAGGAAAGAAAGTCATACAGAGTTTTTTATTAGATTCCATTGCAAGCAACAGCTCCAGCATTAGATGATAAAGCACACCTTTGCAGAATTTCTCAGATCTATTTTACAGCCCTTATACCATCCCAGTATGCTCCCCCACTTCCAATCTAAAATGAACACAAATACACAGAAATAAGCAGAATCTTATTCATGGCCTGTTAAAGAATCTTATTCATGGCCTGCATTCAAGTTTCAGCATTCATCTAAGAAAATGGATGGTCAAATTTTACTTGCCAGTTTAAGAGGGTGCTTATTTTAAATATTTTATTTATTATTTCAATGTTTCCATTAGAAATTTCCTAGTCATCCTGTGCTTTAGATTTTACAGTGTCACTAATGCTTATTAATACAGGTTCCTAAAGACTCAAGCCTTGGCTGAAGATCTTAGAAACATAGGAAGCTGTCCAAAGTCAGACAATGGGTCTATCAAGCTCAGTGTTGTTTACAATGACAGGCAGTGGCTCTGTAGGGTTTCAGACAGGAGTCTCTCTTAGCCCTACCTGCAGGTAATGAGGATTGAATTTGGGACTTTCTGCATGCAAAGCATAGGTTTAGCCACTGAGATACAGGCCTTTCCACTGATGGGTAAATGACAAAGTGTGCAACTGAAGTCCCAGAGTTGCAATGTGACTCCAAGGTAAAGGTTTCCTTATGAGTAAGGGTACTCCTCAAGACAAAGGGCTCTTGAAACAATCTTAACTACCTGTAGCTAGGTTTCCATGTGGCCTGAGATGCCACAAGCTAAGGTTATCTCACCCCCTCGCTTGAGACTCCCAGTAGCTAGAAAGTCCCTGGGAATTACCCTACCTTAAATTATGTTTCCTGGTTACTGGTCCCTGGATTGTTACCTGCTGATGTTGTCCTTGGATCATGTTTGAGGTCAAATTGGTTCCCTGTGCCTGACCTTGGTTTGTCCTTAACTCTGCTGGCATGACGGCCCCTACCATTGTCTGGTGAGCTTATGTGCGGGTGTAGACTTTGTGGATCACAGTCTGTACAGGTCGTATGTATCCAGAGTAGGGTGGGACGGGTGTAGCAGTATTACGTAGATGATTCCCTTAATATGGGACAGGGCTTGTGTGCCTCTAAACTCCCTTTACAATGAATGGGATTATGAGAAAATCAATACTAGATAGATTGACCACCTCCACCCCAACACACCTCTTGATTTTAACTGAAGTGCCCTTTAGACTAAGTTCTTGCTACACAAGAGTTATATTTCCAAAGCAGGATATTACTGCATAAGTGGTTTTACTCATTTCAGAGCCTTTGTTGCAGAGTAAAATGTTAGTAAACCTAAGAATAGTGGAATAGGTCACATTACAGGAAAAGGAAAATATTAACATTCTCTGTGGGAAGGAATATGTTTCCTTAAGCCAATTACCCAACATTTGGCATGGATTTCAAACACAATAATCTGATGTGGAATGTCCTTCTGACTACAAATTACTACTTTAAGAAGAAAAACCATGATCCATCTCAGCTATGATAGGTTTGGAAAAACAACTAAAGTTCACAAAGGCCAAATTGAACTAGCCCACCAGCAGACTAAAAGTGTCATTCTCACATGGTGTTCGCATAGCTAGGAGAGCTGCTGTTGTGTCTCTCTGAGCTTCCTCCTTCATCTCCAGCATAAATAGGGACAGGTATATTGTAGTTGTAGCCCTTCACTGTAACTGGGCATGTGGTCAGTGTGTACAGTGAGACTTAGGGAAGCCAGGAAACATAACAGTCAATGCCTTATTCTGGATGTCTTTTTGTTAAAGGAGATCACTGTATGTGAAGTATAACTAAAGAGGTGAAAGATGCCAGAGATAGCCATGGAAATAATCAGGTTTTTTTTTTAGCAATCCTAGATGTCAAGTTTGTGCACATTATAAAAAGAAATTCATAGTATAAGTATTGATTTTCCATGTTTGTACGTTGCTTAAATAATAATTCCTACTGGTGGTTATCTCTGGCAGTTTGCGCCTTTTCAGTTACATTTCAAAACTGGACTGTAAAATACTGCACATTAGCAGCAGTGCTGGGGAAATTGCTCACAATCTTAATGGTCCCCTGCTCATCTAATAAAATTTGTAGGTAATTATGTCATTGGGAGTTGGAGGCTGAATTCATGGAATGTGCAAAATCTCACTGAAAAACTATCAAAACTAGTTTGGCTTCCCTTGACATTTCTGGAGATGTTGTAGAAATGTCACTTGGTCTTATTTTTTAAAAAAACAACACCCTTTTTTACTTCCTTGAAATTTCCTCAGATGTTTCACCTGAAAATCTCCAGGCTCACTTCAAAAAAGACGAGATTTCAGTGGCAGTACTCCTTAAGATCTATGCCCTAACTTTCTACACAATGCATTTCCCTCAAGTTTATTTTGAGTGGCGGGACGTTGTTGCCACAATTAATATTATGAGCTTTTTGTGAAAGAACTGTGGCTAAACACTGGAAGCCTTAGAAGCATAATAATATGGGAAGGACTTACATTTGCCCATCCACCACCACCATCTTGTGAGTGAGGTAGATTGCAACATCCTTAATTGTGATAAGGACATATTGAATGTCAGGGTGCCCTTGCTGATTCAGCTCACGCTGGATATGGACAGAGAACTCCTGGTAAGATTCACGGCAGTCAGAAACAAAGTTGTATTCACAGACACCAGGAAACTGGTAGAAATCTCCATCAAAAGTTTTGAAGTGGTTGTTCCCCCAAGTACTGCAGACATAGTGGCTATGGCTAGAAGTTCTTCCTGAAAAATGAGGACAAAGCAACCACTGAGTGCAATCATGGAACAATAAAGCAGAAAAATGACACATAATTAAATAAAAACAAGCCATAAAATCCAAAGAGCTTCTGGAGGGAAAGAGATCAACAACCAGGATTAAACGTTCTACTGCAATGTTGGTATTTCATTTTTTATAGTTACCGATGCAACAAATCAAGCAATATGTACACTTATGCTCTGAAAAAGGCACACACATATTATTGGGCTTGGTGCTACACCAAGATCTTTGCCATAAAGCTGTGAAACATAGGCACCTTGGGACACAGGTGAAGTGCTGCACACTAATGCAACAATGACATGATTTCTCTAGTTACCGTTTATTTATCCATCAGGATAGCTTAGGTCATACAAAACAGCCGAAGTACTTCTAGTAAAGGTTCTGCCAATCACACAGAATCTCCTACTTTTAATTGAAAATAAAATAAGTTGCTCTACCACATATGCCAGCTGACTCAACTTTATATCCATAAATGATGGGACCATTTAGCTTCCATTTCCAAAGAAAGTTCTACACCATCTGCAGGTATTTGGTATTTATTCTCTCTGTGCAAAACCTGTGGATTCTTTGAATCCATAAGGATCTGCTGTTGCAAAGCCCAGTTGAGCACCTGTAGCTGGGCCTTGTTTGTCTAACTAACAGATGAAAGCAACAGACTTCCTCAGGTGGTGGACTCTCCTTCATTGGAGGCTTTTAAGCAGATGTTGAGTGGTCATCTGCCATGGATGCTATGCTGAGATACCTGCATTGCAGGGCATTGGACTTCAGGGTCCCTTCTACAGTGCTCTGCTCTATGATCTATGAACTATAATGGCCAATCAGTATTATAGTGCTGAAAGAGCCGTCAAGATAATCTAAGGCAACAAATTACTCCAGCCGGTGGTCCTCCACAGATGTGCTGGCTGGAGGTGATGAGAGTTCAACCCCAGAACATCTGGAGGATACCAGGCTGGTAAAGGCTACTGTACAACATCTTTCCCCTCCTACCACAAATTCCCTGAGGCAGAATCGCCTATGCCTTAACTCTGCCAGCATATTAATTCACATCATCCAGAATATTACATATTATAAGCAGAGAGCAAAAGCACCCAGTGCTCACCATATGGACTACTTTTCATATCCTCAAAAACCTTATTGATTAGCCAAGCAATTTAAATATTTTACTTGTTGCACATTGCACCAGCCAGTGAGTGTCCCCCAGGCTTCCCCACTGGACAATCCCACAGTATCTCCTTTAAAAGTCTTACCTTTTTTAACTTCAGTTGCACAGCAGATGGCCAGCCATAGTGTCAAAAGGCTGGTAAGCCTTAGCCCCATGGTGGCTAAGAGGGAAGGACAGAAGTCCCTCTATAGCCATCCTTTATATAATGTCCATTGGTGCTATTCATGCTACCATAGGGGAGGAGATGGAAGGTGAGGAGGAGTGGTCAAAATGGGTACAGTGTTTGCTGAGATTAGAAAGTAAACAGAGGTAAAATTTTCATTGTAATTCCTGTAATTCAGCATTGAGGAAATAGTATAATATTGATTCGGTTATCATGCAAGTTTCTTTTTTTATTGCCCTCTGAAAGGGTGTCTGTCTTCCTTCAGTCACACGCAATATCAATGTGCAGCATCTCCTAGCTGTAGAAAGTACTTGAACAATGTTAAACTAAATGAAATGCAGCCTGTGATTCCCACAACTCTTTTTCCTAATTACCCAGGAACCTAATTAGGAATTACTTAGGAACTAATTGTCCAAGAGAGTATCCGGTGATGCAGCCCAAATTCCACTTTATCACCTCAGTGGGAACTAAGCTTCTGTCTCAGAAGAATGAAAGGGACGAAGGAAGGAGGGAGGGAGGGAGGGAGGGAGGAAGAAGCTGCTCCACCCCTGTGTGAAGAGGGGACTGAATTCTCTCTGGACCCCCCTGAACTTGTGAAAGGGTACAGGATAAGTCTGCAGTTTGGGGAAAATTGAAATAGCAAATGTCCTTCAATGTATGCTTCTCAATTGTTTAATTTCTCTGGTGGACATTGACTTGTCTGGCCCCTATATGTGAAGAGTATCTTAACCTTTCCATGCATGTCATTCAGGTGTCTGGGCCTACTTGAACTAAGTAATCCATGCAAAAATGCTGTTAACATGGTCAAAACTGACATTGCAAGCTCCTATAGGAACTTTTATCATTTGCAAAATCCTACGTCCCACTCTTTAGCTGTCGCATACCAGATGGAAACATTTGAAGACTGGTGTTTAACAGTTTGCTCATTCCTACCATCTTCTCTTTCATTAGAATGGCTTTCTTATAATTTTCTTGGAAACATACTAATCACTCTATAATAAGGGCTGTCCCTTAGAATTATGGAACTGTAGAGTTGGAAGGGACCACGTGGACCAACTATTTGAACCCCCTGCACTGCAGGAATCTTTCACCCAACATGGGGCTAAAACCCACGCCCCTGAGTGGCGGTTAGGCATTGAGTAAGCCTTTGTTTAGATGGAGGGGAGGTTGTAGCCTCTGTCTGCACCTCCTCATTAAGGGTATCCTGTTAAAGGGATCAGGGTGTGTGGATTCTGTCCGATGCCCAGACAGAGTTCCTTGGCTACATGTGATGCAATTATAAAGTTGTCCAGTGTCAGAGCTAAGATAGGCCATTCAGGTCTTTTTATTCCATCATTGTCATGGGAAAGAGATGGTTGTGCCTATCTCTGCAGATGTGATTTTTACCAAATATTCTGATTTTGAACTTTTGAAAAAACTACCTAATGGAGCTACTGTAGCCCCTGGCAATTTCTACTCATTTATTGCAGTTTAACTCCACTTCATAGGTCCTGATGAAATGTGCATTGTATCTGGATACAAGATTGGACATTTCAATTTGATATGAAATACTGTGCAAGCTTCTAATCAAGTAAACTCAAGGGCACATTACGACAAGGTACAAGTACTATTTGTATCTTTCCATCCCTGCTTACTAGAGTTAGGTGTTGTGCCCTGGCACTCTGCACTGGCTCCCATAGGTAGATCCCACCTGTGGCCAGATATCTGAAATAAACTCAGAATATGTCATATTCAACATAGCAAGCCTATTCAAATTTAGCCCTGGATTGCTTAAGGTAATAATAATACACTTGAGCACATGCAGGTGAGCTTGCCCTCTCCATTGAGGAACCACAATCAATACCACAACTTAGCATGCTCAGACCAGAGAGTGCAGACTCAGGGAACTTGAGTCCCATCACCACTCACTTTGAAAATCAAATTCTGCTTACTGGCTCTCATTCCTTACAATTTCTCTAAAGGAGAAGGAAAATTGCACAGAGGTTATTTCTGGCTAGATTCCAGTTCCTCTGGGTATGACCTAGCAAATGGAATTGCTTCCCATTGTTGCTGCAGTCTTCAACCAGGGATAGAAGGGAAGGTTCCATGCACTCACCTGCCCTACCCACAGATATTGATCCTAGGAAATTTCTTCCTACTTCCACTGCACTCTCAAGAGCACAGGTGAGCAAATGTAAAACTCAGAATTGGACACACATACACACAAAACCCTTATTTTATCTGATAATTGTGGAAAGGCTATCCTGCTGGGGGCACCGGTTTCCCCAGCTGACACTGCTGGTTCCCTGTGCTGCCGGGAAAATCCATTCTGTCCACAAGCAGTAAAAGGAGAAGGTTTAGTTTGAAACAAGTAAGGTGTCACTAGCTGCCAGCTAGAGATCAGCACTTTCACACGCCTCTCCATGAGCACATTGCTTAGAAGCTTGCGCAGATTAATGTTCATTTTGCAGACACCCTGTTTTTTTCTCGCCCCTTTTGTCATTAACAATATTGGAAACTTAAGTGGAAAACCTTTGTTTCTTAGCAAGCTGAGCTGCAGCAATACATGTTGTTCTAGCCATTGGCTTTATGGGGGATTATGGATTGGGTGTTGCAAATAAGAAACTGGATCAGGCATCTGGCCCTCCCAAAGCGTATTTCCATTACTTTTTAAAAATGCATGATGCCATTATGATGCCTAGTTCCAAGGGAAGGATATCATTGAGAATTAGTCATACAGCATGCTAAATTTATTGAAATTGTGTATATAATTCAGTAACTTTGTATCTGAGTGGGCCAACTTGCCTGTGTTTCCAAGGGACAAGTCTCAATGTTGCTCCCATTTGTTGATCTTGGTTTCACTCCAGACACCATATGTTAATTGGCCTGCTGTGCCTTAGGTTCAATACCTGAAGCAGATTGTTATCTGTCTTTTTTTGAAGCAGAATTTTCTACAATTGGAAAGACAAGTCTTGTGCTAAAGGTCTTTGAGCTGTATTGTTCTGCAATCAGCTGTGCTACTACTGCTATTACCGCTATTTAACAATGTGCTTCAATCAAGTCCAGCCCCACCTTAAGACAAAGTAAGGTAACCATCCCAGGTAGAAGGTTTGGGAAGGATTTCCTAACCATGGTCTTGAGCTAGCTCTGGCTATGTGCCATGCAGACCACAGAGGTTGCATGAGCATATGGGTCCTACAGAGGAGGGCTGACTGTTTTAGGCTGCATCTCTAACTATCCCTGCTGCCTGGCAGGGCTTAATGGAGCAGCATCTGTGGCCCTGCTGTGCAAATCAGTGCACTAGCCAGGAGTTGATGCAGCTGTCTGGTCCAGATCAGGTCCAGTGCTATGGCTCATCCTCCCCTCCCTCCCTGGAATGCCCCATTTCAGGGCTTTTCATAGGCTGTCACTAGTGGGGAATCCTACTGGCAGTGCTTCTGCCCAGCAACTTCTTCTTTGGGCAGAATGCGAAGTTTGGTGCTGGTGGAGTAACACTGGTGTCACTCTGCAGACAGAAGCCAGCAGGAAGCTGGAATAGGGATACTTCTGTCCAATCCACCCCTACCCGCAACCTGACACAAAGGGGATTTGGATTGCTCTGTTAAAATTGCTTAAATGCTAATTACACATAGCTGGAGCTAATCAGCATAAGAATATAAAACCCTTATTGGGACATCCTAGAGACATACCATATTTTTCCGTCTATAAGACACCCCCATGTGTAAGACACCCCCTATTTTGGGGGACTTGGATTTAAGAAAATGGGGGGAGATATTTCCGTGTATAAGACACCCCCTAATTTTTGACATTTTTTTTTAAAGCCTAGTCTTATACACGGAAAAATACGGTAGTTGTCTGCTGTATCAGACTTTTCAAGAACACATGTTCCTTTCCCTTTCTAGATGCAAAATTTTATTATCTGGGCTTCCGTTGTAATGTGTAGAGAAGGTTCTTTATTACTTCAGCCACTGTGTACATAGCTCACTTTGTGGTTTATACAGAGGGTGTGGGAGACAGTCGACGTCAAATAGCTACTAAACGAAGCTATGTTTAGTTTATATCTGTGCTTTCCAGCTGCTACATGCATTTCTTCTGAACTGTATTTGATTATTATTAATGCCTGAATCATAAGAAAATGTATCATAGGTAAACACTAAAATATTTCCTTATCTGAAGAAATGTCAAGAGCTGTCAATCACAAACTGAATAAAGCAAGAAATATGCAACAACAACAAAATATTGTGATGGAACATGATGTCTGTATGTGCTTGTCTCCAGGTATGTGTTCTGGAAATAATAATGTACTGATGTTTTATGGGGTGGATTTACTTGTGTAGTTAGGAATAATAAAACATGCAAAGTATCTAATGGTTCTTGTCATTCTAAAGAGCACTTTTATCATTAGTTATAGCTCATTAAAATATGATTCCTATAATTTTGGAAGAACTGCTATCTTTTTGTGTAAGCAATTAATTTCATTTGTACAGAATACCTAGCAGTAATATATCCAGTCATTGGTTGGTTTCCCTCTTGGAAGTAACAGCAAACGCTGTCAATGAATTTAATTAGCTGTCAATCAGTTAATACAGAGCAGCCCCTTCTATGTTTTAGAATGAGAATCAAAATTCTCAAGGTCCTGTAGCTTTTCAGTAAAAAGTTTATGGTGGAATTTTCCCAATCCACACAAGAAGTAAAGGTAGAAACTGATGACTTCATCAGCAGCCTTCGTCTTCTCTTCCTCTCTCTTGCATTTTTTTCCCCAGTAGCCTGCATTTTTTTTCCCCGTAGCACCTTAGAGACCAACTAAGTTTGTTCTTGGTATGAGCTTTCATGTGCATGCACACGAAAGCTCATACCAAGAAAAAACTTAGTTGGTCTCTAAGGTGCTACTGGAAGGAATTTTTTAATTTTGTTTCAACTACTGCAGACCAACACAGCTACCTACCTGTAACTGCATTTTTTTTTTATTTTTTTTTTGGGCCATCTAACCTGATGGAGAGTTCTGGGGAACTTGAAAGCTTGCACATTATTTTGCAACATAAAGGTATTGCCCTTGTGTGAATTTTACAATGTAAGGAAATAATGTCTCTTTTTAGAAATGGGGTTATTCCTTCCATTTTCAGGTTGTCTTCCTATGGAATACCTGGGTGTCAGACTATGCTCATAATTTGTTTGATTTCAAAAGAAAAAAGAAATACTTCACAAAGAGTCACTCTTTCTGTGATAGTCATCTATTTATAGCTCCCTAACTCTTATGTGTCATGACAGAATTCCTTTGAAAGGTTATGACCAATTTTTCTGTGCAACACCCTCTGCACAAAGTACATTTTAAGACCTACAAAACATGAGTTTTGACCGACGATTTAGCATCTCCCATGTTGTGTCTCTTTACATGATGAAGGAGCTTAGGTACTAGACACGGAAAGTGTGTTGTACATGAGAAGTTTCAAGCAAATGTCTGCTCTAGCGGTTTGCCACAGATCCTGAACACAAATGAGCTCCAATATATCTTCATATGAAAGAGAACAACTGCACAATGATTGTTCAAACCTAGGCTTCTAAGCGTGTCAGTTATTTAGTTCATAACAAAATCATCATGCTTACATGGCAAGCACTGCAGAATCACTTTTAATCCCTGTTCCACATAGCAAAGTCCTTGAACAAACACTCTAACTCATGGGAAGAATAAGCATCTGCAAAAGGGAGCAAAAAAATGTAAAATCAGTCTGCTGCATGCCAGATAGAAGCAGGCTGGCCTGAGCTAATTGCAGCTGAGCTGCAATGCTTGGCTTTTGTTGCTGGAAGAAATGAAGGGAAAGCTGAACCGCATTTCTCCCTCAAATGTTTGTTTTAAGCATTACAACCCAAGCTTCCCTTTCTGTTCTGTCCTCACTCTGGCTCTGGCCAGAGTGCTGAATGTTGTAGGAATTGTGTCTTTTCTGATCACAGGAGACAGTGGAGACCACAATATTGGATAGTTTTATATGAGAATTAGACCAAATAAAGTTACCAATGGTACTACCCAGTGCTTTTTTTCCTAAAAAAAATGTTTGGGGGTACTCTCATTTTCCTACTCATATTGAAATACTGCCCCTCAATGAGGCCACAAAATGTTTAGGGGTATGCTTACCCCTGCATTCCCCCCCCCCCCAGAAAAAAGCACTGCTACTACCCATGGTGGCTATGCTCAGGTTCTGCTTGTGGGCTTCCCAGAGGCATGTGGCTGGCCACTCTGAGAACAGGATGCTGGACTAGATGGGTCAATGGCCTCTTCTGAGAGCCACTGAGAGCCAGTGTGGTGTAGTGGTTAAGAGTGGTAGACTCATAATCTGGTGAACCGGGTTCGCATCTCTGCTCCTCCACATGCAGCTGCTGGGTGACCTTGGGCTAGTCACACAGAAGTCTCACAGAGTGTTTGTTGTGGGGGAGGAAGGGAAAGGAGAATGTTAGCCGCTTTGAGACTCCTTCGGGTAGTGATAAAGCGGGATATCAAATCCAAACTCCTTCTTCTTCTTCTTCTTCTTCTTCTTCTTCTTCTTCTTCTTCTTCTGTTGAATGGTCAGCTATCTAAAATGTTGAAGACTGATGACCCTGAGACTATATGCAGTATTTCTTTATATTGTCCACATTAAGCCATTTACACAATTAATTTCCTTGAAGGAAACATTTTGATAACCTTATCTAGCAATGTACACATATTTTTCAGTACCACTATTTCCTGGAGTTGTAAATTTTTACTTTTATGTAATCACAGGTAAAAACAAATAGACATTACGGATGGGATTGAAAAAATTAGATTAGATTAGCTTTACAAATCATGTTAATATCGTTTTGCTTTTTAAATGTGGGTTTGCTTTTCCCATAAAATTAACAATGAAGAAGAGCCCAAAACAACAAAATCACAAATTAAGCAGAAAAGGAAAACACAGATTATTGTCCTTAAACTGTTTTAGTCTCCTTGTACCATGATCATACCATGATAAGTAGATCATGATAAACTCATGAAACAAGGAGAGTAAAACAGCTTAAGGAGAACTTTTGTGAAAAGTAAGGCTGTGTAAATTAAGTGGCTAAATCATGTAAACTGTAATCACTGGGATAAACTTGGGTCTGTCAGGGTGTCTGGTCTATATCAAGGTACTTAGAGAGTAGCTGCCAGCCGTCTGCTCCATGTGCATCCATCCTCCAAGAAATCTGACCAGAGTAGCAGCATTATAGAATTTCAGTTTTGGCCTTGCAATACCTCCTTCTGCTTGGGGCTGGTAAGAGTTGCTAATTTCAGATTTGACTTAAGTTCTGACTAGGTAAATTTTCTATAACTAGTTCTGTTTTCTCACAACTAAAGTTGATAGATGAAGTGGAATGGTTTGAAATAAGAAAATGAGCCTAGGCATTCATACTCCTGTTATTCTGACCAACCTTAATTTATCCTAGTTTCATTTTTCAGCATCAGAATGAATTAATATGTGCAAAGGCTGATACTTAAGTTTGTATCATTCCTGTACTAAGGAAGATACGTGAACACCCAGGTGTTGTAAAGGGTTTGCTTCATAATAAGAAGCTTGTCTGTAATCATGAAGCAGAGATTAGGGTCATTAATACTAGTATTAGATACGTAAAGGACTATGTTGGCTAGAAACAGGCCCACTTTATGTTCCACTTGGAACTCATGCGCCTTAAATAACCAGAGGGCTTTAAGCACTAACCTGAGCCACTGGAATTGGAACGGGAAATGGATTGGCAAACAATGCAGCTGTTTTAAAACAGGGGTTATAAATGTTCTAAATGGAACTACAGCTTGTAGTCTGGCTACTGCATTTTGAACCATTTGAAATTTCTGTGTTGTCTTCAAGGGCAGTCCCATATAGAACGCATTGCAGTAATCTAACATGCAAGTTACCAGAACATGGAGTACAATAGCTAAGTCATTTCTGCCCAAAAGGAGCCACAGTTGGAAAATCAGCCAGAGCTGGAAAAAGATACTCCTAGCCACCAAGACCACCTGAGACTTCAGTGACAATGTTGGATCCAGGAGCGTCTCCAAGCTGCACCTGCCTGCACATTCAAATCGGATCATTGGCCTGCCTTTGCAAATCCTACTTTTTGAACATTTATATTGGTATGTCAAAAGTTGGAAACAGTGTCTAGTTGCAGCTTAATAGAGCTGCATATCCCTTCAGCATGTATATGGCACACCCAGCATGCAACACATATAGCAGCTGCCTCATTCTTTTTTATGCTGGGAATGTTCTGGACGCAAAATAGAGAGTCTATATTGAACCTTTCTTGACTCACCTAAGATATTGGATCCTACCCATGTAGAAATCCAGGTGAGGAATGGAACCTTCATGTGTACACTGCATGCCCTGAACAAATATTTAGAATGAGGGTGTAAAGCTTTTAAGTCCACAAGATCCTTCAAACACATCACCATGAGGTTTTGAGGAGTTATACATTAGGTAGTCTAGCAGCCATGGCATGTACTCAAGCATATCCCTTTCATGCTTTGCTCAGGGACCAAATATTCAAAAACACTTTAATCTTATTGGCTTCCCTACAGTGTGGACAGAAACAGCCATACTCACCTTCAACAGTGGCAGACACACACTCAAATTCATTACATCAGGTGCTGTTGCCCTGCTGAAACTGAAACTGAAACCAGTGCTTAGCAATTGCAAAACACTTGCTGTTCACCCATTACGGCACAGCAAGGCTGTTTCATAGAAACTTGACTTTGAAATAGACATAGTTTCAAAAGACAAGCTTGTTCTAACTATTAATAAAACACAAACTTATCAGTCACAGTTTCATATGTGTCAGTCACTGGGCTGAGGCTGGCTCCCAATTCTTGCGGGGGGGGGGGTACCCAAGATGAGGAGCCTATGGCCCTCCAGATGTTGTTGGACTCCAACTCCCATCAGCCCCAGCCAGCATGGCCAGTGGTCAAGGGTGATGGGAGATGTAGTCCAATGAACATCTGGAGGGCCATGACTTCATTTGTGCACTTGTTTTGGGACCAGAGGTCTTATAGACTGCTGGGAGAGAGGAGCTAGCCACAGAACAGAGATGTGAAGATACTACAATGTAGAGTTAAGACTCTGTATATTGTGCTAAAAGCATCCACATTCTTCATCAAGAAAAGATGTATTTGGCAGCCAGAATAACTTATGTGCAATAAGCAGAATTGTTTGCTTTGTGCAATGCTTTTTGCTTCTGTACACCACCAGGAAGAGCAAGGAACAGCGAGGCTTCAGACCTTGACCACAGCAGTTGCTCTTCATCTGCCTATTTTTGCTTCTGTGATTTTACGGTGCACTGACCTTCACACAGTTCTCTCTTTTCTCAGTTCAAAATTTTATGGAGCACAAAATTAATTTACCAATGAACATTAAAATGGCACCATTAAAAAATAGAGAAACTCCATAAATATTGGGGAGATGCAAGATTGAGAGGATATTATAAACCAGGAGTTCGGAAGCTGTGGCCCTCCAACTATTGCTGGACTCCAAAACCTATCAGTTCCAGAGATCATAACCAATGGCCGGTAATGATGGGAGTTGGACTCCAGCAACATCTGGAGGGCTCCAAGGTCCCCACCCCTACGATAAACCTTCACACAGTCATACCTTATATTCACAGTCATAAGGGTAGGAAACACTTCCTTAAAAATGAAAAATCATCAAAAGGCTACAGCCCTATAAGCACTCTATACACATTAATATGTGTGCAAGGCAAAGCAAGCACACACATTACACATGTGCTGCACTTTGTTCACTACTGCACTTTTAGGTGTAATTTATAGAGTGCATGGAGCTGAAGAACAGCAACTGGGGTTGGTTCATAAGGCGTGAAGCACACAAAGATGTCAGACAAGAAAAATCTATTTTTGTCAGGTTGCATTACACAGAAGGGGGAAATATTATAACTTTTGACCCAGTACACCTGGGGGGTGGGGCAGGAAAAGCACAGCAAGTTCTACGCAGCTGCTGACGACTTCTTGTAAAAGCATGTAGGAGTGATAAAAAAGTTAAATGGATAGAAGAATTGCACATGTACAGTAGGACCAAAAAGGATAGGTTAAAATCAGAAATCTTGTGACAGGTTCATACGGAAGGAATTAAATAACTCACAAACTATTCAGAGGACACGGAGGGATTCACAACTAACATTGGCCTGGATGCTGTCTGGGTCAAAGCACTGAAGAGATGTCACTGGTTTATTATAGACCCTGAATAGTGAATCTCACAATTCCTAACAACCAAGTGCCCATCTCATCAAGATTATAACAACAGCTAGCATGAATTGATGTGTTTACTATCTGTTGTAGATGTCTAAGAATTTACAGATACAGAGTCTGAACTGACCTTATTATCCTACATGTTTAGGGAAGTTTTAATGTTTGATGTTTGATCGTGTTTTTACTATTCTGCTGGGAGCTACTCAGTGACTGGGGGAATCCAGCCAGATGGGTGAGGTATAAATAATAAATTTATTATGTTGTTGTTCCCAATATAGCAGGGTAGGTACTAGGGATGAGGGGAAAATTTGGTTTGATTCATACATTTTTTTTTAATTTTTTAATTTTTTTCAAAAAAAATTATTACCTTTTAACAAATAAAAACAAACATCAACATACAACAACAAAAGAAAACAACAATAAGAAACATAAGAACAAACATACATCCTTTTAACCTAATCCTTCTTCCTTTTCATTGTAGGTTGACTTCCTCCTGTCCTCCCTTCCTGCGTTCTATGTATATCATCTTTAGTAATTTCTTGACATCAGTTACAAAACATTTTTAGTTAATTTGGTTTGGTTCATATTTTAATGCACACCTACCTAATTTGCACACCGTTGTGTACCCAGAAACAGAACATGAACCTAAATGCAGCTATCCTTCCAAATTCATACTTCTCCAAATTTTGTAATGTTGTACTCCAACTAAATAATGTCTGCAAAAATATGTATATTGAGGGAAAGTGTGCATGAAGATGCATGTTAGTGGAAACGGCATTAAAATGCATTATACTAAGGGCAATTGCTTGCAAATATATATTTTAGGCAAAATTTCATACCAAACTGTGTATGTCAGCAAAAATGCACAATAAAATGATCATGAATTTTCATTAGCCATTGCATTTTTTAAAAAAGAAAATCACAAATGGATGTGGAAATGTGGAGAACTGATCTTAAAATTGGGAAAACTAGAAACTGAGAGAAACCAAAACTGACAAATTTGTCCCCATTCGCCACAACACTGAGTTTGAAAGGAGAGCGGCAGTATATGGTATATCGAATGTCTGTCTTTGCCTAGGGAGACCTGAGCTTATAGCTCTGCTCACCTTAGTTTAACCTACCTCATACTGGGTGCTTGTGCGGTCAGAAGGGGGAACCCCCTTTTATGGCACTCTGAGCTGTTGAGATGGAAGAAAGGTGTAAATGTGATGAATAAAGAGGAACAATCATCCTATCTGTATCCTGTTGAAGGTATTATAGACACTCTCTGGATGCTATCATCCATTCTATGGCAAATACATTCCCAGCTATTTTTAAATGAGAGTATTACAATCGTATTAGGGACGCGGGTGGTACTGTGGGTTAAACCACAGAGCCTAGGGCTTGTCGATCAGAAGGTCGGCAGTTTGAATCCCCACGACGGGGTGAGCTCCCATTGCTCGGTCCCAGCTCCTGCCAACCTAGCAGTTCGAAAGCACGCAGTGCAAGTAGATAAATAGGTACCGCTCCGGCGGGAAGGTAAACGGCGTTTCTGTGCACTGCTCTGGTTCGCCAGAAGCAGCTTAGTCATGCTGGCCACATGACCTGGAAGCTGTACGCCGGCTCCCTCAGCCAATAAAGCGAGATGAGCGCCGCAACCCCAGAGTCGTCCGCGACTGGACCTAATGGTCAGGGGTCCCTTTACCTTTACCTTTACCTTTATTACAATCGTATTAATTCCTTGTATCTCCCTATGCCCACAATTGTGCTTGCTATACATTCTCTGGTTGGTTATTAAAATGCTGCATAGAAGGAATAGGTCACTTGAACTTTCATAAGCATGAAATCACATGCTTAAACAAATTGTAAGTAAAAAAAAGCGAGACACTTCTCACTGAGAAACAAAGCAGATCTCTCATCTTCAGACAAGTGCACTGGTCATCTTTGGAAGCAAGCCTGGATTCTGTGCTTTCATGTCTCCTATAGGAGAGATCAGCGCTACCAAAGCTGACAATGCTGAGGACATGGCTGGTGCTGTAAATGCAATCCCAGACCAAAAGTTGACAGCCTTGTGTTTTGCTCCAGGTGCTACCAAAAAATAATATAGGCAGCACTCCATTTGTATATGCTGCATGAAATCCAACATATGCATGCCTATCTCCACCTCATCTTAGAATAATGGAATCATAGAGTTGGAAGTGTCTCAGAGGTCATATAATCTAACCTGGACGTGGGAAACTTTTGGCCCACCAGATGTTGCCTAATACCTGGCTGTTAGCTGTGCTTACTGGGGCTGATGAGATTTGTAGGGTCTCTCTGGAGGGTCAAATGTTCCCCAGCCATGTTCTAACCCCTTGTTCACTGAAGGATCTGCAGTGCAAGATGCAACTACTGCACCCCTAACAGATAGCTTGCCCAGCCTCTGCTTAAATACCTAAAACAAGTGAAGGAGAGCCCACCACCTCCTAAGGCAACCCGTCGTACTGTCAAACAGCTCACACGGTCAGGAAGCCTTTCCTAATGTGTAGCCAGAATCAGCTTCCTTGCAGGTTCCACTCATTGGTTTTAGTCCTGCCATCCAGAGCAAAAGAAGACTAGTCTGCCCCATTTTCTATGAGGCAAACCTTCAGATTTGTGAAGACTGCTCAAAAAGTACAGCCATTCAGTTCGTTCAGTCAAATAACCTTTAACCTCATCATTAATCTTCTGGATGCCTCGTTATTGACTACTAGTCATGGTTACTCTTAGGTAATACTGTTAAAGGTAATAAAGGGCTTTCGCAACTGGTGCGTCTTGCTTGCTAGAGTAAAGTAATTTTATTACAGTAGCTTTATGGCCCTTGGTAAACAGGTGGAGTTAGGAATGCAATTCTGTGTCAAGCTCCAGAAAGTTAAAGGAAGAAACAATAAATGTTCAGGATTCAGCTGCAAAAATCCACAACAGCTGCTGACCACAAGCTGATAAAAAGGTAGCCATGTTTATGAGGTCGTCTGGGTGTATGCTGTAGCTGAGTTTTTGTCATAGGGATTTCTCTATTTTATGACAAGTTCCTGTTGTCAATGAACTCAGCTCCGGTTGGAAAGCCTTTATTTGGACTGCACAAATTCTTGCATGGAATGAAAGTAGTATGAAACTACAGCATGACAGATGATAGATGGTGATGATAGATAGATTAGATAGATAGATAGATAGATAGATAGATAGATGATAGATAGATGCCATCCTCACATTGTTGCAAAATCACTCTGGACTCCTTTGCTTTTATAAACAGGTATTAACTGATTTCATGGGTATGCAATTCCCCTTTCCTCCGCAATGGAGGTGGTCATTGAAGCCTGCTGTGGGTTCTGCTGCTCTTGTGTGCTGCTTCTGATTCAACTGTTATCAGATTCTAGGAATCAGAATGTGGAACTAGAAAAAATGAAACAGGAAATTGTATGTCAAGGATTCCTGGTGTTTCATATGTAGGTCTTAATCATAAAAGTTTTAGTTTAGCCTAGCACTTTGTAGAGTGCTCACTTAGTGGTTTTTCATCATCCTGGAAAAAAGTGACAAGTGGTGTGCTGCAGGGTTCTGTCCTGGGCCCGTTGTTCATTGTCTTTATAAATGACTTGGATGAAGGATTTGAGGGGATGCTCATCAAATTTGCAGATGACACCAAACTAGAAGGGCTAGCTAATGTTGCACAAGACAGAAACGGGATTCAAGATTGCCTTAACAGATGAGAGAACTGGGATCAAACTAACAAAATAAATTTCAATAAGAAGAAATTATATTATTCTTATACCAAGTCAGACTATGTAGCTTAGAACAGTCTACACTGTCTGACAGTGGCTCCCCCGGGTTTCAGACAGGGAAACTATCCCAGCCTCACCTTGAGCTGCTAGTGATGGAATTTGGGATCTTTTTCATGCAAAGCAGATACTCTACCACTGAGCTATGGCCCTTCCCAAGTAGAGTTGTTGTTTTTTTATTACACTCTGGAAAATAATGTACTGTGTACTGCATTGTTTGTGACAAATACATTATTTAGTACTATTTTGCTCATGGACATCCCCCCCCCCAAAAATGAAACCTTTAAAATGCATCACATGTAGCAAGGGTAAGGATAAAAAAAATAATTTTTGGATTTGAAAAAGCTATTTGGATTCTTTTACCCATCTCCCTACAAAATGCAGATTTGATCTTTCCATATCCTATGAGTGGTTCCTCTGACAAAACAGTATGTGGGATGAGATGCCATTGTGACCAAGAGGCTTTGCAGCATTACACTGTTATCACCTTTGATTGCTTAAGGGCAGTTGTGGGTAACAATGTGCTCCTCCAGAAGCTGCTGAACTACAACTCCCACCAACCCCAGCAAGCACGGCCAGTGGCCAGGAATGATAAGGGTTGTCATTCAGCAACACCTGGATGGTGAAAGGGTCCCCCTGTTTAGGAGGAATGAAGCAACATGAGACACTACAGTCCTGACAACCACTAGTGCCACCAGTTGTGGACATGCACTGAGAATGCCAGCATCAGATAATCAAGTATAGCCATCCTGGGTGCAGAAAAGTGGGGTGTCTAATAAATGAATTATGAGATCCTCATGAAGTTGCGGCACAGGCAAGATGGCAGATGATTCACTCACAGATCAGTGTGCCCTTTGTCTATTCTGATCCAGCGAGATCATCAGATGATATGTTACACCAGTGGTGGGGAACCTCAGGCCCAGGGACAAAATGCAGTTCTCTGGGCCTCTGTGTCCAGCTCTTGAGACACTCCCTAGGCCTCACCCCCTCCCCAGACCATTTTCCTCTCCAGCCCTGCTATGTGCCCTCCTTGGGTGCTCTTTCTGGCTGGGATGAGTCCATGAACTCCAATAATGCTTCTTCCTGGTCTGGAAGGAAGATGGAGAGCATAGCTGTCAACTTTCGGATTTGAAAATAAGGGACTTTTTCAGACTTTCGGATTTGAAAATAAGGGATGCCACGAGGGCGGTGCAATGGCACCAAGTAGCCTCGCCACCCTGCGCTCCAGAGGCTGCGCGCAAACGGGTGAGCGAAAGAGCGAGCGCGTAGACAGCAGGCAGGCTGGCTGTCTGGTTGGGCGTGAGGGTCTGGCTGCACAAGGCATGCAAGCTCCGCCCCCAGTCGGTCTCAGACTCCTTATTGGCAGCCAAGCAATGCAGCTGAGGAGCCTCCCTGGCCGGCAGGGAGGGAGAGGAGCTGCTTCCTTTGAAATCCGGGAAATTTAAGGGATATCAACAATCCGGGATAGCAGCGGGAAACGGCATTGGAATAAGGGAGTTTCCCGCAAAAAAGGGGAGGGTTGACAGCTATGATGGAGAGAGGTGCACATGTGTTTAGAAACCTCTGACTTTTGACAGGAGCATTGCCCACTGTACAGAGTCACATCTATTGCTCCACCCACTTCTGCCTTTGACTCCGCCCACTTTGGGCTCAGGCTCCACTCTGAAAGGTTGCCCACAAGGGTATAGCAGCCCTTGGGATGAGAAAAGTTCCCCACCACAGTGTGAAAACAAAACAAAAAGAGTTACAGAAGATTAAAAAACAGTTAAAACAGCAGCATAAGTGAGATTCTTCATGAGCTTCATAGTTGGGGGCTTATATTCTGCCTTTTCCCCAGGGCACACAGGTCTTTACACAATATGAGATCACAGAGAAGGGGCTATTGCAACTGAAGTATTTCGTGCCCTTCAAGGTCACTTCAGGAGCTAATGGCAAGTCCAAAGCAGCCATACTATTTTCACACTGCTTTACTGATAAATTGTAATGTTCTTTGGCCAGCAGCAACAGAGCCACAGTGCTAGAGAAGCAGTATTGTTAGTTCCTCAAGAAGCCTTTTTATAAAGACAGCAATATAGATAAAGTGTCAAAAGTAAGTACACAAATTATAGGGCTGAACACCTTGGGACTACAATCCACAGAAATGGAAAACTTCACCTCTCAGTGACCCATGAACTGCAAGAGTAAACTGTCAAAGGTGTGCCTTTTTCTTGTTTTTATGGAACAGATCTGCGTTGCTACAGAAACAGATATATTTCCATCAAAACTTGGATACCTTCATGGGACTTTTCCAGCAACGTCATGATCTACATTGCAAGTTATCTACTCTTTTGCTCAGTACTACTGGATGGACAACAGAATGAATGAACTCTGGGGGCACTCTGACATATGCTTGAACCCTTCTGGTTCCTTACATGATTAAGGTGAACTTCTGTAGCAGGAAGCATTGTTTATCCATGGAGGATCCCCGTGTGATGGAGAACCCACAGCATGATCACATGGATTGGCCTGATGACTAGAGTCATCAAGTGGCAGGTAATAACCATCTGGGTTGGTTATTATGGGTAAGTTTCAGCTTCTGCAACCTGATGGTATGGGTGAGCTCCTTGGAAATTTGTGGCCTATGACTTGAACTCTGGGAACTTTTCTGTCTTAAATCTTCCAGGGCTGGGCTGGGGACATTGCCCACAGAGCTGGTAAGTGCTTCTCTGATACAGAAGAAATTCCTGCCACTCTTAAGAAGGCAGTAATGAGACTTAACAAAACAAAACTAGTTTGGACCCTATCATATATAAAAATTACCTTCTATAACAGTGGTTCCCAATTGGTGGTCCACATAACCCACCCAGATGGTCTATGGCACCATTCACATAACAAAAACTACCAAAGAGATATCAAAATCTTCAAAAGTAGGAGGTCCATAGCTTGGCTTTTGAAAAGCAGGGGACCCACGGTCCTTAGCTAATTGGGAACCATTGTTCTATAAAAATTCATTATTTGGCAAGATGATGGATTTGATGGAAGCCTCTCAAATCCATGAAGTCTTGGGAGGCAATATTTTGATTTCATGATGAAATCAATCATGATCTTTCTGGTTGATCAGGTGTGGGGAACCTTTGGCCCTCCAAATGTTAAGAAAATAAGAACCTAATTGCTGGAGGGGGTGCGTGGTCAAAGGTATGTATTTTCATATGTGGTGGTTTTGCGACATCATCAAACCTTTCAGGAGTGCTATCTTCAAACAAATAAGCTTGATATATGACAAAGCAATTGAAATGTATCATGACAGTTGCCAACCAAACACAAGCAGGATCTGAGCACAGCAGACTCTCCCCTCCTGAAGTTTCCAGCAAATGATATTTAGAAGCATACTGGCTACAAACTGTGGGGGTAGAACATATCTATCAGGGTTAGTAGTCACTGATATCATCATCCCCTATGAATTTGCAGAATTCTCTTATTTTTCTTTACTTATTTTTTTTTTAATTGTAGCACTCCAACATAGCCATCCCAAAATGGTATACAGGAAACCCAATACAGCAAGACTAAAAATGAGTTGAAACTGTAAAATCAGAATACAGTCGTACCTTGGTTGCTGAACACCTTGCGACTCGAAGGTTTTGGCTCCTGAACGCTGCAAACCCGGAAGTGAGTGTTTCAGTTTGCGAACGTTCTTTGGAACCTGAACGTCCGATGCTGCTTCCGTGGCTTCTGATTGAGTGCAGGAAGCTCTGCAGGCAATCAGAAGCTGCGCCTTGGTTTTCGAACATTTACAGAAGTCGGACGGACTTCCAGAACATAAATAAAGTCTTCAGTAAATGCCAGATGTTCAACAGGAAGGGAACCTCTCTGACCTCAACTGGAACTACCACCAATTTGGACCCATAATACTGAATGCATGGCTCCTTGTTGACAACGCGCCATGCATCTGAGCCATGGAGTGCCACTAACAGTGACTCCTACAGAGACCTCCATGATCAAGCTTCTGATATAAGTGATCATGTGGCCCCAGTGGTATCCTTGATCCAAGTTGTTAAGGGCCTTGTAAATTAATACAAGAACCTTGAACCTGGCCCAGCAGCACCATCCAAGTTGGTGGCCATCACTGCCTCTTGTGGAAGAAAGGTCCATAGTTTAACCATGTGCTGTATGGTAAAGTACTTTCTTTTTGTTTTCTGTCCCAAGCCATTTTCTTGGTGTTGCAAAGCTGGCTCTGCTTTGTCCTTCTAGTTGGTTGATATGTAAATAAAAAAATAGCCTTTTAAGGTGCTTCAGAGCAGCTCCACAGCTGTGCGGTAAAATAATTCTGAAAATGTACCTAAGAAATGACTGTACATCATAACATGCAGTCCCTTCCTAGTGAATTGTACAGAATGTCCAACTTTTAGATTGTATCTGGACAATTGTGTTTTAGAGCAGCTTAATTGTTTTAATGGGCATGTTGCTGGTTTCTCTGCTGTTTCTTCTAATGGTACTATTTTATTGCTGTTTTATTGCAGTGCATCCTATTATGTTGTAGGCCACATTGCCAAGACATTGTCCTATATGGGGGCCTAGAAAACATTTGGGGAAAGGGGGGCTAGTTCACATAAATGAGACCTCTACTTACCACTCAACAGCGAAGCAGTGATCACAGTGGTTCTGCTTGCACAATCCCATTTCAATTGCATGGAGGCCACTGTGTGTATGATTCAGCCCTTCACCATTTGCACTGTGCTAATATTACATTCATTTCTCTAGCAGGGCAGTCTCAAAGGTGTGTTCTCCCAAGCTACACACACACACACACACGTTTGCATTCCTGTCTCAGTAGCATCTACATTTTCTTGGCCGTGTCCACAGAAAGGAAGATGGCAGAATTCCCAAGTATTTCTTTATGGCAAACCCCAACACACACACACACACACACACACACTACAGCAGATTGATCTGTGGGAAAAGGGAGTGCTTCATTTGAGTTGGGGCACATCAGAGCACACCAGAAGAACATGTTTACAATGGATGACTCGGTCCTGAAAATGTGAAGTCATAATCTTTGTCTGTACAGAGTACATCACACCAGTGGATCACCACCATTAGCCTCTGTTATGTCTGAGATTAGGGAAAACTTTAGACATTGAAATTGGGGGGGGGGGGATGGGGAGTCAGTCAGTCAGTCAGACAGACAGTGTAATATCCTGACAGGCTTACATCCCAAATGTTTTAGTATATAAATTCACTGACAAACTCACAAAGCTAGGCAATAAAAACAAATTGCTGAGTTATAACCAGTAACAAAATTGATCAAATTGCCCCACCCCATACCTCACATTGTTGGCATTATTCCAATATACGGTAAATACTTCCTTACCCTCTCTGCAACTCAGAGCAAGTTCTTATCTCTCTTCCCAAGGCACTCCAGCTCATTTAAATGACATGGTCCAATTAAGGGTATGAATACAAAATGAAGCAAAAACCAGCTAAATATTAATAATATAAATAAGTTCACACTGTGTACACCATTGCTCTCTCGCTCTCTCTAGCAAGATCACAAAGCAAATACTAAGCAAAACAAAAAAGAATGTAATAGCCAGTTGCATATAAGTGTGGCCTTGAAGAAACAGCTCTGAACATGCTCAGAGCAGATGTATGATTCTGATAGCGCTAATAGGTCTACCATGTCAGCACCCCTACTAATCTATATATATAAAAATGTTCCCATTGTGCGTTTGTCTGAAACACCCTTGCTGCGTAACCGCTGGACCAAATTGCATCAAATTTGGACACAGCGTTTCCATTACCATGGCATACTAATCTGGCATAATAAAAATTCAGAAAAACCACACCTGTCATACCTAAAATAAAGTTTAAACGCAAAAAAATCTGTCGCAGGCATTATACATCACCAGCAGAAGCTCTGAAGACACCAGCAGCATCCAATAGAAAGGCTGATCGCGCACTGTCACCAGCAAAAGCTCTGAAGGGTGGCGCCAAATAATGACGTCATCAACCGAGCAACTGAAACCACCAAGGCGGCCATTACCAGACAACCCACAGAGTCATTACCAGACAAAGGCAAACGGCCAAACCCAGAGCCACAGCCACAGGCCGCAACCCAAAAACACTCCCCCCCCTCGCAAACGCTCCCACAACAATCAACTCAACTAGCCCAAACCCTCAGCTGCAAAACCCCACAGAGTCAGGCCAAGACCAAGGAATTGAGATACAGGGCGGAGGCCTTGGCTCTCATTTACATACTAGCCCCAGCCAAGGCCGACAGACTAGGCCTTGGCTCCACTTTACAGCCTACAGACTAGGCCTCGGCTCTACTTTACAGACTAGGCATCGGCTCCACTTTACAGCCTACAGACTAGGCCTCGGCTCTACTTTACAGACTAGGCCTTGGCTCCACTTTACGCCCTACAGCCTAGGCCTCGCCACTACTTTACAGACTAGGCCTCGGCTCCACTTTACAGCCTACAGACTGGGCCTCGGCTCTACTTTACAGACTATCCCGAGTGGAGCCGAGTGGGGGGTGGGGGGAGGAGGGGCCCGAATAGGTCATGGGCTGACCCAGGGTGGGGGAAGTCACAGGGATGACTCGGGGGGAGGGGGGACGGGATACCTCATGGGTCACTACAGGATGGGAGGAATCACAGGGATGAGACAACAATGGGGGGAGGACAAAACCCATAACCCAGGGGGGGCGGACACATCCTCCCCCTTTAAGGACCCTGAGTCAGGCACAGCAAGGCGTGCCCAGGCCAGCTAGTGTTATATGTTATTGTTGCACTGCCATCATGACATTAGGAAGGAGGAAGAACCTGAAGAACTAGGGCTAATAAGTGTGCAGCTCTTGTAAAACACCATTTGACTGCATGGATTTTTCTGTCTGGAGACATATGGGCCATAACAATACTTTTGGATAGGCAATGGATAACTTGTGCAAAGAATTCCTAGGCCAGAGAACAGGTGATTGGCAGAAATATCACCAGGAGTCTAAGTTCAAATGGGGAAATATATGAGTGTGACAAGAAATAATGTGGATTTGAGATCTGGATGGGAACTTTTAGGGATGTTTGAAATTTCACTTGATAGGCTAGTACCCCAAGACCTTGTGGCCCAGTCTCCACTGATCAGATGTGGAAAGTGGACTGTAACACCCCATCCCTCTGCTCAACTCAGATTGTACAGATGAGCTTGATAAAGCATGTTAAAAGGAAACTAATCTGCTTGATGTTGTATTGGTAGACTTGGTTATATTCATTGCGCACGCAAACAAAAAAGGAGTGTAGCTTTTTATTGTGGGGTTTTTTTATTACCTTATAAACCAGACATAGACATGTTCCTGATACATCCAGTCTGTAAGAAAGGAAGAAATGGTGAGGAATGCCCTCTGACCTATCTAAATGGCTCACCTGTTTATGTGAAACAGGAACAGGACATACTTTCAGCCAGAATTTACTAGGGCTTGCCAATCAGAAGGTTGGCGGTTCGAATCCCCGCAACGGGGTGAGCTCCTGTTGCTTGGTCCCTGCTCCTGCCAACCTAGCAGTTCGAAAGCATGTCAAAAGTACAAGTAGATCAGTAGGTACTGCTGCAGCAGGAAGGTAAACGGCATTTCCGTGCACTGCTCTGATTCGCCAGAAGCGGTTTAGTCATGCTGGCTACATGACCTGGAAGCTGTACGCCGGCTCCCTCGGCCAGTAAAGCAAGATGAGTGCTGCAACCCCAGAGTCGGACACGACTGGACCTAATGGTCAGGGGTTCCTTTACCTTTACCTATGATACTTTTACCCTGGCACAATACCTTCATCTTTTCTTTTAAATGGGACGAAAAAGAACAGGAAGGGTATCAATTCTTTTTAAAAAGAAGAGAAGAAGCCTCAGACTGGTACTCAAAATGATATACACAGATTTTCCAGAAATTGTCATGGGATAAAGCAGAGGGGTAGAAAGTTGGTTTTGAGTTGGAAAATGCCCAAAGGAGGCCCCCGCATAAGAGCAGAAGAGAAATCCAGTTCACTTTTAAAGGTGAAGCTACCCAATTCACACTTCCTGAAACAAAGTTAACTAAAATGCAGCCATCCTTCCAAATTCACACTTCTCCAAATTTTGTTATGCAATTCTCCAGTCAAGTAATGTGTACAAAAATGCATATACTAGGGTAGAGTGTGCATTAAAGTGCAGATAGTAGTGAAAATAATGTACAGAAATGCATTGTATTGGGGTAAGCTGATTGCAAAATGTTGTATATTAAGCAAAATTTCATACAGAACATGCATACTGTATTAGGAGAAATTTTCTCTAGCATGCTGATGAATTTTCCTGTGGACTTGTGGAAATGTGAAGAATTGAGCTTAAGAGTGGAAAAATGAGAAACAGAGATAAACTGAAACAGATAAATTTGCCTGTCCCCATTCCTCTCTTCAACTTCCCAGTCTTCCCAGGCTGCTAATGATTAGAACACACTTTGTAGAAAGAGAGATTCAACTATGTCACATCTACCATGGCTCTTGAGTGTTAAAATATGTTAGGACAAAGACTGCATCTCTTAAGAAAGAGAGATTTGTTTTATTGGAAAGACTGTTTGACAAACAAATATCGCCATCTCCTGGATTGTAACCACAATGACTGTTCAACCAAGCTTTGTAATTTTGTGATTGCTATCCGTCAATCAATGGTCTCTCTCCATCTACTCATCAAAGAGGAACATAACATGGCAAAAGAAGGATTTTCACATTAAATTGAGTAAGGATGGCCCCAAGATTCACCATTCATTTACATTTATTTTGTTCCAGCAAGGAAAATTAAACTTTCTGTTCTATTGGATGCTGCCTTCTTCAGCAGGCACAGGAAAAGCTGAAAATATAGGCTGTTGCCTGTCAGAAATCATTCCACAATACATTAATTAATCTCTGTTAAGGGGACACATAATTTTGCCCACCAAGGGACAGAACCTCTCAGAGATCCAGAGAAGCACAGGCCACTTCCAGCTTTTGAGGCTCCTACCCACAATAAAAATTAAAAGTGATGTACCAACACACACACAAAAATTAAGGCACTGCTCATTCAACAACCAGAAGCTGCTACCTTGCTTACTTCGGACCCAGATAAAGAAATAAAATGGTCCACATGACAGCAAGTCTGAAAACTAAATACACTGCTTAGAGATATTTTTAATATATTAAGGGGTATAGAAATTAAATAATCAATCAATCAAAAAGCAATCACTTCTCACCTTATAAACAGGAAATGGCTGGAACTCTGCCTATTTAAATAGACCTATTGCTACTTGTTACCGACTCCTCTATAGTATAGAAGCCTAAAGGAGCTTGAGTCAACCTAGTCAAGGGGATAGGAAGCCAGGGAGTCTGAAATAGTAAGAGGAAAATTAGCTTTCTGATGATATAAAGTAGAATATATTTGTATGTGTATATGTGGGGAGAGGGAAACAGCTGCTCTCACAGAAAGCATGACAGATGCCAAACCCACACGCTCCCTCAAATGTAGAGATCCTTCTTTGCAGAACTCTAGAGCTCCCAAGGCAACACTCATAGTAATAAGCACTCCGTGACCTTTGAAACTCTGGCAGTGCCTTCTCTAAATCCCACACAAGTGCTCCTGGCTTGCTGGCCTCTTTACGTATCCCAAAGTTCATCAAAGAGAGCACTCAGAATAAAGACACAAGAAACGACTGTATTGTAAAGCCTGCAGCACAAACTGGGTCATTTACAATAAACTAGTTTAAGGGCACCGTAACTTATTAACCAATTTGGCATTGTTCAGTTTTGTAGTCACAGCCAGCAAGCCTGTTACAAACACAAACAAGTAGCATGCAATTGGAAGTCATTCCATAGTGCCCTCCTTAAGTGATTCAGGCCCAGGGGAAATCAGTTTTACAGGAGCAGCAGGGTTAACATTTTCTTTTAGTGGCACATTAAACTCTATTTGAACAGGGAATATATCCAAGGGTTTGTGGTGATCTAACAGCTGGACCCTTGCCCTGCCTATTGAGCTAAATTTGAGTTCCAGAGTCCTGTTTTGAAAGTCCAGCTGAGTCTCAGAAGATGTGGATTGATAATAAACAGGGTACAACAGAGTACAGTGGTACCCTGGGTTAAGTACTTAATTTGTTCCGGAGGTCCGTTCTTAACCTGAAGCGTACTTAACCTGAAGCACCACTTTAGCTAATGGGACCTCTGGCTGCCGCTGCGCCGCCAGAGCACGATTTCTGTTCTTAGCGGAGTTCTTAACCTGAAGCATACTTAACCTGAAGCGTACTTAACCCGAGGTACCACTGTATGTCCAGAGTGCAGTGTGTCACACTCAGGGACGTGTATATACCAGGAGTTAGTGCCAAGCTTTCCAGTTCACAGGGTATATCATCCAGATCACTGAGGAAGTCTCCAACTCCAATAAGCCCTAGTCAGCATGGCCAATGGTCAGGGACAATAGCTGGAGTCTAGCAACATCTGGTGGGTCACAGATTCCCCATTCCTGTAGAACTCCAGCATCTTAGAAATTTAGCACCAGCCATCATTACACCACTCTGTTTTCTCTTGTTTTTTCTCTTCCCAACAATGGCCTCTTATTGCATATTTTCAACCTACTAGCTCAATTTTGCATGAGTAGCCTAACATGCCAAAAAGGAAACAGAAATATGCTATCATGATAAGAGTATCACCTTACAACAAAGGAATCGTGGAAGTTGCCTTCTGTAGAGTCTGACCATTAGGCTATTTCAGCAAGCCTATCCAGACATATAACTTTTATTATGTATTCTTAATTTTAAATTTTGTTGATTGTATTTTTTTATTTTATTGCACTATTTTATGTAAACTGCTTAGAGGTCTTTACTGTTGTTGTTGTTGTTGTTGTTGTTGTTGTTATCATGCAGCCTATGCCGTTAAATAAATAAAATTTAACATTAGTTGCATCTTGTCTACACTAAGTGGCAGTGCCTCTCTAGGGTTTCAGGCTGGGAGCATTCCTAAGCCTATCAAGAGATGCTAGGGATTGCAATGGAGATATTCTGCATGCAAAGCAGATGTTCCATCGCTGAGTTTGGCATCCAGTGTCATGGTTGTATATGAAGCGTTGCTCATCTACGGGGGGGGGGAGGAATCCTCCTCACACGTCAAAAACTAGAATGTCAAGCAGAAGCTTTGCTGTAGCATGTTCTGCTTGACATGAGGTTCTTTGTGTGAAAGGAATAGGGGCTTTTGTTTTTGCTTTGGAATAGCATTCAAACATGCATCATGAAGGTGGGGGTGACCAGCTGATTCTGTCCCTAAAATGCAGAGTGTTAAAGCTGCCTCGTGGAGTTTGCTGGAATGCTCCACGTGGGGCATAATACAATTTGAAAGTTGATCTCCAGGTGGACGGCATAAATAGTCCTGCTGTCAGCACTACATATTCTTGGCAGCTGCTGGCAGAAAACTCTACACAATTGGGGCAACCCACATGTTCCATGGCTTTCAAAAGTTAAGAGCCTTTGCATAGAGCCGCTTCTGCATTTGCTAACCCTTAGAACAGTCTCCAGGGAAAGAGTGGTCAAAAGATGTGTTCTGTAGAATACCAGACTAGAACTGACGGTGTCAGAAGTGCGGACTTGTGCCCAAGATTTAGAGGACATGGAGTGTGGCACACATGTGACATCTTGCATGTGATGTGCAGGTGACGTTGCATCGTTGGGACGCAGAGCCCGGTATGGCTTCAATGGCCAACAGCTCCCCCTCTCTCACTCCCAGGAGAAGCTGGCCACTGAAGCCGCACTATGCTCGGCCTCCTCCGCCCCCTCAACGTTGAGGGGATCCGACCCCCTCCCCACATATACTGAGGAGGCCGAAGACACCTCGGCCCTATAGAATTGGCGCCAGTGGAGGATGCCATAATCTTCCTTGAAGTATATGAGGTGTATAGTAATCTAAGTTAAAAATAGAAACACGGAGCAAGAACTAGGGTGTAGACCAGCAATGGGTAAACCTCCAGCTCACAGGACTCCTAATTAGGTCTGCAAGGCTTCCCCACAGCCCACCATATGACAGCATTATGTCTTCAGGAGATGTGACTGGATGTGAAAGTTCTGCTTGCAGTGTTTGATCTGTACATGCACTTAATCTGAACCATCACTTTGTTCCTAATAGTCTCCTTCCTCTAGCTTGTTTAGCTTTTCTTTTTCCAAGAACACAACAGGCTAATGCTACCGCTGTACAGAAATATACCAAGTTTGGCCAGGAGGGGGGGATGGTACAAGGAAAGGAAGGAATAAGAAAGAGTGCCAGGCACACACACACACACACACACACACACACACACACACACTTTTAATCCACCTAAACAAAAAATTGCAAGCTTGGGAGATGATTCATAGTCATGAGGACATACTCTGGGCCTCTGGTAGGCTTCCCCACATTCTAGGTTCGAATGTGTATCAAATATCCAGTCAATCCTGTCTCTCAGCACTTAGTAAAAGAAAAGAAAACCAACAAAAACATTCAATTTATAATTTACTGGTGTTTCAACATAGCATAAAAAAAAACCACAGAATTATTAGTAGGTGTAATGGACTGTAACAATTATTACCGAGTCACAAATACGTCCTTTCTAGGGAAGGTGATTGAGAGTTGTGGTGGACGAGACTGATTATGTGAATTGAAACCCGCCTGGGTTCATGTCTGGGTTTGGGGCTGAATCAGCCTTGCTCACCCTGTTGGATGACCTTTATAGAGAGAATGACAAGGGGAGTGCAACCCTTCCCCTTCCCCTTCTCCTCTATCTCTCAGCGGCTTTTGATGCTATTGACCATGGTATCCTTCTGGGCAGGGCAGGTATCAGTGGTACTGTGTTGGGGTGGCTCTATTCCTACCTGCAGAGTCATATCCAGAGAACAGCATTGGGAGCATGCTCTTTAGCCCCCTGGTGATTACCCTATGGGGTACCGCAAGACAGTATTTTGTCCCAAATCCCATTCCACATCTATGCAAAACCATTGGGAATTTTGGAGCAAGGTATCATCAGTATGCAGTATCTAATGGCATTATTAAATACAACTCTAAAACATATTTGGACTTAGTTTCATCTTTATATTCTGTGCTTGATATCTGGAGCAAAACATATTCTTCCAGAGACATGAAAAACAGACTGTCCATATGCATTCTGTTTAAATAAGGAAGCAATTGGGATCATTATACTGCAACCAACATCTTCACTTCATGTACTTTTCCTGATGCCAGTCCAAAATAATATATGGCAGTACACTATAGCTCATTTATTGAAAGAAATATAGGGTTCAGAAAGTAATTTTCTCAGAGATTACATACATGATTAAAAAGAGATTACATACATGATTAAAAAAAAAATCCTCCAGGAGATACCAGCAGATATCTACCAGCAGATAAACAGCTATGCAAATAGATTGTGACCCTGAAATATTTCAGATCCTTTTGCAATAGTACATTTCTATGTTTTCAATTTGTCTGGTTGGTACAGCAGTGAAAGTGTTCTGCGGGGATGTGTGACCAATGAGAGAGCAGTTAATCAGTGCATGACAGCAAGGCCAATACCAGACTTGAATGGGCCCTGGATAATGTGCCCTCCAAGGGTCTGCACCACCTTGGTGCCTGCCTAGAAAAATGACAGTGGAGGGGCTGCTACAGGCACTTCACTCAGGGTGTCCCATCTCAGCACCAGGCTGAGTGATGCTGCTGCCCATCCTCGCTGCTGCCTCTCCCCCTTAAGCTGCATGGACCAGGTGACATCAGCAGGGATCAGTGGCACTGCTCAGCCCAATACTGTTTAGATAAGCTTCAGATGAAGTAGCTGCAGCAGCATCTGCCACCTTCATTACTCCAGAATGCCTCTGGGCTCCTATGTTGCACTGATCCAAGTGTGGCAGTGAGCACAACACACACTACTGTGGAAAGTAAGAGGGGATATCACAAGTTCTTACAGAAATGTTCAACTTCCTATCCCCTTAGCAAAAATAAGGCAGCTTCATAATCACCGTGCTAACTGAAAGGCAATAACACTAAGAAATGTTAGAAGAGGGGGGTGGATCTTTCAGTGCTAACTGAAAGGCAATAACACTAAGAAATGTTAGAAGAGGGGGGTGGATCTTGTTTCAGTAATTTCCCTAGAAGACCCAAGTGGCTTTGTTAGGAAACCTTGACTTTAACAGTCAAATAATTCAAATATTGCACACATCTTTCACTCATTCACCACAGAGATGGGCAGTGCAATTTTTCTGGAAAAAGAACTCACCATGAACTCACCGTTGTTATCGTATAATGGCAATGGCACCCACCTGAGAGGTGCTGGAACTGAGTTCTGGTGAGTTCTGGCTGGAAAAAACCCTGGAGATGGGGCAGAAATTTGATTCAGTTCAGAGAGAAGTGGGGGAGAGGGAGACAAGGGCCCAGGACAGGCATCAGCAGTGGGCCCTGCCAGTTCCCCAAGGAAGCCAGTTGCTGATGTGTGAGTGCCCATGTGTGAGTGGGAGGTCTAAATTATGCTTGCCTGGAACCCCAAAATGCTTTTTACTAGTCAAGCTCATTTATTTACTAGCATGAAATGGCCTCTAGAAAAAAATCAGATTTTAATAGATGAGTCTTCACTTATTGCAACAGGAGCACCAACTCTGCCCCTTTTGTGAGCCATAGCCACTAATTGCAGAGAGCGCTGTGGGTTAAACCATGAGACTTCAGTTCCTCAGTGTATAGGTATGTCTATTAATTGCACATAAGGGGAAAGCATGGATGTGCATAAGACCTCAGTGACATATTGAACATGCTCTAGAACAGCATCATGACAAGCCCTTGGCCTGCTGGGAAGATTCTGTGTTAATTGCTGGATCTAAAGTGTAGATGCAGCACACTTTATAGGTGTAGTACATCTTTTAGGTAACTTACAGACTAGTACAGGCTTTTGTGGTTATGCACTTGCAAATGTCAGTGTTTCTCCTTTTGTTTCCACTTAAAAAATAAGTATAAATGAATCAATAATAAAAAACAAAACAAAGCCACCAACTATGACTCCTCAAATACAACTATGCAAATCAGAAAACGTTAAAAACCACACACAGATACATGGCTCCCTGCTAATAAAAGTCCAGACTGAATGGGTTGTAGCCAACTAGGTTTTACTCGGAGTAGACCCAATGAAATTAATGTACCTATGTACATTAATCATGTCCATTAATTTTAATGTGTCTACTCCAACAATGTATAATGTTGATACAGCTCAGTGTCTTCTTCTGCAAACTCCACAGGTTGGTTGTTGTTGTTTTTTTAAGTAATACTGTACTAGTATCATTTGTGGAAATCCAAGCAACAGTTGACATTGTACTGTGTTCTCATGCCTTGCCATGGGCCAAAGTTTCTCATTTAGCTCCTCCTCAGTGTGGGACCGGAAATCCGCTTCATCCCATGGAGAATCCGTGTGCCTTGGCAGGGCTTCTCTTTAAACTTGATTGCCCACCTAGAACTCTCCATTGTAATCCTCGAGGAAACCTGCCTGCTTCTGTTTCAACATGGCTATCCTTTAATTGATTAATGTAGCTTAATTTATTAAGCTCTGTTGACAGGAGTAACATTTCTTTCATTTTATTTCAACTAGATTTGACCCATGGTTGAACTGTTAATGGCTGCTGGATTTGATGGTCATATCACTGCAGTGCATGTGTAGCAACACCGTGCGCAATGTAGCATTTACTTTGGCACCAATCTATCCTTTTATGTAATTACAAATCAATTATGTAACAAAATAATGTTTTTGCTTTTGACTAAATGGAAATGCTTGGCTGATCAACCCTCAGCAATTGGGTAGTCAGGAGGGATTTCCCCTTGTCCTCTCCAGGTGATCAGCAGAGCTGACAATGGTGACCATCTCTTTGCTAGAGCAGGAGCCCCATGCACATGACTCTGGAAGCTGAATAAAGTTCTACCCAGGAGCTTTTTGTGTGCCCCCTTCAGGATATTGGCAACTTGTCACAACCCATCCTTTGTCTATAGATCGCCATCACTGGGTCATGGTAAGTGTAGCACTTTCAGCAAGACTTCTGATGTGTACTTCATTTGATCAATGTTTAATGACCTTCTGGCTGTGTTCCAAATATAGTGCACAGGTTATAAAATTCCTTGTCTCTTATCAGTTTGCAGTTCTTGGGAAGCTGGCCCTTTCATTAAGAAAACTGTTAACTGCATTAAGAGTGTCAACAACTGCACAACCCAGATTTTACATTAACTATTTCCTTAATGCTTCGAGTGTGCCATTTCTTTTTGTCATTTCAGGATATTCTTAAGAACAGCAGTGTTTAAGAACTGATTATTTAACAGTGGCTTGACCTTTCTGCCTCCACTCTTTGTAACAATACATTGCTTATTTCCATTTGGTCTGGTTTGCAATCGGGGCCTGGCTTGATAGGATTGTTGCTTTTTTCCAGACTTGAGCCAAAAAGCAGGGAGGGAGGCAGCAGCAGGTGATAGATTTGTGTGGCTTAGGATGTTGTAGCTCACGGCCTCAGTGTATGGAAGCAGCTACCTGGTTTGTGTGGTAGTTTGAATTAAAAATAATAATAACTCAAAATCAAACACAAAGAAGATGATCACAGTCCCGTCATCAGTCACTTGACAGAATTGTTGATAGTTAAAGGTAAAGGTAAAGGGGCCCCTGACCATTAGGTCCAGTCGTGTCCGACTCTGGGGTTGCGGCGCTCATCTCGCTTTATTGGCCGAGAGCCGGCGTACAGCTTCCAGGTCATGTGGCCAGCATGACAAAGCCGCTTCTGGTGAATCAGAGCAGCGCACGGAAACGCCGTTTACCTTCCCGCCAGAGCGGTTCCTATTTATCAACTTGCACTTTGACGTGCTTTTGAACTGCTAGGTGGGCAGGAGCTGGGACCGAGCAACGGGAGCTCACTCCATCGCAGGGATTCGAACCACCGACCTTCTGATCGGCAAGCCCTAGGCTCTGTGGTTTAGACCACAGCGCCACCCGCATCCCTTCAGTTGCTATAAATCAGGCCAAAAATTGAATACAGTTTACTTAGATGGATCTAGGAAGCACATTCCTTGCAAATAGCAAAGTGACATTATGGGAGGGACACAAACAGCATGGGAGGAACCCCTAAAATTTGCCCACTCCAACCCACTTTTTCTCCCTTCGATCCAAAGGCTGGTAAACATGTATTAAGCAATGATTACACTGAAAACAACATTCACAACAGATGGTGTCAGGGACTGGCCCGAGCCAGGAGGGGTGGCGGAAGGGACAGAGGCATCAGGAGGTCACCCATGGACGCCAGAGAAGGTATTGCGAGCATGGGAGAAGGAAGAGGCAGCGCCTAGGCTGTCGCCAGAGACAGGGAAGGAGGTGTGGAGAAGTGGGAGTGAAGAGGTGTCGCCGGAGGAAGAGCGGGTGGCGTGGGAGCCTATGGGAGGGGAAGAGAACATGGAGACGGAGGGAGAGCAAGGGGTCGAGGATGTTGCGGGAGCCTCTGCAACAACCTCCAGGGAGGATGAAAGTGAAAGGGATGAGGGCAATGTAGGGGCCAGCAGGGTCAAGAAGCGGAAAAGGAGGAGTGAGAGGAGGCGTTGGAGTTTCAAGAGGCTTTTATGCTGGGGGGAAAAGCGGAAGCCCTTACTTGGAGAATCTGATTCATCGGAGGAGGATGATGAACTGTAAAGCTTGTCGGTGAAATAAACTTGTACATAAGTTAAACGGACTGCTGAGTCGCTTACTCTTGAGGAGGACGCATATCCACCTCACAGATGGACTAGACTAAGCTTCAAAGTCCATAGTGGTTACAGGTTGCACAATATTACACCATTTAGTTGAGCCCTGTATATGTATTTCACTAATGGGATCACAGCCAAATCCACAATTCCAAACATTTTTTTCAATATGTTTATTCAGAAAAGCTATGATATACTGCATAACATCCATTGGCATTATCAGCATCTGGACTTTGTACAGGTTCTGACCTCAAATTTTGATGTTTAAGTCAAAATGACTTAAAATCACTATGGGAACTTTTTTGCCAGGTTTATATAATCTTTCCCTCTCTTATCTATGGACAAACAAATGCAGGTCCTGGAAACTCAGTTAACAGTAAACAGTCTCAGGTACACTATAGTCAAGATAATATTGATTGTAAAATCTCAACACTGACATTTCAGAGGCTTTATAAATTAATGCTGGATTTAACATTTTCTAGATCAGGGGTCAGCAACCTTTTTCAGCTGTGGGCCGGTCCACCATCCCTCAGAGCATGTGGTGGGCCGGACTATATTTTGGGAAAAAAATATGAATGAATTCCTATGCCCCATAAATAACCCAGAGATGCATTATAAATAAAAGCACACATTCTACTCATGTAAAAAACACCAGGCAGGCCCCACAAATAACCCAGAAATGCATTTTAAATAAAAGGACACATTCTACTCATGTAAAAACACGCTGCATCCCGGACCATCCACGGGCCGGATTGAAAAGGAGATTGGGCCACATCTGGCCCACAGACCTGTTCTAGATTATATAAAAATTCATGAAGTGAAGCTATTAAATGTATGCTATTTTGGTGCCAGGTGAAGATTTGTTTTACTTGCCTAGGCCTTTTAGATAATGGAGTTTTATAATATTTGAATTGTCTGTTCCATCTTTTTTGCTGCTGGTGTTAGTATGCAATTGTTTTTGTATTTACTGGAATTTTTATTTTCAAATTTTTATTTACCGGGGGGGGGGCAAGTTTTTCCTGAAGAGTAGGGTATAAATGTTTTGGGTTTGTTTTTTGTTTTTTTTAATCATTCCAGTGGGCTATAAAAGTAGGAAACGTCTTTACTTTTTGAGATTGTCATGTACAACAGGGGACCCCTCTATGGCCTTCTGTAAGGAATCATGTATCTTTGTTGAACTTATGAAACTGCTTTATGTCAAGTCCAACTCCTGTTCCATCTAGGTCAGTATTGTTTAACAACTACCAACTTAAATGACTTTTCAAGGAAGATTAGACCCATTCATGGGAAGTTAGGCTACCTATGGCTACTAGTTATGACGGCTATATGCTGTGTCTAGGACCACAGATAATCTGCCTCTGAATATCAGTGCCTGGGAAACATCAACAGGAGTTGGGGCCATTGCCCTCATGCAGGGGCGTTCCGTGCCTCTCGGCTACCCGGGGCGGGAAGCCAAGAGGCACCCCCCGGGGGCGGGGCGTCGTTGCGTGTGCGTGCGTCATGACGTCATGACGCACGCGCACAGCGCGATGCCCCGCCCCCGGGGATGCCGGGCGGCGGCTTTGGGACTCTCCCGAAGCCGCTGCTCGGCACCTGTTGGTGCGGCAGCTGCTCGTGCCGCCGCTCCAAGGGGATGCCGGGCCCGGGCCGGCAGCGGCTTCGGGACTCCTGAAGCCGCTGCCGGCACCCCCTTGCAGCGCCGGCACGAGCGCCGCTGCTCCAAGGGGGTGCCGGGCAGGCAGCGGCTTCGGGACTCCTGAAGCCCCTGCCGGCACCCCTTTGCAGCGCCGGCACGAGTGCCGCTGCTCCAAGGGGGTGCCGGGCTGGCAGCGGCTTCGGGACTCCTGAAGCCGCTGCCGGCACCCCCTTGCAGCGCCGGCACGAGCGCCGCTGCTGCAAGGGGGTGCCGGGTGGGCAGCGGCATGCAGGAGAGGGGCGGGCCAGCAGCCAGGGGGGTGTCACCCCCTCGTGGCTCTGGTCCGCCCCTCTCCTGCATGCCGGGGCTCCGCCCAGGGAGCTCAGCCAGCGGCGGGAAAAGCCGCTGAACGGGGGAAAGGAAGACAAAGCAGGTGCTTGAAAGCGCCTGCTTTGTTTACCTTTTTCGCCCCCTTTCAGCGGGTTTTTTCGCCGCTAGCTGGGCTCCCTGGGCACAGGCTCGGAGCCCCGGCATGCAGGAGAGGGGCGGACCAGAGCCACGAGGGTGACACCCCCCTGGCTGCTGGCCCGCCCCTCTCCTGCATGCCGCAAGCCGCAAGCCAGCCAGCGGCGGGGAGGAGGCTATTTTCGGCGCTGCGCTGCCGGGGCGGAGCCGCAGGGGCGGCCAGTGAAGGGGGGTGACACCGCTCCTCGCTGGCCGCCCCTGCGGCACCACCCCAGCAGTGCCGAAAATAGCCTTAAAAATAAAAAAAATTAAAAAAAAATTTATTTTTATTTTTTATTTTTAGCAGATTTTGTCACCCCCTGCTGGGTGGTGCCCGGGGCGGCCCGCCCCCCCGCCCCCCTTGCTACGCCCCTGCCCTCATGTCCAGTTTGTCAGCTTCCCAGGAACATCTGGTTGACCACTGTGGGAAGCTGTGGGCCTTTGGTCTGATGCAGCAGAACTCTTCTTCTCTTCTTGTTATTTTAAATTTGTATATGCTGCCTTTGAGTCTAAACTCTTTCAGGGTGGTTTACAATATACACAGAAATATAATTTAAGAAATATGTATGAATTAAATACTGGGGGACCAACAACATATAAACCGGCCAATCCACTAAAATATGTCCTCTTCTCGTCAGCTCATGACATAAGGAAGTGGAACTTGACCTAACAGCAGCACTGCTCTGTTGACCAGGCAAAAGGAAAAGGCCAACTTAGTAGTGTTTGTGTCAGGCCTGCTGATCCAGAAGCTTCATACAGCCTGCCAATTGCAGAGGGGGGTGTTGCATATGCCACTTCCTTTGTATGTCTAAAAAAAGCTCTGAGGCTCTAGTGTACATGGCTTAGGATAGCTTATTGGGTATGTCCCAGCCTCAGACCCAAAGATTACCCGTTCAAAACCAGGAATCCCTAAAAGGCATTTGAATCTCTTGGCTGGATTGGAACCAGTGGGGGGCAGGGGAGCAGAATGGACCAGCCAGTTATTTTTATTTTGTTTTTGTATTAATTGCCAGAGAAGAAAGGGAACATCCCCTTCATAAAAGCTATAATGCTTAAGTGAATAGACAGCTTTTATGTTGTGGTCTGAAAGAGGACCTAGCTATACCTACTGGCCTCTAAACTTCCACCTCCACTACAGCCAACTCTCATACTAAACATGCCGTCTTTGGAAGTTATATAACCAGATATTGTTTTTACGTTGGTAGAAGAAATGCTATCTGTAGCTTTAAAAACAAACAATAAACCGAGTAAAAGCATTATGTTGATATTTAATCACTTGCTTCTTGTTACCAGCTCTTAGCGTTCTGCAAACATCCTTGTCATTTCCTGCCTCAGAAGTGCAAAATCTTAGATGAAGCCCCAGTTCAGCCCCTGTTCGCTGTCTACTCTGTCCTCAGGACTTAGCTCCATGCAGAAACACAGAGAGGATGGGAGCCTCTGAGTAAGGCCAACTGCAGGTATGAGGTAGCTTTGCTGGGCCTCCTGCTGTATGAGTAGGTGGGTCCTTCTGCATGGCAGAACAGACTTTTTGTTTTGCTTTCTTTAACTGTAAGGAGTGTCAAATCTACTGCAAGGCTGCCTCCTGGTAGCCACCATTTTATTTTTCCCCATGGTGCACTGGACAGACACATTTGGGCCACACCCACCCAAGCTATTTAACACACTTATACAACTTTAATAGTCAAGACTTTCCCCTAAAGAATCCTGGGAAATCTAGTTTGTTAAGAGAGAGTTATTAGCAGAGCCTTATTCCCATCACCAGTGCTGTTTTTCTAGAAAAAGAGGTGCTGGAACTCATCATGAACATCTCCCTTGTTCTCTTTTAATGGCAATGGCACCCACCAGAGAGTTCCAGAGAGTTCTGGCTGGGGGAAACCCCTGCCCCTCACAGATATGCAATGCTTAGAGTGGTGTACCAGTCAAGCCCTCTTCCCAGGGAACTCTGGGAATTGTAGTCCGTGAGGGGGAATAGGGATCTCCTATCAACTGACAGAACCCTGAACAAACAACAGCTCCCAGGATTCTTTGGGGGAAGCCATTACTACTCCAGGTGGCATGATAGAGCTTTAAATGGATGGAGTGGGTGTGGCCTTGGGGCACTGGCAGGGGGGCGGGCGCACCTCATGGTTGTGTTGCAACCTGTGGACTCTGATAACCAGGGAGCCTTTTCTGTTGTGGTGCCCAGCCTTCCCTCAGAAATCATTCCTGCCCCATCACCTTGATACCATTTCACCACATTTTGTGTTGGTCCCATCTTCCCCTTACTGACCTTGTCATGCCTCAGACCCCCAGCAGGGGGCTGAGAGGGATACATGCCCAGTGCCTATGCCAAAGTTTACCTACATCTGAATTCAATAACGTTGTGACCATTTTAATCCGAAATATATGTTGTCATGTCTTCTCCTTTCACTGTGTGGCCTGGCTCCTAGGGGAGGGTGGTCGCGTCTGGGTAAGCAACTATTTCACGTTATTTTCTTTGAATATTTATCATGTATATACATATATTTCTGTGTTACACTTGTTTTCCCTGCAAAAAATTGTGTATCTACATGAGTATGCATGTATGAAAAGAAAGGAGAAAACACAAAAATAAAAAAATTACTCTCTCCTACCCCTCCTACCATTGAACAACTTATCCATGTCCTACTGATTATTACATATATAACCCACCTTTCCCCCAAGAGGCTCAAGGTAGTGTACATAATTCTCTGCCTTCTTGTTTTTCTTCACAACAACCCTGTGAGGTAGGCTAGGTTGAGAGACAGTGACTGGCCCAGTGACCTTCATGGCTGAGTGGGGATTTGAACCCTGGTCTCCCAGGTTCCATACTGTGCCCTGCTGTGACTACTGTATCCTAATGATATAGTGATCCATAGTAATCCATGCACCCGTCTCTGTGACAGCAGAAGCCAATGGCATGAGATGGGAGCAGGGAAGTACCCAATACCCTGATGTCTTCACACACAGTCTGGTCTTGACAAAATCTTAGAGAATACTGGATGGAAAAGAGGCATCCAATACATTATTTCCCATTTTCTGCAATTGCCTTGTTCATTGTAATGTGCTGATCTGTCTCAAAAGCAAGACTTTTCTATTTCAGCTGTTAGGAATTTGAGGAAATCCTGGTGCTTTGTTGCTTTACAAGCATAAAATAGATAACCGAGGGTTCACAGTCTAAAATAAGAAACATAAAACCTGGCCTTTGTTGGTAGATAATATTTGGGGAAATGAATAAAATACAGGAATTGATTATGAGGATGCTTCCTAGTGCTTATGAAAATGTTTCTGAAACTCCCCCCCCCAAAAAAAAGATTTTTTGATACCTGCTGCTCTCTGTCCCTGTCAACTTGTTCTTTGCTCTGTGGATTGCAGCGTTTACAAATATCTCTTCACCTAGGCTGTGGGGGAACACAAGGAGTGGCTGACACATGTAGTTCCAGCCTCAGAAGTCTAACACCTAGGGAATCTGAGATATTGCAGGCATTGAGCCAACACAGTGAGGCATGAAACCATTGTCCCTAGGAATTAATTTCAAAATAATGTTTCCCATGCAGTGCAGAGTTCTTAAGACAGCCAAAGAAGAAAGAAATCTGTTAAGCTCTTGGTGTAAATTGTTACATGCACTTACATTCAGGCATCTTATTATCCTCAAATCAGCCAGAGAACTTGAGCTTAAGCAAGATTGGTCCAGTTCTATCCTCTGTATCTAAGATGTTTTGCTTTACAGCACCTTTTAAGATGTTGGGAGATTCAAACCAGGGATTCTGGAAAAAGGTGTTACCCTTCCATGTTGTTCCTACACTAGTTGCACACATGGAATGATTACTGGTAGCTCAATGGGCTTCTCTCCCTCTCCTCCCTTCATGTACCCCACACCATACCCAATTCTGCTGTGGAGGGTTAGGGGGAACCCCGAAACAGATTTAGGGAATGTGCAGGTGGGGGAGAGGAGGAGAATGTACCATTGCACAAGGAGAAACACTTGTGCTGCTGAAACAAGAGACTTAGTGCTATATTGGCTACAACTCTCAGTCTTACTCTTGTGTGTTAACTGGGGAGGCTGGCAACTGAGGACAGGGTATGTTTGCAGAGCCAGTAGTCGCCTTATATTGGCTTGGAAAAGAAGGCATTTTGACTCTTCGTGCTTTGAGCTACGGAAATCCTGAATTGACACTTGAGAGTTCTGTGTTCTTCTGTGACCTCCCATACAGCACTAGAACACACCCTATTTTCAGAAAACAAAATAAAAAACATTCCCTCTCTGCAAGTAAAAAATAGTAGCTCAGGAGCGAAACAGGTTCTAGCCAAGCCCACTCTCTGCTGTGCTAGGTATCTGGGGCAGGTGCAAGGTATTTTGCTGCCTGAGTCAAAGGACAAGATGGCATTCCCATCCCACACAGAGAAGCTAACTGGGCCAGCAGTTAAATCTTGCTTCAAACCTGGTAAGTAGATAGCAGCTTTTACCACAACTGAGGCAGTAGGACAGATCAGAGAGCCTGGGACAGGCATGTGACAACTAAAGGGAATGGCTGGAGGGCTCAGACAAACTATTCAGGGATGTTTCCTCTCAGGCTCTGCCACCTGAGGTGATTGCCTCCTTCTGCCTAATGGTAGAAGTAGGGAGAGTGCATTTTTGTATGTTTGTTTTGTTTTGTTTTTTGCCAAAGGAGAGCATTAAAAATGTGTTCCTTCACTTGCAGTCTGCAGTATATTCTACTAACTCAATACTTTTTCCTCATGACTTTTTCCTGCATTTTAATGCATGGGTAGACCAGGCCATACTTTACCTATTAATCTGAAGAGATGGCTGGAGAATTCTAGAACTTCATAGGAGCATAGGAAGCTGCCTTCTACCAACTCAGGCCAGTAACTTAGTATTTATCTACACCAGGCATAGGCAAACTCAGCCCTCCAGATGTTTTTGGTCTACAATTCCCATGATCCCTAGCTAACAGGACCAGTGGTCAGGGATGATGGGAATTGTAGGCCAAAAAAATACGGAGGGTCGAGTTTGCCTATGCCTGATCTACACTCAACGGTTCTCAAGAGTTTCAGGCAGGGTTCTCTCCCAGCCCTTCCTGGAGATGCCACAGGTTGAACTTGGGACCTTCTGCATGCAAAACAGATTTTCTACCTCTGAGCTACAGCTCTTTCCCTCTTCTGGAGAGCACAATCACTACAATGTTATCTGGCAAAAGCCCACACTGAAACTGAATAGGAGTCATACAAGAACACACCTTCCATTCATTTCCATGGGACCTGGACAGAAGAGCTTCATGGTGTCCTAGTACAGTGGAATTGCATTCAAATGGCATTTTATTACACAACATTCTGAAGCTTGTTCTTCATAATTATGCTTGTCCAGCCCTCCTCCAGGGAACAAATATCATTGCTTAGGGCTGAAAAATGTTCATTCCCACTATGTGTGAAAGGGATAAATACTGGAGGGAAGAAAGATTTTTAAGGAAGATGAGGAACCTGTAATTAATAGGATCTCAAATCTTCAGCCTTGCCTTCTATTTTAAACACCCACCCACCCACAAAGAGAGAGGGAGAGAGAAAGAGAGAGTCTCCTCTTATTGCCTGTTCATAATGTTAGCACAACAAGACTGCCCAACTTCAGTCCTCTTGTCTCTTTGGCCAATAGTCTATGTATCATAGAATCGTAGAGTTGGAAGGGACTCAAAGGGTCACCAAGTCCAACTCCCAGAAATGCAGGAATCACCGCTAAAGAATCCCTGACAGATGGCCATCAAACCTCTGTTTAACAACTTAGCTGTTCTTAATGTTTAGTCAGAATCTCCTTTCTTGTCATTTAAATCCATTAGTTTTGGATCCTACCCTCTGGAGCAGCAGAAAACAAGCTTGCTCCATCTTCCATGTGCTACATTCCGTCTTTATCGGGGTTATCAGATTTTGTGCACTACAGATCTGCATTTCTTTTGGACCCCACACCACACTTCTACAGCAAATACTGTTAAAAGTGTTTGTGTAAACTGTTGCAAGCCAATTCCGTTGAACTAGCTATGGAAAAATGATACTCAAGTAGAGGAGGTGTGTTTTTCTTTTATTTTTCCAGATAGCATTTGCGTGCATTACGCCTGATAAAGTGAAGATCCTGTTTGGCGGTTACTCCACTTTACCCAGCTGTGGCCATCTCAGAATGTGCATGGGAATAAGGGAGGGCCTTGTAATGCTATATATAAAACATCCAAGCTTGACAATGTGAGGCTAGAGTGGCAGCAGCAGCACTGCCCATTGTGAGTAGATAGGGGAGGAGGAGAGTCCAAGGCGGGGGAAAGGACTCTCTCCACTCAACATCATGCTTTGGGCACTACTGGTTCTCCTCTGCAGCCTCCTGCATATTTCAGGTAAGTCTAAAATCACATCTAGAATACATAGATAGCACAGGACTTCTTTCAATCTTGTCATTTTGGGGGGAAAGGATGCCAAAGCATTAGAGGACATACAATATATAGGGATAGGGTGGAATAAAGTGGTAGAAGATACTATAGATAAGTTAACCTCACTTCTTTTCTTTGACACTGCTTGTCTGGAATGCCCATCATATATAATTAACCAAATAAGAAGAAGGAAGGAAGGAAGGATCCCAGTGTGATTATAAAGTGGGAATGACTGGTTTGAAACACAATATATTTAGACAAAGCTGAATGATTTGATCGTTCTCTTCTTGACTTTTGCACTTTGACATTTCTCTTGGGTACTTGTGGAACATTCCCTGCTTTTCATGCCATGGTTCAGCATTCATCCTCTTTATATGACATATAGAACCTTCAATGGAATACACTTTCAGATCTGGAAACTGCAATAAATACAAACCTCCAATGGTCCCAGAAGCAAGAGATCTTACATATTCCTTCAGCAATCTTGCATATTTGTAAATGAAACTCTTCTAGGATGGAGCCCAACTATTATACCCAACAACAATACATTCTTTTGTATATTTCACTTGAAAGATGCTTCCATGCAAGAAGATATAGACTTCAACGCTTTTTGATTCGAAAAATAAATTTGTTCTGTGAATCCTTCTAGGGATGTAAGATTTGTCTTGCTGCATCTCTCCAAAGATCTATGTAGTTCAGCATTCCAAGCTAGATTCCTATAGAAGCTCACAAACAGAGCATGAAGTTGACCCCCTTTGTCCTCAGAATCTGGTAATTATAGGTATTTTGCCTCTGAAGAAGGAGGTTCTATTTACCTATCACAGGTTAATAGCTAATACAGTTATACTCCATGAAGTTAACTATAAAACACTTTGCTATCAATTGTTGTTTCAAAATATCTGTTTTATATTCTACTTTCATAGTTTTTGTTTCTTAAAATTTATTTTTCTTTATTACTCAGATCAGAATCATATGGATCATTCAGACAGGTTATCAGGTAAGTCTGTGAAAGATGTACTGTTCTTCCTACTTACTAAGTATATATAGTTTTTATCTAAAACTCTGTTGTAACTCATTTTGGTTCTCTTCTGGATTGTGGTTTCTTGTTATTTGCTCCTTTCCTTTTTCACCTGTAATTATTTGCTGTTACAACTGGTCCCAGGACTGCCAAAAACATTCCAAGCACATAGTTTTAAGTCTTTCTTTCTAAAAACAATACAGACGTGTTCTGAACAGTTCTAAATTTATTTCTTTTATTTTTTTCTACTGCACCTAATGACCCATTTGACACTAACCACATAGGAGAACATATTCCTGAAAGATGGATTTGTAGAACAACGCCAGAAAGAACAATTAAAAAGTTCACTTAAACTTCACAGATCAATTTATAAACCTCCTTAGCACTACAGACCTCTAAAAGTCTACTCAGAAGTCAGTCCCATTGGGTTCAGTGTGACTAACTCCCAGGAAAATGTGCATAGGATTGCTGCTTAAGGCAATCAGCACATCCAATATAAGGGTCTTCAAATGATATGTTTAGCATCACGTGTATTTTGGCCCAAAGATGTCCTTCCAACCTGTTTTAAAACCTCCAATGAAGGAGAGTCCAGCACCTTCCAAGGCAGTCCATTCCACTATTGGACAGATCTTACCATCAAGAAGGTCTTCCTAATGTTTAGTCTGAATCTCCTTTCTTGTAAATTGGTTCAGGTCCTACACAGGACAGACAGAAAGTTATACATCTGCAAATAATTACATATGGAAAATTCTGAGAGGAACAAATATTGTACCTAGCGTTAAGCGTTGTTTTTTTTTGCTATTTGGATTGCATGGGCAATAGTGAATACTGTTCTATGTGGAACTGCGGCCGTGGTCTGGTCCTGTGATTTGGAGCTGAAGGTTTACATTGCCTTGTATCCAATGCAGCATTAAGTAAGCATTCTGTCAGTGCAAGGACTTAGGCTTGCACAATGGGACTTTCCTGCCTCTCCTCCCTGTGTACATGCCATGTACTCACCCCAAATCTGCTCCAGAGGCAGGGCTTTTTTTCAGCCGGAACTTGCCAGAACTCATTTCCAGCACCTCTCAGGTGGGTGCCATTGCCATCACAGGATAACATGGTAGGCATTCATGGTGAGTTCCGGCACCTCTTTTTCAGGAAAAATAGCAGTGTTCAGAGTATTGGGGGGGGGGACCCAAAACACAGTAAATGGGTGTGTGAGGGAGAAGAGTAGAGGAGTCCTGGAATGCAAGTGTAAATCTTTGTGCTGATAGGACAGCTACTACAATGGACAGCACTACAATGGATACAAGTCATAGCATCATGGTATTGAACTAAACCATGGTCTCTTCCAACTCTAAGGTTCTATGATTCTAGCCTATCTACAGGAGTGAACACATAAGCATATACGAAAAACAGCCCTTGCATTCAGCCTGTCTATGAAATCAAGGTGCAACTTAAATTATACACGAAAGGATGCTAACAAGAAAGAGGGCTTCATTGATCTACTGTTCTCACAGGACTAACGTTGCTCCATACTTGGACATACATTGTGTTAAGTTAGTTGAATACAACCCAAAGTTTCTGAATGGAAAGAAAGCCAATACTCTTCAGATCTGCTGTGGACAGCTATAATTTTAGAATGCCTAAAAGGCAACGTACAGTGTCAATACTGGGCTTTGCGTTTGGGGCACTCTAAGATGGTGCCCATGCATCTTGACTTCCTCTGCAAAAAAATGTCACTGCCTGCCAAGTAAACATGTCCAGAGGGAGAGCAACAGTGATTGTGTCATCTGGGACCATGCCCTGTTGCTTACTGCTGCCGCTGCCTGTTGTTCACGTGCTGCCCCTGGACATGTTTATCTTTCCTGACGGCAGCAGTAGATGGGTGGGAGTCAAGCCAAGTAAATATGTCCAGTGGGCAAGTGATTGGCAGCAGCAGCAAAAAGCAGCAGTAGAGCAGGAGACGCTGATGGTGGGAACCCTGATGGCAATGCTGGATGGAGCCCTCAATGGTGGTGTGAGAAGGACTGATGATGGGTCCTTCTATGCCCCAGGGGTGTCAGCATGGGCCTGATCATGTTGGCCTCTGATGCTGGGCCAGAGCTGTAAAGATTTTGTTTCTGAAGTTACAGTAGCATCTTGAAACAAACCATTTCCACAATGGTGTCGATTCGCTTCATAATGGGAAGAGCATAGTAATGTCAGAAACTACCTTTGGCACAATTCCATCTGTTGTCAGGCATCTTTCATGGGTAAAAGTTCCTGGAATAAAATTCAAAGTAGATATTATTTTCCTTCCCGTTTAGCCACCAGGAAGTTTTTGATACTTTCTTTCCCCCACCCCTTCCACTACTTTTATGCAGCAAATACCAAAATATATCATTCCACACTTGGCTAACTCATATATCATTGACAAAACCACTTATTGTGGGCAAATGTAGAAAGAAATAAGCGAATTCAGTTCTGAGACCAGCCCTTCCTAAATATCAGGATTGTCAGGTCTAATACAGAGCCAAGTTGTCAGTTGGAAGGTACTTCAAAGGTCATCTAAACCAACCCCTTCTGATGCAGAAAACCCACTGTTACAACATAATTAATAGAAGACTATCCAGCTTCTGCTTCAAAGCCTCTGATAAAGGAGAGCCCACCATCTTCCAAAACAATCGGCTGCACTGTTGAACAAATCATATTGTCAGAAAGTTCTTACTGAAATTTAGTCAAAATCCCATTTGCTGCAATTGGAACATGTTGGTTCAGGTCTTGCCCTCTGGTCCCCTGGAGCAACAGAAAACAAATTTGCTCCTTCATATCTTTGATGGCTCTTCAGATATTTGACAATGGCTATCGTATCACCTCTTAATTGCCTCTTCTCCAGGCTTAACATTCCTAATTCAGTGAAAGATACCTGTGGCATAAAATGGAAAACTTTGCCAGATGCATGCAGCTTCTTTTGCGTGGCTAGGTGGAGTCCCCCCGAACCCCAGGCAGCCCCTGAGGGAAATAACGACACGTGACAACGTTCTATGGGATTAAATTGGCCACAACTTTATTAATATTCAGATGTAGGGAGACCTTGGCTCAGGCATTGGGCGTTTATCCTTCCCAGCCCCCCAGCCGGGGTTCTGGGTACTTTTCAGGGTTATCCAGCATGTGTGAGGGATGGGCTAGCTCTGGAGAACATATGTTCAAGCAGATAGCCCGCCCCCCTTTGTTCGCCGCCGCTGGAGGGGGAGGGCAATGACGACCTCTGGGCGTATGGTCAATGCCTCCCCCTAAGACCCCTTTAACGGGAACCCTGGTATCGCCGCCGCAATGGGGGCGGGGGTCACCGCCCCACGCCCCCTCCCCTTTTATGTAGATGACTAAAGGATTCCGCCCAAGGCCTGCAACCGCCAAAGTTGTGACGAATTGCTACGGGAAAGGCGAAACCTGCCAATGCAGGGAAAGTCCTTTCCGGCCCTTTAACAGCGACCTTGTCATAGCAGCGTCTGCGTGCCTGTATGGCTGTGGAATTAAAAGATTAATCTGCATAACAAGCATTAGTTGAGGGAGTGGAGGGTGGGGAAGCTCTGGATCCCACGGCCGCTTCCAAGGTAATGGCTGACTCCTGCAAGGTGTGTTCCCTCCCCTTTACCTGGCCAATCCCCCTGGCAACACCTCCCCAGCCGGGATTGGGCGGCTGCTGTCATGGGCGGAGTCCACAGGTATCCAACCTGGGAAGGCAGTGCCAGACCCAACTGCCAGGAGCTGCCTGTGATCACAGAGGGCTGCTCACAGCCACGCAAAATGCGCACCCCTTTTATTTTTGGGGAACGGTCATTGCCACTGCAATATTATGAAGGGGAAACTGCCTGTCCATTTAATGTGACTATTAAAGTGAGAAAGCTCCATAACAAATATGGAAACCCTGCCATTGCACTCACAAGACACTGGTGATCATTTTCTCTCTCCTGATAAAAATGCTACTACTACCTTATTTTATTTTTAAACAGCTCTATACTTACTGTATAGTAAAAAGCTACTGCTGCTTATCCTTTGTATCCATTGTGTTGGCTGAGTAAGGGTTCTCCGAATGATGGGTTCTCCAGTGGGCTCTTGATGGAGTAAATGTGCTTGCAAAAGATTAGCACAGTAAAGTATAACTTAAGCTAAACTTGAATAGCTTTAATGCAGACAATATCCACTGGTCAACTGTTGTTGTTTTTAACCTAAATAATTATTTCATTCATGAGTTTAAAACCAAGTAATGCATAATCCCAAGAATACTTGTGAAAAGTTGTTCATTTCAATTAATTGTATATTTATCCTCTATTTAATTTCCTTATTTATTTCATAGGTGCCTCCTTTCAAAGACAGGAAGTGGCACTAGGAGGAGGTAATAATTTGCACATTTAACATCCATTGTGGACTCTTTCTTATACGACAGGAGTGGTAGGGCTGCTGTTCTGGCCTAGCCCCATTCCATGTGTTCCTGGTGATACTGGAATGGGAGAAATGATGCAGGAGTAGTTTGCAACACCAGTGGGGGAAGAAAACATGTTGGCAGCACTTTCTGGTCTACTTCTTTCATTGTAACATCTCTGCAGCAAAATGGGATGGAACCGCGGGAGAGCAGTCACTGTAATGAGATTCCTTCTAGAATGAGGCTCAAGGCCTGCCTTCCCCAGCCAAGTGCCCTTTAGATGTTGTTGGACTACAACTCCCATCAACTCCCTCTAAGGCCAGTGGTCAGAGATGATGGAACTTGTAGTCCAACAATATCTGGAGGGCATCAGGACATTTCACTGTGATAGTAGGTTTCTCAAAAAGTCTCTCTCAAGAGAAGAATATCAGTGCTGAATGGTCAGAGGTCAAGTAATGCTTGGGGAAAGAATGGTATTTAGTATTCCCAATAGTTTGCTTGTTTCGAGCTTCAAGTCCATGGGACTATTCTTCAGGGTCAAAATGTGCCAGGCAAAGGATGGGAATGTTTTCACTTTGCTGATATATTTGAAGCCACAAAAATGAATTCAATTAACAAAGCAGAGAGAGAGAGAGAGAGAGAGAGTAGATAAATTCTACTTTTGAAAATATAACATCTAAGAGTGTTTTTTTTTCTTTCACCTTTTGTTGGGGAGGGGAAGTGTATTATCATTATGCCCTGTTTTCTAGTAGTGGGACTTGAAACTCTGTTATAGGGATCAGCAATAAATGGTTGGTAAGTTATTTTAATACAATCAGTATATATATGTCCAATATTGCTACAACAAATATACCTTTGTTTCACTTTAGGCCAAAGGAGTGCTGAATGGCTTGACCTTGGTAAGCATTTCTTTTCCTAGAAGTAGAACCTACAGAGACAGGCTTCCCTGTAGTGGAGGGGGGGGGGGAATGATCATTTTTTAATTCCCTTTTCTTTACTGTCCTAATAATGAGATACTCCCACGGACATTCTAGAAACCAAAACGAGCTACAGGATAGTATGGGGTCATATTTTCATCATGAAAATGCATTTGATTGGAAGATAATTAGAAATGCTAGGCTTCCGGTCGGCGCGCCGGAGGGGAAGGTCGGGGGACATGCCGCTGCTGGCATTCCCCGACCCGACCGGCTTTAAAGGGGTGCTTGCGACGGCGACGCAGCCCCCAAAACTCCCGGGAGTCTTGATCCCGGGACCTTAGGTCCGGCAGCAGCTCTCAACGTCGCCCCAACTCCCGCGGCGGCCACAGTAGAGGCTGCCGTGTGAGACGCGGGGCGACGGAGCTCCACGGACCGCCATTGCCCGTCGGGTTGAAGCTGCGAGCCCTTCCCAGCTGAGCGCGCTGATTTCTCCGCAAAATGACAAGATTGGCTACCTTAACCGTGAGTACTAGAAAAGTACCGAAGAATTTGGACTAATTTGACGAAGTACAGGGATGTAATTTACGGAGGTCCGTCCCTTGCTATTGTGGCACTAAATCAGGAACTTTATTACCGATGCGATTGAAATTGTAACGGAATTTGGCTTGGCAACAGAGATTCGATCCTTTTGACACCCCTGATCGGGGGGGCAACTAACTAACAATTTTGATATGTGTGGATTGAATCGGACCTGTTGGATTTTACTGTAGAACCTGGATTTTGAGTTTGGATTTGGTTCGGTGTGGAACTTTGCATAACTATGTCTTTGAAAATGGAGGATGATTTGGACAAAGGAGGCTGGAAGAGGGTCCTTGAAAAAATCTGGGAACTGAGAAAGGAGTTCCAAGCGGAAACCGCAAGAATGAGAGGAGTTGTAAACAACAGTGATGTCATCCCAGCTGCACAAAGGATGGAAGGGGGAGAAATCCCCCCCAAGGTTAAAGAGAAGCCTCGCTGCAGGAAAATTTCTTCTCGGCACAAGATAACTGGACCCAAGAAAAGAATCAAGAAAACAACATCTGCGAAAGTCAACGTTTTTCAACGCAAGAGGATATCAATGAAGGAGAAGAAGTTTTTTTTTAAAGACTGGGAGCTGGAACGGCGGAGAAGACACAGAGATGATGAAGCCCAACTGCAAGCAAGCACTTGGGCCTGGACTGGGGAACGGCGAGGGGAGGGTTGAGCAGGGTAGGTGGGCAACCAGGGACTGATTATATATGTGGATTTTGAACATCTATGCTGGACATGGTTTTGAGCTAGGATTATGTTAGGATCTTTCGAAGTTAGGAGCCTGAAGATTAAGGGGAGTCAGAAGGAACCGTATAGAAGATTTGGGAGGAGGACGCGGAGGTTGGAACTAGAAGATGAGGTGAAATAAGAATTAAGGATTTTGTATTTGAGTTAGAATTATGTTTTGGATTAATGTTAAAGATATGTTTAGCACACCTATGTACCTGAACCAGAATTATGTTTTGTTTAATGCAGCCACTGGGGAGGTGCGGAGGAAGTCATTATGGATATGTTTTGTAACCAAGAATGGTCTACCTGAGAATAGGGTTAGGCCGAAGTTAGATAATGATTGGTCTAAGGTCAGGGAAAATAATGAATGGGTTTACCTCTGTGAGAGGGAGGGTAAGATTAAATAACTCCTCATGGTGAGAGGTGGGGAGTGATGAATACTGACCGAAATGTAAGGTTTTATGTGTATAAAATTTTAAAATTAATAAAAATTATTTAAAAAAAAAAAAAAAAAGATAATTAGAAATGCTAACTTATGTAGATTTGACATATGCACCTTTTCCTATTTTCTAGAAACCTATTCTGAAGAGTTGAGAAGTCTAGATAATGCCCGTCTTCATCATACAGGTATTACTCCCCTTGTTTTAGTGAAAAATCGTGATAAAGGGTTCACAGGGCAGATATATGCAAGACGGCATGAATTTTATACTTTAAAAAACTATTGCAGTTCTGTACTCAGGCAGCCCAAATTCTGCATCAAGGAAAGTTGGATTCTTTAAAAAGCACATGGGACAGGGACTTCATAGGGGCATCTGCTATGAATGGAAACTCTTAGAAAAAATAATTGTTGGCAGACAACACGGTACATGCCCATGCTTATGTATCATGAGCCAGGAGGACTGATTTAAAAGAAGAATCCATTCAACTGATTAAAATGCTACTAAAGTATATGCACAATGCCATTCAGAATTGCCAACAGAATAATCAAAGCCCAACAGAACCTCACTATAGTTTTGCTTCCTTTCTTTAAGCTGTGGACAAGGGCTCATGCTCCACCTGGGGCACTGGGCATTTCTCAACATTTGACAACTACTTGTATGATTTTTCTGGGACTTGCAATTACATCTTTGCCACCGTATGCAATGACGTCAACCCGGATTTCAACATCCAGTTCCGTCGTGGGCCGAACAAAAAAATTACCAGAATCATCATCGAGTTGGGACCCAATGTTATCATAATTGAAAATGGCATCATATCAGTCAAGGATGTTGGGTAAGCATATGATAGGAAAATGCTCATGTGGTGAAAGCTTTGCTCTTTTTTTTTAATCAACAACTATAGGTTCAGGTTTCAAGCTGGCCTTTTTCTTTTCCTCTCTGAAGGTGTTGTTAATATAGTTTTTGACATAATATTCTTTGTGATTAGCATGGTTTTCATTTTTATAGTTTGGAAACAAACATAAACTTGCCATGCAAAAGGAGTTTGCCCCAAAACCTAGGGTCTCACCAAACAACAGCAACATATTTTGCACTTTATGAAAACATGATGGCAGAAATGAACCATTTCTTTCCAATTCTTCAGCTTGTCAAAAGTGAAAGCTGGACTTTGCCAAACTCCCAAGATTCTGTCACAGTAGGAATGGCATTTTACACATGCTCAGAAGTTTCCTCAGATTGCGTGATCCAAGGCTGAGGCCTCTCCTAACTGAAATTGGTTTCTAGTAGATTTTAGAGCTCTTTTGCCTCCATTTTTTTTAAATTCCCAAACAGTTGCTGTGAGGGGGATGTGTGTGTCCTCCTCAAGAGTAAGCGACTCGACAGTCTGTTTAACTTATGTACAAGTTTATTTCACCGACAAGCTTTACAGTTCATCATCCTCCTCCGAGGAACCAGATTCTCCAAGTAAGGGTTTCCGCTTTTCCCCCCAGCATAAAAGCCTCTTAAAACTCCAACGCCTCCTCTCACTCCTCCTTTTCCGCTTCTTGACTCTGCCGGCCCCTGCGTTGCCCTCATCCCTTTCACTTTCATCCTCCCTGGAAGTTGTTGCAGAGGCTCCGGCTACATCCTCGACCCCTTGCTCTCCCTCCGTCTCCATGTTCTCCTCTCCTCCCATAGGCTCCCACGCCACCCGCTCTTCCTCCATCAGCACAGGTGGCGACACCTCTTCACTCCCACTTCTCCACACCTCCTTCCCTGTCTCTGGCGACAGCCTAGGTGCTGCCTCTTCCTGCTCCCATGCTCGCAATACCTCCTCTGGCGTCCATGGGTGACCTCCGGATGCCTCTGTCCCTTGCGCCACCCCTCCTGGCTCGGGCCAGTCCCTGACAGTTCCATGAATATTAATAATGAAAGGCATCCCACTAGGCATGAATGAGTTAAATGCTTGTTTTTGCTGGTACTATGGCACCTGCCTTGCGCTCTTAATTGGGAATTGTGGTCTTTTCCAGACTCAGTCTGATCTTTAACAAATATAGTTTTAAATTTAATGTTAAAAGTGACTAGGAAATGTTTAATTATTAATTTTAATGGAAATGTATGGTGTGAAATAGACACTGCTAAGCATCTCGAATTTATGGATGATTAAAAAAAAAAGTTTGGATAAAAAAGGCAGCTTTTGACTTAGAACATGAAGCCTAGAAATTCCTTGGAATTACTAAGTTTCTAACTCTATGTGTTTCTTCTTTCCTCTTCCCCATATTACTCCAACAGTATTATCAGGCTGCCATACACCAGAAATGGAATTCAGATTACACCTTTTGGACGCACCATCCGCCTAGTGGCCAAGCTGATGGAGATTGAGCTTGCCGTTTTCTGGAATAATGATGATTACCTCATGGTGGGTAAAGTCTACAGAGCATATTTTTGGAATGATAAAAAATCACACAGGTTTTACATTCTTGCTGCATGGTTGTAATGAAGAAGCCAGCCCCCACCTGCCTTCTTACAACCAGTCCAGAGAGTGTCCCTGGCTATCAGTTGCTTCCTCCTTAGTCTAAGTGTTGCCCTTGGGGATCTCAGTGGGGGGGGGGGGGAACTAGAATTAGCTGGCTGTGCCTGGCATTGGCTACCTACTCTTTATGCTCCCTGCCTCCTGCCCTAGGGCAACAGCGGCTCCACTGGGTTCTCGACATGCCATCCTCCCTGCAAGTAAAGGGAAGTAAGGGATATAAGCAGGCATTGCATTACATTGGACTGCCTGGGTGGCTACAGCCTATGAATGACAAACTCCGTACCTGATTAGGGCTGACAGGTAGAACACGCTGAAGCGGTAGCCATATCGTTAAGTGGTCATCTGTTTTCACCAATAGAAAATATGATTGGGAGAGAACACTTACATTCTTCAGGATGACAAATTCCAGCGAGGGAGGCCTGTTAGCAAGAACAAAAAGGAGTCTTGCTGTGGCACCTTAAAAACTAGCAGATTAATTGTTGGCATAAATCTGTTGGCCTTCAAGGTGTCACAAAAAGACTCCTTTTCAAAAAAGCAAAGCAAAAAAAACAAAAAAACTCCCCTCATCTAATAGCGGATAGTCGCACGATTAATAATGCAACATGGGTCAATCTGACCTGGACAGCAGCCCACGAAGCGGTTCTCAGACATTTCGTTGAGCTTGCTGCTGTGCTAATTATGGTTGGTGTTGACTCAGGTGTGCATTCTCCTGGCAAAAACGGCACAACGCTGCATTTTATCAATCTGTGCTCAGAAAGACGTAAGAAATAAGTAGACACAATGTCGGGATGGGCAGACTGATAATCTCATATAGGGAAAGGGGGTTGTAAACCTTCTTCCTCTTCTGATCTGCACATATCAACTTAGGAGGCGGTGATGTGTGTCTGTGTATGCCGACCTATGTGTGTCCTCTGTGCACATGCGCAAGTCTCAGGTAGGCACACTAAGCAGTGGTATGAGCTCCCCTGGTCAGAGTGCTGGCCATGAATGAATGTGCTCTTAAGACCATAAATGCTTAGTCCCCTCTATTTTACAGGAAGGGAATTTCACAGACTGGGAGCCTTAGCAACAAGACTTTTCCCCACATCACAGCAACATGTGCTACATTGGGTAGCATGGTCACAAAGAGGGCCTTCTCAGCAGATCTTAATGTATGGGCTGGCAGAAAGCGGCTCTCCTCTAAGTACTTGAGACCTGAGTCACTCAGGGCTTTGTATTTTACCAAGATATAATGCATAACTATTTTTCTAATTAATTCGGTTTTCTCTTTTAGGTTTTGATTGAGGAAAAATACATGACAAGAACATGTGGACTGTGTGGGAACTTTGATGGGAAAGAATTAAATGAGTTTATGAATGAAGGTGAGTTTTTCCGGTGCAGAAAAAAATGACAGAAAGGTTTGGATTTCATGACAACTTATTTAGCCAAACATCGTCATCTAATTGCCTAAACTTCTAGTATAGTTGATAAAATAAAGAAGACCCTGAGATAATATGAGGACTACTTGCTCACACATGGCAGTAAGGTCCCATGTTTTTAATTTTCCCATCACTTTTCTGTGGTATTATAATAAGAAAAGGTAAAAGCATTGGTTGTATCCAATTGAGTTTTCAATCTAGTGGAGGTTTCCATTAACAGGAAAGGTGAGGAGGCAATTTTTTTGCCAAGCCCCTTCCCCTATGTCATCCTCTGTGCTGTTTGGAGGGTCCCCCAAACTTCTATAGAGTATAGGGGCTGTAGTGGAATGGGGAAATTGGCAAACATTGCCTTCTGCAAAGATGTTCACTGGGTCAACAGCCCTTCCATGAAGGGAAGAGCATGACTAGAGTCAAGAAGCCATCATTTTACTGCCCTTAAAATCTCCACTTCTCATATTTTATTTTTCCAGAGATTGAGGACAATAACAAGCCACTTGCCTATCTTCATACATGCACAGTTGTTGTTTTTTAATGTAAAATGAGTCAGGTGTATAAATGGACCCTCATTTATGTAGTGCATAGGTTGCCTAAGATGGACTCTTTACTAACAAACTCAACTGAATTTATACTTTGATTAATAGACAAACTTCTGGACCCTCAAAAATATGCTGCCCTGCAGAAAATTGATGATCCTGCAGAGATCTGCCCAATTGAGGAAATGGCAGTTTCTAACGTTCCTCGCAGGAAATATGTATGTACCATATCATTTTTCTGGATCTGCCTACCTTTCAATACTTTTAGACAGAGGCAGTAATTGAGAAAACACTGCCATAATTGAAGATGCAGTAGTAGATTGGCTAAGTCGGTCTGAAAGAACTGGGAGGAAAGCATGGAATGGGATGAGCAAACCTTTTACTATCTTTTTGGAGGTTTTTCATAAAAGGATTTTCAAAAGTGGAGAATTTAGGCTTTCCAGCTGTGAGGGAGTGGCATTCTCCCCAGTTAGTTCCCTGCTTCTCTCACATTCTAGCTTCAGCACAACAAAATGGAGACTGTATTTTGTTTTAATATATTATTTTTTGGCAATTCAAATGTCAAGTGCTCTGGGGGCCTGATTTGGATTGGAACTCTGGTGGAAGGATGATGCAGGGGTTTCAACCATTTGCCCCCTGCTGTGGCCCTTGTGCATTGCAAATAAAAAAGGGATCCATTCATATATAGAGAGAGAGAGACTTTTCAAAATGCGATAAAAGACCAGAACATGCAAAAGATCCAAGGTCAAATGAAGATAGGGCTGGGGAAGACTCCTGTCTGGAACCCTGGAGAGTCACGGTCAGGGCAGCGGCCTGAAGGGTTAATGTTACATAGACAAGGAAGAGTAAAAATATAGCTTTGCGTGTCTTACTCCCTCCTTTTAATCCCTACACGGCAACAGATATCACACGTAATTCTGCCTATCTACTATTCCATTCAAGATTAAATGTTATTCAGCCCTCAGACAACAGGAAGCAAGGTGGGAAGTTTTGCCACCATTGGAAGTGGCGTGGGTAATGGTGGCACAATGCACTGGATCCAGGGACTGCCGCCTATGGCCTTTCGGTTGCCAGTCCATAACTTATATGGTGATAAGGGGGAGGCTACATTAACAATAGGCACACATTCCTACACATTGCTTTTGGTAACAAGTTGTCAAAGCAATTCAGTCTGTGGTACAATCACGCCCTGTCCCAAAATGCGTCGCATTCATTGAAACTGCCTTTCTTTCTTCTCCCAATAGGCTAGGATCTGCAGCCAACTTCTAGGACTCGTGTCTCAATCTTGCAACATCTCAAGGAAAGGGTTTGTTATCCGCTGCCAACTTGACATGCAAAACTGCCCTGATCCAGGGCAGAGGAACTGTACTTGTGCTACTCTTTCGGAGTACTCCAGGCAGTGTGCCATGTCCCATCAGGAAGTGTCTGATTGGAGGAGCACTGACTTATGCTGTAAGTTATGAGGTTCCGGATCATGATTATACATGTCAGATATTAACAACACATTGACCAAACTACCATAAACGTCAGCTTCAGTACAGTGGTACCTCGGGTTAAGTACTTAATTCGTTCCGGAGGTCTGTTCTTAACCTGAAGCGTACTTAACCTGAAGCACCACTTTAGCTAATGGGACCTCCTGCTGCTGCTGCGCTGCCAGAGCACGATTTCTGTTCTTAGCGGAGTTCTTAACCTGAAGCGTACTTAACCCGAGGTACCACTGTATTCTGAAATGAAATGTGCACAGCTAGTAAATGCCTCATTATTTACATGCATTAAGACAGGGCTACCAATGAAGACAGGAAGAAAGTATGCTCCCCACCAGTGTTTCGCCTGCTCCTTATTGTGGTTGTTGCTCCTTGTTCCCCCTGTAGCTATTCTCCATTGTTTTTTTTCTGCTTCTTGACAATTTGCTGTACTTCTTTCCTTCCCGTCTGTCACTCTCTGAACCATTGTGTTTTGCAGCTTTGGGAAGATGTCCAGCTAACCAAATCTACAAAGAGTGTGGTTCTCCCTGTCTCAAAACATGTTCCAATCCAGATTACAGCTGTTCCAGCTACTGTACATATGGCTGCTTCTGCCCAGAAGGTAAAAGGACATTGTGATGGATAGACCTTGGGTCAGCCTCCTGGAGACCCAGAAGATAATCAGGGCTGGGTGAAGTGTCATCCAATCAGAAGAGAATAAAGGGTTAAAAGTTAGAACCTGACAGTTTAACTTTCAGGTAGGGCTGAGTTAGGGCTTCACTGTTAGATGGGGCTCAGAATTGACTTGTTTATGGATTGGCTAGGCATGACAACCCAGATTATGTCCCTAAGGAGAAGGTAAGGATGCTCAATGGAGCTGGGAGTGTTTTCCTGGCTAAGTAGAAAAAAATGCCATTCTAGGAGGAATCATCTTATTTAGGAACAGGTTTAAAGTGGAAATTATCTGTGATTCTGAAGCTAAACCAGGTTCTTTATAAAGTATGTTTAGGAATATGTAACTTAAATTCAACTATGCCAAATGGCCAAATGGCTGTGTTTGCTGTGCACTTTATATTTAGTTCATTACCTATGGTTTTCGGTCTCTATTCAGATTTATTGCTATGAAATTGGAACACAATTTGTCCGTGATACGAAGAGGGTACCTGCCCTGCCCCTGAATTTCCTCCCGGGGGGGGGGGGTTACATCTTGCAAAAGTTCCCAAGCGTTATGCTATGTACATTCAGAAGGAATAAAAATGCTTGCCATTCATTTGCTTTCACCTTTGACAGGGACTGTTTTGGATGACATTTCAAAAAACCGAACATGTGTTCCGGTTGAACAGTGTCCATGCACACTGAATGGGGAAATGTATGCTCCTGGTGATGTTATGAAAGCAACATGTAGAACCTGGTGAGTACGGTGGTATTCTAATTAAAGAAGGGTGGGTTGTGGTCATGGAGCTGGTTAGAATGCCTGGCACTGATGTGCTGAAACATACATAAAAAAGACAGAGATAGAAATTCATAAAAAGATAGAGATTTTTGCACATAGATCAGGATATGACGTGCATTTTTTATTGTCTTTAGAAGTCCAACTTAGGTTTTCATGTTTAAAGTTTATTGGTTTCAAATATTATTGCACAAATGAAGAGAGATATAATAGGTTGTGTGCGCACTTTGCATTGAAAGCACCCCCCCAATAACCCTGGGAACTGTAGTTTGTTCCTCAGAGAGCTGCTATTTCCAGCACCCTTAACCAACTACAGTTCTGAGGATCCTTAGGAGGGTGGGGAAATGTGCTTTTACATGTACTGCACTTGCACAGCCATCCTGACCTAAAACAAATAACCCAGAAAGTGATGATGAGCTTAGATCTGCTTTTCCAGTTAAGAGCTGACATGTACTTTTCTTTTTACTAGTAAGTGTATGATGGGTCAGTGGAGCTGCACAGAACTGCCATGTCCAGGCAGATGTTCCTTGGAGGGAGGGTCATTTGTTACCACATTTGACTCCAGGCCATACCGTTTCCATGGAGTTTGCACCTACATTCTTATGAAGGTATTCTACCTAATAAAGACCAGCATTATCAGATTTGTAAATAATAATAATAGTAATAATAATAATAATCCTTGAATTTTCGCTTTGGGGAGTTAAATATTGGTACAGTATGGAAACATTCTACAATAATTTTAAACAGTGGATGTGAACATATTGAGTTTTCTCCCTTCTACAAATTTTGCATTATTTTGCTTTTCCTCTCCTTCTAGAGTCCCATGTTACCACACAATGGAACCCTGATGGCTGTGTATGAAAACTCTGGTTATTCCAGTTCAGAGACATCACTGACAGCCATCATTTATGTCTCAGGAAAAGTAAGTGTGCCTCTCATAGAAACATTACTGCTGAGTGCATACTATGGAAAAAAAATCAGAGCAGATACAGTCCAGCACAGAATGAGGTATGCCTAAGCCCCATTGATCTCAGCTGGATTTAAAGGATGTGCTTAAGTTGTAGTCCAGATGTACAGATACGAGCATTTGAATACGGAACAGAGTGAAAAGGTGAGATAAGTACCTAGATGCAATAGTCACAATCATTGTTCTCAGTTGCAAAAATTATGGAAGCAGTTAATTTCAGTGATTCCTCAAAAAATCACTTTATTTCATGTGGTTACACACATTCTATATCCATCTTGATTCATGGAAAGATTGGCCCAGAATGGCATTCAACCCTTCACCCAGCTCTGTGTTTAGGATTCTGTGTTATCTTTTCCACATAGGACAAAATTGTGATTTCCAAAAATGAAATTTTAATGGATGAGGATGAACTTAAGAGGCTACCTTATAAATCAGGTAAGATAAGAAAGAAGAAAATGGAAAATGTACCCAATAAATAAGATGATGATAAGATAAGATAATTATTATGTATATCCCACCCATCTGACTGGGTTGCCCCAGCTACTCTGGGCAGCTTACAGCATATCTAAAAACATAAAACATCAGACATTAAAAACTTTCCTAAACAGGGTTGCCTTCAGATGTCTTCTAAAGGTCAGATAGTTGCTTATTTCCTTAACATCTGATGTGAGGGCATTTCACAGGGCAGGCGCCACCACCGAGAAGGCCCTCTGCCTGGTTCCCTTCAACCTCACTTCTTGCAGTGAGGGAACCGCCAGAAGGCCCTCGGAGGAAGACCTCAGTGTCCGGGCTGAACGATGGGGGTGGAGACACTCCTTCAGGTATACAGGGCTGAGGCCATTTAGGGCTTTAAAGGTCAGCACCAACACTTTGAATTGTGCTTCGAAACATACTGGGAGCCAGTGGAGACAATCCTGCCAACAATATGTTCTATATTTTATATTATATTATTAATATTAATATTATTTCTGTTTAAATATGTTGTGACCCACTCTATAATTGGGGTAGGTGAACTGTAAATATAAATAAATAAGCCACCATCCCTCCTATCAAAATAACAAAAAAGTAATATTTATATAATGCAAACTATTCAAATTGAATAGTAGAAACAAAGAAGTAAACGTATCAATATATGTAATGTATTTAATAATTTAAATAGCTAAAACAGAGTCAACCTTTTTCAATTATCTCATTTCTTTAGGAGACATCATCATCTTCAGACAGTCATCTACTCACATTCAAATGTATACAACCTTTGGGTTGGAGCTGGTAATTCAAGTTATTCCAGTGTTTCAAGTTTATATTAAAGTTGGGCTTCAGTTCAAAGGCAATACCCGAGGTAAAGTACCTGGTTTCTGTTGAACTGTTCTAGATCTGGTGTGGAAATAGTTTGTGTGATGAGATCTAGCATAGCTTGGGGACACCTTCAAATTGTGACCACTCCATACTAGATTATACTTGACCTCTGCAGGACAGCAGAGGTCAAAGATGTCATTCACCTGTTGTTCAATGGAGGGCACCTACTACACTAGTAAGAGGTGAAGAACCACTATATTATTTTTTATTGTTTTTGATATTGTATTTTAAATTGTAACTCACCCTGGGACCTCATGGTGAACAGCGGTTAGGAAATCTTAATAATCATACTTATATTAACGCTTCTGCACTTGGGTGGAAGCTATTTCAGAGATTCAAATAGACTGTTAAAAATGTTTTAGCTTCTACAATTCAATGCAGTCTTTTGGGCAAACCAGAACTTCTTTGCTCCGGGGCCCACAGATACTTTATGGAGAGGAACCCTGTGGATTTCACATTGCTACCTATAGTAGGCATATACAGTACAGGTATAATTCACAGGCCTACCATAGAATTAACAAGAGACTTTTCACTGTTACTGTAGAAAAATGCTTCTAGCTTTTCATTCTGCACATCTCTTTCCATGTCACCAGGGCTGTGTGGTAACTACAATGGAGAAACTACAGATGACTTCATGACCAGCATGGATATTATTGAAGGAACAGCACCTCTCTTTGTGGATTCTTGGAGATCAGGAAATTGCCCCCCTGCCATAGAAAGAGATACAGATCCTTGTTCTATGAGTCAATTAAACAGTAAGCGACATGGTCTGCTTTTGTCTGTGCTCCCTTTTATTCTATTTATTTTAGCATTTTAAATATTAAATACATTCAAGGCCAAGGTAGGATTCTGAAAATGAGCTGTAGAATTTTTGTTTTGCTTTCAGTATATGAGGGACAGAAGGAATAATTATGAACAGGAACCCCTGCAGCTTTTTGTTTTACCTATTCGCATCTTCCCGAGCTGCTTTGGAGATCAGAGAAGTGGTGCTCTGGGAGGGAGGCATTATCAACAAATGCAAAATGTGAAAGGGGAACATTAATGCTGCAACATTTAAAAAGTTACTGTGGGCTGTATTCTTGAGGGTGCCTCTCAGATTTGATTAGCGTAAAAGAGGCGGCCAAGAGCCATTTTTGTTAGTTTTAAAATGTACACATTCTATAATCATTGTCAAAGGAAGAGGACAAATGAAATTCACTTTACTTCTTGGATGTCCATGAAAAGCATAACAAAATAACAGCATTTGTCACAAGTATTCAGAAAATAGGCCAGGTCGGCCATAAAATTGGCTATTGGTATATCCACTGGCTATTATTCATAGAATCATAGAATTGTAGACTTGGAAGGAATGTCAAGGGTCATCTAGTAGCCCAACGCCCTGCAATCCTTCTTACAGCTGTTTCTGAATGAGCTCAAGCCACCAACCTTCTGGTTAACAGCCAGGCACACTGACTCACTGCACCACAGGATTTGTTTTATCTCCACCCTTATTTGTACACATCTTTTAATATTAGCTTGGGAATAAATGAACTTGCCTAATACCTTTGGTTGTATCTTTTTGTCTAGAAATGTGTGCCGAGACCCACTGCTCTGTTCTTATCAAGAAAGATACAATATTTGAGAAATGTCATTCTGTGGTGAATCCTGTTCCATTTTATAAGGTAGGGGTTTCTGTTAAATGTTCAGAACAATGCAACTAGATGTTCAGATGTGAACTAGATGTGAAAATGCTTTTTTTAAAAACGTTTTGAAAAATACATTGAATTTGGCATAGCTCACTGTTGCCATCTAGTTGCACATTTGTATATTGCACTTTACAGCACATTTAAAACATTTATTTGTAGCTGTATAGCTGAGTCCCAGGTAATTACAAAGTTTGTAAACATCAGAAAAAGTTGTATCCCCCCCCCCAACCTGCCAAAATGACATCCAACTTCCTGCTGAAATCCTGTAACTTTTTATATCACAAATATTCTGGTTTTTGTTTGTCCCACTTTTGTTGCGCAATAGTCCTTCTAGACATAAATAATGTGGTAGTACTGGGGAAGCATTGCAGAACAAACTTATTACTTCCGAGAGGAACTTAGCCACGGCCAGGGTAGTATCATTTGACCTATCTCCAAGAAGGTACTTAAGATAGAAGGTTTTGGATTTTCCAGTTAATTTTACCATTAGGGGTTTAATTAACTGATCCCTGGCTTGTTTGAATGGCTCACAGTGTAGTAGGATATGCTTCATAGAGTTGACACCCTGAGAGCATGAGCAGAGCCTGTTCTGATAGGGTATGCCAGACAGTCTGCCATTTAGTACTTTTGATGGAAATACATTTAGTTTGGCTTTGGTGAATATTTGGCGATAGTTAGGTACAGACAGATTCATGAAATATGATGGTAACTGAAAATCATGGCTATAGTGGATTCCAGATGCAAATATTCCACAGATTACATAAGATCAAGAGCGAAGATCACTGTATAAAATATCCCATAACCTTTGTCTCAGGGATTTAAAGGCAATATCGTAGCCCAAAAGGATGGTGAAACACCAATCGAGGAGGCTTTTAATAAGAAATAGAAACCTACATGCTCTGCATAAAACATAGTGACTGCCTTGGAATCCTTTCCCTGTATTTCTGTGTTATTTTGCTTTTGAAAATGCTTTTGTGGGTCTTTGGACCAAAATAAAGAATGTAAATATGTAAACTAAAACAGAATAAATCTACCACAAATGTTGCAGTACACATGCACAATGGAACACCAGCCTGGAGGGACTTTATCTGCCCCCTCAGAATAGGGCTGTGTGAAAGAACCGACCCAGATCACCAAGGATAGCACTTTTATATCATCTCAGTTGCAATACTTTTCAATGCAATCAAGTGATGTACATGCACTGACGAACCATTTCATGATCTACAGTCAGCAGTTCTGATTGCTTATTAACAAAACATATCCTGCCTCTTTGTTTTCAGAGATGTATATACCAAGCCTGCAACTATGAAGAAACCTTTCCCTATATTTGTTCTGCTCTGGGATCATACGCCCGTGTGTGTGCTTCAATGGGACTGTTTCTTGGGAACTGGCGGAGTAAAGTAGACAACTGCAGTAAGTAGTCTCCAACTGATACTTATAGGGATACCCTCCCTGTATTACCATTGCTTCAGAGTCCAGACATATGCCGATGCTGACATTTCCATTAAGGAACTACCTTATTGTGATTTCTTGGGGGTTTGGCAATCTAGCCCCAGCACAAGGGCAAAACTAAAGCTGACTGCAGTCCTGCCTTAAGCACTGCTCCATGATAAATGTCAGGAGTATTTTTTAAAGGATTACATTTAGATATCTGAGAGCCCATGCATACAAATGATCCTGCATATAATATACCGTACATTCTTACTTATTGTGCTCAGGGAAGGAAGCATTCACTTAGGAGCCTTGTGTCTGACCTAACCCATATAATAGATATAGTCTCGCCTCATAAAACAAGAAACGGACATTCAATTCCATGTGCTTAAAGCCAAGCACACAAGTGGTCTACTCTAGAGAACTGTGTAATTTCCCCTCATTACTCACGTAAGCACTATTTAAGGAAGTGAGTGCCTGGCTGATCATTGGAACCAATGCAGGGTTAAGCATGTTTTGTTGTCCTCTGAGAACTTTCTGCGGACCTTCTAGCTACTGCACCATCAGTAGTCTAACTAGTAAAAGAGGAGTAAGATTTTGTCTCTCCCAGAGACTTCCGGTAGCTTGCTTCACTGAACTGCCAACTGTTTCCCGCATGAGGCAGAAGTATGAAGGAGGAAGGATATCTCACCAGCTGGAAGCAAAAACCTAATTGTATTATACTTTTTTCTGCCGGCAGCCATTTCTTGTACTGGAAATCAGACATTCAGCTACAACACTCAATCCTGTGACCGGACATGCCTGTCCCTCTCCCATCGAGGCCTAGAGTGCCACCCCACTGACATCCCTATTGACGGCTGCAATTGTCCAAAAGGCACCTATCTCAATCACAAAAATGAGTGTGTCCGTAAATCCCAGTGCCCTTGCTACTTGAAAGACAGGAAGTTCATTCATGCTGATCAGTCAACCATAATTGGTGGAATTACCTGGTAAGCATGGGCTACAGCAAATGAGGATTTTGCATTGCCTTTGTTAGCACATTAGTGTTTCCTCAAATGCATGGTCTTGTAGGAAAAGTAAACACTGGCAATGATGGTGGTGGGGCGGTATTTCAGAAATGTTATGGTTGCAATGTTGTATGTGTATGCCAAACACCCTGAAAGGGATTATAAGTATTAAGGGGCATTATAAAAGTATGGAGAGTGGGAGAGGGAGCCAAAATCTCTTCAACAAATGGCATTATAGGGGAGTGAGGCGACAATAATTAAACAGACACCTAATGTTTATGGAGTTGATAAAGGAACACTCAATATCCTGTTGAAAATAGAACAAATTTAATCAAAGATATTTCTGAGCTTTAAGAGAAAGAGGAAATGTAAAATAATTAAAACCCACTTAATTATGTCCCATTCTTGTCCCATTTTGAAGAGGTACAGGTATGTCGTAGGCATAGGCCCACATATCTGAAATATGAGTAGCACAACGAAGTCCAAGGGTATAGTCTTTGATCTCTGGTCTAAAGGTACATGGTGGAACGGCCTTGCTGAATCTAAGTCGGGCTAGGTCTCTTCAGTGTCTTTATGGGAGACTGCACCCTCAAGTTCCATCATGGTGGGTTATAAATATAACAAATAAAATAATACTGCTATTAGCATGGGAGGTATTTGGAGAACACTTGTGGAACCAATTCAGGAGGTAGACTGAAATATCTTATCTCTTACCTTTTATTAACCCTTTACTGATCCCCATCCATTCCATTGCCATCTTTGTTACTTCCATCTGTCATTGGCATGTCACTTCTACATTCTGTATAGCATTTAGCATATAATTGATGTTTTATTTATTTGCTTGCTTGCTTACTTACTTACTTACTTACTTAAGTTTTATCCTGCTTCTTCCCAAGGATTTGGGCCAGATAACGACTGTTAATAATAAATCAAAAATAGCCAGTATTAAATCTGTTTTATTCCACATCTGTTGAACTCCTAATTTCTGAATGCCAGCCCAAAGAGAAAACCTGATAAACTCTTTTGGAAGGTATTCCAGCTCAGACGTACTTGATCTCATACATTCCCTTAGTGTATTCTAATGTTCATTTTCTATTCTAGCTATTGCATTAACGGGAATCTGAGTTGTACTGGCAAACCTGCTGACCCTGCAGGTATGGATCTCTTTACCCTTTCTTTTGAAAAGCACATGCTTTCCAAATGTTGCAGAAACATCATTTCACAAGCATCTTATTTCCTTTTTCCTAGAAAACTGCAAGCCTCCCAAAAAATATATTTCATGCTCAGCACCTTCAGAAAGCAAATATGGAGCTGCCTGTGCACCAACCTGCCAGATGCTGGCTACTGGAATTGCATGTGTAAGTTCAATACGTTCGCTACCATCATTATTATTATTTATTGAATTTATATACCGCCCTTTACCAAGAGGTCTCAGGGCGGTTCACAGAATAAAATTAAAAATATATATATAATAATTGTGATTATCAGCATGCAATAATTTGTAGCACTTAATTTGCCAAATGCTCTCATTCTTTGCTGACTATGAAATTAAAACCATGTATTGAAACACTCATAGTGTAACAAAACTAACACAGAGCAGTGAAAACAGTGTATAACCGGTTTTTTTTGTATGAGATAATAGGCATAAATAGAAAATAATAGCAGGAATTTCACAGCTACCTTTATGCCATTCCGGGAGGCAGGGAGACGTCACTCCAGGCTTAGTGCTGGTTTGAATTCCAGCCTCCACAATCTGGTGGCTCCTTAAGGGTTATTACAATGATGTTTCCAGAAGTGTGGGAGACCAGAATCCCCCCTCCCCCGTTGATAACTTGAATTGGTGGTGGGGCTGTGGAATCTCTCACTGGGGACTGCAAGCTTCTCGCCATAAGCAAGGAAGATGGGAAACACTTTTCCCACCTCCTTTTGGCCACACACTGTGGTAGAAGCTCAGTGAGTGAAAGGCAGACCTGGAACATGAGGGCCACCATAGTCCGCCTGTAGAGCTCAAACATGGACAGGAAAATTCTGGCTCAGGCTCTTAGAATGCAACCCCATACCTACTGCTCTCAGAGTAAGTGCCATTAAATTCAATCAGACATACACCTGAGTAGGCATACATATGATTGCACTGTTGACCTCATTAGGCCAGCTCCCAATATGTACCTATCTGTATAATACAAATCACAACTTTATCCTAAATACTTTATATACATGCAGATTTCCTTTAAGTGTTCTCCATCCATATGGCAATGACTTAGAAAACACCAGATCTGAGCATGCCCACAATTTTGTTCTCGCCTTTCTATTCTCACCCCATCACTCACATATTTATTTATGGTTGCCACATAACAGCATTGAGCAGGAGAACCTGGTGCCCTCCAGAGTTTGCTGGACTACAGATCCCATCATATTTGACTCGTGGCTACGCTTGCTGGTGCTGTTGGGAGATGGGTGTCCAGCAACATCTGAAGGGCCACAGGCTAAGAGCAACCTTATAGTTGGCTGATGTTGGGCTGGACTTCGCACATCTCAGAGTCTGAGTTTGAGACTGGCTGATCTTTTCCAGGTCCCCAGCAAGTGTGAATCAGGCTGTGTCTGTGCTGCTGGACTATATGAAAAGCTAGATGGTACATGTGTGCCACCTGATGAGTGTCCCTGTGAATATGGTGGCATCTCATATGCAAAAGGAGAGGAGATTCACACTGAATGCAAGTCCTGGTAAGATTTTTTTTCACTTTCATCCCTTTGGCTATACCGTGCAAGTATGCTGTTCAAATGATAGTTAACGAGCTTAGAAAACATCACATCTGAGCATCCACACAATTCTATCACATATATTGCTTGTGGCAGCTGCCCTGAAACATAGCTAAACTGAATATGGGACTTTGGGAAATCTAAGGTAACATCACATGAAGGCATCAAGGAATATTGCTTACCCAATATTGTGCTACCTTTATTTGCATTTGAAGACTTTGTGACAAGTTTCTTGTTCCTCATCAGCACCTGCACAAGAGGAAAATGGAAATGCATCCAAAATTCCAGGTGCTCTTCAACATGCAGTCTCTATGGGGAAGGCCATATCACCACGTTTGATGGACAACGCTTTGTGTTTGATGGCAACTGTGAATACATACTAGCTATGGTAATATCACTTTGACTGCACTTACATGCCATGATGCTAATGATCAGTATAAGCATATTTGAATCAATATGGCACTTCAAATCAAGGCTTGCAGTTCAAAGAGTGTCTTAAGGTAAAACAAAATTGGTCTCAAATATGTTACAACTATAATCTTAAAAATAGGGAGTAGATGAACTCATATGGCCTTTGTTCCCTAAATTCAGCTTCAGGATTTGAAGTGCAACTAGATCTTCTCTGCAAAAAGTAGATCAGAATCTACTGGTAGATCTCTGGGTAGTTTGCAGTAGATCAGCAAGGGTTTCTGATTCTGAGTTATCCAACAATCCTGCCCATGCTCTGCACTTTAAATCCTCACATACATTTTGCTATCTAATGGTTATCTGACTGTACTTCTCTACCTAGGATGGTTGTGGCATGGGTGGCACTCCCCATCATTTCAAAATAGTGACTGAAAATGTTGTCTGTGGAAATACCGGGATCACATGTTCCAGAGCAATCAAGATCCACCTTGGGGTAAGGATGGAATGTTGTTGTTATGTGATATTTACTCATCTGCACCACACTGGAAATAATTTCCTAACACCCTCCGAGGAAAATGATTGATCACTCTTGTCATCCCAGCACTCTGCCATCCTCTAGTATCAAGGCACTATAAACATAACATACAGCTGTCGGGCCTGAGATTCAAATTTTCCAGTCTGAAGAAGCAGGGCCGGGCCAACTCTATCATTAGGCAGAGTGTGGCAGCCACCTAAGGCAGCAGATTCTGGTTCCTTTGGGGTGCAGTATAGAACCATGTTCCATCTCCAGAATTAAAAGTAAAATTCAACTGCCAATGGAGCTACCTGAGAGGGAAGGGATACATTTTGTCTTTTGTTTCAGATGACAAAATATATTGGGCCAGCCCTGTGTACACCTAAAAGTTATGGAGACACTAACTGAATACTTACTATAGGTGGGATTTTATCCTATGTGTATTAAACTATAGATTGCAAAGACCCAAAGAGAACTGTCTTATAACAGAATCATTCTAGTTGTATACTAATTCCCTATGTGTAAGATTGAAGAATATTAATAGGGAATTGTGGGTAAATTCCTCAAAGGCAGATATGACCATTCGCCTTGTACACTGGTTGTACTTGTGCACTGCTTGCCGTATCTTTTTGGGGAAGAGGTTTATAATTTTTCTAAATAAATAAACATTTACAAACTATTTACACTAAAAACATTAAATCTTTTTGCAAGATAATATCATTTCAGTTAAGGGCATGATCCATCTTGTTGCAGGTATTAGTGGTTTCAACAGGCTAGCCTGTAGGTTGGGCTCTGGAGAAGAGAGGAGAGGGATAGATTGTTATACAGCAGGTGTACACTAGGATCTCCTCCCACCATGTTGGCAAATTTTATGCTGTGGACCGCCCTGAGATCTACAGATGAAGGGCAGTATAAATTAATAATAATAATAATAATAATAATAATAATAATAATAATAATAATGTGAACTGTTCACTCTTTTGTAGCCAAAGGCTAAACCGGAGTGGGTAAGGAATGGATATGTTTAATGAGTCTTGGGTGATTACCTTTCTAAAGGAAGAGAAGCAAAGTTGTAGACAGTACCCTAGAAGTTTAACACTGCAATCATGAGACAGTGTGTGTGTGTTGCAGTCTTGAACTGTTTGCAAGTCTCTTTTGTTAAAAGAAGATTGATTAGGCTCCTCCCATAGAGCTGCTAAAACGCAGACCAAATTACATTGCACACAAGGAAACGGCTCATTCTTTGCAAAAGTCTACAGAAATTCTGTTAGATAGCTTTTCTAGTCACATGTTATTTTCCTTGCAGAATATGACAATCACTTTGGCAGACAGAACATACACTGTCTCTGGTTGGAATCCTATGACAGAGTTCTTTATAGAAGAGAATGCCCTCCACTTGATTATTGAGATTGCAATCCCTGGCAAATATGACATGTCGCTTATCTGGAACAGGCACATGAACATATTCATCAAGATATTCAGAGGAGCAAAGGTAATAACCTCTTACCATGGGGCTTCAGGGGTGGCCCTTTGCTGACCAGCGCAGCTGCAGCGCAGACAGTGGGGAGCTAGGGGACTTGTTCGTCTTTGCAGCCAGAAGGGGACGTTAGAACTTCTACCATCGCATGATGGATGTGAGTCAATCATGTCAAGGCTTGTAAGTCAGGTGGAGGCAGTGACCTGGCCCAAACCAGCTCTGCCTTTTCCCTATAAAAGGGAATGGTGCTTGGGCTCCAGCTCTTTTGATGATACTGGATTTCCCACCCTCCCACTCTATTACATGGTGGTTCTGCCCAAAGGTGAGTGGGTTGGATTGTGTGAGCAGCTTGCTATGGAAAGCTTGGTAACCCTATTTGGGACCAGGTAGGAATTTTTCCCTGCTGGCTAATTGGTCTGTCTGCCGGTTTTGCACCTGTCTCATAGCAAATGAAACAACTTGGGCAGATAAGTCATTGAGTTTGGCTCTTTAGCATCTGGGTACCCTGCTAAAGGGGTGTAGGAAGAAGTATTGCTGCCCGGGAGCCCACACAGGAGCAACCCTGGAGGGAGCATCACACTCTAATGTATGTCGGGGGGCAACCTTCTTTTTAGGGTCGACCCACTTCATTATCAACCAGTTGGTGGGATGGTTGATCTTGCATACATACCTGTACTCAGTGCCTTCACCAAAATGTGCTTACATCTGTAATAAGTAAAACTGTGGCCTATTTTATCCCAATGCCAATGTCCTGTGTCTTATTTAACATGGTTGCCCCCAACACTGGGCAGCACACTCCACATGACTGGGCATGCAGTATGAAGCCAATTCCTAATCCGTTGTTTCTTTGCCTTTCTTGGGAAAGGCAAATAAAGCTGAATGGGAAGTTGCAGTGCCAAAATTTGTTGTAAGCAAAAATTTCTGAGGAAGACTGATCACAGACTAGTCTCCACAGAGAAGCGATAAAACAGACACTCTATGCAGTTCCACTTTTCATATGTTTTTTTACAAGGCAAAGTGACTGCTGGTCACGTCAGTTTGAGCAGGAAACTGGAGATGAAACTATTTCTTTTTCGGGTGTTTCTCTGCTCAAAATCATACTCCAGCTGCTTTTCTAAGGGAAGAAAGAGATGTGGGGGAACTCATATACATATATCTTCCCTCCACATGGGAAATCAATGTAGGGGATAATTTTAAACAGAAGAGGTGTCAAAGAAAGGATTAAACAGATCCTCTCTCTTCACTCGGCTCCACCATCACTGGTCATCCACTCAATATCAAGTTACTCACATAGCTCATTAACATTTTAAAAGGTTCCCTTTTTATGTTTTGTTCTGACGTCCATAACTTTTATTTTTATTTTACTCTAATCTAGGATCACCTCTGTGGTTTATGTGGTAATTACAATGGGAATATAAGGGATGACTTTGAAACTCGAAGTAAATATGTGGCATCCAATGAATTGGAGTTTGTGAATTCCTGGAAAGAGAATCCCCTTTGTGGGGATGTGTTCTTTGTGGCTGATCCATGCAGTAACAACCCCTATCGCAAAGCATGGGCAGAAAAGAAGTGCTCCGTTATCAACAGTCAAGTATTTGCTTCCTGCCACAGCAAGGTAAAAGTTTATCCTGTGATTTAAGATAGTAACATTGCCTCTTCAAGTGCTAACATTTCCACCTATGCATGCTTCCAAATGCCAGCTGCCTTTATATTATTTTGAATTTATGTATTTACTTATGTATATATCTACTTCTTAAAAATAAATAAATCCCTGCCTTTACAGTGGTGGTGAGGAGGTAGATTGGGACGAATTGCCAGTGCAACAATTGTGCACAGATCAGGCCTAATGCTGACCATGTGCCCCACCCTCCAAATGCCCCATTTTGGCTCTGCCAGTGGAGATACTACTAGTGGGCCTCCCCCGCCCACCTCAATGCAGGCAGTGGAAGAAAGAGGTCTCCATCAATGGAGTGACATGAATGTCACTCTATTGGCATCAGATGGCAGAAGGATGGCTGAGCCAGTGGAAGCCCACAGAGAGATGCCTCCACTCAATCCATCACTACCCCTGAGCCCAGCATAAGGTGGGAGTTTGAATTACAGACTAAACCATTAAAATATTACATTCATAGAAGATCAGCAGTTAAAACAAAACAGAGAATCACAGAGAAAAATCTAGCAGTGGTTTCATGAAGTGATTGAAATTAGCAGTTCAGTCTTATACATGTCTCCACATAGAAGTAAGTGCCAATGAGTTCAATGAGCCTTATTCCCTGGTAAGTGTGCATAGGATTGCAGCCTGGTAGAGCAAACCAACTGTGGTGGGAGAGGAGAGTTTGTAGCCTAGGAAGCACCATAGCCAAGCCCTCTCAGTCTTGTATTGGCTATGGTGGATCTGGGGTGGGGGCGCTGTTCTTCCCCAAGAAAGCCAGTGTTCTCATCTTTGTTTGTTTTACATTTTCCTCCCATTGGTTCATATGGAAGGGAAATTTGCTAGGCCAAATATCATTCTCTGTTCATACAGATACTCATGATACTGTAAAGTGGATGTGTGGTTTCATTTGCGGATATTGCTTGTTTGGTCCCACTGAAAATGTAAGGATGAACTTTTAATTAACCCCAACTTTCTGGTTTGGCTTCATTATTCTTTCCCTCCCCAGGTGTACCGCAGGCCTTATTATGAAGCTTGTGTCCGGGATTCATGTGGCTGTGACACAGGAGGGGACTGTGAGTGCATGTGTGATGCTGTTGCAGTGTATGCAAAAGCATGCTTAGAAGCTGGCGTCTGTGTTGACTGGAGAACCCCAGACTTCTGTCGTAAGTTTCTTAACAATGCCTCTTTTAAAGTGTGCTGGGTTTCTTAAAACGCATTGATACTTCTATATGTTAATAATATTCAGAACTGGATAATACCTATTAAATTTGCTGACTGCTAAAACTATGGAGCAGGAAGCATTATATTTTTAGAGCAGTGTTTTCACGAACCGTATCACCCCTCTGAAGTCGACTCAAGAAGATCAATAATTGTGGCCAGCTGCCACCACTACAAGCAGCTTGTCCTCTCTGCCCATCCTCTCTTGCACAGTGCAGATGCAAGAGTGCCTTTAATGTTTTCTAGGTGCAGCTGCAGTCACAGGGAAATTATTAGCACATTATGTGTGCAATTGTGCGAAAATGAAGCATATGAAGCCTACCCCTTCAATCATGCAAGTTTCTCAGTGCAGCATTTCACATGCAGAAATTTATCAGTGGACAATCTGATTTGGGACAGAATCCCTGGAGCTAGGAAGGTTTAAATCCAGTCTTGGCACATAACGAAAAACTGGATTCTACACAGATTCCTTTACATCTCAAGTCAAAGTACAGCCAAAACCATCTGGTCCACTACCAAAGACATGGCCAAGACATTCTTCATTTATGTAAAGAAACCCTGCTCTTCTAGATTTCCTCAACACTGCAGCACCAATATACCCCAGGATGGATTATGGAAGCATTCAGTGACCCAGTTTGCATGCAAACCTAAGCCAGATCATGGCTTAACGCAAATGTGTGAGCATGCAGATTTCTGGAAAGGAATTCACAGCTGGTTAGGCCTTCCTCCAGTGCTGCTGTGAGGTAAGCCATGGTGTGGCTTTGCACGCCATGAGAATGCAGGCTCACGGTTTGTTTCACCATGTTGTAACCAAGGATTTTTGTCCTTGGTTTACAACTCAGGGTTTGTCTGGAGACCACAAGCCTGGGCTCAGACAACATCCTAAGCCAGAGCATGGCTGGCTTCACAGCAGCAGCAAGGCAGAAAAAAGAAAAAAACAGTAGTGATGATCTCTTCAGGAAACTGCACCCTTGCACATTTGTGCTAAACTATGATTTGGCTTAGTGTTGCGACTGTTGCATGCAAACTGAGCCAGTGTGAGAATAGGGTCACAACCTTCAAGGATGAAATCAAGTATAACATAAGAAACAGATCATGAAGATCTTTCACTAGATGCTTCCATCTTTAAATGAGTTTGCCACGGGGGGGGGGGGGGAACCATGCAATGTTTCTCCGGTGTGCTATTTTTTCCTTTAGGAAATGTAAGTGGATAGATTGAATAACAATCAGTTTCTCATCTCTTTAGCTGTCTACTGTGACTACTTCAACAGCCATAAGAAGAATGCCATGGATGGCACCTACCATAACTTTGTTAATGAACTGAATTGCACCTGGCATTATCGCCCCTGTAAATGTCCATACCAGCTACTAACCTACAGAGAAATAAACATTGAAGGTATTTTTCCCCTACTTTATAAAATAGAAACTGTGCTAGATATTATTGATAGGAAACTAGTAGTAAGTAAGCAAAATGCTTTTGTAAATCTTTTACAAAACAATTCATAGGAAATAACAGGCCTGAATTCATGGTTGGAAATGTGGGTTTATAGTTGGTTCTCTAAGACTGACTTATATTTTACAGGAATTCTTCTTTCTGAAACCATTTTCTGAGACTAGTGTTTACCTAAAACTTTTACTGTATGCATGATGAACAATATTTCTTCTTTGCTCCTAGGCTGTTACAACTGTTCAGAGCATGACTACTATGACGCTAAGCAGAAAAAATGTGTGCCTTGTAGCGGTAGGTTAAAAAGTCCACTTTCAAATTCTTTGCTTCCAACATTTCATATTTTAAGAAGCATCATATATAGTGAAATCCTATGCATGTTTACTGATTTCATTGGGACTTTTTCCCTAATGTGGATAATATACATAGGATTACACTCTTATTTAACCAGAGGACCTCTTAAAGCTGCCATTGCATTATCTTCACTTACTCATTTGTTTGTTCTTAACTTTAAGAAATGTACTATGTCTACTAGAGTCTAAAGTTTAGGTGATTCAAGAAGGATATGTATACAGTGGTTGATGAAAAAGTAGTAAAATCATAATTAGCTAGGATTAGAACATCCTGGTCTTGCATATCCTAGTCCCACACTCTAACCACTATACCGCAATAAATGAAAACTTCTCAAATTACTTAAATCCTGGAATTCTAGATTACTTCTTCATATGCAAAGTTTTACTATTGAAATAGGAGGAAAAATATATTATTTGCAGCAAATCCTAATTGTGGAAGAAGTATATAGCTGAAATAATAATAATAATAATAATAATAATAATAATAATAAATATAGCAGTGGTTAGCATCACAACACCATCAACAAATTAGAGTCACTTAACATTCAGTAATTTTTCTACACAAATGTTGCTTCCATGCAAGAAAACTAAATATGTAAAGGTCTGTATTTATATATAGGTTTTTCTGTTGTACAACTGTAACTCACATTTGTCTTTTCACCAGGTCCAGTTTCCCCAACTCCTCCATTACCAACAACAAGTGAGTATAAGATTTCGAAAGTATGTAACACTGAATGTAATGTCAATTTTGTATAGGGATGGGAAATGATCCATTTGCCAGTATTGCATAGCAATAATGATGATGGTGATGATGAACAGAAGACACAGATATGATGATCTATCAAATAAAATCCACTGGGGGGAAATCAGAATTATTTACATGAATTAGATTGGATTAAGCAGATAATCAGAGCATACTGTTGCATGCTCTTGTCAATTCTGTGATATGGACGAGTAAGAAATCCTCATCATAGAAAAGTATAGCTGGTATAATTTATTATTACTACTACTACTACTACTACTACTACTACAGAGGTTCTCATCACAACACCATCAACAAATTTAAGAGTTGGATCACATTCAGTGATTTTTCTACACAGATGTAACTTCCATGTGAGAAAACTACATATATACAACTCTGTACCTGCATGGGTTTTTTGTTGCACCACTGTAACTGACACATGCGACATGCGACTTGGTGAAACAAGAAACAAGTGTTTACTGTACGTGATGTGTCCACATGATCTCCTGCCACTAAGGTTATTTGCATGTAGAGGATCAAAATGAAAAATGCAGGTGTTCCTAAAACACTCGACCCCTTTGATTTTATAAAACATTGCATATTCCATTTTATACTCACTGTTACATTACACTCACAGTTTTATACTTACTGTTTTAGCTTTTAAAAACTGGTTTTATTGATAATTCATTCTTCTTTTCAATGGCTTAGTTCCCCCCTTACAATCAAGCAGTACAGTCGACTTGCAACCTGCACAAATTTAACGTGTGAATATGCATCACTGAAAAAAGGGGCAGAACAGGCATCTGGAGGGGAGGACATTGGCAATACCACCCCACCACCCCAATTTGGAGGTGCAGTGATCATGGGAGACTGTGTGAGAGGCCTTGGGAGAGCATTTGGAGGAGTTTTATTTTGTTTTTGTTTTTTTGCTATACACAACTTTGGCTTTTACACATTATTGCTGGAACGTAACCCCCACATAAGTTGAGTTGACTATATACCGGTATAAATTGTAGGAAACAAATAAATAAAATAAAAATTTGTATTTCCACCAGGTTCACTTTCCCCAACTACCTCATCACCAACAAGTGAGTATAAGATTTTAACATGTGTATTTAAAATATATGACACTGAGTTTAATGTAAACTCTGTATAGTGGTAGGAAACAATCAATTTGCCTGTATTGTATTGCATTGTAATAATAGTGGTGATGATTATGATGGTGAACAGAAGACAGAGATATGTTGATCCATCAAATAAAAACCATTTTGGGGAGATCAGGTTTATTTACATGAACCACCCTTTACTAGATTAGAATCAGCAGGTGATCAGTGCATAGTGTATGAGGACAGTGGCGTAGGAAGGCGGGGGCGATGGGGGCAGGGCGCCCCGGGTTCCAGCCTGGAGGGGGTGACATTTGGCATGCGCCCCGCCCCGTGACTCCCAAGCTGAGCCCCTCCGCCCGGCACCCCGTCTGTGCGGTGGTGGTTCGCGCCCGGCAGCCCCAGAGTGCGCATGTGCAACCTTACGAGCCACTGAGCATGCGCAACCTTACGAGTCACTGAGCGAGCGGAAACTCGCAAGGCTGCTGTGCGCGAAAAGCAGCACGGACAGGGCAGACCCATGAGCCGCTGCTTGTGTGTGGCAGACCCACGAGCCGCCACCACTCGCTCGGCGGCTCGCAAGGTCGCCGCGGGAGCAGCAGCGCCAGCATGGAGGACTGTGCATGCATGGCTTTTCCACGCATGTGCAGTCCGTCCTGACGTGCGTCGTGATGTCACGACGCCCCGCCCCCAGGGGTCATTTGCAAATATGTATGGAACTGAAGAATTTCGTTATTTAGACTCTGCAGAGACCACGGCCCAAAGAGCTAGACATCATCTACATTTTCTCATATGAAGTATTGATTCAGTCTGGTACCTTTCATAGTGAATTAATTTACAGCCTTCGGCAGTTGTAATGTTTATTTTTTTAATGTTTCTGCAATCCGTTTAAATAGCTATGAAATTGCCCTTGGCCTTCTAGTATATTATCTCAGTTGTCAATAGACACAACAACTGGAAGAAAGAATAGAAATGGGATATATTCATATGGGCAAAATAATTCACAGATATATAGAGTACTGAGCCAAACACACACAGGGTTATGTGCACTTTGTGTCAAGAAAAAGTCAAAAGCTGCGCACTGCAGAAAATTTGTGACTAAAGTGATTTTGCATGTTGTTGCCTATTTAGTATGTAATCATGGAGGGGAGACAGGGCTGCAGACATCCAGATTATTTGTTAGGCAATCCCAAACCCATGTTTGTGTTTCCACCCTTCCATTTGCTTTATAAAAAAATTGTACCCAGCGTTTGACCACTTCTCTCCTCCTCCTCTTACATCCCTATTCCCTGCTTCTTTGTGTTTCTTGTGATACTAGTTTCACACTGCCAGTTTTATTTCAGAGAAATTCTGGGGGGAAATGGCATCCAAAAGCTCTGATTCAGGCACAACAAGCAATGTTTTTAAGTTTTGAAAGTTGGGGTGTCAAGAGAAAGGAGTTGCCATCGCTGCCACAATAAATGGCCCTAAGTACTCCCTTCCTCCCTTCCTCAAACCAAAGTGAACTGTTTTACTTCCTCCCTGAAAATGGTTGGAATGTTTCCTCCCCCTGCTCTGCAGTTTACCACTTGGGAATGATGTGTGTGAATTGAACAAGCATTTCAGTTTAAGCCCTAGTAGCCTGTCTCTGTGTGTGAAGAATTCTGATGTTTCCAAAACATTGAACCCTTTGATTTATTTATTTTTTAAAAACTTGACTATATGTATGAAATATACTGGTGTTCTCAAAACTCAGAAGCTCCTCGATTTTATATTCCATATTATGCTCACACTTCTTGTCTTTCCCATAGTTCCGACACGGACTACAGCATCACCGAAAACAGGTGAATATACACATGCTACTTATAGGTATATAAGTTACACTCTGTGCACTGAAAGCAACATGTCCATTTTCCAGTATTGCCCAATGATAACAAAGAACATAAAACAGAGGTATGCTGATCCCACAAGGGGGATGTGATCTGTAAGGGGAATGAGGCTTTCACAGCTGGGTCTATTTTGGATGTGAATGAACACCTGGCACATGCAGCCCTTGTTATTCCTGCACAATTTGGATGGCTATGTATGTTATCATCCATCCTGCAATCTGGATGGAAAAATTGAGTTTACATAACAAGTTGTGCATAATTCAGTATGCCCCAACATCTTGTCATATGCTACTGTTTCCAAGATGCCAGAAGCATCTTACATTTAGATTCAGCAGTCAATATAGTCACAAGAATCACACTTGCCATCTATATTTTCTTTACATGAGATAGTAACTGAGGCCACAGTCCTATCCTCACTTACCATGGAGCAATTCCCACTGAATTCAGCAGGATTTACTTCTGGGTAGACATGTTCAGGACTGTGTTGTTAGCTCTTTTATAATTCAGGTTTGAATTGAAGGCACAAGAGGAGGGTGGAGCATATGAGCTCAAGGCCCGTTCACATAACATGTCAGGTTACATCTCAACAACCCTATATTTATAGAAAAGGGACAATAAATCAAAATAAATAAATGGATCACATCAGTTTGGCTTTGCGTAGTTGCCAAGGTGAAATCTTAAAATACTTTGACATTACCTTCCTCTTGAAGAGGTTTCTGAAATTAGTCGTGGAAAACAAGATGATATTTAAACCGATGAGCCACTTTTGAGGTGTTGTACAATTAAATAGCCAGCTGCCTCATGGTATGCTATCAATAATAAATGTTACCAATACATTACTCAGAACCCAATCTCACACATTTAGATTCCATTTGCCACACAATAAAGAAATGGTTTCAGTGCTGTCTCCGTGAATAATAAACTTATTCTATGAGACCTCGATTAATCATGTATTTTAATCTCATTAAAATATGGATGTTGTGTGGATTGTTTGCACTCCTTAATTGAAATGTATTTTCCCACTTCTGCTTTGTAGCTCACCCTCACCCAGTTACAGCACCGCATGGTAAAGAAACAACAACAGGTCAGTTCTAGTATCCGTTTTGGTTTCTTGCTGATTACCTCCAACAGATGGCTATCCAGGCTCTGCTTGAAGACATCTGGGAAGGGAGGGATTATCCTCTCCCCCACCACCTGTAATTGGTTTCCTTGTCTAACACACTTAAGCTATTAACAATTTGCTCCCAAAGTTGAACTGGCAAGATGGAGTCTCTGCAGGTGAGTGTTCCCCATGTCTAAAAAATAGGCCAAATGCCTGCCCTGGATGGGCTGTACTCCCTCTGGAGGAGCAGGTACACAATTTTGGGGGTGCTTCTGGATCCAGCTGTGTCACTGGTGGCTTGGGTGGCTGTGAGTGCCTTTTATCAGCTTCAGATGGCTACAACCCTTTCTGAACCTGGATAGATGGGCCACAGCATCTCAGGAATGAATACATTTGAGATAGGGTTACTTCCCCAGGGGCTTCCTTTGCACTTGGTCCAGAAAGTACAGCTGGTGCTGAATGCTGAAGCTTGATAGCTGTCAGGAGGGAGACCCTGTCAACATACAGTATTATGCTCCTACGCAGAGATCAGCACTGGCTGTTGTTTTGCTACCAGGTCAATATATTATTAATAGTGTATAAAAACCTCAGGAACTTTGGACTAGACTAGTTTACTTAAAGGATTGCCTTAGCCTATATGGCCCACTTGACGAATTTGATCTGTCAAAATGGTGGTTTTACAAGTGCCGCCTAACACTTCCTTTCAGCTTGCGATGAATCAATCCTTCATTGTGGCAGAACATATTCTCTGGAACTCCCTGCCCACTAATATTATTGTGTTGTATTGTTTTCTGTCCCTGTTTAAAATATCTTTGTTTAGGTAAAGCCTAAAAAAAACATACAGGATTGTAATCAGCTAAGGTAATCAGCTAAGGCGGAGGCAAAATGAAATTTACGGACCTAACATAGCCATGCTTATTAATTGCAGTAAGTCAGCTCTGAGTAAACCTTAGTTGAATATCACCCCCCCCCAAAAAAAAATTTAACTTGTAACTTTCTTTCATATATTCATTTAAGCCAGCTGATTTTATATTATGAGAATATCTGTGACCATTTGTTTTTAATGTTTGATTCTATTAGTATTAAAAGCAATATTTTACATTGTTCAATATAAACTGCATGGAGGTTTTATTGATTTAAAGGTGTATAATTTTAAATAATTAATTACCGTAAAATATGATCCCAAAGAAACACTATACAGTATAAGCCTCATAACCCTAATTAAAACTTGCTGGTTCTCTGCAACATAAAACAACAACAGCTCCATCTGGGAAGCAGGCTGAGATCCTACCTGAGACTGTCTCGCCAGAGTGGAGCATGCTCTGGTTATCTCCCGCTTGGACTACTGCAATGAGCTCTATGCAGGGCTACCTTTGAAGGCGACTCGGAAACTAAACTAATCCAAAATGTGACAGCTAGACTGGTGACTGGGAGTGGCCGCCGGGACCATATAAACCCGGTGCTAAAGGATCTTCACTGGCTCCCAATACGTTTCCGAGCACAATTAAAAGGTTGGTGCTGACCTTTGAAGCCCTAAACGGCTTCGGCCCAGTATACCTGAAGGAGCGTCTCCACCCCAATTGTTCAGTCCGGACACTGAGGTCCAGCTCAGAGGACCCTCTGGCGGTTCCCTCACTGCGAGAAGTGAGGTTACAGGGAACCAGGCAGAAGGACTTCTCGGTAGTGGCGCCTGCCCTGTGGAATGCCCTCCCATCAGGAAATAAGTCAAGGAAATAAACAACTATCTGACGTTTAGAAGACATAAGAAGGCAACCCTGTACCGGGAAATTTTTAATGTCTAATGTTTTACCATTTTTTATGTACTGCAAGCCACCCAGAATAGCTGGGGAAACCCAGCCAGGTGGGTGAGTTAAAAATAATAAAAAATTTATTCTTGTTATTAACATAAGCAGAGAAAGCAAAACATATCAATTAAGTCTGTCAACAAGGCAAAGCAAAAACAAACAGTTGAAACAATATAAAATAATGAATGCCAGCAAAGAATAATGCAAATTGCAAATAGAAACAATACAGAAAAACTGAATAAATGAAACATCAAAAAGAAAAAATAACAATAAAGTCCACCACTACTCACTGAGCTGTAGTGCTTTCACTTTCAGGAGCATATCCTCAAAGAAAATAGGTTCTTATGGGCTTTAAGAGAAATTGCTTTGAAAACTAACCCATATCACGTTAGAATGCTGTATAGGATGGATTCAACTAAGCATTACTCAGAGTAGACAAAGTTAAGTAAATGAACCTAGATTGATTGGGTTACCACATTATTTAATGGATTCTCTTATCCTGCAGAGACTGCGCCAACAAAAGCAACAAGCACTAGCAGCACAAGGAAAACAACATTAACTTCACCAAAGGCAACATCGCCCATACATACAAAGAGCACAGAATCAACGACGCTAAAACATACAACACACACAACAATGATTACGACTCCGCAGACAACTATTTCAACAGCAAGCACTTCTGTACCAACAACTTCCAGAACTACAACAACAACACACACCAAAAGAACAAAGAGACCCAAGACCACAATCTCCACAGCGACTACTGAATCCACTGTAACAAGCAAACACACCCCAACAACAACGACAGAACCCATGACTTCCACAAAACCAGTTACTCCGACCCCCTTAACGAAAACAAGCACTCCAGTACGCACTGCCACAACTCTCACAACTGCTCCCCCTACCAGCACAGAAACGCCCCGCACTCCGGCCACCACAACTCCTGCAACCACCACCGTCCCAGTTACCACGGGTAAGTCTCCTTGCTTGCTCTGCAGCAGCTTACAAGTCTTTCAGGAGCCCTCTCTTCCCGTAGCGATCCAAGGGGCAGAGGGATTCCCAACTCCAGGTCCCACGTAAATCAGCCCTCCAAAAAAAGGGAGACTCGTCTGGCTCAGTCATCCTGGAACCTGTTCCTCATGTCCTCCTGTGGCGCCCTGGGCAACCCTAACTCCCAGCTGTGACGGGAGCCCGCCTTTTCCCTCTCCCACCCCCACCTATGTGACTTTGCTCTTTTGTGTTCCAGAAACACCGAAAACCACCACTTCTGTTCCACCACCGGTGCCTACAGGTAAGGGCGTTGAGCGTGACAAAGGAGCTCCGCTTCTCTCCTTCTCTCCTGCTCCCGTTCCCACGTGTGGTCGCCCCCCTTTCACTTGGTTTCTTTCTCCTCTGCAGTCACCACACCTTCGACAACCAGACCGCCAAGCAGCACGCCGAAAACCACGCCAACCATGTCTCCCTCCACCACATCCAGAACCACTGCATCCACTCAGACGGCAACCACCAACACGCCAAAGACCACTGCAACAGCCTCCACAATCTCCACACCATCCACGCCTACGCATCACCCCAAAATCCTAACTACAACCCCCTCCACCACCACAGAATCCACTGCGACTAGGACACCAACCCCGACAACCACAACAGGACCAGTGCCCCCCACCACACCGTCTCCTCCGACGCCGTCCACGACAACCACCACCACCTCGCCCACAACCGTTACCTCCACTTCCACCAGCACTCCAGTACCCACTGCCACAACTCTCACAACTGCTCCCCCTGCCAGCACAGAAACGCCCAGCACTCCGGCCACCACAACTCCTGCAACCACCACCGTCCCAGTTACCACGGGTAAGTCTCCTTGCTTGCTCTGCAGCAGCTTACAAGTCTTTCAGGAGCCCTCTCTTCCCGTAGCGATCCAAGGGGCAGAAGGATTCCCAACTCCAGGTCCCACGTAAATCAGCCCTCCAAAAAAAGGGAGACTCGTCTGGCTCAGTCATCCTGGAACCTGTTCCTCATGTCCTCCTGTGGCGCCCTGGGCAACCCTAACTCCCAGCTGTGACGGGAGCCCGCCTTTTCCCTCTCCCACCCCCACCTATGTGACTTTGCTCTTTTGTGTTCCAGAAACACCGAAAACCACCACTTCTGTTCCACCACCGGTGCCTACAGGTAAGGGCGTTGAGCGTGCCAAAGGAGCTCTGCTTCTTTCCTTCTCTCCTGCTCCCGTTCCCACGTGTGATCGCCCCCCTTTCACTTGGTTTCTTTCTCCTTTGCAGTCACCACACCTTCGACAACCAGACCGCCAAGCAGCACGCCGAAAACCACGCCAACCACGTCTCCCTCCACCACATCCAGAACCACTGCATCCACTCAGACAGCAACCACCAACACGCCAAAGACCACTGCAACAGCCTCCACAATCTCTACACCATCCACGCCTACGCATCACCCCAAAATCCTAACTACAACCCCCTCCACCACCACAGAATCCACTGCGACTAGCACCCCAACCCCGACAACCACAACAGGACCAGTGCCCCCCACCACACCGTCTCCTCCGACGCCGTCCACGACAACCACCACCACCTCGCCCACAACCGTTACCTCCACTTCCACCAGCACTCCAGTACCCACTGCCACAACTCTCACAACTGCTCCCCCTGCCAGCACAGAAACGCCCAGCACTCCGGCCACCACAACTCCTGCAACCACCACCGTCCCAGTTACCACGGGTAAGTCTCCTTGCTTGCTCTGCAGCAGCTTACAAGTCTTTCAGGAGCCCTCTCTTCCCGTAGCGATCCAAGGGGCAGAGGGATTCCCAACTCCAGATCCCACGTAAATCAGCCCTCCAAAAAAAGGGAGACTCGTCTGCCTCAGTCATCCTGGAACCTGTTCCTCATGTCCTCCTGTGGCGCCCTGGGCAACCCTAACTCCCAGCTGTGACGGGAGCCCGCCTTTTCCCTCTCCCACCCCCACCTATGTGACTTTGCTCTTTTGTGTTCCAGAAACACCGAAAACCACCACTTCTGTTCCACCACCGGTGCCTACAGGTAAGGACGTTGAGCGTGCCAAAGGAGCTCTGCTTCTCTCCTTCTCTCCTACTCCCGTTCCCACGTGTGGTCACCCCCCTTTCACTTGGTTTCTTTCTCCTTTGCAGTCACCACACCTTCGACAACCAGACCGCCAAGCAGCACGCCGAAAACCACGCCAACCACGTCTCCCTCCACCACATCCAGAACCACTGCATCCACTCAGACAGCAACCACCAACACGCCAAAGACCACTGCAACAGCCTCCACAATCTCTACACCATCCACGCCTACGAATCACCCCAAAATCCTAACTACAACCCCCTCCACCACCACAGAATCCACTGCGACTAGCACACCAACCCCGACAACCACAACAGGACCAGTGCCCCCCACCACACCGTCTCCTCCGACGCCGTCCACGACAACCACCACTACCTCGCCCACAACCGTTACCTCCACTTCCACTAGCACTCCAGTACCCACTGCCACAACTCTCACAACTGCTCCCCCTGCCAGCACAGAAACGCCCAGCACTCCGGCCACCACAACTCCTGCAACCACCACCGTCCCAGTTACCACGGGTAAGTCTCCTTGCTTGCTCTGCAGCAGCTTACAAGTCTTTCAGGAGCCCTCTCTTCCCGTAGCGATCCAAGGGGCAGAGGGATTCCCAACTCCAGGTCCCACGTAAATCAGCCCTCCAAAAAAAGGGAGACTCGTCTGGCTCAGTCATCCTGGAACCTGTTCCTCATGTCCTCCTGTGGCGCCCTGGGCAACCCTAACTCCCAGCTGTGACGGGAGCCCGCCTTTTCCCTCTCCCACCCCCACCTATGTGACTTTGCTCTTTTGTGTTCCAGAAACACCGAAAACCACCACTTCTGTTCCACCACCGGTGCCTACAGGTAAGGGCGTTGAGCATGCCAAAGGAGCTCTGCTTCTCTTCTCCTCTCCTGCTCCCGTTCCCACGTGTGGTCGCCCCCCTTTCACTTGATTTCTTTCTCCTTTGCAGTCACCACACCTTCGACAACCAGACCGCCAAGCAGCACGCCGAAAACCACGCCAACCACGTCTCCCTCCACCACATCCAGAACCACTGCATCCACTCAGACGGCAACCACCAACACGCCAAAGACCACTGCAACAGCCTCCACAATCTCCACGCCTACGCATCACCCCAAAATCCTAACTACAACCCCCTCCACCACCACAGAATCCACTGCGACTAGCACCCCAACCCCGACAACCACAACAGGACCAGTGCCCCCCACCACACCGTCTCCTCCGACGCCGTCCACGACAACCACCACCACCTCGCCCACAACCGTTACCTCCACTTCCACCAGCACTCCAGTACCCACTGCCACAACTCTCACAACTGCTCCCCCTGCCAGCACAGAAACGCCCAGCACTCCGGCCACCACAACTCCTGCAACCACCACCGTCCCAGTTACCACGGGTAAGTCTCCTTGCTTGCTCTGCAGCAGCTTACAAGTCTTTCAGGAGCCCTCTCTTCCCGTAGCGATCCAAGGGGCAGAGGGATTCCCAACTCCAGGTCCCACGTAAATCAGCCCTCCAAGAAAAGGGAGACTCGTCTGGCTCAGTCATCCTGGAACCTGTTCCTCATGTCCTCCTGTGGCGCCCTGGGCAACCCTAACTCCCAGCTGTGACGGGAGCCCGCCTTTTCCCTCTCCCACCCCCACCTATGTGACTTTGCTCTTTTGTGTTCCAGAAACACCGAAAACCACCACTTCTGTTCCACCACCGGTGCCTACAGGTAAGGGCGTTGAGCGTGTCAAAGGAGCTCTGCTTTTCTCCTTGTCTCCTGCTCCCGTTCCCATGTGTGATCGCCCCCCGTTCACTTGGTTTCTTTCTCCTTTGCAGTCACCACACCTTCGACAACCAGACCGCCAAGCAGCACGCCGAAAACCACGCCAACCACGTCTCCCTCCACCACATCCAGAACCACTGCATCCACTCAGACGGCAACCACCAACACGCCAAAGACCACTGCAACACCCTCCACAATCTCTACACCATCCACGCCTACGCATCACCCCAAAATACTAACTACAACCCCCTCCACCACCACAGAATCCACTGCGACTAGCACACCAACCCCGACAACCACAACAGGACCAGTGCCCCCCACCACACCGTCTCCTCCGACGCCGTCCACGACAACCACCACCACCTCGCCCACAACCGTTACCTCCACTTCCACCAGCACTCCAGTACCCACTGCCACAACTCTCACAACTGCTCCCCCTGCCAGCACAGAAACGCCCAGCACTCCGGCCACCACAACTCCTGCAACCACCACCGTCCCAGTTACCACGGGTAAGTCTCCTTGCTTGCTCTGCAGCAGCTTACAAGTCTTTCAGGAGCCCTCTCTTCCCGTAGCGATCCAAGGGGCAGAGGGATTCCCAACTCCAGGTCCCACGTAAATCAGCCCTCCAAAAAAAGGGAGACTCGTCTGCCTCAGTCATCCTGGAACCTGTTCCTCATGTCCTCCTGTGGCGCCCTGGGCAACCCTAACTCCCAGCTGTGACGGGAGCCCGCCTTTTCCCTCTCCCACCCCCACCTATGTGACTTTGCTCTTTTGTGTTCCAGAAACACCGAAAACCACCACTTCTGTTCCACCACCGGTGCCTACAGGTAAGGACGTTGAGCGTGCCAAAGGAGCTCTGCTTCTCTCCTTCTCTCCTGCTCCCGTTCCCACGTGTGGTCGCCCCCCTTTCACTTGGTTTCTCTCTCCTTTGCAGTCACCACACCTTCGACAACCAGACCGCCAAGCAGCACGCCGAAAACCACGCCAACCACGTCTCCCTCCACCACATCCAGAACCACTGCATCCACTCAGACGGCAACCACCAACACGCCAAAGACCACTGCAACAGCCTCCACAATCTCCACGCCTACGCATCACCCCAAAATCCTAACTACAACCCCCTCCACCACCACAGAATCCACTGCGACTAGCACCCCAACCCCGACAACCACAACAGGACCAGTGCCCCCCACCACACCGTCTCCTCCGACGCCGTCGACGACAACCACCACCACCTCGCCCACAACCGTTACCTCCACTTCCATTAGCACTCCAGTACCCACTGCCACAACTCTCACAACTGCTCCCCCTGCCAGCAAAGAAACGCACAGCACTCCGGCCACCACAACTCCTGCAACCACCACTATCCCAGTTACCACAGGTAAGTCTCCTTGCTTGCTCTGCAGCAGCTTACAAGTCTTTCAGGAGCCCTCTCTTCCCGTAGCGATCCAAGGGGCAGAGGGATTCCCAACTCCAGGTCCCACGTAAATCAGCCCTCCAAAAAAAGGGAGACTCGTCTGCCTCAGTCATCCTGGAACCTGTTCCTCATGTCTTCCTGTGGCGCCCTGGGCAACCCTAACTCCCAGCTGTGACGGGAGCCCGCCTTTCCCCTCTCCCACCCCCACCTATGTGACTTTGCTCTTTTGTGTTCCAGAAACACCGAAAACCACCACTTCTGTTCCACCACCGGTGCCTACAGGTAAGGGCGTTGAGCGTGCCAAAGGAGCTCTGCTTCTCTCCTTCTCTCCTACTCCCGTTCCCACGTGTGGTCGCCCCCCTTTCACTTGGTTTCTTTCTCCTTTGCAGTCACCACACCTTCGACAACCAGACCGCCAAGCAGCACGCCGAAAACCACGCCAACCATGTCTCCCTCCACCACATCCAGAACCACTGCATCCACTCAGACGGCAACCACCAACACGCCAAAGACCACTGCAACAGCCTCCACAATCTCCACACCATCCACGCCTACGCATCACCCCAAAATCCTAACTACAACCCCCTCCACCACCACAGAATCCACTGCGACTAGCACCCCAACCCCGACAACCACAACAGGACCAGTGCCCCCCACCACACCGTCTCCTCCGACGCCGTCCACGACAACCACCACCACCTCGCCCACAACCGTTACCTCCACTTCCACCAGCACTCCAGTACCCACTGCCACAACTCTCACAACTGCTCCCCCTGCCAGCACAGAAACGCCCAGCACTCCGGCCACCACAACTCCTGCAACCACCACCGTCCCAGTTACCACGGGTAAGTCTCCTTGCTTGCTCTGCAGCAGCTTACAAGTCTTTCAGGAGCCCTCTCTTCCCGTAGCGATCCAAGGGGCAGAGGGATTCCCAACTCCAGGTCCCACGTAAATCAGCCCTCCAAGAAAAGGGAGACTCGTCTGGCTCAGTCATCCTGGAACCTGTTCCTCATGTCCTCCTGTGGCGCCCTGGGCAACCCTAACTCCCAGCTGTGACGGGAGCCCGCCTTTTCCCTCTCCCACCCCCACCTATGTGACTTTGCTCTTTTGTGTTCCAGAAACACCGAAAACCACCACTTCTGTTCCACCACCGGTGCCTACAGGTAAGGGCGTTGAGCGTGCCAAAGGAGCTCTGCTTCTCTCCTTCTCTCCTGCTCCCGTTCCCACGTGTGGTCACCCCCCTTTCACTTGGTTTCTTTCTCCTTTGCAGTCACCACACCTTCGACAACCAGACCGCCAAGCAGCACGCCGAAAACCACGCCAACCACGTCTCCCTCCACCACATCCAGAACCACTGCATCCACTCAGACGGCAACCACCAACACGCCAAAGACCACTGCAACAGCCTCCACAATCTCTACACCATCCACGCCTACGCATCACCCCAAAATCCTAACTACAACCCCCTCCACCACCACAGAATCCACTGCGACTAGCACACCAACCCCGACAATCACAACAGGACCAGTGCCCCCCACCACACCGTCTCCTCCGACGCCGTCCACGACAACCACCACCACCTCGCCCACAACCGTTACCTCCACTTCCACCAGCACTCCAGTACCCACTGCCACAACTCTCACAACTGCTCCCCCTGCCAGCACAGAAACGCCCAGCACTCCGGCCACCACAACTCCTGCAACCACCACCGTCCCAGTTACCACGGGTAAGTCTCCTTGCTTGCTCTGCAGCAGCTTACAAGTCTTTCAGGAGCCCTCTCTTCCCGTAGCGATCCAAGGGGCAGAGGGATTCCCAACTCCAGGTCCCACGTAAATCAGCCCTCCAAAAAAAGGGAGACTCATCTTGCTCAGTCATCCTGGAACCTGTTCCTCATGTCCTCCTGTGGCTTCCTGGGCAACCCTAACTCCCAGCTGTGACGGGAGCCCGCCTTTTCCCTCTCCCACCCCCACCTATGTGACTTTGCTCTTTTGTGTTCCAGAAACACCGAAAACCACCACTTCTGTTCCACCACCGGTGCCTACAGGTAAGGGCGTTGAGCGTGTCAAAGGAGCTCTGCTTTTCTCCTTGTCTCCTGCTCCCGTTCCCATGTGTGTTCGCCCCCCCGTTCACTTGGTTTCTTTCTCCTTTGCAGTCACCACACCTTCGACAACCAGACCGCCAAGCAGCACGCCGAAAACCACGCCAACCACGTCTCCCTCCACCACATCCAGAACCACTGCATCCACTCAGACGGCAACCACCAACACGCCAAAGACCACTGCAACAGCCTCCACAATCTCTACACCATCCACGCCTACGCATCACCCCAAAATCCTAACTACAACCCCCTCCACCACCACAGAATCCACTGCGACTAGGACACCAACCCCGACAACCACAACAGGACCAGTGCCCCCCACCACACCGTCTCCTCCGACGCCGTCCACGACAACCACCACCACCTCGCCCACAACCGTTACCTCCACTTCCACCAGCACTCCAGTACCCACTGCCACAACTCTCACAACTGCTCCCCCTGCCAGCACAGAAACGCCCAGCACTCCGGCCACCACAACTCCTGCAACCACCACCGTCCCAGTTACCACGGGTAAGTCTCCTTGCTTGCTCTGCAGCAGCTTACAAGTCTTTCAGGAGCCCTCTCTTCCCGTAGCGATCCAAGGGGCAGAGGGATTCCCAACTCCAGATCCCACGTAAATCAGCCCTCCAAAAAAAGGGAGACTCGTCTGCCTCAGTCATCCTGGAACCTGTTCCTCATGTCCTCCTGTGGCGCCCTGGGCAACCCTAACTCCCAGCTGTGACGGGAGCCCGCCTTTTCCCTCTCCCACCCCCACCTATGTGACTTTGCTCTTTTGTGTTCCAGAAACACCGAAAACCACCACTTCTGTTCCACCACCGGTGCCTACAGGTAAGGACGTTGAGCGTGCCAAAGGAGCTCTGCTTCTCTCCTTCTCTCCTGCTCCCGTTCCCACGTGTGGTCGCCCCCCTTTCACTTGGTTTCTCTCTCCTTTGCAGTCACCACACCTTCGACAACCAGACCGCCAAGCAGCACGCCGAAAACCACGCCAACCACGTCTCCCTCCACCACATCCAGAACCACTGCATCCACTCAGACGGCAACCACCAACACGCCAAAGACCACTGCAACAGCCTCCACAATCTCCACGCCTACGCATCACCCCAAAATCCTAACTACAACCCCCTCCACCACCACAGAATCCACTGCGACTAGCACCCCAACCCCGACAACCACAACAGGACCAGTGCCCCCCACCACACCGTCTCCTCCGACGCCGTCGACGACAACCACCACCACCTCGCCCACAACCGTTACCTCCACTTCCATTAGCACTCCAGTACCCACTGCCACAACTCTCACAACTGCTCCCCCTGCCAGCAAAGAAACGCACAGCACTCCGGCCACCACAACTCCTGCAACCACCACTATCCCAGTTACCACAGGTAAGTCTCCTTGCTTGCTCTGCAGCAGCTTACAAGTCTTTCAGGAGCCCTCTCTTCCCGTAGCGATCCAAGGGGCAGAGGGATTCCCAACTCCAGGTCCCACGTAAATCAGCCCTCCAAAAAAAGGGAGACTCGTCTGCCTCAGTCATCCTGGAACCTGTTCCTCATGTCTTCCTGTGGCGCCCTGGGCAACCCTAACTCCCAGCTGTGACGGGAGCCCGCCTTTCCCCTCTCCCACCCCCACCTATGTGACTTTGCTCTTTTGTGTTCCAGAAACACCGAAAACCACCACTTCTGTTCCACCACCGGTGCCTACAGGTAAGGGCGTTGAGCGTGCCAAAGGAGCTCTGCTTCTCTCCTTCTCTCCTACTCCCGTTCCCACGTGTGGTCGCCCCCCTTTCACTTGGTTTCTTTCTCCTTTGCAGTCACCACACCTTCGACAACCAGACCGCCAAGCAGCACGCCGAAAACCACGCCAACCATGTCTCCCTCCACCACATCCAGAACCACTGCATCCACTCAGACGGCAACCACCAACACGCCAAAGACCACTGCAACAGCCTCCACAATCTCCACACCATCCACGCCTACGCATCACCCCAAAATCCTAACTACAACCCCCTCCACCACCACAGAATCCACTGCGACTAGCACCCCAACCCCGACAACCACAACAGGACCAGTGCCCCCCACCACACCGTCTCCTCCGACGCCGTCCACGACAACCACCACCACCTCGCCCACAACCGTTACCTCCACTTCCACCAGCACTCCAGTACCCACTGCCACAACTCTCACAACTGCTCGCCCTGCCAGCACAGAAACGCCCAGCACTCCGGCCACCACAACTCCTGCAACCACCACCGTCCCAGTTACCACGGGTAAGTCTCCTTGCTTGCTCTGCAGCAGCTTACAAGTCTTTCAGGAGCCCTCTCTTCCCGTAGCGATCCAAGGGGCAGAGGGATTCCCAACTCCAGATCCCACGTAAATCAGCCCTCCAAAAAAAGGGAGACTCGTCTGCCTCAGTCATCCTGGAACCTGTTCCTCATGTCCTCCTGTGGCGCCCTGGGCAACCCTAACTCCCAGCTGTGACGGGAGCCCGCCTTTTCCCTCTCCCACCCCCACCTATGTGACTTTGCTCTTTTGTGTTCCAGAAACACCGAAAACCACCACTTCTGTTCCACCACCGGTGCCTACAGGTAAGGACGTTGAGCGTGCCAAAGGAGCTCTGCTTCTCTCCTTCTCTCCTGCTCCCGTTCCCACGTGTGGTCGCCCCCCTTTCACTTGGTTTCTCTCTCCTTTGCAGTCACCACACCTTCGACAACCAGACCGCCAAGCAGCACGCCGAAAACCACGCCAACCACGTCTCCCTCCACCACATCCAGAACCACTGCATCCACTCAGACGGCAACCACCAACACGCCAAAGACCACTGCAACAGCCTCCACAATCTCCACGCCTACGCATCACCCCAAAATCCTAACTACAACCCCCTCCACCACCACAGAATCCACTGCGACTAGCACCCCAACCCCGACAACCACAACAGGACCAGTGCCCCCCACCACACCGTCTCCTCCGACGCCGTCGACGACAACCACCACCACCTCGCCCACAACCGTTACCTCCACTTCCATTAGCACTCCAGTACCCACTGCCACAACTCTCACAACTGCTCCCCCTGCCAGCAAAGAAACGCACAGCACTCCGGCCACCACAACTCCTGCAACCACCACTATCCCAGTTACCACAGGTAAGTCTCCTTGCTTGCTCTGCAGCAGCTTACAAGTCTTTCAGGAGCCCTCTCTTCCCGTAGCGATCCAAGGGGCAGAGGGATTCCCAACTCCAGGTCCCACGTAAATCAGCCCTCCAAAAAAAGGGAGACTCGTCTGCCTCAGTCATCCTGGAACCTGTTCCTCATGTCTTCCTGTGGCGCCCTGGGCAACCCTAACTCCCAGCTGTGACGGGAGCCCGCCTTTCCCCTCTCCCACCCCCACCTATGTGACTTTGCTCTTTTGTGTTCCAGAAACACCGAAAACCACCACTTCTGTTCCACCACCGGTGCCTACAGGTAAGGGCGTTGAGCGTGCCAAAGGAGCTCTGCTTCTCTCCTTCTCTCCTACTCCCGTTCCCACGTGTGGTCGCCCCCCTTTCACTTGGTTTCTTTCTCCTTTGCAGTCACCACACCTTCGACAACCAGACCGCCAAGCAGCACGCCGAAAACCACGCCAACCATGTCTCCCTCCACCACATCCAGAACCACTGCATCCACTCAGACGGCAACCACCAACACGCCAAAGACCACTGCAACAGCCTCCACAATCTCCACACCATCCACGCCTACGCATCACCCCAAAATCCTAACTACAACCCCCTCCACCACCACAGAATCCACTGCGACTAGCACCCCAACCCCGACAACCACAACAGGACCAGTGCCCCCCACCACACCGTCTCCTCCGACGCCGTCCACGACAACCACCACCACCTCGCCCACAACCGTTACCTCCACTTCCACCAGCACTCCAGTACCCACTGCCACAACTCTCACAACTGCTCCCCCTGCCAGCACAGAAACGCCCAGCACTCCGGCCACCACAACTCCTGCAACCACCACCGTCCCAGTTACCACGGGTAAGTCTCCTTGCTTGCTCTGCAGCAGCTTACAAGTCTTTCAGGAGCCCTCTCTTCCCGTAGCGATCCAAGGGGCAGAGGGATTCCCAACTCCAGGTCCCACGTAAATCAGCCCTCCAAAAAAAGGGAGACTCGTCTGCCTCAGTCATCCTGGAACCTGTTCCTCATGTCCTCCTGTGGCGCCCTGGGCAACCCTAACTCCCAGCTGTGACGGGAGCCCGCCTTTTCCCTCTCCCACCCCCACCTATGTGACTTTGCTCTTTTGTGTTCCAGAAACACCGAAAACCACCACTTCTGTTCCACCACCGGTGCCTACAGGTAAGGACGTTGAGCGTGCCAAAGGAGCTCTGCTTCTCTCCTTCTCTCCTGCTCCCGTTCCCACGTGTGGTCGCCCCCCTTTCACTTGGTTTCTCTCTCCTTTGCAGTCACCACACCTTCGACAACCAGACCGCCAAGCAGCACGCCGAAAACCACGCCAACCACGTCTCCCTCCACCACATCCAGAACCACTGCATCCACTCAGACGGCAACCACCAACACGCCAAAGACCACTGCAACAGCCTCCACAATCTCTACACCATCCACGCCTACGCATCACCCCAAAATCCTAACTACAACCCCCTCCACCACCACAGAATCCACTGCGACTAGCACCCCAACCCCGACAACCACAACAGGACCAGTGCCCCCCACCACACCGTCTCCTCCGACGCCGTCCACGACAACCACCACCACCTCGCCCACAACCGTTACCTCCACTTCCACCAGCACTCCAGTACCCACTGCCACAACTCTCACAACTGCTCCCCCTGCCAGCACAGAAACGCCCAGCACTCCGGCCACCACAACTCCTGCAACCACCACCGTCCCAGTTACCACGGGTAAGTCTCCTTGCTTGCTCTGCAGCAGCTTACAAGTCTTTCAGGAGCCCTCTCTTCCCGTAGCGATCCAAGGGGCAGAGGGATTCCCAACTCCAGGTCCCACGTAAATCAGCCCTCCAAAAAAAGGGAGACTCATCTTGCTCAGTCATCCTGGAACCTGTTCCTCATGTCCTCCTGTGGCTTCCTGGGCAACCCTAACTCCCAGCAGTGACGGGAGCCCGCCTTTTCCCTCTCCCACCTTTTCCCTCTCCCACTATGTGACTTTGCTCTTTTGTGTTCCAGAAACACCGAAAACCACCACTTCTGTTCCACCACCGGTGCCTACAGGTAAGGGCGTTGAGCGTGTCAAAGGAGCTCTGCTTTTCTCCTTGTCTCCTGCTCCCGTTCCCATGTGTGATCGCCCCCCGTTCACTTGTTTCTTTCTCCTTTGCAGTCACCACACCTTCGACAGCCAGACCGCCAAGCAGCACGCCGAAAACCACGCCAACCACGTCTCCCTCCACCACATCCAGAACCACTGCATCCACTCAGACGGCAACCACCAACACGCCAAAGACCACTGCAACAGCCTCCACAATCTCCACACCATCCACGCCTACGCATCACCCCAAAATCCTAACTACAACCCCCTCCACCACCACAGAATCCACTGCGACTAGCACCCCAACCCCGACAACCACAACAGGACCAGTGCCCCCCACCACACCGTCTCCTCCGACGCCGTCCACGACAACCACCACCACCTCGCCCACAACCGTTACCTCCACTTCCACCAGCACTCCAGTACCCACTGCCACAACTCTCACAACTGCTCGCCCTGCCAGCACAGAAACGCCCAGCACTCCGGCCACCACAACTCCTGCAACCACCACCGTCCCAGTTACCACGGGTAAGTCTCCTTGCTTGCTCTGCAGCAGCTTACAAGTCTTTCAGGAGCCCTCTCTTCCCGTAGCGATCCAAGGGGCAGAGGGATTCCCAACTCCAGGTCCCACGTAAATCAGCCCTCCAAAAAAAGGGAGACTCATCTTGCTCAGTCATCCTGGAACCTGTTCCTCATGTCCTCCTGTGGCGCCCTGGGCAACCCTAACTCCCAGCTGTGACGGGAGCCCGCCTTTTCCCTCTCCCACCCCCACCTATGTGACTTTGCTCTTTTGTGTTCCAGAAACACCGAAAACCACCACTTCTGTTCCACCACCGGTGCCTACAGGTAAGGGCGTTGAGCGTGCCAAAGGAGCTCCGCTTCTCTCCTTCTCTCCTGCTCCCGTTCCCACGTGTGATCGCCCCCCTTTCACTTGATTTCTTTCTCCTTTGCAGTCACCACACCTTCGACAACCAGACCGCCAAGCAGCACGCCGAAAACCACGCCAACCACGTCTCCCTCCACCACATCCAGAACCACTGCATCCACTCAGACGGCAACCACCAACACGCCAAAGACCACTGCAACAGCCTCCACAATCTCCACGCCTACGCATCACCCCAAAATCCTAACTACAACCCCCTCCACCACCACAGAATCCACTGCGACTAGCACCCCAACCCCGACAACCACAACAGGACCAGTGCCCCCCACCACACCGTCTCCTCCGACGCCGTCCACGACAACCACCACCACCTCGCCCACAACCGTTACCTCCACTTCCACCAGCACTCCAGTACCCACTGCCACAACTCTCACAACTGCTCCCCCTGCCAGCACAGAAACGCCCAGCACTCCGGCCACCACAACTCCTGCAACCACCACCGTCCCAGTTACCACGGGTAAGTCTCCTTGCTTGCTCTGCAGCAGCTTACAAGTCTTTCAGGAGCCCTCTCTTCCCGTAGCGATCCAAGGGGCAGAGGGATTCCCAACTCCAGGTCCCACGTAAATCAGCCCTCCAAAAAAAGGGAGACTCGTCTGGCTCAGTCATCCTGGAACTTGTTCCTCATGTCCTCCTGTGGCGCCCTGGGCAACCCTAACTCCCAGCTGTGACGGGAGCCCGCCTTTTCCCTCTCCCACCCCCACCTATGTGACTTTGCTCTTTTGTGTTCCAGAAACACCGAAAACCACCACTTCTGTTCCACCACCGGTGCCTACAGGTAAGGGCGTTGAGCGTGTCAAAGGAGCTCTGCTTTTCTCCTTGTCTCCTGCTCCCGTTCCTATGTGTGATCGCCCCCGTTCACTTGGTTTCTTTCTCCTTTGCAGTCACCACACCTTCGACAACCAGACCGCCAAGCAGCACGCCGAAAACCACGCCAACCACGTCTCCCTCCACCACATCCAGAACCACTGCATCCACTCAGACAGCAACCACCAACACGCCAAAGACCACTGCAACAGCCTCCACAATCTCCACACCATCCACGCCTACGCATCACCCCAAAATCCTAACTACAACCCCCTCCACCACCACAGAATCCACTGCGACTAGCACCCCAACCCCGACAACCACAACAGGACCAGTGCCCCCCACCACACCGTCTCCTCCGACGCCGTCCACGACAACCACCACCACCTCGCCCACAACCGTTACCTCCACTTCCACCAGCACTCCAGTACCCACTGCCACAACTCTCACAACTGCTCGCCCTGCCAGCACAGAAACGCCCAGCACTCCGGCCACCACAACTCCTGCAACCACCACCGTCCCAGTTACCACGGGTAAGTCTCCTTGCTTGCTCTGCAGCAGCTTACAAGTCTTTCAGGAGCCCTCTCTTCCCGTAGCGATCCAAGGGGCAGAGGGATTCCCAACTCCAGGTCCCACGTAAATCAGCCCTCCAAAAAAAGGGAGACTCATCTTGCTCAGTCATCCTGGAACCTGTTCCTCATGTCCTCCTGTGGCGCCCTGGGCAACCCTAACTCCCAGCTGTGACGGGAGCCCGCCTTTTCCCTCTCCCACCCCCACCTATGTGACTTTGCTCTTTTGTGTTCCAGAAACACCGAAAACCACCACTTCTGTTGCACCACCGGTGCCTACAGGTAAGGACGTTGAGCGTGCCAAAGGAGCTCTGCTTCTCTCCTTCTCTCCTGCTCCCGTTCCCACGTGTGGTCGCCCCCCTTTCACTTGGTTTCTCTCTCCTTTGCAGTCACCACACCTTCGACAACCAGACCGCCAAGCAGCACGCCGAAAACCACGCCAACCACGTCTCCCTCCACCACATCCAGAACCACTGCATCCACTCAGACGGCAACCACCAACACGCCAAAGACCACTGCAACAGCCTCCACAATCTCCACACCATCCACGCCTACGCATCACCCCAAAATCCTAACTACAACCCCCTCCACCACCACAGAATCCACTGCGACTAGCACCCCAACCCCGACAACCACAACAGGACCAGTGCCCCCCACCACACCGTCTCCTCCGACGCCGTCCACGACAACCACCACCACCTCGCCCACAACCGTTACCTCCACTTCCACCAGCACTCCAGTACCCACTGCCACAACTCTCACAACTGCTCCCCCTGCCAGCACAGAAACGCCCAGCACTCCGGCCACCACAACTCCTGCAACCACCACCGTCCCAGTTACCACGGGTAAGTCTCCTTGCTTGCTCTGCAGCAGCTTACAAGTCTTTCAGGAGCCCTCTCTTCCCGTAGCGATCCAAGGGGCAGAGGGATTCCCAACACCAGGTCCCACGTAAATCAGCCCTCCAAAAAAAGGGAGACTCATCTTGCTCAGTCATCCTGGAACCTGTTCCTCATGTCCTCCTGTGGCTCCCTGGGCAACCCTAACTCCCAGCTGTGACGGGAGCCCGCCTTTTCCCTCTCCCACCCCCACCTATGTGACTTTGCTCTTTTGTGTTCCAGAAACACCGAAAACCACCACTTCTGTTCCACCACCGGTGCCTACAGGTAAGGGCGTTGAGCGTGTCAAAGGAGCTCTGCTTTTCTCCTTGTCTCCTGCTCCCGTTCCCATGTGTGATCGCCCCCCGTTCACTTGGTTTCTTTCTCCTTTGCAGTCACCACACCTTCGACAACCAGACCGCCAAGCAGCACGCCGAAAACCACGCCAACCACGTCTCCCTCCACCACATCCAGAACCACTGCATCCACTCAGACGGCAACCACCAACACGCCAAAGACCACTGCAACAGCCTCCACAATCTCCACACAATCCACGCCTACGCATCACCCCAAAATCCTAACTACAACCCCCTCCACCACCACAGAATCCACTGCGACTAGCACCCCAACCCCGACAACCACAACAGGACCAGTGCCCCCCACCACACCGTCTCCTCCGACGCCGTCCACGACAACCACCACCACCTCGCCCACAACCGTTACCTCCACTTCCACCAGCACTCCAGTACCCACTGCCACAACTCTCACAACTGCTCGCCCTGCCAGCACAGAAACGCCCAGCACTCCGGCCACCACAACTCCTGCAACCACCACCGTCCCAGTTACCACGGGTAAGTCTCCTTGCTTGCTCTGCAGCAGCTTACAAGTCTTTCAGGAGCCCTCTCTTCCCGTAGCGATCCAAGGGGCAGAGGGATTCCCAACTCCAGGTCCCACGTAAATCAGCCCTCCAAAAAAAGGGAGACTCATCTGCCTCAGTCATCCTGGAACCTGTTCCTCATGTCCTCCTGTGGCGACCTGCGCAACCCTAACTCCCAGCTGTGACGGGAGCCCGCCTTTTCCCTCTCCCACCCCCACCTATGTGACTTTGCTCTTTTGTGTTCCAGAAACACCGAAAACCACCACTTCTGTTGCACCACCGGTGCCTACAGGTAAGGACGTTGAGCGTGCCAAAGGAGCTCTGCTTCTCTCCTTCTCTCCTGCTCCCGTTCCCACGTGTGGTCGCCCCCCTTTCACTTGGTTTCTCTCTCCTTTGTAGTCACCACACCTTCGACAAGCAGACCGCCAAGCAGCACGCCGAAAACCACGCCAACCACGTCTCCCTCCACCACATCCAGAACCACTGCATCCACTCAGACGGCAACCACCAACACGCCAAAGACCACTACAACAGCCTCCACAATCTCCACACCATCCACGCCTACGCATCACCCCAAAATCCTAACTACAACCCCCTCCACCACCACAGAATCCACTGCGACTAGCACCCCAACCCCGACAACCACAACAGGACCAGTGCCCCCCACCACACCGTCTCCTCCGACGCCGTCCACGACAACCACCACCACCTCGCCCACAACCGTTACCTCCACTTCCACCAACACTCCAGTACCCACTGCCACAACTCTCACAACTGCTCCCCCTGCCAGCACAGAAACGCCCAGCACTCCGGCCACCACAACTCCTGCAACCACCACCGTCCCAGTTACCACGGGTAAGTCTCCTTGCTTGCTCTGCAGCAGCTTACAAGTCTTTCAGGAGCCCTCTCTTCCCGTAGCGATCCAAGGGGCAGAGGGATTCCCAACTCCAGGTCCCACGTAAATCAGCCCTCCAAAAAAAGGGAGACTCATCTTGCTCAGTCATCCTGGAACTTGTTCCTCATGTCCTCCTGTGGCGCCCTGGGCAACCCTAACTCCCAGCTGTGACGGGAGCCCGCCTTTTCTCTCTCCCACCCCCACCAATGTGACTTTGCTCTTTTGTGTTCCAGAAACACCGAAAACCACCACTTCTGTTCCACCACCGGTGCCTACAGGTAAGGACGTTGAGCGTGCCAAAGGAGCTCTGCTTCTCTCCTTCTCTCCTGCTCCCGTTCCCACGTGTGGTCGCCCCCCTTTCACTTGGTTTCTCTCTCCTTTGCAGTCACCACACCTTCGACAACCAGACCGCCAAGCAGCACGCCAAAAACGACGCCAACCACGTCTCCCTCCACCACATCCAGAACCACTGCATCCACTCAGACGGCAACCACCAACACGCCAAAAACCACTGCAACAGCCTCCACAATCTCCACACCATCCACGCCTACGCATCACCCCAAAATCCTAACTACAACCCCCTCCACCACCACAGAATCCACTGCGACTAGCACCCCAACCCCGACAACCACAACAGGACCAGTGCCCCCCACCACACCGTCTCCTCCGACGCCGTCCACGACAACCACCACCACCTCGCCCACAACCGTTACCTCCACTTCCACCAACACTCCAGTACCCACTGCCACAACTCTCACAACTGCTCCCCCTGCCAGCACAGAAACGCCCAGCACTCCGGCCACCACAACTCCTGCAACCACCACCGTCCCAGTTACCACGGGTAAGTCTCCTTGCTTGCTCTGCAGCAGCTTACAAGTCTTTCAGGAGCCCTCTCTTCCCGTAGCGATCCAAGGGGCAGAGGGATTCCCAACTCCAGGTCCCACGTAAATCAGCCCTCCAAAAAAAGGGAGACTCATCTTGCTCAGTCATCCTGGAACCTGTTCCTCATGTCCTCCTGTGGCGCCCTGGGCAACCCTAACTCCCAGCTGTGACGGGAGCCCGCCTTTTCCCTCTCCCACCCCCACCTATGTGACTTTGCTCTTTTGTGCTCCAGAAACACCGAAAACCACCACTTCTGTTCCACCACCGGTGCCTACAGGTAAGGGCGTTGAGCGTGCCAAAGGAGCTCTGCTTTTCTCCTTGTCTCCTGCTCCCGTTCCCACGTGTGGTCGCCCCCCTTTCACTTGGTTTCTTTCTCCTTTGCAGTCACCACACCTTCGACAACCAGACCGCCAAGCAGCACGCCGAAAACCACGCCAACCACGTCTCCCTCCACCACATCCAGAACCACTGCATCCACTCAGACGGCAACCACCAACACGCCAAAGACCACTGCAACAGCCTCCACAATCTCCACACCATCCACGCCTACGCATCACCCCAAAATCCTAGCTACAACCCCCTCCACCACCACAGAATCCACTGCGACTAGCACCCCAACCCCGACAACCACAACAGGACCAGTGCCCCCCACCACACCGTTTCCTCCGACGCCGTCCACGACAACCACCACCACCTCACCCACAACCGTTACCTCCACTTCCACCAGAACTCCAGTACCCACTGCCACAACTCTCACAACTGCTCCCCCTGCCAGCACAGAAACGCCCAGCACTCCGGCCACCACAACTCCTGCAACCACCACCGTCCCAGTTACCACGGGTAAGTCTCCTTGCTTGCTCTGCAGCAGCTTACAAGTCTTTCAGGAGCCCTCTCTTCCCGTAGCGATCCAAGGGGCAGAGGGATTCCCAACTCCAGGTCCCACGTAAATCAGCCCTCCAAAAAAAGGGAGACTCGTCTGGCTCAGTCATCCTGGAACCTGTTCCTCATGTCCTCCTGTGGCGCCCTAGGCAACCCTAACTCCCAGCTGTGACGGGAGCCCGCCTTTTCCCTCTTCCACCCCCACCTATGTGACTTTGCTCTTTTGTGTTCCAGAAACACCGAAAACCACCACTTCTGTTCCACCACCGGTGCCTACAGGTAAGGGCCTTGAGCGTGCCAAAGGAGCTCTGCTTCTCTCCTTCTCTCCTGCTCCCGTTCCCACGTGTGGTCGCCCCCCTTTCACTTGGTTTCTTTCTCCTTTGCAGTCACCACACCTTCGACAACCAGACCGCCAAGCAGCACGCCGAAAACCACGCCAACCACGTCTCCCTCCACCACATCCAGAACCACTGCATCCACTCAGACGGCAACCACCAACACGCCAAAGACCACTGCAACAGCCTCCACAATCTCCACACCATCCACGCCTACGCATCACCCCAAAATCCTAACTACAACCCCCTCCACCACCACAGAATCCACTGCGACTAGCACCCCAACCCCAACAACCACAACAGGACCAGTGCCCCCCACCACACCGTCTCCTCCGACGCCGTCCACGACAACCACCACCACCTCACCCACAACCGTTACCTCCACTTCCACCAGCACTCCAGTACTCACTGCCACAACTCTCACAACTGCTCCCCCTGCCAGCACAGAAACGCCCAGCACTCCGGCCACCACAACTCCTGCAACCACCACCGTCCCAGTTACCACGGGTAAGTCTCCTTGCTTGCTCTGCAGCAGCTTACAAGTCTTTCAGGAGCCCTCTCTTCCCGTAGCGATCCAAGGGGCAGAGGGATTCCCAACTCCAGGTCCCACGTAAATCAGCCCTCCAAAAAAAGGGAGACTCGTCTGGCTCAGTTATCCTGGAACCTGTTCCTCATGTCCTCCTGTGGCGCCCTAGGCAACCCTAACTCCCAGCGGTGACGGGAGCCCGCCTTTTCCCTCTTCCACCCCCACCTATGTGACTTTGCTCTTTTGTGTTCCAGAAACACCGAAAACCACCACTTCTGTTCCACCACCGGTGCCTACAGGTAAGGGCGTTGAGCGTGTCAAAGGAGCTCTGCTTTTCTCCTTGTCTCCTGCTCCCGTTCCTATGTGTGGTCGCCCCCCGTTCACTTGGTTTCTTTCTCCTTTGCAGTCACCACACCTTTGACAACCAGACCGCCAAGCAGCACGCCGAAAACCACGCCAACCACGTCTCCCTCCACCACATCCAGAACCACTGCATCCACTCAGACGGCAACCACCAACACGCCAAAGACCACTGCAACAGCCTCCACAATCTCCACACCATCCACGCCTACGCATCACCCCAAAATCCTAACTACAACCCCCTCCACCACCACAGAATCCACTGCGACTAGCACCCCAACCCCGACAACCACAACAGGACCAGTGCCCCCCACCACACCGTCTCCTCCGACGCCGTCCACGACAACCACCACCACCTCGCCCACAACCGTTACCTCCACTTCCACCAGCACTCCAGTACCCACTGCCACAACTCTCACAACTGCTCGCCCTGCCAGCACAGAAACGCCCAGCACTCCGGCCACCACAACTCCTGCAACCACCACCGTCCCAGTTACCACGGGTAAGTCTCCTTGCTTGCTCTGCAGCAGCTTACAAGTCTTTCAGGAGCCCTCTCTTCCCGTAGCGATCCAAGGGGCAGAGGGATTCCCAACTCCAGGTCCCACGTAAATCAGCCCTCCAAAAAAAGGGAGACTCGTCTGGCTCAGTCATCCTGGAACCTGTTCCTCATGTCCTCCTGTGGCGCCCTAGGCAACCCTAACTCCCAGCTGTGACGGGAGCCCGCCTTTTCCCTCTTCCACCCCCACCTATGTGACTTTGCTCTTTTGTGTTCCAGAAACACCGAAAACCACCACTTCTGTTCCACCACCGGTGCCTACAGGTAAGGGCCTTGAGCGTGCCAAAGGAGCTCTGCTTCTCTCCTTCTCTCCTGCTCCCGTTCCCACGTGTGGTCGCCCCCCTTTCACTTGGTTTCTTTCTCCTTTGCAGTCACCATACCTTCGACAACCAGACCGCCAAGCAGCACGCCGAAAACCACGCCAACCACGTCTCCCTCCACCACATCCAGAACCACTGCATCCACTCAGACGGCAACCACCAACACGCCAAAGACCACTGCAACAGCCTCCACAATCTCCACACCATCCACGCCTACGCATCACCCCAAAATCCTAACTACAACCCCCTCCACCACCACAGAATCCACTGCGACTAGCACCCCAACCCCGACAACCACAACAGGACCAGTGCCCCCCACCACACCGTCTCCTCCGACGCCGTCCACGACAACCACCACCACCTCGCCCACAACCGTTACCTCCACTTCCACCAGCACTCCAGTACCCACTGCCACAACTCTCACAACTGCTCCCCCTGCCAGCACAGAAACGCCCAGCACTCCGGCCACCACAACTCCTGCAACCACCACCGTCCCAGTTACCACGGGTAAGTCTCCTTGCTTGCTCTGCAGCAGCTTACAAGTCTTTCAGGAGCCCTCTCTTCCCGTAGCGATCCAAGGGGCAGAGGGATTCCCAACTCCAGGTCCCACGTAAATCAGCCCTCCAAAAAAAGGGAGACTCGTCTGGCTCAGTCATCCTGGAACCTGTTCCTCATGTCCTCCTGTGGCGCCCTAGGCAACCCTAACTCCCAGCTGTGACGGGAGCCCACCTTTTCCCTCTTCCACCCCCACCTATGTGACTTTGCTCTTTTGTGTTCCAGAAACACCGAAAACCACCACTTCTGTTCCACCACCGGTGCCTACAGGTAAGGACGTTGAGCGTGCCAAAGGAGCTCTGCTTCTCTCCTTCTCTCCTGCTCCCGTTCCCACGTGTGGTCGCCCCCCTTTCACTTGGTTTCTTTCTCCTTTGCAGTCACCACACCTTTGACAACCAGACCGCCAAGCAGCACGCCGAAAACCACGCCAACCACGTCTCCCTCCACCACATCCAGAACCACTGCATCCACTCAGACGGCAACCACCAACACGCCAAAGACCACTGCAACAGCCTCCACAATCTCCACACCATCCACGCCTACGCATCACCCCAAAATCCTAACTACAACCCCCTCCACCACCACAGAATCCACTGCGACTAGCACCCCAACCCCGACAACCACAACAGGACCAGTGCCCCCCACCACACCGTTTCCTCCGACGCCGTCCACGACAACCACCACCACCTCACCCACAACCGTTACCTCCACTTCCACTAGCACTCCAGTACCCACTGCCACAACTCTCACAACTGCTCCCCCTGCCAGCACAGAAACGCCCAGCACTCTGGCCACCACAACTCCTGCAACCACCACCGTCCCAGTTACCACAGGTAAGTCTCCTTGCTTGCTCTGCAGCAGTTTACAAGTCTTTCAGGAGCCCTCTCTTCCCGTAGCGATCCAAGGGGCAGAGGGATTCCCAACTCCAGGTCCCACGTAAATCAGCCCTCCAAAAAAAGGGAGATTCGTCTGGCTCAGTCATCCTGGAACCTGTTCCTCATGTCCTCCTGTGGCGCCCTAGGCAACCCTAACTCCCAGCTGTGACGGGAGGCCGCCTTTTCCCTCTTCCACCCCCAGCTGTGTGACTTTGCTCTTTTGTGTTCCAGAAACACCGAAAACCACCACTTCTGTTCCACCACCGGTGCCTACAGGTAAGGGCCTTGAGCGTGCCAAAGGAGCTCTGCTTCTCTCCTTCTCTCCTGCTCCCGTTCCCACGTGTGGTCGCCCCCCTTTCACTTAGTTTCTTTCTCCTTTGCAGTCACCACACCTTCGACAACCAGACCGCCAAGCAGCATGCCGAAAACCACGCCAATCACGTCTCCCTCCACCACATCCAGAACCACTGTATCCACTCAGACGGCAACCACCAACACGCCAAAGACCACTGCAACAGCCTCCACAATCTCCACACCATCCACGCCTACGCATCACCCCAAAATCCTAACTACAACCCCCTCCACCACCACAGAATCCACTGCGACTAGCACCCCAACCCCAACAACCACAACAGGACCAGTGCCCCCGACCACACTGTCTCCTCCGACGCCGTCCACGACAACCACCACCACCTCGCCCACAACCGTTACCTCCACTTCCACCAGCACTCCAGTACCCACTGCCACAACTCTCACAACTGCTCCCCCTGCCAGCACAGAAACGCCCAGCACTCCGGCCACCACAACTCCTGCAACCACCACCGTCCCAGTTACCACGGGTAAGTCTCCTTGCTTGCTCTGCAGCAGCTTACAAGTCTTTCAGGAGCCCTCTCTTCCCGTAGCGATCCAAGGGGCAGAGGGATTCCCAACTCCAGGTCCCACGTAAATCAGCCCTCCAAAAAAAGGGAGACTCATCTTGCTCAGTCATCCTGGAACCTGTTCCTCGTGTCCTCCTGTGGTGCCCTGGGCAACCCTAACTCCCAGCTGTGACGGGAGCCCGCCTTTTCCCTCTCCCACCCCCACCTATGTGACTTTGCTCTTTTGTGTTCCAGGAACACCGAAAACCACCACTTCTGTTCCACCACTGGTGCCTACAGGTAAGGGCGTTGAGCATGCCAAAGGAGCTCTGCTTTTCTCCTTGTCTCCTGCTCCCGTTCCCATGTGTGATCGCCCCCCCGTTCACTTGGTTTCTTTCTCCTTTGCAGTCACCACACCTTCAACAACCAGACCGCCAAGCAGCACGCCAAAAACCACGCCAACCACGTCTCCCTCCACCACATCCAGAACCACTGCATCCACTCAGACGGCAACCACCAACACGCCAAAGACCACTGCAACAGCCTCCACAATCTCCACACCATCCACGCCTACGCATCACCCCAAAATCCTAACTACAACCCCCTCCACCACCACAGAATCCACTGCGACTAGCACCCCAACCCCGACAACCACAACAGGACCAGTGCCCCCCACCACACCGTCTCCTCCGACGCCGTCCACGACAACCACCACCACCTCGCCCACAACCGTTACCTCCACTTCCACCAGCACTCCAGTACCCACTGCCACAACTCTCACAACTGCTCCCCCTGCCAGCACAGAAACGCCCAGCACTCCGGCCACCACAACTCCTGCAACCACCACCGTCCCAGTTACCACGGGTAAGTCTCCTTGCTTGCTCTGCAGCAGCTTACAAGTCTTTCAGGAGCCCTCTCTTCCCGTAGCGATCCAAGGGGCAGAGGGATTCCCAACACCAGGTCCCACGTAAATCAGCCCTCCAAAAAAAGGGAGACTCATCTTGCTCAGTCATCCTGGAACCTGTTCCTCATGTCCTCCTGTGGCTCCCTGGGCAACCCTAACTCCCAGCTGTGACGGGAGCCCGCCTTTTCCCTCTCCCACCCCCACCTATGTGACTTTGCTCTTTTGTGTTCCAGAAACACCGAAAACCACCACTTCTGTTCCACCACCGGTGCCTACAGGTAAGGGCGTTGAGCGTGTCAAAGGAGCTCTGCTTTTCTCCTTGTCTCCTGCTCCCGTTCCCATGTGTGATCGCCCCCCGTTCACTTGGTTTCTTTCTCCTTTGCAGTCACCACACCTTCGACAACCAGACCGCCAAGCAGCACGCCGAAAACCACGCCAACCACGTCTCCCTCCACCACATCCAGAACCACTGCATCCACTCAGACGGCAACCACCAACACGCCAAAGACCACTGCAACAGCCTCCACAATCTCCACGCCTACGCATCACCCCAAAATCCTAACTACAACCCCCTCCACCACCACAGAATCCACTGCGACTAGCACCCCAACCCCGACAACCACAACAGGACCAGTGCCCCCCACCACACCGTCTCCTCCGACGCCGTCCACGACAACCACCACCACCTCGCCCACAACCGTTACCTCCACTTCCACCAGCACTCCAGTACCCACTGCCACAACTCTCACAACTGCTCCCCCTGCCAGCACAGAAACGCCCAGCACTCCGGCCACCACAACTCCTGCAACCACCACCGTCCCAGTTACCACGGGTAAGTCTCCTTGCTTGCTCTGCAGCAGCTTACAAGTCTTTCAGGAGCCCTCTCTTCCCGTAGCGATCCAAGGGGCAGAGGGATTCCCAACTCCAGGTCCCACGTAAATCAGCCCTCCAAAAAAAGGGAGACTCGTCTGGCTCAGTCATCCTGGAACTTGTTCCTCATGTCCTCCTGTGGCGCCCTGGGCAACCCTAACTCCCAGCTGTGACGGGAGCCCGCCTTTTCCCTCTCCCACCCCCACCTATGTGACTTTGCTCTTTTGTGTTCCAGAAACACCGAAAACCACCACTTCTGTTCCACCACCGGTGCCTACAGGTAAGGGCGTTGAGCGTGTCAAAGGAGCTCTGCTTTTCTCCTTGTCTCCTGCTCCCGTTCCTATGTGTGATCGCCCCCGTTCACTTGGTTTCTTTCTCCTTTGCAGTCACCACACCTTCGACAACCAGACCGCCAAGCAGCACGCCGAAAACCACGCCAACCACGTCTCCCTCCACCACATCCAGAACCACTGCATCCACTCAGACAGCAACCACCAACACGCCAAAGACCACTGCAACAGCCTCCACAATCTCCACACCATCCACGCCTACGCATCACCCCAAAATCCTAACTACAACCCCCTCCACCACCACAGAATCCACTGCGACTAGCACCCCAACCCCGACAACCACAACAGGACCAGTGCCCCCCACCACACCGTCTCCTCCGACGCCGTCCACGACAACCACCACCACCTCGCCCACAACCGTTACCTCCACTTCCACCAGCACTCCAGTACCCACTGCCACAACTCTCACAACTGCTCGCCCTGCCAGCACAGAAACGCCCAGCACTCCGGCCACCACAACTCCTGCAACCACCACCGTCCCAGTTACCACGGGTAAGTCTCCTTGCTTGCTCTGCAGCAGCTTACAAGTCTTTCAGGAGCCCTCTCTTCCCGTAGCGATCCAAGGGGCAGAGGGATTCCCAACTCCAGGTCCCACGTAAATCAGCCCTCCAAAAAAAGGGAGACTCATCTTGCTCAGTCATCCTGGAACCTGTTCCTCATGTCCTCCTGTGGCGCCCTGGGCAACCCTAACTCCCAGCTGTGACGGGAGCCCGCCTTTTCCCTCTCCCACCCCCACCTATGTGACTTTGCTCTTTTGTGTTCCAGAAACACCGAAAACCACCACTTCTGTTGCACCACCGGTGCCTACAGGTAAGGACGTTGAGCGTGCCAAAGGAGCTCTGCTTCTCTCCTTCTCTCCTGCTCCCGTTCCCACGTGTGGTCGCCCCCCTTTCACTTGGTTTCTCTCTCCTTTGCAGTCACCACACCTTCGACAACCAGACCGCCAAGCAGCACGCCGAAAACCACGCCAACCACGTCTCCCTCCACCACATCCAGAACCACTGCATCCACTCAGACGGCAACCACCAACACGCCAAAGACCACTGCAACAGCCTCCACAATCTCCACACCATCCACGCCTACGCATCACCCCAAAATCCTAACTACAACCCCCTCCACCACCACAGAATCCACTGCGACTAGCACCCCAACCCCGACAACCACAACAGGACCAGTGCCCCCCACCACACCGTCTCCTCCGACGCCGTCCACGACAACCACCACCACCTCGCCCACAACCGTTACCTCCACTTCCACCAGCACTCCAGTACCCACTGCCACAACTCTCACAACTGCTCCCCCTGCCAGCACAGAAACGCCCAGCACTCCGGCCACCACAACTCCTGCAACCACCACCGTCCCAGTTACCACGGGTAAGTCTCCTTGCTTGCTCTGCAGCAGCTTACAAGTCTTTCAGGAGCCCTCTCTTCCCGTAGCGATCCAAGGGGCAGAGGGATTCCCAACACCAGGTCCCACGTAAATCAGCCCTCCAAAAAAAGGGAGACTCATCTTGCTCAGTCATCCTGGAACCTGTTCCTCATGTCCTCCTGTGGCTCCCTGGGCAACCCTAACTCCCAGCTGTGACGGGAGCCCGCCTTTTCCCTCTCCCACCCCCACCTATGTGACTTTGCTCTTTTGTGTTCCAGAAACACCGAAAACCACCACTTCTGTTCCACCACCGGTGCCTACAGGTAAGGGCGTTGAGCGTGTCAAAGGAGCTCTGCTTTTCTCCTTGTCTCCTGCTCCCGTTCCCATGTGTGATCGCCCCCCGTTCACTTGGTTTCTTTCTCCTTTGCAGTCACCACACCTTCGACAACCAGACCGCCAAGCAGCACGCCGAAAACCACGCCAACCACGTCTCCCTCCACCACATCCAGAACCACTGCATCCACTCAGACGGCAACCACCAACACGCCAAAGACCACTGCAACAGCCTCCACAATCTCCACACAATCCACGCCTACGCATCACCCCAAAATCCTAACTACAACCCCCTCCACCACCACAGAATCCACTGCGACTAGCACCCCAACCCCGACAACCACAACAGGACCAGTGCCCCCCACCACACCGTCTCCTCCGACGCCGTCCACGACAACCACCACCACCTCGCCCACAACCGTTACCTCCACTTCCACCAGCACTCCAGTACCCACTGCCACAACTCTCACAACTGCTCGCCCTGCCAGCACAGAAACGCCCAGCACTCCGGCCACCACAACTCCTGCAACCACCACCGTCCCAGTTACCACGGGTAAGTCTCCTTGCTTGCTCTGCAGCAGCTTACAAGTCTTTCAGGAGCCCTCTCTTCCCGTAGCGATCCAAGGGGCAGAGGGATTCCCAACTCCAGGTCCCACGTAAATCAGCCCTCCAAAAAAAGGGAGACTCATCTGCCTCAGTCATCCTGGAACCTGTTCCTCATGTCCTCCTGTGGCGACCTGCGCAACCCTAACTCCCAGCTGTGACGGGAGCCCGCCTTTTCCCTCTCCCACCCCCACCTATGTGACTTTGCTCTTTTGTGTTCCAGAAACACCGAAAACCACCACTTCTGTTGCACCACCGGTGCCTACAGGTAAGGACGTTGAGCGTGCCAAAGGAGCTCTGCTTCTCTCCTTCTCTCCTGCTCCCGTTCCCACGTGTGGTCGCCCCCCTTTCACTTGGTTTCTCTCTCCTTTGTAGTCACCACACCTTCGACAAGCAGACCGCCAAGCAGCACGCCGAAAACCACGCCAACCACGTCTCCCTCCACCACATCCAGAACCACTGCATCCACTCAGACGGCAACCACCAACACGCCAAAGACCACTACAACAGCCTCCACAATCTCCACACCATCCACGCCTACGCATCACCCCAAAATCCTAACTACAACCCCCTCCACCACCACAGAATCCACTGCGACTAGCACCCCAACCCCGACAACCACAACAGGACCAGTGCCCCCCACCACACCGTCTCCTCCGACGCCGTCCACGACAACCACCACCACCTCGCCCACAACCGTTACCTCCACTTCCACCAACACTCCAGTACCCACTGCCACAACTCTCACAACTGCTCCCCCTGCCAGCACAGAAACGCCCAGCACTCCGGCCACCACAACTCCTGCAACCACCACCGTCCCAGTTACCACGGGTAAGTCTCCTTGCTTGCTCTGCAGCAGCTTACAAGTCTTTCAGGAGCCCTCTCTTCCCGTAGCGATCCAAGGGGCAGAGGGATTCCCAACTCCAGGTCCCACGTAAATCAGCCCTCCAAAAAAAGGGAGACTCATCTTGCTCAGTCATCCTGGAACTTGTTCCTCATGTCCTCCTGTGGCGCCCTGGGCAACCCTAACTCCCAGCTGTGACGGGAGCCCGCCTTTTCTCTCTCCCACCCCCACCAATGTGACTTTGCTCTTTTGTGTTCCAGAAACACCGAAAACCACCACTTCTGTTCCACCACCGGTGCCTACAGGTAAGGACGTTGAGCGTGCCAAAGGAGCTCTGCTTCTCTCCTTCTCTCCTGCTCCCGTTCCCACGTGTGGTCGCCCCCCTTTCACTTGGTTTCTCTCTCCTTTGCAGTCACCACACCTTCGACAACCAGACCGCCAAGCAGCACGCCAAAAACGACGCCAACCACGTCTCCCTCCACCACATCCAGAACCACTGCATCCACTCAGACGGCAACCACCAACACGCCAAAAACCACTGCAACAGCCTCCACAATCTCCACACCATCCACGCCTACGCATCACCCCAAAATCCTAACTACAACCCCCTCCACCACCACAGAATCCACTGCGACTAGCACCCCAACCCCGACAACCACAACAGGACCAGTGCCCCCCACCACACCGTCTCCTCCGACGCCGTCCACGACAACCACCACCACCTCGCCCACAACCGTTACCTCCACTTCCACCAACACTCCAGTACCCACTGCCACAACTCTCACAACTGCTCCCCCTGCCAGCACAGAAACGCCCAGCACTCCGGCCACCACAACTCCTGCAACCACCACCGTCCCAGTTACCACGGGTAAGTCTCCTTGCTTGCTCTGCAGCAGCTTACAAGTCTTTCAGGAGCCCTCTCTTCCCGTAGCGATCCAAGGGGCAGAGGGATTCCCAACTCCAGGTCCCACGTAAATCAGCCCTCCAAAAAAAGGGAGACTCATCTTGCTCAGTCATCCTGGAACCTGTTCCTCATGTCCTCCTGTGGCGCCCTGGGCAACCCTAACTCCCAGCTGTGACGGGAGCCCGCCTTTTCCCTCTCCCACCCCCACCTATGTGACTTTGCTCTTTTGTGCTCCAGAAACACCGAAAACCACCACTTCTGTTCCACCACCGGTGCCTACAGGTAAGGGCGTTGAGCGTGCCAAAGGAGCTCTGCTTTTCTCCTTGTCTCCTGCTCCCGTTCCCACGTGTGGTCGCCCCCCTTTCACTTGGTTTCTTTCTCCTTTGCAGTCACCACACCTTCGACAACCAGACCGCCAAGCAGCACGCCGAAAACCACGCCAACCACGTCTCCCTCCACCACATCCAGAACCACTGCATCCACTCAGACGGCAACCACCAACACGCCAAAGACCACTGCAACAGCCTCCACAATCTCCACACCATCCACGCCTACGCATCACCCCAAAATCCTAGCTACAACCCCCTCCACCACCACAGAATCCACTGCGACTAGCACCCCAACCCCGACAACCACAACAGGACCAGTGCCCCCCACCACACCGTTTCCTCCGACGCCGTCCACGACAACCACCACCACCTCACCCACAACCGTTACCTCCACTTCCACCAGAACTCCAGTACCCACTGCCACAACTCTCACAACTGCTCCCCCTGCCAGCACAGAAACGCCCAGCACTCCGGCCACCACAACTCCTGCAACCACCACCGTCCCAGTTACCACGGGTAAGTCTCCTTGCTTGCTCTGCAGCAGCTTACAAGTCTTTCAGGAGCCCTCTCTTCCCGTAGCGATCCAAGGGGCAGAGGGATTCCCAACTCCAGGTCCCACGTAAATCAGCCCTCCAAAAAAAGGGAGACTCGTCTGGCTCAGTCATCCTGGAACCTGTTCCTCATGTCCTCCTGTGGCGCCCTAGGCAACCCTAACTCCCAGCTGTGACGGGAGCCCGCCTTTTCCCTCTTCCACCCCCACCTATGTGACTTTGCTCTTTTGTGTTCCAGAAACACCGAAAACCACCACTTCTGTTCCACCACCGGTGCCTACAGGTAAGGGCCTTGAGCGTGCCAAAGGAGCTCTGCTTCTCTCCTTCTCTCCTGCTCCCGTTCCCACGTGTGGTCGCCCCCCTTTCACTTGGTTTCTTTCTCCTTTGCAGTCACCACACCTTCGACAACCAGACCGCCAAGCAGCACGCCGAAAACCACGCCAACCACGTCTCCCTCCACCACATCCAGAACCACTGCATCCACTCAGACGGCAACCACCAACACGCCAAAGACCACTGCAACAGCCTCCACAATCTCCACACCATCCACGCCTACGCATCACCCCAAAATCCTAACTACAACCCCCTCCACCACCACAGAATCCACTGCGACTAGCACCCCAACCCCAACAACCACAACAGGACCAGTGCCCCCCACCACACCGTCTCCTCCGACGCCGTCCACGACAACCACCACCACCTCACCCACAACCGTTACCTCCACTTCCACCAGCACTCCAGTACTCACTGCCACAACTCTCACAACTGCTCCCCCTGCCAGCACAGAAACGCCCAGCACTCCGGCCACCACAACTCCTGCAACCACCACCGTCCCAGTTACCACGGGTAAGTCTCCTTGCTTGCTCTGCAGCAGCTTACAAGTCTTTCAGGAGCCCTCTCTTCCCGTAGCGATCCAAGGGGCAGAGGGATTCCCAACTCCAGGTCCCACGTAAATCAGCCCTCCAAAAAAAGGGAGACTCGTCTGGCTCAGTTATCCTGGAACCTGTTCCTCATGTCCTCCTGTGGCGCCCTAGGCAACCCTAACTCCCAGCGGTGACGGGAGCCCGCCTTTTCCCTCTTCCACCCCCACCTATGTGACTTTGCTCTTTTGTGTTCCAGAAACACCGAAAACCACCACTTCTGTTCCACCACCGGTGCCTACAGGTAAGGGCGTTGAGCGTGTCAAAGGAGCTCTGCTTTTCTCCTTGTCTCCTGCTCCCGTTCCTATGTGTGGTCGCCCCCCGTTCACTTGGTTTCTTTCTCCTTTGCAGTCACCACACCTTTGACAACCAGACCGCCAAGCAGCACGCCGAAAACCACGCCAACCACGTCTCCCTCCACCACATCCAGAACCACTGCATCCACTCAGACGGCAACCACCAACACGCCAAAGACCACTGCAACAGCCTCCACAATCTCCACACCATCCACGCCTACGCATCACCCCAAAATCCTAACTACAACCCCCTCCACCACCACAGAATCCACTGCGACTAGCACCCCAACCCCGACAACCACAACAGGACCAGTGCCCCCCACCACACCGTCTCCTCCGACGCCGTCCACGACAACCACCACCACCTCGCCCACAACCGTTACCTCCACTTCCACCAGCACTCCAGTACCCACTGCCACAACTCTCACAACTGCTCGCCCTGCCAGCACAGAAACGCCCAGCACTCCGGCCACCACAACTCCTGCAACCACCACCGTCCCAGTTACCACGGGTAAGTCTCCTTGCTTGCTCTGCAGCAGCTTACAAGTCTTTCAGGAGCCCTCTCTTCCCGTAGCGATCCAAGGGGCAGAGGGATTCCCAACTCCAGGTCCCACGTAAATCAGCCCTCCAAAAAAAGGGAGACTCGTCTGGCTCAGTCATCCTGGAACCTGTTCCTCATGTCCTCCTGTGGCGCCCTAGGCAACCCTAACTCCCAGCTGTGACGGGAGCCCGCCTTTTCCCTCTTCCACCCCCACCTATGTGACTTTGCTCTTTTGTGTTCCAGAAACACCGAAAACCACCACTTCTGTTCCACCACCGGTGCCTACAGGTAAGGGCCTTGAGCGTGCCAAAGGAGCTCTGCTTCTCTCCTTCTCTCCTGCTCCCGTTCCCACGTGTGGTCGCCCCCCTTTCACTTGGTTTCTTTCTCCTTTGCAGTCACCACACCTTCGACAACCAGACCGCCAAGCAGCACGCCGAAAACCACGCCAACCACGTCTCCCTCCACCACATCCAGAACCACTGCATCCACTCAGACGGCAACCACCAACACGCCAAAGACCACTGCAACAGCCTCCACAATCTCCACACCATCCACGCCTACGCATCACCCCAAAATCCTAACTACAACCCCCTCCACCACCACAGAATCCACTGCGACTAGCACCCCAACCCCGACAACCACAACAGGACCAGTGCCCCCCACCACACCGTCTCCTCCGACGCCGTCCACGACAACCACCACCACCTCGCCCACAACCGTTACCTCCACTTCCACCAGCACTCCAGTACCCACTGCCACAACTCTCACAACTGCTCCCCCTGCCAGCACAGAAACGCCCAGCACTCCGGCCACCACAACTCCTGCAACCACCACCGTCCCAGTTACCACGGGTAAGTCTCCTTGCTTGCTCTGCAGCAGCTTACAAGTCTTTCAGGAGCCCTCTCTTCCCGTAGCGATCCAAGGGGCAGAGGGATTCCCAACTCCAGGTCCCACGTAAATCAGCCCTCCAAAAAAAGGGAGACTCGTCTGGCTCAGTCATCCTGGAACCTGTTCCTCATGTCCTCCTGTGGCGCCCTAGGCAACCCTAACTCCCAGCTGTGACGGGAGCCCACCTTTTCCCTCTTCCACCCCCACCTATGTGACTTTGCTCTTTTGTGTTCCAGAAACACCGAAAACCACCACTTCTGTTCCACCACCGGTGCCTACAGGTAAGGACGTTGAGCGTGCCAAAGGAGCTCTGCTTCTCTCCTTCTCTCCTGCTCCCGTTCCCACGTGTGGTCGCCCCCCTTTCACTTGGTTTCTTTCTCCTTTGCAGTCACCACACCTTTGACAACCAGACCGCCAAGCAGCACGCCGAAAACCACGCCAACCACGTCTCCCTCCACCACATCCAGAACCACTGCATCCACTCAGACGGCAACCACCAACACGCCAAAGACCACTGCAACAGCCTCCACAATCTCCACACCATCCACGCCTACGCATCACCCCAAAATCCTAACTACAACCCCCTCCACCACCACAGAATCCACTGCGACTAGCACCCCAACCCCGACAACCACAACAGGACCAGTGCCCCCCACCACACCGTTTCCTCCGACGCCGTCCACGACAACCACCACCACCTCACCCACAACCGTTACCTCCACTTCCACTAGCACTCCAGTACCCACTGCCACAACTCTCACAACTGCTCCCCCTGCCAGCACAGAAACGCCCAGCACTCTGGCCACCACAACTCCTGCAACCACCACCGTCCCAGTTACCACAGGTAAGTCTCCTTGCTTGCTCTGCAGCAGTTTACAAGTCTTTCAGGAGCCCTCTCTTCCCGTAGCGATCCAAGGGGCAGAGGGATTCCCAACTCCAGGTCCCACGTAAATCAGCCCTCCAAAAAAAGGGAGATTCGTCTGGCTCAGTCATCCTGGAACCTGTTCCTCATGTCCTCCTGTGGCGCCCTAGGCAACCCTAACTCCCAGCTGTGACGGGAGGCCGCCTTTTCCCTCTTCCACCCCCAGCTGTGTGACTTTGCTCTTTTGTGTTCCAGAAACACCGAAAACCACCACTTCTGTTCCACCACCGGTGCCTACAGGTAAGGGCCTTGAGCGTGCCAAAGGAGCTCTGCTTCTCTCCTTCTCTCCTGCTCCCGTTCCCACGTGTGGTCGCCCCCCTTTCACTTAGTTTCTTTCTCCTTTGCAGTCACCACACCTTCGACAACCAGACCGCCAAGCAGCATGCCGAAAACCACGCCAATCACGTCTCCCTCCACCACATCCAGAACCACTGTATCCACTCAGACGGCAACCACCAACACGCCAAAGACCACTGCAACAGCCTCCACAATCTCCACACCATCCACGCCTACGCATCACCCCAAAATCCTAACTACAACCCCCTCCACCACCACAGAATCCACTGCGACTAGCACCCCAACCCCAACAACCACAACAGGACCAGTGCCCCCGACCACACTGTCTCCTCCGACGCCGTCCACGACAACCACCACCACCTCGCCCACAACCGTTACCTCCACTTCCACCAGCACTCCAGTACCCACTGCCACAACTCTCACAACTGCTCCCCCTGCCAGCACAGAAACGCCCAGCACTCCGGCCACCACAACTCCTGCAACCACCACCGTCCCAGTTACCACGGGTAAGTCTCCTTGCTTGCTCTGCAGCAGCTTACAAGTCTTTCAGGAGCCCTCTCTTCCCGTAGCGATCCAAGGGGCAGAGGGATTCCCAACTCCAGGTCCCACGTAAATCAGCCCTCCAAAAAAAGGGAGACTCATCTTGCTCAGTCATCCTGGAACCTGTTCCTCGTGTCCTCCTGTGGTGCCCTGGGCAACCCTAACTCCCAGCTGTGACGGGAGCCCGCCTTTTCCCTCTCCCACCCCCACCTATGTGACTTTGCTCTTTTGTGTTCCAGGAACACCGAAAACCACCACTTCTGTTCCACCACTGGTGCCTACAGGTAAGGGCGTTGAGCATGCCAAAGGAGCTCTGCTTTTCTCCTTGTCTCCTGCTCCCGTTCCCATGTGTGATCGCCCCCCCGTTCACTTGGTTTCTTTCTCCTTTGCAGTCACCACACCTTCAACAACCAGACCGCCAAGCAGCACGCCAAAAACCACGCCAACCACGTCTCCCTCCACCACATCCAGAACCACTGCATCCACTCAGACGGCAACCACCAACACGCCAAAGACCACTGCAACAGCCTCCACAATCTCCACACCATCCACGCCTACGCATCACCCCAAAATCCTAACTACAACCCCCTCCACCACCACAGAATCCACTGCGACTAGCACCCCAACCCCGACAACCACAACAGGACCAGTGCCCCCCACCACACCGTCTCCTCCGACGCCGTCCACGACAACCACCACCACCTCGCCCACAACCGTTACCTCCACTTCCACCAGCACTCCAGTACCCACTGCCACAACTCTCACAACTGCTCCCCCTGCCAGCACAGAAACGCCCAGCACTCCGGCCACCACAACTCCTGCAACCACCACCGTCCCAGTTACCACGGGTAAGTCTCCTTGCTTGCTCTGCAGCAGCTTACAAGTCTTTCAGGAGCCCTCTCTTCCCGTAGCGATCCAAGGGGCAGAGGGATTCCCAACTCCAGGTCCCACGTAAATCAGCCCTCCAAAAAAAGGGAGACTCATCTTGCTCAGTCATCCTGGAACCTGTTCCTCGTGTCCTCCTGTGGTGCCCTGGGCAACCCTAACTCCCAGCTGTGACGGGAGCCCGCCTTTTCCCTCTCCCACCCCCACCTATGTGACTTTGCTCTTTTGTGTTCCAGGAACACCGAAAACCACCACTTCTGTTCCACCACTGGTGCCTACAGGTAAGGGCGTTGAGCATGCCAAAGGAGCTCTGCTTTTCTCCTTGTCTCCTGCTCCCGTTCCCATGTGTGATCGCCCCCCCGTTCACTTGGTTTCTTTCTCCTTTGCAGTCACCACACCTTCAACAACCAGACCGCCAAGCAGCACGCCAAAAACCACGCCAACCACGTCTCCCTCCACCACATCCAGAACCACTGCATCCACTCAGACGGCAACCACCAACACGCCAAAGACCACTGCAACAGCCTCCACAATCTCCACACCATCCACGCCTACGCATCACCCCAAAATCCTAACTACAACCCCCTCCACCACCACAGAATCCACTGCGACTAGCACCCCAACCCCGACAACCACAACAGGACCAGTGCCCCCCACCACACCGTCTCCTCCGACGCCGTCCACGACAACCACCACCACCTCGCCCACAACCGTTACCTCCACTTCCACCAGCACTCCAGTACCCACTGCCACAACTCTCACAACTGCTCCCCCTGCCAGCACAGAAACGCCCAACACTCCGGCCACCACAACTCCTGCAACCACCACCATCCCAGTTACCACGGGTAAGTCTCCTTGCTTGCTCTGCAGCAGCTTACAAGTCTTTCAGGAGCCCTCTCTTCCCGTAGCGATCCAAGGGGCAGAGGGATTCCCAACTCCAGGTCCCACGTAAATCAGCCCTCCAAAAAAAGGGAGACTCGTCTGGCTCAGTCATCCTGGAACCTGTTCCTCATGTCCTCCTGTGGCGCCCTGGGCAACCCTAACTCCCAGCTGTGACGGAAGCCCGCCTTTTCCCTCTCCCACCCCCACCTATGTGACTTTGCTCTTTTTGTGCCCCTTTCACTTGGTTTCTTTCTCCTTTGCAGTCACCACACTTTCGACAAGCAGACCGCCAAGCAGCACGCCGAAAACCACGCCAACCACGTCTCTCTCCACCACATCCAGAACCACTGCATCAACACAAACCTCAGCAACTAACACACCAAAAACCTCTCCAACTAGTTTGATTTCTACGGCGTCCAGCATGACAACACATTCTCCCATACAGACATCCTCTACTTCAATTCCATTTACATCAACTCTTTCTACTACTCTCATTATTCCGGTCACAAGCAGTTCTCCATCATCCTCCAGTACTAATATCATTAGTATTCCAGTAACTACCCGGACTAGCACTTTGAGTAGTAGTACTCCGTCTTTGAAGACAACTTCCACTTCATATACATCAACTGTATCTCCTGGTGAGCTACTCTTTCAGGGAAATGTTTTTTGGTTGAAATGTGGTTTTTGTATTTCTCGAACTTTTACGTTGAGTATAGTTACTGCATCATCATTTAGGATTTTTTTTCTAAATTACCCCCCCCCTTTCTTTACCATCTGTGGAGTTCCACCCCCATTTTTAAACTTTAGTTTCATACAGGATAAATATATTTTAATAGTTCATACTTTTCACAGTATTCTGTGGTACTGCTCATTCAACTATGTTTATAGTCTGTTTTTTAGGATTAATGCTATCCTTTCTTTTTATTTCATTTCTCTTTTATTTTTCCTGTTGATCCCGTTTGTTCCCTTTTTTGTTTATTTTTACAAATACCTAGGTATCTGCCTATTTAGTTCAATATCTTTTTAGAAGGCACAATCTAACACAATGTGTTCCTGGAACAGGAAAGTGCAAAGCAATTTTTTTTCTCCATTATGTACACTAGAACTGTCATCTTATACGAATCGACACACAGATGTAAATTAAATGGACCTTCTTCCCCTGTATTTGTGTAGAACTGCAGCCTAAACGTCCTTGTAGGAAAAAGCAGCATTTGAATGGCTGTCTCCATCCAACAGCCAGATCACTTGATTTTCAAACTCATATATTAAAAGAAGGAAAAAGTTTGGTTTCAAGATCTTTGATGGTTGGTGACTTTGGATGCAATCCTGACTTCGCAGAATATAATGAACAACTTACTGTCTTTAAATAGACTCAGGATTATACCCATGTTATTTTGTTTATGCATGTCTTTTCGTTCAGATATTTTGCTTTTATTTCTTCAGTTACAGGCAGCATTCCTAAAATAACATCTACCACCACACTTCAAATCGTAGGTTACCTAAACTAAATAAATGGTCTAGGTGAAAGTGGTTGGCTTCCTAAGGCTATAGTCACCTGCATACATACTTTGGGAATAAGCCCATTGAAACCAGTGGCACCTTGTTCCAAGAAAAGTATGCTTAGACGTGGGTTGAAGTATAGATAAGGGCGAGCAACCCTTTCACATATGTCAAAATGTTTTAAATGTACTTTAACAATAAAAATCAAATTAATTCATTTATAACGGTTAAAATAACTGATTTCACAAAATTGTCACCATACATGGATTTACAAACAGCATTAAGGAAGGCCATATACCTGCTCCTATAAGCATGAAAACCTAAAGTAGTACAGACTCTAAAAAGACTATAGCACTCAACTGAGACTGGACAGGGGATACAACTGATACATAAATGTATTATCCCTTTTCACTGGATTCAATATCAGCAGTTTCCAGATGACAGAAAATACCAATCATCTATATTGCCATAACATGATTCGCCACATTTCCAGTGCTGCTTGTACATTAACTGTTTTATTTTATGTCTTCCAGGGAAGTGTGAATCTGTTGAATATGAAGATCAAGTAGTTTACAAGGGTTGTGTTGCAAATGTCACTTTGACTCGCTGCGAAGGAATGTGTCCAACATCATCAAAGTAAGTATGAATTGGTGTCAATTTGGCCAGCCACTATGACTTTTGTCATATTACATAATCAAAAGTAATTATCTGTAAATATTACCAAAGTCAATTATTTCCACTGATGTATAGCAGCTAGATATTATACAGTACATTGCATTTCATTATCCTATATTGCATTTCTTTTTTAAGATATAGTATATAACTTGCTTTAACCCAGTGAATTATCAGTTCTGGTACTAATATTCCCAGCTATGGTTCTGCCATTCCTGTCCCAAAATCAAATCCTACAGAGGTACAGTTCACATTATTTTCTATTTACCTGTATTTAAAAGATGTACACACAGTGGTACCTCGGTTTAAGAACAGTCCTTTTTACGAACGATTCAGTTTACGAACTCCGCAGGACCGGAAGTAGTGTTCATGTTTGCGAACTTTACCTTGGTCTGTGAACAGAAGCCAAACGGTGGAAGGGCACCAGCAGCGAGAGGCCTCATTAGGGAAAGCGTGCCTCAGTTTAAGAACGGTTTTGGTTTAAGAACGGACTTCCGGAACGGATTAAGTTCGTAAACCGAGGTACCACTGTACCACCTTTCATCAACAAATCCCAGCGTAAATTTACAATTTGTTAAAACAATCTGGTATCAATAAGTATTATAAATACCACAAAGCAGTACAATGGTGCTTCCAACAGCAGGATGGCGGGCAATAGTATTCTGTTCAACATCTCTTGCTCTTGAGATACTCCAGATCTATAGCTTTGTATCTTCAGGGTTTTGCTGCTGAACAGGGGTGGGGTGACATACCTTCGTGGGTGAGCTTCTGGATGTTAGCCACATGTGGATGATAGGTGGGGCCAAGGCCCAGAATGGGCAGCTTCAAAGCCACACACACAAACTCAGAAATCCATACATACACACTCCTAGGACCTTCTCCAAGGTGCAGGGTATTTTTATCCCCAACCTCTCCACTACCCTGCCCCTCACCCACCTGGTAAGTGGAAATGCTGCTGCTGTTGGGAGGTGAGGAACAAGGCGTCCCTCCTCATTGGCTGCTCCTGGGAATGGCAGGGAGCGAGGCTAACTTGTGCAACCCCCTCACTCGTGCTTTAAAAATGTGCAATTGGCTCATATGACACCCCTGTTAAACCTGCAAGAACTGCCAGCTGTTTTTAATGTTTGATGTTTTATTATGTTTTTATATTTTGCTGGAGGCCAGCCAGCCAGATGGGCAGGGTTTTGTTGTTGTTGTTGTTTGTTGTTTTAATAATAACAACAATAATAATTATTATTATTATTAATACTCCTCTCTTTCACAGGCTAAATATTGCCAAGATGATGGTACACACAGAGTGTGGGTGCTGCATGCCACTCACACTCTACAAGAAGGAGCTGACGATGCCTTGTCCAGATCCAGATAACCCACATAAGCCACTTGTTACAGAAATAATCCTATTTGGTGGCTGCGTATGCAACTACGATGGATGTACACACGAGGCAGACTCAGCTTCCTCAACTGTAAAGGGATTGTTTAGAGAATAATGATCGGTTATTACTTACTTTGCAAAAAGACATTTGACACTCAAAATCCCTTCGTTCATATGGATTTCTCCAAGCTTTGGGAAGGCAGGCACAGTATACTTCCAAGAAGACTGGTACTGATAACAACCTTGGCTAATTTATTCATCATTTTGGATGGAATAAATATATGCCTTGCTCAGAAAGTTCCCACCAAGCAACGTCTACCGGACTATGTATTGTAAAATAGTTAAATAGGTTTAATAAAGAGTTTAGTTGGTCATTCTCATTTTCAGTGGCGAGTAATTAATGAGCATACTCCTGTACATCAGCATTCCCTAATCTGATAGTCAAATGTCAGGGATGTTGGGAGTTGTAGTCTAAAACAGCTGGGTGGCATCAAGCTGCTGTGTGCTACTGGCAAACTCATTCTTTGAGCATGGATCCTCACATAGCCAAAACAGTACCATCCCTACACAAGAGAGAGAGGTATCATCAGGTTCAGGGAAGTACAAAGCAGCTATAGAAAAAAAGTAGGCGGTGCTGAGGAGACCTTAAAAATACCTCCGTATAGACTGAGCATGTTCTGTCAACATGGAATGCTAACTGATGGGTTGTGCATAAATCTGGAGGGGAGCGAGTAATGGAACAAACTATCCTAGAAAAGGGCACAGCGTCCGGTTGGCTGGAATCCTGAACAGGAGAATGCCACACTGCACCATTTTTCTGAAGGTGCTACTGAATCTTGGAATGTTCATCTATGCCATAATGCCAGTTTCTCTAACAAACACTCAATAGACACTTTTAAGTGGCAAAAATAGAAAAAGCAGTCAGGTTCAGAGGAGGAGAACAAGTATGGCTTCAAAGACTACATGAAGATCCATGCCGATGGAGAGAGGGATTGTAAACTACAGCATGCAAAGTGGGTGGGGAGATTGATTGATTGATTGATTGATTATTTATTTATTTAACCACCCCTCCTCCCAAGATCCCATGGCGGTTCACAACATAAAATTACAAAATGAGAATACAAAATACATAACCAATAACTCCCCCTCACACAAACACATTTAAAAAGCCATAGACTATTAATCAGCTGAACACCCAGTACTGAAAGATATGTAATGAAGGTGCTTTATAGATCAAAACCAGCACTTTGAATTGGGCCTGGAAACTAATTGGCAGCCAGTGCAGTTGGGCCAGGATCGGTGTAATAGTCTCAAACTGTTTCGCTCCAGTGAACAAACCTGGCCACTAAATTCTGCACCAGCTGAAGTTTCTGAACTGTCTTCAGAGGCAGCCCTGCGTATAATGAGCTTCAGTTTTTTGCTCTCATCCAGTCCGTTACTGAGGCAAGACAGCGGTCCAGCACATCCACTGCCTCATCTGCAGATGTAAAGGAGTAGAGACCTGTGTGTCATCAGCATATTACTGACAACATACTCCCAAACTCCAGATAACCCCACTCAGCAGTTTCATGTAGATGTTAAACAGCATAGGGGATAAAATCAAACCCTGAGGAACCCCACATTGAAGGCTCAATGGGGCCAAAGAGCACTCCCTAAGCATCACCCTCTGGAAACAACTACTGTATTCATGTATGGATGATTACATATGAATGCACTCCTATGGGATATTGTGGAAGTGTATAATATTAGGATAGCAACATATTTAAAAAATGCAGGTCATGAATTAAGTGGAGGAACTCGGCTCATACCTTATCACAACAGATAAACAGATTAGGCTAAGATGCTTGTCCTAGATTTTAAGGGGCTTTGGCCTTAAGTGCAGATTGGTTTAGATGAAGTTGTGTATAAGGTTTCAGCACTTTATAAGAAATGGTTTCGTGCTTACATTTGCTTAAAGGCATATATTTCTCCCTCACAGTTTTCAGTGTGTTAGATGAATTACCCATTAAAAGTGTTCAACAGATTGCCAATAAAGTCAGGATGCATCAAAATACAAATGGTGTCCCCATATTATTTTATAGAGGTGGGGATAGAGGAGCAACTCTAAAGGTGTGCTTTCTTGATCGAGGACCAATATTCCATGTCACGCATACAGAGTGATTGTTTGGCAAGTTGAAAGCAGCCTACCTCTCAATATCTTCCATAGAGGTCCATGCCGGGGCCGATTCCATGCTGTGTTTATTTCACTGTGTTAACCTAAACCTAAGTGAAAGTTTCAGGAAGTTAGGGGCGAAAGCAGAATAAACTAATCTTAACAAAGAGCCACTTAACAATATTACCACTGTTACAAAATTGGAAGCTGCCCAGCATACCTGTGGCTTTTGGGTGGGATTGCCTGAAGTTGCCTTCAAAATGACCGGATCATACAGTGGCAAAAGGAAATGTGCCACAAAGACCCCTCATAAAATGAGAACCAGCTCCTGGGCAAATTGTAATATTAAGGGCTGTATCTATGGAAGATCCAGGGTTCAATGCATGGCCTCTCCAGGTAAGGGTGGGAGAGAGGCCTCTCTGAAACCCTGGAGAGGCCATGCCAGGTAGTGTGGACAGCAAACCAATCAGCTACATAGAGCAATGGTCGGACTCAGGATAAGGCAGCTTCCTATGCTCATATTGAACAAGGCAAATGTTTTGCAATCTTAGCAGTGAGACATGAGAGCTGCACTGTTATGGGCAATGACCTCTTCCAAATCACATACATTTACACGTGGCTAATGAATGCACACAGAGTACTATTGATCCAAGAAAATCTGTACAGTATACAGTACAGTGGTACCTCAGGTTACATAGGCCCTATGCTTCAGGTTACATATGCTTCAGGTTAAGAACTCTGCTAACCCAGAAATAATGCTTCAGGTTAAGAACTTTGCTTCAGGATAAGAACAGAAATTGTGCTCTGGCGGCGCAGCAGCAGCGGGAGGCCCCATTAGCTAAAGTGGTGCTTCAGGTTAAGAACAGTTTCAGGTTAAGAACGGACCTCCGGAACGAATTAAGTACTTAACCAGAGGTACCACTGTATCTGGTTGATACAAAGAGGGCTGAGATCACCAGCACTGTGTTAACGTCCATCTTTCCTTAAAATGCTTCAGGCATTTTACCTTTTCTCATTTTAATAATAATAATAATTTAATACTAATTTATTATTTATACCCCACCCATCTGGCTGGGCAGCTCCCAACAGAATAAAACACCAAACATTAAAAACTTCCCTAAAGAGGGCTGCCTTCAGATGTCTTCTAAAAGTCAGATAGTTGTTTACATTTCCTTGTCACCTGATGGGAGGGCGTTCCACATGGCGGGCGCCACTACTAAGAAGGCCCTCTGCCTGGTTTCCTGCAACCTCACTTCTCGCAGGGAGGGAACTACCAGAAGGCCCTCGGAGCTGGACCTCAGGCTGAATGATGTGGGTGGAGACGCGCCTTCATTTTAAAAGCCAACCCCACTATGACACACTTTAAAGCCTATAGGCCACCGGCCTGCCCACCCAGGGGGTTGGACTGTGCAGGGGTTGGACTGACTGTGGCATGCCCACCCAGGGGTTTGGACTGTGCAGGGAAGAGTGTGTAGGGGTTCGACTGACTGTGGCCTGCCCAGGCCCTCTTTTCTGTGAGTTGCAGTACTATGTTGCATGAAGAAACCTTCTCCACAATAACTGGGAGCTGGACTTTCAGTGTGGCCAGTGCCGAATTTATGTATAGGCTAAGGAGGTTATACATGCCTAAGGTCAGCCCGGATGAGACTGTGCAGGGGTTGGACTGAAAAGCCCTGCACCTTCTAGGTCCCTGGTGTCACCATTCAGAGTACAGACTCAAGGATTTGTTATGGAAATAAAGTGGGGGCACTTCTTTAAAATCAGTTTTGTCACCTCTTCTCCCCCCCAAATCCCGAGACAATGAGCCCAGCCACCATTTATTGACAGTCACCTAAGCACTACACTAAAGCATGGCCATAAACTTTTACGTTCAATCGCTGAAATATACACCCAATATGTAGCAATGGAGAATTAGGTTACCACTGTGTTTTATGGATGGACTCAGTATTTTGTAAATTACCTAAGAGCCACCACAGGGAGCTCTAGTGACAGTTAAGCAAATGGGTACTACCAAACAATTACCCCTATTGCTGAAAGCTATGAGATTCAGGTGAGGGTCACATGACTGCTTAATCCCAGCAACTATATAAGGGACCACGCCGGCTTGCCCAGGTCGCCGGCCTGCCCAACATCACCATAACAAACCAAAAGGGATATCTTAATCTTGTGTGAATAGGACAGGGCTTGTGATACATACTTTGGCTAGAACAGGACAAGGGGAAGGAAGAGCAGTTCGGATTGACTGTGGAATAAATTTTCTATGCTGAGAGAGTAATTATAAATAAACAGCTTCAGGTGACAAACCTTATTCCAAGGGAACTACTCCTAACCAAGGCTGCTTGAAAGTCCTCAGTAAGGCCTAAAATTATACTGCTCCTCAGGGCCCTTTTTCAGCCGGAACTCGCTGGAACTCAGTTCTGGCACCTCTCAGTTGGAGGCCATTGCAATTCTAAGAGAACAAGGGAGGCGTTCGTGGTGAGTTCTGGCACCTCTTTTTCTTAAAAAAAAAAATAGCACTGCTGCTCCTTTAATTCTTAACCCTACTTTTCAGCTTCACTTCCTCCTTCCCGTTTGGCTCTCAGTTCAGTAAAACAAAGCTTGCTGTTTGTTTGGGGACCTTGCAAGTTATTTTATATTTGCAATATTTTCTTCTTTAAACTGTCTGATCGCTATTTTCTAAATCCTAGATGCTGCTGACCTCAGACAGAACGTTGTGGCTTATATTAGCCTCATCTGCCATCAGCATTCAATCACTCCTGGAAGCTTGCAAATCCTTTTCAGGTTGTGGGCTTTTCTCTTAATTCAAACTTCTATACTTCTACATATCCAGGCAGCCTCTCTAGTAAACCCCCACCTTATTTTTGGATGCTCTCATTTTGCCATGGGACACTTTTATTTATTTGTTTGTTTTTGTTTTTATTATAGCAGAGGTGCTCCACAAAAGCCTAACGGCTATTCATTCATTACTTCAAGTCCTGCAATTCCACTTTTGCCAAGCCAAGGAGTGGTCCTGAGACTTGCATGTGCCCTGCCCCCATCTTTTAACACTACTAGAAGTAGGTGAAGTACAGATCCATGTGAGCTTCATTTCTGTCATTAGATCCGAGAAAATGTGAGCCAGGAAGCACTAATGTAGGGAGCCCAAGAGGCCAATGTCTTCATCCAACCTCACTCTAAGCAGATCCCTCAAGACCAGGAAAATAAAAAATAAAATAAAAAGGTGGAAATGAAAGCTTGGGTGGAAATGAGTGATAAAATAATAATAAATCGCATATTTAGCTGGAAGACGCCGAGTTATGAGTTTGCTGGTTGGGAAACACTCAAAAGTACCGGTACTTTTGGTCAAGAGGATTGGAGAATTGCAATAAACAAATCAGGGCCAAAGTCTTTGTCCTATGCAATCAGGCTTTCGTTTCCTCTGCACGGTAGGTAGTGATGTTTTGTATTTATCTAAATCATGATTCTGAAAGCTGACTATAAAATGGAATTTTCACACTTGTTAGCCCTGCGGTAGGAAAAGAAGTCATGCTCGGGGAATGAAAAAAGGAAAGGAATTTTTACTCTTCTAGCCATTTATTTTTTTCCATTAAAGATAACATGATTAGTTTTTTTATATTTTCAAATTTTTTACAGTCATAATAATCAAAGCCCACCATATAAGCTTGTGATTTTTATTTTTATTTTACAAGTGAGATGACTACACATTACATATTGGAGTGTAGGCCTAAAAGTGCACAATATTTTGTCTTCCTGTTCAGGTATTTTCACATGTCAACAAAACAAATACTGTACCTTAATTACTAATACTGCTTTAGCCACAGAAACTGTTAACTTCTGCTTGAGATGGAGGAGGACACACAACTTTGGTAAATCAAGGTCATTTATCCCAATAAAGAGAAACTTTTTTAAAAAAAGTTTTCTTAAAAACAATGCCTATATGGCTCATATCAGAGGTGAAGTCTTGCATAAAGTTTGATTACTCATATATACAGTTGGTCATTCAGCCACCTATATTTAGAGTCCTTTTTCTCTATGAATGATATCCAATGTTTGTCATACTCAGAAAATCCACTGAAGTCAATTGACTTATCTAAGTGAAGTCCATTAATTTCACATGGCCTACCCTGAGTATAATTTAGTTAAATATCATCCTTTGTGGATAAAACCACATCTCTTTGCAGAATTTATACAAGTGAACAGTACACAAAAACAGTGTATTGAGATGGAATTAAAAAGGAGACGACAAACTATGCTTCCAGTGGGACGGATCTATGTTAAAAATGAGATGGCCGTTCTTCCCAGCATCTGCGATAATACACACTTCAGAAGACCTGAATGCTTAATACCATTTAGTGTAATCACAGTAATGCAATGGGCCTGTCACAATGACAATTCCAAAAAAAATTCCCCATTGATAGGAGAGTGTACGAGTTATTGTTTTATTATTTTACCAGGTTACACACCAGGTAGCTCCATACAATGCGCTTCAATATAACTCAACAAATTTGATTGGAGAAGTTGGTCAATATTATTCTGAACCAATAGCCACATGAACAAGAAAAGTGGATTTTCAGTTTTTAATAAGTTAATTCCAGACGCTGGGACAGAAGCCGCGTTGTTGTTCGTTAAAAAGCCTCATAACTCAAGCAGCAACTGATATTTGTAATCAGACAACATTGTAGCTTATTTTAATTTTTAAATTTTTACATTGTCCTCTTGTATAATTGTAGTCATAAATTACTTGTTAAGCAGCTCTTCAGAGGTGTGTAACGGTAGTCAGTTTAACTATCATTCTACTTCTGTCAAAGAAGATGCCAGTTCCACGGCATGTTCCACAAATGCATAGATCTTACCAAACTACAGATGCCATTACTACACTGTTTGAAAACAGGACTGTCAAGTTCTAAACCAAAAGTGTTCTGGTGACATGACAAGCATTTCAAAGCAATCAGCTTCCTACCCATCATGCTTGCAGAATCCCACAGTGTATTTCAAATCTGAATAAGCTAAACTCTCCCTGATCAGAGCTAGTGGCTATCCTTATGATTCAGAAGATGTTAAAAGGGGGAAAAATATTTTATTTTTTTGTTAAACTGGAAAGGGGGGGTAGGAGGCAGGAATATCAATGCATTGGGTCCCTTGGAAAGTCTTAGGTAAAAGAATACTTCAAGTGATTTCTTAATTTAAAGTCGAAGTGTACTGATGTTTAGATGATCAACCAGAGCTTTGGAAAAAACAACATGTTGTACCCAAGAACCCAATGTGGTTTTCTTACTTAAGCATTTATCATGACGATAACTCTTTGGTAGTTCAGAACTTGGGAGAAAAGTTGGGATTTAAAAGAAGTCATTTGAAGATATTAAAATATGAACCAGAATATGTGCTTGTGCCTCCAATAGTTCTTTACAAAGCAAATACTTATAGCCATCTTCAGATGTATCTAGATCCTTTAAAAAGGACATGGGGTAACATTCAATAGAGCAGGAATGGAATCTAGCCGTCTCTGCACACCAACGTCTCTTTCATACCTTCCCCCCCCCCCCCAGCATGCTTCTAGCAATTTACAGTGGCATTTCCAGCGAAACTGTTTCATTTAGTTGGGATTAACCATACCTGAAGTGAATTTTAATAAAACAACTCCTGCCAAAAATATATGAAGCACAGTTGAGTTGAGACACACAAGACCTCCCACACACATACAAGACCTCCCAGCTTCTTTGCACCAAAAATCTAAGAGTCATTTTATTTTTTTTCACATTTAAGTAATTTTATGTTGCACATAGCATTTGTTTCACATAAAAAGGGACAGGTCCTTTAAGGCAGGGATGTGAACGGGGTGGCAATTATTTTTGCAGACACTGGTGTACAAAACATTTCTGGAGCAGGACATGGGACAATGGCAGAAATGGAGAATCAGAAGGGGTTGTGCATTATGGCTCAGAACTGTTCGGAAAGTAATTCACATAACCTTCGGGACACCGTTTCTTTACTTGTCCGTAGTGTTAATCTGTACATCTGGAAAAGAGCAGAAGAACAACTTTTCAGTGGCTGCCCCCCCAAAAAACCTACCCCCAACACATTTATACAGGGAAGATCTGAATGGAAGTGAACAGTGGCTGATGGTGTACATTTAAAAACACAAAATCTTTGCAACATTTAAGTATTTATGTCCTATTTGTGGCCTTTTCCTCATCAACTTTCTAAAGACAGTTTTGGACCACAGGCTGGTTAGGCAAATGGGGCTCTCCTTGGGTTCTCAGCATGGGTGTCATCTAGACACCCCCCTCAAAGCATTACTTTCCAGTGAGGCCCAAATGAGATGCCAGGATATTTTTGGTGCCCAAGAGGGCTGATCCCATGGATGCAACATCCAGTAATATTGTAGTCACATTTGATGAAGGTGTTTCACTCACTAAGAGATAACCAAAGATGTAGCTAAGAACCAGTGCCAGAATTTGCCTATTTTCCCTTCTACCCTCCCCCCCATCCACCTCTTTTGCATCATGTATTTCGGATTGCAAGCCTTAGGACAAAGACCGTTCCATTACTAATCTTTAGGGTGGAGGGTGGGGTATAAACACTAATAGTGTCATTACATAGTTTAGTCACCAGGTGGCAGTGGACTGAGATGTATTTGTGTGGAATTAAGGAGTTTCCTTGTTTAAGAGAGACGGACAGACAATAATTTTTTTTGTCTGGCTTCCTAGCTGGTGTGTCTTCTAAATCTTCCACCGCAAGTACTAAACTGGTGCATCGTTACCACTTGGCTTAGTTCCCACCGCTCACAAAATGACGTTGGGAGTCATGCCATCCTTATACCATGAAAAAAGTAGAGCTTTTTGGAGTAGCAGTGCTGTACGTTTTTAGTACAACAGCATTTTAAAATAATCCAGTTATCCTTTAGAACTGAAAATGAAGTATACTTCGGGCTGCTGACAAGTGTTCCACTACCTGGAGATGCCAGCGATTGAACCAGGCATCTTCTGCCTATAAGGCATGTGCTCTATGGCCCTTTACTTTTAGAGCTCTAGAGCAGGGGTCAGCAAACTTTTTCAGCAGGGGGCCGGTCCACTGTCCCTCAGACCTTGTGGGGGGCCGGACTATAATTTTTTTCGGGGAGGGGGGAATGAACGAATTCCTATGCCTCACAAATAACCCAGAGATGCATTTTAAATAAAAGCACACATTCTACTCATGTAAAAACACGCTGATTCCCGGACCATCCACAGGCCAGATTTAGAAGACAATTGGGCTGGATCTGGCCCCCAGGCCTTAGTTTGCCTACCCATGCTCTAGAACAGGCATCCCCAAACTTGGCCCTCCAGCTGTTTTGGGACTACAATTCCCATCATCCCAGACCACTGGTCCTGTTAGCTAGGGATGATGGGAGTTGTAGTCCCAAAACAGCTAGAGGGCAGAGTTTGGGGATGCCTGCTCTAGAATGTTCCAGTCTAGTTCAGCAGAGCACAGACCTGCATGTGGCACTGCACACAGGAAAATTAGTCACAGTGAAGCGGTTTTTACCACTTGTCTGGCAGGTATTATTTCCAAAGCAGGGTCTTGAAAAAATGCATTATGTCTTATGTTAACCTCAGACATAATATTGGCTGATGCACGCTAGAGTCACAGAAGTGGGCATAGTAAAACTATGTAGTATATTTAAAAAAACTCTTCCATTTTGCTCTTCCACACTTTCAAAACATTCAGCAAGTAAGCAAGAAGCCATTACCTGTGCCTGCAGGTTGGGTTCAAGACGCATCAAGCATCCAATCTGGAATGATTTTGTGTGGATTATGCCGGCTCCGACAAAGTTAGCAGGATTGGGATCTACTTCTTCCAGTAAAGCTGTGCCAAAGCCAATAATCTGCCAAAGGAAAGCCAAAAGGGGATTTGAACCAGAGACCAGGAAAAAGAAAGAGCAGGTGGTGAGAAAGGAAGGAAAAGGGCCTTACAAAAGATGGGCTTGATCAACATGCTGAACACACAGCAGGTCAAATGGTGGTCAACAACTTCCATGCAGCCCTTCACAACCAGACTCTTGGGTTACAGGACTACCAGAAGAAGTGCAGTGTTTGAACTGGGGCTCCACAGATACGTTCCTGCAGGAATGTCTCCAATTGTAGTGGGAGCATATCTGTGGCGCCGTGGTTCTTGCACTAGATTCCCCCCCAAAATGCCTTGTATTGGACTCCTCACATGCTTTCAGAATGGGTTATGTGAGTTTCAAGAACTCAGCTGCTTTGATTGCTGGCTACAACTCATGAGGCTCCTACCTACAAGAAGCATACAATAGACAGGCAGCTGGAAGAACCACCCTACAAAGTCTAGGCACAAACAAGCCTTTGTGCTCTGAAAGGAACTGGTAACATCTGGCAGTTTACATTTCATGTACTTCCCCTGCCACATGATTTTCTCACATTAGGCATAGATACCTGCAGGAAGAAAGCCCATTTATTATGTGCAGGTCTCTATGTGCAGAAACTTCCCCAGAACTTAGCACCCCAACTGCAAATAGGCATCTCTGCTGCAGATATCCATACCCCAGTTGTATGTGCAAGTGGGCTTGTATGTAGATAAAATTTCCTATATGCTTCTCCTGATTCCTCTTTTGTCAGGAATGAGCGGTACTCAAAGAAATGGCTCGTAGTTGTCTAGGGAATGATATCCCGAAGCCAATACGCATGTCCTTTTGGGGGGCTAGGAAAAGAGCTTTTTTTTTTTTTCCAGAACTTTAAAAAATGCAATTTAAACTGGGTTTGATTCTGCTGCAGTGTGTGTGTTTTTACATGCATTTACATTTTGGTTTTAACATTGTTTGAAACATTTTATTTTATTGCAGATGATTTTTATTGTTTTTCTGGCAAAGCACCCTGGGAGCAACAGCAATGAAGCGTGCAGGTTATAAATGCCCAAGTAGCATTGATGATAACAATCTCAATGGTGGGATCATCACCTTGTCATGGTGAGTAATCTTACTCGGCTACGAGTGATAGCCAAAGAAGAAGAAGAATGATAACAACCACCTGCTACCCACCTTTGCCTTTGTAATTTCAGTATCCATTGGATGGTTTGCTTTAAAGATGTTCTGCACTTCCTGTTGAGGGCTGCGAAGTAACACCAAGGTAGTTAACATTTGCTTTGGTTTTACAGTACAAACATGAGAGAGTTAGGCAGCATTTCATATAGAACCAGCAAATTAGGGGTGGTTAAAACTGAACCTATAAAAATTGAGGCTTGAAGCAATTTTTCCCTGTAGGGTTAGATCAGGTTCCTCCTGCCTTCACAAAAAGGACATCAGCCAGCAGTCTGTTTTGCCTCCCTCCCTCCTTCCACCCACCCACAATTGAGGTAGGGTGCCCACTTTTTAAAAATCAACTAAAATGTTAAATTTACATGTAAACTTATCAAGCAGGACCAGTTTTTAAAACACTGCAAAATTACCCCAGGGGATTGGGGAGAGGGAAAAGTATGGATCATTATCAATTACTGACGGGAACATTCAGCAGATCTGGTCATTGACACACATGACCTGGTGACACCCAGACTGGATAACTGGAACACACTCTGCATACAGTGTCCTCTGAAACCCTTTTGGAAATTTAAACTGGTGCAAAATGGTTTCTGGAGTCTACTTTTCTGATCACCTCACTCCAGTTTTGTTGCAGTGGCTCCCAGTGTTTTTCCAAGCACAATTCAGGCTGCTAGTTCTTGCCTACAAAACCCTAAACCATTGGTGAGGAAGCTGTGGTCCTCCAGATGTTGTAGACTCCTGCCATTCCTGACCACTGGCCACTCTGGGCGGTCCAAAGGAAACTGGGAGTCCAACAACATCTAGAGGACCACAACCCCCACCCACCACCTCAGCCCTAAACTGTTTGGGAACAGGATATCTGAAGGACTGTCTCCTCCCATATGATCCTGATCACCTACTGAATTCAACACTGGAGGTCCTGCTATATGTTCCAACATTTTCTGGAGCACAGTTGGTTGGGATACAAGATGGGGCCTCTTCTACTGCAGCACCCAGATCATGGAACTCTCGTCCTTATAAGCTTCAGGCACGTTACTCTGCTGAACTTTTGATTTCATTTAATGTTTCTCTCTCTCTCTCTGATTTAAAAACTCATCTTGATCTATATACTATTTTTTAGTGATTCTGGAAATGCTTTTATTAATGTTTAGTAATTTTATAAGTTGCTTTGGATTTATTCATGAAGAACAGTAGGGTTAAAAAAAATTAAATAAAAGGAATGTATTGTGCACAGCTAGCTGTAGGAAAATGCAGAACTTGTCCTTCTCCAGTACAATCCTGCAGAGATGTTAGTACAAAGGAGGTCAATGTTCTTCTACATCAGCTTGACTGATGAAATAATTTACACCTTTATACACCCCTGGAAGGGCTCAGGTTAATGGGCAGGCACCGCCAGACTAAAGCAACACAGCATGTGCCATTAATGGCTGTGCAGGATCTGAACCATCTTACCTGCTTAGCTGCTTCCACCTCTGGAAGAAGTCTTGAGCGGCCATTTCTGTAGGCTGGAAAAATTTGTTCAGTGTGATGGGAAGCTTCACAGAAATGTTTTGCAACGTTCCTCCATATCTGAAACATGCAAACAGAAACGATTTAAACCTTTGAGGACCTTTGAGTATTAGGAAACAGTTGCCACAGCTTTTTTTTTTTTTTTAAGTCTTCAAAGCATATAGACACAGGCGTCTGTTGAATTAAAACTCCACCCCAAAATGTGGTTCCCCGCCCCAATCGTTTGGTTTCATTCGTTTAGAAGGCAGTCCTTACTTAAACCCAACATACATAGACCCAAATTAAGAGTTGTACCTGAACTGAATATTTAGGGCTGGTGCTTCCATGAAGTCCGATATGCACTCAATGTTTACTATCTGCTGCACCTGAGCACCTCCCTCCACAGTGGGATCAACTGGCTTCGTCTGCAGATTCAGGCGTGGCAGGTTAAGGAAACAGGCTATTTGGCTAACTTAATATTGTGAAAGTGCTGCCACAAAGTCACAAATACCCAAACTAAAACATGATACCGGTATATTGATTACAAGAATGTGATTTAAGTGCAATTTTTTTGGGGGGGGGCACATTGCAAATAAATAACAGCCGCAAGGGAACCTGAGCAGCACCAGGACTGCAGGGGGTGGCAGGGGTGCATTTTCTTTCTTTCTTTTTTTTTTAAATTATATTTATTGAATTTTATGAACAAAAAGCAGAAAAAAGAAAACAAACAAACATAACACATCAAAACAAAAACACACAACATACATACATTCAATATAATTCCTAGTATAACTTATTTTCTAACATTATCTATTGGCTTCCTCCCCCTCCTCCCTTCTCACATTTCATTATCATAACCTTTTTAGCAGTTCCTTTTCATATTCCTCACTAGGTCTCTCATTTTCTCTTGTACATATTTATCTTATCTTATTCCCATTTTAATTATACTGTACAAGTCTTATACCTCAGTATTGTCTTACTTCTTATAATCACTTTATCTTTTAAACATATATCCTATTTCTTTATCTTATCTTATTTCTACTTTATAAAACTAGATACTATAAACTATTTAATTACTTCCTAGCTATTAATTACTCATATAATACAATTCATTTCTTAACATATTGTCTGAATTTCCCCCATTCTCTTTCCACCACCTCCTCCCCCTGGTCACGGAGTCTCGCGGTCAGTTCGGCAACTTCTAGATAGTCCATCATCTTCATCTGCCATTCATCAATCGTTGGTAAATCCTTTGTCTTCCAATATTTCGCAACTAAGATCCTTGCTGCTGTTGTGGCATACAAAAACAAAGTGTGATCTTCCTTGGGCAACTCCTGGTTGACCATTCCAAGCAAGAAGGCCTCTGGTTTCTTGACAAACGTGTATTTAAACACCTTTTTCAACTCATTGTATATTGCTTCCCAGAAGGCCTTCATCCTTGGGCAGGTCCACCACATATGATAAAACGTTCCTACTGCCTTTTCACACTTCCAGCATTTATTGTCTTGCAAATGATAGATTTTTGCCAGTTTGACTGGGGTTAAATACCACCTATATATCATTTTCATTACATTTTCTTTCAAGGCATTACATGCAGTAAATTTAATACCTCTCCTCCATAGTCTCTCCCAGTCAACCATCATTATATTATGTCCAACATCTTTTGCCCAGTCTATCATTGCAGATTTGACTAATTCATCCTGTGTATGCCATTCCAGCAGCAAATTATACATTCTAGACAAAGTTCCTGTTTTAGGTTCTAACAGTTCTGTTTCTAGTTTTGATTTTTCCAACTGGAAACCTATTTTCTTATCCATTTTAAAAGTCTCATTAATTTGGTGATAGCTAAACCAGTCCCATAGTTCTGATTGTAGCTCTTCAAAGGGTTTCAACCTTACACTTTGTCCTTCTTCTCTCAGGATCTCACTATATTTCGGCCATTTGGATTCCATGTTCGTCCTTTTTGCCGTTTTAGCTTCCAATGGAGAGAGCCATCTGGGTGTTTTTCTTTCTAACAAATCTTTATACTTTATCCACACTCTGAACAATGCTTTTCTAACAATATGATTTCTAAAACCTTTGTGGGCCTTTACCTTATCATACCATAAATATGCATGCCACCCAAACCTGTTGTCCCAGCCTTCTAAGTCCAGCACATCCGTATTCTCTAATAACATCCAGTCCTTCAGCCAGCAGAATGCAGCAGCTTCAAAATAAATGTTCAGGTCTGGCAGGGAAAAGCCCCCTCTTTTCTTATCATCAGTTAAGATCTTAAATTTTATCCTGGGTTTTTTTCCCTGCCAAACGAATCTAGAAATGTCTTTCTGCCAAGCTTTAAATGGTTCTACTTTATCTATAATAGGGAGTGCTTGAAATAAAAACAAAAGTTTGGGTAGCACATTCATCTTGATTACCGCTATTCGGCCCAACAAAGACAATTTCAAATTGCTCCAGATTTCCAAATCTCTCTTAACTTCTTTCCATACTTTTTCATAATTATCTTTAAATAGATTTTGATTTTTCGATGTCATATTAACACCCAAATATTTTACTTTCTTGGCAAATTGGAGACCTGTTTTCAGTTCAAAACTGTTTTGTTCCTCTGGTGTAAGGTTTTTTCCCAAAACTTGGGTTTTAGCTTTGTTCAACTTGAAACCTGCTACCTTCCCAAAGTCTTGCATTATCTCCAGTGCCTTTGTGGCACTGGTTTCTGGATCCTGTAATGTCAATATTAAGTCATCAGCAAAGGCTTTCAATTTATATTGTTTTGCCCCCACCGCCACCCCTCTTATGTCCTTCTCTCTTCTAATCATATTCAGCAGGACCTCCAGGACCGTTATAAAAAGTAATGGGGAAAGTGGGCACCCTTGTCTTGTACCTTTCTCAATTCTAATTCCCTCCGATACTTCATTATTGACAATAAGTCTCGCTTTTTGTTCCGTATAAATAGCTTGGATTCCATTCATAAAACCTCCTCCCACCTCCATATTTTCCAAATTTCTTTTCATAAAATTCCAAGAAATATTATCAAAGGCCTTCTCCGCATCTACAAACATTAACACTGCTTTAGCATTTTTCTGCTGTTCCAACTTTTCTAGGATATCAACCACATTTCTTATGTTGCTATTTAACTGTCTTCCAGGTAAAAAACCTGCTTGGTCCTTGTGGATGATTTCCATTAACACTTTCTTAAGCCTGTTGGCCATAATGTTCGCAAAAATTTTATAATCCACATTAAGGAGGGAGATCGGTCTATAATTCTTCATCAGGGTCTTATCGGATTCTTGTTTGGGTATCAGAGTAATATATGCTTCCTTCCAAGAGTCGGGTGCCTTGCTTCCCCGTAGGATATTGTTGCAAACTTCCATCATTGGCTGTATCAGCCATTCTTTCAAAGTCTTATAATATTTCGCAGTTAAGCCATCGGGTCCGGGGGCCTTGTCTAAATTCATGCTGTTTATTGCACTTTCCACTTCCTTTGTTATAATTGGGTGGTTAAGTGTGGCTTTCATATCTTCTGGGATTTTATGCAGTCCATTTTTATTAATAAATTGCTCAATCTCTTCATTTTTTTGTTTTTCTCTCTTGTACAACTGTTTATAAAATTCCTCAAAATTCTTTTTTATCTCCGCCGGCTTTGTCACTTCTTTCCCATCTATCGTCAGAGTCGTAATTGTATTCAGCTTCTGCCTTCTTCTCAATTGCCACGCAAGCAATTTACCACACTTGTTGGCTGATTCAAAAGATCTTTGTTTCATCAATTTTATTTTCCATTCAATCTCTTGATTTATCAATTGGGAGAGTTCCACCTGTAATTGTTTAATCATTTTTTGCAAAGAAATATCCTTGGGATTCCCTCTCAATTTCTTTTCTTGTTCCTTCAGCTGCTGCATGATGTTATCCTTTTTTTGATTCAGAAGCCTTTTCTTTATCGCCTTTTGCTGTATCAGGAAACCTCTCATGACTGCTTTACTTGTGTCCCATACGACCCTTTTTTCAACTGTGGTATTCAAATTGATCTCAAAAAAGTCCTTAAGGGTCTTTTGGGCCTTTTCCACTATCTTCTTGTTCCTGAACAGTGAATCATCCATCCTCCATCTATAAGTGCCTTGCGTCGAAATTCTCAAATCCAGTTGTACTGCATTGTGGTCTGAGCATGTTCTCGGATATATTTCTGTCCTGAGTATCCTGGGTGCCAACTCCCTGGATACCCAGATCATATCGATTCTGCTCCAGGATTTTGCCGTTATTGAATAAAAAGTCTCTTCTGTGTCCAATGGGTGTTGTAATCTCCAGGAGTCCACCCAGTCCATATTTTCAGCCATATCGAAAAAGGTTTTCGGGAGTCTTCCTTCATTTGAAAATCTTACTCTTTGTGATCTGTCCATTAACATTGATGCAACTGCGTTGAAATCTCCCATGGTCACAACCTTGTAATCCATAAAATCCAGTAGCTTATCATGTAGTTCCTTATAGAACTCCGATTTGCCGTCATTCGGTGCATAAAGTCCCAAAATTAAGAGTTTTTCGCCTTGTACTGTTATTTGTATTGCAACAAATCTTCCTTCCTCGTCCTTAAAAAGCATTTTAGGTTCATATTTATCTTTGGCGTAGATGACTACGCCTCTCTTTTTCACTTTTGCTGAAGAGATAAATTCTTGTCCTAATTTTCCATTTTGTAAAACTCTTCGATGAATTCTTTTTACATGAGTCTCTTGCAGGCAGATAATGTCCAAATTCTGTTTAATTAAGGTATGGAACACCTGATGTCTTTTCGCCTTGATGTTCAAACCTCGAATGTTCCACGTTAAAGTCCAGGGGTGCATTTTCATAGGTTCGTGGAGTAGAAAGGGACTTGAGAGTCATCTAAGCCCAACCCCCTGCTCCTTGCAGGATGCAACCACAGCATCTCAGGACCCAGACAGATGACCATTAAGCCATTGTTAAAACAGCTCCAGAGGAGGAGATCCCACCACCTCCCAGGGAAGCCTTCTGCACTGTTGAATATATAGTTCTTGGCATTAGGAAGTTTCTCTTTAAATGGTTTAGCCAAAATCTGCTTCCCTGCCATTTCCAAACATTGGTTCTAGACCAGCTCTTCTGAGCAGCAGAAAGCAAGCCTGCTCCATCTTTGGTGCAACAGCCCTTCAGGTATTTGAAAGCAGCTTTGGTGTCTCTCTTTAACCTCCTCTTCAAATGGAAAAATCAGGCATGCACCTACTCATGCACCCTGCTCTTTGTATCAAACAACAGTTTGCAGGGTGCATTTTGCCAGGAGCACAGCAGCTGATAGGAAACATTATCTCTATCTCCTGAACTCCCCATGGTGCTCAGGATCCCCTGCAGCAGCTATTTAATATTTTTCCCAAAATGCATATTAAATTGCATTCACGCAAATAATCATAACATACGGGTATTTTAGAATCTAAAAAAAGTCAGGTTTGCATGACAGCTATCTTCAAGAGTAACCTGACAACATTTGAGTGACAGAATATTTTGGAGGATCCCTTGACACTACAGGGGCAGCCACAGGCTCCATAAACATGGTCACTTAAACAAATAATTTAAAAGCAAGGAACTCTGCCTGCATAATGCCTAGTAAAGAGAAAGGACACCCTTTTCTTTTCTTTTCTTTTTTTAAATTATCTTTATTGAGTTTATAAACAAAGAAAATAATAATAAGAAAGAAAATACAAATAGCAAAGAATTTCCCATATAGGAAAAAGGTAGCATTTAAGTTTACAAACTGCTCATATCTGTGTTCCAGTTCAGTTAATCGTTGCTACCTACAAATAATTTAATATGCCTATATACAATGTAACAAACAGAAATAAAAAGAAATGTGAATACTGTACTTCCGATTAAGTCCATAATACTCTTCCTGCTGTAACCATTAGATCCAAACATCGTCTTCCTACTTATATCCATTATTTGATTTCGTCATTATTGTTTTTTGTATTAATACCATATGTTGTTACTCATTCTTCTAATGTCAGGAAGCCTCTGCTATAACAGTATCCTTGGAGATATTCTCTCACCATTTTCCATTCCTTGTCTACCTCCTTTTCCGAGGCTCCTCTCACTGGTTCCATTTCCCCCACTAACATTAGATATTCTACCAGTTTAGCTTGCCATTCTATCTTGGTTGGAGGGGTTTCCCTTTTCCAATTTCTGGCTATTAGATTCCTGGCGGTGGTAACTGCATACATGAACTGCGGTCTTATTTTGTTTTTAATATCAGATGCCATTATGCCTAAAAGAAATAGTTCTGGTTTCTTAGAGAACGTAGTTTTAAACATTTAAACACTTTTCTTTTCTAGGTCAAACACAGAACCAGTCTACCTTCCTGACATGATTATCCTTAAATCACCTTTCTCTATATTGTGGTCCCCCAAGAAATGCAATGAACACTTCTGCCCAATGTTCTCCAATTCTTCCTACTGAACTGCAGTCCCTGCAGCATACAGTCTGATTCCTGCGCTTAAGAACAATATTTATTTCTCTTGTTAGCGATATCAGGTAACAAAAGGATATTAGCCTGGAGTTCATCTGAACAGATTAGCGCTGAAGTAAAATTCAAAAATTGTGTTGAAGTCTTGTTACCATAAAATATGAACATCCGACCTGGAAAGAAACAAGGCAACACTTATGAGCATTTGATTTAAACCACCACCCAAGCCTACTTAAGCTTGAAAAGGAATTAATTATAATATGCAGGGCTTTTCTTACATTCTTACAAAGGCCCAGCAATATTTCATTGGCGGCCCAAACATGACACTTCTTACAAAAACAGGACCTAAGGTAATACTGTAGAATGCAGTTTATCATAACCTGTGTTGTTCTTACCCAGGTTCTGCCGAAATTCAGATTTCAAACCAATCTGTAGCAACTGATTCTCAAATAAGACTCCGTTATTTTTGCAAACAAACCTAGAAAGAGAGGAGCAGGCACAATATAGGAATTATGTTTTAGATAAATCACGTTACCAACTGCTTTAGATAGAGAGGATGCAGACAGACATCTGTGCACCCAGGAGTATTAGAAGAAGTCAAGAAGAAGCAAGAACCAAGATAGAATCGAAATCAAGAAGTAAGCTGTAGGTCAAATAGTCCTTGCAAAATTTGCTTTATTCCTCAACTATTCCAAGCTGCCCCAATCACGGAAACATTGGGGAGAAGGGTTAAGGAGCCACAACATCCATGCTTTGAGGACTGGGCAACTGGCAGGAGCAAAAGACTGAAGTTTGAAAGACATGACAATATCCCCTAGTTCATCTTAGAAACATTTAAATGGCATATCACTTGCTCAGTGCCATTCTAAGTATTAACTATTGCCAAGTTGGGGTAGGCATGGTGTTTTCTCTCCCAGCTAAGACTAATTAGCTCAGGCTTAAAACATCAATTACCTACCAACACAATTAATCAGAAGACAGACAGCAATGCATTATTAAGAGCTTTAGATTATGGTGGTTGCCAAATTGTGGTTGCCCAAGGCAAATGATTTTTTAAAAATGTTTTGGAATTTTATGTATTAGGTAAATTATGTGGGTTAGACCAATGGGAGAAACAGTACAAACTAGCTATGGATCTGGGGATCTACTATGTGACCTTGGACAAAACATGCAGCCTCAAAATTTCTTCTGTAAAATAGGATTGACAGCCTAGCTCAAGGGAATGCTATGAGTGTGCAGACCTTGCATACTGCTTTGCAATCTGCACAACAAATAACAGCAGTTGCGTTACTTTAGTAAGTGTTTAGGACCCAGGCACAGTCTTGGTTCTTACTTCACTATTTTTCCTGAAGGAAAGACTAGGCATTCTAGCACACTGTAAGAGCCAAAGCCACGATATTCAATTCCTTTGAATACTCATCAACACTGCAGAGCTATACCCCAGAATATGCTGCATGTTGACTGCCAGAGAGTATCATAGGGCCGATTCACAAATACGTGTGTGTGTGTGTGTGTGTGTGTGTGTGTGTGTGTCACTCAGCCCCCAGATGCAGGGTGTGTGAAATGACAATGCTGCATTGTTTTTAAAGAGATAGTGGTGTGAGGACTCCCTCATACCTGCATGTTCACCACTTGACTACAATATAAAGTAGAACCAGCCCACAGCTTTTGCAATTAGGCAACACGTAAACTTTGAAAACATTTGATCTATAATTACCGAGCTCATTGATGCATTTCAAAAGCACCAACAGATCCAAAGCAATTGATGCCAGCTTCCATTACAAGCAATTCTCTTGCCTTTCTTACACTCTAAAAAAGCTTGCTACTTTTCAGTTACCTTCCTAGATTAGATTTAAAAACTGGATAAGAGGATAAAAAAGGTTGTTCTCCCTATGACGATTCACATGCACATTTTGATCACGCCTGCTCCAAGGCAGATCATACTCAGGCCAGAACAAGCAGGAACAAGTAAAATCATTCAAAATGATGTGCTTTTTTTTTTAAGGTAAGAAGTTGTACTAGTTGCCCAGTCCTGCAAGGATTTAGTATTGCTTACGTGTGAAAAAGCTCATCAGCATCATGCACAGCATCAGCTGGTTCCTCAGAAACCACCTGCTCATTTGAAGATAGGTCAGGACTAAAGTGAAGCAGCAGAAAGAAGAGAAGAGAAGAAAAGAGGCAGCACACAGAAAGGGAGAGGTTAGTTAGTAAGGAGAGGAAAACTTAGGGAGGAGGAAAAATCCCTCCTCCCAACTCCATTAACAGCACCATCTTAGACCTACTTACTGAAAAACAAGTCCCATCGTTCAGCCCGGACACTGAGATCCAGCTCCGAGGGCCTTCTGGCAGTTCCCTCACTGCGAGAAGTGATGTTACAGGGAACCAGGCAGAGGGCCTACTCGGTAGTGGCACCCGCCCTGTGAATGGCTTCCCAATGTCAAGGAAATAAACAACTATCCGACTTTTAGAAGACATCTGAAGGCAGCCCTGTTTAGGGAAGTTTTTAATGTTTGATGTTTTAGTATGTTATGATATATGCTGTGAGCTGCTCAGAGTGGCTGGGGAAGCCCAGCCAGATGGGCAGGGTATAAATAATAAAATTATTATTATTATTATTATTATTATTATTATTATTATTATTATTGGCTGTTACTCCCAGGTAAGTGGGTACAGGGCTGCAGTGTAAGAGCAGCATTTTCAATAGCTAATAAGAAAGACTCAGTGGGTTGTAGCCAACAATGTTTGGGCACAAGTGGAACAGGCCTGTGCTAGTCTAGTTCAATGGGAAGGTTGATGTCCTGCTGCAGAATTCGAAGTCCATTCAAGCAATGTTGGGATTCCGATCTATAGATACACTAAATCTAAAATTTGCTTGCACACAGAATCCTGAATTATTGAGCACAAAGAAACTCAAGTAACAATTTGAGAGAATTTGCCCCCTTGACAGTACAGTGGTACCTCTGGTTAAGTACTTAATTCGTTCCGGAGGTCCGTTCTTAACCTGAAACTGTTCTTAACCTGAAGCACCACTTTAGCTAATGGGGCCTCCAGCTGCCGCTGCGCCACCAGAGCACAATTTCTGTTCTTATCCTGAAGCAAAGTTCTTAACCTGAAGCATTATTTCTGGGTTAGCGGAGTTCTTAACCTGAAGCGTATGTAACCTGACGTATCACTGTATTTATGTACTCTTATCAAATACCCCAGTTCTTGAAATGGCTTTGCTCAAGATTGTCCACTACGTTACAACTTTGCAGCATTCTTCTGAGTTATGGACAGAGCTTGACATTTGTCTTCAAGCATTTTCAAGTTTTTCTACACTGCCTTTTAAGACAATGGTTTAAATGTTTAAAATAAATAAAGACAACTCCCAAACTCCAGCCGCAACACTGCAGCATTGCACTAAGAACTTTATGAGAAGGTGTTGGCAAGTGCAAAATTTCAAGTGGACACTTGTTGAATCAAGAGACCTGACCAGTGATGTTTCATAAAGCTACCAGTACTTGATTTAACGGACAGAGAAGGAATGTCATTAGGTTTTTTTTAAAGGGGTTTCACACATGCAACAGGAGAAACTACCAAACAAGAGAGCAAAAACTGTTCTCACATCAAAATATATTGATTGTATTCATCCTTTTATTATTATCTATTACTATTAACCAGATATTTAATTAATACCATTATGATTATTCTCTGTCCGTTAAATCAACTTGGTCAACTTGTCTGGCCCTCCATGAAATTTTATCTGTTTGCAGCCCTATCCAATTCTACAATCAAGAGAATTCAGCCACGAAGAGAAAAATGCTTTCCAGTTATATGGAAGAGATATTTAAGATTTACAGGGAAAGTGACATCCAGTACCCAGACCCGGACCTATGTGATGAATAAGATGCCTTCCCCCAAAATAAAAAGTGTGGCCAATCTTAGCAAGGCGAATAGTGTCGTACATGAGTTAAGATGACTTGCCAACCTTTGTTGCTCTCTCTGTGAAACATGCAAGAAGGGAACCTGGTAGTAGCTGGGAAAGAGAAAGGGGGAACTAATGCTTCCCACCACTCCTAGGATGCTTTGATTTATTATGTACCTGGCAAAGTTATCTTCAGAACCTGGAGCAAGAGATGCGGGAGCCGCAGAGGTGTCTGAAAACACATCTACCAACAAACTGCCACTAGATGCTGGGGCTGGAACAGAGTTTGTCGTGGGGGCTGGGCCAAGTCCTAAAAGGTCTGCTGAAGGAGACGGAGTAGACTGTAAGAGACAACAGGAAAGTTCTGTGATTAAAGCATGTCTGCTGATAAGATACAAACCGGGCCAAGTCCCCAGCTCACTTTCCCCATCCAACGTGAAGTTCATTCATTAAGAAAACTGTGTCGTTCATCACATTAATTTGATTTAGCATTAACATCCCGTTCCTTGACCCACAAAGCATTTAACGTTATCAGAAAAGGAGACAGCAAATCAATTTGAACAGTAACACGGCATGAAAACGTGAGCAGACGAGCAGTTATCACAGGTATAAGATCTAAAGGGGAAAGGAACTTTCTGAGGAGGTTGTAAATGAAGTCATAAGAAGAGAAGCCTGGCATGTTGCGGTGTCTCTCACAACCCACTCCTGGATTCTCAGGATACTTTTCCTCTCAGGAGTAAACTCACAGGCTTCTTACATTTTGATTTTTAGTCCCAAAGAGATTAACAGGAGTGCCCGTGACTGAAAGCCACCTCATCAAGAGTAGCCCAGTGTCACTCCATTAAATCAACATGGACTCATTGTTAGACTGGGAACAAGACCCACCTCTCTGTGTACGTATAATATTTATATTTATAAAAATATTTATAGACCACCCTCTTATATAAAATCACAGGGTAGTGTACAACAAGGTTTACAAAAATATATATAAAATACCATTTTTAAAAATACAAAATGATGATTAAAAATGGCCCACTCATCTGAAAAGCTTAAACCACTGAACAGGCCTGTCGACACAAAGAAGTCTTCAAGAGACACCTGGAGGTTGGCAGTGAGGCTACCTGTTGTATTTCTGCTGGAAGAATATTCCACAGCATAGGACTGGAAGCCTGCCTGACTTCTAGTAAAAGCCCATAAGGCTTCCGAAACACAAGGGGCAACTAACGGTGATCTTCCGGATGATCTCAGTGATTGAGCTAAGATATACAGGCCCAGGCAGTCACAAGGTAACCCGGACCCAAGTTGTCCTGGGGTTTAGGTCTCAATACAAGAAACTGGCCCAGTGGCATGGCATGGCCAAAATGTATACAAAAATGACCGAGAAAACATCTAACCCAGCCATTCATAAAGCAAATTAATTTGATTGCAAATCAATGAGATTTTGAAGTGTATCCAAATTGGCCTTTCCTTGTTGCCAGGGTACCAGTATAGTTAAGGTCTGGAAGGAGACCTCTCCACTAGGGTTATATGCGTGGACAGACACTCCATTTCCCTTATAATCAACCTGGCTTCAAGAACTGGTATCTTACACTGCTGAAACCAACCTACCACAGTGCTGGCATTTACAAGAGTAGCTTCTGTGCTCCCATTCACATCAGAGTTCCTCTCTTTCTTTGTCTCTTCCAAGTCAGTAACTGTGTTGGGGCCCTTTTTCTTCTTGAGCTTAGCCAGAATGGAGGACTCCCTCTCTGGAAATGGGGGCATTTCTTCCAGCACCGTTGCCTTATAGGGAAAACAAGCCATAAGAGACCAGAGCATGTATACTTGGAAGAGGTAGGAAAAACACTGTGGTTTCTTAAAGGAGGAACGGAGAATCTCTGGCCCTCCTGTTGTTGCTAGTCTATAATTCCCATCATTCTTGATCATTGGCCATGTTAGCTGGGCTAGCAGGAGTCCAACATGGAGGATCACGTTTCCCAACCTCTGTCTTAAAGTATAACCCCCACATGGTGTATGTTACATCATCCCATTTGTTACAGTCAATTAAGGACCCCCCCTCACCCCACCCCAAAAACCCCCACCAATCACAATTATAGCTGGTGTAAAAAAGGGGGGGGGATATTCCTGGACACAGTTGCCAAGAATTAACTTCACATTCGTGTGAATACATACCAAGATGTCAGTACTTGCAATTGTACTGAGTCTCAAGTACTCAACGGCTCTTTGCTGCAGCTCAACATCAGCATTTTTCAGTTGGCTATCACTGCGCAGCACATCCTGAATAGTTGTTTTTATCTCAGGAAATAAATTCACAAATTTTATGTACGTAGAAAGAAGCAGCGCTCTGGTTGGGACACTGCATAGGTGGAACTTTGAGTGCAGCAGGTTGAACTGGATCAAAGGGCTGGGATGGAGGGGAGGAAAAAGGAACAAGAACAAAGCCACCATTAAAACTGCGAGTTGACAATGATTTGTTTGAAAATGAAAATGGGGTAGGGGGGAGCAGGGAGAAATGGGAGGAATTCAGAACTTCAGCTTGCGGTTTTAATACAGTGGTACCTTGGTACTTGAACAGCTTGGCTCCTAAACAAATAGGCTCCCAAACGCCGCAAACCCGGAAGTGAGTGCTCTAGTTTGCAAATGTTTTTTGGAAGCTGAACGTTCAACGCAACTTCCGCGGCTTCCGATTGAGTGCAGGAAGCTCCTGCAGCCAATCAGAAGCCGTGCCTTGGTTTTCAAACCGTTTCGGGAATCGAACGTACTCCCGGAACGGATTAAGTTCGAGAACCAAGGTACCACTGTACTTAAGTAATGAAATTCCTCTTGCCATGATCTCAGAATCCTATTTCATCCACCAGTTTACAGAATTGTTACTTTAAACACAAAGGGTGGCTTTCTCTCCTCACAGCCGCATGACCTGCCCACATTTAGCGCTATCCTAATAAATTCTCCATGGGCCATGTCAGACAAAAATGGAGTATCAGAGACTCCCGACTCAAGGGCCCCCCCTCCACCCTGGGAGGAGAGAGGAACATAGTTAGGAGGGGCAGAGCCAAAAGCTCTGGAGACAAACTGGGCAAGTGAGCGTGCTGGCATAGCATGACAGAAAGATCACACTTCATTATTGTAGATAGACCGTTTTAAAATTGGCTGCATAGTTATTATGCCATAGTTATTATTTCCTTGTTGCCACCCCCAGGTTCAAGAGAGTGTTTTTACCTAGATCTTGGATCCCCAGCAATCAGATTTCCAAACTCTCCCAAGATGTAGCCACCTACTTTTACCAGGTTCTCATGGCAAGCCGGTGCTTGAAGCGCCTGTTGAAGACATTTGAAGCCCATCATACAGTTGCTAGACTCAGTAAATGCATGCACCTAAAACATTAGCGCTGATGAAGATTCAGGATTTTTTTTTAAAAAAATTTTTGGGTGCCTCGCAGTAGTGTCTACATAGGGTTTCTCCCTTTCCTCCAGGGCATCAGTGACTGTCACAACTAGAAACATGATATTGATTAGAGCAAGATTACCCACTGCGAGACATGAGGCCTGCCTGATCTCCATATTTCAGGTAGGAAGGAGTTTCCTTATAATCTGGGATTGGCTAGCGATTGAAGGTCTGGGATCCCTTGGCATATAGCTTGGTTTTCATTTGAGTATTGGTCCAGCATTGCGCATATATAGCACAGGTGAAGGGGCAAACTGGACTCACACATGGAGAGCAGGGTGGCAAGAAGTTATGAGTCTGAATCCAATAACCTACTGATCTCTTCCAAACGGATACTAAATGGCTGGCATTATTTGGGGCATATTGTGCTATATGTGGGGAAGATATGCTTGAACTGGAGAGTAAAGTTTGCAGTCCTTCCTCTCTCCTCTGCACTCTGCACCAACACTTTAAACATGAAAGTAACTTCTGCCGCTCTGGGAGGAACGTTCTGTTCTATTCTGTGGTATGGACTGCTGGCTTCCTGCATCGGTACAAGCAGTACAAACACAATGGAATGAGGAAAAGCCGTTTACTAGTTGCCCTCCTTTTTACTCCTGCCCAATGTGTTGGAAGAGTTGTCGTTCTTAGATGTATATCCTGCTTTTTGACCAGAAATCACAAAAGGAATTAACAGCTTTAATTAAAAATAATAATATATTTTAAGAGAGAGAGAGATAAAAGAAATGAACCCACAAGGAGATATTTGCAAGGGGAGGTGGGAAGAGAAGAGATCCCATTTTTTTAAGGGTTCAGAAAGTTAGCATAATACATAAATCCTTAAAAAGTGCTTGTTAGCTACTGGCCAGTCAAAGCTCTCAGAGAAGCTTTTGAAACAAACAAATCACAGCAGAGTAGGGTATAATTATTTATTATTATTATTATTATTATTATTATTATTATTATTATTATTATTTTCCTGGGATGGCCAAGTTCTTCTCTCCTCCAAAGCCACCACTACAGGTGAAACTCGAAAAATTAGAATATCGTGGAAAGGTTCATTTCTTTCAGTAATTCAACTTAAAAGGTGAAACGAATATATGAGATAGACTCATGACATGCCAAGCGAGATATGTCAAGCCTTTATTTGTTATAATTGTGATGATTATGGCGTACAGCTGATGAGAACCCCCAAGGAAACATTTCAACTTTGGGGTGCTCATCAGCTGCACGCCATAATCATCACAATTATAACAAATAAAGGCTTGGCATATCTCGCTTGGCATGTCATGAGTCTATCTCATATATTAAACTCCAGTAGCTAATGAAAACAATTGCTTACATAAATGGACTTTTCCACAATATTCTGATTTTTCGAGTTTCACCTGTATAAGGCTACCTTAAGAGAAATAAGAATTAATGGCAAATAACTTTTTCACCCTCAAAACATTTTTTGCTCGTGCTATCACAACACAACAGATTAGAGGAACAGATGGAAGATTAGCTCTTAGCAGCAAGGCAGGTTTATCTCATTGTGTCAGGGAGTAGCGCAATTTGTGCAGAAAGCTGCTCAAAACAGAGAGGTCTTATCGGAAGCCTGCAGAATGAGGATCACTTCCAAGTACACGACTTGCGCAAGACAGCTAGTTAATCTTGACAAAAAGAAAGAAAGTGCCAACCTGGCCTTTGAGAGCAGGGGCTCATAACAGGGAAAGAGGGCCAGGTACCCAGAGCCCTAAAATGATTATTAGCCAGCCTGGATACAGCATGCCTAAGGGACAGCAGTCACCCAAATGCAAAGGTCACTTCAACCCAGTGGGAAAACAGGCACCAGTTCTTGACCTTCCACCCTAACAGTGCCTCATAATATTACCAGCTCAGCACAGGGTGTTGTTATAACTACAACACTTTGGCCAATTGCTACTTCAAACTATTGAGGTGTTTATAGAAAACAGTTATTTGCATCGCTAGCCAATAATAATTTCTTAGATTCAGAACTGGAGCATTCCAGTCTTTCTAAATTTCATTTTTAGTAAAACTATTTCAATCTAAGCATCTTTGGGCAATGTAGAAAAAGCACCAGCTGCAACATTACAAATAACGAAGAGTCCTGTGGCACCTTTAAAAACTAGCAAAATTATTATGGCATATAAGCTTTTGTGGGCTGCAGACCACTTCATCAGATGCATTATCCTGAGAGGCATATACAGGGTGAGTCCTTTAAAAAAGGCCCTGTGGATACAGAGTACACATGTTCCACAGGGCCTCTCTTAAAAGACTCACCCTGTATAAGAGAGAAGGAGGAGGAGGAGGAGGAGGAGGAGAGTAGAGGAGTTAACACTGAGGTTTGAGAGAAAAAAAATGCAGGGAAGTGCAGACAGTAATAATTGTGTAATTATCTGTGGCATTCACAAGACAGTTTATCAAAGTTTATTGGCCCCTTGGCATCATCATCCATCATTCATTCTTCCTCATTCTAGGCAACCATTGCCTCATCCACCATGGAGTGCGGTTTACACAAATTTTCACATGGAACAATTCTCTCCCCCCCCCTCACAGTGCCTCAAAAACCTTTCCCAATTCAAACTTTACTCTAGCTTCATGTCTATTTTCATTGAGACAAGGATTTCTCCATGTAAGTAATACACCATTAGTACAATGAAACAGTCACACCCTGTGGGTCTATTGCTAAAAATGAAATTAAGGGAAGGGACAAGGCAAAGTTACAGAACCGCAAAAGTGTCAGAAGCAAGTAAGAAAAGAGCATAAGCAGAAAATGCCAGCAAAGGGGAATGATGAAAGAAGGCAAACACCCACCTGGACCAGAATTATTCCTTACCACTTGGCTTTCATTACTAGTTTACAGTGACATGCTGGAAGAAAAAGGCTTCCAAACAATAATTACGTCTTACCTCAAAGACTGTCTTTGCTGCATATCCTTGCACATCATCTCTGTTAATTACAATCTGGATGACTCTGTACCACACCTCTTCACTGACATAGTCTCCAGCGATTCGAATCAAATTCAAGATGGTGTCAACATACCAGGTGTAGTCCACTGCATATTTCTCAGCTAAAATTGCAACCTTCAACACCTGAAGAAGTAGAAGAAGAGTTTGGATTTGATATTCCGCTTTATCACTACCCTAAGGAGTCTCAAAGTGGCTAACATTCTCCTTTCCCTTCCTCCCCCACAACAAACACTCTGTGAGGTGAGTGGGGCTGAGAGACTTCAGAGAAGTGTGACTAGCCCAAGGTCAACACCAACTTACAAAGTAACTTCATTCAAACAATGAATTTCTACAGCATTTAACACCTATCCATTCAGGGGGGGGGGGGAAATAAAGGAAAACTAAATGCAGCACTGTTCCTACATCTCTCATTTCATCCAGTTAGTAGAAATACCCTCTTTAGTACAGCGGATCCAATATAGATTAATACCTTAGACCAGTGTTTCCCAACCTTGTGCCTCCAGATGTTTTTGGACTACAATTCCCATCATCCCTGACCACTGGTCTTGCTAGCGAGGGATGATGGGAGTTGTAGTCCAAAAACAGCTGGAGGCACAAGGTTGGGAAACACTGCCTTAGACAAATCTAAAAGGGTGATCCAGATACAATATATTTTAGGATCAACTGAAGTAAAAGCAAAGCACATTTTACTGTGATTAGATTGAACATATACAGTTTAATAAACCCAATGCAAGAAATTATGCCATCTACTTTAAACAGCAACCAAAAGAGTGTCACCTGTGGCACCTTAAAATAAATTTATTATGGCTACTCCTCTAAAAGTCAGCACAGAGGTGACCAGCCACTGGAATTAGCATTTGTACATAGTAGTCACATTGAAATTGTCAGATGCTATGTTTAGCTTTGCAAAAGTTGAGGTCATCTTGCAGCTCTAAACTTATAGCAGCACTCAACTGTGAAGACAGCTCAGATTAATTATTATTATTATTATTATTATTATTATTATTATTATTATTATAACTTACAATTTCTTCTCTAATAGAATAATCAGCTGTTTCCAGGTAATTCAGCATTTCAGCTACAATTTGCTGGGCATTGCTTCGGTCACACATGGCATACAGGAGGTCCACCGCTCTTTGCCGCACACTTACATCCCTCTCTGTCTGCAAAGGACATCACAATGATAAAAGATCAACACAAAGGGAGAGATTTGGGGAAACAACAATTAAGACGTGTCCAATTTTTTAAGCAGTCTATCGCAGTGCCCACGCTACAGATACTAGCGCCTGAATCGCACCTAGAATCAGTACCAGGCAGCATTTGTTTCGAAGTCAATAGTCCTAAACAGCATTTATAACAAGAAACAAGATACTTGGCTTCATCACAATTTGGGTCAAAGCCAGGAAAACAATTTTAAGTGGAACTATTATTTATTAAATATTACTAATTAAGAGTCCTGGATCAAGGAAAGGATAATCATGTAATGAATGACACCAAGACATTCCCCCCACCCCACCCCCGGTTGCACCCACACAAGACTCCTCAGTAGGGAGCCAACAAACTATGCAAGAAAAGTAGCAGTAACGCAGAGTTGGGGAGCTTGAGGTCTCCCAAATGCTGGCTGGGTCTCATGGGAGTTTTTAGTTCAGCAACATACGGAAGGCTACATGTTCTCCACCCCTGGGGCAATGGCTAGTGGTAGCTCAATCTAGGGTCCCTCCGGGGTCTCTCACTGGTGCCCACAAAGTCTCTGAGCCCCATTGGTCATGAAGTGCAAGAGAGTGGCTTGTCACATATTTGTCAGAAGGTGGGTGCCGAGATCTAAGGGAAGAAGGTAGAAGTATTGACACTCTACCCTACTTCCTCTTCCAGCTCTATATGCGTTTTATGGTTCAGATGAATTCTACAGGATCCAACTTTTACCCAGATCCCTTGGGAAACCAAAAAAATTGCACGAATGGACACTTTCTTAGTCATGGGGAGGAGCTAATCTGGGGGGGGAGAGGCGACAAGTGAGCAGAGTGGGTGGCATCCACAGCACTTGCTCAAAAATCTAAATGATGCCATGGACCCAAAACAAGGTTGGTGGCCCCTGCTTTATACTTCGACTAGAAAGTATTCAGGACTAGACTGGGGTGCCATTGATGCACCCAATGGCACCATGAACTGCAGGAAGGAACAGGTCAGAAAAGAACAAGGATCCAGATACAGCAGGTAGTGGTGAGAGCCACCAACTACTCCATTGGGTCTCTTCCCTGTGGGACGGTGGTCCCCTCCCAGGTTTGCTGTACATTAATTTTAGTAGCAAGGGCAAGAGGTTAAAGCCAAGTCCAGCTCTAGCTGCATGGCGACAGTCATTCATGGGGCGGGGGAGAAAATCATCCTCCAGTAGAAACTTTAATCAAGGCATCCCCAAACTGCGGCCCTCCAGGTGTTTTGGCCTACAACTCCCATGATCCCTAGCTAACAGGACCAGTGGTCAGGGATGATGGGAATCGTAGTCCAAAACATCTGTAGGGCCAAAGTTTGGGGATGCCTGCTTTAATCCGTTCTCTGTCTTCAGCTAGGTGCTTTGCTCTGGTATCCTCCTCACCTCCAGCTTCCTCAGAGGCATTGTCATTCCCCTCAATTGCCCTCTGTCCTTCTAACCAACACTCCCTTGTTCAACATGTTAAATCCCAGCACAGTGGCACATGATTCAGGCTGCAGTTCAAGCACAGGCCCACTGATGGATGTGAACCCTCTCTTTTAAAGAGCTTCCAAGGAAGAGACCACTCCACATCCTTTTTATTGCATGAAACTCTGGAGAAGTTGCTGTTCTTGGAATGCAAAGCAGCAAGCCCACACAGATACATGGTTTTGTTTTGTTTTTTAAAAAATCAAGTCCAAATTTCAGGTTAATACACAGATCCAATAGTTACCTTCAGTGCATTGATAACTGTTTCTATGTGTGTTTTCACGGCCTCGTGTGAAAACTCAGAGCTGGCAAGCGTGCACATGCTTTCCAGTGCTAGGTATCGAAGATTAGTTTCCCGGTGCTGCAAGAACTGGCCTAACTGATTACAGGCACGGACAAGCAGGTTTGGCTCACTAGGCAGAAGAGAGTGTGTGGAAACGTAAAAAAGAAAAGAAAAGACAGAATTTGGGTAAGGAAAGTGCATCGAGGAAAACATTAATAAGAGTTAGGTACCAAGAGGTACCTTCACTATAGGAGCTTCAAAACTGCAGCTAATACCTGTTGGAGGGTTAGTAGCAGCACAGCTACATATTGCAGGAAGTAATTAAAATTCTATTTTAGGTAATTAAAATTCTATTTTAAAAGCTGGAAGCTTATCAGGAGCTTTGCAGAGTCTGGGATCCTGCCATGTCCTGATAACACAATGGTGGCCACATGTACAGTTCTTATAATAGAGGGAAGGCATAGTGACCTCTTCACATGGCTCCTGAAATGTATAATTGATGCAACGATGTGGGAGGGGCCAACAATACTGTTACTGGAAGAGAGCCATCCTGCATCGAGGGATTTCAGCCTTTGGTTGAAGTAGTAACATCAGCCCGCCTCGCATCGTATGTTACCTACAGCAGCATAGGAAGCAACCTCTCCCCACTAACAGAGGAATAAAGCCAAACTATACGAGTAACGGTCTGCAAGGGGGAATAGGTTGTATAGTGCATACCATAGATTTTTAGCCAAGAATATAAAACACATTCTTGTAGCAGCTTATAAAACAATGTTCTCAGTTGTGCTATTCCAGTGGCAGCAAGGAGGTTTAAGTTATATATATATATATATATATATATATATATATATATATATATATTCAATTTCAAAGATTTATGCGCTCTCAAGTGAAGGAGACTAAAATGAAACATAGCTTTTTTTTAAGGGTGGTTTCCCCCCCCCCCCCATTTTTTAAAAGAGGTAAGACACAGTGTGGTGCATTGCATGTGGAAAGGGAGGAATGCAACGTACACCACTGAATTCATCTTCAGATTGTCTGCTTGTTGTGAAATCCATTGTACACACCTCCCCCAATGTCTGCACTTACAGTCCAAACATCTGCAGGGAGGGGGCCCATGTACATAGAACTGTATGCACAAAGGCTTTCACAGAATCTGGAACCCTCGACTCCCCTGACATCAGAGGAGTTGTGCAGACATCGGGGGACGCATCCAATGTCAGGGATTAGGCTACTTGGTGTACCCCCACTCCTTGTCCCCATGTTGTTCAACACAGGAGCACAGGCAAGCCCAGGTAGGGCTAAAACAGGAGACTGTGGGAGACTTGCGTGTGGAATCAGGTCCTCGTCCATCCTGTGGCAGGGCAGAGGGAGGATAGGAGGATAGTACCAAACACTACCTCCGAAAACTTCTCAAGTCAACCTTCACCTCCTTGGCACCCTCCAGATGCTTTGGGCTATAACTCATATTGGCTGCAGTTGATGGGAGTTGTAGGCCAAAACATCTGGAAGGCATCAGGGAAACAAAGGCCAACTGAAGTCATTTTATCCCAGTAGATCTCCAAAACCGGACAATTTGGATGGAGGATGGGATTACTGGGGTGTGAAGTCTCTCCTTCCACCCCAATGTGCATGTACTACACAATCCACTGTTAGGAAATGCATGGGACATTGACTGGTTCCTGCCAGTATCCTGTTTAGTTGGGCCAAACAACACTCAGTCGTAAGTTTTTAAATGGTCTTAAGGTGAGGAAGGACTTCAGTAGTACATTTAGCAAAGTTACAAACTTACAACACATGGGTAATGCTAAACTCCAGAACAAAAACTACTCCCATAATTGTTTTTCACTCAGGAGCTGCTCAGACATTTGCCAGAATGAGTGTGGAAAAAGTACATATTGTACCCTCTCTCAGAGAACAGAAGAATACAAAATTAGTGTATACTTTCTCAGAAACCACACATTTAGGACAATAGAATTGATGCTCACATCTCAAACTGTTACTGCCAGCCATGCATTATGAATGGCAAACTTACCTATCATGGTGGATAATTAAACTAATTGCCTCAAATAGCACTGCATTCTTCGCATTTGAATGCTGTACTTTCTTGGATTTTGGAGGTTCTTGAGCTTTGTTAAGAATAGTTTCCAGACACTCGGTGAGACGACCTCGTGCTGAAGGATCTTCTGGGAGAAATAGAATGGTTAGGGCAAGATCACCAGGCAATTTTGACAGCCGTTACTATCAAACCATTAAATGCCCATTAGATGGCATTGTTTCTCCAGTTTCAGAAAGCTGCATATGGCACCAGCATTTTTGGTTCTGCAAAGTTAGTTGTTTATCCTTCGATCATTACAGAATCACTGATATGAAAGAGCCAAGTACCGAAAATTAAACCAAAGACCACTAAATGGGTTATTCAGTTATCAAGTTTGATTTGCTTTTGGTGCTGCCAGAACATTTGCTCATGGTTTCAACATAATTAGATAATTAGATTGAAACCATAGTTAGAAATACTGGGAATATTATGCCTGCAGCAGACTTAGCAGTAGGGTTCATTATTTGAAGCACTCAATCTCTCTCTCTCTCTCTCTCTCTCTCTCTCTCTTTCTGCAAACATGTGCTGTTTTAGTGCAAATGGCTTCTCTCCTGTGTAAGCAAAGTGTGAAAGCAGAGCGATTGCAATTACTTTACCTGGGGGTGGGTAGCACTGCAGCAGCCTTAGAAGCTTCACAGATAACCACGGCGCTGGAACAAAGTAATAGGTATAATCCTGGAGATCAGTCGATGCAGACGTCACGATCTGCAAGACAAGAACTGTTATTTTCTTGTGGCGCTTTGTCCGGCTTAATAATAATAAGCCATAGTAAAAAGATGCTGAACCTTTAAAAAATGCAAGACAAGGCCTATGAGGGAAAAGACTGAGTAAGGCAATGCGGAAGGATTGTCAGGGAGCTAAGCAGCCACTAGAGAATAAAGATAGAGGGGGAGGAAATATGCTAGAGATCTGCAAGATCATGAAAACATTGGAAGAAGATAGGAAGTCATAAGAAAGGCCCTGCTGGATTAGACCAAAGCCCCATCTTGTCTAGCATCCTGTTCTCAACCAGATTCCCATGGGAAGCTTGCAAGCAGAACATGAGCCTATCACCAGTAGTTGCTAGTCAGTTACATCATAACAACAACTAGTTCACCTAATAGTAGAACAAAGGAACAATAGATTGGAATTAGCACACAAGTGCCACAATTCATCATTTGTATAAACTTCAACTTCCTATTTCAATAGCAATTTAACAGGAGTGGGGAGGAACCTGGCAGCACAAGAGATATTATCAGTGATTGCCAGTCACTTGTCTGAGGACAGACCAACAACCCAAAGCAGGAAGTGAGAGACTGTAGCTGCAAGCTCTCCATTACTGCTCTGTGTGATCCGCCCTCAGTAAGCAACCCCAACAAATCTCTGTTGCAGGAGACTGGGCTGACTCAGGAAGGCTATTAATTTGTTCTTTTGAATGATGAATGGGCCAGGATGATGGGAGCATTTCCACAAGGGAAGACAACAGGAAATTTGACAGAGGCAGATACAGCTGGGCAGAAGTTCTGGGCGAGGAGGAATTTAGAACGATAACGATTTTAGACCAGACAACAAGACAGATTTTCCCAAACTCAGCTGTATCAAACCAGTGTACAGTGCTTGAATATGCCTTTTGTACTTTCTGCTGAGGGACGGCAGATTCTCAATTACATCATGCTTTTCAAAGGAAGGGCAGATAAAAGACTGTGCTTGAGATCTGCAGGAGGGGCAGGAAGGATAGAAAAAATCTGGACAGAACGCTTTAAAACACTCCATGTTAAATTAGGGGAAATGGGGAAAACAACTGATGTCCACACTGAATATCCATGAGATTGTGGTGGGAAGGAAGAGGAAAGGAAAGAAGCTAACAGTTTGCAAGAGAAAGTGAGGACTGTTTAGATTAACCATAAGCCATAAGACTCTTTTTGCATGGCTTGCCGGACAGAACAATCCCCTCTCCTTTCCCATACGCTGTTCCGGGGCTTCTTGGAACAAGTTTTAATCCAGGGCTGGCCATACCAAGGTAGCCACCTCAGCTGGCAGATGTTGGGTGGAGAGTGGCAGCCAGAAATTAGATGACAACAATGTGTGGGCCGCATGGCCATCCATGCATCCCCTAAGCTGTCCTGCTGTCCTCAGATGTGGTGGTGGATGTTGCCCCATTGCTGGCATTCAATGGCCAGTTCCATTTACTTCTGTGTGCAGATTCTGGGATGGAAGGGTGAGTGAGATCATCATCCAGTCCTTCACCCCAGGCAGCAAAATCTTTGGCTAGCCTGGCTGGGGTTCAAGTTTTCAAAGTATCAAACCAATCATGCCACTAATCTCTAAGTGTCTACTCTCAAGAATCCATCCTGCATTGATTAGGCAGAATGCCTTGCGGAACAAGAGCTTGCTGCTTGCAAACAGGCCTCAGCGGGACCTGGCTCCCTGCAGGAATTAAGTACGATGTGCAGCCGAAAACTGGTCAACTATCATCTTAAGAACTACTGCAATGGCAGCAGCCCTATCTTTGGCTAATGCCATCACAACCAGCAGCAACTCCTTTAAGTGTACAGTTGTGCAGGCATTATTGCTCAATCCAAACTGCGACAAAGGTGCAGGTATATATGCTGGGAAATATTTCTGTACTTATCTGGCCTTTGAAACCTCCAGGTGGCTTTCCTTTTTAATAGATTACTGTTGCAGATAATGTCACTGAGACTGTTCAGTAGTGCACCAATGAATGGAATTGCCAAACTGTACTACCAAAAAAAATGACTACAAGGCCTTGATCACAGATAGCATCATTTTCTTCCTGCTCTGGTAGCTACTGAAGTGGAACCCTGGTCTTCAAAACTTCTTGCAATTAAGGAGTGGCTCTGCCTGCAAAGCCTCAAAATATTATTTACAATTTAATTTCAGCTATACCTATACAAGTGTGTTTATCTGCCATCTCCTGCACAGCTAAGAATTTTTTTAAAAGTTATTGGATCAGCCCAACACAATCACTGTGCATGAGATATTGCACAGCAAATTACATCTCTTTGCCTTCAGCTACACTGCCTGTCAAACTATCAGAACGGCTCTCATACCGACTGCACTCCAGCTTCCCATGAGGCCAAACCAGATGGTTAATCTAATCAGCCAGCTTAATTTAGTTTTAGCCTAGTTTCATTCCAGCACTTGCATCTAACCAATAAATTGCTTACCCTGCTGAGTCTGGAGACAGCCAGAGACACGGAGGTTTTAAATTCATCTGGATTCTTTTGTGCCAGAGTGGTGATCAAACTTGTAGCAGCAGTAACCACACCCTGGAGAAAAACAGGATTACAGCTCCCTGAAATCCGTTCCAATTACTAAGCACATGCATTGTATACCAAGAGCACCATTAAGCTTCATTTATTATGCCACACATACTCCACAGGGCTGTACTTTTTAACCAAAAGAGGACAAATATCCAAGATCACCACGTGGTATAGCCTCCCCACCACCGCAAAATACCCCAGTTCTATTGCCACCCTCCCAGTTTCACTCCCATTGTACTTGCTCCATGAGCCTAGCAGGCATTGTCTTCACTGCTGGAGGGAGTGCGAGCACCTCTATCAAAAAGAGAAATGTGTTGCTCTTCAATAAAGATAGTTAAGGTGGCAAACTGTGAAAGGATGGGCCCATTTTCCAGAGCCAAAGTCCCCAATATCAAGCCCATCCATAGGTCTCTCAGTTTCCGGGGATATTATTAGAGCCAAATTGCCTATTAAGCTGGATGCACAGAATCTCCCACAGTTTGTTCTTTTCCAAGCACCAATAACGCCACAGGGAAACTAGATCACGAGATCAGAGCTAGTCTTTGTACCGTATTGGGGGTGGGGGGTGGGGAAGGAAAAAGGTTTTCCCCCTACAGAAAAAGTAGCAGCTTGGAGTGGGATTTAGACCAGAATGGGAGAAGTTACCTTCCCCCAGCCTGCCATCATGTCATGATCTCAATCTAATTTCCCCCAAAGCTGCAAAGAGAGAAAGGAAAAGAAAAAGGAAAGCAAGCTGTGGGAGATGCTGTTCATGGACTGTCCACATCATGCCTTGTTTGGCCCTTAGGCATCTACTGGCAGCATAAAAGCTTTCTACTCTTCTCCTGCTTCAAAAACGATTCAATCCTTTATTTGGCTCAAAACGGACGAACTGTATTAATGTATTGAGATGTTTTACTAATGTAAATTATATTTAAAAAACTGGGATATGACTTCTGACAAGGTATATTGTGTTTTCCTTAGTATGACCTGATCCATTCCCCCCCCCCACCCCAGTCACCTAGCTACTCTTACCCAGTTATCCCTTATTTCCATTTTAGGATTTACGTGGTATGGTATGGTATGGTATGGTATGGTATGGTATGGTATGGTATGGTTAGGCCTTCCCTCTTCCCTGCATATCTTGTTCCTGTATATCAGGGATTGCCAACCAATTAAAAGTCCATGGGCACATTTGCATTGGGGGGTGTCTTGGGCACCATCTCTTCTGGTCACTTCTCCCCCTTCCTTTGGATTAGCCCCCACTGCTCCCAAAAGGAAAGGAAAGGAAGTGCATGCACAAACACACAATTTGATCTCGGAGGAGAATTCATCGGAACCTTGAAAAGTTCATAGAACTGGAAAAGGGAAGTGGGAAAGTGTGTCGTTCTTCCAGCTTCCTCCTTCAGCTCTAGGTACTTTACCAAGAGAGAAAAAGGTGACCGCCTTCACCACCAAGGCAGCAGTGAGAAGGTGCTCAGAAGCTTCATGGCCACCAGGGAAAAGACCTCAAAGGGGTCACTGCACCCACTAGCGCCATATTGGCAATCCATACTGTATACTATTTATTAGGCTTGGGTGATATTGCAGGAGGGGGCAGGGAGAAAGAGACTCTGAAATGACCAATTAATTTTTTTTTTAAAAAAATACATATCGATTCATGCAACAGTTCTCAGGATTATACCGTTTTCTTTTTTTCCCCAGTAAAATTGTTTTTTAAAAGCAGATGTGTATCTTCCGTAGTCTGCAATAACGGGCTAAAATAAGGCAAACTACAATCTCAGGATCCCAATGTCCTGTTACAAAAGGCTATGCATTCCCTGCCACCTTCTGGAACTGGCCTGTACATGACCTTGCCCTATATTGGGGTAATGCATTCAAATATTAACCAAATCCATTGCAGACTTAAAAAAAAAAAAAAAAACCACCATCAAGAGAGAAAGAAAATAACTCATTCCCTTTTGCAAAGATACAATGCAAACAATTAGGAAAGACCTTTCCTTGGTTGGCCGCTGGTCTGGCACACAGGAAACTGTTTTTTGATTTGTGTTGAAACCCCCAATCAGTCCCTAGATTGTGTGACTGGTGACAAGTCACCCTCGTACCAAGAGTAAAACTAGCTGGTTGTTAACTTCACAGGATCTTGGACAAGCAAGTCTGCAAAGCACTCTGTACATTAGGAGCTCTGTATAAAATGACAATTTCTCCTCAAAGACAAAAGGAAAGCAGTTATGGCACAGATGCAACTTATCTGTGGACTGTAACCTGCATGCATATTACCAGAAACATCACAGAACGCACTGCAGTGTCTTCTCAAAAGCTTGTTCGTTTTACTGGGCAGGATCCTGAATACCTTAAGAATCATTCCTTTCATTCCTTTGCCACGCGGAACCTGGCACATGAGTTTGTGGCAGACCTGGACAGGAATGAGCGGCAAGCCTGGCCAGTATAGGACACTGCCTGAAGCCTCTTCAGCAAACTGCTGTGCCACTTCCTGCCTTTTCCCAGGCGATAACAGGGATGATGTATGCTCATCTGAGCCTGGCTGGGTTCAGAAGGCCAGGCATAATCCTTTCAATCCCTGAACTTCTTTCTGCGAGGGCTCAAAATCCAAGCTTTCAAGAAAGGAAGTTCCGCAGCATCTTTTTCCTAATCCCATAGCAAGCTTGTGGCACTGCTTACCTCCATTAGCAGGAAAAACACAATGGGAGGACTTCCAACGTCATACTAAGATTATTGTTCCAGAATGACCCCTTCTCCCGCCATTCCTCTGTGCACTGTTCTAGGGGTTCTTCCACCCCCCCCCAAGCCACTCCGGAGGGGGCATATGAGGGAGCAGAACAGGGGGAAGTCCTATTGCATAAGCAGAAGTCTTTATGCAGGGCCTCTGCTGAGAGGACACAATAATTGAACCTTGCCCACTGTGTGGACAAAGCCAGGTAACCAGCAAGGCTTGAACTCCCCGCATCCACATCTTCTAATCTCACACCACAGGTATATTTTCATGTCTCCATAAGAAGTAATGGTTCCCCTACTTCCTATGGGGAAGGATATGGATGCTTCCAGAGTGAAAAGAGGAGAGGGGGCTGAAATCCAGTTCCCATGTTACCCACAAGGACTAGCTTCAGGGCCCACCCCCAATATGAGTCTGATGGTTCCTTTGAGACCAAGAAAAAAGAGCTCCCCAGATAGGCCCTCATACTATCTCAACACAACTTATTCAAGTTTGGATTTTTAAAAAGAAGAATTTGGCAAATTCCGAGTTAATGAGAAGAGAACTTTTGAAAGCTCACTCATCTCTAGTCTGGAAGCAACTTGACCCTAAAGCATTAATGTAGTACATCTCACCGTTAGGAGTTGACCAATGACAAACTTGCCAAATATTTGCTTCCATGGTTCTATATAATTAAATTCCAATTCCAGACAATCAAATATTCACACTTTCAAGAGAAAAAGATCTAGTCTTGTCAAGTGAGCTTACCAGATGCTGGTCGTTGAGAAGGTGCACAACTCTGGAGGTCCAGTCTCCCATAGGAACCAGGTCAGGAGAAGTCCTGTATAATCTTAGCAAGCACAGGGCTGCACTCTGCTTCACACTGTCCATGGTGTCTCTGCAACAGAAAACCAAAGCTGGTCAAGGGGTTCTCAAACACCCAAACTTCTTTGGGCGGCAGCTCCTATAAGACAGCAAGACTGGACCATTTCCCTATATACAAGCTCGTACCCATCCACATTCAAAGTTGCACACACTGCAAGCAGTAGCTTGAGCACCAAAAGTACATGGGAGTACTGCCATCGTGTCAGCTCCGAAAAAGGGCCACAGATGCAACAAAGTACACATAGCTTTCCCAGTTCATGAAACTGGCATGCTGTTTCTGTCAGCAGGAACATTTGTATATGTAGGAAACATGGCAAGGTCACTGATTGTGGGAATGTGTTCTTTAATCTATGAGGCTGCATATGTCTATATCACATGAGCCTAATGAATGAGATGCCATATGTAACCTATTTTTGCAGAACAACAGATTATTAAACATCTATATTTTCCAAGGTTAGGCTTTGTATTGCAGGCTATGAATATAATCTCTGCAGATAAATACGTTTTGGCTCTTTCACGCCAAAGAAACATTCATTTGGAAGCATCCAGGTTAAAAAACACCCCACAACACTTGAAAGGGGTGTGTGTGTGTGTGTGTGTGTGTGTGTGTGTGTGTGTGTGTGTGTGAATACAGGAAAAGGGTGCAGGAAATGGATGTTATGCCAGCATTTAAGCAAGCACTCTCACTTTTCATAAGGGCTGATGTCCATGAGGACTGCAGTTGTTTAGCCGTCCAGTTGTTTAAATTTGTATCCACAGAAGAATTCTCAGCCATCATACCATTTTATAAAACAAATTAATATAAAAAGTTGGTTAACACAGATACACATTTCAAATCCACGTGACACCGAAAGCAGTGAGCCTATTAGCAATAAAGCAATACCACACAAAGGCAGGGGGGCCAAACCAAAAGAGCTTTCAGGAACAAATGAGTCTTCTCTCGTTCCAGAGTGGAATAGGATCTCCTATGGATTTCCTTTAGGAGGCTGTTGCTCCACATTCAGTCAGCAAACGTTTAGATACTTGGCTGCATCCCGAGAATCAGTTTAATTGCCTTCTTTCTGTCAAGCCCCTGAAATTCCCACGGAGCACCTACCCAGCTACAAGTATTTTTGGAATTTCTCCAGCAAATGCGTCCGCCATCTCTCTGCTGCCCACATTGGCGATGCAGTGCAGAGCGAGTCCCATGAAAGTGGGGTTGCGGCTGGCCAAGTCGTTCTTGATTGCATTATTGATCAGGCGGATCAGCTCGCTGTTTGAATTCACAAGCACGGAGATGAACAGATAGCCCTGGAATTAAGAGAAGAATTAGTAGTGGGCAGCCGGGGAAACGCTTAGTAGGCAACATCCCTTTATAACAAATGACTCCTGTGCCATTTATGAGGTAGGTCAGGGTTGGCCTAGGCTGCATTCAACTTTGGCCAACCCTCTGGGGACTGCATGCCAGGGGTTGGGGTGGCCCTCCATGCTCTTGCATATGCACCAACAGGGCATGCACATGTACAGGGTCACAGCCCCTGATACTGAATGGGGAGGGAATGCTCTCTCTCTCTCTCCTTGGTCAAATGATCAGCTGACCATGGAAATCTGGGATAGTAGTATTTGCAACCCCAGCAGGGCTCTAGGATGGAGGGAGATGCTTAAACCACTCCACCCACCCCAGCACCAGATATGCTTCCCCACTCCTACTTTTGCTGCTACCACCCAAAAACAATGGGTATTTAGGATGCAGGGGCAGATGAATTTGCTTTGGGAGAAGGATCAAGACCCTGCACTCGGTGCTGGCCACTCTTGATTGTGAATTATTCAGGCTTCTCGAGAATAATGGTTTAAGGACCTTACCTAAAAGCCAGACATGTCACAATGCAGCCAGTTTTCACTCCAAGCACACAAAAAAAGCCAAATGTAAATTAATTCTACAGGTGGGGATCCTGCTTAGATGTATGCATATCAAAACACAGCATTTAAAAGTCATACTGGATGAGATCCAGACAGTTCTGGAAAGAGGAAAATTTATGTGTGCAGGGGGATTTCTCTGTAGTGTACATCTCTAGTGCATAACTAGAGAAATAAGGAAGTCTAGCTGGTTTATTCATCGCTTATAGTTCACCTTAATCAGCCTCTGCTTGATTTTTTTTTAAGAGGGGAAAGGGAGATGGGCCCCTAGCATGCATCTCTCTTTCAAAACAAGATGCTTATAGGACAATCTGGCTACAACTCTGAAACAGCCATTTTTTAAAACCATATACTGTACTGTATTAGAAATATTTTATGTTTGAATACCAAGAGATTCCTATTTTCTAATTTAATAAAAGAAATTATTAATGTTGTCTATTATCCCGATCCATAATAATAATAATTTATACCCCACCTCTGGTTTTAAACATTCTGCATCAACGTCTGCTTGAAAGTTCTGCTGTGCTACACCTAACTGTTACATGCCTAGATGCCAAATGTAAAATACATTTCAAGCACTGACAGCTGCCATTTGTGTCCCTTGTGTGTTTGCGGACTGTAATGCATCCTTGAATTCTGACAATGCCTCTTACTTGCCTAGATGGAGGGCAGAGAGGAGAGTATACGCGTACAGAGACTAGCCCACTGCACAAAGGTGTAATCCACATTAGTAGGTCTACCCACTGTTGCCTCTGGCCCTGCTCAACACCAGCATGTGGCCTTCAGAAGGTTGCCCAGAAGGAAACGTGGCCCTCAGGGTGAAAAATGTTCCCACCCTTGATCCCCAATATTATATGGGAAGTGGAGATTTTTTTAAAAAAAAAAAAATCAACGCTATGCAGGGCTGAGACATGACTTACTATTTGCTTCTCCGTGTATTTGTTCGAACTCAGGAGATTCACAGCCTCCATGTGGCCAAAATCAATATCATGCCCCAGGAGGAAGATGAAAAGCAGCTTGCAGACGTACTTTTTCTTACTGTAGCCATCAAGGGCTTTATCACCTAGTAAGCAATTAAAGACAAAATAAAAAGCCGTAAGCAAAAAATGCTGTATGCCAATGCCTCAAGCTTACTGCATTTTCCATGCCAACTGGCAGAGGTGCCCCAGGGTCTCAGATACGAGTCTCTGGCTTCTCCAGGTAGAGCTGAACCTTTGGCCTTCTAACATACCAAACATGTGCTCTACCACTGAGGTATAGTCCTTCTCCCACTTTTCAAAAGTGGTTATCCATTCAAGGTTTCCCATCCTCAGAAAAGTGCACCAGAACAATCTATTACAGTGCCACCTTTCCTTGTGCCATGCATCAACACATCTCTTCAAATGTAACAGTACAAGTATCATACATGGTGCTGGAGCAGCCAGAAGTAGATATTAGGAGTCTTTGGGGTGACTATTCCTGTGTGTCACCCTGAGCCCCATGGAGATGTCATCACCACACTTTTAAGCTAGGTATTGCAGCACTGTGGAAAAGGAGTATGAAAGCTGAACCGACACCTAAATGAGATGATTAGGCAACAACAGCTGCTGGTGTCTTGTACTCAACTGGTTATGTTTAACAGATCTGGGGGATTTGTGGTTGTCTGCTTAATAGGAAGCACCCAGCAGACTTGAATAAAACAGTCCGGAAAATGCATGTGTGAATCCACCTTCAAAACAGGGGGGAAAGCAGCATGTCCCATTAGGCAACCTGTGAAACACAAGAGCTAAGGGCAGCAACAATGCCAGACACCAGCCATGTAGCTCTCCTTACCTTGGGAATACAGCTTCAGATACAGTGCAAATTTTTAACAAGCAAAACCGTTACGCAAGAACAGGGTCAGAAATTCAGCTGTGGAGAAATGGGGACACGTTTGCCTCTCGGCAATTTTTCTTCTTCACGAAGAGACATACAAGAGATTGTTGGCTGCAGTTGGCTGCATGTACAGAGCATCCTTCTGGTTACATAGCTAATATAACTGGTGAAGTAGTACAGACATGTCGGGGGATGCCTTATGACCAGGATATCTTTGCTTAGTCTATATATATATACACACACACACACACACACATATATATATATATACATATACATCATATACACACACACTACTTTCAAGTCAAAAAATTAGACAGGGTGAAATTGCCTCTACTAATGAAAAATAAAACATTTTTTAAAAGATAGGCATTAGTGGTCCTTGTTTTGGCATCTTGATTGCACAGTAAAAAGGCACTCCACGTACAAAGAAAATCTCACTACACATATCCATGCTTTGGATTAAAGCAGATTTTCCACAAGAACCTCCAGAATTATGAGTTTTGTGACTGAACACAGTGAGTTTCAGAACTGGACGTGAGAGAAAGATAAAGTGGCTAGATAGAGGCAATGTTTCCGGTTGCTTTAAAATCAGTACAAGAGAAACAGGAAGAAAGAGAATGCAAGTCAGCATTTGTCAGACACAATGACTGGGTCAAAGGAGACTTCCTTTTCTTGGAAAGGCTTTTGTTGAACTAGCAATGCTTTTTACTCAACCAAAGCATGACAGAAGTTTATGGATCCAATTTCTCCAAATCTGATGTACCTATTCTGAAGCATAGCCACTTGCAGAAACATACGCATAACAAGTAGTGTTGTGTATGTTCCACAGGGGAATATGTCATATCTCTCTCTCTCTCTCTCTCTATATATATATATATATGTGTAATTGAGAATCTTAGTTGACATTTCAAAGCACCTTGCTTGAACTTTTATGAGCACTTAGAGCTGACAAGAAAGCTGTCAGCGAAGGCATGCATATTATAAATTGTAAACATGATGAAACTTAACCAAACCTATAAAGAAAATTAAGGTTATCTTGTATTTTGATATAGTGCAGTATAAGACCATACCAGGTTAACACATAGTTTACTTTAACATACAATATATAAAGAGGAAGTTTTTCAGTGTGTAATGATGCTTAGCCAATTTGCCTCCATCACATGGAGAGCTACTGCTGGATTGTTGCTGGCATACTCGTGTTGAGCAAGAGACTTAAACAGTCAGGGGTTCAATTATCTCCAGGCATATCTCCTCTGCTGTGAAACGGTACCTCTCAGTTTGAAACTACCAGTTAGGCTCCACTGAAAACACCACCTTACACATTGCCCAGGCTGGCCACCATGAAGTAAAAGGACTTTTCTGATGCAGTTTTGGAATGCCTTCCAGCTGGAGACCTGCGTGGCTCTGTCACCCTCCTAGTATTTAATATGTTTATTTATTAAATTTATTTCCTGCCCCTCCTCCAGGGCAGCAGTGGCAAGTGAAGACCTCACTCTTTTTTTCTGTGCCTTTGGAAGTTGTTGACCTTCCGTCCCCTGTTCTTATGCTCAAATATTTACTTACCAGTTTTGTTTCTACAGCTTACTTATTATATAGAACGTGCATTTTGGAAACTATCTCCAAAGACAAGTTCTGTATCCAAGTCTTCTGTTTAGCATTTTGCATTGAACTAGACTAGGCAAGCACATGAGAGTTACATACCAATGTCACAAAAATTGTTTTCAGATTTCCAAGTCCTGTTCCCAAAAGGTAAAGGTAAAGGACCCCTGACAGTTAAGTCCAGTCACAGACGACTCCGGGGTTGCGGCGCTCATCTCGCTTTACAGGCTGAGGGAGCTGACGTTTGTCCGCAGACAGTTTTTCTGGGTCATGTGGTCAGCATGACTAAGCCACTTCTGGCGCAATGGAACACTGAAACCAGAGCAGTGCACGGAAACACCGTTTACCTTCCCGCCAGAGCGGTACCTATTTATTTACTTGCACTTTTTGGTGTGCTTTCGAACTGCTAGCTTGGCAGGAACTGGGACTGAGCAACGGGAGCTCACCCTGTCATGGGGATTTGAACCGCCGACCTTCTGATCGGCAAGCCCAAGAGGCTCAGTGGTTTAGACCACTGCACCACCCGCGTCCCTGTTCCCAAGCAGGATGTACAAACAAGCATTTCTCATCCAATTAATGAGTTTGCTTTTAGGGATCACAGAAAGGCCTTTTCACTGACCCACTAGCAGACATCCACGAAGCCAGGGGTTTTCAACTCTGACACTAGTTTATTCCCTCCCTCCTCTGATGCCCTCTCACATCTCTGTCTCTTTCGGGCCACTGAGCCTGGGGGCATCCTCTTCCCAAGTCCGAAGGTGGGGGAGGGACCTCTCTTGGGGGGGGAATGGCTCAGAGACCAGGGGCAGTGGCGACGGCTGCCCAGAGGACTCCCAAGAAGGGGAGAGAGGAGAGGAGGCTGGGGGAACACTCCACAAGTGAGGGTGTTTGAAAAGGGGTGAGGGGCTGCTGGCTCTGCAGGCAAGGGGTGACATAACTGGGCTCCTGAGGCTTGGAAAATGTTTCCCCAGAGGGGAGCCACAGAACGAATGTAGTTGGTCAAGGGACTTGTGGACTCAAAAAGGTTGAAAACCTCTGCCTGACTTAGCCAAGCTGGCCTTGTTCTTTACTGACACTGAATAAATTTAGAACTTTTCAGTGCTCAACCTTTGAGCAGTGTCAGAAGAAAGAAGCAAAAGGCTCTACGATGGGAGGTAAAGTGAAGCCTTGAGACATATTCCACATTTAGGGCTAGACATCTAGTCATGATGATGATGATGAAGAAGAAGAAGAAGAGTTTGGATTTGATATCCCGCTTTATCACTACCCGAAGGAGTCTCAAAGTGGCTAACATTCTCCTTTCCCTTCATCCCCCACAGCAAACACTCTGTGAGGTGAGTGGGGCTGAGAGACTTCAAAGAAGTGTGACTAGCCCAAGGTCACCCAGCAGCTGCATGTGGAGGAGCGGAGATGCGAACCCGGTTCCCCAGATTACGAGTCTACCGCTCTTCACCACTACACCAAACTGGCTCCCCCCCCCAAAAAAACCCCAATATCCCTCCCCCATGATGAATTTGATCACTACAGTAACTTTCTCAGGCTCTCAGAATTCAGGGCAGACCGACAGAAATTTGTATTTAAGGCAAAGGAGGTGCAAGGGGAGAGACGCATCTCCATCTGTTGAGAAACTACTACAGATGGAGATACAATGTTTAGCCTATGCAATTATGGCTTTTAAAAACCCAAACAAACATTTGAGAATCAAAATACTGAAGGACCTGACCACCACAAAACACTTCTGCTCTTAAGTTATAAATAACTGTCCGGTGCTCAGTAATACCATTATCCTATAAGAACGGCTTTTAAAAGTTGCACATGAATTCATTTCAAACCAGCATCATTCATGCATGTTAATGTGTGTGAGACAGCTTCTGGAGCAGCAAACCCCCTGGAAGCCAACTACACGCTATATGAAGCAGCATGTAATCTCCCTCCACTGTGTGCATTTTAACATGAAGAGCCACTGTAGGATGCTGCTACAGAAAGCAGGTGGATAGCCAGGTATTTGCTCCTAGCCCTAGCAGGAAAAGGACACGGGGGGGGGGGGAGAGAGGGATTGGCTGAGTGGGTGGGGAAATAGCATGAGAGGAAATGGTTAAGAAGCCTTAGCTCTGTTTGCCTTCTGCTCCTGATTTTATACACATATGTAACACTCTAAGGCTGCATACACAGCATATTCTCTCCCCCACTCCTCCTGAAAACTGTGCTGGGAATTATAGCTCTGTGACGGAAAAACTACAGTTCCCAGGATTCTTTAAAGGGGGGGAAATGTGCTTCAGGTGAATGGTATGCTTTGCAGCCTGGCTTTTGCCTGAATGGGACGCAGTAATGGTGTTGTAAGCAAGGAAGGGAATATGCACTGCCATGGTCAGCTATTGTAGACCACTTCAGATATTAGGCATATACCTTTAAAAAAAACCGTAAACAGTGTTGATGTGACAAGCAAGGGTTTGCGTGCACCTGTATCACAACAAAGCACCAGTCAGAAAACTGGGTGTGGCAGCAATAAAGTCCTGTGAAACAGCCCCTTAGTCAGACAACAAAGTAAGTAAGTTTGGGAAGTGGCTGCTGTATTTTCCAAGTCTTATATTTGTTGTTTACTCACTACTGCTTTAAGGGCATAATTAACATTTTAAAATCAAATATATAAAGGCAACATCTGTGTTTGCATGGCTGAAGTTGCTATATCTAATCCTTCACTTTAGGCAACTCGAGCCCAGTCTTATGGAACTGTTTAATAAAGCTATTTGCAGCAGTGCAGGGCATAGTTTTCAAAGACCTTGTGTTGTTTTGAGTGATCTGCATCAACACAAGGCAAATCACTGATACAAATATACCCAACATCCAGATGATTACAGACACTCTAGTGCAGTGGTGGCCAAACTTGGCCCTCCAGCTGTTTTGGGACTACAATTCCCATCATCCCTGACCACTGGTCCTGTTAGCTAGGGATGGTGGTAGTTGTAGTCCAAAAACAGCTGGAGGGCCAAGTTTGGCGACGACTGCTCTAGTGGGACCAAAGTGCCTCATAAACAAGTACTGAAATGATTAAAATGTTCATTCATGCTATTTGCCATATCCTGTATTAAATGAACACTACTCTCTGTTTTAGAGTATTATGTCAAGTATTACGTCAGCACTTAGGTTTAACCATCTTAGCAGAAACTGGGAAATGAAATAATGAATTTACACGAGTTTTGAAAGCATTCTAAAACGTCTGAAATAGACATCACACTATATAATGGTTCAGCATGACATCTGAACATGGTACTTAATTGAGGCTTTTAATAATGCTTTTACAAGCCATGGTTTAGTGTGATGAGTGAGCCTGGGGCTCACAGGATCCCCCTGCAGTATGGCCGCCCAGAGGATTTTCACTTCTGATTTCCATTAACCACTGTTTATCATGTCACCCGAACCTAAACCATGGCTTGTTTAAAAACACGCCAGCATTGTAACTCATGGTTTGAAGCCAGTTTGTTTTAAACAAGCTAAAGTGAGTCTGCTCAGATTACCTAACTTGCTGTGGTTAAGAAGTAAACTTTGCTTCTGATCTCTACTCCTTGAGGTTTGGTGTCCTAACCAATTTGACAAGTTATCAAAAAGGTCTCTGCTCTCAGCTGATCTCATAAGGCAAGAATCTAGTCCAGAGACTTCCAATGCAATGCCCTCCAGATGTTGTTGGATTCCAACTCCCATCAGCCACAGCTGGCATGATCAGATGTCAGAGCTGATGGGAGCTTAAGCCCACAACATACAGAGGGAACCATATTAGCTGCACTAGATCGAGGTCATCATTCTTGAAATATTTTATGAAGCGGCACCGTTGAGCAGTGCTGACTCCCTTAGAATGTTTACTTACCCAGGACTCGTCTCTCGACATGCAGAACTTCATCTGCTTATGTGTACAGGGAGTTAGGATGACATATTCTAACAAGCTAGCTCTACGTAAACAATCTAAATGACATGATGGAAGAAGGCCAATTAGCTACTAGAAGTGGCAGCCGATTTCCAATATACATTTAATTTGTATGCTGCATATGAATCCCAAAGGACACAGGTTTCCGGTAGTACTGATCAGTACAGCTGTCCATAATTATCCCCGGGTGCACTAGAGTGTATGAGGGTTTTTGCATTCAGCAGGCACGTCTTTCTGTCCATAAACGACAGCTCAAAAGGTTGTGGCCAAAAACTGCCTGTTCAGATCAGACCCTTGTTAATTTCTATATTGGAGCATGGTGGCACAAATTTTGTACCGCCGCTGTTCTACCAATACAGTGCAGACACCCAAGATTTCAAATAATGGCCAACATCTTTGTTCAGCCCAGGCTGCCAGGAAATGGCTTGTTCACTTCTAATGGAGCAGAGATCAGCATTCTTTTATAAGAAGTTGTTGTTGTTCAGTCGTTCAGTCGTGTCCGACTCTTCGTGACCCCATGGACCAGAGCACGCCAGGCATGCCTATCCTTCACTGCCTCTCGCAGTTTGGCCAAACTCATGTTAGTAGCTTCGAGAACACTGTCCAACCATCTCATCTTCTGTCATCCCCTTCTCCTTGTGCCCTCAATCCTTCCCAACATCAGGGTCTTTTCTAGGGAGTCTTCTCTTCTCATGAGGTGGCCAAAGTACTGGAGCCTCAACTTCAGGATCTGTCCTTCTAATGAGCACTCAGGGTTGATTTCTTTAAGAATGGATAGGTTTGATCTTCTTGCAGTCCATGGGACTCTCAAGAGTCTCCTCCAGCACCATAATTCAAAAGCATCAATTCTTCGGCGATCAGCCTTCTTTATGGTCCAGCTCTCACTTCCGTACATTACTACTGGGAAAACCATAGCTTTAACTATACGGACCTTTGTTGGCAAGGTGATGTCTTTGCTTTTTAAGATGCTGTCTAGGTTTGTCATTGCTTTTCTTCCAAGAAGCAGGCGTCTTCTAATTTCGTGACTGCTGTCACCATCTGCAGTGATCATGGAACCTAAGAAAGTGAAATCTCTCACTGCCTCCATTTCTTCCCCTTCTATTTGCCAGGAGGTGATGGGACCAGTGGCCATGATCTTAGTTTTTTTGATGTTGAGCTTCAGACCATATTTTGCGCTCTCCTCTTTCACCCTCATTAAAAGGTTCTTTAATTCCTCCTCACTTTCTGCCATCAAGGTTGTATCATCAGCATATCTGAGGTTGTTTATATTTCTTCCGGCAATCTTAATTCCGGTTTGGGATTCATCCAGTCCAGCCTTTCGCATGATGAATTCTGCATATAAGTTAAATAAGCAGGGTGACAATATACAGCCTTGTCGTACTCCTTTCCCAATTTTGAACCAATCAGTTATTCCATATCCAGTTCTAACTGTAGCTTCTTGTCCCACATAGAGATTTCTCAGGAGACGGATGAGGTGATCAGGCACTCCCATTTCTTTAAGGACTTGCCATAGTTTGCTGTGGTCGACACAGTCAAAAGCTTTTGCGTAGTCAATGAAGCAGAAGTAAATGTTTTTCTGGAACTCTCTAGCTTTCTCCATAATCCAGCGCATGTTTGCAATTTGGTCTCTGGTTCCTCTGCCCCTTCGAAATCCAGCTTGCACTTCTGGGAGTTCTCGGTCCACATACTGCTTAAGCCTGCCTTGTAGAATTTTTAGCAAAACCTTGCTAGCGTGTGAAATGAGCGCAATTGTGCGGTAGTTGGAGCATTCTTTGGCACTGCCCTTCTTTGGGATTGGGATGTAGACTGATCTTCTCCAATCCTCTGGCCACTGCTGAGTTTTCCAAACTTGCTGGCATATTGAGTGTAGCACCTTAACAGCATCATCTTTTAAAATTTTAAATAGTTCGGCTGGAATATCATCACTTCCACTGGCCTTGTTGTTAGCAAGGCTTTCTAAGGCCCATTTGACTTCACTCTCCAGGATGTCTGGCTCAAGGTCAGCAACCACACTACCTGGGGTGTATGAGACCTCCATATCTTTCTGGTATAATTCTTCTGTGTATTCTTGCCACCTCTTCTTGATGTCTTCTGCTTCTGTTAGGTCCTTTCCACTTTTGTCCTTAATTGTGGTAATCTTTGTACGAAATGTTCCTTTCATATCTCCAATTTTCTTGAACAGATCTCTGGTTTTTCCCATTCTGTTGTTTTCCTCTATTTCTTTGCATTGCTTGTTTAAAAAGGCCCTCTTGTCTCTCCTTGCTATTTTTTGGAAATCTGCATTCAATTTCCAGTATCTTTCACTATCTCCCTCACATTTTGCTTGCCTTCTCTCCCCCGCTATTTGTAAGGCCTCATTGGACAGCCACTTTACTTTCTTGCATTTCTTTTTCATTGGGATGGTTTTTGCTGCTGCCTCCTGTATAATGTTACGAGCCTCCATCCACAGTTCTTCAGGCACTCTATCCACCAAATCTAAATCCTTAAACCTGTTCTTCACTTCAACTGTGTATTCATAAGGAATTTGATTTAGATTGTATCTTACTGGCCCAGTGGTTTTTCCTACTTTCTTCAGTTTAAGCTGGAATTTTGCTATAAGAAGCTGATGATCTGAGCCACAGTCAGCTCCAGGTCTTGTTTTTGCTGAGTGTATAGAGCTTCTCCATCTTTGGCTGCAGAGAATATAATCAATCTGATTTCGATGTTGCCCATCTGGTGATGTCCATGTGTAGAGTCGTCTCTTGTGTTGTTGGAAAAGAGTGTTTGTGATGACCAGTTTATTCTCTTGACAGAACTCTATTAGCCTTTGCCCTGCTTCATTTTGAACTCCAAGGCCAAACTTGCCAGTTGTTCCTTTTATCTCTTGACTCCCTACTTTAGCATTCCAATCCCCTATAATGAGAAGAACATCCTTCCTTGGTGTCATTTCTATAAGGTGTTGTAAGTCTTCATAGAATTGGTCAATTTCAGTTTCTTCAGCACTGGTAGTTGGTGCATAAACTTGGATTACTGTGATGTTAAAGGTCTGCCTTGGATTCGTATCGAGATCATTCTATCATTTTTGAGATTGCATCCCAGTACAGCTTTCGCCACTCTTTTGTTAACTATGAGGGCCACTCCATTTCTTTTACGGGATTCCTGCCCACAGTAGTAGATATGATAGTCATCCGAACTGAATTCGCCCATTCCCTTCCATTTCAGTTCACTGATGCCCAGGATGTCAATGTTTATTCTTGCCATCTCATTTTTTACCACATCCAGCTTACCAAGGTTCATGGTAAGAAGGGCAACACCTAATCGAAGGGCAACACCTATAAGAAGGGCAACACCTAATCGAGCAGATAGTAGCATCTGCACCAGGAGACAAACCATTATCGTCTTTTCCAAGCAGTGTTTTTAGGAAATGTTTTCTTATCACAGGACAGTGAAGACACTGCACCACATGGCCTATCTTCTACAAAAAACACACAGCAAGACTGGGTTGTATTACTGCTGTGTCATTTATTACATTGGAGTTTGCTTTTAATAATTGGCATTGCTGGTTTTTTAATGCTTCATTGTGAACCACTTCGGACAGCGTTTAGCTGCAGAAGCAGGTAAAAGTATGTAATTTTTTAAATTTATTTTTAAATGCAAAATACACCTCCAAACTTACTGAAAGAAAATGGTGGGTTGTGTTGGACAGTGTTCAAAAAGCCAGAACACATTTCTAGAAATCACTATGGATAGGAATTTCCCTTGCATTCAATGGACCATAGAACACAGAATATGCTGCAACAACCAGCAGTTAAATGGAAAGTAATACATATTTAGCTCTTTCCTTTCCTTTTTTTTTTTTTTTTTTTTTGGCTTTATGATGAGATCTGAATGTTTTGCTCATTGGGTAGAATAGTAACACAGGAGTGCTTAAACTGGAGGCAAGGTGAGCTCTCAGCAGGAAGTAAGTAATAATCAACTACTTTGGGATTACAAAACAGTTTACCGTATTTAACTCACATGCCAGAGAGCTTCTGACTATTGAGAATCATCACTCTGAACCTTTCTAGTCAAGCCCCATCGTAACTGAGATAAGAGATACCTGCAGGGCCTGCACAGACCTCCAGTAACACAAGCCTATGGAGCATTCATCTGCATATCTCCATGTAAACTGTTAGGAAAGCCTATTACGCTTTCAAGCTAGAGGTACCAAAAAGAAATCCTGTATATTTTAGTTGCCCTAAACTTGCTTGTTTGGTTATTTACAAGGGTATAGTCAACTGCTCAGCACATGGATAACAGCATGTTCTTCAGTAACAAAGCCACAGTTCTGTTTTGAATCCAGTAAGACAATTCCGTGCCTTTATCTTGAACAATATTCATATTTCGGCAACCACCAGAAACTATCTGAGCCACATTTCCTGGTCAAAAATCTGTTTGATCAGAGGTGGTAGCAGGACAGAAGACTAAATTACCCTTGTGGTCCCTTCCAACTTGATAATTCTATATGCCTATGAGTCTGTGAGTCTGCACCCTTGTTCTTCATTTGTTTGTGCTCTTCTATCACTTTATTCATGAAAATAAATTCTTGTTTTGAACAGATAGCATTGCAACAATGTACCAGTTAACTTACCTTTAAACTTTGACCGAATGTTTGCCAATTCTTTGTTTATTCTTTTTATCTCAGCTTCTTTGCTTTTACCTGAAAATACATAGAAAGAACCCAGTTCAGAGTGTAGTATTTTTAAAAGCAGCTTCCTTTTGTGCCTATAATACTACATACATGACTCATTGAAAGACTCATAAATTAAAACCCCAAACATATTCTGCTGAGCAACAAGCACGGAAAGCCATTTTGGGGGGATATAAGTAAGGGAATCCTTTTTTTATGCACACAAATATGTTAGTTCTTGACAAAAGTGATTAAACACAAGATTTCTGAAGAGGCAGGTACAGCAGAGGCAAGGCAGGAGCATGGGCCAACTTTGAAAGAGTAACATCATTGCTACTTGATGACAGAATTGCCAAAGATGACTTAAAGTATTTTTACATCTAAACACTCATTCCAGCTATAATCTAGGGTTAAGAACAGTTTCAGGTTAAGAACGGACCTCCGGAAAGAATTAAGTTCTTAACCCGAGGTACCACTGTAATCTGTTTTGCATTACTTTCTATGGGAAAGCGGGGAACGGATTTCCAAAACCAAGTTACCACTGCACTTATAAAAGCTACAGATGTGACAAGCATCTTCTAAAGAGATGCATACCTTCCTTGTGCGCAAGAGGGCAGAGGACACCTCTTCCAAAATTAGGACTGCTATAGCACTTGGCCATCATCTAAAGCAGTGGTTCCCAATTAGGGAGCTACCATAGATACCGGTACATCAACATTATCAAAAGTAGGGAGCCTATGGCTTGGCTTTTGAAAAACAGGGGGTCCGCAGTAATTGGGAACCACTGATCTAAAGAACAAAGAGTTGTGCCACTCCTTGCCCAAGGTGTGGCACACAATTTTGGACATTACATCCTACCCACTGCATGCCCCCCACAAAGGTTGATTGATCCTGGACTCTCAGGATCAGTATGTGGTAGGGCACCCAGGGTAGCAGGAGGTGACGGGAACTGGGTGCTCCTCCTTGTGCAAATGGAAAGGATTTTCCTGCCAGCACAAAGCCATCACTCAATGCACCTCAACGTCAGCCTCTCTATAAACTATTGTCAGTTCTCTCCTGTGCAATTTAATCAGATAATCAGCTAAGCTTTCTTTAATTGGTTGACAGATGCAATAAATACATAATTCTTAGAATTTGCATAAGAACCAGATGGGAAACATTAAGTCAGGTATTTATGCCATTTACCCTCAGTATATTTAGTCGTTCTGCCCCCCCCGTTCTGCCCCCCCCCATTTCTCCACATTACCATGAAAGGGAAACAAAAATGCTATGCCACTAAATATCCTCCCCCTTCCCTACCGTCCTTCAAACCCTGAATACAGGGTTAACCCTGATTAACAGAAGGCTTCCTTTGGAAAGTCATTTAGATAGATAGGAACATCCAGCAACCCTCTTTCTACAATGTTGCCAGGATCAGCCAAGTTAGATATACAACTAAGAGGCATCATTGTATTCACTTTCACAAAATTGTGGCGAGGGGGCAGGAAACCAAAACACTCAAGTCCTTGTAAGCCACAGCAAATTCCCCAAAATGCAGTTCCAACTTTTAAAGTATCTGAAGATGCAAATAAAGCCAGGGCGTCTCTGGCTTTGTGTGTTCATAGTGAGATTCATCACATGAAGGCATCATGTTCACTATTAATTTCTAAGTCATCCAAATCTCCAAGAATCGGTCAGGAATGGGCAGAAGTAGATCTGCAGGTGATCTGAGGAACTTTGGTAAACAATTGGGAGGTAGAAGGAGAAAGGAGAGAGAGAAGATTTTTGTCTGGAAAGACTGTGAGCTCCCTTCAGTTCTGGTATTCAAAACAAATTCCAAGGCCCAAAATCTTTAGCTCTACAGGTATGTCTTTTGCAGGGGCTCAAATCAGAGGATCTTAACTAAAATAAAAATATAAAATAAATATAAAATCAGTGGATCCTGAAACATAGAGGCTGCCCACCTTAGGGTTTTCCATAATATATGTGGAGGGGGGGAGAGAATATATTTGGAAAAATATGGGAAATATATTTGGCACATCCACAAACCTTGGGGTCCTCTCTTATGGCTACCTAAGAAATATCACTCACAAGTCTAAATATTGGCAGAAGAGGAAATGGTGAAGCAGGGATGAGGGGCCAAACAGTTGCATCCCGTCCCTGAGAATCACCTTCATGGGAAAGGTTTTGCAAGGAGGTTTCTTCCCACCCACTTTAAAGTCCTTTTGGCAATGCTTCATAGCACAAACCAGTCACTGCATGCACACACAAAGAAACACAAAACAGCAAAAAAACAACAACAGGTCCTTCCAAGCAAGTCTGGCTCTTGCAGCTATTAAACACAGCACTTCCTCCAATTCCAATTCACGCAGTACACAAGTGATAACCCCAACTTTCTTATTTATTCAAGCCTACTTCGTTAATTTTAGAAATAACATTCTCCGAAGTCTGATCGACAAGTCATTCCCTCACGCCTTTGTGGTTTATTTTGCCTTATTTGTTCTCAGCAGCAGAGGATTATCTTTGTGATGTGCTCCCTGCAGATTACTGCACCACAGAGCTTCCTCTTGTTTTTGTTACAGATGGCCAATCCCTTTTTAACAACAAGCTAATAAGTGTGGAGAAATTCATGACAGCTCAGTTCAGCCAAAATTCAGTGTTCAAGCCTAAATCAGCCAGGCTGCGGGACAAACAAACAAAAAAAAGCTACCAGGTTTACAGTGGAGCTATACTTCCCTCTCTCCTTTTTTTAAAAATGCACTTGGCCTTGGAGGGTTCTCTTTTTTGCACAATTAACTTCAAATGATATGTTCAACCAAGCCTTGGAGGGGGAAAGCTATTTTTAAGACCACAGGCCCCTGGGAAGGCAAAAGCTGTTCACAGAGCTGGCCGCTGGTACTGTTCTGGGTCACTTAGTGGCCCAGAACACAACTGAAAAATCAGTGTGATATACAAGCCCACCTTTCCAGATTGTCCACAAACACCACAACACACACGCACAGTTCCCATCAATGTCACTTGTTTATAGTGAAGTGTGTCTGTTGGCATATGAAAACTCCAGTGTTTCGTGTGAGTACCATGCCAGACGTTCTTGCTGTTTATTCATCATTCTAGTGGTGAGTCTGATAGAATGCATGATAGGGAGGCTACATTTGGGCAACGGGGGGCGGGAGGGGTTTCCCTATTTCAGTATTATCAAGCAGAGGGAAATATGGGTCATTGTGGAAGGTGGAATTTCAGTGGTTTGTGCCTTGTTCCCTTCTCCAGCCCCTTTCCCAAGAGCAGATTCCACTGGGCTCTCCCACTGGGCTCCCCTAGACTGGTGGTTCTGTTACTGAATTCCAGGTTGGTCCATATTAAGATCTCACTCATCCATGACTTGGGGATGAGGGAACTGGCCTGGCGTCCATTACTGAGATCTGAGTGGGTAAACTGGGCAGAGTTGATTCCGGCCTCCACTCCACAGGGCTGTCTCAACTGGTCACTGGCCCAACACACAGAGCAGGACGTAACATGGATTTGGTCTTTGCCTCAGATAAGGGGTGTGGTCTGAATACAGCGGGGTTGTGTAAACCAATTGTCATGATCAGACCACTTCCTAGGGAGGTTTGGGAAGAAAACTCTGCAGGGATGCCGGGTGGGGGGGGGGGACTATTTGGTTGGCTTACTGCTGGAGACTTGGAATCCAGAAAATTCCTAAATGCTCAGAGGTTTATTCAGAAGATAAGAGCAGGGACGGTTGCTCAAGAGAGGATGCCGAAAACTCCTATTTGTAACAGGGTTTCCCAGATGGATTAACAGTATTTTATTCCTCTTTGGGGGGAAACGCTTTTATTTGCAATATTTTATTGCTATGTTACCTAGTAATACTATTATTATTATTATTATTATTATTATTATTATTATTATTATTATTCCCCAGCCATCTGGTTGTGTTTCCCCAGCCACTCTGTGGTCAATAAGTATATAATATAAATAAAATGTTGTATTGTTTTAATATGCTGAATGCCACTTTAGTGTTTTCCTCTAACTGAAAATTAAATAGCAGAAATGAAAAATATAAATATAACAAACCAGTTATAACATGGCAAAAGCCACAAAAAGCTGCAGCTTGTGCTAGTCATAAAGCACTGCAAAACTGTTTAGTGATTCCCCATCCAGAACTGAGAGACAACAACAAATCTACCAGAGTTCAGGCCAAGTCTAGCAAGAGGGTTAAAAAAAAGCTAAGTCAATCCACTTCAGGAGATCAACCTAACAAGAAGAGAGTGCTGACTAAATGGCTTCCCCAGTACAAATATTTAGTTTTGCTGCCCTTCGTACCAGGTCAAGGGTGGCATCCGATCAAACAAGATCAAAGAAAAACCATGATGCATTTAGAGCTAGAATTAGCTCACTATCGGAGGGTATTTAGTTAAAATGTTCAAAAATTCTACCGAATAGCATGGTTGCATCACTCCTACAAAGTGCTCTGCTCTCCAATACTGGATAAAGAAAACCCAGTTCTGTACAAGTTTATGATATTATGTATGTTCTCTATTCTTACCAAGTACCATTTATCCTTTTTACCATATTTGTATGCTGGAGGGAGTGCGAGCACCTCTATAAAAAAGAGAAATGTATGAAGTGTTTTGTCCTTCCATCATGTCACTATAGCTATTTTTGTTACACACCATACGTTTTCACCTAGCACCTATGGTGAGTCTCCCTGGGGAGAGCATTCCACAAACAGGGAGCCACCACAGAAAAGGCCCATTCTTATGTTGTCACCCTCCAGACCTCTCACAAAGAGACAAATGAAGAAGGGTCTCAAATGATGATCACAGGTTCCAGGTTGGTTCATATGGGGTGAGGCAGTTCTTAAGGTATTGTGGTCCTGAGCTGTTTGACAACGGAAGTTAGGCTGTCCCTGTCACGCAGCTGGGCCACCAGCCAAAGCTGATGGAAGGCACTCTGCACCACTGAGGCCACCTGAAGCTCAAGCAGGGATCACCCACTAACAGCACCTCAGTCTTATCTATATTGAATTTCAGTTTGTTGGCTCTCATTCAGTCCATTACAGAGGCAGTCCAGCACATCCACTGCCACACCAGCACATATAAAGGAGAAGTAGAGCTGTGTGTCATCAGTAAATTGCTGACAATGTACTCCAAAATTACAGATAACCCCACTCAGCAGCTTCATGTAGATGTTAAACAGCATAGGGGATAAAATCTAACCATGAGGAACCCCACATTGAAGGTTCCATGGGGGCAGAATAGCACTCCCAAAGCATTACCCTGCGGAAAAAATCATACAAGCAGGACCAGAATCACCATAAAGGATTTGGTGCTCCAGAAGGATACCATGGTGGAACGCCGCTGAGAGGTCAAGGGGAATGAACAGAGGGACATTTCCCCTCTGTCTCTCCCAACAGACATCATCATACAGGGCTACAAAAGCAGTTTCTGTGCCAAAACTGGGCCTAAACCCCAACTGAAAGAGACCTACAAAATCAGGTTCCTCCAAGAGCGCCTGGATCTAGTCCACCTGCTCAAGAACCTTGCTCCAAAAGGGGAAACTGGCCATTGACCAGTAATTCCTTAAATTTTCTGAATCCAGGGAGGGTTTCTTGAGGAATGGTTTTACCACGGCCTCCTTCAAGCAGCCAAGGACTACCCTTTCCTGCAGGGAGGCTAATCACCTCCCTGACCCAACCAGCTGTCCCCTCTCTGGTAGTTTTTATGAGCCAAGAGGGGCAAGGGTCCAGAACGCAAGTCGTCATCCAGACAGATCCAAGCACCTTGTTCACATCTTCGAGCCTTACCAACTAAAACTCATCCAACGCAACAGGACTAGGCAGTGCTCTAAACACCCCTTGAGATTCATTTGCTGTAATAATGGAATCAAGATCCTGGTGGATGCAAGCAATTTTATTCTCAAAACACTTTGCAAACAAGTCACAGTGAGCTACCATCAGTTCTGCCACCTCCTTCAGGCCAGACTGTAAGAGGCCCCACACTACCCAGAAAAGCTGCACCACATGGCACAATGAGGATGCAATGAAGGAAGCAAAGTATGCCTTCTTTGCTGCCTCCACTGCCTCTAGAAGGCTCAATGATGATCCCTCAGTAATGTTTGATTGCATTTGAACAGAGCTTTCTTCCACTCACATTTGAACCACCTCCCAGCTTGTTTCCTCGCCCTAAGCTCTGGAATATACCAGGAAGCCAAGGAGGCTCCACAAAATGGAAGAGGGAGCTCAGGAGCATTGTGTCAACAGCCATTCCCACGTTCCAGAGGTCGGCCAGAGCTTAGACAGGAACACCAGTCAGATCAGCTGTCTGGAAACCCATTGACTCCATCAACCTTTGAGAGTGGACTATCCTAATAGGTCTCCTGCCTCTGCGGAGAGGAAAAGGTGCTGAAAGCCAAAATCTCAACAGGACGTGATCCAACCATGACAAGGGACGAGTGTCAATATCCCCTACTTTCATATTACCCTCTTCCTACCCAGTTACGGATACAAAGTCCTGTTTGTGGCCTGCCACATGCGTTGGGCCAGTGACTTGTTGGGACAGCCCCATGGTCATCATGGCAGCCATGAAGTCCTGAGCCACCCCAGAGCCAGTCGTCTTCAGCATGGATGTTGAAGTCCCCCAAAACCAGCTGTCTGTGAGTCCTGATTGCTCAATAGTGATAAACTGGTGCATAATCTATGTTTTCCATATATCCAAAACGCCTCATTTACTGAGCTACCCATTTTAGCCACAAACTTACTTTATTAAAATTGCTTTTTAATGGAGCAAGGCAGGGAAAAAAACACTGAAACCAATCATTAACTGTTGTTGCTTTGGCTGCCTCAAAGAGAATATAATTTGGGAGTAGAGCGGTAGAGGAGAGGAAGATACCTTTCTGGAGCAACATCCATGTTTAAGGTAATACAGTGGTACCTCTGGTTAAGTACTTAATTTGTTCCGGAGGTCCGTTCTTAACCTGAAGTGTACTTAACCTGAAGCACCACTTTAGCTAATGGGACCTCCTGCTGCCGCTGCGCCACCAGAGCACAATTTCTGTTCTTAGCGGAGTTTTTAACCTGAAGCGTACTTAACCCGAGGTACCACTGTACTACTTGACAAAACACAATTACTTAAACATATTACATAGCTGCCAGTCAAATAAAAATCTTTCAGTTGTATGTAAACACAAAGTTTGATTTAATTACCATTTCTAAGGTGGCCTATTTAATAAGGATGTAGATGCAAGATCAGAAATAAGCAAAGTAGCTGATGTAGAACAAAATACCGGTACTTGACAGTCTACAACCACATACATTTCCCTCCATAAGGATTTGGCAACTCAATAGTGCAAATACAATCAACTGCAAAAGGCTGCAAAAGGGCAAGGGAATCAAGCCTTCACATAGTTAGATAATGACCATTTTCAATAGCAGCCAATGACTTATAACACCCTTTTTACTGTAAAAAGAGAGGAAGAGTTCATCACATTGCTTTTCAACTTGAATACATTACATCTGGGATCCAGAGAGTTTCTCGCTTGACCAAAAGCCACCCCTCCATTTCTGCCAGTTCTCCCTTGTCCATAATCTCAGGAGCTGCTTTTCAAGGAGACACAACTACCGGTAAATGCAGTACAAAGATAGGGCAAAATACCCCACTGCAGAACTCTGTTAACACATCACTGGATCCCCTCCCTTTAAAGTTTTTGACTTAACTACAGGATTCCATTTATACCTCACTCCTCCAAAACTTGAGGCAACATAGAAATTTCATATTTAAAAAAAAATACACACACACACACAAAACAACTGCAATGAAGATAGCAGCAATGTACTATTTCAGAAGCAATCCAGCATTTGATAGCACAACACTATATATATAGTCAGAGTTCAACGGGACTTACTTTCAGGAAATTGGGAATAGAAACACCACCTACATTCCACTTAAATCAAGAAGAGGCTTATTTGGACAGACTACACCCATTCAAAGTATCCCAATTCCTCAGGAGCAGATTTAAAGTGATAGGCTTTACATTGCTCCCCCCCCCAAAAAAAAAATCTATAAAGAGATGTGCACTGAAGTACCTCCTTAGGAGTAAGAAAAAGGCCCTCCCTCCTCCTTTCATCTTTTGCCATGTATACCTTTAAATCAAGATGGAAGAGGAAAACTTAAAAACTATTTTGTACTAATCTTATACCAACCTCCCGACTCCCGGCAGCCACATCTTTCATCGAAGGATAGCATTTCTGCCTTTTGTATTTTCTAACAATTTGCTGGACAACTAAGAATGTGATTAGGAGACTACCACTTGCTTGCCACCATCACTCTACCACCAACTTTTTAATTCAATTTTTAACATAGTGACATTGAACAATACTTATGTTCTGGCAGGCTTTGTTTGCTTTAGCATAACCAATCAGCACTTTGGGGAGCTCCTTCTCCAGCAAGGAAGTTGATAACGCTCAAGGAGACAATTTACCAAAGCTTGCAGTAAGGAATTGTACAAAATTGACATGGCTACCTGAGAGGAATAAGTCATATTCACTGCATTATTGTCCTGTACAACATACAGAAATACAGGGCCTTGGATTGGACCAAGTGTTTTGTTTTTATGACATCAGCACTGATGATGGCTCCACTTGGAACTTTGCAGCACTATGCCTTGAAGAGTTCGCAATGGGTTCATCTGATTTCGATCTCCAGACATGGTCATTTCCAAGTAGAGCCACTGCAAGAATCAAATAAAGTACAGAAAAGGAGAAGGGAAGTATGCACAGAGAGCCCAAGTATAAAAAGGTAAAGGTAAAGGGACCCCTGACCATTAGGTCCAGTCGTGTCTGACTCTGGGGTTGCGGCGCTCATCTCGCTTTATTGGCTGAGAGCCAATATGGCCAGCATGACAAAGCCGCTTCTGGCGAACCAGAGCAGCGCACGGAAACGCCGTTTACCTTCCCGCCGGAGCGGTACCTATTTATCTACTTGCACTTTGACGTGCTTTCGAACTGCTAGGTGGGCAGGAGCTGGGACCGAGCAACGGGAGCTCACCCCGTCGCAGGAATTCGAACCACCGACCTTCTGATCAGCAAGCCCTAGGCTCTGTGGTTTAACCCACAGCGCCACCTGGGTCCTGAGCCCAAGTATACGTACATACAAATTCAGAAACACTGTGGGCAAAGCAAGAACAGGCAGAAATCAGAGTGTCAAACATACATTTTACAACTTCAGCCGATTTGCCAACTGTGCTCTGATTTGGAGAGGCTGGACCTGGGCCCAGACATCTGTGCCCTTTGGTGCAGATTACCAAGATGCAATCTGCGTAGGGCTACTTAAGGCCAACCTGGAAAAACTCAACTGGCCCAGAATGCAACTACTAGAGTTCTTGTAGGGAGTGGGAGATCAGTGCATATTATTCTAATCCTTTATCAATTTGCACCAATTACTCACAAAAGCTGGATTGGACCTGCCAATACATTATGGGAGCACAGAGAAGTCTCTAGGGGAAGACATCATTCGCAGTGGTGCCTAGTGAGTGCTGCAACTTCAGGTACTACAGTGTTTGGGGGGAAAGCTGGATTCTGAATAAGGTTTCTTTGGAATATTCCCGGACTTCCTACTGAGAGCAACTGCTGCCCCACTCTGTACGAGCACCATTAACTGAAAGGCAAAGTAATGCCCTCAAGTTTTAACAAAAATGTTACTTCACCTACCCTTTTAGGGATATTCAGAGGCCCAAGACAGGTGTAAAATTATTAGTTCCCAATAGTTTTATAGCACCCAAAGCTGGAAACACAGGTGCTTCCTATAGTATCCATAAGCTATAAATCTGCCTTCAGCTCCTCCTCTAACCATCACTTGTACCCTATGATAGATGTCTATAAGCAATAGTTATCCTGGTACGTCAGGTAAAAAGGCAGGAAGATAATTCAGAATTCGCCACAGACATAGCAGAGCCTCAGATGTTACAAACAAGCATTGCCAGCCTTCTCTGCAGTCAGCTGGAAGTGCTTAATTATGGTGTGCAGAAGGTGCCCACAGTGACAGAGAAGTGTGTATGGAACAATGTGGAATTAATTGTGTGTCTTGATCAACAGGGGATATCATTTCAGGACGTCAGCCACCAAATCCTTGATTATATAAACACCTCACTGAGTACATGGAGTGGTTTGTTTTCCCCTTGCAAAACTCATCCGTGTTGCTGAAATGAGCTGAACTGAAAGTCAAAGCAACACAAGAAAAAGCCGTTTTCTGTTTAAGACACACATTTTCCCCCCTCTTTTATATTATGCCCATCACCACATTGGACTGCAGCATTAATCGCAACGTATTACACATTTTTAATATCATCAATAACATCTAGATTTAATAGAGATATTTTACTTAGCATATTGGTTCTATATTCCACAAAGGCATGAAGCAAGAGCTCGGAACATGCTGCTTACATGCACATCAATTACAAGCATCCTTTCCAGAGGAAAAGACTCTGTGGATAAAAAGGCCTTGACCTAGCATTGAGAAGACCATCAAGATAGCACCAGGTGAATCCCTCTGGGGAGGCAGATATAAAGCCAGGGCACCACTACCAAGAATGTCCTCCCCTGTAGCAGTTACCCTCCACACTGCCATTTAGAAGGGATGCTTGGAGCAGGGCCTCAGGAACTTCAGGAATGAGTAGATTACATATAGCTACTGAAGTTGGCCAGCAGGAACAGAAATGAAGAACCAGGTTCATCAGTAGGATAAAGGTCTGTTCAGATTATTTAAAAATAAAAGCCCACAAAAATTTGGCCTCTCCCAGTTTTTAATCACTGCAGGTTATTATTTTTACTGCTTCCCATCACATAGGCGCAGTGTGATTTTTGTTGTGATCTAAAGGATATTTTAAATCAATACAGAAGATGGGAGACACAACCAATTTGACAATTTCCCTCCCCAGGCATTAAGTAGCTGAAATGTGCATTTTAAATGTTCTGCTTAAAGGATTGGGTTACTATAAACCTCTAAGCTTTTGTTTTTATATGCTGGGGGCATGAAGGAATCTTACAGTTGAGCTAATCATATTGGATTCATGTCCTGCTGCTACAATTTGACAGGCAGTGGTGAGTCAGACCATCAGATCTGCATAAAGTCAAAATTTAATGCCGATCCAGTGGTCTGACTCAACACTGCCTCTTCCCCTCTGCCTGTCAAAATACAGAACACAGGACATGGATCCCAGAAGATGAGCTTTACTATAGGATTATGAAACATTTCTTCAAGTAATCCCCCTCAGGGAAAAAACAACTACTATACATGAAGAATTCATGTTGGCAACATAAGCATTTTGATAATTTTATTCCAATAGCTCAATATATTTACACTTAGTATGCAGGATGAGAGACAGCTTTCTCAACACATACACACAAAATACACAAGGAAGTTTCACAAAAGTCCTACTATGTTGGTTACATCTGCAGGTCAAGAGGAATTTCTTCCAAATAGATATAACAAGAACTGCACTGACAAATGAAAATGCAGCTAAGCTGTGTATCAGGCTGGGCATTTGGGCAATAGCTCTCAATTGTACTCTAGCACTAGAGCATAACCAACATCAATATGCTCAGCGACTGAAAGGTCACTTTTGAACAGTGGTTTCCCACAGCAACGTTAGTATTTTAATTTTCTGCAGGTGATGGGTATGTTGATTCAGTGTGCCTAATACCCACAGTCAAATGGAAGCTGTGGCAAACTCTGTTACAGCAACAACTAATATAAGTGGAATACAAGGATAATTTTTTTTTAAATCTTGTGAACTGCCCTAATAATAATAAATCAACTAGTAGTACATAGCCAGGCATCATTATGTGACACTCCTGTGCTACAAGTACTACTACTTTGAGATACCGGTACTTCATGTTGTACATCCTGATTTGGCCTTAGGTTAATGGAGGAGCTGCCTTCTCTTGAAGCACCCTAGGAATCAAATCACCCCTTTTCGTCCAGGTTACTAAAAGATACCTCTACGGTACCTGGAGCCAGGTAACTTCTTTCTAGCAACAATATTACTTATACACAGATTTGTGCAGCATCAGTAATCTCTGACAGGAAACATACAGAATTTACTCCTCAAAGTTGGAAATATCTGTGGAGTGTGTGCTGGCATACCTACACAAGGCCATTAGTATTCTTGAAACTGTTCTTAAGATTAACACTGGCCAGTTCACCAGTTTAGACAGGCCTCTCCAGCTTTGCACTTAAGTATCTCCTGAAGACAGTGGCCACACTGCCAAAAGAAGATTAGGACGCAGCAGGGAATTTGCAAAAACCTCAGATGACTGCAGGCTTATCTAGACACAGAAACTGTACCAATTTAACTAACTTGCCTTCTAAAGGCATGCAATTCAGCCTGTGCCATTCCAACTGTTATTGTTTTGGAATTAAAACAGTCATTTAGGCAACAAATGTGTTGGAGAGCAGGCCAACTCAGCTACATTTGGTTATTCTAAAATGGATCACATTTCAGTAGGCCAGTGAAAGCTATTCAGTACACATTTTCAGCACGTACATATTGTAAGTGATTTAAAAAGCAAGAGATTCTAGCATGTGATGCTAGTGGCCATTTTTAGGGAGATGGTTTTTTTAAAAACCCACGTTTTTGACAAGAGCTGGAACTAGAGAAGCCAAAGCAATTTTACTGTACCTGCTTTGTGCTTTCCTGCACACAAGACACTACTAACAGGCATATTCATAATACTAGAGTAAGTTTCCTGGTTCATACATAGACTTCCCAGAGGGGAAAAAAATACTTCCTTCGCTACACCAGCTGCCTTTTTTTGCTTCCAATACTCATGTTTACCTCCATCCTACTGGTCACAGTGCATTTTTTTCCTCGCCTCTCATACTTTCTACCCACCTAAATTAGGAACCATTTGCACCTTTCCTTAGGACCCATTTTTCAGGATATGAACTGGCACATAACCTGGCTCTCTACACCTTTTATAAAGGCAGCCAACCGGCGAGACTGATTCAGCCCAGCCCAGATTTCCAAATCAAAATATACAGGATTAGCACCACCATAGCTCTAAGGCTATTTCAGAGACAACAACTAGGGATTTCCGTGAGCGTACGAGCCAGCCAGCCAGATCATTTTAAGGGAGAAGGGGATCCAAGATATTGACCCCCACAATTCCTCCCCCCCCCCATCCTGAACAGCCACGCTATCACATGCAAACAAGCCCCTTCCTTCCCTCTCTTCTGCAAAGGATCCAAATGCAACCCTGTCTGACAGGCATGCCCTTATCTCCCCCCACCCCTCCACACACACACGTCCACAAGCCTTGTAAACAGGGCCCCTCCTTTCTGGACGAATCCGAGTTCACGCCGCCCCAGCCCTACGGAGAAGGAACGCCGCTTCCCTCCCCCTCCCCCCCCCCGCGCCTTCCGCAATACTGAGCCGAGGAGCCCTTTCCTAGGAAAAGGAACCGCAAGTCACTGCAAGACTCGGGCGAGCCGGAGAGTCCCCCGGGAGCCCCGCCCGACAGAGGCAGCCCCGGCCCCCCCAGATACCTCCCCACCCTCCGCTTCTCCCCATAGCTAACGGCCCCTGCCCAAGTGACCTCCCTTTCCTCTCTCCACTACTAGCGCAACGGGGGACCCCCCCCCCAGTTCTTCCTCGTCCGGGGCTGCCGCGCTTACAGTTCCTGATGTCGGAGATGAAGACTGCCAGCCCGCGCATCCCGTCCCCCTTCGACACAGCCGGCATCTTGGCGACAAAGCGAAGGCTCCCGCGGCCGCTGCTCCTCCGGGCGCTGAAGCTGCTGCTGCTGCCACCGCCGCTACTCGCTCTAAGGACCTTTAGCCTCTGAAGCCGCCTCTCCGCCCACGCCGCCGCCGCAGCTCCTGAGCGCAAGCGCAGCGCTTCGGCTCCGTCGCCTCCCAGCCCAGCCCGACGGCTGCCAGACGGGGCCTCGAAGCGCCACCTCGTGTGCGGAGGAGAGTATGGGCGGCCGGGGGCCGCGGGGCTGGCTCAGCGCAGCCTCAGGCAGAAAGGGCGCCCCGTGGAAATCCAGGGAGAGGGGGGGGTTCCCCAAAATTAGCTTGCGTAGGATGGAGAGATGCCGTACGTAGGCGTTGGCTCTCGGGTTACTGACGCGGGCGCAATCTCACGCCTGTCTACTCAAAAGTCAGACCCACAATTTTTTAAAAAAGCAAAGGCATGTTCAAGTATTTCTACTCAGAAGTAAGTCTTACTGAGTTCAATGGGACTTTCTCCCAGGAAAGTGAGAGAAGGGCCGCCTTACAGTGCAATCCTATATATGCCTACTCCGAAGTAAGGCCACTGAGTTCAACAGGCTTATAATACACCCACGTAAGAGATGCACCAGGCAGGAGAAAGATAAGCTCTTAGCTTTTTTACTGGAATTCAGCAGACGAACTGTCAAACCCACATCTGAAATTGCCCTTAGATATCTTGGGGTCAATGGGCAAATATTCTGAGCATTTGGGAATAGTGTGTGAGTCATTGCACAACAGAGGGAAGGCTGAGTCTTAGCAATAAGAGAAGTGTTTTGTTTTAATTAATGCATAACTAAAACAAAATTAGTCACTTTCATTTTAGTATTGCATTGACCAAAACTATTTTAAAAAAAATAAATTTATTTATACTTTTCAGATATATACATTTCACTGTACAGTCACAATCAGTGCTGCCCATCTACAAATATTATTGAAAAGCATTGAAAGTACTCAATTATCTGAGGTTCTGCCCCGCCCAGCAGAAACTTGTCCCCCACAATTTATTTCCTACATTGCTATGAGACTGAAAAGAAAAACTAGAATGAATGCTAATTGCAAACACAATAGATAGACCCTGTGGTATACACAGGTAACTCTGCCATAGGGCTTCATTTGATGGTGATGCCACTTACTAGGAATACCCAAAGTGTTAGGGTAGGGCCACTGTAAACAGGGCCGTCTTTAGCATATGCGCTGCCGGGGTGCAAATATCCACCCAGTGCCCCCAATTTGGGGGGGGGCAGGTCAAAGTTGTTGAGGTTTTAAGGAGGGGAACAGCGAAAACCGCTAACAAGAAAAAATAAAAAGCGGCAGTGATAGCTCCGTCTTCAGTTTTTGCGATCATGCGAAAATGAAATATAACACTAAGGGGCGCCGCCAGATACATTGATTCTGCAAATCTTTCGCAAAAGAGAACGGAAATGACCCAGTGATTGGCCGCGATCGGCCGCCGATTGCAGTTAAGAGCTTAGGTGGCTTCAGTGGCGGATGCCTGGCGCCCCCCAGAATTCAGCACCCGGGTGCCCCGCACCCCTTGCACCCCCAGGTAGAGACGGCCCTGACTATAAAAATTACAGCCTTGCTTCGACATTGTCAGCTGCTAATTCTGTGTGGGGAGGGCATGCCCATTTCCTCCCTCCAGTGCCTCTCAATTTCTTCCTGCTATGTTTCCTTCCTCAATGAGGCCCCTATTGAAGGCCTCACTTTTACTTGGGTTCTGTTTTTACTTTTTCAGCCATTTTTAAAAAATTTACATTTTGATGTCCTCCTTCCTCCACTTTGTTGGCTTGCTTTCCTGCATCCCTGGTCCCCCCCCCCGCCCCTTCCCTAGCTACTGTTGTTCCTGAACGTTGATTTTCCATTGCTGGTCTTCTGTGAGTTGCCCTGTGATTCTGAGCAAGGAGCTGCCATGCCCAGGGTGAACATCACTACTTCTGTCCACACACTGTGCTCCCAACTTGATTCCCCTCCCTCTGCCCACCATCTGTCATCAAGTCTCTCTTTTTTAATCTAGCATCGGGACACTTGCTGTAGGATGAAGACCTCCTATGTACTTGTGTATCATACCTTGCTTTCTGCCTCCAAGTGCTGTTCAACCCTTTCCTTCCTATAATCTCAGGGGTGGTGGAATCTGTGACTGTCCAGATGTTGTTGGGACTCTAGCTCCCATGAGCTCCAGTCCTGTTGTCAGGGATGGTGGGAGTTGGCAGGGATGATGGGAGTTGGAGTCAAGCAACAGACTGTGGTTGATCATATTGGTAAGAGAAATAAACTGTGCCCACATGCTCATGTACATACCCACTTAATTGACAAAGAAACTGTGCCCATCTGGTCCTGTTTTTTATTTTTTGCCAACCACAATGTGTGAATGTGAGAGTAACATTTCCACATTTTGTTACTATGGGTGCTTGCTTCATGGACCACAGCGTTCTTATGTCTGAAGAAAAGAGACTGGCTGTTAGGACCTTGTGCTGATGCTCCCCACCTCAGGGGAGACTGGCCGACTGGCCACTGTGTCCTCAGTGATGATGTTGCTGGCCTGAAGACTGACCATTGTGATCTCATAATGACATTGCTGGCCTGAAGACTGGCCATTGTGACCTTTTGCTGATGCAGCCCACCTGAAGAAAGCAGACTGGCCACTGTAATCTCGTGCTGATACTAGTTGTGAAGACTAAGCACTGTGATCTGCTGCCGATACAACTTGCCTAATGAAGAGAGACTTGCCAGTAAGGAAATGCAGGAGAGGAAAGCCTTGCTGAAGGCAAAACAATCTTGCTGAAAAAGGGGACAATGATGTCTACAGGTGGGTTTGTTCGTTTGTTTTAATTTTAGGTTCTGCTCTTCAGCACTAAAGAGAAGCACAGAGACTGTAAAGAATGAGGGAAAATGCAAATGCTTCTGAGGAATATGATCTAGAACATGGAAATGTGTAATTCCTCACACCCTCTCTAGTTTTCTCCCCTGGCAAGCTGTGTCTTTGCCACTAGTATTATCACATACATTATCCCATAGATCATGCATGTCCAACAAGTAGATCGTGATCTACCGGTAGATCACTGGACGTCTGTGGTAGATCACTGGCTCCCCACAAAGAAGCTCAGCAACTTTGGCACCCCTAAAAAAAAAGCTCTATATCTTTGCCCTCAAGCCCCTAAAACAGGGCTTTTCTGTTCAACTTTGACCTGAACCCCCCAAAACATAGATGGCTTTCCTTCCTAAAAAAAGCTCAACAACCTCAACCTGAACCCCCCAAAAGGGGGTAGATCACTGCCAGTTTTTAACTCTGTGAGTAGATCGCAGTCTCTTGGGAGTTGGCCACCCCTGCCATAGATGAACATAGGCAGGGAGGTTGGTCCTTTAGGACAAATGGGGCACTGTCCCACCAAGATCATTCTGTCCTTGGTCAGCCCCCACCTACCTTCTTACTTGCATCCAGTCCAGGGAGGTAGCACTGGTTGTCAGTCTCCATCTTAATCTCAGTGTTGCCTCTCGCAGGGCAGCTTGTAAGCACATGTTCCCAAATGTCCTTAAGATTCCCCTTCAGACCATCCCACTGAACCCAAGAAGGTTGGAAGTGGAGCACGTGTGGACAGCATGCACAGGAACAATGGCTGGTATGCATGGGCTATGCCCTCTCTCCACTGAACAGGGCTATGGTTGCTTTTTGAATGCCAGGAACATGCACTTTCCCTGCAAGAGAAGAATTTCTCTCAAGGGTGGATATCTTCATGTGTCTCAACAATCTTGGTAACCATTTCACCAATGGTGTTGAACCTATGGCCCTCCAGATGTTTTTGGACCACAGTTCTCATAATCCCTGGTCATTGGCTATGCTGGCAGGGGCTGATGGGTGTCAGAGTCAGACAATATCTGGTGAGTCATAGGTTCAACACCCCTTGTAGTACAGGCAACCTGAATAAAGTAAGAGTGAAGGTGCTCACAGACCTTCAGCCATGATAGCATCAAGTACCTTGCCATCCTTAGAGTTCCATGCTGAGGCTAGCTAAAAGGAGACAAAGGGATCCCTAAATATATACTGGCGCTTACCAGTTAAGATACAACACAGACAGCAAAATCAGGCCAGCATATGGGGTGGAGGAAATATTAAAAGAGGGAATGGGAAACAAAACACATAGGGTTCCCAACTTGTCACATCAGCAGGGCTCCTGTACCTTGGACAACTGCCCAATGGACAGCAGAAGAACAAGTTCCAGTTCTATGTGAAGAATCCTATCACCTATTGTATACATAAGCTGTCTGTCTATCAAGAAGCTAGCAAGGATGCAAGAGCAAGTAGGTTGGCAGCCCCAAAGAGGAACCACCAGCAGCATCCTGAACATGGTATGGGAGATTAGCAGCTAAACCTAACAAATGCATATTATTGCTAGTTAGCATGAGAATGGAGTAATACCACAGAGCTGTATTGCTGATAGGCTGATATTCAAACCGTAGAAATACAGTTGGTAGAGTTGGCTTTGTGTGATGTAATTTCTCCTCGCCTAAAGAGGAAGGAGCAGATAGTACTTCCTGTCCCTCTCTTTTCTCTCTTCCTTTGACCAGCATTGAGTGCAGCCTTTGGTGTGAACCAATGCTTGAAGTAATTACATCTTATTTTTAAACTTACTTTACAAGTTGTTGCCTTATTATTCGTTAAGCAGGGTAAGAAGCGGGAAGCCAGCTTACTTGGTTAGCTGGACTTGCACCAAAGGAGATTTTGCAGCCTAATTCCTAATTTTGCTGCCAAGGATAGGATTTTTAAACTCTCACACAGGGGCACCTGGAAGGGTAAATTGCAAATATATATATTCTCTCCTACCATGGGCGTAGCCAAGGGGGGGGGGGGCAGCTGCCCCCCAATCAAGTAAAACAACAGACTACTTAACTGACCAATCATGTCGGTTCTGCCCTCCAAAACAGAAGTCCTGCCCCCGCCTAACAAAAATCCTGGCTACACCCATGTTTCCTACCCATTAAAAGCCATCACACACCTTGCTGGTGACAAGATGGGACTGTATGGAACAGTGTGGGGGAGAAGATTGTGTATCTGTGGGAGAGCAGCCTATAGAACAAATGAGCCATAGGCAGCAGCTGTAGCACAAAGTCCTTGAACCTGGCTGCACAACAGGTGAGGAGATGTGAGCTGAAAGTAAGTGGGGCCACCTGAGTGCTGGTGCTTTAGTGCCCTGGAGGGATGTGGAGACTACAGTGACTGAGACCTTGGGGATTGTACTTGAACTGTGTATGTGCAAGAGTAGCTTCTTCTGCTCTATGTGTTGGGACTGTGATCCTGCAAGGCAAAGTGTTTGGTCAGCAATTGCAGTGGAGTGGGTGCCGGCCCTGCGTGAGAGGAACTGTTCCTACCATTCCAGGGAACAGAGTGTCCCAGCAATGCAGTTTGGGTAAGAGGAAGTATTCACATATAGCAGAGTGGTGGGAGGAAGGGAATGGGAGGCAGTTGCTGCAATGACACCCTGTGACAATCTTGTTCTGTGCTCTGTATGGTTTTATTTAGGGCTTTTGCAAACTATTATATGCCCCGCCCCGTGATTAATGTGCTGAAAGATCTTAGGCTGCATTATCTGGTATATCTGCTAGAAAAAGGGAGATTTCCTGTACTTGTACCACACCTTAGTTTAAAAAACTATTATTATTAGTAGTAGTAGATAACAGCACAGTCCTAACCAGTCTACTCAGAATTAGTCCTACTGAAAGTAAGTGGCAATCTAACACTGCCAAGCATTGCATTTTCTCAGGTACAAAATATTTTGGTCTAGTGTTGAAAAAATATATTGTTTCTGCAACAATTAAGCAGCCAGCCATGAAGCAAGAATCAGAACTGTGAATACTCTGAGCCTAATGTAAAGTTAAAAATGCAGCACAAATCAGAATAGTTATTTTATTTTATTGCACAATTTACTTCACTTCTGCTCAGTTGCACTGGACACAAACCCTCACTTTGTGCCTGTTGAAAATCTGATTCAACCACTCCTTTTCTGAGATTTCTTTAGGCATTTACTGTCTAGCTTTGTTGCTACATAATAGCTAGAAACCTCCTTTGAAATGAAAATAGGAGACTTGAGATTTTCAGGAACCACATTCTGTTTCACTTCTGTAAGGTAAAGGTAAAGGGACCCCTGACCATCAGGTCCAGTCGTGTCTGACTCTGGGGTTGCGTGCTCATCTCGCTCTATAGGCCGAGGGAGCCGGCGTTTGTCCGAAGACAGCCTCCGAGTCATGTGGCCAGCATGACAAAGCTGCTTCTGGCGAACCAGAGGAGCACACGGAAACGCCGTTTACCTTCCCGCTGGAGCGGTCCCTATTTATCTACTTGCACTTTAACGTGCTTTCGAACTGCTAGGTGGGCAGGAGCTGGGACCGAGCAACGGGAGCTCACCCCATCGCAGGGATTCGAACCGCTGACCTTCTGATCAGCAAGCCTGTGGTTTAACCCACAGCGCCACCTGGTACATAATAGCTAGAAACCTCCTTTGAAATGAAAATAGGAGACTTGAGATTTTCAGGAACCACATTCTGTTTCACTTCTGTACTTGTGTGGAATAAGCAGCCCTGGGTAAGATGTACAGTATGCAGAAATCTGCATTTATGGTGCAGGCAAAAGAGATAATGGACTTTCATGTTTACGTTCAGATTATGAAACAAGGATACTCTCTACCTTTGAAAACTTGTGTACGTAACAAATGAAATTTCTGCATGGGAAGTTTTAGTTTAACCTTCCACTACAATAGCCACTAAAAAAAGGTAAAGGGACCCCTGACCATTTGGTCCAGTTGTGTCCGACTCTGGGGTTGCGGCGCTCATCTCGCTTTATTGGTTGAGAGCCGGCGTACAGCTTCCAGGTCATGTGGCCAGCATGACAAAGCTGCTTCTGGCGAACCAGAGCAGCGCACGGAAACGCCGTTTACCTTCCCGCCGGAGCAGTTCCTATTTATCTACTTGCACTTTGACATGCTTTCGAACTGCTAGGTGGGCAGGAGCTGGGACCGAGCAGCAGAAGCCCACCCCATCGCAGGGATTCGAACTGCCGACCTTCTGATCAGCAAGCCCTAGGGCCTAGGCTCTGTGGTTTAACCCACAGCGCCACCTGGGTCCCTACAATAGCCACTACAGCAAGGCAAAACGAGAGAAAAGGGAAAAAGCTCACGCAATTCTTAAAAGGAAGAAAATTCTGTCCATTTATATTTGATTATCTACCCAGATAAACATCAGGGCAGCAAATTTGTGCTGCTTGCTTGGGAGGAAGCCCCGTTAGCTACTTCCGAGTAAAGGTCAACATTCTTGGATTCAGGGGAAATAAAGTCCAGTAGCGCTTGTGGAAATTGATCAGAAACCGCCATGTTCGAACATGGCTATTTAAGAGATGCCTTTGGGGTGTTCTCTAATTTGGAAGGAAACCCCGAGGAAATCGGCAAGACTTGCTTGAGAACGCAGCGAGCTTCCTTATACCGAGTCTGATCTGCATTTCCCACGCCAGTCTTTCCCAAGCTGATACCCTCCAGATGTTTCGAACTACAACTCCCATCAGCCCCAGCCGGCTGTGAGTTGTAATACCAAGCGCGACGTGGAGGGCGCCAGGTTGGAGAAGGCTGGTGTACCCCGGCAGAGGTTCAGTAAAGCTTTAGTATTTCTTGGGTGTGTGTGTTTCGTACCTCGACTTTACGTCCGAGGAAACAGGGAGACGGGCTCGTGCGCTCCCTTGCTTTGCAGTCCTAAATATCCAAGGAAGAAAGGGAAGTTTGTGATTGTAATGTTTGACCTCGCGATTATCTGCACGAGGATGAGTTTCGCGCCCACAAGATTGCCTCCGGCAACCCCAAACGGGGCTCAGGGCGCCCCTGCCTCTCTCACTCTCTCATTTCTCGCTTTGTGAGGGAAGAAGCGCTCTCCGGCAGCCAAGGCGGCTCCTTTAAAAGGCGTGCGCCACGCGGCTCCCGAGCCGCCGTTTTCACTTCCGAGTTGAAGAAGATCCGGTTTGCAGAGGGAAAACGAGGGCACGAGCGCGAGTCACTGACAAGGTGGGAGGGGAGACCGAGAGGCAGCCTGCGCGCCCCCCGCCCGCCATGCGCTCTTCCCCTCGCGCCGGAGTCTTTGGGGCAGCTGCAGCTGCAGCTGCAGCAGCTGCCGCGGTCACGCGCCTCTGATTAAGTGAGCGCGGGACGGGGAGCGATCCGCTTCGGGCTCCTGCGCTAAAGAGGCGAAAGGCGGGAAGGAGGGATCCCTGGGCTGCTTTGTAATTCGGGTGCAATTCCGTCTTGCTTTCCACGGGCGGCCGCCTTGTTTAAGACTGGCGGGGGGTAGGGGGTGGATTGCGGACTTGTGTCCTTCCTGTCGCGTTTCATCTCCATTTATTCTCTCTGCACCCTCGTTGGCATCCGACACTTTCTCCCTTCCTGATAGGCTTTGTGTCGGTTGAGTTCCACTTATGCACTCCCAGCTCACAAGCCACGTTGGCTCGTCTGTAGCAGCTGCTACTCTTTCAGCTTGGGACTGGCAGTCAGGGCCGCCCCCTGAGGCCCTCCCCCCCAGTGAGGCCAGATGAAGCGACTGCCACCCCTCTCCCCATTCTCGATGTAAATCTTCCCTCACCCCATCCTCCATGGTGGGGAGCAGGGGGCCATTTGGGAGTCCATCTCAGGTGCCAAAGTGTCTTGGGCCAGCCCTGCTCACAATTACTGAAGTAATGAAATAAACAGAGCCCTGTTGCTGGATCAGGCCAAAGGCCTATCTAGTCGAATAATATGTTCTTGGAGTGGGCAGCTATCCGATGCTTGTGGGAGGCTGGCAACTCGCTTGGTGATTCCCAGCAGCAGGTATCGTGGTATACTGCTTCTGGTATTACCAGAGGTAATGCACACAGCTATCACACATTGATAGCTTTATCCTTCCTGAATTTGTCCAACCCTTTTTTAAAGCTGTTGAGAGCTTTCACTATACCTAGTGGGTGCAAGTGCCATAGTTCAGCCATGCTCTGTGTGAAGTACTTTTGTCTCTCCTTGAACTTCCATCATGCAGCTTTGTGGATTGCTCTATTATGGGAGAGGGAGATTACACATTGGGGAATTGTCAGAACCCCATGATAATTATGGTTGCCCTGAACTGGACAAAGCGTTCCAAGTGCAGTTGCACCATAGATTTGTATAATGGCTTTATACTGGCAGTTTTATTTTCAATCCCTTTCCTAATGATCCCTCACATGAAATTTGCCTTTTTCACAGCTGCCATACACTGGGCCAGCATCTTAATATAGCTATCCACCATGATTCTAATTTCTCTTACCTTGTCAGTCACCATCAGTTAAGACCTCGCACTCATATTTTGTGTGTGTGTGTGTGTGTGTGAGAGAGAGAGAGAGAGAGAGAGAAATCTGGCTCTTTTGCTCCAATGCACATCACTTCACCGTTATATATTGAATTGCATTTGCCATTTTAATATCCATTGACCCAGTGTGGAGAGCTCCTTTTGGAGCACCTTGCAATCCCTTTTTGTTTTAAACACAGCAGACAATTTGGTATTTCCAAACAAAGCCACCAGAATGCTTAACCCTAAGTCCAGATCATTAATGATGGACAAGTTAAAGAAGTGCAGGTCACAGTACCAATCCTTGGGGAGACCCTACTTCTGCCACCCCTCACTCTGTCCATATGCTTTTTGACACTCTCGGAGAACTCAAAAAAGTTAGTGAGGCAGAACTTGTCCTCACAGAAGCCATGATGTAAAGGCAGGTGAAGTGAGAGGAATAAGGTTTCCCACTTTGCCTGCAGAGATAACCATGAGGTGAAAAGACACTTTGAGTGAAGCAGCATGATTAAGGCTGCAATCTCATGCACACTTATTTGAGAGTAAGTCCCCATTGAACTCAGTAGACCTGTGTAGGATTACACTGTAAGAGTAAAGTCTCTGTGGAAAAGTGTTCATGAATAATATTTGGAATGCGGCTACTGGGTTGGTGAGTGGGGCAGCCTGATGGCACCATATTTCACTGGTCTTGAGAGCACTGTTGCACTAACTGTCAGTGAGCTGCCGGACCCAATTTATTGTTGTTAGCTGCCTTGGGTGTGATTCATGGTAAGGTGAGAGATGAATATGTATAATAAATCCCTTCAACAAAATCCTTATGGATTTTGTTCTCTGGCATAATTTGTTTTTCTTGGATTGTTCACTGTCAAATAACTAAATTCATCCTGTCTGGCCCCAATATTATCTCTCAGCCTAAACTTCTGTTTTCAGATGCCTTCTTTATCTGTTTACTCAATTGTGTGCACATTAGTAACAATTACAAAACATATTCTGAAAGTGTAGGTGAACAGCATCTGTAGGCTGTCTAGAATGAATTTCTGTGGTGGGTAATGGAATAGGAATAAACATTAATCATGTTGAGTTTGGGCATGGACTTCCGCTTGCATAATGAAACTTCCCCCACTCCAATCTATTCTCTGCGAAGGTGGAGGAAGAGGAAATTCTGGTGCATGAACACCAGCTTTCTAGGTTCCTATGCTTAGTCAGCTTTCTATGTCCCTATGCTCCCCCCCCTGTAAAATTCTTGCTTTTCTCATTTGCAATTTCATGCATATTTAAAGTAAACTAAAACTCATGGGTTGCATCCAACAAAGGTGGTTCTTTAGTCTATCAAGCTTCATACTGTCTAGAGACTTTCAGACAGGGATGTTTCTCAGCCCCATATGTAGAGGCCAGGGGTTACACAGGAACATAGGAAGCAGTCTTCTACCTAGTCAGGCCATTGTTCCACTAGCCCAATATTGTCTACACTGACTGGCAACAGCTGTCCAGGGTTTCAGCCAGGTTTCTCATTGCCCTACTTAGAGATGCTGGGGATTGAACAAGAGACCCTGTGCATGCAAAGCAGATGCTCCATCACTGAACTTCAGCCCTTCCCTGAATACTTCCATTGTTTTTAGATAATACACGTAGTGTAGCAGGTGTATTGGAAAAGGCATTTCCACCTCTCCCATGAAGGAGAGAATGTCTCTTTTATAGTAGTTTGAAATTGACATTTTATATTAGCACTTTTGGTAAAAAAATAAACATCCGATGACTTGCTAGATGGCACCTTTTTGCCAATCAGATTTTTATTTTTCATAATCACCTTAATTAACTGATTAAACATAGCCTATACCGGTAATTTCCAAATGATTAACCAGGTTAGGCTGTTGCAGCAAAATCAAGACTCTTATGGTACCTTCAAGGGTAACAGATGTAATTTGTGACCAGGAGGGCTACGCAATTTCTGAGAAGAGGCTTTAAAGCTATTGAATTTGGCAAGCAAGCATGACAGGATAATTTGCAGCTAAAACAAGCTTGTTTTATTTATTCATTGTATTATATGCTAAAGAGCAGATAATTTTTTTCCTTAGGCTAATGTTGGATACATTAAGGACGGCCCTGGCATTCCCAGAGTAATGGCCTCTATAAATTTACCCCAGCCTCACCTAGTTTGCTTTGGATAAATTAAAATGTAAATACTTTGGAAGCAGGGTGGGCATTGCAACCACCACTAATAATATGTCTTAAAGAGTGCATTAGAGGCACCTTGTGCAGTACATTTAGGAAAACTAGAATCTGATGGGCTGTTTTGATACCAGTATTACACTATAGAAACTGCAGTTGTGTCCCATGTAGTGTAGGAGTTACAGGCATTCTTTCCTAACAATGACAAATGTTAATCCCCCCCCCCATCTGTTGTTGTTACTTTATAATTTTTACATTTATTACCCACCCTTCACCAATTAAATTTCTAAACCACTGTTCATCCAGAGAACACAGGACGGTTTACAATATAATCCCTCCCTCTACAAAATATTGTAATAACAAACAAAAAACTTCACCACCTCTCCCCAACAGTTTAAAAGGCCATAGATTGTTTAATTAATCAAAGGCATGGGAGAAGAGGAAGGTTTTTTTTCCTGGTGCCTAAATATATGGAACAAAGGTGCGAGGCAAGCCTCCTTGGGGAGAGCATTCCACAAGCGGGAAGCCACCATAGAAATGGCCCATTCTCGTATTGGCATCCTCTGGATCTCTCGTGGCGGGGGGCACATGAAGAGGGGCCTCAGATGATGATTGCAGAATCTGGATCAGTTCATATAGGGAGAGGCGGTCCTTGATCTTAACAACTGGGAGGGTCTGTAGTGAAGGAGGTGTTCTTTCATGTATTTGGGACCTAAGTCATTTCAAACACTAGATTGAGCACCTTAAATAATAATAATAGTAATAATAATAATAGTAATAATTTTATTATTTATACTCCGCCCATCTGGCTGGGTTCCCCCAGCCATATTGAACCCGCAAATGAACTGGCAACCAATGCCAGGTATTTCGGTTATGGTTACAGGTAGGTAGCTGTGTTGGTCTGCCAGTCAAAACAAAATAAAAAAGTAAAATAAAATAACAACAACAACAACAGTAATAATAAATTTAAAAAATTAAAATAAATTAAAATTAAAATAATTTTTTTCAACCTCACCTCACCCATTGCTTTTTCCTGTAAGACTAATTGCAGTCGTTAACAGTCGTCAACAGGTTTACCACAGCTATCAGCCTATCACCCATTCCCACCACCCTTCTGAGTAATACCCCTCCCACCCTCTCACTATATATAAGGGTCTGGTGACTTCTGTTTCAGTGTATCTGAAGAAGTGTGCATGCACACGAAAGCTCATACCAAGAACAAACTTAGTTGGTCTCTAAGGTGCTACTGGAAGGAATTTTTATTTTTTATTTTGTTTTGATTTCGGTTATGAATATACAAAGTTGCCTTAAAGCAGGAGAGGGGAGCCTGTGCATCCAGGGCCATATGCAACCCCCAACCTAATTTAATGCATATGACAAGGAGGGGGATAATGAGGAAAGGGAATGGCAGAGAAAGGGGGCTCAGGGGTAAAGAGCGCCAACAACACTTGGAGGGTCACAGGTGTCTCCATCCCACTGGCATTTGGTCTCTGGGGCAGACTCCCCTCCTCCTTTCACTGAGATCCTTATGAAATTTACAGAACCTGGCATACATGTGCTCTGCTACTGAAGAACATTACTTTGGCAACAGCTACTCTTATTATTCTCAAGTAGGGTTGTCTCACAAACTCCTTTTTTTTTTTATCTTCCTCATTAAAGAAATTAGAGGTGACGGGAATAGCTCAAGCTGTCATGAGATGGATCGCAATCAGCCTTGTTGTGTTTGCCCTGGCTTCTCAGGTGGCTAATGCTACGTTGTCAAAGACAGACACCAAAAAAGCTGCCTCAAAAACCCTGGAGGAAAAGGTAGGAGAAGCTGCTTGATGGCTTGGAATTTTTGCAAAGATTCATATTGGACACTCTGGGGGGTTTTGTATTCTGACCTAGTGGTGTTAACCTTTGCCTATAAGGTGATTGAATATTACAGAAATAAATTGGAGCCAAACTCCCTGAACTATCCCTGATTCATGTGTAAATTGGGTGGTGGGTGTGACTCTAGTTTTAACATGGGGCTGGACAGGGGGGAAAGGTGGGTGGGATGGTTGAGTTTCTTTCTCTTATCTACACACCCCTTTTCATACCCCATTTCACATCGTACTGTGCATGTGAATTAGACAGGCATGATTAAACAAGACTGGCTGCTTCCATCATATCTGGGGTGCAATAAAATATGGATATATTTACAGTGGTATTTAGGAGTAGACTGCTTCTGAACATGGATGTTTTCTTTAGTTGTAATTAAATCTACGATAATGGTTTGTTGGCAGACTTACTATTCAGATAAAAGAGTGCAAGACCGTGGCCTGGTTTCTACCGATTTAAAGACGAAGGATATTATCCTAGAGTACAAAAGCTACTGTGCCAAAAAAGCACGAGAACGACACTTTGAGGGAGATGTTTTGGGCTACATAACACCTGTAAGTACTGAGAAAATGAAAAAGTTGGGATGCAGCTAGTTGTAGGAATGCTGGTATCTGTTGCATGGTTTGTGGCTTTGTGTGTGTGTATATATGTGGGTTTTCCCGCTCTCTCTTTCGAATAAAATTTGGGGATTGATCTACCATTAGGCGGAGTAGGGTAGTTGCCTCAGGTGGCGGGTGCTTGTGGGCAACAGGGGCATCCTTCCCACCAAGCCTTTTCTTCCAAGCCACCTGGCTATACCCCTCTGTTGCAGAGCAGATCTGTGTCTGCCAAACATGTAATGAACCGTCTAAACTACCCTTGGGTGCAATGGAGAGTACGGTACTTTTGGAGCTGTCAGTATTTAAGTAAACTACCTCTCCAGTACATAAAATATATTGGGCTAGCTGCTGGAAATGGAAGTTCTGAGCTGAAATTGGGACCATTGACCTCTTCCCTGCATTTAAGACAATTCTAGGTGGTAGATAATGTGGTTTGTGATGGATTTTGTCCTAATACCTTTTCCTCCTCCCTTTTCCAGTGGAACAGCCATGGCTATGATGTTGCTAAGATATTTGGAAGCAAATTTACGACTATCTCGCCAGTCTGGTTGCAGGTGAAGAGAAGGGGCAAGGAGAGGTTCCAGGTGACAGGGCTCCATGATGCTGACCAAGGTTTTCTTTTGTGCTTGATACCCCATGCCCCATGATCTGTGTCTAGTGCATTTGCTGTTTGGCTTTCCAGTGTTAACATGCATTTTGTGATGCTATACAATGCTTTCCTTCCATGGCAGAAAATTTGATAGAATAATAATAATAATTATTATTATTTATACTCCACCCATCTGGAGAATAACTGGATGCATTCTCTATAACACAAAAGTATGCTTTTGCTCTGTCATAATCCAGCATGTTGGCTTGAGCTAGGAACTCCCAATTATAACTCTGATGCTGAATTCATTCAGAGGCAAAAAGTATTCCGGCACCTTGAAGTTATACAATTTATTGTGATGCGAGTCTTTTCAGGCCATTTCCTATTTCATTGGATGCATGTAGTAGCAGACAATAAAAGCTAAGATAGGTTCATATACAAGCGTGCGTGTTAACAGTGAATGCCTGAAAAACGTGGTAACTTTGAAATTCCTGTGCAAAAAGTCTCATCATCCATGAATTTTGAGAATATTTGCAGTCAGACACCACTGCTTGGGATTCCCCCCCCCATTAAAATATGTTTGGTATTTCTGCATATGGTGGGTTTCACCTGAGCATCTTGAGCATCACTTGTGCCTCGGTGATTCCGTTTTGGCTCTGTTCCTGTTGAAACTCAACCACCTGAGACTGCTGTTAAAAGGAGCAAGTACCGGTAGGACCTGCAACAAAATGTTGCTGTCATGGACGCAGAGGAATGGAGGGAGGAACCAGCTGGGGAACCACCAAGGGAAGAAGGCTCAGGGCCCCGTGAGAGGTGATGCGACAATGAGTGGTCAGATGGAGAAGACTGAGAGGAGATGTAGGAAGTTGAAGAGGTAACAGGGCTTGGTGAGCTGGGAGAGTCTGTAGCAGAGAGAAGTCAAGAATCAGAAGCTGAAGCTGGCGAGTGGGAGGTGAAAAGGCAGAGATGAGTCAGGCTGGTGAAGAGACATGTGTCTCCTGTTCCTGCTGTAACGACCTCCACTCTCCCCTGTTTCCCAGAACCTGGAGATGCATGAAAAGGGTGGAGGAGAGATTGACTGCACACAAGTGCAGTCTCCCATTGCTTGGAAAAAGCCCTGGATAGGAGGAGACAGACAGCTGTGGGGAGGCAGGGACCTTCAGTATCAGCAACTGATTTCATGATTTCATCCACCAGGAATGAGCTGCTGTGCTCATTAGGCATGGCACTCATGCAAGTCAGTGGAGACTGTGTTTTTGCTAATAAAGAATTAACTCCAACTTTAAACTATGTGGTTACTGACAGGCATGCTCTATGACAATTGCAGTAGGGAGTGCTCCTGTTCCAGTTTCCAGCCACTCCATTTCATTTCATTCCCTACCCCTCACTCACCCAGTCAGTCAGCAGTTCATGTCCACAGAGTATACTTGGTTATTGGGCTGTTTGGTTCCCCTCTCTCTAAAAGTGCTTTTGGACTTCAGCAGACTTGGGGTCCCCCTGCAAGTGTGCTGATACCTCCCACATCTGAGTGTGATTATGTTTTGGTTGCATTGTAGCAGTCGCCCCTAAAGTGAACAGTGACACAAATGCATCTCTGAATTCACAAAATTTGGCAGGGATTCTCGGTATTCATATGTGAATGCTGATATTTGCAAACTTCCACTGTAACATAAAATTTCCCACTCTCATATAACACCCAGTGGGGGAAAATACTGTTTTACAAATTGACATTGAGACATAATACAACTTAAAAACATAGAATGTATATGAGTCAACCTGTTGAAATTAAGGAGATCTGGCCATTATGTGCTTATGCAGCCACAGCCAACCATTTCCAGCTAGTGGTCAATTTACATGACGCTGCATGTGAGATCATTACTGTCTGTAGTGACTTGGCAGTAAGCAATCCGTCAAGTGCTGTAGGTTGGCCCAGTGGTACCCAGTGCTTGAAGGCTGATGCCTTGTAGTGAGGAACCTTGGTATGCTGCTTTCTGCTTTGAATAATCCCAAAGCTGTGTTAGTGTTTACCGGGTACCTTCCTGAATGGGCCAAATGCAAAAATGACCAGGGTGAGTGGAGCACGTGTGCCTATGTGTTATTCTGTGTTGGCAACACATCTTTGCACTGTAATACATCTTTGGTGGTGTAGAGACCATTGATTTTTATACCATGATCCATGTAACCATTATTTCTTTGACAGTCACAGAGTACAAAAATTATAAAAGACATATTTGTGTTTGAAAATGTGGCACTTTGTGATTAGACAGGTTCATATTTGGTCTTCATGTTTTCTATTAACAGGTTGGATGAAAGAAGTGAAGAAGAATGCCAAAAACATCAAAATAGGTGACTTTGTAGAAAAGCTTCCATATTTTGCATGGGGTTGGGGCTAGGTGACCCTCAAGGCCCCTTCCAAGTCTGCAGTTCTATGATTTTTAGCCCCAATGGGCCCTGGCTCCTTATTGCCCTCATGTCCTGCCTGCAGTCTTTCCATGGGCCTTTAGTTGGAAGACAAGCTGCTGAACCAGATGGATCCTTCCATCAGATTCAGTAGGGCTCTTAATGTTCATAATTTTTGAAATGTGAGTTTGGCACAAATTGAACCCATTCTTGTAGGGCAACTTCGGAAGCATTAATTCTAATTGTGCCATACTATTGTGGGTTCCTGCACTCATCTGCCTTAGCCAAATTGTCCCAGTCATTGTTTTCCTGCTGCCTTTGTAGTTGGGAAATTGTAATCGACCGCTGGGGATTCACAACAAAATGCTGCCAGTGTTAACAGAAGTCATTCAGCCAGCCTGGAACAAGAATCTTGTAGTGCAGCTTGGGGATTACCAGGGTGGTGATGGAGGGATTTCAGGAATGGGGAAAGGAAATATTACCCTCCTGAAATCTCTGCTTTCTTACTGATAGGTCCCAGACCACCCTAGTTGTACATAAGAGGAAATGCAGATCAAACTAGTTGGCAGGCTTTGTTTTTTTTTAAAGCAAAGGAGTAGGCTTTCTGCCCTGTCTCTTTTTAGCACAACTGGAAAATTGTATTTTGCAAATCCTATATATCACACATTCAAGAGCAGCAGGGTGGAATGAAGCAGCAGGTCTATCACCACTGTAAAAGCCCTGAGCAGGGAAAATGTGTGTGGACTCGGCTAGGCAGCTGCAAATAAAATATTTTAAGTGTGTTGTAAAGTACAATATACAAATGTGACACAAGATGGCAACAGTGAGCTATGGCAATTTCAATGCATTTTTCAAAACGTTGTTTTAAAAAAGCATTTTCACAGCGTTTTTTGTATGTATGTAGATTCCACCTGTGTGTGGGATGCTCAAATGTGTCCTTTTTGGTTTCACAAGCTCCATGATGGTGCAGCGGGCGGGCATGGATCAAACCCCTTACCACAAAATGAACCAGCATTGGATCCTTTGCTAGCTCCCCTCTGCCCTTTCAGCACCCCATTCCAGTGCCTTACACTGGCATCAGCTGTAGCTTCCTACCCACTTACACTTGCTGGGTTCTGATGTTTATCTTGGCCCAGAAATCTGTTTCCCATGGAAGATTAATGGAAGAACGTGTTCCTACTCCACAAAATTTGCTTAGCGTCTCCTTTCTCCGTACCCCAAAATTTGAGGTAAAAGTGGCATGATTTGGAGCCTCGGTGCATATGGGCAGCCACATGGAACTCCAAATGTTTATGCTGAAAGGGAGTGTTGGCCTTAAATTTGCTATACTTACAATAAAGGTGCCACATACCAGGGATGGAAGACTTGTGTCATCTAGATTTTGTTAGGACTGCAACTCTTGTCACCCCTGACCATTGGCCGTGGTGACAGGGGCCGATGGAGTTCAACAACAGCTGGTGGGGTCACAGTTTCCCCATCCTCATCATATATTTCCACCTGAAGTACATTAATAAGGATAGAACAAGTTTTAGTAGTGGAGAAGGGGTGAAATACATATTTTGAGTGAGCACGCCACAGCAGTTTTCCTAATAGCGTTGAAAATTAATGACTGTTTCTAGTCTCTCTTTCTCCCTTTCTGTATTTTTCCAGTTCCACGAATTTTGTTTGAAGGCTGGACTTACCATGACTTTGAGAGTGTGTTTGTCAGTGAAGATGAGATAGAAGAGCTTTCCAGTAACCTGATCCAAATAGCCAAGGTATCTTCAGCCTACCTCTGAGAAATGAAGAGCCAGTATAATACCAAATATCATTGTGGCTTTTTAAAATTGTCAGTGTAAGGGTTCTGTAGTGGCTTCTCACGAGTAACGAGTCTCAACTCCGGTCTGTATATATACAGTGCTTTATTATACAAGTAGAAGAGAAGAAGAGGAGTTTGGATTTGATATCCCGCTTTATCACTACCCAAAGGAGTCTCAAAGCGGCTAACATTCTCCTTTCCCTTCCTCCCCCACAACAAACACTCTATGAGGTGAGTGGGGCTGAGAGACTTCAAAGAAGTGTGACTAGCCCAAGGTCACCCAGCACCTGCATGTGGAGGAGTGGAGACACAAACCCGGTTCCCCAGATTACGAGTCTACTGCTCTTAACCACTACGGTACACCACACTGGCTCTCATATGTACAATGTAGAGCTCAGAAATCAGTGACCGTCTGTGTCACTCTCAGATCCCGGAAGTGGCGCTCTTTGGGAGCGCCCCCAACAAAAAAACTTCGGAACCCCGAGTCTCCTCCTCCCCTCCTTGCGTTTAGTCCCTCTACGCAATTGGGGCGATGGAACTGAGGTGGCTTCCTCTGTTCCTCCTCTGCTGTCTAGGTGTTCAGAGCCTGCAACATCCCGCAGCCCTTCCACCCCAGAGCCTCTTTCCAGTCCGTCACTCCCACAGGAAGTCTCCTCGCCTTCAGCCTCAGAGAGCCCTTGCACCACCCCACTGGGCTGTCCGCTGGCCTCTGAGGGTTCCCTGACAGTCAATGACGTAAAATTGTCGATGGCTGGCCTAGATGTCACAAACAGGTTTTATGTATTACATATAGGAGTGAATAAAGGAAGCTTGATTCTTAGGTGTGGAAGTAAGTTTGTAAATGTGTTGTTGGTGCTCAATGGCATGTGGGTGAAAAGGAGGCGGGCTAAATGCTGGCATGTTTAAACTCAGGGGTTGTGAATTGTGTTTACATAAAAGATCCCTAGGTGATTCAGTGCATACTGATACTTTATTATTTGATACACCGTGATTGTAAAAAAAAACCTCAAAGCAGTTTGACATGATACTTCATTGTATGGAGCATGGTTGTGTTTAAAATCCATAGCCTTATTTATAAAAACTGCATAAACAGCCATTTTACATGATGGTGTCCAGTTAAGCAAACTAATGAAATAACAACATAGCTTAAAACAAAATCAATAAGCACAGGCATCTAATTAATTGGCAAAACAGCAGCAGCAGAAAAAGAATAACCTACACCTCATCAAAGCATGAAGAGGCAAAGGCAGGATTCTTTTTATGAGATGTCTAAACTTTCAACATCATCAAAAGTAATAACCACGATGATATTTGTTCAGAATACAGTGGTACCTCTGGTTACGAACTTAATTTGTTCCGGAGGTCCGTTTGTAACCCGAAACCGCTCGTAACATGAGGCGCGCTTTCGCTAATGGCACCTGCCGCGCTGCCGGGGCGCGACTTCCGCTCACGTCCTGGGGCAAAGTTCACAGCAAGGGGCATCTACTTCGGGGTTAGCAGAGCTTGTAACCCGCAGCATTCGCAAGGAGGACAGTACGTAACACAAGGTTCCACTGTAAATTTACAATCTCCAATGTTTTCATTATTCTAGAATGAGAATTTTGATGGCTTTGTGGCTGAAGTTTGGAGTCAGCTAGGAAATCAGAAGCAAACGTAAGTCCAGGATTTTCAAGATGCTACTTTTCCTTTTCCTTTTAGTATGGCGAGTTTCACTGACGATTTAATAGGATTCGTTCAAAAGAAAACATGCTTAGGAGTACTGTGTAAGTAAATTATGGTCAAGAATCTTGACAGAGTAGGTACCACTAAGGGTCTTTTTTGATGTTTACTGTTGTGTGGTGACTATTTCAGTGTGTGCTGCACCAGGAAAATCTAGGGCACATATTAGGAATCCACAGCTGTGATTGTAGGAGTTAGGGTAATGGTTGCCTGGAAAGATGATGTCTCTTGGACTCTCTATCCATGTAGCCTAAATATCCCTAAACTATTAGAGCATCATGGGAGAGAGATATGCTGCAATGCCTCCTGTAGGACCCTGAAATGACAGTCACCCCCCACTTTTCATGTGCAAACAGGTTACCACTGATTTTGTGGTTATCTGTGAAATCAGGTAACACGAGAAGGTGTCAAGCAAGAGGGTATGGGGAAATAGTTTTAAGCAAAATGATAAATGCATCGGCTTTCTGCCTTCTTTCCCACTGTCACATTGCCTCGTTTCTTCCCTCCTTTTTGCTTGTCAGATCTGGCCCCAGCAATTCTTAATGGTAGAGACATCAACAAAGAAATCCTAGGTGTTATAGTCAAGATTAGCATTGATCTCCTGATTGCTGTTTGTCCAACAATTTCAGGTTGCAAAAAGGCCTGTCACCTTGCTTGAAAGAGTAATGTTGGTGGTGTCTGCTGATGCCAGAGAAAAAACAATCATTAAGTACCATAGGTGTAATCCCTTTGCCTTAATGTGGCTCTTAGACCTGACAGTAGGATTCTATCAAGATCACAATGTTTTCAAAAGCTGTTTTCAGGGGAGGTGAGTGATAGATTAACTGCATCATCAGTGTAGGTAGATCATGCCAGTTCTTTGAGCGTGGGGTGGCGTTATTACCTTCTGAAGGGAAAAAGTGTACTGTTTTTGGAGGCAGGGAGCGGAACTTGTTCAAGTTGTTGGTATGATTTGATTCGGGACCCCCAGTGTGGTGTGCAATAATACTCCAAACCTATGTAATCCTGAAACAAGGTCAGACATTCCAAACAAAATTAACCAGAAATTGAAAAGGCAAAGAAAATATAACAGGTAAAACTTCAGTGTCACAACTAGACACCATTGAAAGTCAGGTGAGTACCGGTAGTAAAAAATTCTACTTTCATCTAATAGCCATAAGAGAAAGAGGACTTTGGGGCATGTGCCGTTCTTGTGCTGAGATCTATCTGCTAGCTAAGAAGCTAAACAGGAAGCAGTTCTTGTCTGGTAGAATCACTTCCCAAGCAAGCCCTCCGGAAGTAATGCTGAAATCAGTCTCTAGAGCACCCCATGTGAGAAGTTTCAAGATTTCCAACGGTTACCTGTGGTTGTTTTCCTTTTGATGAGGTCACAGAAGACTTGTGGCATTTTGCAGCATTTGCATGTATATAAGAACATAAGAAGAGCCTGCTGGATAATGTCAATGGCCCGTCTAGTCCAGCAACCTGTTCTCACAGCGGCTACCCAGATGGAAAACTTGCAAGCATGACAACAGCACTCCCTGCTCCTGTGGCGTCCTGTAATGATACAGGTTGAGTATAGGTGGAAGTTTGCAATTTAAATATTCAAGCCGCTGTCCCAAAATTTGCCGCCACTCATCAGATTTCTGGGAGTTTGCCAGCACCACCAGAATCCTTACAGAGAGCAGTTCAGCCCTCTTGTCCTTTTCTCATTGTGACTCCAGCTGCAATGACAAGCTGCTTGTATTTACACAAGACTCTGAATTAGCACATTCTACTGCCTGGAGTCTATGGAGCTGACAAGCCTTTCCCTGATGATCATGTCAGTTTCATTGGAGTGCAGAGAGGGGAGATGGTGAAGGAAATCTGCATATATGAATGACAAGGCTTCCCTGCCATGCTTCAACAAAGCTTAAAATATGAAAAAGCCATACCCAAATGTGTACAACTACTCTATGGAGAGAAAAAAAGATAACACATTTGTTCAGATGCAGCACAAATAATGCAGGAAATGAGGTTGTAAATTCACATTCCCACATGGCTATCAATCTGTTTTAACAAAACATGGAATCATGATACAAATTTCTTTAGAACTGCATTTCTGTATTTCATACGTGTGCATCAAAGATAGGAGAGAGGCTCAAAATGCATGAAATCTATCTTAGTTACTTGAAATTGAGTTCAGAGCAGTTATATTCACAGGGTTTCTGAACTCGGATCAATGCATCTGGTTCCACGCACTCTGGGGGAGTGTTGGATGTGAACAATGACAGTCTCAACAAACATTATTTGTTTCTAACCCTGGGCATGCTAGTTCATGTCATAATTACGTTTAGAGGAAAATTATGTTTTTGTTTCCTACCCAAACAAAACTGGATTTTGCTACTTGAAATAGGATGTGCTGTTCTTATTCTTATCCACATAGTGGCAGTATTGTGATAACGCTGTTATTCACTGATCTTTTTAGAGGATCGTAATTTTTTCTTTAGCCATGGCAAGTTAAGGGAGGGATCTGAAACTATTGGAAGGTTTATCCTGGATTAATGCCATCTCGTTTCTGTTCCCAACATTTATATGCTGATGGTAGTAATCATGCTGAAGTGGTCTGAAAGGGAGAAAACTCCAGGTTAATTGGGCTCTGATTATTCTCTCTTTTTAAAATTTGGGATAAGTACCGGTAGTCATGTGGACAATAGCATTACCATTTTTTCTAATTAGCCAAAGGCAGCGGAGTTCAGTTCTTAGTCCTACAAATACTACTGACTACCTAAAACGGAAAACAAAGATGTGTACCTGAAACATCCAAGGGATCATTTTCTACCATAATTAAGATTTGCTGATCTTATTATCAGTATTTAATAATCAGACTTATGTACAGAGTGGATGTACAGAGAAGAACAAGGCTTCTAAACTTTAATAAAAATTGTGAAAGATCTGAATATACAGGAATGAGCTTCCATTCTGGACAATTGTAGGGATTGCTATTAGAAGCCTTTTAAGTAAACTAAGAGGGACCCAGGTGGTGCTGTGGGTTAAACCACAGAGCCTAGGGCTTGCTGATCACAAGGTCGGCGGTTCGAATTCCTGCAACGGGGTGAGCTCCTGTTGCCTGGTCCCTGCTCCTGCCAAACTAGTAGTTCGAAAGCACGTCAAAGTGCAAGTATATAAATAGGTACCGCTCTGGCGGGAAGGTAAACGGCGTTTCCGTGCGCTGCTCTGGTTCACCAGAAGCGGCTTTGTCATGCTGGCCACATGACCTGGAAGCTGTACGCCGGCTCCCTCGGCCAGTAATGCGAGATGAGCGCCGCAACCCCAGAGTCGGTCACGACTGGACCTAATGGTCAGGGGTCCCTTTACCTTTACCTTTAACTGTAGGTAAGCTTGTATCTTAGTAAAGAAAACTTCAAAGACCGGACTTTGAGAAATCTGAACTCCCCTGGTGATTTGGTATAGTGGAGGGGTGTGGATGTTAGAACTGGCCAACATTATTACTCGTTTCTTTTGTCCTGGAAAGCAGCTTGGAGTAACTGCATGTGAGACTCTTGAAACCCACCGGGTGCATTAAAGTAGAAGTGGCAAAACTGGAAGCCTATCTGTTTCCCTGCTTTTTGAACCTATTCAGAGATGAAAAAGTCTCAACCATACTAAGCTAGGTTTTATTTTGCTGTTATGGTGGATAGAAACCCAGGCAGATTTGATGCTAATCCATCACATAACATTATGCAGACAATGAGGCATTCGCTTCTCCTTCATGTGCAAGTGGAGGAACATTAAAGGCTGCTCATGAAGAAGATTGAAATATGTGAGCCCAAGGATTAACTGTGGTGTGTGCTCTTGTCACAGCTAAATTAATCATATCTCTTCCAATCTGTGGATGTGCATTGTTTTTCTGTATTTAGGTTGTAGTAGTCAGAGGCTGAAGGTTTTGAGTCTTACCATTTTCCTTTTGCAAGCAGCTAGTTGCATATGATTACATTGGATGATAGTTAAGTTTTATTCAGAGTAGACCTATTGAAATTCATAGACCTGGCTTAGTACTGGGGCTTCCTTTGAAGCTGATTCAGAAACTGCAGTTAATCCAGAATGTGGCTGCCAGACTGGTGACTTGTAGTGGCTGCTGGGACCATATAACACTGGTCCTAAAATATCTATGTTGGCTCCCAATACGTTTCCAAGCACAATTCAAAGTGCCCTTAAAGCCCTAAACATCCACACCCCTGTATACCTGAAGGAGTGTCTCCACCCCTATTGTTCAGCCTAGACACTGAGATCCATCTCTGAGGGCCTTCTGGTGGTTCCCTCATTGCAAGAAGTGAAATTACAGGGAATAAGGGAGAGGGCCTTCTGGGTAGTGGCTCCTGCCCTGTGGAACGCCCTCCTGTCAGTTGTCAAAGAGAGAACCAATTATATGGTGTTCCGTATCAGGAGGCTTTTAATGTCTGATATATCATGTGTTCTTTATATTCTGTTGGAAACTGCCCAGAGTAGCTGTGGCAACCCAGTCAGATGGGTGGGGTACAAGTAATATTATTATTCTGTTCAATAATGTCAATGGGTATACTCTTGAGTAAAATTTAGTTGACTGCCACCCAATGACTTGCTTTTTAAAATTCAGTGCATTGAAAATGCCTTAGATTGGTATTTGTAACAGGCATGATTTTGATTCTGTGCAAACGCATATAATTTTGTTCAGGCTGTTACTCAACAGTAGGTGGTGCCACAATCACATGGCTTCTTTGAAAAGTGCTGCCTTCACTATATGCTGCAGGAACATCTGCATTTGACCTTCAGGTATCTTATTAACTGTGGGAAGAAAAGAACAAAACTTCTGTAGACACATCAGTACTTCAGTCTGAGCCTTGGAAATTTAACCTATTAATCAATGGTTTACTGTAAGTCCCTTCCTTCCTTGGTATTACCTAGAGCAGTGAAAGGACAAACAGCAATAACTCATTCTTGAACTGAGATTGCTTTTTTAAAAAAAAGTTTGATTTTTTTTTTGTCAGCTGTCTACAAACACAGCTTTATTATGTTGGATCTTTAATTTTTTAATTCTTCTGGGAAATCCTTGATTTGTGGCGGGGGGCAGCAGCCATCAAACTTGAGCATTAGCTATAGTTAAATTGAGACTCTAAAAGGAATGCAACAAATACTGTGAGCTGCAATAAACGTTCTGCTGAGGTCAGCATCATTTGCAGCTTCAAGAAGGACAAACCTGAAATGTCTGAACAAGAGTATAGTGGGGAGGAGGGTGAAAAGGCGAAAGAGAGACCAGCAGCATTGTACATTCAGGAGAGAACCGAGGTCAGAAAGTTTAAAATACATACCTCACCTTTTAATTGTGTCTGGGTAGATTCTCAAAGTGCCATGTGCTTCAGAGGAACACCCGAAAGTTCAATTTGACAATAGCAAAGGACAAAATGAATATTTAACTGTGTTTTGCCATGACGACAGTTTGCTCCAGCCTCATTATACTTTTAAAAAATGCAACGCAGCGTGTGCATTTCCCTCCCTCCCTTCCGAGTTGACAGTGATAATATGGGGAAAATATGGTCTTAAAACGCTCAAGTCTACTGTTGAGACGAGCAGACATATAATTTATAGGATGTTTTTAAATGGGCACTCAGCTAGGGCCGTTTGGGGATGGCGGAGTGCATGCAATGCTTGATTTACATAATCTATTTTGGGTGACAAATGGGAGTACACGTAAATGAAGTCTGAGCGTTAACCACTAATCCCTTGAATTGGCAAGGAGTGCTCTTAGGCCAGAGAGATGGCTTGACAAGTTAGGCTGCCAGTACTTAAATCTTCTGGGCGATTTTTCTTACAAGAGAAGCTGCCATCCTTCTCCCACCTTTGCCATAAATCGGGTAAACTGCTCAATACCAAGTTTAGTATAAAAAACAATGTCAAGTTGATGAATATTATCTCTCTGTGTGTAAAATCTCTTTGAACCCACACTAGTAGTGAGGTGGTGGTATGTTTTGTGGTGCCCTGAAAACAGTGCTTGAAACACCGGCAGCAAAATACAGATTGCAGATGCCACGTGTTAGTTTTATATTGTGTTTGCCAGTGGGTATACTCATCTACACAGCCCATGAATAAACGTTACCCCTAATCAAAGCTGCAAAGCACAAGAAAGGGATCAGGACAGCCGTTAGCAGATGACCTCCTGTAGGAGGGGAAAGCGTCTCCCCACCATTCATAGAATCATAGAATGGTAGAGTTGGAAAGGACCCCCAAGGGTTATCTAGTCCAACCCCTGCGATGCAGGAATATTTTGTTTGACGTGGGGCTCAAACCCACGACCCTGAGATTAAAAGCCTCCTGCTCTACTGACTGAGCTATCTTGGTGAAGAGGTTGGCCACATATCTCCATAGATTGCTTTTGGAATGAACATGCAGTATCGTCTGATTAAGCTAAATCCATTGATATACTGGATGGTGTTAAAGTAAGGTTTACTTTGAGTAGACCTATTGCAATTAATGAACCTAACTTAGTCATGTTCATTAATTTCAGTGTGTCTACTCTGAATAAAACTTGGCTGAGCACCACTCGCTATTTTCAGCAGAGGTAATGGCAAAAATCTGAAGGGTACCCAGTACAAGCAGAGATAGCGCAATATTCTTTTATTCCCCTCTGTGGAGGATGATCTCATCTTCTCACCCACCCTTTCTGCATATCATTTACTTAATGCTTTTAGATATTTGATAATAGAACATTACAGAGGCTACTGCAAGTGTAGATACATTTGCGACAAGACAAAAAAAATGTAGGAGAATTATTTCTTGTCAACCGGTTGCCTCCTGGCTTTACTGGCAGAGTGTGGGCTGTTAACCACCTTTAATGGAACACCTTCAAGTACTTCAACGGCTTCTGACATCAATGTACTAAATGATTGTTGCTGGTTGTGGGACTGCAAACATGTCATATCTGGGCTAATTGGGGACGAGGGGAAGGGAGCCCAGCACTGCCACCCCCTCCTTTCCCCCATTGCTGCAAGAGAGAGTCACACAACGCCAGGAAGAGGGAAGTCCAAGCAGAGATTTCCCTTTTCTGTGAGTGTCTTCCAAGCATCATGGCCATGTGATAAGGCATGGAATCACTAGGTTACTGAGGAAGATGGGGAAGAAGGAAAGGCCCAGATAGTAATAAAAGAGCTGGGAATTAAGAGAACATATGTACCTTAATCCTCAAACACTGATGGGGAAACCTGTGGCCCTCCAGGCAGCATGGCCAATGGTCAGGGATGACAGGTGCTGCAGTCCAACAACATCCGGAGGGCCACAGGTTCCTCACTCCTCTTCTATTCCCATTTAAATAAGAACCAGGTGGCCATTGTGTCCACATACTGCTTCTGCCCATCTTAGTAAGAGGAAGAGTCTGTGCCCACAGGCTCATGCATATACTGACCCTGGTGACAAACCATGTTTGTATGGTCCTGCTTCTGCCAGCCTCTATATGGGAGGGAGGGAGGGAGAGAGAGAGAGAGAGAGAGAGAGAGAGATTGCAGTGCCCACAAATTGCTGCTGCTGCTTCCTCCAGGAAGAGACACTGACTGATCAGTGTGTCCTTATGCCTGATGAAGGCAGCCTGACTATTGTGACCTCATGATGAAGGTGCTGACCTGCAGACTGGCCATTGTGACCACATGCTGAGTTTGCCTGCCTGAAGAAGAGAGAGTATAATGGTGGTGACTTGCTGCTGCTGCTGCTGCTGCTGTTATTATTACCATTGTAATTATCACAATCATCCTTTGATCTTCCTTCAACCCAAATGTTCCCAGGGGAGTATTCAGATACAATCAATAAAATACAGCATATCATTCCTTGATCACATAAACCAGGATGGGGAAACCTGGTCCTTTTAGATGTTGCTGTACTCCAAACTCAACATCTGGAGGGAACCAACTTCCCCATCCCTGTCGTAAAATGAAGACTGAATAAAAGTGTCTCTTTTGTCATCTCCTGTTACATCCTATTTAAAGGGAGAATGGATTGTGCAGGGCCAAGTCCTATTAGAGTGTATCTTCAGCGTTTAATGAAGGAAGAGTATTTCCTGATTCAAGCATAGATCTTTACTCTGATAACTATTTTTTAAAAAAGAAAAGGTTGTTGTTCCACGATTTAGTTTTCTTACTTGTAGACCTAACACCATGTTTTTGTTACAGGGGTCTGATTCACTTGCTCACTCACCTCTCGGAAGCTTTGCATCAGGCGCGGCTGAAGCTGATGCTTGTCATCCCTCCCACTGTCATGCCAGGGTGAGTGTCTTATTTTCAAAGGAAATCCCAAATGAATCTATTTTCAGCTTCATTCAAGCTATTTGGGTTTAATGTTTGCTGAGAGACCAGCGCATATATGCAGCCTAAAAAGCGAAGCGTGTATTCCCTCTTCACCGCTGGAGAAAAAATGCCAGGCTCAGCACCTTGGGGAAGAAGAGAGGGACACATTTAAGAGGCTTGGATTAGGAAATGTGTCTGTGCTAAGATTTAATCCCTCTGGGCAAGAACCATGTATTCATTATGAAACCCCAATCAAGGCACTTAATAAATATTGAAGCAAGCGAGCAAAAGAACTATCAAGTGGTATGTATACCAAACAGTGCTAAGGAAATGACTTTAATTAGAGTCTTTATATTGATAAATGGATTATAAAATTTTGGAAGGAAATAAGATCTGTAATGGTATGTAAAACCATACATCTCTTAATCCAGGGGTGGCTAAGGCAGTGGCATCCAGATGTTGCAGGACTACAGTTTCTGTACCATCTGAACCCTGGTCCTATTGGCTGGGGCTGATGGAGAGCTGGAGTCCAACAACTTCTGGAGGTGCCCCCCCCCTGGCCTTGACCCAAACCATCATGTATAGTTGCAGTAAACACAGGTCAAATGAGGAGATGAAAGAAGGAATGCAGACACTTCCAAAAGGCCATCTTCATGTAACTGAATGTCCCTTTCTACCTGCCGCACATGTTTAATTATGCTAATGCCCACTTCACAGTAAATTGTTTTGTAACAATTAAGCAAAGTAGCTGCCTTCATTAGTACAAAACAGTTGGAAAGGACAGTTGCAAACTGAAAAGCACATGGTTATACAAATTGACCAGTTGTGCAGTACATTTAATCTGTGCCTTCTTCATCTCCCAAGGGCTTATTTATTTGTATTAAAAATCTTCCTGGATTTATAATTTTATGGTTTGTACACAGCTTAAACTCTTGGTGGAGGAACTATGCAATCCCTGTGCTGGCTAGTTGAAACATTAGCCCTTCTTAGCCATATGTATTAGTGAATAGTTTCAATTGCTCAATGGCGTCCGATGAAGAGGATACAGAACTTATATATTTCAGTGTTGGCGGCTGAAACTGAGTTTTGAATAGATGTTTAAAATAATTTCAGCCTCCTTCTTGGTATGCAGACCTACTGCTCAGTCTTGTGAGTGCCTGCAAAGGGGTAAGCAATACTGTCACCCTTTCATAGTCTGGGTCCTGTAGCTTGCTAAGGGTTTGGGCCTTCAAACCTCAATCCTTGTGATGTTGGAGTCAGTTGCATCACCCAGTAGTGTGTTCTGTTGATAGCCTTGCCACTCTTTTCCTATCCTTGATCCTACAGTGTGTTGCCCTCGTCCGCTACTTCTTTGTTGTGTAAGGCCTTACAGAGCACAGCTGCACTGGCCTTTGCATTTGCATGTGTGAAACATCTGTGCTGCTTGCGGTACATCAGTGCAAGAACCCCAGGCCCTGTCACCTTGTACAGGATGCTACTCAGTGCACAGGATACTGTAGAATTATTATTCATTTAGATTATTTTCAAACTGGCCTTGCATCTTTTTAGATCCCAAGGGGGCATTCAAATGGCATGGCCAAAATAAAATGCAACAACACAACTAAAGCACAATCCATCAAAACACCTTTTAAATAGAGCACCTCTCACAGTTCAGCATTTAAAATGCTTAGACAGTTGCATTTTCATATTTGTGTTGCAGGGAGAGAATACGCAGAAGTAAAGTTTGAAAAAAATATATTTAAAACTCCTGTTGAGATTCTTCGTTCTTCTTGAGTAGTTATTTTTGTTAGCCATATGATATATTGTATATACCTTTTTACATGTTGGACACAGCACAAGGTTCTTAATACAAAAATACGAGGAGGCCAGCACATCCCAGTTAAGAATTGCCGAAACATGTATCAGTCAAGTTTTTTATCTCCTTATTTTAGATTTAAAGCAGATTGTTCCAGCTTGTTAATTGTAGTCTGCTACAGAAAGCAAATGAGTGCTCTTAAACACATTTGCAGCTTCTACATTATCAGTCATTATTACCACAAAGCTTATCATGAAGCTAATGCATTCTTTTCAAGATCTAGGATAATTGCAGCAAACAATAGACTTCGCAAAATGCATTTATATATTTTGAATGTTAAGTAGAATGTAGGCAATTTCACAAATTTAATATTCTCTTGCCCCCTTGACTCAATAGAATTGGCTAGAATTGCTATACAGTACATGATTTGGTACGTAGATGTATTTTTCAGTGGACAATTGTGGACAAACCCGCTCAAATGGAGTGACTTTTACAGAGCATTAGCTGCCCTGCAGAGTACATTATTACTAAGAATGAATATTCTTTTGTGGATCTCTGCATAAGGGCCTTTTGGAAATCCATAAGCAGCTTCTTGGTCTCAAGCATATTTTTGAGCACTTCCCCCCTAAGTGCATTATACTGAAATTAGAGGGGACAGGGACTGACAGATAGTTCTGAATTCTGCCATGTTTAAGGCCAGTGGAAACCACAGTGGCAATATAATCTGACTTCCAGCCCATTAGATTTATCATAATTGGATTAAAGTATAATCACTGTATGCTAAGGGGAACGTCCTGTTAGCACAGAGATTTCCCCTTGCACAAAATAACGCTATTCCCCTCCTGTGTGCTCTCTTAATTTGTTCTGGGGGGTTCTCCCAACCCACTGGCGCAGATTTGGGGGTGATGTGGGTTGCGCACAGGGAGAGGAGAGGGGGAAGAAATTCACCCTGGGCAAGCAAAACTTGTTGCACTGGTTCAGTTATTTAGTTGAATGTCATCCACTTCATTGGATGCTGCCCTATGAGAGAAGAATGCTGATGGGCCCTTTGGTCTGATCTAGCAGAGCTCTTCTTGTGGTCTTACAGTAGCAGAAGATTTCAGGAAGGTAGGTAAGGAAAACTATCTAATCCAAAAGAACAATACTTCCAATGTCATTCAAACATGATAGTACAATTACCTAGTTCTGTTTTCTGCTCTGGGGTAATGCTGGCATGTGCTAGCTGCAGGCATCTAGAGAACAGAGAAGGGGCCCCCTGTACTCTGCACTAAAAGAAAAAAAAATAGGCACCCAGGTAATCCAAATATTGTACCAAGAAAGGCAGAATAGCACAGTCAATATAAATCATGAAAATCAAGTATACTTTCCTAATTTCTTTGATATTATTCCTAATTTATTTGTTGTTGTTATTATTTGCATAACATGTACAATTTCGTAGTAGGGAAGAACATGGAGCACTGAAGGCTACTTTAGCCCCTCCACTGATTATTTGGCTGCCCCCCTGAGATTTCAGCTGGCAATGCCCACCCATATATGTTCAAGCATATTTGTTGCAACTGCAAGGGTTAGGAACTGTCTTGCATGTGTAACGAAAGGTGACATTTTCAAGGAGCTGAGTGATGAACGCATTGCATATTTTTCCTCCTGCAGAATTGTAGCCTGCGTAACAGCCCTGATCATGAACTTCTTGGTACAGACCTGTGGTTTCTGCTCATGTTGTTCTGTAAAATGCCACGCATGTTGGCACTACATAGATTCAAAACTGAGGCATTTGTTTCTCATACAAGGAAAGCACTCTTCACACCCAGCATCTTGAACTATGGTATAGCTGACTACCTTGAAAGGACTTCCGCCTGCCTTGTAGGCGGAATCCATAAAAATTCTCATTTGTCTCTTTGATATTTTTTTTTAAGTGCTAGACTGGCAATATGTGGTAAATTAGATTCATAGAATTACTGAGCTCCTGCTGGAATCTGCTTTTCATTGGCATATTTAATACTATGTCATCTTTATTCATTGTCACTTTAGAATCAATTTGGGTCTAACCTTTACAAATGATGGAAAGTGTACTTTTAATAATCTAATATCCTTCATGTGTTGGACTTGGAGTAGATTTAATCAGCCATTCAGCAAAAGGCATAGAAAATGATATGGCAAAGAATCAAATAACATTTGTAGACTCCATATCTGGTAGAAGCCTGATAAGGTAGACTGAGACTATTTTGTAAAATATCACCCTTTTGAGCAGGACCCCCAGTGGCTAAAACAGTGCTCCTTTTGTGTTCTGCCCTGAGTAAAACCTAAAAGGAAGAGCTTAGTTTGATGCTCTTTTTTTTTGGGTTGCTGTCATACCAATTCAGTTCACATTAAGATCAAATTTATGAAAAATGTTATGTTAAAGGAATAGTACAAGGGCTTGAAAAGTACTGGTACTTAAGGGGAGCGCGGGGGTAATTAACAACTGGAAAATGCAAGATATTTCATTAAATTCCACTAAAGGCACATTGAGGGAAACTGGAAAGTATCAAAATTGGGTTACCTTTGCAGGTTCTTCCACAAGGTTCTTACGCTGAGTGAATTCAGGGTAGGAATAATTGGTGGAATAACCAATGATTATAGTAGATTCAGTGCTGGCCTTAGACATGTGATTGTTTTTGATGGAAAGGTGGAATACAGAAATCTGACATAATTAAAAAACAGAGAAGTGCCAATTCTAATCTCTGCTGAACAAGTGATTCACTGCATGGCCTTGGGCAACTCACTACCACAATTGAGCATTAATTTTCAATATGCAAAACACAAAATTAGCATACGGCATTGTTTGAAGGACTTTGCAGATTTTCTCTTCTCACAGCAGCCCTGTGAAGTCGATAGTACTGCGTATATAAATGGCACTCCAGTGTACCTGTATCTCTTGGGCCTAGTTGTCATAAACGACAGGTGAGATGTTCCTGGCGTGTACCACTTCAAACTGCAAGTGGGGGTTTCACATGACTTTAGAGTGTGAAAACTAGCATGGTGGGGAGAAAGCTAGTCTAGAACCCCTTTCCCTGATGTGCCAGTTTTCGATGTACAGCATAGGCAGTTGCACATACAGAAAGGGCCTTTTCTCCAGGGCCCTTGGGTGTCTACCACCTTCACTCCCATAGATGTTGACAGCTCTCGCTGACTTCCCCTGGGAGAGTTTTAGGGTGCTGCATCTAGAAATACTGTGGAGGGGAGCAAGAAGAAATACCTGGGGAAAGTGATGTATTACCCCAGGAATAACCAACGTGGTGCCCTCCAGATATTGTAGGACCATGACTTCTATCATCCCTGACCATTGACAAAGCCGACTAGGGCAGATGGGAGTTGGAGTTCAGATTCATCTGCATTCTAGCGTTGCAGCTAGAATGTATTGTAGGTTAGAGTTGCCATATTTTGAAGAGCGAAAAAGAGAACACGTTTGCCGACTTCGCTACGGCGACTCTCATTGTAAATACCTGTACTATATGTTGGCTTTAGAAGTTCACATTCCCACCTTAAAAATGTATACAAAAAGCACACATATACACAAAATGTAAACATATACACTTTCTCATTCTTCAGCCTTCCTGGGTGATCCCAGCATGTCAAAATAATCTGAACTGCATTTTAGGAACAACAACAACAACAAAAAGTTACATAGCTTATCACTGTATGACACAGACACACACAGACACACACACAAATCTAGTTCACTATTGTCTCTACTGTCCATCAGCGATTCATCCAAGTTTCAGAGAGGGTTTGCCCCTACCAGAAATTGAACCTGGGTCTGTCTTCATGTGAAGCATGTACTCTACGACTAAGCTATGGGCGCAAGACTGTGTTGCCACACGTAAACAAAAAAACACAGACATTTTGCCTACTTTAAAAAATCCTATGGACAGGAATTTTTACGCTGAGAAAGAGGACATGTCAGGCAGAAACTGGATGTATGGCAACTCTGTTGTAGGTGTTGTCCAGTAAAAAGTACCATGGAGATTTTGAGTGCCTGATACAGCACACCGCTTATTAGAGAGAATTGGAGTACTGAACCAGAACTTGCTGGAGTAGTCTGAAACTCATCCCAGGAATTCAGGAAAGAGGTATCTACTTCTGGTGATATATACTGGATGTTAGCAAGTGTTGACGATATGTTTATTTAGAAAGCAGGAACATTAAAGACTGCTTTCAATTGAGTGTACATCATAAATAACATCACAGATGAGGACAGGTTGTCTGTGTGTTTTTTTATAGGGATTTTTATTACCCTCAAGGGTGAACCCACTTGCAGACAAGCAGTAAAACAGTAATATTTGCTTGGCTATTAAAAGCAATGATATAACTTACTACTCTCCTTGTCTATCAGAACATTTCCAGTAACCTGCAATAAAAACTTTCTACGGCTTGTTGGTTTCACTGAAAAGGCTTCCTCCACTTGGAAACAAGCCCAAGTAGTATCCTGGAAATGCAGCCTTCAAGTAGGTAGATGTTGAGTCTCATCACACCTGCAGCGCTTTAGTTTGACTGTAGTGCTGTCCTCACTATAGGAAAGAATTTGTAAGGGGGGGGGCTTATTGATTGAGCAAAACAATTGTGTTTTTGGAGGGTGGGGGGAAGCAGGACAAGTATTGTTGAAAGTTAAAATTCAGCAGCTGTCTTTTATCTCTACCTTTTATACACCTCACAACTTTGAAAGAAGCACATTAAAGCTATGCAGTCTCAGCAAAATAAACCTTATCAGATTGTTAGCTTTTCTCAGTTTAATGAGATGAGCAGAAATTCTGCTGCCTGTTGATGGCTTTTGAAAGTCAGATAAACAAACAGAAAAGCCCTCTTCCTCCCAGACCGTGGTTATGTTTTTGTATGCATGCTCTGTGTGTAATGCCCATGTGTTTTGCCATAATTATTGAATGTAGTATCCATAACTCTTGGTGTGCGAAGGGCCTGATGAGTGTGGTTCAAAGAAAGTGAAGACCTGGGCTTTTACTGGGAAATTCCCATCAATGCTGAATTTCCTGTCCCTCCCACATGAAGGATATCTGTGCAGTCTGAACAGCAAAATGGCAAATGGCGTATCTAGATTGTATATACTTGGACTTTCAAAAAGCTTTTAATAAACACTCTTGGCAAAGGTGCCCAAGTCTTGGGATAAGAACGGGCCCACCACCAGTGGTAGCCCCAGTGTCCCACGTATATGTGGCTGTGCGCAAGTGGGGGGATGCCTATATACCCAAAATGTATTGCCCTGACCCATAGGTCTACGAATTTATGTATTGGACGGTGGGGAAGGCTTGCATGTTTGCCCCACTTTGATCCCTCACACGTTCTTTCTGAATGCCAGAAAAGGGTTTCAAATGTTTAGCACAGGAGCATTGTTAGGGGGTGACTCAGGAGATCCGAGCCCTGGGTCTCCTAATCTTTCTCCTTAATTTTTTTTTAAACTGCAGATTGGATAACTGAGTGCACTATGAACTGCAGTGCTGGTGAGACCCCTCTGTTTACCATCTTAATTTCTTAATATAGACACATAGATATAAAGTAGCATATGCAATTTTTTAATGGAAATTGGAGTCATGGACCTGTGCTTTTAGGTACTTAGCCACACTCTTGCTCCTTGGAGCATTTAGTCAAAAGATAACTGAGTCAAAAGACTCATTTAGTCAAAAGATAACTGAGTTCAGGGGCGGTGGGAAGATACCGTGTTTTTAATATTCTGTTGGGAGCCGTCCAGAGTGGCTGGGGAAACCCAGCCAGATGGGCGGGGTATAAATAATTTATTATTATTATTATTATTATTATTATTATTATTATTATTATTATATTTATATAATATAGGTCTATAACTTTATACATGGTGTGGAGGTAGTAGATAAAGAGAATTTTCTCACATATAATTCCTTGTGCTCAGCTAATGAAATGAATTGACCATAAAATCAGAAGAAGCAAAAGAATAAATGAAGTCAAACTAGTAAATAAACACAATGTATTTCTACAACATGGATATGATTTTTATTTATTTATTACCAATAATGAGTCTTAAGGCCTATGGCCTGTGGAATATACATTAATATTCAAACAATCTTATGTGGCTTCACGACACTGAAATGCAGACACGGTGTAACATATCATAAACACAGTGTTCCAGAATATCTAGCTGTGCTGACTGGATATATCTTTCAAATGAGGGCTGGTTTTTGACAGAGTCAGGATTGTTTTTGGTGGGGAGGCACAGGAGTGAGGAGAGAAGACCCACTTCTCACAGTGCATCATTGTTTTAGCGAATTCACTGCCGCAAGTAGTGGAGATGGCCCTTTGTTTAGATTTAAAAGGGAATTTGACCAAATGTATGGAGGAGAGGTCTACCAATGGCAGTCACGATGGCTGTGCGGAATCTCCAGATGGCAGTAGTATACCACTGAGGAATATCAGAAGGAGATAGCTGCTGCCTTCAAGCTCCACTTCTGGGCTTCCAGAAGAATCTGGGTATGCATTGTGGGAAGTTGAAAGCAGGATTGAATTAACCCTTTGGCATGGTCCAGCAGGGCTGCTCTTCCATTTTAACATTAATGGTTGTATTTGTGGCTGTTGTTTTTATTTATTTCATAAAATTCACACACTGCTTGATTGTGAAAAACCTCAAAGTGTTTTACAAAAAGATTTAAGTCTGGATGCAGTTCAGAAGAACGGGTTGCAGTCCTGTGGCTGTACCCATATATAGCAGGGTGACTTTGAGTCATGGCGATTGTTATGGCTCATGAAATGTCCCTTCATGCATGCACACAGCAATTTGTATGCACATTATGTGTATTTTAGATTACCGGATAAACTGAGGATATTTCAGCTGGAGAAACTAAGCACCAGCTAGCTTATGGGCTTAATCACTTATACGAATGAGGCCCTTCAAATCAGCATAGAATATTCACAGAAAATTAGGCCTTCTCTTTAGGTGTGTTTGAAAAAGTAGACAAAAATCAGCTGAAATTATGTTAAAAGCCTGTATGGAGGAGCAGCAGGTAATGTTCATCTCTCTCTTTTCTCTTCCATGCTGAATTGCTTTAGTTTTATGCTCACTATTTTAAAGTGTATTTAGGTAATATCAGAAATGGAAACTTCTTTGCCTCTTAAAAGAAGTCATCCGCTTGGTAGCATGCAGAGCTTTTCTTCCCTCTTCACCAAAGGGCATCTGTTTCATTGTCATCTTTCTTTTAAAATTTCGAGATGAGCTCCAAATGGGCAGAGGCAGCAGTTAAGGAGCAAGGTTAATTCCATGTACGAAGCTGCTGAGCTATTACATTGTATTAAGCAATCTCATTTTATACCGTGCATGCCCTCAGATAACTGTCCCCTGTATAATGGTGGTTCTGGGAATGTCATGAGTCAGATAATTCATAGGTGGTTTGCTTCCAAAGTGAAGATTGCACTCTCCTATTGAGCAGCAACCCCCCCCCCCACCTTTTTGCATTAATTTTTGACCTCACTTTCAAAAAACACAAACATTTCAGTGAAAGGGTATATTTCATCATAGGGTATAATGATATCTTTAATGTATGCCACATATAGTTTTGCTATTCAAGCCCATTGACCCAGTTTTTCATTCTGTATCTTATGGTATCACTTTTAGAGAGGAATTTGCTTGGCTTTCGTGGAAAAAGCCGAACACATATTCTACACATACTCTTCTGCCTTTAAACTAATTATTCCCTTGGTTTTCTTTTTTTAATAAAAGGTTGATCCAATTATTCCCTAGCTGTAAAAGAAAAGAAAAGAAAAAAAGGTTGGTCTAATCAGGTTTAAAAACCAATTAGATATAGAGGTCAATGAAATTTGCCCAGCAGAAATTCCTTACCAAGTGTTTTCCTGTTTTGAAATTGTGTGTTATTTTTTGCTAGGTACCAGTAAAGAGATTAGTTTGATTCCCTGTGAGAGTTTCCTCTCTTCCCCACCACCTGCCTCTCATTTTACCAGCCATGTCTGAGCCAATTTTTCTCAAATGCTTTTAAGATCAGCTTCCTGGGTTGTCTTTTCTACCCCCAACCCTGTAATGACCAACTATTTGTTACATCGGTAAATGTGCTAATACCTTTGCAAAAAACTCTGCAATATACTGTTCCCACAAGGAATTGTTAACTTTGAGCCCTGGACTAACACTGGTATTAGAAAAGGAAACTGAACTGGATACCTCAAAGCCCTCCTAAAACCATATCAGAACAGATCAGCAGCTGTTCCCAAATCAGCTGGAAATGGTGGGGCAAGTAGGAAAAGCAGGTACTCCCGCAATTCAACGTAGTTTACTGAGTGTCCTGTGCTAAGGGGCATTCAGCCTACCTGTGTCTTGGTTGGTAGGGGCCCATCTGCCTTCACATCCTTCCCTTTCCTCAGTTCCTGACCCGCTTCCCACAGGGTTCCATGCCAGGACTGCTGGGTTGCACTTTAGACCTGGGGTCACCAAACTTTTTGGGCCCCTGACACATTTGCAAACCAGAAAAACTTGTGGGCACCATACCGACTGCAGCCAAGCACATACCACACTGGTTATATTGGCTACAGGCCTAATTTCAGTAGCGTAAGGAGAGGGGAACCTGTGGGCTCCATGGAAGGCCTTTGTGGGTACATGTGCACTCACAGGCATGGCACTGACAACCCCTGCTTTAGATTTTGTTAGCATCTCATCTTTTAATTGCAGTGGCATTTGTGGAGAGCTGAGTGACACATTAACCGGGTGTATCTACATGGGCAGTTTCTACAAATCATCTCCCTAAGTAAGCTCCATCTCGTTAGGGCACTTCAACTTAGGATTGATACAGATGGCTCTCTAATGGTGTGATGGCAAATTCCAATTAATTTGCATGCCAGCTGCAGTTTGGAGTGATCCACTGTATGCACAACTTTTTTTTTTTGGTAGCCCAGTGCATATCCAAAGGTGGTTTGCAACAGTCCTTAAACTACCTGGCTACGCATTTGGCAGCTACTTCACATAAAGCGCTCAGAGCGGGTGCCAGTGGTGCAAGAACTGAGGCGATCTGAACTAGGTGTGAGAGCTTTGGCACTCACATATTCAGATAAAAGATAATTCAAGTTTTCTCAGGGAGATTGGCCAATGTGTCTTTATGCCTGATGGAGATAGACTGACAGCTGTGACCTTGGTGATTCTGCTGGTCTGAACACTGGCCATTGTGACCACATGCTAATTCTGTCTGCCTGAAAAAGCGAGAGACTGGTGGTCACTGTGTCCTTATGCTGTTGCTACTGGCCTGAAGACTGGCCATGAAGACCACATGCCGATGAAGTTACAGTGGTACCTCAGGTTAAGAACTTAATTCGTTCTGGAGGTCCGTTCTTAACCTGAAACTGTTCTTAATCTGAGGTACCACTTTAGCTAATGGGGCCTCCCGCTGCTGCCGTTACGCCACCAACACGTGATTTCTGTTCTCATCCTGAGGTAAAGTTCTTAACCCGAGGTACTATTTCTGGATTAGTGGAGTCTGTAACCTGAAGCGTCTGTAACCCGAGGTACCACTGTATTGACATTTTAAAAACTGCCGTTAAACCCAAATGTCTCCAGGGTGCTATACAGATGTAATTAATAAGATACAGTATGCCAATCCTAATCACATAATCCAGGATGGGGAACCTCTGGCCCATTAGATGTTGTTTGACTCTAACTCCCATCAGCCCCAACCAGCATGTTCAGTAGCAAGGGATGATGGGATTTTGTAGTACATCAAAGCATATGAGGAGCCAGAGGTTTCCTATGCTTGACTTAAGGGAATATTAAGTTAGAGTATGCCATTTGCTTTGCACCTAGAGGCAGTATTGGTCTGAACTAAATAATGTTCAGAGAGCTAAAATAAAAGCTCATTATTCATGTTATTCATCTGATGAGCGTTATTGAAAATATTTTTTCTCTTCTACCCAGAGAGGAAAAACAAGATATCTGGGATCCTTATGTGTGTGCTGCAAGTAATTAGTGTAATCAATAATAGAGTAGGTGGGGAAGAGTTACTTAGGTTACAAGTTGCTTATTAAAATATTTTCCTTGGCTTAACAAAGATGCATCCCAGCTTCATTAAATGCTACGCTCCTCTAACCTATGTAAAGTGATATAATGCACAATAAAATGCAGTGCATGATGAAAGGAAGCTATATTCCTCTCCTGCCCCCGCTCTGAAATGATAACAATATATTCATTGCAAATGCATATTGCCATGTTTGGGGGAAGAAATTGTTTTGCCTCTAGGCACTTAGATTGTTGTAACATAACAGATGCCCTTCATTTTACGCATTCGTACAGTGCTTGCCATTTAAATGTGCAGCAAATGCCAGATAACTGCTATGAAGACTGATGGGTGCAAGTAAGCCCCGGAAGGGGTGACTGCTTTTAATTTATGTTTGAACTCCTGTTGGGAAAGTGCTGCTCCTTAATATGACAACTAAATTATTGGTTCTTGGAACATGAGGTGGCTGCAGCGTACATCAAAAGAAAGTATTCACTCGCACATTAAACTCTTGTCAGAGGCAAATTGCCTTTGTTGCCACTGTGTTCTTTATATCCGGGGCTTGCTGACCTGACTGAAAAATGTCACTCAGACATATTTTTAGTTCAGCATCGTTGCACATACCTTTTCAGCCCAATGAGATGACAGTGCAAAATTGCATTTGTGTTACCCTTTAAGCAGATAAGTGGTTTTTAGCTTCTAATGCAGTGCCTCAGCTGGCTGAAAGTTCTGGTTCCCCAGCCCCTCAGACCTTTCTCATTTAGCTAATTTATATTTTGAGGCTAGGCTTTGGGGCCTCTTTTGTAACTATTACAAATATACCTGCCCTAAAATTTGTTTGCTTTTAAGGTACAGTAGGAGTCTTGGTGGTTTTTCCTATCACTGGCTAAGATGTCTGTTTCTCTGAATTTATTCTGGGGCTGATTACTACATCATAGTACAGTTTATGACCCCATGAAATGGGAACACTTAGTTTTAAAGTGGCTTGTATTCTTGTCCCCAACTTTTCATGCTAAAGTGCTTCTTCTTTCTTACTGCGACATCTGTAATTAAAGATCATTCAATGTAGCACTTACGAGATTGATCCGTCAGCACAAGCATTTGAATGTCACAATTGGAATATTAATGGTGATCTTTCTGCTTGCCCAGTGGAATGGTCACCCTTTTCTCCCCTCCCCCCATGAGTGGTTTTGGGGGTTCTCCCAACCCAATGGGTGGGGGAAGCTCCATTGTGCTAGCAGGAGTCCTTACACTGGCTTCCACTAGCAGAATGGGTAAGTTGAATCCAACTCCAAGTGCTTATTGTAGCTTTCCTACTATTAGTCAAAGTATTGCCTTTTATTGCCAAAGTAGATGTGTCATGGGACATGTATGTTTAAAGATCAGAATGCCCATTGAGAGGCTGAAGATTGGATCAGGGTTGTGCTGTGGGAAGAGGAAGTTAACCATTCCATGCCTGCTATTTCCCCAAATTTTCCTTTCCCAACTGCTGTTCTTTGCTCCATGGGTTAAAACATTTATGGGCACCATATAGGTACCCATAATTACTATCATGGATTGCAATCTCTGTGTTCAAATACCTTTCTTGTACCATTTAAAAATATTTATATAGAAGAAAAGTACTTGATAATGTTTAAGAAATCTTTAGCTCAACAACCATGGTTTTTCTTGGGTGACTGGTTATCTTGTAATGATCTGAAATGTCCTATTCTATGGTTTTCACTATTTAACATTTGACTTCAGATACCTGTTAGAAGGAAGCTGACCTGAACTAAACTAAGATCCAGTCTGCAGATTGCACAGGAGGAGGGGACTGACTAGACTTATTCAGGCATATGGTACCAATGGGTACTGAATGCATGAGGGGGGTAGTGAGAATGCATACTGTTGGCCCTGCCCCTAAGCACATCTACATCTCCCAAACATGCACCCCTGCTACTATGTGTTTGGCTTCATTCTGAAGGGGGCCTATGTGGGTACAGATGTAAAGGTGCTCGCCGTCTGTAATTAAATATTATCATTAATAATCCAATTTTGACATTCTGCTGGTTGTAGCAGTTGTAGACTGCATGTCTCCTGTCTCACATGGCCTGTTATGCAAGAATAATGATGTGCCGTGTAATTCTATGCATGTTATTCGGGATACATCCTCATTGTTTTCAGTGGTGGTGCTTTCTCTGAGGAAAGTGTGCTTAGAAATGCAGCTTTTAATCACTTGTCCTGGTTTGCTTTTTTAAAATGATGCTTCATGACTAAATTAACGCCTCTGGAGACTGGCTGTGAAGAAGAATTGTATAAGAATTAAATGATTCCAAAGGGTTAGATTTTATTTTAATAGCAGCTTAGGTCTGAGGTTTCCGTGTTGGAACCCTTTAATTGAACAAGGCAAAAAATTCAAATGTGTTTGTGTAAACAGAAGACTGGTAATGTGCTTGTTTTCTATTAATTTAATGTCAGTTTCTGACTGTTTCTATATTCAGTAGAAAAACTGGTGCTTTGCTTCTGCTCTGGTCTGTTAGCTTCTATTGTGTTCTGAATGTATTGTAAATGCACTTGGATAATTTCTTTTTTAAAAAGAAGCTCAGTTTCAAGGAGCATAGCATGTTTATGTATTAGAAATATACTGACAGTGTAGATACTTCAAAAGTGGGTTTCACTGAAATTAACAGAACTTTTTTGCATGTGAATATGCTTAAACAGGATGTCCTAAAGGTGGTTCCCTTTTAGTCATGCTTTCCATAGAGACCAAGGGTGAAATCTTGGCTGTCCCACATGGTCAAGCCCATTTAACCAAGACAGGCTCTTCAGTACCTTCCCTGTAAGCATCCACAAGTTCATCTCCCGCCCTCCCTGCCTCTACGGGCTGTTTCTGGAGTACAGCCACACACTGAGGCATAAGTGGCAGACTTTTGTGTCTACTTATACTGGAGGTGTAGAAGGGCCTGCCTTGGAATAAACAGTATGGCAGTGAAGGCTTGCACCTGGCTGTGCAGCAGCAATCAGGAGACTGAAGGCAGTACTGGGTAATGTGGAACAGTGCTGCATTTCTACTCAGTGTGTGTGTGTGTGTGTGTGTGTGTGTGTGTGTGTGTGTGTTTGCCTAGGGACCAAACTGGACACAATACCCTTCACACAATTAGCAATTTCATGAATGGGTTTCTAATAAGTAAATTGTTTTGTGTGTTTTGTGTGTGTGTGGGGGGGCAAGATCCAGATCAGACCCTGACTGGGTTTGGGTAAAGGGGCTTTAAACATTTACCCAGGGTTGGCATTCCAGTGTGACTCTTATCCCCCCCCCCACTGTTTGCATTGCAAACAGCAAGTATGGAGGGGCCCCTGCCTGCTATTTTCTCTGCACTGAAAATGCCATTCACACTGTTGCAACTGTAGTTACACCGACTGCCAATTTGATGCTGAGCTAAGGGATACCTAAAATATTATCTCAACCCTTATATCAATCACTGCAATCAGCAGGAGAGGTCTGCACAATGTAAAGAATTGGACCTTTAGCATTGTGGCACCTCCTCTTGGGAATTCCCTCCCATTACAGATTTGACAGGCATTGCTTCTGTTGTCTTTTTGGCACATTTTTTTTCTTTTAACAAACCTTTTATCCCACCCTGTTTCTGTATTGGATTTGAATTAGTTTGCGTACATATGGAATTGTTTTGATTTATTTTATTTTATTTTTTGTCTTCACTGTGAAACCTCTTCAAGATATTTTATGGGAGACATTTCATTACTCGAACCAACCAACCAACCAACCAACTAAACAAACAAACAAACAAAAATACATGCATACATACATACATACATACTTCTGTAAGTAGCATTACATCTAGTTCCATCTTGAGGCTGCAGTGCGACACAGTTTTTTCGGGAGCAAGCCAAAAAAGTGGCAGTGGCAAAAGTACAAATCTTATGGGTTATGTTGGCCTGGGTGGGGAAGGCAGAATGCAAGTGTCTGATTGGACCACATCAGTGTGGGTTTTTCCTGGCACTTGACAGATTTCCCATGCTTTGCATTGAGGGTTTGGGGTTTCAGCATTATGGTTTGTGCCTTTAGCACTGTGATGTTTAGAAGAGTATATTATTTATTACATTATCATATTCTGACGTCTCAAAATGTTGATTCGTCCTGAGCCTTTGGGAAAGGTTGGGATTCATTTCTATTTGAATGTAAACTTTGTCCAGAGGTAACCAAAACATTAACCAGTGCCCTCATTTTAAGGCTGCAGTCACCAACAAAGTGCTGTGGCTGAGGCTAGTAGTTCAATGGTACTAGCATGATATGTTAACTACTGCAGGGGAATTGTGATTCCATCACAGTTGGATATAGGGGTGCAAATATTTAGAACCAGGATGTAAAATACTTCCAAGTGCAGAAGCAAAGTCCTCTGATCTTCTTTCTTCTACTTCTCCTTCCACCCAAGCTCAGGATTTTCAGACAAGAAGCCCAGTAATATATGTTGCTCTGGAACTTGAGCACATTCTCTCTAGTTCCCAGTTTCCCCATAAAATGCTCTATCCCTTCCTGGCCAAGACATTTAGAAGCTTGTTTCATACCCAAAGAAGAGTTACAGATGTCCCAGTTAACTTCAGTTGGGTCCAGGCCTAAGTGGATGGGGGGGGGGGAATATTCTCTAGGCCAGGGGCAAAGCCATTTCCAGAGTTCCTCAAAGCCCATGTGAGGAAAAAAAGGGGGGGAAATGCACCTCCTTCAAATCCCTCCTCAAAGCCCATGTTTTCTGTGAAACGTTTGGCAACCTGCTAGTTACCATGTTGTACTGTAACTGAGCCTGTAAATGAGGGACAATACTATTGGGGTTCCCATGCTTGTGGACTTCCCATAGGCATCTGGTGGGCACTGTGAGAACAGGATCCTGGACTAGATGAGCCTTTGGTCTGATCCAACCCAGTCTCTCACTGTGTTCTTATGCAACTGAAACTACTGCATATTTGTTCCCAGCTTACCCTACTTCTGTTGATTCCCCTGTGTCAAATGTAAAGAATGTATGCTCCTCAGGGCAGAGACTGGTCCTCTTGTACTCTGTAAAGCACCAGGCATGCTGACGACCTTGTATACTGGTAAATAAACATTTCTCTCGCTCTCTTTTTAAGAACCAACCAGCTGGGAAGTTTCACAAAGAAAGAATTTGATCAGCTAGCCCCAATAGTGGACAGCTTCAGCCTCATGACATATGATTATTCAGCATCACAACGGTAAGGCAATGACGGTGGAAAACAATAGTACACTGAACTGGACTTTAGGGATGTAGTAGTGACATCAGGAAACATACCTGGAGCTCACAGAAATCCCAATTAATCAGTACCCTTTAGAAGAGCAGTGGGCTTTATTTTTTATTTTTTATTACCAGTAGGCTTTATTTTTTATTTTTACTTAATTATTATCTTTCTTTATGGTATACTTCTCCCCACCTCAGCATTTCATTTGAGAATGCATAGTAAATATATTGGGCAGTACCTGCCATTGGCCTTTCTCAAGAGTAAAGGGACCCCTGACCATTAGGTCCAGTCGCGGATGACTCTGGGGTTGCGGCGCTCATCTTGCTTTATTGGCTGAGGGAGCCGGTGTACAGCTACTGGGTCATGTGGCCAGCATGACTAAGCCGCTTCTGGCGAACCAGAGCAGCACATGGAAACGCTGTTTACCTTCCCGCCGGAGGTAGACCTATTGATCTACTTGCACTTGACGTGCTTTCGAACTGCTAGATTGGCAGGAGCTGGGATCGAGCAACATGAGCTCACCCCGTCGCAGGGATTCGAACCACCGACCTTCTGATCGGCAGGCCCTAGGCTCTGTGGTTTAACCCACAGCGCCACCCGTGTCCCTTACTCAAGAGTAGACCCATTGAAATCAATGGAAGGCATCTTGTCCGTTAATTTCAGTTGGCCTAGTATGAGTATGGTTTCCATTGGCTACCATTCTTTTTGGCTTGCCTGTATTAGCTTTTCTTATATCTGTTTTTGGATTGGCAAATAAGCCTCTAAAATCCCTGTCCAATATGGCTTCTGAGGATGAAGAACTAAAAAAGGAATCTTGCATTTTACGTTTTCTCCCTCTTTGCTTTGAAACAGTTCTGACAGTTGCTCTCTGTACACCCTATATTTTCTTCCCACTTTATCAAACGGTGTCTTAAGGATTTGTATCTAGTTATCTCTACTGTCAGTTTGAAGTGTGCGCACAAGATAAGGGAAATCATCCAGTGGCTTGACCAAGAAATGTACAAACAGAATTCCATATTACATAGAATGTACTGCTTTTTTCCTTTAGGACTTCTAAAATTTCAGATGCCTTCCACCAGTGATAGGCATATTGAAAAGAGGCAAGGAAAACGTTACAACAGAAGGCAAACTGTCAAGGATGCAAGGATCCTTTCTTAAAAAAACACAATAGCAACACTTTACTTGAATTGGCTGAAGTGTACTTGAAAATACAAATATAAAATGACATGTTTGGAACATAGAAAAACTGTATGTGTGAAGAATGCTGGACCTACATTTGTGTACATCTATATATTTTGGAAAGCTGTTTGCTATGCATTTGGACTTGTGTTGAGATATTGTAACTAAATTTTGCATGATGGTGCCTGTGATCAAGTTTTTTGTCTATGTTCGGATACAGTTAAATGCAATTTTTAATTGAAATGACAGACTGACCCAACTGCACTGATTTTAACTAATGATTTCAGAAGGGCACTGATTTCTTACACTTCCTGAACAATGCCAGATACAAGGCTGCTGGTATGTACATAAATACAGCATGCCTTTTTAGAGATATAAGACTGTATAATTTTCTGGATTATTTTATAAACATTGCTCCTGAGTGGTTCTATATACTCATTTATGCTAACATCCATATCCTACTTTCCTAGGCAAAATGCCCAATCAATGTGGTTTACAAGATAAAAACAATATAAGGAAACCATATAAAATGTAATCAAACATGAAATAACAGCAGTGGAAACAAGTGCAAAAGTTAATTGAGTAATGTTTGCTGAAATAGTATATAATGGTTTGCTGCTGATCAGAAGGTTGGTGGTTCGAATCCCCACAACAGAGTGAGCTCCCGTTGCTTGGTCCCTGCTCCTGCCAACCTTGCAGTTCGAAAGCACGTCAAAGTGCAAGTAGATAAATAGGTACCGCTCCGGCGGGAAGGTAAACGGTGTTTCCGTGTGCTGCTCTGGTTCACCAGAAGCAGCTTAGTCATGCTGGCCACATGACCCGGAAGCTGTCTGCAGACAAATGCCAGCTCCCTTGGCCTATAGAGAGAGATGAGCGTCCAACCCCAGAGTCGTCCGCGACTGGACCTAACGGTCAGGGGTACCTTTACCTTTACCTTATAGTTCGTGTCTCCAAGATGGGAGTGTTAGAAATATCCATTCAGTATCCAAGGAAATATCCATGACCGAGTACCTGGAAGCTCCCAGGTTCAATCCCTGACATCTCTAGGTAGGTCTGCGAATGTCCCTAGTCTGAAACCCTGAACGATTGCTGCCACTCAGTGTAGGCAATACTGAGCTTGATGGACCAAGATGGACCAATGGGCCTGACTCACTATAAGACAACTTCTATGTTCCTTTCTCCTAGCAAGCAATGTAATTTGTTTTGGGGATTATGGATCTACTTAGAGCAAAGGTTTGGTTTAAGATGCTTTTGCTTCTTTTTGGAACCTGTCCCTTAACATCATATTTTATTTCTTTGCTGTTGATCTCCAGGCCTGGCCCTAATTCCCCTCTACCTTGGATGCGGGCGTGTGTTCAAATGCTGGATCCAGAAGCCAAGTGGAGAAGTAAAATTCTTCTGGGACTGAATTTTTATGGCATGGACTACTCGGCACTGAGCGCTTCTGGGGAGCCAATAATTGGAAACAAGTAAGGTTTCTAGAAAGCTGCTTTTTGTTGCTATTATTTTTGTCTTGAGTGAAAATTGGGGCTAGGTTAGATGTGAGAGAGGATTATGATTGCATGTTTTTATTGATTATTAAGGTAAAGGTAAAGGGACCCCTGACCATTAGATCCAGTCGTGACCGACTCTGGGGTTGCGGCGCTCATCTCGCTTTACTGGCCAAGGGAGCCGGCGTACAGCTTACGGGTCATGTGGCCAGCATGACTAAGCCGCTTCTGGCGAACCAGAGCAGCGCACGGAAATGGCATTTACCTTCCTGCTGCAGCGGTACCTATTTATCTACTTGCACTTTGGTGTGCTTTTGAACTGCTAGGTTGGCAGGAGCAGGGACCGAGCAACGGGAGCTCACCCTGTTGTGGGGATTCGAACTGCTGACCTTCTGATCGGCAAGCCCTAGTCTCTGTTGTTTAACCCACAGTGCTACCCGCATCCCAAATTGGAGAATGCGGGCATCGATCCCGCTACCTCTTGTATGCTAAGCGAGCGCTCTACCATTTGAGCTAATTCCCCTTGCTTATTGATTATTATTATTTAGAATATTTTCAGCCACTCTTCTTTGTAGTTTTGATACCAGGGTGTGTTAAAATACCATAGTACTGGAGTCAATTCTACAACAGTAAGCTTATTCAAACCAAAGCAAAACACCACTATATCAACTAACCCTCTAGGTCTTTACTTTGGTGGAATAGGCTTTAAAGCATTACTTAAGGTGTTGCCCAACTTAGATTCTCACCTGGAGTTAGATAATTCAGTGAATATTGGCACTTAATGGAACTGAAAGTCCTAGCACAAATACGGTGAGAAGTTAGTCAAGAATGGAAAAAGTGCCTAGAACAACAAATTTAGGCCCTCTCAGAGAGAGAGAGAGAGAGAGAGAGAGAGAGAGAGAGAGAGAGGGCAATGAAACCCTGACCGAAAAGTAATGTGATGTGTATAAAAATGGAAAACCTAATAAAAATTATTTGGAAAAAAAAAAAGAACAACAAATTTAGGGTTGGGGGTTGCTGTTACACCCTACACTCCCCACTTTATATGCAAACACAGCAAACAAATTGAAATAACGGGGTTTCTTCCTATCTGGTCCCTCCTTTTTAACCCTATGCCTCTTTGGCACATTTTCCCACCCAGGGGCTCTGCACATTCTACCTGTCTCCACTCTAGTCCATACCATTTCTGTCTACTCCTGCTCTGCCCCCTCTCCTTCAGCTATCTTGCCCCCCTGGGCTTTCTGTTTCTTAACCTTCTCCCTAGGCCCTTGTTCCAGCCCCTAACACAACTATGTTCAATGTGTATGTCTTTATTCTATTGCCTGGTGTGCATAATTATGGCAAGTGCGAGACCGTATAGAATTAAAACAAAATAAAAAAATTCTTTCCAGTAGCACCTTAGAGGCCAACTAAGTTTGTTCTTGGTATGAGCTTTCGTGTGCATGCACACTTCTTCAGATACACTGAAACAGAAGTCACCAGACCCTTATATATAGTGAGAGGGTGGGGAGGGGTATTACTCAGCGGGGTGGTGGGAATGGGTGATAGGCTGATAGCTGTTGACGACTGTTAACGACTGCAATTAGTCTTACAGGAAAAAGCAAGGGGTGAGAAGGTTAAAAAAGCTTTGTCATGTATAATGAGATAAGAATCCAATGTCTTTGTTCAGACCAGGTCTCTCCATGGTTTTAAGCTTGGTAATGAGTTGCAATTCAGCAACTTCTCTTTCCAGTCTATTTCTGAAATTCCTTTGCAATAAGACAGCTACTTTGAGATCTTGTATAGAGTGTCCTGGGAGATTGAAGTGCTCTCCTACTGGTTTCTCTGTCTTGTGATTCCTGATGTCAGATTTATGTCCATTTATCCTTTGGCGTAGGGTTTGGCCTGTTTGTCCAATATAGAGAGCTGAAGGATTAGAATTAGAATTCTGGGACCAAATAGAATTAGTTTGGAATTAAGATCTGGCAATAGGCTAAGGGGTAAACAGCCTTGTCACTGAGTCCTGGACTGGCTTTGTAATAATATGGTCATAATGCTGTGGAATTCTTCAGCCTTTCCTTCTCTTAGCACGGGAGCAGCTTTAATAATATGGAAAGTTATTTCTGCAGCAGATGAAATGAAGCTCTAAGTGTGGACATTTCCGGCTGAATATTCAGCACATGGATAGCATACCTTCTTATTAAATTCATGCACTAGACAATAATTTATTATGTGTCAGCTTTGGAAATTGTAGTCCTCTTCATACCAGCACAGATACACAGCAACACTCATGAGCTTAAATATGTCCTTTGTGCTTCTGAATACCTCTACTGGGATTGCCAACATAGCGGCCACAAGCACACATGGTCTTGCAGAGGCCTTCCATTGCACCTACCAGGTTCCTTTGTCCCCTCTCCTCACGGAGGAGACAACATAATAATGGTCCTGAAAGACCTACATTGGCTCCAGGTACATTTTCGAGCACAATTCAAAGTGTTGGTGCTGACCTGTAAAGCCCTAAAATGGCCTCGGCCCTGTATACCTGAAGGAGCGTCTCCACTCCCATTATTCAGCCTGGACACTGAGGTCCAGCTCCAAGGGCCTTCTGGTGGTTCCCTCCCCACAAGAAGCAAATCTACAGGGAACCAGGCAGAGGGCATTCTCGGTAGTGGCGCCCGCCCTGTGGAACGCCCTCCCACCAGATGTCAAGGAAGTAAACAACTATCTGACTTTTAGAAGACATCTGAAGGTAGCTCTGTTTAGGGAAGTTTTTAATGTTTGATGTTTATCGTGTTTTTAATATTCTGTTGGGAGCCGCCCAGAATAGCTGGGCAAACCCAGCCAGATGGGTGGGGTATAAATCATCATAATCATCACCCCCACCCTGATGGTCGGCTTGAAATAAGCATTTGGTTGTAGCCAGTGGAATGGGTCGTGGTGTGGGCTTGGCTGCAGTTTGTGTGTGTGTTGCTCACAACAGTCTCTGGTTTGCAAATATTCCTGGGCCCAAAAAGGTTGGCAATCCCTAGTTGCTAGTGCCTTGCCTGCCCTATCTACCACATAGCTAAAATGCCTTTAATTGAGCAATATTGTGATCAGACATTTTCTGAAATACTTTGAAAGACTGGGTAAACTGCTCAGTCACACACATGTATTTTGTGCCTAGTGTGTAACTTTATTGAGCTATGTGATAAAACATTTTTGGTGAGAAAGCCATTCCCAGCTGTCAGGGTGTGCACACTCAGAGGGGTGTGTTCCTGCCTTTCCACCTTAATTCCATTTCCTTCTCCTTCCTAACCAGAATCTGCAAGCCATTTTTTTTTAGGTTTGTCTGAAGTCCTCCAGTTAAATATAACAAAGCGTAACTATTTGCCCTATGAAACTAAGAGAGAAGCACATCAAACGTTTCATAGATTAACTTCAGTGAAAGTGCAAATGTAATAGCTCCTTTTGTGTCAATGAGGACATATTGAAATATCTTCAAAACTGACTCTAAAATCAGGCTGTGTGCCCTTAACTTCTTTAAAAGAATCTTGAGTAGGTCTTTTATGTCGGTTTACACACTAAAGAAGGTTTGATATAATAAATTGTAAGTTGAAAAATTTAAGAGATTTGACATTGAATTGTGCTGTTCAAAGACAAAGGAAGATTCTTTGCAAACTATGTAAGGATGCAGAATTCCACTGAGAGCTTTATTGGCCGCCTGCCATGCTGTAAATAGTGGGTAATAAAAAGTGATACTTAGAAAGGCTAGAGGTGAGAGCTTCCCTGCAAATTATGGTAATGAAGAATGTTAAAGGTATGGCTGCAAGTGACCTTAGTGGGGCAGAGAACAGGACCCCCCCCCCAATGTTTGGGGTGGTGGTGAGCAGATGTACCAGTAAAATTATTAGGTGTGGCTTGCTTACAGCAATGGCTTGTTTACAGCAACATATCTGTGGGGAGATATAGATGTGTTTACAAGGTCATAACCGCAATAGGGATACAAAGGTAATGTAATATATTGATTGAAATGATATATTGACTGGTGTCAAAATAGAGTTAAATTACATAATACTTTTCTTTTCATGTTAGAATAAGTAGGCCTAGACACAGCTTGTTTCCTAGGAGCAAGCCCCACTGAACTCATTGGAAGTTAGTGTTGGATCGTTATGCTTAGGATTGTGCTCACAGGTGAGGCTTAGTGAAAGCAGCTGGCTAGGCAGAGTGGCCCATTTGCATATTCACACCGATTGGTTGCTTTCAGCCTTGTGCAGTGAATGAAGTCATTGAATAATGCTGTTGGAGATATTTTTGCTAGCTGCATCTTATTCAAAATCAGAAGATATTTGGCACCACAACTAGCAATTTTGGCAAAAAAATATGAAGGTAGAGAAATTTGTATGGTTGATGAAATAGATGTTAGAGGGCAGGGACTCTTGACACCACCACTGTAGAACAGCAGGTGCACAATCATTCATGAGTCTTCCCAGGTTTTGTCAATCACTTCTACAGAGAGCAGATATTGGTAACACTTGTATTATCCACATACTTACACTTTCTGAGAGGGTGTTGCTGCTGCATCTATTGCCCTTGCCTCTTGTGTACAACTTGGTATACAGGCAAGGGCTCTTAAATATGCCTATCCCATGTGAATAGCAAGGGAGGCTTTGCCCAGAGACTTAACCATTTGGCTGCATATTGGCAGGCACAACACTGCAGCTGAGTTCATAGAGAATTCTAAGAACATACGAAAAGCCCTGCTGGATCAGGCCACAAGGGCATCTCCTCCAGCTTCATGTTCTCATGGTGGTTCACCAGATATCTGTGGGAAACCCACAAGCAGGAGATGAATGCAGCCGTTCCCTTACCACTTGTGTCTCCCAACAATTGGTATGCAGAGGCATATTGCCTTTGATCCTGGAGGTAGGTAGCATGCAACCATCATGAGCAGTAGCTATGGATATCAACCAGGTTTGGTCACAATGTTTATAATGTTCTTACTAACTATAGTTTAACTAAGTCACAGTTCCTTGTGCTTGGATGCCATCAGAAACTGATTTGTTGTTGTTTGTTAAAGCAGAAGCTTCCAATCTCCTCCTTGTGGCTGTGAAAGAACTGAAAAAGGGAGAGGGAATGAGTTTGTGAGATTCAGTTCAGTTCATCCATATATTGGATGAACTGTGGGCTCCTGTAGCCTCTGAGCTGTGCCACAGTCCTTTTACAGGGAGCATTGAAATGGCACATTTACAGTTCTTGGGCTGAATATATATCATCAGTTGGGAAATGCTATACTGAAATTTTTTGGTGTGTTTCCTTAAAGTGAGATAAGACATTTCCTCCTTTGGCATATAGCCTATCGGTGTTGTGTTTTATAATCATTGGACTAGTCAACTGCAATGCTTTGCTTGTCTTTAATATGCTTAAAAGGTAAAGGTACCCCTGACTGTTAGGTCTAGTCGCGAACAACTCTGGGCTTGCAGCGCTCATCTTGCTTTACTGGCCGAGGGAGCCGGCGTACAGCTTCCAGGTCATGTGGCCAGCATGACTAAGCCGCTTCTGGCGAACCAGAGCAGTGCACGGAAATGCCGTTTACCTTCCCGCCGGAGCGGTACCTATTTATCTACTTGTACTTTGACATGCTTTCGAACTGCTAGGTGGGCAGGAGCTGGGACCGAGCAACAGGAGCTCACCCCGTCGCTGGGATTCGAACCGCCGACATTCTGATCGGCAAGCCCTAGGCTCTGTGGTTTAGACCACAGCGCCACCCGCAATTGAATGAAGTGAAAAACATCCCCTCTCCTGTAAATTTTATTAGGTTTCATAATTACCAAACCCAATAGATAGCACTGCATATTGGGGTTAATAAAGGTCCATAGAAACAGATGTTCTTTGGTCATTTAATCCTTTTATTTTCTAAAACTTAATTAACTGAAAATGAGAAAAGCCCTATTATTGCCAAAGCTTGCATTTGCAGTAACTTTGGCTTACACTTTGTAGCTTATGCCTCCTGCACAGCCTTAACTGTGGGTAAATCCATGCTTCTGGTAACTGGCGCTTCAACCAGAAATACAGAATAGCTTGTATAATAATAATAATAATAATAATAATAATAATAATAATAATAATAATAATAATAATTTATTATTTGTACCCCGCCCATCTGGCTGGGTCTCCCCAGCCACTCTGGGCGGCTTCCAGCAAACATTAAAATACATTAACACATCACAGATTAAAAACTTCCCTGAACAGGGCTGCCTTCAGGTGTTTTCTAAATGTCTAAGGACTTGTTCACACTTGCATGCATATCCCTTGATTTCTCAACAAATGACTGTGGCTGAATGTGTGAGCTCACTTCTTGGGCAAAGCATTGTATTTGAGTTTTGTGAGGTAATTTCAAAGTTCTGCCTGCCTATGATAGTTCATCCATGTGTGCAAGCCATTACTTGATGTTGCAGTCTCTGATTACGGTATGTTTCGGTAATCATATCTTGGCTTTGTTAGCTGACTGTCACGTACAGTCACTTTGTTCCTCCCTTATACAAACTGGGAAACAAGCCAGGAAGGATTCAGTTAATCACAGTTCTGTAGTTCTATTGCAACAGGAAACGATAGTTTCCTTAAAAGCCCAGATATGAAAATATGTTTTAAATTGGCTTAATTAATAACATTGCTTTTTCAGAAGCTATTAACCACAGTTTCCTGGTTCAGAATTAGCTAAACACTTCCTGACTTCTTGGTGCAAATGAAGGAATGAAGCAGCAGTAGTATGCAGGTAAAAGTGGCTGGCTTCATCTGGATGCAATCATTATACGAACAGTCATAGGTGAGCAAGCCCTAAAAAGATGGAATAAATATTTTCCAGATTTTCTACAGTAAGTTGTTTCATGCGCAGAATGAGTTCTGCTTGTGCAGTGGGACTTCCTACTGGATGGTTGGCATGCATCTGTCTCGGGAAACAATGGTTGAGTGTGCCTTCAGGGGTGAAGTCAAACTGTTGGAGAGTTACAGTGTCTGCTGTGGCTGTAGAGACTGATACAGGAGAAACATGTTTTGTTGCAGCAGGGGCAGATGAAGGTGTCCGGTGTACCACTGCTGCAGGTGTATCACGACATTTATTCTTGCCCATGCCCATACCCCACTTAGCGCCACGTTGACTTCCACCCATACTTAGCTTTGCTTTGCTCCTTTTGTGTCTTGGGGGCATATAAAAGATCAGTGGCCACAAAGCTAAGAAACTAACAGACATAATATATAGCATTATATAATGCTATATATGGAAGTGAGAGCTGGACCATAAAGAAGGCTGATCGACGAAGAATTGATGCTTTTGAATTATGGTGCTGGAGGAGACTCTTGAGAGTCCCATGGACTGCAAGAAGATCAAACCTATCCTTAAGGAAATCAGCCCTGACTGCTCACTGGAAGGACAGATCCTGAAGCTGAGGCTCCAATACTTTGGCCACCTCATGAGAAGAGAAGACTCCCTGGAAAAGACCCTGATGTTGGGAAAGATGGAGGGCACAAGGAGAAGGGGACAACAGAGGACGAGATGGTTGGACAGTGTTCTCGAAGCTACCAGCATGAGTCTGACCAAACTGCGGGAGGCTGTGAAGGACAGGAGTGCCTGGTGTGCTGTGGTCCATGGGGTCACGAAGAGTCGGACACGACTAAACAACTAAACAACAACATGTAGCATTTGTTGTTCAGTTAATAGTTCATCTTCATTGGATGTTTGGGGGGGTCAATGAAGACCTTTGAGGATGTCTTTGATTTTTGCTATTTCCTCTACATAAAGTTCAGAGGATACAGCTTGCTAAACAGTTACCTTTAAAACCTTTAAAGTTTTAGCCAAATGGAGATCCTGCTGGGTGTGAGTCTGTAAATGCTCCTTTGTTTGTTACGTCTGACATTTGAGAATTCTTTCTGCATCTGCTTGCAAGTTGGTTTAGTTTCCTGGCTGCTGCTGCAGGCTACAGAGCTTGTGATCTTCACACACACACACACACACACACACACACACACACACACCACTTCCCCTCCCCCTTTAACTGTAGGGTGACATTTAGATTAGCTTGGCCTTTAGCATTTGCTTGCTACCTGATTCAGCATCTTGGGCCTTTGTCACTTTTGCATGATTGTTTGATCACACAACTTTTTGTTCCATTTCTGCACCTTCACTAATTATCTTTTCTAGTAAGTGATTGCTCAATCTGTCCACATTTAATTGCCACATTGACAGGCATAATTGTAATAAAAAACAAAACTTACGAGGTTTATAGGCACTGAAAGCTAAGCACATTAACTTAGTTTCACATTAAAGTTATAATTGGAAATCCTTAAGTCAGAAGAATTTATAATATATCTGAATTGTCTTAACATTTATTAATGCTTGTCCATTTGAGCGCAACTGATCAGCTTAAACCAGAGGCTGTAATACCAGCACAAAAACCAAACTTATATGCACCCTAAGGGGTCTGTTTCCTCCCCCTTTCCTAGAGAAAGCTGCTTTTCATGCCAGAAGGATAGGAGGTGTGGTACAGTGGCTTTAGGGGACAAAAGAGAATTAAGGTGTGCTGCATAAGTACCTTCTCCATCCTGTTTCTCTGGATTGTGGCCATTGTTTGCTTGTAGATCTGAGTGTGACATTGCTTTTTGGAATTAACATTTTAATCCCAAAACTCTCTTAAGCTACCAGGGCAGAATTTCTCAAGTTTTCTTTAAGGAGGCATTGCTGTTAAACCATTTTAAAGCTGACCTTTTAGGTACATATGTGATTTTTATGGCTTTTGGTCTCCTGCTGCAACTTTCCACCCTGGTGCTAGAGAAGTTCCTTGCTTTTGTGTGTGTGCACATGACGTGTCTGAACTATCAAAGAAGTGTGTTCACTTTTTGTTGCTGGTTGCCACCAGCAGAGATACTGTGAGGTGAACATGAATGCTTAAAGATTTTCTTTCTTGTTATCCTGTCTCCTGTCTAATCTTTACTTCCAGTCAATAGCACCAGTAATTAGCTGTGTAGTATCAGTGGGAGCAAAACCTCTTCAGACCAGCTACAAGGCAAGGTGGAGCGAAAGAACCAAGATCAGACATTCCTAATCGTGAGCAGGAGCAACAAAGGCATATTACAAATTCTAAACATGGATCTTTTGGTATTTTGTCTCCTTTTGCTGAAACGGACAGAACATTAAATGTGACTTGTACAACATGCTGTGCTTTAAGTTGACTTGGTTCTCCGGCATTTTCTGTTTGTTTATTTCACTTGTAATTTGCTTTCTCCCCTTGAAAACTGAAATGTCAGAATGAACTTATTATGCACATTCAGGTAATGTGCCTCAGTTTCTAATTAAAAACGGGTCTGATAGACCACTCATTGTACATATGGGGGAACTGAAAGCACTTAGTGATGTTAGTTTGGTCAAAACTTCAATTTCTTGGTGGCCCTAAATGAGCCACCAGAAGCTGTCAGAACCAGACATAAAGAAAAGAAGAAACATTTTTGAAATTTGTTGAGGTATTTGTTGTTGTTAAAGAGGATTTCTAGCTTGTGGTCTCAGTCAATGTGTTACGAAAAAGAAAATGTTTTTAATAGAACAGTATCCACATGTAAGCAAGCCACAGATTTTTGTATATTCGTGGTTGTCAGACTGATATTGTAGATTTTGAAAATGCTCTGGAATGACAGAGTTAACAGCAACCGGTATGTATTCTAGAGTTGATGGTGCATTAACTCATCTGACATCTTGCAGAAGTATCAATAACTCTAAAAACCTGGGTTTTACAGGAATGGGTCAAAACTTTGTAAGTGAAGGGCATTTTGAAATAAAATATATTGCAGTGAAGCAAAGGATGAAGCACACCAAGCTTTCAGTAAAGTAATATTATGGAGAATTGTGTGTCTTTTGACTGAGATGGAAGCCTTCGGAATGGAGAAATACCTGCCGACTCCCACAACGCTCAGTGTATACAAGTATATGGATGTGTTTTACGAAATAGAAATCTTTTGAAATGTTTCCTCGCGTAGTACACTCCCTAGAAGTGATGAAAGTTTAAAGAATCTGAAGATGAATGTTGAGGGAATAGAGGATCTGTTTTAAAGAGTGGAAAGTGAGCTGCTAAGACTGGATGAGGGCCAGCCCAAGACATTTAGAAGTCTGAAGCAAAGAAGAAGATGGCTGTCCCTCATTCTATGTGCAGAAGGTGGCTGGATTGATAATTGAACCTTTCTTCAACACTGGCAATGGGGTGGCATCCTCTACCATCTTAGGTGGTGAATAATATGTCTAGCACACACAGCTCTGCTCTCCAGAGAGACAGGCCAGGAAGCTTAGGAGGACTGACTGCTCCAGCTGGTGGGAAGGCTGGCACTGCTGCCTGAAGAGATTGCCTCACTCTGCCTAATGATTAGCGATGGCTGGCCCTGCTATTGCACTGCAAGGAACTAAAGCTGATGGCAGCTGGATATTGAGCACTTTTCTTTTGGGGCACATCTTGCTGCTGTATTACATCCAAGTGGAGAAAGCAGCTAGCATAGTTTCCTTCGCCTGCTTAGAGATCACCACAGTGGTTCAATGGCCAATAGACATAGTTGCAGGCCCAGATATGATGAGCCCATGGAATATATGGGATTTAGACTGAGCACTGGGTTACAGAGAAGGTTGAGCGAAATGTGATGGCAAACAGGGATCCTTAGGAAGAAAGAATTTATACAGGCTGGAGGCAGAAGAACTGAAAAGGTTTTGAAAGATGTTTCAGAGACACCTGTTTGCAGTTTTGTATTGTGTGCATTAGGGGATTGTTTGTTTGTTTGTTCCTGGAGGTGATCAATGGTAGTTGCAGAGTAATCACTTCAGGGGCCACCTTTTGTTTGTGGATACCAGTGTGGTAGAATTCAGTGTTGTCAACTTTCGTTTGAATTCACCATTCTCCATGTACAGTGAATGCAGAACTTCATAAATAATAGGTGTTGGACTCAAATTCACTCTCTTGAAGGATGCATTTCAGAACTGTGTGTAGGCATTTTGTGTTTTCTGGATCAGCATCACACCAGACCAAAAAGTGTCCATATACTGTATTACTTCTGTTCCTAGAAAAGAGCTACTGGGGCTTAATGCAGCCTCCCCCAGTCTTGTGTCCTTAGAAGTTGTTGGACTACCATCCCCACAGTCCTTGACCATTGGCAGTGCTTGTTGGGAATGATGCAGGGTTGTAGTCCACTAATATGTGGGTATTCAAGGAGGTGGAAGGCTGCCCGATGTATTCTGCTCCACAGTGCTGAAATAGTTTTCCATAGACCATTGTTGAATTTTGGAAATCGATGAACCAAGTTGACTTGCCTTTTCTCAAAACAGTAATGGCACGAAAATCAGATTTGGCTTTTGACCTCCACATTTGCGTGATCTCCATCTTGATGGGGAAAATAAGGTACCGGTACTTTTTTTTTTTTCAGTTTTAAGGTACTGAAATGCAGTTACATCAAGGAAATGTATTTATAACTTGATTTGAGAACTCAGATCAAAGGTTGTAAGAAAATGTTCCGAGTCCTTGAATATAAGAACTGAACATGTGCTTCATACGTCCAACATATTGCAAAGTGACAACTTCATATTTCGACTGTGCTCCAGTGAGGGAGGCAGCCATAATAATACTGCAGTTATAAAAACCATTTTCATTACTTTGGGAGGGTTTGCACTTCAGATGCAGCGTCAGTGGGAGGAGAGGAACCATTGCTTTAAAATTTTGTGTTGCTTCTATGGGTGTAATTTCCTTCACCAGAAGCAATTGTGAAAGTCTTGATAGACTGTTTTATCCCTCATAGCTATTACAATAGCATCTCCCTTTCATGACAGACTGCATAAGACTACAAAAAGGCATGACATTTTAAGGATAAATATTGTTACTTCCTCAGCAGATCAAATTTTGTTCTCAGTTATGCCTTCATCTCTTAAATTAAAGAGTAGGTTTCTTCTGTTTTTCTAAAATTTGCCTACTTTTGTGATAATTTGAGAAAACTCAGCTTTGAGTGAGTGTGTGCTCTACTACATAACATACCTTCCAGTGAAAATAATTCCTATAATTATGTGGAGGAAGTGAAATACTGTAGAAACTAGTTTGACTAGTATAATGCTAGTCCAAACCTAAGTTCTCCTAGACAAGCCATAACCTATAGGGCAAACTTTGGTTACAGCTCATGGTTAGTGTGGAGAGAGTTGGTATCCCTCTTTGAGGGTTCACACATTTGCCCTAAATGTGGTTTGGCTTAGGCCATTGTTGAATAAGGACAGGTTTTATTTTTATTGACTCCCCAATTGCAGCCTGTTTTATTTTGTTCCATAGAATTCAGTGGGAGCCATTCTGGTGTGTTTTTGTTAAAGAGAGAGAGGGTCTGGCTTTGTATTAACTTTTAGGATAAGTCAGTGCATGTATAATGCTGAGATTCCACTCTCAGGCCCCCTCTGAACTGCCCATTTAAAGCAGTGTCACCATAAGAACAGAAGAAGAGCCTGCTGGATTAGGCCAATGGCCCCATCTAGTACAGCATCCTGTTTCCAAAGTGGCCACCGCTTCAAACCGTCATGGCTTCCCCCAAAGAATCCTGGGAACTGCATTTTGTTAAGGGTACTGATACGGTAATTGTTAAGAGATCCCTGTTCTCCTCAAAGAGTGGCAGTTCCCAGGGTTCCCTGGGAAGAAGGATTGACTGTTTAAACCACTGAGAATTGTAGCTTATTGTTTAGCACATTTGTGGAAGTATTTGCAATGTGTGGCTATTATTCTCCAGGGGTGTGTGTGCTCGCGCTCTGTAATCCATAGGTAGGTCGTGTATATTCTTCCGCCACTCCCTCAACCCTTTTATAGTATTTGGCAATACCAAGCACATTTTGAAATAACCAATTAAATTTTTTTTAAATCTGTGTTTTTTTGTTGTGCTATGCTGTCTAGGGAGCTGGAGGTGGAGCAGTGAACGTTCTGCACTTCTTCGCTGGTGCCAGCCTCTTAGTAAACTATTTCACCCACACACTCTATTCTTTTCCAGAGGACTATTGCATTCTCTTTTATTCTATGTATTTTCCTACCAATAAAGTTTAAATAGACTATTAAATCAATATGTCTTGGAGGAAGGAGCAATCCTCTCAAATTAGATCATTTACTGCAGGAAGACTAGTTTTATCAGACTATTTCCCCCTGTAAATTAGTCCTAGAATACATGAGATTAGGCAGCTGATTGATTGATTGCTATAGCTGAACAGAGGAACACTCTGCTTTAAATGGAAAATCTGCTCGACTCCTTCTACTTTACTGTTTCTGAAGCTATTGTAAAATATAAATGATTTGTAATTCTTACGTTTTATACAGTCTAATGGCATCAGTATGTTATGATGGTTTTAACCATAAATCAACATGACCATGTTGGGTGTAATAACCAAGTAAGGGTGTAATGGAGAACTGTGCCATGCAAATACCCAATTCACACGTGACAGTAAGCCATAAACAATTTGTGTCCACCACTCTTCTCCATGTGTTAGTGAAAATAGCCTATCAAAATTGTGTGATATTAGGGAAAGAATTGCTTTGAAAAAAATTATGTATCTGGAGAATGTCACACTAAAATGCTGATGAGGGGTTTTGTGAGGGGTTTTTTAAATCGCAAATTGCTGTGGAAATGTGAAAAATTTAACTCAAGATTGGAAAAAAATGGAAGACTTGGGCCACTTTAGCACCATACATTTAAAGCAGTATGCTGCCACATTAAACCATTATAGCTTCTATCAAAGAATTCTGGGAGCAGTAGTTTGCTAAGAATTGTTAGGAAATCCCTATTCACCTCACAGAGCTACAGTTCCTAGTTTCCTGTGAAGGGGGCTTAATTGTTAAACTACTCTGGGCATCGTAACTGTGTGAGGGAAATAGGGGTGTCCTATCAACTCTCAGCACGCTTTAGAAAATACAGCTTCCAGGGTTCCTTGGGTATGCTATGACTTTTTAAAGTACCAGTAGTATAATAGTGCTTTAAATGTATGGTGTGATTGTGGCCTTGGAGAGGAATAGAAATTGACAGATTCACCTGTCACTGTTCTTGCCTTGCTTTGCCTGGTTCACATATAATACTAAGTCAGTCCTCTAATTTATTTCCTCCCTGCTTACTGTTATGTGTAAACTGGGCCAGTAACTGTCTTCTGACTTAACTCGAAGTTCACAGGCTTGTTCCTTCTGACTATCTGCCAGCTGGGGGAGGGTCCCATTTGCCATCTCACGCAGAGCCCCTCTTTTCTTTCTTTCCCTTAGTGGTCCATCACCCAGGCTAGGCGACCACCTCAACAGGAAGCTTGTTGTTGTTCAGTTGTTCAGTCGTGTCTGACTCTTCGTGACCCCATGGACCAGAGCACGCCAGGCACGCCTATCCTTCACTGCCTCTCGCAGTTTGGCCAAACTCATGTTAGTAGCTTCGAGAACACTGTCCAACCATCTCATCCTCTGCCGTCCCCTTCTCCTTGTGCCCTCCATCTTTCCCAACATCAGGGTCTTTTCTAGGGAGTCTTCTCTTCTCATGAGGTGGCCAAAGTACTGGAGACTCAACTTCAGGATCTGTCCTTCTAGTGAGCACTCAGGGCTGATTTCCTTCAGAATGGATAGGTTTGATCTTCTTGCAGTCCATGGGACTCTCAAGAGTCTCCTCCAGCACCATAATTCAAAAGCATCAATTCTTTGGCGATCAGCCTTCTTTATGGTCCAGCTCTCACTTCCGTACATTACTACTGGGAAAACCATAGCTTTAACTATACGGACCTTTGTCGACAAGGTGATGTCTTTGCTTTTTAAGATGCTGTCTAGGTTTGTCATTGCTTTTCTCCCAAGAAGCAGGCGTCTTTTAATTTCGTGACTGCTGTCACCATCTGAAGTGATCATGGAACCCAAGAAAGTGAAATCTCTCACTGCCTCCATTTCTTCCCCTTCTATTTGCCAGGAGGTGATGGGACCAGTGGCCATGAACAGGAAGCTAGTCCAACCTATTCTTTAGCGGTTGCTTGATCCAGGGTTTAGAAGGGTCTTGGCATACAGGCTGCTTCCCCATCCCTCACCCCAACTCATACGACTATATTGTGCGACTGAAGCAGATAGATTCTTAGAGAACAGCAAACTTTCAGACTATTTCCGCATATAAGCTGTATGTTACTTTGCGCTTAAGTCTGAAATTCCTGATCAGGATTGGTAGCCAAAAATCACCCCCCGGCTATTCCCAAACCTATTAGCTTTGGAGAAAAACGTTGATCTTGGGAGAGTACTTCATTTTTAAAAGAGCAATATGCTTTCTGCTTGAACTCATACCAAACAGAAGGGAAGTGTTTTAGCAAATTACAGTTCACCACTAACGACAGGCTTGGGAGAAGAGGTTGCTGTTGCGCAGATGCTGTTGCCTTTTAACATGGCAACTTGTTTATTAACTGGGAAAATGCTGCCTATTGAGAGAGGATGGGGAAAGTCCCAAGAGCTCCTATATGAGAGGCGAACTGCATTCTACACATAAGAGCTCCAGTGCCATTTAAGAAAGGAAAACGCTTTCAGGTGATGAAATCTGAAGCGAAGGTGCCGGGTGTATGCGGGGGGGGCTTTAACCCTTTCTGTGCATTGCTTTGCTGTGAATCATTCTCCGATCCAAATAGCTTTTCTCCCATGTGAATTTCCATGAGCATGCAACACATAGGCAGCATGTAGGCAGCGCTCAAATAGCTTCTAGAATTTATGAAACACTGTAGAGCCCAAGCTGATCGAAACACTGGTTCCTCTTCTTCCAAATCATTCATTCATATAAGGATTGCTCAAATTGTTACAAACCTCCTGGGTTTTTTTCTAGTCTCATGTACCTAGCTTAGCATATAAACATGTGTAATTCCTGGCTTAGACTTTTGCAATGAACATATTTTTACCATATTAGGCCCCATCCACACTATACACTAAAAGCACTATGCCACCACTTTTAACAGCTACGGCTTTCCCCTAATAATCATGGGAGCTGCGGTATCAGGGTGCTGAGATTTCTTAGGAAACCCGTATTCCCACCCACCCACAGAACTACAATACCCAGAGTTCTCTAGGAAGAGGGATGGGTTGTTAAACCATTCGGAGAATTGTAGCTCTGCGAGGGGAATAGGGGTCTCCTGATAACTCTCAGAACCTTTAACAAACAGGATTCTATGGGGGAAACCATGACTGTTTAAACGCTGCCTTAAATGCATAGCACAGATGGGGGCCATCAGAGATAGGGAACGTGGTCTTCTAAATGACGTTGGACTGCAACTCCCATCAGCTCCATCCAGCATGGACATTGCTCAGAAATGACAGGAGTTGTAGTCGAGCAAGTCACCCATCTCTGCACTACAAACAAATGCACCACAGTTGCCACTAGTTGAGAGACTGTTCTTTTGATGCCACATAGTCCTATGGAATTGCTCATGTGATGAGGGGGAAAACTGGGACCGCTCAATAGCTGACTCCTTCTGCTCTGCCACCCTCTAGATGTTTGATGGTGAAAATCTGCAGTGCAGAGCCTGCTGCACTTGTAGATGTCCCCCATGCAACAGAGTTCAGAATTTGGGGGAACTTCTGTCATGGAGAATATCATCAATAAGTAAAAGAGTAAAAACCATCCTAAACTTTCACAGTAGCTATTTTAAGATCCTAGAGATCTTGGATCTTGAAGGGTATGCAATCATTTCTTTAACTGCCATAGATGATTATTAACAAGAGATAATGAAATTGGGGGGAGGAGCAGAGGAAATCCAGTTTCCAGCAGAAGGTTAGTCAGTTACTTGTAACTGATCCAGATACTGATCCCACCAGATGTATATTTTAAAAAAAAGAAAATATACAAATTGTATTGCATTCAGATAATTAAAATGTCATAACAGTTTTCACATTCCGTTGCTTAATTAAGAGCAATAAAGATCATGCTAAATCTGAATGAATCAGTAATTTCCTCACTAATCACACAAATGCCAATGTCAGCATCATAATGGGATGCACAAATCTGGCAGTAATGAGGCTGCGGCTATTGGGGAAATTAATGTGAGTGTTCGCACAAATTGCACAGCAAGTTTTATTCAAGTTGTATTCAATTGTGTTCCCAAGCAGCAAATTTTAACAAACTACGTGCACCCAAGTATGGTTGTGATGGCCTAAGAAGTGTGTGTTGTATGTTTTAATTCCTTATCTTTCCAGCGTGGTGAAAAAATAGGCATGTCTGCTCTACACTACACACTTTCTTCTTGTTTCTAGTTGATGTGATTTAGTTGAAGGATCATGCTACACTCCAAGCAATAGGTAAAGGTAAAGGTAAAGGACCCCTGGACGGTTAAGTCCAGTCAAAGGTGACTATGGGGTTGTGGCACTTATCTCGCTTTCAGGCCGAGGAGCCATTGTTTGTCCACAGACAGCTTTCTGGGTCATGTGGCCAGCATGACTAAACCGCTTCTGGCGCAATGAAACACCATAACAGAAACCAGAGCGCACAGAAACGCCGTTTACCTTCCCACCGGAGCGATACCTATTTATCTACTTGCACTGGTGTGCTTTTGAACTGCTAGGTTGGCAGGAGCTGGGACAGAGCAATGGGAGCTCACTCCATTACGGGGATTCGAACCGCCGACCTTCCGATTGGCAAGCCCAAGAGGCTCAGTGGTTTAGACCACAGTGCCACCCAGCAATAGGGCTAGTAACACTGACATCTGTTACGGTGTTTGTGGTTCATTGTATTCACATGTCACTCAGTAAATTAAGTAGAACTGCTATGGGTCTAAAGCAGGCTCAGACAATTTGTGACCCACAAACAAACAAACAAACAAACAAACAAGCCATGTATGGAAGCCTGTCAGGGACATAATAAACCACTTGTTTTGCTATCTGCCCATGATTTACCAGATGGGAAATTGCCAAAGCCTAGCAAGCCACCATTGGAGGCACTGCTAAGCTGAACTGAAGGGTGAAAGTCCAAGGCTGTACACTGCCCAGGGGACTCTCAAATGATGCATCACAACCTTTACCTAATTTCAGAGGTGGCTAAGGGTTGTCCTGCCACTTGCCTGCCAGCCCCATTCCTTCTCCTCCACTTCTCATTCCTTGCCTACTTCAGAATTGTTTTTGCAACTGCAGATGCATCATCATCACTGTCACCCCACTCCCCCTGCTCTGACTTCCTCAGGTTGATGTGTCTCAGGAAGAAGTCTGCACCTCCATCACTTTGTTGTGACAGCTAAAAAAATCGTTAACTTTTGTACTGGCACAGGCTCTGTAATAGGATCTGAGTGCCAATCTGCATGTGACCACCATGTACGTATCGTTAGTTAATAACACCAAAATGAATTATGTCCTAGCAGTACAGTTTTATCTGAGTAAGCTACACCATCATCATTATACTTTAGGATCATATTAGACTCAAGCAACTTACCATTTAGACGTGACCCAGAAATCCCAGGGGGGTGGGGATAGTGGCAGACAAAGGCTCAAAGATTCCTTGGGCTAACGTGCAATTTTGAAGGAAGAGGAAAAGGCGGGTTGGTTGGCAAGGAGTGCTTTACATTGGAGCAAATAAAAGATGTGAGTGAAACACAGAGCTCTGAAAAGGTGGGTGGACGTTAACTGGGTTATTCTTTATGACATAAATAAGAAGAAGCCTGGACTGTTGACTTCTGGTGCCCAGTCAGCTGATTCCCTAAATTCTTCCTGGCTGGCAAAGCTGTAAAATAGGAAAAGGAGAGCTTGCACTCTCCTGTTCATCTAAATAGAGGACAAAAAGGACTCTTTCTAATGAGAACTGAATCCAGACCTGTGTTTTGTGCCATGATTCCATATGGAATATTACCTCTCATTTGCATTACAGGAGCCATCAAGTGTTTAGCTGTTGTTGTTCATAGCATTCCACGTATGGGTAATATGGGAGTGTTAGTGTGGAAAGTCCATGTTTGGTGGGTGGCGGCAGAGTATCAAGGAACTATGTGGGCATGTGCTGTGTTAGCTTTTGTCTCTGCAGTTATCCTGCTTTTGACTCAGCTGCTGTGTGTTCATTGCCTCTTGGCCAAAATAATAGGATTATGCTGCTGAATAGTATATTTCCTCCATTTTTAAATTCTGCAATGGTTCCTCTCCAGGAACCAGGTTGGTGATTTGAATGTTTCTTGTGCAGTAACTTGTTGCTAGCTATGATTGCTCTAAGCGGGCATTTATAGACTGAAGAGTTCACTGCTGGGATATTTTTTCTCACTTATGCAGAGTTTATATCTTCAATCCACCCTCCACTACTTCTTAGCATAAATTTACAGTTTTCAATACAATAGAATCGTATCCAATAATACAGTTTCATATGGTTCTAAACTTATTTTCATAAGCCCACCCCCCACCCCCCGCCAACTGCTGATCCCCTGTTAAGGGGATTTATATGAGAAAAATGTATTATGCAAGTCCTATAAGGTGTGCTTCGGGTTATATCACTTTTCTGTCTCTCCTATCACTGGGCTTTTCCAGGCTGCCACTATTTTCAAGTGGGATTCAGTCACATACCAGCAAATTCAGGAAGTGCAATTACAGCTGATTGAGAGGTCTTCCTCAACAAATGCTCTTCCCCCAAAGATCTGGTGTTTTGTGATAAGGCAGGTGCCAGGGAAAATGCACTGGAAAGTGTGGGGGAGAGCACTTGCTTTGACACAGCAGTGATCTCATCGCAGACAAATCACAATGAATGTTCATTAAATAGCTAATGTAGTCTTATCTCACTTCAAGCAATTCGGGATGAATGCTCCATTAACAGATCATCCGAAAGTGCCCAGTGTCACTGTCCTTCTTCCCTCATCCTCTACCTGCAAGCATTTGCACAACCCATCAAAAGAGCACACAAGTTGGTGCTATAGAAATTCCAACAACCAAGTTGGCATGGAAGAAACAAATATTCGTATGAAAGAATTCATCAGCATTTAAAGAGAGGAATCTTTAAATATCACACACCTGAAGGCATTTTAATACAGATTAACCTTCCACTCAATTAGTTCCACTCTCACTCATTTAATGGTTTAGCTAAAATTCCCTGATATCTAGGTGTGTTGTGTATCGATGCCATGCACTGCGCTTGCAGTTGCAAATCTTGGCCTAGCCCCCCCGCCTTAATTCAGTCTCTAAATTGTGCTAGTCTTGTGCAGAGCAAGCTCCTAACAAAAGTGTGAGCATCTCTTGAGGTTTGTAAAGTAGGTCTGTTAATTTGCTTTCTCTTATTTGTAAGTATGTATGGTTTGATTTATGTTTGCTCCTGATTCATTATGGAAATTATGTTCATCAGTCTGTGAAGCCTGATCACTAAGCAATATTCAACATGGAAATTACAGGCCTAAATTTTCATGCATACAGATGAGTGATAAATTTGCCTGTATTTGCAGTGACTGCAACCGTGTACACAAATTAAGCGTCCTGTGATACAATTCAGATGAAACTTTAAACCTAATAGTTACACTCTGTAGAAAACAGATGGGCTTCTATTCCTTAATTAGCAATGCTACTGAAATTAAGAGCAGTAGAGGCGGGACAGTCTAATTTTGGTTTGTGAAACTTTATCAGCTTTGATTTCAATCGTCTTTTTGGGCTGATTCACTCAGTACGTCTCTCTCTCCCCCCCTTTGCCCCCCCAGTAAAGCAGCTCTGTCCTTGGCCATACATGTGCCCATGTGAAGAAATGTAATGTGTGTAATGTCTTCCAGCTGACCACATGCTTTTTTGTTTGTTTGCAATTTTCACAATCATTGTATTGCTTTCCCCTGCAGCTGACAGTCATTGCAATTATTTATTTATACGGTCTATTTCAGGGTTAGGGAAATTCTGGCCTATGGGCCAATCCTGGCCTGCCACAGGGTCCAATTCAGCCCATGAAGCCTCCCCCCCAAAAACCACTGGTGAACTCAGCTGATGGGCAGGAGGACAGGGTTTAATCCTGCATTGGCTGCTCAACCCTGTTCCTAGCAGAGAAAAACGTCTTGCAGCCACGGCAGCAATATCTAATCATCTGTGTGGGTATTAAAGCCCTGTGCAAAAACACCCTTTGAAGGAGCTCTCTCGTGCATGCTGCTTCCAAGAGGCTTTTGTCTTTCTCTTCTCATACCGGTGGCACCAGCTGCTGGGCTAGGGGAGGAATGAAGGCAAGAAAGCCTTCAAACCCCACCCCATACTTCTCCTTTAAACCTCTGTAGACCTTGTACCTTGTGGGCACATTCATATGTCGAAGGACAGGTTGAGATGGCTCACATGTAGTAGTGTATGAATTAGCCCCCCAAAATGTGAATCGGAAAGCTTTCGCTTTGCAGAAGTTATGGGGCTGGTAAGACTTTTGAGGAATCACATAGGATAAACTTGCTTCCTGACTTCAGCAACCTAGCTAGGTGCCAGTGACTACTGAACACTCTGTTACTACGGTACACTACTGTGAATAATTTTTGTTTGAGAGAAGCACCAGCTTATTTTCTCTTAAAAGGTAAGGCCTGTTAGGCAACTCTGCTTATTTCTGTATGACCTTGAAAAGAATTGAGGCCACCATGTGACTGTGCTTTAAGGAACAACAAAAGAAGCTGCCTCATAGTGAGAGATCATTGGTTCATCTCATTGAGTGTTATGTACACTAGTCAGTCGGCAGGAGCTCTCCAAGGTTTCAGAAAGGAATATCTTCCCTGCCCTACCTGGTACCTTCTGGGTTACAAACATAAGAAGAACCTGTTGGATCAGGCCAATGGACCATCTAGTCCAGCATCACAGTGGCCAACGAGATGCCTGCAGGAAGCCGGACCTGAGTGCAAACAGCACTCTCCTGACTTGTGGTCCCTGCAGCTGACATTGGAAAGTATACACTGCCTCTGACAATGGAGGTGGGCACCTAGCCATGGCTAGTAGCTGTCAAGAGCCATGTCATCCATGAATTTGTCTAATCCGCTTTTGAAGCCATCCAGGTTGTTGCCCATCACTACTTATTGTGGGAGCAAATTCCATAACTAATCTCTACCGTTGAGCTGCGACTCTTCCAATTCAAAAAGCCATTTAGATGAGTTACTGGAAATTACCAACTGTTTTTGGCCAGTGATCACTATAACGTTGCAGCTCGTTGATGCTATTTTCTTTTGCTATGAGTTCCTTAAAGTTTAATTTCTAAGAAATACAGGCGCATAATGCTTTAATACCTCGTCAGAATAAAATATTTGTAATTTTAGTGTACTGGAAATAGACTTAAACTTTTTTTATTCCTGTCTTTGGCACTTCTCATTTGCTTGAAATGCAGCTCCCAAAATAAGCTATTCAAGCACAGGGATAATGTAATTATTCCGTAGGACTGTATTCTGAGCCATATGTTGCTGTGTTTTATTAATTCTGTGAATTTAGCTGTTGCAAAGCATCACTAATATATAAATCACCAATTCATTTCCCCCTCTGATTGTAAGCATACCTGAAAGTGATGAGATGCTATAGCTCTTTTAATGCCACTTCAAGTATAATATTTTTTGCTCAAAAGATATCACACTTGGACAAAGCAGAGGGAGCCGGAGGAGGAATACTAATAACGTGTTCTATTTCGGACAGGGCAAAGATTGCTCAGATGTACTGAAAAGCAAAATGGTTCAAGTCATCCAAGCGAGTGGCTTAACCCCCCCCCCAAACACAACTCATCATGGTGGTGCTAATTTTGCATGCTTCCCTGCCCCACCCCTTGGAGTAATCAAAAGAAAAACTCGGGGTGGGGGGAGAAATGCTGTGAAGGCCTTCTGTTTGCTGGAAGCCCTGCAAATAAGTGATTAGAATTTTCTAACCAGGCCAGGTTAGAGATGCTTGTATTCATTTAAAAGCCCTTAACAACTTGCGTCCAGAATATCTCAGGGACCACCTACTCCCTTATATCGCTGCCTGATCACTGAGGTCTTTCGGGGAGTCACTATTAGTGTTCCCCCATGGCTTAGATGCACAGCTTATTTCCACTCGGAGACACGCATTGCAATGTAGATTATCTTGCTGGTAAGAAGCTTCCAGGAGTTTATTCTTCTGTATGTGCTGTAAGAAGCTCATGCACTGCTGACAGCAACAGCTGTAGTAATTAGCCAACTAAACATTTTTTTCCCTGATAATCTGTGATGGCTAATAAACTTTAACAATCTGCAAAACACCCCATGGATCAATTCAGATATTAGCATTAGATATAAGTATTTGCCTTTCACTAATGTTGTTGTTGACAGGAGTGCAAGAGGTGAAGGAGTAGCAGGCTTCTCTTCTTTGTTTAGGGAAAATGCATTTCAAATGAATTAATAAATTCTTGCAGGCAGTCTGGAGAATATTAATGATGTGCAGAGACTTGAGAAAGCAGGTCATTTGAAAAAAACATGTATTTCATTAAACCCGATGCTTGGGGTACCAGAGACTGAGGTGCAGTGAAGAACAAAATACGCAGTTTTGATTTAAGCTGCCATAAAACGTGTGTAGTAATTTGTGTGGGATAAATGAAAGTTGCAAGGGCATAAAAGATAATACACAATAAGGAAAGGCAGAGCAAGACTGAGTTACTAGATGATAGATAGGAAACTCGTTTACATTTTTACTGGGATAAATAGGCCATTTGAAGCTATCCTACTGCAGGTCTCCTGTTCAGAGGTAGTCCAAACCTTTAAGAGGTAAGTATATCCCACATTGGCCTTTTTCCACCTGGGATCACTTGGTACCAGGGACAGGGTCTTTGGCTGAAAAAAATAACAATACTTACCTGTAAGTGCAGTTATACTAGAGTGATCCTATCTATTTGCACAACACGTCATCTTTTTCTTAGACTATTGTGTCTGAGAAATATTGCTAGTAAGGGAACTTCTAACAGAAGCTGTTCCCTTACCTTTTCTGTGACGGTTGTGAGACGGAAATTTTCTCCAGCGCAATATGCTAAAAAAACGCCATGGTGATTCATCATATTTTGTGGCAGCTCCTATTAATGAGACTTGGAAGGACCATTCTCAAGGAAGCAACTTCCATTCCACACAGCTCATGGTTGATCTCTGGGCATCTACCACAAAAAAATGATAACTGCCGATAATTCATTTTTTTCAAAAAATGAATGGTCATAGCAGACATTAAATTGGAGGGGAGGATGGTAAAGACATTAACTCCCTAAATTAATCTCTAGGAGTGATGGGAATGAGTGAAATGCAAATGGCATTCTGTTAATACCCACTGTACTTATTAAGTTTTTGAAGATCAGTACTGTATCTGGATAATGTTGGATGCTGTGACCCAATAGATTGTTTGTGTGATGCTTATAGAACAGGCAGTGGGGCCATAACACGGTAGCAGGATATGTGATTTGCATGCCAAAGGTCCCAGGTTCAGTACCTGCCATGTCCAGTTAAAAGGATCACGGAGCTGTTGATGGAGACACCAGAGAGACCTGCCAGTCAGAGTAGACAGACAGCACTGGGCTAGATGACCCAATAGTCCATTGTGGTATAAAATGGCTTTATTTGTTGTAGGTTGTTCAGTATTCAACCACAAATAGAGTAGAAAGCTCTAAGCAGACTAGGAAAAAATAAAACATAATGGGATGTATTCATTAGATATAATGCACTCTCATAGATCTCATTTCCCTATGAAAACATGTCATTGTTTTGCATGCTGCTTTGGATATAAAAGCCCACTTATTTTTCTTAGCAAGACCCTGTTTTGTCTTTGACCTCACTAAGGTAATGAGCATCCAAAAATTACTTCATTTACTTTGCCTGCATTTCTCATTGAGGCAGGCAGTTGCGTTTATGTCACTCAGCTCAACAGCTACCTTTGATGTATTCAGTACTCACAAAAATGCATCAAAGCAGGATTTGACATCCAGTTTATTTTGAGCCACTTTAGAGGCTGTCTTTCAGATGTCCAATGTTTTTTTATAACTTCTCTGGACTGTATACTAGGAATATGACTTCTCCTGTTGAAACGGGGGTTCAGTAAGGAAAATACAAAACCCAAGGGCTAGATCCGCACTTCCCTTGAGCAGCATTCAACTAATAGGATGTTCCCACTGGTGCAAGAGTGTAGGAGATACAGTGGTACCTTGGGTTACAGACGCTTCAGGTTACAGACTCCGCTAACCCAGAAATAGTACCTCGGGCGTTAAGAACTATGCTTCAGGATGAGAACAGAAATCGTGCTCCGGCGGCGCAGTGGCAGCGGGAGGCCCCATTAGCTAAAGTACTTCAGGTTAAGAATAGTTTCAGGTTAAGAACGGACCTCCGGAACGAATTAAGTTCTTTTTTTTTTTTAATATTTTAAATATCTTTATTAAAGTTTACAAAAGAAAAAGAAAAAGAAATACATACAAAAGCAAAATAAGAATAATTACATACAAAAACACAATGAACACCATCTAATATTTTCCACCTACATTCACACAATTCTAACATACATACATACATACATACATGCATACATACCAACACATCTTTTCCATACAAAATCGCATTACTACACTATCAAACATACTCACATATATACTAGATACAGTAATAAATACTTACAAGATACGATTATAAAAATTATGAAATAAAAATTAAAAAGAATATGACAATGAATTAGAGAGAAAAGTGATGACTTCCACCACAGTTCATTACACTTCCTTATATTATTTCAGAATATTTGTCTGTTATTTCTTTAACAATCCATCTTCACTTCAGTATATATATTTTTTCATTTATCCTTCCAAGCATAACCAAAAGTTTGCCTTAATATCTTTTCTATTCAAATAATCATTTAACTCTTTCCATTGGTTCTGAATTAAACTCCCCGGTTTGTGCCTTATTAAGTTTGTTAATTTTGCTAAATGTAAATATTCACATAGTTTATATAACCATTCTTCTTTTTTGGGGGTATAATTCTCCTTCCAATGTTGAGCCAGTGTCATCCTTGCTGCTGTTGATGCATATAAAAATAGATGTGTTTTTCCTTCTGGTATGTCTTTGTTTATAATACCTAATAAATACAATTCTGGTCTTTTGTTAAATGTTTCCTTAATTAATTTCTGAATTTCCCCGTGAATCATTCCCCAAAATCCCCCAATCACCGGGCATGTCCACCACATATGGAAAAAATTTGCGTGGAACGAATTAAGTTCTTAACCCGAGGTACCACTGTATTTGCAGATTTGGTCTCCAGTTTTTGCCCTAAAGTCCTAAAGATTGAGGGGCCTTCTGGAACACTGTAGGATGCGACTTCAGAGGCTGCAGATGAAGGGGGAATCCGCAAAGATCGCCTCCCACTGTTTTAAATCTGCTCCATTGGGCTCCCTTACATAAGAAGAGCTCGGCTGGATCAGGCCAAAGACCTATCCACCATCCTTTTGTTACAGTGGCCAACCAGATACCTATGTGATCCATTCCATGAAAAGGTTTGCCCATTTGTGAAAGGACAAGGTTGGTTCTTGCCCTATAAAGTATATTGGAAACTGGAATTCAGATAGATGGCTTCAGTGAAAAAGCCCCCAAATATCTTCACCTGTATTTGAAATTCTACTAGGTTCATCCAAGTGGAACCAACGCCTTCCCTAATTGGGATAAGGCTTTTGAATGTTAAGAGCTTCCATAGCATGTCAAAAACTACATAGTTTTAAAATCTTTACTAACACACAGGGACATTTAACATACCAGCCAATATTTAAAATAGCTGCATCTGGCAAGTAGGAGCAGGGATAATGTTTTTAATTGCCTTAGCCAACTGACAGGCGCTGATATTTTTTTAAGTTTTTGAAAATGATTCAAAATATGCTCAGTCATCCAAAAGGCCAAATTATGACATTTGAAAATATAACAGCCTTATCTCCAATCTTGTACATGTGGCTAAATTATGCCTGGAATGTGGATTTTTTTTTGGGGGGGGGGAGATAATTCTGTTTGTTTAATAAAAGCAGTCACAAAAAACCCACCAGCAATTCAGTTACCTTAAGATTTATTTATTCATTTTTATGAATAAATTTATTCATCTTTCTGGTCCTGACTGTATTTTCAGATGCATGTTATAGTCTGACAAGTGAAGTTGTCAATAACATACATTTTGTTTTGAAAATTGGAAGAAGAGGCTTTCCTTGGATAGATTACTTATTAAAATAGGTTGTGATCCAGCCTATAAAGCTTTTATGCACAATGTCCTGAACATGTCTGCTTGATAGTCTGCTGGCATATGTTTCACTTGCACTGGTCAAGGCAATATTTTTAACCACGGTTGTAACTGGAGAAACTCTGACCTTTAATTTTAGTCCTTTCTGTATGTTTCGGATCCTTTTAGAGGATATACATTTGAACACTTAAGAGAGCTACTTGATTCATAGTAGAAACATACTTTTACTGGGTGCTTTGGGGACCAATCTTGACTGAAAACTGGAGTATAAGTATAATTTCACTTTCATTTGGAAATAATTTTGCAATATATCGATCAGGATATTTATGTGCATAAGCTGAATAACTGAACTTCTCCCAGCCTCCCACCCCAAACATGACATCTGTAGTAGCATTTATATTTACCATCTCTTGAAACATTCTTTGGACTGGAAGAAATATTCACAAGTGTTTTAAGACTTGTAGTTTGCCACTAATTTTCTTGTGGGAAGTGGTGGTAGATTTGCTTTTCACCACTATGTTCCTAATTGGGGGGGGGTGCTAATCCCATAACTGAATATTGCAGGTAATACCGTCTTACCCCCTTTTTAAGACACCGTCTTATAATTTTTTTTCCTCAAAAAAACACAGCGTGGCTTATTTTCGGGGGGATGTCTTATTTTTATTACGTCAGTATGGTACGGTACAGCCTTCCCCTGTGCACTGAGCAGGCGGGGTAGAACTCCGCAAGAGGCACGTTTCCCCCCTGCGCCTCTCGCTGGTTCGCTGGCTCCCTGCGCACGGGGAACAGGCAGGGCAGGACTCCGCAAGAGGTGCGTTTTCCCCCCGTGCCTCTCACTGGTTTGCTGGCTCCCTGCACACGCAGGACGGGCTGAGGAGGCGATGGGAACAATGGCGGCACCACGGCTTACTTTTGGGGTACGTCTTTCTTCTCACAAAGGTAAAAAAACCCTGCCATGGCTTACTTTATGACTACGTATTAAAAAAGGGGAAACAGGGTATCTTAAACAATAATATTGGGATCCCACTAAAAATCTTAACCTGGAAATCCTTAAATTGCTTAACCAATACATAAGGTGTTTTTCTGTGTGTCTGTTTGCTTGGTCATGCTGTGCTAACAGTCCCTGAAATGATTCTGTCCTTTCCTCGCATCTCACTAATCTCTCAACATGACTGTGGACTCATCAGTCTTGTGCAGATTGCTAAAGATACGGCATAGTCTATTTATGTCTGAGGGTGTACACTTCCCCAAGTTGCCTTGGGCATCACACTTATCTGGGATGTCATCTCTGTACAACCAAATATAAACCAGAAAGGGAGAAAAACAGTATTCATCTCCTTTTGCTTTTGGATGATGTAACATAAACTTTGGGAAATAAGAATTGTTAAATTGAGTGTCATTTAGGATGAAAGATTGCTCAGCACTAATATGGCATGATGAATATTCATCTTGGATTGTGAGGTTGGGAACTTCCTTTGTTGAACAAGAATTGTGCATCAAAAGTATCCTACCTTCATAGGCTTTGCAGGGCCCATCTTCTTTTTGCTCACAACTCTTTGGTATTTGAAGGGGTGACTGAACATTACGAAATGTAGGAGCAGTGCCAGATTTACGTATAAGCTAAACAAGCTATAGCTTAGAGCCCCACTCTCTTGGGGGCCCCAAAAAAATTTAAAGGAAAAAAAACCCTGGATGTCCATTTCCAAAATTAAAAAAACACACAAATAAAATAAAACCTACATACAGCAACAGTGATTTGTGTTGTGTGTGGACCTATTAGGTCCATAAATTACCATATAGCATATATTCAACACAAAAAACAGCGACAATTTGTTGTTGACAAAGGACAGCTGGACATATCAAGGGCCCCATTACCTTCAGTAGCTTAGGGCCTCATCAAACCTAAATCCTACCCTGTATAGGAGATGTATTAGAGATTTCACAACATTTATGAAAAACAAAGGACTTTCACACACATACATGGCTGTCGTTATCATAAGAGATGCTTTCCTGTGGTGAGATTGCATGTCACTGTAGTAGCAGTTTGAATGCCAGAAACACACAAGTAGAGGCAATGGAGTGGGTCTCTCCCATCTAATTGGAAAGGAGGACAATAATGGGGTACATCAGACCACTGACGTAGTGTGGGGGGGGCTGAAGGGGCCATTGTTTCTGGCACATTTCTGGGAGGGAGCGCAACCAGGCGCCCCCACAGCAGCCTCCCATTGGAGCCTGGCTCCAGCGTGCACCCAGGTCAGGTATAATGTGGAGGCAGAGTGGGGGAGAGTAGGTGAGCCCGCTCCCCCCTCGGGGGGGGGGTGTGTGCTCCACAGGCCTGTCCCAGGCAGCAGATGCATATGCTCTACCACTTCACCAGACCAAAATGATTTGCCGCACCCCAGCATTTGCCACAGCAGCATTGGATCTCACTCGGGTGTAGATGGTTTGTGGGTATCATTAAGGTTCCTCCCCTCCAACCTATTAATTTTAGCACTGGTGGTGAGATAAGTGAATTACATTGGCATCAGATGTAAATCTTTTTTCTTGGGATTGACAGCCAGGTATTCACACAACTTCAGATCTCTATTGTCAAGTAATGGTACTATACTTGGGTTGTCTGGACTGAGACTTTTTGGAAGAGTTTTAGGCTTACTTCGCAAACCAGCAAAGGTAGTGTTCTGCCCGTTTTGTAACTTGTTTTTCAAGGTAGAGTGAATGCATCTCCCTATCATATCCATGTCAGTTGCAATCTCTTTTTATACACGTATATACTTTTTAATAAGTTTATCAACAGCATACAAAGGTGAAAGTAATTCAGAAGAAAACAGGAATAAAGAAAGCAATGCACATTGAACAGAGGTCTGTGAGGGTTACACTAACCCCCCCTTTTTTTCTTTATTCCTTCCCCTCCACGGGGTACCTCATGACTCTGCGTTTGAAACCCTCTTGCCACCTGTGGGACCTCCCTTCCTGGGTTCCCACCTACTGCAATTTGCCTTCCCTTTAGGCACAGTAGTGGCTCACTTGGTTTCACTGTCCAGCCCTCTGTATGACGTAAGACTAAGCAACCAGTTTCCTCTTCTCTCAGGAAACTTTGTTCTCTCCTCTTTGTCACACCTCTAAGGCACTGACACTCTGCCAGAGTCAATGAACGTTTAAACACATTTAACTTTATTATGGTAACACGGAAACATGGATGTCTTGGGCAGTTACAGATACAACTCTTCCTTTCATAGGCTTCCGCTTTGTTATAACATTTCCTATGTTCCTTTAGTCCCTTTCCAAAGCCAAACCTCCCAGTTTCCCTCTCTAAACCTCCAACCCAACTGCCAACCCCCCAACAGTCCTTTCAACCGTCCTTTTCCTCCCTTTAGAATGCCCACAAGCTCCGCCTCCCAGAGCACACAGGCCCAACTGGGGAGTGATAAATTAACCCCTACTGAGCCTGAACCAGCAGCAGGCATCATTCCGTCACATACGTCCCACCCCCAAAGTCATTGCATAGGCATAGCTATACATTTTAAGCAATGCCGAAGCAATGTATAGGAGCTTAATCAAAACCAACAGCTGAGTATTTCCCTCTGTCCACAACTTATATATTCTAACATCAATTAACAAATTCTTTACTTTTTTCTGCCTCTTAGTTTCACCAGAACATATTAATTTGGTACTTATACACATTTCGAATTTGGCATAACAGTTGCTATCTCCCTTTTTCCCTAAACATATCATATATAACAAAACAAACTGGACAATAACTTCTTATACATACATAGCCCAACAACTTAGTTAATGTCTCAGTACATTCTTTACTCCCTGATTCCTGTGACCAGGCATCCGCACGACGTTCAGGGACATCTTTCTTACTTCTTAAGTTGAAGTTGAAGTGCTGCAACCACAGAGCCCACCTCATTAGTTTTCATTGTCCTTAACCACGGCAAGAGGTTTCTACTCTGGGCCTCCACTTTAGTTTTCTTGTCTGTTTTTTCCTTCCAACGTACTTGATGAGATGCAAGCTGCTTCCCCCGACCGGATGACATCGTCCCGCTAAGCTCTCTGCATTCGAGGCACCTGTACAGATCGTTGAGTTCAAACTCTGTAGAGTCCTTGCTTCTCATGGTCAAAAGCTCTCTTGGATCCACCTCTTTCTCCATTAGGATTTCTAATAAGTGTTCCCTCTCAAGGCCTTGCATAGACCTCTTCCTGTGCTTCACATGGCCTCTAAACACTTTTTCTGGGCCTTTTCTTCTTTTGGCTATTTTAAGAAGTCTCCCTTCTATTTCAGTAAACAGATAGGGATTCTCTAAAGTCACTTCGGAGTCAGGATCCTGCACCTTATCCCACAGGTCTCTCAGAGATTCATCCTCCTTCTGTTCTACTAAAAACTGGGTGCTAGATTCCTGTGCATTCGGTAGCTTAATCCGTACTTATTCTCCCACAGGCTCTATGGGTGATGCATTAATGGCAGGGTCTGAACCCACAAAGGCTTTTGATTTCGCTCTTGTGACAGCAGGTATTTGGTGTCTTCGTTTGGCTAGGTCGTTGCCTATCAGGACAGGAACTTCTAGATTATCCCAAATCCCTACTGTCCACTTGCCATTAAAATCTTGATACTGAATATTCACTTCCGCTACCGGCACTTCAAACTCCAGACCCAATATACCTTTTAGGCTGTAAGATTGGTTTGGGAGATATTGTTCCTTAGGAACACAACAAGGTTTCACCAGAGAAACCGCAGCCCCAGTGTCCCTTACTCCCATTACCTCTTGTCCATTTACTCGGACAATCTCCATAAAGTCCTTATTAACCTCTCCCTCAGCTCTCCAGACATGCATAATTTTATCAGTACCCTCTGTTTTATCGGGTTCTGGCACCTGGTCTGCTGTTTGAGGAGGTGACATAATATCCGTTTGACGCAACAATTTTACTGGCTTTGCAGCAGCAGCTGCAGTTTGTGCTTTGACCAATAGAGGGCAGTTCGTCCTTATGTGACCTTCTTTTTCACAAAAGAAACACGTAATCTTCTTTTGTGGAGGCTTATCAGACCCGGATTGTCTGACAGGATTGTGTTCGTATTTTTCCTTTCTTTCCCCAGCTCGCCACAGTTTATTTTTCTGGGATATCTTAGAAAATGCATCTTCCCCATCGTCCCCTTCCAGTTCATCTAGAACCTCAGCTGCAGCAGCCACAGTTCTCAATTTTTTGTCCCTCATGAACCACCGTAAAGTTGTAGGAACATGTTTGAAGAACTGCTCTAAGCCAATTAACTGTTTGAGCTCCTCAAAGCTTTTCACACCGCTTCCCTCTATCCATCTATCAAGCAGTCTATCCATGCGACTTCCCAACTGGGCATAAGTTTCCTTTGGGTTCCGCTTAATTCCACGAAACGCCTTCCTACTCTGTTCGGGTGTGAGCCCACAACGCACTTTAACCCTTTGTTTAAAAACCATATAGTTTGGTAATTCTTCCTCTCTTAAGTCTGAATAGATTTCACTGAGAATCCCACAGATTTGAGGGCGTAAATATAACATCCAATTCTCCTCTGGGATATGAAATTCTCCACATACCCGCTCAAAACTAAAGAGAAATGCCTCAACGTCATCCCCACTCACATATTTAGGGAAACGTTTTATATTCACTGAGGCCACTTCATTAGCACTGGGATTCTGAGGTAACTCTGCCCTTAATTTCATTTCCTCAAGTTTCAATCTCTCTAATTGAACATCTTTCTCTATTTGCATCCTCTGCTGTTCCAATTTAAGTTTTTCACACTGCATTCTCTCCTCAGCAGCTAATTTCTCCTGTTCTAGTTTTTGCTTTTCTAACTGCATCCTCTCTTCAGCAGCTAATTTATTTTGCTCCTTCTGGGCCTCAATTTCGGCCAACTGTATCCTCATTCTCATTAATTTGATTTCAGAACTAGGGCTCTCTCTCTCCCCAACCCCTTCCGTCCTGTCATCTCCTCTGGCCTCTCTTGCCTTTTTTAAATGAGCCATTTCTGTGACAGAATTATCGTCCTAACGCCTCAAAACTCTGGCGTGTGGGTGTTGTTTACGAATCCCACCGCTGCCACCAATAAATGTGAGGGTTACACTAACCCCCCCTTTTTTTCTTTATTCCTTCCCCTCAACGGGGTACCTCATGACTCTGCGTTTGAAACCCTCTTGCCACCTGTGGGACCTCCCTTCCTGGGTTCCCACCTACTGCAATTTGCCTTCCCTTTAGGCACAGTAGTGGCTCACTTGGTTTCACTGTCCAGCCCTCTGTATGACGTAAGACTAAGCAACCAGTTTCCTCTTCTCTCAGGAAACTTTGTTCTCTCCTCTTTGTCACACCTCTAAGGCACTGACACTCTGCCAGAGTCAATGAACGTTTAAACACATTTAACTTTATTATGGTAACACGGAAACATGGATGTCTTGGGCAGTTACAGATACAACTCTTCCTTTCATAGGCTTCCGCTTTGTTATAACATTTCCTATGTTCCTTTAGTCCCTTTCCAAAGCCAAACCTCCCAGTTTCCCTCTCTAAACCTCCAACCCAACTGCCAACCCCCCAACAGTCCTTTCAACCGTCCTTTTCCTCCCTTTAGAATGCCCACAAGCTCCGCCTCCCAGAGCACACAGGCCCAACTGGGGAGTGATAAATTAACCCCTACTGAGCCTGAACCAGCAGCAGGCATCATTCCGTCACAAGGTCATACTCAGTTTTTAGACAAAAATTTGTAAACGGGTTATCATGTAAGTTGCAGTAAGGTTTAAGTACTTGAAAATGTATTTAGTTCAAAATGTCTTTCCAAAAAGATGGATGGGCTAGGCTAGGGAAACTTTGGAAGAGACATCTGCAGTCTCAGCAGTGTCAGATAACAGAAGTATAGTCTCTTCAAATGTAAGTAAAACACAGATAATGATGCCTATTTATACAGAGGTATGGTAATGATATGAAACTTGAAACTTAAACTGTCATTGGCTACAATCACTGGTCATTGCAATATAGATGTAATAAAACATATGTATACAAAGATATACATAATTGGTTGAAGCTTTTAAATTTTTTTTAACAAAAATTGATTTATGCCAAGAATTACCTTTAATATGGCATACCAATCCGAAAAAATGTTCAGGTACATTTTGTAATAAAGTTGGCTTATAATTAGCGCATTGTAACTTGGGGTTTAGCAAGTTATCATGGAGTGGGTCCACTTCTTTTCTTACATGTTCATTGCAACTAAAAGGGAGAATGAAGTCAAGGTCAGAAGGCACTCCACATGCAAATACCTTGTAGTTTATTAAAACAATGAAATTCTCAAGAGGGATACATTGCTCATAATCTTCGGCAACTCTTGGTAACCTTGAACAAATAATTAAACATCTTGGCCTATTTTCTCATCAAGAAAATGAGAGTTTAGAGAGCATTAATTAGGCAATGCTTATAAAGGGCTTTGGAGGACTCCAAAACACATGATTAAGGACTTTCTTCTGTCTAATTCATAAGAGTTGCATATAATCCTAACAAGTAACCTGCTTGTTTCGTACTAATTTTATTTTTCCTGAAACAGTCTTGAGCAAATTAATACATAAATTCCAGGCAACATGCAATTTGCTACATTTTCATCACTAATAAATACCTTTGTGCTGTTTTGCATTCATTAAACAGTAATCAATTCCTGGTGACTGACTTAAGTTTCGGACTTACCCTGTGTGATAAATCAACAGCAAGGTTCATTAGCCTTTATAATTTCTCTGGGATGCATAAGTCATAAAAGTAATTAGTTCTTATCACACATGGTGATTGCATAATTTTATTAAAATGTATTTGGAAGCAGAGTAACTTCAGCAACCAATTAGTAAAGTTCAAGAAGTGGCAGAGTTAAATTATTCCGTGTTTGCTTCTGCTAATGAAAGGTGGCCTGTCTGTTTCTCCTAGAAGATAGTATCCTGCCACCATGTTCAGTTTTCCCTGTGATGGATTGGGTACATGCATTACTTCTTTTCCTTAACAAAACCCCTGTTTCCTGCCATGAATGAATTGTACAGCTGTAACAGGGTGATCAATTTTCTCTCTCCTCCTAACTGGCAAATGTTCTCTCATAAAGCAGTACTGTGCTGTGCCTTGCTTTGCTTCTTTCAGTGGCTTCAGTTTTCTTTCAAAGAGGTACACAATCAAGAAACGTGCCGTTGCAAAGGAACGGAGACATTGTGGCTCCAATCCAACTTGAGTTACAACTCAGGCTATGTTTGTCCACTGTTTCAATAAACCAGGGCATGAAGTAGTAGATGAATGTCCAAACACAACCTTGGTATGACTACCTTTAGTAAGTGGGATTGGATAAACCATGAATTACAGAGCCATGGATGAGTGCTGTTGCAGTGTGCTCCTTCCTTGACCCTCTCCTCTTCCCTTTCACATTCTGTTTTGCACTAAGCTCCCTGTTGTATCCGAACTGGGGAACTCAAGTTTAATATTTGTTTACAAATCTGAATAATAGATCCTAGTTTATTATCCTGGTTTGTTAACCAATATTAAGTAAGAGATCATTCAGACTCAATGAGGTAGTACAGCTTAATGCAATGTAGGCTCGCCATGACAAAGGCAGAGCAGGAGGGTAGGAGCACACAGCTATGGTGCTTATCTATGCCCTTATTGAACTATGAGTAATAACTAGTGATAGCCATACTCGGAGTACACCTGCTGAAATAATAAGTCTATAGATATCAGTGAGTCTACTCTGAATATGACTTCATTGGATATCAACCCATGGTTATAAAGCCATGGACAAATGTATGAATTCAGTCTAAATATCACTGAAAACAATGGAAAAGTTTTTTGTTTTTTTAAGTTACAAATAACTCATTTCATTGGTTTCAGTGTGGCTAATTTTAGTTTGCTTTAATAAGCCTGGATATTTGTGAGTGAAGAGGAATAGTGAACTGTTGACTTAACCTCTATTAGTTGAATAAAAATCACAGAAATCACAGTCAATCAAGCCAAATTATCATGTTATTGTCTCTTGCAAAAATAGGCCTTCTATCTTTTATTTCAGCTATTCTCAACCTCCCTCTTGATCTGTATGCAAAATGCATACTTTTTTTAAAAAAGTACAGTATAGTGAACTGAAAGACCCAACAGCATGTGTTCTCTTAATTTCTCCACCTCATTCACTTTTCAGCACTAAGCTTTTTTAAACAAAAGCAAATAAACCCGAAAAAGGGAAATAAACCACCACAGGTTTTTAAAAGGGTCTTGTGAGTCGGATGAGCTGTTTCCCGTGCCATTTTTCCAGCTTAAAAACTTCTTATTGTAACATTCTTTAAAAATGACTTAAAACCCTCACCTGCAAACATGGTCATGATTAAGAAGGTAACTGGCAAGATGTTTGTTTGTTTGTTTGTTTGGACCAGGATCCTGCTTTGATGCGCTAATGGCATATGAGATTACATTGTGTGTTTCAGCTGGGGCCAGCTCCCATCATGATAAATTGGGTTAGCTTTGTTTTTGGTGTATAATTATTGGTACTTAATTGTAGCTATTGTATAAATGAGAGACATCACTTCAATCTGTTTAGGATGTTAGTGAACCAAAAAGGCCAGGACCTCAGTTGTAACTGAAATATGTTTGCTATCAGGATGATGGGAAATTATAATATGCGTCCCAGGTTATTGAGACTTCTACCCATTTTCCTCTCAAAGTGTTATGAATCATATGTGCACCTGAACTCTGAATTACAATTAAATTTGAGTTACTGTGCTAAAGAAAAATACCACCCAGAAACCTTGGACTGAAGATCAAATCACTCCAAATAATGAGAGAACTGGCTTCCTTTTTCTATTTTGCTGCTTTGCTGGATAGTGGTTTTTCCTCTTCCTCTGTAATGCAGATAAGCAATAATAGAATCCTTGCAGAGGCAGTATGTGGTTATCTAGGTGGATGAGAGGCAAGCAAACTTCCTGTATTTTGAAGGACTGTGGTATTGTTTAACACATAAAGATATTGATAAGAAAATGCCAGTTTCATATCAGCTTGTGCGAAGGAAGGAAGACTACAAGACTAGCATAGCATAAATACAAGCGTGTCTACATCAGGGGCTGCACCTTACAAAAGGGGGCACAAAGTTAGCATTTCATCGTTTGCCATAGAATGTGTGGCACTTGGGAGCTGTCTCAAGGCACAATGGCGACTGCTAACTTAGAATCTCAGAAAAGGACCACCTGCATTTATTCACAGACAATAGGTTTGCCAGAGCTTATTAGTCTTATACAGTTTACAAAAATAAGTAAAACAATTCCCAGCAAAGGCACATGTTGTTGTTGTTCAGTCGTTCAGTCGTGTCCGACTCTTCGTGACCCCATGGACCAGAGCACGCCAGGCACGCCTATCCTTCACTGCCTCTTGCAGTTTGGCCAAACTCAAGTTGCAGCAGGAGACCAAAAGCCATAAAAATCACATATGTACCTAAAAGGTCAGCTTTAAAATGGTTTAACAGCAATGCCTCCTTAAAGAAAACTTGAGAAATTCTGCCCTGGTAGCTTAAGAGAGTTTTGGGATTAAAATGTTAATTCCAAAAAGCAATGTCACACTCAGATCTACAAGCAAACAATGGCCACAATCCAGAGAAACAGGATGGAGAAGGTACTTATGCAGCACACCTTAATTCTCTTTTGTCCCCTAAAGCCACTGTACCACACCTCCTATCCTTCTGGCATGAAAAGCAGCTTTCTCTAGGAAAGGGGGAGGAAACAGACCCCTTAGGGTGCATATAAGTTTGGTTTTTGTGCTGGTATTACAGCCTCTGGTTTAAGCTGATCAGTTGCGCTCAAATGGACAAGCATTAATAAATGTTAAGACAATTCAGATATATTATAAATTCTTCTGACTTAAGGATTTCCAATTATAACTTTAATGTGAAACTAAGTTAATGTGCTTAGCTTTCAGTGCCTATAAACCTCGTAAGTTTTGTTTTTTATTACAATTATGCCTGTCAATGTGGCAATTAAATGTGGACAGATTGAGCAATCACTTACTAGAAAAGATAATTAGTGAAGGTGCAGAAATGGAACAAAAAGTTGTGTGATCAAACAATCATGCAAAAGTGACAAAGGCCCAAGATGCTGAATCAGGTAGCAAGCAAATGCTAAAGGCCAAGCTAATCTAAATGTCACCCTACAGTTAAAGGGGGAGGGGAAGTGGTGTGTGTGTGTGTGTGTGTGTGTGTGTGTGTGTGTGTGAAGATCACAAGCTCTGTAGCCTGCAGCAGCAGCCAGGAAACTAAACCAACTTGCAAGCAGATGCAGAAAGAATTCTCAAATGTCAGACGTAACAAACAAAGGAGCATTTACAGACTCACACCCAGCAGGATCTCCATTTGGCTAAAACTTTAAAGGTTTTAAAGGTAACTGTTTAGCAAGCTGTATCCTCTGAACTTTATGTAGAGGAAATAGCAAAAATCAAAGACATCCTCAAAGGTCTTCATTGACCCCCCCAAACATCCAATGAAGATGAACTATTAACTGAACAACAAATGCTACATGTTGTTGTTTAGTCGTGTCCGACTCTTCGTGACCCCATGGACCACAGCACACCAGGCACTCCTGTCCTTCACAGCCTCCCGCAGTTTGGTCAGACTCATGCTGGTAGCTTCGAGAACACTGTCCAACCATCTCATCCTCTGTCGTCCCCTTCTCCTTGTGCCCTCCATCTTTCCCAACATCAGGGTCTTTTCTAGGGAGTCTTCTCTTCTCATGAGGTGGCCAAAGTACTGGAGCCTCAACTTCAGGATCTGTCCTTCTAGTGAGCATCCAGGGCTGATTTCTTTAAGAATGGATAGGTTTGATCTTCTTGCAGTCCATGGGACTCTCAAGAGTCTCCTCCAGCACCATAATTCAAAAGCATCAATTCTTCTGCGATCAGCCTTCTTTATGGTCCAGCTCTCACTTCCGTACATTACTACTGGGAAAACCATAGCTTTAACTATACAGACCTTTGTCGGCAAGGTGATGTCTTTGCTTTTTAAGATGCTGTCTAGGTTTGTCATTGCTTTTCTCCCAAGAAGCAGGCGTCTTCTAATTTCGTGACTGCTGTCACCATCTGAAGTGATCATGGAACCCAAGAAAGTGAAATCTCTCACTGCCTCCATTTGTTCCCCTTCTATTTGCCAGGAGGTGATGGGACCAGTGGCCATGATCTTAGTTTTTTTTTATGTTGAGCTTCAGACCATATTTTGCGCTCTCCTCTTTCACCCTCATTAAAAGGTTCTTTAATTCCTCCTCACTTTCTGCCATCAAGGTTGTATCATCAGCATATCTGAGGTTGTTGATATTTCTTCCGGCAATCTTAATTCCGGTTTGGGATTCATCCAGTCTAGCCTTTCACATGATGAATTCTGCATATAAGTTAAATAAGCAGGGAGACAATATACAATATACAGCCTTGCAAAGGCATATAGGCATATAGTATAGGTTAAAACAAAACAGAAAAGGGTAGTGCTTACCAAAATACAAGGATACTTCTTTGGCTCCCCAAAGGACTGTGTTGCCTGATTTCATAGCTGTTTGTAAACTCAAAACTGTAATTGATATTCTTGTGCTACTACATATCTATTATTGATATTATTTTGATATTTATATTCTTGTGCTACTACGTATCTATTTTGTTTTTGTTTTGGAAAGATAAGTGGAAAAACTTGGAGTATAAATAAGAGACAATCAACCCCCGATTGTGCGTGCATTAGTTTTTTGGCCATAGGGTGTCTCATTTGTCAGATCTGTTCGCACCTTTCTATTGTAATGCTGGGAAGATATTTTATTTTATTTTATTATGTAAAAAGTGTTCTTTGATCTAAACCATCCGAACATGCAATATTAGGGCAGTGTACAATGTTAAGGTGTGTGTGTGTGTGTGTGTGTGTGTGTGTGTGTGCTGGCTATTAAAATTTAAACAGCTGCCAAGACCTGTTGGCATAAAAAAGGTCTTCAAGAGGCACCCAGAAGATTAAAGCGAGGGTCCTTGCTGGTAGAACATTGCATACCATGGGCCAGGCTGGGCTGTGTAACACAGGCGGCATCTAGCAGCACTCCTCAGGGTGATGTCAGTGATTGAGCTTGGCTATATCGATTTTGGTTACAGCAGGGCCAGGATGGGGTGCCTGTAACCCTTCAAATGTTGTTCTGCAACTTCCAGCACCCCTGATCATTGTCTATGCTAGCTGGGGGACATGGACATGGGAGCTCAAAAACATCTGGAAGGATGCAGGTTCCCCGCCCTGCAGTATGGGGCAGCCAATGTGGTGCCCTCCAGATGTTCCCATCTTCCTTGAACTTTGGACATGCTGGCTGGGGCTGATGGGATTTGGAGCAGAACAGTATATGGAAGGCACCATTTTGTCTACCTTTGCCTTAACAGGGAAAACAGCAGCAGCAGCGGGAGTATTCAGTGCTTCTATTTTGGTTAAAATTTTCAAGTTCTCTACTTAGCAAGGCTGATCTCTGTAGTATGAAAAGCTGGGGGCAATTGGGCATTTTGGGTAGGAAGACTTCTTAAAGAATAGCCCTGTTGCAGAAACTTTTCTTTCTTTTTTGCTCACAGGAACATACGCCTTATATGTAGTGCTGAACGTTTTCTTCTATCTTCCCTTTCTAGTTCAGTGGGACTCTTTTTCCAATTAAAAATATGCAGTTATGCTTTGCTGGAAGGCACTCTGTATTCATGAATGAAGATTCCCCAAAGCTTTTGGAAAAAAGAAATATATATATATATGAAAAGGGCATAGATGACTTGGCAGATAGCTGTTGCTATCTAAGATTGCTTCCTTTTCTTGAACTTATATCATTTACTATTAAAGTTATTGTATATCCAGCAATGCAAGAGGGGTTATCATTAACTGTTTGAGCATAGTTTGGGAATATTTTTAAAAACTGCAAACTGGCAGATTGAGCTCAAGTTCTCAGGATAATGTGCAGCCAAATCCTATGTGTTGTCAGTACATCTGGCTGTTAACCAGAAGGTTGATGGTTCGAGCCCACCTAGGATTCCTGCATTGCAGGGGGTTGGACTAGATGACCCTTGGCAGCCCTTCCAACTCTACAATTCTATGAAGTAAATCCAATGGGGCTTATTTCCAGGTGGGGATTCATTATTGTTTTGCGTTGTTTTATTTTATAAATTTGTGTACTACTTTTTACAAAGAAGTCTTATACAAATATATAAAATACAGAACAGCCGACACAAATTAGAACCTCTAAAATACCTTGCCTCGGCCATCACCAATGAGTACAAAATTGTAAGAGGATAATGAAATACTAAAATCACCAGGGCTATAAAGAGGCCTGTGGCCTCCCCCCACCCCAAAATAAGCCCTGAATTTTAGAATTTTATTGATATTGATGCTGCATTTTATGTTGTCTTTTTTGCTGTTTTATGCTGTTTTTAAGTCGGATTTTAATCAATGTTTTATATTTGCTGTTAGCCGCCATGAGCCTGGTTTTTAAACCAGGAAGGGCGGGGTATTAATAAAAATGTATTATTATTATTATTATTCAATGTTTTAAAACCAAAAACACATAAAATAGATAAAAAGTATAGTGCTGCATCCAACAAAGCTCTTCATGAATGTTTTGTAAATACAAGGATTTCTGCTTGGGCAGCAGAATTTGAGGAGAGAAGGCCCATCACAAGCAGAAATTTTTGCGCTAATGGGACTCATTAGTAGAATACTGCCCATAAAACACAGAATGTTTTCATCCAGTGCCAGCAATAACAAGGAAAATACCCTACACACACCCCAATTAAAAAAAAAAAGAACACAGAACAGGCCATAAATCACTCCACATTAAGTTCCCAAAGCCCAGGAAAATGAGAATGTTTTTTGGCCTGGCATGCTTCTTTGGGGAGAACATTCCACATTCAGATTGGGGTGGGCATCTTGAATATTCAGTAAGCTCTGCTTACTTGTTCTACATAGGTTTACTTAGAAGTCCATGATGATAGACCCATGGGAATGCTTCCAATCCTAGGGAATAATGCAGTTAAGTAGATGAGTGTGGGGTACTCTAGGATTTTAATGTGAATTGATTTTAAACAATTACATACATAGCCTACTTTTGTAACAGGTCATTTAGTCAAGGCTAGCATCTGTGTCACAAACCCATTACACTCAACAGTGTGCTAGTGTCCAGTACTAATATTTTATTAGAGTGGAGGTGGGGAAACTGTAGCCCTCCAGATGGTTGGGCTGAACATCAACCCTGAACATTGGCTGTGCTGGCTGGGGCTCATTGGGGTGGGGACACAGGTTCCCTACCTGGTCTACCACCAGTAGTTGGACCTCCATGACCTGTCAGTGAAGGGTTTTGTCCCCTTGAGCTTTTCATAGTTTGTGAGAGTTGGACTGGGCTCTGTTTACTGGAGTTGAACTATAAAAAGTGTGGGGTTTTTTTTGCACATATGCCTGATACATATACTCTGCTGAAGCTACAAATTCAGTTGTTTGGTTGGTTTCTCAAAAATTTCTTTCAGCACTCATGCACTAGAGGGAGCTATTCTTCTACTAGTGATGGAGCTAAAATTTCATTTTTTAAAAATAGAGCACACATAAGCCTCCCCCATTTATTTATTTATTTATTTATTTATTTATTTTCCTTCTCATTTCTAAATGGAGTATCCTACCTGCAAACCTTCTGGTGTCCCTAGGGCTAGAAGGGACTTTTGTGGCATGTAGGAAAATCCTGTCCCTCCTCCCCACTTCCAATTGCACTGCTCTTATGCTACCAACTCCCCTGCCCTAACATATTTTAAACTTTGAGGTCAGGTTGTGCTATGTTGCTTTTAGTGTGATGTGCAATTGCGTGTGCGTCCATATGGACATCCACATCGGGATGCATATCCAAGGGTGCATTCCATTGAAAGAAGGGTAGCGCAAACTGATGCCACCCATTTAGGTTAATACATACACTCTGTGGTCCATGTGATTTAGATCTGTGTTTCCTGATTCAGTAAGTGATGTGCATGCAACAACTGCTTCTGTGTGCAGATTTCCTCAGTTGGATTGGACAAGGAAATGTGGGAAGGTAAGAGGAGGAGACATGCAACAACTAGATGACTCTCAGGAACCCTTCCAACTCTATGATTCTATGGTCTGTGGCATGATGCAGACCTACAATGGGAGGGGTAAAGTAGCAGAAATCTGGAGGGCTGCCTTCCATGAGCAAAAGTGCCTTCTGTTCACACACGCACATTTGGGTCCACCCAGTTATTTCCAGAGAACAATAACATTGCATTCAACATTTCTCTCTCTCCATTTTCCCCCAGTCAAGTAGAGCAGGGTTGGTCAACCTTTTCGGGCCACTGGGTACATTTCAAATTGTGAGAGTGTGCCATGAGCAGCAGTCACAAAATGGCTGCTAAATTCCAGATTTGTTTTCTCCCAAGAAAACTGCACAACCTAGTTGCTCTTGGCAGATGCACCCCTTTTGCACCGTTGGTTACCTGCCCTTTGGCATCAGACAAAGGGCAAGCTTAGGCCCGGTCTCTTATCTTGGGGAGAAATCAATAACAGAATAGAAATCAAGAATTAGAATTCTGTTTTCTTCTATTAAGCTATTTCAGGTTATAATAGGTTCAACCCTGAATTCCTATTCAGTCCTTCTGTTCTCTTGGTGTCTACTGCCTCAACAAATCACCTGGTTGTGTATATTATATTCACACGCTAGCAATTTGGATGTACATTTCTGTTACCATGAATTATCACTTCATGGTTTATCTTCTACTGTATAGGCCATCTTGTATATCTGCCATGTGTTCAATCTGTGTTTTACACTTCTTGTAGTAGGCTATGGCCTATGAAAACGTAAAGGTACAGGTAAAGGGACCCCTGACCATTAGGTCCAGTCACGGACGACTCTGGGGTTGTGGCGCTCATCTCGCTTTACTGGCCGAGGGAGCCGGCGTACAGCTTCCGGGTCATGTGGCCAGCATGATTAAGCCACTTCTGGCGAACCAGAGCAGCTCACGGAAACGCCTTTTACCTTCCCGCCGGAGCGGTACCTATTTACCTACTTGCACTGCGTGCTTTCGAACTGCTAGGTTGGCAGGAGCAGGGACCGAGCAACAGGAGCTTACCCCATCGCGGGGATTCGAACCGCCGACCTTCTGATCGGCAAGCTCAGTGGTTTAACCCACAGCGCCACCCGCGTCCCTTAGGTCACTATTAAATAGTTTGTTTCTCACGGGATATGCTTTGCGCCCCCCATTAGTTGATGCAAGCTAATATTGCGACCCTTATTAACTGATAGGTTGTAATACTGTTTTGACATTTAAATTAAGCAGTTGCTGCAAACTCTGTTGAAATCACAGTACTTTGCCTTGCTTTCCCAGTAAAAATGTCAAGAGATCTGATCACAGATCTCCTGTGTTGCATATTTAGTTTGACCCCTACACATACATGGATTTACCAACTGGACTTTTCTTGATCTATTACAGTGCCTGCAATTTCCCACAGAACCATGCAATCAAAAGCATTTTCCGTGTATCCACCATGCTGTTCTTGTATTGATGCACAAGCGGGAGAAATTGCCTGCTGATAGAGTATTGCCAGTGTGAATGGCATATCTACGTTGCAACTGGTTTCTGATTGAAAGTAGTTATTACATAGAGAGTGTAATGCGTATTATCTGGCCAAAGTTAGACTTTGAAGTCTCAGTGTTTTCAGTTGGAAGAGAGTTAAGCATGTCTAAACCTCCCTTTGACATCTATAGGATTCAAAGGTGCTTAACTTTGTTAAGCGTCAGTGGACATTTCTGAGTCCCTGCATCTTTATCTTCATACAGGTAGCTGCATTTTATGCAAAATAGCAGTCTTATTCCCTCTAAGTGGGTTGCTGGTTTGGGGATGCTTTGGGTAGTAAAGCTGCAAACAGGACAGGATTACAGACCAGAAATACCTGCTAGGTTGGCTGAAAAATATATTTTAGAGGAATGTACACACACAGAGACAAACACACACAAAAATAAAAATAAAATAAGGAACCGAGGACTACCCTTGCAGATGGCCACTGCACATGGCTCTCATGCTGCCAAAAAGCATTGGGAGCAGAAGCAGTGGGCAGGCATGTGCTCTCAACTGGCTAGTTAAACTGTCTGTCTGTCTGTCTAAAATATAAAAGAAAAAAATGGGCTGTTATAAAAATAAATAAATAAAAATCTTGTAAGTATTTTGTAAGGAGACTGGGGGTTAATTTGTGGCCTTTAATTTAATTTAAGCCGCCCCACGTACCAAGAGACACAAGGGAGTCTTAGACCGTTTGGTAAAAGGCAACCTGGAGGAATAAAGACATTTCACCTGGTGGCAGCAAAACAGAAACAGGAAGGGAAGGCACACTGGGGAGAAACACTGCTTTGGCCAGATCTCCCTTCCCTGCAGAGTTTAATCTGGAGTGCCATGACACAGCCTTCCACTTGATCCCTTTGAGCCTGGGGGAGGGGGTGTAAAGAGATGGAGGGAATAAGGCCCAGAGAACTCAACCTTCAAGATCCTTGAGGAATGCATGCCCTCAGGATGTACCTCCCCCCATATCTTTTAAATTCCAAGATGGAGAATTTCTCCTCAATATGGAAAGCTTTCTTGAAGAACTTCCTGGGGGGGGGGGCACACCTTATCTTTTTTCCAATAAATCTCTCTATAAACTAATATATATTTATGTGCATTATTCATATTACCATGTCATTTTCAACTGCATCTTTCAACATGTAATTTTTTTCTTCTTTTTGTCCCAAGTCCTAGACACTAATAATAGTTTAGCCAAAGCTGTGCAAGAGTCCTCAAGCCATGTGGTTTCTAAGGCTGCAGGGAACTAAGGACAAAACTAAAGCTACTCCTAAGTCAGGGGTCAGCAAGGTTTATCTTGCCTGGGCTGGATCGGTTCCGCGGAGATCCCTCCATGGGCCAGATCACACCCGCTCGCGATTTTCGTCGTCTGTGCCAGTTTAGTGCAGCTCGCGAGCAGGCATCTCAGTTCAGGGGCAGCTTGTGGGCTGGTCAAACGACCTCTGTGGGCCACTTCCGGCCCATGGCCCTTAGGTTGCTGATCCCTGTCCTAAGTCTTTGCTTGCTTCACTAATAGTTATGTAATCATTATTGTATTGTCACCACCATAGGTGCTAAAAGATCCAGAAAGCAGAGAACTTGCAGAGAGTATAAGAAGCGTTTTGGTCTAAGCGTGTAGTTTTTTGGATTGGAGAGGTTTCTTTGTTTGGCCAAGCAAACTGAAGATTAGGCGGCTCCCAAGGGACTGAAGTTTTTTGGGGTTTACATACAGTTCTCTTGGGCTACCCTCTTTCTTGGAGTGGGGTGGGAAGCTTTCTAGTGTACACCACTCTTGTACCTGGACAGAAACAGACTTAAGGTACTTGCTGAAAAGCACTTTTAATTTTTGTGTGCTTTACTTAGCCCTCCCTCATCATAGGTGTGTTTGCAGATGCTCCTACAAAGCAGCCTGAGAACTCTGCTATTTGTATGTGCCTGGGCAGGATCTTGCTTAATTTTCTTAGTGAGAGAAGAGCTTCTTAGGGAAATTATGCTTGATTTGGAACAAACCTGGGCAAATTCATATTCCGGGTGAGGTAATTGTGTAGATCACGGCATCTCTTGTTGCAAGGGTAGTGACAATGTTCATGTATCTAGTACCCAGGAATAATCTAGGTACCGTACTTTTCCGTATTTAAGACTCTGTTTTTTTCTTTAAAAATCATGCTAAAAAGTGGGGGTCGTCTAGTGCATAGGGTAGAGGTTTGATTGGTTGCTGCCGCGGCTGTCAACAACTATTGTGCGTGTTATTGGTTGCTGTGTCAATGGGTGGTGTCAATTGGGTGACGCTCTGGCAGTTGGGCGGGCGATTGGCAGCTTCTGCTGGCAATGTGACAGATGGGAGGCGGATTTTGTGATGTGTGTGGATGAGTGATTTTCGGCAATTCCTTTAAGAAAAGCTCAGCAACCCTGGCTAATCCCCCCTCCCCAAAAGCTCAACAGCTCTGTGCCATCTCCCCCCCTTTTCTTAAATTTGAGTCCCCAAAAATTATACACAGGGGGCGTCTAATAGACGGAAAAGTATGGTATATCCTTAATGTGCAATTTTCTATAAGTAAGCTGCTTGTTAATGGCTCAGGCTACAATTCTTGATAGCAATAGGGGTGTGGAAGATACATGCATATACACATTTTAAAAGAAAAGAAAAGAAACAGCACACTTGCCTGTTGGACTAGGCAAGCTGCTTTTCTTTTCAGATATCTTTCTTCCTCAGCCACATGATCAGCTGCACTAAAAGCATTTGATATATCTCCACACTACGTTATGAAAGCCCTTCCTTAATATATGGTGGTATTGTGGTTTTCAAATAAGTAGCTAACAGAATCTTGGTGACAACCAGCAAATGCATAACATGTGGTTTTACTGGCAGTCAAAGTCTGTCATCTTCAAAAAAAAAAAGCCAAATTAAGATTAATCCCAATAATTTGACCATTTACTTCCAAGATTTGCAACCACAACCTCTTAATTGAATTACAGTTTCACCAAAGATGCATGAATTTGAAATACCATTTAGAGCACATGAACCAATTGATTTTGAAGAATTCTGTTTATTCCAGCACAAATCATCTGCTGCCTAAACTGTCTAGTATTGAAGCTGCTGAAAACTGTAACAAACTGATGAAATCTTAATACTTTATAAGAGCTCCCAAATCAATAATTCTTATCAACATCTCTTAACAAGCAATTTTTTAAAAGAGTACTTTTCTTAATAAATGTCTTGTTCAACAACTGCCTTCTTAATTAGTTGGCTGATGCAGCAATAATTAATGCTTTACACGTTTTCCCAGCAAGTGATTCCAGGCAGGCCTCTCAACGCTCTCTTCCTTGGGAGAATTTAGGATAAGTGCCACATGTTTGATGGCTAAGCAATTTAAAATTCCCTCATCAGTCATCATTTTGCAGGGTGACTGGGTGTAATTATGAATCATGGCTGCCTGTTGATCATTGCAACTCTCAGGCTACAATTTGCTATTTTTCCAAGCAAGGTAGTTTAACCTATTTATTCTAATAGAGACCTTCTAAAATCTATGAAAATGTGTATTTATGCAGGGATATTCTCTTCCAAACTGAGGTGAATACTGGAAATAAACTTCAGTGTACAGTCTAATTGTTGAAGCATTTCACCAGAAGTTGATATCATTTGTTCTTTGACCAGCAGAGAGTAGGCTCAACAATCAAAGTCAATTCATCTTAAGTAAGCAAGCTTATTCCCTTGTTCTTTACAGAGAACGATACTCTGCATCTCATTTCTTAGATGCCAATTTTGTGTTTTTCATGGGATTGCTTGGATCTAGGTTGGCCTTGGCAAAGTAAATTACTTTACCATTAATCTGTCGGTCACTAGACAAGAATGGTATTTTCTATGGGTTGCAGCATGTCCAGACTCCTTTTTTTCTTCTTCTTTTTAAAAGCTACAGTCTTACCATTCTGTCAATGTGGGCTAACCTGTCAAAAACAGTCCCACTGTAAAGAGTGACCTGTCAAGTGTTAAGAATGGATAAACTGAAAAGAACAATATATGGCTAGAGGGGAGAAATTGAGATATAGTCTGTAGAGCCCAATGCCCTGATGCTTTGAAAATAAGAGGGAAGTGCAGTATGGGCAAGGGAAAACTTAATTAACACTTGCCACTGGTAACAGAAACAAAAAGGGAAATTTTATTTACCTTTTAGCTGCGGAAGAAATAACTGAAAATAGCATGTAAAAGAAGCGAATACACAGACTTAACCAACTAAGTTTGTTCTTGATATGAGCTTAAGTGTGCATGCAAACGAAAGCTCATACCAAGAACAAACTTAGTTGGTCTCTAAGGTGCTACTGGAAGGAATTTTTTTTAGTTTAAAAGTAAGTTCGATGTGTCATAACATATTTACATTTCTCTTAATTTTAAACATCTGTGCACCGTTAACGTAGAAGCTTAAGTGTTAAATTTCGCAGAGTAATTCAAGTTACTGGATCAGTTTGTATGAGTGTTTTAGAGCGGCATTTAACTTTCTCTGTTAGTTCCCCACCCATATGGTGGGCGATGGAGAGGTTGTGACTGCAATCTACAGCGGTGCATGGAATCGCAGTTGTTTTGTTTTATATAGAATTTCCTTACTTGAAAGCTTTTCTAAGTGAAACTTAGAAACTTACAAAAGTGAAACAGCATATGTGTACAAGACTCAGTGTTTTTATTTTATGAGAGCTTGTAAAGCAGCTTGCATTGGGGGGGGGGAGAGGGAGCTATTGAGAAGAGAATGCTCTAAGAAATTTAGGGTTGTGTACTTACACCGTGTGAGTGCTGCTCTGGGTCCCATTAAACTTTATTTAGAAATGTCAAGGTTTACATATGGTCACTGCTTTCATTAAAATGTTAATGCTGCTTAACTGCTCAAATAAAGTATGTCTTAAGTACACAGTGCTGGTGAGAACACTTTTGAACCGTCTGTTGTTGTTTTTTAATAGGACTCCTGAATTATTCAGTGAGCTCACAGGTACATGGCACAGTTATTCTCAAATTGTGTTTACCCAGTAGCTTAAATGCCACCCACTGTGACATTTATTAGCACACCCATCTGAGGGCCCTGCACAATGCAGAGGAGATGGTGATCTCTAACAAAGGGTGTGTTCACACCTCTCTGACAGCAAAAAACGGAGCAGTAATTTAGGCTGTGTTTATTTTACCAATTAGTCTGCATCCAGTTGTCTCCCATTGCTAGTTTTTGAAGCTGCATGAACATGACATTAGCAACAATCCATATAGATTCTGCAGGTCCTTGAGAAATACAGTGGAACCTCGAGTTGCGGACGTAATCCATCCTGGGGGCACGTTCTCAACTTGAAGCGTTCTCATCCAGAAGTACTCTGTCTGCGCGTGTGCGCAGCGTGATTTAGCGCTTCTGCACATGCGCAAGCCGTGAAATCTGGAAGTAACCGTTCCAATACTTCCGGGTTGCTGCAGGATACAACTTGAAAAGACGTAACCTGAAGTGGATGCAACATGAGGTATGACTGTACAGTAGTTGTGTTTTTCATCAAACCAGCTTCAGTCCAGCTGGGAAACTTAAGCCACATTCACTTCACAGTTAATCCAGGTGTGTACATTTGAGAGCACCATTGCACATGCATGGAGGAGCACACCTGTGCAGATGACAGCTTCATAAATAGGAGCTCCAGAGGGGTTGCAGTCTTGGGAAAACCAAACAGGTAACACAGGCGAAGACATCCCCGAACCCTCTCTGTGTATAGCAAGCTGTAAATGTGAATTGAAATGCAGAGGGGGGTAGGGAGAGGGAATGGCTTCACTGCATTTTAAGTGGCTAATGTGTACCATATTTTTCCGTGCATTAGATGAGGTTTTTTTGACTCAAAAATCGTGTCAAAAAATGGGGTCGTCCAGTACACGGATAGTGGCATGGGGGAGAGAAGCTGTGTGCTGCCAGCCAGCCGGTTAGCGGGAGCGCAACTTCCTCCGATGCCACTGTGCATGGGAAACACTCCCTAGATCGTTTCCCGTGCACAGCGGCATCAAGGGAAGTTGTGCTCCCGCCAACCGACTGGTGGGCAGGAGCGCAACTTCCCCTGCTGCTGCTGCTCACGGGAAACGATCTAGGGAGTGTTTCCTGCCTGCAGCTGCGTGGGGGGGAGAAGCTCAACAATTTTGGGCCATCTCCCCTCATTTTCTTAAAATTGAGTCCCCAAAAATAGAGGGGGTATTATACATGGAGGCGTCTTATAGACTGAAAAATACGGCATATAGCCTCAGCAATAAAGTGCTTATATTTGATAGGTAATGCAAGTGAAGTGGAAGGAATAGGTTTAATCCCCACTGAGGGTAGCATGTACAGTGCTTTACTATTGAAGTAATTTCTGCAGCAAACTACTTCTGTTTGAGAAATAAGTAAATATATATATATATAGTTTTTTGGCCTAAGGACTCCCACGGTAGGTACAAATGAACCCAGGGAATTCTCAGCATACATTGTGAACTACAATCTGTTCAATCTTTGAGGAAAGCCTTGGCAGTTGAAAATGTACAACTGGCAATCTGATATCACTGAGTTAGCACTGTGACATCACTTCCACGAGTGGAACTGTTCCCTAATATAGATGGTGGAGCGATTTGGAAGTTGGTAGATTAAAAGAACACATCCCAAAGTGCAGAGTTTAAAATATGCCTCTGCACATTCCACCAGCTGTAATCTTTTTTCTTTCTTTCTTTCTTTTTGGTAAAGAAAAAGGTATTGGAAGATTTTTCTTCCAATTCGAAGTAGAGATTTGAGGTCATGTGCAATAGACAATTTTTCTTGCACCATTATGGATCATTCCTGTCTCGAATGCTGAAGAACCACAGCATTTTTCACATCCCAGCCAAAGTGCGTCTTCTACATACAGCACCCTTCAGAAATCATAGGGTTTTTTCCCCCTTTTGAACCTTTTCTCTCATGGTTAAATGCATCAGAATGTGTGTTGCTTTAAGGGCCTGGCTACCTTAATATTTTTATTTATGTTCAGGGGTTTGATGCCACAATTTTAAATAAAATCGCTCAATCTTTGCTAATCCCATATATAATTGGAGCCCTGTTATAAACAGTGGTATTGCTAGTGCACTGGGAGGCATGTAAGAATAATTGACAGTGACTTGGCGTGGGGTAGCACAAACACGTGCGTGTGGACTGGTGGAGCTTGGAGATATTAAGCCATGACATGCAGGCTAGGAGCAAGTACAGAAAGAAGATCAGCCCCTTTGTGGTCTTTACTTTACTAGAGAGCCAGTGTGGTGTAGTGGTTAAGAGCGGTAGACTCATAATCTGGTGAACTGGGTTCGATTCCCTACTCCTCCACATGCAGCTGCTGGGTGACCTTGGGCTAGTCACACTTCTCTGAAGTCTCTCAGCCTCACTCACCTCACAGAGTGTTGTGGGGGAGGAAGGGAAAGGAGATTGTTAGCCGCTTTGAGATTCCTTAGGGTAGTGATAAAGCGGGATATCAAATCCAAACTCTTCTTCTTCTACTACTACTACCTTCTCCTTTTATCCCTTATCTGCCTGTCACTGTATCTCCTTTGCAATAACCACATGTATGATTTTTTTCAAGGTCAAGCCACTTTATCTAAATAAATCTTCCCAGTGCTCTCACCAGCTCGGCAACAGACCAACGCTACTTGTGATGCTTCTTAGGGCTCTGTCAGTAGATGAATGCTGTTGCTGTCTGGCAATGCTGATTTGGCACTGGTGGCAGCAATAAAAGGCAGAAACCCCTGGAGGTGCAGACTTTCAGACCCATTTTAGGTGTTGATATCTTCATCTTCCAGGCCCAAAGGAAAGGCAGTATTCACTTCTGTGAGTTTTATCCAGTAAGGTGCTGTTGGATCTCTCTAACCTTGTGTAGCAGCATTGTGGGCACATAAGATTTGCCTTTAACCACCTGTAAAGGCTGTAGTTCTGTTCAGAATTTAAATGTATAGAAACTTAGTTTCTCCAGTTTAGAAGAGACTGCACTTCTCCACTTCTGCGCGTACACACACACACACACACACACGAGAGAGAGAGAGATAGAGAGAGAGAGAGAGTCTTGATTGAAATTTCAGGATGAGCAAAGCTGATTATTATTTGATGGAAATCAGTTTAATGTCTGTAGCATCTGAAATGGACGCTTTCTAGTAAAATATATAGCTAAGGTTGATTGCTCTGAACAAAATGATGAGTAGAGAAATATATGTCATGCTAAAACCTTACATTGATGGGGCAGATGGTTTCTTAACACAACTTAGGGGGAAATGGAAGAGGTAGAATGGCTTTTTGTATAGCACAAAGAGAAACCCACAATATTTTCTGGCCTTAATAGCCATCCAGAAACTTGGGGTCAACAGCTATCTGCCCCTCCCTTGAGCAGCATATTGCACTTGGCCTCAGGCTGTGCCTCTGAATCTTAACATGAGGTTAGAGATGATCCCCACATCCACGTTATGGAGGACAGTAGGGCAGTGTTCCTGCTGTGCTTTAAAGACCCACAAAAAGAAGCTCTCCAGCTTGCAGCTGCAAAGGGATGGGTGGGGATTGTCCAGCAGTTGCACTGCATTTCAGAGGCATTGGGAGGGCTTTGGAATCTAATGCAAAGGAAGCAGATGATCTCTGTCCTTTTGCATTGCAGTTCTTTCCATGTGCCTTGGAAGCACAGGACCAAGACAAACCCCAGCCTTCCTATTTAATTTCAAGCTGGAGTGTGTGTGTGTGTGTGTGTGTGTGTGTGTGTGTGTGTGTGTGTTGGGAAGACTGTTCATACCATTGAATTGTGCTTCCAGGCACCTCCGAATTGCAGTGCAACAGCAGGGAGATTCTCTGCATCAATAATAATAATTTATAATAATAATTTATTATTTTTACCCCGCCCATCTGGCCGAGTTTCCTCAGCCACTCTGGGCGGTTTCCAGTCAAATGTTAAAACAATACAACATTAAATATTAAAAATTTCCCTAAACAGGGCTGCCTTCAGATGTCTTTTAAAAATAGGATAGCTGCTTATTTCCTTGACATCTGCTGGAAGGGCGTTCCACAGGGAGGGCGCCACTACCGAGAAGGCCCTCTGTCTGGTTCCCTGTAACCTCACTTCTTGCAATGAGGGAACCGCCAGAAGGCCCTCGGCACTGGATCTCAGTGTCCGGGCTGAACGATGGGGGTGGAGACGCTCCTTCAGGTATACAGGACCAAGGCCGTTTAGGGCTTTAAAGGGTGCAATTCCTTATGCTCACCACAACGAGCATGGAAGTCATAACCCCTCTCTTAACACAAGTTATCTAAATGCAGCCTTGATGTTCTTCCTTGTAATTTCCAGCTGTTACAGGGGTCACTAAACACACAGTCCTTATAGGACTTTTAAAATCCATGTCCATTATTGACCAAGGTGCTGCTCCTTGAACCAGAGATTCTGCAAACAGTAAAAGAGAATTCAGACTTCCCTACCAAGGGCTGCCATACTGAAAAGAACTCTTGTGTGAAAGACTTCAAGCAAAGCGAAAGATGAAAGTTGGTGTTGATTAATTTTGACATGACAAAGTTCTGCTCATCTTCAAAGAGCATTTGCCTCGTTCTATTTTTGAATGTAGTAGAGGGCAGGGGATGAAGGTCACCCACTTGGAAGAATAATAGAGTTGGGGTACTTGCAAAATGGAATTGAAAAGGAGGAAGGCATCCACTATTGGGGCTTGTTTGTGAGATGCTTATTTGTAAAAGATGATAGATAAATAATGTACATTGCCTGGTACTGAACTGAAAATGGAAGCAGGTAGAAATATAAATACCACAAGATTTCTCAATTTACAGAAGAAGGGGATATTGACATAGTCTATAAAACATGATGGGCTTGTTTCCCCCCACAAAAAAGGAGAGAGATGATGATGATGATGATAATGATAATAATAATAATAATCATTTCCAATGTTACCAGAACTGGAGGGCACATAATGAATTGTAAAAGAAAATAGCAAATGTATGATCATGCTATGGTGCACCTCTTCGCAATAAGAAGGTTTCTTCTAATGTGTAGCAAACTGTTTTTGCTGGTTGAGAATGTAGAGCTACATGGTATGGTTGATGCCGTACACGGCAGCTCCAACTATATAAATGTGTGGCTGGAAGATGGTCATTTTAAAATATTATGTTACTGTTGCTATACATAAATCCTAGAGAGAATTCAGGAATTCTGTTCTTTTTTTCCTTTTTTAGGTATATAGAAATCTTGAAGGAGCATAAACCTAAGCTGGTTTGGGATGAACAAATAGCTGAACACTATTTTGAATACAAAAAGTGAGTTGCAATCATAAAATGTCCCCCACACTCTAATATTCATTTGTTTATTTTTAAACAAAATTCATGGGAGCAGCTGCCTCCAGATTTTACTTTACTCAAAGTAGAGGAATGAAAAACTGTTGTTGTTGTTTTATTTAAAAAGTAAAAACCAGCATAATAATCAGTTCAGCAATACTCAGTGCAATTAGATCAACAGCAGGATTTTGCTACCTTTACAGTAGACAAGTGCCACTCCTTTAAGGAAAATAAGAGGATTCAGTGAGGAGTTACTGTGAAACTATCCTTGATTTTAATAGCAGTCTAGTTAAAATTATGTGCGTGTATCGGGATATACTTTATTTTGTTGTAAATTTCTAGTGGAAATTAGACACCAACCTATTTTCAAAAAGTAGCTTTCAAAGGGTGAAATTAAGTTTTGGGCTATTACAGATGTTCTGTCTCCAAGACAGAAAGATCCCCCTCCACCCACATGCTGTTCTGGGGTTTCTCCTGACCCCGTTCCCTGAGCCAATTTTAGGGGTCTGGAAGAACACGGTGGGGAAGAGATGGGGAAAACCCCAATAGCGCAAGGGAAACCCTTGTTTAGGGCTTCCGCTGATGGGGTTCGATAGGTAAATCCTGCCCAATGTCTCTTATGGCATACTTTTTAATTACAAGAGCTCCATGTTGGTATCCTACTTGAAAATCACCCCTCCCTGGTTGCTTCTACATGTACTGTTTGCAGCAAACAGCACCTTTGGGTGCAAATGGCAGTATTAGTGAGCAAATGTAAGCGAGCTTTTGAAAAAGTGTGAATAACATGTAGTTTGGCCCTAAGCATGCCCTCAGAGATTTGAATGCCAAGAGACATTGAATTTAAGCACTGCAGGTTGGGGTAAGGGGCTACCATTTGCCTTTAGATCCTTTTAAGGGCACAACTCAGAAAAAGAGCGAAACCTTATCTGTGGCATTCCACCATGTGCCCCTTTCTGAGCAGCTGCTGTTCTGCTCCCCTCCTTTCTTTCCATTAGGTATTGACCACTGGACTATATAATGGTTTGACCAAAGCACTTTCCTCTTCCACCTTCCCGCCCCCTCACTTTAGATGGATTTTGGCTACCCACACGGCAGAAAAGTATGCCTACTTGTGAAGCATCCCACCTGCAGTCGCTGAGAAGTCTAGATTCTAAACTAAATGCAGAAGCCAAGAAATGAAATCATAGAAGTTTAAACAACTTATGCTCACCTTCAAAACCCTTTGCCCTTCAATCATCCATTGATTATACTAGAAGCTGCTTCTGGACAACTTTGCTAGTTCTGAGTTTTTTTCAGCCTGCAGGCTACTTAAAGTACAGTCTCTGTCACTCTTTCTTAGTGTGAACTTCATTATTTTATTGTACAAACGACCCATAATTCTTTGTCTCTCCCTTCTCTGTTCCCTGGAAAGAAACAATTTCAGGGTGGGATAAAATAGACAAGACATACGTCTCATGATAATATCAATTTTCATAACTGTTCTCTCTTTTTGTGCTTTGTAGAAGTAAAGGAGGCAAGCATGCGGTCTTCTATCCAACTTTAAAGGTATGCACCCTTCTGTTTTGGAAACAAAAAGGAATATGGCCAAAGGCTCAATCTGATTTTAATGGAGTTGGAATGCATCCAAAGCGCGAGTTTATTTTATATACAGTTACTCCAAGGCAGGATGTATACATCAGCTGAATAAATTGGTTGCACATTACATTCTTCTGTTTGCTAGGAATAAATTGTCAGATTACTTAATGACAAAAATTCAAAGCAAATGCTGTTTAGTTTAATGGCTTCTTATGAAATAAAATGAAAGATATTTATGCTGCTTAGTTTTTGTTTCTGTGCAACGCCCCCCCTCCCCAGCTGATCAGTTCGTAATGTCTATATTCAGCAAAATTAATTATCCTTCATGTGTCTCTTGTGTTTTGCAGTCCATCCAACTGCGGTTAGAGCTTGCAAAGGAACTGGGCACAGGAATTGCCATCTGGGAACTTGGCCAAGGACTGGATTATTTTTATGACTTACTTTAAAAATATGACACATCCTTTTTTTCATTGACATTTCATCTTCAATCAAATGGAGCTGGAGGGGGGTGCAGGATGGATTTTTTTGTGGGGAGGGGGGCAATGTAATTTATATGGAATCAGTTTCAAATTTTCCCAATAAAGAGTATCTTTTGAGTTATTGCGCTTCATGTAGTGCATGGAGATGGGTAAAGTAAGGAGAGCTGCCAACTCCAGTGTTCTGACAAGGTTACAGGAGAGTTGACTACAGCGAGAGGAGGTAAGAGGTATTTATTTTACTAGTTCTTTTTTTTCATGTTTAAAGCTAAGTCAGGGTGCAACACTTGCAAGGCGATCCTTGGCATTCAGTGGAACCTACTCACAGGTAAGGATGCATAAGATTCCAGTGCTAAATTGAGTGCCTGAAGTACACTTGATCATACAGCCATTTGAAAGTGTTCAATCCCTACAGTTGCACTTTGACTGATTGGATAACGTATGTGATGGGAGATGTCAGGAGGGTGGCAACCTGTTGATTCACCCTTTACCTCATGTTGGCTTTTGAGTCTACCATCTGTGGATGACACACGGCTCTTCGTTGATCCAAGTGACAAACCTGGCTGTTCCTCTGGAAATCACAATCAACCACAGCATCCTTCCAATGGCTCTGGGAGTTGGTGGCATGGTATTGTGGTGCTTCTACTTCTGATTTGCAGAGAGGGTTGCACTTCTATTTGGCCATCTGGTGCTTGTGCAGGATTGCACAAGATTCCAGAAGGGATTCCTCATGGCCACCTGGGGATTTGGCAGTGTAGTACCACCAGTATGCTCTTGACACCCAGCTCTGTTTCTCCTTGGCATCTGAGTCAGGAGAGGCTGTGGAAGTGCTCAGCTGCTTCCTGGATTTGATAAGGGGCTGGTTGAAGGCCAGTAAAACTGAATCTTAACCCTGACAAGATAGGGGTCCTTTGGGTTGATCGTTCTCAGGTTCACACAGACGGTAGGCAAATAGTTCTGGATGGGAGTTGTCCTCCCCTTGAAGGGGCAGCTTGCACAGCTTGCAGGTGCTCCTTGGTCCAGCTTTGTCTTTCTTTGGAGGCCCAGGCAACCACTTTAGCATGAGATACCTTTCACTGCTGCATCAGCTGCAACATCTGCCAACATCCCATCTGGAGTACTGCGGTGTGTTATTTGTAGAGCTGCCTCTGAGAATGCTCACTAGAGCTGGATGCAACAGCCAGTTTTGACTGGCACTGCTTGCCTGGATGGTATCTTGCCAGTTTTGAAAAAAAAACTGCCCTGGTTGTGTATTCATTTGTGGGCCTTATTCAAAGTGCTGGTGTTGCTTACTTCTAAATGTCACCTCCATCAGAAATTAGGGTTTTGTTAATAAAAAAAGAAAAGAAAAAAAGAGGGAGGGCAAGAACTAGCACCTCAACAATGGAATATCCTCCCTAGCAGATATGCCTCATGCCATCTTTGCCATCCTTTAAAAGCCAGGCAAAAAACTTTTTAGTTACCCAGGCATTTCAAAGCATTTTTCTATCTTGATTATTTTAGACTTACTATGCTTTTACACACCTTTTAGCTGCTGGTTTTGTTGTCGATTTTTATCATTGCTTTGTTTTTTTTGCAAACACCCTCGAAACGTTGGATAGAAGGTGGCATGTGTATTTATTTCTTTTTTATAGTTCTTTTATTACCTTTATATCACTCCTTTCTTCCCCCATGGAATCCAAGACAGCTCACATGTGATTCCCAGGTGGTTACCTATCCAACCTTTGGCCAGACCCATACCTGCTTAGATTCAGCAAGGTGGTGGTCTAATGGACCTTCAGATCACAATAAGTAAAATAATTTCTCTGCAGAGAAGTTCACGGGCCAAGAAAAAAGCACCTGGGGAAGAGACAGGCTGAACATCGGGGGGTTGGAAGCACTAATAACTTTTAGCATTTTTAAATGCTTAAATATTCTGCTATGGGGTTGCCTTCATTTACTGCTTAATTTAAAGCTTTCTTTAAGAAAAAATGTTCCTCATATACTTATTGCATGTATTCATTCAAAAGAAAAAGCACTTTTAAGTGAAGAAGCGCGAGTGTCTGATACCACTGCTCAGAGGGAAAGCTAGGAATGTGACTGCACAGAGAGAGGACAGGAATATTGTACACTGCCAGAGACATCTATGCGGCCGTACTTAAAGACCTGCTGATGTTCCTGTTTCCACTTACAGCACTTGCTAAGATAATGGTTGTACTTTTGTCCCCTCCCCACTAATTAATAACAGCAGGGAGCTTGCCTACATCTGCTGCTTTCAAGCAAATAAATCCTCTGCAATCCAGTGCTGATTAAAGTCCCATTGATTTTCACCTCTCTGATTCACTTCTGGAGCCTCTTGACTCCATATGCATTACAAAGTATCCCACAGCTTTCCTAATCAGGCCCCTGTCCCACTTTGCTGTATCAATACAGCTGTAATTTGCCATGTGGATCTTTCTATTCATTTAACCTGAAGGTTGCTGGTCCAGTCAAAAGGAATTTGAAATAATACTGGGGGGCAGAGGCAGCAGTGTGCAGAGGTAACAGGATGTCCCTGGAGGTGTGCTGTCTTCCAGGTGCAAAGATTCATGATGTGAAAGAAAAGTTGTCATGTCTTATAAAGGCTATTGACCACAACCCCATCCTTCTGATTCATGTAGGTACAGACGATATTGCCAGACACAGCCTTAGACATATAACAAAAGTGGTTTTTCCAACACTCCTTCCTGTTGAAGGTCAGGGCCCAGGAAGAGAAAGGAATTAAACCACTGGCTGTGCAGGTGGTGTCGTCAGGAAGAGTTTGACTTCTTGGACCATGGTCTCTGCTTCCTTAAGGAAGGCCTTCTGGCAAGAGATGGACTGTACCTCACAGTGATTGGCAAGAGTGTGTTTGCTAAGAGTCTCGCAAACCTGATCATGAGAGTTTGAAACTAAATCCTGAGGGGGAGGGAGACAATATTACAGATGACAGGGAAACACCTCATACTGGGGATAATAGCTTCATTGATGCACAGAAAACTGAGGTGATGCTCCAGGGCAGGAAACTACAAGAAGAAATCAGCTGGAGGGAATGACTTGTGGTTTCAGATATCTCTATACTAATGCACAGAGTATGGGGAACAAGCAAGATGAATAGGAGCTCTTTTTATTCTTTGTGGCTTTTTACAGTTTTATATATAAATATCATATTTTCATCCTTATGTATAATGAATAGGAGCTCTTAATACAGAATGGCAAATATGACCTAATACTGTTAATGCGTATTAGTAGTGGAACGATCCCCCTCTCCTCTCCCCACATTCTATTCAAAGGGATCTCCTGACACACACCTCTGAGCCAATTTTGGAGAGTGCAAGAGGCATGCATCAGGGAACAAAGGGGGGAAATCCCAGTTCCAGACATCCTTGTGCAGAGCATCTGCTGACAGGAGTCATTAGTTAAATCCCACCCAGTGTTTCTACATTTGCACTGTGCTCTCCTGTCCCCATACAACTTGGGAACAAACTCTGCTATGGGCCAGGCAGGAGGGGAAAGTGGTGGTAATAATGATGCCTCTGTAGGGAGTTCCCCCTGCCAAAAAAATTAAAACCCTACAATTTGGGAACAACTGGGAAAATGTGGTTATTATGAGTTGTTTTAAATTAACATTTATTCAGAGTAGACCCACTAAAATTAATGGACATGATAAACTTACATTAATTTCAATGAGTCTACTCTGAGTAAAGATTAGATGATTACAGTCCAATGCCTTTGCACTGGTCCCCGCCAACCCCCAACCTGGGAACAAGAAAAAGATTATAATTCCCAGGCTAAACCTTGCATGTCATTCCTTTTGCCTTACCCTTTCAGATTTGTTCCTGATTGGTTCTCCTGGATTTGTTACTGTTTTCCTGTGTTGCTTCTTTCAGCTACTTGTTCATTAAGGTTTTTCTTGTTCGGACTGTTAAGTTGAAGCCATAATATAATGCTGCAGTGTAGAGTGTTCCTGTTCAGGATTGCATCCCATCAGCCGTGCCATTTTTCTGGATACTCCATTCTATTTCCCTGATCCAGGTAGGGCTTTTTTTTCTTCTCCCCTTGTGTTTTTCCCACTTAAAGGTTTTTGTACATCTGCAAACCTTGAAGCTCCTCTGAGCCTGCCAGTTTTGGAATCATAAGGATTGGCAATTGGAGAATGAGTTTGTTGTTAGCGTATATGGTCGTTTATTCTGTTTTCAATCTGGATGGTGTTCACTTCATATAAATTCTGAGTGTGTTACTTATACTTTGGAATTTGTTCTGCTTTTAATATGCTATTTTGCAGAGTGCTCACTTTGTGTTAGATGTTTATGTTCAGTTCATTTCCCCTTCCTCTGGTTTGTTTTGCAATCTGATGATCAGTGTGCATGAATTTCCTTTGCAATGTGCACAAGTTTGATGAGGTGCACATCAATCTGTTTTATTTGGGTTCTCAAATGTGCTTGAGACAGTTTTGTTGGTGGCGGTGTCACAGCCAGAATTACTTATTTGCAGGTTTCTCTTAACTATGTACAGCAGAACATCCACTTAATTAAAAACAAAAGCAAGCAAGCAAACAAACAAACAAACAAAACGTTCCATTATTGCGAATGGACTTTATAATCTTCAAAAGACCTGGGAGAAATGAAGAACTAATAATTGACTGCACTAGCAACATACAAGGACTAGATCATACTGTAGCTGGCCAGCTAAACTTTAGGATTGCCTTGTAAATTCAACTGGTAGAGTCTTACCAGAACATAGCGAGCAAGAGCTGTGGGGGTGTTTTTGAAGCACCAACTGCTACTACCATGTCTGGTTCCATATTTAATTTCAGGACTGCCCTTTTTCCAGACATCAATTAGACAATCGCTCCTGTATACCCAAGAAGGATATTGAATGGGGGGGAAACACAATAAGCACCACCGCATTAAGCAGTCACAGAGATGACTAACATGTGTAGTTGATGTTAACTACAAGTCCAGGGCACAGGAGCCTGACCAAGGAGGCTAGTTCAGGTAAATTTATTCTCCTCTTGACTTTCAGTCTGGTTTCTTTCAGATAAGTGCCCAGACTGCATTCCATTTGTTTCAAGCAAGAGCAGATGCATTCTCCCTCAGCTCTTATTTGTTCGTTTTCTTATTACATTGTGTATCCCCACTCCCTAGGAGCGCTCTTGTTCAAGGTGTCAGTCAACCTGGAATAGGGCCTGAGTAATCAGTTCAGGCCCTTGGACAGGGGAGATTGATAGACGGGGAAAGGACAGGTTTCAACTGCCACTCTAAAATTCTGTTCTCCTACCAACTGTAGGTGAACAGGAATAGCAACCTTTTGGGGTCATATTTGGAATTTTGAAAAAAGTGCTCTGGGTGCACACTCACAAAATGGCTGCTATCAGGGCACAGGATAACACCAAACAGCTGCTACATCTAAAGGGACAGAAAAAGGACCACAGTATGGTGTTGGCATGCTCCTCTCCATAAACGGAGGAAGAAAAGTCCCTATATCCCTATGTCACAGAGCTCTTGGCACTTCTCTGTTCTGAACACAAGAAAGCATTGGTGTCCAATCCTGGCATCTTGCTAAATGTGGGCAACTTTAAGGTGGTTTGCTCATTGTAGGAGAAGCTGACCCAGTACAAACAGGAACTAAGCAGACTCATTTGATCTGCCCAACTTCTGGTTCCTTTACGCCAGACTTCCCCAGCATCATGCCCTTGAGAGGTGGTTGGACTACAGCCCCCATGATCACTCAGCATTGGCCATGCTGGCTGGGGTTGAAGAAAAAGGGCCCTCAGACCACCTTGTAACTAACTGTAAGCCGACTAAGTCCACAATAACAGCACCCAGAATCCTCCTTTGGAAAGTCTCCTGCTCATGGGCCCCCAAAGCCCTCAGAAATCTCCAGAATTTTACTGGGCAGAAACATTCTACCCAGCCCTACTAGAATCCACCAGCTTATTTGTGGGTGGCTGCACTTCATTTCCAAGCTGATAGGCTCTTGACCAGCAGTGTTCTTTGTTAGCAAGAGTGATAAATAACATATGTGGGAAGGAGAAAGTGGCAGTGGACTTTCATTATCTTCCCGGCATTTAAAAATATGAAGACAAAGGACTATCAGCACCACAGTGTAGCACATGAAACTTTTGCTGTTTGTTGAAATAATTAAAATGTTTTATACCAGCGGTAACTCTAAGATGATAGAGCATTTTGTCAAGTTAAATATAAATTATAAGTAAGCATTATTTGTCTGGGGGAAAACATTGTGAGAATGCAGTTTTGCTCAATACTGTTATTAGGCTGTTCCAAATTGCTTGTGTTAGCAGTTAGGCATTTAAGAGGGGACAAAACAGCTGTAGAGCCAAAACAAGCCTCTGCTTTTCTTAATTAAGCTTTTCTTAATTAAGAAAAAAAAAGTGGAAGGGGCTGCACAGATAATCAAGCATTTGAGATGGCCTTGTAATGAGTTGGACTATAGATCCACCTAGCCGAGCTTTCCCAACCTGGTGCTCTCCAGATGTTATTAAAATCCCATCATCCCTGGCCATTGGCCACACTGGCTGGGGTTGATGAGCATTGGGAGTCCATTCATAAGTGGAGGGCACAAAGTTTTTTTTAATATCTGGGTTCCCGAGGGACCTTTTAGCTTTTCTAATCCTAAGAAGAGCCCTACTGAGTTAAACCAAAGGCCTGTTGAGTCCAGCATCCTGTTGGCCAATTAGATGCATGTGGGAAGCCCATGTAACAAAACAAAACGAAAACAGGAGTTTATTTATCAGTATGTCAGTGACGACAATCCTACTGTGTGAAAACATATCAGAAATGTTAAAGCTGAGCCCTGAGGTTCAAAAGCTAGTCTAGCGTTGTAGTAGACATGTGCGAATCAATAGCAGAGTGGGCACTTGCTTGAGCATTGCAAGGCTCATACCTTGGAGAAACCTGCTTCCTTGTTGCTTTTCAGTTTATGCACGGAGGCCTTAGCCTGTAGCATTGTTGGCCAGCTGATCAAACCAGAAGATCATTGATATGTCTCCCAGTGAAAAAGAAAAGTAGAGGCTGGCATCTCTTACGCAACACAGAAGCAGAAGGGTGAGTGTTATATGAAAAGTGCTATGAAAAAAGACCTTTCAGCCACATTTTAAATTTTAACAGGATTTATATAAGTGGCAACGGCTTACTTTTTAGCCTTAAGGCTTGGGTAACAACAGATAAAAGCTTCTGAAATGTTTATTGTCTCTCTCCTTCTTTTTTTTAACCTTATCTATACAGAATTAATGACTCTTTCCTTTGGAATCTTACCTTGAGTGCCTAACAGATATCTCTTAGCGCTTTGGGAAATGTGTTGATAGGGGCTTCATACGCAAGGACTTTAAAGTACAATATAAATCCCAGACTGCCCCCGCTTTCCCTCCCACGAATAAGAGGGTCTATTGCTTTTAGCCTTAACCCATCAGCTACTACTGCAGTGTAGAGGCTTGTTTGGAAACCACTATAACTGTATCTATTATGAGGCAAACAGGGCAAAACTGAACCATCTCCCCACTCATATGCTAGCCCAGTGTTTCTCAACCAGTGTGCCTCCAGATGTTTTGGGACTACAACTCCCATCATCCCTCGCTAGCAATACCAGTGGTCAGGGATGATGGGAATTGTAGTCCCAAAACATTTGGAGGCACACTGGTTGGGAAACACTGTGCTAGCCTGTATCTCTGAAGTAGCCAATACCTGTATGTTGTTGGACTACAACACCTATCAGCCCCAGCCCCATCATCAAGGATGATGAGGGACAATGGGTATTGTAGTCCAACAGCATCTGGTTGGCACAGCATTGGCTACCCCTGCTCCAGGGGAATTGATTCTATGATTCTGTCTCCTCCATACTCATTTCAGTGGCAAGAGAAGCGAGAGTTTGGAATCTGCCAGGCTTTAAGGCAAGGTGGAAATGTATGGAACAAGCAGCAGCGGCCCATAGTGTAAAACGAGGCTTGTTGGATAACAAGTGTCACCCGAACTGTGTGGATGTGGGGGCATCTCTTCCAACATGGAACAGGATTTTAGATGGCAAGCAATGGCACATGAAAAGAGGGTTCAGAATATGAGAAATTTGGAGCTGCAGGGTGGAGAGCAGGGATGACGGTAATTAGGAGCTATGGTGGAACTGAAAAAGGGGGTTTGGCAGACAAGTTGTGCATGGGACAGGGACAGTACATTGGGACCGTATGGTTAGGGCTATTTTATAACCTAGCCACTAGTCTTACTACCTCCTTTATAAAAGCTTGTGATCCCTGTCTATAAACAAATTAGGCTGTGGCCTCTGAACATCTACTAAGTGGGAAGTTTTTCCTTCCAACAGAGTTGAATTTGCATCCATTTTAGATTCTTCCCCCTTCCATTGACTTAACCGTTTAACATTTTCTGCAGCTGTGTATTTTATCTTCCGTTGGCATAAATAGCTACACACAGAGATCCTAAGATGGCAGCAGCTGCCATCTTCTAAGTCTCCCTTTGACAGTTTTGCGCCACCCCGCTGGTCTTTGTGACAAAATCCTCAACCCCCAAAGCTATGAATTTTACAGTAGCTCCTGTAAAAGGATATGGGTAATGTAATAAGAGCACGGAGGAAGGTTGAAGCGTGATGATGGATTGATCCCTCTGAATCATGTCATCTCCGCCAGCTGTTTTGTAACTAAGTGAAGTGACAAGATCATTAATGCGGATTATTTGCCTCTAAAAATCCCATCACTATCTTCATTAGCACTGGGTCACTACTGGCTCTCTGCTTTGATTGCCGGTGCTTATTTCAGTTGGGTGATGAATTTCAAGCAGTTGAGAAATGCTGCGATGTGTTTGGCGACTGCAGTTGTTAGCAACTCGAGTACAGGAGGAGTCAGGCAACACGCTGCAATCTCAGCGGAATAGATCAGCCAAAGGCCACAGCTAACGGGTAGATTTTGCTGCATGCAATTAACATAATCTGAGCACCGCTTCAAGCTTTTTCTTCAACCGTTCTCCAAAACATAAGAAGCTGAAGTGAGGGCTAACACAGTTTTTTATCTGGTATAGATTGAAATGTGGAGATCTGGGGGTTTTTTTATTGAAAAGAATCCGAACAGCCCCCATATTCCAGGAACCTCATGAAAAGTTCAGGTCTCCTGGGGCCAGGGGTGGGAAGGGGGTGGGATTCTGGTTCCTTTCCACCAACATTACTGTCTGAGAGGGAGAGAGGCTTGTAATCCTCACTCTTGCCCATGCAGTCGTCAAGAAGAAGAAGAAGAAGAGTTTGGATTTGATATCCTGCTTTATCACTACCCGAAGGAGTCTCAAAGCGGCTAACATTCTCCTTTCCCTTCCTCCCCCACAACAAACACTCTGTGAGGTGAGTGGGGCTGAGAGACTTCAAGAAGTGTGACTAGCCCAAGGTCATCCAGCAGCTGCATGTGGAGGAGCGGGGAAGCGAACCTGGTTCCCCAGATTACGAGTCCACAGCTCTTAAACACTACACCACACTGGCTCTCAACAGTGATCAATAAGGGATGAGGAAAGTTCTTGGCGCTTTTGAAGTGTCTCTGTAGTTTAAGCTTTTTTAGAACTCAACATAGGAAGATGCCTTGCACTGCATCAGGCCATTGGTCCATCTAGCTCGGTATTATCTATACTGACCGGCAGTGGCATTCCAAGACCTCACACAGGGCTGTGTCCCAGCCCTACCCAGAGGCACCTGGGATTTAACCTGGGAGCTTCTGCATGCAAAGCAGACGCTCTGCCCCTGAGCTACCTCTTGCCCTTTCTGCAGTGCTCAGTGAGGCCAACAGGGAAGCTGTGTTATGTGTGCTCTCATTGCCATATCTGGTGCCACCTTCTGTGCCCAGCTGCAAGCGCTGCCATATATCACCGCCTTCTGTGCACTGTAGATATGATATAGTCTTCGTGAGGGAACTATTAGTGAGAATACTGTATTATTTATTATGAGGAAGATTGGAATACTTAAATCACGGCAGGTCATCCTTTCGTTTGGAGAAATAGCTGCAGTGCCGGTGATTTATGTGTTCCGCTGTTGTAATTATTTTTAGCCAATTGTAATATCTCGAGCTCTGTTCAAATAACTGTTCGCAATGTAGAATTACATTTTGCTCATGTGTGCATGTTTTATTTCCCCACCCCCACCACACAGAGGAGTATCTGCAAGGTTGCTACCATGCAAATAGTAGGGGGACATACACAAAGTTTTAACTAGAGTTTTTCTTGGAGAAAGCTTAGCCTCTCCACCCCCACCCACCCCCCACTTTCAATCTAGTTGAACAGCATTGAAACATAGCAAGTTGTGCTTAAATGAAATAGCTAAATAAATTGGAGTTCTTGTTATTAGTTATACTGAAAGGAAATACACACCAAGAGCTCTGGCCAGAAATTTCAATACTAGGAATAATTCCTACTCGTGAGTTACAGTTAACTGTAACTCACGAGTAGGAATTATTCCTAGTATTGAAATTTCTGGCCAGAGCTCTTGGTGTGTATTTCCTTTCAGTATAAATGAAATAGCTGCCACCCCACATCTGAGCAGAGTGAATGCAAGACTATTTTCAACTGAAGAATTTCAAGCTCTGGGTTTCATCAAAGCTTAGAAGCTGCTTCTCATGATGTGAAGGGATGGTGCATAGTTTTTTTTTTTTAATCATGCAGTTTCTTCGCACTAAATTAATGAAGGTCAAATGCAAGGATGGACAGTTCACTCTATTTCTGGTCTATGCTGGTTTCTCATGTCTGTCTGTGGTGGTGCTGGTTCTTGTATACTGTATTGCTTTCATCAGATGAAGAAATTAATAGCTAGCATATGGAAAAATGGGGGGAAAATACAAAACACAAATGGTCATGTGCCCTAGGTGTAAAGATAACCCGTTCCATTCTTAAAAAATAAACCCATTGCTTGGTTTTCTATAGTACTAGGGATTCAGGTAATAGATGTAGTTCATACATCTTCATACTGAAGAGTGATCAGTCCCTCTTTCTGCATTGCAAAATAAATTGCAAAAGGAAGCGGTGTTTGGAAATGGCATCAAGTGAATTTAGAAAGGGGAAGAAATAAACCAGAAATGGTTTCTATGCAGAGCATGCAATCAGCCAGAGAAATTAACTGCTGCATGGGGTCATAAAGTCAAAGACCACAGCTGATTCAAAAATGGCTGAATAATTGGCCCGTAATAACACTTATGATTGTGTGCCTTAGCGTAATATAATCAAGACTCATGCTTGAGGGGTTTAGCTGATTGGTGTCAGAGTGAAAGATCCTGCTTCTTGCATCCCGTTTCTAGGGTTGTTCCAGTGCCTCTAGAACCTTGGCAGTTTTCTAGTTGTACCTGTGGAAGATTCTTGGACATGATTGTTGGGAAAAACCTATGAAAGTGTAGATTTATGACAAAAAGGTTTTTAACTGCTTATAAAATTAAATGCAACAAATTGTGTGTAGCAGGGTAGGTTTTATATTATTAAAATGGGACTTTATTTATTTATTTATTTATTTATTTATTTATTTGGATGTATATTCCACTAAATAAAAAGGCCTTCAGGGAGGCTTTCAATAAACAATAGTGTTGTTTTTTTTTAATAAAAAAAAACACACACCATAAAATGTTAACACTGATTTAAAACCCAGTTAAAACTTTAAAGCGATAAGTTAAGAGAGTTGGAAAAGTTAAGAAAATAGTATATGATATAATATATATATACTTGGGACACAAGTAAAATAATATTTGCATGATGATGAGAAGAAATTGCTAAATGTGTTATAACAATGAAACGTGATAGGAGAGACGGGGGAAGTCCAACCAACAAGATAAGAAAAGAAGAAAGGGGAAAAAAGATTTATAGTATGTATTGTTTTGTATTTGTATTGTATTGTATTGTTTGCAATGTTTGGTTTGTTTTTTTGTATTTTGTGGTGATTTATAGTACAAGAGAATGTTGAAGGAAAGTGTATTATATGTTTTGAAACCCAATAAAAATTATTTTTTAAAAAAAAGCTATAGCAGGATTAGCTCACTGGAGTAGGAATTAGGACCGTGCAGCAAAGGGGGGGGGGCTAAGAACATACTATTTTTAGAGGTTAGGTGTTAGAACCAAGATGTGGTTTGATGGCAGGGTTTCAGTGTTTAGTGCACAGCAGTCAATCATGACAGCAGCCTCAGTGACCACATGCCACCCTCACTTGCACACTATTCCCCTGCCTGTTATCCTTTTACCCCTTTCTATACACTTGTTCACAAAATCCACTGAGCAGAAGTATACAAGCTGTCTCTACACATCTAAAGTGTCTAAAGTGTTTGTGTGAAAGAATGTGCACCTGTTGATTTGCACAGCTCTACTATTGTGCAGTAGAGGTTCACATATTGTACGCTTGTTGAATGTAACATAATTGCCACTTCTGATAGTCACTTCCACTGCACTGCATTAAGGTAGGGCTGCCATACATCTGGAATTTCCCGGACATAGCCAGGATTCGTCTGCTGAAAATGGAGTCTGGGCGTAATTTTCAGAAAAGTGGCAAAAATGTCCGGTAAAAACTTCAAGTTTTTTGGAGGGAGATTTTGTAAAAAAAGGCTCAGCAACTTTGCCCCCACAACTTTTGTGTTCAGATTTTCACTTTTTGAAATATGACAACCCTAATTAATTAAAACCCCAATTAACCCTAATTAAGCCAGTGAAGGAAAGCGCTCTAAATGACTCCTCTATAGGGTATCCCATGGGTCTTTTGACTTACTCAATTTTCTAGCTTACCTCAACTTGCAGAATACATCTTAGAAGGGTTTCGCTGGCAAATGGTAGAGACAGATATGTCTCTCTTATTGGACACTGGTAATTTTTCAGACATAATTAGATTAGAATGCATAACATGAATCTGATGGGGCTCGCTTGTGAACTCACTAGTTTAAGCATTCATTCTCTCTTTTACTCCTTGTACATATAAGAGCTAAGTTCATTTTCAGCCCCAAGCTTTTGTTTATGGGAATTTGCCCTCCTAGGTGTTGCACGGTGTTAAATTTACTTCTAGTATAAACAAATTAACAAAACTGATGCTGTACATTAGAATCTGGTGTTGTAATTCTCTTAAATGTTAGGCATTTGTTGATTTGGTCGCACGTTATGCGTGCACGTTATGTTTGACCCCTAGGAAGTTGAGGAACATGTACTTGGAGGATTTGCCTCGAAGGGTTAATTTCATTTTGTTCCTATTCCCAGCAGCTGTCAAAGGTGTTGAAACATTGGGTATTTATCTTCTTGATAAATGCTGCCCATTTGGATTTGATCAGAGCACTTTCAATTTATTCCTGCCAGGGTGAAGTTAGACATCAAGATCTAGAGCGATAAGGAAAAGGAATTCCATTATGACAAGAAAGGTCTACCAAACCTTGTCTGGAAAGCAAACAGAGGGATGGTACAGCAAATTCAACTTGGCTGTTGTTGAATGTAGATTATAAAGCAGTTCAATAGTTGAGAAACCAATAAAGAAACACAAACGTTATCTCATTTCATTTAATGTGCCGTGGGTTGTTCCTCAGCGATAGGTTATCAAAGCAATTATTTTCTTGGGCTTACATAAGTTACATGTGATTGTGTCAATTCACGTATTGAAAGGTTTACTCTATGAAAGTAATTTGGGGAAGATTTTAGAATATGTTTCCCAGTTTGAAACTGTTATTAGCACACTCTTTGATTTTAGTTACAATTAATGATTCTAAGAAATATGATGCCGTAATTATTCTGTTATGTATTATAAATAATCATGATTCCCGCTAAAAGCTTTGGGGATAATAGCAACTTTTAAGATCAACAATTTCTGAAGAGGCAAGGTTATTATGTTTTCTTTCTCGAGTTTGGTTTAATTGTGATTATCCTCCTAGTGAGCCTTCATGCTGATATGATTCCATAAAACTTGCATGGAAGTTATTCAGTGTTGTCTGTTTATATATGACATTGCCAGGTTGTTATCCCTCACTTTCCTGTGCAATTTTCTGATACTCTTCTTATCTTCCCCCCTTTTTTGCAGTTAGAAAAGTGACACCATAATTGCGCTAGAAAGTGTGGGATAGCAGCCAAATTTTGTGTGAATAAACAGTCTGCCTGATAGCACCCATCGGCTGTTATCTTGTAAGCAAGGACTGGGCCTTGCAACATTTTGTTTGTTTGCAAGTTTTGTTGTGTTGAAAGGGGACTGTGGGAAGGAATTCAATAGAGAGAAAGAGTGAAATGTGCATAGTAAGAGTGACCCAAGTTTGACTGAGTTTCCTGATAAGTAATAAATATTAAGCAGTGACTGGGAAGTATGTGTGGTTTAGACCAGGGTTTGGGGAACATTTTTGAGCCTGAGGGCTCGATCAAGAAATGGCCCACACTCTAGTGACCATAAGTGGCAGGTGGGCAGATCACTCCATCAATAACCAGACTTCATCATGACGTCAGATGACAACTTCAAAGGAGCTCATTGTCAGCGCCAATCAGCTGACGAAAGCTAACAGTGTACTTGGCGTTGTCCATTTGCAGGAACGGTTTGGATTCAAACTGTGCCTGCAAATGGGCATTTCTCCTCTGCGGACTAGCAGAGCTGTCTGTAAAAGAAAAATGTCAGTTTGCAGGCATGGCTTGAATCCAAATAGCACTTGCAGTTAGCTTTGCAGGTCAAACCTGTTGAGCATAGCTGCAAGGCCAGAAGAGAAGAAGGCCTTGCTCCTGGGAAATGATAATCCAGCCTCACCAGAATAAGGAAACTTGAGTAGGGCCGCAGTGGCAATTCTTTAAACCCTGTAGCACAGGATGTTCATATGGGGGAAGGTGTTCCTTGAAATGATCAGGGCTTAGACCATGTAGAACTTCAAAGGTTAGAAAAACAAAAACAAAAAAGCACCTTGAATTGAGGCCAAAACCCAACTGTGTTAGTCTATGTAGGAGTTTCAGAATAGGTACAATATATTTGCTCCTTAGCTCTCACTCATTTAATAATCTATGGGCAGCAACATTCTGTGCTAGCTAAAGTTGGCAGCTCATTCTGCTGTATGTGCCCATGTGGGTGAAATGAGGCATGTTTCATCCATGGCTGGTTTTAAGCGACATGCTAATGTGGTTTAGTGTTGCAAGAATGATCCTAGGGCTTGCCTGCTTTTTACATACAATATGCGGCAGCAATTGTGTGTGTACATATGGCAGAGCAACAACAGATCCCAGCTCTCTGCTTTTGGCGCGCTTGCCTTGGACTGGATTGCAACCGCATTTGCAGCATGCATACATCACATTGCTTGGAATGGCCCCTGGATGTCTAGCCAGTCTGATCCAACATGTGTTTGGGCTGATCATTGGTGTTTGCTGAGAGCCCATTGCGGTGCTTTGAAGACCTGACAGCTGATTGTCATGGTTTCAAGGCACCATGCACACCACATGGTTTAATTTTCAAGCCTTGTGGGCAAAAATGCGCCACCTGACATCAGGTGATTTACAGGTGGGCCACTTGGCCAGAATGGGGGAACTAAGAATCTGGACTGCTGAACAGATGCTGTTGCTCACCCCTGGTGGAGATAGTACTGGGCTACATGGACCTAGTATAAGGCAGTTTCCTGTGCTTGCCACCCCAGTAAGCGGCTTTCTACATTACATTTCACCTTTTGAGTTAGTCCTGCCTTCCAAGAAAATGTCACCTGTAATTGATTCCTGCATTGACTAGGGTCACATAACGGAGGGAAAAGTTTGTACTTGGTTTACAGACATGAGGCTTCTACTCACATAAAACCATCTATAGTCATATAAAGCTGGGAAGTGGCAGCACAGAGGCTGCAAATTTGGCATTTGGAGTCACAAGGATTCTGAGCTTCTGTCTTTAACAAGCATCCCGTTACCAATATTGATAATGATGGGGCTAATGCATCCTGCCTGCTGCACCTGTTAAAGCAAGTGAGTATACCTGACATAGACCTTGGCTACTTGCTTTTAGTGTGTCTCTGCAAGATAACTTTTTTAATGTGGTAAACATTGACTGTCTTTGCAGTGTGTAGGACTCCTCCATCACACAGAAGTACTTAAGATTAAAGCCTTAATATTTAATAGGCTCTCTATTGTTATATGGAGAGTGTGCCAATGTGAAATTGGGCAGGCAGCTCTGTGGATTAATGGAAATGGGCAGCAGGGTTTAAAAGCCCCCAGTGATAATCTGTAAATATGCTTAGGCACTGTCTCTCTGCAGCACCGCTAGGGAATCCCTTTCTTTCCCTATTTCATGAATATAAATCATCTTTGCCATTCATGGGCATCATTATCTGTTTGCCATGTGGGATTTTGGGAACATTATTAGTTTGTATGAGGGCATCTGCTCAACCTGAGCATGGATGTAATTCCTTCACCTCCTAAAATCCTGATGCTTATTAAGTGGTATCATGGAAACAATTGTCAGCAAGTTTTAAAAAGGAGAAGGGGTGAGAATGAGTAAAGCAATCTCTGGCACTTTAAAATAAGCAGAGCCACTCACTATGTGGTGACATGAATAAGCAGACAGGCAATCTGATATGAAAGCTGAGATAAATCTAGAGAGATTTGAGGGATATTCAGGATGCCGATCAGTTTTAAGCCTTATGCATTGAGTGGTCCTCCCTGTTTATAGCCAGCTTCCACTTTCGAGGTTAGACATCCCTGTATTCCTGGCTTCAGGTAGGGATGCCTATTATACCACCAAAGAGTAAATGATGCATTCCAGAATAAATGAACCCAAAATTGCCAATATAGTTCTCGGAACAATTAAATGCAAATTCTCCGCTATGCTTCCACAAGATTACTATGCATATATTTATGCGGAGTGCTGGCACTTTCAATTTACGTTTCAATTTTGCATTTAATGCACTGTAAAGCATTGAGTGAAACAGTAACATCAGAGGAAGAGCCGGCTAAATTAGAAAGAGAAAGCCTTGTGCACCCTCAGCAATAACAATAGAAGTGTCATCTATTATTTCCGTTTATATGCAGCAATATCTCTTCCCGTAAACAAGGCACTGGAGCATTCAATTAATCAATAGAGCAGAATGACTGAATATCCTTAGAGTCTGTTTTCTTTGTTAGGTCTCTGCATGGCAAGTGGTGCGAAGACTGACCAACCCACAGTGGCAGAGGTGGCAGTCCCTGCACCGGCTTCTGCTGTGAATTTGTGAGGGAGTAATAGTCTTTGCCCTGCCTCATGTGGCCTGCCACTCTTTGCCTTGTGCTTCCCAATTGTGCTGCACATCACCAGTTCTCTCTTTAAACAGGTATGATGTGCTCTCCAAATTTGTGTGGATCATTTGTTTTTCCGGTATTACATTTCCCCTCTCTTGTGTTCATCCTTGTCCTTACTAGCAGAGTTTATTTTATTTGGTATGTTTGTTTGTTTAAAAATGCTAGGCCTCTGTCCATCTTAGACTGGGAGAGGAAAACTTTCCCTATGAAGGGCAATTGACCTATGGGGAATGTTATTTGTGGGGTCTGCAGCCAGTGGTGGGTACAGATTACAACATTGCAGGATTGTGTGACTTTTTATTTATATGTTCTACCTTATCCCATCTCTACCTCTCTCTAACTCTCTCTCACACACAGAAATGAAACAGAAGTGAATTCCAGTGGGGTTGGGTGGAGTGCAAGCATAGCTCCCAAAGTGTCTGCAGAGCCAGATGAACTGCATCCAGCCCTCAGGCCACAGGTTTCTTCACCCTGGGCTTAGAGTCTAGAGACACTTTGCTAACTTTCCTGTTAGCACCAGTGGCAAACCAGCTGCTTTATGAAGAACCATCACAAGGTTCTTCTCCCTGTGATCATTGTGAACCTCTGCCTGTTAATATCTGGCCTGCTTATATGCGATGCCATTCAGTACTTTTAAAACTCCATTTAGGAGGCCCACAATGTCACTTGCGATTGAAACACGTATAACAACTGACATCTCAGCTCGTAGAAGCCTAAGCCAAGGGAAAGCTTGGACCATCTGGATTCCCTGTGAAGGCAGCTGCATCAGATGATTCAGTGGGCAAGGCAATTTTATTCCTCTCCCTGCTGTACCTGCAATTAAAAGATAAGTAGGCAATGTTACCCGGAAGAGGCTTGGTTGCCTCCCTCTCCTCATGTCACTGATGTCACACCACACTGTGATGGACCAAATATGCTGAGAATTTTTATCCGGGTTGGGAGGGGGAGAAATGAGACTGGTGTGGGTGGTCATTTGCTACCCTTTGCTGTGGCATTAAAAATAAGTTTGCAGCCATGTTCCATGGAGGTGTGCCTTCCCCGTTCTGAAAATACCACTTGACTCACTTGCTTGCAGCAGTGTGTTATAGTAGATCCAAGCATCCTTCCCACAAGCTTAAACAAGTAGCAGGAAGATATCACGTAGTCCCCTACCCCACTCCTCTGCAGCGTTAGCCTTTAGGACCTGAGTGGGATGCTTAGAAGACTAAGAAAATACTGGGTCAAGTGAGGGACTACGTCTGAGGAGTTAGTGAAGCAAGTTGTTAATCAGAAGAGCATTTGGATGTTATGTAAATTACCAGAAGGTGGCCCTAAAGCTTTATGTTAAGAGTTCAAAAGAATTTTCATAGTGTAATTTATGTTCCTTCAACTCCTCATTCAGCAGAGTGAACTGAATACAAATTACTTCTTAGGTTTTATGAGATGTTTCGAGCAAAGCTTACCAAAGTTAACGAAACTACCTCCTAACAGGCATGGTTAACAACTGAACCAAAATACAGACATGTGGTCACAGTGAACATCCAAAAATATGTAGGTCAAAGTTGTATGAGTAAAGTAATACCATAATTTCTCAGGGCACCATTTGAAGAAAATGCGATGAAATTAAGAACTGCAAGAAAACTCAAGGAGTTGAAACAGGAGTGTGGCATTCTGTTATGGGAATATCTGTAAAACAAATACATATATTTTTGACTCCAGCAGCAATCACCAGCATACCTTATGCATCCTCATCACATTTGAATATGTTGGGTTTAATATGTCACCTGAATTTCTTTTTATGGACATGAGAATGTCCGTAAAAAATAAAATAAGAAAGCAAGAAAATGCAACCAGGTAAAATCAGTAAGACTAATTTGCATATAGTTGATTTAAATGGGGCTAAAGCATGACTACCTTTGCTTGGCATTAGACTGCCACATTTTGCTAATTGTGAAGTGTACATTCTAGGATATTAATCTGATAGTGTTACTTTTTCAATAAAACCATATTTCAGTTTGCTAAAGTGCTAGTTCTAATACTCTCATTGAAACAGCAACAGATACTGAAATTCCAGGGCAGAGAACTCTCAGCATTGTTAAGTTTCCCAATGAAAGGATAAGCTTTGATCAGTCTAATGATATGCATATACGTTTGGTAGTTTGCATGATATATGGAAGCATCTTGACATATTTTTCCATGTAGATTACCAACAATCGATTCATTAAAGATAAGGAAGAGCTTTGAGGCAGTTATTGAATTTGTGATAAGGGGAGGGAAAAGCAGCAGAGCAGGTTCTCATAAACTTCCACCTTTTAAACTTATGAACTGTAAATTTATCAGATATATTTCTGAAGTGCCTTTTCAATGAGGGCCTAAACTAATAGACTTAAGGTTTAATCGTTACACTTCAGGGAAATAATAAATGGATACCGAAACAACTGTAGCTTTTAACATGCTCCTTTTATGTTCTACTTTGTACAAAAACTTCATTTTTAATGTTAGTAATGGTATGGCTGCCATTGTACATACTAGCAATTCTAGACAAAATGTAGCTTTGAAAGATAATGATCAAATAAGGATTTTCCCTCGGTTAAGTGTATGAAATCTAGTTAATACTTCCTTTAACACGATTCTACAGAATTGTACAAAAAATACTTGAAGACTAAAACTCTGCTGAGTAGTTTAATAGTATTTTAGCAACATGGGAATTTCTTTAGTTTTGTTTGTTTTTTAACCTTATTTGCCTGTCTCGTCTGCTTTCTTCCTATCCTTTGGCTTTCTAATTTAAAAGAAACGCAAAATAAATAGAGTACCGCTGCACTGCCTCCCATGAAGTAACAATGACCTAGTTGAAAGCCACCCATTGATACTATACCCTAAGCAGGTACTGTATCTGTTGGATGCCAAGGTAACCCCTATGCATTAGATGGTTACAAATTTACTTTTATTATGGTTAGGCAAATGCGGATCTTTATTGAAAACCTATATAGCTGAAGGGTTAAATGACTGACATTCATATTCCTGCTGATACTCAGAATCAGACCCTTTATGCCAATATTTCATGACAATTGTACATGAATACTTCTGGTCATGACCTACATAAGAAGTTTTTTTATTATTATTATTTAAAATTGTGTGATGGAGAAGAGAAGGTTAAGGGGTGATATGATAGCCATGTTCAAATATATAAAAGGATGTCATATAGAGAAGGGAGAAAGGTTGTTTTCTGCTGCTCCAGAGAAGCGGACACGGAGCAATGGATTCAAACTACAAGAAAGAAGATTCCACCTAAACATTAGAAAGAACTTCCTGACAGTAAGAGCTGTTCGACAGTGGAATTTGCTGCCAAGGAGTGTGGTGGAGTCTCCTTCTTTGGAGGTCTTTAAGCAGAGGCTTGACAGCCACCTGTCAGGAATGCTTTGATGGCGTTTCCTGCTTGGCAGGCGGTTGGACTGGATGGCCCTTGTGGTCTCTTCCAACTCTATGATTCTATGATTCTAAGTCACATGAAGGAACTCTCTTGTGGCTGAAAATTGTAAAATGGGAAGCAGCCATTATGTCCGTGTGATTTCTGCAAGTTATCTGTTTAGGTTTTCATTTGCCACTTATTCTTCAGTACTTGTGTTAGTCAATATACTTTGGGATTGTGTTAAGGCTGCGTGTCAGGCATGCATTGTGGCTACACTGTGTGCATCAGTGCTTAACTTTTGAGTTTGGTGGACTCCATAAAATTTTATTTCTTACATCCTTGTTTCCAATCACGCATTGATGGCAAGTATTCCACACACACACACACACACACACACACACACACACACACACTTATTAGACGCGGTAGTTTCATTGGTGATGGTGGTAACCCAGGAATGAATTCAATGGGAAGTGAAACTGCTGGCGTGAACTGAAGTGAGGGGAAGGGAAGGGCCATGACTCAGTATGGTGTGCATGCAGAGGGTCCCATGTGCAATTCCTGGCATCTTCAGGTAGGGCCAGGAATGTCCTCCCTCTGAAACCCGGAAGGGGGTGGGTGCTGCTGCCTGCAGACAGTACTGAGTTAGCTGGACCAGTTGACTCAGTATAAAGCAGCTGCCTTTGTTCCTATGACACAGTGGAGACACCACTGGTTCTTTTTACTTACCACTAGTGATGTAAGACTGTTTGGAAATGGAAACTCTTGTCTGCATACCACAGCAGTTACCCTGCCAACAGTACTCAATCTAGTAATGTATGCTTGCAACTTTTCCCATGGTGATAAATGAATTATTCCCTGGGCGCTGCAAATACCTTCGTGCCCCAAGGGAAGGCAGAAGCAAGGGAGCCCAGGCCAAGGGAGTGCATGTTGCATCAACTCCCAGCTGACATAGGAGGATTCTGTCAGTCTTGGTTTTATAGAATGTATTTGTTTTAGTGTTTAAATTTTAAACTGCCTTAGGTGCCTTGACAGAGAGGAAGCATATAAAACAATTACCTAACATTTTACTTGATGGTATTGTGTTTGGATGGGAAACCAAATCAGGACCTTTCCAACACCAGCATGTTTAAGTATATTATAACTTTGTGAAATACTCATTGGGAATCATATTAACATCATTATTATCTTAGTTGAAACCATAGTTGAAACCATAGATCTACAATATGGCAAATGTACCATACTAATGTCAGCACAAGGCGTGGGCAGGTGAACTATAAAACAGTTGTATGCATGGGGTATTAACAAATCCTTAATCATGTCATTGCATTTTCCTTTCTGCAATAGTAGGCCAGATTGCATATACTATATATGAATATATATATATAGAGAGAGAGAGAGTTGTTGTAATAAAATTGAACCACAGGTTTTCTATATAATGAAGTCCTGTCCTTGTACATACCATTTTTCTTTCTAGCCCCCATTTCCCACTTCCTCCATGCATGCAAAAAATTGGAATTAAAACTTGTGAATAGAGAAATGTGCCATATATATTTTTTCCACGTAAATAAAACTTGAAAGTGATTTTAGGTATGACAGCATATATTATAATTTTATACATAGGTATTAGAGAATACAAAACACATTCCACTGTAAACTTTAAAGAATATTTAATAAGTTTTTAAAAAATAATGTATAGCTTTCCCCCCTTCCTATGAGGTGCATGAAAATATACCATTCCTTTTTGTTGCAGCAAGACTATCCAAGAAACCCAAGGAAAGCTACAATGATCAGGAACAGGTAACACTGGAAAGAATTTATATTCAAAATGGAACCTGAAATGAAATAAAGCTACATACAAGTTGAAAATGTTTTGCAAAATGGAGGGCAACATTTACAAAAGTGTTGGGTGTAGGCTCCAATCAGCTCAAATCTCTCACATCATCAATAGGACACATGGGCCTCTTTGTACATTACATTTTCAGGTATCCACCTGAGATATTTTAAGTGCACATCTAAAAATGCAAAAACAGGGTTGCTGTAATTCTCTGGGCTAAACCGGATGAGACCAGGAGTCGCATGCATCTTTTGCCTGCCTCCCCACCCCCCCTTTTTAAAAAGCAAAAGAGCCTCAAGAGACTATGAGTTTGAATGGAAGAATAGCTGGGAGGAGGGGGTATTCCTCAAGCAGCATTTTTCTGCTCCGTCTTGACTCTTCAAGGTGCTTTTCTTTCCATAATAGTAAATCCATATTTTCGTCTGTGAGACAAAGAGCAGGTGAGGAACGGCAATTTTGAGAGAAACAAAATGAATGGGGAGGAAAGGGTCAACAGATCCTTTCCCTCCTCTGCCCCACTGTTTCTCTGCTATTCTTTCTTTTTAAGGTGGGGAAAACTGCATGTGCCATTGTTTGGCGTCTAGCCTAGACGTTTTGCCAGTGTACACTCAAGTTTCACACTCATCTCTCCCCCACTTGATTTGCAAAATGGCCTTCAAGTGTCTAAGGCCACTCCTCTGCCCTGTTACTTGGGAGTAAGCCCCTCCCCTTCCTTTTTGTGCCATAGTTAGAGCACAACCTTGTGAACCGAAGGTGACAGCAGTACTTTTTTCACCTGCAGAATCCTGTCCCGTTATATACAGAAAGCTTTAACCGCAACAGGCCTCTGCCCGAGAACCTCTGAGACAACATTGCACTATCTTCCTAAGAAGCCTCTTCTTATTTATAAGGTGCGTATCCATCCATAGCATGTATGGCAAATTCACTTTTGTTGCTGTGGCCAAACAGCGGTACAATTAAAAGAAAAGATGAAATAAGTGTCATAGATCTATTTATAGATCAGTAATCGATCATTAATTCTGTGCGGTAGGGAGCTCAGTACTCCTTCTCTCCCCGCCCCCCCCCCCTGGACAGTTAACAAAACTGGGCAGCTATCAATAGTTATTTTTACAGTATATTTAAAGCACACACTGCATCAGGTATATTCATAGTACACACAAGACAACACAGTCCCAACAAATGATAAGACGGAAATGTAAACCCACATCCTAATTTGCATTGACTTTGATAGGATTACAATAAGCCCTTGGGCCACAAACAAGAAACGAAGCACCAAGGACCCAAACCTATATATTTAGGGGCAGGCTCAACACCTGAACCCTAAATGGCTTTGGTCATGTTGTACATTTAAAAGCCCTGTGCTTATCATGACATAGAAAAACAGCGGCACTTGCTTCTTTCATGCTGCTCTGAATGCGTGCCTGGCTAACAAACTAGTTGTGTGGGGCATGTGCACAGGGAAAGTTGTTAAAAAAATCTTTTGTGGGTGTTGCTTATTGTGGATTCATGAGCAAGGGAGTGGCTTAGTCAGAAGTGAACTCCTTTTCCTCATCTCAAAAAAATGGAGGACTAGAGTGGATGGCTAAGAGAACACAGCGGGTGAGAGTTCATGGCAAGAGTTGGTTGCAGGATGTGTAAGCTGTAGGTTAGCTGCAGATTCCTCCCTTTGATGGCTGGTGTTGGATGAGCTCCGTTCCCCTCGAACTGCATTGTTTCTGGCATTACATGCAGCCGCTGTTTGCCTTAGCACCAAGGTTGGCAGTGTTGTGTCCAGAGAGCTGCTTCTAAGTAGATGATTAGACAACTGGGCTCAACCTTCAACTGGTCAGTTTTAGTTCCTTTGGTTTTAAAGTGAAATACACTGTGTGGGTTTGCATGCTCTAGAACATATCTCATCAGCAGCTTGGAAACAAGTCCATTGGTTGCACACAATATGACAAGGATGCGTGCATTTGTAACTTTGACTTATCCGTCCATTTCATAAGGCCTAGCAGAGGACCCCTTTAAGCCTGGGCATCAGAATCCACTCTGGACAAGATAATGAGTTTTGCTGACAGATCACTGCTGCTTAAATGTAGCACGGCCCTATGGATATTGCCATTTGCATGGTTTGTTGCTGGTAGAGAAATGGCAATCCCTGCATCTTTGTGATAGATGACAAGGATTCACTGGAAGAGCAGCAGGGCTGCTCATCTAAATTTCCACACGGCACACTGGTACTTCAGCATCCATTCAGCGGAACTGCAGTATCCAGAGAGAGCACCAAAAATGCATTTATTTATTTATTTGCAATAGTAGCTCCCTCCTCTTTGGAGGCAATACTACGAAAGGATTAACTTAAGATCTCTTGTGGGAACATCCTGTCCCATTCACCTCTACAGCACAACTTCTGTGCTTTTATCCGCTGAGCCACCAGGACTGCTGTGTTAATTTTTAATGATGGGGACCTCCATAAATAGATTTCATCTGTCTTTAATCTTTTTGGAACCAATGTTTTATTAATGTATTCCATCACTCCATTATTCTGCAAATCCACAAGCTATCAATAGGCATGCTTGTGAATACAACAGCGGTAATGAACCATGACAACAACTAACAGCAAGGGACCTCCCAAGTTGCAATCTGTTCATATGTAAGAAAAAGGTGGGGAAGCAAGCAAATGCCAGAGAGAGAGAGATATATATGCTATTGCTTGAGGACATCATTATTAAAAGCTCGCACAAGTTACACTAAGGATGAGGGGTAGTGAGAATGATTAGGATGCATGGTGGGAAATTTACTTCCTAGTTTTTATTGTACACTTTGTTTGTTTCCCATAGCTGCCTGCTTCTCAACTTGCCCCTGGCTCTTTGCTCATATGGTAGGATATACATTCTGCTTTGATGCAAAAGCTTGTAGACAATGGGCCCCTAAACCCACACCTGCAGTTCATGTATAATTGTGCTATAGCCTAGCTGTGATGTCAGCAATATCGTGCTTGAATGTACAAGGCAAGAAGGCTCTAGACTCTCTCAATATTGCTATTATGTTTCCAGATCTTCACAAAACGTCATAGTTCTTGGGTGGGTGCTGAGACTACATGCTTCCCCCCTCCCAAATCTTTTGTGATGTCCAAGACTCTTAGGAACATAGAAAGGTTGCCATCTACTGAGTCAGACCATTGACTCATCTAGTACACTACTGTCTATACTAATTGGTGGCAGCTCTCCAGAATACAGATGGGTTTCTGCCAGTCCTACCTGTGATACATAAGCTCTTGACTGTTAACACCCAATGGCATATTTAGCTTTTTATATTTTATTAACTCTACTGAGTGACTCTTTACAGGCAAAAGAAAAGATTAAAGCTATGATATCACTTGAGCTTAACTCATCTGATGAGATTTTCCAGATTTATAAATAGTGGGAATTAATCTGCATTTTAGTTGCTCCAATCCAGGACTGCATATTAACAGGCAGAATGGCAAGCATAAAGGAGCAGCTGAACCTGAATGTGGGGAGAATGGGAAGGGCAGGTTAGTGCCCCTCAGCTGTTCAAGGGAGAGAAAATCAGGAAGGGTAACTGTACGTGTAATGGCTCCCTAGCTTGTAAAAATAGGGTTTACATGCTGGCTTTGTTGTGTGACTAGAACAGACATAGTACGAACTATTGGGGTTGGAGCAAACTCAGATTTACTGGCACAGTGTTTCTCTTGATTCTTGCTTACAAACTAAAATGCTTGTGTCACATGTTAATATGTTATTTTTAATGGTGAGCTGAACTGATCACTACCTTTTTTTTACTCACAGATTACACACTGCAGTTTGCCAGCATAGAGAGGACCTGACATGCCACACTAGCACCTGGGTCTGCTGGTAAGGAGGGGAGAGAATATTGTTATGAGTTTGGGAGGGTGGGGGAAGGAAGTAGGCTGTATGTGAGATCCTTCAACCCCCTGGATCCAGGCTAGCTTCCTGTGTTGAGGTGCTTGCCTAGGTGATGGACCATTAAGAGGTGTGCAAGATGACAAATAGATGGAGCCCCTCTCTCAGCTCGCTGTTAGTTAGAAGGACAAAGCCAGAGTTTAGAGTTAAAAGTGGGAGTGATGTGACCTAGAAGTGAAGCAGCAAGTTGCAGAGAAAGGGAGAGCAATGTTTGAATCCAAAGCTGTGGCTGTGGGAGAAACATAGGCCCTGTTTGGATGTTAATGCTGTGATCCACTCCATCATAGGCTCAGGCTACATATATGTGTTAATAAACCATATATCATAAAGACACCACAGTCTCTGTTGTGCCAGTGCCTGGAATCTTGCAATGCTCAGAGATTGGGGGTGGCGTGCAGCAAAATTCTGGCTCTACTAGCCTATACTATAGCAGGCAAAAGGTTATAGGGATGTACAAGAAGCTTGCAAAAGAAACAGAGAAATGCCTATGTAATGTTTCACCTCTTTTTTGGCAATTCAAAGCCATTACTAGGGCTACCTATGTTAGCAGGAAAATTATGCAAACATCCTTACTCTTCCTAGAGATAATTTGATTTAGTTCTTTTAATAGAGGTACAAGGTCAAAAAACCCAACTCAAACAAGTATATATTAATGGAGCGTTCTGATGCCTGGTAAGCCTATCCTAGTTGAAGATGAAATTAGTAGGGAGCAAATTAATGAAATGTCATATTAGTGATAAGTTGCTTAAAGCTCTTTGTTGTACTTCAAGCCTGGAAATGAGAAACACAATGTAAGTTGAAACTGGAATGACATTTAAAAGAAAATCCAGAGGACAGTGACAGAAAGACAACTCCTTGCTTCTTGTTGTGTTTTCCAATGGCCAAAATGTCCTTTCCAAGAAATAATAATCTATTATTTCCTTTTGAATGAATGCATGGTCCCATTGAATATAGAACAGGATAGAACCCTTCCCTACTTATTTAGGCAGCTGCTAGACTATTTTTCTTTAAACTGCTCAGAGTGTATAAATCTACATATGTTGTATAAATTTTCACACATCATGTGTGTACCACTAGTGATTTAGTCTACAAGACAGGACCCAATTTCTGCTTACAGACCACCTACAAGGCCAGGGTAGATCCTGTCTGAGCTGACTTCAGAGGCCACAAAACTGAAACCACTTCCTTAAGTAGAAAAGTTTCCTGAAGCCATCTCACTCCATGGTAAAATCTGGAGTTCAGAAGCACGCTCCTTGATCCGCCACACTGGCTGTTGTTAAAGACAAACTCCAGTTAAATGGAACCTCCACATCCTCTGCACTTGCGTTGCTACAACTTGATTCTCTATTTGCCAGCAGCCTCTTCCCACTTGCCAGTCTGTGCAAAAGGGTAACAATTTTTCTTTCCTGTTACTTAGATAATATTTTCCTTTGTCCAAGCAAGTCTGAGTTCCGATGGTGACAAACGAAGGTGAGTCACAAAATTTCCAGAGAAGATTACACAGTTTATTTTACATAGAAAAAAAAGTATGAGCATGAAGAAGAGTCCTCTTTTGTCTTGTAGAGGTGACATGGCTGACAGACGTTGACTAAGATTTTTATGCACAGTAGGTATCTGCCTTGACAACCTGGCAGTACATGGTCATTGCAAATGTCAGTCCAAGAATCTGTAGGTACAAAAGGCATATCAAGATTAAAGGACATGCAACTCAACAGTGGTCTATTACCTATATTTCAATGTGTATCCTTTACTGTTGACTCTTGGCGCATAATATGTTAAACATGGGGAATACTACGTAGTGACTTAAGAGAAGCTTCCAAGGGCCCTATAAACCATGCTGATGCCAAACAAAATGGCATTGGCATTCCAGAATGTGCTTGGCTTATGGCCACATGAAACACTCTAAAAAGGTAGAGCTGTTGATTCTTTTAGGAGGGCATTCTTGTCCTAGGACAGGGAGACCTATGTCACTAGACTGCAACTGCCATCATTCTTGACTATTGGCTAGGATGAATGGGAGCTAAAGTCCAGCAACATCTGGAGGGTCACAAGTTGCCCCACCACCTGTCCTAGGGATTTCAGTGTCCAACATGGAAAGAGGTGCTGTTCAGTGCACTTGCTTGTAAACAAATTAATCTAGAATCATGGTGAGATGGGTGAGCTAAAGTAGGGAATGCTATACACAATGACACAAATTACATAGCACCTGCTCACAAATTCTCCCCACTGACATGAATGGGAGCTTCAGAACTCATGCCGGAAAAGCAGCACAAACATCATTCTAACTGCATGTAATTTGCAGGCTTAAAGGCTGCCCTTAAGAGATGTAAGACATTAGTCCTACTCCCAGAAGGGGAACTGTGTCCCCAATCAACATCACAGTCCCTGCCAGCCTTGTTAACAAGGAAGTTCTCTCTTTTCAGGTTCCTGCGATCTCTGGTTAGATGCTGAGTACAGACACGGGAGGTTCAGTCCCCTTCCACAAATTAGCTGTCCATGGGTTCCCTAAGGCGATGGAAGGGGAAAGGACTGCAGCAGTGAGGGGAAAATCACCAAAACAGGCCTCCAAATTTAATGGAGGACAGCAGTTGAAGAGACATGTATCTCTTCTCTCACACACACATGTACAGTTTTTGCTGGGGGAGCCCTCCTGTTATGGGTCTGATATTGGACTAATACTTCTGTGAGAGAAAGAAAAGCTGAGGGACATTTAAACCCTTCACTGCTCTTGCATGTAGGAACCAACAGAAAGCACCCCAGCAACAAGTTAAAATTTTACCTGAACCAAAGCTGTACACAGTCCAAAAATTCCCACAGCTAACAGGTTTTCCTGGAGCCATATTTTCACTGTTTCATAACAAGGCTTTAAAAGAGAGAGAGAGAAAAGAAAGACCATGAGAATACTTACTGAGAAACATGGATTTTTGGTGTGTGGGGAGTCAAAAGACACAAGTAGCAATGACAAGACTGACATTCCAAGAGTACACAGTTTGCTCTATTTCAGCATTCACTGGAAGTGCAATATCCCGGGGGGGGGGGGGGGCTCGCTTACAATGAAATGTGGTGTTAAGGGTTCAAACATTATACATCTGAAGAAGAAATGGATGCATGCTGTGTGCAAGATGCAGTAATAAGGAGCAGGTTCTTTCGAACCCCCGCTTTACCCAATGTGAGTCAAATACCTACATTTCTAAATTCAACTGTAAAGCTTTCTACTTCAAGCACAGGCGCAATGGTGGGTTGTGCAAAGGCAACTATAAGGCAATTGCTGCTCAAACAAAAAGATTTCCATTGATGCAGCAGCTTGTATTGGCTTCATAGCAACTGTACAGTAGAAAGATAATGTTTCCGAGCACAATTCAAAGTGTTGTTGCTGACCTTTAAAGCCCTAAATGGCTTCAGTCCAGTATACCTGAAGGAGCGTCTCCACCCCCATCGTTCTGCCCGGACACTGAGGTTCCCTCACTGCGAGAAGCCAAGTTACAGGGAACCAGGCAGAGGGCCTTCTTGGTAGTGATGCCCGCCCTCTGGAACGCCCTCCCACCAGATGTCAAAGAGAACAACAACTACCAGACATCTGAAGCCCTGTTTAGGGAAGCTTTTAATGTTTAATAGATTATTGTATTTTAATATTCTGTTGGAAGCTGCCCAGAGTGGCTGGGGAAACCCAGCCAGATGGGCGGGGTATAAATAATAAATTATTATTATTATTATTATTACATTTGGTGATCCCCTGGCTCTGTTTTTGGTATATCAAACATGAGCGCTAACAGTTGCATAGTAGGATCTGTTGAACCAGCACATAAATAAAATAGTTATTACCTGTCCTTTCTGTAACAATGGGTTTGGATCCTTGGAAAAGCCCTGTGACATCAACTGGGGAAGACACTAGCTTAAGATCACCCAGCAAGCTTCTCGGCTGAGCAGGGTTTTTTTTTGGCATTGTCCTTCCAAATACAACACTCTTATCTATACTCAGGACATGTCAACCACCTGTACTCCTAGTTGGGTGCCATAATACACTGGTCCTGCAGAAATATTTCCTAGAAAATATATTGTGGAGGTTTTTCCTTTGTAGGCTAGCTCACACCCATAATGGAAATCTGCATGTGTTGACTATACCACCAGAACTTGTTCTGCAATGGTCTCTTAGATCTTGTTCTAGCCTTAAGCTCATGCTCTTTCTCTGTGTGTGTTTTAAGGTGAGCTGCTTATTTTACATCTTGTCAGCAAAGACTTTTCTTTGTTGTTTGTCAAATAATCATACAGATTCATGGTGAATGTGTCATTGCAGCCTTTTTGACACATGCTAGATCATGAAACAACCGCATCTGGCAACTATGCAAGCCCCTTTTCCTTTCTCCACCGAAACCTGTACAATTCTAGGTCAGCTTGGTTAAAGTAAGAATTAAGTTTTGACAGCTACTCACAGCTTTCCACCAGGTCCCTGGGGAATGAAGACCACAGTTTTCACTGAATTCCAAGCAGCATGAATCTGGCACCCGTGTGGTATTGTATACTTCAAACCAGTCGGTGAAGTTTGACACTCCACAGCATCTGAACTGAAAAAAAGAAAGAGGGGAAAGCCCATTGGACAAGGAGGACATGCAAGAGCTTAGAAGCCACAACGACACTGGCAAACCAGATGGGGAACCAATGGACTTCAATAGGTATCCCGTCGTCATAGAATATTCAGTGCAATTCTCTTGCAGCACTTTCTTAATTTCTTATTAAAATATTGACGTGTTTTAATTTTATAAAATTTTGTAATTGACCTTAGAATTGTAAGGTCTCCCAAAGGCCCCCTAGCATTTAGACACCTAGTCTATGGCTGTCTATCAAAACAGTTAAGCTAGTGGCAGCCAGAAGCGTCCCCATGTCTTCCCAGGTCCACTGTGACATCAAAGCATGTCACTCACTCACTGATCTTATCATAGGGGTCAGATGGGTGAAAGAATCATTTACTTCCAGAAATGCACCTCCTCGTCAGACAATTGGTGGGTTCAACCACTGCAAAAAGGAGCAAGAAAAAGAAGCCTGCCTACTCCAGGAGTTGTATAAGTAGCACTGCCAGAATCCTAATAGTTCTGAATTGCTCTTTTCACTGGCCTTGGAGATTCAGGGGAGGAAACATCCTCACCAGAGGGTGGAGAATCCAGTCCACACACTGCACAGAACCACTAAGTTAACCCTATGTTAGGTATAAATGAAAGCCCAAGAAAGCGTTAAATGAGAAAGAACTAACATTCATGTCAATGTGATAGTGGTGGTACAGGAAACCCAGCAGAAAAACTATTTCTTTTCTTAATTTCTTCTGCTTGGTATTTAATAATAAAAAACCCATGACTCAGCAAATGGATTGTCATTAAACACTGGATTGCCAGCACACCAAAGCGCAATGATATTATTTTTCAAGTATGCTATTAGCACTAGAAAAAAAATAAAGAACAGCAAATGAAATGGTTACAGCAATGAAACCATATTTTGTAAAGATGAGTGGCTTCAGAGTTGCATATACTCTGCCTTGAAATTGCCTTTGACAGTTAGTAATAGAGATATTCATGATCTGGGAGCTGAGATTGCAGCCAGCAAACTTTTCTCCAAGTAGCAGAGTACTAAACTTTGATTTGTATCTCTCCCATCGTACCTTCCCAGCATGTGGATGAGCATTTTAGTGCCTCGTGAAGGTGAGTGATTTACAGTTCTGGCTAAGCAGGCAAAATGTTCCTTGGAGGAGTTCAGGCTTCTCTCACACACTCCAGTCTACAAACCTGAAATACAGCCTACAGCACTGTTAAGCCTGGGCACATGAATCCATTCACCATTCTGAGATATTCCTGCTGTGACTTCAAAATAGTCTTCATCTAATTTGCTGCATCCACGAAACCTGCAGGCTCACAAGCAGGATGTGGGGGAGAGGCCTTAGAGGCTCATGGAGGGAGTGAACCCCACTTCACTCACAACCACAACGGGGTGTGAGTAAGGGGAGTGATTTTCTCATTTTGGGGGGGAAATAACTCTAGCTTATTCTGAAAGCATTGGAGGTCAGTGGCAAGCAAGGGAACACTCATCACTACTTGGGATGTGACAATTCTGAACTAAAAAAAAGCTTGGTTGGATAGAATCATAGAATCATAGATACTTAAATTTCAAAGTATCCCAGTACCATCTTGTGGAACAATAAAAGGAAAGGTGTGGTATACCAACTGTGATCAAAATTATTCGTAACTATGTTGTTCACACAGGAAAAAAGGGTGGTGGTGGTGCTAAGCAGATTCATGATAGTCTCTCGTTCCTAGTGATTGGGAGATTTGCTGCTTTGCCTTCTTGCCTCTCAAATCCCTCCGGATAAAAATCTTCTAAGGTGGATGTTTATTTACTACTTTGTAAAGGATCAAGTCTATTGCACTAACAGAGAGAGCCAATATAATTTACAGTATTTCAAAACTGGGCTCTTGTTTTTGTTTTTAGAATTAGTTTCTTGAGTAATTGAATGTCTTATTACAGCCACCATATATTTTAAAGGGGTTCCATATTCTGGCCCCCCATAGGCTATGCTGAATAGGTTATTGATTTTTTTGCACTACCTTTCTTGAAATTGGATTAATATATACTCGCTGCAATAACTCCTTTAGTTCCTTGCTCTTCCAGAGTTCCTAAAATTAATAGCATTTCCCATTTGTGCAAAGCAATGTGTCACAGCAATATAGGATTGGGAATGCACATCCATGAAAATGTATAAGAGGAATATTGGCAGACAATGTAGCTACTCAAGATAGAAAGAGAACAAGCCACTGGGATTATGACAAACCTCTCCTATTGTGTTGAGTACAAAAGGAATATTTAAACACAAGGATTCCCAGTGATTAATTGCAGTAAATCTGGAGCAATTACTCACATCAAGGGAAGGCACAGAGCACATCAGACAGCCTAAAAACTGTAGTGCATATTGAAATAACATTTTAGTATTTTTATTATGGATTTTAAAAATGGTTTTATTTTATGTATTGGGTTTTAGAGTCATAGAACTGTAGAATTGGAAGGGACCTCAAGTGCCATCTAGTCCAACTTCCTGCAATGCAGGCATCCCAGCTGAATAATCCCTGACAGATGGCCATCCAACAGCCATTGGTATCCACAATGCTGTTACCATCTAATGAAGGTCACAGCAATGGCCCTTTTATTGTCACTGTCAGGCATGTCCCGGTACATTTTGCGTTTACTGTGTTTTATAGGGTTTGCTGTGTTTTTGATTATTTTTATTACTGTGAACAACCTTGAAAGATGCTATAGAAATAGTATAAATAAATATTTTTGAACATAAGAGATGACACTGTGGAGGGCTGATGCTGGGACCAGAGCCAGGTTTGAGCTAGTAATAAACTGATACCAAACTCCAGAGACGTTTGGTCTTGGCTCACAATTTGCCTAGAAGTTCTAAGATGGCGTTCATATCTTGAACTCCCCAAGTCCACATCACCAACATTGATGGGACTCATTTCTACATTTAAAAGGTCTGGGAGTAGTAGTACGTCTTCACGGTATACAATAGATAAAACAAATACACAGATAAAGGAAATGTTCTCCTTCTTTGCTCCCTGACATATGGAAAGGTGCCTCAGGCAAAGAAGAGAAAAATGGAGAACTCAAAAGGTTCTACCATATAAACTGTCAGAGAGACCAGATGAGCTCATTTCCCACTGTATCCACTACTGTTCCAAAATTATAATGGAAATGTGACATCTCCTGTGCATTAAAATCACTCGCGAGATGGAGTGGCTTGGTTCTACCCCCTTTAATGAATTTACACTGCCCATGCTACTAAAAAACAGGTGCTTTTAGACAATTTGCCCAATGCCCATGTCTGTGTGCATGAAGAAGAGCAGATGAAAATAAGTCCAAAGCTGCTAACGAATCCACTGCAGGTAAATTTTGATGCAGATGTGGAAGGACTATTAGGCTACATATCCTGGTTCATATAAGTACCTGGGTACCAGGGTCATGATGCTTAATAAGTGCCACATATTTATAGGGCTGAAGCAGTCCCAAGAACAGACTCTTTTAGAAACCAATATGAAATCCCATTGTGCTGGAAATTCAAAGCCAAAAGGATATATTGTGTGCAGATGGATAAAAGATAAAAAGAACAACAACACAAGCTTACATCTGTTTGTATGATGCTCCATGCATTAGTTAGGCCAATATTTCCATCAGTTCCATATAAATGAAGCCCTTTCTTCAGGTCCCGCTGAGCATACTTATCAATCTGGAAATGAAGCACATACAATTGCATGTAAGTATGCTAGACCTTGAAAACTCCAAAATGACACTTTTAAAGCAAACTCCTCTGAAAAGCCATGGTGATGATTGCACTGAAGGTGAGATTTGTGTGCAAAATGTGGCAAAGAAAGCACTAGGTGGGATCCGGGCAAATGTGCATCTGATGTGAAAATGGCCTCAGCACCTAGCCCATATCCTGACTCTTCCTCTGATTCTCTGAGCCATGGGTTTGCATCTGGCTTTTTTAGTATCAAGGAAGTTTTGAAGAAACAATGCTGGCCTTTTCCATTCACTCAGTCCTCTTTACCTAATAATTTTGCTATATTGATGAGGATCTAAACACTGTTAGGCTCTGTCTTGCTTTCTCTGGTGTAGAAAAGATGCCGCCTTCCTTACATTTTTTAGCACATTCTGTATTGTATAAGTAGTTTCAAAATAAGGGTGTGTGGAATAGCTCAGTATTGTGGAACATTATCAATACTGCAGAGTGGGATAGATGCATTTTGGACATCACATTTCGAATAGCAGCTCACCTTAATAAAAACAAATGTTTCAACATGAGGGTGGATAGTTCTGACTACAGTGGTACCTCTGGTTGCGAACGGGATCCGCTCTGGAGACCCGTTCGCAACGTGAAAAGCGCGCAACCTTAAGCACCGTATCTGTGCAGGTGTGTGGTGCAATTTGGCGGATTTAGCGTTACTACGCATGCGCGAGCTGCAAAACCCAGAAGTAACCCTTTCCAGTACTTCTGGGTTGCCGCAGGACGCAAACTGAAAAAACGTAACATGAAGCAAATGTAAACATGAGGTATGACTGTAATGGTTATTTCTATGTGAAGAGCTTAGGGCAGAGCTGACACACAGAAGCCACCTTTCACAAACATTTTGATCCCATGAGAAGCACTATGAACCATGGTCACTCAACTAAGTGTCAAGGAAATATATCCTGCCCTCTGCATTTGCATGTCTATATAGCATCACTATGCAGTCAATTCTAATTACCTATGGTGGCATCGTCATGAAGCGAGCACAGGAAGCATTTTCCATCACTCTGAACCAGCTTGCTGGTGTCATGTAGCCAAATCTGACAGGCTATGTGGAAATTTCCCATCCTGACACTATCTGATACCTCATTGACTTGGATCATATAATAAGGGAGAAGAAAACTGTGCTGAAGGAACAGCCAAGGTGACCAATGAACCCTGGGTGACCAATGAACGTAAATGGGCACTCATTTTCCTTAGTAATGGAGTTAATAGCAAAGTACACCCCACTTGGAAAATAAATACATTTTTTAAAATGAACTGTGGAAGTAAAAATAAAGAGAAGGAGTGCAAAAAAGGCAGCCATGAAATTGAAGGCATCTGACAGGTAAATAAGATATGCCAGCTTGGAAATAAGGCAGCTTGGAAATGCTGATCTTCATAATAGGTGGCTGCTATATCAACCTACAGTTCACCTGCAGATTAATATGGAACAGGAGTGCCCAAACTAAAAAAAGCAGAAAAGTGTCTAAGCAGCAAACTTAATGAAATGCAAAATGCCAAGGTTGCTTTTCTGCAAACCATTTGACACAGTTGCACAGCATGATAATCCCTCTGACTAGGATTCAGATGTTGCCCTACTTAATGTAATCTTCATGCCCTGTTTCAGATCAATAATTTTTAATAACCCCAAGTCAACATTTGTAAAATGCCTGAAGGATCCAGAGGAATATTTTGTTAGCTCAGGTGTGCTTTAACACATTTTCTCATTTTACCATAATAGATTGCTTAACCATGCATTTCTGTTCAACATTGTACCATGTAAGAAAATCACTAATGTGCAACTTGTATAAATAGAAATCAGTAGCAGCAGGTGACAACATCTGGGAGATCTTCACCTTTTCCCAGGACACAAGTTAACCTGAGTGACAGGAAATAGTTTATGGGTTAACCCATCAAGGCACAGCAGATTTTTCTGGCTGAACCCCTTCCCACTGTGCTAAAAAGCCCAAACAAATATGTGCATATATTGCATGGATTATTCTCACTGTATTGAAGAAATAGTTGCTATCAGTTAATATACTGATGTCTGGCATGAAGGTTTACCAACCACAGACTGATCAGAAACAGGTTAACCACCAGGTGTGGCCCAGTTTTCAGAATATCTGGTTAACAACAGTAAATGCAAGTTGCAGCACGCAGCTCATAACACCAACTTTGTGCCATGAATGTTTACCAGCTTGAATATTCTGAATGATTAGCCATTATCACTACTTTAAACACCACCATTCTTGATTTGACTTTGCAAACTATACTCAAGAGTTCTAGCAAATACATGATGTTGTTGTTATACTTATTTATACTATAGCCTGCTCTTTTCCCCAGACCAAGACTCAAGGCGGCTTCCAGATACAATAGAAAAAGTTAAAATAGCCTTGGGAAGAGCAAAACATTCTGTACATGCAAAACTGAGATAAAGTCTCTTTCATAGCTCAGGGTATCATGCAGATAAATATGCTACAGATTACAAAATGCTTCAAATGCTACCTTATTATAGTAATGTAACTCATATAAGCAATGACAGATCATTCTAATGTTTGGTTACAAGAGCATCTGAGCTACTGTGAAACATGCAATATTATTATTTTTCAAGTAACCAACCATTTAAAATTAACCAGATGCCTCGTATCTTATTTTCCAGCAGATCAGTTCATACGTGTGAGGCTCATTTTTTGGTGTCCTTGTTTGGGCATATATGTGCTTACATTCAGAGTAGTCCTTTCTTCTCCCACTCCCAACCAACCAACCATCCATCCATCCAGTGTACACAATGGTGCATAATAAGCTATACCCCCCCTCTCTCTCACCAGTTTTTGAATCTTGTCAAGTGGATGACGTTCACACAGCTCCAATGACTTGTATTTGAGAAAGTAAGAAATATTTTAGGTAGCTGCTGGGGGTGAAACAGTTCCAAGAAAGACATCAAGGAAGAGTTTGTGCTGTAGGAGTCTTTCTACCTCCATTTGCATCAATATATTCCTCGCAGCAGCAGCAGGATGGAAGGAAAGTAGTGTTATCTGTGTTTAGAGCTGGGGAAAGGCAGAATGATATAGGAAGCGCTTGGAATCTGGAGGAAACATAATGCTGCCTGCTGCAGCCAGTTTTTATGGATTGGAGGGAAGATATAAAAAGGGCTGTGAATCCAACAGTGATATTGGCTGCCTCTTGTGATTTGAGAGGAATGGTAGTTGAAGGTGTTGTGGTCCTGGTCATCAGTCCTACAGGCGACTCTAGGCCTCGATATTGGAAAGAGGAGTGACCCATGGAATCCAGAGGGCATGTAAATCTAACAAAAGAGCTCTTCAGTCAGTGGCTGCCATATGATGCCCTCTGGGAGCAGGAGGGGGCGATTGGTGGACTCCTGGTGAGGCGTATTAAATGAATACAGTGGTACCTCAGGTTACAAACACTTTGGGTTACAGACTATGCTAACCCGGAAGTAGTACCTTGGGTTAAGAACTTTACCTCAGGATGAGAACAGAAATCGTGCGCCGGCAGCACGGCGGAAGCGGGAGGCCCCATTAGCTAAAGTGGTACCTCAGGTTAAGAACGGTTTCAGGTTAAGAACGGACCTCCGGAACGAATTAAGTTCGTAACCAGAGGTACCACTGTACATTGTTTACAACCAAATAAATAAATCAAGTATGTTAATAAGTAATAAAATGAAAGCCTGGAGTGGAGACAAATGCAGAGACTTTTCAGCTTTGAGGCAGAGGAGGACATGGAGGCCATGACTCCATGGAACTGTTGCCTCCCTGAGGAGGAGGAGCTGTGGAAAGACAGCTTCCAGAAAGCACTGGAACTTAAAATGTAGATATAGACACTATGAGCAGATTCTTTGTATACCTCAGCATCACTGGGCTTTCTTTATTAAATACACACCCACCCCTAATTCTTTAGAAACAATGTCCTTAGTGACATTATTACTCCTGTCCAGCACTGGGCTACAGTGTCTGGATGAAGGAAGCATGGGTTGATTTCTTTAAAATAAAAAATAAAAAAATGCTGAGCTCAACAGCAGCATTCCCATGGATTCCCACCTGTGGACAGAAATTCTAATTTCAGGCCCCACTGCTCTCTAGTGCATCGCATTCCCTTCACCCCCACCCTCCCAATTACTGAGAGCCCAAGCAGCAATTATTTCATACTAAAGAAAGCCTCCTAGGCAGTGTCTTGATATTGGTAAGTAAATATTTCTGACCTTTCTGATGATTGCTTCCCTCCTCCCCACTAACAAGGGAGAAGAAGCTGTAAAGAAATGACAAAATATCCAATTGTTTCCCACTGGGTGAAACTTCTAATTTCATGCCTTGATAATCATTCTCTACAGATAGCGCGGAGCTGGAAATTGAATGTAAATAGAGAACACCTAATCTATAAGGTCATTTGCAGGAGCCCCGCTTTCTCCTGGGGAAAAGATGTGATTGATTGTACTACTAGATGAGGACAGCTTAATACTGGGCTAGGACATTATTCAGTACATGAACTGGCAATGAAAGTGAACGTTACACAGAGAGTTTATTTTAGGATAAAGGCTGCACCAAGTCCTGGATGTGAAAATATATCAAAGACACACCTGCCAGGGGGGAGGCTAATTTGGGATCGGATCTGAATTGTTTTAGATTAACATTCAATTTCAGAAATTTGTCTTATGTTGTATAAATAAAATCATTATACATGGCTGTACTTCTTCATTTATATTTTCTGTGTTTCAGTTATTTCCCTTCCCTTCCGCCACCCCTCCCCAAAAAAGCACCTTGCTGTCTGATCTGCTGAAGATTTTTTAAGCTGGCAACATTTCATATTGACTAGCAAACTGACCTGGCATGCTGCTGAGCAGAAGAAAGCATTTGCAATATCAAGGCATTACTTTCCAAGCTTAAAAACAGAAATCACGAGTGAAAGAGTAAATCAGCAGTTTAAGATGCTGAGATAATAATTAGGTGTGACAAAGGTATAGGTTGCTAAAATACCATATTTTGCAGGACGATACAAAATCTTAAGCTGCAATGGAAAATGACATAACATGGGACAGAAAAACCACAGTCAGGTCTTGGCCTACTGTTGATTATGTAGCAGTTCTGCTGCTGAACAGAGAGGCTGCTGTTCTAATGGGTTGTTACTATTAGGGTGACTGAGCATTTATAGGCACTACATCACCATAAAGGCTGCAGCCTTTGAATCCTGCAGGTATCTTAGGATCGGCTGTGCTGGGGCTCCTACCACTCACAAAAGATCACATGGGTGGAAATTGTGGAAATCAAGAATGAAGAAAATACATGCCATATATTATATGGACAATAAGGTAGTCTACTATTCAGTTTAATGCTGACTGATTTTGTGATTGTAATAATCAGTTCACCCTTGGCACATCAAATCATGTCAAATATTGTGGGTGCCAGTCACACCTTCATATAAATTAAACAGCCAGGCATTAACTTGCTTTGTCAAAGCAAAGAACAGGAACCCCCCACAACCTGGGATGAACTTGTCAATAGAGATAGAATTCCAATTAGCTGTTACAAAGGCTACATGAGGCAGAAGCAGATCAACAGGGAAAGTCATCATTTCCATTGTTAAAACTAATGACCACTGTATGATTTTAAATTGAGCAGAACAGAAACACTGTGTATATAATCCCAGGCAGGAATTGGCAGACAGCAAAAGAAGAGCTTTTGGTTTATGTAGAGAGGAAAGAATCGGCCCTATGCCCACAGAGCCATTCAATGAAGCAATCTCAAGAGAATAACCTTTGTGTCAATTACCTGTAATATCCATTTAGTTAACAGAAGCAAAGGGGGGAAAGTATTAATACAAAAATTGTACAACTTGGGGATAAAAATTATACTATTTGAGAATCAAAAATACCCTACTGCTGATTCTAAAACAGCAAACTACAGTGATTAAAATAAAAATGGTTTTCTTAATTGTTAATATTCTCTTCTGCTGCTTTGTGGTTTTGTTGGTTTGCTGTTTTAATAGCACACTGGGAAACTGGAGTGTGTGTTAATTGTTAGGAATTAGAGTGTGATTGGTTTATATTATGCTCTAGTGCATGCAGTTTTTATGTTATTTCTTTGTGTTATTGTAAGTCACCTTGAGACCTTTGTGATAAAAGGTGATGAATAAATAAATAATCAGAATAAGATGGTGGAATTTGCAGGTCTGAGTCCTCTATCTGAATTACTATTCTCAGCAAAGATTTCACTACACTACTAATCTAAGCTATACTGCTGACCTTGTTTCACAACCTTCACCAACCCAGTGACTGCCAGATGTTTTGGACTACAATTCCCATCAGCCTCCGTCAGCATGCCATACTGGTTAGGGCTGTTGGGATTTGTAGTTCATAAAGTATGGAGGGCACCAGGATGGTGAAGGCTATTGTATGGTGGCTGTCAGGAATGTTTCTCAGCCCTGGGCACAATGGCACATTATGTGATACAATACCAAGATGGTAGCTCCTTAACTGCCTAACTTATCTTGGTATATTGCACAAAGCGTGCCTTGGAGACATCTTGACAAAGCACTAGTTAAGGAAGGATAGAACCAAATAGGAGCCCAATAGGAACCCAATGTGACCATCAAGATAACCTGGAATCAACTCAAGTGCTGGATTGTATGAGAAATTAAGTCATACCAAGCTTGTTCAAGCTGACATCTGCATTTGGACTGAAAATGCAATTGGAAAACACTTTGAGATCATTATGCTCCATACAGTGTTCAAAACTTCCATTGTTCTAGGTGTATTTTGTGACAGGGAGTTTCATTAGCACAAGCAATTTCTGAGCTTTGGGTGCAGTACTGCGCCTAAAATTTCAGATTAAAACTGCAGAGTGGAAGGATAAGAGGACCTTTTTCTGTCTCCCTACTTCCAGCTACTCTCTGAAGACTGGAGAAGAGACCCTCCTAAGAATATTAGGGGGGTTGGGCAGGGGGAGGACTAGACCATGTGAAAAATGAACATAATATTTTAGCTGCAGTTCATTCATTTTCAGCTTTGTATTCTTGTTATTAAGGTGCCATTTAGCTCCTAGCTTTCATATCTCACTTTTCTAACACTGGCTACATAAAAAATACACATGTCATTTCCTCTCCTTTCCAGACTCACTAGCATGCAATAACTTGTTTTAATGCCACATCTAGCCTTAGAACACGGGAAGTGTGTGTTGAACATAAGCAGAGTGCCTCACTCTCCCGACTGTGTACTTGCACCTAGACTCTGCAAACCTGGGAGTGGGGTGCATCGTCATTGCTGCCTCCTTTACAGTTTTAGTTGCATAAGTGTATACCCAAACCCAAATGTAGAAGGATCCATCAAACTGGATATAAGTCTTCTTGGTCATGGAGTTATCCTATGTTTGTTAGTCAGAGGACGTCAAGGAAAGACTATTCAAATTTTCTACTGTGCTGTCTACAAGACTGACCTGAAACTGGAAAATAGTGAGGGAACTGAATATATCCAACACCTGTTGCTAAAAGCTTGATTTGAAGTTTCATTTCTGACTAGTGTCAGGCTGAGGTATTCAGCCCAACTACTTCTTTAAGTTGGGTGGAGGGATAATGGCCACAAGATTTTTTTGATCTTTGAAGGCTAGGTGGAATTTCTTAAAAAATAGTAATCCAGAGACAGCTTGCCTGACAGATGAGAGGTGGCAGAGAGTTGTAGTTCAGTTAGTATTTATTTTCCCTTAAAAAAAAAAAAAGCTTCTCTGCCACTTCAAGCAGCCACTGAGTTTCAATAAGAGGCAGCAAGCTGTTAGTGACCCTCAAAAATGGCCCAGTGGAGCAATGCCATGTCAGAAAAGCAAATACCATGGGACCACTCTTAATGGGCCAGCCCAATTAAGAGCTCTTGCCTTCTTTGCCTAAAGCTCATCAAAAGGGGAAGCAGAGTGCAGCCCAGAAAATGCGGACAAGACAACCCCCAAGGCAAATAAATGCCAGTTCTGTTTGCAGTTCTATCAGGACGTCAATGAAACAAACAGCCCACGAGATCATTTATCAAAGTCAGCATTTGTCATAGACTTAAGGTTCAGATCTCTCTTTCACAAGGAATCCTGCTGGGAGACAAGCTGGGGTTCATATTCATAACATGCAAAGATGGCACAGTGTTTACAAACCTCATTCAAAATCAAGGAAAGCAGAAGGGGACAAAGATAAAAAAATCTGGGGTCATAAACCGCATGCAATACCCATCTGCAGAATATTTCACAGGGCACAGACATAGCACAGCATACATCCTGACTGTGACCCTCCCTTTCCCTGCCAAAATATATGGAAGAATAAAAAAACACAAGCAACCGTCTGTACAGACCTCATGAACAGATTGCTAATTTAATGCACTTCAAGAGAGCTTGACTCTTCTCTTTCTCCAACAGCTTCATTTGTTTACTCATCCATAGGACAATTTTAACTGGGTAGTTCTAATGTCCTGCTATACATCTGAAAATCTGTGGTACATATTGCATATAAAACTTCATCATGCTTAAGCAGAGCCCAAGAAACAGGCACGTTTAGATTTTGGGAACAGCTCCAAAAAAACCACCTCCTCCTGTTTTGTTTTTTTGTCCTAGCAAGTGTTAACTAATTAAAATAGTTGTATCCTGCCTAGCTGCTTGATCACAGGGTTCAAAGGCAAGTGATAATATGCAAAAATTAATGCATAATAAATGCAGGATTATTATTTTTTAAGGCACTAGCGACTCACAAAGGCATTGGTGTGGGGGCAATGATGGTGCAAAAATCTCTCTCAGCCTTAGATGTTCCGTTATGATTTGTGTCAACTTCTTCACTTTGCAGAATCCATGGTGAACATATAAAAGAATGCCCCCAACACACCCTGATGTGTGCTAATTTGCAGAACCAGGTGTTTTTGTTCTGGGTATGAATGGGCTATCATCTCACCCAGGCAGGTGGGCAATCTGCAACTCCTGCCTCTTCCTGTTGGCAGGGAAGGCCTGATGAAGGCTCTGTGGGAGGGGGTGGTTCGAATCCCCGCAACCGGGTGAGCTCCCATTGCTCAGTCCCTGCTCCTGCCCACCTAGCAGTTCAAAAGCATGTCAAAGTGCAAGTAGATAAATAGGTACCGCTCCGGCGGAAAGGTAAACAGCGTTTCCGTGCACTGCTCTGGTTTGCCAGAAGCAGCTTAGTTATGCTGGCCACATGACCCAGAAGCTGTACGCCGACTCCCTCGGCCAATAAAGCGAGATGAGTGCCGCAACCCCAGAGTCATCCGCGACTGGACCTAATGGTCAGGGGTCCCTTTACTTTATGCTTGGAAAAAACACTTTAGTAAAGTAGTGTTGGTTTCAAATAGACCACAATTGAATCACAGTATTAAAAACATAGGACTGTCACCTGACAATCAGTTGATCATGGAATGGTCATTTTTCTGGCCCAGGACTCCTCGGAGGCAGAGTCCTGTGGCAACAGCAGCTCTGAAAAGGACCCACTCCTTGGCCCAATCAGTCCCAAGTGAATCTGCAGACACCACAACCTCTACTGAGCCCCGAGGAGATATTTCTGCCATCAGACTTTGATGGGTGGCCCACAGACTCTTGGAGGAGTTAAGAAACCCCTGAGGGAAAATCCCCACAGCTGGGAACTCCATTACTCGGAAGGAACCAACAGCTGCAGAAGAAGAAGAAGGAAGCACTCAAAGGGGAAAGGCCTCCAGTTAATGATTACGTAGCCCTGCATATACCGGTATTTAAAGCACATTGTTTTCCCCAAAGAATCCTGGGAACTGTAGTTCACCACTCACAGATTTACAATTCTCATAATCCTTAAACTACAGCTCCAATGAAAGTAATATGCTTCAAATGTATATACCGGTAGTACATATGCAGCCTAACACGGTATACTCAAGACCTTGTTGAGATAACTTAACTGAGTGAGTACTATCCATGGTCCTGAAACCACATATTGGTCTTATGGTTTTGTTAAATTTTTCTATTGCTCATTTTATAACTGTTTTGAGAATTTATATCATTATTTTTATTGGTAGAATATAGCTGTATTTCAACTTTGAATGCTGTCACAGAAAAGTAACTCAAATCATTTTAATAATACAGTAATAAAACACAAAGCCTATGGGTATCATTCTCCTGATTGTTATATTCCTGACTTCTTATAGCTGCACTCATTCCCTGGTGAATCTTTGGATGCCATCACTTTGGATATGTTGCCTTCCCAAACTTTCTAGAAATGACCTTTCACCCTTCGGGTTATTTTTTTCTGCAGGTAACTTGGCTTGCCTTTTGATTCCACCCTCTGAGAGACAGTACCTTCCTGACCTTCCTTTTGGTAATGCACTCTTGGAGGTTGGCCCTTCCTATAGTAAGAAAAAAATCAGAACTGAAAAACCAGTATCTCTTGCCTTAACTACTGCATCAATGCAAAGCAACTAAAGTGGTGCTTACTAGCCATTTCCATTGAAGTTATCTTAGGCCTTGATCCCTTACCTGTGCATTTTTCAACTCAAAACTGCCTAGAGATTTACTTGGCAAATCAGGGCTAAAATATTAACAAGCTTTTATCTTAACTGCTGCAAGAACAGCAACTTAATACCTGCTTTATAAGCACTATTCCAAGCTTCTCCTGTTGGATGAAAAGGTCTCTTTGCCTTAGGTATTCATTTTGCACTGTTTTTAAATCCATCTTTAGTTGTTTTTTTTTGTACTGTTTTAAAAATTATTTCAGCTGCATTTATATGTTTGCAAATCACCTTGAGACACATGAAAAAGGCAATTAATACATTCACTGGGGAGGAAGGAGGTGTTTTTTTTTACGTATGTTCACAGAATGCAATACCTTACTTAATCTGTTTTTAAACTCACATTCTCCAATAGTGATACAAACATGATGTGTAAACTGTAACTTCATATCATACTAGTATATTAAGCCTGTTTAGAAAACGGGCTCTAGCCGGAGCCGGAGCAGCAGGAGCCGGGGGACTGGGAGGCTTTGGCGCGGGCGACCGGCTGGCCCAGCGCGCAGTTGCCAGCAGGACTGCGGGGGAGGTAGCCGTAGCCCGAGTGCCTCCCGCGCCTCCGGAAGAAACCGGAGGCGGAATCCCGGTTGGAGGCGCGGCTTCTTCTTTGCCAGACTTCCCCTTCTTACAAGCGCGCAAGCAGCGGCCGGAGGGAGCCACCGCGCCACACACCCGACGCTTAAAATTGGGGGTGTAGCGCTGAGGGGGCGGCGAGGCAGAGGCTGCCCCGGGCCAGCAGAGCTACGCCGCCGCCCGCAGGAAAAGCCCCAGCCCAGCGCGCATCCGCCGCGTGGCCGCGCACACCCGCTGGGGGTGGGAAGGGGTTCCCCCCTCCTCTCCTTACTCCCCGGGGGCGGCTGCAGCGGCGGCGGTGACGGCGGTGGGTGTGCGGCGACCCTCTTCGGCCTCCGGAGCACCGGCGCTCCGCGAGGCGGGTCGATTCAGGCCGCTGGGGGGTGGAGAGGGGCTCCCTCCCCCTTCTTCTTTTTTTCCGGGGGTGGGGGGGAGCTAGCGGCGGCGACGGGGACCCGAGGCGCTTCCTTCTCCCCGCCTCAGGCGGCCAAGCCACCACCATGGCGGAGCCGCCTGTTGCCGCTGCCCCGCCGGCAGCCCCGGCGACGGCTGCCCTCCCCGCCGCCGCCACGGGCGGCTGAGGCGGGGAGAAAGAAGGGAGGGGGAGAAGAAGCAGCGCGGGGGGAGCGGCCGCCATTGCGGCTGAAGCGGAGAGGTTCGGAGGCTCGCGAAGCGCAAGTGCTTCGCTTGCGCTGCGCTCCAACCTCAGGCTCCTCCTCCTCTCTGCGCTCCGACACGCCCCCCTCTCCCGTCGTCCAATCCGTGTGTCACTGGAACGCACGCGCACTTGCGAATTCCTGTGACACACGGAAAGTGGTACGTACGGACAGAGGCTCTTTATTATATAGGATTTTGAATATATGTCTGTGTTCACTTGAACCTTATTTTTTGGATGTACAGGATTTTTAACCCCCCTATCACTTACATTAGCCCAATTTATTTACTAACTGAACCCAATTTATTTGTCTGTTTATTTGCACATTTTCAAACTGCCCCTCACAAAAAAAAAATGCTCACAGAGTGATTTACAAAAATAAAGTAACATAAAAACATGGCAGGATTCGCCTAACCAGTACCAACAAACATCTACTTGTGCAACAGGGCTTTTTCCTCTCTCCTCCTCCCATGCACTACCTTAAATTGGCTTGGGGGGGGGGAGTCAGGGGAACCCCCGGAACAGTGCAAGAGGGAGGAGGGGAGGTCATTTCCTCTGGCGATGTACACAGACAGAACATCTAGAAGAGTGATGTTGAATTCCACTCAATGCATAGCACACAATGTCCTTTTTAATGGAACATAAAAATATATGGCAGAAAGAGGCTGAAACAGCACTAAACAACTGATTTCCTTGCTATGGGAATGCTAAAGTGAGGGGAGAAAGTATTTGATCCCCTGCTAAATTTGCCCATTTGCCCTCTGACGAAGAAATGACCAGTCCATAATTTTAATGGTAGGTTTATTGTAGCTGTGAGAGACAGAACAACAACAGGAAAACCCCCAGAAACCCAGAAGACAAAAGTCAGAGATTGATGTGCATTATGAGTGAAATAAATATTTGATCGCTTTGCAAAAGATGACTTAGTACTTGGTGGCAAAACCCTTGTTGGCAATTACAGAGGTCAGACGTTTCTTGTAGGTGGCCACCAGGTTTGCACACATCTCAGGAGGTATTTTGTCCCACGCCTCTTTGCAGATCCTCTCCAAGTCAGTAAGATTTCGAGGCTGATGTGTAGCTACTTGAACTTTCAGCTCCCTCCACAGATTTTCAGTGGGATTAAGGTCCAGGACCTTAATGTGCTTCTTCTTGAGCCACTCCTTTGTTGCCTTGGCCGTGTGTTTTGGGTCATTGTCATGCTGGAATACCCATCCTCGACCCATTTTCAATGCCCTGGCTGAGGGAAGGAGGTGCTCACCCAAGATTTGACAATACATGGTCCCGTCCATCGTCCCTTTGATGCGCTGAAGGTGTCCTCTCCCCTTAGCAGAAAAACACCCCCAAAGCATAATATGTTCCCCTCCATGTTTGATGGTGGGGATGGTGTTCTTGGGGTCGTAGGCAGCACTCCTCCTCCTCCAAACACGTTGAGTTGCATTGATGCCAAAGAGCTTGATTTTGGTCTCATCTGACCACAACACTTTCACCCAGTTCTCCTCTGGGTCATTCAGATGTGCATTGGCAAACTGCAGACGGGCCTGTACATGTGCTGTCTTGAGCAAGAGGACCTTGCAGACTCTGCAAGATCTCCGTCCTTCACGGCGTGGTGTGTTACCAACTGTTTTCATGGTGACTATGGTCCCAACTGCCTGAGATCATTGACAAGTTTCCCCCGTGTAGTTCTGGGCTGCTTCATCACCATTCTCATGATTATTGCAACTCCACGAGATGAGATCTTGCATGGAGCCCCAGACCGAGGGAGGTTGGCAGTTATTTTGTGTTTCTTCCATTTGTGAATTATTGCACCAACTGTTGTCACCTTCTCACCAAGCTGCTTGGCAATAGTCTTGTAGCCCAGTCCAGCCTTGTGCAGGTCTACAATCTTGTCCCTGACATCCTTGGACAGCTCTTTGGTCTTGGTCATGGTGGCTACTTTGGAATCTGCTGGATTGATTGCTTCTGTCGACAGGTCTCTTTTGTACAGGTACTGTTTAACGAGCTGGGATTACAGGTAAGACCTCTCCCTTACAGCAGGTGCTTCTAATCTCAGCTCGTTACATACAGTGAAGATACCAGGTAGCCTGACATCTGGCTGGTTGATAAGGGATCAAATACTTATTTCACTCATTATAATGCACATCAATCTCTGACTTTTGTCTTCTGGGTTTCTGGGGGGTTTCCTGTTGTTATTCTGTCTCTCACAGCTACAATAAACCTACCATTAAAATTATGGGCTGGTCATTTCTTCATCAGAGGGAAAACGGGCAAATTTAGCAGGGGATCAAATACTTTCCCCCCTCACTGTATAGGAAAACACACAGTGCATGAGGTTGCACAGGTTAGTTTCCCTTTAGAATTTGTACCTTTTTAGGGTCAGTTAGGCCCCCAAATATGTAGGAGGCTTACTACTAGTGAATGGCAAAGAATGAATTTACAATTGCAATTTCTGCTTAAGCATAAATGTTAATTTCCATGCCATCAAGTAAGAGGAGGAAACAATCTGAACAAGCGGCAAGCCCACTGAGCACAAAACTTCTTAGCCTATTTTTTCCTGTATCTTTCACAGGGCAAGAAACTGCTTCCCCAACTAGAGTGCTCACAAATAAACAGATCAGGCTGTATGTAGTGCAGTCATATTCATATCACCAATTTTAATCACACTTAAAGCGCATACCCCACAGAATGATGGAAACTGTAATTTCTTAAGGGTACAGAGAACTGTAGCTCTGAGGGGCAAACTACAGTTCTCAGGTTATAAATGTGCTTTAAATATACCGTATATATATATGATGTGGATACAGTCTGTGACATACAGTATTTTGCATTTGGCCTAAGGCAGCAGCAGTGGCTAAAACAACTTGCAGCACATTCTGCCATTTCAGCAAATGGTAAAATAAGGGCCCATACACTAAATGGAAACAAAGAAGAAAATGGGTTCTATTTCACTTCAAAACCCTTATGTTCACGTGAAGCCAGATGTTTTCTCAGGAGTGGCTCCTTGCTAGACAAGCTCAGACACCACACCACAGAAACTGCATTTAATGGATCTAGATGGCAAGTCAGGCGAACTAAGCCAATGTCAATTATGATTAAGGTTACCCAGAAGTGGCTTCTGTCACAAGTGGTGAGTTGTCTCATCATTCACCGGAATGAGCAAAGACTCCCACAAAATGGTAGATCTGTCATGAATGATAAAGGGGTTAGGGGCAACTCCATGGGCTGTGCTGGACAGGATAACTTCTCACTTACTTTGCTTTCATTTGTTTTTGATTGCCCTAAAGGGCAATCCATTCCTCTCCTAAAGTAGTTTCACCAGCATGCTAGTGACAGAAATAATTCTTTGCCAGTATAACATGCCAAAATAATAAAAAAGTCTTCTGAAGAAAGAGATGTATCTAATAAAATATGTGGCCCACCCCTTTTCAGGGCAGATAAGAATATTTAGACACGCCCCCAGTCCTTGGAAAAATTCAAAATTTGTAGAATTCTTCCACGATGGATAGAATATTGACATTGGCCACACAAGTTTTCCAGACACCCTAACAGCCATAAATAATGGGAAACATAGTCAAAATTCAGAAGCCACATCTTGTTATAATGGGCAATGCTCCAACAAACAGCAGGCTAAGCAATCCATGTTCTGGAACGGAGGGTGAAGAAGTCCCCCCCACACACACCTTTGATCCAGTCTCAAGGGGTGGGGGGGGATCTGCAGTGGTAGGCAAGGATAGTAGACTTAAAATGGGATGAACCACATGTGCAACAGAGGTTTTTTGTTTTTACAAAAGCAACAACAACAATCATTAGATTGGGGGAAAGGGGTTTTTCCATTTGCAGCAAAGGAAATTGTGTGGCTGCTGAGAATACATTTTATAGTGACATGGTACCCTTTCATCAAATACTCAACAGAATATCAGTTACAGTGGCATCCACCAGACTCACACTTGAAACTCTGGAACAATGTTTCCCCATAGGAATCTGTGGCTCAGAGGAGATGGGTGGGTGGGAACTGTTTATTAAAGGGGGTTGCATCTTTTTTCAAAAAATTCTTATTTGAAAAACCAATTAAAAATATTTTTAAAGAGAGAAAATGCAACATTTACTAACTTGTAAGCAGATCAAAAACATATAAAAACATAATAAACATGAAAAATTGTGGCCCAAGCCAGCTTAAGACAGTTTATTAAAAGCCAATCTTGAACATTTTGTCTTGTCTCAATAAAAGCAGGTGCAAGTTTAACAAATGGAAGGAGGACATTGTTATCTAGATGCCCTATGCAAGCTTTCTTTTTCTCAGGTTAAAAAGCTGCCTATCCCACCACGCTGAGAATAAATCCAGAGTACCAGAGAGTTCCTGGCTGGTGGCAAGAAGTGATTTTAAATTCCTCTACAAAGGTTAAGAGCAATTTCTACAGAGCCCCCCCCCCTTTTTACCCCATTCATAACCCAACAGCAAAGGAGAGATGATGAAGAAAGTGCCACCCTTGAAATTACTTTGGCCTTGTAGTTTTTAACTGTCACAGGCAATTTCTTTGAAATATAATTCCTGATTTGCTGGCTTCATTAAGCTTTCACAAGTAATTTTAAACTTAAACCACCATTGGCAAATCCATCATTTATTGATAGAAACATTAGGACAGTAATGGAGTGTGACTCACGATGAAATAAGATAGAAAGGTATGAATGGGTGGATGTAAAAAGACTCCTCTTCCCTCCCTGAACTTTTCCTGTGGCAAATCATGCACCATAGTCTCAGCCTTTTTAGATGATGTTTAAGATCACCCTTAAAGCACTGTCTCCACAGCGCCTGGAGACAGGCAGTTGGGTTGTGTATCTATAGCAGTGACCAGAGGAGAAATGACCACTGGGAGGAGTGCAGAGAGAAAAAATGCTATGGTGCATCTGCAGCAGCACAACTGGATGCCTTCATCTGCCCCAACTGCAACAAAGCATGGCTCTCCTGCATAGGTCTCTACAGCTACGGCAGGCGCTACAGCCATCTAACATACCGACCTTACCCACAAAGGCGCACTCCTCCATTGTCTCCTGAGACAGACAGATGCCAAAAAAGCTTGCAAACAGGTGTGGCAAATGTACATACATAAACAAACACAGAGCTTCCAACTTTCACTTCCAAAACAAATATATTCTCTATTTACTTAAGATAATCCTTGAGTCACTAATTTGAAACTCATCTGCCTCTGCTCTCTTACATTAAAAACATGAGACTGAATGAAGTAAGGGTGGCATGATACACCTTACCTTTCCACAAGCTCAAAGAGGCTCACGTCATCTTTTAAAAAGCAACGGGCTGCCTTTAAAAAATGACCAGAAACTTCAGATACTTCAAAATGTAGCTAGTAAAGTTCCGACTGGAGTTGGGTTTTGGAAGCATGCGAGTCCTCTTCTGTATTCACGCTACTGCCTATTCCCAGACTCAATTCAAAGTGTTGATTATCTCCTTAAAACCCCTAAATGGCTCCCAAGTCAATCAGCTATCCACTCTGGTTAGCTAGAGAGTCCCTTTTTCATATCCCACCATCACCTGAGCCTAATTTCTCTCTCCAGTTCTCCCCCATTAAAGGGGTAAGGGAAATTCTCAAAGGAGTGGGGGGAATACACCAAAATGTTTTGGGGAAAGGACCTAGCTTACCAGGTGTGCTGCATGTCAGTAATTCCAGAACTAACTGGGCCTTCCTGCTTGAGGGCAGGCCAGAATGATGATGGGGATGGTCTAATCCAGTGTTTCCCAACCTTGTGCCTCCAGCTGTTTTTGGACTACAACTCCCATCATCCCTCACTAGCAAGACCAGTGGTCAGGGATGATGGGAATTGTAGTCCAAAAACAGCTGGAGGCACAAGGTTGGGAAACACTGGTCTAATCGACATCTTGCTCAGCTCCATCAGGAATTGCAGCAGGATGGACAGGTCCCAGCACACCTTGTGTCTGCTTTAAAACGAACCTCATGTGACCAGGGCAAGTGTGAAACATTAGAAATAAAGGGGTGTGTGGATATTTTCCCAGGCTCCCCTCTGCTTTCACAGGCAGTTTCTATTCATCCCAAATTGCTGAGAAAAGCTGTGCTGAAAATATCAGCCCAGCTCAAGTTCAAAACCAGGTTTTCAAGACAACAAGTGTATTTGTGAGGCAACAAGTGTATTTGTGTGACAGAAGCTTAAAAACAAAAATAAACCCACTATGCATCCAAGTATAGTATTTACTTTACACATTGTGGATTTCCTACACTGAAATTTCATATATATATGTTACCATGTTTCACAAGTGTATGTATGTGTAGTGCATTCAGTGTACTATTACATACACTGGAAAATCATGATTATTTGTACTCAGGAGCTACTTATCCAAAAGGTGTGCAGCAGTCTTAGAAGAGGAAATTGCAAGCCCCCTTCACATGCTGTTCACATGAAGGGAGCTTCACCTGAATAAGGGTGAAGCAGGATCACATAGCTGGCTCTGGCTGCTATGGGCCTGTTGCTTCCCTGGTCCTAACATCCGCTTGTTAGACATTGACATCTGCTGGGGGCACACTACAAGAGCAAACTTCTTTCCACATAGGCTGGAATCCTGGTATCAGAGGGCTCCAGCTCACACAGAGGTCTATGCAGCACTCAGGTTTCCCTACACAGCCACCAGTGCTTAATGTGTGGACCTCAGGAGAGAGAAGCTGTGTGATGATGTCTGGGGCAGGGCTAGAGATATGCCCCACTTCCCCTTAGAGAAGGGGGCTACAGTGGAACACAGATTGGCTAGCATCTTGAGGGGTGTTTGTACTAATATAGCAAGCAAGCGTATGAGTGTAATGGCATGCAAGCAAAACAAGCTCATTACACTGTGAACAATGTGCAAGATGTCTACAGTTATAAAAGGCTCATATAAAAAAAAACACTTGGAGAACCTGTCAGCGCTGATTTTTACAGGAGAAACCGGAACATAATGTTTATCACTAATAAAGGAAGAAAGGGAAAGCGAGTAATAAAAAGAACGAGGCCTTCTGTGCGGATAAACCACCAGACTCATGCAGAGTCCACTACCAATTTCAAATGAGCTGAGTTAGAGTCTCCGCAGCCTAATCATTAACCTGCCATGCCTAAGCAAACCTTGACGCAGGACAAAAGCTTGTGCTGCTCCTTTTAAAACAAAAAACAACCTTTATTTATTTTTTCAAAACAAACAAACAATTGACCTCCGCACTCTCAGTAGCTGCCTGTTTTTAAAGTCCTAATACGGGTGGAGCAAGGGCACTCAAAGTAGCTTGCCCACCTCCACTAAATGGAGAATAGCAGATTAGGCAACAACTGCTGTGCAGCAATTTCACAGTTGATGCCCAGCAAATAATCCTCAGTCAAATGAGGAATTATTCGCAGGGCACAACCTGAAAACGCTCCACAGGGGCAGCGTTTATGCAGTCCATTGCTACACAGTAGTGAGGGTTACAAGGAAACACTGCCTGCAATAAAGCCAGATGTCAGTTAATATTTCTAAAGCAAAGCCATATTATTATTATTATTATTATTATTATTATTATTATTATTATTATTACTATTATTAGCAGATACTTGACTTGTTCAATGGATCAGGTACTGTTAGTAATTTCGTTTGTGTAACTCTCATTCAGGGCTTGGTTTATGGAGAAACAAGTGAGGTGTAAATTTTCAATTTGCTACCAAAATCTAGTGGACCAAGGACACCAAGGGAGGAAATGGTGCCTCCAAAATGATGATGCATGGATGGTGGATAGGTAACATTACCAATATGTACCACACACACTTAATAATAATAATAATAATAATTTATTATTTGTACCCCGCCTATCTGGCTGGGTCTCCCCAGCCACTCTGGGCGGCTTCCAGCAAACATTAAAATACATTAACACATCACAGATAAAAAACTTCCCTGAACAGGGCTGCCTTCAGGTGATTTCTAAATGTCGTGTAGTTGTTGATCCCTTTAACCTCTGATGGGAGGGCATTCCACAGGGCGGGTGCCACTACTGAGAAGGCCCTCTGCCTGGTTCCCTGTAGCTTTGCTTCTCGCAGTGAGGGAACCGCCAGAAGGCCCTCGGCACTGGATCTCAGTGTCCGGGCTGAACGGTGGGGGTGGAGACGCTCCTTCAGGTATACAGGACCGAGGCCGTTTAGGGCTTTAAAGGTCAGCACCAACACTTTGAATTGTGCTCGGAAACGTACTGGGAGCCAATGTAGATCTCTCAGGACCGGTGTTATGTGGTCCCGGCGGCCACTCCCAGTCACCAGTCTGCCGCATTCTGGATTAATTGCAGTTTCCGGGTCACCTTCAAAGGTAGCCCCACGTAGAGCGCATTGCAGTAGTCCAAGCGGGAGATGACTAGAGCATGCACCACTTCACAGATGTGGTCCTGCTATCATACGTCTTGCTGTGACAGAACTGTCAGAATAGGGTAGGGTTATGACAAAGGAGTACTGCTATCCTAGCCATTTAGATTTGCCAGCTGAAGGGAGCTAGGAAGGAACAGAGGTGCCTCTCCACTAATGGAGAAGAGCCTTGTGGGCATAACTAATAGAATCAGGGGGGGGGGGGTGTTTAAAAAACGAAATCTGTGTGGCAAAAAATAGGAAAGTTTGTACCCCCTACACATCTCCTGTCCCTAACCAACATGAGTCAGAGGAACCTGGGAGTTGTGGTAGATCTGCCACTTTGAGTGTGTGCACACACCATGCTCCACATAGGATTGCACTCTTTGTTGAGGTCAATGGGACACGTTTGTCATGGCTTAAGCCTCATTGATTTCAGTGGGCATAAGTTCAACTAACTTATTCTGGATACAGCCCATTGTTCTATTTTCTCAATAAATTAGTTGTGCCTACCACATTACCCATTTCTTTCCTCATGTCAGATAAATCTATAATGGAAATCTTGACATTAATAGCACTTTATACTGCTCCGTCCCTCAGCTTCTTGCTAGTTTCAAAATGTAAAATAAAATTAAGTTTTTTGGGGGATTCATTTTTAAAGACAATTTTTCATCTCAAAAAGCGAAGACGGCATAAGACTGTGCTTTCAAATTCATAACAGTTAAAAGCCTCCTCTGCTCTCTATCCCTCCTGTCTCCAAACTAAATATATAAAGAGAGATTTTAGGAAAATTAATTGCAATAGTCTGCCTTTATGAATTTCAATGCATGTGCAATTCATTTTCCCACAGACAGCAAAGCAAGAAGGAGATCTTTTGCTGCCAAGGTGACAGGATTCATGAGCAGACCTGCTCAGGACTAATGAGGAATAAGTAGAGAATCCTCATTGGGGCTCTCCCAGGGGAGCTCTGCTTTCAATCACATACCATCATTTCTGCTTGTCAGCCCATGCCGCTATTGGTGTGTAGAGGATATTAATGAAGCAAATGAGTATTGTGGTTTGAAAACAGACAATTCTTGCTGCTCCTTCAGAATGATACAAAGAACCCAACCTGGTTGTTTCTGAAAAGGTCTAGCAAGGTACTCTGCAGCTCTCATAACTGCCTCAAAGGGTTATGTGTCAAGGTCCCAGCTGACCTTGAGGGTCTTCATCAGAGGAAGAGGCTGGAGATCCCACTCAGGGCCCTGCTCTCACGGAAGACATGGAGAAACTTGCACCAGTCCAAAGGCATCCTCAAGAGCCCCAATGCAAAGATGCCTTTCCTGCTCTTCCATGACCTCATGGCCTGCCTTCAACCCTGATTCCCATCCAATGCATACACCTCGGGCCTGAGGAGCAAAGGTGGCAGTATACCAGACAGGAAGCACTAAGTTGCAGCCTTTTGGGCTGTCAGAAAGGAAGAGGAGATCTAGCTGCGAGCCACCACCCTGCTACATGCATAGGACCAGTTACTGGCAAGTGACTCAATACGTCACTGAGTTAACATCAGACCTCATGAATGCTTTAGCTCTAGCTACACTGTTGACCCTGACTCCAGTCACCACAACTGGGGTTGGTCATAGATACGCACACTGTGAGGTCCAACCATCCACACCCCATCCCAATATTACTCAGCCTTTGAGTGTTATGTAAGTGAAATTCATACCCTCATCTCCAGTTTATCTTCAATAGGCAAATACTAATCCCTCTGGTTCTACCACATCATTATTTGCCTGGAAGGGCTGTGAAACTTGAAATCACAAGTACCCCCTATAGCGGGGGGGGGGGGGGGGCTACAGACAGCTTATAAATCCCTTTAATAAAAAAATTTAGAGTTATTTTCCCTAAAGAAATGCAGTGGGAAATAATAAGGATTTTTCTTTATCATTTTCAATTTTGTTTCCTATATTGCTTTAACAGATGAATTCCATGTCCAATGGCACCTCAAACATTAAGAAATTTCCAGATATTAGTCTATATCATGAGGCATATTTGTTAGCACATACAAATGATTGGTGAATTTCTGCTTCCAGAGGAGATGGTTTATTTAACACCTCACTTTGGATGGTTAGCGTTGGGGTCTACATATGATTTTTTAAAATGACCTATACCACCTTCAGTTTTAGCAGCTAGAGAGACATGGTACAGTATATATTGGCTTGTCAGCTATAATTTGATCCTTGTAAGTTTTTATTGTGAAAGAAATGGGTAGAATGTGTGATATATATATTAGACCAGCTCAGGTGGAGATTTTTAAAAATCATTACCTACTTTATGCAGTTTAGGTATTAATTACCAATGAGTACAGAATGGCAATATTTTCAATTACAACATCAGTTGGTGTCTATCTATGTCCCATCAGCTTTGAGTGCTTTGGCATCTTCTAAACTGTAGGAGGCAATTACTGGATCCGTACAGAAAACTAAACTCAAAACCGCTGCTTATAAATGCTTAATTAATTTTGGTAAGGTAGATGTTCAGGAACTTAGAGTAAGGTTACCAGACGTCCCCGTTTCCCGGGGACAGTCCCCAGATTTACAAATCAGTCCCCTGACAAAATCCATCTATTTAGTAGGAAGTTGAAAAGTGTCCCCGGATTCATTGAAAAAAATCTGGTAACCTTAACTTAGTGAAGTGTGGAACAGGGAATTATAATTAGTATTGTGGTAGCACATTTCATAAATTAGCTATGCTTCTAAGTAGGTGTTTCTAAAGGCACAAGCCTCAATTCTGCAAAAGTTAAGAGGGCGGAATCAAAACTTGAAGTGACCTGCTTTACAGTGATAGGCACAGGTTCTTTCCGTAAATCTTATCTGCCACGGCCCCATACTCTAAGAACATAAGAAGACCAAAGGCCCATTTAGTCTAGCATCCTATTCTCAAGGGTAAACAAACCTCTGTTTTTAAAAACCACACGTCTACGAAGGCTGATTTCAAAGAAACTGCTGCTGCATCCCAACTTTCATTGTTGGGTCTCCTCTTCTCATCAGCTGAATGACTAATTTCTGAAAGGCAACTTTGTGAGGAGTATATAATAGCATAAGCTAAATAAATGACATATGGAATAAATTAACAAGGCAGCTATCAGAACTGCTGGCGTGGAGGAAGATCATGCAAAAGTCAAACAAGTGGCAAAGCAACTTTCGCCAGGCCTGATATATCCTCCAAATGTTTTAGGCTAGAACTCCTATCAGCCCTAGTCAGCGCTGCCATGCACACATCTGGACAGCATCAAGTAGGGGAAGGCTTCTGCAAAGTCTCACCGATGATGACGCATAGTAGGGAGCAATGACTCAGTACCCAAAAAGCATTCTAAAATGGATGCCATACAGATGTTGTTTACTAGATCTGAGGAGCATGGTTTCAGCTACATCATTATCTTATATGTGCAAAACTGACATTTTCCAGAGCAGGAAAGAAGGGAGCCTCATTTTTTATTTTATTTTTAAATACATCTTCTGTCACCTCTTTGTGCTCATCTGTGGTAACAGAAGTCATTATGAAAAGGTTGCCTCTGCTACTTGTACATAAATCAGCATCCAACAAGACTGTAAACTCCACAGTCAGTGAGGCCACATTCCACTGAGCACAGCCTCCGACGTGTATTGACACCTGATAGCTGAATGGCTTGTACTGTTGGTAGTAGGAGAACTTTAGCTGACTATTACTTAAATATTAAACGATCTTTTCAATACATTTGTTGGCTCTTGGCAGCTATTTTCCTTCTGCTTTCTTCTCTCATCACCCCCACCCCCCGGGAAAATCAATTTATTTCTCTCCCTCACTCCCCATTTCAGTGCTCTGCCCTTGGAAAGTCTTACATTGCTTTGTTAAAACATATCAGATTCTCCTTCTCTGCTGACTGCAATATTCATCAAGGCGACAGTCCTGGAAGGAAATTGCAGCATGTTCTATCCTTTGCGGCTGTCAAATAACAGCATTACTTTTGTTGTATCTCCCACTGAAAAGGTTGCAGTTAAATATCGCTTTAGTAATTTGGCCTAATTCTGGTTTTACTACAGCATTTCTTCAAATGCCTATGAAGGAAACTAATGTGTCAAGCAGAGGATCGAACTAACATCTCTTTCCCTGCCATAAGGTTTTTTCTCTGACATGTTTCATTACTCCCTCTTTCATTAATCTCTGGGTGGGTAGGAATCAATAATCTCTTTCCCCCAAAGTACTCCAGTGCTTTAATGCCCACCCCCATTTCTTATGATTTAAATAATTTCCCAGCTTATACTACTAAATATTCCAATTTGCACTGCTATAGGATCTGAAAATGATTTACATGCCTAGAAAAAAGAATTATTAATACATGCCCTTTAGTGGCCTGGAGACACTGCTTGGGAAGGACATGGAAGACGAAGTGTGGCAATGACCTTTCCAATCAAGGTTGGCAGCCATGGTGGTGAAGCCACGTGTTTCCCCCTTACCTAGGGTTGCTTTTTAAAGGAAAACCCTAAAGTTTGTTGAGCTTTTTAAATACAACCTCGATTGACTTGCCTAAGATCCAGGACCAAGCGCCACCTTTCTGAAATTCCCCCCAGATGTCAATTCCGCCTTTGAAACCCCAGTAATGTATGGAAAATTCCAGACATATGGCAGCCCTACCCTTGCCACTAGATTACACAAACATCAGTGCCAAGTGTCTTTATCTCATTTTAACATAATCTGCAATCATAGAATTCTAGAGTTAGAAGGGATCCCGAGGGTCATCGGATCCAACCCTCTGCAATGCAGGAATCTCAGTTAGTGCATCTCTGACAGATGGCCAACCAACCTCTGCTTACAAACCTCCAATAAAGAGTTCACCACCTTAAGAAGAAAAACTTAATGCAGCTTAAGAATTGAAAAGAAGGAGTAGTAGTACAACCATGAGGTGTGTATGCTTCTATGGTGGAGACGGGAACACACAAGCCAGCCATTCAGTCATTCTCATTTCCCCCATGCAATCACCGTTGTGTGAGAACAGCAGGCCATGGCCCTGTAGCAAAAAGGAAACCCATGTTGGGGCTGAACTTCTAAAGTGGGGAGTCTTCTCTGCTCAAGTAGACCCCCGTGTGATTTAGAACCCTGGAAGATCAGGATCCTAAACAGTGTGGACAGCCTACTCAAGTCCAGCTGGCTCCCTGCTGCAGAAGCTCAGCCCCCAACATATGGGGACTGCCCAACGGCTTTTCCCTGCTTAGGAAGCTACCATATACAGAGTCAGACCAATGGTCCATCTAGGTCAGTATTGTTTACAGTGACTCTCCAGAAAACAGGAGTCTCTCCCAGTCCTATTTGGAGATGTCAGGGATTGAACCTGGGACGTTCTACATGTAAATCAGACAAGCTACCACTGAGCTACAGCCTTTTCCTTTCCCCAGCTTCTCCTTAACAAGATGGTGCTTACGTTAGAATGATTGGACAGAGATGCAGTGTTCAAAAGATTGGGAGAGGGGTGTTGAGTAACTGCTCTAACAGACAGCTGTCACAACCCAGTTTTCCAACTCTCCATCCTCAGAAGAGGACCATGAAGAGGATTTGTCCTCTTGTCCTCAGAAACAGCCTTTGATGTCCCTAATCAGAGGTCGGAAGCTTCTACAAAGTCCTGTTTAAGGCTCAGTATGATAGTTCTTAGAACAATATTCAAGCCTGCCTTACCTAGAGTCTGCTTGAAACTATCCAAAGTGCTCCCTGTTTTGGTACTTTGCCTTCTTAGACCGTGGTCTCTGCTTTGGATTACTTGGCTCAGCAGGAGCTACCCTCTGCTTTGTTTGGCATACCTCACTGGAATCTGGCCTCTACCTGACCCTGCTCATCAGAATTTGACCTCAACATGTCTGGCCTGCTAGAACCTAGCCTTTGCTGGACCTGACTTTCCTGAACTAGCAGTACGTGCCCCCTGCATCCCAGGAATATGTGACTAGTACATGCCCTCACTTGGGCTAGAAACCCAGTCTTCTACCTGTGACCACTGCCTAGAACAGAATAATCACAAAGACTTAATGATAGGGGAGAGAAGATGTGCTGGTGTTCCCCACTTTTAATTTCTTTAAAGAACAAGATGAGCATTCATACAAGTCGCTGCTCAATGGGGAGGACTCTAGCTTAAAAACATTTATTTTAAGGATGCATGGAATAGTCTCACACACATATAAAGAAGAAATAAGCAATTATAAATACAGAGGGGAGAGGAAGTGTTTTGTTTGCCACTAGTGATAGCAAAAATGGTAGCCAGACTGAGTTCATGATGGTCATACAACTATGTTCAACAGAGCAATACCTATGATTTTACCATAAACTGAAAAATTACATTTGTACTAAAATGAATTCTTGTTGCAGTCTATTAGAAAGTGATACAATGAATTTTCTATAGTTGATCTGACTTATTCAGACATGCAATAGAAAATTAAACAGAAAATCTTGGAAACTGATGACCAAGATATAGTAAACAACTTAAAATCTGCTCTGTGGTCGGCAAATCTCAGTGAGTGGGGCCATAGGACTGATGAGTCTCTCTCTGATTATAGGCTGAGATATGCTTTTACATCTTTGCGGTTGCACTCCATGCCTAGTATAGTGTTCCATGAGAGAGTGAATAATATTACCTATGAAAATCAACAATGCATTTATAATTCAGGGGAAGTGGCAGACTTTGTACATTATTTACTGTTTTGTAGTCAAGTTTAGAGGGAAGCTTTCCACAAGAAGTTTCATCTGACTATGGACAATCCTATTGGCATGCCAATTAGATTTTACTAAAAAGAAAAAAGAAAAAAAATATGTATTATAGGGGCTATTACTAAATTTGCCCTTCCAGCAAATTGCTAATTGAATTTTTGTTGATTGTGCATATGTCCATCTTCTATTTTTTTCATTTTATTTTGTTTTTTAATTAATCAAACTATATTATGTAAGTGGTATGTATGCATAATTTTTCATTCCCCCTGGATGTTATGCTAACATTGAAGTGGCTGTGGAGGTTAGTCTATAAACGTTTTTGCTAGTTGAAAGAGGTTTCTTTTTTCCCTCCTTCTGGTGACCAATACTGCCATCTGAGTGCTGGGAAATATATTCTTCCTGCCATGCTAACAGAAGTGGGGTGCGGTGGGATGAATCCTTGCAATGCATGAATAAATACTGGGGAATTATTACTCCTAAAAACACTGGGTTGATATCCAACTAAATCATACTCAGAGTAGATCTATTAAAATAAAAAAGACTTCTCAACTGATTTCAATAGGTCTGCTTTGAGTATGACTAACATTGGGTATCACCCATTATCCCTAAATCAGAAACAGATTGTCACAATAATGTCTCACTGAATCCAATGGGACAAGTTAGTTGTAACTAATGGGATGCAAGAGGGTGACTAACTTTTCTTGGAATGCAGCCACTGCTTAGAAATGCTTCCTGGTCTGGGAACAGAGGGAGCTGCCTCTAGCTCTATCTAGCTCACTTTTGTCTTAACTGGCAGTGGTTCTCAATGGTTTCAGAGAAGGATCTCTCCCAGCCCTACCTAGAGATGCTGGCGATTGAATCTGGGACCTTCTGTTCTATGACTGAACTATGGCGATTCTGTCTCTTGTCTTCCTCTTTAGGGTTTCTGCTGTTTTACCTATGTCAATATTCCCCCACTAACTTTATTTCAATTGAATTGTTCACCTGTTCTCAAACCCATTCTTTTACTATATTGATGTGTAACTTCCCTCTCCTCTCCATGTTATGTTCAACAAACACTACTCATCTTTCTATTACTACATTTTAGCCATCTGGTAAAATCTGTCTGACATTTTACTTTCTTGTGTACTATATGGGATGTACCATGACGTGATGCCACATATTACCTATACAATCTGTGAATACAGCAAGCCCGCAATTTATGCACATTTAACTTGTGTGCATTCAGCTTTATGCGTGTGGTTTTTTTTTTCTTTTAAGGAGCAGAAAGGAGGCAGGGTTCCACGGAAAATGACTTTGGCAATCCCACCCACCATTGAAACCAATGGGTTGATGATACAAGATTTTGGCTTCAGGAGAGATCCCCAGAATGTAACCCCCATGTAAGCTGCTGGCATATTGTATTCCAAGCGTCTAATGTTCACAATGCAGACAGATTTATTTATTGTTAAAATTCATCTAGCATTCAGATTTTCAATTTTTTATCGGTTGGATGTTTTTGATCAGTCAATCAAGCTGACAAGTTGGGGGCATATAATATGACCACAAAGGCTTTTACTGCAACAGGAATTCTTCCACACATTTAAATGTTGAGAATAACAGTGGATTCAGGCTATATTTAATTAAGTGCTATTTTTAGAACATGTTATTTATTTATTATTTCTGGTAACTTTGAAATATTTATTTTCATTGGCAACTGCAACATATGCGATGAGGGCTGTTATCTACTGGCCCATGTAGAGTCACAGCACATGAACATTCATTTTATACTCTGTTTAACAGTTTTATGTATACAGAACAGCTTACTGTCAACACATTATGTTGGCTTAAATATATAGTGACACTTCAAAATGCTCTTGGAATGAATAAAAAATGTCCTGTCTGTTTCAATACACAATACTAATCATTTATTTTCATTTGATGCATCTCCCCCCCCCAAAAAAAACCCATGGTTGGTTCTGCCTCAGTTATTAATTTATTGCACTAGGTTGTGAAAAATTGCTTTCATGTTAGCTGTTTTACTCTTCTGGGCTTGACTACCTAATTTCAAAGGTGTAGGCAAGAGCATGTATCAGGAAGATGCAAAAGAAATGACACAAATAAAATGCACAATTGTGTAAAACAACTATGAGAATCCAAACAATGAGGTTAAAAATGGAGGCAGGAATTTTGACTAGGGCAGCAATAGAAACTCTGAAAGCAAACCACAGAGGTTTGCAGCTTCCACAGCAGACTCTCCAAGTGTTCCTATTTTCCATGGATAGTCCCAGATTGATAGAAGCTGTCCCGGTTTCTGATTTGATCCCAGAATGTCCTGCTTTTCCTTAGGGCATCCCTATTTTCATCAGAGAAATGTCAGAGGGTATGCAGTTATGTAACCCCAAGCCAAGGTGATAGGTACATAGACAACCTTTGGAAGACATCTGAAGGCAGCCCTGTATAGGGAAGTTTTTAAAATGTCTAATGCTCTATTATGTTTTTATATATATTGGAAGCCAACCAGAGTGGCTGGGGCAACCCAGTCAGATGGACAGGGTATTATTATTATTATTATTATTATTATTATTATTATTATTAAACAGGTTGTCTCTATTCTCATTGGAGAAATGTTGGAGGGTATGCCACAGGAGAGACAACTAAGGATATTATCCCTTTGGGCTCTCCCCTGGAGGAGTGTGGGGCAGGGAGCACTCTTGTATTCATTATAGATTCCCATCTCTGGGTAAGAGCCAGGGAAGGGTGGTGGTGGTTGGGGCCTCCCTACATGAGAGGCAGGTTGGTTTCATATACACATTCTTAAGTTGCTGTGGTTATCTGATGGCTTTAATGGGAGTCTATGGTGAGAAGCAAGGCTGAAGCTGCCTGTTGTCAATATAGGAGTGGCTCCCTGCTAGAATTAATGAGATGTGCACTTCATAGTATATGATCAAGCTGTTAGGATCTGCATGCACTTTTAATTTTTGCTCTCCATGAAATGCCATGTGGGTCATATCACTGCTAATATTTGATTACATCTGATTCTGGTTTATGTATTTTAACTAACTGGGGGTTGGACCAAATGATCCTTGTGTTCCCTTCTAACTCTACAATTCTATGATTCTGTGATATTTTAGTGCACTTGAACAACGAATTCAGGGAAGGTAGTTTTTGCTATATAAAATGTGTACTGAAACAAAATTAAATTAAAAAATAAATAAAACAGTTGATATACAGCTAAGGGGCAACTGAAGGTTTCAATGAGGTCAAAAAGTTGAGATTGTATTACACGAATCGAGGGATTTCCTACCTGTAACAAGCAGGTGCATTGATTCCAAGACTTGAAACTGTAACTTTTGGTATGGAACTGAACTTTTGTTTATGAGAGCCTTTTTAATGCATTAGTGCTTTATTCCGAAACTCCATTAAGCCATGAGCACCAAAGGTCAGGGATTCCCAGAAGGGAGTACTAATGCTTTTTATATGTCTAGTTGTATTTAAATAATACCTGTGTCTGCATGTGCCCATCATTCTTTTTGTTGACACTGCCACACCATTCTGCATCCTCGCATCTAATAGCATGGGCATTCACAGGGGTGGGGAATTAAATCTAGCACTGGACTCTTCCCTCCTGTGGTTTCCAGCAGTAGGTATTCAGAATATGGAATAATGTGGAGGAGAAACATAGCTATCATGGCTAATAGCCACAATTGTTACAATGGTACGAACAGTTTGAATTATTCACCTTACGCAGCACTTGATTAATAACTCAATTCATTCCTTAATTTTGCTATGGGTGCCTTAATTCTCAATAGCCTATCTGAAACATTGCACTAATCTCAAGAGAATGAAACCATGTGTCTTTCAATGTGTCCTTCATTTATGTAGGCCACTTGGCCCAATGGTACAGGTTCATATTTGCCTTGGCATCAGTCCTGAAATTAAGGTTGGAGTGGCTGTCCATTACTAGCATACTCCACACCACAACAGATGTCTTTGGAGTTGCAGAACTTTCCAGGTGAATATGTATGGCCTCAGGGGTGCATACTGCAAACAAGGGTGCTGCAATCAGTTCTGCTCCTCCCATTGGGTTCCCAATGCAGTACAAGGCAGCTGCCACTCTCAAAGCGCAGTACTGTATCTGGAGAGAGTGCCCAGATGAAGAAACAACAGATGGTGACCATTTCGTGTGAGGGTTCTGTTACCAGCCCCCATGTGTGTCAGCAAAGCATGCATAAGCACACCCGGCCCCCTGTTCCACCCCCATTCTTCCCCCTTCTGGGTTCAGAAGGACCTGTACATCACTGCATGTACATCTACCGGTAATGTGGTAGAGCTTTCAGGGACGAGAATTTACTCCATTCCAGTCATGGTCTTAGATTTCAATGGGCCTGTAAAACCAGAACAAAATATAACACTCAGTTCTTTGTGGCCTAGTAAGTGATAATTTAGGCCTGTCCACTTCCTTGTAGGCCAAGTTCCTCCTGCCTCACATACCCTATCTAACCTGTGGCCTGGTTCTCAAAGGGATCCTGCTCACCCTGGAGTTTGACATCCAGCACTGACAGCCACTTTTACTTTGCCTCCTTCAACCCAGCTCAGACCCAGCTTAAACAAAATGGTAACACACATTCAAAATCTGACAAATGTTTGAAATTTTTCAGCTTTTGCCATTTTAAAACCTTGCAAATTTTCTTTCTGAAACTCTATTTTGTAAGATACTTGTACAAAATCTAACTCCAAACTCACCAAGGTATTATTATATTAATGCAGCAATACTGAGTATCAATTTGCTGAACTGAGTATTTATACTCTGCCCCTAAAATCCCTAAATCTAACAATATTTATAATTGGAAATAGGGAAGAATTTTTTGAGAGAATTCTGCCCCCCCCATGTACTTTTGCGCCTAAAGGTGAAACCAGACATTATGAGGAAAACATGGAAGACCTAAGCTCATGTTTCTTTAGTAAATCTAATGTGTGAGGGGAGCATCACTTACAAGAAGGAATGACTTTTCTCTGTAAACGCCCCTTGACAGTTTTAAACGGATGCTTTCCCCAGTAGGGATATGAAACTGTGGGGAAGCCAAACTGAAGGTAAAGAAGCTGAGGGGGGGAATCTGTATGGGATAACTGGTGAGCACAGGAAGGGTGAAGCAGCTCACCTTTTCTGCTGATCTCCCCTGTTAGGTGTCCTGCCTGTGTTTTCTCTTATTATCTTGTGGAAATATACATTTTCCAAAATAGCATCAAGATCTGTCCTAAGCAACCTTTAATTGGATGTTCAACTTCATCTTTGCAAATCTGAGTTTTCAAATACCACAAGCTAGGCCAAATAACACGAATCTCCATAATAAAACTACAATCTGATTCTCACTTTTTGTATTTGTAAAGGAGAATTATTTTGACCTTTTCCTTTACTGAGTAAAAAAAAAGAACCCTGGGTTTATAATTCTCATTTTGGAAGTGTTAAATAGCGATGCTAAAGTTCTATGCATAAATCAGAAGAATGGGGGACAACTGATTAAATAAGCCAAATAGGGAATGATATATAACACTGAAAAAGCAAGTAAATCTAGCCTTTATTTTTGCCTTTGGTAGAACATCCATAATAGAAATATAAATACAGCTGTTGAATGTAGAAGGGCAGAATAAGTTATCACTGACCCATTATTTACAGAGTCAACACTCTGAAAACAATGTGCCTGTAATAAGCCCTGTGACTCTGAAAATGTTACACTCACATTTGCCCTTCAGATGGGTAGAATGAGGCTGATGGAAAGGTGATATGATGGGAAGCTTGTGATAATTCTATGGCAGGGACAGTGAGATGGGTCTTCTCGAAATTGCATGTATTTTCCTCTGGGGGGAAATAGGTTTAACTCTTGGTGGAATTAACTCAGGCCCTCTTTGCATATGTGTTAAACCTCACAACTCAAAATGTAAGGAGCCAATGCAACAAAATGTGGCCAGCGTGGGAAGTAGGGGGTAGATTATTTTCACTATAATTTCTATGCCAGCTGTTTTGGGTTCTTTTTAATGGTATGTCAGGGAAATGAGGCAAGGTGGTAGTAGTAGTATAGTCAAGAACAGAAGTGAAGAGGTTTAAAAGAGAGCTAAAACACGAACTGTGGCAGGCAGCTGGCATAAGGTCTTGAAGAGAGGGATCATGGCTGTGCTATTTATCTATCATCCCTAAGGCATTTTCTTCTATTTAGAAACCTGTAAGTCAAGAAGATTTGAAGGAGACGATGTAGCCAAAAAGAAATATTTGTTTTGCCCAGCTTGTGACATATGCATAGTCACATAATAAAGTTGTGGAGAAATCGAACTGAGTTAGAGAAACCATTAGCTCAGGAACAGCGGAAAGGCTTTGCATGAACAACGCCCCAGACTTGATCCCTACAATTTCCAGTTAATGAACTTTAGGTAAAAGAGACCTCTCTGTGACCCAGAAGCGTTGACTGACGTAACTGCCAGTACTGTGAACAATCCAACATTGATCTGATTCAGTATAAATGGCACCTCCTACCTTTAGGAAACATTAAAGTAACTCTGAAAAAATTCCCTAATGAGAAAAGAAAAGGAACTGATGCAAGCTAAACAATCTTCTAGGACTCACTGAGAGTTTTTCATAATACTCAGTACTGCATGTCTCTCTTGTAAAGCAAATAAATAAATAAATAAATTAGCTCTCAACATACCGTGAGTATGTTTTGTCCCTACATAATAACAATCTGAATGCTGAATCATGTTTCATAACAAGTTACATAGATAGGGTCTGTTTTGTAACAGATGACTTGCATATTAATATAAAGATATGTTTTAAGGCATGTTCCCTTCAAACTTCATAATCTGCTGATCCAATTTTAACACAGTTTCTGCCTAGGCTGCAATAGAAGGGTTAAAGAGGAGATCCCCATGAAAAGGTGAAGTAGCAAAATCTATCACAAATTGATTTGCATTAGTGCAAATCAGCAGACCTCAGTTTCTTACTTGTAGAGTAGTTTTCTTTTGGGAACACATGTAATTAAAGTGCAAGTCTCAGGTGCATTAAACTGGGCTCAAAGACCAACTCTGTCCACGTAACCCTTCCTTTTAAAAGTCAGAAATGATCAGTGTCTGAAGGGAGATAATCCTTTAAAAACAGAAATGCCAGCTGGAAATAATGTCATTTATGATTTGAGTTGTGAGATCAAGTTATCAGATTAATGTTACGTGAGCTAGGGGAGGACGGGAAGCTTTCTGATTTTTCTGCTTATCTTTCCCAAATGCCAAAAAGTGGCCATCTTTATTTTTCTATTTTGTATCAAGGAAGAACTGTGCATAACAACACTGATCAAGAGAACTCTCTGTGCTGCAGATACCATCTTGATTGCTAGATACATGCAGTACACAAGACACCAACTGAGCCTGATTTATTCACGATATAAACCCAATTCTCCTTGCTTTGGATGTGAGTGGTAATATTCCAGGCCTTTGAAGCTATTTCGCTGAGTTCCATTAATGAGAGAAACTTGGTGAGCCAAATCAAAGTTGTCCTCATTTGGTAGTATTCATCACAAAATATTGAAGAAATAATATTTTCCCCTTCTTGTCAGCAGAAGGTTGGGCACACAAATCTAAAGATGGTATGGAGGGTCCTACCTGACAGAGGACACTTCTCTTTGGAAGTGCTATCAGAAGGCAGCTCTCTATTTAAAGGGCTGTTCTGTACAAGTCTGATTTACAAAAACAAGAACCATAAAAAGGGTGGAGAGCACAGTGCCCTATCAATTGGGTGTATGGGATTTTAGGAGACGGGTAGTATTTCTGGTGGAGGACACGTCATGTTCCTTCTGGGGTATTTTGTCCACTTCTGGTTTCCACCCTGTACTCAGATCTCACCTGTGGCTCCTAGTAGCTGTCAGGATGAGAGAGCAGCCACAACCTGGGAAACAGCTTCAACTGGCCGGCTAAACCAGGTGAAGGCAGCTGATGGGTCTCAAACCCACTGTGAGGTAGGGACTCTGCATACGAAAACAGTTCAGATTGAGTGGACAAGACCAATAGTGGGTCCAATGGCCAAGAAGGCAGTTTCTGCACGTGCTGTAAAGGGAAATGAGGGGCAGATGGGGCATGTCAACCTGGGAAGGTAGCCCATCTAGGAGAAGGAAAAGTCTGATCCTAAACTTCTGCTGCCTTGTGGCTATACTCATTTGTGAGAAAGGTTTTGGGAGAGAGATTGATACCAACAACATCCTGTGTGGTGTATTTCCTGCCCTTGTTGATGAAGCACAAATTGCTACCTCCTGGGACGAGGAAAAGCTGTTTAAATGATGCTGGATTCATTTTAAGGTAAATCCCAGAGATGCTATCAATTCCAGAAAGAACAGAAACCTTGCTAAGGGTTGGAACTGTAATGCCTGGTATGAATAGCTTCTGCATCTCTCAAGTCCTATAACTTCATTTACAGCACAATCCCTAACCACATCTACTCAGAAGCAAGTCCTACTGAATTCACTGGGGCTTACTCCCAGATAAATGGGGTTAGGATTGCATCCTCAATCAGTACATTCCGTAATACTTTAGAGTGACATTGAAGCCTAGGGCTCATGTGTTAAATCTACTTCTTGGAAGCATCATTTCAAACTGTCAGCAAGTGGACGTTCACACAACTAACAAAGCTACACACAAACACACACACTTCATAGAAAACTAGGTATCAGGATATAATGGACAGCTGGGTTTGGAAAGGTTAACCCTTCCTTCCTTCCTTCCTTCCTTCCTTCCTTCCTTCCTTCCTTCGGAACAACAGTACACATTGCCATTGAAGGTTGACTTTTCTTTCATTCCTCCCTGAAGCATGTCATAGAATCACAGGCAGAATACATACACCAAGTCCTTTGCTGAGTGTCTACAGAGTTAGCCACCTATGTTCTACCAGGAGGGCAGAGATAAGAGTCTCCCATGAAACCACTATTATTATGTGAAATTACAAATACATCTAAAAGAAATTGTCCTTAAACATAAATCATTCTATCTTTTGTCAAAATACAATAGTTATAAAGTATAAATGAAACTTACACCAATCCATATAGCCCAAACTTACATCAATGAGAATAATGCATATGACAGAATACTATCTTGATATTTCATTTCATGCTCCAGTGATTTATAAATGAATTCCACTTTTTAATAAACTTGTCTGGCAAATGTCCTTTCTTAAATCTCTTATAATATGTAAGCATCATCAAAAATGCTACTGTTCAAACTCACTCATACCAACTTGATATTGAAAGGGATTCTTGGTGATTTCCATAATGATGCTATAACTTGCTTTGTTATAGTCATTAAACTATTCACTAGTTCTAAATCCACTTGCAAGTTTTGAGCTTTCAAATATTCAAGAGTCACTGTTTTAGGATTTCAATAAATACAATACCTGGCCGTACCTTTTATGATCATTTTATTATTTCCATAAAGAAGATAGAACCAAAATATAGCTTAATATCCAGTAGCCCAATATCCTTATGCAATCTAAATAATCTAAATAATGCCTTTTGTTTTCTATTTTAGATACATTTTAAAATAACCTTTTGCCACAACTGTAAAGTGGCTAAGTCACATTTTTAATGGTGCATTCTGGAAAAGATACAATATTAATATTAAAGCCATAAATTATGCTACAATTGGACTGCATGCAACAGAGGAAGAAATCATCTTTCCTAGTTATAGTGAAAGCTACATAATCCATACAGATATGCATTCTCACCTCTTGCTTCACTACTGGAACCCTGGAGATATGTCCATCTGACCTCACTACTATAGTTAAGGGCTGTATAGCTAAGGAAAATAATATTTTAAGATTATCTGAAATTGTACCATTAGCTACCTGTATTAGGCAGGCAGGCTGGTCAGCCAATGATAACTAACTCTGTTGAGATGGGGCTACTAACGGGAGATCAGCAAGCAAAGAAGAAGAGGAGCAAATTCAAAGAAATGCTCCCCACCCCACTCGCTCAGCTAACCAGTTGGAAGAATATGGTGTGTGTGTGTGAGAGAGAAACAATAGAACCCCCTCCTTCATCCTTCCTTGATACATACTGTTTACAAAAGTTGGGTGCCTCCCCCCTCTCTCTACCAAGCAGTAGCAAGGTTCCAGAGGGTTCCAGGTGCTCACCCACCGTTTGCACTCCTTAGGAGAACTGAAGACGTGTCGGAGACTGTTGTAGCTTTAAGAAATATGATATATTCACATATTGACAGCTACAGTCTGCATGGAGGGAGTCAATATCTTACAGCTTCGGCTGTTCCCCATAGCAGTGCAGCACTGGAGTCAAAGACATCTCTCCCAGCCAGCCTTCAGCCAGCCTGCTCAAGATGGATCTCTGTCTTTCTTCTCTCATTCTTTCCAGGACTCTTTTCCTGTGACCTCTCTCTCACACACACACCATCACCTTGACAACCACTGTCTGCCCACACCCAAAATTCCTCTTAGATGGGCCATCAACACCTTTTGTCATGTTAACACCTTTGCTAGGCCAGGTTAGTTTGCATAACCCAGCTCAGAGATTCCTAGTGTGGCCTAGTTCTGCAGCATGTTTTTTTTCATTCATATCACAAATAATCAAAATACTACCATTTATTAATTTCTAGGGTTTAGGACCCCCCGCAAAAAAACCCCTCACAACAATACACTGTGTCTGGGCAAGACTTCAGTGTCATAAGCACAATGCAATATAAGATAACCATAAACCTCATAATGCAATGGCTGAACAGACTACCTACTTATACATAGCAATTTGCAACTATTTTCCTCTTTTAATTATGTTGCCTTTGTTATGAGTGGCCTATCACTGATGTAGTCTACATATATATTGCTCTGAACATTTTATTTCCCCAAACAATCTCACTGAAATACCATCTCACCCAGGTCCTTCTAATGGTTTTCATTGTCTTTTCAGAGATTAGGGCAGAGGGGTGTTTGTGAAGTGGGACAGCTCTATGCTTTATTCCCAGGAACCCCCCTCCAAACACACACAGGCTTTGAATCACATAATGACACTATAACTTTCTTCATTATTTCCCCCTTTTTAGCATACCAAGTGTGGTGTTAGCTCTTTCTTTCATTTTTTTTTTTTAATACTGCTGCACGCTGTAGAGATCCCTTCATTAATCTGTTTTCTATTATACACAAGCCTTCCTCTTAAGAGGCAACAGCTAATTCATGAGTTATTACAGCATGTGAGTAATTTAAAATTACCACTGACAATATAAATCATCTGGCATGGTAACTCTGAACGTGCATCTCTCTGGCAATTGGCTTCTTTTGGAACGCAAACACAATTCTGGGTCTTTCGGAGGAGTCTCTGTGGTACTGTGACTAACCTACTGGGCTTGGATGTTGAAAACCCGGGGTAAATCACTGCATTTCAGCCAAACATACCTCACAGGTTAGTTACAAAATTAGAATCAGAGGAGGGGGTCTGTTAGGCCGGGAAAACAGGGCACTGCCCCACCAACCTCAATCTCAATTCCTATCTGCCTTACTGTCAGCCCTACCTGACTGCTTCCTCTTCCTTAGTCTCAGTTTTGCCCATGTGGAACTCAGTAGGGAGGAGGGCATGGACAAAACTAGAGTTAGCTGGCTCTGCCTACCATTTGCTTTGCTGTTGGTCTCTCTGCCTTCTGCTCTACCAGGCCCAATGGGAACCGGCCAACACTGGTTAGAATGCCACAGTGAGTATTTTGAGAGAGAGAAAGAGAGTGCCAGGAAATTTAAGCATTTTAATCTCATAATTCACTACATGGGAGAAGCAAGGAGATTGGGGTGGGGGGACAGATTGTGTCTTTTTGTTGCACCATATTTTCACTCACACCAGGTTATTAGGGAGCAAGGAGGCAGAGTATTTGCTGAACCTCTACTCTTGGCAAGAGAAGCCAGCAACTGGGGGGGGGGGGGTGAGGTTATCTAGTTTCCATGGCTGGACAAGGAGGGGGAGGTGGCAAGGGAAGAAAGGGGGAGCTGATAATTTAACTTAAAACAAGAAGAAAAGATCAGGAAAAGCACTGGGATTAAGATTATGAGCACACAGCAGTTTAAAGTGGATTCGATGCACCCCATGTGTGCATATTTTTCGCATCATCTGCATGGTGTCAATCTCATCCTAGTGGCAGCCTGCAGCTTTCCCCCCCCCCAATTAATTTGGGTTTTCCCAATCCATGGATAATCCAATAAAATGGGGGCAGTGGAATCCAGCATAACATCTCTTGCTACCCACATATTGGCACACTGAAACACATTGTGTGGACTTTTTAAAAAATGTGCACGGTGACGTTTTGCTGGGTGCCATCTATCACCCCCCCCCCCATTTCTGTTTCCTCATTGCCTGAGCACAACCTAGCCATTTTGTTTTCATCAGCCCAAGAGAAAGCATGCAGCATGCCTATTTCCACAGGTTGTTGCTGAAGGCACATGTTTTATTTTTTTTTAGAAAAGCTGTTTTGCACAGAACTGCTCTTGCATCAACAAGAGGTGGGAAAGGAAAAGGGGAAATGAAAAAGAAGAACACTTACAGTATCTCAAAATCCCTCTTCTCCAAATCCCACTTCCCATCCCACCTTGGTTTTATGCAGCTTTCTGTGTGGTATTCATAGTGTGTCTGTGGATGGGAGGTGCCCATGCATCTGCCTACCCAAATTTTGTTTGCTCTGGCGAGGAGCTCATTGATGGGTTGCTGCCTCTCTACCTGGTGGGGTGGGCAGGCACAACCCACAGATATGTATTTCTTTTTGAAACTGCTGCTTTGTGCAAAACCCATAAATTGAAAAATATGTATTTGAAAAAAGATAAAAATACAAAATTGCCTGCTTTGCTGGAAACATTTGGTGAAAGGTCATTGCTGTGGCATTCCATGAACAAAACATCTTTCTTTCTTTCTTTTAAAGGTGTATGCATACTGCGTGTAGATCTACAAAGGGCCTCAGGCTTTGAGAACTTTCAGTGGGCAAAGGGCAGTAATTGAGGGGAAAGAGTAACAACACAGAATACATCCTACCAAGCACCACCTACTAGTGTGTACGAGAAGCACTGAGAAAGATTTAAACTGAAAGCACTAATGTGCAGATGAAATGTCACAAAGAGGCACATGGAAAAATCAGATTTGTACACATTAACGCCTTAGTGTATACAAAGCCTAACAGCTACAGTTGTAGTTCTGAGTAAATACTGTTTCTAGTCTGAAGAGACATATTGACAGGTATGTCTGAAGAGACATATTGACAGCATCATCAAAGGAGCCTTCTCTGTTAACAGTTTCAACAAGACCAGGTAAAAATTGTCAACATTTACATATCAACAAAGCCCAGTTTCTCATTTCCTGGTGAATGTCTACAACAATATCCAATTAGGAAACTTTCACAGCAACATAAATACCCTTACTAATGAACATCTTAATGTGATTACTATCTGCCTTTTAGTGCATGAGTTTTCATCAGACTTCCCTGATTAGAATTCTCTGTATTTAAATCATAAGTGTGTTGCTAATATGTCTGAATACGTCTGACCTTGAACTGAGAGGGAGAAGGAGGGGACCCATGTCCTAGAAGAGCACTTTTGTATTCTGAGTGCACTATTTCTGATATGAGGTGGTCTCTTAAGGAAACATGGTATGCGTGCCAAGGCAAAGGCTTCATGGCTTATTTATATGAGGAAAGGGGGCAAACAAATTTGCTGAAGGGGAAAGAAAAGAAGAAGAAGAAATATTTTGACATACCTTGTCGGTGTAGACGAAGAACAGAATCACGACAGTGAGCTCCAGCACAAATATAATTAACAGCATGATAAAAAACTGTCAAGAGAAGAATGGGTGGGAGAGAAACAAAAGCCCAGAGACATCAATATTTGTTTCATCTTCACAGCATATGCATTCATGCATAGAAGGAATCAGACCTAGTTTTCACTGAGGAGGTAAATCTTTGCCTGAATGGTACCATTTCTGACATAGGTGAGACATGACTGATTGTTTCGCCACGTAAGAAAATTGCCTGTGCATAGAAAACTCTTCACACCACACACCCAATTTCCTATGTGTGGAAAAGAACTCAGTCATGTGAGTCCCACCTGCAGGCAGATGCAGCAAAGTCCATCAGCGAGAACTAGGCCAAAGTCACGAAAGTACAGACAATATTATTAGCCTTGTGGCAGAGGTTCATATGGAAAGAGGTCAAAGAATTGATCAGGGGAACCAAGGCTCCAACCACATCAGTGACCTGCGAGCACTGCAGCTATGGGTGATGCTTGCATTAGCTTCAGCAAAAGCAGACATTCATTCTGTTTTCACAGACTTTTACCTAGCAGATATTCCATTATCTAACTTTGCAGTAACACTTGGCCATCTTGTTTTGGAGAAAGGGTGGCTCTCCTCTATGTACACATCCGCGTAATATATTCTCATTCTCTCTCTCTCTCTCTCTCTCTCTCTCTCTCTCTCTCGTGTGTGTGTGTGTGAGAGAGAGAGAGAGAGGGGGGGGCTCTTGGGAAGACAGAGTTTTCTTAAACATTCAAAAGTAGCGGAATATTCAGTCCTGAGGCACTTTATTAAATCTCCCAGGTGCACTAAAAACATAAGTGAGGTATTTTAAAAAATGCTTTTAATATTGGTAGTTGCTGAAATAAAATTGTAGTGATGATGTATCTGAGGGCTATCAAACTAGGATTTTCAGGTAGCCATATGTATATTTCCACTATTTTTTTTAAAAAAAAAACCTCCCAAAGTTGAAAATCTGAGGGCGAGGAATAACATGGGAGAAGACTAACTCAATCCTTTCCTCGCTAGGCATTTTCCTATGAAATACCACCTTCCTTACTGCTTTTTTCCTCATAGGAAATGACAAGTGAATGTAGAGGGGAAGCAACTGGGAGACCATATTTTTCTGTGTATAGGATGCCCCCATGTATAAGACGTCCCCTATTTGGGGGGACTCCAAATTAAGAAAACACCCCTCAGCACTACCCCTGTATAAGACGAGCCCCAATTTTAAACCTTTTTTTTTTTTGGTAAAAAAACAACAACCCTATTATACACAGAAAAATACGGTAATTTTGAGCAGGATAATGGACAGAGGGGAAAGGGTTAACTAGTCCCCCCACTCAGACCTCCAGTGTCCCAAGACTGCTTCTGGTTAGAAAAAGAGAGAGGGAACCATGGGAAAGACTGCGAGTCACATCTAGTTTGGCCCTAAAACACTCAGAAGCCATGAGGCAAGTAAGAAGAGCAACTGACAATTGTTTTCAAAATCAGGCCTTACAAGTGTATTACATGATTTGACATGTAGGGGGGAAAGTAATATCTGGGTTTTGCAAGTCAATATCTGTGCTGCTAAGTTTCAGTTGACTTAAAATTTAAATCTTAACCAGTCAGTGTCATTCTATGTCTTTGTTTTGTTACACTGCATTTTATTACCCCACCTTTCCTAACAAGGAGTTTGGGGAAATATGAATGGGGGGCCCCACCCACCCACCCACCGTCCACCATTTCATGCTCAAAATAACCCTATGAGGTAGGCTATGCTGAGAGAGAGTGACTGTGCCGAAGTCACTGAGGGACTGAATGGGAATTTGAACCCAGAGCTCTTCACCACACTGGCTCTTACTATTTTCTGCATAATGTCTGACGTATATAAATGGTACCTGACATATTCAATTGCTGAATTTGTACTGAAAATGTGATGTGTAGGGAAACTGAACATGCTGCAAAAGAATGTGGGGGGGGGGGAGGGCAGGAATGGGGACATAAGCGTTTGCTATTTCAAAGCGCCAGCCTCTCCCTAAGCTGCTGCTCAAGCAGTATATGTGGTACAAAGTGAGAAGGATTATTCTGTGTGCGTGTGCTGCATTCTGCAACAGGGGAAGTTACAGGGAAAGGTGACACAGTCTGATTCTTAATTTAGCAGCATACTTTTTTAAGAATGTAAAGCAAATTAGTATTTGGGTCTTGCTGGCTCCTGCTGTTCCTGTGCACAGCCCCCACCCCAAGTGCTGCAGGGAATCCTCTCTTGTTCCCACTCTATTCCTCTTTCCTTTTGCAGAAAATAAACCCTTTGCTGCCTCTCTGGTCTTTTTGTTTGTTCCCTAGGGAGCTGCTTTTGCTAAGCAAGCCAATTCCACTTCCATAAAAATAATCCTTGATGATCAACTTCAACGCAGCATTAGACAACTAAGCAGCAGTTAAAATGGCATTACTCTCATCCCCCCCCCCCCCCCGCTATTCTGATAAAAAACAAACAGCAGCAAATGCATATGCAACTACAGGCTCTTCTGCATGGCTTGAGAAAAAGAAGCTTTTCAAAAGCGACAAATGGAACTTGTGTTGCATCCAGCTTTCCCCGAATTCAGGGGTAACTGCCGTAGATGTGTATCAAGATCTTACATGCATATTGTTCCTTTCAACATTCTGTGATGTGGGGGAGGAAGGGAAAGGAGAATGTTAGCCGCTTTGAGACTCCTTCGGGTAGTGATAAAGTGGGATATCAAATCCAAACTCTTCTTCTTCTTTCACGGTGGCGGGGTGGCTAAGGGGCCTGGGCGGCGGTTGGACTGGGCCTGCAGGCTTGCTTCGTACGACGGTGGCGGTTGGGACCGGCCTGCCTGTCATTAGCTATTTCAGAGTCACTCACGTAGCAGGTGAATTTGTGAAACTGAAGAAGTTCCCCTGTTCAACTTCCGTCTGCCCCTTCTCTGTCTCCACCCCCGTTTTAAATTACCCTCTTCTCGGCCCCCCTCTTTTCTATTACCCTCTTCTCGCCCCCCCCTTTTCAATTACCGGTTTGTGAGCTTGCAAATGGCCGACGGAGCTCTGAGGTTTTGCTGTGATGTCTAAAAGCTGCGCCACTGGTTTGCTTTTGTAGCTGTAGTACCAGTATAGCCGTCGCTAGAGGGCGCTGTTTTGCTGATGACATGTAATACCTGCGACAGTTTTTTTTTTTTGCGTTTAAACTTTATTTTAGGTACGTCAGGTGTGGTTTTTTTGAATTTTTATTATGCCAGATGGTCATGGTACGCTGTGTCCTAATTTGATGCGATTTGGTCCAGCGGTTACGGAGCACGGTGGTGTCCGCCGCGCACGCAATGGGAACATATATATATATATTATATATATATAGAGAGAGAGAGAGAGAGAGAGAGAGATGGCAACTTCTATAGCAGGCATTGCTGACCCTTTATCCCAATTTTAAAATGCTGTGGAAAGTACATCACCTTCCCTTGAGAAGCTGCAAATGTACTAAGTAGCTAAATCCCAAACCGCTAGTAAATCCAGCCACTTCTACACCTGTTCATTTCCCTAAAACCCACCCTTAGAAACAGTCTCGTCTTTTGTTATGCTCTAACATGGAAATATATGCAAGTTATAAGGCTAACTGGAATGGGCCAAAGTGCAATGAAGACTAGACAGGATCAGGGCATGAACCACTAAAAATTCTTACGGTTTGCTTTCAAGTAAGCTTCCCAATTCAAATGATAAATAAGGAGGAGAATAAAAATGCACTTTGCTGTGGTTCAGTGGGACTGCAGGCTGCTGATATAAGAAAGATTTATGCTTTGAGACAACACAATCCCAATGCAAACCATCCACACAGAAGCTCATAAAGAAGATTAATCTTACAATGCAGTGAGACATATTTCACCACAGAAGTTTTCCATGGCTAAGATGGTATCTAGAGAAGTTTGCTGAGGGAGTACCTATAGGCTAAGGATCACTATGCTGTTGTTTTTTTAAGCCTTTATGTGCTACGATTCTGTAGCAGTAAGGGGAGGAAAATGAAGTAGTTCATTCTGCAACTTACTACTACTTTTACAACAGGGTTCCCTCAAATCACATTGCAACCTTTGAGTCCTGCAAGCCTCTTTTCTTCCCACAAGCTCTTAATTTTGGCTAATACAATGGCCTGGTTTACATATCATCTTTAGCAGCAGCTAACCATGGTTTCCCATGGGGTTGGGGAATTGTTTAGAGGTTTTTGATTGTTGTGGGTGTTGCTTATTTTTTTGTATTTTGTATAATCTTATGATTTATGTGGAAATTGTTCAATTTGGTTGTGTACTTTTTGATGCATTTTATTTATTGTTTATGACATCATTTGTTATGTTTGTAAGCATGTTGTAAGCTGCTTTGAGCATTGTTATGGAAAGGCAGCATAGAAATAAAATGATGATGTGCAAACCAGTAGTTGTGGTTCACTGAAACCTTGGTTTACTGAACCATGGTTTCACCAGGGTTTATTGAAACAAGCTAGGATCATTTACCACAGGTTGGAGCTGATTCATTTCAAAGAATAAACTATTCTTAGCATGTGCAATAGTTTGTCTGAGTTTAGAAGTAATGAGATAAAAACATAGCAGAAAGAGAAGTGAAAGGTGGAGGACAAGAGGAGAGGGAGGAGTGCATGAGCCTGGAGCTTATGTATGTAATTCTATGGTCTAGGGCTTAGTGTTATGTGTGAATGCAGTCAACAATTAACATTATTTTGTTGTTGTTTAGTCGTGTCCGACTCTTCGTGACCCCATGGACCAGAGCACGCCAGGCACTCCTGTCTTCCACTGCCTCCCACAGTTTGGTCAGACTCATGTTGGTAGCTTCGAGAACACTGTCCAACCATCTCGGCCTCTGTCGTCCCCTTCTCCTTGTGTCCTCAATTTCAGTGATTGCATTACTTTAACACTAAATTGAAAGCAAACAAAATCTTAGCAATTTTGGACTAGATTGAAGGAGGAGGAGACACAGAGCACATTAATCATATGACTCATACTCCTGGTTGACCAATTGCCACTGCAAACATAGCAGACAAGTATTGTGAATTACAGAAAATAACCTCTGTCATAGGGCTTTGTTTGACAGTGTCACAACTTAGTGATATCTATCGGGGGGGGGATGGGAGGGAGAGCACTGTGAAAGCTATTACTGCAGGGGACTGTTGCTTGTCTGCTGCTAATTCTGTGTGCCAAGTGCTTGGCATATGTTTGCCTCCAATGTTTGCTTCCAAGATCAAACCCTTATTTCCAGACTAACTCATTTTCAGATCCCCGCCTTGCCATATTTCCTTCCTTCCTCCATAAGGATGTTGTTTGTGTTTTCATTGCAATTTTCTATTTTTTCTATTTTAATCTTTGCCCTCTCTCAGTCTGCTTGTCTATATTTCCTAACCATTTCCCTTCCCTAGCGGATGGTGTTTCTGAAGGCTATTGCTGGGAGGTTATTGCTGGGCTTCTCCTAATGGCCTGCTCACTTGACAGGCTGTTCCATGCAAACAAACAAAACTGGATGATAGGGGAAATGGTTGCAACTTAAGAGTGGGAGCCAACCAAGCTTTACTCAGAGTAGACCCACAGACATTAATGAACATTACTAAGTTTGTTGTTGTTTAGTTGTTTAGTCGTGTCCAACTCTTCGTGACCCCATGGACCAGAGCACGCCAGGCACTCCTGTCTTCCACTGCCTCCCGCAGTTGGGTCAGACTCATGTTGGTAGCTTCGAGAACATTGTCCAACCATCTCATCCTCTGTCATCTCCTTCTCCTTGTGCCCTCAATCTTTCCCAACATCAGGGTCTTTTCCAGGGAGTCTTCTCTTCTCATGAGGTGGCCAAAGTATTGAAGCCTCAGCTTCAGGATCTGTCCTTCCAGTGAGCACTCAGGGCTAAGTTAAGCCCATTAATTTCAATGGTTCTATCCTGAATAAAACTTAATTTCATACCACCCTTACTATGCAATCCTAGGAAGCCTTCTTCCTTGTGTATTAAGCTTCTATGTGGAGAGATTATTGTTAGTATATTTAACACCATTATTGTATGAAGGGTCGGTCATGTCAGTTCCCACCTGCAGGCTGAAGTGCTCAAGCCAAGACAGTTTTATCACATCATCTGCGATGTGTAAGATCTAGATCAGTAACTAGCCAGATGTTAAAACAAAATAAAATAAAAAAATTCCTTCCAGTAGCACCTTAGAGACCAACTAAGTTTGTTCTTGGTATGAGCTTTCGTGTGCATGCACACTTCTTCAGATACACTGAAACAGAAGTCACCAGACCCTGATATATAGTGAGAGGGTGGGGAGGGGTATTACTCAGAGGGGTGGTGGAAATGGGTGAAAGGTTGATAGCTGTGGTAAACCTGTTGACGACTGTTAACGGCTGCAATTAGTCTTACAGGAAAAAGCAAGGGGTGAGAAGGTTAAAAAAGCTTTGTCATGTATAATGAGATAAGAATCCAATGTCTTTGTTCAGACCAGGTCTCTCCATGGTTTTAAGCTTGGTAATGAGTTGCAATTCAGCAACTTCTCTTTCCAGTCTATTTCCAGAAGTTGCTGAACGTTCCAGCCGTTAACAGTCAACAGGTTTACCACAGCTATCAACCTTTCACCCATTTCCACCACCCCTCTGAGTAATACCCCTCCCCACCCTCTCACTATATATCAGGGTCTGGTGACTTCTGTTTCAGTGTATCTGAAGAAGTGTGCATGCACACGAAAGCTCATACCAAGAACAAACTTAGTTGGTCTCTAAGGTGCTACTGGAAGGAATTTTTTTATTTTATTTTGTTTTGACTATGACAGACCAACACGGCTATCTACCTTTAGCCAGATGTTGTTGGACTCCTGCTTCCATTATCGCTGACCACATTGGCTATTCTGGAGCCCAACAAACATCTGAGGACCACAGACTCTACAACCTGCTCCAGATTATTGGTACTCACTGAGAATTACACATGCCGTTGGCAGGTGTGCAAATATCTCTTATTGTTGGACTTGGTACATTATGGCTGATGGTCTAATACTAGGGGGGACGCACATAATTGATGTGAGGGCTGAGTACAAGTTCAGGATGTGTAGCATACTAGACAATATATGATAGCTTAAGGTCTACAGCACTTGCTACTAGTTTCCAGAAGCAAAACACAGTTTCTAAAACGCAAAAGACTCATAAATCACAGTTTGTGGTTTTTAGTGGGTGAGTCCACCACATTCTCACTTGGGCTTCCAACATGAATCATTTTATATTATTAGTTTAGCAATCTAGAGGGGGGAAGCGGTCCCTAGAAATGTATGTCAGACAGCAGATTTAATTGGCATTTTATGGCATTTTCTGTATTTTATGACTTTTGGAAGAAAACAGACTCCAAATCAATAAAATGTCATAAAATACCAAAACCACAGATCTCTGTCATATTCAACGCATGCATTCAATGCAGCTTTAGCTACTTAGCCACAGGCACAGAATAGCGGAATGTTAATTCAAAGAAAGAGAGCACTAACTTTAGCATCCCCTTCATTACTAACCTTCCCCGGGACACAAAGGATCTACAGATTGCCATCATAAGCCCCGACCTCATTGGGCATACAAGTGCCGCGCCATCTGCTTCTGAACGCAACCAGCTGCTGGGGCTAGATAAGTAGCACTCAGAGTACATTTCTGTACCCTCTCAAACATTTAGGGCTGGGATTCTCCAATGTGGCTAAAGGAGGTCAAGAGACACTGACCCTTGGATTCAACAGCCAGCTATATGCTTCTTTAGAAACCATGGGTCTTGGATGCCAATACTGCAAAAATGAGGATTTCAGAGTGGTGTGGAATATCTTCTCTAAACAGACAGCACCACTGAACTTTAAAAATGTAGGCATCTTTACTGCATAAAGAAGCAAAGAACCCTTTAAGAAGATTTAGTGGGCCAGATGCTAAGCAAGAGGAAGCTGGCTTATTTCCTAGACTTTAATGGGGGCTCTAAGAAGTCGCAGCAGCTGAGGAGCCTCCTGTATAAGGAAACCTTATAGCTGTTTCACTGAAATGCCAAAGCAGATCCATATATAGATCTTGAACCTGCAACCTCCCTGGGTTATATAACTCACACTGCAGTTAATGGAAGAGCCAGGTTTGAATCGTAGTTATAAGAATGCAATGCCTCACAGCAAGCAAAGTATGTGAAATAAAAAGGGCGGGGGAAAGGTATGGCATTCAACTAAATAACCATGACAGCGCAATGGGACTTCCCCCCTGCATGACCCCTCAAATTCAGGGGGCACACAGGGGGAGGAGAAGGGGAGAGAGTTCCATTGTACAAGGAGAAATCCTTGCACTGAAGGAACTTAGCGCTATGTTGAATACAACCCTATATCTCTGTGTGATACACTGGTGTAAAGTAAGAATAAGGCTTTCTTAGGAAATGCAGGCAGCTGATCAGAGGGAAATGCGTTAGCCAAAAGTTAAGCACAATGCTCCCTTCCCAGCAATGCAATATAGGCAGCTCCAGGCCTTACAGTCAGAGACAGGGCTGGCCCAAGACATTTTGCTGCCTGAGGCGAAGGACAAGATAGCGCCTCCCTCCCTACAGAAGCCAAGTGGACTGGCAGTTAACTCTTACACTAGAAACAGGATAGCATCCTGCACCTGAGGCAATGGATAAGGTTAGGGCTCCCAGGGCAGACTGTGTGGCAATGGTTGGGGGGAGGGGGTTTCAGGGCTGACACTGCCAGTCAGTGGAGACAATACTGAGCTAGATAGACCAATGTTCTGATTCAACATAAGGCAGATTCCTGTGTTCTATGTGATACGGAGCAAGGGAGATGCTCAGATCCTGTTTGTTGGCTTGCTTCCCATGAGCATCTTGTTGGCCACTATGAGAACAGGATGCTGGACTAGATGGGCCCCTGGTCTGATTCAGCAGGGCTTATTTTTATGAGAACCTCTCTTGCAAGCAGATAAGTCCCCCTCAAAAAGAGTCAAGAAGGGATTGGTGACTAGCCCACTGAAAATTGCCATTAGCATCATTCACTAAATTTTCCTGAGGATTTCTTTTTGTACACCCTCTGTCCGCAGACTGCACAAGTTGCCAACAATTGACTTGCTCTGTCCCAAAGAGGATCCTGTGCCTTGTTAGAAGACCCAACAATTTGAACTGCTCTTCAAATCCTAGCTAAAGGTCTGATGTCCCCAAATGTTATTCAGGTCAGCTAAAAATAGATTGAGGAAAGTTTAACAGGGGGGAAAGAGTTTACGTCTAAGGGTTATATCTAGGGTTTTATATCTTAATTTACATCTCATTGTCTGGGCCTTCAGCAATGGCTCTGCCTACTAATTAAAACAAATGAGAGGAGCATGGTGTGGGTAGACCCTCTGGCTTTATCTAGGCTCTGAAAAATGAACTTCAAATAACTCCCTTTGTAAAAGAATAAAGGAGAACGGAAGGGAGCTTGGAAAGAACTGAGCTAGTGAGAGGGGCAATTAGTACCTTTCAATCAACAGGCAATGAAGAGGTCCATCTACAATTATCCATAGAAAGAGGTCTGCTTTTTCTTCAATTTTCTCAGTGATAGAGCACCTGCTTTACATGCAAAAGGTCCAAGGTTTAGTTCCCAGCATGTAAATCTGGGAAGGATGAAACCCTGGAGAGCTGCTGCCTGTCACTGTAGAAAATACTGAGTTAGCTGGACCAATGTTCTTTCTCAGTACAAGGCAGCTTCCAATGTTCAGTCTGGTCGGGGAGAAACAACAGCTGTAGGATCATCACCTTCATTCTCCTGGATATGCTGGTTTCCTCATGGATGTCGTAGGAGCCAAAGATGTGATTTCCCCCACCTGCATTCTAAAGTGCTACACAATCCAGAAAGGACTTTGGTTTCTTCGTCCACTTGAGTTTGGAAGGACCATAGCTCAGTGGCAGAGTGCATGGTTTGCATGCCAAAGGTAAGTCTGGAAACTTTAAAAGTTGCAGGCAGGCAGTGTAGATTAGCTTTTGCTGATCTGTTATGGGACTCCAACTCTCGGCAGTCCAACATGGTCAATAGCCAGACATGGTGGGCAAACAGGTAGGGATCAACTGGGTGAGAAGGGATTGTGTTGGAAGCCTTGAAAGAAGCACCAGTACACCCCTTCCCCAAAAGGCCATCCCTAGACCAAGAGGTACTCAACAACTATAGGTCAGTGATAAATATCCCCTTCCTTTCTGTTAATTCAGGAACTTAAGAAGCTGCCTTATGCTGTGTGTGTTGGACCCTTGGTCCAGCTATTTCTGCATTTTCTAAGTGGACTGGCAGTAGCTCTCTGGGGTTTCTGACCAGTGATTTCCTCAGCCTTGTTTGGAGATGTCAGAGACTGAACCTGGAACTTTTTGCATGCTCTGCAAAAAAGCCGGAGCTCTTTCACAAAGGACGCTTCTTGCTAGCCATCTGACTTACAGATGTCACCTCCCTCCCTCCCAACTCCTGTCTCAAGCCATTAAAACAAGAGAAGCTGAAATGCCAGACAAGGATCAATACCTACAACTTTGTGTGGGAAAACTATGGACAGAAAATCATTCACAGGACAATCTCTTACCATTCTCCCTCACACACCTTTTAACATCTCGCTAGTCAAATTCCCTGTCACTGGTAAGAGTTTTGGGCGTCAGTTCCTTCAATAAAGCCCAGCACTGGAAACAGAATGCTTTTTAGAAGCCTATTTCAAGTACATTTTCTTCTCCCCCTCCCCCTTAATATATAGGCCTGTCACAGATGAGACTCTGAAGCTTGGGCACCTTTTAAAAAAATGACACCTGAAAGCCAATTCACACACCTAGTAGACTCATGGTGCTTTTCTTTTCTTTTCTTCTTCTAAATTCAAGCCATGACATTCCTTGCTTATTGTGAGTAGGCCAACACAAGCAGAAAATAAAAATAAATGCTCAGTTTGAATGTCACAGCCAAAACATACTGAGGTGATTTGAAGAGGTGTGGGGAAAAAGCACTTTGACGATGGAACCAATTTCCTGGGCTGGTGGGGTGGGTGAGTGCTGTCAGACCTGTTGGGGCTGCTTTAGCTTTGGATTTCCCAAGTCAGTCAGGGAGTTGGGCCTACGTTGCTGTATACAGTTCTATCCTATGAAAACTGGAACCAAACTGCTTGTGGTTAACAAGTCAGAAACCATATTGCTATTTTGAAGCCATTTTGGCATATAAGTGCACAGGGCTGAGCTGCACAGGGCTTTATATGTTAATACCAACGTGTATTAAACATCTATGTAGTTGGGTTTCACCAATCTGCTTAATGGTATCCCTGGGGATTTCCTGAATACATTTGTGTAGGGCGCAAAGCCCCACACTGATGTTTTCTCACTGATGTAAAAGCCAGCAAAAAATAACAACCCCACTGCACACTATACGAGGCACAGGAGGGCAAGATGACAGCTTTCCTCTCCGACATGGCAGGGTACAATTTAAGGTGTGCCGTACTTCAAGAAAATCAAGAAACAATGGGAACAAAATTGCCTCTAAGCTAACTTTCTTCTGCCTCTCATTTTTAGCTTTCAGCCTGCTCTAAATTGTGCTGACTGGAATGATTTAATGGGAATGACTGCTCCAGAATGAAAAGTAGCATTCAGTTCTGCTCACTGCCCTAAACTTTAACAAGAGGCAAAGGTTGCTAAGCAGCTATTTCAAACATGAGAGACGTGAGGATTTCATATATTTGATAGTTAAAAGCAAATCATAGCTAAGAACTAAAAACAGGACAACCAGCTCTACAGGATTGTCATTTTTATCTTTATATTGGTGATGGCTATGGTTTATGAAATAAACAAATAACAATGTAATAAAAATTACAGTTGTTGTATGTATTCACATTACTGATGTGCTCCCACTTGCATCTTTAAATGTCTAAATGTATAAAAAAATTCATTATCTAGCTCAAGGGTTAAGAGCCTTGGTTTAAGTTGCCATTTTGTTAGCTAGGTGGCTCTCCTAGCATCTGCACATCATCCACAACTGCTTAATATGTATCTTGAATGTCATTCATAATTAGTTAAAGGTAGATAGCCGTGTTGGTCTGTCATAGTCAAAACAAAATAAAATAAAAAAAATTCCTTCCAGTAGCACCTTAGAGACCAACTAAGTTTGTTCTTGGTATGAGCTTTCGTGTGCATGCACACTTCTTCTTTTTATTCATAATTAGTGCATTCTAGGTGCATATGTCTTACCCCAGACAAAAACAGTTAGCTATTTCCAGCATATGGTGTTGAGGTGACTGTAGAATGCACAGTGCCCAACATTAAGAAAATGTTGTGCATCAATTCAATATCAACACAAGCACTCAGAGGCCACAAGGCAGGATGCAGGTAGACAACAGAACCATCATTATGTTATACTCACACTGAGCAGGAGGCACTTGTTTTCTTTGATGGCTCCTATGCACCCCACAAAGCCAATGATCATTACAAAAGTCCCCGTGATGATCAGCAGATTGGCAGCTGACAGGGAAGGGAAGGAAGAAGAGAGGGTAGCGAAGTTCCCTTGGGTAACTGCTAGCCATATGCCAACTCCAAGGATCCCACAGCCTCCCAGCTAGGGAAAAAAAACAAAACAAAAGGAGACATAAGATTAGACAGTTGCACTTCCAAGGAAGCTATTATCATAATCATCACCACCAGTATCCTTCATTATCACTAATAGCAGACGTAGCAGTATCTAAGAAGCGCAAAATATAGCTCTAATTAGTTTTACAGTTATGCATATTTCTATTCATCGAAATCACACAGTGCACATAGCCTGGTAGAGTATCATCCATTAGGACTGATGCACAGTTATGCTGGATACATTTATGGACATAGTAAGCGAGAGACTCTGATCCCTTAAAGCCTTCACATGAAAGAGACAAGGGAGAAAGAACGAGCAGGAGCTATGGAAGTGTTGTGATCATCCCTCTCACAGGCAAGATATGGAAATTTGGACTAGTCTCGTGAAGAAAGAATGCCACACAGCTGGGATTGGAAATTAAGCCCAAGGATTTCGACAGAGTGCTTTTGCTCAAATTGACATTTTTTGCTTAAAGGACATGCACACACTGAGAGAAGCTAATGAAGTCTTGGTGTAGCTGGAGACTAAAAGAGAGTCACAAAATAATGAAGGCAGTTCAGATATTTGGAATTTCAAGGCAATAACCAGCTGCAATCTTGCGCTGCTGTTGGCAAATAATGCACAGATCTTTCCTCTATTATTCCTTTCCCAACTGAGGTGTGTTCCAAGGACAGCCATATTCTCAAAACTGCTCAAGGACTGGATTCCATCCCATCTCATTTCCAACAGGAGGTGTGTCTTCAAGGAACCACCAGTATGAGACTCTTGCAGAATCCAGTACCATTACCCAAATCATATACTGTGTATGCAAGATATAGGACTGGTAGCTAGCCTTGCATTGCAAGCTCCCCTACCAGGAAATAAGAAAGCTGCTTTTCAAGTAAGAGATGGTACCACAGGCTCATACTCTCGATCTGGTTGTGGGGAGAGTTTCATGGATGAGAAAAATGAGGGCAGAGAGCAAATGTGGCCTTTTCCACTCATCAAAGGCAGCTCCACATACAGCACATTGCAAAGCTTGCTGTAACTATGGCATCTGTCACCATGGCCAGAACTACCCTCTTCCATGAATGGGCACAATTGGGACATCACTTAACCTGCACAAAGGCACTCCTGGCTACAATGCCCAACTATAATAAATAATAAACATTTATTTATATCCCGCCCTCCCCGGCCGAAGTCGGGCTGGACATACAGGGTCAAGAACTGAGTCCAGGAGCACCCCCCAAGCTATGAAACTGTGTTTTAAAGGGACATGTTACCCTATCCAGTGTAGGTGAAATCCCAGTTCCTAGACTAGCTGTTTTACTGAATTAACTTGGCACCAATCAGAGTATTCATCCTACTATGAACAGCAGGTTTGCAGGGGAAGGTTTGTGATTCCAGCTAGAACCATGGCAGGGGCAAAGACTTAAATCCCTCTCTTCTCATCCCCCTCATCCCCATGCAAGTTATTTGTTTAAAACAACTGATCCACAAGGCCAAACTAGATGAGTAAAATCATGTCTGGATTAGCCTTCAGTCAGTATGCGCATCTAGTCTACACAGCAAACTTTTATTAATTTGTGGTTTATAATGGTGAGCAAATGCTAACATTTGCAATGATTCATATAAAAATGCCAAAAATTAAGCAGAGAAAAAAAACAAAAGAAAGGGGGTTTGCATGAGACCAGTCACACAGAATAATGCCATTTAAGTTCCTTGCCTTTCAAAACAGAGATTTAGAACTGCACATTACCCATCTCAAAAGGCCAAAAGAGAAACTATGTGTGCAAGACAGATGTGCCATTTTCACTCTAACAATAGAGAAAATATTAACTAAATGTCTGCAAGAAGGGCGTGGGTTGTAAAAAGAAAGAAGGGGTCATAGAAAATCTTTAGAATGAGAAGATGTTAGGAAACAAGAAAGCCAAGAACATATCATATGACTATTCAGACAATTACACACATAGTATTTACACACACGATTCTGTCTGAACCAGCATACTCCCATCTCATACCCTCCAACATTTCTCTGATGAAAACAGAGACATCCTGTTCAACAACAACAAGAAGAAGAATTGTTTATTTGTACCCCACCCATCTGTCTGGATTGCCCCAGCCATTTTGGGCAACTTCCAATGTATATAAAAACATAATAAAACATTTAAAAACTTGCCTATACAGGGCTGCCTTCAAATTTAAAGGTTGTATAGTTACTTATCTCCTTGGCTCAGGAGATGCTATATTAACCATTAACGTCTTAAGTATATGCTTGAAATAATTATATAACTAGATTGTTGCTAAAAGTTTTATTATCATGGAAAATATTTTTTTTATTGGTAAAATGCAGTCAAACACATTCTATGCACTAAAACATGTCCTGTACCACTTCCCCTGATAAGTGTATTCTAATAAGAAAGGTACAGTTGCCTGATAGTACACTTTGAGATCTATGAGAATGGTGAGGTCTGCCACATTGAGGTGGTGGCCTCTACTTAGTAGAATGCATTGTTCATACAAAGATTACTCTGAGCTTCCTTGCCTTTAAGAAACATAAACATCTATCCCTGAGCCTTTTCTAAGGTCTATTGGGCCATATGAAAACAACTGCTTTTCATGCAGTTTGGTTATTCTTTATGTACACTCTTAAAATGTTTATTGTGAATAGTTTGGCGGGTACTGCATGTAAAGGATACTAGGAGAGGGGTTTCTGGTCAGGTGGGACATAAAAGAAATAAAACAGCAAGGGACTTTGAAACAAACACAGAAATGGGCTAAAAAAGTTTTGTTTTCAGGGTTGTCTGATGCCTGTCTGTTTTGATTTTTTACCCTTGACATCCACGCTTCTGCGACTTATGGATAATTGTGCTCAGTTATTAATGTATTGCCCTCCTCCGAACCTTCCGCTAGTTCCCCACCATTTCTTGTTTGCAGTGCCAAACAATTCACAGAAGAGTGATGAAACAATGACTCCTGACAGTTTTCATAGCTTGCTGCTGTGTGGAATAAAACAAAAACCAAACCACTAACAGGGCTGGTTTTGATAGCTTTACTGTCTTCCGGAAGGCCCCCAAATTGTCACGGTGAAAGGAGACACTAATCACTGAAACAAAAGAGTGACAAAAACAAAAACAGAACTGCTAAGATGGCATGATATATTAGCGAATAAGTACCAGGCCTATATTGATTTCGCAGGAAATGTGTGAAGCAGGCCCTGTTTATCAAAGATGACACCTTCGGCTAGCTTCCTGATGACGGCAGCATTTATCCCGCCTTGAATTAAAATACAGCAAGTTCTGAATGCTTGTACTGAATAATTATTTTTGACACCTCCTCTTTCCTACCCAATTACAGCAGATATACTGCCACTTCTCTTCCTTATCTTTATTCTCCGGACAGCCTGAACAGGGGTAACCCAAGAAGGACTTTCATGTAAGCAGGGCAACTCTTCTTCATTGTGAGCTGCCTTGGAGTTGGCAAGAAGTGAAGGAGAGCCTTCATTTTGAAAAGGTGAATTGTTTTCTTGAAAACATGTAAGCTGGTGTTGACAGAGTCTTTCCTTTTTACTTTTTTTATTGTTTTAAAAAATTCTTAGAACTCAAGTTTTTCTGCTGATGGATTGGTACCTTGCTTCATGTTTTAGTATGGTGTTTTCTTTTTTATTGATGCTGCTGCACTTTGTAGATTGGGGTGGCTAACTTTTGTGGGGCCCATAGGCACAGCTGGAATTATGAGACAGTGTTGTGAGCGCCACCTGCTCTGGTTACTGCCCCTCCCATGAGTTCATGTATCATGCAGATGAAAGCACACGTGTACGGAGAGGGCTTATGATGTGATGTTCTAAATGGTGTTATTGTTTTAATATTTTAAAGCCTTGTTGCACATCTCTCCATTCTGGAATAATAAAGATGTGAGCATCTAGCATAAACACACACACACACACACACGAATTAAATGCCATAATGCAGAGGTAGCCAACACGATGCCCTTCAAATGTTCTTGGACTCCAACTCCCATCAGCCCCAGCCAGCAAGGGCAATGGTCAGGGACAGCGAGAGTTGCAGTTCAACATAAGAAGCGGGAAGAAGCGGGAACAGAGAGCCTGCGAGGAGGGAGGAGGAGGAGGAGGAGGAGGAGGAGGAGGAGGATTCCTCTGTGTTGCTCTGCGGTGGCACATTAGCAGCATGGTCATGGACACCCTGGGGTAGGGGCCCTTCCTGGCAGGGTGGCTGTGGCCCCTCCTCGCAAGCCGAGACCCAGCGCCGGCAGGGTGCACCCTCCCCAGCCCAGCCCACTCTGTCTGAATCAGTGAGTGGAGGTATCTCAGCCGCTCTGTCTCTGAGGGAAGGCGTGTGTGTGTGTGTGTGCAGCCCGCCACAAGTTCTGAGGGGCAGTGAACCGGCCCCCCGCAGAAAAAGTTTGCTGACCCCTGTGCTAGAGCAATCACCAAGTAAGCAGAGCTGGTAAGTGGGTAAGCCAGAGAACAACTTGAAGATCAAAACATTCACCTTGTTTTTAAGACAAGAATTGCAAGTCACCAATAATCATTTTCTGAGCCAAGGAATGACAAAACTCAGCTACGTCTCTAGAAGCAGACTTGCTTCACCTATACACTAAGTAAACCATGAAGTCACTGCTTTGCACACCCATCCCTCTTACACACAAACACTGGGGTGGGGCTGGGGGGGGTTGCAGACTTAGAGATTCTTGGTTATTAAACAAGTTAGAAAGTAAATTATTCAGACTTCTATTGATCTTGCACTACTGTAAACAGAGTAATCCCAAGTAACTTCAAATATAAGAATTCAATTGGGTGCTTCAGTTCTGCACGCATTTTATAATATGGTGGTAGAAATTGCCTCATTGTTCATCCTAACGGTCTTTGTGCCCCTAAGTGGTCTTTATTGCTTTTATTGTCTAGAAAATGCATCTAATCAACAGCTCCTGGGTTTGTTATCAGATTAGGATCCACACACACTGCAGTGCCTTCTCATTTAGCTTTAAGTAAGCTTTTTTTGCAACAACAGCACACACACAATAACCCAGCTAATACTGGTCATGCATTATACATAGGGAGTTGTGGGGGGAAATCTGTTCTTCTATTCAGTTGTATTTTACATCTGCTTATAGGGCTTAGTTGGAGAATGCAATGCTCTCAGAATAATTCTAGTTAATTTTCTGTGAGCACATTCTACTACAATTTTAACACCAAGGAAAATAAAATTGTCTCTTTCTTTTTACACTATAATATTATTTCAGAGGCATTAAGAAAGATTTCTAACAGCCATAGTTGGCCCCTTTCTGCTGTTTAGGAACTCTAAATTGTTGTTCCTATAACTCCTCAGGTTCACAACATGCGCTGACAGCCTTAGAAAAAAAGTCAGAGCTGTTCATTCTAAGGCGTCAACTTTAACAGAGCAAAAATCTCCTTAGAAAAATACTGAAAGGCCTATTTTGTTTCAGGAGTGGGAAGCTGCACACAATCAAAGATACTTCCTCTTTACGCCCCAGGTTGTTTTCAGTTCATGTTGTTAGTTACACTTTGTCCAGGATCTTGGCAGCTAAATGTTTTCCCTCGTAAAATTGCAACTGTTATATCCTGGACATGGGAACAATTTGGTGCCTTAAAAACACAGCATGGTTTGAGTGTTTTCAACTCAGCAGAAGGTTATAATGACAATGCTTTTTAGTCACGTTATTTCTGAAGACCCTGAAGACAGGGCTGGGGAAGCTGTATCCCTCCAGATGTTGCTGAACTACTATTATCCCTAGCCATTGGCCATGCTGGCTGAAGCTGACAGGAGCTGGGAGTCCAGCAACATCTGAAAGGTCAGTTTCCCCCACCACTGCCCTAGAGGGTACATATAGGGAGGCAGTCAACTAAATAGTTGTGGTAGTGTAAGGGTTTGCACTAATGCATCAGAATTCCCCCATTTCCTCTCCCTGCACCATCCCTACATGTGCTCTGGAGTGTCGGGAGACCCCCAGAACAGATTTAGAGGGTGAATGGTAGGATGAGAAGAGGGAGAGGATGCACAGCACTGACAGAACGTCATCCTTAGTGCTACAGTGAATACAGCACATAGTGGGCAAAGCTAGACATGGCAAGCAACACCTTCTCCTTCTAGCTTGCCCTGTTCCCCATGACCTGGTGACAGTAACAGCAGAACCACCTTGAACTGGAAGATGAGGCCTACGCTACCATGGACTCTGTGTGTCCACAGTGCGTAAGAGTCCTCTTCAGGAGCAGAAATGAACATCCAATTGGACAGGGATGGGGAACCTATGCCCCTCCATATGTTATTGAAGTTCAGCTCCAATCATGCCTGACCACTGACTATGCTGGCTGGGGCTTGAGGGGAGGTGGAGTCCAAAGCATCCATAAGTCTACAGGTTCCCTATTGCTGATGTAGTGGGGAACAGGTCACTAGTGGTTCTAAGAAGCATTTCTGCAAGGCAGGGCATGATTTCTGCTAATCCCTCCTACCCAGTGCAGCCTCCCCATGCCTCTCAAAAGCTTCTCTTGGTTACAGGCCATCTGGAGAAGTAGCAGATATGGAATAGAGGGGTGCAACTGGTAAAGGGAATTGGTGAAAATCAGGTGGCCTGCCTGGCACAAGAAAAAGCACTTCAGCTAGTGCAGTCACCTTTGAATACAACTATGTATGCAACACTGAACATGGCTGTTGGCAAAAGGGAACCTGTGGATTGGATACAGGGATCCTGGTCTTCCAGCATCACCTAGTGAACAGAGAAATATCTTCTGCTTACTGCACTCCAAGCTCTAGTTCCTTGGCCTTGTACCTTATGGGGACACTGACCTGAAGAACACACACCTTCCAGGTCTAAATTTACCCCCAGCATCCTCAAAAGCTCACATGAACACAAATGAATGTCACATGGGCTCATCATTGGCTGGAACACATAGATCTTGTTTTCTGCTTGGAATAGTGACCACAGCACTGCTCAACATAACATGTGAAAAGAAGGTGTACAAACACACACACACACACACACACACACACACATGTTGCCTAGAAAGTCTCACACAGCAGCATTTAGTTTCAGAAAGGGAATTCAAGTTTAAAATAAAATGAGAAGACTTCTAAAAAGGAAATAAGGGTGGGGTTAGAGGAGGTTAAATCCCTTCAAGAAAAGATTTCCATTTTTAAAAGGAAGCCTTTACATTGCTAAAAGCAGTGTCAATCCTTCCTTTTAAAAATGGGAATCTTGCCCAAATCAGAAACAGTTGCCAGCAAAACAAATGCACATTGATGAGGAGGCAAGCAAAGAAGGACTTTGGAAAAACAAATTGTTTAAAGGCATAAACATGAAACGAACATTGTTTTTAATGGTAGGGAGAGCTCCCCTCAGCAGGCTTAGAACTGTGGCTCAGAAAAACTGCCACAAATCTCAGAAATAGCCTAGTTTATTCTGAGTCCAATAAATACCTTAACTGGGAGCATGGCATGGTCCAATTCCTCCCCAACCGTCTGCCTGCCCAAGAAGCCTCCTACCTGTCCACCTATGTCTCAGGGACCACTCAGTGAAACTCACTAGCAGTTGGTTCAGAACAAACTACTATTTTATACCATGCATATTTATCTTATACAATTCATTACAACATGACTCAGTGGGGGCCATTAGCTTAGATGGATTTTTAAAAGATTAGAGAAATCAATAGAGGACATGCACATGGAAGGTTAGGGACGCGGGTGGCGCTGTGGTCTAAACCACAGAGCCTAGGGCTTGCCGATCAGAAGGTCGGCAGTTCGAATCCCCGCAACGGGGTGAGCTCCGGTTGCTCGGTCCCAGCTCCTGCCCACCTAGCAGTTCGAAAACACATCAAAGTGCAAGTAGATAAATAGGTACCGCTCCGGCAGGAAGGTAAACGGTGTTTCCGTGCGCTGCTCTGGTTCGCCAGAAGCGGCTTAGTCATACTGGCCACATGACCCGGAAGCTGTATGCCAGCTCCCTTGACCAGTAAAGCGAGATGAGTGCCGCAACCCCAGAGTCGTCCGCAACTGGACCTAAGAGTCAGGGGTCCCTTTACCTTTACCTTTACATGGAAGGTTATCTGCAATTATAGCAAAATGGAACCTCCACAATCAGTGTACATATACCTGAGAATACCAAATACTGGGAGTATACAACAAGGCCTTTATGTCCTGCTTACGGGTTTTCCAGAGGCATCTGTCTGGCTATTCTTCAGAACAGGATGCTGGACTGGATGTGTCTGATCAAGCAAAACTCTTCTTCTGTTTGGCCCTGAAAACTGACTGTAAGGGAGGCTACCATTGGCTGTGAGGTTTTTGTGTGCCAGGATCTTCCTAGCAATGTGAATTCAAAAAAAGTGGTTTGGGGGCTCAGACCTCACCTCTGTCTTGTACTCAGTTTGCTTTTTTGGGGGGGGACATTCATTGTATTCTAGTCTTAGCTCCCATGAAATGAGTGTTTGGAAACGGACCCCTCCCAGTACCAGCATAATTTTTTGAACGGGCAGGTCCTTGTTCTCGGAGGCGGGAATGTGCAGGGATGGGGACAAATTAATAAAATGGCTCTTCTCACTCATCTCACCAAGCTGAAATCCAGTCCTTACTACTGTACATGCGAGAGAACAAATCCCCTTAAGACACAACAGTTAAATCCTGCCATTAGCTAAGATGGCGAGGTTTTTGCACACACTCCCCCCTTAGATGGATTAGATATCTAAACCAGATTGTTTTTTAAGTGGCCATAAGGATCTTATTCAAGCTTGTCTAATTTCATAGGCATCAAGGACAAGAAGCTCGTCACCTTATGTGTTAACACTGAAGTTTGACAGCAGAAGTAGACCTAAAGCCAAGGACTTCTAAGTAATGGGCTCCATGTTCTTGCCACTTGAGATTCACACAAAACTGGTAACAGACGCCTGTTGCTCTAATACATGCTGAAGGATGCAAGACGAAGGAATCAGTGTGTGCAGGGGGAGGCAATGGTGTCACAAATCAAGTTCAACATGTACTGCCGTACAGAAAATATATAGTTCCCACACCTTGGTAAACGTTGCCTCTCCAACTCCCATTAGCTTAAGCCAGCCTTTGCCAATGGTCAGGGATGTTGGTAGCTGAAGTGCAGCAACATGGAGGGCCAAATATTTCCTATCGCTGCTCTGGACAATTGAGACATTGACAAGGCAGCAGCAGAGGAGAGAGGGTTCTGGAGTACAGATCTGACTTTGTATGATAGTCAAGTTCAAGTGGCCCAAGGGGCAAGAATCCTCCAAAACAGGAGCGGGAGGGTCCACAGGCTTGACTATTTCCCAGAAGGGCAAACTGGGACATTGGGAGATTAGGTACCTCTGAAGGAAAGCTGAAGGGCTCATAAGCAGGCATGGGCAAACACACCAGGCAGAATTCAAGGAGAGACTGGTCACAGCAAGGCAGAGAAAATTCCAGTCCATAAGCAGGTTCAAAGCACAGCCAAGTGGTTCTAAGAAAGAGCTGCTAAACAGCCTTCCAGCAGCCACGTCCTGCCTCCTCTTACAATGTCTGCTGAGAGATGAACAAAAAGAAAAAGGGGAAGCTCAAATGGTGTCAAGTGAACCTCAGTTCCAAAGCTGGGAGGGGGGCATTCCTAACACCTACATTATTTCCTGGTACCCCAGCATTGTACTGCTGCCCTCACATCAACAGCTCAGCTGTTGAGAGGTACAGATAGCCCATAGATGTTTGACAGGCAAGTTTCATAGGTACTGTAGTGCACACTAAAGTGGAACTGTCTACTACTTTTTACTTGACATCTAGGAACATAAGAGCCAGACCATTGGACCATCTAGCTCAGTACTGTCTTCACACTGACCAGCACTGGTTTTCTAGGATTTCATCCAGGGAACATTCGTAGCCCTAACAAGAGATGCTGGAGGTTGAACCTGGGACCTTCTGAATGCAAAACAGATGATCTGCCACTGAACCATGGACCTTTCTACTTGGCTTTGACCTTCATGAGTTTCTGAGGCCGTCCACATGTTGATAATCAGGTTCATTCCAAGTTCTTTCATTTCAGGAAGTCAAAACATCAGCTGCAAGATGAGCCATCTCTCTGGTTGCCCCAACATAGTGGAATGACCTTGCCCAGAAGCCATTTTTATGTTCCTCCCGCCTCAGTTTTAGTGACATCCATCTATTTGGACAGAAGGATGGCAAGCTTTTTGGAGGCTGCGTTGTTGAAAACTTTTTAAGTCAGCACTGCTCCACTTTTTGGTTTCTAAATGTATTTTGTGTATGTTGAATGGAGTGCTTTACCATTTTGTTGTAAACTGCCCTGAGGAGTGGGGAAGACGGGTTTCAAATATTTTAATTAATTAAGCAAACACACATACATATAGTCGGAAGTGTTCCTCGAACTTTGCAGAAGTTGTTTGCAAGCTGCTATGGTATGCTGTGCCAAAGTGGAACAAGATGATCCGTTCCCCCACCAACTGTGCTTTTCCTCCTGCTTGCTTTGCTTCCAAGCCACATTCAACCTCCCTTCCAAACTCATGGCAAGTCAGCCTGGCACGTAGGCTGCACGACCGTAAGTAATAACACATCACACAACAGCTGCTTCTCTGTGACGGGTCTCATGGCGTTAGTTTACAACAAAATCTATTGCTTGCTGTATTTTCCTTTTCACACTCCTTCATTTTGTCCCAGTGTCATTTATTTCTCCTTTGTCCCATTGCATCAAGATTTGCTACAACCCTGAGGAATAGAATGAGTTTCAGATGTATGGGATGGAGTAAATCACAGAGAATTACAGCTGCCACTCCTTGCAGCTCTGAAGATGATAAACAGTGTGTGGTGATTAAAAATTAAAAGCTCTCTGAAACTAATTGTTTAGCCTGCCATCTCACATCCTTGTTATCTGCTTGAAAAATTAGCTTGAAACAAAAAGCTACAATCTGCAGTGCTGATGCAGATTGGTTTTCTGAGCATCAAAACCAGTACATAATTTGGAATTGTACATAAGAACATACCAGCCTCCCTGCAAAACCCAAGCACATCCACATTTTAGTTATGCTTGCTTCCATCAGTGAAAAATCAAAGTGTTCAGTGCAGTATCTGCTGCAACTTCCTTGCTTCAGTTTCAGTTTATATAGCTGATGATGTGGACAAGGTCCTTGTGGTGACAATGCAGACAGCAACGTGTCTCCTCAACCCTTGCCCCTCTTGGCTTATTACAGCCTGCCAAGTAGATCCAGAGTATGGTCAACACATCCTTGCAGAAGGGAGTGGTCCCAGCTTATGGTGCAACAATTGCAACTACTCGCAGACAAAACATATTATCTTGACTCATTTCAATCTGGGTTCTGGCCTGGTTACGTGACTGAATTGCCCTTTGTTGCCTTGATGGATGACACTTATCAGGAAAAGGACAGACCTTGTTTGGGCTTTTGGTACTATTAATCATGGTATCCTTCTGAGCTGACTTAGTGGGATGGGTATTGGAGACACTGTTTTAGAGTGGTTCTGTTCTTGCCTCCAGGGTCAGTTTCAGAGAATAGCATTGGGTGTTTGTCTTTGGTTCCCTGGCAGTTGTGCTGTGGGGTGCCATATTGTGCCCAATGCTATTTAACATATATTTGAGTACATCTGGCACTATTTAGCAAGCCTTCAGGAAAATTATGTGCAGAAGTTCACACCATTTCATTTGGTGGAGCTATTGTTTTATGTCTTCAAGTAGCTTATTTGCTGTTGTCTTCACCCCTCCCTATTCCATGGAAGCCCTGTCTGCCTGCCTGACATAAGAACAGCTCTACTAGATCAGGCCAAAGGTCCATCTAGTCCAGTATTCTTTTCTCACAGGGGGCAACCAGATGTCTACAAGAAACCCACAAGCAGGACCTGAGAGCAACTGCATTCTCCCCACTTTCTCATTAACTTTTATTGAGACAAGTACAAGTTCTGATACTGCCTAACTTGCTTCCCTGTCTCCTCATCAGTCTCGGAGAACTGGAATCATGTCAGACTGCTGTATGAAGATCTCATTGTATTGAGCTGCAAACAGCGATTTACGAGAGAAATCCAATATATGTAGCCAGGACTCCAATATATGTAGCTTTGCCTTGGGCTTTGCTCCTGGTTTGAGCTTTGGCTCACAATACTTGCCAATGTGCGGTTTACAGGGTGCTAGAAACAGCACAGTGCAATGGACCTACTGCAAAGCCATTGCCTTGCCCAACTTTCCAGATGCCAATGTATAATTCGGCAGTGCCATCTGCTACAGCTTCAAACTTTATTCTGTTTGCCAATACAAATAATGTTTTGGTGTCCATAAACCTTCACATAGTATCTTTTGTAAGACAACCATTTCCAAGAGGTTTTGCCATGGTCTTTTCCCCCTGCTACTTTTTAAATAGTTTGCAAAATAGCACGATAATAGTTTTCATGTGCTTTGATCAGGAACTCACAAAATCCACCCACCTGCTTACCACAGGTGGGCATTCCTGGAACTCTGGCAAGAAGGATGCCCAAGAGCCTAAATACACTCCTCCAAGTTCTTACTTGCACTGCCATTTGGATGAGATAAGGAAAAAAAATCTCGCTGTGGCTGGTTCCCCCCCCCCTTTCCTTACCCATACTGCAGTGCAGATAAAGAGAAATTCATGCTTCTCTTTCAAGTGTATGTGTGTTGGGGATGTCTTATCTCATTTGCAGGAATGTTTTGAGAATATAAACTGCAAAAGAGGAGAATGCCTTTTTTTGCTTTCTCCAAACTGCAATGCAAATGAGAAGCAAAACTTACTTCTTCTTTGAACAAGTACAGAGAGCTTGGAAGAGAGGTGCAATGAGATTTGGATAAGTAAGGCAAAGTATCTCCCACCATTTCTTGCCTTTCTAGACACCAGTACAAATGAGACAGATTTCTGCATTTCCCACAACCCCACTGTGCATGACAGAGGATACAGATGAGGGGAAGGGGCCAGTGGAAGCCAAAATAGAGGCTGGGTAGAAATCAAGCTAATATTTGTGGGTTCCAAGTCCTTTGCTGCCTGGTTTTGTAGACAGAGGTCAAGGTCCTATTACTACAGATATTTCGGCTGATTCATACATCAGAATTGACTCATTTGGGTAGTTAAGAGCTTATATGAGTGGTCTACTCATGTGATCAGTGAAACATGGTAGAGCGCTCATGAAGTATTCATGAAGTACTATCTGTAGGTTCTCCAAGGGGGAAAAAAGCAAAATCCCTATTGCTTCAGTACTGTATGAACAACAGGGAAGGGGTGTAGCTAAGCAGTAGAGCAGGCACCCCCAAACTTTGGCGCCCCAGATGTTTTGGACTACAATTCCCACCATCCCTGACCACTGGTCCTGTTGGCTAGGGATCATGGGAGTTGTAGGCCAAAACATCTAGAGGGCCGCAGTTTGGGGATGCCTGCAGGACAGCATATGCGTTGCATGCAGGATGTCTCAGGTTCAATTTGTGATTAACAGAATCTCAGTATAAGGCACTTTCATATCCTCATAATATCTGCCGTATCTGTCACCATTGTAAACAAGGTTTTGTGGAATAGATGCCTCTTCAGTAGCTACATTCATGCAGTGAATCTCCAGGCCACAAAAACTGTACCACAATAAATTGTTAGCCTTTACGTTTCATGAGACTCTTGGAAGTTTTTCCTGGAACAAACTAACATAGCTATCCCTCTGGAATAGAATACTCTTAAGGTGATGATTAACAAGGCCACAGCATCTAAACTTGCATATTCTCAAATTTTAATCAAAATGAAGCAGGGAATTTGAGCAGAACAGGAGATGAGTTTCAACAGAAAATGTACAATGAATACATATGTAAGACAAAAAGGGAGAGGAATATAAAGTGTGTGTATGTGATAGGGCACGGGTGGAAATAATCAATTCACTTCAGGTTCCAGTTTTAAACAATGCAAACTTCAAAATGTTAAAACTGGGTCATCTGCTCTCAAAATGGTATTTCAAAAATGCAGCTGGGATTGACCATAATGAAATCAACACAATCAAAGGGAAGGTTGGATTTATGAGCTCTGAAATCAAACTGGTCAAGTTCAATATCTTGAAATGGCAACCAAAAATGGCAGGTCATAAACAGGCAGTACTCTGGAGCTCTTATTCCTTATAGAAGCCCCAAGGGGTAGAAAGCAAATCAATGATGTTGGAACATCTTAGCTCAAAAGAGAGATTGCTAATTTGTAGCCCATTGGCCAGAACTGGCTCTTAAAGCAATTGTATATGGTCCCTGGTGACCCTAACAAGGTATGGGGAAGTTTGTCCATAGTTTCATTAATTAAAAAAATGGAAAAATCTTTTCCTGTTCTAAGAGATGGAGATAATCCACATCTAAATGTTACATCCCTCTCTGTATTTTGTTTTTTAATGAAATGCACCAGTTGTACCTGTGCCCCATAACTGGGATGCTCTTAATGCCAAGAGACTGCAGCTTTATTAAGTAAAATTTGCACAGTTTGCACAGAAAAATACACTTCTGGCCCTCAGACCACCCACTAGATAATAATATGTCTTCAATAAAAAAATAAATTGGTCATATCCCCTGACAAATGTATTGAAATGTGACTTATAATAAGGGCTAGGTTTTAAATAATGAGGCTACAGGTGACTGAAGTGATCAAAATCCCTATACACAGAATTATTTGATGTTTTCCAAGGCAGTTCTGGTAGAACACGTAAGTATTTGTGTAGCATACAAATCAGCCTGCTGAACTGCTTATAAAATCTGATAATGTGCAAATCATAGAGTAGCCTGACAGTAAAGATAACACTTTAAAATGTTGAAATAAATTATTACATAAAAGGAAGAAAATGCCACTGTGAAACACACAAACAGCCAAATCATCAGGAAGATAAGCCTATAGTAGCTTATAGCCCTACATGAACTTTGACAATTAATTTAGTCATTCTGAGTTGACTTTTAAAGGATGGTGTTAGTTCATAAGGCTCTCTGGTAATATAATAATGCAGGACTTATAAAGAGCTTTCTTGCAAATTTAAATATCCCCCAAATAAGCCACATATATCTGAATGAAAGACTTGCTTGCAAGGCAGGATTCTGGACTGCTGTCCTTGGTGCTGAAATATAGACTTTGACAGAAGATGTATCGCTGCCCTTAATTTTGGATTTAATAGCATGCAGATGGCTTTCAAGAGCAACTTTACTTCTCTATGAGACTTGTTCATGTTTTAAGCTTAATTTATGCCACTTGAACATCTTAAGGTTAAAAGAAAGTTATAAGATCCACTATGCTTGCAAGATGGGTTCCAAAATTTAGCAAGGTATTTACTGAACTGCTAAACTAGAATAAAGTTTAGTAGATTGCCTGGCAGCAGTGTATGGTATGCAAGTCCAGACAGCCTCACAACACTACAAAATAGATAGTGAACCAGGGATCAGGAAGATGCATCATAGAATGGTAAAGTAGGAAAGGAGCCTCAAGGCAGGGTCATCTAGTCCAACCCCCAGCAATGCAAGAATCTCAACTAGATCATACATGGCAAATGATCATCTAACCTCTGTTCAAAAACCTCCAAGGAAGGAGAGTCCACCACCTCTCATGGGAATCCGTTCCACTCTTGAACAGCTCTTACAGCCAGAAAGTTCTTCCTGATGATTAGTCTGAACCTCCTTTCTTGTAACTTGATTACACTGGTTTGGGTCCTAGCCTCCAGAGCAGGAGGAAAACAAGCTTGCTCCATCTTCCATGTGATATTCCTCTAGCTATCGTATTAGTTGCACTCCTCTGCACACATTCTAGCTTGTCAATGTCTTTCTTAAACTGTGTTGCCCGGAACTGGATACCGTACTCCAGGTGTGATCTGAGTGCTAGCATATTTAATATATACTATTCAGGAACAGAAGCTGTTATTATTTGTTTAGATCCCACTTCTCAATGAAGATGAAACTTAGGATCCAAGCCACTTCTACAGTGCCACCAGTCTACATGCTGAATTGAACTGGAGTTCCTCCACTTTCAAATGTGAATTCTGTACTCATTACTGCTTACACTCCTCATAATGGTTTGCATGTATTTCAAGATAATATAGTTCTGGCTGAGTAATAACTGGGGTTCCCCCATCTCCTGCCTGACAGGCAACCTATCTGATATCTTTAATCCCTACCATGTGCATGCAGAAAGAAACCAGTGTCACAGGCGCACGCGCACACGCACACACGTTCTCTGACTCTAGCATAACTTATCATATTTGGGGAGGTACTATGAAGACTTACTTGAATGATACCCGATTTGCCATTAAATGATACTGAAGTGTTTATCTAATAATTCACAAACTGAAGCCAAAGACTCATAACAGCCCATATTGGATTCTGTGTCTTACCACAAAACAGCTCCATGGAAAACTAATCTGAAGGAAATAATACTAGGTGTTGGCTGCCTTCCTGTCTTCTTACTATTTCTTTAAGTAGAGTACACCTTCTAGAAGAGTACATCTAACCCCCTTAGATGACTGGATACTGTATGTTGCAAGAAAAAAATGATTAGCTACTGCTAGGAACAAGCAACAACGTTTTCCATCCCAGATTACTATTACTATTATTATTTATTAAATCTGTATACCCTTCATCTGAAGAGCACAGGGCAGTTCACAACATAAAGAAAAGAAAACACAAAACACACTTTTCTCCAAGAGTGCCTGGATCTGGTCCGCAACCACCTCTCTCAGAATTTCTCATCAAAGCAAAGGATTATGTTTTAACTGACTTTTCAAGCATTAAATGGTATGCATTCCACTACAAACACAGAAACACGCTTTCTGGATTAATGCAGATGCTTAGGATGCTGAAATATGAAATGCTTGTGTGCCCCCAAGCATGAATAATGTTAATAATCTCCATAAAATAAAGGTGCTGATTGCAGCCACTTTCTGCATCTTCAGTTTGTAAGATGACAAACTTGCTCTTTATCGAGAAATAGCTATAACACATACTCTTCAAACAACATGCAGCTTGTGGCAGGAGGCACCATGGCAGCATGAGGCATTGATTGACTTGATCAATAGCAGGCTTATGAACAATAATCACACTGTAATAACAAGTAGTGACATTTCACAAAGTAAAGAGATTGCTTTGAAATTCACTGTAAAGCTAAGGGAAGTTCAAAATAAGTTTCAAGTTGCTTTTTAATTTTCCAGGGTTTAAGAAAAAGGGAAATGACAAATAATTCCTTTGCTGCATGTGAGCAAATGCCATTATTATGTAGCCAACTTATTTGTCACATTTTGCACCCTACCCTTCAGGAAGCTTGGGACAGCAGTTTGTGGGTGTGCTCTGTTCTTTCTATTGCATCAGTTTTCTTTGTCCAGTGTTCTGAAATTCATTGCCTAAGGAAGCAACACACTTGCAGGACCACGAGGTTGAAGAACACTGAATAATCCTTCCTTTGCTTTTGGAAACATCTGCTAACTTTTGGTGTCTCCTGCATCACCACAGTCACAAAGAGTCTCTGGAGCATGCTCAGAAGTTGGCCAAAGCTCGCCATGGGGTCCAATTATATCTGTCCAGGGCTCCCACCTGTAACAGGACTTGGCTATTTTTCCTTTTGAATGTGCCAGTAAATCTTTTATGCAGTTGCATTAGATGTACTTATGACAGGAAACCTTGGCAAACTGCCCATGGAGTATATATACATGACGCTTTAATCCTATTCTTGCACTGCCTCATGTACACACTGCTTACACAGATTGATAAAGGAGGCTGACTGACACTAAATTTATAGCTTTTTATTACTTTACCCCCTCATGTTATAAATTCATGGAGCGGCTGCACTTTATTGCAATTTTATGTTTGCCAGCTTTATTTACATACTCTCCCTTGCTGTCTGAGGAGGGGGGAAAGGTGGAAGGAAAGAGGGATTTCGGCAGATTTTCAATACTGTAGGGTGATCTTTGTCGAAAATGAAGTGGTATTTCCCTGATGGAAAGAGCAACCTAGGAGAAATAAATTTTATATAAACTTTTCAGGGTTTCTTCAGAATAATTCATTCTTCAATAAAGCACCATTAAATAAGTATGTCTTTATAAATTAAATAAACTTATTTCCAAGCTCACAACACTGAACAGCTGTCATGGCTCTTCATATATAAAATTTCTGTGTAGTCACTGCTGTTAGTGATCACAGCATAAGAATATGTCACGAAGCTATATTATTTACACAGCACACCTGGAAATAACATGGCCCTCTAAAGCTCTAGTACTTTCTTTTCAAAGCAGCAATGTTCCAATAATAAGCTTGCTACCTCTAATTTGTTCACTGCTGCAATTAGCTGCCCATACAGCAAGAATGGGAAATGTGTGGGTGAGTTAAAGCCATGGTTCAAACATTCAAAATCCCCTGCATGAAGGAGTCCTTGCCACAGCAAAGTATCAAGGTATGAACCAGGTAATCCACTCTATTGTGCTTTGGTGCACACTCACACCAAGACACCACTCCACATGACCTCTCCTACAAAAATGGGAGAGATTACATGAGGGGTGCACCCACATTATAAACTACCACCACCGTTATCACTGTCTGCCGCTACTACTAGCTCTGTTTCATTTTAATAACCAATTACAGTGGTACCTCGGGTTAAGTCGCTTCAGGTTAAGTACGCTTCAGGTTAAGAACTCCGCTAAGAACAGAAATCGTGCTCTGGCGGCGCAGCGGCAGCAGGAGGTCCCATTAGCTAAACTGGTGCTTCAGGTTAAGTACGCTTCAGGTTAAGAACGGACCTCCGGAACGAATTAAGTACTTAACCCGAGGTACCACTGTACATGCAAGATAGACAGGCAGAACTTTAACTAACTGAAGAATTGAATGAACAAAAGGGAATGAATTGAGGACAGAAATGGCTGTCACTGGCTTCACCGTTTGTGTTGTGGGGGCTCTGGTGTGAGTGGGGTTAGTGGTATCCTCACTGTGCAAAAGATCTTTAGGCATGCCAGGCTTTTACCTTGCATTGTCTGCCTCTGGTGTAGCAATGGGCTACCAGCAATGAAAGTTATGTCCTCTCTCCACTGTCTGAGTCCATACACCTCTGCATACCAGTTGCTGGAAACCACAGGCAATGAGAATGCTGTGCACTCATCTCCTGCTTGAATGCTTCTCATGGACATCTAGTTGGGCACTGGGAGAAGAGAATGTTGTACTAGGCCGGCCTTTGGCCTGATCCAGCAGGGCTTTTATGATACATCAAGCAATCCCTCACTGTGCTGCTATTGCAGCTGTGAATGTGTGACCCCAGTTGCCTGCGCAATCCTTTCTGGGTTGTTCAAAACTCAGAGGCAGAGGCAGTTTTAGGGCACCAAATTTTAGCATCATACTGCTGAAATTTGAGAGACCAAAGTCCACCACTGTCAGAGGAGAATCCGTGAGAGAAGCTGCAGGGCTCCCTTCTCCATCACTAACAACAGGAATGGGAAGTCAGGCTCCGTGAAGAGAAAAGCCAGGTATTCTGCTTCATTCAACAGTATGTGCTCCTTGAGGCAATGTAAAACCTGCAACTTTGCCATAAAGAAACTGTTTCTAATTAATGACCCCTTACGAACCTAATGCTCAATGAATGTGAACAGTAAGTGCCTGGAGTAAGACTATACTGGGAGGGAGGGACCTTTAGAGAGCTCCATTCCTATCACATTAACTATTTAACAGGTGAAACACAGAAAAGGGGATAGAAAGCGGTTAGCACTCTGATTTCCTTCTAATAGCTCACCTTCAGATGACTTGAAGAGTCCCTGGTGGAGCAAAACCATTTCAATACTTTGTCTGGGTCTACCAGAAAGGAATAAAAAACGTGATGACCCTGGGTAAAGGCTACCCAACTGCTGGCAGACATTCTCAACACAGCAGACGATAAAAGGGAGCAAATGCTTGATGGCTCGGAAACGGTGAGCGATGGCTCACCTCCATCGGGAACGGTACAGTGCATCTCCCTGTGCTGATTGTGCTGACATGCTCATATAAAGCAATAAACCCAGGTCTGCAGATGCTCCATTTCCTCCCCAAACTTTCAAATGTACACAGGGGTTCTGCACATCAAGTATCTGCGTGCCTGTAACTTTCTGTGGACCCAGCACAACGTACTCTTCCTAAACACAGTGGGATTACTCTCTTACGGCTTCCTCACAGAGCAAGTGCGTTTCCTGTGTGGATAATTCTAAATGTCCAGCAGACACATCCTAGGTAGCTGCAGTCAATAACTGTTTGGAAATCTAAATCTCACTTTACATGTTTACTACAGCAAGCTTTTGTATGTTTTTGGTTAGGTGGATAAAGTGTGTATCAGTTTACAATTGGTGTGTGTGTGTGTGTGTGTGTGTGTGTGTGTGTACTACAAAATACATTGATGGATGGGAAGGTTGTGCATGTGTAACTTGGCTAGTGATGGGCAGATATTGCCCACTATCCAAATTTTAATTATTTTGGATCCAGTTGGTCACATGTCCACTGGATACCCCCAAATTAATTAAAGTCATTGATTTAAGTCAAATTAATTGACTTTCCCAAGATTAATTAGATAATGATCTCTAAGCTCTTAACATGTCTAATACCATAAGATGGTTGAAGGAGCCTAAAGGCCTCCTGGCACTCTTTTTAGCATGAATGAGGATCTCCCTGCCATTAACTTTTGCACTTTTAACTGGATGGGGAGAGGCTCCAATTGGCCAGGAAAGGCAGCAGGTTCCGGAAGGGTATTAGATGCCCCCATGCATGGGGCGACAGGGCATCATAAAAACCCAGCATTGGGTATACTACATCTGAAGCACTTGCTTGCTTGCAGAGTTTATCATAGGACTGGGTCATTGGTATGCACCAACCCAGCTGCAAACAGAATTATGTGCAAGATATAGGGAGCAAGTCCATTCTGTCAAGCTTTCTATTAGAAATTACTACTATATTATCAGATGAGGCATGGAGAGTCCATGGAAGTTGAAATACCTTTAGGACAGTGCTTAGGCAAGTTACATCTAACTTGATCTTTCACCTATCTCCATCCATACCCATTTTCATACTATGAAACGGCTTACAGCGAATGTGCTGCCAATAACTGCGAGCATAATAAATGTACTAGACTAGGGGTGGGGAACCTGCAGCCCCCAACTGTGTTGCACTCCAACTCCCACCAGCCCTAGCAAGTCAACAAGTGTGTGTGACAGGAATAATTGTTCAACAACAGCTGGAGGGCCATGTGTCTTGGCAATGTGAGGAAAGTCTCTTTGGTGCAATGCCACAGGTCATGATATGTTTGGGCAGCAGTTGTACCCCCTGTTTTGGTGGCAGAAGGGCCCACTAAATCAGCCCTTGTCAATGTAATTTAAGAGGCCACTCCTGTTCAGCTTAATGAAGTAGAAAGCCTCCCTATGTACATTGGGGTTCTCTCCCAGGAAAGGATTGCAGAATTAAACCACATAGCCCTAACTTTCAGGTTGAACTGACTGCATACTGCCATGAAAAAAAAGATGGCTGCAATCCATCTTGTTGTTTCGAGAGTGCAGTTATGTTTAAAGGCAAAAGTTCAAAGCACATAAAAGAAAAGAGAATAGCAGGTGAAAATGCTACTGTACGAAGAGAATGTAATGAATTTCCTGCTTCACTGCTATTTCTACCAGTATTTTAATTATGACATGCATTTTTCTTTTTTCTTTTACTCTACAGAAGGCCCCTGTTGTTTGTTAACAAAAAGATTCTCTTCTCTATCGAAGCAGCAAGACCTTCCACTAAAGAGGCACAATGATACAGCTGATGCTTGGTGGTTTGGGGCTCACAAATGGTCATCTCCTGTGAGCTGGCAAAGAAAAGCACGGTGTACTTTCAACCTTGAGAAGATATGGAACACTTTGCTCATTCCTGGCACAACTCATTTCTTAATCCTCAACTTATCCTGATTTTCAGGATGGAATGCTATTTGAAATGTAAACTCAACCTCCTGAAAGATGAGCAAACAGAGTATTTTCATTATTACAGATGAGAGAGGCATCTGCCCAAACAAATAAGGCTTCTCTTTTTACACAGGGGGAAATGGAACATGCACCCACCATACAAGTGTGCTCAAGTTCTCTGACTCTCAGTGGTCCAAAGAATACATAAGGGGCTTCCCCACCATTTCAAAAACCCTTCTAAGACACAGTACCACAGCAAACCTCACCTATTTCCTTTTTTAAAAATGATTCATAACAATTGTTATTAATTTTTAAGTTTATGCATCTCAAAATAAACATTTTACATAATACCATGTAACTATGGACTTCCTTCCCTTTCATGGTTCATTTTACTTATCTATCATTTCTGCATATTTTACCATAACCAATCTAATCGTTTCTCCATTCTACATCCTTCAAATATTTACCATACTGTTGAATTTATCTAAATGCTACCTGCGTTTTTAATTGTACAGTTATTTTCTAAATATTCAGCAAAAAAAATTCCACTCCTCTTTGGGGGGAAAAATATCCTTGCTCTCTTATTCTATATGTTAAACCTGCTGCTTCTACAAATTCTATCAGCTTAAGTTGCCAATCTTCCTTACTAGGAATCTCTTTCACTTTCCATCTTTGGGCTAGCAAAATTCGAGCCGCTGTGGTTGCATACATAAATATTTTTTTCTGACAACTGGGAAGTTCAGACTGAACTATTCCTAACAAAAAGGCCTCAGGTTTTTGGGGGAGAAGGTTTTTAAACTTTTTTTTAACTCATGGTAGATCATTTCCCAATAGTCTTTAACCAACCTCACCTATTTCCCTGATGTTCACTTGAGGTGCCAGGCATGGGCTTCAGATATTGGCCAGAATGTATATTAACATTGTATTTTCTTAAGTGATTAGCATACCTACTATAGCAGTATGGCGATACATGGCCAACCCTGAAGTGTGGCAAGGCTGGCCAATTTACTGACAGTCCAAAGTCAGCAAAGGCCACACCATCCTAGCAGTGCCTGCACTCTCACTTTGCAGCCAGGACAATCAGAAGCAGCATAAGAGAATCTCAGTTTGCATTTTGTGCCTCTTAAGAGATTAGCAGGGGGCACATACTGAGGGACTCCAGATTCCTTCAGCCGGTGCTATACTGACATGTGGCTCTATAAGGCATTATCTTTAAAAGTGTTTTTAAGTGTTATGTGAGTTGCACTGACAATGCCAAGAAGAAGAGGACATTCCTGAAAGGACCTCTGAGGAACACTGAACAAAGGTCAACACAACAGTTAGCCTCCCATCAAAGCCAATTCTTCCCAAACGTTAGCTATCAGAGATAGCCTGGTTCTCCCTAATGTTTTGGAAAATGTGTAAGACAAATGCCTACAGAAGAATTATCATGTCTTTCAAAACATGGGCAGTTTTATAGACTCCAAGGTAAAGTTGCAGTGGGACTAGTTAAGATGAGAGACAAGAGACAGAGGAGTATCAAGTTAGCATTTTAATGCCCTCTGGACTATTTCCACATACTATCTTTTAGAATTCTCCTCCTCTTATTCGTTGGTTGTCCCACTTTGAGAAAACAGAAGCATCCAGGAGTACAGTTTGTGATAGCAAGTGAAAAAAAACCCAAATTCCAGGGAGTCAGCAGAGCAAAAGCTCTGGGCAACTAGCCTGCTTTCTTTTAGGGCTTCTTGGGACTGGTCCTAAAATGGATTATTTATTTCTGCTGTTGTTTTACAAAGAACTTGGCTCCTTCCACTAGTAAATTGACAAAAACAAGTTCACAATTACTAGGCTAGGAAAAAGAAATATTAATTCTGACAAGCAGACCTGAGGGCTCACGGTGTAACATTCTTGTATCCAAACACAGCAGATATCAAGCATGGTTAATCTTGTAAACAGAGAGAAGTGGTGTTACAATGGCAATTTGCTAAAGATTGTTCAGACCTGTGACACTACTAGTGCTGCTGGTGGAACTGCAGGCAAAGTGGAATGAAAGACGGGGATATTTATAACGGAACCAAGGATGCTCAGTGCCTAACTCATAGGCAAAAAGAGCCTTTTATAGTAATGCACAGCTGCATTACGGTGGAAATGCATTGAGAAGAGCAAGGGTGCCTGTTCTTTGGTCAATGGTACCACTCAATTCCTTTTAACATTTATTTTCGGCAAGCAAGAGCTTAGCCCTCCAACACATTTGAGTTTTATGTTCTGCTGTTCCGCATTTAGAGTGGCAGTCAGTGAACCCCCGTAAAAATACATAAATCACAGTCGTGAACCCCAAATTTACAAGAGACAATATGGGTTTTTTATGCATTAGACGTGCTAAAAACAATTTCAAATTTCAGAATTAAATTTCTATTCAACTCATGTAGATAGGTTTCTATGATTTTTCTAGCCATTTTGAGTCATCTTTATTTGTTATTCCTGATTCCCCCTCCCAAGATAAATCCGTATCTGTTTTATAATGATACGTGTATCAAACAGTGTACCCTTTGGAAATGCTATATGAATGAACATTAAAAACAATAATATATCCTTGAAAATGTGATTAATTCAGCAATTATAGTTAACCAGTACAATAGTCTGCAAGGCATCAATGGAAGAGATAAAAAATGGAAACAAAAGAAAAATTAGAGATAGCAAGAAAGAAAGGAAGAAGAGGGAGGGAGACAGAAAGAGTGAGAAACTAGATGAAATAATTGTAACTTCTAGATAATATAACCAAATCTGTCTGCTGCTGATTTTGCACCGTGTGTGTGTGTGTGTGTGTGTGTGTGTGTGTTTAAGTTAAAAGAAGCTTGAATAGCATTAAACAAAACCAGTTGGCACGGGTTACATCCATCCACCATTCAATTTGTTAATTTTCTCACAAGTTGAATGCACTTATTGGTGGGACAATGGTGGAAGTAAGTTGAAGAGACTCCCACCAACACATAATTTTTCACAGGGAACATAGTTGCAGCACCTCCAAAGCAGCTGAAATGAATTACCCAGCCCTGTGTTATTCTACCATGGAGCTACAGGTGGACAACGGGCAACAATGGACACCAGTGTGTTTATGGTCCTACGCCAGTCCGTTAGAAAGATGCTAAGAGATGAGGAACAATAATAGAAGACTGCAGATCTGGGGTGTGTGATTGGCACATCTTGCATTATGACACAATTTGAAGGTAGCATACAACATGCAAAGGGTTACAGTAACAGAAACAAAGAGTCATAGAATTGGAAGGGACTGCAAAGGGCCATCTAGTTCAAATCCCTGCAATGCAGGCATCATGGCCTAAAGAAACCCTGGCAGCTGGTTGCTATGCACAATATTAATTATATGAAACCAGATGCAACAAACAGCTCAGTAAATCTTATTCACAATGACAAGTCGTTTATCGACCATCTTGAGACCAACAATTTTACTGTTTATCAAGTACATTTATTAATAATCCTGTCAAGCCATGTATAAATATATGTTTCTTACTTGCATACAAAATATCACAGATCATGAAGTTAATAGCTACAATTGTTTATGGTTGGAAAAAGACGCTTCTTGTCTACTGGACTGGAACTGCATGGTTTTGGACTGTTAATATATATAACTAATGTCATTTGCCTGAAAGAAAGCTGACAGCAGAATAACACATTTAGGAAAAGCTGAGTTTTATGTATTGCCTGTTGGAATGCCAAACTCAATAACAATGTAAATCTGTACACACTGTGTTTCTAACCATCTTCCACACAATCTACTACTAAGATGTTCCAAGACTAGGGATGCTCATTTAATATGTTAAAGGGAATACTGCAAAACCTGTTCTTTTCTAATTTGCAGAAGGGGAACTAGTCCCCTCTTCTCAGTTTTTCAATAGATGTTCAGGCATGATTGGGAGCAGGGGACTTCAGCAAGGATTTTCATCAAAATTGCATTGTGTTGATTCCCCCCCCCCCCCAGGATAGCAGGCACTTCTTTAAAAGTTACAAAAAAATAATAATTTTAAAAAGAAAGAAACCAGATTTCCAATATGAAGCATAATGGAAACACTGGCAGGGATGTGAAGAGAAAGATCTGCATTTAAGCTTCCTTTAGCCACCCACAAGCAACCTGTAATTATATAGTGTTTTACATGCATGTCATTTGTGACAGAGTAATCTCATATTCCGCTTAAGGGAGACAGCTCATTCTAGTTTCCCTGTTTTGCTTTTTCATGGATGAGTTCCAACTCTTCTATGTTGGAAATCCTTGGAGCCATGCAATATTTTCTGCTGAAATTAAGTGATAAACTGCCAGGATTGTGACATTTATAGAGAGTCATAAACACAACACAGACATGCCACATGACCATTACCCAGCCTGTTGGATTCAGTCAATGAACTCTCTTCTCCCTTCCTTCCAGGGATTCATTTCTAAAGATGACGATTTCCAGGACTCAAGCATGCATGCAAGCCAAGTGAACCCAACTTCCCCCCATTCTAACGTTGCATATGGTAAAAACCCACCCACAGGTCTTTGCTTCCTTGCAAGAACTTCCAATGTTTTTGGGCTAGCATTTAAACTTGCTTCCAAGGATTCTGTGCTGGCAAGCTCAGCCTGAGTGTAATTGCTTTCTCTAGGCTCTGCACTTAACCAATACTGTTCTCCACTTTGAGTGTCTTCCAACTCAAATGCTTTATTTGTTTGCTTGCCGCAGCATCTTCCTATCTGCAACCTCCCTTCTGTACACACAGACATGGAAAGTGAGGAACTGCGCAGGGGAAACAGCTTTGTTGTTGATCTCTACCCACAGCAGAGACTCTCCAGGCTTGCTCCAAAAACAGCATGGAGTCAGAATTACCCCACTGGTTTAAAAGACCCCCCAGGTGAAGCAGACTTGGTGTTTGCTTCCCTTCTGCCAAATAGAAGGGTCTGCACTGAGCCAAGGTTGTGTGAGAGAACTTTACCATTCAATCACAAACACATTGGGAAGGCGAGACTGCAAAGCCCCTTGATAGTCACAGGACTAAAAGAGAAGGAAGCAAATTCACACATACAGGTGCCAACTCTATAGCGCCGAGGTATCTTCGGGCCCCTCAATATCTGTGGGGAGGCGGCACAGGAAGCCAAGTACGGTGTGGTTTCAGTGGCCGGTTCCCCCTGAGCATGAAAGAGGAAGAGCTGCCGGTCATTGAAGCCACGCCACACTGGGCCTCCTCCCGATGTGACGTCACACAAGTGCAATACGCGCTGGGCACAGCTCAGCACCTCTGGGCACACATGCTGCCTTTGGCCTTAAACCCTGTGCAGGAGGGAGGCAGGGAGACTCTTGGAATGCTAAGCATCACATGGCAGAGCTCTTCTGCCCCACCTCCCACCTCTGTGCAGTTTCCTTCACGCTAGAGTAAAATTATCCTGCAGTTTCTCTGTTTAACATTCCACAGCACTATGTGCGTAGAGAACACCAACCAAGACTCTTCCTGCACCTACTGTACAAAAGGGGCCGAGGCCGAGGCCGAGGGAGAGAGAAGTTACAGGGTATTTTCCCCAAGGCTTCAAAGTTCTGTAACAATTCTCCCCTAGTTCATGACTGCATGAGGCAGCTAAACTTCAATAAATTAATAAATTAAAGACCAGCTAAGTTTGTTATTAGGGACCAGGTGGCGCTGTGGGTTAAACCACAGGCTTGCTGATCAGAAGGTCAGCGGTTCGAATCCCTGCGACGGGGTGAGCTCCCGTTGCTTGGTCCCAGCTCCTGCCCACCTAGCAGTTCGAAAGCATGTTAAAGTGCAAGTAGATAAATAGGGACCGCTCCAGCGGGAAGGTAAACGGCGTTTCCGTGTGCTGCTCTGGTTCACCAGAAGCAGCTTTGTCATGCTGGCCACATGACCCGGAGGCTGTCTTTGGACAAACGCCGGCTCCCTCGGCCTATAGAGCGAGATGAGCACGCAACCCCAGAGTCGGACACGACTGGACCTGATGGTCAGGGGTCCCTTTACCTTTACCTAAGTTTGTCATTGGTATGAGCTTTCGTGTGCATGCACACTTCTTCAGAGGCACCACATTGAGCCGCATGAAATGGAAGTCCATCAAGGTATCTAAAGAAGTGTGCATGCACACGAAAGCTCATACCAATAACAAACTTGGCTGGTCTCTAAGGTGCTACTGGAAGGATTTTTTTTTTTTTACTACGGCAGACCAACACAGCTACCTACCTGTAACTTCAATAAATTAAAGCAGTGTTCCTAGGAAAATGGATGCAGCACAGATAGTTCGCCAAGGATCTCATGGAAGTCTGCACACAGAGCTCAACATGCCCCTCCATCCATCCTCCATCTGTCCTCACCTGCACCTGGAGTGTGCACCTGCTGCCTGGAAGCAAATGCCCTTGCTTGCTTGCTTTACTGAAGAGCAGCTTGCTTGTTAGGAAATGTATGTTCTCCCTACTGTGAGGCAGCCTGGCTGTTTTCAGTTTCATGCCAATGTTCCCTCCCCATTTTTTTTTTAAACCCACTTTCATTTGCTGTTATAATTACACAGAAGGCAAAGGTTAATCTTGCACCTGTCTCAAGGTCTCAAGACTTTTGGCCCAATAGGAATGAAGGTTGCAGCAGGTGCACCCCACTCAAGTGAAAATCAAAACAACAGCAGAGCAGATAATGATGGTTGGATAAGGAGTGCACACCGCCAGCCTAATAGCAGTACCGCCTGGTACTAAGGGACTGCACGCTGCACAGCTGGATATGCTCCCTCTCATATTGTTAGCATTAGCCTGTACCCACCTGGAGGAAGGAGAAATTAAAAATTATGAAGTGCTCTCATAACTGGCAGCGATAAAACTTGGCTTCCTGGCTGACATTTTAAAAATTCAGCCTGGCTCCCTTTGATGGCTCGATCCTCTGAACCAGAATGGTGTAAACAAGCCAAACATCAAAGCATGGCAGACTAGATAAAGAAACCCAGGCAATTTGATAAAGGCAACTTTAAATGAAAACCAAGGAAGGGCTTTCTTTTTAAAGTACAATCTATAAAATAGGAAGGGTGAGAAACTCGGGCTCTGAGGGCCTCTGCTATGCTCCTTGTGTTACCTAAGGCACATTCATTTAACTCGCTACACTTCAGTTATATACCTGGAGGACACAGTTTGCAATATTCTTCCCGCTTTAACAGTAATTTCACATGACATAAGCCTCTATTATATTTATATATAGAGAAGTGGAGGGGGGGAATTGTTAGGGTAACATAACCAAACATAATATAAATGTAAATACACACCCCAGTTTTAAACCCTTCAAAGGTAGAAAATGCATAATTTAAAAACAAACAAACAAACAAAAAACAGGGGGGGAAACTTTTGACATATATGTTTGTGTTTCACAGAGGGGTTTAGGTCCCCCCCCCATGTGTTACTTTACATCTGACCTTACACAGAGAGAATAAATGTTTGGGGGCAATAAATACATTATGAATCTCAATCTATAGTGCTACTTCATGACATATGAAATGACCCTTAAGGCTAGGGTACACTGGTGTACAGGGTTCTTTTTTTCTTTCCTGCGGTGTATGTCTGAAGCTTTTTTGTTCCCCTCCACAGTGCACCTTCTGACTCACTGTCACTTACTATGGCTGAGATGGTGCTGAGGGAGAGATTGGTAGATAAATGGCTTTGTTTTTTCCAACATGTGTGACCTTTGGATAGGTTTCCATCCTCTGCACCTGTTCATAAGCTCACCCAGCCAAGTCCATCCTCTGTTTGATGGAACAGGTGTGCACCTTCCACCACCAGATAATAGTAATATAATAATAATAAAAATTTATTATTTGTACCCCGCCCATCTGGCTGAGTTTCCTCAGCCACTCTGGGCGGCTCCCAATCAAGTGTTAAAAACAATACTGTACAGCACACTCCTCTGCACTTAAACTCAAATGAAGAAAGCACATCCTGTACTCACTCTTTTAGGGCATTTTCATCCATTCTTATTTCATATATTCCAGAAGGAAGATGCCAAAGCTGAGTCCTGCCATATGTACAAAGCCTCCTTCAACCTGGTGCCCTCCAAATATTTTGGACAACAAATCTCATCACTTCTTGCACTTGTAGTCTAAAACATATGGAGGGCAACAGGTTGAGTAAGGCTAGCCCAGAGGCACAATTTGGACAAGCCTTCCACTTGAATCAAGGGTACACACGGGATATCTGAGTCACTCATATCATTGTACACATGGTGGGGAGGAACACACACCATAAAAAGGCAATATTTGGCTTGATGAAGATACAAACCAACCCCTATGATTCTTTGAATGAGGCAGTTTCCTTGTGAAGGGAAGGAGATACCAAGAATGGCATCTCTGCATACGTAAGTAGCAGTTCTAAGAGTGACAACACTCTATGAGGGAGATGGGGGGAAGAGTAGAACATTAGCAATCAGGGCCAGGACCACAAATGATACTCCTTGTGGGAGATAGGCAGCCAGTGAAGGCATTTTCCAGCATTCAGTACTGGTGCTCATTACCTGAATGGCAGGGCATGATAGTTTAACTTTGGTACAGTATGTCTAAAGCTCTCCAACCTCTTTGCCGCACAGGTCAGTTGTGGGGGTTTTTTGTGTTTTTTTTTAAATTAAAATGATAATAATCCCCCAAAGCCAGATTTTGTGTGGGGCCTATAAACTCCGTCCCACAGTGAACATTTTAAAAGTCTCCAAAGCTCAAGTCTCATTCTGTGAGACTGCAAAGAACAAAACCATGACGCCATGAACATATTGTGCACAATAGATCTTCTACTGCAAACTGGAAGGCTGAAGCAACCAGCAGTTAAAATTGCTTTCTAAATAGAAAATCGCTTTACCTTAATTATCTCAAGGTTGATGCTCTGGGGTGTGATTTTGGAACTTTATTTGCAATGCTCCTGTTTCTAAATATAATGCTCTTAGGTTGTTACTGCTCTGAAGTGGCTCAGTTAGATATCTTGCATGGGGTTTCAGGACATGTTTGTTCCAAAGACCCTTACATTTTTAGTACATCATAAGAAATCAACACAATTATTCATAAAATGGCAATTTTATCCTTTTTCTTTATTCTTCTTGGTGAGGATGAGATTAGCAGGTATGGAAAGGTACAGATAGAGGTTTTTGTTTAGATGCATGGGGGAAACACACAATGAGATCTTCCTGAAAGGTTTATAGCATAGTATTTACACTTGACTTGCACCTTACTATTCCAGCATATATAAACCAGAAAGCTAGAGCTTTAGCTCTGTGACCTGATTCCAAGTTCTGCAAAGTTCAATTCCTCATGGAGCCAACCCTGTTGCCAAAATTGTAAAGTCAGCATAGTAGTGGAAAGCACTGCAAATGACAGGATGTTTACAGACCTGGATGGTCCAGAGGGTGAAAGCTTGAACAACGCCTTAACTAATCAGGAAGCACCCCTGCTGTATCAGAGCCCCAGACTTCTGCATTTCAGCAAAAGTTTTGCAATATAATCTCTGGGACTGTCACGGGGCTTTTCAAAACAGCTCAAAAAGAGTGCCATAGCTTTGTCAGAATACCTCAATATTTATATTTTTACCTTTTGAGGATCTTCTCCTCTAACATTGTGCACAATATTAATACTGCACACAATATTAGAGAATAGTAATACCGCAGGTATTCATTCCTATTTTATGGGTGCAGAAAAGAAGTTGAAAAAAGAGGGATCTGATAGCTGGCCAAGTGAAAGCTAGCCAAGTTTAAAAAATCTGATCTAGGAATCAGATTTCTTTTAGCTTTGGAGCCATCGTGCTGCCTTAAATCAATGTCCATGTAGCTTTAGGAATGCTTTATGGACTCCACAAGAATTAATAGCATCAGTTCAAAGAAATAAGCCAAATTTGGATTTGGAATTCTTAAGAGTGAAGATTATTTGTCCCCTATTTTCACATAAAACAAACTAAACAACTTCTGATTAACTTTTTTTCTTTTTCTTTTTTGGAATTCTAGTCCATCCTATCCCAGACACTATGAAAGAAGTGGAATGCTTTTAAAAACAAAAAGGAGTTAACAGTGCAGTCTCCTCCCATGGTATTTTGACCAGGAGTTAGGGTGGCCACTTGCACATTACCAAAAGAGAACAACTGTTTCACCCAATAAGGGGGGGGGGGAGAAATGTGACACTGCAAATTTTTAAATAACAACTATCAAGTAACAAGAAATACAGTTAAAGGTACCCCTCTGAGTAATACCCCTCCCCACCCTCTCACTATATATCAGGGTCTGGTGACTTCTGTTTCAGTGTATCTGAAGAAGTGTGCATGCACACGAAAGAAGTGTGCATGCACACCAAGAACAAACTTAGTTGGTCTCTAAGGTGCTACTGGAATGAATTTTTTTTATTTTATTTTGAAGAAATACAGTGCATCACTCCATATTGGGGAAGACTGTGAGATGTAACACATGTGCCTGTTCAATCTGAAGTCTAGGTGGCAACTGTTGTTCGGCAACCTCAAAGCCTCTGCTCTCTTGCCTTCTGATGGTTATCTTGAAACTAGACTTGGACTGGGAAGCCCTTCAAATAGAAGACTGTGTTCTGAGGGCTGTTCAAAGAGAGAACTAACCACTGAAAAACAGGAGATATGGACATTCTTGTTGGGGTATAGTATAACACTATATCATAATAATAATAATAATAATTTATTATTTATACCCCGCCCATCTGGCTGGGTTTCCCCAGCCACTCTCATATCATATCATGTAAACAGTTTTTAATAATAATACAGATATGAATGGAACCCAAGAACATGCACAAACTACAAGCTAAGACGGACAGAGGATGAACCTCATCACTTGGGCAATCCTTAAATCTTAGCCTGCTGGAAAGTTGGCGTGATTGCTCTGCTCCACTTTAAATTTCCACCATGGCATATGGAGTGGGCTGCTATTGTCAGGAGTAGGGCTCTGGGCTAGAAGGACCATTGGCCGGACCCAGGAAGGCTGTTCTCCTGCTACAGCAGACAGAGAAGTATAATGTGCAGATGGCAGCTTGGCTCTTATTATTTCCTCATATGATTGCCTGGCACTGCTGCTGGAGATCAAGAGTCGTATCCTGCATCAATTAAAGTCACTGGAGGATGCCTGGTAAGTTTTAGGATTCAGCCTTAGTTTATTGGCAGCCATGGAATGTTGGATAGTGCTCCTCTACTCTGATACCCCTTAGGACAGAGACTTTGCTTCATTTACAATTATGAAAATTAACTTTATGGAAGGAAGTTTATTTCCAATGTGAGCAATAATAGCTGTTTACTTTCTTAGACTTTTCTTTTTTGGGGGGAATAGAATTCATTTTTTGCTTGGCATTTTAAGTCAGGCCAGCAACATAAAGCACTTTAATACTTTCCTGAGCCTACAGCAAAGCAGTTATCAGTCTGTATCAGAAAAAAAAAACAAGAGGCGACAATTTAATTAAGTGGGAACCAAAGAATTAAGAGATAATACTTATTAATGTGTGGCAAAAAGATCTCTTATGTGAGTGTGCTTCTCCTGGAAGACACAGTAAATAACATTTAGAGGAGAGGCCTGGAAAGACAAATACAACTCCTGCATGTAAACACTGTTTTACCATTTATATGCTTAAAGAGAAAAGAATACAGTATAAATCATATTCCTAGTAATAGTTTTAGGGGGCATCTCTTGATGTACTATATAGATTCATAAAGGACCATCTGCTTCCTACAATACTATACTCTAAAGGATATAGAACAAGAACCTCTGATTTCCTTTTGGCGCATAAGCTATTTTCAACTGAAATAAAAATAACACAAGGGAAACTACCATTAGCTTTACCTATTGCACCCATGGCATATCATTACCATCTGCTTAATGTTTGAATGGGAGGCCAATAGAGCTGGAAAAAAGAAACCTAGGGAGCACCAGCAGAGCGGCTTTGCTCCTTTATGTTAAAGCCTGAAATACAATGGGGAAAGAGGGTGGAGAGGAGGATCTAAACCAACTCCTTCACGGGGCTTTTGTGAACTCTCCAGATGATGATAAGCAAGTGGCTGGTGCTCAGCACGGATGGTTGTTCTATGGGCAGCCAGTATATGTTCCCAGTGTCTACCAAGAACTCATGGTGTAGATGAGCCTAGAGGAGGGAGGACTCACCTCCTTATCTCCATGACAGTACAGTGGTACCTCGGGTTACAAACCCTTCGGGTTACAGACTCTGCTAACCCAGAAGTAGTACCATGGGTTAAAAACTTTGCCCCAGGATGAGAACAGAAATCACGCACGGGAGGCCCCATTAGCTAAAGTGGTACCTCAGGTTAAGAACGGTTTCAGGTTAAGAACGGACCTCCAGAACAAATTAAGTCCATAACCAGAGGTACCACTGTATTGCAAAGTGATGGGGGGCAGTTCTCCCTCAAAACAAATCAAATGCAAGTAAAACACAGACCAGGACACCTGGCTTACAGTGGGAGCACAGAAATGTGCCCTTTGGGGGGTAAATAGAGGCTTCTTGGGGCTTCAATCCACAGGCTAGCCATCCCTCTTTACAGCATCCAAACACTTTCCATGTACAAGGGAGACCAGAAAGCAAATAAAAAGTGTCTTAAAAGAAAAAAAAATTAAGTAGCCTTGTACACTCTGTGAAATATCTAGAGCGTTGAACTGGCTGTCTTGCTATTTTACTTATACAACTGTATTATCCCCAAAGAGGTACCTACAACAGAGTTATGGGGCATTTGAGAAGAAATGAAAACCGAGGGCAGGTCGCACCTCGTAATTCAGCTCCATATGTCCCCTGGATACACGTGTAATTACATTAGGAAAACATTTTGCCCCAAAGAAAACAATTAGGGAAGCAATTTACTGTTTGCATTAAAGAAGGATGGCATAATTCTTCACAGATACACACCACAGTAAACGTAAACTGGAACATTTCAGTGAGTCCATACTGGAAGTGATACTGTATTTTTACGTTATGTGTGCAGGAGATGCTTCATGTCCTGAACCAATGGCTCGGCAATCTACAGCCAATAAAGCACACTAATTAGATGAAGAGTCATAAATGCTTGACAATAATTCTAATCAGTGTTTTAATAGGATGCCACGCTATGTGCTGCATATCTGTAAAGGGAACAAGTAAACCCGGAAGACCTGGCCTGTGTGCATGTGTAGCAGCTGACCCACTTCCCCTCCTGCCAATTTTCAAACAGGCCTCTGCATATGCTGTTTTGGCAGCTGCATCAAGGGAAGAACTGGGCACAGCACCTATAGGTAATCAAAATGCCCCACCCTGGTGGGATAAAGGAAGCCTCATGCAGTGGGCTTATGCTCTCTGATTTGGGTAGAACAGTTTTCTGTGCTTAAGTAACATTCACAAGTTTTTGTTAATCAAGGAGATAAAGATAGAGCCAAATTTAAGGGGTTCTGTTCTTTTTCTCCAACAGAAATAATGAGTAATGAGGTGGAGATGGCTAAGGGGAGAGATAGAAGGATCTGTTAATTCCCCACCCCCCATTCCCTTATTTTTACAATCTTAAATTCTCAATCTTTCTACAACAGATTGTTATTTTAAAAAGGGAAAGCCTCATGAAAAGTTATCAGCATACTAGTGTGAATTTCTCCTAACACACACACAGTTTTGTACACACAATTGAGTAATATAACCTTTTTTGCAAGCAATTTGCCCTAATATAAAGTATTTTGGCATGTTAGTATCACAATATTGCCATTTTTATGCACACTTTCCCCTTGCATATGCATTTTTGTACACATCGTTTGGCTGAATAACTGCATTGCGAAATCAAGAAAAGTGTGAATTTCAAAGAACACTTCTGTTTGTATATGCTGTCCTTGCTTTAAAAAGGGAATACGTATCCAGAAGTGCAACAGTGTGTGTAACTACTCACACATACACACAGTAGGTTCACTTGCGCATAAATGCACATTCAGAGATCTATCCGGCTTTAGGTAACTTTCATCCCTGAAAAAAAAATTAAATTTGAAAGAATCAGCCAGAAGTTGCCCATGCCACCAGTGCTATAATCAGTGAACTGTGTGATAAATCAAAGTTGCCAAATTACTGTGCTATCCTTACTAAATTTGTCAGAAAATCCAGTTGCTGTACGATGTATCATGGGACCCAACCTGTTACAAAAAGAAAGGCCCATAGGACTAAATATAGCTAACACATTTTCCCTACATCGCCTACAGACAGCCACCCAATCTTAAACAACTCCTCACCCACAACAATACTACAACCAGACTAAACACAGACACTGGCACCAGAGCCTGCAATAAACCCAGATGCCAACTTTGCTGCCACATACACCCGGACAACACCATTACTGGCCCCAACAACATCAAACATACCATCTCAGGACTATTTAATTGCTCATCATCTAACATTGTGTATGCCATCAAATGCCAACAGTGCCCTTCAGCTCTCTATATTGGACAAACAGGCCAAGGATAAATGGACGTAAATCTGATATCAGGAATCACAAGACAGAGAAACCAGTAGGAGAGCACTTCAATCTCCCAGGACACTCTATACAAAATCTCAAAGTAGCTGTCTTATTGCAAAGGAATTTCAGAAATAGACTGGAAAGAGAAGTTGCTGAATTGCAACTCATTACCAAGCTTAAAACCATGGAGAGACCTGGTCTGAACAAAGACATTGGATTCTCATTATACATGACAAAGCTTTTTTAACCTTCTCACCCCTTGCTTTTTCCTGTAAGACTAATTGCAGCCGTTAACAGTCGTCAACAGGTTTACCACAGCTATCAACCTTTCACCCATTTCCACCACCCCCTCTGAGTAATACCCCTCCCCACCCTCTCACTATATATAAGGGTCTGGTGACTTCTGTTTCAGTGTATCTGTGCATGCACACGAAAGCTCATACCAAGAACAAACTTAGTTGGTCTCTAAGGTGCTACTGGAAGGAATTTTTTTATTTTATTTTGTTTTGACTATGACAGACCAACACGGCTATCTACCTTTAACATTTCCCCTAAATAATCTTGATTACCAGATCTCTTAATGCCCAAATCTGTCATGGCCTGACTGGCTTGAAAAAACACTTATGTTTAGTTTTATGTCAATATTGTTATGAATAGAAAATATCAGACAGGCATAAAGAAAGCAATGTGCCATTAAAAGGGAGCAAAGTGTATAGAAATTTCACAATTTAGGTCACTTATCCAAGTGATAAATCTCCAAAACTGCCTCTTTTCATCATTACCGAATGGAAATACTTTGCTACCACTTCCCCTTCTCTCCCATCTAGAAGTGAGTATCAAAAGAGCCAGGAGCAATGGGCAATTGGACAGAAAAGCCCATCTGGGCATAAAGCAAGGATATCTGAGAGTCCTTGCACCCCCTTCTGCCCCTTTAAACATCACAGCAGCTAATGAGCCTGATTACCAGTGACCCCCCTCTCACCCAGACCCCTGCTCTCAGTTTTTTCCTTATGGATTTGATAGATGTGGCTCTCTCAGGAGTTGTCTATGAGCCAATTTGTACAGTGGCCTTACAGCCCCATTACACAGATCGGATAAATGCACAGATCTGTCAGCCTGGCTCCAGTCCCGACACTCTCGCAAAGCACTGCCAAATGACTTACAAAACTGCTGTGTCCTTTCCCTCCTGCCGCACTTCACCCCCGCATGGTGCTCAAACTGGTTTTCTGTTTCCCGCTGCCAAATCGCTTTTGAAAGCCCCCCTAGGGGCCTGGAGGAGGAGCCACACACCACTCGTTTCCCAGCACCATGGCCTGTTATTGCTTCCCAGTGAAAGATAAGAGCTCGAGCCCTGTGTAAATTGTTAATATCGCTTTCTTTTGCTCATAAAGAGGCACGGCCGATGCCCGACTGCTGTGCCTCGTGCATAATTCATGGCGTTCCTTAATGTGCAGAGCTCTCCTCTGCAGTCCATTTCCCAACATAAAATTTAGCCATAAAAAGCAGGTTCCCTGTGAAACATGAATGTGGCACCTGAATTTTAAGGTGGCGACGGGCTGCTTCAATTTGTCGTAATGGAGGCTTGCGGAGTGTTGGAAAGCACTTGGCCCAGGATGGAGAAGAAGGGCAGAGCAAAAGATCTTGGCACTCTGAGGAGTGCAGTGCTGCCTTTTCATTTATTAAGGTCTTCCCAGTCTCAAGGATTACTCCAAAGAAGATCCTGCCTAATGACCTGGTCTGAAATCATTCAGGCTTCACCTACCTGCAGGGCTCAGCTGTATTCAAACACCCCTCCCTTGCACCATCATAGACAGCCAAATCCAAACAAATGCCAGCATATATTTGGTTGGAAAAACAAGAATGACCCAGCTGTCATTATCTGCATTGCTGCAATTGCCCAGAAAAGTTGCCAGAGCTCCCAGTCAGTACCAGCTTCTGCAGCCCGAAACCAGTGGTCGCTGCAACCGCTCCAAACATGTTGGTGTCGTGGTTATTGTTGGCACAAACATATTGGGGTTGCAAATGTTTTTATGATTCAATAGATCCTTTGTGCCCTTCTAATAAGCTGTTAGGAAAGATTGAGGGCACAAGGAGAAGGGGATGACAGAGGATGAGATGGTTGGACAGTGTTCTTGAAGCTACCAACATGAGTCTGACCAAACTGCGGGATGCAGTGGAAGAAAGGAGTGCCTGGCGTGCTCTGGTCCATGGGGTCACGAAGAGTCAGACACGACTAAACAACAACAACAAAAATAAGCTGCCTTTCATTTAAGTCATATTGAACACAGATGGGTGGTGCTGGAATTACTTCTTTCACCATTTCGTATTACTGGAAATATTCCCGAAATGAGTCATTTCCCACTACCGATCCCCCCTCTCAAATGTGCAACATGTATTTTATTCACAGGGATAATAACATTGACAACTAATTTTAAACATAAATTCAGGCCGCTTTTAAAATATTTTGCTAAAAAGATATATAGTCTCTAAGAGCAAAAGGGGGTAGGAAATAGGGTGGGGGGAATGAGATATACAGTAGGGGAGAACATCAGAAGTGGGATAAATTAAAGCTGGAGCAATTTAAAAGGTTGGAAGCTCTCCAATATTCTGCAAGAAAGTCAGATGCAACAAGGGCATCCCAATGTTATGTCCCAACAGGGGCTGAAAGGAAAAGAGAAACGGTCACAATGAAAATAAAATCTGCATTTCGTTTATTATTATGTGGGCACTTAAACTGTCAATCCGAATTGGCTTTCTGCCTTCACAAATTAAAATGGCACAACTTTTTTTTTTAATATAACAAAAGTGCTCTCTTCTGTCTCCAGAGATCTATCAAACATTTGCACTCCTTTAAAGGTACAACAGATCAGAAGGTAAGAGGGTCGCTGAAGAAGACAAGTTAATTTAGGTGCATCCCCCTTCCCAGTAAGGCCCCAAAACGTCCATTTCAAGATGAATATGAACGGAAAGTGACTTGCTTTCAGAAGTTTCTACAGGCAATTGTTCACTTTTGCGGGAGGGTCGGGGAGGATTCTAGGAATTATTTCTTAGGCCTCCTGGGATGCCCACCCAAGTGGGCCTGCAGAGAAAAGGCCTAAAAGGTGAGTTGTATAGCTGAATGGGAGGGCAGGTTTTGCAGAGCCAGTGTGGTGTAGTGGTTAGAGGGTTGGACTAGGACCTGGGAGACCAGGGTTTGAATCCCTCCACTTGGCCGTGAAGCTCACTAGGTGACCTTGGGCCAGACTGCCTTCTCTACCTCACAGGGTTGCTGTGCGGATTCAGTGAGGAGGGGCAGAACCATGTATGCCACCTTGAGCTCTATGGAGAAAAGATGGGATATAAATGCAATAAATAAGTAGTAGTAATAATAATAATAGTAAGTATTAGCCTCAGCTTCCTTTCCCAGCTAGCATGAATGCACCCTTTTCTCTCAATCTTCCTCCTTTCTCTCTTAATCTTCCTCCTTTCCAACCTTCAGGATCACAGCTTCTGTCTAGTGCCTCATATACACCCTAACCTCTTTTCCTTATTCCTATCCCAGCCCTACCTGGGGGTCAAACCTGAAGCCTTCTGCATGCCAAGCACTGAGCTCTGGCCCTTCCCTGCAACTCCTACTGCACGCAGCTCTGCCTTTTAGTGTTCATTTGAGAAAATGAAAAAAAGCAAAAGTGACCTAATGAATCACAAAACAATGGCTTGACCACTCATCAGAAACATTTACAGCTCTTTTCCCATTTTGTTTCACAAGGGTTACAGCAGCCCAGCTGGCTCCTGAGTTTTAATGCAAGGATTAGATGAGCAAAGATTCCCGATGTTGCAATGCATTAAAGGGCAGAAGTTATTTTACACTAGTCCTTCATTATTGAAGTTTCTGTCATTGAATTTATAATTCAAAGACGATCCTGCTCTCATCTGCTTTAGTGAAGCTTGCAAAAGATTCTGTATCATTAATTTTAAAATTCACACAATGTATCTAATACGGTTAGCAGTGTGCCAATAAATGTCCTTAGACAACCTTGGGTTTCCTCTCCTCAAAATGGATTGCACAGATAACTTTCACAGCGTACTGTAGTGCAAAACACTCCACTCATTAGGCAATTTTTCCCCAACAGCACATACATGTGGTAGAAAGTCAAATCTCTTTTTCCCCCTATACTGGTTCCTATACTGGTATACTAGTAGTTTAGGGGAGTGGGTGGCACTGTGGTCTAAACCACTAAGCCTCTTGGGCTTGCCGATTGGAAGGTCAGCGGTTTGAATCAGTGTGATGGGGTGAGCTCCCATTGCTCTGTCCCAGCTTCTGCCAACCTAGCAGTTTGAAAGCCACCCACCAGTGCAAGTAGATAAATGGGTACCGCTGCGGCGGGGAGGTAAACGGCATTTCCGTGTGCTCTGGCTTCTGTCACAGTCCTCTGTGCACCAGTAGCAATCTAGTCATGCTGACCACATGACCCGGAAAGCTGTCTGTGGACAAACGCCGGCTCCCTCGGCCTGAAAAGTGAGAAGAACGCCACACCTCACAGTCGCCTTTGACTGGACTTAACAGTCCAGGGGTTCTTTACCTTACCTTTTACCTAGTTTAGGAGAGTTTGAACACTTCCCAAGGGTTACATAAGAAAAATTATAGGACCTACCCACCTATCCCACACTATCTAGGAACAGCTCTGGAGACCAGAAGGGAGGTTTATGCCCTGAAAGTTCTACCAAACATGCACATTTCACTCCTCTTCAAAACACAAAACAAAACACCAAATGTGATGGGAGGCTACAGCAGGAATGGATGTGGCTCCTGTACATTTATCTGGGTAGGCATTGCATTATGGCCCTGTATCCTGGGGTTTTAATTCGCCACACTGAGATCATTGTTGCTTGTACTTAAAAGAAAAAAACCTCACGCAAAACTATTAGGAAAATTGCACAGAACATTCACCCCAGTCTGTGAATTACATGGGGGGAAACAATCTTGCCTTGTACACAATCACCTTTTTGTTCCAGGTGGAATACAGACCAAGGCAGCAGGGAGGGACCAAGGGAGAACACAAGCTTAGCTGAGCCTGCACATGGCAGTGCCAATGTCAGATTGCCATCCCCACACAGCTCTGAAAGTTTTGAAATATTAACAGGAACATTTGCATCCATCCCTTCTACAATGTGGTGCAATTTGGACAATGCAAGAAGAACTTTCTGTTGTGGCTATGCCAATTTGAAGTATTTGCCAGGTTTAGACAAACTGCAGCCTGTTAACCACACGTGACTCCCAGTTAGTTTTTTTAAAAAATAAAAATTAAGCGGAATTAAATAAACTTTTGTTTATTTAAACCTTTTTTTATTTAATCAGTGATGGGAAGGAAGACATGCCGAGAATAGGGAGAAGAAAACTATGTGTTGCTGGTATCTGACCTAGGAAATTGGGCAACATTGTGCAGATTGATAGAAACATACCCAAGTTGAAAGGCACCTTGAAGGTCATGTAGACCAACCCACTTCTCAACGTAGGTTGGGCAGTGCAAGATGCAATTAAAGTGCCCCTGACAGGTGGCTGTCTGTACTTTTATTGAAGGATGGTCCATACTCCCAAAGCAGCAGGTACAGAAGACAGCACAATTCAATGGCCGGCTCAATCAAACTTCAACTCTACAATGATCAATGGTAAATCTACAGTGTAGAATAACCCAAAACATGATGTGTTCAACCAGATCCAAAAATCCCCACAAATTCCATATAAGCAGAATGTGCTCAACATTGAGGAATTGCTGTGCACCAGTGGTGTAGCTTGGGGGGGGGCAACTGGGGTGCTTGCCTCAGGGGCAAAAATGTTAAGGGCAAAAGTTGGGCAAGGGATGCTTCCCTGCCTCTGAGCCTCAGCTACTGCTGGAGCTGCTTTCGGTTAAATGCACTGAAGTTTCCAAACTGAAATTCAGAAGGCTGTTTATTGAGGAGCTCCTGCACATTCCAGCTGCAGAAAGCAGCCCAAGAGTGTTCCTGCTTCACGTTTGATTGCACGGTCTTGCTGGGAAACATTCCTACTCCTGAGCTGCAGGGCTGGGCAGTGTAGTTTTGGCACTTCACCTCCCAGCTGAAGAGGTGGGCAAGCTGGAAGGGCTCTTTCGCGAAACCTGCTCGCCGAGGGAGGTGGTGGAGCGACAGCTGCTCCCCCAGAAAGGTCTCTTTCCTGCAGGTGGGCTAAAGCGCAGAAACAAACTGGGAGGCAGAGCTGGGCTGGGCCCCACCTGCGTGTTGGTTGCGACTCATGGCTCACATCTGCCTCCCTGCCAAGCGCAGGACAAGGAGGCTTCCTGGAGGCACAGCCCTGGCTCCCCTCTTCCCAGCAATGGAGGTGGCTCCATGCTGTCGGCAGCTGCTCTCTCGCACTCCTTAGCAAGAGGCAGAAGGAGGAGACCACCCAGGGTGCCTCCCGTGAGTGCCCTGAGGCCACTACCCACAGCCTCGGGTTTGGGGGGTGCAATGCTGGCAACCCATGCTATACCACTGCTGTGACACCTAAATCCCCAATTGTGTGCACAGTGCATTTCCTTGGTACTGAAGTCACTGAGGCAGCTACTGCTAGCACAAAGCTTACATATGCACCAAAGATCACACATGTGTCACAAACCTGTTGGGTCAGCGATATTAAGTTGTTTGGGGTTTTTTAAGATGCTTTTTAAAAGCTATCCTGCTTCCTTGTTCAGAAATGAATTCTCATTTGCTCAATTACTTTTATGCAAACACTAATTTCCAGGAGCCAAGACACTATTTAGTGACAAGGAACTCTGTAGTGAGAATGAAATATGTCAGAGATGGCTGCCAAGAGGGACATGGCAATATATTGTATGCTAGTCATTTTATGCTTCCCAATTCTGTGCTCCCCTCTCTCTCTCTTGCTCCCTCATTTTGAATAAGCTTTAAAGGTTATTTTGGTACGAAGTGCATACCTAGAGTTGCTGTGCAATTAAAATCTGTTTTAGTGACAGTTAAAAAGTAGTGTTCTTTTTCCCCATTGTATCACATTCCATTGAGATAGAAAGACAAAAATCCTACAGTTTGCAACTCTTGGAAGGCACATAAAGATAATGCCTCCACCATTCTCAGAGGGTCAAATTAGCAGCAGAGTAAAGACTTTCCCCATAGTTAAAGAAACAACTCTCCTATATATGCAAAAGAAATACTGTTTTCAAGCACCTAAGGAGAAAAGGGTTATTTAGTCGGTCAAAACCAATTTGTAAGTAAAGATACAACAGAGGTTCACATACACTTCTGTTTGGGGGCTTCTAAAACTAGAGTTAAAAGTTCTCAATAGTCTTACATCTCACTACTTTATTCTAGTTTCCAGTTACAGGGTTTCACCATTTTACTCTAGTTTCTTGTTCTCTCCCCCTCCTGTGTATTCTGCATCAGAGAATAATTTAATGCAGCAAATGTGTTTGCTGTATCATATGAGTTTCACGATAACCTGTGGCTAGGGTAACAGGGAAAACCGGCTGGATTATGGGAGAAATGGAACTTATTTTCACAATTTAGTTGTTAAAAAGTTTTTTAAATTTCCTATTCTGAAGTAAGTAAAGCTTTATATGATTGCTCAACAAATCTGTTCAATATTAACTGATGTTCATATTTAAGCACTCTGAAAGCATAACTATATTACAGTTACTCAAAATACTTGCAAAATCTCTGCTATCTGCCACAATAGGCTATTTTAGCTAATTGTTCCTGAATGTGTGTTGAGAAGGTCATCACTTCTCTTTAACTTTTTAGCAGAATTAAGTTCCCAGTAAGAAGTACTTGAGTCAATAAAGACAGAGAGGCAGTATCAGATTATCTTAACAAGATTCTTATGATTCACTTACTCTGTTCCCTGGGACGACGAAAGAGTGAAGCTAATGTTGATGACACCATGAAAGATCAGTTTGCCCATAAGGAATTGTGATGTCATTGCACTTTCAAAGGGATTCTTCCCATGATGAAGGGGTGAGGTGGTGTCCAACTTAGTGCTTTATTGACCACTGTATTGACACACCCTGCTGATGACTGCCTGCTACTCTGGAGGCACATCTGTTTTGCTATTAGCCATATGGATTTGGTAACTTTGATCTGTGACTTAAGTACAAATCAAAGTATACCAAATGGAAGAAACATCAAGCAGGAGAGCACCTGGCTCCCCAGACATTAGCAGATCTCTAGTCCCAAAATAAAGAGAGTAGAAAGCACAACATCCTCATTCTATACCTACCAATGGAAGATACTTCAGGCTGGTGCTGTGCCAAAATCTCTCTTTAACTTTATCGAAAGTGTTCTTCCTCTGCAAAGGAGGCCTTCATTTTTCTGCCTCATTTCCAGGGCACTTAAAAATGTAAACATTGCAGGGGAGGCGATCTTAATTTTTCATTGTGAGATGGCCGAGGGTTGTGTGTGTGTTTCTTTTCAGTAAACCTTTATCCCAGCATTCTGTAACCTCCCAGGCTGCCCACCCTCCCTGATCTGAAAAAGCCCTATGGAAGAAGCTAACTCGTTATGCCTTGTCTTGCCCTGAACTTCAGTTAAGGAGCAGGCACCTAGGAAGGCTGCAGAGTGCAGACCACCAATGAGACCAATTGTAGAATGAAAGGGCATTTTGGCCACCTCAAAAGTAAGGCAAGATTGACAAGACCACAGGCATGAGAATTTCACCAAAATTTTCTCTCCCCCTTGATAAATTTTAATGTAATCCCCCCAATAAATTGACATAGAATGGCAGGGGGAAATGCAGCAGAAAATTTTGGCACAGCACTGCTTCATGCTGAACAGCACAAGGTTCCTCTCTATTTAGCTCCTTGGGCATTAAAAGAGTCCTGCAGCCCCTGAGGACACCCAGCAAAAGGTGATGCCTATGGAAACTGTCGCTCTGGGGACATGCAAGTGCATGTGAACAGTAGTTTGTAGCCAGGAGGGGAAATGGTGTGAGTTTTCTTTAATTAATTACTAAACAATAGGAAAGGAACAATTAATTACACTGGAGAGGAATAGACTGCAGTAGAACTATTACTCATAGTGAGTCTAAGGTATAAGAAACTGGGTAAGTAGACAGTAGTTAAAAGTAAGCTGGTCTGTGACCGTAAGAATAAATTCATTCAGTAGTTAAAAGTAGTTGACGATCTGATAGGATCTGGTAGTCAAAAAAGCAGGATGTGAATCAAATAGATAATGAATGTAAACATAATAAATAATAAAATAATTCAAATGTTATGACCTATCTAGAATGAGACCCATTTGAATTCCAAAATCAGCATCCACATTTCCTTTAGTTCCAGGGTGGGCTGGGGAAAGCACGTTAGAAAGGATAATGTGCCTTCAAAAGTATCAGGGATCAATTCTCTGTCAAAAAACAATTGCAGTTCAGCAAGGACACCAAAGCTTGAGAATCTCAAACTGGACATTCTAAACAAAACACTTCTCAGTGTAATTTCAGCACATACATTTCTATGGCATTCCATCTACTTATACTTCCTTTCAAGACATGTAATTTGAAACCCACTTCACTGTATGAGTTTACTTTCAACTTCAATTATATTGCTCTGTAATTCTATCAAGTGTTATTCATACAACCCCCATTACAAAACAACCTATAAACTGCAAAATTGCTTTCCCTGGAGTGGGCTGGTGGCTTTCAGCGGTGCTACTTTAAGGTAAGTGACTTCTGAATTATTTCCACAGATTCTCATTGCCTGACAATTTGTACTATTTTCACAATTATGTGAGATGGGGACTGACTATTATCCCTATTTTACAGATGGAGAACTGGACCTCTGACTAAAGTTCACACTACAGTTCTGTTGCACAACACAGCATTAAAACTGGAAGACCTATATCTTCAGCCATCATCATAAATACTTGAATGTCTTTTCTCAATTTATACATAGAAGTAAAGGAGGCTTGTGTATATTCTATGCCAAATTAAGAAAAGAGCAAGTAAAACCCTTCAAATTTATATTGCAAACATAAAAGTTTGCTTTCCTGAGATGAAGGAAAGACAGTATGAAAGAAACCAGGGAACAAAGACTGCAGAGGACAAAGAGAAAGGAGTGTAGTAAGATTTTCTGGGTGTATAAGGAAAGAGGTAGAATGAGAGAACCAGAGATTTGGAACAGAGACATCTATCTTCCTGCGGGGTAGGTTCAGGCGTGATCTCTTAGCCAGCAGCTTTCATTTACACATTATGTGTTGTCACATTGCCAATCCAAGAGGTAGGTGCATATTAGCCACCATACTGGAATCCAAGATGACTGTGAATTCAGATTTTGCTCAATATTCCAGCTGCTACCAGGGGATCCTGCCATCTTCCATTCTGTGGACACAACCATACTGGATCCAAAAATGGCACCAGGCCCACTGGCAGACCAACTCTGTGTTCCAAAGATGTCTGCAAGCATGACATGAAAGCTGGCAACATCAACCTCGCTGTGTGGGAATCCCTTGCAGATGACCACAGTGCCTGGAGACAATCAGGTTGTGCCTCTATACCAGTGACCAGAGGAGGAATGAGCGCAGAGAGAAGAAATGCCATCATGAATCTGCAGCAAGGCAGCTGAATGCCTTCATTTGCCCCAGCCGCAATTAGACATGTCTGTCTCGTAACAGTCTCTACAGCCACACAAGCACTGTAACTCTCCAATGCAGGCACCCCCAAATTCGGCCCTCCAGATGTTTTGGGACTACAACTCCCATCATCCCTAGCTAACAGGACCAGTGGTCAGGGATGATGGGAATTGTAGTCCCAAAACATCTGGAGGGCCGAGTCTGGGGATGCCTGCTCCAATGAATTGACTTCACCCCCAAAGGCGCACTCCTCCATTGTCTCCCAAGACAGACGGATGTCAACAACTGTGCATCAAGTTGCCAGTCAGCACTCTAGTGGCAGCGTTTTGCAATAGATGCAAATTCTGCATAGTCTCCAAGGGCAGCCTTAGATAAAGTGCACTGCATTAGCTGAGATGGGAGATAATCAAGAGCAGGCAAAATTGTGGTCAGGCTGCCTTGTTCCAGGAATGGCTGTAGCTGGCAAACTAGCTGTCGCTGGAAAAGGGCATAGCCACTTGGACCTCAAATGATAAAGATGGGTGAAGGAGCAGTCCCAGCCAACAAACCTGGTTTCTTATTGACACATATGAAACAGAGCTGGTGTAGCAACTTTGCAACTTTTTTGGTTAACTAATCATGAACAAAAGAGTAGCTACTTTTGAAATGAATAAGGCTATCTTGATAGAAATATTAAGATTGATCCCCTTGATTCACACAACATTGGCTTTGCCACTGGAGTTCATTTTCTAAGTCTAGTGCCAACTGAAATATTGATCAAAGCATAATTTCATGACAGCCATCTTGGATTCCAATACACTAGCAGCTTACACTACCTGCCAGATTGATAACATGACTTTTTAGATGCATGTAGACCACCTCTAACTGAAGTACACATTAACTGCTCCTGGCGATGAATTAATTGATTTATGTATTTTGTGCAAACATACACACCATATAATATTCAAGGCAGCTTCTGTATAATATGAAATTTAAGAGACTATTCCAATCACTTTTTGCCCTACTATTGGTTTAGCCATGCCAGTTTTATTAGCAACTTCACGTTCAACCATAATTTTGCGTTTTGGTTGCTGACATTTATCTTTGTCATGTTGTATATTTCTGGGTAAATGGAACAATATATAACTCTTCCTACAGTTGTTTTAAGACAAGTTTTGCTCCAGTCAATTTCCTCAGTTAAGTATCATCTTTCTACCTCCATTATGCATGCAAAGCCACTCTGCCTTTGCAAAGCTGCTCAGAGCCTTCTGCATTATTTTAATTATTTTTGCTTTAGGGGAAAGAACATTGACTTGAAAATACGATAAGAACCCATTGCACACTTCATTTCAGCCATCTATGGAGCTATTAAGGACATTATGTTTCCATTTTCATAGGACAGAGTCCTATATTTTAAGCACAATGCAATAGCGGACTGTTAATCAAGGGTATATCAAAACTGGATTGCAGTTTTTATTAAAGCAGGATATCAAAACTATTGCAACCTGATTATGGTATCATGGTGTTTTGTTTTTAAAGGGTTGTTTCCTAATGTGCTGGAAGCTGCAGGTATACGTTTGTGATGGCCGCATTGCCCAGCCTACTGAATTAAGTAGCATGGTTCCACGTAACTTCACATAACTGCAATGCAACCATTTCATTCAAGGCACACTTTTAAAGTGGAAGCAGAGCATGATCCAACAAGCATGCTTCAAAATATGTCTCAATGTCACATTGATTGATGACCTAATGCTGTTCTCATTCTCTATACTACTAGCTAAACTATAGTAGGCTACTATCGGGCTTAAATATTCAGTATGTCACAACATGAGAAAACCCACATGTTTGATTTTTTAATGGAGGTAAGAATTAATTCTGTTATTCTATCCTATGCCTTTGAATCATCATCAGATGAAGTATGTTACACACCAAATAATGAAATGCACACCAAATAATATGGATATCTGGCTATAAAGACCAGCTGCAGTTGTGGGTGGGTGAGTGCCAGCCTGAGTTTCCCTTCTTAGCTGGCACTTTCTACCTGCTCTCTCTTGTGTCATGGAAACCTTACGTCTAAGTCCACTGCCTCTTCTTAGCTCAAGACCCTGCATCCTTCCCTTCTGTTCCGTTCATTCCTGCACGTCACTCAGGGCTTATCTGCACTCACCTTTCCTCCACTCTTTCCATGCAGACATCCAGGCTTTAACACTCCATGTCCAAGCTGGTATGTGTTTGTATGTGTGTGTGTTTGTCCTGTGATCACCCGCTCTTTAAAGCTCAACCAGAGCAAACAGCAATCCGCAGAAAACACAGGGAAAGTGTGGGACAGAAAGCAACAACACATGCTCAGACAGGGAGCATGGAAAGAGTGGGGCAGGAAGTAAATGTGGATAAGCCCAGTCTGTTGTCCTTCTAGACAGTAGCAGTGCTGACTGCTGGCAGATTTGTAATGCCATTTTGCCTAAATAATTTACAATAAGGTTGGGGTTTATGTCTATTTAGTCACAATGAAAATAGCATGAAACTGTTATTTGCAATTGCCTGAATTTGCATCAAAACCTTGTGAACAGTTTATTTCAACTCTAGAAACTTTTTAATGCGTCTTAAGACAGCGCCAAGGAAAAGACTCAGGCTTATAAATAAAATATTGCACTACAAAATGTCTGCGGCAGAATGCTTGTCAAAACTCTCCTTCAGGTCATTGTATAATTATAATCCTTCATCATAAACAGCAGCCCTCAACTCCTTTTACAAAGTGTTTGCTAGTCTAACCCCATTCTATCCTCTAGACTTCAGGAGGGATGGCCAACTGGAGACCCCAAGGCTAAATCTGGCACCAGAAGCAACTGCATCTGGCCTACAGTGGCTCTACTGAATTCCAATCAAGGTTAAATTAGCAAAACAAAAGTACAAGAGTTTCACTTATAAGAAAAAAGATATAACTAGGTTTGCATTTGTGTTTTCCTATACAGGCTAGGTATTGATTTAGCTAATTGCATATCCCATCTTCTATTGCAATAAAGTAGAGCTAATGAGTGGGATTCACCCAGGCAGCCCCATTGACAGAAGCCCTGCTCAAGCACTTCTCTTTGTGCAAGAGGGCTTGCTTTCCCCACTTTCCCCATCTACAGAAGGTGGGCGGGGTTCGTTCCATAGGGCAAGCTGCAATCTTTGTGCAGATGGAACGTTTGTAACAGCATGACATTGAATTCCACCCCAACACTGTTCAAGTTCCCTCTGGAATGACAAAGAGCACTGACAACTCGCTTCATGAGAGGATATCTCAGAAAGCCTTGACATTCTTAACTCACACATGAAAACACACACACACACACACACACACACACACACACACACTGATGACCTCATGTCTCATCATGTACCATCCATATTTTTTGTATTTGTATACCACTTTCAAGGCAGACCTCATAATAATATGCATCTTTTTTTAAAAAAAGGAGAGCAGGTGTGAGCTACCTGTGTCTGAAGCCCCCGCCTGATTTCATGCAGGTAAAAAAGGAAGAAGAGGGAAAATAAGGAGCCAGAGAGAGAGAAAAGGAGTGCCCTGTCCACGTTGGGCTCTAGCATCATCGATTGCCTGCACTGTTTTACTTAACAAAGTTCAACTAATTTTTATTCAGAATAGACCTACTGGAATTAATTGACTTAACTTAGTAATGCTAATTCATTCCTGAATAAAATAGTTGAATACAGCCCAAAATTTATATACCACTTAATTGTAAATAGAGCCTCTTAGCATGCAGCCCTTAACAGATTACTCCTGACGGAATGCGGCCCTGAGCAGGAAGTAGGTTCCCCATCCTTGCTCTGGAGCAAGGAATAGCACCTACATAAAGCAAACCCAATGAATGGCTCCAAGCATCATCCAGTAACCTTTTCTGTTTTGTTTTTGGTATGTATCTTAAAACATGCTTTGTTGTGTTTCAAAATTCTGTAAGCTGTCCTGAGAATTTTACTGGATGGGTATAAATTCCACAAACATTTGTTGATGTTAGCATTGTTTCAGTGGGAAGTTCCCAGGACTAGTAATGAAACAGAGCAAAATTACTGGCACCACCAGGATGTACTAATGAATCGTCATCCATGCTGAAACGTTGCAAGATTGCTATAATTATCTGTATGTTCTCACTCCTAATAGTTACAATTCTCAGAATGCTCCTTGTTTGTAAACTACAAAATGAAAAAACAACACCACCACACCACGAAGAGGTTATTCAATAACACCTTGAGGACGTATTTGTTATAGCTCATATAATTTCCTGGGAACCCCAAGCAAAAAGGCTCATCCTTTTTATTAAGCCATTTTCATTATAACAACATTGCAATCATCATCACCATCACCATCAGTGCATGAGCAAACCACACAAACCCAACCCTGTATATACTGTACTGTAGACCAGAAACATGGCAAAAAGCAAAAGCAAAAACCGAAAGGCATCTTAAGAAAATGAAACTGTTTGGGGGAGTAGTTCTAGGAGTGTCAGGAGACCTTCTCTCCCAACAAGGAGAGCAAATCTACAGATGTTTGCATCTCTCTCTCTCTCTCTCTCTCTCTCTCTCTATATATATATATCTATATCTCTGCCATCAGATAAATGTGAGAAGCTTGAAATTGTGTGTAGGTTATTATCCAACCAGTGAACCAGTGCATTCAACTATAAGATTTATTGCCATGTGATGTAAGTAAGACAGTCTATGTGAAGATACAGCATAATCAAAACTATGTATATACTGCATTTTATTAATATGACAACCCTTCATTTTAATTGTTTGGTATCAGTGAGGAAAGGCACTATTTATCCTAGGACTGGTCCTGGATCATTGCACCATCTTACTTCATTTTTAAGCCTTGCCACTTTTATAGGCAGTACAAGGGTGTCTATTTGCCCATTTTTTTATATTCAATTCTGAATTTCTCATTGGGGACAAGTGGAATTTGAGGGATGGGGCCATCTTGACCTTCTATCAAGGATTTACAAACATTTGCCTGGGGATACATACCTAACCATAAAAGCTTTACCAATAAAAGCCCAAGTCATTTAAGCTCCTCTCATCATGCCATTCCACATCTTTTTATTTATTCTGATTTATTCTGATTTATTCTGATTATATACAGGTATGACAAACTGGTAGGGTCACTACTTATTTTTTAAGCAGCGATGGATGAAAACTGTGGACCCAGTTGCCATTTGTCTCTTCCTCTCCCCAAGTTCTCTTTTAGCAGCCATTCTGTCTGGGAGAGATGAGATAGTGCAGGCAGCTCCATCAGCTCAGCTGGGACCAGAACTCCACTCTCGGAACTTTCTCCTCAGCAGCCAATTCTACCTGGCCATTTTGTAACTAGAACCTTTGGGCACCTGAAATGGCTTGCTTTTTCTCTTCTCTCCTTATACTTCCCCCCTCCTTCCTTTCACATTGTGTTATTTCAACTGTAAGCCTCAGGGCAGAGCCATGTCATCTTTTAAATCTTTGCACAGTGTCTAGAAAATTTACCAATGCTAGTAAAAATATGATAATGGGCGAAGATAAAATTGAAGTAGTGATAGGTCAGAGAGATTTAGAATCGCTGTGGCTCTTACAGCCCATTGGCAACTCCCTAAGATAGGAAACAGAGCCTTGCGCCTGTGCATTCTGCTGCTTCCAATTAGCACTGTACACACAGATGGCTAATGACTCCATTGCATTACAGATACACCGGTCTATTGCTTTTTACTCATGCTGATTATATACAGTGGTGCATTTCTCTAAGCAAGGTGTAACTCTGGGAAGTATTACTGCTAACGGGAAGAACAATATTGGTAACTCGGCAAAGGAAGACAAACTAAGGTGGTGCAGAATGGCCAAATATTTCCATCTGCTCCACAAACTGGGATGCATCAAATGATAGTCTGGGCCAACCTTTCCGTTGTGTATTTGCACACAGACTTTGGCAGAGAAAGCCAGGCTTACATTCCTACAGAACCAGAAGAAACATTTGCTGTTAAAGGCTGTCAGAGGATTGGGTTCAAAGAACACATCTCTTGGGGAGGTCGAGCAAAGCAAGACTCTTCAGATGAAATGAACTTACCTTGCCAGCTTCTTATGGCAGGATGTCACTCTCAGTAGCCTTTCTCCTGTTAAGAAGTGTGCCCTAAGTAGCAGAGTCTATTTTAAAACCATTCTCTTTCCAAAGCAATGTAAACATTATTTTCTATTATGTGCAACTGAGACAATTAAATGGGCAGACATCGAAAGGACCTTAGCAGAGAGATATTTGCATTGCTTTGTATAATCATTATTCCTAAGGACTGCACTTCTTAAGCACCAATTCTCAATGTGCTGTTATGTTCCTAATGCAAATATGGAAACGATGGGAATATAAATGCATGCTTATTTGGTATGCTTTTATATTGCTTCCTATAGAAAGTGTCTGGCTCTTCCTGCCCTATTAAAAATGCAATATTATTTAGCTACTTAAGACAACTGTGCAATGTTATCTCAGTATTACAAATGCAAACTGAGAAATTCAAAGTATCTTCAAACGTTATATAAAAAGGCTACTCCTGCAGGAAACACTGCAATGGTATTGTGTCATTTCATGAGCAGTGGCACCTCAATTGGATGTGGGATATTGCTCCTTGGATTTCAGAAATGGCTCCCAATAGCATCATTCAAGCAAATTCCTTCAGACACCACAGTTACAGCCATCTCTGTGGGTACAGGTAACTGGGACACCTTGTTCCTGCAAATACTCTTAAGTGTAGTCTGTTTAAAAGCCACATAAAATGCTTGCCACTACATTATAGGATAGTGATCTACTCAATAGTCAAACCCCTAGCTATGCTCAAACCCATGGTTTCAAAATGAAGGCAAGGGTAACATTTTTTAGATCCGTAGGGGCAATTTGTAATTCCAAATCTGCTGAAGAGTCCAGGGATCCCTTTGCCATCCCCAACCCTTTTCCAGTGACCAGCAGAAAACTTTCTGCCATTTTTAAGCAACTTGGACTATCTAGAAGCCACCCTGCTCTCTTTTTTGGCCAACTGCCCCCTCCCTCTCAGAGTCCATTCCATGGTCGGTCCTGCCACCCTCGAAGGAAGCTTGCTAGTTTCAGGCCAAATGTACTTTTCTGTTTATGGGATGAACTCCAGTTGATATCAGTCAGTTTGACCTGGTGAAAAACTAGTGTTATGGAATGCCAATTCACTAGTGCATATTATCAGCAACACATTTTCCACCCTGCAAGCATTTGCAACTGTTTTAAAATGTTTGCTTTTAGTGAACTGAAAAATCAAGCACGAATTAGTAAAGGTATGTGGCACTTTTTAAAAGGCAGGCAGTTTTTCTAGAGTACAAGTTGGAGAGCTTTAGTCAGTCAATGTTTGACTTGTTGCACATGAAAATTGACTCACTCTATATGAGACAAACAAGCTGTGACTTCTCTTCCATGTCTACGCTGCTATCTTTACGCTTTTAACAGCAGCATTCTGTAATCTGCACCACCACCAAAAGATACCTAGAAAATGGGAAATGCACTGTATCACCAACTGCAGAACTGTAAAGTTGAAACACTGTTTGAATAGGCATACAGTAACCTTTTAATCTCTTCAGCCATTGTCTGCTAATCATCTCATATTTATGAAGTTTGGTTAGTTGCTGGACTACTCCTTTTGTTTCTCACTGTCTGTATTCCAAGGTCCTAAACTGTAGTGGCTCACTTGTGCCCTTCCGGATCAGTAGCTATGCCGGCTGTGAGTAATAGGAGTTGGATCCCAACAACACGGGGCAGCCACCCCTGTCCTAAAATTGTCACAGCTCCCACAAGGCATGGGTGAAAAAAGCAAGGATCTGTTGTTCCATTAAAATCCAAGTACAGTGGTACCTCAATGTAATCATGCAATTTGTGTCAATAATAACAATAACAACAACAATAATAATTTATTTGTACCCCGCCCATCTGGTTGAGTTTCCCCAGCCACTCTGGGCGGCTCCCAATTGATTGTTAAAAACAATACAGCATTAAATATTAAAAACTTCCCTGAATAGTAAAAAGTCTTTTTTTCCCTTTTTTGCAATGCTAAAAGTGGCTGGCTTAAATAAAATATTTGAAGGCAAAAGCTTTGCTGAATCCACACCTTCAGTAGGTTGGTTTTATAACCTGATCTTGCGGCAGATAACTACAACAAATCTGGTGCTTCTGCTAATTAGAATATTAATTACCCTGAGATTCTTTTTCTGTTAATCTTATTGATGCAAATATTATTAATTATATTAAGCCCCCATATTGATGCTGACTGACACTATGCATAGTAATCTCCCTTTAATAACTTGCAGTGCTGAAGGCAAAATATCACCTCCCGCCAGCAGCAACTTGTGTGCTTTAGGCATTCATGAATCGATTATTTTTGCTTCCAGTAAAAACAATTATTAACTACCACAATGCTATAATGGAAATAAACCTATTTGGGCAAAAAAGGGGCACAATGCAAGAGTGCCATGCTCAAGATCTCTCATGGTTTGTTTGATTATTTTAATAATTAGCAACCTCATGTGTCTTTTGATGAGAACAGCCAAAAACAGAGTTAAGGGAAAATGTGTGGTGTTTTGTTTGTTTGTTTGTTTTTAAAGAAGTTTATTCATGCTCATTAGGGCATGTAGAAAAAGGCAAATCTATATGGCGAATGAAGTTATATTCTTTGTCCTAGGAAAGTTTACATTAACGATTGCACTGGTGAACAGCCCAGGTTAGCTGTTAATAAGTTTGAAACCAATTGTATGCTATTCACCTTTTAAGTCTTATATACAAGAATCAAAGCCCATTAAATTGTTAAACCTGTGACCTGGACTCAGGAATTAAATATTTATCATCACAAAACAAAAGCCAGTCTCTCCAGGTAAATCCATCAACAGATTTCCTGCCAGACAGGATTTTGTTGTAGACAAATGTATGTGTGTGATGTATGTATGATGTATTGGGGGGTGGTCTTGAGGTATGGGGTGGAAATTTCAAGTCTATATGAGTTTGCACACCTTTGTTCTGGGTCTCTCCTGCCTCCTGTGTGTGGTTGTGAGCACCCTGTTGCAACAGTTAATAAAGATCAGGCTTACTAGCTGCTTTGCTTCTCAATATTCTCTGGTTGGTCTCTTTTATTTTCTCCTACCGATAGAGAACCTACAAAAGGACTCTACAGTATATGGGCTCTTGGATACCCCATAAGGGAAAATGAGCAGTTTTTGTTTTATAACATATTTTATGGATATATTACTGGAGTATTTGTTTGTTGTTTTTTAAAGGGGAGCAATTTTTTAAAACACATATTTTTTCCTTAGCTCTGTTTTTAGTTGCTGAGCTTTGTGTTAAGATTTTTCGTGCTTTTTTTGCCTTCCATTCTGGGAGATTGGAAGAACGTTCCATAAATAAAGGCCACCCACCCTGGAATCACTGCATAAATGTATATTGTTATGATCAGTTTAAATGCACAGCAGGCAGAAAACAGCCTGCAGCGATGTGTAATATGAGGAGTGTTCAGTAGGCAGGGATCCTTGGTGGGAGAAAGCCAGCACTTTTTTTCTGTGAACTTTGTTCATAGAAGCATTCAGGGGACATGAAACTCCTTCAGGGTAGTGCCTCCTACTGGAATTCACAGTCAGAGCCACACAAATTTGCTTTTTTCTTGTTGGAGGAGCCACCCAGCACCTTCCAGACCAAGTAGCAGCCAACCTTTCCTAATCAAACTGGAACGGTAAAACAAAACTCAGCTACTATGCATAGATCTGTATGTTAGAAATCAAGTGTGGACAAAAAGAATGGCCAAAGAAAAGGAAAACAGAGTATGGAATTGAACGCAATACATCTCCCCTACCTTCTGCATTGACAGAAGCTGTAAGGATCTAGAATCATGTAAGAGCACACAGAAACCTTTGCAAAATGGCCCCCGCAAGCTACGTCAGGGACAATGGAAGCCTCTGAGGACAGAATGTAACACATAATAAATTTCTATTTTCACTAGAAGCTCCTGGAGGGCATTGAACATGTTCTTGACATACAGGTAGCAGAACAGTATCTATGCAGGAATGGTATGTCCAGCGATAAGGGATCCTCCACCCCAAACTTTCTGCAGCATCTTACTTCCAAACACTACATCCCACAACACTGCTGAACCTATTTTGTAGTCCTTGGGAAAGGTGTGCCACAGGCACAGAAGGGGGGGAGGGGGGTTAAAAATAACCAGCAAGCAAAAAATACCTATAAATGCTGCCGAAGGAGCTGCTCCTCTAAGAGAACATGCCATAATGCCCCTTGAAAGCTTTCTCCCATGCCAGGTAGGCCTGACTAAGTGTGCATGCACACGAAAGCTTATACCCAGAACAAACTTAGGTAAAGGTAAAGGGACCCCTGATGGTTAGGTCCAGTCGCGGACGACTCTGGGGTTGCGGCGCTCATCTCACTTTACTGGCCGAGAACAAACTTAGGTGGTCTCTAAGGTGCTACTGGACAATTTTTTAATTTTTTAATTTATTTCACCTTTCTTCAGTCATCTGGAGATGGTCAATGGTAAGATCTTATTTACCTGATTCTGGAGAGACACAAAGCAAGCCTGCAGGCAGTGGAACTCAGAGGTCACCTCAGGGCGGAGGTACAACACCTTCTAAACATCCTGATCAGGAACTCCATACTGCAGCTGATTCCTACCCAAAGTGGGGATTGCTGTAAGCGTAACCCAGCACTTACAAGCACTTACAACAAGCCCCAAAGGGAGCTGCTTTCTTTGCCTGTGATTTCAAACTATGTGGGCAAAGGAAATGGGTTTTGCAGCCGCAACTGATCAGCTTGCTCAAGGCAAGCTAGTGTCAGAGACTCAAGGTTACAGCAGGTTTTGAATGGCAACCTGAAGATTTCAGGTGGAGGTTTCAGCCACCACCAGAGTCTAGCTGCACAGAGATTAACCACACTCATCAAGGAAGACTCTTCAAAGTAATAGGCCACAGCTGGGCAAGCTCTTCGATAATTATGAAACCTTCTGGGTCTGTTCTATGGGGTTTCTGAGCTTCCTGACTATGGACCAACATTGCAAAAGCCAGGTCTGAAGCTCTGTGAGATTCATAGCTGATTTGGGATTTAAACCCAAGCCTCACTGTTCAAATAGTCCAACACACATTCATTACATCATGCTCTCTCTTCTTCACAGTCTTACACTTGAGGAAGTTTAATTTTAAATTATATGCTTTGGAAACGGATCAAATCTGCATTTCCTATACACTTCACTCATTTTAATCCTGAATAATTATCTCCATAATCAGAATGCAGATACAATCTGTTTGACAACCCGACAACCCCACTATCACACTTTGTTTGTTTTCATTTTTTCCCCAAGGCTGCCTTAATTTTAAAGCCAGCAAAACAAAACTGAAACAAATCAGAATGCAGCCATTTCATATACCAGCAACCTGTTGGCTCCTTCACAAGGTATTTGATTTACCTGATAAAATTCCTCCTCCATAATACTCACAGAATAAAGCAACTTCTGATTGAATATATATATAGTCAAAATATATTTCTTTCAAGAGCAGATGTTTGGAAAGATTCAGAGGCATCCTGGCACCGAGCCTCAATTCTTCAAGAGTCTTATAACAATGGCTCTGTCTGCTTTGGCTCTAAAGGTCAATTTTCTGTGGAATGACAATAAGGAAAGCAGACAGCAGTCTCTCTCAAGTCAGGCAGGCTCTCACTATTGTTTGGAGTGGAGGAAACATATTCTCTGTATGATTAGAAAAGGTTCTGGTATATTCCCTGGAGCCCAGCAGCCCAGAGGTTCAGCATTTCAAGACACAAATCACACAGATCCCACAGCTTAAAAGAATCAGAAGAGAAACATCTTTATTTATATCTCACTTAGTAAAGACTGCAAGCAGCACAAAGGGATAACAAAACAGACGGTCTGCTTCCACTGGTGTTGTGTTGATGTAGACTCTCTTTTACAGAATCATAGAATTGTAGAGTTGGAAGGGACCCTGAGGGTCATCTAGGCCAACCCCCTGCAATGCTGGAATCTCTACTAAAGCATCTGTAACACAGTTGTTTGTTTCTTTAGGAAGTAGAAATTAAAAAGCAACAAATGAAAGGCAGCACAAAACACCAGGATTCATAGATTTTCCTCACCAGATTACTCTCCATATAAATATCCTTCTAGGCTTATGTTAGAGATAGCTGAATAAATGGGGCGGTGAGGTGCATGTACACTTAAAAGGCAATAGATAAATCACACAAAAAATCCTGTTCAACAGAGCACACCTGCACACTCCTTGACAATCTTGTTTAATTAGATCTAAAAGGACAACACACCTAATAAATGGAGGAAACACTCAAGACTATTAAAGCGGGAGAACACCAGACATCTTCTTACAATAAATACATATCAAGAATAGAGAAGAAGAAAATTAGAATAACAAACATGAGGCTTAACAAACTTATTTTCTGATGATGCTAAAAAGCTCTGCTTTAATTATAAAGGGATATCCTTTGACAATTCAGGTACTTATCTAATTATAAGTATCTCTACTGAAAACCAACATTTTGCACTTGTCTGCATATATGCACCTCATAATAAACAAGCTGAATACTTTGGCAATTGATGGTGCAAACTAATGATACAAAAAAGAAAATTAAAAAAAACCTGAATGCTCTCACCACATGGAAAATAATAGGAGATTGTAACAGAGTTTTGTATTCTAAATCTGACTGCTCAGCTAATATCATGGACACAACTCTTTACCAAAAGTTCTATTAAACATATCAAGAATAACCATGTAGTGAGTATGTGGAGATTTTCCCAATCCTAAGGTTATTGTTTGTTCGTTAGTTTTTCATCTGTAAGGAACTCTTACTTCTGTATTCATTTATTCCTGGTATCCCTCTATTGGGCATGCAAACAATTGATACACAAAGGAAACCTATGCTACACACATACTATGTGCCCTGGTGGCACTTTCTCCAAATTTAATTGACAATTGGGAAACTAAATAGCACTCGCTTCCACACTGAAGATTTAACAGTATATCTTCAACAACATTCAAAACAATATTTGAGTTAAATGTTACCCAAAGGTAATTTGCCCAGTTACATGGGACACAGTGAAAGTCTATACAGGAACAGTTATTTTTTTCAGAAAGCTTCAGAATGCTCTGAGAAGAACTAACGCCTAGTAAACCAAATGATCACAGAAGCTATAACACCTCCATAAACAAAATCGCTGTGAAAATGTATATGATAGTCTTATGCTCAAATAAGAATATAAGCAAAGCTGTAAACTTGAGAACCACATGAAGTTTCTCAAGGACAACTTGAATAGCAAACCCTCAAAATTTCCAAAGTCTTATATAAAGAAGAAGAAATTGATCCCCTGAGTTCCCTATAAAACAGAATAGCCAAAGCAGTACAATGATTTCAACAATTTTATCAGGATCTTTATTCATCACAAAACCCCTCTGAAGCAGTAATTAATTAGTTTTCATTATAATCAAGCTACAAAAATTTAATTATCCTTAAACAACAATGCCAAAAGTTCCATTTGCAGAGCAATAGATTATTAGAAATATCACCAATCTTAAAAACAGCAAAGCAACAGGACCTTATGGTTTCATTACATAACTGTATAGAAAATTTAAAGAAGGAATAGCTGAATATTAAAGCAACATAATAAATTAGTTAATTAAACTCAAAAACATACCACAATCAGAAGCACAGGGGACAGTAATACCTAAATTTGGCAAAGACTTCTCAATGTCAAGCTCTGGCCATCCAATGTAACTTCCAAACCAATAATCAAGAACCAATGAATTCAACATGGAACAATTGCAATCGTTCCACCAGGACAAGCATTTCAACTTGCCAGACAGAGCGACCCCCCCCCCCATCTCACTCTTGTTCTGGGGGTTCTCATAACCCCTCCAGACAATCTGTGGCAGGAGGAGTGGTGGGGAAGAGGTGGAGAATGCCCTGCTGCATTTGTGGAAGTCCTTGCATGGGCTCCTGCTAGCAAGAGTTGAATCTGGCCCATGAACAACAAAAGCTGATTAAACAACTTAAAAGGTTTAACAAGTTAGTAAAATCTCTTGTGGACCAAAACCCAACATCAAAAGACTTATTCATCAGCTGCATCAGTATATCATTTGCCTCATCAAAAAAATGACTTTTTCTTTTTCTTTTTGGACACTGAAAAAGCCTTTGATTGGGTGGAATGAGGTTTCCTACACAGCACCTTGGAAGAATTTAATATTGGAGACCAATTCAAAACCCCTCAACAAGACTTTTATAAAGGTAACACCCCATTATCTGAAAGGACTATTAATGGAATTTTGGAAGATATTACTTTGCCATGGCTGCTGTGGGAGAAGCTGCATTTTTTTTAAAACACAGCATAGTTTTCTGGGACAACTAGTTGCATTGCATATATTACTTTTAGACAGTTACAAAGACTCTAACACAAGAGGGCATGGAATCAGGATATCCACAGTTAAATTGAACATCCTGCTACAAATATTGTTTTTGTTTATTAACATCCCATTGAGACATACGCACACTATTATTCTGTTGGCAAAAGATCGTAACAACTTTTATATGGCAGAATAACCCTTTCTATGATGCATAATAAGATACTTGTTAAAAAATTAATAAATAAGGTCTAAAAGTACCAAACATTGTGCAATACTGTGAGAGTAACCTCTATTGAAGATTGGTACCAACCAGATAAATTATGGATAAATTTAAACCACAAATTTTATTGTTCAATCCCGTGGTCTTGCTACCACCAAAATTAATAAACAGAGTTTCGTGCAAATTCTAACCACACTTAAGCCTACCTCCCCCCCTTCTATATATAACATTTATGAGTAAGCAGAGAAAATAATTATCACAATTTTAGAGAAATGTTGCAACTTGGTGCTGAAAATTCATTTTTACCAATTTGTAAGCAGATCATTAACAAACATAAAATATCCTATAATAAGCTTGCTATTTTACTGGAAGGTTATTACCCTTCACTTTACCAATTATTTGAAATGTGGCATATTGTTACCTAATTGATTGGAAAACATGGTCACCCTAATGAAATTGCAATGCTCAAGAACTGGATTATCAGCTTTATTGAAAAAACTGACCAGTAAAATATATGATAGCTTATCTGGCAAATCAGCAATTGAACCATAATCAAACCTTATTTCACTTTTTTAAAAAAATGGGGAAAATACAACGAGCTTATCTATGCAGGAATAAAAATGGGTTCGGTTGTTCAATAACGTTCCCTCAATATTAATAAATGAAAACCAAAAAGAGAACTTTTTCAAAATCACATTTAATGGCATATCACTCCTTATAAGTTGAGCAAAATCTATTAATCAATATTTGATTATTGCTGGAAATATCAAGCACCAAAAGCAGATTGTATGCATTTTTGGGGGGAAATATTCAAAAGTTTTAGACTGAAGTTCTTTCTACTGTACTACTTTTTACAGGGTACCATCTCACAAATCTGAAACTGAACAACTTGATCTACAACATGTGCTAAGTTAATTATTAACAGTTACACTTTGCATTGGAGAACACTGGAAATCGTCAGACTTACCAAGCACTACATAATGGTTAAGGAAAGTCTGCAAGGTAGCTTTCTAAACAAAACCACCATACTTTTCCAGGACTAAGCAAAACATACAAAACACTGAAGCCAACAGGTTCACTGAGAGATGGTTTTTATTTATATAGTGTTGGAACATCAAATTTCAGGATAATGAATTTATGGCTTTCTCATGTCTGCTATTTATGCCTCGTATTTGTTTATATGATAGGGTTAAAGGTAAAGGGACCCCTGACCATTAGGTCCAGCAGCGCTCATCTCGCTCTATAGACCGAGGGAACTGGCGTACAGCTTCCAGGTCATGTGGCCAGCATGACTAAGCCGCTTCTGGCGAACCAGAGCAGCGCACGGAAACGGCGTTTACCTTCCTGCCAGAGCGGTACCTATTTATCTACTTGCACTTTGAAGTGCTTTCGAACTGCTAGGTTGGCAGAAGCAGGGACCAAGCAACGGGAGCTCACCCCATCGCGGGGATTCGAACCGCTGACCTTCTGATCGGCAAGCCCTAGGCTCTGTGGTTTAACCCACAGCGCCACCCGCGTCCCATGATAGGGTTAGCCTATGTTAAAAAGGTAAAGGGATCCCTAGCAATCAATATAATCTCAATATTGTCCTATTCATTAACAATCTACTTTCCCCCATTTTATTATATTTACTGTACTTATAAATGCTTATAAGTACAGTACACTATAAACCTATCCATTCTTAAAAGAAATCAGCCCCGAGTGCTCATTAGAAGGACAGATCCTGAAGTTGAGGCTCCAGTACTTTGGCCACCTCATGAGAAGAGAAGACTCCCTAGAAAAGACCCTGATGTTGGGAAAGATTGAGGGCACAAGGAGAAGTGGACGACAGAGGATGAGATGGTCGGACAGTGTTCTCGAAGCTACTAACATGAGTTTGGCCAAACTGCGAGAGGCAGTGAAGGATAGGCGTGCCTGGCGTGCTCTGGTCCATGGGGTCACGAAGAGTCGGACACGACTGAACGACTGAACAACAACTTATAAATGCACTATTTTATTCCTTTTGGTTCATTTGGGCTATATACTGAAAGCTTGAAAGGAAAAAGAAAAGGAAAAAATGCTCTTCTCTTCTCAATATTCACATTTTATATTCAGAAAGAGGAAAGGGAAATAAGAAATCAATTACAACTGTATGTTACTCCTTTTTAAAACCAAGTCCACAAAAGAGCCAATAACACCTATACATGATGATAACTGAGATCCACCAAGTTCAAAACAGTTACTTGAAAGCAACACAAAGCAGGAATGGAAAGATTAATGAGATAAATACTTCAATAGTCTCAGAGGAGTCTAACATCTAAGCATTTACATGCACCACTAATGCACTGACATGCTGATCCAGACCAACAGAGCTTTTAACACATTGCCTTGTTGATAACCCCTATAAAAACCCAAGTATAAATGAGAAGTGCTGATCGGCACTTATGCACTTACTTCACAATACAGTCTAATAAAATAGTAATGCACTTAAACTGCTGATCTGGTTCCATTAAAGTGGCATTTCTTTTCCACAGAGAGATCTGGGGTATCTTTCACAGCAGCCTAAACTGCAGTTGGATCTAAAAAGTTTTGAGGAGCACCTTGTCGCAAATGAAACACACTGAAAGCTCCTGTTTGCTGTCAAGTGTCACTCTGATAGCCTACAAGGGTATCAGAAGTACTTCAAACACATGCGATCAGGAGCAGCTGAGATCTGCTTTGAAACCCAAACAGATGCCTTCAGATCTAATAGAGACCAGTTCCAATCGCCTTCAAATTACTCCCTCTCAGAAACAGTGAAGGTTTTCAAAAGTAGTGGAGGCCACAGGCTGAATCATACACACATATCTCAGTTGATATTATCAAATATTGACTTTCACCTGCATAAGTGAACACCCTCTTGTTGAAATCCACTGAGTCAGAAGTGGTGTGACCAGGTTTGTCTAACCAAGCACAGTTAGCTCACCTGAATAAGCTAAAGCTTAGGCAGAGTCCCTTTAGCATCAGGCTTCCTCAAACTCGGCCCTCCAGATGTTCTGAGACTACAATTCCCATCATCCCTGACCACTGGTACTGCTAGCTAGGGATCATGGGAGTTGTAGGCCAAAAACATCAGAGGGCCGAGTTTGAGGAAGCCTGCTTTAGCTGTTTCCAGGTAGGAGTCTCCTAGGCCCCAACAGCACTGTATGTTTAAAGCAGTAGCACACCACTTTAAACAGTCATGGCTTTCCCCAAAGAATTCTGGGAACAGTAATTTGTTAAATGTGCTCAGTCACTGTTGAAACAGTGGGCAATTCTGACCAATCCTTTGTTGAACACTTACTCGTTTAAGCATGATCACCCATGAACGGTCAAAACCCAGTGTTTAACGCTTGTTTTGGATCAGAAGTGTAGATTAGAAGTGTTTGAATTGCTAAGATAGCGTTGACTAGAAAGTTTTAATTTTATAAATAAATTAGTATCACAGTGTTATAGTGCTATAACACTTCCATTAATGCGAATTAAAATATTTTAAAAAATTAACAGGGTGCAAAATGGTGCCCATTGAAAAGGTTTATAGCGAATGAATGCTGTCTGGTATGTCACTATGCCTCATGAAAAGACGGAAGAGTTGTGCTAAGGGCATCTACACATGTGGAGGTTGTATTTCTGTTCTCTCCTTTTCAAGGAATTCAGACTTTCTGTGGTATGTAAAAAGCCCTGGAGAAATATGAGAAGTTTGCAACTGGATGATGATTGTGTCAACAACTATAGAATGTGAGTGAATGAGGCATGGTGATTTCGCAGTAAGTGCGCACAGTGGAAGCAGCCTTTCTATGTTCTATGTAAGCCTTCATTCCTAAAGTGACTTGGGCTGGGCAAGCCTACAGAGGTTCCCCAAGCTTGGCCAGACTTAGCTCAGGGAAGGTGCAGGTACTCTCCTGAGCTATACCTTGCCTATTGCCTGCACAAAATGCAGAGGTCAAAAAGCTGGGACAAAAGCAGCAAAGCCCATTCAGTTTGCATAGAATTTGCTTAAATGCTTCCCAAAAGGTTCTCATGCACTGAACACACATATTTTAACTTGAAAACCAAACTGTATGAAAATATGTCCTGGGCTGCATCACAGTCTGATGGGATTTCTTTTATGAGGTGCTGCACATAATGAATGGCTGGCATTTAGGGGGTTCCATTTGCTGGAATGTTTCTTTTTCTTGCTGAGATGGCATGAGACAGCAGGGATGGCTTACTATAAAAAGTGGAAAGGCTTTTTTTTTTCAAACTGACAAGTATCTATCTCACTAATGTAAGAGAAGCAGCAGAACTTCCACAAAGGCTATTTATCTGCCTACTTGGTGTTCAAGTTAAATGATGCTTCAGAATCCTTGTTATGTCTAATGGTGCAGTTTGTCACTTGTGGTGGTACATGGTCTTTGGTAAAAGTGTTTTCCAATTTAATTAATTCACTTTCAGAGTCAACCTAAGTGAACAAAATTACTTCCCAAGTGAGAGATCAGGATTTTTGTTTATATATACAAGCCACAGTTAGCAAAGCTCACAAAGCACCTATTTACTCTTAAGTAAAGAGGCCTGCATTGCCTCTAATCAATATTAGTGCTAATGAAAAGGCAAGAGATACACGAAGGGCGTGTGCTAGCAGCTTCCAGATGACACCCACCAATAGTCCTACATCTGAAAACAAGCCCTTGAGCTTTAAGTTCACAACTTTATAAATTACCTCTCCAGGACTAGATTGCAGGAATCCTCAAAGTTCTGTATAATAAAGCACTCAGTATGAAGGTAAACTGTTCATGCCTCCTCAGGTGCAACAAAAATACCGTCTGTGGAGCAGTAAAGCATTTCCCTTTCTCTAAAAATCAGATTGTCTCACACAAAGAAGGACATCTTGTCCACTGGAAATAAATTGTTGTTTCAGAAGCAGAAGCGCCAACCAACTGTTCGCTTGTTAATAAAATATCCACTCTTTCTCATTGCCCTGAAAAGTTTCTGACACTTCCTGTCCACTTGGGAGCTACAGATTACGATTTTCAAAAGGAGGGCATCTGTGCCACCATCACGTCATCACATTTTGTTAAGAATACCAACTGCTCTGCCCACATCATATTAAGTACATAGGAATTTATATCACAAAATCCTGGACAATGCTTGATGAAGTCACTAGTGAAAAATATCAAAATCCAAGGCCCCATTCAGCAGAATGAGCAGGAGGGCCCCCAAATGTAGATGGGCTGACTTACTACATTTTGAAGTAACACATCTAAAGGCCCCCTCTAAAACCATTAAATCCAGAAGTCTAACTACACTATGACATCACTTAGTTGTGGTGTGTGTGTGTGTTTAAAGGCTCCTCCTCTTCTTTTTAGGATGTTTTAAAACTGCAGTCGTCCCTCTCTAAATCTCTACAGTCAACAAACAGAGATTCCTCAAGTCACCATCTGTGGGTCATGTTTTCAGATTTCTTTGCTAACTTTGGGACTTCTCCAGTTTTTATTCTTCTTTTGGTCAAGAAGAGTTAAGTTCTTGTTTAAGTAGATCTTCTTGATTAAGATGATCAAGCCAAGGCCCGAGAGCTTCCATTGTCTCCCACATCCTTCAAGCAACACTTTTGTTAAAACAGCCTGTGTTGAACACAACTCTGGCCCAAAACATTACACTCCCCAAGGCAAAGCAGGAAATGACATTCCTTGCAGCCCCCTCACTCAACATACACAGTTTCCAAGGGCAGTTCATTTATTTTGGCAACTGAGGCAAAGCGCCTCTCCCCTCTCCAAGGCACTAAAAATACATCAGTACTAAATTTAGTATCTAACCATTGCTTCCCTTTAATGACACCCCAAATTTGCTACCTGAGGTAGCAGCCACACTCTTGCCTAACAGTAGGGCTGGCTCTGCTGAAACAGTGCTAGGCTTCTCTCCCTCTCTTTCTCCCCCATCCCAACTTTCCCTCCATAATCGTATGCTGCCTGTTGCTACATTGATTACCGTTCCCCATAATCCTTCATATCACTTCTCAGTTTTGCTAGAGCCCAGGCAGTTCCCACCCGAGGCAACAACAGCCCTTTCACATTCATCTGAACAACGCCGCCGCTACACATTCATTTTCCAACATGTCAGTTTGTTAAAATATTCACGTACAATATATTTACTACAAAGGGCAAAATCTAGCTCAGGACATGTTAATGACTTGTCTAATATGCAGAGGCACAGCCTTCACTGCAGCCAAGGCCAATAAAACTGCCTCCTTTCCCCTCCACACAGGCTAAATGCCATTATTCAGCGATGTAATAATCACCACAAGGCACTTCCAATTGGACAGAAGCCAGAAGCAATACACAGAGAACCTGGCCCTCATTCCCTGTTCAGCTGCATCCCAAGTATACAGAATGCAAAGTGAGAGGCCACAGCATCCAAACACAGAACTATGCTAAAACCAACCACTAAGAAGGAGCAAGGATTTGGGGCAAAATAGCTACATTTTAAACAACGTTGCCAATAAAAGACGTTCTAAATGTGTGTGGTATAAACTTGAATTCAACATATTTTTTTTGACTCACTGATCTTTTTAAAAATAACTCTGGTAAATTAGTTTCACTTTTGTTTCAAGAAAGGTACCTTCTATACCACTTATGGTGAGAATGCCCAATGATCTCCAAATTTTGGTCTGAAATCTATAAAGAAATGTCTAAAAGATGAAAACCTGATTATTATTATGTCTCCCGAACTTACTTTGCTGAATTGATGGGATGGACATACATGTTCTCCATGCCCAAATGATTTAGTGACAGCTCATATTTCAATTATATAAAATTGGGGAGACTGAAAGAACTTGCAAATCATGTTCTGGTGTAAGAACAGGAGGACAATGCCCATTTCAGAGAAAAAATATTACTCTCAGTTTAAAGGTTTTACTGCCACATGACCTGGAAGCTGTACGCTGGCTCCCTCGGCCAATAAAGCGAGATGAGCGCCGCAACCCCAGAGTCGGACACGACTGGACCTAATGGTCAGGGGTCCCTTTACCTTTACACGCACATCTTTATGTCATATGGTGGGACTTCATTACATATTACTTCTGGTCCCAACAAACAAACTCATCTGTCTGGGAGAGATTTGGGTATCTTAAACTACAGTACCTCTATCAATACCTCTGACACATCAAAGACTTTAGTTATCTGTGTTCTGTACTGCTCCTGTTATTTATTTATTTATTTATTTATTTAGTAAGTAAGTAAGTAAGTAAGTAAGTAAGTATGGGGGGGAGTGAGTGAGTTGTTTATGTTTATAAATAAGAATATTTTTATATTCAGCTTTTAATTTTCTTTTCTTTTGCAGGTTAAAACTCACTCCATCTGTTATTTTTTAACTCATTCTCCCCCACAAAAAGCCAAGAGTAAGAAGGCTTAACAGACCACTGAAGAGAAATACAAAGAGCCACAGGCTACACCATTTTTGTGTTATTCTGTGAATGCATGCTGTGAGAATTCCATATATGGAGCTCTCTTTCCCTATCTCAGGCACAACTTGTACAGGTTTTCTAAGTACCTAAGGACCTCTGAAGCCTTACAAAACAGTTGATAAGCCGACAAGGTTCTTTCCAGAGCAGTATAAAAATGCCAGTGAATAGCTTCCAGGGGACTAACAGAAAACCTATATAAACCTAAACTATGCAACATTTGCAGTGTTAAATTGGAAATATGGTAGGTTTAGATTCATTTTGAGACTTTTCCAAATTACATGCCTTAAAGTACACATTGCACGGTGCTAGTGTGGCCTCATTACAGGAAGGGTTTGCTCTTGAGTGCAATTTTTCCCCCCTGCCGTGTTTTCACAAAGAGTGAAATTCAAAGCCAAGTCCCAAGCTGTTTCTTGTTCATGAAGCTGGAGCAGTTCAGGCAGCATGATGCTTTCTGTGGCAAGTTCTGGAATATATTTTCAAGTCCTGGGAGCGGCATGCATAAATAAATAAATAAATAAATAAATAAATAAATAAATAAATATCCAAATGGGTGAGATATATGCTACCAATTTCCCCATGCATGAAAGAGGGAACGTTGTCGTTTCGACCAAAGACCAGGGTGAGCCAGGGACTGCAAAATTCCATGTGTAGCTCACAGCAAAAGCAAAGGCAGCATCTTCTCTCATATACACTTTCAAAGTTTTATGAAATGGGGTCGTGAAAACCCTCTGGAAGGAGAGCGATAATCACAAGAGCCAGCAGTTTACAAGACATCAGAGTATAGGGCTGGCAAGCGATTCACTTATTCATTCAGACGAATCGTGCCAGTGTAACACGGGATCCATCCACAAAGTGGCAACCATATATTATACATTGACCCTTATGAGTCACATTCAAGGCAGCAGCATTGACCTACTTGAAGATAAGTAGCTACCAGAGCTATACACATAGGAAATGCATGTCATTACATTCTCCTACATGTAGCCTAAAACATTTACAAGGCAAAATCTGAAGAGAAGAAACATTTCCCAGGTAGCAGCATGTACCCTCTAATACATTAAATCTGACTTACTATATCAAAATAGGTGTAGTGAGAATATAGAGCTGAAAGCAAATAAAGGATTTTTAAAGAAATTAATGGAAACATCCTTACATTCTCAGCACATAGGCACTTTGTGTAGGCTCAGATAACTTGACACCCAATGATTAGGAAATATAAAACCTTAAAGTAAGGGAAAGCAGATTTACCAGGGAGATATATAATATGAGGAAAGGCTGTAGGTCATTGGTAGATCTCCAACTAGGGCTGGGAAAGATTCCTGCTTGAAACCCTGGCGAAGCACTGCTCATCAACACTGACCTAGGTAGACCAATGGTATGACTCGTTATAATGTGGCTTCCCTAATAAAAGAATGTAAAACAAACAACAAACAGAAAATCCCTACTTTAATTTGAAAAGGAAAGAAGGGGACTTGAAATTGTTCTGTAAATGGTTACATTTTTTCTTCTTCCATTGCCTTGCTCTCTAGCGCAATCTTCTTAACTTCAATGTGAAAAGCATGCTTAGGTCAGAATACCATCTTTTCATTCAAGGCAACCTGCCTGTGTCCTCTGTGAGACCTTCAGTCTTTCACACCAACAGCTGATATCTCTGGGAACAAAGAACTGACAGAAAACGAAATGATAGATTTCTGCAAAAGGGCAATGTGATATTTAGCCTTTGAAACAGAAAGATCTACACTAGGGTGTGTTACTTTACCTAAAAACTATTCTATCTCGTCCAACGATGTTGGCACCTGCAAATGGATTCATCGCCAAGTTATCAGCTGCAGATGCCAAGGAACCAGTGCTGAAAACAGCTTTGCAGCTTCTAAACTTAGGGCCAATCATACTGTAACACTGCACCAAAATGCATAATTGTGGGGGAATTGATGTTTTATGTCTAGCGCAATTCATTGGCTGAATTATCACCTCAGAAGAGGCAAACAGCAAGCAAGCACTTTATACTGTGGTTAAATTTCATTCCTTGCCAAAAAGAAAAAAAACAAACAAACCATGGTTGGCTAAGCTGGAACTGCTATCTTCTTTAACATTCAGAAGTCTGCAAAGAAACTCTTCACTAACAGTCCAAAGTAAGACTACTGGGACTATTGGGGAAGATAGGACTATTGAGAAAAGGTCACTGGTAGAGCCCAGGCTTTGCATGCAGAAGGTTCCAGGTTCAATCCCTGTCATATCCAGGTAGTCTGGGGGGGAATCATAGAATCATAGAGTAGTCCTGCCTGAAACTGTAGATAGCTGCTACTACTGAGCAACATGGATCAATTGGTTGGTATAATACAACTTTCAAAGTTCCTATAACTAAGTAAGCAAAACTATATGCAATACATGATCAAACAAACACACACTTGCACACAAAGGCGTGATTCCAAAATCACTTAGTGTTGTAACTTGTCCATAGATTTCAAATAATATACTCTGAGCATGACTAACGTTAGATATTACCCACTGAGATAAAGCTCACTTTGCTTTGAGCTATTCACAGACCTTTTCCATTTCTTATTTGCTGAGCAAGCCTTTTCTTCTTTCAGAGTTTATGTGCTATAACTTCACATTCAGGGCAAGCCCAATCACCAAGTAAATTGTCACCATTGTCTCAGGCTGTGGTCATGGGAGCTGAGTGAATTTGCCTCCCTGCCACACCCTGCTGCCCAGGCCGGCAGAAGGTGCTGCCCATGCAGGGCTTCTGCAGGGCTCTCCTCCTCCAACCCTACGTGCTCCGAGAAAGGACCACGTAGGGGTGAGGGTAATTTCTTAGAGCAAGGGATTCTGGCTGAGGAGGTTGGGAAACTAGCTGTGCTGCTGATGCTTTGCTGTGACAACTAGAAGTTTTGCTTCAACTTAGGTAGAAAAAAAATGAAGTCAGCTTAGTAACTTTTATTATTATTTATTTTATTATTTATCTACACAATCAAATTTAGATTTTTGCTGTTTTTATTTACAGCATTATTTTAATGATGAAAGTGTCTCATTGTCCATTTGTTCTATTTCAGGATGGAATCATAAACCTTCCAATCCATCTGAAGGGTATCCGAAGAAGTATGCATGTATACGAAAGCTTATACCCAGAACAAACTTAGTTGGTCTCTAAGGTGCTATTGGACTATTTTTTAATTTTTTATTTCGACTGCGTCAGACCAACACGGCTACCTACCCGAATCTTCCAATCCATTGTCAGTTTTTTTGTTTTGCAGCTGAGGATGTCAAACAAGCAGCTCACGAAAGCATAGCAAGATCTTTTCCAGTCCACATTCAATACAAGAATAAAGAGGAAACAAATTCCCCCATATGTTGACAGAAATGGAGTTTGATCTGATCTCTATTTAACTCTCCTTCTACATCTGATTGGGTCCAGTCACACTAGTGCCCAATATCCTTGTGTGTGCCCAATTTTACACCTACACCTGATGAGAAGAATATGGTTTCTGATGGCAATTGCAAGAGCAGAGGATTCAGACAATAAAAGGTGGCACGTCCTGCAACTATGTCTTACATTTAATTAAAAGAAGAAGAAATGATACCGTAATCTCAATCCATAATCTCTCTTCCATGTAGCAGGACTGCTGTGGCTGACATATCTTTGTTCTTTCTGAATATCTATGACCACTGTATGAGAGTTGCTGTTTTCCTTTGCCTTCCTTCTATGTCACAAGATGTAGAGTCCCAGGTGAACCTATTTTTCTACTTGGTTTGTATTGTTTTATCAGCATCAGATCTGTATTATACAAACTGAATTTTGGGAATACACACCAGAAGCGGAGACTGAGGCTTGTAATCAGGGAAGCTGCCCCGTTTGCTCAAGAACTTCTGCTTGTGCAACAGAACTTGTCCTCCCTCTCTTCTCCCTACCCGCTTCCCTGTCTGCTCTGGAGGATTGAGCTCCCAGAACAAATTATGGGGGTGCAAAGGCAGAGGAGAGGGAAGGAAAGTTCTGTTGCACAAGCGGAAGTCCTTGCACAAATGGGACAACTTTGTTGTTTACAACCCCAAGGCTTTAATTGGTAATGCGGATGTGAAGTCAAAAAATGTGAATGCCTCCTAGAATGAATTTTGCATTCTGGATTTCAGGCTTCTAAGTATATTAAATACCCAATCGCTTGAGAGAATAAAAACCAAGTGACATACTGGACACTCACACACTACTTTGATTATACTCTTCATGCTATATTGGAAATGCAGTTCAGGCAAAGAAGCAAAAATGCAAAAGAGAACCATGAAATTCCAACAAGGGAATCAAATTTAACAAGTTATAGAACAAATAAATTTCTCTCTGTCACACTCTCTCCCATTTTCTTAAACAACAGATTTATTAAGGCATGGCCCAGTGGTCCAGGTCAATTATTGTGAAAAGGCCAGGGCACAGTATGTCAAATGAAAAACTTTCTACCTCATTAAAGGTGAAAATAAAAGGGATTTGAGCAACAGAAGACCCTTGCGTGTTTGCTGATGGGATTCGAGATTTGCTATTGATTTTCAGAGTTTAGGCACTTAGTTCTTTTTACTTTGTTGAAAAGTCATTTTTTCATTAAAGCGATTGTGACCGAGAAAGCACACTTGCCAAAAAAGCTTCACACCTGCAGAATGAGCTATCAAGATTAAAAAGAGTACATTAAATGTTCTTCCTGCTGTACAGGTTTATTACATGGCCCTTCAAAAAATTGATATTTCTATCTTTTAAAGTGAGATGAAAGAACTATCTTCTTTTGCAGGTTCAAAATAAAACAAATCCAGATATTTCAACCAAAAAATTCAAGAGACGATATAGGCAACAAACAGCCTGTGTATTGTATGTGACCCACCAGTACTCCCTCAATCCAGGAAGCCCAGTGTCTGCACCCATTTCACTAAAAGGACAAACTTCAATGTACTAATTTGTATCGGTTGATTCTTTAAAAAAAAAAAAAAAGTTCTATCACTTTTCCAAAAGAAGTTACTCTAAGTGGCTTACATCAATAAGAACAAAATAGTACTTTAAATATTGCACAATCTCAAAGTAATTAAAACAGCAGTACATGAGAGTGGGAGTGACGCTCTCCAAATGGAAACTAATCTGATCTTTTTCTAATCATGTTAGCAAGTCAAGTAAATACTGTACCCTCAAAACAACAGAAATTGCATATGAAACTACTGAGTTCTCCTTACCTAACTGTAGGGTGGCCACTTACACATCACGTTAAAAGAGGAAATACATTAGCAAGAAAAGGTCACTGATTTGCATTCAATTTGCATATGCTAATTTATATGTGCAAATTTTAAACCAATAAAGCTGCTTCCCAATTGATAACTGGTGATAGGCAACTTCATTGGCCCTCTGCTTCTTCCATCATCATCATCATCATTATTATTATCATCATCATCATCATCCCTGCCTCATTTTTTCCCTTTTATCTGCTGCTGCTTCCTGCATCATTTCTCCCTCTCCTTGCATTTATGAAACTCAGACTTAATTTAACATACACACATACTCCAGCCTGTCCCCACCTTTTCCATATCTGTAGGCCTCTTCATTTTTACAAAAGTTGGGGGGGGGAGAACAAAAATTAGCATCAGATTTTCATTATGACACAAAAGGCAATAAATCAAGTTTGAATATTTATTTCTGCCTATGGGGAAATCCCTCATATTGATTAAAATAAATGGGTTCCTGAACAATTGTCTGGAATTTTGATGTGCATTTTTCCAGACCAATTGAAATAATAAAAAGCTTTTTTTTTTAAATCCCTGAAGACAAATTTTAAATTCAATGCTATTTTCTCTAGCCTAGGCCTTACAAAAAAGCCATTTCTCAGCACCACTGACTGCTTGCAGCTGCAGATTTGCAGAAGCCTAGAAGGAGAGAATGGCCATTTACACACTGCCAAAAAAGAAGGCACAGATCTGAATGAAATTTGCATATGCTCATTTATATGTATGAATGCAACTTTTTTGGGGGGGAATGCTATAATGTTTTAGTGTGGCGATGGGCAACTTAAGGGTCCCAGTTTGCTCTCCTTATCTTTAAACTAGACTTGGATGGGGCAGACCATTAAACAGAGGACTCCTCTAAAGAGACAGGTGTCCTCCGACAGCCCTTCTAATAGTGTAAGCCTGTACGGCCTTCTGTAATGCCGGAAACATGGCTAAACAACTTTCCTTACAATGGAAGCACTTTTTAAAATGCCAACTAATCCCAATTGAAGTCGATACTTTATTTAGCCATGAGCTTTAACAAAATTCTTTAAAAACAGTAAAGGTTTACAAACCATAACCGAATGCACAGCAATACAAATTACACCAGAGACCATCAATAATCCAGTTTACAGTTCACAACACAGATAGCAAAACAATTCTGGCAGCATTTGGAAGTGGTCGTTTTCATATAAGCTGCAATATATTTAGATACTCTCACCACAACACAAGCAGGAGCTTAATGAAATGGAAAACAAACATGTGTAACATTTTAAAATTGTGAACTAATTGATGGGGGAGAGCAAGCTGCAGTCAAGAAGTCAATGAAAAAGTAATTGTTGCCATTAACAGTCATTATTGTCACTATTTGTCATTCTGGCTATCATTAGAAGATGATGTCCATGGCTGTTACCTCATACTTGGGAGTGGGAGGGATGCTGAGAGTCTGATTAACAAATACAGTGAGTCAAAAGTTATACAATTCCTCCTGTTTTGCCTTGTAGTTAAGTTATTGCATGCATACTCATCATGGAATGAATGCAACACCAAATGATGATAAACATGTACAGAACAGCCACCACAGATCAACACATAGAGCTCTCTTGTCAACAATAACAACTCAAAAGCAGTATTTTTCAATAAAGGCAGTTCGAAAGCACATCAAAGTGCAAGTAGATAGTACCGCTCCAGCAGGAAGGTAAACGGCGTTTCCATGTGCTGCTCTGGTTCGCCAGAAGTGGCTTAGTCATGCTGGCCACATGACCCGGAAGCTGTACGCTGGCTCCTTCGGCCAATAAAGTGAGATGAGCACCGCAACCCCAGAGTCGGTCACGACTGGACCTAATGGTCAGGGGTCCCTTTACCTATACCAAATGAAACATCAAGTGATATGCATGTGGGGATGAAATCAGCCCACAGATGCTACAGGTCAGGGGTTGGCAATCTTTTTGGACCTGTGAGCATATTTCTAATCTTGGGAAAGTGTTGTGGGCACCAGTCACAAAAGAATGACTGTCATTGGAGCATGGCATAACACAAAATTAGAGGCAGTACAAGCATTGGTGCTTCACCCCCATCCTTGCACCGGACAACCACATGAGAATTCACCTATGTCCTACTGGTCCTGATTGATTTCACAAATATGCACACACAGAGAGAGATGCTGTTGCTGAGCAATCCTCAGTACCAGAAAAAATATACAAAGTTGGCCACACCACACTCCCTCTCTCTTGCACACACAGCACATACACACTCAACACACATATACACACTACAGACACACATACATCTCTTTCCCACACATACACTCATACGCAGTACATGTGCATAGCCAAACACACTTCTCTCCCTGACAAAGTGCATTTCTCCCTCTCTTCCACAGACCGCATATACACAGAGATGGCACATATATACCTGCCCAAGTGCATCTCTTTCCATCAGAGAGAGGAAGGGAGGCAGGGAACGTACCTGAGCTTTGCCCAACACATCTAGAAAAGTCCCTCCATGAGTGAAAAAAATCTCTCCACATCTGTCATTTCATACACACACACCCAAGACAAGTTTCCATTTAAATAAAAATAAAAATGGAAAAATACACAAGAGCCACCGACCTGATGCCTATGGGAGCTGGGTTGCTAATCCCTGCACCCTAACAGCTGTTGTCAAAGCTGGAATATTGTGTCAGACTGATAACTGCCTGTTCCGGTAAGGGAGCTGTTCACCCTTTTATAGTAATAATAAAAGCTGTGTTAACATTAGCCTGCTAACCAAAAGCAGATCAACCAACCTGAACACACACAAAAAAACATTAAAAAGCCCAAGCAGACAGTATGATAGGGTGGAATCTGAAAATGAGGGGTTGAGAGAGTGGATTTCATTGATCTGCCCACGAATTGGACCCATAAACCTTCCAGAATTTGATTGCCTCTGTCTTCACCATTCCCTTCCATTTCTCAAACTTAGCAGTTGCTAGTAACAGGACTTTAAAACTGAAGCCCCAGGGACCACGGATGGGGCACATCCTATGGTTCCTGGTGGCCCCGGCTGCCACTGCATGCTTCCAACAGCATCTAGGGCTTAAACTGAGAAGCCTTGGAAGTAACAGCCTTCCCTGGAGCATTCACCTCAGTAACTTTGGAAAGGCAAGAAGGTAGCAGGGAACATGCCTGGTAGGTGGAGGAGAGGGCTCCAAAACCTGCCACACTCCCAATGTGCCATACCCCCCACTACAGCTGGTCCATTTTTTAATGGGATCAGCTTTAAATCTGGCAGGGGTGGGGAACATCAGGCCTGAGGACCAAATGCAGCCCTTCAGGCCTCTCCAATTGCCCTCAGGACTCCGCCCGGGCCAAATTCCTCACCAGTCCTTTTCCATGCCTCCTTAAATGCTTTGCCTGACTGGAATGTGTCCTTGAAATGTGATAATGTGTGTGTATGTATAAGAAACCTCTGGTTTCTATGTGGCTGGAAGGTAGCCTACAGGTGTAAGAGTCACACCCCTTACTCTGCCCACTCATGGTTGCCACCCAGAAGGCTGCCTGCAAGGGAATGAAATGGTCCTATTCCAAATCAAGATGGGAAGAGTTTGGATTTGGATTTGATATCCCTCTTTATCACTACCCGAAGGAGTCTCAAAGCGGCTAACATTCTCTTTTCCCTTTCTCCCCCACAACAAACACTCTGTGAGGTGAGTAGGGCTGAGAGACTTCAAAGAAGTGTGACTAGCCCAAGGTCACCCAGCAGCTGCATGTGGAGGAGCGGAGACGCGAACCCGGTCCCCCAGATTACGAGTCTACAGCTCTTAACCACTACACCACACTGGGAGGGGAACGTCTGCTAGTCACTAGCAAGCAGCCTTGCATCGGGGGGGGGGGGGGGTACTCAACCCCAAAAATGTATTCTAGGGCTTCTTTGGTTACTGCAGAATCAGTTATGGGAAGATCAAGTGCTTTTCTTGGGTAATGTTTAAAGAGTCGAATAAAAAAGTACATTTTATTAATCAAATACATTGCTAATGCCTCCTCTTTGCACAGTAAATTGCTTAACTTGTGCTTCCCTGACATTCTAGCTAAAGATGCTGAAGACAAAACTCTAAAGTCTGTTTCTCATAAAAATAAACATTTCTTTTCACATAATTAGTTTTAGACACGCTTATACTCCTGCAGAACCCTTCAGCAGAGAGCAGCTCATTCCACGGACAAATGAGCTGTACAACACAGGTCAAACACCACATGATCTTTGCATTCATTATCATAATTCGACAAGGGTGAGGTAAAGGTCGGCAGGTTGATTCAGCCGCTCGAGCCACGCATGCAAGAGCTTCCTTGTTCATTACAATATTTCAAAGTGCTCTTTGCATGCATCCTCATTATGCATCGGTTTCTTCATAAAGCAGGGCTGGGGTTGCAACCTTTAGCACAGCAAACTGCGGACACTCCAGACACAACTCTGCAAGTGAGCAAAACAAGCAAGGTGCCAAGGAGCCTTCTGCAGAGACAGTATCATCGTGGCTGGCCATTCAAATTATATGAAAGAATTACAAATAGAGTTGAACAATAGGCCAGTGGTCCATATCGGTCATTATAAGCCACTTATTGGCAATTTCAATTTACAGGGTGGATGTGGTATACAAAAACTATGACACTATCCTCTGTCTTTCATTGGGTTGTTGGAAATGGGTCCCCCCCCCCCTGGACAGCATATTTGCTGTTGTTCATTGCTGCCACCAAGAAATCCTCCCCACCCTGCTCAAACACAGTTTTGAAAATGAAGGTCACTCACCAAAGTTCATTCAAGCACACAGTTCTGCTGCCTTTACACAGAGAAATGGATAACCTTATTTTCTACTTGTCACAGAAAGAGTTCACAAAAGAGAACACAGAGAATGGGTAGCTGCAAACCCAAGTTAGAAACATAGGAAGCTGCCTTTGTACCGAGTTGCACCATTGGTCTATCGAGCTCAGTGTCATCTGTGCTGACTGGCATCAGCTATCCAGAATTTCAGATACAGTCCAGGGCTGGCAGCAAATTTGGGAGCGTGTTCCATATACCTCTACTTATGGGTCCCACCCCCAGCACATCCCCTGCTGTCACTTGCCTGCCCCTTCCCACCCCCACTGGTAGATGCAGTCCTGCAGCAACTACCAGTCTTTGCCAGGCAGTGACAATGAAGCCAGCTACTTGCAACATTAACCTGGTGGGATCTGAGTGACTGCACAGCTTCAGCTGGAGCCAGACAGACAACATATTTATACCCCACAAAGCAATGCCCACCTCTGACTGGACCAAGCAGCACCTTCGGTTCCTTCCAGCTGATGGAGGGATCCATGGGGGTGACAATTGGTAGCAGGGGCCCAGCAAGCAAGGCAGCAACCTCATTGGGCTCTGCCAAGGTGCATAGGCATGTTGGGTGCAGATGCCAGGCCTGCAGGAGCACATACCTTTCCAAGTTCCAAAAATGGGACATCCCAATTTTTTGTGTGAGATCTTGGTGGCTATTTTGGGTGCCACGCTCTTGCTCTGCACTCTTGCTTCGTTAGAAGCCACATTTTTGGATGCCACACAAGATCTCACTCTGAGAGAGTGAGGGGCAGGTTATGTGAACAGAAAGCATGGCAAACAGCCATGGACTATAGGAGTTGTAGTTCAGCAACATCAGGAGGGCCAAAGGTCCCTCCTCCCACCTTGCTTTACCAATGGGCTCTCACACACAGCCCTACTGCTGCCCACATTTTGTCACTCCTTGGACCTAGGTGTCGTTTGAAGCCCCCAGAACATGGTTTGTGCAAAAAGGAGCCAGATTAGGAAAACCATCTGGCTCTTTATTATTGTTTCTGCTGCAGTTTATCACATAATAGTGAAAGAAACAGACATGACAGTCCAGGCAACGAGGAGGAAGAGAAAGAACTTTAGCAGCAGAGCATAATCAGTGTCCCCACAATGTGAGATGTGGGAGGGGGATGCTAAATAGCCTCCTTCCCAGTGTTTCCCCTTGCCCACTCAAAGTCTGCTCCAAGCTTGATATCACTGATAGACAGGTACATCAATCAATTGCCTTTCTGTTGTTAGGATGGCCAAGATGAGGGAATTAGAAGAAGTTAGAATTGTAAGTGGCCAATTACTCCCACAGATGAATGGAATCAAGGTAGGTTTGCATTACAGAAGACATCTGTATCCAAAACTAATTTTTAGTTAGAGCCCATCAACCATGAAACCAGAAAAAACTGATGCTGTCAGTAGATAAAGGCAGAAGAGCAGGTAAGCTCTGAGTTAATTATGCATCAAGTGTCAGATGGACAGCTGGAGAGAAAAAGGAACCAAATTCTTTTACCTCTCAGAGGGCACCATCTCCAGCATAAAAGATGTGTGTCAAGCACAGGAGATGCGCATTATGGTACTCCTGGAAGGGGGGGGGGGAGATGGTGCTAATGTTCATAATGCACAGCAATCTTTAGTAGTGTGTAATGAAACCATGGAGAAGCACGTTAGATGTGTGTAAGAGGCTTCTACAAGGCTTCTAAAGGCACATCAGCTCCCAAATTTATCTGGCCTGCCTTCTAGCTCATCTCCTTCCCAACCTAGAAATAGGGCCACACTATGTACTGTACATGTGAACCATGAGATAACTATTGCAGCAGCCAAAAGTTAAGAGATAGTGGCTATGCTTAGCTTACCCTGCATGTTCATGGGTGAGGTGAGATTTGAACCAGAAGCCCCACATAGAGCATACTGCAGTAATCCTGTCCATGAACTAGTGCCAAGCTTCCCTGGTCCAGAACAGTCAGAGTTGTACTACTGGTCGCAGCTGGAAAAAAAGCAGTTCTAGCCACAAAGGCCATTGACAAAGCTGGATTCACAAGCACCTCCAAACCGCAAAGCTGTTCCTTATAGGGGAGTGCAGCCCTGTCCAGTGCAAGCAATTGACCCATTTCTCATACATGGAAATCAGTGCCTCCATCTTGCTAGGATTCACACTCAGCAGTTTAGAAACATTGGTTTTTAAAAAAAATAAAAATAAACACACATGCATTATGGTTAAAATCTGTTAACCAAATTTTAGGCTGGGGGAGAGTCCCGTCAAAGTGGGAAAGGCGTTCATGATTTTACAGCCCTTCCTTAGCAATCAGGATTTTTTTTATGTCTGAACTAGTTGAGAAAAACCCACTTGGTAAGGATTGTGGCTGCCATGAGATTTGCACTGGGGATTTCCTGGTTCGCAGCTCACACTCCTAGTCACTATGCTTTGCCAGTTGTAGACCCTTAGGTTTTGCAGGGCAATATAATGGTCTCCCACCACCTTCCATGGAATTACAAGGTTGGCTACGCCCGTCATTACTATGTGAAATCAATTGGTCTGCTATGAAAGTCACACGTTTCAAGAAGAAAATGTTTCATGTACATAGTCTGGAATGCCCTTCCAGGACAGAATGCTCTTCCCACACACTCATAACTGCATATAGCGCAAGATAAGCACACACTTTACCCACCGGCACTCTCCTTTCCATTGTCTGCAAAATATTTGCAAGCTATAATACAACATTCATACTGCAAAGGGACTGTGTCTGTGACAACTGTATATTGAACTGTGATAAGTTACTTGTGCTTGGTAGCGAGGATAGAAGAAAACAAGATAGGATCAGAGCCCCCGGGAGATTGCACGGTGCATATGCTCCCAATACAATCTACAAGATGTGGGCTCTGAATTCTTTGGAAGAATGAAATGATATTTTATCTTGATACAGGCACATCACCATCATACCTGAACTGCAAAAGAATAAAAATAAAGAAGAGGTGAAAAGACAGTTAAATTCAGTAAGTGGCAATTTCCTTGATAGCAATGATTAATTAACATAAGGCATTAAACGCCAGGTACGTTCCAATTTGAATTAATAATTGCCAGAGCTTCTATATTCTCTAATTAACCTGTGGCTGATGAGTACTGTCATGACTCATTACTTACTTGCTTCTCCCTTGGCCATTCATCCTTCTCTAGGAGTTGAAATCTTGGCTCAAAGGGCCAAAATTGATGTCATTCATGTATTAGATCTCCCAATGAAATGATCTACTTCTAAAAGTAGCCACAATTTGGAAGAACTGTAGAGTGGAGGGAGAAGACTCTAACTCTCCTCTAAGACAGAGAGAAAATGTTAGTTTGGCTACTCAGGACAAAAACTGTACTTTACAACAGGGATAGCCAATATGGTGCCTGCCAGATATTGCGGGCGACATCAGTCCCAGTCAACACAGCCAATAGTTCGAGACTTATGGGAGTTGTGGTCCAGGAACATCTGGAGGGCAGCACATTGGCTATCCCTGCATTACAACGTAGGTCCACCATGAAAAATGGAGATGTGCACTGGATAAACTCCTTCCCAATCCATAACATGTAGTATGTACCACTTACTCAGTGATTCTAATCTTATTACCGTATATAGCAGTATTTTCCCTACCCTTGAGATCATAAACAGAAGTTTGTGATATTGGGATAAGTTAAGGGGGAAGGAGAACATATTTTAAAGCAGGAGGGTGAACTTGGTACAGAGGTCCCATTTCCTTGTTTCCCATAAATCTTGCATTGTGTAGTTCAATACTGAACCCAGCAAAGTCGGGATTTTATCCACTGTCTTTTCATGCTTAGACATCCTATCATGGCAGCCCAGAGCAGATAACAATACGCATGAAAAAGGAAATAAGAACATTTTTTTCTTGTCCAATGCAGAAGAAAATACAAGAGCTTGAAATTGGCAGGGCTCCTCGAATTGCCTATATTATCACCGCTAGCAAGTTATACTGCAAGCTTGTGTCATTACTCATACTCTTGTAAAACTGCATAACTGCTCACTACCAGGTATTGAGGGCTTCTGAAGGTGAATGTGTTCCAGTTCCACGCAGCATTAGATGACAGTATAAAAATTATATCCATGTGTGTGCTGCACCATTTACAGGCTTTACACTCCCAGTATGTTTCTGAGCACAATTCAAAGTGTTGGAGTTGACCTTTAAAGCCCTAAATGGCCTCAGCCCTGTATACATGAAGGAGTGTCTCCACCCCCGTCGTTCAGCCCGGACACTGAGATCCAGGACCAAGGGCCTTTTGGCAGTTCCCTCACTGTGAGAAGTGAGGTTACAGGGAACTGGGCAGAGGGCCTTCTCAGTAGTGGCACCCACCCTGTGGAATGCCCTCCTATCAGATGTCAAGGAGATAAGTAACTGTACAACCTTTAGATGACATCTGAAGGCAGCCCTGTATTGGGAAGTTTTTAATGTTTAATGTTTTATTATGTTTTTGTATATGCTGGAAGCCGCCCAGAGTGGCTGGGGTGAAACCGTCTCAGCTCCCTCTGCCAACAGCAGAAGGCGGCAGAGAAGTAAGGGAAGGAGCCGGCGGCAGGCAAGCCCCACCCATAATATACTGCCGGGTGAAAGCACCACCGTGCTCTGTCCCCAAAAACGGTCCTGGACGATGTATGGAAGCCTTGTGCAAGGATTTTTGCTTCCACAGTGGGGCTTTCCCCTCTCTCATTCCCCCACACACCCCCTACAATTGGCTTGGGTGGGGTTTGGGAGACTCTCCAGAAAAGCACATGGGGGGAGGAGAGAGGGGATCTTTCCATCTAGCAAGCTGAAATGTTTGCAGTGAGGAGATGATTGCCATAGAGCTAGGTTGAATTCCTCATACATGGTTGAAGTATTTTGGTATTACTGGAACGGTGTGGAAAGGAGGTGCACTGCGAGTAGCTTCCACACCATGAAGATAACCCCCCTTTCTCAAAATGAAAATAATTAGCTGATTCTTGAAAGATCAAACTTCCATACAATTCAAGTGCGGAATTTGACCGTGAGATGGTTATTTCCCACTGTGATGAAAATTAGGATGAATAAATGTTGAATGAGCAGGCTATTTCCAGGCAGATGCATTTGAAAATGTTCACATAACCTCATATTGTGCTCTGGGGCAAGAGAAACCTTTTCCTTGCCTAAGTAAATGAGACTGAGGGCCCAAGTAGACTTGATACAGGCAATATATGAGCTCTATCTCAATGGTAAGCAAAACCAACACCAAAAACACACTCCCAAATTGTAGCTGTGGTGAGCTACAAATTTGATTAGAGCAGCACTGGGGAGGGAAGCAGTGGTTAACTCTTTCCTTCTGGCCATTTTTTCGATCAATGCCCACATCCCCAGCTGCTTTTCTCACTAAACGGGGGGGGGGACATGTATTTTTATCTGGGTGGGTAAGAAAATAGTTGGGTTAAGTATTGTCTCTTCCAAGCACGGATCACACATTTCACATGCCACATCTGGCTCAGTCCTGGCTTGCATTCTAATCTTGTTCTCTCCTTAGTTCCCTTCACATATGTTATGTGCATGAAAGGACTTCACATGACTAAAGGAACAGTGCGGCTGCGCCACTAGCCACACCCTGAACGCTGCATAGCTTTTCCTGCCCCTGCATCCATGTGTTAGGCTTGGATGCTGCAGGGAAAAGCCTATACACATACAATCCTCAGAGCTGGAACCCTGGTTGCACACAGCGTTCCAGCTCCCAGCAAAGCCAACTTTATGTGTGAAGTGTTTTCCCTTGCGGACATCCCAGCCTAATGCATAGGATGCTTGTGGTGGCGCCAGAGAATGCTGCATGTCCTTGGAAGCGAGGCCAGCCATGAAGCCCTGCTGCCCCTTTAACTGCATGGCTACAACATGTCATGGGAGCCCCAATTTAGTTCTACATTGCCTACATACACCACTGCCCAGCAGGACATGAAACCATTTTCTATGCAGCTTACGTTCCTGGAAAGAAGTCCTTGTTCTTTTGCCCTACAGAGACCCCCTGTGTAATTTCACTCCACGTCCCCACACCCACCCAACTCTGTTTGAGGCTGAATATGTCTTTAACAGTGACAAGCAATCAAGGAGAAGTGGCTAGGGAGAGGACAGGGACTGCGAGGAGCAACTGAGCACATGACAAGGCTTGACTGTTCCTAATGAAACATTTAAATGCTGATTTCAGGGAGGAAAATGACATTATGTGTTTCTCACAGCTGAGTGAAGAGGAGATGCCAGCTCCCAAAAGCCGGCTATGCATCTTTTCCATACTTCACACCACTAATAGCACAAACCTCTTCAGCGTGAAATACAAGTTCCCAGCAGGAAGACTGAGCCAGTCAGATTCCATTATTTCTAAAGGCAGCCTATGATTTTTCTTTCAAAGGAGGGCCATAGGTCTCCACTGGACCATATCCCTCCTGTTGTCGCCTTCCAAACACCGTCCTATCTGCCCTGGCTCTTGCTAGAGAGATCGAGTCAATAGAGTTAAAAAAATATTTGTAATCCCCCCAAACACACAAACACAAAATATTCCTGCTTGGGCATAGAGAAGTTGAGTTGGGCTCTGAAAACAAACTCCTTCTTTCCATATTTTTTTTTAAACTTCCAAGGGTCTTTCATGGAACTGTTAACAATTTCAGCAAATTCCTCTAGGTATTAAAGGTGTACTTATTCCTACAATGCAATAGAAGACCAGGGTTCAAGTCCTTCTTCAGCCATGAAACTCACTGGATAACCTTGGGCCAGTCACAGTCTCTCCGCCTAACCTACCTCACAGGGTTGTTGTGAAGATGAAATGGGGAGGAAGAGAACTTTGTATGCCACCTTGAGCTCTTTGAAGGAAAAGTGGGATAGCGCTTGCTGCCGCAGGATGTGGAAATGGTGACAAGCTTGAATGGCTTTAAGTAGGGATTGTATGCAATCAGTGTGAATTACTCTATCAATGGCTACTGCTGAGAGCAGTGAGGTGGTGCTCCTTGGCCACTGGAAAAGGAACCCAACTGAGCAAGCCAACCTGGTGTCCTCCAGATGTTACTGGACTCCCACTCCGATCTTTCTGACCACTTGCCATGCTGGCTGGCGGGTGATGGGAGTTGGGAGTCTATCAACATCCAGGGAGCACCACATAGGCTACCCCTGGCTATTAAGCAACCAGGAACGGTTGAAGAAGTTGGGTACCAGTATATTTAGTCTGGGAAAGAGGAGACTGAGAGGAGATACAATAACCACCTTCAAATATCTTAAGGGCTGTCACATGGAGCAAGCCTCTTCTGTTTTGCTCTGGAGGGTAGGACCTGAACCAATAGCTTCAAGTTACAAGAAGGAAGATTCCGACTAAACTTTAGGAAGAACTTTCTGATGGTAAGAGCTGTCCAAGAGTTGGGACGTACTCCCTTGGGACGTTGTGGACTCTGCTTCCTTGGAAGTTTTAAAGCTGAGGTTGGATGGCCATCTGTCATGGATGCTTTAGTTGAGATTCCTGCACTGCAAGGGGTTGCAATGAACTAGATAACCCTTGAGGTCCCTTCCAATTCTACAGTTCTATGATTCTATGATCATAGATTTCCCTGGGTTTATGCAGAGAGACTAGTTAGACTCCAGAGTCGAGTCTTAGTGCAGTAAAAAGCTCCTCAGCTTAGGTATTCTTCCCATCTGATCTTAAGAGCAGCTGTGCATGGAAACTGGAAATTATTCCCTTTCTTTTAAAAAATACTGGCATAATGGTGTATGTCATTTTTCAAGGGGGGGGGGGACTAAAGTTTTTAGCAACCATTAAGGAAGTTTTTGTTAAGTGCAGCCAAGCAATGACCCTATGTTTAGGCTGCAATCCCAAACACAGTTACTAAGTAGAGAGTAAGTCCCATTGAACTCAGGAGGGACTCGCTTCTGAGTAAACAAGCTTTGGATTGCGCCGTTCATCACCTATTTGGGAATTGTAAGGCAGGTCCTAATGAAATGGCAAAAAACCTGTTCTGGTTCAGCTCTAGTTACATTCCACAATCACAGCAAAAAAAGGGGAAACTTTAGTCCCAGGCACATCAGCAGCAGTCGGGTTTTTTTAATGAATCTAATTAATTATATATTACAGCAGCTGCTGAAAAAGTGCCAAGGAAGGTCACATCCCATTACAAATTACCAAGTTTAACTACCTTTTAGTGCAACCACTGAAACAACTAGAGATACTATCTTATTGGCAGTTTGAAACATTTCTCAATAGTTTACTCAAGGGACCAGCCAAGACGGAGCAATTTGGTGGGTGTTTTGTTGGTTGCCTTAACCCCAGGAGGCGTAAAACATTATTTTTGGAAACTAGTGCCAGTGATGTTTCCCAAGTAGCATGTTTAGGGCATTGTGAGGAGAGACTGCAGTGTTTTCTGTCTAAAAATCACACCATTTGATCTAGATGGTTCAGTTGTGGGTGGGCTCAATAAGTGAAGAAAAAGCATTGTTCACTGGGGACTGACTCGTTATCTCTGTAACACTATACACCTCACTGGCATTCAAAAGAGGTTCAGTGGCTGAGTCCATCCTTAAATTAATCCCCATGAGAATAACATAGGTAATGAGGTGCCCCCACATTGATATACTCATTTATTGAGACAGCTGCCATGTTCGAATAATTATGCATTTCAGTGGATGAAATCCAATGGTATCAATTCACCAATGGAATAGAAGTGGGTTGGGCCAAGGGAAGGCAGAGAGAACTGCAGGGGGAGGCAGAGAGAAAGGGGGTGTTCCATCACACAAGTGAAGTGTGGCTGAGAAAATTGGATGTTATTCCATGAAATGAATTATACCTGGCTGAATTCTGTACTTTTAGAAAGGCTTCTCCTCTACCACTTAGGCAGGGTGTTGTTACGAGGATTTTTTTTTGTGGGGGGGTGGAGTAAAAATGTTCTAATGTTCTAATCCGGCAGAAGCTTTGTAAACTAATAGGAAGAGGGAGTTGATTTGCATATATCCCACTTTTCCCCTGCAACTGCCGTGATATTGCAAGGGGGGGGGGGAAAGCCTCCGGATCAGATTCAATATGTGCAGGGGACAGCACAGGGAGGAGGGGAAGCCAGAATCACCTCCCTCACCCTTCTGTTAGTGGAAGTCTTTGCTGAATCAAAGAGCTTTCTATGAATGGAAAGACTGCATTGAATATAAACACTATCCACTGCAGACTGGCTTAAAGGGATATTGGATATTGCTCTTTCAGCAATGTTAACATGTCCCGCAAGAATCGTTTCAGAAATCTAACAGAAAATAATGTTGGAATATAGTCTTCACAAATTTATGGAACAATAATATTCAGGATAACCTTCAACAATGTTTCCCAGTTTTAACTGCTTTATAAGCTATAAGTTGAGTTTAATTTGTCAGTCTCTGGAACACAGAGTCTTTTAAAAAGCATGCTTTGGAACTAGCTGTACTCTATGCCACCTCCACTCCCCCATGTGAAGTTAGCATCCCTTGAACTCCTCCCCCCTCCTCCCCTTGTTTATTGGAGAAAGCAGTTTTCCAGTAGCATGACCTTCTCTTTTCAGATGATGTCTGAAAACAAGAAAGAAGCAATGGAAAATGCAGTTTTCAGTATCTGTTCAGGAGGAACCAAATATATTTTCTGTTGTACCAGTTAATTGTGTCTTACTGAAGCTGAGAGGAAACTCAGATAATTGTACCGAGGACAGACATACCTGCATCCAGGGACAGGGGAAAAGAAGGCTATTCATGGTCAGTATTACTTTTGCATGTGCTCCAGTCTGTGCCATCCCTTTTCCACATTAATATGCACATTTTCCCAGTCACATTAAAATACATATTTAAATACTCTTCTTGAATGTGTTTTCTCATAAAATATGCAATTTAAAAAATAATTCCTACTGAGGTAGGAATATTATTCAGGAAATGTGAAAGCCAGTGGTTAACCAGTTCTGATCTGCACAGCAGTCTGGAAGGTACAAATCAGAACAGTTTTTATCAGTCTTCAAAGACCTAGTTTCTCAAGCATTCCCACTGCCATGACTCAGTTTTTACAACCATTTAGTCAAGCAGAATTGTAATAACCTTGGCCCTGGGCATCATGGCTGCTATACCATTTTCTCTTTGGGAACCAGGGTTGGCCCAAAATATCTTGCTGCAGGAAGCAAAGGACAAGATGGTCACCCACCCACCCACCCCACACCCCCACACACAGGTGACTGGACTTGCAGATGAATCTTCAACAGTGGAGGTAAGTCAATATGTTCCACCATTGGAGAAACACAACTGTTGTCCAAAAGCTCATTACTGTTCTCCCACCTCCCATGCACCTGCTGCCTCACTCTGCCTAATGGTAGAACCTCCATTGTGAACCTCCCCCTCATTTACAGATATGTTTGATGAACCCCACTTACTCAATGGAATTATTTATTCTATAAGAATAGGTTGCCTGGATATTCAGCTGATCCCCTTTTTGAACTACAAATTCAGATGTGTTTTAAGAATTTGCCACATGCTCTGCTTAAAAATGAACTGATTATTATTCTGATACAGAGATGTGTTCATTCTGAACAGTCAATTTCTTATCAAGAAATTCTAAAAGACCACTGCCGGTTTGTATCACTTCTTAGTACTAGGTTCATTCATAGTTCCTGCTTGAAATGACTTTGCTGCGCAGCATTAAATCATGTTTGTTGGGAGGGAAATCAATATAAATGCTAAATTGTCGTCTGCAATATTCAATCAATGTTGCACAGAGTAACCCAGTGCAAAGTCATTATTGTACTGTAACAGCAACCTATGCAAAAAATTTTTTTAAAAAAGTAAGATGATTAGATTGGCAGTGCCATCAAGCCTCTATTATTCAATCATTCACATTATTACAGTTATTAAAAGGGAAATGTCAAGTAGTGTAGGCCCAAACATAGATCTGGAAATTAAAAGGAGTACATACTGTCTTGGAATCTTTTACTTGAGCTGCCTGCCTATCAAAAAGCTGCTTCTTTGTCATAATTGCCAGCAATATAACTAGCTCAAAACACAGAAAAACTGTTCATTAAAAACAATTAAACATTTACACACACACACACACACACACACACACACACACAGTCTTCTTAAAATATACAAATCATTACAATAAGAACAGCACTGCAGCATCCCTGGTGATTCTCAAAAGGAGGCGGCAGGGCCAAGCATGTCCTTTTGAAGATCACCACAGAATTTGGGGGGCAGCCCCCTTATTGAAAATACTGGGGAGCTGCCCCCCACCCCTACCCCAGCAGCTGCTAGGTATGTCCTAACCAGGCTGGGAATGGCAGCCTTAAGTTTCATGCCACCTGTAATACCGTACACCACCAAAACTCCAACTTTAGGAGGTCTGACTTGTCAGTCACAGGTGACATTAGGTCCAACCCACAGCTGTTTTACTTGCATAGAAAGAGGAAAGTGGGAATCCAATTTTAAAGGCAAAAGGGATGAATGGGTGAGCAGTGCAGGACCCTCCAACATCTAAGGTTTATTTCCTAAAGGGGTGCGTGACACTTTATTTTTTAAGATGGATCTGAAATACTAAAGATAACTGACCCTGTCTTGAGTGAGCTGTTTATTGCTGATAGTATTGTTATATATTTATATTACAATTTTAATCAATGTAAGCAACTTGTGTAATATGTGTGTATTTTAAAGGCATGATACATATCTTAAAAATTAATTAATTAATTAATTAATTAATTAATTAATATTGGCTGTGTCTCGACTCCAAGTGTTCTAATTCTACATTATCACCAGATGCTGTTGAGTCTTTTATAGCAATGCATCTTCGTGTAACCTTTAGAGAAAAACATCCACCCTTACAGAAATAAATGCAGGATTTATTCTAGGAGATTAAATATGAACTATCATTACATAGTTCACTGAATCACAGTAGCAAATAAAGAAATAAAAAACTTCCCATAAATCAAGAACTCAGTGGCAAAAACTGAAGTACAGTTATTAAAACAAGAAAAGGGGTTGATCTGCAAATGATGTGACAGAAAAGGATTGTGTTGTTGAGTCTACCCCCTGAGAATTTTCTAAATCATAAACAATAATTTAAGATTATATAAGGAAAAGAAACATAATTATTTCTAATAATAAATGGGAAAGGAAATAATAGACTCTGTAATGCAAGAGCTGGCAAACTCATTATTGTACACAAACCCAAAGTATTTGATTAGAGTTTCTCATTATTATTATGGTTACCATTTCCAGTTGTGAAACTCATTTTCAGAGTGTTGCAAGACATTTCTATTTAGTCTGGTGGCTGGGGTTAAGTGATTGGGGGGCTGAAATGATATCTGATATGATTTTAGCTGTATTAAATTGAATGCTAATAGAATGTTTCATACTTGGTTTTTTAAAGCACACACACACGTGAAACTCGAAAAATTAGAATATTGTGGAAAAGTCCATTTATGTAAGCAATTGTTTTCATTAGCTACTGGAGTTTAATATATGAGATAGACTCATGGCATGCAAAGTGAGATATGTCAAGCCTTTATTTGTTATAATTGTGATGATTATGGCATGCAGCTGATGAGCACCCCAAAGTTGAAATTGTTACTTTGGGGTTCTCATCAATTATAACAAATAAAGGCTTGACACATCTCGCTTTGCATGTCATGAGTCTATCTCATATATTCGTTTCACCTTTTAAGTTGAATTACTGAAAGAAATGAATCTTTCCACGATATTCTAATTTTTCGAGTTTCACGTGTGTGTGTGTGTGTGTGTGTGTGTGTGTGTGTGTGTCTTCTCTGATTGCTGGGAATGTACTGTAAACAATTAAGGGTCCTGTTAAATAAAAACAAAGCAGAAAAACAGCAGGAACACCACTTACAAGAGATATATAAAATAGTGATTCACTCCAACAGAAAATTAACTTTTGAAGATCATCCAGCATTAGTTATGGCATGATCAGAAGCTGGTGCCACTTCACACATGCAAATACATAGCTTGATTTCTCATCACTTGACATGTCAACAAATGATGATTTGCACCTGAATTCATGCTCTGACTCCTGTGAAAGGCGTGGAAGTGATACGATGTGACACATCTGTGATGACTCCATTCTCATATCCTAGTTATTACTCTGATCCTGTCCTGTTTGGTTCCACCCTCTCTACCAGCCACAAATACCTTATTGTGAAGTCAACATACATTAATCTGTTTGTACCTTGACTGATGTATTACCGCTTGCAAGTATTATACTGTGTACGTATGTGTGAATACATGCATGAACACGGTTTGCACACACACACATGTCAATCAGCTCCGAGACACAATTGTAAGAATAACATTAAAGAAAAGGGGCTAAACTGAGGCAATCCTTTTCCTAGGAATTGCTTAATCAGTTGAAACCTGCAAAGCTTCAAAGGAAGGTTTAAAAGTGATCAAAAGAAGTGAGTAGAGAAAAAAGTAAAATATCCAGTCTTAGAGAGATTTTCCTTTGGGGTGACTAAATTAAAATGAATCAAACGCTGCATATTTCCAGTACTCCTATATACACTACATGAAGGAAGAAGAAAATGAGGTGATTTTTCTTTTTTCTTACTGCGTGTACATGCTGTTCAGTTTCTGATAGACAGTATTCCTTGCAGCTGTGGTCTATATCTTGATGTCTTCTGGTGATTCAGGTAGCATATATAATTTGTTAGAACTACTACTTTTGGTAAATCTACCGGCATAGTGCTTGAGGCTACAATTTTATACTTTAGGCTGAACTCTTACAGAGCAACTGTGTTGGAGTAAGACTGGGGTGACCCAAGTTCAAATCTCCACTCAGTCAAGAGTTTCACTGGACCAGTCACTATCTCTCTGACTAAACTACCTCACAAATTTATTCTGCGGAGAGGATCACAAATATCACCTCGAGCTCCTTGGAAGATGGTGGAATATAAATATGCATGCAAATACTAATGCAAAGTTGTAGAGAATATAATACATTCCACCGAGTAGTGAAAGCAAAAGATACAGAGAAAATGTAGTTTCTGAATCCAGCACACCACATTCATTTACATCAGTGATGGCTAACCTTGACACCCCAGATGTTTTGGAACTACAACTCCCATCATCCCTAGCTAACAGGATCAGTGGTCAGGGATGATGGGAGTTGTAGTCCCAAAACATCTGGAGTGTCAAGGTTAGCCATCACTGGTTTACATAATGGATAGAGTAGCACTCTATGTTTTATTGGAGTTGTTGGAACAAAATGAAAAATAAAAAAATTCCTTCCAGTAGCACCTTAGAGACCAACTAAGTTTGTTCTTGGTATGAGCATGCACACGAAAGCTCATACCAAGAACAAACTTAGTTGGTCTCTAAGGTGCTACTGGAAGGAATTTTTTTTTTTTTTATTTTGTTTTGACTATGGCAGACCAACACGGCTACCTACCTGTAACTGGAATTGTTGGAGTAAGTTAATGAACAGAAGAGTGCCACTTGTGCCTCCTTGTTGGGTACCTACTGGTACCCTCAGTTAAGAGTGCTAATGGTGGTTCACCCCAAATGATAGTGGCCTCTGGAAGAAGATGGAACTTTCTAGACTAAAATCTATTTGTGTACTGCTCCCTAATTGTTAAAATCTTGTTGATCCACTTTTGTTAGTTGAATAAATACAATTGCTTGTATGTACACCTTAAGTGTGTATTGTGGGAAGGCTGCCACTTGGACATCCAAATGGGAGTCCCAAGGTTTCCTGGGTGGGGGCTTGAGCCAGAATTTAATATAAAAAGAATATTCTATGATCCCCTAGACACTGAACCCATTCCTGGGTGATGACCATTATTATACTAAGAATTGTTTTACATATCTACATCAGTGGGGGGGTGGGGTGGGGTGGGGGTGAAGCCTGATTAAATGAAGACTTACTTCTGAATAAACATGTATAGGGTTGCACTCTTAAGAATATCTGAACACATTATGTTCCCTAAAGGGGCATCCAAATGCAAACAGAAGGTTCCTACTAATATGTAGATAAATTCCAGTGGCCTAGTAGAATGTCTGTGTTTAGTGATGTATGTTAACCATTACTGGACAGACTGCAGGATGAATCCTCTCACTTCAAGAAAGTTACGCTGAAGTCAGAGCCAGCCAAAGATATTTTGATGCCTGCAGCTGAGGAGCAAATTTTGTCACTCACAGTAAAGGTACATGGTACCCACCAACCAGTAAAGTTAGTTTGGCACCTGAGGCAGAAAACCCCACGTGCTTCTCCTTCCCCCGTGGTAAATAAACAATAATAAATTAAATAAGTGCTCATTTGCTGCTCTTTTATGAGAGCCAAAATCAGCTGCCTAAGGCAGTTCCGCAGTTCCTTCACTCTGTGCAATTGTAAGGCTCTGTTAACTAAGCAAAGGCAAAAGGACAGGCTTCTAGAATTTCTACCAGGTTCGATCAATCCAGTTTTATTGGTGTCTTGTCAACCTCAGACGTTTGCACCCAGCCTGGTTAATCAAGTAGCGGCTGATGTTAAGATACCTCAGTTCTCTTTCGTGCCTGAATCGGACTCCAAGGTCAGAGCACAAATAGTCCATGAATGGCCACTAGGCTAGATCCCAGTCTCAAGGCACAAGACTCCCTGACTAAACCCCAGAACTGCTAACACAGTGATAGCCTAATCAAGGTCTCAATTAGGCCAACTGGAATTGCACAATGGAGTCAGATGTTGCCAATGTGGTGGAGTAAAGCAATGGCTTTTGATCAGTGGACTGACTATCATAAGACATCTCATTTAGGATAATAAATGTGGAAGCCAGATATTTATCAACATGCTCAAAACAACAACTACAACCCCCCCTCCCAGATAATGAAAGTGCTAATGTGCGACACCAAGCTATTCATTCATCAGTCCCAAGCCAGCCAATTCAATTGGAGTGGCATAATTAAAACAAAAGCCACACTGAAAATTCAAATGTGGAACTGCGTTTCAGAGGAGTGAGGCCATGGGGGGAAAGCTTGTTTAGAAATACACAAAATGTCTTGATAAATTGGCCCAAACTCTAAGCAATTAGCCTCCAACAGCTTGGCATTACCCAAGGAGGGTATGGATAATTGGGTTCAGCTTCCCTGCAAATCTGCCATGTTCCTCATGACAATAAGCTGTTTGTGCTTTGAAACTGTTGCCAATTTCCTAAATTCACTCCATCTTGCAAGGGCTACCGACCCAATAATTTACTTGTCAAAAGTTGTTAGTCAAGGCAGGACAAAAGCAATGAGGCATGTTGTTAATCTGAGAGATTAATTTGTTTTAATGAATTTCAGGGATTCAGCCATTCTGCTGGGGATCAAGAGTTACTCTGGGACAACTAGGGTGTATCAAATTGAAGGGGAAGGATCTAGGAAAGATCATTAAATTGTTTTATTAGAAGGTAGCTAGAGCCAAAGAGAGTTAGGTAAGAGAAATGCTGCATACATAAAGCCCAAATGGGAGCTCAGAGAGATTTTTTCAAAACCCAGTTATTGTTCAAAAGCTGTGGCAGATAAAAGTTAGAAAACAATTTGGAGGGGAAAGGATGAGGAACTAATCTATTAGAGCATCAGAACATGGACACAAACACAAATCTCATCAGGAGACACCTGCTGTTCTGGTAGCAGCCAAGTCTGAACACTTGGAAGGAATTTAATAGCAAAAGGCACTGAAAGAGTTGGCCTAACAGTGTACCAATTGCAGCAACTGAAGTGTGTGTTTTGCAGGGAGGACCCAACAGCCATCCCAATGAATGATGTGACTGGATGTGATGTACAACAACCAGAATTTCTGGCATATGCCACAGGTAGATTCCAGTTGTCACTGCAAGTGAGCATACTGAATCTAGGCAGTACAGCCACGATGGCATAGAACAAGTCAGGGTAGCAATGGTTCATGCAGCACGATGGGAAAATTTCAATGTTGAATGTGGAGCTCATAAATCCTTCCAGCTACCCGGGTGATAACCTCATGGTGTATGAACTTCTTTTCACATTCCCCCAATAGGGTGACAGCCTCCGTGTGACCTCACACCATTTGCAATGTGTCATGCCCCTGGGTCTGACTTTCAGGGGAGACATCTGTGAATTCCAAGGGGCTATGAGAATGGGAGGCAGTACTGCTCTCAGATCTGGCCCCAAATGTCCCCGCTGTTTCGGAAGTACCAGCACAATAGGGGCCTCTTTTGCCAGCATATATCCAGCCTGTCGTCATCCATGGACTCCAGCCCACAACAGCCATGGCTTCCCTTGAACTAGAGTAAATGCTGACTGAAGAAGGCTAGACCCTTTAACTGAAGAGGATTCCAGCTGCCCCCCCTACACACACAATTGAGCTACAGCTTTATTTAAAGTTGGGTTGAGGTTTGTTTATTGCAGAAGAAACATTTGAGCTTCTAAGACTCAATAGCCTAAGCTACATACACAGATATCCAGGGTGCTAGCTGGGACTTGAACTTTGCCTTTCCAGAACCTGACCTCTGATTTGTTTGATTCTGCTTTATTGGAACCTCAATCTAACCTTGCTTGATACTGCCTGCCTTGCCTCCCCAAACCCAAGCATCTCTCTCTCTCTCCCTCCCCCTCCCTGCCTCTTTCCCATTCAGGCTGGAACCCCATTTAGCAATGACCACCACCTCGGTCAAAACACAAAAACTGTGTAAAGCATGGTAGCTCTGAGAGCAACCTAAACTTTTAGCAATGAATGGGTAATAGGAACACCACAAGTCAAATACTTAATGGCATAATGCAGGCATCAACAGGCATGGAATGAAAGATTTTTCCATTCTGCATTCATGTGGGTAAGTATGGAAATTATTTTAAATGCATTTTTGTTAAAGTCTAAAGTAATAGGGAAATTCTGAGAGAACTCTACCCTTTCCAAATTATTATTCAAGCAGAACAAAGGCAGATTCATTTGGAGATTATTAGGAGCCCCCCCCCAATTTGTTTTGAATTAAAGACTCTAAATTTGCATTCACATCACTTGCAATGGCTTCTTTCATTCATTCAACAGCAAGGTGCATGACGCTTTAAATGGCTGGATTCCTAATAAAGGGTTCTCAATTAACATCCCTGATGATATCCTTATCAACAGTTAGCCCATCCACCTACCAGTCACGTACAGCTCAATTTTTTTGTTAGCAGCATGGTCATATGAACTATGACCAGCAAGGCTTTTACTCTCTACCCAATGACAAATTTGGCAACAACATGAAAATTCACAGGCAAAAATCTCTTTCAGAGGCATGCCATTTCTTTTCAAAATTTAGCCAGACATAAATGCTACAATCTAATACTGCTCATAAAAAATACACAAATCTTTCCTCCCCTCCCCACTTGTTTTGAACTCAGATCTGTATCCAGAGGTAGCCAATGTGGTGCCCTCCAACTCCCAATGGTCAGGTATGATGAGCTAGCTGCATATTCCTGCATTGCAGGGGGTTGGACTAGATGACCATCACGGCACCTTCCAACACTACAATTCTATGATTCTATGAGTTAGAGTAAAGTAATATTGGGGTTGGGGGGAGCATAGGTTCTCCATCCCTACTTTGGTCTCACTAGGCTTCCCAGACAACAGCAAAAAGAAGCGATATAGTTAGGGACTTCACAAACAAAACTTTTGAACTGGCACTGCAGTGACTAGTTCGATGCCAGCATGGAGACAGCAAACATTTAGTTAGCATTTTAAGTGTTTCATATGAAAGCAGCCAAAAGCACATTTTAAAAATGCATTAAAAAGTAGACTAAGGGTACTTCCACATGACATTTTATTGAGGGTGTGGGGTTGCTCAAGTCTGCAAGTTTTACACAGCATCCCCATGATGTTGTCCTCATCAAAGTACTGTTCCATGTTATTTTTCCATTTGATCTGGATCAACCATTTCTGCAACCAATCTGATAAGTTAAAAAAAAATATCCACCACTGAAATGGTAAATCTGGATTAAATGGGGATGTGTTGTGGGGTGGGATTTTGATGAGGCTGAAATCATGTGGACACTACTGGGGGAAGGAGGCAATGGATGCATAAGTAGACCTGAGTCCACAATAAATTGCCATGTGGACGTGCCCAAAGAGAATGGCTGGAAGGTATATGATGCTGTTTATTGAGAGAGGGGAAACACTTCATAACCTGTCTTTCTTACAAGATAATCCAAATTACTTACATCTCAAAACATCATGAAATACTACAAAGAGTTGTAAAAATAACAACACTCTAAAATAAAACTACCATAATTCTTTGCCGTTGAAAAACAGGCGCCCCCGAGGCACAAATCCACTTAAGAGTCTCGACTGGTGACATAAAACAAGTCCTACTCAAAAGCTGCGATGTTGTTGAAGCTAAGGAAGGGTCTCTCAGCCAAGGAAGTGCTTGGGTGCCTGGCTGCCTGAGAGCCAAAATTCAAAATTTTCTGAAGAATGGGATGTATGCAATTAAATATCATTATAGTACCAACATGAGATCAAAATAGGTTCTACTGTTGAACTTCAGCTAAATGTGTGAAACACTCAAATTACTTTCTGAGGGTAGATTAACAAATATGTTTGCAGTAGCACCTATAACAACAGCGAAGGGCCTCAGTATCCTTTCTTTTCTGTTCTGGTCTCACAGGGGAACACACCAAGCAAGTCAGTTTACTTCTCACATCACCAAGTAGAGCAACTAGGCAGCAACTTGCTCTAACAAGAAGGGGTGAACTGGGGCCTTTTGTGCACACTCTATGTCATGCTCTATCCACTTTGCTGGAGAACAAGATTCCCTGAAAGGGCCAACCCTCTGACCTGAATATGGGCACCCAATGCATTCCTGCACTCCATAGCCACCCAATGAGTACTTCTTGTGCTTCTGGCCTGGCAAAGCGGTGTCTGAGGTTCTTAGTTCCTTGAGCCCAGGGAAAATATGTGTCAGAGGTATCTGTCTCTGGTTCTATGGACACTAGTGCTGTGGGACTTTCCCCTGTGGGCCCCTGATCACCAACAGAAGGCTAGCCTAGCTCTTCAGTAAGTACCACTCTCATCTCTGACTTGGTGTACTGGTCCACGCTGGACTGTGGGGTTAAGACAGCTACCCGTATTTCATTTATAAGGAAACTGAGGCACTGAAGAAGAAGAGGAGAAGGAGGAGGAGTTTGGATTTGATATCCCGCTTTATCACTACCCTAAGGACTCTCAAAGCGGCTAACAATCTCCTTTCCCTTCCTCCCCCACAACAAACACTCTGTGAGGTGAGTGGGGCTGAGAGACTTCAGAGACGTGTGACTAGCCCAAGGTCACCCAGCAGCTGCATGTGGAGGAGCGGGGACACGAACCTGGTTCACCAGATTACGAGTCCACCGCTCTTAACCACTACACCATGCTGGCTTAACACTGATGTATTAAGCCAAGGTGACACAGGTGGTGGTTCAAAGGCAACATCCAGTTCTCTTTATTCATGCCTGCAACACCCATTTCCTTTTCTCCCAAGTGTCTGAGAGCAAGGAAATGTTGACTGTCAACATAACTCAAACCTTCCTTCTTTTCAAATGATGTGGAAGAGAAAGATCATTTCACAGCAGAAAAAAACTATTTAAGGTAATAACGTTCTGACATTTCCATATGCCTCATAGCCAACTTGTTACTACTTGTTTATAGCAGAAGCATGATGAGAGAAAGCAAAGCCATTCTCTGCTCATTAGACTTTCAGAAATGATTTCAGGGGAAGTTACTCCACATGCACTGCTGTTTCTCCCTTCCGAAAGGCAGAAGAAAGGAATTGTATTAGAATACATTTTGTATTTCACACTCAAAGTGCAATATATCACCACCCAGACAAAAAGAAAATGCTTTTTAAAAACCTATTAAAAAGGACCTGCACAAAAACAATGAACTCCGAGTGGGGAACCTGTGGCCCTCCAGATGTTTCTGAACTCCAGTTCCCATCATCCCTGTCCATTGGGGCTGGTGGGAACTGGAGTCACAGGTTAGCAGGTAATTTCAAACCCTACAGTCCATTTGCCACCCCTTCTGCTACAACTGTGTCTTCCCTAGTCTCACACTCTCCCAGTTTCTAAAAGCTACCTCAGCTGTACACAGTTTTGCCTGACAATAACACAGACTCCCCTTTCCAGAACTGCTGTTCTCCTACCCTCCCACACAATATTCCTTTATCTTATGCTTTTTCTCAGAGTTATCCTCCTTCCCAAGGAGGATTCTATCCCTTTTCCTACAGCCGCAGTTTTTTGTTTTTTGTTTTAAATCAAAGTCTTAAAATCTGACATGGAACTTTTCTTCATCAATTTTGCAAATCCCAATGGATCAAGGCAGATCTGCTATTTCCTAATATTTATCTGTCGCTAAGAGGTGAAGTGCATCCCTCAGAATTGCATGTTCTTCTTCCCACCCTCTCCCATTTCTGTATGTAAGGAAATTGAGCTTTAGCCTACTTTATATTAGTTATAATTAATTAAAACTTGCAACATTATTCTAACCTGAGTTCTACTTTTGTTTTCCACACTAGTACATTGGAGTATGGGCTCAAGTCACAGTTTAACCCTTATTCTGAACTCAACCCACCTTTGCTGTTATATATGCAGAGCATTACATTGGTGCCATGCTCAACGCTATGGCTGGAACCATGCTCAACACCAACCACAGTGTGAACCAAAGTTAAAAGCAGGTTTCAAATGATGTTCTAAAGCTAATCATAACTAATGTTCAACCCAATGCAGACCAAATGCTATCCATAGTTTAAAACTGAATGGGGAAGGGAGGGGAAAAAAGAAGAGGGATGAGAAAAAGGAAGCAGAGAAAGAATGTGAAAGGCTGAGCAACGCTCACAATTTCTTAACCATGGTCAAGAAGCACTGCATCTGCACAGAGCCAATAAAGGCTGCCTTTCCAAACTAGTAGAAAAGTGGCAAGTCCGAATTCCACTCCTAAAGAGTGCAGAACCTGAATGCAACACTTACTAACATAAATTTATGGTTTCTATTGCATTAATAATTTTGCATTGTGCAACACCCATGGAAGGTCACAGAGATACTATTTTGCCACAAGTGTTTTAAACAAAACAGCTTCTGCTAAAATGATCCAGCTCTTCATTATGCTAGATTTTAAGACACAATAAAGATTTCTGAAGACACTGCTGCTGCATTGATTCAAACCAACAGAGAATATGCTGCTAACAATTGATGAAAGCAGTCCTTTAAAAAGCACAGTAGTAAGCTAACACATTGGCAGCAAAGACCTTAGTATTCATTTTGCTTCATACAGTAAGAGCAAACCACAAAGACCCATTTAAATCCTTGAATGTTACATTTAACTTCTAGGAGATTTTGCTAGCTATCCCCCTGATCTTTACAGCAGCTTGAAAGTTTCAGAATGCAAAAAAGGACAGCAAAAAAACTTTACAGAGTACATCAGACCTTGACAACAGTTCACAAAGGCTACTGGGATTCACTAAGCATCAATGAATAACATTCTTTTCTTTTACAAACCCTGAAACTACAGCCCTGTGGTATGCCAATGAAATGAAATATGCAAGGAGGGGGAGAGAATTTTAATTAAAAAAGGAAAGGACAGCTGCTGGTGAAAGGTGGAAGTAGGGCACATTGTTAGATGAACCAGGAAAATCTTGGCTCAGTGTGGCTTATTTATATCTGAGTGGTTTTTAATAATGTCTGAGCCGGCAGGCAAAAATGACCTTGAAATGTGACATCTAAACCAAGAACAGAACACCAAAACTGAAGTACACACATTTGTATGGTTCATATGAACAGCACACACACAGAGCAATGCGACCCTTCTGATATTTAGACAAGTTCTAGATTCATAAAATGGGTTCTCTCCCCCCCCCCCGTTCTTTTGTGTAGCAGCTAAATAAGTTGGCAACTACAGCAAGTTAAGATATTAGTGCTGGGATACCATGCCCAGTTTGGGTCGCCCATGCTCAAGAAGGATGAATTAAAAATAGAACAGATGCAAACCAGGGCAACGAGAATGACAGAAAAAAGAGAGAACATGTTATGAAGAGTAACTATGGAGTGTTTCACAAATCAGCAACCCCATCCAGAACAGGCCATCTCCCCACTTGCTCTACTTGAGAACTTGGATCTCATAACACTTCCTCCCCGAATCCAGTTTCAGTTTTTCAGCCCACCTCCAGCCCATCATTACCTCCAAACATGTGGCAACTCAGTCACCTCTCCTGATTCAGATGGAATGGAGAGGTAAAGCTGGGTGTCATCCACATATTGGTGCCCATTCACTCCTAAACTCCTGATGGCAGCTGCCAGAGGTTTCATATAGATGTTAAGTAGCAGGGGGACAAGATGAAACCCTTCGGGACGCCACAGGAAAGCTCCCAGGTAGTGATGACCACCAACTTGGATGGCTTTAAGAGAAGATTAGACAAGTTCATGGAGGATAAGGCTATCAATGGCTACTATCCGTGGTGGCTGTGCTCTGCCTCCACTGTCTGAGGCAATATGACTCCACTGTCTGAACACCAGTTGCTGGGAATCACAAATGGCAAGAGTGCTGTTGTGTGATTGAGAGCCAGTGTGGTGTAGTGGTTAAGAGCGGTAGACTCGTAATCTGGGGAACCGGGTTCGCATCCCCGCTCCTCCACATGCAGCTGCTGGGTGACCTTGGGCTAGTCACACTTCTTTGAAGTCTCTCAGCCCCACTCACCTCACAGAGTGTTTGTTGTGGGGGAGGAAGGGAAAGGAGATTGTTAGCCGCTTTGAGACTCCTTCAGGTAGTGATAAAGCAGGATATCAAATCCAAACTCTTCCAAACTCTTGTGCTCGTGTTCTGCTTTCCCATAAGAAGCTGGTTATCCTGCAATAATAGGATGGGCTACTGACCTTATCATCCAGCAGGTTACTCTTATGTTCTAAATAAATCTTCCCCACCAGGCAATTCCAAAACACCCACGGGGTGGGGGAAAAGTGGTAGTGTGAATCGTTTTTGTAGTGTCTTAATGCTGTGTTTTAACTGTGGCAACCTGCCCTTAGAGTGAAGGACATGTAATAAATTATAGTGGTAGTAGCAGCAGCAGTAATATGCAATGTCTTCTTAAACAAGAGTGCTAAAAGACATTGCTAATATTTTCATGCAGAGCACTTCATGCACATGTCATAACTGGCTTTTAAGTGACCAAGTCCAAGATAGCATGAAACCTCCAATCTACAGGAAACAATTTTATTGTATAAGGAACAATGGTCAAGATCCAATGTTGTACCAGTGGATATAATGGAATTTCCCCCATCGCTTCCCCCCTGCACCACGTGGCGCAGATTTTCAGGGGTTGCAGAGGAGGGAAGGAGGGCAACTCCGATTTGTACAAGTGGTGTGTTGCATGTGTGGGATAGCACAATTGGATATTAACCAATATGTCCCCATGGCATATTGCTCTGCCATTTACATTTAATTACTTAGTGCCAGCCTCTTTTTAAAAAGTTTTTCAGGAGCCTCAAGCAAATTATTAGGTCTGTTTTCCCATCAAAAACAAAGCTTGTAGTTAGTGTTAATTAAAAGCGCATCAATATGCAACATACATCCCAGTCAGCTCCAAATTTTAAAACACAGAAATAAAAAGTGTGCTTCCCTTCAGAAACCCACAGAGACATACTGCAGTGCTTGAAAAACACATGGAAACCTTCTGTGACAGTTCCAATTCATCTGCACAATTAAATAATAATATTTTGTAACCCAAATTCATTGGCCATAGACTCCAACAAAAATATGTCGTTGTCAACAGTTATGCAAGGTTAAACAAACAAAAAATGTCATGCAAGATCCGTGAACTGCATATCAGACATTTCAAACACATTCAATGAAAGCCCATCATTTTTCTTAGTTGGCAAAACAGAAGTTATTTTCTGCATATCTGCAGCTACTAAAATAAGGTCGCTGTTATATGGTAAAAGCTAGAGAAATGTCTCTATGCAGAGAGGAAGATTCAGCACCCAGTTTTAAGCGACACACACTATAAAGCAGGAGTGAAGAACTTGAACAGGGCAGGTGGCAGCTCATAAAATGTGCTTTGCAATATCACTGAAGCATTAAAGAGCTTTCCTGGAAGAAGCTGCATTTCTGCAGAGAAAGCCTAGCCTTATCCAGGCCAAACTTATCCATTTTGCATCAATGAGGCTTCCTGTAAGTGCAGAATGCCAGGCACTTTGCAAACCTGGCTAATGTAACACCTTTCCCATGCTCTTCTGCAACACACTTCTGCCAGTCTAATGCTTCCTTCAGGAGACCTTTTAGAGATCTGTGGGAAGACAGTAATCAAAACGCCCTTTACAGCTAGGGACCAGGATGTCTGAAAGGTCATCTCACCCCTTATACACCTAGTCAACCACTGTGCTCTGCAGGTAAGAGTCTTTTGCAGAGCACATCGTACCAGAAGATCTGTCTGGAATTGCTTCCCACTACATATCTCTGTTGTCTTTTTGGCACCTCCAGAAGACTGTCCTCTTTCAACACACCTTTAAGCAGAGAACATTCCCAGTCTCCATCTGTACTGGATATCTTTAAATATATGTTTTTATATGTTTTGTCACCTGTGTGTTTGCTGCTCTGGGCTTTGGGAGTAAGGACAGGATATAAATTTTATTAATAATAACAACAATAGTTATCATCATTATCATTATTTAGGGTGTAATGCCTTTCACACAATCTTATGCTAGGAAGGTTTACAGCACAATTTTAGATTTGATAACTATAATAAACACATTCATAAAACTATACAATGCAATTCAAAAAAAAACCATAAAACAGAGAAGTAGAAGATTTGCTTCTGTCTAGCATGGATTGTCTAAGTCCAGGTCCCTCAAATTTCTCTAACAAGAGCTTTTTATGAAGCCTAGTTAAGCAGCAAACAGATCTTGCATTTTTTCTAACTTAGCTTCATGCAGCAAGGGGGGGGGGGGAGGAATATAAAGTTGTATCCGAATAAATTTTTACTCAAAGTAGACCTATTAAATTAATGGGCATGACTAACATGTCAACTAATTTCAGTGAGTCTGCTCTGAGTAAAACATAGCAGGATGCAGCCCACATTTTTAAAAAACAAACAAACGATTAAACATTACATCGGTCGTATGACTGTGGGACTTTATAATCAGATGAATTTCCTTTAAGCAGAGACGCGAGATTCGTGAGCAGGGTCACTAAGGCGATAATGAATGAAATAACCACTTAGGGGTGTGCTTCTGTTGAAATTCCTTGTTAGACAGCATGTTCAGACGTGTAGAAAAACTCCTAAAATTAATCAGTTCAAGCAACATTCTTTGATTACTCATCTGACAGCATGTATTTCTGAGCTGGAAAGAACAAAAGACTTGCAATCATTTGCTCATCTGCTCAGGTACAAGCCTCACAGTTGTAATTTAGGGAGGGGGAACCTGCTTTTTTAGAAATGTGACTTCATTACCAATCCTCTGTATCCTCTAAGGGCTGACTGAACTTTAGAAAGTGCTCCTTCTTTTGAAGCATGGAATGAGAATGGTTGGTGGAGGTTCCAAAGGTACAAGTATAACAACTGTGCCAGTTGGGAGTCATTACCGTGAAATACAAAAGAAAGGGGCTAACCAGAAATAAAAGCCAATTAAGCTTCCTGTGAGCTTTCTGGAGGTTTCTGTGAGAGGTTTTAAGAGTTGCAGGCCAGATCCACAACCACAGCTGCACTGATCTAAGCCAGATGCAGTTGACAGCTCCCAAGCTCTTGCCTCCCAATTCAATTAATTATTGTTACTAAAGGTATATACAGTAGCTACCCATCAATAAATATTCCCTGTATAAAACAATGAGTTTTAGCCACTGGAGAGAGGGCAAGTAGGAAATACAGCTGTACCTTGGAAGTTGAACAGCGTAGTTCTCGAACGTTTTGCCTCCCAAATGATCAAAACCCGGAAGTGACTGTTCTGATTTTCGAACCTTCTTTTGGAAGCCAAACGTCCAGCAGGGCTTCTGATTGGCTGCAGGAGCTTCCTGCAAGCCAATCAGAAGTTGTGATTTGGTTTTCGAACGTTTTGGAAGTCGAACGGACTTCCAGAACGGATTCCATTCAACTTCCAAGGTACTGAAGGAAGGAGTGTACATGGCTAGGGTAGGGGACTCCTGTGTATCTTTAAAAGGATACAGTTGATGTTCTCTTTTGAAAATCCATAGCATTGTCAGTGTAGCAAGCATTTGTGCATTGAATGTCATGGATTGGGGAAGAGGAGGAGGAGGAGAGACAGTGGGGCTACCAAGGGTGGGCTTTGCATGTAGGTACCCAAACTGGAATAGTTATATAACTAAATCTAAATCAGCAATAGTGATTTATTTCCACTAGCAACATTTAGTCAGCAGGGCAAAAGAATGGACTTACTAGATGAGAACATGTAACAGAATGAGGGATACGCACACTCCAAGCATGTCTGTGGTCTTGCATCAGTTAAAACTCCACCCACCAGCATGGGTCTAACTTCATTCTCCTCACATCCAATTTCTCTCACTTATAAAAGACATCCTAACAAAATAAATTCAGTATTAAGTATACTGATCAACAACCGCTGCAGAATGTAAGAACAAACAGTTACAGGGCACAATAACAAATGCTGCTGTCTGAGCTGTGTGCCATTAGGATGTATACTGTATCTCATTCACAATCAACAATGTTGTGCTGAATGCACCTTATTCAGTGACCTGTTGCGGCTGCCATTTAGCCTTTCACAGTCACTCTGCTCAAAAACCACTATGCGGCTGCAAGGATGCCTGTTGCTGAAATTAGTCCTTTAGGAAAAAACAAAACAAAGCTGAAGAGCTGACTCAATAGAGCAGATGGGGGATATTTTCCCACTCAGTGACACCTGTGTCCTTGTCTGGGCTTTGGTTACTTGGCAACACAATATACAACATCAAAACTAAGTGAAAGCAATAACAGGAGAGTATAGCCATCATGAATAGTAGCCATTGGTAGTCTCATCCTTCATGAAGCTGTCTAATCCTCTTTTAATTAAAGCCATCCAAATTGGTGGCCATCATTACCTCTTGTGGGGCTGAATACCACAGTTTAGCTAAATACTGTGAAGATGTGTTTCTTTTGCCTGCCCTAAATATTTCAACGTTCAGCTTTATTGGCTATCTCCAGATTCTAGTAGTTTTAAAGCCTGTTTTGAAACCAATGGGAAATCACATACAGTATTTATTTGTTCTCCTTCCACCTTTCCTCAAAGGAGCTCACGGTAGAGTACATGATTATGTTGTGAGATGGTGAGTGACCTTAAGTCACTCAATGAGCTTCATGACTGAGTGGACACACACACACCATAAAGTTTCCATTAATTTGGCTGCAATATTCATTGGATCAAAACCCTTTTTAAAAGTTTGGTAATTGTATAAGCTATGGTTTAGAAGACTGGTAATAAGTCATGGCCTCTCACACCTGGAGGGAAGATTCCCCTTTCTGGCTGCAATTGGCCACAACAGCATATATATGCTGCTGAGGAACCCCACAACACAACCTCCAGAAAGCCTTTGAGGAGTCATGTAGGACAGGAGTGAATCTGTATGTAGATATCTCTAAGCTCACAATAACTCCTTCATGAAACTTCTCAAAAACACAAAGCAACCACAGTTTTAAAAGCAATCACTCATGAAGCCTGGTTTGATATCGGTCTAGTTCACTGCACATCACAGAGTGACAGGGAAAACAAATCTGAGAGAACTGTTAATGATGCCAGACAACTATGCGAATGCATTTTGTTGTTCAGAATCTTCTTTTTGGGGGGAAGGGGGGGGAAGAGATAAAAAGCCAATCAGCAGTTGCTAGTAACTTGATTTCAAATCAAATTGCCAGTAAATGATTCCACTTAAGAAGAGTTTTGCGTTTCTCTCCTAGGCCTTAGTTAATTAGATTCCATCAGCGAGTTCTCTCTCTCTCTCTCTCTCTCTCTCTCTCTCTCTCTCTCTCTCTCTCTCTCTCTAAGAAGCTTTCTTTAGGTGAAAAATATCCTCTACCCAGAGCATCTGTTTTATATTCTTCTGGTAGGAAGTCTACTCCATGGGAGACCAGACTGTTGTCTTCAAATACCCGCTCTTATTTATCATCCTCACTTCCAATAAGCCTGAAGGGTTCCCAAGCTGCACTGTAGTATCCAGTCTTGAGCTGGGTCCAGACCTTTCTACATGCATGCCTGGGATAGCCTGCCCAGATTAAGTAGCATGGATTGAAAGCAAACTAATAATGGTCAATACACAGATTTAATCTATGCTAGGACCAATTTAACATATGGCCAGATGATTACATGATTACACATGATTACATTTATGATTACGCATAATTACATTGCTTGTTCTATTTAGCAAGTAGTTTCAGTTAGATTTCTGATTCTGACTATATGTGCAAGACTTGCTACAGTCTTACAGCTTGGGACCAAGATGTCTAACAGATAGCCACATCCCCTATGCACCTACTGTAGTTCATCACTGTGTTCTGCAGAAGAGGGCTTCTTGCAGATGCCTTTGCATCAAGAGGTCCACTCCATACCATGATGGAAGCAGACCTTTAGTGTGGTGGTACCTACCCTCTGGAACTCCCTCCCCCTACTACATATGAGACGGGCATTCTCGCGGTTCCCTACTTTTGAATGAACTTCTTCCACTAGGTGCTCTCCTGATTTCCCAGTAAAGTTGTGGCCTCAATTTCCCCTCAAAAATGGTCTTGTTTTGCATCCCCATTTAGCATCCCAAGAGCAAATGGCTTTTGGAGAGGTGGCAAAGGTTTGTCTTCTTTGGGGGAGGGTAAAATTACTGAGTAAATTCCTGAAAACCCAACCAGAATTGGGAAGGCTTTCTTAGCAGCAGTGGCTGGTGTGGGGGGACTGACCCTGACCCCTGGCATCACTGCAGCTTACTCCCACCAGGACCAAGTTCCAAATACATGGCTTCTCACCTCCCTCTTCCTGGGGTGAGTCTTTCTATGGCCATCCACCTCAGCTCTTCTAATAAGGGGAATGTCGAAGAGCATCAATAAGCATATACTGCAGCACACCTTCCTCCTCTCGTCGAGAAAGGATGCTGTCTGGAGCCCCACCAACCTGCTGCCCAAGGCACACACACCCCTTTTGCTGCCTCTTGATCTGGGTCTGGGAAGCAGGGGTAATAGGACAACTAGCCATTTGCCCCCTCCATACAAAGTTGTATCCAAAGAGGATATGGCTAAGAAAGCTACTGTGCTTGGAAGGCTATTAGCTAGAAAAACTTTGAAAATGCATTGCTAAGTATAGCTGACTTACTCCACAGCCTCTTCTTCAGCTTTTGAGCTGAGAACATGTATCAGCAAAAGTCAGTTGTCTCGCTCTATGTCTCTTATGTAGATGCATTGCTTCTTTCTCCCATTACTATATACTGATTTATTTATTACAATTTTATCTTGTTCCTTTCAGGAGCTCAGGGTAGCCATGGACCTCTTGCTAATTCTCATGATGACTCTGAGTGGTATGTTAATCTGATAGAGAATGACAGGACCAAAGTCAAGCCAGTAAATTTTGTGGCCAATCAGGGATTTCATCATCATCAACAATACTACATCAACTACATGACAACCAAGCCTGGATCACCTAACTCTCAAGCTAACATACTCATCTCCTGGAGCATCTTTCTACATGAAGTGTCTTCAGCGCCAAGCTTATTCACATTCAACAGAGCCTGAACTACACTAGTTCTGTGATTGTGCCATAAGCACATTGGCTTCTTTAAAGTTAAATAGAAATGTTCACATGCTTTGATTCATTCCCAGAATAACAGAAGGAACAGAAAGGCAGAGCAGTTTCAGTAAAATTCTTTGCTCAGTACCAAGCCTTATGATAGTTATAGTGGCCGCAGAGCATTCTCATTTCCTCTCGTTACAGGTTCATAGCATAGCAACTACTTACACGAACTTGCAGAAAATTACTTTGAATCAAAAAGCACATGATGGCATGCAATACATTGCTGTAGAATAATGCCCTAGCCAGGTCTATTCATGCAGCCAGAAATAAACAGAGTTACAATAAATCCTAAAGTCAAACATGAGTCTAGTGGGCAAGTGAAAGGTAACAATCAGCCTACATTCTACAAAAAGGAAGAATAGCTTCCCAGAGACAAATAACACAAGCAATGTCATTTCTGGAGTGGATAAGAAAGCACATGGGGCTGGTGTTTATTTCGGCACAACAGAGCAGGTTAAAAGGTCTGGGAACAGAAGAGGTGGCTGTAAGCAGAAATCAAGATAAGTTTGTACCAAATCATTAACTTGTATAGACTCCCTCAATACAAACTCTTTGCAGTAAGGTCTACTTATAGCCAAATGGCATGGGGGAGATGATAAATGTAGAGAAGATGCAGATGAAGAGATGAGGGAGGAGGATGCATTGGTCTAACAGCCTGCCTAGAAAATGGACAAAAGTTAATTCAATCACATACAGCACCCAAGGCAGGATGAAGAGCTGGATGAATGTTGTACAGTACATACAACATGGTTTATAACTTGGAAAGGCTCGTTTTATTTATTCTTTTAAAAATAATTATAATGTTAAGGGTAGTGAGAAAACACCACTATCAGCAACAATGTGGCATGGAATTCTATATATATTACAGTAATAAAAAGGCAAAGCACCCCATAACAACATTGTGTTCCCTAATCAAGAGGGAAAGGAAACTCACTGAACTGAGTCCTTAGTTATGCCATCAGAAAGTTCTTGAACAATTAAGGGTATGGAAGAGTCTAAGTAGAAGCTCACTTAGTGTGTGTGAGGGTCATGAGTTTTTTGGGATACATCATCCAGCCTTAATGCAGAAAACTGGGCTATATGGCATTTAGAACCCCTTCCAGCAGTATGATTTACTCATAATTTTTTTCACACTGATAGTTTATATACAACTCCATCAAATTTGACTTAAGTGATACTAAAAACCTGAAGCTCCCCATACTCTTATTTCAGCTCCGTTCTTTTCTAGGTGAGCACTGCACTCAAGTTTACAACTCCTTTTGAAAACCCTTGGCTGCATTTTCCCTAGGGAGATCCTACCCTTCCTTCCCCTCATTGGTATTCACTGGTGGGAGAAGGCCACACATGTCAACAATTGATTCTGTGGGCAGCAGTCCTGTCAGCAGCACTAGGAGATTACTTATCAGAAGGACAGGGAGGAAATGCTAGCCTCCAGGCAGCATTATTAATCATAGCAATAAGGAAGTTTCCAATTAAGGAGAAGGAATAAGGGTAGGAGAGTAAGAAAATTAATGCAGGCTTGAGTCCTGCTAGTTCGTGGAGGACCTTAGTCCATTTCAAGATGGGCAGGCTGATTAAATAAAATCCTCCTCCACCACCACCCCTTTCCAGGTTTCCAGCAACTGAATTCTCAAGAGAAATAGCACTTGCATTTTATTCTTAACCCAAATATGAACAGTTTGCCTTCATGAAGCGCTCAGAGGATCACAAGGGGGATGGGAAGGTGGGGAACCAAACCTGAAGATTAATTATATATCTTTCCCCTTCAGACTAGGTCAACATTACACTTTGCTTGAACTGGAGCCGAGGAAAATGAATCTTGGCAGAGGAAGTACAGAGGAGTATTGATTCTCCAGCATTACTGCAGCCGCTTGTGGCCTGCAGAGGAATTTAATGAATTAATGAGGCACAGAACTGTGCCTTTTCACACAGCCAAGTACTCTGCATTTGAGCACATGCAATTCTTGCAAAGTGGGCTGTTTTGATTATCTTTCCCATGAACTACTTCATGTGGGCACAGATCTCTAGAACAAAGAAATCCAGATGCTCCCAACCATACAGATCAAACATTTTAGTAAAGATCCGTTCTTCAAGCTCTTCTGTGAGCAGAAGTCCCGTTGTGAAGAATTTTGAAAACAGAGCCAATATCCCTTAAACAATAAATATCAAACTTGGACATCACAGAAGGAAGCTTTTGGAAACAAGCTGAACCTTTCTATCAAGCTGGCTTGCTGTTAGCCATCAACATCACTCTCTCTTATGATTCCTATATGAACAGCAGCAGTATCATCCTCTAATATAGGAGCTGCCAAAGTGGCAGATGTTGTTGGACTCATCAGCTCCAGGCAGCATGGTCAATGGCCAGGGATGAAGGGAGTTCTAGTCCAACAAAATCTGGAGGGCACCACATCAGCTATCCATGCTGTAATCACATGGAGCTTATCAGGAAGCACACAATGGGTTACAGAGCAAATAATAACAGCAATGGATCGCCACTGAAAAGCACTGGAGGTAGAGGTTATATGAAAACCAGACAATGCTCAGCCTTGTAGAAGGTTTTGAACTTGGGACCTAGAAGGCATTAGCTTGTGCAGTACCAATTATCTTTGGTCAAAAGACAAAACATCAAGACCACCAGCCAGACATATAACAGCCACGAAAGGGGGGGGTGCTCTCTCAAAGCAATTAACTTCTAAGAGCAAGTTATGTGACAAGTACCCCAACAACAGCTTCCAGGTCTAGCCTCCTTCTTCGATCAGAGCAACAGAGAGACATACAATTGTATGTGTCTGTAAAACTGCTAAGCCAGATGGGAGAACATTAAGCTTGTGCCTAACTCTTTCCTATCCAAAACAGTTTTAAACTGGCAAGTGCTCAAGTGTGGCAGAATTGTGCACAAACTTTGCTTTGAAATTCCTTAACTATTCTGAAGTGAAGGGCACTTGAATATCTGGATAGAAGCTCCAAATGCAGGTAGATCTGATTTTATATTATAAAATATTTGCAATTTAGAAGTAGGCTGAGTATACTTCTCAAAAGGTCTCCTGTGAACTTCTTCTTCCATCACATTTATCGTAGAGACAATTGCAATGTTTTACAGAACTGCCATATAACTTTTGCACTGGTTTGTACAGTTCAAAACCCTTAAAGTCCTGAGGAATTATTGTTTTTTCTTCTTGCTTCTAATAAAGACCATCAACATTTCTGTACATCACCTGAAACAATCCAAAGGCCACTGGCCAAACTGCAGACATAAGGCAACACTATCCATATAATGCATATATCTTTCTATATATGTTAGCTCTATTTAATGTTAGCTCCCTGAAGTTTAGGAATGTGGCACATCATAAGTTTAAAAATGCAAGTATACCCTACTCAATCACAGTACACTGTTAGGTTCTGAGAAGTATTTAGTGATCTGTTGAGTATCCTTGCTCCTCTATCTGAAGTCAGAACTTGCTCTTCTGCATCAAAGTGCAATTGTCAATTTATTTGATAATGCAAATTATGGATGTGCATACATTCCATCCAGAGTTAAACTACTGCTGAAAGATTTGCTCTGGAAGTGTAACTTACTTTTATTTCTTCTGGGATGCATGAAAGAGTCAATGCAACTTTCAGGAGTGTTACTATTTCTGTCTCTTCTATGAAACAGTGTGCTGTAGCAACCACTGTTGCTTTATTCAATGCAAGAAAAAATGGAACAATCACTATTTTTATTTTGGGGACAAAGCAGAGAGGAGTGGCAAGTTCACTGCCCACTGAAACAATAGTGTGAACAGCACAGAAGCTCCCACATTAACTTAGCTACTGCTGTTTGAAAAGACAAGTGCAAACACAGCCACTAATAACTTCTCAGTTATATCTCATATTTGTCATACATGAATATTGTTTAGGTCTTAAAACCAAGAAGAATGGGAATTGAAAACAAAATATACTTTTCTCTGTGGTGTATTCAGACAAAGGGGGTGATCCCCTTCAGTGCCTCAAAGGCAAACTGTAAAAACCTCTATATGGAGGGAGAATGGAGGGCCTTGAGGTCTAGACCAGGGTTTGCCAAACTTGGGTCTCCAGCTGTTTTTGGACTACAATTCTCACCATCCCTGCTAGCTATGATGGGAGCTGTAGTCCAAAAACAGCTGGAGACCCAAGTTTGGCAAACCCTGGTCTAGATATACCAATTCTTAAGTAAGCTTGACCCAGGATGAGGGAATGCAACATGATGCACCATCCACTACAGCAAACTGATCATGTGTGTTATGACTCCGACCTGGAATTTGCTTTCAGTACCATGAGCAGGTCCTGGAATGCATCAAGTATTAGGAGAAAACTTCTGCTAAATATGTTCCAAGTACCTTCCCCTCATTACTAAGTAACCACAGCCTGTGCCCAAACCTATATGATCAACAAGCTGGGCTCATGGTATCCCTTTTTAGAAGCTAAGCACTGCATGGTGGTATTGTTGAAGGCTGCTCTCTGATGTTCCCTTTGCAACATATTGCACCTCTTTCTCTCTCACACAGCATTTCCATTTGCAAATTAGTCCATGCTTATCCACACCTGCTGCAAATTGCTTCTACAGACCCAGTTACATCTCTCATGCCTTTCAAACAAATCCAATTTATGCCAAAACTCTATGCTACATCGCAGACGGCTTTTTTTCCTCCTGGATGCATATAAAACCTGATCTCTTTCACATATACACACAGAGTGCTGGACTCTTCACAATCTAACTGCTAAAGTTTACATAAAGGGGTTCGGGGATTCAATCTTTCCTGATTGCAGCATAAAAATCCAGTCATAATAATAGTCTCTTGCTAAAGCCAATTAGTACCTAAAGAGGGATTGTGAAATATAAATGATGATATTATTTCAGTACAGGGCTGAAACAAAAGAAAGCAAAGCAGTGATTCATTTTGGGGGGGGGGTGTTCTAAACAAATATCAGCAAGTAGTAAACAGGGTGGCCTAATCAGATGTACCACTTTGGAATTATGGATGACTGAGATCATGTGAAGATTTCTCAGCTTCCAAAAGAAGCTCAGGCTCTGATAAATCTTCAGGAAGGCAGGTTGTTTCACAGCTGAGGGGTGGGTTAAAATGCCCTTCTATGAGCCATTGCTTTTCAAGATTTTACACCTAGATAGAAAATAAAGAGAAGTTCCCAATAGATCTGAAATCTGAAAAGCCTTATCTGCATTGCCCCAAAATAGATTTGGTTTGTTGGTTACAGTAGAGCTGGATAGCGACTGTGAGGACGATGGTGTCCTGAAATGCTGAAACCACCCTCTAGGTGCCCACCAAGGTCCCTGCCCCTCCCATTTATTTAGTTATTTAAAATTGCTTTTTAAATTATTATTAGAGGCTAGAAAGAAAATGTTTAAAATGAGGACAAGAGGGGAAACAACAAAGGAGGATTCCTAAATGCACATGCATTCCTCTTGCTTAGAAACATAACACAAACCTAAGCCTGGTTGAGCTCTTCTCCATAAGCATCACAAAGCTTTTCCAGTTGTGGCAGCAAATATCTGCTTCACTGCACATTTGCATTTTCACATTGTCACACTTCAAAGATTTATGAATATTCAAGGGTTAATAGGAAATCTGCATTCTCAAGCTTATAAGAAATGGCACTCCAGGGTGAACCCCATGTTCATATTGCCACAAGTCTTCTTTAGATAGAAGACTTCAGCAGCAGCAGCAGCAAACCCAACTACTATATTAAAACTATACATTCAAACCTCCCAAGAGAGATTGCCATCAACTTAGAACTGCAACACAATCTGCTACAGCACAAAGACCATGAATGGCCAAACTGGATTTGATGCTGACATACAGCTGACAAGGTATTCAAGTGCAACATCCTAGCATTTGCAGAAAAGTGATTTCTACCCCAGCTGCATAGCAGAGGAGAAGGAATCTGAGATCCTAAAATAGGGGCTCCCTAATGATCCTGGATCAATCAGGAGAAGAGACAGAATGAAGAGTATCGGGGTGAAACATGACTGTGATAAGGGGGGGTGGGGTGGGAGAAGCAGCTGTGCAAGATCCAGATTGGGTTGGAAAGCTAACAAAAAAGCAATGCAAACCAGAGGGGAGTTTGGAAGAAAGCGGTGGCAGTAGCCCTTTGCCATGAGGAAGTAAACAATGATTCAACTCATTAACTTTGGCCCCCACTATCTCCTAGATATTTCTAAGTGGCATATACAAGGACATAAAGTATAGCCTGATAGAACCCATCTATGTGCAGAAACAGCAATGCCACTGTCTACTGAAACCAACACTGCAGCAAACCTTGTTTCCAACAAGACACCACCCTGTTCAGCATGGTGCACACAGGCACAATGTAGTTTACTTTAATGGCACAAAACTTGAGAGAGAGGAAGTTCCCCATCTGTTCCACCTTCTAATTACAAAACATAAGATGAACATAATGCACTATTGTGCCATAAAAAATAGTGAGCATGCTGTATGATTTAAATGCATGGCGCAAGCTCCTTATTTAATGCAGAAGACGTCTGCTAAGATTTTCCCAGGTCAACTTTCAGATGTTTGACTAGCAGACATTGCTCTGCTGAAATGAGGAAGGTGAAGTATTTGCTGTGTCTCCTGAATACATAGTTCCAGAAATGTAGGTCTTATAAGGAAGGTCAACAGCCAGCTAGGCAGGCCAGGCAAAAATGGATCACACCTCAAATGAGAATGAGAGATACTCTTCTGACACCCTCTCAGTGTATCCTGTTAACAGCATATATGGAGCCTGTGTAGCACAGTGGTTGAACTATGGCACTCACTCCCACAGGAGGCAATGATGGTCACCAACTTGGATGAATTTAAAGGAGGATTGGAAAAATTCATGGAGGATAAAGGTTGTCAGTGCTCTGTCTCCAGAGTCAGAGACAGCAATGCTCCTGAATACCAGTTGCTGGAAATCACAGAAGGGAAGAGGGCACATGTCATCTTATTGGCCATGGTGAGAACAGGATGCTGGACTAGATAGGCCATTGGCCTGATCCAGTAGGCTTTTCTTATGTACTTATGTATTAGACTAGGACTAGAGAGACTTGGGTTCAAGTCCCTACCCAGACATGAAGCTCACGGGATGACCTTGAGCCAGCCACTAACCTACCTCACAGGCTTCTTTGTGAGGATAAAATAGGAGGGAAGAGAACCATAAACCATGTATGCTGCCTTGAGTTCTTTGGAGAAAAGGTGAGATATCAACGGAGACATATAGAAATATGAACCCAGCTACCTGCCCCAGCCAAGGTATTGCTTTTTATTATCATTTATTAAATTTCTATCCCACCCTTCATCCAAGGATCACAGGGCAGTTTACAATATAAAAATACATGAAATAGTAACAAACAAAAACAATCCCCACACAGTTTAAAAGAACATAGATTGTTTAATGAAACCAAAGGCCCAGGAGAAGAGGAATATTTTTGCCAGGTGCCTAAAGATATCTAACGAAGTCGCAGAGTTATATCGACAGTTATATGTATTATATTATGCAGCCAGCACAGAGTATGGAGGTAATTAATGTAAGAAACCTTTCTTAACTTGCAGTGAGTCGATAATAAAATATCCTTAGATGATACAAAAAAAATAAGCCATTATTCTTCAGGGGGGAGTCAAAAACACCCTCAATTAGATTAGAGGGAGAAATGTGGTCATCAGTGAACAACCAATTTAACAGCGCAACCCAAAAAACAACAACATTGTTTCAAAGCACCACCATATCACTTTAGAACCAGCTCCTAAGATCTGACTGCAACTATCCACAAATTTTTGCTGGGGGTGGGGGGAAGAAAACATCAGAAGTCAGGTTAAAAACAAAAACAAACCACAACCAGTATCTCTACGGGCACCTAAAACATCAGATTAGGTCCGAATCACTAGGATGTCACTTGTATCACTTCAATGTGTGTTTTTTCCTTATATTTGTCAAATTATTTTCAGTAAGTTCAACTACACGCCAGAGAAACTCATGTAATTTTATCTTGCCAAGCCAAGTGGTACAACTGGTTGTTTTTGCAGATGTCAAGGCTAACCCAGTGAGTCTTGCTCTGGTTCCAATCAGTTATTCCTTTCTAGGATATTTAAAGGGACAAAATGTATTGTTTTGAATCATGAAGTCTTCCTATGCCAGGTGACTTCCATGTGGGGTTGCAGTTTGCTTTTCTTTCTAATTTTAATTTTCTAGGGATGAGTTGGGGAACTGAAGAGAGTTTTCTAGGTTGGGGAACTGAAGAGGGTTTTTAAAAAAATCTAGACAACCTTTTTCTTGACAAAAATCAACACCAATGAATTTATGGTTTAATCTTTCAACAGTGTCCAGGTGTTCCTTTGGTATTGCCATCACCTGTCTCTGGTGGGAAACCTGAAGGGGGTTGGATGTCTGGAAGCAGTTACCTCACCTTCATAAAGACCCCGGACTGTCTTTTTTACACTGCTGGTGTTGCTGACTTTGGGGAAGTTCTGTGATGGGCAGATGCTAACCAAATTTTGCTGCCTTTTTGGGAATCCTCAAGACCAGGAATTCCACTCTTCTGAGCAATCTCTATTTACAAAGCAATCTTTGAAGATGGAGTGAGTTGGCATAATGGAACCAGAAAAAAGTGGCTAGCACTAGGGATCCCTGGTGCCTTGATTCAGGAAATGATTTCAGGGATGTTATAATATTTAACAAGACCCTCCTCGCTACAAAACTTTTCTGATCCAATTGGGTAATCAAGAGGTACCGCAACCACTAACTCTCAAGGTTCAAGTCATAAATATGTCCCTCAGGAGAGTGCTTTAGAAAACATTAGATTTTAAAAGCATAATAAAAAACCGGTGCTCTGCTTATCTGCTTTCTGGTTCCCAAGCCTTATAGAATATTCTGCTGCCTCTGCAGCGATCATAGCTGGCAAATAGAAGTTCACACGATTTTAACAGGCACCTGTGAACCATGTAGACATGCTTCACCAGTTGACGCTAACCAACACTGGCACTAGGAGAAAAAAATACTGTTTCCCAAACTCACCTCGCCTTCCCACTCCCGCCAGTAAGGGACTCAGAAAATATAGAGACCCTTTCAAATTCCACATTCTAAATAAAATGAGAGATTCCCAAAATGGAAAATCACTTTCTAATTCTGTGAACCTGATCAAATAAAATGAGGGAGCTGTTTATACTGCTCACCCACATCCTCTTGAAAGAGAGATTAAACTCTTAGTCACGTAGTACAATGTGTCATATTCACTGTAAAAAGGTAAAGGTACCCCTGACCATTAGGTCCAGTCGTGTCCGACTCTGGGGTTGCAGCGCTCATTTCGCTTTATTGGCGGAGAGCCGGCGTACAGCTTCCAGGTCATGTGGCCAGCATGACAAAGCCGCTTCTGGCAAACCAGAGCAGCGCACGGAAACGCCGTTTACCTTCCCACCAGAGCGGTTCCTATTTATCTATTTGCACTTTGACGTGCTTTCAAACTGCTAGGTGGACAGGAGCTGGGACCGAGCAACGGGAGCTCACCCCGTCACAGGGATTCGAACCACCGACCTTCTGATCAGCAAACCCTAGACTCTGTGGTTTAACCCACAGAGCCATATTCACTGTAACTCTTCTATAAAATTGGGTATTAGTGTTGATCAAGAACGTTGAATGTTAATTTTGAAGGACACACACGGTCAAAGTAGCAATAGAGGCAAGCAACTGGTACTGACTAAGGCAAGGAGTCCATACCTTGATTATTGTGGTCAGATTACATAGGAACATTACAAGGCCCACCTAGTGTTGCATCCTAGTCTCACAGTGGCCAACCAGATGCCTACGGGGAGTCCAAAAGCAGAATCTGTGTGCAACAGAATTCTTGCCTCCTGAGGTTCCCAGCAACTAGCATCAGAAGCATACTGTCTCTGACAGTGGAAGCAGAACATAGCCACCCTCTTTTAAAGCCATCCATGGCCATCACCACAAGCAATCATGTCTTGTTTGCGGAAGGTAGCTTCTATCATCTATGGTGGAATTGTAAAATAGTTAAGAATTATTGGGAAATGATATATAATGAAATTAAAAAAATGTTTAAGATAACCTTTGTTAAAACCCCAGAATGTTTTGTGTTAGGAAATTTAGGTCAAGATTTTCCAAAAGGAAAACATGGACTTTTTATGTATGCTACAACTGTGGCAAGGATGTTATTGGCACAAAGATGGAAAAGCGATAAAATATCAACGAAAGAAGAATGGCAAGAAAAACTTACAGAATATGCCGAAATGGCAAAACTAACTGACAGACTATGAAATAAGGACAAAAAATCCTTTAAAGAAGATTGGGAACCATTTTTGGCTTATCTACAGAAACAATGCAAAGAATTGGACTCATTAGCAGGTTTTGAGTAAACATTTACAAATAACAAAATTTATATAAATTATAAGATTAAATATAAAAAAAAATGAATGGAAAGGAAATAAGCAGGATTTGATAATGTGTGAAAACAAACTAGAAAAGGAGGGTGAGGGAAGTCCGGGGGGGGGGGGGACAATTTGGGATTGGTGAATTATGATATATGTTATAATGTAATTTGGGGGGGTGTGTGGAAAATTTAATAAAAATTATTTAAAAAAAAATCATGTCTTGTTTGCAAATAGGATGCCCAAAACATCCCTAATTTATTGGGAGAGGGAGAGGCGCAGGTAGGATTTGTTTGCATAGACATAGTCGCCAGAATATTTTATTTTCCTTAATGGCTGCCTTACTTAGAAAGCAGAAAGACTTATTGCTCATGAAACCCCAAGCGGTGCAATGTCTGTGCATGCCTACTCAGAAATAAGCCCCAGAGAGTTCAGTTGGACTTACTCCCAGGTAAATGCTCATAGGAGTGCAGCTTGAGAGACACTTCCAAAGATGGAAGTAACATGGAGGAAGGCTAAAAACAAACACAATTCATTCTCCGCTCTATGTTCAATATAAAAATGCACTCCTGTGACAGTGAACAGATGTGGTGCTACTGAATATTCATGAACATTCAGCAACATTTTTTGGGATGTGCAACAAAATGTTGCTGCGCAGGACATTCCTGTTCAATGTTCCAGCCAGTCATGTCATCTTTCCAAATACCCTATTCCATTCTCCACCCCATCTAGTTTCCCAGTTCCAGATACTCAACATTTTGTTGCCACTGAGCATGCTCAGAGCTCTTTTTGAATTACTGGGGGGGGGGGGGAGTTGTCCATTTAAGGGTTCCCTCCCAAATATATATATATATATATATATATATATATATATATATATATGTGTGTGTGTGTGTGTGTGTGTGTGTGTGTGTGTGTGTATATATATATATATATATATATATATATATCCCCACTTCTGCAACTCTTGGGGTTTCCCAGAGGATGCCAGTATCTTACCTCCCAGCCCCTTAGCAGCTACATAGTGCCTGAGTTTGCTATTAGTACGTGTAAGGATGAGTTTTCTTCACCCTACCTACTAAATGCTACTTGCAGTTTAGAAAATTTGCCCACCATATCTCCATAATGCTGACCTCTCTCATTTCTCCAAAATGCTAGGTCTGTCAGAGCATTAGAGCTTGTCATTTCACAGGTGAGAAACTGCATTAGGCAGGAGTGTGTCACAGTGTTGTAATAACTGTCTCCCACCATGCGAGAGATTATTCTCTCCCCCTCTCTTCTCTTTATAGTCATTACAGAAAGAATGGAACACTAATAGGAATTTTGTCTGACAGTGTCGAATTTATCCCGGATGGAGAAAACTACATCTTGCAGGTAGACATCTAATCATAATAGCAAGTCTACATTCTCTCCTCTTAAGCAGCTTCAGTATTTAGTGGCACATATACAGTCTTACGGCATCTTACACTTCAAACATGTTCCTCCTCTGCTGCAAAGTGTCTTTGGGAAGAGGTGATTTGGAACAGAGAAAGATCAGAGGGGAAGGGAGTGTTTAACCCTTTCACGGGCAGCCATTTCCCCTTGAAACTCCTCCACAGCAGCTTTTATCCCATGCATGGTTCCACGCTCCTGTTTGTGATGTAAAGAATGGTCACAAACACCAGCAAGGCTAAAAAAGCAGCTGAAATGAGGGGTTCAGTCAAAGCACAACTAGTTGGGAAAGGGTTAAAGACCCAGTGAAAATCAAGCACTTTGCAAGGGATCAGGGGCCACCAAGGCTGCTTTACACCCCACCACCTTGTGATAACTGAACATGAGTGGGCACCTACAATACCTCAAAGTGACATGTAAGAACCCCGCTATAAAGCAAGCGCCTAATCAAGTTTAGTTTAAAGAAGATATTCACTCTAAACAATATCTCCACAATTGTGTCTTTATACTCTGCAAGTGTGATTCTCATAACAGGATTCAGCACTTTTAACTTGCACACTTTGCACAGACAGCTATGGGAGAGTTAAACAAATGCTCAACTTTCCGTCACATAAATCAGTGAGTTGTGTAGCACAGTCCTACAAATGCTTTTTTGGAAGCAAGTTCCACAGATTTCAATGGTTCTAGATTCAGGTAGGTGTCGAACGGACTTCCGGAATGGATTCCGTTCGACTTCCAAGGTATGACTGTATTCTGTAACTGATGAAATGTGCATCACTGTAACAAGATTTTAGGGGATCTCATCTTGCACACCCTAGCATCCCTGCCAATGGATGCGGGGTGACCCAGTGCCAGAGGTAATAGGCAGAGTTTGCCCATTGCTTTGGTGTCCCAAGTACAACACTTCCTCTATAAGGAGTGGGAAGCAGCTGCATTAGGGTTTGTGCATTTCTCAGTCCAGTCTGAGAATGGCCAATAATACAGTCATGTGTAAAAGGGAGCATTGTATTCTAATACACAAGTGATGTTATTAGCAGAAATGTGATTCCTGCACGGTGTGGTTCTTTCTTTTAATTAGATGATAGATAAATAAATAAATGAATGAATTTTTAAAACATTGGCATGTTCCCCAGTGGCTTTAGATGCAGGTTGTTGTTTTGAACTCCAGTTCCGGAGAAAGGAGCAATTTGGTAGGAGAATCCGTTGACCTAAAAATGCTCATGACAGACAATTCTAAACATAAGCTGGCTATATTTTAGCATCTGTGGATCAGGAAATGTTATCAATTTTTTAGTTGAATCATTTCATGAATGCATTTTGTGCAGTGTCTTTCAACTCCTGCTCCTAATCTAATACTCCTACATTAACAGAATGGATAGAACATTGTTTTCAAACCATTACACAAAGCGTTTACCTTTCTTTCCACATTTTTGGAATATGTACTACCTAGTAAGGTTATGCAATCAGTGCAATATCGATTTCAAACCTGGCATACTTTTGGGTTTCAGAACCTCTTATTCAGGACTTCATTATACTGTGTACAGATACTAAGTGATTTCTCCCCACCACAGGGCAAAAAGCAGCACTGGAGACATGTAATTAAATGAGGGGAGTTATGCCCCCCCCCAGTGCCACTTCCCCAACCCAATCTATGCTTTCCTTTACTCAAAAAGGGCAGGGAATCCTAGACATGCATCTCCCATAAAGGGATGGGTGAATACATATATTTGATTTTTCAACTTTTCCACGCTTACCGTGAGATGCAATTAATGAATTCCATCAGGGGAAGCCCTGTGAAGGAGCTTCCGCTTGGACAATAGGGCTTTCCTCTCCTTGTTTCCCCCATGCCCCCCCAATTTGCTCTGGAGGGGTCAGGAGAACCCCCAGAACAGCATGTGCACCGTTCAGTTCTCCACATTTCCATATCAGTTTTTGAAATTGCTTATTAAAAATGCCCACCTGAAAATTAAGCAGCATTTTAGTGTGTATTTTTACCAATATGTACACGTGTATGCACAGTTTTATGAAGCAATTTCTCCTTATCTAATATTTTCTGTATGCTAGTTTCACAAATATATACATGCTTATGCACACTTTACCCAACTATGTGCATTTTTTAATACATTCCTTAGTTGGAGAACTGCACTGAGAAATCTGGAGAGGTGCAAAAATTCAACAGATGGCTGGGTTTCAGTTCAGGTATTGTTTTTGGAAAGGACAAATTAGCAATGGAAACTGGGCCCAATTTCTCCCCCACCTCTGCTCCCATATTCATGTCTGTTTGGCCTTCCAAGTACCGGTAAGTACATTTTGACGTACGAACAAGTCCCACTGATTTCAGTAGCAAATAAGTATGTGCTTAACTAACTCTCTCATTAAACTCAGTGGCTTTTCAGTTTGAAAGGTTTGTGCCCAATGAACTGCATGTGTGTGTGTGTGTTCTGTTCTGTTCTGTTTTTGTTTTAGCTCCTTCTGCAACTACTACAACAAAATGAGGATGGCACTTATCACAGGCCAACTCCAAAGTTGATGCTGAAACACAGGCCGAGGCATTTTGTGGGGCCATGTGCAATTTTCCCCTTCTAACCTCCTCTCACAACTAGGTTCTGTTCCTGGGTCTGTTCCTAAACTCATATCAGTTTGGTGGTGGTGGTGGTGGTGGTATAAAATATAGGTGGTGGTGGTGGTGGTATAAAATGCACAGAGTAGGCAGGGGGAAGTCTGGTGCAAGAGGAGTGTGGTGATGGCAAGGATGCTTAATCTTGCAAGCTGGCTCCTAGTTACTAGGGGAAGGGCTGTAGCTCAGTGGTAGAGCATCCGCATTGCACCCAGCAGGTTCTTGGTTCAATCCCCAACATCTCCAGGTAGAGCTGGGAGAGAACCCTGCCTGAAATCCTAGAGAGCTGCTGCCAGTCAGTGCAGATAATACTGAGCTAGATGAACCCATGGTCTGACTCAGTATAAGGTAATTTCCCTATGCTCCTGTGTACTACAACCAACTTATAGGTGAATCAGGCCAGAGCCTATTTTTAACCCCCCCCCCTCCATTACTAGGGATAGAGAACAATCCAAAGAGGTACCCAGCTTTTTCCTAGCTGCACATATTGTTAACACATATGGAGAAACATCACAGCTCTTTTCACAGAATCCAATCTGCTTGAATGCAGTAATGGGCCTTCATCTTTGCACACAGAGGATGCTGCCTTCTGCCAGGTGATACTATTTGTACATCTGGCCCAGTATTGGCTGCTCCATCTGGCAGCAGCTCTCCGAGGTCTCAGGAAGAAGTCTTTTGGATTGCCTGCTACCTGATCCTTTAAAACTGGAGACACCAGGGATGGAACTGGGGCCTTCTGCATAAACAGGTGTTCTACCTCTGACCTACAACCTCAGGCTTAGAACTTCTACCAGATATATGATATACACATGATTTCCTCTCCAGCCTGCTTGTCCTCCCTCCCTGCTGCCTCCACATTTACTGGCTCATTGTTGTGAGCTCAGTACTTTTCCCCCAAAGGTTTTCATAAAATTAGGGTCAGATCCTTTAAAATCAACAGACCTTGAAAATGTGCCATATTCTTGCAAATGCCACAGCAGCATTTTTCACAGGCAGTTGCTTATTTATTGAATTTGCATTCAACAATTCATCCATTAACGAAACTGCAGTAGGGAAATATGAAAAAAGAATGTCCTCTTTACAGAAAATGGCTTTTACATTGGAAAAAGTAACCAGACTGTTATTCTAAATCACTGTTTCCACAGCACACTGTCTCTCCACCTGGGCAAGGGCCAACCAGGTGTTTACAAACTAAGTACTGTAAAACTGTAAGAAAAACACCAGAGGATAGCAAACAGAGTCCCTCTGCTGGAGGGCAGGTGTCGCATCAGATTACCTGGCTGCACATCTTTCACCTGTTCATCTAAATATAAAGTATATTACCATTTTTCTGGCAGACGGAACACTTTAAAACTGAAAGATAATTTTTATCTCAGCAGAGAGTATAGTAGGAGAGTTTTCAGAAACAGTAAGTGACTTTTCAGGAAATGCCAGTATTTTTCACATCTCGCTCCTAAATTAGGATATTTGATTTAGCAAACGATGCAAATAGGTTTTGTGCTATGGATCAGCCTGAAGCCATTTTCAGCATTATCTCTTATGTGCAATTTAAAATAACATTATGATATCTTTTTTCTTCTTCTTCCAAGTGATCCTTCCTTCCTACATGCTCCTAGGATAAAACCGTTGTTGGCTCATTTTAGAACTGTGGCCTTATTTAGCCTGAGTTGTCAACCACTGAAGAAGAAGAAAAAGACTCTGCTTTTCAGACACAGGCTTGGAAATGCCTTTGTGCCATTGGCTCAGTTCACAGTGCCATCTACTGCTGCGGAATAAATTATATACAGGACAGAGGAATACCACCCCACCATTCCATACATTTTACAAACTGATAGCCTGACCACTACCAAGAAAGGACACAGATTGACACAAAATGTGCATATGTTAATTTATATACAGTTCTATGATTCTATAGCTATAGATGCGAATTTTGAAATAATTACTATAATTTCCACAGAAATACATCCCTGGTGAGATCTTAGGATGAAGGTCATGATGGAGATGCTGGAAGCCTTACCATTCAGTAGAGGCTTCCTTTTTATTTAACGTCTTGCCTTACAACATGGATAATAGTTTGCAGCACTGTTTGCAATTGTGCCAGTAGATTCTACTGAGTAGAATTTCTATCCAACTTAGCTGCTCTCTGTCACAGGCCGAAAAGCAGCACAAACAAATCTTTGCTCATGCACAGTGAACTATATGAAAATGCATATAGCAGCAGGTGCTGTGCTGAAATCTCTCTAATTTAATTTTGAACAGTTCCCTTCCCCCTTGAGGTCTCTCAGGAGCCAAGTAATGTCTCACTATCACCACCCAGTGGTTATGTTCAAGGGGAGGTCAGGGAGCACATCGAGGACTGAATTCTTTAGCCAACCAGTTATCGGTTTTAGGATTAAACTGCCCCTATAGTTAAGCACACATTGGAGTGCCTCTACTTTTGGAGGCTTTTCCTCTTCCAGAGATTAAGGAGCTCGGCTGTGACATTTCAACACAAATCCTAATAAGGGCAGCAGGCTGGCTTGCCATCTTAAGAGATGCAAAGGACAAAATCCCCCACAACCTCCTATTCATTCTGCTTGCTCTCTAAGACGGAAATAACATAGACTAGACAAGTGGCATTGATTAAGGCACTGAGATCTACATGCGAGCTCTACTCAAAGTCTCACTAGTGGGACATGGGGCAGAACTGATGGAGTGTTTTCACCTGGACCAAGTCCCACGTATTTTGTGCAAATTATTTAGGAAGGAAATGTTATATTTTCCCTTCAATTACTTCAATTGCCAACAGAAATAATAATCCAGAGTGACACAAATCAGTATCCTCCAAGAGCTAGGGCAGGGAAGCAAGTATCTTGTGTCATTGTGATGGGTGGGAATGTACTTAGGCCATAATTCCACATTTAATAATGTAAAGGCCACTGCCCAGTACAATTAGACAAGATGCTCACTCCCTTACCTACCTATGTAAAATATACTTCCACAGGGACCCCTGTAATTAACAAAAGAGGCACACCAAATGTCTTAGCACTCTGCATTCAAACACATATCGCACCCCACCTCTCCTTATTGTGGGATCCCTCTGAAGTGGAGATCGAGCAGCGCTGGGTGTTGATAGCAGACTTTGACCTCACTACAACAGGATTCTCATGCATACTGCTTTATTTTCCTCATAAGCATAGATGTGGAAGGAAGCATAGGGATGCCTTCAAGGAACTACGGGCGTAGGTGTTAAACCTGCTTCCTAAGAAGCCTTCCTCATCTCTATAGTCCCACCCCATCATGGGCTCTATTTATTGGCCTATAGTGTGACAAAATGCATATTTTCCCAGATACTCTGTAGCTGGTATCTGCTGAAATTGTTTGATTGTATTTAGGAAACATATACTGTACTGTATTAACTTCCTCCAGATTCTGCAGCAAATTATTTATTGATACAGTGCTTCAATGTCGACAACTTGTCATTCATGTTTGTTGAATTAAGTGACTAAAACTGATATGTTTTTCTTTCTCGGAACTAGAGAAACAGCAGCGTTGCATCCTAGGGTTCCATAAGTTAAACATTTTATTTTGCTTAAAATGTAAATGTTTGTGGGGTTCATGCATTAGTGGGTAACATGTTATTGTCATGACAAACCATTTCCCACAATAAGCATGTTTTAAAAAGAGGGGAGACAGCAGGCAGAGGGAGCCAGGGTGAAACACACACACACACACACACACACACACACACATACACACACGGAACAGAATGATTGTGACTTAAGTTGAAGGCATATTGGCTGAAAGCCTATTATCCACCACAACCCTTAAATGCACAGCAGGTGGTGCTATACAAGATCAATAGCACTTTTCTTTGATTCTGTCCTGAGGAGACTGGTAGGATCTTAAACTGTGTGGCTTTAAACTCAGAATTGTAAGGGATAGCAGTGTTCAAGTTAGACATGGCTCTGATGCAAAATATTTGCCTGCCCCTAAAACCAGGAAAACACTATATTACTCATCTTGCACTTGCATGTCTATTACTTTTTTGTCACCTTTAGCAAGTGTGAGCATGATAGTCAGCAAGACTGTGTCAACCTTCTCACCACCTGTTGCTGGAGCAACCTGCTGTCACTCTACCTAGCTCTTCTTCAGTTGCCTACATCCTAGCATTGATACTGCGTGTCCACAAACGGATAGATCTGTAGCTCCCTTGCTCCAAATTCAAAAGAGCCTAGAAATCACATACATCTCTAAAATCTGCACATACTGTATACACAAAACAGATGCACAGCAATTAATTAGCTCCACAATATGAACACTACAAATCCAGCAATGCAGTGCACTTCAACAACAAAACAATTCATCCTGCCAAATTCTGATGGTCTCATTGCCCTATGGTGTGTATATGATATGCACATATTATAAGGGCTTATCCATACCAGAGTTTAACATGTAGTTGCAGTTGTTTGCATTCCCATTTAATTTGCATCATCCACATGATGTTCCCCACAAACATAAGGTACCCTTCTGGTTTTCCCCTATAAATTTTCCTAATCAAGGGATAATCCAGTAAATTTTGGGGGAAATGACTCCAAATTACTTCATCTGGGAAAGCAGATGCATTACTTTCCCCTATGGGTGGATCAGATTTCCATTTTTGCTGCTACCCTTTCCATGCCCCTACCCATCATCAGTTCTTTCCTGGCAGCAATGGTGTCTATCTCCAATGAGAATAACCATAGCTGCATATTTTTTCTCGTTTTTGGACTTGGTGTTCTGATAGAAGCACTCCTATGGAGGTGGCAGCTAATGAAAGTAGCAGCAAATACCAGCAGCAGCTTGCCGGCTTGGACGAGAAAAAGAACAAGCTGCAAACAGCAGCCTTTGGGTGCTGCAAGCCATTCACTCCGTGTCCACTACCGTACTTTCAAAAACCATGTGCGGTTCTTCCCCTGCCTGCTCAGCCCTCAAGTGCTGGGAGAGTGGCCCATCTTCCCTCACAGGCAGAGAGCCCGAGGAGAGCTGTAGCTCAGGGAGGGTGGCACATTCACACACACACAGACAGACAGACAGACACACACACACACACACACTACTCGTGAGATAAAATGGGATTTATCTGTACCTGGCCCTTCTCTCACACAATTTCAGCAGTTTTAGGACAGACACACACCTCTCCATGCCTGTCGTCACATTTCCCTGTATCCCGTAGCTTCACACCAAATGAACAATTAGAATTGGATAGGGAACCTGTGGTTATCCAGATGCTGTTGGATACATCTTCAGGGATGATGGGAGCTGTAGTAAAGCAACATCTGGACAGCAATTGGTTCCACATCTCTGAACTGAGGTGTCCATTTCTGGAGAAGGGCCAGCATTAGACCCTTAGATGGTATCTCACAGTAGAAGCAGCTCTTTCAGATCAAGAGATGCTCAGCAAGGTGAAAAGGTCCACCCTTGGCTACAGTCAACATGAATGAGTCCCAACATTGATCTATATATCTCAGTGTTCTTGACTCTAACTGGGAGCAGCACTGCATACAGCAGAGGTAGCCAACAGTCCCTTGCCAGGTGTCCTGGACTACAGCTCCCATCAGCCCCAGCCAGCATGGCAAATATTCGGGGACAATGGGAGTTGTAGTCCACCATATTTGGGGGCACCATGGTGGCTACAATGCACACAGCACTCAAGACACAGTAAGAGCATTCATGGTAATTGCTGTTCTAAATTCAATTAATAACATAGCAATATCAATACAAGACAATTATATTCATTTTATTTAAAAAAAACAGATTTGGGTCTTTGATATGCATACCTTCTAAATATGCATATTTTACAACAATGGCTACTCACTTGAGCAGAACCTGTGAGCTGGCTAGTGAGGAATAATCACTTGTTGTCTGAAAAGTGGGAGGTGCACCCTCTTCCTTAAATGATTGGGGGTAACTGAAAGTATAAGTATTACATTCTTGCTCTCCACTGTATCTTAACATGAATTGTGGTGGGGTGGGGTGGGGGGCAGGGAAGCAGCCCTGATAGACTGAAGATGTTGCTTCTGTTTGAGCAAAGAAGACTTGCTTGATTGGGGACAAGTGATTTTGTGGTGGCATTTTGAGTTGTATTTGGTGAAACCAAAGATATTTCTAGATTCTTAAAACATTGATAGTTCCAACTTTTTGATGCTAAGAAAAAGAAACCCCAGAGGTTTACAGATAAACAAAAACGGAATAATGAAAATTTCCGCTCCTCAATTGGACACTAGCATCATAAATAATTTATTGTATGCTCTCCAAATCTAGTCTTGGGACACAGACAGATCATCCTGCACTCTACTGACCAAGACCTTGAGAAAAGGAAGAATGAAAGAAAGACGGTGGTGGTTGTAGTGAGCTTGTTCAGAAAGATCATGGTAGCAATTACATTGTGAAATATCCCAAGGAAATGTTCTGCAGTCATCCCATTGGAAGTGCACACACGTTGCAAGCAGTAATTCCTTTTTAAAAAATATTGCATGTACTACAGTGCAGGATGAATGGAGAAAACCTCAAGGGAATGTCCTTTAAGGCTCTACCGTGCATCATCTTAAGGGTGGCTATTCATGTCAGCCCTCTTGTTTATCTTTTGCATATAACATTTTAGCTGGCTGGCTGAGCAAGAAACTCCACCAGAAATGGACAAAAGCCTTAGAGAAGCGGATGGCTTAAAGGGACAAGAGAATCACAGTCCCTGACTTGTCTGGAAGCTTTGGGGTAAGCTGGGATAAACACCAGGGGATATTTAGGATCCCAGCAGTGTGAGAGAATCAGGAACTAGAAAACAGACTAGTCGGATCTGATATTTTCTTTCAGCTTATCCGAGCTTAAATGGAGTTCCCCTCCTTGTGTTTTAGAACTCTCTTCTGGAACTCTGCCAATGCTGAATATACGTATATTTGGTCTGCAACAGGGGGAAAGCAGGAAAATAGAGGGGAGTGTTTTGAGAAAGGTAGGGTGGTGTGTCAAGCCAGCCCAGCCTTAATTTTTAAGTAGCTATCCAACCCCTCACCTCTCCTCTCCTCCCCACCCCCATGAAGGCCAGAGCTGTCGCTATCTCCCCATCCTCTTCTCAAACCTCATTGCCCTCTGTCTGTGATGGCAAGAGGAGTGAGAAAACAGGGAACGTGACTGGGCAACTGTGGTGCCACTTAGAATTCACTGCAGATTGGGGCCAGGCACTGCCAGTTGCTGACCCCTACATTCCCCCCCCCCCATTTCTTTAATCACATTCTGATTAATTGAGATGAGGGCTAGTTTACATGAATTTGTTTATCTTTGCTTAGCACTTCCCTGGCATAAATGAGGATGCCACACAGTAGGAATGTCATATGCCATTGCAACCAGCAAAAAAATAAAAATAAACTTCGCTCTCCACACGCTGGCCCATTGGCACCCAAGCAAACATGCCACATAAGCCGGTTAACAAACCGAATCACATTGCTTTCAGTCAGGCTGTGTTAATACAGTGCAAGGCAATTCCAGCGTCTTTTGCAAAACTTCTGATGTTTCTCCAAAAGAGAAGTTTATCCGTTCATGATTTTGCACCAACACAATCTTCCCTCAGAAAGCAAAATTCCGATCAGATTTGCATCTTCAGATACTCTCCTGGGAATAAACGTTAACGTGGCAGCTTAAAGCAGGGCTAGGAAGTTGCTATCAGGGTGTGCAGCGCTCTCCCAGCAAATCTATTTCTGTGATGCAAAGTCTCTGCTCAGTGCAGAAAGCTGAGTGCTTGCCTGCTAACCTACTTTATTCCAGCTGCAGTATCACTGTTATTGATGACACTGCCGGGCATAGGTGGACACCTCATCACATGCACTCCTGTGATGTGCATATTGACCCAGACAATTCTGTGTCACAGAACAAGATCATAACAAGGACCACCTTTACAACAGAGAATCCCTCTGCAAACCAAGCTGAACTTAGGTTTGAGCATGCAGACACCTTGAAGTGGAACAAGGACAAACAATGAATTCTCAGACTCCAAAGCAGTATCTAAACATGCATGCATTGGAACCAAATCAATAAAGAACACAGGAAAGGGGGAACATGGGAACATCTATATTTTCTTGGCCCTGTAACAACTCATCAAGCAACTTAAGAGGTAGAGAGAGAGAGAGCCTTTCTGCACATTAGATAGAGAATGAAGTGGCAGAACTCTGGGTAGTACCACTTCATGGTGAAAGTGGGGGAGGGGGGTTCCATATTTTTGAATGCTCCTCACAAAAAAGGCTCTAATATGCAAGAAACTCAAACATCAGAGGCAGAAATATGTGAAACCTTTCTTCCTGGTCTGTTAGTGGAGAAAGGAAGTCGCTTTGTTTTATTCTTTTCTACAGGATAGAACATTTCAGATCTATGGAACTCCTCCTCCTGCAGACTGAAGTGCAACAGTCCAGTTTTCTGCTGCCACCTCAGCCAACCACTTCATTCTGCATCAAGGGCACAACAGTACCCAGTTCTTCACTTTTGCCATTACACACTGCCCTGAAGTTTGGAGGAAAGCAAATCTATAGAATTTAGCGGCAACCCGGGGGGGGGGGAGAGAATCGCACCTGCACACATACTCACCCAGAAGAGAAGGTTGAACACAAACATGAGGTACTTAATGCACTGCAGGCAGTTGTGAGCCATGCTGCACCTCTTCAGTTCTAGAAGAAAAATAAAGGAGAGATCCAAGTAAAAGACCACATACTTGTTCCCCTTAGGGGATGTGTACTTAGCCTTGGTGGCCTTAGGGCCTGGGTTGGTATGGAATCCAAAAAAAGAGTTGCTCGCGGCCCCAAACTGGCCGCCATACATGCTGCTATAGCGACGGAAGGCGCCATTTGGAAAACTGTAATCCTTGCTGTCCAAAGAAGGGCTCCTGTGATAGGTTGATTCATCCGTGCTAGATCTGCGCATGGTGACGTCAAAAGTGTTCCACAATTATTACTGACAATGATATTTGTAGGTTTATTTTACTGGGAGTGGGGGGGGGCAGGTTGCAGGTGGTTTCCTTTATTTGGTTTCCCCACCCCCTATTGTTTTCTGCCAGCTGTTCTTTTGCCTACCATCCTGACAAGGAAGTCAAAAACAAAACAAAAAGCAAAAAGATTGTGCTGTCAATGGAGCCAGTTGGCTAATAGAAGCCTGCTCAGCCAAGAGTTAGGAAACAACGTGCTTACTTGTTGAGAAGTCTCTCCTGCACAGCAAACATTCTCTTTGGTGTCACAATCGCCCCCTCCCCCCTGCTATCAAAAAAAGAAAAGCAAAAGAGAGAGATACAATACCCAAAGAAATTGTTTTGCTTTGGTTTTTTTTTTAAAAGAGAGAGAGAGACAAAAGTGATCTTGTTTTTGTTTTATCCCAAATGCCATTTAAAGTCTTGACTCCACATTGCCTCTCAAAAACCAAAAACCAGGGATGCTGCACGGAACGGAGGCTAAGAACAAGAGGGATTATCCAAAAGGCAAGCAGCTCCCGTGCCCGGCTCCTCTTGGACACATTGCTCTGCCCAGAGATGCTCAGTTCCCTTTAAATGATCTCCCCGTCTCCCTTCGCACAGAGGAAGCCCACGGCAGGAAGAAAGAGCGACCCGTGCTTCATTCACAGCGCTGTCACTCCTTAGAGATTCCAATCCAGTCATGCTCTCCCTGTGCTACTAACACAGTCCCAGCTCTCCCGGTCCATTCCTGCATCTGAAGCGAGAGGCAGGAGGAGAGGCGCTTTTCTTTACTGTATCTCATGAATGCCTGCTCAGCACTCTCTCCGGCTCATGCCCCCCTCCCTAGCCAATCAAATTTACTCTCACGCTACGCTACTCTCTCTCCCTCCCCCCTCCATCACCTTCTTTTAAAAAAAACAACAAAAAACACTTCCCCTCTGTTTCTTCTTAGCAAATCCAGCATGAGCTGCTTTTAACCAATCGGTGTACAGGTGAAGAAACTACTGTATGTGTCTCCGGATTTAACCAGAGACGTTCCCAAAGATAATTGCATTCTCACTCTGTCCGGTGTATGGGGTGGGATTTTAATCATCCCAGCTGCCATTGGCTCCTTAGATTTATGGTCCCTTAGGAAGGAGCCACAGAATTTACAGATGTTCTAAGTGTAATTGCCCCCAAAAGCAGGGAGCCCATTAAGTCTTGTAGGAGGCGCTTGTTTATGGAGGAAGGACTCCTAAGCTTCCTTGGAGATGCTGCTTCCCTCTTCATCCCCCATCCCCGCACCCCTAAACTTCAATGAAATGCCTGGGCTCCTGCTGAGATGACCCCTTACTGTGGGGACGTCTGTGTTTCACTTCTTCATTGTTCTAATCCAACACATCACTCACTTGATTGTCCCGACAGCTAAGTTTCTCTCTCAAATAGCCCCCTCACAGCAGACTCCCAGAACTGCCAATTCAGTGCCACGTGAAGAAAAAGGGGGGAAAGTGCCAACAATTGCTCTGGAAAGGGCACGCAACTTCCTCTCCTCACTCTGGGAAACTCACCCCGTGACCCCCGGGCCAGTCGCCATCTCTCAGCCTAGCATACCTCACAGGGTCACTGTAAGGATGACATGGGGGTGGGGCATGCATGTTGCCTTCAACTCCATGGAGGAAAAACAGGACATATATGTTATAAATGGATGAAAGAAACAAAACACGGAGACTGCATGCCACCTCCACTATCCGACTGATCCAACAAAGACCCTGGGTTGGCTATGTGGATGGGACAAGCATGGGTAATACTACTTTGGGCAAGTGAGGGTCGGGGGTGGATATGCTTCCCCCCCCCTTATATAACTAAGAAGGGGCACTTCTAGTACTGACTGCAGTGCGTAGTCTCTCCATTTACAGGTTAGGGAGCCTCCATCTACACCACCAAACTGGCCAGGTCCAGGGGGTGGGGTGGGGTCTCTTCCATCTGTTACTTAATTCAGCAAGCAGTAGGGATTTCAGGCTTACATGGGAGGAAAGATTATCTTATGGCCATGGTCCAGGCAAATGACTCTGGGAAAGAAAACCAGATCATGTTCTGCTGCCATGAAGCCACATTTTGCCAGTTCTCTTGATTTCACCACAAACAGGACCATCGCTGGTGCTTCCATAAAGCTCTAATGTGCTAGAGACACTAAAATAAAGCATGAACATCAAGAATAGCCCAGACCTGCAGAGAAAAGTGTGGGAAAGCCATATAGGGCAAAGCAAAACCATGGAAAGTAAACACACAAACAGAGAGAGAGACAGACAGACAGATTTCTCTTGGACTTTGATTTCTTTTTCTATTTGAACCTCTGGAGTCAGCAATACTATAAACAGCTGTCTAAGCATTGCCTTTATAGTGAACAAAAGGGGGGAGAAGGCAATGTAGTGCTGCATTCTTCCTTCTCCCCCCTTTTGTTCACTATAAAGGCAAAGCTCTTCCATTCAGGGCATTTCACTAATGCTGCATGCATGTCCACCATGGCTGCTATTTTTGGGCAAGTTTATACAAGCTTCAGTTGAGAAGCTGTGACTTTGCAGTTCAGTCTGCAGGGACTCATTTCTTTCATATATGGAGACCCCTTGGTTTGATTTCAAGTGCAGCAGCATGGTGCTGACTGGCACTGAATATGCACAGCTTGTAGTCCTATGGCAGGGGTCAGCAAACATTTTCAGCAGGGGGCTAGTCCACTGTCCCTCAGACCTTGTGGGGGGCCGGACTATTTTTTTTGGGGGGGGATGAACGAATTCCTATCTCCCACAAATAACCCAGAGATGCATTTTAAATAAAAGGACACATTCTACTCATGTAAAAACATGCTGATTCCCAGACTGTCCGAGGGCTGGATTTAGAAGGCGATTGAGCTGGATCCGGCCCCCAGGCCATAGCTTGCCTACCCATGTCCTATGGTGTACTAATGTCCCTCAGGATTAGGAATCACTGATATAATACACACATCACATGAAAAATATCATTGGGCAGCAGGAGGAAGTGACTGGCTAGCAATTTAAACACCTTGATGCAGAAAGAACAAACACAATCTGAAAGCAGATCTCTTTTCCAAATCATCTTTCTTGGGAGGGCAAAGAGAATTTGGCTTAATTAAACAGCAAAATAGAAAAAGAATAGAAGATAGAATCATTGAATTGTAGAGTTGGAAGGTACGCCAAAGGTCATCTAGTCCAACCCCCTGCAATGCAGGAATCACAGCTAAAGGATCCCTAACAGATGGTCATCCAACCTCTGTCAAAAACCTTCAGTGAAGGAGAGCGCACCACCTTCCGAGGTACTGTTCCCCTGTTGAGCAGCTCTTACCATCAGAGAGTTCTTCCTAATGTTTAATTGGAGTCTCTTTTCTCGTATTTTGAATCCATTGATTTGGGTCCTACCCTCTGGAGCAGCAGAAAACAGGCTTGCTCCATTTTCCATGTGACAGCCTTTCAGATATTTGAAGATGGTTATCATATCAATCAATCATATCATATCATATCACATATCATGATGTTGCAAACCATCTCTGCAAGGTCTTCCTTGCAAGGCATGTACTTGTTTGAACTACAAGAAATTTATTAAAAAGACAGGCAATCAGCTGTTCTCTCTTTCCCCAACCCAAATGGTCTTATCAAACACAAACATAGATACTGGGTGGGATTAAACTAATGAGTCCTATCAGTGGAAGCCCTGTGGGCTCCTAGAGCTCAGCATGTTGTCCAAACCCAATCTTGCAGTTAAGCTCTCCCCTCACTAATCATGAGCTGTGGCTAGAAACAAACCTTTGCTACAAACCTACAACAAGCATTTGTGTTTTATCTACTTCCTAAATTCCTCCTTCAAATCCAACTAGGCTCCCTGTATGCTTGCCTGCCCCTTATCAGCCTCCCCTGTCCTTATTTGGTGTCAGACTTTTCCGCTTTTTCTCCAGTTGCCTTAGTACCACCAGCAGGTGACTCCTTATTATTCTATCCATCCTGATTCCGTTTGTCATCTGACTGTAAAGGTAAAGATAAAGGGACCCCTGACAGTTAAGTCCAGTCGTGGACGACGCTCATCTCGCTTTACTGACTGAGGGAGCTGACGTTTGTCCGCAGACAGCTTCCGGGTCATGTGGCCAGCATGACTAAGCTGCTTCTGGTGAAACCAGAGCAGCAAAATGCCGTTTACCTTCCCGCCAGAGCGGTACCTATTTATCTACTTGCACTTTTTGGCATGCTTTCAAACTGCTAGGTTGGCAGGAGCAGGGACCGAGCAATGGGAGCTCACCCCGTTGCGGGGATTCGAACCGCCGACCTTCTGATCGGCAAGCCCTAGGCTCTGTGGTTTAATCCACAGCGCCACCAGTGTCCCTTGTCATCTGTAGATTTAACCAAACAGTTGCCAGAGCAATCTTAGTGTGATCCTTGTAATTAGCCGTTGTTGTTGTTTTCTTATTCTGTCACAAACAGTTTATTGGATTACTGTGATACTGGCTCTTCATTTCACTGTTAATTCTCTATACATCAATTGTTTTCCCCATGGTGCACTGTGAATCTTGGTGCAAGACTGAAACGTGTAGTTCTGCCTGTTAACACATGTAGTCACTGACAGCAGTAGACACGCAGTAAGAGTTCCCAATGTATTTCAGTTACATGTCTACTCTGACAATGCACATTACACACTCTGCACCATCTCCCTCAGAAACACAAAGATGATTATTATTTCTAATGATGAATAAGCCGCCCTTGCAAATTATCCCTATAAAGAAGCTGAAGTCCTACACTCATACTAATATCAATAATACAAAGAAGTGCATATCACATTTGGCTTATTGTGCAAGCCAATTTCTGCTTAGAAGAGTCTCGCGGTTAGATGTTTCTATACCCCTCCTGCATGCAGTTACAGCGGCACTGTAATTTATATGCTAGCCATCATGCATGCCGGTGCATCTTCTAACCTGGGAGATCAGCTAAGGTTCAAAGCAGCAGCAATTCAAAGGTACACGTACAGTACAAATGCTCTCACTGTCTAGTACAAAGCATTCAATCAAGCACAAAAATCAGTGTTAACTCTCAATAGGTACTATAGTCCCTGAGACAGCAACCACTTTCAAGGAGTCTTAAAAGCAGAGATTTCAATGTGGGAGTAAAGAATGGAATTCAAACAATACAATATTAGCTTGTAGAAGTAATAGTCCTATGCTACCATCTCCACAATGTTTATTGTCCGCTCCAGTCTGCCTTTAAAGCAGGTTGATTCAAAGTGACCTCTGTCTCCCATAAACAAAGCAAGAAAAATGAAACAAAGCTGTTATACACTGCTGAAGTTTTTATAAGTAGCTACAACTTCTGTTTCTCACCAACATAGGGCATTTTCACAGGTTACACTAAGAAAAAAAATCTCCCATGTCCTGCATCCTTAAAATAAAAGAAAAAAAGATGAGCAATTGGCAAACTATGTTTTCTTTTTAACAACCCAAAAAGGCAAAATAGGATGCTTGTGCATAAAGGAAGATACCCTGGCTCCAGAGACCTCCAATGCATGCATGGGAATAGAAGATCTCTGCTGGATCAGAACAAAGGCCCATCTAGTCCAGCATCCTGTAATCACAGTGGCCAATCACATGCCTATGAGGCTGGCATCCTCTTGGCCTTGGTAGTACCTTTCATTACCTATGGTATATAATCTATCTTAGCTTCCATTATTGTGGTTTTTAATAACCTCCAAGCATTCTGGAGAGATTTGACCATATTGTCTTTCTCTTTCATTTTACCAACCCTCTCATTTTTGAGATGTGTCCTCTTTTGAAGTCAAAACTTTTGGCAACTGTCCACTTACATAAATGTAGAATTTGATAGCACTGTGGTCACTGTTTCCAATGGTTCAACCACACTTATATACTTATACTATATTGCAGCAGATTCTGGGCCCCATTTAATATCAAGTTCAGAGTTTCCCCTCCTTTGGTTGGTTCCATGACCAACCAACTGTTCTAAGGCATCTTTTACTCTCTTTACAATCAATTACTCTGATGACTTCTGTTTCAGTGTATCTGAAGAAGTGTGCATGCACACGAAAGCTTATACCTAAAACTACTCAGTTAGTCTCTAAGGTGCTACATTATAATTTTTAAATTCTTTTGGAAGGATTCTTTTAAAGACTTTCTTAGATCATATAACTTTTTCGAAGACTTGATTCTTTTAAGGGAGTTTTTAGGTTTTTAAGAAGAGTCTTTTTAACTATCTTTTTTAAAAATTGTTTTAATTTATTTTGACTACGGCAGACCAACCCAGCTACCTACTTGAATCAAGGCATCTAGATTATCAATAAATTGTACCTCTTTGGCATAACTTTGACACACATCTACCCAGTCTGCGTGGGATTGCCTGAACCCATCAATTACCACAATATATCCTTCTTTTGACGTCTCCTTGATGTCATTCTCCTTCTCAAGATCACACTGGGCATTTTGGTCAATGGGGGTGGAAGGGCAATGATAGCACTTTCCCAGTACTAAATTAATACTGGGGGCTTGTATCATCATCCTTAGCAATTATTTGGAAGAGTTTCGCTGCCCTGTGGTTTCCAGATTGTTGGGCTCTATGCTTTCTTTGATGTACAGGATGACACCACCTTCAACATGCCTGTCTTATAGAGTTTGCATCCAGAAATAATCATGCCATACTGCTTTTCTCCATTCCCCAGATTTCCATTATACTTACTATAGCTATGCTTTCCTTTAAAACCCAGTCCTCCAGCTCATCCATCTTGGCTCAAAGGCTTCTAGAATTAGCATATAAATACCTATGCATGGTGTCAGTCTCCAAATGCCTCTGGCATATGCATTTTGCCCATCTGTGATTGGGCCTCTTTGAACTGCTGTCATATCCTTCTGCACATTTGTTGCCTGGTTTCTCCACTTTGGAAAAAGAGTGTGTGTGTGTGTGTGTGTGTGTGTGTGTGTGTGTAGTCATTCTATGCATTTTTACAAAGGAGTATTGGAGCTTACACCTACTTTCCCATAAGGAAAAGTGAACAAAGCAATGACAATCACACCAATTTGATCAATTCTCATGATGTCATATAATGGAAATCATACTGAACTAAACTTCGTTCAGCTGAACCGGTTATTAGCTTCCTCGATGAAAATCCTGGTCTGAGGAAGAACTTTTAAAAATTAACTTTGGCAGCAGCAGATTTTATCCGTGCCTCATTAAAAATGTTTATTCCATTTAAAAGTAGACGGCCAATGTGGCAATAAGCTCAAAGAGCATGAATCTGATGGTAAAGCACATTGAAAAATGATGGGCATTCCAAACTATAATCAGCTTATAAATAAAGTTTCACTGGAGCAGTTAACATCAAAATGGAAACATGAAACAATCTAGTGGTTTAGTGAAGACAATCTGAAAGAAAAACAATACGTAAAAATAATACTAAACATTAACATGAAAGAGGAATGCACCGGAATCAGAGGAGGAAACAAACCCAAGAAGCCAGCTGCCTAGAGTGCAATCAGCACTTCCCTCTTTCTTCCTGGATGTGGCTTCTCTCATCCAAAAATACCTTCAGAAAACAGCAGGGGTTCTTTTTCTCCCTGACAACTCTGAAGCCACTCAAATGGAAGAAAAGAAGTTCCCCTTCTGATGAATATTCACAGAGGGGTGTTTGCTTTCCTGGGATGCTGCACACAAGCTTCTGTATGCAGACTCATGGTTTTCCATGCATGCATGCATGGCATGCTTGGTTTCAGAAGAAAATGGCAAGGTTCACTGCATGTAAAGAATTTGGTCCGAGGAATGTAATATGCTATATATAAATTGGTCACATATAGACATGGAAACATATTGTACTGTAGTACACACACAGCAAAACACTGGTGCATTTAAAAAACAATTTATTAGAAAGCAAGTGGCGGGTGGCGCTGTGGTTTAAACCGCAGAGCCTAGGGCTTGCCGATCAGAAAGTCGGCGATTTGATTCCCCGCAATGGAGTGAGCTCCCGTTGCTCAGTCCCAGCTCCTGCCCACCTAGCAGTTCGAAAGCACGCCAAAAAGTGCAAGTAGATAAATAGGTACCACTGCAGTGGGAAGGTAAACGGCGTTTCCGTGTGCTGCTCTGGTTCACCAGAAGCGGCTTAGTCATGCTGGCCACATGACCCGGAAAAACTGTCTGTGGACAAACGCCGGCTCTCTCAGCCAGTAAAAGGAGATGAGCGCCGCAACCCCAGAGTCGTTCGCGACTGGACTTAACTGTCAGGGGTCCCTTTACCTTTACCTTTATGTGTGTTTTAGCCTCTATTAACTTTAGTTTCAGCTTTCCTGGTGGAAAAGAGATGGTTTCTTCATAATTGCAAACCCTGCCCCTCTGTGTGTTGGCAAGGAATAATTATTTGGAATCAAGCCAACACAAATAGCTGCCAGGGGCAGTAAAAAAAGAAGCAAAACAAAGTGACTTAAGTCCATCTCTCTTACACACACACACACAAAGCACTGGAAGTGTTCCTGACGAAGGTGAATAAAATAAACCAGCATTTGAACCTTGTTGAATGCCATCAGTTTGGTAATCTCAGAAATGGTTTAGGCCTCTAAACTGGAATTTTAAATGGCAAGATGTAAATTAGGTCAACTTCTGTCACTGGTTCCTTCTATAGAATGTTTCCTTTCTTAACCTGGATTAATGTATGGGCAGAAAAATGTGTTTGTTCATTCTCCTGGTAGGAAGAATTATGTAGTTGGTTAGAGATGTCATACATGAACATCCCCCCCCCCCCGACACAGCTACACAGGTATGGCAACTACAGAATATATTGACTATGCATATTTCAATTAATCGCTAAACAGAAAAAAGTAACTCATGAACTAGCACTAGAGCAAAACGTATGTGCAATATATATTACATGTGTCTGGCCTTATATAGCTACTACTTTCACATTTTTCTGTCCCCCAGCACTGGCCACTTTAGGAAAAAAATCTTGAATTATCAACATTCTGGAACAGAGCATATTTCTTCTTTTGACAGTATCAGTACAAACTGTAAAGCAAAAAATGAATGGAAGTTAGAGGAGAACAGTGTTCAGTGGATTGGAGCCATTTTTGTTTTGAGACAACAATTTCAACCCTTTTGGGGTGGGGGTCTATTTTGTGACCAAAAGGTAGGTTAGAAATAGTCATACAATGCATGAGGAAGTTTGTATACTTTTGCCATGGAACTACCGGTATGATGTGAAGAAAGTTAAATACACATGTGAGAGATATGACGATTTTCAGAAGTTGAAAGAGGAAAAAGAGCTCAAATACCTGCCATATTCTGAGTTCTGTTTGTTGGTCTGCCAACCATGTAGAACTGACAGCAGCCCCAGGGAGACACACAACTCTCCATCTCACTGCAGGTGCTATACTAAAATGGCAGCTGGGTCAGTCCCGTGTGTGACACAGGGTGCCCATAAGAAAACTTTCAAAAACAGAAATACAAAACTTGCATCCAAAACACTTTTACATCTGGAAAATGACCACCAAATATTTCCTAATCTTGTTGAAATCAACATCAACATTCCTTTTCTGAAATTTACATCTGAGGATCCAGCTTTAGTGCAGGAAAGTACATCTTTGCAGTTTCAAATGCAGGGCAGTTTCTATAGTCTATACATATTACAAGGTGGGGTGGAAGTGTTTTGCTCTAGTAATATTGAAGGATTCAAAGTCCATTTCCCTCTGTTGATTTCTTATTCTCTTCACATTCTGACAGGAGCTGAATGTGTGAATACACTTCACTGACAGGTGTGGCATGCGAGAGGATATAAAAGCTCTACCTGCGGATTTGATCTGTGATAGCTCATGTACCATGTGAAGCTAAATCCATTAACATGATGAACATAGAGCTTCTTACATCTACTGGTTTTTGGATTTGTTTTTCAGACCTAAATTGTTTTAATTGTAAATTGTTTTCAGTATGTTTATACTATAAGCTTCCTTGGGAGCCCTTTTAATAACAACAAACAACAACAACTACTACTACTACTACTACTACTACTTCTTACTTACTTACTTACTTACTTACACCCCGCCCATCTGGCTGGGTTTCCCCAGCCACTCTGGGCGGCTCCCAACAGAATATTAAAAACACAATAAAACATCAAACATTAAAAACTTCCCTAAACAGGGCTGCCTTCAGATGTTTTCTAATAGTCAGATAGTTGTTTATTTCCTTGATGGGAGGGTGTTCCATAGGGTGGGTGCCACTACTGAGAAGGCCCTCTGCCTGGTTCCCTGTAACCTCACTTCTTGCAGTGAGGGAACTGCCAGAAGGCACTGGATCTCAGTGTCCGGGCTGAACGATGGGGGTGGAGACGCTCCTTCAGGTATACTGGGCCAAGGCCATTTAGGGCTTTAAAGTTCAGGACCAACACTTGGAATTGTGCTCGGAAACGTACTGGGAGCCAATGTGAGTCCTTCGGGACCGGTGTTCTATAGTCTCGGCGGCTGCTCCCAGTCACCAGTCTAGCTGCCACATTCTTGATTAGTTGTAGTTTCCAGGTCACGTTCAAAGGTAGCTCCACGTAGAGTGCATTGCAGTAGTCCAAGCAGGAGATAACTAGAGCATGCACCACTAACTAAGGGGCATTCTATAAATATAGTAAATAATAAACGCAATCATGTCTAACACATTTCCTACAGTAAGCATGTCCTTGCGTGTTATGAGAGAAGAGATCCTATGTCAAATATGTGCCATGACTTCATACTTACCTACCATATCAGAGTCAGACATTGTGTCTCTTGGGATGAGTAAAACACTTCTTGCCTTTTGTATTTGCTCTTTCTTTTGGGCCAGGAGAGCTAACATAAGCCATGCCACCACCATTTTATTTTATTTATCTGTCTCATTAAAGTTCTCATCCAGCAAACAAACTACAGGCAAAGAAATATGTTCTTTGGAACACTGCGTCCAATTTCTGGGAGAGAGGGAGATGGTGCTAGCAGGCAAGCAGGCACTAAAAGGACTCTGCAGGAGTAGCGGTCAAATATTTAAGAGGCCCCAAAGACTACCTTTTATTGCAAATTAAATAAAAAGTACTCTGTGATGACATTAATTTCATATAACACATCTTTAACAACAACAGTATTCAAATGACTGCACTCTGGATGGCAACAGCTCAAATACTGGGGCAAGTGGGGAGGGGCAGAAACAGCTTGTTGTTTTTCCAAGAGAGGGAAAGTCCACTTTAATTCTTAGCCAAAAGGATTCTGAGCTACACTTCTGAGTATTCATGTTCCGCATCCACAAAAGGGAAATAGTCAATTGGTACAAATGGTAAGGAGCTAGAATGGAGGGTATGAGAAATCTAGGTTCAGATTCAAAATTGGCTAAACTTCCTTCCTGGGTTTGGTAAATTAAGATTGGGTCACACATCCTTTTTCCTTAAGTTGTGAAGTCAAGCTGACATTCCCAGTAGGTTTGGGTATGCTGTATGGATCTTGTGGATGTTTTGTTCAGATCACACTCTACCAGATTTTTGGCGAGAGCGTTGAACAGGCACATGCCAAGTGGTGACCTGGTTATGTGTGGCAACATTTGCAAGCCTAATTCAACACACGGAAATCTTTTTCAAAAGTCAACTTGCATTAACTTTGCAACACAAAAACCACATGAATTCGCCTCTCCCTGAACATCACTGCAACATTTCCCACTCTGTGGCTGCCTTATTCACTCTGTGAAAATGCAGGACAAAACCACTTTGATCAGACACTAACAATGATGGACCACAGTGTGCTCTTGAGCAAAACACACAACACAAAAAACAAACCATAAAACCAGCCACACGGCCACTACCTACAACAAAAATTTGGGCTGCCAATTGGGACCAAGTTTGCTGAAAAGAGTAGAAAGTAGGGGTTTGTGTAGATGTTTCTTGCTGTGCATAAGACCTGGGTACTGCCTTCGTTTTTCCTTCCTTCTATGGGTTTTCTTTTTAGAGAATCCTCTTCACTATAGGTGCTAACCTCTCATCCAGGTTTCAAGAGCCTTCGCCTTTGGCGTGGCAACTCTACCCCCTTTTGAGTTAGTAAGCAATTGTTCATTTTGTGGATGTCTGTATTGGTGCCACACCTACATCTCTATGGATGACTGAAACCAATCCTTCCTTTGCACTGGCTGTGATTCCCAGACCTTTCATGATCTTGAGCCAATGCACTTGCCTCCCCTTAGAAAGCAGGTTGTGCTGCTTGCTCAATATCCATTAGCAGCAATAGCCAGAAGGGACATAATTTCCCCACTGCAGTTAATGGACTCCTGGCAAATATCTTTAGCAATAACCACAGCATACACAGAGACTCCCTACCTTGGCAGAGCAGAGGAGGGGAGGCTAGAGAAGGCTCTATACATGTTAGCCATACCCACCTTCTTCCAGAGTCATGCACTGCATTTTTATGGACATACTGATCCATGACCCAACTTTATATTTTAGCACTTTTCAGAATTTAGACATACTTGGAGCAGTGTTCCAAGAACCATCATTTCTGAATCCTATGCACCTGTTTTCTTAACTCTAATTCTGTCTTGGTAGACAATACATTGAAGTTAACTTGAGTATTTTGGGCCATAATTATTGAATAGCCATAATAACATGTAAACGGAAGCACACATCAAGGCAAAAATTAGGCAGTATATTTCAAACAGAATTTTAATATGAATTTTTAGAGTTAAACTATTCATTGCCATCTTTGTGGGGGGGCAGGGGAGGACTGAATAAAAATTAGACGAAGAAAAGCCTTTGCTCATATGGGAGTAACTATGTAACTCCAGTTTATTCATACTTTTTCTTAATAAAGTATTGCAGACATCAGAAAATTAATAACCAACAAAAGGTAAAACAGGGGATAGCCCCAGTTTCATAGGCACAAGATCCAATTGATCTGCTATTCTTGCATCAATCTAACTTCCTCTTAAGTTCCTGAGCAGCCACAGCAATCCCCCCCAACTCCACAGCACATAAGCTATTTTAGACAATTCAGATACAAAATGCTGATGATCTAATAGGCTTTCAACTTCATTCCAGGCACAGTATGTAAGATGAAATATAATAGATAATTACACATATTTTTGATGGGTCAAGCTCCACAGAGAGTTATTCAATTTCTTTAGCTTGCTTTACAACATACAAAAACCTGAAAAGGGGGATCTGAAAAGCACACAAATACACGTTTAACAAATGGGGAGTTTTTAATGCCCAAATGGAAACTAGGCACAAAACTCTCTGTGCTTTCAGTAAGAGCTACAAGACAATTTGTCCTTTGTGCCTTTGAAAATCTCCACCAATCTAATTAATGCTTAATGCAAACATTTCTTCCCATAGCTAGACTGTAAATTATTTAGTACTATTGTGGCTTTGAGAATTCACTCTTAGAAGTTGCTATTCTCCCTGTGTTTAGGTCCCAAGAGGCACAAGGGTTTTTCTTTCTGCTCTTGAAACAGATGACTTCCAAAATGGCTTTATTAACATTTCCAACTCAAATAACGCTATTCATGGTGGTGATGGGGCACAGATATTGTGGTCGTGCATCAAGGCCCCAATTTGCAGTTCAAAGTAGAGATAAAACAGCACCCCCATGTTTGCAATGAAAGAGGTCTAGACTTTGTACACATACCAAACAAGCATACACAAAGTCCCTGGGCACTCAAGAACTGCTCACTATCCTCTGCCGTCCCTGCCTTCCCCTCCCCAAAGGCAGAAAGGTTTACCTTCAGGTAGGCAAACAGGGGAAGGTGCATGGCTCAGTGGAAGAGCAGCTGCTTTGCATGCAGAAAGTCCCAGGTTCAATCCCCATCATCTGCAAGTAGAGCTGGGAAGGATTGCTGCCTAAAGCCCTAGAAGGCCCCTGCCAGTCAGTGCAGATGATTCTGAGCTAGATGGAACAACAGTCAAACTCAGTATAAGGCTTCTCCCTATGTCCCTGTGAAAAATGAAAGGCAGAGGTGACTGCGGGAACGCCCTAGCAGCACCTTTTCCTGCTGGGAATTGGCATATACAAGGCAGAAGCTGGAAAATAGGAGTGCCGAACCAAAAAACAGGACATTCTGGGACACAAACAGAAGCCGGGATGTCCTGCTTAAAACAGGACAGTTTAATGGTATGCAGAATGCGAAGGCAAACCATGGTTTGGCTCAACACAGCACAGCACAGCAGCAAAACAACTGGGGAGGACCAAAGTGGTCTCCATCTCATCCCCAGGAGCCCACATGCCTGCACATACTAAAGAAAGTATGGTTTGGCTCAGCATGACGTGCAATGCAGGTCAATATCAGGAAAGGACTGTACAAAGCAGGGGAGTCCCCCAAAGCATCAAGGAACCTAACAGGAAAAGTCCCAGCTCCCCACACCCCTCAATATGCCAAAGGCCCTGCTGATATCCAGTTGAGGTGTAGAGGTGGAAAGGGCACTCACCTATAAAATACCTGGAGACTGTTAAAAGATCTTCCAAGCACCTAGGTGGTCCGATTGTGTCCTATCTGTTGGAAAAATAAGTTCACTGGTAGTACAAAACTTGTGGCCCTATTTGTTACTGGGGCTATTCTTAACTGCTCAAATTGTTCATAGTTTACAATTATATTCACCAAGTCGGCATTCTTTTGTTTGGGTGCAAGGACTTGTGCCCTACTTGTGCAAGGACACATGCAAAGGGATTAATTGTAGTTCTTTCCAATAACAATGAGGAACAATGATAATTAATTGCTCTTGTTTGTGAGCCTGTACATGTGGCAGATAGCACCGCTCCATGGATTAAAACACACAGAGATTCTAGTGTATGCAATAAACACACAAGTCCATCCTGGGACCTTAGTCTATGCTAAACACTAACAGCAGATTAACTGAAGCTCACAGGTTTTTTATTATTATGCGCTAAAGCTAGAACCCTGCAGTTTGAACTGGTACTGCAGCAGAATGGACAAAGGTATTCTTCCTGCCCTCTGCCTGTTGGCCTAGCAGGCTTTGGTCCTCAGCCAGCCCCAAAGCAGCAGTTCATATTATTCTGGTATAATGGAAGCCAAAGAACTGCAGGTGCTTAACTGCTGGGCTGCAAATGATTCCTCCTCCTCCTCAGCAGCATCTCTGGCAGAGTTCAGGCCCTTCCTTCCGGAAGGCAAACAGCCAAGGTGTTCCAGAGGTCACCTCACACTGTTAGCTTCAGCTTCTGATCCATATTCACAGTGAATGCCCATTGCATTACAAAAAGGCCATTGTTATGTTTACTATTTCTTCCTGAGCAGTAATGGGCATTGGATGGATACTGCAGCCAAGGCCAGCTTTGCTATAATCTTCCCTGTGCAGTAAACACAATTGTTAAATGTGTCTGGGTTTTTTTTCATTATAAGCTGTTCTTCAGTTGCTTATGCCTCTGGTGTTGTACATACCTCTAAGACTGAGTACTTCTCAAACAGATGGGAAGAACAACTATGGATGGGTACTGAAGAATGGGATAGAGATTTCCACAGGTTCCCAAAGGTTCCCCAAAGACAACTCCCTGGAACAAGGTTAAGAGCAGGCAACAACTATTAATAACTTGAAACCTGAATACAGGTAGGTAGCCGTGTTGGTCTGCCGTAGTCAAAACAAAACAAAACAAATCCTTCCAGTAGCACCTTAGAGACCAATTATGTTTGTTCTTAAGGTGCTACTGGAAGGATTTTTTTTTTATTTTGTTTGAAACCTGAATGGAGATTTTAAAAGCAAAGCAAAAACCAAAAAGTTCATAGTATCTCTCCCTGCCTTTTTCCAACTATAGAAAATGTACTTCCAGTAAAGTGATAGCTACCAGATAGCACGCAGAAGGAATCCTGCCTGGCCTGAACCTGATGTATGTATCTCCTGTATCTGATACAGCTGCAGACACAGACATGAAAATATATACAGGCTAGAAAGGCAATAGCAAAAGGGGGGGGCAGACAAAAAAAGTATTGTATATTGAAGCGGGTTCCTTTGCAGCTTACTCTGCAGGGTGATGCAAACTTCCAAACATCAACACAACGCTAACATTATATACAATGCATTTATTATTATTCTAATTGATATTACTGCTGCTCATTGGCATTCTTAGTTGGGATGGCTCCTTTGGAAGATGTAAGATCTGTAGTCCCTGCAGTTGGAGATTCTGTGGCATCTGGCTGGCTTGTTAAATATTGCCCTTTATGCGCTGCAGCATCATTCCAGCAGATTGTTAGCTGCTGCAGTAGTTGTAATATTTCTGAGTTGATAGCCTGTGGTGGGCGGGCAGAATCTAGCCAAGATTTCTGTTTGTGATGGATGCAGGACACACAATGCTGCAGATGAGGAATGGGGAACCTATGGCCCTCTGTATGTTGCTAGACTATAACTCCCATAACCCATCAGCCATGCTGGCTAGGGCTGATGAAGGCACGAGCTGCAACTATAGGAGTTGCAGACATTTTATGTAACTGTTAAAATCACTTTGACATATTATTCGGCTTAAAAGCGACTGTGTCAAATAATAGTTTTCTTAGCACTGAGCCTAATTTTAAACTTTTGAGAATGTACCATTCAAAGTGTAGTTGAGCCTGAAATTTGGGAAGTCAGAAGTATGCACACCATTTCAGAGGGAGTGGCGCCACCAGTACACAATAAGAACCCAAAACACAAAAAGCTGTATTATTTTCCTCCTTGAAAAAATCTCTAAAATGCATATTCAGTTAGCCCTTAAAAAAAAAATCCATCTGCAATGTTGAAAAAACCGGTCTGTAAACTTACCTTAAACTTTTATCTGAACCTTTTGGATATCCCCAAGGCCATCTGGGTAAATTAGATCATAACACATGAAAAAGAGCTACCAAGCTTGTACAAGCCAGCAACAGAGAGAAAGCACACAGGATTGAAAGTCAGTGTGTTTGGCTGCTATTCGCAGCTCCAATCTGCCACTTGACAGGCTGCAGTGTGGCTTTAGGGAAGTCATTTCACCACTGTCTATTTGGTACATTAGACAGCAAACCCTTTAGGGCAGGAAGTGTCCATCACTCACTACACAGAGGCACCTTGTGGAGGCACAACAGTGGCTTTCTGATCACGGCACAAGCCTCCAATTGCTACCACAGCAGAAACGGCAAACATGCCAAAAAGGAACCTGGTATTTCACAATTAGCCGAGGACAATAACTGCAACTTCAAAGAGGCAAATTGGCAAGTGAGAATGGCAATGGGCCACATTTCAACTGTAGTAACTGGTGCCAGCAAGCTGCTATCCAGAGTGGAAGGTCAGCTTTACCGTTAATTGCTCTTGTAACAACTAACAGCCTTAATTACAGTGTTTTATAGTTTTACTATAAGAGCAATTATATGTTGACAGTCACCCTTAACATTGATTATTTTGTAGTTGGCTGGGACACCAGCTGAGGCAGAAGAAATATCCCAGTATAAATCCACTCTGATTGAGTGATAGAGATTTGAAACGGAGTGAACAGCCCTTTCTATTGGCAAAGTAAATCGAGAGCCTTTACATTTCTAATAGCATCAACCTCATCTCCAATCAGCCTGGTGCAAAGAAAATAATTGGAAACAGCATGTTACTTCACAGGCACACAACTAATCAGAGGAGTCCCTTTATTTCTTAGGGCTTGTTACACTTCAGCTCTTGACAACAACACTGGGAGGTGACTGTTGCAGTCCATCTCTAGGTAGCTGCAGGGCTATCACTAAGCCAGTGATATTCACTTCGGAGGCTCAGTAGTTACTGTGTTTATGTGAGAACAGGTGGTGACCACCCCAAAGGAAAGCTCAATTCTCAGGATGAACGCAACAAACTCATAATGGGGGAAAGGGGGGAGGGGGAGAAAAAACATATAAGCTGCAAGGATTCTACTTTGAGATTTCAAGTTATTTGGAGATGGAATTTGTTTTCCACATCTGTTCAGCTATTAGCACCTATTTTATCAGAACCACCAGCATTTGGAAAATAAAAAGGGAATTTTTCTAAAGTTCACACTTCAATAACCAAGCCATGACATTTTAGTTTCAACCAACTCTTACAAGTCCTTCTAAACTGGGCTCAAAACGGTAAATTGCATAATTATTATTTATGAGATACAATAGATTTTTTTGAGAGATACACTCCCATATATATAATATGTTTGGGACAAACTGTAAACCTTGACTGCACCAAACCTGGCACTGAACCTTATAACTTACACTCTGATACATGATTTCTGTCTTTGACATATTCATTTTCAACCTTATGATCAATCCAAATTCTTTAAGCTCTGTAAGCACTTATGGGACTGATTGCAAGCCATACTATTGTCAGCATGTATGCCAACAGTGTGGTCCTCGCCATTTAACGGTTGTGTTTTAGGATTATTATGTAAAGCCACATCCAGAGGTTCTAGGAAAAGGGAGAACAGGAGAGAGGCAACAAGCATTCCTCCTTTGCCCTCCTTTGCAATTTTAATTGCAAATTAAATGGGGATCATTTGATCCTGGGACAGAGTGCAACCATATGCATATATTTGCATATATTTACCTGAATAGTCACAGTCTGTACTTTTTACATTTCATTATCACTTACCTCCAACCTTTGTAGTTTCCTCCTTTACACATATCCCGCTTCCTCACTCACTCTGCCAGGATCACATGCCATGCACCTCATGAAATAGGCTCTTGTTGTAATTTGGTACCCTTTAAAGTGCCACAAGACTTAAAAAAAAATAAAAACTAAAATTAAATTCAGGCTCATCTAATCCAGATACTAGAAGCGGCGGTCAAATATATCACAGCACCTTGTCTTGCTCCTTGAATGAATACTGAATAGCTCTAATTAAAACCCATGGGGTGCTCCTACTGGTTTAAGAACAAAAGCCTAATTACAAGAACACTCAGGGATCCATTATTCCAACAACTTTCAAAATGGCTGCTGCCCATGAAAATTGATTGTTCTGTGAGAAAACTTCTCATGCTACTTTCCCCCCATGTTCAGAATTTCCCTTTGAACTTATTTGCAATATAGTAAGGCAGTGCAATTGACCATCAGGGAACACACTCTTCAGGGAAGAATGATGGGGCCTGCCTTTCTGTCACACACTTCAAAAATCCAACTGTTAGCAGAGATAAAAAGGTAAAGGACCCCTGGACGGTTAAGTCCAGCCAAAGGCGACTATGGGGTGCAGTACTCATCTCACTTCAAGCCGAGGGAGCCGACGTTTGTCCACAGACAGCTTTCTGAGTCATGTGCCCAGCATGACTCAACCGCTTCTGGTGCAACGGGACACCGTGATGGAAGCCAGAGCGCATGGAAATGTCGTTTACCTTCCCGCCGCAGTGGTACCTATCTATCTACTTGCACTGGTGTGCTTTCAAACTGCTAAGTTGGCAGAGGCTGGGACAGAGCAACGGGAGCTTATCCCGCCATGCAGATTTGAACCGCTGACCTTCCGCTAAGCCCAAGAGGCACTGGCGGAGGAAGAGGAGTGGGGGGGAGCGTACCACCCCTGGCAGCGCGATCCCGGCAGGGTGCCATCGTGGCTGCCCCCCCACCTGCGCTGGGCGCCATGCCCCTGCAGGCGGCGCACCATGCCCCCAGGATGCGCGCCAGCCCCGCCCCCGCCTGCTCTCTGCCCCCCAGTGCCAGAGCATGAAGCTCCACCACTGCCAAGAAGCTTAGTGGTTTAGACCACAGCTCTATAGAAGTGGTGAAGAGTAAATAAAAACAAAAAAAAAACCACCATGTAAGATAATAGCAGTCCTGGTCTGGTGCAAACAGGAGTTGAAGGGTTAGAGTGCTAGAAAGTCACTGGCCAAAACGAATTATGATGTGCCAAGAGAGGGATGGAGAAGTATATAGCAATAGGAATAGTAGGGAAAAGGGATCTGTAAGAAATCTGGCTTCTGTATACCGTACTTGCTACTTTTGAGGAACTGGTTACTGATTATACTTATTAAATATCTGACTACACTGGGAAATTTCTGACTCAGGATTACAATTTATAAATAATATCTATTGATATGTGTTTAAAACTATGAACATTGCTTATTTTATAGTCAGTGTATAACATTTGTATAATATTTGGACTACTGAAAATAATTATTTGGACTTTTGAAATGAATTGTTATTAGGCTGTTTCTTGTAATGCACTGCTATGTATATTTATTGTTGTATTGATGTTCTTGTGTTGTGTGTAAGTTTAAGCACATTCAAGCAATTCAATGTGTTGTTGCTGACATATGAAGCCCTGACCGGCATTGGACCTGGCTACCTAGGCCCTCTCCCACATAGGCCTGTATGTTCACTGAGAGGGGCAGATAAGGTCCTCCTGCTTGTTCCACTGCCTGCACAAGTACATCTGGTGGCAACCAGGAGGTGGGACTTTTCTGCTTTTGTTTCATTTTTTAAAAATATACAAACTCACTGGAAGTGCTCACTGGAAGGACAGATCCTGAAGCTGAGGCTCCAATACTTTGGCCACCTCATGAGAAGAGAAGACTCCCTGGGAAAGACCCTGATGTTGGGAAAGATGAAGCGCACAAGGAGAAGGGGACGACAGAAGACGAGATGGTTGGACAGTGTTCTCGAAGCTACCAACATGAGTCTGACCAAACTGCGGGAGGCAGTGGAAGACAGGAGTGCCTGTCGGACACGACTAAACAACTAAACAACAATGTGAAAAATGTGGAGAACTGAACTTAAGATCGGAAAGATGAGAAACTGCGAAAAACCAAAACTGACAGATTTCCCAAAGGAAACTGACAGATTTCTGCCTGGAGCCCAGAACCTGCTGGATGACCCAGACCAGAGCTTTTTTTAAAGGTGGGGGGATAGTTGAAAGGACAGTGCAGTGGTAGAGGCCTTGGACTGCCTCTTAAAGGGATCCACAGGTGGACTTATGATCCAGTCTGGGATCATGATCCTCTTGGATCAAATCATGAGAGTCCCCTCTTAAATCCAAGTTCTGTGGATTTCTCCTCCATCCTGACAGAGGACCTAACCCTCATACATTTGTACTGGGCCCAGAAAATCCCACTGAAGATAATGAGGCCACACAGCAGTGCAGCATTCACTAGCAAGGCTTCCAGGTTTCAACAAGCCGAAGCAGTGATTCTCCACAGGGGTCCAGTGAATTATAACGCAGATGCAAAGCGGATTACAGTACTAGATGTTATGGCATATCAAGTATGCACGAAAGAGAAGCCACTAAATTGCATCCTTCGGCACTCTTTCTGCTTCTGATATTTATAAATCAATAGCTGGCTTTCAGAAACATTTTGCTCCCTCTGGTATGTCAAGCCATATACACAAATCACATATGACAGCACAAATCACACAAGACCACAAATATTATTTATATAGGAAAGCAATGCATGAACTATAGCCCACACGGAGCCAGTTAGCGTGTACAGGTGGCCACAAGTTTCATAAAAAAAACCTCACAAAGGATATTTAGTATACCCAGAGGAAGAGGCACGGCAGCATTGCCAATACTTCTAGACACTCCACTTACAAAAATACAAAACTCTCAACTTCTCAGTGATACTTTGTTGTTTCACTGCAGTTTTAATTGAACTGTGCTTTTATATGTTGTAACTTGCCCAGGGACTTCATGGTGAAGGAGATTGTGTAAGAAATAGAAATGACAACAGATAATAAACTGAGCGAGGTAAATACAGTGGTACCTCGGTTTACGAACTTAATCCGTCCCGGAAGTCCAGTCTTAAACCGAAACCGTTCTTAAACCGAGGCACGGTTTCCCTAATGAGGCCTCCCGCCACTGGTGCCCTTCCACCGTTCAGCTTCCGTTCATAGACCGAGGTAAAGTTCGCTAACCAAAACACTACTTCTGGTTTTGCGGAGTTCGTATACCGAATAGTTCGTAAACAGGGCTGTTCTTAAACCGAGGTACCACTGTAATCTCATACTCTAAAGACACTTTGTGATGGGGGGGGGGACCCACAATTTTGAACAGCATATCCCCCACATCAGATCATTTCTGCGATAATTGCCACAGATACTGTAGTTGTGTTATTGTGATGTGCCATCATAATGTGTTGTGCAAAACGGCAGCTACCAGAACGGCCCACAACGGCCAGGGGAATTATTGTGCAGTCAATTGTCCTGCCCAAGGAATTCTGCTGCCCAGTTCCAATCCCAACATAGTTTACACAATATATTTTCACAAGAATTCCATCTCTGACATGATCCTTTTTTGTCATGGGAATGGAATGGAATTTACTAATAAATTAAATGTACCACTAACTTAGAAGCAAATGAGAGCTGTCAAGCTTTTCCAAGTGGCTACTAGTGAATACTGGATCTTCTAGTTGTCCATTGTCTGTAGTTTATTAATGGAACTGAGTTTTTCCCAATAAATATACTAGGCACCCAAAGTATTTGCACATTATCTCAGTATCTCCATATTTATTGTGTAAGAACAGAAGCTGAGGAGATGCTCTCCCTTGGTGGAGGTCTGCAGGCAGAGGCTAGAAAACAATCTGTTTGGGATGCTCTAAAATGTGAATTTCCTGCCATGACCACCTCCATCTGTGGCTCGATTAGATGCCAGAAGGCTTCCTCCAGCCCTACAAACATACCTGTCACCATGTTGTGGGTTGCTTTCAACAGCTTTCTTTTTAAAGCTTGCAATATTTATTATGGGTCATCTTGTATAGGAATTCACATTGAACAAACCAGCAAACAAGCAAACCTACCCTGCAATCTCACCTTCTATCAAGCATCAATTGATCCATTTTGCATTTGTTCCAGGAGCACAGTTGCACCAACAAAGAAACATACTGCCCCAACATTAAGGGAAGGTTGAACTAATAATAATAATAATAGTTTTTATTTGGGGTCATTCGATCTTAATCTGAGTATGAATGCATATTACTTGTAATGATTTCTTTGGCGGGGGGGGGGGGGTGCCAGTTGGTATAAAAGCAACAGCTAGTAGCCTGAGCTAGGATTAAAACCACAGGACATAATAATTGAACAGGTACCACTCATAAGCCTATCTTATGACTTTCTCTCAAAGCAAAGTTAAATTAAAATTGCGGCCCAGCTGACTTTCACATTATTCGCTTGTTTAGTACTTACCGCAGCTGATCCTTTGATGGCAGTAAAAGAGACCCAGTCCAGCATCCTGCACCTTTATTAACTGAAGATGTTCTACCCACAGGCAATATGAGATTGGCAGCCATCACTTCATAATAACTACTCTGTGTGTATGGCTCCAGAGCATATCCCAGCTCTATTCCAAAAGTCTTTTGCCAACAACTATCAATATACTAACATCAAATTGACAGTTTCTGCACAAACCTGATGTTAGGGTGCATAGTCATCAAAGGAATACTGAGGGTCATTTTCTGCAGGTCATGCTCCCTAGATTTTTTAAAAAACCACATTCATCAGGAACTGTTGGACACTGTCCTGTATGGTGAGCCACATAACTGCATCCTCTCATGCAAGAAGCTTCCATAGCAGGCTATTGACGACTTCTGGGCAAGAAGAAGTAGGAGGCCTTCCTTTTGCAGCTGAGCCTTTCTTGAATCTCTACACTTGTGGAGTGACCTCCCCCCACCCAGGTGATTCTAATCACCACCTTTGTTGTAATTTCTTCAGCAGGTGAAGTTGTACCTCTGAAGTGCAGTGGAAGATCAGACTGCCTGTTTGACTCTACCTTTTGCAATTTCAGTTACCTGCAGTTTTACTGTGGATTTTTAATTTATTTTTTGTATTTTGTGTAGTATATTGCTGTAGTTGATATTATTAAATCAATGTTACCGTGTTTCCCCTATTTTAAGACACTGTCTTATATATTTTTTTCCTCAAAAAAACACAGGGTAGCTTATTTTCAAGGGATGTCTTGGCTCCCTGAGCGCCAGGAACAGGAAGGAGGGGCTTAGGAGGCGACGGGGACAATGGTAGCACTATGGCTTATTTTCGGGGTATGGCTTATTTTTTGCAAATGTGATAAAAACCTGCCATGGCTTACTTTATGACTACGTCTTAAAAAAGGGGAAACAGGGTAGTTGTTGTTTTTTTGTTTTTGTTTTTTTATTTCTGCCCCGGGACATTTGAGTGAAGGGCAGACTTTAATTACCTAACTGATTGATTTCAAAAACATATTTAAATAAAATCAACTCTGCCCCTAGAGGTGTGCTCAAGCCCATGTAGGCATGCCTAATTGGAGGATTCTCCACAAGGAGTTTGTGAGATTTTTTTCTGGTGCTCCAGCAGATGACATCATTGTTCCTGCTGCCAAAAAAAAGTACCAGAGCTGTGCTCCCTACCCTGGTCCTGCTCCACTACCCCACTGCAACTCTTACAGTGGTGGCTGAGGAGTTGGCTGCCCAATTATGCCACTTACTTCATCTACCCCTGCTAGAAAGGTATCCTGCAACTTTTGGAGCTCTTCTCATTCAAGAGATAAAAACTGAGGAATGGTGGCAGACCTAGTAAAAAAAAAAATTCAATAATGCAACACAAAGCATGTGGTTGAAGAATGGATCATAGAAATTACTACAGATGGATACTGGTGCCAAGTTTGTGAATGAATAACAAAGTGTGGGACTAAGCAAAATAATCTCTTCTTCCTGCAACAAGCCAGAGAATTGGCAAGATGAGATCATTTTCAATAAAATCCCTAATATAAAGATGCACTTTTGGGGAAAGAAATCCAGTATTCCTAAAGGGGCAATGCAATAAAAATCAATCCTGAGCTATTAGGAAAAGAGCACTGTAGCAATTACTGGCACCGGGGCACACAGTACAAACACTCTCGAGAGACACCTTGGCATAAGGGATGCTCCTGTGTGCTAGGTAGACACAAAACAAGCATGCTTATCACATTACACATAACTGTTCCCCTCTGCCCCATTAACCCATTCCCTCCATCACCTATGCCAAGGGTAAGTGGAATTATGGCTCTCCTGAGTACATTCTTTAAAAAGTATTGCAACAGAATTAAGTAGGTCTAAAAATCCACTGCAGCTCTTAGTTTACCTCATAACTTTTTTTGGGGGGGGGGAGAGATTAACACAAAAAAGGCAGAAGTTTCTAGCTTGCTATGCAGGCATGGAAAATATTCACCACCACCATAAAAACTATGGCGTTCTTCCTGTCAAGTCAATGCTGGAGACAGCTGCTTTCTTTTAACGTTACCTGCTGCCCTGGACCCATACCGATCTAGCTGCACACACAGGGCACCAAAAGGCAGAATCTTCAGAAGTGTCCATGACATTTGGAAGCTTAAAACTGGTCTATATTTGGGCAGAGGAAAGTAGGTTTCCATCAGGGGAGCCAAGACAAATGGAAAATGAAGTGGAAGTAAATGGCAAAACCTGAATTTTCTAGTGCAGAATTCACACACCTTTAATCAGATACCTTGCTTAAGTTAAAAGCAAATTATACAGGAACTGCATTTTGGGCTCCTCAAGGATTTAATGTGGTCTGCATTTTTAATCAGACTGACTCAATCCACACTTCCTGGACTAATCCTTGGATCAGAATGCAGTTATCCTTTATTCTTCATGGATCGGTGCAGAGATAGGATAGGATGTACATAAGGACCGATGTGAAAAATGACATGGCCTAGAAATACCACTGCTCTGCTCATCCCCAGTTAAAATGTTCAGCAGCTGTTACCACCATGCAGGCCTCTGTGAATGCAAGATGCAGCATAACATTCGGACATTTCATCTGCCAGGGCAGGAACCATAAGACACCTTGCTGGAGGGAATTCTACTAGGCAAATTGTACATGGAACAACCTGGCACAAGAATGCAAGCAGGGAGAGAGGGAGGAACAGCTTGTTCCTGCTCTGCTCCTTCACTCAGTGCCATTTCTCTCATGATGTTTTAGGGATAGGGTGATGGAGAAAACATTTTTTTTTGGTCATTTTTAATAACTTCCCTGGATCTTTCAAATGAGGACCTTAAGTCACAGTTGTCACAGTTTGACGCAAGGGGAAATGACTCCTCCCCCTTCTTCACCCGACAGCCAGGTACTTTGCACTTTGTCAGCATTGCCTTGGGAAGGCTTGAAAACATTTCTCAGACTCTTTATGGCAATGTCTGAGAATCCCTGAATCAGTTTATCCCCATATGCACACATGCCTTTTGATTCTACACAAGCTTTGACATTTTTTGATTTTTTTTGTAATATTTTAATTTATTTATATTTCAACATGTGTTCTGGACAGCATGGTGGGATAGCACTGGTTGCCCTGGAAACCCACACCATACCTTGTCTGTTGAGGAAAATTAACTTGACCTTCACCATTCCATCAGTTAGGACCTATAATCAGCAGCCATTAACATCCTGATAGGAAGGCATTTGCTTTCTGACAAGAAAATAAGAGAGGAAAATTGGTGCCTTCACATATAAGAATCTATGCATCGTGGGGCACTTATGAGCCATTTGCCTTTTACAAAATGGATTTTGGTGAAGCAAGAGAGCTTCCTCTTCTAAGAAATCCACCCAACTGTCAAACTTTCTGCAAACCACACTTCAGACTGGGCATGAGGGGAGATTACATTTATTAAGAATATTAATCTGAAATAGCCAAAAGAACCTGATTTCAGAGGGCCTATGCTAGTTATAGTTATAGTTTTATAGTTATAGTTTTATAGTTATAGTTAGACGCGGGTGGCGCTGTGGTCTAAACCACAGAGCCTAGGGCTTGCCGATCAGAAGGTCGGCGGTTTGAATCCCCACGATGGGGTGAGCTCCCGTTGCTTGGTCCCTGCTCCTGCCAACCTAGCAGTTCGAAAGCACGTCAAAGTGCAAGTAGATAAATAGGTACCGCTCCGGCGGAAAGGTAAACGGCGTTTCCGTGCGCTGCTCTGGTTAGCCAGAAGCAGCTTAGTCATTCTGGCCACATAACCCAGAAGCTGTACACCGGCTCCCTCGGCCAATAACACAATATGAGCGCCGCAACCCCAGAGTCGTCCGCGACTGGACCTAATGGTCAGGGGTCCCTTTACCTTTATGCTAGTTATAAATGCCAAAGCAACAAATCCTTTCATCTCAAACACACACGGTACTTGTCTGAACATTGCTACATGTATTCTGTTTAGAAACCAACCACAACAAATGCTTTATGCCAGTTCTTTTTCAACTTTTGATCTTACTGAAATTCTTATCTGCCCCCATTGTATTCTTGAAATATCAATGAAAGAGTGGTGCTGGGAATGCTTTTTGTTTGCAAATACAGGTGTGGGAGACTGGCAGGAAGACAGTGGCTAGGGGAGGAACTACTGGGCGAAAGCAGCAGGGAGAGAAACGTAGGAAGTTACCTTATGCCTGGTCTATTTAGTCCAGTATTGTCTACTTTGACTAAGGGTTCATCTACATTTCTTTTTGTGTCGTGTATCTAGACACTGATCTGGGATTTCCAGGTCCATGCCCAAGTGTTTTGGTTGCTGTTGTTGTTTTTTGTCCCAGCACTTTCCCCAGGAAAACCCACATTTTATTGCTGAATCAGAGCAAACCATAACTGGGTTTTCCGCAGACAATTGTTTGCATTGATTCAGCAGTAAAATGCAGCTTTTTCCAGGGAAAGTTCCCGGACAAAAAAATTAAACAAATGTTCGGACAGGGACCTGGAAATCCTAGACCTGTGCCTTGAAAGCATGTCACAAAAGGAAGTATAAATGAGCCCTAATAGCAACCCTCCAGGATCTCTGGCAGAGGTCTATCATTTACAGCTACAGTGGTACCTTGGTTCTCAAACTTAATCCGTTCCGGGAGTCTGTTCAACTCCCGAAACTGTTCGAAAACCAAGGCACGGCTTCCGATTGGCTGCAGGAGCTTCCTGCACTCAAGTGGAAGCAGCGTTGGATGTTCGGCTTCCGAAAAATGTTCGCAAACCGGAACACTTACTTCGGGTTTGTGGCATTTGGGAGCCAATTTGTTCACAAGCCAAGCCATTCAAGTACCAAGGTACCACTGTAGATCCTTTTAATCAGAGATGCCAGGGATCAAACCAAGGGCCTTTTGCATGCAAAGCAAGTGTGCTGTCTCTGAGCTTATGGCTCCCTCCCTCCTAAACACCCCTTCTCCACCCACCAACTGCTTCTGCCCTACAAACTGTCCCCTCTCAAAGTCACTCTGGAAAGAAGAAATGGGAGCATGAGTTTCAAGGCACATGATCATGAGGCAGAACATGGGTTTCGCCTTCTTAGCCTAGTTTTCTTGATCTCACTTACTCTTGTACCTAGCTATCTGTCCAGAAGCTTTCCTTCCACTCGTGCGAAGTGAGAGAGGGAGAATCAAACCTGTGTGCAAGGATCTGAGATGAAGCCACTCATAGAGGGTGCCTCCATCCTTCAGCTTTCCATTTCAAGAGGTACCAAGAGTTTGACTTTTTCAGAAGCACACAAAAATCAAAGGAGTTTATAGCATCAAATGCAACCTGAATATAGATTTAAAAACAGAGGTATTAAGCCCTGCAATCTTTCAAAAACTGTTCATCTCTGACCCAGTGCTGTACATGACTTGAGTGAAGGCCATCTGAGCAATATAAGAGTAGAAAGTAAGATACCAGCTGACACAGTGGCAAAATGTTTTATGCTAACACCCTGGCTTCAGAGCTGCCATAGGCTCCGTATTTCATTTTCAGCACTTTTAGTGTTGATCCCAGTGTCATACACCTTGTGAAGTGATCGCTTGACCCAATGTATTGGGAGCCAAGATGAAAGGCCTAAAAAAATCCCCATAGGAATGTACTGACAGCTGTAAGAAATAAGACAGTCGGGAGACTCAGAATTGGCATGTCAACCAGCCCACACTAGCAGCACCTTGTGTTGATCATGGCCGCCTTTTCATTATTCCTACATGGAAGAGGGGGGAAACTCCCTTTTGGCAAGAGCAATAAACTGCTCACTTCTTTACGGTGGGTAAACAGGCATTAGCATGTGTTTGTTCAGTATGTTGAGAAACGACTTCCAGAAGGATTGCCTGATATGTTGTTGATCTGAATCTCAAAGACAGCTTGGATATGTCAGCATGTGCAAGTTCTACAAGAGAGGCCCCCTGTTTCCGAGCAGTTCTCCTACTGCTTGGTTTCTCTACTTGCTGCCACTGCATCTGTTCCTATCAGTGGCTGGCAATGAGAGCCCTCCACTTATGTCTGCCAGCACTACAGCCTAACTGACACATTCGTTAATAACATGCATGCACAGATATATATTGTTTTTCAAAATGCAAGTTGTACACAAAACAAACATGGAATTGCAAAATGGTGAGGCAGTTCTGGGGTGGAGTTTTTGTTTTCTGTTTTTGGGTTCTTAGTTGTCTGCAGATCCCCGAAAGGACAGTGCTGCTGCAGTTCGACAATATTATACTACCGGTATATTATGCAAAACAAGGAAGGAGGAGTGATACCACAGAGTTCTGAATTCTCTTGGAATATTTCCCACACAATGACAGTCTGAATCATTATTAGGTAAAGATGGGTCATTTGCATCACACAATGTCATTCCGTCATTCAGAGGGAGCCTTGGCAAGTCAGAACAAAAACAAGGACAGAGTAATCTGTGCTTGAGCTTCTCCTGCCAAGAGACCAATCTGCCGCTAGGCAGGATTTCACAGGGGACTCCAAATGAAATCACCTCACCCTACAAGGTGAGCATCTGAGCAGTAGCCCGTTTGCTACCAGCATCAATGTTTTGGGCAAAGCAAAAGAGTAAGATGGGACCGACAACAATTAAGAAAAGAAAAGCTCTGGACTTGTCTCTGCTCTTCTATGTTTCTTGGCATTCCAAGGCGACGATTGAAAGTCTGTCATGCACTGGTTGAAAAACATCGGAGTGGCAAACTTCTAAGGAACCTGCTAGTCTACATAGCAGAAAAAAGGCGTTTTAGTACATTTAATACCTCAGAGTCAGTTCCCACACAGCGAATTGATTTTTCTTTCTAATTGCAGTCATACTGTCTCACTGCAGAGATCCCCAGGAAGCATTCCTCAGACTTATGCCTGGCATTCCAAGAATTTCTAGGGATTAAACCAGCCCTCAGTGGTGTGAGAAGGGCATTTTAAAAGCTAGAAGTATATGATACACAATCTAGAAAATTGCCCAAGCTAACCTTTGGTATGAAAAAAGATCAAGGAGCTGATTCACTCTTGCATATGCATCACTTCAGGGCCGGCACAGCCACTGGAGGCAAAGCAGGCAACCGCCTGGGGGTGGCAAGATCCTGGGGCAGCTGCTTCAGCTATGCAAACGCCTGCCTGCATTTTTGGAGGCAGCTCATCAGCTGAGTGGTATCCCCTGCATTCCAGGGCCTTCTGATCTCCACCAGCTGCCAAGAGCATAGATATAGTTGTAAGGGAAGTAAAGAAGTGACAGGCACTTTTTCAAAAAAATAATAATAATGAGAAAATGGCATTGGTCAACACTTCCTCCTTCAGTTTGCTGCTGCTGTGCTGCTTAGGACACAGCAGGACACCAAGTTTGATGTGGAAGAAGGTACGGGAAAAGAGCAACAATTTAATTTTCCCGGGTCTTTAAAAAACACACACAAAAGCCCTTGGCCAGATTTGTAAACATCTGATGATGCACAGCTGAGTATGTGAACAGATTTCAGAAACTTAAATCCATTACTTGTATGAGTTATAATTCCATGCATTGAATCTGCATGTGAACAGAACTGTAGTTAGAAAAGCACAGGAGATTATGTCTGTAACAGCAACTCCCTTGGATTTGCTTGGAAGGTTTCTGTGTGAGACAGAAGCAGAATGCCATTTCTAAGATGGTGCCTGACACCTGTGGTTCTTGTTTTAAATCAGGGATAGGAAACCCAAGGCCCTCCAGATGGACTCCCCTCTCCATATGATCAATGGTCAGCCCATATGATCAATGGTCAAGGAAGACAGCAGTTGTAGCCCATCGTTACCTGAAGGGTTACAGCAGGCTTTCTAAAGCTTGGGTCTGCAGCTGCTGTTGGACTACAACTCCCATCATCCTAGCAGGAACAGTGGTCAGGGAAGAAGGGAACTGTATTTCAAAAACAGCTGGAGACCCAAGCTTGGGAAACCTTGGGTTATTCCACATTCCTTTTTTAAGCACTTACACTAGAGCCTAGGGCTTGCCGATCAGAAGGTCGGCGTTTCCAATCCCCGTGACGGAGTGAGCTCCCGTTGCTTGTTCCCAGCTCCTGCCAACCTAGCAGTTCAAAGGCACATCAAAGTGCAAGTAGATAAATAGGTACTGCTCTGGCGGGAAGGTAAACAGCATTTCCGGGTGCTGCTCTGGTTCGCCAGAAGCAGCTTAGTCATGCTGGCCACATGACCCGGAAGCTGTACACCGGCTCCCTTGGCCAATAACGCGAGATGGACGCTGCAACCCCAGAGTTGTCCGCGACTGGACCGAATGGTCAGGGGTCCCTCTACCTTTACATTAGAAATAATGAACATTTTCTACAAACTCAAGGGGTTCCTTAATTAATTCAGGCGACTACAATAGTTCATCAATCAATATACTGATGTAAATGATTAATTGACTAAATGGTACAGCTCTGTTGACAAGCTTCATGATGTAAAACTTTGCACTCATGGCTCATTCAGGCATGAAAATTGTGACACTGCAGTCCTTAAGTAACAAATAGACACTTTTGCCAGACTGCTTCTGGGACACACCATTTTGGATATCCAATACAGCAGGCACATCCAACAGGTAGATCGCGATCTACCGGTAGATCACTGGACGCCTCTGGTAGATCACAGGCTCCCCCCAAAGAAGGTCAACAACTTTGGCTCCCCTCATAAAAGGTCAACAACATCGCCCTGAACCCATAAAATGGGGCTTTCCTCCCTAAAAAAAAAGTTCAACAACTTTCACTTGAACCTTTAAAAAACAGGGCTTTCCACCTCCCTAAAAAAGCTCAACAACTTTGACCTGAACCCCCCAAAAGGGGGTAAATCACTGCCAGTTTTTAAGTCTGTGAGTAGATCACAGTCTCTTGGGAGTTGGCCACCCCTGCAATACAGTAACCTGTCCTAGCTCCCACCCCGAAATATGCAGGCAGATAACTTTTCCTTGGAAGTAAGGAAGCTCCATTTATTTAAGCAAATAATAGTAAAGGCTCAGTTGTAGATACAAGGCTCAGGAGTCACGCTTCTGACCATGCTGGCTGGGGTTGAAGGGAGTGGGGAGCCCAGCAACATTCTGAACTTTTAAAAGCTGGGAGTGGGGAGCCCAGCAACTGCTTTGAACTTTTAAAAGCTGAAGATTTCGGGAATTAAGGCAGGGGAAATCAAATAATTTTGAGACATGACAAAACATCAATCTAAGGTGTTATTAAGGATTTGGGCAAAAGTGCTAGCTGCATTGTGGACCCTTTTAGCCTTACGGTAATTTCCATTTGGTTTAAAATAGGACTACCGGTAGGATTTAACCAACTTTAACCCCACTGAATCAAACTAAGTGCCCTCAATTTGTGTGCGTGTTTTTTTAAAAGAAGAAGCTTACATTCAAGTAGTTCCAATTAGCTAGGGTGTGAAATGGGCTGATAATGCGCAATATGTTTTTCTTCACATTCACACAAAAAAGAACGTTTGCAGGAGGGGGGAGAGGAGGATTGGCAGAATAAGTTTGCTGTATTTCAGATATGAAGTTTATTGCCAAAAAAAACCCTGTGTCACTCGTCAAGTCACTTTAAAGTCTTACCCAATGTCATGACTGGGGAGAGGGCTTTGAAGAAAAAGAGAGGGGAAAACGTTTTCTTCCCACTCTGCATCTGTACTCCACACAGCCTTTGCCATCTTGGGCGCTATACTTTCTGAGCAACTCAATTTCCAGTTCCTTGAAAATGCTGACATCTCTTTAAATGGCAATATTCTCTAAAACCACAGAGAAAACGTAGCTTCTGCTCCAAGTCATATAAAAGATTATTCTGAGCTTTGAAATGATACTAAATTTAAGCTGCAATTTCAAGTGGCTGAGAAGAGATTGGCATTTTAATGGCTGCCTCCCGACCCCCCCCCCCCCCGCCCAACACCACTCTTCTCTCAATCCCTTTTGCCACATAATTCCTTATGTCAACTCTTTGGATTTCCTTCAAACATGGCATTTAACTATCAGACCCAATTCACATTACTAGCCCCTACCTTCATAGCATTACAGCCAGGGTGAGCTTGAAATCTTAAAGACCAGTCGCTATTTCCTCAAAGCCGCAGAGTTGGAAAGTTAAGAGTTTGGATGAGAAAGCTGACACACAGGCATAATGAACAACTGGATAATTCAAAATTACTACCAATATCTCTAAGTCAGGGATGGGGAGCCTGTGGGTCTCCATATGTGGGGAGTACAACTCCTATCATCTCTGATTACTGGCTATGTTGGCTGGGACTGATGGGAAATAAGAGTCCAACAATATCTGCAGGGTCACATGCCCACAGGCTGTGTTTTATTATTGCACAACTCACATTCATGTATTTTCACATTTGTATACTCCCTTTCCTTCAAGGTTTTCCCCATTTTATTGAAAAATGTAACTTTTGCATTACAACTGTGCCATGTTTTCGTTGCTGCTCCCTTCTGTTGGAATGCTGTACCTCTTGAACATTGCATGGCTCCCTCAGCTTCTAATTTTAAACCTTTATTAAAACCCCATCCCTTCATCCTCACATTTTGAATTGAGCTCATCGTTCACCCTTTGCTTTTCCTTCTCTGAGGTGTCCAGTCTTTAATGTGAGCCTGTAGTCAGAGACTTTTCTTTTTATAACCCTTGGAACGGTGCCTAGCAATGCAAGAGGTGCCTTAGGCATCATTTTAAAGTGATAATAATTTTGTCTTCACAATTTGTCTTTGAGCTTCATTAACCTGTAGCATAGTGACTAGCTGAAGGTCAACCAGACAACTTAGTGGGTTGTATGGGGAGCTGAAATCTGGCCTCACTTGTTCAAGACAGGCACTTGGCTCACACTCTGACACCAGCTTTCATTGCTATTTGCTCATTTGTGCATATGGTTGTGGTACATTTGTGGTGCCCACAATAGTATATCTGATTTGCTAGTGTGCCCCACAAGGTTCCAAAAGGTTGGTGATCCTGGATTTTGAATATTTGTATGTGACCTTCAGTTTAACAACTTCATTATGCTCGCAAAGCATATACTCTGCCACTGAGCCACAATCCCTCTCCTCTACTCCCACCCCAAGGTATCAATACAAATGAAGGGGCCAAGAAACATAAAAGAAGTCTTTCCAGGGAGTGTGAGAGCACAAGACCATACACAAAACAAAGAGGAACTATTCTCTCTCTGGGCTTGTCCACATCTGCCTGTCCTGTGCCTAGAAAGTACAAGTGATTTTCCACTTGACCCACACCTTTCCCAGTGAAAATCCGTTCTTTAGTGCTAAGTCAGAGCAAGGGCCAAACCAAAGAAAACCCAAATTGCCTTTTGCTCTGATTGAGCGCTAATGAGTGGTTTTCCCCAGGGGTACGGGGGAAGCAGTGGAACAGAAGGAAGTGTGGATAAGCCCTCTGTCTCTAAACATTAGGGCTTGCGGTCATCTAAAAAAATGGATTGCCAACAGGTTCATGACACCAAAAGGAAGCATTCCATTACATAATGCATAATGAACTTACGGAATTCACTGCTGTAAGATGTGATGATGGTCACTAGCTTAGATGGGCTTTAGGAAAGGATTAAACAAGCGTATGGAGGACAAATGTATCAAAGGCGCTTAGCTTGGACAGCTAAGAATGGATCCTCTAACTTGATATGCAGTGTATTTTTGCTTACCAGACACTTAGGTAAAATGACAGACGATGGTTCTGTCTACCACGCCCTGCTTGTTTGCTTTCCAGTGGCATCTGACTGTCTACTGGTGGGAAGAGTTGTGGTCTAAATGGATCCTTGATCTTGGAGAAAGAAAGTAGCCAATGCAGAGTACTGAGAGGTGGATTTGTGGGACTAAGAGGAATAAGAAATAGCCCTTTTTATTTCACTCCAAGTGAGGTGATTCTGAAGACAAGCTTCCCACCTCTTCCCCCACAGAAACCACTTGGTCCACATGGTATCATGAAGAGGAAAAGGCTCGTTTCCAACAAATACAGCTACAGAATATTGGAAATTATCAAGTCTATCCGAAAAAGAATCAATGTGGCTTGCGGTTATGGGAGACAGCTCAATGGAGGTTTGTGCAGCAGCTGCAGAAAAGGTGAATTCCACGTTAGGATTGTTAGGAAAGGACACAAAAATAAAACAGCCAATATTGTAATGCATTTATAAAAATCTACAGAGCAACCACACTTGGAATACTGTGTATCATTCCAGTTCCTGCAACTAAAAAAACATATTGTGAAGCTGCGAATGGTGCAGAAAAGAGCAACAGAGCTGATCAATGGACTGGAGCAAAATCTTATAAGGAATGGTGACAACACTTAGGGCTTTTTTAGTTTAGGGGATTGAAAGGCAAGTGCAGGGAGAGGTTTCAAGAGAGAGGTATATAAAATTAGGTACGGTAAGCAGAGAGTGGATGGGTTTTTCTCACTCTCTTATAATACCAGGGGTCATATAATGAAACTATATGGTAGCAGGGTCCAGTAAGACAGGATGTACTACCGGTTACCGGGGGTAATGAGCTCATGGGCTAATGAGTTCATATCCTGCTTGTGGGCTTCCCACAGGCATCTAGCTGGCCACTATGGGGAAAGAATGCTGGACTAGATATGCCAGGGCACCTCTTACGTTCTTACTATCAAATTGATCAAGTACTTGCACAAGAATTTGCTATGTTTTAAAATTATTTTCCTGGAAGGGATTGGGGAGGGAGCATTTGAAGTTAAAAGTGAACCTGTTCCTTTGGAGGTGCCCCAGTTAATGAGAAGAGAAGTGAAACCATGCCTACACCTCCAGAGAAGAGATGCCTCAGGACTCAAGTGGTTTGTCATCTCAGCAGGTGCCAGGCCTGACAGGTAGCCATATTAGTCTGTTGTAGCAAAACCAGAGTGGCTTGTGGCATCATAAAAGACTGACACATTTATTAAGGCATAAGCTTTTGGGGACCAGAACCCCCAGTTCATCAGAGGGCTGGCAAAGGAAAAGAAACTCAAACTCAACAGCTTTTCTGACAACTGCGTAAAGCCACTTATCCTTTCAAAAACAGGGAGGGGGATATGTTGACTTCTCACCTACTACATATTTAATTTTATTCTGAAATGTTTGGCAGATTGTCCCCCATTCAAAAGTGAACTTGTGCCCCTGTCTTTCTGAGACAAGTCATCTCACATTCAATCTGCACTGTCAGTTGCAGGTAAGACACCTTTCTATTCATATTTCTTCCTTGCCAAGCAGAGTTGAAAGGTTCATCTTCCCCTTTCTTGTCAGGACATTCTCCCATCTTCCAAACCTCCAACACACACACACACACACACACACACACACACACACCACAGACTCTATCTCCCCCATTCAAACTCACTTATGGCAACAATACAACAAGATGTCCTCTGTATTCCTCAGAAATCACACCGGCGTTATTCAGCTGTCTGGAAGCAGCACCTGCTGCTAAGGCTACAGATGTACAAGGTGAACTAAAAGGCATCTGTCTACATAACAGACGGTATGACCACAGACATACAGTATAACAAGTCTTCAGCATTTCTCTTCCCATCTGTCACACTATTTTCGGTTTGAGTTTCACGATTTCAACTACCCTAATGAAACAATCCCACAGCAATATTTTATCAGCAATAAAACAAAGGGGAGGGAGAGAAAAGGGTGTGCCCATATAGTTAACATAAAAGTTAGCTAAAGCTATAACTTTTTTATGGAGGTTTACTACACTGGAAACAATATACAGTATTTAAGGGAGGAGACACTGAGATGGAATGACTTCATATCTCCCTCCCTCTCTATAAAAAGTTCATAAGGAGAAAATTTCTCAGTGGAGTAGTAGGCAAAATGCTATTCCATTATTCTGTGTTTGAGAAAACGCCTTTGACAGGTCTATAAACAGGAACATAAGCAAACTATCACAAAAAGCAAGTATTCAGTGCTTAATTCATTCCTGTGCTGGTCCCAAGGGTAATGCAAGAGGTGAGGTCCAAGTCCGGTCCAAAGTCCAAGGAGTCGATGAAGGGTCAGTCCGATGAAGTCGAGGCAGGGTGCGGGGCAGGAATCCAGGCAGGAACAGGAACACAGGCAGGATCTGGCAAGCAGCAATGTTGCTCCCGCAACCTGGGGTGGGATCTGACCGCCCTTTTATCTCTGCCGAGGTAATGGCCGGTCCTGATCCCCCGATGACTCACCACCTTGCCTCGCCTGAAGGCGAGCACTCCTCCTGCGAGTACTCAGGTCCCTCCTTCTCTCAACGCTGAGTCTCTGCAGCTCAGGAGATGCCGGAGGGTTATTAGACCCAGGGGCCGCCTCAGTCTCTGATGGCCCAGCTGACGGCAATGAGGTATCCTCAGCACCTGGAGCCAGGACAGCCTCAGGCCCCTGACTCGGCCCAGCTGGTGCTTGTTGCAGGGGAACCTGAGCAGACTGAGGCTCTTCAGGATCAGGCACCAGACTAGGTTCAGCTGATACCTGCAGCAGAGGATCCGAGCCCGAGTCCCAGGCCATCACAATTCCCAGGATTTGGAATCCAAACTGTAGAACTGCAGACTTCGTTCAGATGCACACACAATGTGGCATTATCCATTGCATATTTCCCCACATGTATGGGCTAAAAACTTAATTTTTAAAACAATGGCTGAGATTTTCAGGGAGCTACATACCATGCATAATGCCACATCCTGTGCTTTCTCTGTGCTCCTGCAAAAACTATGACACTCAGTCATTCACATGTCAGCAATAGAGAACAGCAATAGAGAACAATAGTCCCACCAGCAGGAAAGCTCAGAGGAAACAAGAATGACCTAGCATGCTAGGCCTAATGATATGGCCCTAGGACAAGAGTGCTTCCACACTCCAGCACACAACACCCACAATGATAGACCTGCAGTTCCTCCAAATAGGCAGCTCTCTGATTCAGGGTGGAAGAGAAGCCCTCCCTCCTCCAGCTAAACATTTCACAGGAAAAAAGTCAGTTTGGATTGCATACCACAGTCATCCAGGCCTGGCTGAGCACATCTATACCTGTGAAAAGCAAGTACATTATTTATTACTATGAGAATGAAAACATTAAAATGGGGAAATGTGTGAAGGTTCTCTCTTCCTGGACGTGTAATAGCCCAGGCAGCATCCTATGGAATGTTTTTGTTTTTCTTTGGGAAAAGGCATTTTAAGTTACTTCTTAACAGTCCCTATGGAGAGAAATGTACAGCTGACACATTGTGCTTTGACACTGGAGTGGTACCTCACAATACAGTATTATAGGTGTTCATGTAATATAAAAGCAGTAGGTGGGGCCAGAATATTATTGTGATCTAGCTACCTACCCTGCCAACACACACACACACACACACACACACACTTTCCCCCGCACAGGGCCAAGAGGAATCTGGAAAAGGAGGAGAAAGGGTTTGCAAGAGATGCGGCTACTTCTGCCTCCATCTCACCTTGGATCACAAACTGCAGGACGTGGTGTTTCATTTCCTTGCTTTGTAGCATCTCTTTACGAGACAATTTGTTTTAGTACCTGCCATCTGTATTTATGGCATGAGAATTTCCAAGCAAATACTTTATGTGGCCTTATATAATTGAAGCTAAAATGATTACCAAGCATCTCTGTCAGATAGATTCCTGAGTGAACTTTTCTCAAAATGGCATTAACTTTCAGTTCTGCTTACAACTTTAGAAACACAATAGACTTTTGTCACAATTCTCGCCCTCATAACTCACTCTCAATGAAAGGTCATCTTCTACACTTAGTATTCCATTAACTCACCATCCAGCGGATAAAGCTACCCATGATGAGAACGAACATTTTACTGCTTTCAAAAAACTACCCATTGCCAGAATAAGACTCTTCAGCTATTAGCTATGCCACAGCCTCATAGACAGAAAATGCGATGAGCGCGCACATCTCATGTGATGGATTTCTTAGCTCATGATCCATAACAGAGTCTTACACTCTGTGGTGGAAATGCTAGCTAGAAATAGTTGAAAGAGGAGAGCACATGCCCTGCTAGCACACTGGAACTGCTAGTTAGGATGGGAGATTGCTAGATGCTGCAGAATGACATGTACTAAAACAAAATGAGACAGCACCCAAGCTTAACAACGCTCTCACTGTTCAGCACCTCCGTTGCCAGCAGTGACTTGCATTACACATCAATCACGAGAAAAGAACTGCCCTGCCATACATGCATGAACCAATGATACCAACAGTTGTTGTTTCTGCAGCCTGCAAGGCTCTCATGAACTGATTGAACTCATTGCCTTGCACATTGTTTCTAGAATTCTGCAGGTCCCAGAAGTGGTATCACTGTGCATATGCAGGAATACTAAGGGGCAAAAAAAGCCTCCAAACTTGAGCTGCATGCAATGGAAATATTTTGCCACCTGCTTTATCATGAACCTAACCGATATTCTATGTCATCTCCATGCACAAACGCCACCAGACATAATGCAAACTTGTGGCTTGGTGCTACATACATTAACCATGAAGAATCCTCACGCTTGTGTGGCTCACTTCTCCCCATCCCTCCTAAAAATGCTGATATCATATAAGGTATGATATCACAGAATCATTCATTACTGTTCATGAAAGAAGACCATTTATGGCCTTCATATAATAAAACCAATATAAATAATGTTCAGGAGGTGAATCCCATTGCTGACACAGCCAACATAGCACCACCCCAAACCAAGGGGAGGTATCGGCAAACTAGGAGAAAACACAATGTTTGCAAAAGCACAAAACAGATTTGGGGGGAAATCCCGGGGGGCGGGGCAAGCAGGCCCATCTGTGAGACAAAAAGAAGCTTTATAAGCACATGTGTGTCCTTGTTTTGGGGAGTATGGCATTATGAGATAGTGTTAGCAACAAGAACATGGGTCAGGCCAATGGCCCATCTAGTCCAGCATTCTGTTCTCACAGTGGCCAACCAGTTGCCTATGGGAAACCTCAAAGCAGAACATGAGCACAAAAGGACTCTGGCCATCTGGGATTCCCAGCAACTGGTATTCAAAGGCATAATGCCTGTGACGGTGGAGGTAGAACCATTTCTCATCTTGAGGAATATCCAGCAGTTCAGCCAAGGAATGCCCCCCCCATAAATACCATCGACCTACCTCATAGGGTTATTTCAGACAAGATAAGAACTTGGCAGCACGTTCCATGTTATCTGAAATGGCTCCTAGGAGGCTAAATCAATGTTGGCAAAGCACATGCAGTTGCAAGGATAAAGCAAAAGAAGTGCTGAGGAACTGCAGCTTCTTATTAAAGCAAACATTAAAGATAAGTATGCTAATTTAGATAAAACAAAACATTTTCCCAAATAAAGTTTGGGATTAATCCAAAGTGACCCTTAACCTGAGTGAAACTACTTAAGCAACTTGCCTGGAGTTTCTGCCAATCCTTGTTCAATGTGTGCCAAAAACAAACACAACTCAGTACACACCAAGTCTCAGAATGCTCTTGGCTTCCTGTTAGGCATCTCAGGACATTTCTGCACACACACATACACACACACACACACACATCAATGTGATCTCCGAGTGTGTTTTCCCCTGAGCATAGTAATACTCTCTCAGGTAATCTCAGAGAGTTAACAGGAGAATATAGTCAGGATTCATGTGCATGCACAAGATAGGGGGAGCTTTGCTGTGGTAGACACACAACCATGCCATTGCTCCCCCCCCCCCTTTTAAGATGCAGCTAAGCTACATATAAGGTGGAGGAGTGGGGCAATGTTGGAGGCCTTTTAAAGGGAAGTCAGTGCTGCAGCTGTCCAGCTGGCAACCCTGCTGGTTCCAAAGGATAATGAAGCCAAGAACTAGAGCTATGCAAAAATTTATCCCACATTATTTTTCATCAATTCTCCATTCAATCATGAGAAAAGAGATTGTGCTTGAAAACTATCCAAGGAGAGAGACATTTTCAGTGGAGTGAGGAGTTTGCACACACCTTCCTTTCAAGGCAGCCAAGGAGCACTTGGGGGTGCACGTTCTTTCCTTCTACAAATCTTTTCTCTGCTGGTCTGCAACCAGCAGCCTTCCTGGGCACTTGCCTTTCCTGGAAACCCTGGGACATTTTCAGCTGGGATTTCCTATAAGCACAGGAAGGCTGCCAAGGGTTTGCTGTTGTTGTCTTTTAAGTGAAGTCTTTTTACCTTTAAGGAAAGCAGTGTGGGAAAATAGAGAGGGGCATTAAGGTAAAACGAAGGAGTTTGCTTAAAAACAGAATGTGGCAGACAAATAGAAGTCTCTTGCACAAGGAAATTTTTTTTTGATAAACTAGATGGCATCAGGTGCTTTTGTGAAAACAACAACTCCTTGAAGCAACAAGGTTGTTGTTGTTGAGGCAAAAAGATGCCTGCATTGGACTAGATGACCCTCCCTTCCAGCTCTATGATTCTATGATTCATTTTTTTTTTCTTTTTGCATTAGTGCTGTGACAGGCAGACCAGGGAGAAGCAGGCACTCGACCATGATTGAACATAAAGACCCACTCCCATTTACAAAATAGGGGAGAGGCAAGCAGGCAGAGGTTTTCAAGGCAGCTCTTTTTCTGAAAGACCTAACAGCATTCTCATTCGGCCCTGTTTCTGCTACTCAGAGGCACCATCTTCTCAAGTTGATTGAGGGGGCCCGACACGATGGCCTGACGTCACACGCACAACATCACGAAGAGCCTGGTCCACTCAAAAAGCATTGAGGGGGTGAAACTGTCTCGGCCCCAGTAGCTGTCACATATACCACTACTAGTTAAATATTGGGGTGTGTGTGTTCATTGGGAAAATGGTACAGAGTTAATCCTTCTCCCCCTGCTATCCGAATCAAGGGTGGGTGGACTGCAGCTGCTTTTTGAAAGAAATTCAGGAATTCATGCATGCCTGTTGTTCATGTGCAGTTGGGCCCTAAGTAATGGGAAATTTATAGGGCATCCTTTGGAAGCATGGGAATAACCAAGAGGGAGGGGAGCAGCTGCCCCCCAATAAAGTAAATCAATAAAAATACTTAACTAACTGAGGTTCTGCCCCCAACATAAAGCCTGGTCTACCCTAGTTTGCTTCACATTTGTCAACTTGATATTAATCTTGTATCATTTTAATATAATTACTAAATCTTGCTTATTCACAATGTTCCAAACGGGTGTGTTCATGAAGCACTGCAATGACAAATATTCAGTATGCTATCCCCTACTATAAGATTTGCTGCTAATCTGTCATATTTATCCAGAACAAAATCTTTAAAACAACCTCATAAGGTGCTTAGCAGGTTCTCAAGTTATGTCTAATTGCAGTATTTGTCTAATTGTCTGGATGATTACTTCCTTTCAAGATTTCTCAGCTGAACAAGCCCACCACATGTGGAGATAATGCCCTTCTTGTTTACAACTACTCCAACAATTTGAGAATGTAGCAGTAGCATACATTCTAAAGATTTTCCTAAGATTTAAGTTTCTACTTATGGGCCATAATGCAATGCAGAATTAAATGTGCTTAAGCCCACTTATTTCAATGTCTTATATACACACATATCATTAATTGGACAAGTGCTTTTGCAGTTGAAAACAGTAACTAATAACAAATACTAAATATTAACAGACTTACATAAGGGATATGCTTTGCCACAGCCAGAAAAATCTTGCTGCTCACAGCTAACAAGCTTCTCACAGGACTACAGGTCATAAGGACAAAAGACAAGCTGAATACAATTCCTGACTTGGCCAGTGTCACTAAACTTAGTAGTTTTGCTTAGAACTTGACCCTACAAAAGTGCAGTGTTGCCTTGATCGTGCCAAGCTCTTAAATAGCTACTTCTCTCTGGGCATAACAAAGTGGAATGGCTATGAAACTACTCATGTGCTTTAAGATAAGCTTGTGCCCAGACCTTTGCAGAAATGTCAGTAGACCAGTATAAGGCAGTATTCAAAAGACAACTGGAGAGACGATAAAAAGTATCAGGGTCTTACAAGTGAGGTGTGTGACATATAGCATCAGAGCAGGTTTCCCATAGATACTAACAGTACAGTAAACTATCAGCAAATGCCACAAATACCCTTTGCATTTTGGATATTAATAGGGAAATTATGGGACAGGTGAAACACCCACACTGCAACTGCTGGAGATTTGCCTGTCATGCAATACAGTATTTTAGGACTGGGTGAAATTCTTTGATAGTACAACAGGGTATCTCACAGGGAACAGGAAAAAACACACACAAATAATGAGAATCCACACCCTTCTGCAGAAGTGCTGTGTGGAAGATTCTTAACCTTATAATTGCAATGCTCTGTAAGATTCCTGTTCCTAATTGAAGAAAGCTATGGAAATATCATGTGTCAGAGGGATTTTGCTAACACAAAAGGTTGCCATGACTGTGCTCTCTTCAGATGATCAATAAAATACAAATACACAAACCAAGCTCTCAAATCTCCTAAACTGTCATGCTCTATATCTGCCACTAGTAAGTCAGAGCCATCTTTAGAGCAAGTGATCACAGTCTTTCATAATCCTGATTGGCTCAATGCTACATAAAATAATCCTTGTTGCTAGTGGGGAATATATACATGTTTGTTTGTTTTGAGAATGGAATATGCCCATGCACTGCACACGACCCCTTTTTAATTGCAGAATGAATACTAGTTCCCTGTATGTCTACAAGGCACAGAGGAATGACAGTAGAGGCAGGGTAGATAAAACACTGTCTGGAAAGCCCAAGTATAATGGCTATACTTGCACAGAACACCAAGCCAAATTATGGCTTAGCATGAACAAGCAAGCATGGTAGTACCCATTTAGAAAATGGTGGCCATTGTATTCCTTTCCTGGTCCTACTGCTGCCATGCTACAGAGTCATGGTCTGACTTAGTGTTACATGTGAACAAGAGATTGTGGTTTGTCTCCCGCAACAATAACATGAGTATCAACCACAAGCAAATCTTGTTTAGTCGAAGACCACTTACCCTTTCTGTGGGGAAGCAGTTATGGCCTGGTGCAGATGCTGAGGAGGCGTGGTAGGGTGGGGTTGACCCACGCGACCAGCCATTGATGCCCAATGCCTATGCCAAAGCCCAATGCCTATGCCAAAGCTTACTTACCGGTACATCTATAATCAATAAAGTTGTGGCTGTTTTCAATTCCAAAATGCTGTCATATCATTCACGCTGGTCTTACACATCCAGAATCCTTAGCCCACCCAGTAAACCCTGGCCCGCTGTGCTGTGGTCCACAAGCCACAAGCTCACAGTTGCACATAATGTTAAGTCAAACCACAGCTTAGTTCACACTATAGCATGCCATAGTTTGGCTCAGTGCTTTTTTTCTAAAAAAAAAAAAAAAAAGTTTAAGGGTACTCTCATTTTGACTCAAGAAAATCACCATTTTATAGTTCAAATCCAGAAAAATAAACACAGTAAATGGACAAAAGTACAAAGATTCACAAAATGTTTAGGGGTATGCATACCCCTGCTTCCGCCCAGAAAAAAAGCACTGGTTTGACTTAGTATTGCAAAGAAACCAGACCAATGTCAGTACAGTGTATGGGAGACTTAAAAGGACGTTAATCATCTGGTGCAAACCAGATGAGGCCACCTGAAAAATACCAACTGTGTGTTGATGATGGGGTCATACTACCAGTCTTGTAGGGCATGTAACTACAGACTCATAAGAAGGTAAGTACTGCCAAGTTGGTGGAGGGAGATGATCCTTCTACATGAAGTTTATCTCCCAGGGAGGCTCACCTGGCGCCCTCCTTACATATCTTTAGGCACCAGGTGAAAACATTTCTCTTCAACCAGGTGTTCAGTTGATTAAACACTCTATGGCCTTTTAAATGTGTTTGTGGGAGGGGGCTAATTGTTTGTTTTTGTTTTATTATGTATTTTGTGTTTTTATGCTGTGAACCGCCCTGTGATCTTTGGGTGTAACATGAATTATGCTTTGAGTTATACCTTATCTTATTAAGTCAAAAATACTTTATTATTATTATTATTATTATTATTATTATTATTATTATTCATATGACTGTTATTCCTTTTTAACATTTTACCAATTTTATTTATTTATATTCAATATAATAAATAACAATGGATTTATCAGAATTTGTATAGTGCTAACTGTTAGGAAAATTCCATTCCACCTTTAATTTTAAACTGTTTACATAGAGTACATATTAACATTATTGATAGGAGTCAGAAATTAAAAAAAACAGTTGGCCTAATTCCCCCCATCTAAATAACATCAGCAGTTAAATAAATATACATTATACAAATAAAATTACATCCTTATGCCTTACTAACTCCTTTCCAGCAACTCCCTAAAACCAAATGCCAGATAAGAAGTCCAATCAGCACTACAACCTAAATTGGTGTTGATCTCCATAATCCGTAATGCAACTTCCTAGCTATTTATTTCTGACCTCATTCATGTGTATTATTATTCACATAATTTAGGCTCTAATTCACAACCAGACACACCACACTCTACTAATACATACTGAAAACTGAACTATCCATCTCTAGCAACTTCTCTTGCTGAAAACTGCCTTGGAAGTAGTGCTAATTTTATCATGCTTCTGGCCAGGTGAGGACGGCTTGGAATCTCTATAAATTCCAGTAGCTAGATTCCCCCAAAACAAGTGGCGGCTGGAAACTTTCCCTAAGAACTAGGAACATAGGTGAACTCAAATTCAAGCACAGCAAGTGGCCAGAAAGTATATATCTAAAACTTTAGCCAACACATAGGACTTTAAAAGCTCTGTCAGCTTTAACATGTGCAACGACAGAGCCCTTAAAAAGTTGAATTTGGTTGAGGGTGAAGAAATTAAACATTTTGCACAGTTCAGACCATGTCATCATTGTTTTTACAGCATTACGGTGCTAGAGAAAGCCACAAGAACCCAAGACAACACTACATACACTGTACCTGGTTGGGGCTGCACAAGTAAGACAGGTCCATCCCAAAGGATTAGCGAAGCTGTGGGTACGCTCATCTCGGCTTGCTGCTTGTTCCCCTCCTGCCTTACATACCACAGCTCCCTTGCTCAGCCTTGCAGTGTCTGAGTGGAGTCCTGATTCATGATTTCAGGCTCCAGCAGGAATGTAGCAATTGAAAACTCGGAACTATTTTTACCCTTGACCAGCCGCAGCCTCTCTGTTCTATAAAGACTTCTAAAGAAAAAAACCATTCCCGGCTAGTTCAGGATGTGTTTTAGGGATCTATGGTTCTCTGGCATTTGCTGTAGCTTTTTAAACTGCACAGTTGCTAACAGGAAAAAGTGAGCTTACACTCTGCTATTATTGACAACAATCAAAAAGTCGGGCTATTGATCCGTGTGTGTGTGTGTGTGTGTGTGTAATATATTTCTTACTTTTCACTGTAAACATTTTAGGGACAGCTCCTCCAAAACAAGGAGCTTAATTTCATATGCACACAATATTTCTTTTAGGAATTTGATTTTATCCCCCAACTGATATAAAAAATAAAAAGGAAGAAGTGGAGGAGGAGGAAAGAAAGCTCATTCCAGACATGAAAATTATGAAATATTAAGTTGCAAGCAACAGGGGTAAAGCAACCTTAAGTCTGCAAACCATGACACAGTTCAATTGTAGACCTCATTCTAATAAGCCAAGTCTTTTTTGCATTGAGAATGACCCTTGTGCCCATCCAAATACTATTTATGGAAGGGCAAACTTGGCACTTTCCCAGGAGAAAGCATCCCACCCCCCACGCTCAGTCTAGCAGCAGGGAGGAACACTATGGAAACTTATACGCAGCCTGCACCACCATACAGCTCATTCACATTAAATTACAATTTGCTTCAATGTGACATGCAAATTGGGCCACTATATTATGACATGTGAAAAAAGGAAGAAGGGAACGCATGGGCACAATGTTCCTTCATGACTTCATAAACCACAATTTATTAAACCCAGATCATTGTGCCTGAACTGGAGTCTCCATCTTTGTGCCTGAACTGGAGTCTCCATCTTTGCAGGTCTTTAAGCAGAGGCTTGACAGCCATCTGTCAAGAATGCTTTGATGGTGTTCCTGCTTGGCAGGGGGTTGGACTGGATGGCCCTTGTGGTCTCTTCCAACTCTATGATTCTATGATTCTATGAACTGGACCATTCTGTTTGGGATAACTGATTCTGGAAGACTCATGCACCTCATTCATCATAAACAGGTTGGTGGACTGGAAGAAACAGACCAAATACAGTGGACCCTCTGGATACGAATGTAATTTGTTCCAGGGGTCCGTACATACCCTCAAAAATCCGCATGTAGAGACACCGCTTCTGCGCACACACGCGGTGTGATAGAGCACTTCTATGCATAAACGCACAGCGAAACACGGAAGAATACACTTCCGGGTTTGCCACGTTCGTAACCCAAAAGTTACGTTACCCGAAGATAACGTAACCCGAGGGTCCACTGTACACAAGCTCCAGAATGTCCTAATAACAGGAAACATCACAATAAACATGAATCATACTTTGGTGATGGATAAAAATAAAAAGGACAATCATATGGTGGAATAGCAATCCAGCAGAGGCAGCAACACCTGCCCAGAAGACTCCCAAGGAGAGGGGAGAGGAAAGGAGACTGAGGGAACACTCCCCAAGGAAGGGTGTTCGAAAAAGAGTGAGAGGCTACCAGCTCTGCAGGCAAGGGGTGACATAGCTGGGCTCCTGAGCCCCACAGGGGTGCCACAGAAATAATGTAGTTGATCAAGGGAGCCATGGATTCAAAAAGGTTGAAAACCTCTGTTCTAACCAATCAAGGGAGATCTTCCACTATTAGGAGACAAGACACCTCAGCCAATCATCCAGGGCCATTAGCGTAACAGATGAATATTCAGCAGCTTTCTGTGTATAATACAAAGTAACATAACATGAATAACTGTAGATAATACCATATCTACTGAATAGGAAGCTGCAATCCCTCAAATAAGACACACCCACAAAATGCAGAAGGGATGAAACAAAACTATCTCCCCAGAAAGCACTGTAGCTCCTAAAAGGACAATATAATGAATTCTTATCAGCAGATACACACATTCTATGCAGCAGATTCGGTTACAATCCTAAAGTCACAACAGAAGCCCATGATTTCTGATGCACAGAGGAATTGAACTTGACAGCAGTAGCATGAAAAACAACTGCTGAGTTCTACAGAATGCCACAGACGTGGGGCTGCTTCAAAGACAATTTTCCTCCATGGGTGTATATTAAGTTATGTTTGATGCTAAATACTTAAAGAGAAAGGATAAATACTCATGGGATCTTGATATGAACAAGTCCATTAAACATTTGTTGAATCAAACCTCTAAACTGCACTCCTCTGTGAATGTCTTCAGTTATTAAAAAAATGGTGCCAACTACATTTCTATTCTTTCATAAGCACTTCTATTTCTGTTATAATCAAACAATTTCTAATATATCACTGTCTTAATAAAATGAAAAGGGGCAGAGCTGAAGCAACAACAGACACTAAGTTTAAAAAACAACAAGTTCCTCAATAAGCAAGTCTATTTTTCTTATCATCACTTCTTGTTTCTGAAATGAGGAGCTCATTTATATTTTGGTGATGCATGTGTAGGAAACCAAATGTGCATAATCTTTTATACATGGAGCATGCCCCTAAACTCACATTCTATCTCAATCACTAGAATAGTACTACTACTACTACTACTAGTAGTAGTAATAATAATAATATAATAGTAATAGTAATAGTAATTTGTTTGTACCCCACCCATCTGACCAGGTTGCAGCAGAGTCACTCTGGGCAGCTTCAACAGCCAAATCAAGTCTGAGAACAGAATAGGAAGTGTTCATTCCCTAAGTTCCAGTATTCCAGGTGAGATAAGGATTTTGCACTTGGCCAAATCCAGATCCCCCCCCCCCATTGATAAGAGAAGCAACAAGGGAATACACAGTAAGCTGGAACATCCAATGTATAGCTAATGTATGGCAATATTGAACCAAACACATTATGACTGATGAGGGCTAAGGATGGAGTTATTGGGAAAGTGGCTGCCAGTGCTACAATATCAGCAGTGTTATTTTAAGTGGGTTTTTTGTCTGCTCCTGCAATCACATTAACTGCAGTGTTGCAGCCTGCAACACTGACTCCTGATATTTTACCTTTAAATAGGCAGGATATAATAAAAGTTTAACTGAGGCTGTACTCCTTAAGCATGCTTATTAGGAAGCAGGCCCCATTAAATTTATTTTTAAGTAAGGATGTTTAGGTTAGTGCTGTTAAGAATATGTAACCATAGCTATCCTTGCTCCCTCAGGAGTATATGCAAAGGGGATGGGGGAGCAAACAGAGCAGATTCCAAAGCAGCAAGTTCATTCCACGTCCTCCAGTTAATTGTTTTCTAATCTCCTTTTGCACACACATCCAAATGCAAACAGAGAGCTCCTCACATAAGGTACCTGTTCTTCATTTTCTCATAGGAAGGCAGCCTCAAACCCAGTGCTCCCCCCACCCGCCCAATTCCCTTAGTGCTCAAGGATTAAGTGCAGTTTTACAATATTTGAAACCATATTCTTGGTTTGAAAACACCTTATTTGTTGAACAAAGAATAGCAGGTGCAAATCCTGGACAAAATTATCTCTGAATATCACCCAAATATATCCTCTAAGGTACTGAGTGCTGCATCCCCAATGAAGCAGAAATTAGAATCCATGTCCAATATGTGCTTTTGCTGCACTAATAAAAACAAGGATAAGCAAAACCTCAGTTTGTACCTGCAACTTCAAAGTCCATTTCCCAGTGGGAATTTATTCTATTGATCACAGCAGCCCTTGTTGTCCTTGCTGTAACCTGTTGTTTCCATCATTCCCAGCAGATTGACCAATGGCTATGGATATCTGACAGACATACAGAAACAGAAATTGCAAATGTTCACCACAGCTCCGAACAGCCCTGCACAATTAAAGATTACAACTCATGGTGTGTGTGTGTTTTCAATCCACAACATGTTTCCTGCTATTGAACATCCGAGCTGGCAGTGGCCCAAGTAATTTTGTTTCAGAAGTAAACATTCAATAACACTAAATGCCAGAAAGCGAGCACCAAACATTCAGTATAAAAACCTCATCTTGGGAATTTCAAAATGCTTACATCGCATAATGCTAATGTTGGATCATTCTGTATCAAATCGAAAACACTGTAACATCCAATACTAACTGGAGTTTTACATACAAATATATCCCCTCTCTTCCCTCGTGATTTGGCCTGATCTGCTCCTATCATCTCAACAAGATACGTTTCATATAGCAAGAGCTGCCTACTCCTTTTCCACTTAAATGATTTACTTACTCCTTGGCCTTCAATTATCACTTTGGAACAGATGTTTGCCAACACTGGTAAGAGGCAATCCAGAGGCCCACTCTGGCTACCTTGCACAGCCATTCACCCCAAAGACTATTTATTTATGCACCTAGGATGCTTTCTCCCAAACATGAAGGGCTCCTCCATCCACCAATTGATCAGCAAAGACGTTATCACATTTTGCAGGTGGGATTCAATGGCATACTGGCAAGTTCAGACTAAAAAACTAAAGCAGATTTGGATCCCTTGTGCAGCCCTCCAAGGCCTCCAGATTTGTCCTTTTAAAATGAAATAATATGATAATTTTTTATCGCTCAAGGCTGCTGTAAAGATAAATGTGATGGTGTAAAATTTCCAGTGTATATGAACGATGCACTGAACACTTCAAAGCCCCAGTGGATTGTCAAATATTATTTTCAATTTCAAAAAGAGGTTTTGCTACCAGCCTTTATATACTCTTCTTTATTTCCAGGATAGTTACTTTTCAGCTTGGCATATCCTCTACCTCTGTTAATGTGCACACACCAATATTCTCAATACATATTTGGCCAAGTAGATTCTCAGATCCTTCAAGTGTCCCTATTTTCTGGGGACAGTCCCGGATTTACAGAAGCAATCCTGGTTTCTGATTTGATCCCAGAATGCTTCACTTTTCCTTAGGATGTCCCTGTTTTCACTGGAGAAAATTTGGAGGGTATGGTAGGATATCTCTATTTCAACAGAGAAATGTTGGACGGTATGGAGTTATGCGACCCCCGAGCCAAGGAGATAAGTAACTATACAAACTTTAGAAAACATCTGAAGACAGCCCTGCACAAGGAAGTTTTTAAATGTTGTGTGTGTTAGAAGCCACCCAGAGTGGCTGGGGCAACCCAGTCAGATGGGTGGGGTAATAATAAAGGTTTGATTTTGTGTTTGTTTGTTTTTTGTCTTCCCGTTGTGCAGTGTGCCATGCCACCTGCTCAGAAATGAATCACTCCTATCAGTCTTCTATAAGGAGTAAATCATAAGGATCCCTCCCTAATCCTCCCCTCCTGAGAATCCCTCATCTACTGCTAGTGTGAAGTGGAAATTTATTTCTGTCTGTAGTTTGGGTACCAGTAGTTAAAATGGCAGCAGCCACAGATTCCACCAAGGAGAATAAATAAATCATACTATCGTAGCTTTTGAAGGAAATACTCTCCTACATCCTCCTCTATTAATGTGTAAATTCCCAGCTGGAATCCTTAGTTGATAAACTGGTAAGAACAGGATGGTTGCTGTGCGCATTCTCACTCTCTCCCCACTACACTGTAATAAAAAATGGTTCACATTTTAACTTCGCTAAATAGAGCTGTAGTGAAGGCTGCAGCAAAAGCAAGTGAGCAAAAGTAAAACAAATCACCTTTACTTCAACAGACCTTTTAATTGAATTTTGAGCAGTGTGCTTAAAAACAAAGCTTTTTGACTCCTGCATAAAAGCTGTATCATGCATCTTCCTTATTACAGCGGTTACCATTCAATTGATAAATAATTCTGAACAAACCTGCAAATTTAACGGAGCCAGAAGGTAGGGATATAAACTAATAAAACATGGCAGCTTAGGGCTGATAAATACTTTCATATCTGCAATTGTTTGCTGTGCTTTCTCTCTTCTTTTGAATATAAACAGCCTGCAATGCAGTAGGCTTAAAGATTAAAAAGAAGCACTCAGCCTTTGGTTTAGCAAATTTTGGATTACCCTTTTCTTCAAAATGTGGAAAAAACACACCAGACTTTTGATATGAGATATAGATAAGGTAAGGCAATCAACAAAGTTTGCTTTGGAATTGCAACTTTTTACAGTGAATCCTTGTCAAATCATTGCATTCTGTTCATCCTCCTTTAGTTTTTCCAGGCCTGATTTGTGATAGGATTTTTGCTTTTAAAAAACAGGTTGTTTTTAGAGTAACTATTCCATTAAATGTAAAGCTTCCTGATTACAGTATGGGTTCTTCCAATTTTACTGGTTTCCTACTCAGTGCAGCTGGAAGAACAGTGATGAATTGCCCCTTATTTAAACACCCAGTGTTCCCCAAAGATTGGGTATTATATTACTAGTTTCTTTTCATTATTTATTTCCCCTTTTTATTTACCATTATGGTGAAATAGTGCTATTTCACTATAATGGAAATAAAAGGGGAAATGGAAATGAAGCAGCAATTTAACAAACATGCATATAAACACACAAAGGGAACAAAAGACGATTTAATATGCAGGGGCGGAATTGAATGTTCGCTCTTTCAATAATTCTGACTGTGCAAACATTCCAGCCTGCCAGATGGAATCATCTCCCAACACACACACACACACACAAAATACAATTTCTGGGGACATGCAGGAGAGGAGAGTGGAGAAAGCCCCATTACACAAGCAGAAGTCCTTGCCCAGGCCTTCTGCTGATGAGGGTGGTTAGGAGAATCTTGCCAAGGCAATTATGGGGCAATTCAGCCTGCATCTGTCAACCGTGCTGCAGGAAAGCAACAACATGGGCAAACCCAGAACACAGGAAGCTTTCAATTAATAGTAGAAAGATCTCAGTTGTGAGTAGACATTATAGAAAGATCTTGGTTGTATGGCAGGCATTGTTGGGTAATTTCACACTTGTGTTTGTGTGTAACTTCCATTTTAATTCCACTGTTTTGTTCATGTCCTTCATGTAGGCTTCCCACAGGCATCTGGTTGGCTATTGTGAGAACAGGATGCTGAACTAGATGAGTCACTGGCCTGAGCCAGCAGGCTCTTCCTACATTCTTATGTAATGTTCACTCCCAAACAATTGTGAAAAATCCATGTTTCAACAGCAATAAGGGTTCTATGTGTGGAAGCAACCAAAGTTAATTCATTTAAGAACGTGAGTGAAGCCATTTTGAAAATATGCTTAGGGACTATCCATAAAGTACCGTATGGCACACTTTAGGGTCTTTTGTTTAACTACTCCCTTGCCTATTTTAAACCAGTAATAAATGCTTACCGGTACTTTCTTGCCACTTTTCTATACTTGTTCCACTCTCTTGAATACATGACATACTTTATGGGTGGTCCCTTAAGTAACTTGCTGGGTATGTGCCAGAATTATTAATTTTCAAAATAAATGATATTTGTATCTCCAGTCTACACTTAAAGGATATATGCTCTTAAACAATAGGTCTTGCTGCAAAGGAAAAACCATCTCTAGATACCAATGCAAGAACCATGTCAATAAATAAGAAGGAAAAGGAGCAGGTTAAAAAGAAATGAAATGCAGGAATTTGTGGGGGACCCATGTGCCCCAAGCTGAAATCACACTATTATGGGCGATAAATGACGCGGCATTTTAAATTTTAAATTGTCTTTTTAACCTGTATTTTAATTAACGGTTTTTCTTTTTATACTTTATTGTAGTTTTACTGATGTTAGCCGCCCTGAGCCCAGTTTCGGTTGGGAAGGGTGGGGTATAAATAAAATTATTATTATTATTATTATTATTATTATTATTATTATTATTATTATTTACTAGTCAAAAGGACCTGTATTTTAAATTCAGAAATCAAGTTCCTGCATAATGCAATCCTGTGCATTTTTAACCTGGAAATAAACCCCACTAGATCCAAAAGGATACTCCTAAGTAGGTGTGCACAGCATCGCCACCACAATGTTACTTCACTTAGCTTTACAAATACCGCTTGATGTCCAGTGCCATCATTATTTCTTATGATGGTTTGTTTCAAATTTCTTACACAGGGTATAATTGCTCGATAAATGAACTAAATTAACTGGTAGACAGTTGGGTAGATACAGTGGTACCTCTGGTTAAGAACTTAATTCGTTCTGGAGGTCCGTTCTTAACCTGAAACTGTTCTTAACCTGAGGTACCACTTTAGCTAATGGGGCCTCCTGCAGCTGCTGCACCCCCGCCACCGCACAATTTCTGTTCTCATCCTGAAACAAAGTTCTTAACCGAGGTACTATTTCTGGGTTAGCGGAGTCTATAACCTGAAGCGTCTGTAACCTGAAGCGTCTGTAACCCGAGGTACCACTGTATAGGCAAAATACCACCCATACAAGTACAGCATCACTATACAGTTGGCAGCAATCCCTACACAATTGTTATAGGAGGCTGGTGAGGATCCTAGAGAATTTGGTGCAGGCTCTCCTCCATGTACTAAGAGGCAAAAGGAAAGATGAATCTTCAGCTGTCATGTGGTTATGCATCCTTTAAAAGATGTTCTACAGCACTCTTTGCCAAGCTGGCACATTCCCAACTGTTTTAGGCTACACAGCTCTCAAAACCTGGCTGGGACTGATGGGACTTGTAGTCCAAAACATCTGGAGGGCACCAGGTTGGGAAATGCTGCTCTCCAGAGAAAACACGTTCACTAAGCATCTGAAAATGCTTTGTTCGGGTCATCAGACGATTCTCAGCAGTCCCAGAAGTGCCTCTTTCCTTTCTCTGTAGCTAACTAAACTCTTTGAATTACAGCCAGACTTTGTAATATCAGTTCTGAGTCCTCAAGGGCTTGTCCAGATAAGGTATATGGTGGAAACAGCTGCCAGGGAAACCGTGTGAGCTGCAGAGAATTAACAGGAAAACATATTTCCATAGCAACAGAGGCCTGGGCTATTAGACTGAGTAGATTCTGAAATAGCAATTGACTGCAAAATTGAATTTAAATGTCTGCAGGAGTAGGAAGAGGAGTTTCAACAAGAAGTGCGACTAAAGCATCAGAAGGTGCAACCAAGGAAAAAAGAAGACTGTCACAGCAAGTGGACCCTGCAGGCATGAACCAGCTTCTTGAACATTTTGAGGCATTAAGGAAAGAGATTAAAGACAACAACGAAGATCTCAAACAGGATATTGCAGGAATTAAAACGCAACTGGACCAAATTGGACAATTTCAACAAGATTTAGAATCAACAAAAGAGAAGGTTGGTAAAGTCGAGGCCCAGGTTTTAACTCTGGAGCAGACACACATCAGAGACCACTATAACACTCAGGTATCTCTTGCCTTTATGCAAATGAGGCAGAGGGCTACCAATTTGAGATTGAGACACCTGCCAGAACGGGAAGGAGACAATTTAAAAGCCTACATAGTCAAGGTACTCGGAGAATATTGGGGATTGGACCAACAAAAACTGGAAAGCACCATCGTTAAAGCATATCGTTTTGGACCAAAGGATAGGAAGAACACAAAGACAGTTAATGATTGTCTAATTGAATTTCAAACCAAAACTCAAAGAGACGAGATCTTGAAACTCCACTACGAAAAGAACTTGGAAGTGGAAGCAAAGAAGGTCATCCTATACAAAGACATCCCCAAATTCTTCCTGGACCTAAGACCTAACTATACTGATTTGACACAGGCCTTAAGCAAAAAGAAGATCAACTACAGGTGGGAATTCCCTCAAGGCCTAGCTTTTGGATTCAAAGGAAGACTCATCAAAATCAAATCAAAAGAAGACAAAATTAAGTTTATACAGAACAACCTGGATGAATTTCCTGGAATTTTAGCGGAAAGCCCTACCCCAACACCAGAGGAAGAAGCCGAAGGAGCAGCAGGAGGAAGTGCACAATAAAAGATGGCATTAAAGATCTTAACTTGGAATGTTCACGGTTTGAACATTAAATCTCAGAGAAACCAGGTCTTTCATACATTGAAGAAACAAAATTTGGATATTATATGTCTTCAAGAAACTCATGTAACAAGATTACATAGGAGAGTTTTGGAAAATAAAAGAATAGGCCTGGAATTTATTTCTTCAGCAAAAGTGAAGAAGAGAGGAGTAGTAATCTATGCCAAAGAGAAATACAATCCAAAAATGAAATTTAAGGATGAGGATGGAAGATTTGTAGCAATAGAGATCACAGTGGAAGGCGAAAACTTCTTGATACTGGGACTGTATGCGCCAAATGATGCGAAAGCGGAATTTTTTAAGAACATCCACGAAAGGCTGTTGGAATACTTGGATTACAAAATAATAGTTCTAGGAGACTTCAATGCGGTAGCCTCCACGCTTATGGACAGATCACAAAGAGTAAAATTTACAAATGAGGGAAGGCTACCGAAAACTTTTTTTGATATGACTGATAACCTAGACCTGATAGATGCTTGGAGAACATTGAACCCAACCGACTTAGAAGCAACTTTTTATAGTGAGTCAACCAAAGCCTGGAGTAGGATCGACCAAATATGGACATCCAGGGAATTAACACCCAGGATGATCCAGTCGGAAATACATCCAAGGACATGCTCAGATCATAATCCGGTACAACTGGATTTAAGATTAAACCCGAAGGGTTCCTTCAGATGGAGAATGGACGATTCACTGTTTAGAAATCAAATCATCTGTGAAAAAGCTCAAAAAACAATAAAGGACTATTTTGAAATAAATTTAAATACGTCAATGGAAAAAAGAACAATTTGGGACGCAAGCAAAGCGGTGATGAGAGGATTCCTAATACAACAAAAAGCAATCAAAATGAAGCTGCAAAGAGAGAAAAAGGAAGCTATTTTGCAACAATTGAAAGAAAAAGAAAAACAATTGAGGATAACACCTAAAGATAGCAAACTACAAAAAGAAATAAAGCAATTACAAGTTGAATTCTCTAAAATAATCAATTGCGAAATTGAATGGAAAATTAAAATGTTGAAGCAAAAGACTTTTGAATCAGCAAATAAATGTGGAAAATTGCTAGCGTGGCAGCTGAGACAGAGACAGAAACAGAACACCATTACAAGCATCAGCATCAACGGAAATAAAGTAGTGAACCCATCGGAGATAAGGAAAAATTTTGAAAAGTTTTACAAACAGTTGTACAAAGAAGAAACCAAAGAAAAAGATAAAATAGAGCAATACATAGCCGAAAATGGCCTACAGAAAATCCCGGAAAGAATGAAAGGCCCCCTAAACCACCCAATAACACCGAATGAAGTGGAAATAGCAATTAGCAACATGAAATTGGACAAAGCCCCAGGACCTGATGGACTTTCAGCCAAATATTACAAAACACTGAAAGATTGGATAATCCAACCATTAATGGACGTATGTAATGAGATATTGAAGGGAAGAGGGGCACCGGAGTCTTGGAAAGATGCATACATAACACTGATACCAAAGCCAGATGTAGATCAGACACTGATGAAGAATTATAGACCTATCTCCCTCCTAAATGTTGACTACAAGATCTTCGCAAATATTATGGCTAGCAGACTCAGGAAGGTTCTAAAGGAGGTTATCCACCAAGATCAAGCCGGTTTTTTACCGGAAAGGCATCTAAATACCAACATAAGGAATGTGGTGGATACCCTCGAAAATCTTGAACAAGATAAGAACAACAAAGCAATCCTGATGTTTGTGGACGCCGAAAAAGCATTTGACAATGTTTCTTGGACCTTTATGAAAAAGAATTTGCAACACATGGAGGTGGGGAACGGTTTCATGAACGGGATTGAAGCGATCTACACTGATCAAAAGGCTAAGATCATTATTAACAATGTGGTATCAGAAAACATTAGAATACAGAAAGGAACAAGACAAGGTTGCCCCTTATCCCCGTTACTGTTCATTACGGTCCTGGAGGTTCTGTTGAATGTGATTAGAAATAATTCAGACATCAAAGGGGTGGCGGTGGGGGCCAAAGAATACAAGTTAAAAGCCTTCGCTGACGATTTAGTTTTGACATTACAAAAACCAGACTCCAGTGCACCAGTGGCACTGGAGGTGATACAAGACTTTGGGGAAGTAGCAGGATTTAAATTAAACAAAGCCAAAACCAAAGTTTTAGGGAAAAACCTGACACAAGGTGAGAAAGAGAATCTCGAGAAAGAAACAGGCCTTCAATTTGCAAAAAAAGTAAAATATTTGGGTATCAACATGACAGTGAGAAATCAAAATTTGTTCAAGGACAATTATGAAAAAGTCTGGAATGAAATAAAGAAGGATTTGGAGATCTGGAACAATTTGAAATTGTCCTTGATGGGCCGAATTGCAGTCATAAAGATGAATGTGCTGCCTAAATTATTATTTCTCTTCCAGGCAATTCCAATACTTGATAAGATGGAACCTTTCAAGAAGTGGCAGAAGACTATATCAAGATTCGTCTGGCAGGGGAAAAAACCCAGAATCAAATTCAAGATATTAACAGATGATAAGAAAAGAGGGGGCTTTTCCCTGCCGGAATTAAGTATCTATTTTGAAGCAGCTGCCTTCTGCTGGCTGAAAGATTGGTTCCTACTAGAAAATACAGATATACTTGACTTGGAAGGATACAACAACAGATTCGGATGGCATGCATATTTATGGTATGATAAGATAAAGGCCCACCAAGGATTTAAAAATCACATAATAAGAAAGGCTCTTTTCAGAGTTTGGATGAAATATAAGGATCTCCTTGAAAGGAAAACACCCAGATGGCTGTCACCAGCAGAAGCAAAGGCCCATAAAAGAGTCAATATGGAAGAAAATTGGTTAAAATACTCCGAGATGTTAATACATGAAGGAGAACAAGTCAGGTTGAAACCCTTTGAGCAATTAAGAGGAAGAATCCGAGATTGGCTACAATATCACCAGATTAATGAACTCTTTAAATTGGATAAAAAGATTGGCTTTCAAGTGGAAAAGTCAAAATTGGAAACAGAACTGCTAGAACCAAAGAATAAGACCTTGTCAAGAATGTATGATCTGCTGCTGGAATGGCACACGCAAGATGAGTTAGTAAAATCTGCAATGATAGACTGGGCAAAAGATGTGGGACATAATATTATGATGGCAGACTGGGAAAGACTATGGAGAACGGACATAAAATTTACAGCTTGCACTTTGTTGAGAGAGAACATAATGAAAATGATTTACAGATGGTACTTGACCCCAGTGAAGCTGGCAAAAATCTATCATTTGCAGGACAATAAATGTTGGAAATGTGGCACTACGGAAGGAACATTTTACCATATGTGGTGGACTTGCCCAAGGTTGAAGACCTTCTGGGAGATGATATACAATGAGTTGAAGAAGGTGTTTAAAAGCACATTTTTAAAGAAACCAGAGGCCTTCCTCCTTGGAATGGTACACCAAGTCTTACCAAAAGAAGACCACATATTGTTCATGTATGCCACTACGGCAGCAAGAATTCTTGTTGCAAAATATTGGAAGACAAAGGACTTACCGACATTGCATGAATGGCAGATGAAAATGATGGACTACATGGAAACCGCTGAGCTGACCGGGCGAATCCGCGACCAGAGGGACGACGCAGTGGAAAAAGATTGGAGAAAGTTTAAAGACTATCTTAAAAAACATTATAAAGTACAGAATTAAAATAGAAATGTCAATGTATAAGATCAGTTTATAAAAGATTAATACAGTGAATAGTATGGTAGATATATTGTAGGAATAAGTGTTAAGCATTATTGAATTTAAGGGTTTTTTTTATAAATATTTGCAAGTAAACATAAGGTTGTTGAAAAAGAATCTGGATGTTATTATCTAAAGAATGAATTTAAAATAAGAAATAATGTAAAATAAATGAGAAGATAGAATTATTAAGAAATTGCTGGTAGATAATAGATAAGGAGAATCGACACAGAAGGAAAGAATGGAGGAAGTTTGGAGAAGATGTTAAGGAGATAGGATAAGAACATAAGATAAATGTAGTGTATTGTAGTGTATTAGTTTTAGTGTAGTTTATATGTATGTGTATTTTATTTGTATGATTGTTTGTTTGTATATTTTTGTGTTTAAAAATAAAAAACATTAATTTAAAAAAAAAAGATAAGGTATATGGTGGTCATTTTTAATATGTGTAAAAAGAAGGAATGGCCAAGATAGGACTATATTACACAAGAGCTCTATTTGCACTGGTTCTTCCTTTGATTTTCAGGCATAATTCAATGTGCCTGGCTTAGAAGCATATCATTATAGTATCTCAGATATCGATGAAACACACTCTTCTACCAGTATGTGCATGTACCTGAATGCAGAACATGAAACACATGCAGATACGCAAGTTTTAATGGTAGTTTTAATTTCCCCCTTATCAAGCCTTTAAGCATCTTTTGGAAGCAGCACAGAATCATTTTTATTTGCATGGGTTTTTTTCTGGCCAGGTTTAAATTGATGGGGTAGAGGGGCATTATTCTATCCATTATATTTTATATGTCTGGTGTTATAAATAAGTTCAGTTGCACTGTTATCTAACCAGAGCTCTCAGGAACGGTTGGACTAAAACTAGCTGAACAAATATTCAATTTATGCAGATCAGCATACTTAGATAATCAATTCTTCATTAGATCCCCAACACAGGTACTTGTGTGTAGAAGAGATCACCACAACAATCAATTCTAATCAAGTTCTCTTCCTCAGACAGGTTGCAAGGCCTGACCAAAACTGTAGGATGGGGACCACAGAATAGCACACAACTAAGGATTGTCCCATCTATGGAATAAGTAAAAACTTTCCATCTTGTGCTCTATGGCTTTTTAAGTCTCCCCAGTCAAGGCTCTATATTAACCTCTTACAACACTCGTATCTCGTACATCAAATAAACTCAATGCATTGGAAAATTGTAAAGTCACAATCATTTCGGCCAACAACATTATATACTTGACAGTTCCATTTTTATTACACTTTTGGCAGTGTGGAAGGCTTTTTACTCCCCATTTAACAGCTATTTTCACAGAAGCTGCCACAGCTATTAATATTATAGCAGTAGACCTGGCTCGGTTTTAATCAGGGTCTCAAACCAGCTGAAATATTGGTTTACTGCAGAAAACATTTTAATGGTTCCATTTTGTTCCAGCTGGGAGATTGTGAACAAATTACAAGAGTTAATTTACCTGTTTGTACCAACATCATCATTTTTATTTTTTGAATTACACTATTTCACCAAGAAATATTTTAGAAGTCAGATTTTTTTTAAAAAAAAAAACAGTAACACAAAGTTTCATTATATATTGCTTAAATTCTTTAAAAAATATGTTTGCATGTTATGTCCTCAGTTCCATGAACTACATTGACCTGGATCTAGAGTACCCCTTCCACTGGTGGAAGAATCAACATTTCAATAGAGGCTGCAGCTCACAGAATGGGCAAGTAATTTGCATCAATCCCGCCACAGCTTCCTGTCCAGTTACTACCCTCTTCTCCAACCTCTAGGATATATTTGTGAGTGGGAATTGGTGGGGAATTGTTCTCTCTTCACAAGACCCACTTGCATGAGCAGAAATCTCTATTATTAGAACTCTGTTAATCGGATCCAACCCAACAATTTTAATTAAGAAGTGATTACGCAGTGACTGTTTAATAGCTTGGAATTTAGAAGACCATGAGCTTCAGCTTGTTAAAAGCCAGTTTGGTATGGTGAGGGAAGGAGATTTAAGGGGCAGGATATGGAACTGGGCAATGGAAAGCTGATGGTTAGAATAAAGGAGTGGGAAACAACCTGAAATAAAAGTAACGAAATGTCAATGACAAAGAGTGTTGGGTTTTGACATGGAAGATCTATTTTCAAGTCCCTTGCTTAGCCATAGAGCTTACTGGGTGACTTTGAGCAAAGTCACTCACAGGTTAACCTCCTTCAGTAGGCTACTGTGAAGATAAAAATCAGATAAGCATCCATATAATATCCTACCTAAAGGCACAGAAATAGGACAGGAAAGAAAACTAAACAATTCATCTGAGCTATGGGACATCAAATTTCTCAAAGCAATATTTCACTTACAAAGAATGCACAGTGAACGAACAATGAACAATCTCATGTATTTGCTTGCTTTATGTGATCTCCATATGGAATGCTTACTCTACAAAAGGTTTAAAGTCACTTTCTAACATTCTAACAATTTAAATGTCTCTCGAAATAATTTATTGCCCATCTGAAAGCAAAAAAAGGGCAATGACCATGTTTGCATATAACACTCAGTGGAACCATAGCTTAGTGCAAACATGTAAGTGTGCAAGCTCCTGGAGAGGGGATTGTGGTCACTTTGACCCTCCTCCAGTGAGCTAAGTGACTATTTGACTTATTGTGTAATCTGAACCCGGGCTCATAGTTTGTCTTCTCCGGACAAAACACAAGTGGTAAGCCATATAACAAACTTTGACTATGGCTTGTATCTAAAGCAAGACAAGCCATGACGTGGGGGGTCAGATGGCATGCTAAGTCAAACCATGGCTCAGTTCATAGCAGTGTAGCAGCAGCAGAACCAGAGGACCAAATCTGCCAATCTTCTCTTCAGGAGCCACTCGTGTTTGCACTAAATCATGGTTTTGCTTAGCATTGCACGCAAGCATCTTGCGCAACCATGGTTTGTGCTATTCACCTGCTTTCTTTTTCCATCTCATGGCAAACCAGTCACAGTGGCTTCAAGTTGTACAGCTACAGCCACAATGATGGTTTGTCAGTTCAGACATTGCAGTAAACCATATTTAAGCTTACTTAACTATAGTTTGCCATTATGTCTGAGCTGGCAAGGACTGCAGATTTGTTACACCCTCTGGGGATATGGAAATTTCAGTGTAGCACATTCAAGTTTCCTCACATTGATTTAGTGGTAAGGTTATTAGGAATGAGACATCCGCTCATGCCTTCAGTCTCAAATATGCCGTGTAACAAATACCTACAGATGACTTCAGATACAAGTGCAAACTAGAAGGATAAATAAGACTCCCAAAGCAAATTGAAAGGGAAGAGCCCTAAAAGACTATGTGACATGCAACATTTATCTTAACCACAAAAAGCTTATAGTGGGAGACAAGGAATCTCATCTTTGTTTTCATTTTGCCTGCAGACTTTCTCTGCTGATGGTTCTCTAACCAATCTTTGGTAAAATCCCTTCCCCTGTTTTTCTTCAACAAGAGTTATTTTCCCTCCAATGCTGTTCTACTGCATGGATGGCTAACCCAAATATTTCTGAAAGTTACCAGTTTACACAGATCACTCAGACTGTAAAAAAAAAAAGGAACCTGGGAAGTTGGGTAATCAAATGACATCACATGCTTACATGCAGGGGGCAGACTATGTTCAGAGCATAAAGGGGCAAGCTTTTCCACCTGCTCTGCCACACACCCCGTCTGGGACCTTAGAAGCGCTTAACTCCAGCTCTATCAGACATTGTTGTCTTAACATTCTGAAGGCTACATTTTACTGGTTGAATCTGTATTTTTTGTTAACCTTTGTGCTCTGTCTTGGGGGCTTTTTTGGTGGCATAAAAATAATGTCTTTATTATTATTTCATTTATGATTTTCAGTTTTATACATTATATAATTTTACAATCATTTTAACATTTCAAAACTTGACTTCCTTCCCCCTCTTTCTGCAGTTCTTTAAATTTGTTTTTTAATATTTTCTGCTTATTCCATTTTAACTTAATTTACTCACTTATTCATCTACTTTATATACTCTTATAAAACTGCAGGTTATGACAATAATCCTGCCAATGTCCTTATCTGTTTACAGTTTATTTGTAAATATTCAATAAACCATTTCCATAATTGTATTAAGGTTTGTTTTCTTGATTTCTTATTTTTCCGGTAAGTTTCTCCATTTCTGGCATAAAAATAAAGTCTAACTAACTAACTAACTGAAATACACTTATTAACACAGGGCAACCTACAGTGCAGTTTAACATGATCCTGGTAATCTCAAATGGAATTTGTGTTTCTTCTTCCCTGACCTGTCACATAAAAGTTCCTTTCTCTCGTCTGCTTGTGCAGATCTGGAGAAACTGGGCTGTGTTTGTGCTTTGTCATTGTTTCTACAATCCATCTTTTTAAAGCCTTGGATTGCATGAGAGTATAAAACAGACGGTAAATTCACACATGCACTGCTATGTGCTTCAAACTTTTCATCCTGCAGCAGTAGGGTTGGCAGCAACAATATTTGATTTCTGAAATTTATCGGTAACTCAGATTTTTATATATGGTTTAACAAAATGCAAAGCAGAAACATCACTTTGGCTTCACTAGAGTGTGATGTGGAACCACAGTTTGTGAATCCCAATTTGTCAGTTCAGATGGGCTTGACATTTTTTAAAAATTGTTTTCATTAAAGATTTTCTTGGGTTACAGAAGTACACACATCGTCTCTATTTTCAGATCATAAAGTCCTTTCTACGAATCAGTTACATTCGATGTGAGACTTTAATGTTTTATACAGTATAACGTTGGTGGAGAAGAGAGGTGGGGAGAGAGCAGGGAGAGTGGTAAACTTACATTATTGTGGGTAGGTTCTCTTTCTATTCATTTATTAGTCTTCATTGGCATTGAACGAGCTTGGGGGGCTCAGGGAGATGGGCTTGACATCTGAATTGACAAGCCACAGAGTTCTCAGAGCAGTTTCCAGTGGAAGATTGAAGCAAGATGACCAATTAGAACATTTTTTTAAGCATCCTTGGCTAGCTTGCCCCCGCATAATCACAGGACGTTAGATTTCATAACCATCCTGCTACTGCTTACATGACAACTTATTCATAGGATGAAAGAGAAGGGAGTCTTGCCAGAGGTGCTTCTGCTCTTTCAACCCACTTGGAACTCTGGTTTAAATGTTCAGAGGCTGAAATAAGATTCAACGGTTGCTACCCTCGGGACAATCTAGCCCAACAATACATGTTCTAAAGCACTTTGTTAATAAAATGTATTTTCTAAGTTGTTAATAAGACATTACTGGGGGTTGGGGGGCTTGTGTTATGTTGTAAATAAAATTCCAATAAAAATTTAAAAAAATAAGACATTACTAATTTATTAAAACACAGAACACCTCAACATTTCTTACAGATGTAACACATTCAGTCATGTTAAACTAACAATAATCCACATTAATCCACATTTCTTGCTTCAATGTTTTGTAAAAAGCAGAAAAAGAAACAATTTCACAAGGTAACTCTAGGGAAAAGAGCATCAGTAATAGATAAAAGATTATACCTATCATGCCAGCACCAGCACAATGAAAAGAGACTATACCATCTATTGGCTGTGGTAGTCTGCTAACTTTCATCCATCTCTTTTTTTTATGCTAAATACATTCATTCATCATCATTCTGAATCTGATTGTGGGCATCTCCGTCTCTCACAGATACACAAAAGCACATCATCAAAAAGAATCAGCCTGTTAACTTCCTAGTGCATGAATACTGGAGGGACATTCTCAATTATTATTTTTAAATTGCCCTCACAATACAGTAGAACAATAGGCATATTTCCCTGTTGATTCCATTTCTTTATACTTGGCAAACTATTTTTCTTGTGGAATAGAACCGTTGTATATTGTGTTGTGTTTTTCTTGCTTGTTATAGTTTCCCAAATATTGAGTCATTGATTAATTTTTAATTACTTAACACAGAGAGAAAGTCACAACCACGAAGGAAAACTCAAGCTCTCAAAACATTGAACAGGGAGGAGCCTTTACTCTTGAAAAAGTTTGGGGTTATAAATTCACCCACCACACCAGTCTGCAGTGATGATAAACAAATCAAAAACACTATGGATAGACACTACAAAACTGGATTTTGATGCGCCCCCTGCTACTGGTGGGGGGGGGGAGAGAAAGAAAGTGAAAATTGTGTGTTTAGATTCCATTGACTGCACTTAAGACAAAGACAAAGATTCACACATAACACTCAGCTATGGTTTGTTTACCAAACCATGAGCTGCCCCACCTGACCAAATTCAAATAAACCATGGGCTGTTTCTCCAAAATTTGGTTTGTCTTCTAGTTGTTTTTGACTCATGCCTTTGTAGCTTGGTGATGGTCAAGCCACATGATTATGAAAGGGTGCTGGGTTCACAAAGAACGTTACATCATAGTAAAAACAATGGCGTCAGATCAGTTTATTGGCTACAAACAAACCATATTTAAGAAGAAGAGAAGAAGAGTTTGGATTTGATATCCCGCTTTATCACTACCCGAAGGAGTCTCAAAGCGGCTAACAATCTTCTTCCGCTTCCTCCCCCACAACAAACACTCTGTGAGGTGAGTGGGGCTGAGAGACTTCAAAGAAATGTGTCTAGCCCAAGGTCACCCAGCAGCTGCATGTGGAGGAGCGGAGACGTGAACCCGGTTCACCAGATTACGAGTCTACCGCTCTTAACCACTACACCACACTGTAAGCTTCTGGGCATGATTTGCACAATATTCTAAGCCATGGTTTAATAAATTAACCATTGCTTAGCATTATGTGCAAATCTGTACACATTCCCTTATCATGCAGCTCTAGCCTCCATAATAATCATAAAATTCTGTACGGAAATTGTTAATTTATGTAAAGCAATTGAACAACTAGAGGTTAAATTTAATTCACATAAAGGTAGCAAGGCTTTTCAGGTAAAAGGTGTTGGAACATGTAAGGGCATGGTTGTAGCTAACCAGCATTTAATGAAGACTACAAGTTCCAAAAGGTCAACATTTTTGGGGAACAGATTCAGACAATCACTATTTCCTGCAGACAGTTTACCCATGTGTATAATAGATGATATATATAGTGTTATGAGTTTGAGGGTGTCAGACTTCCCTGTGTCATGAATTTCAGATTCCTGTTAAGTGTTTCTGCGTGCCAAACACTGAGCCCCTAGATCTAGCAAGGGTTAAAGTATAAGCCTGGTAGATGAGCCATTAAGAGAGAACAAAGGGAAAGGTGATGGCCCATTAAGAAAACAAAGTAAAACTAAACAAAATAAAAAATCCTTCCAGTAGCATCTTAGAGACCAATTAAGTTTGTTATTTGTATGAGCTTTTGTGTGCATGCACACTGCTTCAGATAAAACTAATGAGTCTTTAAGTAAGTCAAGGAGAAGGGACAGGGCCCCTCCTCCAGCTCTGAGATAGAAGAGCAAAAGCCAGAGTTGAGAGTTGAGAGTTTGCTGCTATGTGAGCTACCGGTACAAGCTGGCTGCAAAAAGCTGCAGGCTGGAAAAGGCAGAGAGAAAGCCGTGGCTGATTTCTGCTTGAATCCAAGGCTGTACCTACAGGAGAAACAAGACCCTCTTGGAGTGTTAACACTGTGAAGTCCTCCATCATAAACTCAGGTTGCATATATGTGTAAATAAGCCATATATTGGCCACTGTGCTTCATTCCAATTCTATTAATGTTTAATTGATGTTTTAAAACTTTCTCCCCATGTTTTAGCTGTTCATATTTTACCTGCAAGCTGCCTTGAGTCCCTGTTAGGGGAAAAGGTGAGGTATAAATAAACATGTAATAATAATAATAATATCCTCCTTGTATAATAATATCCTCATTTAGGCATTCTCACGAAGGCATGGGAGCTACTCACAAAAAATCAGCTCCACACACAACAGGGAGAATGTCTAAAGGTACCAAGCAGAGTTTTCAGACAGGCAGCAAGAAGCATCATTCATATGAATTGGGACTTAAGCACTGATGCCCTCATATAGGAATGACAAATGCAAAATTTGTTTCTGAAGTCATCATATGTATATTCTGCTAATGGGCTTTCATTCTTTATTAGAGTTGCAGCTTGCAGCACATGTCAGCAAGAGGAATGACCTCAGAGGTGTTTCTTTCTGCTTAGAGAGATAAATGAGTCCCTTCTTCAGGAGGACAATGTTTGTTAACCACCCATCCAAGACACTATGAATTGTGTGTGCAATTCATGATTAATTGACTTTGTGCGTGCTTATCATGACACAGCACTACCGGTAACTTAAAATAATAGATCTGACAGGCAATTTTGCTAAATCACTGAGCCCTTTTCTTTTGAAAGCCCTAGCCTCTAGTTCGGCCAAGCCTTTTCAGTTATGCCTTCCTTGATATGTAATTGATTTTGCAAAATGCTGTTAATCCTGGTATACATTACACATAGGATGGGGAAACTTTCTTATCAGGTAAGATGACTCAGATTTCCATCATCCTTCATGTATGCATCCTCTTTAATGTAGGTAAAATAATGAACAGTGAATTTAAAAATTCTATCACGTGACATATTCTCAATAGGAGTAGGTTTATGAATTGTGTGAATAAAGAAATTCCTAATTTACCTAGCTATGTCTTTTCCTTTCAAGGAAAATGTGGGATTACACTGCAAACCATTAAGGATACATAAGATACCTGTTCCATTATTAGACCTGCTTTATACATACTTCAGGATTGCCTCTTAAAGTTGCTCCCATATTGATCCCAGTATGTGCAAAGTCTTCTGTTCTGTTCTTCAGTACAGCAACCACACAAAAGGCCAGGCCTTCAAAGGAATTCTCATGTACAATATGGCTAACCTTGATGCCAGACAGAGGCACTCATGAGGCTGATGAGAGAGCAGCCATGGAAGTAGTAGCAATGGGCTTAGTGAGGTAACAGACAACCAATCAAGTAATGTAACTAAAAGTGATATGCAGATGGATTTACCATACTATGGCAAAACATCCAAAGCAGATGTTAAACATTGTTTCACTTTTGAGCTGGTCATATGCAAAAAAAAAAAAAAAAAAAAAAAAAGCATATCTACATCAGCATGTGGCCAGCTGTTATGTGGCCCCACACCTTGGCAACTGACCCTGAAAGGAGTTTTCCCTCAAAAGGAAAGATGGTTGTAATCTATAATTTGTCTGATGCATCTAAAAATATCCATTGGTATCAGGTTCCTGGGAGAGGGATAGTCTCCAGTATCTTCACTATGCTAACCATTCTGAAAATTGCTTGATGTACCAAAAAGGTCACAACCAGTCCTAAATTAATAGATCTTCATGCCAAAAGTAAAAAACAAAACAAAAACTGCAATTATTAAAAACTATTACTACTGCATACATAATTCCTAGAGATTGCTATAAATAAATATCATAATGCAATGGGCACAGAAAAATGTGAGACTGCTTCCTGATATTACCAAGTTTAAATCTAATGCAAATACCCTATATACTCGAGTATAAGCCTAGTTTTTCAGCACATTTTTTGTGCTGAAAAAGCCGCCCTCGGCTTATACTCGAGTGAGGCAGGCAGTGTCTCCTATGAAGCTTTCCCAGGTTTTTTGTGGTAAAATTGGGTGCCTCGGCTTATATTCGGGTCGGCTTATACTCGAGTATATACGGTAAGTACTCGTGGACACTAGTAAAGGTAAAGGACCCCTGAATGGTTAAGTCCAGTCAAAGGAGACTATGGGGTGCGGCGCTCATCCTGCTTCAGGCCAAGGGAGCCGGTGTTTGTCCACAGACAGCTTTTCGGGTCATTGGCCAGCATGACTAAACCACTTCTGGCACAACAGGACACAGTGACAAGTGCCAGAATGCACAGAAACGCCGTTTACCATCCCGCTACAGCAGTACTGTGGTACCTTGGTTTACGAACTTAATCCGTCCTGGAAGTCCGTTCTTAAACCAAAGCGTTCGTAAACCAAGGCGTGCTTTCCCATAGCAGCGGGGAACTCAATTTACAAATGGAACACACCCAACAGGAAGCGAACCACGTTCTTTTTCCAAGGCAAAGTTCACAAACCAAAACAGACAAGGTGTGAAACAAGGTGTGTCTGTTAAACGCACACGGATTGCTACTACCGTCTGTATCCCAACATTTTTTAAAATACATTTTTCTATGAAGTCATTATAAGTTTACCTTTAGAGACTAGATCTTCTATAGAAAAAGGATTTTTAAAGATGAATATTCAGAAGGCCTTCTCAAACACAGAGTGCAGACAATAGATTCAGAACAATACAGAACTCTCAAAGGAAGAGGGGAGCAGAGGAAAATTTTGTACACCTTGCAAGCTCTTGATGAATCACACATCTGTTGCAGGGAGAAGGGAGTCAGATGGTATTGTTCTTATGTGATATGAACTCAAAAGGAAGAAGTCTGCATGTGAAGATGAGGCTCTCTTTGGAAGCACATGATTACCAATATTGCTATTTTCCTCAGAGACAGTCAGAAGGGCTAGAGAAGTAAATAGAATTCTTTATTGGAGTTCCTTTGTAAACATGCAGTGTTTGCTATAACTGACAGCAATAATCTGGATGTGAGCATTAATGTTAGGGAAATGAACAAGTGACATCTGAGAATGGGGAGACTTAGAAATGCTCTGACACACTGTAGGGAAGAGAGGGAAATCTACTAACCTTGTCACCAATGTAAGAACATGAGAGAGAGGCTGTAACTGGAAAAGCTGTCAATGGAATACCAGAACCCCTCCAGCTATGGGTTACGGCATGATGCTGTCACAGGGACACTAGCAAAACTCTTAAATATTCAGTCTTAATCCACATTCATGCACAAGTTGAAGAATATTATAACTGGGGAATGGAGGGGTGTTTCAGATTAGAATTCTGTGTTAGGTTGTGTAAAAGCAATCCATATATATATTTTTAGCCCCTATATAGTGTGACTGATCACCACCTCAATCCTCTTTCACTCCCTTTATCAAAATGTTGCTAGAGCTATGCTGAACTATGATTATAGCATTACTGCACCTTTGCACATCAGGGCATCACAATACCATGCTACATTGTGTGCTGAATGGGATCGGCCAATACTGCACAGCCAATAACATTTATGGAAATCAAAGTCAAGAAGCCATCAGCAATAGCAGCAGGAACAGAGCCAGCAGCAATTGTGACAGCAGCAGCAGAAGAGGCAACATGCTCAGTAGCTCAGTGCTTTATACTGCATGCAATCCTGTAAAAATGAGAGAGGAAATCTAGGAGGAAGAACTGAAAAGCATGGCAGACTCTGAACCAGCAGAATACAGAAGTGAGGAAGACACGGCAAATCTAGTTTCAATACAGGCATGAGAACTTTGGGAAATGGGTCACTTTTCTCTCAGAAAACTAATTTAGCCAAAATACAAACTGAGTTAAATTCATAGCACAGTTCTAAATCAGCATCTTAAAATCAGCATCCTCAGAAATGGCAGGAAGGCCATTTAGTTTTTGATCACCAGAAGAAATGCTGTCGATTTAAATGTTGCAACATTTAGTTCCTATTTTCATCCTACGCATCTCTAATTTATGAAGAGCCTATATAGCACAGTTGCTGTAGTTTTAAAAACAATACCCTAATTTCTCCCAACCTTTCATGATTTAGGGGGTCATAATTCTGATCATCTAACAGACCTTCCGTACCGGAAGATAAATAGTGGGAGGTGCCCATATCGCACAGGAGTGATCTATTCTCCCCTCTCAGTAGGCTGAAACATAGTGTGCATTTCTATTGTTGCCTTGTTATAAAGGAAGGGGGATGAGCTGCATCAAGGTCTGAGGGGAATTGGGAGGGGGAGAAGGAGGGACGGAAGAACAAGCCCTTAAGGGGGAGGCATGGATCTGTCTCTGCAGGAGCTTTTCTTTTCACGCCATCCATATGGAAATGGAAGATAAGGGTTGGTACACACCCAGGAGCCACAGAGCGTGTTGTGCTCCAAGCACGTGCCCAGCAGCAGTGTATGCACAGCTAATTCCCATTAAAGCTAATAAGACCCAAGCACTTATGACAAGAGAACAGAGCTGATGTGCTTTCCCACAAAGTTTCAAGAGAGGGAGGCACTTGCCATTTAATTTTCCTCTGACACCTTTCAGGACAATTTGCTGCCACAGAGAAAATGAAATGTAAGAGAAATGCCAATCAGCTGAAACCATTCGAATTTTAACATCATTCAACAAGCTCTTGGCAGCAGCTCTGTGAACTGATGCCTCAGCTGGCCCTAACAAATAAGCCTGGCCGAACCCATTATTAGGAATCTGCAATACCAACTGGCAGCAAGAGCCAAGCGAAAACCAGGAGAACCAAAAGGAAAAGAAGGAAGAAAAGCGCCCCACACGTGAAGAAACTTGCAACAAATAAAAGAGGACAAAGGGGGAAAGTTTGAGACTGGCTGGAAAGGATCAATAGCATATGTTCTCCCACTGGCAATGCACAGCAAGCATTCTCCTCTCAGGGAGGAACACATACTTCAGCTACCAGAAAGGGATGGAATTGCTCCCAGCTGGGGTAGCTGCATGTGACATTCACAGCAATTCCAGACTGCACTGTGTGTGATACTTGACGGGTGACATCAGCAACACACCAGTCTAACCCTTCGGTAACCCTGTGTACTTTTCCAGCCAGAATTCCATCTATCAAAATTCCATCCATCTGTCATGGATGCTTTAGCCGAGATTCCTGAATTGCAGGGGGTTGGACTAGATAGCATTGGGACTCCTTCCAACGCTACATTTATATGATTCTATGAATACATCTGTGATGTGTGCATGGATGAGAGGAGCTAGGCAGAGTGGACCAGACGGTGGCAAGGAGTTAAAATCCATATGTGGTGTAAACTGGCCAAAACAACCAGTCAGTTTCATTGCCTTCATCCGTAAAAAGAGCAGAGCACCGCCTGCTGCAAAAGCACCACCACAAAGCGCACAGATGATGGTGCTGTCTGGGCAGGGCTTTGGGGCAGAGTCCAAGGCTGTACTCAGCAAAACAGGAAGGAGGGCCCCTAAGCCAAGCGGGGCTGACTTGCCACATTTCGAATACACACTACCATACACGTGGGCCCTGAGAGACTATCAAGCCCGGAGTCTAAAATTACCTAACTGTACCACGGATCACAGAGCACTTTATAAAAAGATGCACATTTGCATTTTAAATCCCAGGCTATTCAAATAAAAGCAGATAGCTGGAGAAATTTTAAGTAGCCACTTAGAAGCATTACAGCATCCTACTCAGACTCCATTAGCAAAAGTTGGGAGTTATTCAAGGGCATCATTCCTTGCTTCAAAAAGCTTAGTCTCTGAAAAGCCATCTGGAAGCCCATTGTAGAGCACAGTGGGAGATGCAGAGGACAGCAATAACTTGGAGCTTCCCAGACAACGGCAAAGCTATATTAATGTGCTATGTTCTGCTTCTGTAGATAAAGGTTCTTTAATGGAATGGATGCAGAGGTGGTCTCTGATTCAGGGAGATATCCCTAGCATTCCAGAACAATGCCATTCACCAGGGTGAAAGTCAGCCCCATTATAAAAGTATTATGTATTAAAATCTTCCCAAACGCTCCACGAAAGACAATGCAATATAGGATAATAATTTAAAAATCCATCACGGCCCCTAAGTAACTAGTCCCATTGTTAAACAAATCTCCTAATGTTCAGCCAAATTTACCATCCTGTAACTTCAGCCCTTTATCTCTTGTCCTGCCTTCTGGGACAAAATAGAACAATTCTTTGCCATCTTCTGTAGAGTACTATCATGTTCTCCCTCAGTCTTCCCTTCCTTCAACCTTTCCTCATAGGACTTGTTTTCCACTCCACTGATGATCTTTACTGCCCTCCTCTGAACCCATTCCAATTTGTCAAAATCCTTCTTAATGTTCTGTGTCCAGAACTCAACAAACAACTCCAGATGCCATTTAACTAGTGCAGAATAAAGTGAAACTGTTACTTTTTGTGACTTGGAAACTATGGTTTAATGCAGTCTAAAACCACATCCATGTTTTTTTTGCAGCCACATTGCAATTCTGACCTGCCTAACACTAATCCCAAACCATTGTTTAGCCATGGGTAGTGTGGGAGCAGCAGGGCCAGGGAAAGAGTGAAGCAGCTCTAATTTTCCATCCAGGCACCAGCATGCTTGCTTATTTTTACAATAAGCAATCGTTTGGCTTACTGTTATATGTGAAACAGACCTCTGAGTATTGTTTTCCAATCAGCTCTGAATCTACCCAACTGTATTATCACCTAGACCACATTTAACCACTGTTGATTTGCTTTCTGTGATAACAAATGAACATGGCACAGCTCTCAAAAGAAATGCACAAATGATCACTAGAGGAAACAAGCCAAGACAGAGCCTGCAAATCATGTGAAATCATGACAGCTCTCCTCTCATGCAAAAAACCTTTAATAGCACACCATGTGCAAGAATATGTTGTAGCACTTCACATACAAAGACACAGAAAAGAGCAGTTCCTCTTTCTCCACCTACTGTTTTTCTGATCTTCAGCCTGCTCTCTCCAACAATGGTCATTTTTCTTCTGACTCCATCCAGGAAGTGTCAATTTGGCAATGACCATATGCTGAATTTAACGAGTAATTTAAAAAAGGATCACTGAAATCTGATATTTTTTAGGAATACACAATGTATTTTCTTCACAACCAGAGAAATGGAGAGCCATGCAATATCCTTACATTTTTAGCATAATCACAGCTGCTAATCCATTGCATTTTGGGTGGTCACAAAAATGGTTGGAAACATGACTCCAACACTTGCTATTCACTTTTAAACTGTTGTAACTTTCAAACTTTGTCCAGATTATACTTCTTCATGTGAAAGTGACATGCAGCCACACAATCACACAAATGCACACAGATGCATTATTTTATGATGAAAAGTTTTCAGTCTTTATAATAACAAAATGCAGCGCCACTCCAAGTGATAGGCCACTCCTACCCCAGCCCATGAAGCCCAATGGAGCAATGTGGTACCATGGACTGCTCTGCATGAGCATTGCTTCCTCTATGGATGGAAGTGACCTGAGATCGTATGAGCTTCTGCCTCAAGTCCACCTCTCCCAAGCTTTACACCCCATCCTTGCTCAGAGAATAGAGACTCTTAAAGGGCACTTCATCTGCACTCTGTGGCCTCTTGCTCAACATGATCCCTGTATTGTTGGGCAGGCATGGCATGGCACTGCAGGAGGCAACTGGGCTTAGGGAAGGGAAGGATGTTTGTGAGGGTCCTGACTCTGGCTCCACAATCTTAGCTCTGCAGGTTCAGTGTTAGAGGCCCTGCTCAGCTCTTCATCAGCCACACACTTGGCCAGCTCATCCTCCACCTCTGTCTCCATACACAAGACTGGGACCATGATTCCTAATAATAATAATAATAATGTTATTATTTATACCCCACCCATCTAGCTGGGTTTCTTCAGCCACTCTGGGCTTCTTACAGCATATCTAAAAATGTAATAAAAGCATTAAAAGCCTCCCAATACAGAGCTGCCTTCAGATGTCTTTGAAACGTTGTATAATTCCTTATCTCCTTGACATCTGAAGGGAGGGTGTTCCACAGGGAGGGCGCCACTACCGAGAAGGCCCTCTGCCTTCATGCTGCATATGTGTTTATTTTCCTGGCCCATCCTTTTCCGCTGCGGTGGCCAAAGCCATCTCATCTCCTCACGTTCCATTTTTATAACTTCTGAGGCTTCCTTCTTAAATTGTAAGCTCTTTCACATGCCCTTGGAGGCTAGGAGAAAGTATTTGTTCTGTGAGCGATTATGATCACAGGATCTTCCACTGGGCTAGAGTTACCATCACTGTGAGCAATGCATTCAAGAAACTGCTCAGATTTTTTTCTGCAACCTGAAAGACATGTTTGCTTCTAAAATAAGCTAAAAGTTATGCTACAGGGTTCCAACAAATATTCTGGTCTTGCTGCCCAGGGCAACCTCTCAACCATACTAAGTTAAGCTATCCAGCTTCATCTTTTTCACTTCATACCAGAGGAAAAAGAGAAATAGTCCTTGTCCTTTCATGTGGGCTCCCTATAAAGTTGAAATACACACTCAGAGATAGCTAGCAGACCTGTATAAATGTTTGGCTTTGACTATTCTTATTCTTATTCTTATTCTTATTCTTATTCTTATTCTTATTATAACTTATACACTGTCCATCTGACTGTGTTGCCCCAGCCACTGTAAGATTAGACTAAACAAAAATTATGCATCTCTAGAAAGAGTTTTCATACTTAATAGCAACAGAAAGAGGGGAGATCTACTTTGCATTTAATAATTGGATATTGAATATTAATTTCCCTGCATATCCGAGCAAGCAACACCACCTTTCTAGCAAAAACACATCCTGCTAATTTGCCTAACCTGGGTACAATTTCTGTCAAAGGTAATAGGACAGATAGTAGTAATTGGGTTGGTGGTGGTAGAACACAGAACTGAGATAAACACAGGCCACACCACAATTTTTTAAAGAAGAATTGCACAGTTTCACAAAGGTAAGGCACATATCCTCCAACATTTCTCTGATGAAAATAGGGATGTCTTCTTCTTCTTCTTCTTTGCTCATCTGAGTCTTTTGCCTCAGTCACTCTGGGCGGCTTCCACATTATGAATCTATGCTGCTTTGGGGGAAAGCATGGGAAACCGGCCTGTGGTTTTAAAATTTTAAGTAAGTTGCAGACGAGAAAGGGATTGAATTGCATTTGATTTCCAATAGATGGACTCTGTTGCCAGCTGGGGAAGATGACATTTGTCTCTTGGTTGCAATTAAAACAGTGGGAACTTATACTTAATTAAAATTGAGAAGCCATGGGGAGCGGCAAAAGAACAGCTTAAAAGTATAGTGCTCATGCCTGCACGATTAGAAAAACTGGAATTAGATTGGTGCCTGTGCCAGGGTGGCATACAAATTCATGAAGCTTTCAATAAGCTCACTATGTCTGACACCTTCATGGCTGTCTTTTCAGTGCAAATGCTGCTCCCTTTAACTGTTAACTGGTCTTAAAAAATTTTAGTTCCTTCCTTTTAATCAGAATTGTTGTTTAATAAAGGTAAAGGGACCCCTGACCATTAGGTCCAGTTGTATCCGACTCTGGGGTTGCAGCGCTCCTCTCGCTTTATTGGCCGAGAGCCGGCGTACAGCCTCCGGGTCATGTTGCCAGCATGACAAAGCCGCTTCTGGCGAACCAGAGCAGCGCACGAAAACGCCGTTTACCTTCCTGTCAGAGCAGTTCCTATTTATCTACTTGCACTTTGACGTGCTTTCGAACTGCTAGGTGGGCAGGAGCTGGGACCGAGCAACGGGAGCTCACCCTGTCGCAGGGATTCGAACTGCCAACCTTCTGATCAGCAAGCCCTAGGCTCTGTGGTTTAACCCACAGCGCCACCTGGGTCCCTTGTTGTTTAATAGCAGCTGCTTATTTACTCTGTTTAAACTGCTTCATCTAGGTGCTTTCATGAACTATCAACATTTATTTTATTACAATTTGTTGTTAGGTGCCTTAAGACCTCACAAGAGGTATTTTTAATGCACATGTCAGCAAATCAAAGATAGCATACGAATAGGCCTGCAGCCTGCAAACAAACCCAAGGGGAGAAAATACTATAAAGGAGAAAAATTAAAAGTTCTCTTCCAAATGCCTGGGAGCCCTCTCTCATTACTTCCCATCAGTTTTCTCTTGGTAATGTTTGCAATATACAGTATGCATGAATACACATAGTATTGCTACAATGGCAGTCAAAACAGTCAGGCCCTATTGTATAAACTGTAAGTCTGTTTCACTACATTTTTTTTAAAAAAAAAAATCACAAATACTCACATACACACAAAGCCCGATCAAGGATCTAGTGTCACATCTTATTTCTCTACATAGTCAGACCATATGGTTACACATTTCCCAGTATTAATTCAAGCTGTATAAAAGATTCAAATAGACCCCAATCTTGTCTACTTGCATTTAAAAATAATTAACAACCCGCCCACTCGCCCCCCATGTTTTGGAGCCTATAATAGATCTGAGGCGATTTTCAACATAAGCTTATGGTTTTTGTAACAAACGCATATGCACTAAACATGCACTCATGTTCTTTCTCCCTCTCTCTCTCTCTCTCTCTCTGCCATTAAAGATGTTCCACATGAATCTGTTCTCCCCCCCCCTCAATACTGCAGCCTTTATTTTAGCTTCCACTAAAATTTGATGGTTTGTTTTTATATTATGAGCCTGCCTCACACTGAAAACTTCTTTATGTCTCCTTTTACTGGTTATGCAGAGCTAGCTGGAAATAACACATTTCATTTGCCGCCAGACCTTCTTTCTTCCACCCTCCACCTTCCCTTGTTTATGTTATTCTATTACCTTTTTCTTTTACTGATTATACTGCATATTCTGAAGTAAACAAGAAGGGTGAGCAAAGAAATTTGCTCTCTTCTTTGTATACTTTGAGATCAGATAATGCAGGCTGCTTTCCCATGTAAGACAGGATATAGAATTTGAGCCAATGATTCCTTTATCCTTTACAAGCCCAGTTTAGTCAGGGTGAACACATCCTTCATTTCACATAATGGAAAACCCATGTGCCCAAGTGATGCGCTAGAGAGGCCTGTGCTACATCTCAATTTGAGTCAAGCTGACTCCACTCAGGTTCATGGAAATGCTTTCACTGAGCCAGTCTCTACTCCACAGAAATAAATTGGTTCCCGTTTGGGTTAACACTGTTTCTCCAGAGCCAAACAATTGCTTCCATGTGAGATTTCTTTGCTATCTTTGGAAACCCAAGGAACAAAAATAGAAAACCAAATTTTGTTAATATTTATTTCTTTAAAATCATAGCCTCTTCTTGACATTTGAAACTAAACTTGGTTTCCATGTTCTTCTCAACACTGTTTAATTAATTCACTTTACTACACTCAGGCTAGTACTGCATGTTTTCATTATCCATCTCCAGCTTGGACTACTGCAATGCGCTCTATGTGCTACCTTTGAAGATGACTTGGAAACTAGAAGTAATCCAGAATGTGGATGGTGACTGGAAGCAGCCGCTGAGACCATATAACACCAGTCCTGAAAGACCTACATTGGCCCCCAGTACATTTCCAAGCCTTAGCCCAGTTTACCTGAAGGAGCGTCTCCACCCACATCGTTCAGCTCCGAGGGCCTTCTGGCGGTGAGAAGTGAGGTTACAGGGAAGCAGGCAGAGGGCCTTCTCAGTAGTGGCGCCCGCCCTGTGGAACGCCCTCCCATCAGATGTCAAGGAAATAAACAACTATCTGATTTTTAGAAGACATCTGAAGGCATCCCTGTATAGGGAAGCTTTTTAAGGTTTAATGTTTTACTATGTTTTTATATATGCTGGAAGCCTCCCAGACTGGTTGCGGCAACCCAGTCAGATGGGCGGGGTACAAATATTCTTATTCTTCTTATCATCTGCTGTTCTTCTACACGTCTCTTATGTCGACTTCGTGCACCTCATATTTGCATGTGTAAACACAAGCAGGTATACCACTATTGGGATTAAATTTTATTGAGCAGTTAGTTATATGTAACTGAACAAAGGAATAAGTAAGAACTGGAGTTATGAACACTGGGTTGGATTCAGAATGCCCCTTCCCTGAACTGAAAGACCCCCTTCCATTCCTGGAAGGGACTCAAATCCTGCTAGAGGAAAGGGAGACGGAGGCAATTTTCATGTCCTTCATGTCACCTCCCATGCTGTTCTGGAGGATCCCCCAATCCTCTGGGGCTGCAGGGGAAAGGGAGAAATTCGGAGGGGGTCAGAAATTGGTTCTTACGGTGAATTTCCATTTTAAGATTCGGTTGGAGGTCATTCTGTTGTAAGGGTGTTACCTGAGAGTCTTTGGGAAGGAACTTTTGAGGAAGGGCCTTGAATCTTTATTGCAGAAAGAAAGCAGGCAGGTATCCCTCCATAGGGACTTCTCACACACATGGATGTAATTTGGTTCTACGTTTCTCCACATGAATCATATTAATGAACATTGACTGGAAATCCATTATGATGAAAGGAGACATATCTTCAATATAAATTCAGTTAATCCTACTCTGTATTCTCTGTGGTCCTCTGTCTCTGCCGAGGCTCCTACAAGCCAGTCTGAAATGAGGTGTCAAGCCATGACATGGTGCTGCACTAGATTAAATATAAAAATGGCACCTAATCCCCATATGAGATGTTACGAGCGCTACAATCTCCAGTGCTTCCGTACCCATCACTACTATTTCCTTCAGAAAAGGAACAAAAACAATCTAGTTTGCTGTACAGTACATCTGTTCCCTTACTTTCAGTTGTATGCAATACCAAAATAAAGAATGGTAAAGCTATGGGGGGAAATGGATTGCAAGGCATCACTGGTTCACCAAAGTTCAGTCATGGTGGAATAATTCTAACCTTTGTAAGAAGATGATTTCAGCCAATCACTTTATTGTGCAGCTGATAGCCACTGTTAGTATTAAATAAACAAGTTTAAAAATATGAAAATCCAAAGAAAGTATAAGAACAAATGTGCATGAAAAATTGGAAATAAAATTTATACAAAACCTAAAATCTTAACTTTTATGATGTCAAGGTGATAATGATGGTTGTCACATAATTTAACCAATTTTTAAAGACTGCATGCATAACAATCTACTTTTGAAATTATGATGGGATCAGAGTTATTAAAGCATATTTTCTGTTGACAAAATATTATCAGTCAGGTGCCTAAAATTTACGCAGCACAGCATATAGATGTTTTTAAAAAATGAAAAATGACCACCCTTGCAGGCATGATTACAATCTAATGATATGACATAAAAGGAGAAAAGGATGAAGAAGTCATGTGGAATGGACCTATCAGTTTAAACCTGATACAATAACCTGCTGTGAAAAGTTTGCCATTATCGTAGGCAAACTTTACATGTAATTGGAAAATAAACAAGAAACAGGGAAGGTCTTCCACCACAGATATGAAATCTGTCTTCCGGTTAAATCTCACAAAATCTTCCCTTTGAAAACTAAGAAGCCATTGTATGGGACCTGAAGGCCTGGAAACAGATCCTCAAAGAATAATTTCTTAGGATAGCCAGAAGGGGTCCCGACATGGAATATACCCTTAATGTATCTCAGCAATTGGGAATAATTAGAACTATAAGCCCACCATATCACTCAGCTTGCTAACTTTGTTAACATGTCGCTAAATAAGATGACTTATTTTCCAAATATGCATTTTAAGAATTGCCTTCAGTAATCTGCTGCTTTGAAAAGGCTGTGTCAATATTCTGTCACATGCCCAAATTGTGGTGCGTGTGACTGATTGGGATGGCAACATGCATACAAATGGTTGCTTCAAATGTTGTTTCAGCAGCAGTCAACATCAGAGTGAGCCTTAAATAAGAGCAAATGAGACTGTGATTCTCCTAGGACTTCTGAGTTGGAGTTCTTGCAGTCAGAGGAGGGCAATGTGACCTCCTGGAGCTGGAGCAACACTGGCACAAAGGGCTCCTTTTGCAATAGAGCTTATGGATTAGCAAATACATCTGGGGCTGGCCCTGGAGACAATTCCCTCTCCCACTCTAAATCTGCAGCCTCAGCCCCTGAAGATGTGGCCTGGTCCCAGGATAATGACACATGTAATGGACTGTCATGTAATGCAGAAGCGAAATATGGCAATCAGCTCTATGTACTGAGAGCCGGTGTAATGGTTAGAGTGTTGGACTAGGAGAGCAGGGTTCAAATCCCCACTCGGCCATAAAGCTCGCCGGGTGACCTTGGGCCAGTCATCTCTTAACCTGATCTACCTCACAGGTTTGTTGTGAGGATGAAATGGGAAGGAGGAAAACCATGTACACGACCTTGAGATCCTCAGAAGATAAAAGTGGTATGTAAATTTAAATAAATAAATAACACTGGCAGATGAAGTTATCATGCAGATACCATTCCTCAAGATCCCTGTGTGATAACTACAGATAGACCAGCCTTTGGTATTACAAAATGACTGAGTAGAACCATACAAAGCCTTGGTTATTGTTCCATAACATTAAGTACAGTGAAATTACAGCATGCTTATGTACTACATACTGCAGAACTTGACATTTTCACTGCTAATGTCACCCAGAGCTTAAGGCTTTTCCCCAATAAATCAGGCAAGCCCTTTCCCTCTATGTTCAGACAAGGTTAGAGGCTTATGAGATTTATTTTATGAAGCAACGTCAAAATTGTAACATATCATCTGCACTTATTGAACAATTTTTAAAGTTCATAATCTCACAAGCCAAAAATTACATAAGCAAGCCAGTTTATATACCATGTATGCATCTTACATTTAGTGTTTCCACAGAAAATGTACAATGTACAAAAAGCACATTTGCTTTGTTATACATAAGCTTGAAAGCTTATGGCTAGACTGTGCTTATAAAAATCATAGAACTGTGGAGTTGGAAGGGACCCCAAGGGTCATCTAGTCCAACCCCCACAATGCAGGAATTTCAGCTAAAGTCATCCAACCTCTGCTTAAAAACCTTCAAGGAAGGCAATTCTACCACCTTCCAAGGAAGTCCGTTCCACTATCAAGCAACTCTTGCTAACATAAAGTTATTCCTGATGTTTAGTTGGAATCTCCTTTCTTGTAACTTGTAACTGTTGGTTCAGGTCCTACCTTCCAGAGCAAGAGAAAACAAGCTTGCTCCATCTTCCACGTGACAGCCCTTGAGATATTTGAAGATGACAATCATATCTCCTCTCAGTCTCCTCTTTCCCAGGCTAACCATACCCAACTCCCTCAACCGTTTCTCATAAGGCTTGAAGTTTATACCATCCTCGTGGTAGAATGCTACACTTGTTGGATTTCTGCCTGACATACAATTAAAAGCACATGAGGCCAGAAAAAGGATGGCAATTCAGTTTACATCCCTCCTCTTCTACTAAACTTCTTTCATTTCTGGAGCCCATTACCCCTACTAGGTAAAAGTATGTACATTGATATTTATTTTCAATAACAATCCTGAAATAGCAGAGTTCTCTCTTAAATGCCATTAAAAAAACTTACTTTTGCTGCATTTTTTTTCTTGTGTGGAAAGCAAAGAGGAATTAAAGTGTAATGGACTTTCAAGCTCACCATTTGACATCTTGTGATCTAACTCAGCCTGCTAATAATAAGCCTAGGTTTATGAGGCATGGAGCTGTTTTTATATATCAGCCTAGCTCCGTCAGCTTACACAGCTCTTCCTTCACCTCTGCTGCCACATTAAATCAATTGTCTTTATAGGCTGCTGTGGCCTGAGCAAGCAATGGGATCTGAAGGTGGGGTGGGGGAGGGAAGGAAGGGATCTTAAACTTACAGAAGGAGAAAGATAGAGATTGACTGCTTATCTCAATTTTTCTACTAAAGAAAACACCTGAGAAGAATAGTACTGTACAGCATAAAGCTGATTACATCAAGTGCTTCACCTGAGTAGGACTGCTGTCCGAAACTATGTTTGGCCTGAATCTGCAATTTGGGAGGCCTGAATCCACTACAGCCTTGAGATACAATTAAGGACTGCCATCTTCATCTCAGCCAGGCAAGACTTTGATAAGCTGAAATGATACCCTCAGGCAACAATCCTAAAATCACCTCAGTCTCTTAATTTGTTTTGGGGTGGCAGTAGGCTACAGAGGGATCCAGGCCTGACATGCCAGAAAGAGAGCAATAGCGAACACAGTGTGTCCCTTGGCTATGACTGAGGATAAATTAGGGTGACTGTTGGGGCTGGTGGTCCGAAGCATCAATGATACAGATATTTCAATTGCATGGGGGTCTGAAAATGGAGGGAGATGTGCCCCCTTGGCCCATTGCTAAAGGTGGCAGTTAATACAGAGGGCTGAAGAAAAAGTATTAGAAATCACAGGGCAAAACAAATCCTGTTCTTTGTGGACTAGATTCGTTTGGACACTTGAGTCTGAAACAGAACATTTCAGTCTGCACACAGTCTTCTGTGAATATAAAATATACAGAAACAAGCAGTATAATTGTTGGGGTATTAGCCCCAAACATGGAAGACACAGATTATGCTCTCTGAGTGAAAGTTACACAGTGCTATGGTAATTTCTACAACAGAATCAAATCCTCTATTGGGATTGGCCTCGTAATTTACAATATAGTTCTGATGAAAATATACTAGATGAAGGACCAAGAATTGGACTGATCATTAACTATTCATTATTTCCAGCTATGTAACCTCTTTGACAAGTCCCTTCAGACTTCACATTATTATATAATGTCACAAACACCTAACTTGTGTTCCTGTCTTTTTCTCTGAAAATGTAGACCATCTGTTACTCAGAGGCACTTTTGAAAAGCTTTTTCTTTTCTTTCTTTTTTGCTTTATTGTTTTAAATTGGTAATCTTAATCTGGTAATTCCATTTTCTTTTTCTGTCATTGTGAACTTCTTAAGAGTTAAGGTAAAGGGAAGGAGAACTGAAATATTTACAAATAAATCTGCTTTCTTCATTTTCATATGCAGATTTCAGAGCTGCACTAGAAGCAATGGTTTCCTTAAAGCAATATGTACAGAAGTGAAAATTGTCACTCACAATTCCAATATGCTTGGATCTGTTGTTTTTAAAAAAACCGAATATGGAGTACAAGCTTTAAACATTGCTTTTCTAACTCATGGTGAATTGCTCTTCTGTCTCTCTCCACTCTCCACTGGGAAGCTGGTAGCTGGCCAGTGAAGTAATAACTAACATCTCACATAATCCTCTCTAACAAGCTGCCTCTTCCACAACCATTCATATGACTAGCACTTTTGAAATATATTTTCCACACCATGCCCCTGACATGTGGACAGATGCAAGCATCTTGGGATTTTCTTGGCTTGGAAATAGCTGCCTTGCAGCAGCGTCTATAAATTCTGGGTTGGGGTGGTGTCTAGAAAATGTGTAATGGATATCAGAGAAAAAGTAGGCTCGTTTCTGTACCAGAAGTCTTTATCCTCTTGCTAAAGTGTTCTTATTGTGGACTCTTGTTCTTTCCTAAACCATTTAAGACTCTTGCTGTGTAAACAGTCTGACTTACCCGGTACTACTGTTGTCTACTTCTTGTCGTAAAATGTTCCAGGAAATATGCAAAGATGGGATAGATTTATTCTCATTTTACGCTCAATTCAATCTCATTTCCTCCACCCTGCCCTTTTCACTTTGTTTTGATATTTTTGTCAAAGCAGTATCACAATTTGTGCCTACACACATATGGTTCAGATAAGGCATTTGGGGGGTGCTTAGTTCTCACTGAGGTGAAAACCTGTCTCTGGGTTATACTATTTCTGACAGCAATTGCCTCAGTTTATACCCATCCTTCACCATGAGACATTTAATATTTGATCCAATATTAAATATGTTAAAACAAATTTCAGTCAATAGAATAGGGTGGGTCCTAAAAACAGATATATCAGTTGTCAAAGGCTGAGGTAAAGAGGTGGGTCTTCAGCATAAAATGAAAACTTCATAATAAAATGATAGGTCACGGTTCTTGGCTTAATAAACTATACTATGCATGAGTTGCATGCTGGTACACAGAACCTGTTGACTCCTGCTTCACTCCTTCCCTGGCATGAGCAAGTAAGCAAACCAGGAAGGGTGTTTTTTTTTTTTTTACCCTAACAAACCATAACTGGTAAGGCACCAATCAGCATACAACTCAGGCATTGTATATGGTTTATTAAACCAAGAATCTTGGCTTACCAATACATATAAACACAACCACATTTTCAGCTCTGTATGATATGTGAAGATAACCATTACATCCAATATGAACTGATTACTTCATAATGTGTCCCCTGACACAACTTGCTTTTACCACCCTACAAATGCAAAAAGTTATACGAGAACTGGCTGCCAAATGCAAGCTTGGCCAAACTCTTCTATGAAATCTTAGAAACATGCATACAAAGTAAAAAAAACAAACCAAACACCAACCCACCACTTTGAAAACCTCAGCCACCCATTCCATGTATACCAAAGCTGAACAATGGTGTCCCCTGCCCGCAGGAATGCAACAAGCTATATACCGGTATGTACAGCTAATGCCAATGTATATATGTACAGCTAATGTCCCTGCTCCTGCCAACCTAGCAGTTCGAAAGCACGTCAAAGTGCAAGTTGATAAATAGGTACCGCTCTGGCGGGAAGGTAAACGGCGTTTCCGTGCGCTGCTCTGGTTCGCCAGAAGCGGCTTTGTCATGCTGGCCACATGATCCGGAAGCTGTACGCCAGCTCCCTCGGCCAGTAAAGCGAGATGAGCACCGCAACCCCAGAGTCGTCCATGACTGGACCTAATGGTCAGGGGTCTCTTTACCTTTACCTTAATGCCTATGTGAAACAATTTTGTCGATGTTCTTCAAGTTAACTTACTATTGAGAAGAGAAATACTTTTTTTTTAAGAAAAGAAAAACTCCTAAAAAGAGAGAGATAAGCATAGGCTAGCATTAAGAGAGCTTCTACCTTCTGCAACACATGCAGCCTGAGTCACACCTCCAATTAAATCTCCAGCATTGGAAAAATTGGTCTTCTTGCTGAAAATTAATGTCACCGACCTGACATTTGGTAAATTGAGTCTTCTTGTAGAATTCCTCACTTGCTGCCTTTCTGTAGTACCCTGATAGAGATTCCTTTGAAAATTGAGCTTGTCAAGTCAACTCATTCACTTTTGAATGATTGTTGGAATGTGTGCTCTCTGAATTAATTTGTTGCACTTTTCCCCATTTATTTTAGCCATCTTAAGAGTTGATGCCACTAGGGGGGAAATCAATGATAACTCACTTCCTGTACAATAATAGGTGGTATCATAACCCACAATTGATTGTATTGCCTTATTATGCATACATACATGTGCATCTATCTGTATATCTATAAATATCTATGCCTGCCAGAGTCGCTTGCAGAACAGATGTCAGCAGACATGAAATGAAATCAGAAAACCAGATGAAGTGTGATAAAGACCAGCCAGTAAGATAATTGGATGGAATTTCTGTTGCCAAGTCAAGGATTTATGCTGCAGTTCCTACACCACCCAGTGTATTAAGCACAACAGGACATGAGGAGAATACAACAGCTAGAAAGTAAAATTGTCAATACTTTACTCTGAATAAAAGATTATGTCATTATAATCTACAGACATCAGTGAAAAATGTAAAAAGCTACCTTTTTAAGAGCCAAGCAAAAAGATATAGCTTTTACCTTATTTTACAGGTAAAATATTTCTGCAATTGAGAGTGCATTGAAAAAGCAATTTAAAATATAACATTAAGAACACCAATATTAAAATTCCCTAACCACACCAAGTTCCTTTCCTTATTCTATATTTGTCTCCCCATTCTTCTTTTCTCATTTAAATGCTTATGCCATCTATATTCCCTTCAACTGGTGATGAATTTCATTCCAATAGTAATTATAGTGGTTCGTGCAAAACCAATCCCTACGCCAGATTGGGTCTGTTTAATATTTAGATACACATTTCCACACCAGTAACTGTGTACGATCTAAGTTCAGACACAATCCAAGTAAGTTATCTAAACAAGCATCCAGTTTAAAAAGTTAATGAATCTAAGATGCTGGATGCCATTAAATGAGTTTTGTGGGATTATGGCTCAAAGTCAATAAATATCTCAACTATGAGAAAGTATGGTGCTCCCAAACATTTGAAAGTGGAACACGAAGACCAATTGTGCATGCCTTTGCTCTTGCTGCTTGCTGCTAAATGGCTGAACGTAGGAGATGGAAGGAACCCTTCACAGCACTGCATCTCCCAATGATAAAGTCACCACCACGGCAGGGATAGCAATTGCTTCAAGGACTTTTCTTAACAAATACACTCTCCAGCTTTCATATTCCATCAAGCTCTTTTTTTTTTTACTCTGCCAGCAGAATATGGAAATATATAAGAGGAAGAGGAGGAGGGTATTGCTGCAGAGTGTGAGAGAGAAATTGGAAGTATCAAAAAGAGTGATATGAACGGTGGGGATGAGCTGCCTCTGCTAAGACAGCAGAGGGGGAAAGCTCCACTTCTGGCAGCCCCTTTAGTTAGGAGAATGCTGTGGAAGAGCATGATTTGGCTAACTCTTGTGGGAGTCAGAGGGTGAAGCTTGTAGATTTCATTCTGGGTTCAAAGACTGCCCTAAGGAACAGTGCCACTATTACAGCTTGAATTTGCAATTCTGGATTTAAAAACAGGCATCACTGGCATCAAAGTGAGCTTCTATAAAGTTCAGCTTAGGCATCCATCTGTATTGAGAGACAATGGAGTGCACCTCCGGTGGTGAAGTCAAACCACTGTGCAAGCAGCACTGAAGTGACCTCCCCAGCAGAGCAATATGTTTGGCACCAGCTTGGCTGCAGGAGTTGCCAGAAGGAGGCGTACAAGGTGCCATCCAACCATCTTAGGGACTCCACTCCAGATTTGTTTAGGGTTTTCTTCTCCCAAAGATATCCCACAAGACAGTGGAGGTTTAGGATCAGAGTCTTCCTTCTCCTAGATGGGCTACCTTCCCAGGTTGACGAGCCCCACCTGCCCCTCATTTCCCTCTGCAGCATGTGCAGAAACTGCCTTCTTGACCATTGGACCCACTATTGGTCTCATCTGCTCAATTCATCGGAGCTTGCAGAAGAAGACCCTAATTCACTGATGGTTTGTGAGCCATCAGCTACCATCACGTGGTTTAGCCGGCCAGTTGAAGCCATTCCCAGGTTTTGGCCGCTGTTGCATGCTGACATCTTCTAGGAGCCACAGGTGAGAGCTGAGTGCAGGGTGGGGAATAAAGGTGGACAAACCACCCCAGAAGGAGCACAATGTGTCCCCTACCACAGTGTTTCTCAACCTCCTCGGGGCAACGGCACAGCTGCCCCACGAAAAAAATCTCGCGGCACACCACGACCCGGGGGGCGGGGTGTCCGCGCGCCCTGGCGGGAGGGAGGGGCGAAAACGGAGCGGGAGATCGGCGGGCCAGGCGCCCGCCCCCCCTCCCGCGCCCAGCCCCCCGGCAGCACCTCCACCCGGCCCCGAGCGAGCCCGGGACGACGACGGGCGGGTCGAGTCTACCCAGCCGCTGTCGAGGAGAGAAGGAGCCAGAGCCCGCTCGCCCGCCGCGCAGGATAGCTGCTGCTGCTGCTGCTTCTACGGCCGCCTGCGCCCTCCGCGCCGCCCCAGCCTCCGGGACGGGAGTAGGTGGGGAAGCGGAGCGCGGCTCCTGGGGTGACCTCCCGCCCGATTTCCGCTGGGTTAGAAGCCGGCGGCCTACCTCTGCAGCCGGGGTCTGGATCGGGCCCTTCGGCCTCGCCAGCCTCGCCCGGAGAGTTGCGGTTCCGGCGGCGCGCAGCCTGCCCTCCAGCCCGGGAAGCTGCTCCGAGGCTCCTCGGGCTCCGCCTGAAGTCGCCCTTCGCGGGGCTGCGCCGCTGAATCCAGCCGGCACCGCCAAACGCCCCTCTGCCCGACTTGGCCGGAGCAAAAGGCGAAGCGAAGCTCTCCGCTCCGGAGGCCTCTTGAGGGAAAGCCGGCCGGATTCCGACTCCTCGGCGGGTCAGGTGGTCTCCTGCCTCCTCTGAGGAAGGGTCTCAGAGGAGGATAGCTGCTGCTGCTGCTTCTACGGCCGCCTCACTGACCTCCCGCCCGTCCCCGACCGCGACCGGGGCGGCAGAGGCAGCGGGCGAAGCGCCCGGCAGCCCTGGCGAAGGCGGCGGTCGGCGAGCGGGAAGCGCAGCCAAGGCGACGCCAGCCGCCCGGACCGCCCCGGAAGCGGAAGGGCGGCACAGCAGCCGGTGTCTTCCCCTTCCCGCGGCACAGCAGCCGGTGTCTTGCGGCACACTCCTGTGCCGCGGCACACCGGTTGGGAAACGCTGCCCTACCAGAGGTGCTACCCTTCCCCTAACACCCCATACACCAAACATGCATGCTACACGGAGAACCCCAGCCTAGTGCTCCACAAACAGTACAAATTGGGAAGGCTGTATTAAATGCTCCAAAATGCTCCTACAACATGCTCTTGCCCTCAAAGCAGGTTGACGATAGTAATAAGATTCTTGAGGAAAGAGCACTATAAATAATAAATGCTCAAAGTGCCTTACATTCATTATCTCAGGAAACTTTTGGCTAAATCTGTGACGTAGGCCAGCATAACTGATTATCCCCATATTTCATACAGCGAAGTGACAGTGGCTTGTTTAAATCCCCCTAATGAGTTCTTTACTTATTTATAAGACCTCTTACCTGCCCTTCACCTTAAGTTCCCAGGGTGGGTTTCAACAATAAACTACACAATTATAAAAAACCAAATAAAACCGTTGCAATTATAAAACACATAAAACTGTTCCAAATAGAACAGAGCGTGTGGTATCTGAGCTGAGACTTCTTCCTCATAACTCCTGCTCTTATTCATTCTGCCATACCGGATCAGCCAACAGTGGTCCTTGCAATAAAAGCAATGATTGTAATGAGCCAACAGTTTTTAATACGCTGGGGTAGCAGCAAGGGGAGTTAATGATGCAGTCACTGCTTCTGATGGTATGGGAACATAGAGTAGCTTATATGACCTAAGGTTCAGACAATTCCTTATTTTTAAAAGCTGCTTGTGTGCTATGGTATTCAATGCTAGTCTTACTCATATTGAAGTTAATGGAGATGGCTAACTTAGGTTCATTAATTTCAATTTGTCTACTCTGAGTAGGACTTAGCTGAATACAACCTTAGGGGTCAGATTCAACTAAATAGTTGCTAGCGGGAGGCAGCACAAGTCCCACTAATGCAATGGGGTTTCCTCCCGTGTGTGACCCTGCAGCCTCCCCAATTGGTTTGGAAAAGGGGGCGTCAGGAAAATTCCCAGAATGGGGGTAGTGGGAAGATCATTCTGACTGGCAAGCAAAAATGCTTGCACTGACAGAATGAGTGTATTAGTGCAGTGTTAAATTCCAACCTAAGAATACATGATGGTATTCAACTAAGTTTTACTCAGTCGATCTGTAGAAATTAGTGAACGTGATTATGTTTGGCTCATTAATTACAATAGGGTCTACTCTGAGTAAAACTTAATACCTGCCCTTAACTTTTAAGCATTTGATTGTCTCAGTTCCTGCCTCATTTTCACAAAGTTGTTAAATTCGAATACAAAGCAGCTGGATTTTTGCCATATAAATTCTCAGAAAATCTTGAACAGAACTGACAAGATCCTAGGCAGGCACACAAAGTGAGAATAATGATGAATCAGATAGGAGCTATTTTTTAAGCTGTGGGTATGTGAAATGTTCCCTTTCATATTTTTGTTTGTTTGTTTGTTTTTTTGAGAAAGGTAGGCAAACAAGAATTATAGCAAGGCAATAAAAATCATGGGCGATGGTCTCTGCTTTCTAAATTCAGCCAGTTTATATCTTCATTAACTTAACCAAGAGCTGAACTTGGATTGATTGCCTTGGTAATGAAAGCTGATGTTATCTTTCATTAAAGTCAGTGAGGCCTAAATCATCAAAAACAGCTAGAGATTTTAGATGCTCAGACCTCTTTATAATGAGACCATTTTGAGATGCCATGGAGGCAGAGGTGTTCAGTACATTGTGAAAAATTAGGTCAACTGAAGCCATTTCGGGATGGACATTGCAAAATGAATCCTCAGCATATCACTAACAATGTTGGAGAAACTATGAAAGGTTAATCATTGCATGTGTGCATGTACATAATTGCACCACCTCATTCAATTTTGTGATGTGGCTGACTACAGAATACACTGCATGAGCACAGATAAAAACAGCCACCACCTATATTTAGCTATCCATCATGCCAGTTATGGAGAATCTAACTTGAGGGCCAGATTCAAAAGTGGCCAACATTTCACAGGGCACTTTGTTTGGGCAGGGGGCTCCTACCTGCCAATCACCTGACATCAAGTTGATTCTTCATAGCTTGAATTTGGCGCTTTCTGAATTTGCCAGCTTTTTCTGTCACCATCCAGGGTTTGAATTCTTTCTGAACTTTCCCACACATGATGTCAGGCACAGGAAAAGGTACAAGCAGTTTGCCCCAAACAGCCTCCCAGGCCAAATTCAGAAGCCAGGAGGCTCTCATTAGATCAACAGGCTGAAGGTTTCCCCACCACTGCATTCTGCCTTCAGAGTATATTTATTCTAACTTGTAAGATACTTCTATGTGTTGACCTTTGTTTGAAAGGACTGATTCGTTTTAAGTGATGAGCTTCAAGTGCTTAGTGGTAACACTTAGACAATCCGTAACATGGTCTTTGTTCTTCAAACTCTGCACCAAGGAACCCTTGAGTTTCTTAGGAAGTTATAGAGAATACTTCAGTGAAAAGAAGGGTAGACATGAATTGCTAAAGAACAGCTTTCCTATCACTGTCAATCTTCTCCTGCAGAGCACAGCCTCAGAAAAGAATGTTAAGCACGTTCTAGAGTACGTTCTCAGTACACATGGACTAAGGTCCAACAGGCATGATCAGTAATCCTTGTTGACGTGATTGGAAAACCAAGAAAGTGTTTCAGAATCTTCTTCAATGCACAGGGGTTCTGTGCCAAATGCAGAGTTTTCTTAATAGACACGCTGCTGTGTGTGGAAATTTGAAACACATTGTGATGGATCAATTCTTGTGAAAAGGAATGTCTATTTTGAAATCACAGTGTCCCCGTGTTTCAGAAAGTTCAACAGCTGTTTATAAAAGGCTCCACACTTCTCCTAGGCTGACGGCTGACGTGAAGCAGGATCAGAACAAGCCATAATACTGGCGTCAGATCCCCTGATTCATAGCTGACAGGGCTTTGTTCATCTCTGCACAACTGACTACATAGGAAACTGATGGCAGCTTTTTGTGGCTGTTTAGCTCAGTGAAGCAGAAAGAATATAAAGATTGACACCTTGACTGCTGGGGCAGTTAAAGGGTTCTATTGTGAAGCCCTCTGGGGTACTTTGCATCAGGACCGTAGGATACATCTTGAGATTTTAAGAAGCCCAGTATCCAATACACCATTCGTTCCCATCAGACCTCAGTCCTAGCATTTGACTTTCAATGTGGTTTTCACAACAAGTCTGTTAAGGCAGAAAAATCTCTCTCGGTAGAGAGATATAGAGAGACAGGCAAGACAGACAGTCTCATCTGCTTGAAGTTACCAGTAGTTCAACATATCATTCCAGAAAGAAGCTCAGATACCCAATTTGTCAATAACTGCTGTTTAAGAAAGTTATTGACAATCTGGAATGTGTTCAGAGGAGGGCGACAAAGATGGTGATGGGCTTGGAAACAAAGTTCAATGAGGAAAGTTAAAGGAATCTGGTAAGATAAAATGAATCTGGACAAAACAAGTATGTGAAATACCTGTCAACAGGTGATTAGGGACAATTCAACAGATTTTGTTCTTGCAGATTACTGTACCCACAGACAGAATGGACATTTCTTATTTATCATAATAGACTATATGTGAACAACTTGTGACATAGTCTTGATAGTACTGTTATGAGTTTAGAAGTCTGTCGGTCTGGATGATACCTCGGGTCCCTTCCAATTCTTGGGACCCTGTATCTATGAGGATAAAATGCATAAGAGGAAGGTTGCAAAACTAGTTCGTTTGTCAAGGTACCACAATCTAGCATATCCAAAGAAGTTGCTCTGTGCCACAGAACAAATGGGTGCGCCTTTCCTCCACCCTGTTCATCTAATCCACAGGTGTCAAACACAAGGCCCGGGGGCCAAATCCGGCCCGCCAGACCTTGTCATGCGGCCCGTGTAGCCAGGGCCGGAGCATCCATTGAGGCGGTGCTGGCCAGCCTGCCCCCCGCTCGCCGCCGCCCCAACCAGAGGCGGAAATGGCGGCGGCGCAGAGCGCCTGGGGCGCCCGGCGCCCCAGGAGCAGACAGCTCGTGCACTGCCCGTCAGTTTCCGGCGCGCGAGTGGGCCCGTCCGCCGAGGCCCCGCCCCGTGCTCCCCGCCCTGGGCCTGCGCCAGGGCCCCGCCCTGGGCCTGCGCCAGACCCAGGCAGCCTCCGTGCGCCACCCTCCCGCGCCCTCCGCCGCCATGTTGAGGCAGCCGCTGCCCGGTGCTGGGTGAGGCCTGTGCAGAGCCCACCGCGGAGCTGATGGGGTCGGTAAGTGCCAGCGGGGCGAGCGGGTCGGGGCGCTGGCGGCCGGGCCTGGTAAGGGGCGCCTCCCTCGGCGCCTGGCTTAGCGCAGCCGCGGGCTCTTCGCTGGCGCAGGCCCCTCTCCTCGGGACTCGGGTAGGCGCACAGGCAGGCAGGCAGGGAGGCGAAGCGGGCGGGCAGGCAGACCGAGCCCCATGGCAGGTGCGCGAGAGCGGTGACCCCGGGCAGCCAGAATCCCATTTCGCCCCGGCGGCTGCGGCGGCTCCAGGCAGGGTCCGTTCACGCCATGCTCTCCGTTGGGTTGTGGGGATGAGGGAAGCCTCCCCTATGGGGCAGACCCATGGGCAGCGTGGCTCTTGCCCATCGCCATCACCGGGAACCCGCCCCCGGGACCAGCCTGCGCCAGACCCAGGCAGCCTCCGTGCGCCACCCCACCGATTTGCACGTCCAGACGAGACGTCTGCGCCTTGCTCCCCCCCGCCCTCTCCCCACTTTCGCAACCCACCCCAGTTGCATTTTATTTTGGGGGGGGATCAGAATACTAATAGGGTGCCAGTGCACCTCTCTCTCCCCCACAGCTGATTGCAGTCGCGTCCTGTCTCCTCACTTTAGGGGCAGGGAGATGGGAAAGGTGGCCCTAGAGACCTCCCGGCGTCGGAGCGGGCATTGCCCTTGGCAAAATCTCTGCCTTGCTGACCTGCCCCAGAGGTCGGGCAAGGTGTCGTCTTGTGGGGATGCCCACAGGCAGGCCAAATGGCTATTTCAGGATGCTGTTGCAGAACTACAACGTACCTCCCCCCCCAATACTGGGATGATTTATTTGCCCCCACCCAGTTGTAGGGGTGCCCCACACTTTGCTCCCCTTTGTAGTAGGGTCACTTTGCGCATTGGTTTGACGCTTGTTTTTGCTGCTGTGTAGACATTTGGACAAGAGGACACACAAGAGCCCGTCTTGATTCCCTGATGTATGCACCAAATAAAAAAGTTAATGCCTTGTGTTTGCCATATGTGTAATAAACAGTGTTTGGCAATATTTGTATGTTTAAAAAAAAATTACTGTCTGTTACCAAAAATCATTTTTCAATAAATTGTACAATAATTGTACATTTGAATATCTACTTGCCATTATTCTGACTATGTTTCTGCTTTCAGAGCTAGTTATTACCGGTACTTACATTATTACAAAAAACAGTAATAATTGAATGCAGTGACAATAATTTATGATAATAAAGAGTGGACACATAGTCCTACAACCGGCCCTTTGAGGGTGACCAAACTGCTGATGCGGCCCCCGATGAATTTGAGTTTGACACCCCTGATCTAATCGCTATGTAGGATAACAATGGACAGACCTGCATGGCCCCACAGTATGCCAACATCTTCATGGCAGAGTTGGAACAACGTTTCCTAAACTACTACCCACTCAAACCTCTCTTGTACCTGCGATACATTGACGATATTTTTATTATCTGGACACGTGGTGAACAGACCCTGGAACCTTCCACCAGACATTCAATGGCTTTCACCCCACCATCAACCTAACTATGAATAAATCTATGCAAGAAATACATTTTTGGGAAACTACTATAAAAATACAGGATAGGCGTATAGACACCACCTTATACCGTAAACCAACTGACCAACAAACATATCTACATGCTTCTAGCTACCATCCCAAACATACCAAACAATCTATTGTATATAGCCAGACCCTACGTTACAGCCGCATCTGTTCCAACTCTACAGCCAGAGATTCTCACCTAAGAGATCTACAGCAAACCTTTTTAGAACTAAAATATCTGCCTGATGAAGTTAAACAACAGATCAACAGAGCCAGACTGATACCCAGAGGGAACTTGCTGCAAGACAGACCCAAAAAAGAAAATGACAGAACACCACTAGTAATCACATACAGCTCCCAAGTTAAAACAGTTTAACGCATCCTCAGAGATCTACAACCTCTCCTAGATAATGACAGTTCTCTTTCTCAAGCTCTGGCAGGAAGGCCTTTCATTACTTACAGACAGCCACCCAATCTTAAACAACTCCTCACCCACAATAATACAACAAGACTTAACACGGACACTGGTACCAGAGCCTGCAATAAACCCAGATGCCAACTTTGCTGCCACATACACCCGGACAACACCATTACTGGCCCCAACAACACCAAACATACCATCTGAGGACTATTTAATTGCTCATCTTCTAACATTGTGTATGCTCTCTATATTGGACAGACAGGCCAAACCCTACGCCAAAGGATAAATGGACATAAATCTGACATCAGGAATCACAAGACAGAGAAACCAGTAGGAGAACACTTCAATCTCCCAGGACATTCTATACATGATCTCAAAGTAGCTGTCATATTACAAAAGAATTTCAGAAATAGACTGGAAAGAGAAGTTGCTGAATTACAACTTATTACCAAACTTAAAACCATGGAGAGACCTGGTCTGAATAGAGACATTGGATTCTTATCTCATTATACATGATAAAGCTATTTTTGGCCATCTCATCTCTTGCTTTTTCCTGTAAGACTAATTGCAGTCGTTAACAGTCATCAACTGGTTTACCTCACCACACCTGGTTTACCCATTCCCACCACCCTTCTGAGTAATATCCCTCCCCACCCTCTCGCTATATATAAGGGTCTGGTGACTTCTGTTTCAGTGTATCTGAAGAAGTGTGCATGCACACGAAAGCTCATACCTGTACCAATAACAAACTTAGTTGGTCTCTTAAGGTGCTACTGGAAGGAACTTTTTTATTTTGTTTCGTCAATGGACACAGTTGTATTTTGTGCAAGCTGGAAATCTAAATGCTGGAAGCTGCAGACAAAGGGGCATGTCCTGTTCTGTGGTGAGTCTGTATTGGACTTTGAGGTTCCCCTGGAAACCAAATGGAGAAGAAAGATCTGCTGGGCTGTTAATGCTGTGAACTCTTTTCATCCTGTGTTCAGGGTGCATATATGTGTAAATAAAACCATATATCTTAAAGACACCACAGTCTCCACTGACCTTCATTCCAAGGAAACCCAACCCTGGGTAAGCACTTGGAAACCCTGGAGTCTCTCACTGCTCAAAGGTGGCATGTAAAAGTACTAGATAGAGAAATATGCATAGGCTATAAGACTTCAGAATAGTGATTTTGTCAGGGGATATACCAGACAGCTACAGTAGAGCTGTGATCATTGAGGTGAGGGGCAAATGGTAAATATTATGCAGATAATTATAAACTAAGATGACTCTGCCTTTCTGGTAGCTGATGAAGACCATTTTGGTCGCTAATGAATAAAACTGATGCTTGCATTTCGAAAGTCCAAAATAGCATGTGGGCTTCACACCCCGTAAGCAACTAAGGAAGGAGCCAGTATCTTTAGAATGAAATTCCAGTTCTGGAAATAGCTTTCTAAAAATGCAACAATGGAAAATGTAAAACAAAAAACAAACTCTCTAGCTTAGTTTTTGCATCACCTTAACAAATATAAGGAGAGAGGAAGCAAACTGAAGTAATTATGTTATGTCAGTATTGGTATAGTTATGGTAGATTTAGCCATAATAAAATCAACTGATTTGCTGACAATAAGGATAATAAAATATGCTTCTGTTGAGTGAGCTGTGAATGTTGTACCACAAAATGTATTTATTCTGACACCGATCTGACCATCTGTATCTGTGGAAAGTTGTGGATGCATAATGACATTCAGAAAATGCTCTACAGAATTCAAACATTACCTGAGAGAGAGGCCCAAAGGCAATGTTATTTATTCTCAGTTCCAATATAGGGACACAAAAATGTCAGGTTTTTTTGGGAAGTGGGTTTATTGTGCAAGAGCACCAAACCTACTTAATGGTGCAATCTGAATTTGCCGGTCTGCAACTGACTACCACCTACAAAATAGTAACAGAATAGAAGGGTCCTTGGAGTTGAGACTTCCCAATTACAGCAATGCAATGGTGTTGGAAAGGCTGGGGTGGGAGAGAGGAAGGCACAAGCTACTCAGCCAATTCAATGTATACTTTTGTAGACAGACAGATGATTGCCGGCGCCTAGAATATGACAGCTTTGTGCCTGTGATGTAACTGTTTATACATTTCATAAAGCCTCTCCAAAGTTTCCCAGCTTTCAGAATCTAAGCCAAAAAGTCACTACAACGAACCTCCATAGTCATCTGGTATAGAGCTTTTTTTTTTTGGTCCAAATTAGCAACACTTAGCAAATAAGCAACAATATGACTGACTTCACTGGTGATTCAGTGAGGTTGGAGCTTAAAAGGGGCTAGGGTCCAATTGCAAAATGTGTAAGGCAGGGGTTGGCAAACTATGGCTTCTGGGCTGGATCAGGCCCACCAGGGTTCTAAATCCTGCCCGTCTGGCCATTTAAGAACCCACCGTGAAGCCGAGATTCCTGGTGATGGCGATGGGAGGAAGAGGCCAAGCGGCTGCGGCTCTGCCAATCAAACGCCGCACCTGGTTTACCTCAGCGCAGGGACGTCTCTGCCAATCAAACGCCACGCTACGCTGTGCTGAGGTAAACCAGGTGCGGCGTTTGATTGGCAGAGCCGCCGCCGTTCAGCCTCTTCCTCCCGCCACCGCTCTGGTGCCCCAGTGGCTGCTGCCACTCGGCGTCCCCATGAGGGGGGCGGCAGTGGCGTTCCTGGAGGAGGACAGCTGGCCCGGGCTAGGGCTCGGCAGGGCCTCCACCGCCATGCTCCCATTGGTGGTCGATGTGACGGTGGAGGATGATGAGGCCGGCGGCGAAGTGGCCCAGGTGGCGGCCTTCACCTCCGGGGAACAGGAGGACAAAGGGGCGGAAATGTCTACACGGGGGGGGGGGGGGCAGCTGGAGGTCAGGCACCAGCTTGTCATTGTCTCCGTCTCCATGCTCCTTGAAGAGGTGCACCGGACAGTGCGCAGCGCTCTCGGCCAGCTCCTGCAGGCTCCCAGCTTCCGAGGCGTACAGCTCCCATGAGTGCGCCAGCCCACTCTCCCAAACTTCCCGTCTGGTTCCCGACAGTGTCTGAGGGACAGTGAACCGGCCCCCTGTTTAAAAAGTTTCGAGGACCCCTGGTGTAAGGGGCCTCTGTGCAGGTGTAGAGTACATTTCCCCCTCAATTCCAAGTAGCCACAGAAACCTAGATGTATCACACAGGGATTTTAGGCTAAAGAGTCAAGCTTCCAGATAAACATTTTTATTAAACAAACAAACAAAACCTATTTGTCAAAGTTGGTTGTTCCTAAAACAGGGGGGGGCAAGCCTGTGGTCCTTCAGATGTTGTTGAATTACACTCCCATTAGCTCCAGCCAACACAGCCAATGGTAAGGGATTATGGGAATTGTAGTTTATCAACATCTGGGAGAGGCACAGGTTAGACATCCCTGTCTTAAAACTAAATTCTTCATCTCCTGCTTTATTCATTCTGCCCCAATTCCTGAAGTTGTTTCTGCCTCTCTCACCATCACCATTCTGCCTCTCTCACCCTAGTGCAGTATCAATATGCCAATATACATGTACACATTCCATATACCAAGCTAGATTTTCAGTACCACATTTCTTGAAATCACTCTTCCCCATTGCAAAAACCAAAGCACACGATTCTGAATCAGAGGACATTTTCAGGTTCCCTAAAACACAGAAAAGAATATGGGGTTAAGAAGCAAACTTGCAGAGAAAACCTCCTCCCCCCCCCTCCCCGCCACCAGAAGAACAGAATCCACTTTTAATTTTGTTTTTATTCCTTTTCCACAAATACAGAATCAGACAAGGAGCTTCCAGCTTGGAAGATAGAGGAAGAGAGCACATCATGTTACCTGAAAAATAATGCAGAAAGAAAGAAAGAAAGAAAGAAAGAAAGAAAGAAAGAAAGAAAGAAAGAAAAGGAGGAAGGAAGAAAAAGTATTGAAAAGACAAGAAGGGAATAGGTATTGCTGAAATTGTGTCATATTTCTCACTCAGAAAGCATGGTTGGTTTGGGCACAAATGCTTAGGTGTGAATATGAACAATTCACATCACCAGATAGTCTGGCTCATCTTCTTGCCTGGACACCACCCTCTTACAGACAAGTCTATGCACAGCCAAATATTTGCACTTGTTTTCTTTTTCTGTGCACCATTCTTTTTTCTTGTTTATGCAGATATGCACAAAGTTCCCAAAACGTATTTCTGAGGAAAGGAGAATTGGGCCATGTTTGCTTAAAGCTTCCTTTATATTATTATTGTTGTGCTTTTTATTTTCTCTGCCTCTGCTAAACTGTTTTGACTTTTCTTACACAAACACATATCTGTCCCCCATGCAGTAGGCTGTACGACAGCAGTTATTTTCTAGGTTTCTAGCCTTAGTCATGCATTCAAGCAAGCAAGCAAGCAAGCAAGCAGTAACCCCATCTTCCCAAGCCCTTGCTTGAGATGAAACTTCAAAAAAACAAAAAACCCAGAAACCTGGCATATAGCTTTCCCCCGGGCATCCTCATGGGTCAGGTCAATGTAATCTGCTCCCTTATTTTGTTTTATAGCAAAAGTCACCGGAATATATATTTCCAGTTGGGCTAAAAACAGCAACAGTGTTTTACATTTCCTTTGTGCATTAGTCTACAACAATGGCAAAAAGCCAATCAGTTAGTTAAACTGCAATAAGCAAAAGCAAGAAGAGCAGGTTGAGATGGCTAGTGGCTAGAGCAAACAGAAGATGTCAGTACTTGTGTCTTCTATGATTAATCTGGTAGGAGAAGTAGAATATTCATCTCAGATCCCTTCTGCATGTATCCCAGTCAGCTTGGTTAGTGCTATGATCGCTCCCACACAATTTATTCCGGATGCACAAAAGAGCTTCCACAGAGTTCCTCTGATGGTGTGTTGAATATACTAGGCAAGCAATACAGAAACCACGAGAGCCAGCAGCAATCCTATCAGCCAGATATGTGCAAAAGCAGCATGCAATATGGATCGCTCAAAATATCAATATACAAGGACTGATGTTTTCAAAACGACGAGAAATCAAATCTTTGGTTGCTTTAAACAGGATTTTTGAGGCAAAGGAAGATGCCATCTTTTTGGAGTTGGAACTCTCACAAACATTGACTACATCAATGCAGGTGTGTAAATCAGGGGTCAGCAAACCTTTTCAGCATAGGGTCAGTCCACTGTCCCTCAGACCTTATGGGGGGCCGGACTATATTGGGGGGGAGAGAACGAATTCCTATGCCCCACAAATAACCCAGAGATGCATTTTAAATAAAAGGACACATTTTACTCATGTAAAAACACGCTGATTTCCGGACCATCCGCGGGCCGGATTTAGAAGGCAATTGGGCCAGATCCAGCCCCCGGGTCTTAGTTTGCCTATGCATATTGTAAATCATAGGATCTAACATGTGTTAGCCTAACAGGCTTCAAATAATCTGATGTTGTTTTTGTTTTGTTTTATAAGAAGCTCTGATAACATTTAACATTCTGAAATGTGTATAATAGGTATGTTTGCAGACCTGGATATAGAGGACAGAGAGCTCAGTGGCCGACCTTGGTATCTCAAATTTCAGTGGCACCCTGTGTGATGCCAAAGCCTCTTGCCTTCCATTCAACATCATAGTTGTGGTGTTCCCAAGGCTCCACACATGTGTCTTATTCAATTAAGATTGCTCCCAGGTATGCGTGCACAGGTCACCAGCATTATGCAGATCTTGAGATCTTTCTCGAGAAGGATCTATCCCAGGCCAAGCTGATAGGCCGATGAACAAGTCCAAGATTATTTTCTTCTTCTTCTAATAGTGATCTGACTATTTGTCAAGTTGTTCACATCAAATGGCAAGACTGACAATCACTCTTTTAGGCATCAATAAAAACCAAGCCTTTAATACAGAAGCAGATGATTCTAATAATAAAGTGGCAAGCTAGAAATAAAGTTTCTCAGGGCAACAAAAATAAATCTCTGGAGCTGTTGCTACTCACCCTGCAATCTGAAACACACTGAACTCCCGTCTCAGGAAACAGGCATGAAATTGCACAGCTGGAATTTTTTTATGCCCTTTGCATGACCGCTTCCAGAAAAGGCAACTATATATTTGGATTACATGCTTGAAATCAATTTACTGCATACAAAGCATACCACAGCACTTTGTTACTACAAGTCAATATTGCTAATGGCGATAGGACACATTGAGACTGGGGGCTTGTCCGCACTTCCTCTTGTCCTGTGACTAGAAAGCACAGGTCCAAGGTGTTTCCTGTGTTCTGTGTGAGCAGCTTTCCCAGGGGAAGGGAAAACCTGTTTTTCTCCGATTAAGCGCTAAAGAGCGGTTTCCCAGGGGAAAGCAGCACGACAAGAACATAAGGCCTGGGACTGCAACCTGCCTAAAGCCACCAGCAACTTCCCAGTTCAGCTTAGGCTGGCTCTAGAAATGATAGTATGTGCAGTGAGTGGGTCATAGACTCACATATGGGTTCTCTGCCACAATACATGCACATCTCCCATTTCTGTAGTTCTTCCATCCTCAAAAGGAAGTGTTGTAGGCATTAGATATATGCCTATACAGTTGTAACTTGGAAAGTCAAACGGAATCCGTTCTGGACTTCCAAAACGTTCGGAAACCAAAGTGTGGCTTCTGATTGGCTGCAGGAAGCTCCTGCAGCCAATCAGAAGTTGTGGACGCCCCGTCAGACAGTCGGCTTCCAAAAATAGTTTGCAAACCGGAACAGTCACTTCCAGGTTTGCGGTGTCCGGGAGCCAAAACATTCGGGAACCAAGCTGTTCAAAAACCAAGGTACTATACGACTGTAGGTTCACATCTCTCTCTCTCTCTCTGACACACACACGGTGGCAAGTGCAAGCACATGCACAAGCAGTATTCTTATACAGCAAACCAAATGAACTAGATTGTGTCAATATCACCTTACGTTATTATAAACCAATATGGAAAAGCAAGGAGCAATACATACAACCTCAAAATAAAACTGAGCACATCAAAATTAAGTTTGTGCATGCCTTGCGTTTTGTCACCATGCATGCAACATGAAAATCCTGCTGTATACAGCAAGCCTTTTGCTCTTGATTAAACAGGTGCTATGGGAATTTTCAGCCCATCCTTGATCATAATTAGAGCTGTAATCCCTGGTTTTTATGAAGATACACTGGATTTTAAATCAGCTTGGACAATATTTTTTTTAAAAGATTACTACTGTTTGTTTTGTTTCTGTTCTTAGAAAAAAGGAAGGGGGAAAGAAAATAGATTATTATACTCTAATTAGCCATAAAGGATAGATGGTAAAATCCTTTGGGCATGGGCCCATATATACAAACTTCTATATTATTTCAAACAGGTGCTATATGTGTTATAAAAGGAGAAGTCTAATAGTTACCAAGATAAATGGGGGTGGGGAGAGGACTATTATAGGGTGCCCACTTCTGGAACTCCCTCTCCCAGGATGTCTTTATGGCTCTTTCACTGTTAGTGTTGGGGGTTGAGAGAGCACTTAAAACTTTTCTTAATAATCAGGCTTTAGAGCCTTCCCGCAGAGTCATAGATGGGGTGGGGGGCCTAGCTGGGTATTTTGCCCCAGGTAAAACCTTCAGAGGGGCACCATTGAGGCTCCCAGCCTGTGTGTGTGTGTGTGTGTGTGTACACAAATGCGCATGGGGGTGTGTGCCAAACTGGGTCTTTGACCCGGGTGAAATAAAGCCTAGTTTATTCCCTGCCCTCCTGGACATTACAGCTGCTGTGAGTCTTGTTTGTTTATACTGTTTTCCTGCATAGGCTGCTCTGATCTCCTTTGGGAAGAAGAGCAAGGTATAAATAATTTCAATCAAACCAACAATACATAACTGCTCTCTAGGCTGTCCAGAACAGTTCGCTCTCTCTATTGGACACAACGAAGGGCTCATCAGTTTGATGGGCAGCACCAGGAAAGTGAAAAGAGAGTGGGCCCCTTGCCAAGCTGCCACTGCTGCCTAGGTCAAACAAAACAAGGACACAAACAAACAAACAAACAAACAAACAAACGGAGAGCCTGAATTATTAAACAGTTGTAAGACATGTCAAGTGGGGACCTGCAACCGCTTTCAGGGGAGAAAAAGGAAGGAGAAACATTCTGCCCACCAGACCTCCTGCTTCTCAGCCTTGCTTTTCTCTTTTTTGTGTGATAGTGATCATGCCCCTCATCTCACAATTTAGTTTGTGGAGATATACAGAGATGTAGCATTATAAAGAGGTTGAACAACCATGTGCGCCCACCCCAAATCCTTCTTTTTCCAACCCTCCTTGCTGTTAACAGGCAGCCCAGCGCACATTCTAGCAAATGACAGGACAGTGGCATCTGCAATCTCACTTGATGTCAGTAATCAATAAGCAGTGAAATCCTCACTGAGCAATTCCTTTTCCTTCTGGCTACAAAGGCAAATGAAACTTAGGCTGCAAAGGCAAAATACTGATCAGAGGAGGCTCTGTGTATGTACAAGCCGCAATCTCAGCTCTGATGCAGGCTTTCGGGTTTAGATATTTGACTTTGCATGCCCCCTCCACTACACAGGGGCAATGTTGTGGGCATAAAATATTCATTATATACCCAAATACCTCCCGGAACCTGTAGGTTCTAAAGAGGCTGCTTGTAATGTTCCTTACTCTATAGACACTTAGGGGGGGGAGGGGAGGCTCCTGCTCATATCCAGAGAGCAAAAAAATACAAGTAGAGGCGGTCTTAAATAGAGGTTCTACTGTAGTAGGAGAGCAAAAAAAAAACCAGCAGCCTCAACGTGGAGGGAGGCTCGGGAGTGACAGGCGGACGGGCATTGCCCAGGAGGGGCGCAAGGTGCATGGTTACTCTGCCAGGCAAGGTGCAAAACCCTTCTTTTGCACCCTGTGAAACATAAATGCACGGAGTTTTTTTTTTAAAAACTGGGCAACAGCCACCCGCCCATGACTCCCAAGCCTCCCTCGATCAGTCAAAACAAAGGAGGAAGGGGGCAGAAGATCAAGGGAGACTTGGAAGTCACGGGCGGACAGCGCACTGTTGCCCAGTTTTTAAAAAACTCTGCGTATTCATGTTTCACAGGGTGCAAAAAAGGGCTTTGCACCTTTATACAATATGCATGTGTGCTTGGGCCCAGGGTCTTTTGCCTCACCATCCCCACTACTGACTCCCTGTTGCTACTCAGTTAAAAAAAAAAAAAAAAAGTTTCCCCGGATTCATTGAAAAAAATCTGGTAACCATATTCTAAATATCATCACAGAAGCCTATGAAAAGCGTGGCCTATCGCTCAACATCCCCCCCAAAAAAAACCAACCAGCACAAAACAACCCCTCTGCAGCACCACAAATCCAACTCAATGGTGTAACGTTAGAAAATGTCAATCACTTCTCCTACCTGGGCCGTTACCTTTCCACAAGGGCCGACATTGATGCTGAAATCCAGCATCACCTGAGCTTGGCGAATGCAGCTTTCTCCCAATTGAAGCGCAGAGTGTTTGAGGACCGGGACATTCGCAGGGAAACCAAAATGTTTGTATACAAAGCTATTGTACTACCAACCTTACTGTATGCTTGTGAAACATGGACCACTTATAAACGCCGTCTCCAACTCCTTGAAAGATTCCATCAACAATGTCTCCCAAAAATTTTACATATCACTTGGGAAGACAGGCGAACTAATGTCACTGTACTGGAAGAAGCAAAGCTCCCCAATATTGAAGCAATGATTCTTCAACATCAACTTCATTGGACTGGTCATGTTGTTCGGATGCCTGATTATCATCTTCCAAAGCAACTACTCTATTCCGAACTTTAAAATGGAAAGAGTAATGCTTGTGGTCAACAGAAGAGGTTTAAAGAATTTGTGTACTAGCTGGGTGTTTGACATGAGGCAGTACAGCACCTAGCAATTCTGGTTTTCTGTTACATAAGAATTTAAATTGCAAATACGGCAATTAACAGCAATTCAACATAACAACGGAAAACACAGGAGATCTCCTAGTCTCTGGCACAGATTGCTTTACAACATATTGAATGTAATACAATTCTTCTGAAATCTATTAATTTGAAATACACAGCACTTCACATGAAGTGGGCTTTGTACAGTGCAGCCGGATTTAATTGTATGTTATGTAATAAGGATGCCAAGCACTTGCAGAGACCTTTCTTCTGTTTGGCGTGCTTTACAAACATTAGCTAATTCATCCACATGATGCCCTGGGAAGGTATGTAAAAGGAAATCACTTAGACGGCAGCGGATGCTCTCTAAGGGCACACATACAACCTGGCCAACAAAAGGATTTGCTGCGTTAGCAGCAAGTCTGGGAGCACAATTTATACAAGGTTGCAATGCAGCAGTGCAAGCACACACAACCATTCAGGAAAGCTTCTTTTTCAAGTGACAGGAAGGATACATGGCAGACATAAACCAATGACTGGATCCCTGCCAAGTGCCAAATCTATACTGCAGGGACAGGGCTGGCAGAAGATCTTTAGAGTGATAAGAGAAGGATCTAACAAAGAAGTTGTGTGCTACAAGGTGCGGAGGGGAGACGGAGTCCAAAGTTAAGGTGAAACGGATTTGTCATTCACAAATAGGATAGCACCTGCATTTTTAAAGCAAAACTTCATACATGTTGTAAAGGTAAAGGGACCCCTGACTGTTAGGTCCAGTTGCGAACGACTCCGGGGTTGTGGCGCTCATCTTGCTTTATTGGCCGAGGGAGCCGGCGTTTGTCCGCAGACAGCTTCCAGGTCATGTGGCCAGCATGACTTAAGCCGCTTCTGGCGAACCAAAGCAGCGCACGGAAACGCCGTTTACCTTCCCACCGGAGCGGTACCTATTTATCTACTTGCATTTTGATGTACTTTCGAACTGCTAGGTTGGCAGGAGCACACGTTATACCTCTTCATAAATAGTAATCCCCCAAGATTTGGGACCCAGACACATGCCAGTTCAGTGCTGAGGAATGGCACCACTATTCCTAGGCCAGGGTCTACAGTGGAGTGGATCTGAAGTGAACCAAACTGTCTGCTTTGGTCTCAAAGGTGTCATGAGCTAGATTCTTCCTAGCAGAGAGGAAGCCTTTTTTCAAACCTGGAATTGGAATGGGCAGCTTGGTGGGAGTCAGGGTCCTCCCTCCTTTCTCCCATTTGATGTGCTGCAATGCACAATAGCTTAAGATTCCAGTCCTGGGCTCCCACACCCTTCGAACATCCAGCAAACAATGCAGACCAGCAAATGGATATACTCTTTCATAAATATGTCAATGTATTCTTGGTTGGGGGGGGAAATAAAAAGAAGAATAAAAACTAACACAACCTATTAAGTGCAGAGAGCTGAGGCATAAACTTGAGGCATAAAATTAAGACAATTTAAGCACTAAAAAGCAAGGAACTGTAAAACTGAGCAATTCCTGCCACTAACAGCCTGCAAGGTGGCCTTATTTCATACAGCAGTAAAAGGGAAATCAAGAACTTTGCAAAACCAAGAGGACCCTTGGGATATGCATTTCAGCATCACCCTGCCGCATCACATTCAATTTGATACTGTTTTTGCAAATACCAGTTATGTAAGAGCACAATTGCATTCCAGGTGATGAAAACATTAATATCGTCCCCTGCAATATCCTGCAGAGATGTTTCCCCTTCCATTTCCTCAACCCCTTTCCACGCTGGCCCTTCTTCCTCCCCTGCCTCTTCCACTGACCATTAGAAAACTCCTTTTTAAAAAACAACAACTGACCCATCTTATTCTGCAGCTTGGCTGTGACCCAAAGACCCATCATTAGAATGGTCTTGCACTTTCTTTCTGGGCCAGATTAGACCAAGTGTCTTCAACCTTTTCAGACCCAGGATCCCCACTTTTACCCCTTTTAACTCTTTAGCCAGGTGAAAACATTTCTCTGTAACCAGGCCTTTGGCTAAATAAACATCATGTGGCCTTTTAAATGTGTTTGTGAAAGGAGGGTTATTGGTTTGTTTTTGCTTCATTTTTATGTTCTCATTTTGTATTTTTATGTTGTGAACCACCGTGTGATCTTTGGATGAATGGTGGTATACAAATTTAATAAATATAATATTAATAATAGCCCAAACATGCAATTGGGGACACAATTTTATCTTTTACCATATATATATATATGCTCCTACACCATATAGTGCTCTTGTTGTGACCCACCTTGGATCAGGTCGTGACCCACTAGGGGTTAGAGGTTCAGGTGCCGACCCACCTATTGAAGATTAGTGGATTAGACGGTGGGCTTCAAGCAGGCACATAATGAAAAGATAGACCACATGGGCTACTTCTGGCTATGCAAAGGTCGCAAAATAACCCACAGCATTCCTTTAAAAATTAGAATATAGCCTCCCCACTCTTTAGGAAACTTTGTAATGACTGCTCAATAATTAGCTTTGATCTAATCTTAAAAAATAAAGTACCTGATTTGTGGCTGTGCCAAGCTTGAACAGTTCCACAGCAGGAGCTCCTCCTCAAAGTCTGTGAGTTTCAAACACTCTGAAAAAGAAAAACGTGTCCAAATTAATTAATTGCCAATTAGAAGGTATATCTACCAGGATCCAGCAACAGAGCACAAGTCCCCTACTGGCTAACGAGGAAGCGGTCAATGCCACCTGATTACGGTTGACACTCTTTCCCTGTATGCAGGTGGCTAGGAAAGTTTGTTTGAAAAAAGAACAGAAAGCCGAGAAACAGTAGCAAATGGCAGTGGTGAAGGCAGGTCCAGAGAGCCAATCTACTGGCCTTGTTGAGTCCTGGGGGAAAAAATAATGTGAAATCAAGGAGTGCCACAGCAATTGGCATAGTCTGGCCAAGGTTCTGGGAGGAAGGATTAATGGCCTCCTTTTGCCCTTCCCCTCTGCTTGTAGAAGCTACCTCTCCGAAATTCAGATTATAACCAGGGGAGGCTCCTCTACTGTAGGCTGTGCCCACTCTGAAAAGATTTTTAAAAAGCAAAAAAAAAAAAAAAGCAATTAAAGAGTCTTTGTTCATGCATCACCACACCGATCCATGTTTTTGTGTTGTGATCTCTCTCTCAGACTTCAGCAGCGAAGAGTACAGTCATTCCAATATCCTCAGTAACTGAAGCTTTAGAACAGTCTTCAAAGGCAGCCCCAAAGATAACACACTAGAGCAGAGTTCCCCAAACCTGGGGGGGGGGGGCTGTTGTCATAGTCACTGCCAAATGTCCATTTTATAGTGGGGTGGGACTGTCAAAAAAGCTGGCAATACCCCCAAACAAAAAGGGGCATATTTTTCTTTAAAAAGTTAAAAATGAGGAAGGGCAGTAGACCTTAGTAAGTGCCATGAGAATTGAGGACACCACACAGGAAACCCCAACATTACTTTAATCCTAATGGGAAGGTACTAGAACATATTTAATCCCCACCCTGCTAATGTTCAGAAGTTATATATCTGTTTATTCAGCCATGGCATCCTTCAAACCAGGTTCTGGTTCTAAGGTCTGGCTCCAATTAAACCCTTTGCTTGATTTAGCTAAAAGCATTGATGCTAAGTCCAGAGGTAACATTATTATCAATTTACGATGAGGTGGAAGGTTCGCAGGCTATGAAGGACTTGCTCACAAGAGCTAGTGTGGTGTAGTGGTTAAGAGGGGTAGACTCGTAATCTGGGGAACCGGGTTCGCGTCTCCGCTCCTCCACATGCAGCTGCTGGGTGACCTTGGGCTAGTCACACTTCTCTGAAGTCTCTCAGCCCCACTCACCTCACAGAGTGTTTGTTGTGGGGGAGGAAGGGAAAGGAGAATGTGAGCCGCTTTGAGACTCCTTCGGGTAGTGATAAAGCGGGATATCAAATCCAAACTCCTCTTCTTCTTCTTCTTCTTCTATTGACAGCTGCACGAATTATTATAGCTAGGAAGTGGAAGGGGCAAACAGAATATAAAATGGAAGAATGGTATAAAGAGGTGTGGGATATAAGCTATTAATGATAGATTAACATGTGCCATTAAGGTAAAATGGGGAATATGCAGGAGAAATGATTTTGAGGAGATATGGAAGGTGTTTGTAGAATTTGTACCATTAAAACGGAAGGGGGTCAAACCATCGCAAGAGGTGTTGAAATTTTGGGAGGTTGGATAGTTACAATGGAATGGTCTCGTGGGTGGGGTACACATTTTTATTTATTATTATTACTTTGTCAAAATATATATATAATAAAATAAAATAAAGCATTGGTGTATTTCCAAAATTGGATCTTTGGTAAATACACACTTGGAGTAAGCACTGCTTATTGAAATTATTTGGCTTACTTTTGAGTAGGCATGCACAGAATCATGCTTGAGATTTTCTTATCTACCCTCAATGCAACAATAATGCGAGACTTTTAATTCAAGTCATATTGCACTGTTTTAATTTTATTAGGATGTTTTCACTGTACAATTTTGAAGAGCAACTCTGGCAAAAAGCTGAATAGAAATGTTATAAATAGGGCTTCCGGTTCCGGCGCCGGAGGGAGAAGTCGGGGGGAACATCGCTCTGATGTTCCCTGTCCGAAAAAGGGGTGAAAGGGGTGTCTGGGACAGCGCCCCAGCCCCCAAAACTCCCGGGAAGGGCGTCCCGGGACCGGTTGGTCTGGCAGTGGCTCGTTAACGGCTCTCCTGCTCCCGAGGAGACCCTAATAAGGGTCTCCGGGAAGCGGGCGGGGGGAGCCGGAGCCCATCGGATCTGATGACATCTATCCCCCTGACGGGCGCAGCTGCCGTGACTTCTCCTGTTCGTGCGCCGGGATTCCTCAACAAATTAGTGATTTGGACTCGGAGATCGTGAGTAAATTGAACGTTTTGGACCAATTTGAGAGCAAAGTATAGGGCTTAAAATGGAGGCCAGCCCTATCGTTGTTGAAGATTTAGAGACGGGAAATGGCAGCCGAGGCAAAAGCGAAAGTGGCGTTTGATCAAAGTTTAGTCTCAGCGCAACCAGCCCCTCTCTTCCCTCATGCCGGAGGAATCTGGTGAAGATTGCTATTTTGTAACTACAACTGTCGCAGTGAAGTAAACAGCTGAAAGATTGTATCTTTATTTGACAAAATGACAGGCATTTCAAAGGCAGAGCTACAAGTTAACCTATTTCTACAAAGATTGCAAGAATTTAGTGATGCCTTTGATGCTGCCTCGGAAAGACTGGAGAGACGTTTGGACCAACTCATACCGGATGAACTGTTGCCAGAAGGTTTTCACGCTGATGTGTGTGAGAACCAGAATGAGGATTTAGTTATGGAACACAGTTTTCGCACCCAGCCGCGCATCAGTAACGGGTCTTCTGGAAGCAGGACTGTTTATAGGAAGACAAGGAAAAATAAGAATCCTAAGAGAAGGAATGCCAGCAAGAAAAAGAAAGAACTTAAGAGATGGAATGTCAGCAAGAATGTCAGCAAGAAAAAGAGCTCGCAACAAGCACAGCAAGTAAATATGGCTTTCCTGGATTGTGACGCAGGACGAAGGCGAAGGAAGAAAAGAAGATTGCAGCAAATCACTTGGAAAGAAGCTCTGATGGACTACATGAACTGGACATTGGTGAAACAGCGAGTGGGTGTGGGTTGAGATGTTGTTATTGTTTTTTTTGGACTGATTTAATGGTTTGGAGACAAAAGTATGTGCTTTAATTTCTGGTATGAAAGGAAAAACGGACACTGGATTCTGGGGTGTGGGGGGAGGGGGGGAAATTAAGTTTAGAAATTAGGATGTAAGGCCAAGGGTAAAACCAAGGTTTGTAAGGAGGATTAAGAGAAAGTTATAATCTAAGGTATTTTGAAGTTAAGAGGAAATTGTAAAGAAGCAGATATATTCAAGTTAAGTTAAAAAATAGATGATAAAGGTATTAAGACCAAGATAAGAACCCGTGAGCCAAGTATTATTTAAGAATTCAGCAGGGAGGGGCTGTGGAAGTCATTTGATAATAGTTAGAAATGTAGATGCCTGATCTGGAAGGAGATCAGGCCCAAGCAAAGTGAGGGTTGTGTTTAGATGGTTAAATGATCATTGTTTTTTTAAAAAATACCTCCGTGAGAGGGAGGGAAGGTATGTACTGCTTCCTAAGGTGGGAGATGGGAGGCAAAGGAAATTTAACCGGACTGTTATGTGCTTGTAAAATTTGGAAAATCAAATAAATATAAATTTAAAAAAAAAAAAAAAAGAAATGTTATAAATAAATAGGACACTGTTCTTAATTAGTCGAGGGGAAACTTTTTCTCCTGTCATCTTAACACTCGCACAGATTGCAGACTGGGCTAAATTCTGTGCCCTCTTCCAGAAATATCTATTTTCTCCATTTCTAATTGCAACCAGTCTGAAGGAAAAGCTTTCTAATTCAAAAGCTGACAGATCATAGCGTGAACTTTCATCCTGATAAAATCACTTTACTATATCCCTGCGCTTTTATTTTATTTTTTGGCTGTTCTTAAAACACAATCATAGCTTGCTCTATTTTTGTACTAGCTGTAGGTATCAACCACTTAACCACCATTTTCAATGTATATTTAGGTTACTGAAATAATGGTAAAGGGGATTATTCTACTAATTCAGAGCAGCAATATATGAATACTGTTGATATGGGATGGAGGGCTTGGCTATTTGGTATTAAAGAAAATGTACTCTGCCTGCATTCAAAGGCACTTTTTCTCCTTCTGAAGCTCTAGTAATGGTAATACAGCTAGTGATTTGGTAAACATGATCCTTGAAGTGGGATGGGGATGGCTGTTATGCACTGAGCAGACAGGATGGTGTGCGCAAAAACATGGAAAGACATAAGAAAAATGAAGAGGTATGTGTGAGCCTAGTATGGGGGAACCTATGGCCCTCTGGATATTGTTGACCCACAACTCCCATAATCCATGGCCACTGGTCATGCTGGCTAAGGCTGGAGACCAATAACAGCTGGAGGGCCACAGCTCCCCCAGCCTTGCCTTAAGTGTTGCATGCTATTGTCACATTGTGGACAACACTAATAATGTAGGATGCACATAGTACAGCAAATATGCTTCCTCGTTATAGCCTTCCAATTCCAAAACCCCCCAGTTGCTACCAAATCCTACTGTTCCCATTTATGACCACAGTAATGAGATATAAAACTTTCACCCTAGGTTAGGCTACAAAAATCAGGCACTGAGAACTCAACAACTTGGGACCAAAGTCCCTTAAGGATCGACAGATTCCTTATGCTCTACCTTGAACACTGAGATCTTCTGATGGGACACTTTTGGTGGTCTCCCACGCCCCTGCGATCCATTCAGCCTTCACCAGGGAAATGTGGCAGGCCCTGCCCTGTGCAACTCCTTGCCAGGAGAAGTCTGGCAGAAGTAATCCCTGCTTTCTTTTAACCTTATTTTTCATACTTTAATCTTCATACAGGCCTTTGGCACTTGAATTTTTTTACCAACCAGTTTTACTGATAGGATATCAATGCTTTTAATGATGTAATTGTTTTAGTATTGCATTTTCATGCTGTACACCACCTTGCTATTTTTCTATGGAAGTGTGGTTAATATGTATTTAAATAAATATAACTATATGCAAAGCCTGTATTGGAATGGGAAATGCTGATACAAAAGACAGACTAGGAATCTGCAGTCTTCGTTCGAATGTAGTATTTCAAACGAATGCAGAAAGCTATGCTGTGTGGAAGGAAGGAAGGAAGGAAGGAAGGAAGGAAGGAAGGAAGGAAGGAAGGGGCTAAGAAATGATTATCAGAGAAAAGGCAACTATTAAGCCACTGCAGACATTTCACAGTGGAGGAAGTACGGTAATTTTTATTCTTGTTCCCAAATTTCCAACACAGATGGAAAAACCTTTATAGCTTCACGGGGGAATACACAAATCTTAATTTTCCAATAAAATGTTAGATTATGGCCAACAGCCCAAGGAGGTTCAGACAAGAGAGTATGGTGGTGAATACGACTGGAGGAAAAGTGGAGGTGATCAATATTCTGCAACGTGGTCAATAAGCAAAACAAGAAACCCCTGCAGGTACATGAGCATAATACTGCAAATAAGTGAGCAATATGTGAGTACTGAATTAGTATTGATGAGAAAACAAAGCATTAGGCGATAGATTTTTATGCACCCCCAAGGTTCACACATTGCATCAAATTAGAACAAGCCGAAAAGCACACAGCACAAGTGTCTCCATGGAATCATGTCAAAGTGAAAATACCACCTTCCTAAGTATTGATATAAGTAAAAAAAAAACTGCTCCTTTTCCCTTATGGGGTACCCAAGAGCCCATATAGAGTCCTTTTGTAGGTTCTCTATCGGTAGGAGAAAATAACAGAGACCAACCAGAGAATATTGAGAAGCAAAGCAGCTAGTAAGCCTGATCTTTATTAACTGTTGCAACACGGTGCTCCCCCACATGCTGAAGAGAGGAGGAGGACCCAGAGCCATGTGTGCAAGCCCTTATATAGACATTTGAAATTGTCCACCCTGGAGTCCAAGACCACCCCCAGAAACACCATACCTACATCACAGAAGGGGTGTAGCCGAAGTCCACCCCCCAGATACATCATACATACATCACAGAAAAGGCGGCCTACAACAGAAATCTGAGTGCGTTGTTTATCTCCTGTCTGGCAAGTTACCTGATTGCATTATCTGGGTTTTGGTCACTCTTTTGTTATTATAACTACTTAATTCCTGAATCTAGGTCACAGGTCACAGGCTCATACCCTGTTCATATCTTGAATGTGCCCTTAAGACAGTATTTGTGATGACAGGATTTGTGAGGAAAGAGGCAATGAGGAGGTTTCCCACTTTGACCTTGCAGAGAAGTATTTGAGGTCAATTTGTTCAGGACCTTAAAATTCTTATAACAGTATTCTCCCAATGGGGCAGTTTCTAGTGTTTGCATACTCATGTAAAAGAAACAAAACTTTGCTTTCCAAAAGCCTCCTGTACCGGATGATCTAGCTAAGCATTGAGGTCAGAGGCTTGGTGGGCAGCGATGGGGCTAATTCCCCCCACCCCACCCACAGCTTCACCACAACCATAAACTGTGAAGCTTGCACACCTCATAACAGACTGAGAGAACACCTGAGATCTGCACCAGCTACCTAATCCCAAATAAGACATAGGAAGCATGCCAATCTGCAAACCTGCTTGGGATTTGTTTGGGTCCACAGTACTATCAGCTTCAGTACTAGTTGTGTTGCAAACATTTGCCTAAGATCACAGCAGAGCAGATGAGACATCACATCTTACCACCACACACACATGAACATACCTAGCACAGATGGAAATACATTTAAAACCAAAGTCTGAAAATTAGTCTAGCACAGTGGTTCTCAACTGGTGGTCCGCAGACACCAGGTTGTTCACATAACCCATCCATGGTATCTGTGACAACATTCATGTAACAAAAACTACCATAAAGATGTCAAAAGTTTCAAAAGTAGAGGGTCCATGGCTTGGCTTTTGAAAGAGAGGGGGTCTGCAGTACTTAGCTAACTGGGAATCATTGGTCTAGCACACTGTATGTTACAACTGCTTAGAGAATTAGTGTAGTGGGATTGAAGTCATCAATAATGGACTATTACAGTCCAGGCTAATCCTCAAAGACAAGATACTTAAAAGCTAATAGCCTGCCTGAAGCTGCACCACACACACACACACACACACACACACACACACACACACATGTTTAACTCTTTAAGAACAAGGGAACTCAGGCAAACATTCTGTTCTCTTCTGTTTACCCAGAATTCATTTAAAAAGCAATCTAAGCAGGCAGGTTTCAGCTGAAGAGTATTTTATTGGAAGATATTTTTATTGAACGTATTTTATTGAAAGACATAACTTGCACGAAAGAGAATATTGCAGGAGTAGCCTACTGTCTTTTCTACCATTAACAAAAGAGCTTCCATAGAACAAGACAAGTACAGGACAAGAGTCAGATCAAGAAATAATGTGCACTTAAGAATATTCTTAAATTAGGATGAGAACTGAAGAAACCCATTAAAGAGGTGAATGATATCAAAGCAAAACTGTATAAATAATCATAGATCATAGGGTTGAATCCTACCATGAGGGCCATCTATGCAGGAATCTTTTGCCCAACATCAGGGCTCGAACTCATGACCTTGAGATCAAGAGTTTCATGCTGGGCTCTTTTTCCACTGGCTTATTCTCTCCTACAACCAATGGCTACCACGTCCAGGGTTCTTCTTACTGGCACACCTTGCCATTTGTCATTCCTTGAACCATACCAAGTGGCAGTGTGTGTGAGAGAGAGAACTTGCTGGTATTGGTCTACAAACCGCTAGAACAAGGCACAAGTTATTCTGGCTCCTGTTTTCAGGCTTTGGCCTTTAAAATCTGAAAATTTCAGCGATTGGTCTTGGCATACCAAATATTTGATCAATGAAGTGTCAGAAACATGGGGGAGGGGGGAGGCTGAAATGTGGTTCACTCTGTATTGCATATTGCATTTTTTAGACACTTGGTTGGTGGAAAAGTACAAACTTTTTTGTTTCCTTAAAATTTTTAGGTCAATATTGTTGTTAAATGGGCACGTCACCATTTTTACAACATAATGCCTAGTGATTCATTATGCAGTAAATATACATTCATTATGCTGTAAGTGTATTGAAAAACAAATAGAACAGCAAAGCCCTTTCTAACTTTACTTTGTATTTTATGGTTTCAACTGCTGCTCATATTTTTATTATTATTTGGAATGCTTTTTTAAAAAACGCTGTTGTGACTCATTGTAATATATATGTTACGGCTTCACATTTTTGTTTTAATACACTGCCTTGAGAAGGCTTTCACCTTTAAACACAGAAAATATCACAAATAAATAATAAAATACAAATTTGCACTGAGGGCATGCCACAATCTAATTTTAGGTTTTGCACAAATCTGGGAGATCCATTAATAAAGTTTGTTGACGTTAATGAATGGGCCCAGTTCAAATGAGCAATGTGAATACGTAACAGTAAGGTTTGTGTTTACATGCTTCCACCCACTTCCAACTTCAAGAAGAGTTTGGAAGCTCTTCCTTCCAGTTTAGAGTAGCTGGAGCTTGTTGTCAGGGCCAGAGCTAGACATTCTGGCACTTGAGGCAGACCTCAAAACGGCACCAGGGAAGAAGGGGTGAGGGAAGATCTACATCAGGAACAAGGTGCAGGGAAAAGATATACATTGGGATCTGCTGCCCCTGTGGATCCTGCTGTCTGAGGGAGTCACCTCACCTTGCCTCATGGGTTGTTGTGTCACCCAAACCTAACAAACTGTGGTTACTCTCAACTATGTGTTGTTGTTTTTTAAACTAACTTCAAACTTTGAATTATGAAGCAGCTTGCTTAAACAAGCCATAGTTAACATTAACCACCATTTAGGGTTTGAACAGCATGCTAAACTGTAGCTAGTAAAAACCAGAAGCAAATATTTATCATCTCACAGCTATGCTGGAGGAGAAATGTGGGGGGGGGGGTGCATTAGCTGAGGCTCGCTGAGACGTCTTCTTACTATGGTTTAGTATGATGTCTGAATGCTATTTTTATTCTATTTACAATAAAAACAGTACAGTCATTTGCTTTGGATTCTGAAGTTCAGAGGCATAATAGAAAATTTAACACTTCTTAAATTTCCACACTGAACATTGTATTCACACTCCACAAAGAATTAAACTGCAGACTGTCCTCACTGCAGCAATTTCCAAAGTGGCATTAATTACATTCAGCTTAATATAATGCAATTAGTAGTGATTGTTGTTCACCTGTATATCTTAGTAGGGATATTTTGATTTGTAACCTGATCAATTGCCCAATTTATTTATTTTTTTCAAAACCACATTACAAAACTATTAACAGTCTAAACGTTAAAACAGCTAGCCAAAACAGCAAAAGTTTTCACCTTCAGATAAGTTTTCAGATAGGCTTGGAATTAAGAACATTGTGGCACTTACATTAAACAAGTCTGATGAATTGATGAGAATAAACAAAAAACCTTCCCATATCTCAATAGGATTTATTTATTAACACCACACAGACATCTCAACAAAGAAAAGGGTATTATTGTGGTAAACCACCGCAATACAATGAAATAACATCATGTTGGAGGTGAGGGGAACCTCCGGGGGATGACCTTCGACAATACAAGTTAGTAATCCTTATTTCATTACTAGGCAAATTAAGAGAGATTGTAGTTAAGAACAGATTGGTTAAAGATGGATAAACATGACATGATAGGAAGTGTCAACAGGGATTTTTGCTAAAGGAAATCCACAGATCAGAAACAGATTGGAGGCCAGGAAGTGGATTGCAGAGGCTAAAGGCTTTTCTACAGTCAGTTTAAAGATTCCTTGTGGTGCTTTCCCCCCACCAAGCTGCTGCTATTACAAACTTGTGTTGTTCGCTGTCTATAAGCAGTTCAGTTTGTGCTGTCCTTGTGTTGTCTTTGGACATTAGCACTAAACCACAGTTTAGCATTACATGTAGGAGCCTGCTCCCAACTCCACTCTCCACCTCCGGAAAGAGAATAAAACTCAGTGGAGTGCATCCCTGAATACTTGTCCTTTTCACATGGAAAGAAGCAATCTTTTTTGTGACCTGCTTTTGTGTGTTGTGAGGGTTGTGTTTCAGGGGATGCACAAACATTAGCATTTTCTTTATAAAATAGGCATTTTTGGAATACATGATACTCATACCATCCGGAACATGAAGAGCAAAATATCAACAGGGTCCTAAACTGTCCTTCCCTGAGGGAAATGAGACGGGATGGCAAGTTTATACTGAACTGTCCTCTCATCAATATAAGGAGACAGCAGCCCTAATCCCAATTACATGGAAGTAAGCCCAATAGAATGGAATGACACTTAATTCTGAGTAGACAGGATATATGGTTGTGTGATGGGTCATTACGCACTTCATTGATTTAGTCTTTTGCAGCAAAACACCACATATTGTGGCACCTTAAAGACAGAGGGGGCTGCCCCTCTGGAAATTCATAAACTTTGAAAGGGAACACAAAATGAAGGTAAATGGATCTGTTGATAGATGAGCTATGCAAGTCTATTTTGTGTGGGTGGGTGTCTGCATCGGTGGATGATTAAAAGGAATAAATGCTTTTGCAAAACAAACCAATGGCACTGGAACTGAAAATACTGTATGAAAATGTGAATTAATGCCAGAAAGGATTGAGGCATATTCATACATCCCTATTTTGCTGTCACCACTTCTTCATTCTTAAATCATCATCAATGTCATGCTAACATGTTGTTTCCATCTCCTCAGCCCTGCTATTTTTTTTCAATAAAAAACAAAACAAAACCACCCAAAATAGAGCTGGGTGTCTTTTGTTTTTGGTATATTTTTGGAGTCACATCTGTACCAGTAACTTTTGAACAGTTTAATTCTAGCAAATTTTAGCAAAAGCTGCCCACTTCCCCAAAAAAACATTTATCTACATCTCTGACTATTTCCCTTTTATTTCACCCGATTTCTCCTCAAATTAGGCAGCAAAGATGGAGTGCAGGCCTGTCACACAACCTGTCGCATGCCAAGGTAAATGCAAGCCACCAAGCCAGCAGTGATTTAGTAGTTAAGAGTCTTGGCCTAGGACCTGGGAGACCAGGGTTCAAACCCACCGCTGTAAAGATCACTTGGATAGATAGACACTGTCTGTCAGCACAACCTACCTCACAGGGCTGCTGTGGGAATTAGGTTGTGGGTGGGGCCACGTGCTCCACCTTGAGTTCCTTGGAAGAAAAAAGTGGGATACAAACAAACAAACAAACATTATTGCCTGCCAGGTGCTTGATAACGCCTCCCTCATTTTTGTTTTGCCTGCAATTGTAAAACTAGGTGGGAAGTACCTAGCAGTCTACTTTCAGCTTAGTGGGCAGAAGTTTTGTAGACTTGAATTAAACTTCCTTCATAAACCTCAAATCAACTCAATGGCAAAATTCCCAAGTCTAAGGACCCCAGAGCAGCAAGATATGCCAGAGGCACCTCTTATTTTGATGCTTGGTATAGTCTCTTTGGCGACCCTTCGCTTCCATGTGCTGCAAGAAAGACGGGTTCTCTCTGTGCATGACAGCAGTAGGAGAGTAAACAGGCAGAAAATGCAGAAACCCATGCAAAAAGCTTAGCAGGACATGGTGGAAAGAATATTATGATTAGCCAAATAAGCAGTTGCCATGGCTCACTAGCTCAGCAATCGCTGGTTACGTTTAGTGCTGAAGTACTAAACCTACTCCATATCTCTCTATCTATCTATCTCTCTATTTATCTATCTGGAGTAGGTCCCCAAAGAGACTTTGCAATCATCCAAAGCAGTTAGGAAAAGTTACATCAATTATGCCTCCTCTTTTTCCTTTTAAAAAGAGCAATGTGCCATGGCATCATTCTCTACAAATGAAATGGGTGTGTTCATAATTCAAAATTTGGCACAATTCACATTCACACACAAACACACACACACACACAGGCTCAAAACATCTGCCTCTTCGAAGACACAAACCAGAAGAATTTGATAACATGGTCTGCTGGAGTGTAGCACTAACAGCCTGCAGCTACATCTGACCTCCAGTTAATTGACTGACAAATCATTAAACGTCCGGGGCCAGGAAATTTCTTCTCTCATTTCCTATCACCTTCACCAGCACAACATCTAATGGTCCCACAGTTGCATTTTACAGGCTACTAAAAAAGGAAAGACACCACTTTGAAATTTATGAGGAGCCTGGGGAAGCTACTGAGTGCCACCTTTTCTTCTTTCGTTCTTCATGCCGCAGGCATAAATTTGGTTCGCTGCTTGTTCCTGCGCTTAAACAGTTGTGTCTATCTAGCACTAATATATTTGCCTCGCTTCCTGCTTCAGAAATGTTCATCAACACTCGACTCTTTTCTTCGTCTCTGGCTTAGACAAAAAAGTGATTTTGCGCATAATCAGGGTGAAAATGGGTTGTTTTTGCTGATGCTGTTGTTTACTATTCTGCATATTGCTATGTGCTTCCCACTTCCCAAAGCAATGAAAAATTACAAGAACTTACCTGGACTCTGATTCTTTTTGAAGATGGGGTGCCCTTAAGGCATTCTGTAATATTTGTGTTTGCTTACAAATATAAGAAGATAAGAATAGCCTGCTGGATCAGGTCAATGGCCTATCTAGTCCAGCATCCTGTTCTCACAGTGGCCAACCAGATGCCTGTGGAAACCAGGGAGCAGAACATGAGCACTCTCTCCTCCCATGGTTTCCAGCAACTGGTATTGGGTAGCATTGCTGCCTCCAACTGTGGAGGTACAGCATATCCATCATGGCTAGTAGCCGTTGATAGCCCTCTCCTCTATTAATTTGTCTAATAGCTAGGATGGTCCTATGTCCTACTTTGCAGAGAGAGGTCAGTCCTCTGTTTGGAAGGGAGAATAGCAAATCCGAAGTTGCTCATCATTGGACCCACAATGCTGCCCATTGTGAAAGCACAAGGACAACTTAATGGCCCAGAAAAATAATCTGAGGTAATTTAATCCATTTACAAAATGTGATGGCGTGATTACCGTTTGCAAACTTCTATACCAATAATGTTTGGCAGAAAAGAGTATTTACACAGTAAATAAGACATGTAATTTGATGTTTCAGTCCACAATATTAAAGCTCTGAAACACCAGAATAGTCCCTAGAGAAGACAATTGCTTCTCTAAATAACATTGAGAGTTTTTACAGGGCCTCAAATAAGTGTTATAATAAAATAAAATGCTTTTAATAATAACAACAACAGCAGTAAAAATAAAAAAAAATGTCCATGTGAGATTATAGTATCATATTGCACACGAGGCTACCTTTGAAGATGGTTCTGAAACTACAACTAGTGCAGAACAGAGAAGCTAGATTGTTAAGTAGGACAAGAAGGTGTAAATATATAACAATTAAAAAGGCTGGTCAACCATTAAAGCATTATATGCTTGAGGCAAAACAGAAAGTGCTGCCCCACTCTACCGCCTCCGCCATCGTGCCACCCACCTCCAGCAGATCTCACCGGAAATCAGCGCCAATGCCTGATACTGCTTCTCTGCCAGTGACAAAGGTGGTGGCGTGTGGGGGCCCTGTGTGCCTTGGGCCCTTCCGCAGCCTGAGGCGGCTGCTTCACATCGCTTCATGGTTGGTTCAGCCTTGATAATATGGATTGGCACCATTATACCTAAAGGATCACCTATCCCCATATGAACTGGCCAGGACCCTGAAGATAGTCATTTGAGGCCTTTCTCTGCATGCCTCCTTCGAAGGAGGTTCAGAGCCTTTCTGTAGCAGCCCTCCATCTATGGAATTCTCTCCCCATGGAGACCCACGTTTGGGCAGCACCAATGACTGTGTGTTTCTAATCTATGTTTTAAATAAGTTTATGCATTTTTATTGTTGTATTTCATTCTCCTAGTAAATTGCTTCAGGACTTTTTGTTGTGGAAAGTAATAAATTCAATAAACCTAACCCGTGAGCTCCCTGACTGCAGAATGGACATCTCTTTACTTCTGGGTCTGCTTAGTGCAGATAGTCCAAGGACTGCTAGTTTGTGACAAACAAAACTATTAACAGATACACTCAACTGTCTGCACTCAACAGCAATAGATTATGAGTCACAGATTCTGGGAGTGGCAAAATCCAGTGTTACTGAACTAGAAGTCAAAACTTCATTTAGCTTTGAAGCTGAAGTAACAACGAAGGTTAAGACAGGTTGTGAGGTTGCAGGGCAATCTCTGAATCGTAAATGACAACTAGTAAAAGTGTTTTTTTCTTTAACAACCTAGAAATCTGAGGTCTTTGATCTGTTCTCTTGTACAAACGTAGTACGTCTTAACTGACCAGAAGCTAGTTAAGAAAGCCCCTTAAAAGCAGCTGTGAACTTCCCAAAAGAAACACGGCATAAAAATGCAGTGAACAGCTGCTTATGCAGTAATAGACTACAAAATCCATAAAGCATGAATGAAAATTCAGCCTTCAGGGAATGTTTCTCTTTTAAAAAAATATAATGAGAACATGGTGAACATGGGGAGATTACAAGAAACTCAATGGATTTTGATTCAGTAGCAGAAGTGAGAGGGAAAGAAGTAGAGGGATCCATTTGTTTCAAATTTGGTGAAACTCAACTATGCCTATTGAATTGGAGGAGGATTTTAGGTCTACTTGAAAAGAAGTGGGATGAAGTCCACCCCATTTTGAGCACTATATTTATACCCCTCAAATGCACAGAAATCTGTCCTTTTACAAAGCTCTAATCTACAGCCGTATCTGAAGGACAATAGTCCTCCCAAGAAGAGAAAATATCCAAATGAAGCCTCACTAAACAGGAGTGTGCAGACATGATGTGTGGAGGGATTAGGGGCATCTTTAACATATGCAAGGATCCAACAGGCAGGTAAGTGTCTGGCAGGCATATAATCATATATACTAGCCACCATCCCAATTTTTTGAGTGGTGGTCCTTATGTTGCCAAAATGGCACCACCTACCCACAAGAGGGATGTTTCAACAGGCTCTAGGGAACATCAAGGTTGGCAGAAGTACAAAAAAATATGATATTTTTTTTTTAAACCAGCTTAATGTAAAACCCCCACCCCTCAAATAATGCAGTGTAATCAGAAGTGCGTGTGCTCATTGGCTAATGCTGACTTGATAGCTGTGGGGAAGAGAAATGGGAAACGAGAGAGATGGAGGAAGGGAACGGAGTTAATACATGGCTAAATTAACTGGTGCACTCCACGCACTGCAACATTTTGTAGCACGTTCTGCTTGTCAAGACCAATTTTCAAATGTTTGCAGGTGTGTACACTGGTCCAATTGCAGTTAAAACAGAGACAACCATTAGGCCAACAATTTCTAGTATGCACACTGCATATTGATTTTCATTCTTTTGGAAGCTCTTCCACAATCCCTTGGCTATTAAAACTCTGGTCAGGGGAAGGATGACAACAGTGACAACAATAGAGCGCTGGTACTAGAAGGCAAGGCTGCCATGTGTTGTTCAAACGGTGTGCTAAATACTGAAAAGCCCACCAGTAGTGTCAATTCTAAATGCCAACTTCAATTAGGTCAGGTTGGAAGCATCCCCCGATTCCATCATTGAAAGGACAATCCTAAGGATATTGTCCTGTGAATAAGCCCCACTGAATCAGTGTGCATGGGATTCTGCTGCACAGCTGTGGAAATAAAGCAAAATACCACTGTAACTGAAATTGACATTTGTCTAATGTAGAAAAGAGGATGAACAACAGCTCCCCCCTTCCTTAGGGAAAAGACTGTATGTATAAACAAAGCTATTAGAAGGATAATCTGCACCAAACTGCCAAAACATGATTAATTATTGAAATTCCTATAAAAAAGGGAAACTTTAACAATAGATTCTCTGGAGGGATGTGCTAAAAACTGCTGAACATATTTTCTTCAAAATTGATCTCTCCTCAGCCCACCCCAAGCTTCATTTTATGCAAGGTGATTGCTCTGCGGTTCCAAACAGGGTTGCCATTTTTTATAGTGTCTCTTCTCCTGTCCATTTAATAGTGGCTGGCCACACAAAATGTAGCTGATAAAAAATTTTCTACAATTTATCTCCATGTACTGAGGGTGGGGGTGGGAAGAATATTACCTGCTAAATGTTGTGTATCTTGGGTCGCTGTGAAATGTAAAGTTGCCACATTCCAGGTCCCCCCAAAACCATTTATGCAAGTTGTTTTCTAATTATGTAAATCAAGCACATTAACTGTGCATTTCCTACCAATGTCCCCCCCCCCCATCTGTTCCTCACAAATACCACCAAAATCTGGGAAGGGAGCAGTAGAACAGCTCATGCCATTGAAGAGTGGAAGCTCCAAGTACCGGTATAAGGAGAAAGCCCTTATCACAATATTTAACTGTATGAGGAGCTAAGGCTGCATTGCAGCCTTTATGAGGAAAGGGAAACCTGGCAGTTTGGTGGGAATAAGAATATAAGCAGAACCCTGCTGGATCAGGCCAAAGGCCCATCTAGTTTAACATTCTGCTTTCACAGCAGTCAACCAGTTGCCTACAGGAAGCCCACAAGCTGGACCTGAGTGCATCACCAACTCTCCCCACTTGGACTCCCCAGCAACCACTATTCAAAGGCATACTGCCTCTTGAGAGTGGAGGCAGAACACAGCCATCATGGTTAGCAGCCCTATCCTATATGAATTGGTTTAATCTCCTTTTAAAGCCATCCAAGATGGTGGCCATCAGTACGCCTTCTAGGAACAAATTCCACAGATTAACTTTGTGGTATGTGAAGAAGTACCGTACTTTCTTGTGCAGGTCCTTCAGCTTACAGCGTAAAGAGGATGCTTAAAGGTATGCTGGGCTGCATGCCTAGAATTTACCGGTAGCTCACCAGGCTATATGTCAACCCCGGTTAAAAGAATGGGGCATTCTGTTTAAAAGAAAAAAGAAAAAAAAGATGCAAACACAGTTCCCTTGGATGGGATATAAAACTGCTAATGAGCATATATATCACCTCGCATTCTGTTTATGAGGGGAAACAATGAAACACTTTGAGGGAGAAATGCATGCATGGTTTTTTGATAATAATGCAGATATAAACAGTGAAGAATGACTAATTACCAGGGAGCGAAATTATATGGCAGGGCTGGGATTCTGGGTTGAGCTTCGCGCATTTTACTTTATGATATTCAGCAAGCTTGTAATCCCCCTCCCTTTCAGTTTTGCCAAACGGGGGTGGAAACCTATTTATTATTTATTTATTTCATAAAATGTATACACTGCTTGATTGTAGGGGGGGCGGACCTCAAAGCGGTTTACAAAAAGATAAAATAATAAAATAAATGAAAAATTACAACCCACCCACCCCCGACAATACTAGAACAGATTGAAATTACCTCAACTTTCTAAGCATCTGGGTAGGCTTGTCTAAACAAGAATGTTTTCAGCAGGCCCCAGAAATCTGCAGACTATGTTGCACCCTGGCTTGGGAATTGAACATCAAACAGCAAGCACTGATACAACAAATTATGACCACAAACTTGGGTTCCCAATTCCAAAAGGCCAAACTAGATTAACTATTCACACAATTAGCAATTATGTTAACTGTGGTTTTTAATTACCGGTAATTAATTACTTGTGCTTTTGTGATGGCTGCCAAGGGGATGCCTGTGGAGGCACTCCTTGGATTCTGCTGTCTGAGGCAGCTTCCTCAGTCTGCCTCATGCATGGGCCGGCCCTGCCCTTGTGCCCAATTGTGAGAGAGAGTGACATTTATGCCTCAGTCTAAGAGACTAATCTACATACACAGCAGTTGTGGTGCTTTTATTGGATTGTATCGTGTATACTTGAAGTGGGGGAATCACATGTTTATATGCTTGTCTATATTTATTTTAAAACTAAACTTGTCTCCCTGTACATAGGGGGGAAAGCACCTAATGGAGATATGTGCAGGTATGCTTTAGTTTGGGTTTTTTGGGGGGGCAAGCATTCAAACAGGTAATCCTTGTTGTAGTCTGAAGTGACACAGTGGATCACGGGGCGGGGGGGGGGATATTAGCTGGTTCTCTACACCTTACCTGGTTAATTCATCCTGACGGATCAAGAACGGTCTGTTCACCTAAATCTTTGAACAGGCCATTATAGCACATTGCACAATGCACAACAGCATCACATACAGAAGCAAAGCCCCAACCATCACAATAAAACTGTCACACTTATCTACCGTTAACATGCAAAGCACCTGAACTTCTGCCAGAAACTCTGCTTTGATCCCACTGCATTTTCTGGTTTATTTTAATTACTGACAATAATCCTGTCTATGCGAAAGAGGCGGGCGAGTAGAGGGCGGAGGAGGGAACCACTACAGTCTGAAGAACTTTCCTTGAAATTGATCATAACAGTAGTAAAATGTGAGGCTATAGATAAGATTCAAAATGCGAGAGCAGGGAAGATTGCTGGTAACAGCAGTATCAGCAGCACAGCACCAAAACAAAAGCATCGAAAGCAATCATTTCCAAACAGAAGTCCATTCAAATGGCTTTTAGTCGCCAGAATTCACGTCCTCTTCTCAAGAGCAACACTGGGGGTGAGAATTCAACATCTGAATTGTATATTCCAAATGTAATTTTTGCAGTTTCCCCCCCTATAATGCAGCATTAAAAATGTTTTGAATGCAAATCTATTGTAGATTTCCCCCCCTGTTCTAACAGTCTACTGCACAAAGAATGCAAAGGGGTGGGGGGATGATACCGAAGGCTCGAAGTCCTCACAGACAGATCCCCCCCCCACCAGTCTGTCTTTCTAATCCCTTGAACTGACATATTTCTCTGCCATAAATCCCATCATTATTTTATCCCACTGACCATAACCTGTACCCAGCAAACATCCTTCAAATCAATGAGAATAAGGAAACAGGACAACAACACACTGATGCTCTCTTGAAGCTGAAATGTCAGTCTCTTCTTGTCTTACTTACGTCAGCTTTTTAAGTAACTGCAAAGGCTACACTGCAGAGAATATGTAAACCAAATCTAGGCATTACAGAAAAATTACCTATGAGAATTTGTGGAGGCAATGATCAATAGCTTGAAGACAGGAGGTTTCCCACACATCTCATTGAAGGGATTACAATGCAGGTATGACAGTGCCGTGAATTACTTCAATCCTCACTTAAGACAGGAAAAAAGAGGATGCAATTCCGTTACTAAGCACAAAATCATGAATCCTAAAGAAATAAAACACAAGATGTAGCAATGTATATTCTCAGAAATCAGCTAGCACTGGTCCATGAGACCTCTTGGGATAAACTAGACAAAAGCTAGGGGTAAACTAGACAGAAAAAAACACTTATCACTTGGGAAGACAGGCAAACTAATGTCAGTGTACTGGAGGAAGTAAAGATCCCCAGTGTCGAAGCAATGATTCTTCAGCATCAACTTTGTTGGACTGGTCATGTTGTTCGGATGCCTGGTTATCATCTTCCAAAGCAACTACTCTATTCACAACTTAAGAATGGAAAGCGAAATGCCAGTGGACAACAAAAGACACTCTCAAGGCAAATCTTTAAAAATGCAGTATAAGCACAGATAACTGGGAAACACTGGCCTGCGAGTGCTCCAATTGGAGAATAGCCTCTACCAAAGGCGTCATGGACTTTGAAGAAGCACAAACTCAGGATGAAAGGGAGAAAAGAGCTAAGAGGAAGGCACGTTTGGCAAATCCTCACCGTGATCAACTCCCACCCAGAAACCTATGTCCCCACTATGGAAGGACGTGTGGCTCCAGAATTGGCCTCCACAGTCGCCTACGGACAATCTTAATCGGCTACGAGTGATCGCCAAAGAAGTAGAAACTGGACATAATGTTAAACATGTCACTGAATTCCACGCTTGGGATTCCCTTCCTTGCAGCAGGATGGGGGAGAACAAGATAAAAATTTCCAGTTCCCACCTGCCTCATCCCACCCCCGAAGTAGAGGGCACCTGGAAAAGGACCTCTGAAGATAATGTCAACTTTCAAGCAGGTATTCAGGGTTTTCATGCCCTCCTCTTCAATCTTACCTTCAGAACAACCTTGTGAGGTAGTTTGAGCTGAGAGAAAGTGCCTAGTACAAGGTATGAATCACAGAATCACAGAATCACAGAATCATAGAGTTGGAAGAGACCACAAGGGCCATCCAGTCCAACCCCCTGCCAAGCAGGAAACACCATCAAAGCATTCCTGAAAGGTGGCTGTCAAGCCTCTGCTTAAAGACCTCCAAAGAAGGAGACTCCACCACACTCCTTGGCAGCAAATTCCATTGTCGAACAGCTCTTACTGTCAAGAAATTCTTCCTAATGTTTAGGTGGAATCTTCTTTCTTGTAGTTTGAATCCATTGCTCCGTGTCCGCTTCTCTGGAGCAGCAGAAAACAACCTTTCTCCCTCCTCTATATGACATCCTTTTATATATTTGAACATGGCTATCATATCACCCCTTAACCGTCTCTTCTCCAGGCTAAACATACCCAGCTCCCTAAGCCGTTCCTCATAAGGCATCGTTTCCAGGCCTTTGACCATTTTGGTTGCCCTCCTCTGGACACGTTCCAGCTTGTCAATATCCTTCTTGAACTGTGGTGCCCAGAACTGGACACAGTATTCCAGGTGGGGTCTGACCAGAGCGGAATACAGTGGTACTATTACTTCCCTTGATCTAGATGCTATACTCCTATTGATGCAGCCCAGAATTGCATTGGCTTTTTTAGCTGCTGCATCACACTGTTGACTCATGTCAAGTTTGTGGTCTACCAAGACTCCTAGATCCTTTTCACTTGTACTGCTCTCAAGCCAGGTATCACCCATCCTGTATTTGTGCCTTTCATTTTTTTTGCCCAAGTGTAGTACTTTACATTTCTCCCTGTTAAAATTCATCCTGTTTGCCTTGGCCCAGTTCTCTAATCTGTTAAGGTCATTTTGAAGTGTGATCCTGTCCTCTGGGGTATTAGCCACCCCTCCCAATTTGGTGTCATCTGCAAACTTGATCAGGATGCCCTCAAGCCCATCATCCAAGTCATTGATAAAGATGTTGAATAAGACTGGGCCCAAGACAGAACCCTGTGGCACCCCACTAGTCACTTCTCTCCAGGATGAAGAGGAGCCATTGATGAGCACCCTTTGGGTTCGGTCAGTCAGCCAGTTACAAATCCACTGAATGGTAGCATTGTCTAGCCCGCATTTTACCAGCTTCTTTACAAGAATATCATGGGGCACCTTGTCAAAGGCCTTGCTGAAATCAAGATAGGCTACATCCACAGTGTTCCCTTCGTCTACCAGGCTTGTAATTCTGTCAAAAAATGAGATCAGATTAGTCTGACATGACTTATTTTTCAGAAACCCATGCTGACTTTTAGTGATCACAGCGTTCCTTTCTAGGTGCTCACAGACCGTTTGCTTAATGATCTGCTCTAGAATCTTTCCTGGTATTGATGTCAGGCTGACTGGGCGGTAATTGTTTGGGTCCTCTCTTTTCCCCTTTTTGAAAATAGGGACAACATTTGCCCTCCTCCAGTCTGCTGGGACTTCACCTGTTTTCCAGGAATTCTCAAAGATTACTGCCAGTGGTTCTGAAATCACCTCTGCCAGTTCTTTTAATACTCTGGGATGTAGTTCATCTGGCCCTGGAGACTTGAATACATCTAAACTAGCCAAGTGTTCTTGTACTACCTCCTTACTTATTCTGGGCTGTGTTTCCCCTGCTGAATCATCTGCTCCATATTCTTCAGGTCGGGCATTGTTTTCTTTTTTGGAGAAGACTGAGGCAAAGAAGGTATTGAGGAGTTCTGCCCTTTCTGCGTCCCCTGTTCGCATTTCACCATCTTCTCCTCTAAGTGACCCCACTGTTTCCTTGTTCTTCCTTTTGCTACGGACATACCCATAAAAACTCTTTTTATTGCTTTTAACCTCTCTAGCAAGCCTGAGTTCATTCTGTGCTTTAGCTTTTCTGACTTTGTCTCTACATGTGCTGGCTATTTGTTTGAATTCCTCTCTGGTGGTTTCCCCCTTTTTCCATTTCTTGTACATATCCCTTTTAAATCTTAACTCAGTTAAAAGTTCTTTAGATAGCCACCCTGGCTTCTTTAGGCACCTTCCATGTTTTCGTCGCATTGGTACTGCTTGAAGTTGTGCTTTTAATATCTCCCTTTTAACAAACTCCCATCCATCATGAACTCCCATCCCTTTTAGTATTACTGACCATGGGATCACATCCAGCATTTCCCTAAGTTTTCTGAAGTCGGCTTTCTTAAAGTCTAGAATTTGAGTCTTAGTATGCTTGGTTGCTCCTTTCTGATGTATAATAAACTCCAGAAGAGCATGATCACTCCCACCTAATGATCCTGCCACTTCTACCCCACTAACCAGGTCATCACTATTGGTTAGGACCAGATCTAAAATGGCTGATCCTCTTGTTGCTTCTACCACTTTCTGGACAATGAAGTTGTCTGCAAGGCCAGTGAGGAATCTGTTCGACCTTATGCTCTTGGCTGAGTTTGACATCCAACAAATATCAGGATAGTTGAAATCCCCCATTACTACTATCTCATTTCCTTTTGAATGCTTGGTCATCTGTTCCAGGAAGGCATCATCTATGTCCTCAGTTTGGCTCGGGGATCTATAGTAAACTCCCACAATGAGATCACTGTTATTTTTCTCTCCCTTAATTTTGACCCAGATACTCTCAATTTGGCTTTGAAGTTTTAAATCATGGATCTCTTCACAGGTATACACATCCCTGACATATAATGCCACTCCTCCTCCTTTCCTGTTTGGTCTATTTCTCTGAAATAGATTGTATCCCTCTATTACTACATTCCAATCATGAGACTCATCCCACCAGGTTTCAGTGATGCCTATTATGTCGTATTTAGTTTGCTGTATCAAGAGCTCAAGTTCATCTTGTTTATTTCCCATGCTCTGTGCATTTGTATACAGACATTGAAAACCATTGATCATTCCCCCTAGTCTCCTACTTAAGGATTTTTTCCTCCCACCACTAGGTCTGTGTGCTGTTTGCTCCATTTGGTCCTTGACTTTTGGATGATCATCTTCAGCATTTGATAGACTCCTACCTTCAGGACCACTGTCTCCCTCCCCCACATAAGTCAGTTTAAAGCCCTCCTGATGAGGTTTTTGAGATTGTTGGCAAAAACATTCCTCCCAACCCTTGTGAGGTGCAGCCCATCACTTGCCAGAAGTCCATCTTCAAGAAACTGCAGGCCGTGATCTAAGAATCCAAACCGTTCCTGCCGGCACCATTTGCGAAGCCAGTTGTTCACTTCTCCTATTTTCCCCTCTCTTCCTGGGCCACGGCGTTCAACTGGGAGGACAAATGAGATGACAATTTGTGCATTTAATTGCTTCAGCTTCCTGCCCAGAGCCTCATAATCACTTTTGATCTTCTGGAGGCTATGGCTTGCGGTGTCATTGGTTCCCACATGGACTAAAAGGAAGGGGTTTTTATCCGTAGGTTTTATTATTCCTTGCAGCCGTTCTGTAACATCATGGATCTTGGCCCCGGGGGGACAGCATACCTCTCGAGACATCTTGTCAGGCCCACAGATCACTGCTTCGGTACCCCTCAGTAGGGAATCCCCTATCACCACTACACGTCTCCTCTTAGGCTTGGTCGGGATTCTTACACGTGCTGTCCCTTCCAAGGTCGCCTGCACATTCCCGGAGGACTGACTATGCTGCTCGTCTTCATATACCTCATCAACTGTGATGAGGGAGAGATCTTCCAATGGAGTCTGGTCTTCATCTTCCAGATTTGAGAGCACTTCAAATTGATTTTGTAGTTCTAAACACTCAGAGCGATCCCTGGGCATTCTACTTCTGTGAGTCACGTTCCTCCATACATCTGGCTCCTGAGTTGGGGAACTGATCTCCTCCTCAGGGATGTGCCCTGTCTCCTGCTTGGTGGAGACAGTGTGCTCTGCTGCATCCAAGAAAAGCTCCAGCTCTTTAATTTTCTGGAGCGTAGATACACGGGCCTGAAGTTGCTGGACCTTGTCTTCGAGTATGGCAACCAACTTGCAGTTGCTGCAGGTGTAGCTGTCTACAACCTTTGGCAAGAAGACAAACATTGCGCAGGAATTACAGGCGACTACAGTTGTTCCTTCCCCCTCCTGAAGTTGCCGGACCTTGTCTTCTAGTAGGGCAACCAACTTGCACTTGCTGCAGGTGTAGCTGCCTACATCCTTTGGCAAGAAGGCAAACATTGCGCAGGAATTGCAGGCGACTACAGTTGTTCCCTCACCCTCCATCTTGAAGCTTGAAGTCAGGACACACAAAAAAGAAGCCTAGGTCTCCCCAAGTAAACGTTTGAGACTAGCTCTCCTTAATTTAAAAGATAGGTCAAACTGCGCGCGCCGCTAGGCGCGCGCCGCTACCCTCCAGGCACTGATTAGCTCCGCCCACAGCTAGTCACCAGACAAACACACACACACAAGCCAGAAACAAACTCTCTTGCACACACAAGCCTGGGAAACACACAAACAAATAAGGAAACAAATAAGCACACAAACTTAATCACACACAGCCCCAAAAAGACAAGCCCTCAAAACCTACAAGCTCAGCTCACCTTGTGCTCCCTCCTCAGTCGCTACCCTCCAGGCACTGATTAGCTCCACCCACAGCTAGTCACCAGACAAACACACACACACAAGCCAGAAACAAACTCTCTTGCACACACAAGCCTGGGAAACACACAAACAAATAAGGAAACAAATAAGCACACAAACTTAATCACACACAGCCCCAAAAAGACAAGCCCTCAAAACCTACAAGCTCAGCTCACCTTGTGCTCCCTCCTCAGTCGCTACCCTCCAGGCACTGATTAGCTCCGCCCACAGCTAGTCACCAGACAAACACACACACACAAGCCAGAAACAAACTCTCTTGCACACACAAGCCTGGGAAACACACAAACAAATAAGGAAACAAATAAGCACACAAACTTAATCACACACAGCCCCAAAAAGACAAGCCCTCAAAACCTACAAGCTCAGCTCACCTTGTGCTCCCTCCTCAGTCGCTACCCTCCAGGCACTGATTAGCTCCGCCCACAGCTAGTCACCAGACAAACACACACACACAAGCCAGAAACAAACTCTCTTGCACACACAAGCCTGGGAAACACACAAACAAATAAGGAAACAAATAAGCACACAAACTTAATCACACACAGCCCCAAAAAGACAAGCCCTCAAAACCTACAAGCTCAGCTCACCTTGTGCTCCCTCCTCAGTCGCTACCCTCCAGGCACTGATTAGCTCCGCCCACAGCTAGTCACCAGACAAACACACACACACAAGCCAGAAACAAACTCTCTTGCACACACAAGCCTGGGAAACACACAAACAAATAAGGAAACAAATAAGCACACAAACTTAATCACACACAGCCCCAAAAAGACAAGCCCTCAAAACCTACAAGCTCAGCTCACCTTGTGCTCCCTCCTCAGTCGCTACCCTCCAGGCACTGATTAGCTCCGCCCACAGCTAGTCACCAGACAAACACACACACACAAGCCAGAAACAAACTCTCTTGCACACACAAGCCTGGGAAACACACAAACAAATAAGGAAACAAATAAGCACACAAACTTAATCACACACAGCCCCAAAAAGACAAGCCCTCAAAACCTACAAGCTCAGCTCACCTTGTGCTCCCTCCTCAGTCGCTACCCTCCAGGCACTGATTAGCTCCGCCCACAGCTAGTCACCAGACAAACACACACACACAAGCCAGAAACAAACTCTCTTGCACACACAAGCCTGGGAAACACACAAACAAATAAGGAAACAAATAAGCACACAAACTTAATCACACACAGCCCCAAAAAGACAAGCCCTCAAAACCTACAAGCTCAGCTCACCTTGTGCTCCCTCCTCAGTCGCTACCCTCCAGGCACTGATTAGCTCCGCCCACAGCTAGTCACCAGACAAACACACACACACAAGCCAGAAACAAACTCTCTTGCACACACAAGCCTGGGAAACACACAAACAAATAAGGAAACAAATAAGCACACAAACTTAATCACACACAGCCCCAAAAAGACAAGCCCTCAAAACCTACAAGCTCAGCTCACCTTGTGCTCCCTCCTCAGTCGCTACCCTCCAGGCACTGATTAGCTCCGCCCACAGCTAGTCACCAGACAAACACACACACACAAGCCAGAAACAAACTCTCTTGCACACACAAGCCTGGGAAACACACAAACAAATAAGGAAACAAATAAGCACACAAACTTAATCACACACAGCCCCAAAAAGACAAGCCCTCAAAACCTACAAGCTCAGCTCACCTTGTGCTCCCTCCTCAGTCGCTACCCTCCAGGCACTGATTAGCTCCGCCCACAGCTAGTCACCAGACAAACACACACACACAAGCCAGAAACAAACTCTCTTGCACACACAAGCCTGGGAAACACACAAACAAATAAGGAAACAAATAAGCACACAAACTTAATCACACACAGCCCCAAAAAGACAAGCCCTCAAAACCTACAAGCTCAGCTCACCTTGTGCTCCCTCCTCAGTCGCTACCCTCCAGGCACTGATTAGCTCCGCCCACAGCTAGTCACCAGACAAACACACACACACAAGCCAGAAACAAACTCTCTTGCACACACAAGCCTGGGAAACACACAAACAAATAAGGAAACAAATAAGCACACAAACTTAATCACACACAGCCCCAAAAAGACAAGCCCTCAAAACCTACAAGCTCAGCTCACCTTGTGCTCCCTCCTCAGTCGCTACCCTCCAGGCACTGATTAGCTCCGCCCACAGCTAGTCACCAGACAAACACACACACACAAGCCAGAAACAAACTCTCTTGCACACACAAGCCTGGGAAACACACAAACAAATAAGGAAACAAATAAGCACACAAACTTAATCACACACAGCCCCAAAAAGACAAGCCCTCAAAACCTACAAGCTCAGCTCACCTTGTGCTCCCTCCTCAGTCGCTACCCTCCAGGCACTGATTAGCTCCGCCCACAGCTAGTCACCAGACAAACACACACACACAAGCCAGAAACAAACTCTCTTGCACACACAAGCCTGGGAAACACACAAACAAATAAGGAAACAAATAAGCACACAAACTTAATCACACACAGCCCCAAAAAGACAAGCCCTCAAAACCTACAAGCTCAGCTCACCTTGTGCTCCCTCCTCAGTCGCTACCCTCCAGGCACTGATTAGCTCCGCCCACAGCTAGTCACCAGACAAACACACACACACAAGCCAGAAACAAACTCTCTTGCACACACAAGCCTGGGAAACACACAAACAAATAAGGAAACAAATAAGCACACAAACTTAATCACACACAGCCCCAAAAAGACAAGCCCTCAAAACCTACAAGCTCAGCTCACCTTGTGCTCCCTCCTCAGTCGCTACCCTCCAGGCACTGATTAGCTCCGCCCACAGCTAGTCACCAGACAAACACACACACACAAGCCAGAAACAAACTCTCTTGCACACACAAGCCTGGGAAACACACAAACAAATAAGGAAACAAATAAGCACACAAACTTAATCACACACAGCCCCAAAAAGACAAGCCCTCAAAACCTACAAGCTCAGCTCACCTTGTGCTCCCTCCTCAGTCGCTACCCTCCAGGCACTGATTAGCTCCGCCCACAGCTAGTCACCAGACAAACACACACACACAAGCCAGAAACAAACTCTCTTGCACACACAAGCCTGGGAAACACACAAACAAATAAGGAAACAAATAAGCACACAAACTTAATCACACACAGCCCCAAAAAGACAAGCCCTCAAAACCTACAAGCTCAGCTCACCTTGTGCTCCCTCCTCAGTCGCTACCCTCCAGGCACTGATTAGCTCCGCCCACAGCTAGTCACCAGACAAACACACACACACAAGCCAGAAACAAACTCTCTTGCACACACAAGCCTGGGAAACACACAAACAAATAAGGAAACAAATAAGCACACAAACTTAATCACACACAGCCCCAAAAAGACAAGCCCTCAAAACCTACAAGCTCAGCTCACCTTGTGCTCCCTCCTCAGTCGCTACCCTCCAGGCACTGATTAGCTCCGCCCACAGCTAGTCACCAGACAAACACACACACACAAGCCAGAAACAAACTCTCTTGCACACACAAGCCTGGGAAACACACAAACAAATAAGGAAACAAATAAGCACACAAACTTAATCACACACAGCCCCAAAAAGACAAGCCCTCAAAACCTACAAGCTCAGCTCACCTTGTGCTCCCTCCTCAGTCGCTACCCTCCAGGCACTGATTAGCTCCGCCCACAGCTAGTCACCAGACAAACACACACACACAAGCCAGAAACAAACTCTCTTGCACACACAAGCCTGGGAAACACACAAACAAATAAGGAAACAAATAAGCACACAAACTTAATCACACACAGCCCCAAAAAGACAAGCCCTCAAAACCTACAAGCTCAGCTCACCTTGTGCTCCCTCCTCAGTCGCTACCCTCCAGGCACTGATTAGCTCCGCCCACAGCTAGTCACCAGACAAACACACACACACAAGCCAGAAACAAACTCTCTTGCACACACAAGCCTGGGAAACACACAAACAAATAAGGAAACAAATAAGCACACAAACTTAATCACACACAGCCCCAAAAAGACAAGCCCTCAAAACCTACAAGCTCAGCTCACCTTGTGCTCCCTCCTCAGTCGCTACCCTCCAGGCACTGATTAGCTCCGCCCACAGCTAGTCACCAGACAAACACACACACACAAGCCAGAAACAAACTCTCTTGCACACACAAGCCTGGGAAACACACAAACAAATAAGGAAACAAATAAGCACACAAACTTAATCACACACAGCCCCAAAAAGACAAGCCCTCAAAACCTACAAGCTCAGCTCACCTTGTGCTCCCTCCTCAGTCGCTACCCTCCAGGCACTGATTAGCTCCGCCCACAGCTAGTCACCAGACAAACACACACACACAAGCCAGAAACAAACTCTCTTGCACACACAAGCCTGGGAAACACACAAACAAATAAGGAAACAAATAAGCACACAAACTTAATCACACACAGCCCCAAAAAGACAAGCCCTCAAAACCTACAAGCTCAGCTCACCTTGTGCTCCCTCCTCAGTCGCTACCCTCCAGGCACTGATTAGCTCCACCCACAGCTAGTCACCAGACAAACACACACACACAAGCCAGAAACAAACTCTCTTGCACACACAAGCCTGGGAAACACACAAACAAATAAGGAAACAAATAAGCACACAAACTTAATCACACACAGCCCCAAAAAGACAAGCCCTCAAAACCTACAAGCTCAGCTCACCTTGTGCTCCCTCCTCAGTCGCTACCCTCCAGGCACTGATTAGCTCCGCCCACAGCTAGTCACCAGACAAACACACACACACAAGCCAGAAACAAACTCTCTTGCACACACAAGCCTGGGAAACACACAAACAAATAAGGAAACAAATAAGCACACAAACTTAATCACACACAGCCCCAAAAAGACAAGCCCTCAAAACCTACAAGCTCAGCTCACCTTGTGCTCCCTCCTCAGTCGCTACCCTCCAGGCACTGATTAGCTCCGCCCACAGCTAGTCACCAGACAAACACACACACACAAGCCAGAAACAAACTCTCTTGCACACACAAGCCTGGGAAACACACAAACAAATAAGGAAACAAATAAGCACACAAACTTAATCACACACAGCCCCAAAAAGACAAGCCCTCAAAACCTACAAGCTCAGCTCACCTTGTGCTCCCTCCTCAGTCGCTACCCTCCAGGCACTGATTAGCTCCGCCCACAGCTAGTCACCAGACAAACACACACACACAAGCCAGAAACAAACTCTCTTGCACACACAAGCCTGGGAAACACACAAACAAATAAGGAAACAAATAAGCACACAAACTTAATCACACACAGCCCCAAAAAGACAAGCCCTCAAAACCTACAAGCTCAGCTCACCTTGTGCTCCCTCCTCAGTCGCTACCCTCCAGGCACTGATTAGCTCCGCCCACAGCTAGTCACCAGACAAACACACACACACAAGCCAGAAACAAACTCTCTTGCACACACAAGCCTGGGAAACACACAAACAAATAAGGAAACAAATAAGCACACAAACTTAATCACACACAGCCCCAAAAAGACAAGCCCTCAAAACCTACAAGCTCAGCTCACCTTGTGCTCCCTCCTCAGTCGCTACCCTCCAGGCACTGATTAGCTCCGCCCACAGCTAGTCACCAGACAAACACACACACACAAGCCAGAAACAAACTCTCTTGCACACACAAGCCTGGGAAACACACAAACAAATAAGGAAACAAATAAGCACACAAACTTAATCACACACAGCCCCAAAAAGACAAGCCCTCAAAACCTACAAGCTCAGCTCACCTTGTGCTCCCTCCTCAGTCGCTACCCTCCAGGCACTGATTAGCTCCGCCCACAGCTAGTCACCAGACAAACACACACACACAAGCCAGAAACAAACTCTCTTGCACACACAAGCCTGGGAAACACACAAACAAATAAGGAAACAAATAAGCACACAAACTTAATCACACACAGCCCCAAAAAGACAAGCCCTCAAAACCTACAAGCTCAGCTCACCTTGTGCTCCCTCCTCAGTCGCTACCCTCCAGGCACTGATTAGCTCCGCCCACAGCTAGTCACCAGACAAACACACACACACAAGCCAGAAACAAACTCTCTTGCACACACAAGCCTGGGAAACACACAAACAAATAAGGAAACAAATAAGCACACAAACTTAATCACACACAGCCCCAAAAAGACAAGCCCTCAAAACCTACAAGCTCAGCTCACCTTGTGCTCCCTCCTCAGTCGCTACCCTCCAGGCACTGATTAGCTCCGCCCACAGCTAGTCACCAGACAAACACACACACACAAGCCAGAAACAAACTCTCTTGCACACACAAGCCTGGGAAACACACAAACAAATAAGGAAACAAATAAGCACACAAACTTAATCACACACAGCCCCAAAAAGACAAGCCCTCAAAACCTACAAGCTCAGCTCACCTTGTGCTCCCTCCTCAGTCGCTACCCTCCAGGCACTGATTAGCTCCGCCCACAGCTAGTCACCAGACAAACACACACACACAAGCCAGAAACAAACTCTCTTGCACACACAAGCCTGGGAAACACACAAACAAATAAGGAAACAAATAAGCACACAAACTTAATCACACACAGCCCCAAAAAGACAAGCCCTCAAAACCTACAAGCTCAGCTCACCTTGTGCTCCCTCCTCAGTCGCTACCCTCCAGGCACTGATTAGCTCCGCCCACAGCTAGTCACCAGACAAACACACACACACAAGCCAGAAACAAACTCTCTTGCACACACAAGCCTGGGAAACACACAAACAAATAAGGAAACAAATAAGCACACAAACTTAATCACACACAGCCCCAAAAAGACAAGCCCTCAAAACCTACAAGCTCAGCTCACCTTGTGCTCCCTCCTCAGTCGCTACCCTCCAGGCACTGATTAGCTCCGCCCACAGCTAGTCACCAGACAAACACACACACACAAGCCAGAAACAAACTCTCTTGCACACACAAGCCTGGGAAACACACAAACAAATAAGGAAACAAATAAGCACACAAACTTAATCACACACAGCCCCAAAAAGACAAGCCCTCAAAACCTACAAGCTCAGCTCACCTTGTGCTCCCTCCTCAGTCGCTACCCTCCAGGCACTGATTAGCTCCGCCCACAGCTAGTCACCAGACAAACACACACACACAAGCCAGAAACAAACTCTCTCGCACACACAAGCCTGGGAAACACACAAACAAATAAGGAAACAAATAAGCACACAAACTTAATCACACACAGCCCCAAAAAGACAAGCCCTCAAAACCTACAAGCTCAGCTCACCTTGTGCTCCCTCCTCAGTCGCTGCCCTCCAGGCACTGATTAGCTCCGCCCTACAAGCTCAGCTCACCTTTTGCCTACTTCCTCAGTCTCTGCCCTCCAGGCACTGATTAGCTCCGCCCACAGCTAGTCACCAGACAAACACACACACACAAGCCAGAAACAAACTCTCTCGCACACACAAGCCTGGGAAACACACAAACAAATAAGGAAACAAATAAGCACACAAACTTAATCACACACAGCCCCAAAAAGACAAACCCTCAAAACCTACAAGCTCAGCTCACCTTGTGCTCCCTCCTCAGTCGCTGCCCTCCAGGCACTGATTAGCTCCGCCCTACAAGCTCAGCTCACCTTTTGCCTACTTCCTCAGTCTCTGCCCTCCAGGCACTGATTAGCTCCGCCCACAGCTAGTCACCAGACAAACACACACACACAAGCCAGAAACAAACTCTCTCGCACACACAAGCCTGGGAAACACACAAACAAATAAGGAAACAAATAAGCACACAAACTTAATCACACACAGCCCCAAAAAGACAAACCCTCAAAACCTACAAGCTCAGCTCACCTTGTGCTCCCTCCTCAGTCGCTACCCTCCAGGCACTGATTAGCTCCGCCCACAGCTAGTCACCAGACAAACACACACACACAAGCCAGAAACAAACTCTCTTGCACACACAAGCCTGGGAAACACACAAACAAATAAGGAAACAAATAAGCACACAAACTTAATCACACACAGCCCCAAAAAGACAAGCCCTCAAAACCTACAAGCTCAGCTCACCTTGTGCTCCCTCCTCAGTCGCTACCCTCCAGGCACTGATTAGCTCCGCCCACAGCTAGTCACCAGACAAACACACACACACAAGCCAGAAACAAACTCTCTCGCACACACAAGCCTGGGAAACACACAAACAAATAAGGAAACAAATAAGCACACAAACTTAATCACACACAGCCCCAAAAAGACAAGCCCTCAAAACCTACAAGCTCAGCTCACCTTGTGCTCCCTCCTCAGTCGCTACCCTCCAGGCACTGATTAGCTCCGCCCACAGCTAGTCACCAGACAAACACACACACACAAGCCAGAAACAAACTCTCTCGCACACACAAGCCTTGTGCTCCCTCCTCAGTCGCTGCCCTCCAGCTGAGTGGGGATCTGAGCCTAGCTCTCCCCAGTTCTAGCCCTACACTCCAGCCACTTCCATGAGCTGGGTAAAACACTGATGTGTGTAGCATCAAATCATCTCCACGACCACAGACTTATAACAAAAATTGTTTGTCCACTCGGCCTCTGCCCTAGAAGCTGTGTAACTACATGAGCTAATGCAAAGAACTCTAATGACATTTTCTTCCACACTTTACATTTATCCTTGGAGAAAAAAGCTGGGACAAAATTGTTGCAAAGAAAAAGCAAATCCTCTTTATTACACTGCTATGATTCCTGGACAGGGGCAGACTTTGGTAATATGGTGTCCCCCACCCGTGTTTCTTATTTTCTTAAAAAAATCCTTTTGGTACAGTTGCTTTTTGTACCGTATATTTCTTCTCAGTATTATTCTTCCCATTGCAATTGCACGCCCTTTGGGCAGGCAGAGGGAAGTGTGGTTACCAGCACCAAATGGGAGGGACAGGGGAGGCATGCAGTAGCCTCTCTGCCCATCTTGCACCTCCTTGCTGCCCAGCTGACTAGAAGTGGGAAGAGCTGAGGAGTGTGCCTGTGCATATCTGGCCTATGGATGTGTGTGCCAAATGCATGCAAGTGTTTGGCCTCAACTACTACCACCACCTACGGACGCGGGTGGCGCTGTGGTCTAAAGCAGAGAGCCTAGGGCTTGCCGATCAGAAGGTTGGCGGCTCGAATCCCCGCGATGGGGTGAGCTCCCGTTGCTCAGTCCCTGCTCCTGCCAACCTAGCAGTTTGAAAGCACGTCAAAGTGCAAGTAGATAAATAGGTACCGCTCCGGCGGGAAGGTAAACGGCGTTTCCGTGCACTGCCCTGGTTCGCCAGAAGCGGCTTTGTCATGCTGGCCACATGACCTGGAAGCTGTACGCCGGCTCCCTCGGCCAGTAAAGCGAGATGAGCACTGCAACCCCAGAGTCGGTCACGACTGGACCTAATAGTCAGAGGTCCCTTTACCTTTACCTTTACTACCACCACGGAATAAAGCCCTCAGGGCCATAAAGGTTGCCCATCCAAGTCTTGTCTTCATGCCAATAAAGGGTTCTCCTACTTGACTTCTTCCATCAGCCTTCTCTTAAAAACACAGGAGCAGAGCCAATTAAAAAGTGGCAACCCCTGTGTCAATAGCATGCATGATTTGGCTAAGTTAGCTTTGGGGACAAATTCAGAGGTTATGAAGAGGAACTATTGGAACAGTCCAAGGTCTCCGGCTGAGTGAAAGAGGCTAAATTATTTATTTACATTGATTCTAAGGCCTTGCTGCCTAATGGATAGCATAATAATCTGAATGCACAAGAAGAGAAACAGAGACAGTCCAAGAATTACAGGCCCATTACTCTGTTGGACATCTCATCTGAATCTATAGTTGTTATTTGTTAACTAAATTGGAATACTGGGTTGACACCAATCAAATAATTGCAAAACAGAATGGCTTCCAGAATGGAGAATTACCAAAGATTGGTGCCCAGTTAATAGCCAAATACACTACAGCTTCCACAGAGACTGTACAATGCACAAAAAATACACTGACTTTGTTAATTGCACATCAGCTTGCAACCTTATGGATAGACAGTGCTTTTGAGGCAGGTTACTCAAGACAGTACACTCTTAAGGATATTTACTTGTAAGTAACCCCACTTTACTCAATAAGGCTCTCAAAATAAATAAGTTTAGAATAGAGTCGCTAAGTGTGTTTAAGTGTAAGAATTGCAGTCCACCCTTGATAAAAGGTCTACTGTTTATAATACGGACTTAATATTTCAAAACAAAATTGGGAAGCACAGCTGGGCAGATGGCAAATTAAATTTTATTTTACATATTTTAAATATTTGTATTCTGCTTCTCAATTTTAGCTTCCAAACAACTGGAAATAGAATAAAATCAATAAAAATAAAATATTAAAAAAAAAAAAACACTCAAAATACTGGGGAAACAACAGTCAAAGGGACATAAACAAGAACAAGTGCCTGCTTAGCTCAGTTGTTTAGAGCAGGGGTCAGCAAACTTTTTCAGGAGTGGGCCGGTCCACTGTCCCTCAGACCTTGTGGGGGGCTGGACTATATTTTGGGGGGGCTGGGGGGAATGAACGAATTCCTATGCCCCACAAATAACCAGGAGTTGCATTTTAAATAAAAGGACACATTCTACTCATGCAAAAACACGCTGATTCCTGGACCGTCCGCGGGCTGGATTTAGAAGGCGATTGGGCCGGTTCCGGCCCCCGGGCCTTAGTTTGCCTACCCATGGGTTAGAGCATGGTGCTGTTAACACCAAGGTTGCAGGTACAATCCCTATATGGGACAGCTGCATCTTCCTGCATTGCAGGGGGTTGGATTAGATGATCCTCAGGGTCCCTTCCAACTCTACGATTCTATGATTATAAGGTGTTGAGTACAGCTAGCTGTTGGTTCTCTTCAACATCTGTCAGTGATCAAAGAACCTTCTAGCCCTCAAGTTTCCTACTCCCCAGCTCAGCAGTGTAAAGTGCTGTCTTACGTGATGATGTTAAGGCAGTTTCAGTTATCGAAGAAGGCATGCAAAGCCTATTTAAGAAGTTTGGTTCTTATTGCTCTCAAGAGCGTATTTGTATTAATTACTCCAAACTCAAGTGGCGATTTTTGGTAGGCACTTGAGAGCACATAAATGGACAATTAATGGTCATCAAATAGGACGAAAGAAGGTTTTCAAGTACACTGGAGTCCATTTTAGTCAAGCTTCCTTCTTCAAATCCATTTCCTTCCTACTAAATGAGTAGTAGTGAAGTCCTTACAGTCTGTATTCCATTTTCTCTGGCAAGAGGAAATCAATTCCACATATACTCTGGATCATCCAAAAATACTGGCAAAGCATGTCAAATTTCTGTCCACTAATATGCCCATTCCCATAGCCTATATGCAGTAATAGATTTCTCCAATTACCCTATGCCCTATTTTAAGACAGTAGCAGGAGTATCTATTCCCCCACCCCAGCCTTACCTTTAGATCTGGTCAAAGAATGGGCAGAACCAGGATATCATCAGAAATTAGAAGCATTAGCTAAGCATCCCAAGGGATAACCCAATAATTCCAGCTTAGCATCTTCAATAAGCATCTTGGACGTGCCAAGAGCTCACCTTGCCACATACTGTTCTCCATTAAAAGGCCCACCCGCCACCCTCTGAAAACACAAGAGGGATGGAATCCATTTTCACAAGCCAGCATCCAGAACCAAGACTTCAAAACAGGACTGTGAGATGAGATGATTTATCACAAGAAGGAGCCTATATAGCTGCTGGAGTTTGTACTCTTACATGTACTTTCTACATAATGTATGATATTTCAAGTCAAGCCATGAATGATGGATGCAGAGAACCGCATTACAATGAATCCCCTTCTCTGCTCCTTATTCTCTCTCTACTATGCACCAAAGAAACCTACTATCACAATACTTTCGGGTGTCATTTTCGTATTAAACACAGAAGGACAAGTACACACACTCACACAGGTCAGTATCCTTTGTTATTAGGTCAAACAAGTCAAGGGTCTGAAGAGTCAATTTAGCCAAGTATGGAAGAACATTGGGGAGGATTTGAGGGGGAAGAATCTCCTTGGGGATTGAGGAAGGAATTTCTTGAAACCAATAGGATCTGCTTGTAAATCTCCAGGGAACCACTTGATTGTCCAGTGTCTGAAGCTCTGGAAAGGAAGCTGGAGAATTACCTATCACATATGCATTCTGCAACAATAGTGGCTTCTATATCGGTAAAAAGCCTCTTTCAAGATAGTAATAGGCTAACTAATTAAAAAATTCCACCTGTCTCCTTTGCAATTAAGAGCAGCAGAGGAAAACAGTGAAGGTAAAAACATACTAACTACTGCACCAGTATCCCTGGCTAGAGGCTGACATCTGAACTAGTGAAATAAATAAAAGCTATTACATTGCTTGAATGTGACTGATCCAAGCTCTGTAACTCTTCCTGACATTCAATTAACCAAGTGTTTTAAAGAGCTATTGCCACTTTAAATAGTCTGCAACTCTTCAGGTAACACAACTATATTAAGGCTTTCTATGAAGCATGCAGCACAAAAATAAAAAATCTTATGTTGAGACCCAAACCTGCTACTCCATCAGCGGATTTCTCATAGCAGTATCTCTCAGTCAAAAGCAGAGCTAGTTTGTTATAGAAGAAAAACATTTTTTATTTATTTAACCATGATTAGACCATAGCCTTGCATCCAGTGTGTTCTGGGTGCAGAGAGCTCGTCCAAGTGAACTAAGTAACCAGGGGGTTAGCTTGCTTACTTCCTGGGTAGTTTGGTTACCTTTTTATTTAGACTTGCATTTAAAATAAAAATGAAAGAGTCAGGGCCCCCTGCTGGCTGCAGACATGGTACATTTCAATTAAATTCCCAAGTGAGTTTAGACAGCTTCCTTCCTTCCTTCCTTCCTTCCTTCCTTCCTTCCCTTCCTTCCCTTCCTTCCCTTTCTTTCTTTCTTTCTTTCTTTCTTTTCTTTTCCTTCACCCATAGCACAACCTTTGCAGACAGAGCGTGTTCTCTGTGGGACAAAGCAGTAGAGAAGAGACGAGGGTGCCATGCACCCTCTTTATCTAATACACTCCCACATTCACATGCCCTTTCCCATAAGCTTACAAGTGAGATACCCCCTTTTGTATTGGAACTGGCAGGCTAGATCTGACTTCTTTCAGAAAAGCATAAAAACACTTCAATCAGCCCCCCCCTTCTTAAAAATGTAAACAACGTAACTAGGACTGATGGAAACACTTTGTCTTGAATAAACAGAGTATTAAACATTTAAGGCAAGGATTTGCAACAAGCCGTTTTCTCTTGTGGCCCAATTCGCATGCTGCTTTCATGTGTCTATCACCGCACTACCTATACGTGTACAGAACTAATGAAATGTCTTAAGATATGGAGCATGTGGGTGCATAAGTAAGCTCCTATGGCCTTTCTGCACACTACCAAATAACTACAGAAAACTGATTTCTAGAACTGCCAGGCCTCATTTCTTTCATTTATTTTCTGCTTTGAAAACACTGACATTTTCCCCGCTTCAAGCAAGGGAAGGGGAATAACAACAACAACAAAATTAGAGTCAGGGTGGGGGACTTCATAGCAACAGGGAGTATTTCAGTCGAGTGAAAACAGGTTTAGGGCTGTACAAGAATTAACTCCTGCTTCAAAACACTAAGAAATACATCCATATTGTCCGCATTTTGCAAGGTCCACTATAGATGTTTGCACGATGAGATGGCAGAGTCCTTGTCATATCCTGTGATTGGTCGCTATTAAACAGGGAACTTGTGGGTCCTCTCACAGAAAAATTTGAAACCAAGGGAGATAGAAACTTTGTCTTGACTGGAGTCAGGACAACACTCTTACTATTCCTCTTTTCTTATTACTATTTCCCCTCCCTCCTGAAATGGCACCACTCTCCCCTTGTCTTTTAACAGATTGTAAACTTCACAATCCCACCACCAACAAATGGTATCCAACTAAATTTTACTCAGAGTACACCCACTGGAATTAATGGACCTAATTCATCATGTTCAAATGGGTCTAGTCTAAGACTTTTTTCAGCATGCTAAATTATTGCTTCTGCAAGGGCCAAGCCTGACGTGGAAGCTTTCTAAGCGGAGGTAACTAAGTTGTGGCCCTTCATGTGTTGTTGGGCCAGGTTGGGTACTGGCCAATGGCCCCAAGCTCTCAAAGAGGACAAATGTAAAGTTTTACATTTAGACAGGAAGAGCCAGCTGCATAAATATAAGATGGGGGACACCTGGCTTGCAAGTGGTACATGTGAAAAGGATCTAGGGGTCTTAGTGGACCCCAAGCTTCACATGAGTCAACAGTGTGATGCAGCAACGAAAAAAGGTAATGCTATTCTAGGCTGCATCCACAGAAATATAGTGTCAAAATCAAGGGAAGTAATAGCTCTGCTCTATTCTGCCTTGGTCAGACCACACCTGGAGTATTGTGTCCAGTTTTGAACACCACAATTTAAGAAGGATACTGACAAGCAGGAATTTGTGCAGAGGAGGGTGGCCAAGATGATAAAGTGTGGTTGCTTTAGCTGAAATTCCTGCATTGCAGAGGGTTGGACTAGATGATCCCGGGTCCCTTTCAACTCTACAATTCTATAATTCCATGAAATATGTAGCATCACATTTATAGATCTATAGGTAAAGCACTGCATTCGGGGTGAATTAAGATGGTGGACAGCTTCACTTCCTTGCAAAAGTGGCATCACTGACACCCACTGCTAAAATACCATCCCAGAGGCTTATGGGAAAGACAGAGAGTGGTGTTGGAAGCAGAATAAAAAAATGCTGCATAGTCATGGTGGTGGCCAGGTGCTGGCAGCAGTGTACCAAGGGCCTTCTGGGGTCCCAGTAAGCACAGTCAATAGGAATAATGGGAATTGTAGCCTGCAACATCTGGAGGGCCAAAGGTTAGCCAGCCTTGTTTTAAAGGAACCAGACACTACCACATAACCCACGCTGGCTGATTAGCTTTCCTGCAGTTCTTTCCTTTCCCCAGAGCTTGACTGAAGGCACTGCCTTACCTCACACCCCTCAAGGTCCAGGACCTGCGCCAAGGGCTGATAATCCTACAATTTATTTGCACATTTTTGCTGATAAGCAATAAAGTGGCAGTTCAAGATTGACCGCTTATTTGTATGCCTTATTATGACAAGGCTAACCGTGTCAAAAGTCCACTTTATACTTCTTACCATTACTATACTGCAATTCAGTGAGAGAAATGAATGCTGTTTTCATCTATTTTTACCACCATATTTAATAGGGCAGCAATACCACTTGGCTCAGTTGGATGTGTTGCTTCTGCATTAGAAACCCAATCTCCTCAGAATACAAATGAGTAAAGCTAACACCATTCATCCAATTAATAGATGGAATTAGGCGATAAAGAGCTTGATCAGAGATTACAACTGGAACACTTCTCACAGCCAGCCATCTGGGTGTTTCCACTGCCCAGAGAAAATGGCTGCTCTACATAGCCTAAAATGATGTAGGGCCTACATCATTTCATGCCTCTCTCCAGTACCTCAATAGATGCTACAAGGTGAGATCAGCTAGGCTTCAGATTAAGAGCTGGAAGCATGGGAGATGAAGAATATGACACCAATGCTATTTTTTGTAGTATGTTTCTACGATCTTGTTATTCCACACTGAGAAATGAGTACTCTTTTTTTTAGTATTTATATTTTTGTTTATGAATGGGGGGGGGAGTTCTGCTCTGGAGCAATGGTCTCAGCAGTACAGAAGCACAGGGCTCACGCTGCAGCACAGACAGCCCAAGACATTTTGGCACCTGAGGCAGACCCCAAAATGGCACCCCCTCCTTGCCAAGGAAGAAGGGGCAAGAGAATATCTATTATCAGGAAGCAGGGGGAGAGAAAGATAGACATCGGGATCAGCTGCCCCTGTGGAGCCTGCTGCCTGAGGTGGTCGCCTCACCTTGCCTCATGGGTAGGCTGACACTGGGCTGGAGACACCATAACAGGGCTCAGGTGTTTCTTCAGAGGCTGACATCTAGAGGCTGAGCCGTAAACAGGAGCTGCAGCTCTCTTTCAGTTGTTGGCTCTGCCTACCATGAGAGCAGCCTCTGTACATAAAGGGCCAGGCCTGCTTTAGCAGTCATAGACTCCAACGGAGCAGAAGAGACTGTGGTCCCCCCCTAGGGCTTCAGAGTCCTCTGAATCAAAGGACGGCAACAAAACATGCTTAGGCTAGAGAGATACTGGCACAGCTGGCTCTTCAATGCATATTTGGAGCTGGCATTCCGTCTCCCACATCAAATCCCCAACCTCATTCTTTGAAGAAGGGAAGTCTGACCCCAGGGTCATGATATAACCAATGCTGTCTTCAGCATTGTTACAGCCAACAACTAAAACAACTGTTGTTTATTTCCCATTACATTACTTAAATTGCAGAGGAGAAGCTGGATTACATATCTTTAACAGACAAAGTTTGGCACAGTCCTTTACTTAGCCGGATTTCCAAATCTGAAACTAAGAAGATGACAGGATATGAAAGCTTGCTTCAAGACCGAAGGAACAGACAGAAAAATGTTTCAGATAATGCAGGGGTCTACAAAAATAATCACCCTGGGCTGAGGACTTTATCTTTCTATACAAATAAAAATGTAAGGCTATCATCGCACAGCCGCCATTGGAGGATTTGTAGTGCCACATCACAACCCTGGATTTGCATGAAGTCAGGGCAGGGGAGGGCAGCAAAAGAGAAGGCAGGTTGCACAACAGCAGACAAAAAATGCAGTTTTAAACAACAGCAGGTATTTAAATAAAGCAGGGATGGAGGGAGACAGTTTTACAGAAGAAGAAAAACATTATTTTGTAACTGCTCGATCTTATTAGATAGAGAATAAAAGCAGAACTAATACAAAGCAGCATACTTCACAAAAGGACTCTCATGAATCTACAGAAAAATTTAAGGAGCATCCCAGCAATGCATAAGCACCGAGCAGTTAGATACAAATGAAATGTTCTTAACCTTACCTTGCATCTTAAAATTAAATTGTAAAAATCTTAGCTAACTTATTTTTGTAAGCATCAGTTTATAAGATTCACTTACTTTAGGTTTTATCCAGGAGGTAAGTGCTCCATTTATTTAGTTTTCTGCAAGCTTATTTGTAAGTAGTGGCCGCAGTCAATTTGCTAGACTCAAAACAGAATCTTAGAGTGACAATTGCATTCTAGGACATAGGAATAGGTGTCAGCTACTCCAGGGGCAGAAATACTGCCCACTAAAGCTCTCTCTTGGAAAACCTGAGCTCCTGGCAGCTGCCCCAAAAGAAATAACTCCTATTCAATAAAGAGTAAAATGTGTTATACACATTCGATTTTCCTATCACATGATTGCAAGCTTTACAGTATGTGTGTATGCAATACACTTCCCTCTGGATTGCGTGATTCCTTGACCATGACCTTCCGTTAGCAGTCAAGTGTTAGCATAGTAAGTAAGAGGCAGTTTTCAGCCATTTGTCCAAAATCAGATTGCGGGGAAATGCAGCTACAGACTATCTCACAATAATCCTGGGACACAGAATAGAGCTTTTAGCCCCTTGTGTACATTGCCTCTTCCAACTGATCAGGCAGTTGTATATCTCATTTGGGAATTGAGGGCCCAAATGTGGGCAGAGGTCATGTAGATGAAACACAGGCCTGTAAACTGTTTCATACACAAACGCTGAAAACAGTGCTCTGGAGTAGCATCATGCTACACCCTACCCACTGGAGTTGTGAACTAAATGTGAATTGCCAACATTTCCTTGGAAAATGGGAAAGTAAGTGTGCTTAAATTCATACTTGTATCAGCGAAATGCTCAGATAGCTAGATTCTTGCCCCTCTGCCAGTTTTATTTCAGCTGTTACAAATTTATTTCTTATTTACATGTTTAAAAAAAGTGGCAGGCAAAGCAGCAATAAAATAACTACACAAGTAAATACTGTGCTAAGAGAAAGAAATAACGTACAGACATACCCCTGGCAGAGCAGTTACTATCACCAAGCAGTTACACCACACTTCCCCCCTGTTTGTTGGGCTGTAGATTAGAAATACATGCTTGGCTGGGCATTTTCACAGATGTTTTCCAGCATGCCAACTTGTACTTGAGCAAATCATCCCCATTCCCCTCCCTTGTTTTCTTGTATCAGACAGCAGAGGTTGACAAGCTGAGCATCCCCTCTCATATAGATAAGGCTTCTTTTTTATGTCAGTTAAGGTCACTTGCATCTACTCAGCCTTGTATCTCAAGGGCTTCAATTCATCACTGCCAGCATGGTCAGAATGGGATCATCCATTTGCAACGGCTGGGAGCCTGGCTTGGAATCTCAATGCACAAGAGCCACAGCCGCCCCATTCCCTTGGCACTTGCAAACTGACAGACGTCTGCAACAAGGGCTAATCTACCACTAATTGCACCTGCTGCTTCACATGAGAGGTGGGAAATCAACATGGCACATTAATGTGGCAAAATGGGCTGTCACCATTGTATCATTAACCCCTGCAAACAAAGTTGGTGGTAAAGGTAAAGCTCATCTCGCATTATTGGCCGAGGGAGCCGGCGTACAGCTTCCAGGTCATGTGGCCAGCATGACTAAGCTGCTTCTGGCGAATCAGAGTAGTGCACAAAAACGCCGTTTACCTTCCCGCCAGAGCGGTACCTATTTACCGGTATCTACTTGCACTTTGACGTGCTTTCGAACTGCTAGGTTGGCAGGAGCAGGGACCAAGCAATGGGAGCTCACCCCGTCGTGGGGATTCAAACCGCCGACCTTCTGATCGGCAAGCCCTAGGCTCTGTGGTTTAACCCACAGCGCCACCCGCGTCCCGACAAGTTGGTGGTATTATCCCCATTTTGTGGAAAGGAAAAGTAACGGCCTTTTCCAAAACCAGAAGATTTGGCTTGTAGGCTAAAGCTCCCGGGGGGGGGGGCAGGATACAAATCAAACAAACACAGTTACTAGAGAGTAAGCCTCATTGAACATAGTGGGACTGACTAAATAAACAATGAATATGATTGTATTGTTCAGTTATTATATTCAGCCAAATATTCAGGAAACTTTGTTACTGAATGTATTTTGGAATCCAAAACATACAGAGATGTTATTCACCTCATGGACAACAGTCAGTAATCAGCCATTACAATAATAATCTCTAAAGATTTATACTCTTAGAAGTCAATTAAATGATTACATTTAATAGTTACCACTTCCCTGGACTTATTGTTCAATGTGTGGGAAAAACAAGTTGTTATCAATTCCAAATATAACCTTTCAGTTTCACTAGCCTTGCAATTGACATTTCTGATATGCCTTTTCAGTATTGTTCATTATGTCCATACTTTGATCCAGTTTCCTATTCTTCTGTTACCAGATACTCTCTAGTGATATCAGAAGCTTCCAGAGAAGAAATCATTTTAACATTGGCTTTCAAAGCACACAAAAGTAGGTTTGTTGCAACTTCAAAATAGAACTTACCGTACATGGATATATAAGCGTAACAACTCTGGAAAATTTGAGCAGGGATAATTATCATAGCTATCCAACCAGAGCCCATTTAAAAATGTTTAAAGAAAATGTATGTGTTTGTGTGTTTTAATCCAACCCCTTTCTATGGAAGGCTGGCCCCCTAGGTATTTGTTCGCATTCATAGTCCAAACAGGCAGGAAAACACATTACCAGGAAGAAACCTGGGGAAGCATGAAATTTAGTTTTTCTACCAGATAAATGCTGTCATCATTTTTCCTTTACTCAAAAGAGTGAATAGCAAGTCTGCCTCCAGCAAAAAGATTAACAAAATGCCACTCCAGTGTGTGTGTTCAGTTGTCATTGCCATCACTTTGCAAAGACAAAAGTTGAACTGATAGCAGATAAGAACACCAATGGAAAGCTACTCCAGCAACCAATGTATTGCATGTGGAAAGTTAAGCTCCAAACTCTTATAGTCACATTGAACTTCAAAATAATATCAGCCGGGAGGCAAGATGTAAGGAACATGAAGAAATCATAAGCCTAAGAACCCAAGCCATAAGCACATTACATGGAAGTGAATTTGCAATCCAAAACAATCTTACTTGGGGAGTATATTCCACAGGACTCAATGGGATCTGCTTCCCAGTAAATGTGCAGAGAACTGGAGTGAAAGGAGAACTGAATCAATGGGACTTCATGATGTATTTAGAGTGAAACTTGTAGCGTCGTAGTTTAGTTGTGTGCTTTCATGTCCCTACCTGTTCCTTAGCTTTTACAAGAATACCCTGAGGACGTATCCTACTGGTGCAGCAATAAAACTGCTAGCACATTTGCAAAGCTAAGCAGGGTCCAGTATGGTTTCAAACTGGATGGAGGACCATGTGTTGCAATTCCTGCATTGCAGGGGGTTGGACTAGATGACCCTCCTTTCCAAGCCTGCAATTCTATGATTCTATTATGCCATGTCATATTGCCTGTACAGACCTAATGCAAAACTACTGTGAATAAAGAATTATCACCAGCGGGATGGAAGCAATTAGAATAGTTTTGTAAAAGCAGCTTAACAACAACAAAAACAACAACAATAATGTAATAAAACAGGTTTTTCCTATAAAGCCTAATTATATTATAACCAATTCCACATCCAATTTGTGAATATGTTAAATATACTTGACAGCCTTTAAAGTATATGAGCAGAAGATGTGTGAGAAAGATTGCTAGATGCTTATGTTTTTAATGGATTTTAAAATTCTAAATAGGCATTTAAAGCACTTATACCACTTTAAAGTCATGGCTTCCCCCTGGAAATATAGTTTGTTAAAGACACTGGGAATTGCTGATCTGTGAGGGGTCTCCTATTCTCATCACCTTTAAACAAACTAAAGTTCCCAGGACTCTTTGGTGGAAGCGATGACTGCTAAAGTGGTACAGAATTGTTTTAAATGTATGGGTGTGGGTGTGACCTCATGGATGTTGCAAAGGGTCCAATCCCAGCCACCTTCCCTGTTTTGCTCCTACCACAGGCTGTGCCTGGGATCTCCCCGCCTCCCCCAATCCTTGATGTAGTTAGGCTGAATAGATTTACAGTACGTAGTGGTGATGGGAAAGGATTCTCCCCATATTGATTAATAAAATTGTAGGCACAGATCAAAAATACTCTTTCCTGTACAATTTTGACATTCCAGCTAATAACTATATGGGATATCAATGTCTGTGTATGATAAGAAAAGATGCACTCAGATGTATTTTTAAAAAAATACCCGCAACTAAATATTCATACAACAAATGCTCCCCAAATAGAACAGCAGTGCGTCTTAATCATAATAGTAAAAAATGTAGGAGGGCAGGGGGCAATGAGAAGATAGCACCTAGGCTTTTGCCCAGTAATGTGGAATGGAACTGGTATGAATAATTAGTAAGTGTTTTGCTTTTGAGTCACACTCAAAGGAAGCCCCTTCCCAAAGCCTCATTTGTTCTCCAGCTATCAATCCTGCTCTTCTGATTCCTAATTAACAACTTAATTCTCAACACATCTTCTGAATGGAAGGGAAGACTTAGAATTATATTAGCAGTGCTAACCATTGAACTGTGTCAACTGAGCTAGTATTAGCACTTGGAGGATTGCGAGGTCTCTACACATGTTGCACGCTATAATCTCTCTGTTAAGGTGCTCCTAGGAGAAATACCTATAACAGGTTGTGAAGAGAAATACAGGAAAAGCTCAGAAGGAGATATTCAAAGCAGGAGAGAGGGGGGGAGAGGGATAGAGAGGAGCATTTAGTTTAAATAACTGACAAATTATTTTCAATATTAGTTAGTTACGGTAATTAATGAATTAAATTACATTAGCTATTATATCAATGTGTACACAATGTTTTACAAGAGTACAAGACAATCAGTCCCTGCTCCCTAAGGGATTGCAAAATGAATTCAACAAAAGGGAGACCCCAAAAAGGGAAGGGGTACATAGGGAAATGATATGTGTGTATACAAACTGCAGCAGCCTGAATGTGGAGTCACTTTAAATACATGTCACCTCTATTGTGAGCACAGTTCAACAAGCTTCCAAGGTGCTTGGTTTAGGGAGCCATTAGCAAGTGTGAAGTAGCCCTTAGCCAGGGTCAAATTTCAGAGGGGCTCAGCACCAAAATGGCTGGGGACCAGTTTCCAAAAGAAGAGCGCCATTCCCCCCCCAAAAAAAGGAGTGCATGAAATAAGACACCTTAGAATAAGTCTTGTCCCCTTGTGTTTGAATGCGCTCTGAAACACCCAGGAGATTATTAATAATCCAAAAGAAGTAATAATAGTCCTGTAGCCACTGGGGGGGCTTTCACTTTCACTATTGTCATAATTAACATGCTATTTTACTTTTATAGGTAAAATGGTAAGGAAAAGCAAGATCCCTATTTTCCCTAACTGCCAATTATTCTTATTCTTATTCTTATTCTTATTCTTATTCTTACCTGCTCCCACTTTCCAGTGTTCCACCCCACTGGCAAAACTATGGAGATAACTACAAGGATTTTTCAATACACTCGTCAGCCTGACTTCATTCATTGGCTAAAACCACTGTAAGATGGGAACAGCCAGCTGGCTCATCTCATATAAATTGCTTACAAAGTTGCCAGCACATTTTGCTTTATAACTTCCAGGACTACTACAGACATAAGTTATTTTTTGTTCCTGAGAAGGCTCAGAGTCTGGTCCCCCTTGCAATCTTGGGCCCTGATTCAACTGCTGCAACTGCACCATTATAATTCAGCCATGCTCAGCACAATGCTACTGATGGAACTGCCCTCTAAACAGGGCAGAGTCTATCTGTCATCTTGGCCCTACATGGTCTGAATAACACTTGAATTTCTGTATCTATAGTCCTACCAAGACTGCAGAACTATAAAATACTACACCAGGGTACTATTTTGGCACGCTCCCCTCCACTAGTATTTCATTCAGAGGATAGTTGTAAAGCAATTGGAAGCTGTTGTACAAATGGATGGTTAAAGTTTGCAACTGGAAGATGGGCTACATTTGCTTACAACTCAGTGACCTCATGTTTGTTGCAGTTATCGCCTGATAACTAAAGCCACCACTGTGAATGACAAGAGGGAAATCAGAAACTCTTTAAAGAATATTTCCTTTGGCTTTATCGTATTCATGTTGAGAGAAATCGTGCAGGCAGTAAGAATACACAACACGGTTATCTCTCCTAACGGACTTCATTCTGATGGGTACAATCTGACCCTGCCTGGCAGCCCCCATCTCGTTCTCCTGTGCCTAAACATATAGCTTTTAACAGACAAATCATCGAATAGACATATTCATAAACCACTGCCCATAGCTCAGGGCCTTCTTCTAGGGAAAGACTTGCCTACTACAGAGACAAAAACAAATTGAACTGTCATCGTTCACTGCCACAGACCTCTATAAATAATGCCACATTTTATTTTTTAAAATTTATTAAAGTAAATAAATAAATAAATCATGGTTCCCATTCTGTTTTCTGCAGTGGACCATAAATTCCAGTGTCACCCATTGATTTATTTGTCTTCGGCAACCTTGCTCTGACTTACGCTCTCTCCATGAGAATCCAGCAACAATAAATCTAATGCTACTGTAGGGAATTCACATGAATTAAATGCAGTGCAACCTTCCCTGACTTCTGAAATCCCCCCTTCAATTCTTTTTCAGGAAAAAAAAATATCACAGAGATCAAAACAGAAACTGGCAAATGGAACTGAAACTTAACTCTCATAGTTCTGGTAGATGTCATGTTTCCCAAAGCAAAGCAGCAGCAAGGGCCCTTTCCACTTGGAACGTAATCCAGATCGCCCTGCCCACCACGGAAACACGTTTTGTGCAGGGTTGCATCTTCAAAAAAGGTTGGTGCCTTGTCATTGTTTAAAACATGGATTGGCATACTATAGGCTTGCTAGATCTACTTTGTTTCTTGTGCACTCATTTCCCAAAGACGCGCTGCGCCAGTGGCGGTGCTTGTCATTCACAACAGCGGCGCTCGTCTGATTTGGGGGCACTGGGCGGATCTTTGCACCCCAGCGGCGCATATGCTAAAGACTCCCCTGGTTGTCCACCAGCTTCTTCCCATAATTTACCTGTAATTTTTAATAAGGCCATGCCATTGTAATTTTTCAACCTCTATTATACCACACCCTTCCCAGACTTCCAATCCTCTCATTATAATAGCTGCACAAAGCAGGCCAGGGCTTATTTTCCCTTTGTATACCCACCAGATTTTAAATAATTGCTTAAGCAAGGATTTGAGCAAAAAGCATCCAGTTCCTTTTCTGTTCCAGTACTGAAGCATATTCATTATACTTTAATTAGATTTAATTGCTCTGTCTTTGTTACCTTATCAGCAATAAATCTAGTTTTCAAATGGGCTAACAAGCCTGCTCTGTGGTACTGTTTGCTACAAGGAAACACCATTTCCCCCTTTTCAATGCAGCAAAAACGTAACTGTTTTGAAAAGGGGGAAATGGTGTTTCCTTGTAGCAAACAGTACCACAGAGCAGCCTTGTTAGCCCATTTGAAAAAAAGAAAACCCAAGACCAAGTACTGTCACTTATTTATTCTTCTATGACTTACTTCTAAAGTAATATTCATAAAAAGATAGGGCACTTGGGGAATTATATTAATTTTAATCACTGATATTCTCCTCATTCAAGAAATTCGTACCTCTGTCCATCTGCCAAGATCTGTTTGAAGTTCCTGGAATAGTCTATTAAGACAAAAAAAATGACTAAATCTTCTGGGTCTGGGATTATCCTAAGGTGACATATGAGATACCAAACAATTCATAAGTACATGTGTGAATCAGTCTTAAGATGGTGATATTGGCCTAAACAAAATGTCTTTGCTTTCTACTAAAGTCACAGGAGTTCACTTCCAATAAAGTTCCATCCTGAAGAGCATACAGTACTTGAGGTAACAGGAGGTGCTTCATTCGTTACAATACTGCATATGCTTTCCATTACCTCAGTGGTAACATTTATGTGGCCAGAAGTAACATGCAAACAAACAGGGGAGCGATCAGGGTTTAATGTTGTAGCTCTACAAAAATATGGAAAATAAACCAGACATCATTTTTTGTTACATTCAAATTCAAAAGCTCTAAGGCCGTGTGCTCCCCACTTGATAAGATGAGAGAGTAAAGCACAAAAAGGCGGCGGGGGGAGGGGGGAGAGAGATATAAGGACTGTTCTAAGCCTACCCTTACCTACCTCACAGGGTTGTTGAGAGGATCAGATGAGGTGGAGGTAAACTATGTATGCTACCTTGAGCTCCTTGAGAAAATGTGAGAAAGAAAGAAAGAAAGAAAGAAAGAAAGAAAGAAAGAAAGACCAGGCAACAATGACAAATCAATTGTGTACAGATAGGGTGACAAAAAAGATGTGGCCAGCTAGCTGCCACCCTCAAGCAATTACCTTGACAATGACATGATTCCATATCTCTGATTGCTGCACTTTAGGCCCATCCATGAACTTTCACAGTGGCCTCCTCAGGGCCATTTGCTTGGATCGTGTGACAGCCTTTGTAGAACAGACTCCAATGTAATGATAAAAATTGAAGTCCTCTCTGGCTGCCAAAGGGCAGGGGCAGAGAAAGCAAACAACACAAAGCAAACTGAATTTTGACTGAAGGGGGACTTATCTGAGCTTCATCCACAAAAATGGCTCACAAGTTCCCATGTAGAGGCTGAATATCTATACATTACAACTTCATTTACATTGATTTGCACAGTTTCCTATCAAGTGCTTATGAGGAACAGCTAGCTAACAAAAATCTGAAAGAAATGAATAAAATACCAGTTGGTGAAAAAGTGAGTCAGAAATCTGATGCCCCCAAAACAAATTGTTATCTGCCAAGTATAATAAAGCTGACATCACACATAGTTTTCAGCACCCTCTGAGTAAGAGAAAGGACTGAGAGCACTGTGATGTAATTTCTCTGTCTGAGGCTGCTCTTTTGTAGGCGGAAGTGGACAACTTTAAGCTGAACAGCCCTGCTATTAATACAGAATCATTACAGCTATGCTGAATTTGGCACCAGGTTTTTTTTTCCAATTAAAGTCCATGCATGTATAAAGCTTTTCCCCATGTGGTGCGAAAATGCTTTAGCTTTAAAACTCAAAAATAAAACATCCGCTGCTTCAGACAGCCAAATATAGCACAGGCGTTTGCATACAGCACGAAGCCAGGGTGCCGAAGAAAGCAAGTTTGTGCCATCAACCTTCAGCACTGAGCACATTTAGCCACCAAGGGTCACTGTTGATTCACTCACCAGCACAGGCCAGGATTCTTCTGTTAAAAAGATGGCTAATAAATATAGAAAGAAACAGCCAGTCCATCTGTTAGAATGTTTGTTGAGGGGGGGGGACATGCCTCATTGGTGGGGGGGGGCACACAATAATATTGGTAAGATACCTCAAACAGCAAGCAGCCCAAAGTAGACAAATGGGTGCTCATCCAGATTTGAGAGAAAAGCCAAGTGTAGTTAACAAAAATAAACATACCTAGAGACTTAAGGAATACCTATGTCATGACCCAGGGTCAGACTCAGAGGAGATTCAGAGGGGAAGAGGAAACTGCACGCAGGGGCAGCTCCAACAGCACTTATGCAAGAAGGACACCATGATGCTCAGACCCTCCAGCCTGAGGGGGCCACACTGCCCTCCACTGACTCGAAGGCCTCCAGCTCAGAAGCTGTATTGCAACCACAGTATCCCCTGCTCCATCAGCGGCAACGGCTGCTAAAGGAAAAGGTGGACAGAACTGCAGCTCCTGTTCTTCTGGTGGGGGTGGACCCATCCTCCCTTACTGCACTTTATACCTGGAACTCTGCTTCTAGAATAGCTGTGTGGTGCTAAATTATTCTCTTTATTCAAATCCCAGCGCAAACTCAAAACTTTTGGCTTAATGCAGTTGAGAGGGAAACTCTGCCTGAGACCCTGGAGAGCCACTGTCATGCATAGTAGACAATATCAAGCTAGATGGACAAAAACTCTGTTTTGATGTAAAGCAGTCTCCTATGATATGAACTGTCTCTCAATTTCCTCCGTTCCTCTCTGTTGCCTCCCCATACAGTCAAAATTCAGACTGTAAGCTTCTGAGAACTAGGATGTTGCATTTGTTGTTGTTGTTATGTTATGCTATGTTAAAGTGTCATGCACTCTGGTAATGCTATAAGCACAATAGGCTTACCTCTCTTTTTGGAAATCAAGTACTAAGTGCTTTCTATTGAGCCAGTCAAAGTACCGTAAGTGATGTTTGCCCAGCCAGAATATCCCAAGGCTGCACTGCCTTACCATTAATGTTGTTGTTATGGTCCCATTACACCAACACCTTCATCAGTCCATCCCAGCAGGACCAAGTTCAGATAATGTCCCAAGTTACTCTCAGGTGAGCCACCCCCCCCCCAGACATTATTACCATTTCAGGGTTGTGTAGATTTCAGAACAGAGTGCACCTGCAGTTTCAAGAGTTGATGCAAGAAGAAACACATTGTGTCAATATCAAACCTCATATATTTTTAGACTTACATTTTCTTAAATAAAACCTATGAATCTAGTAGCAACAGAAAAGGCTAAGGTGGCCTCAGGGAGAGAGGGAAAGTATACAGATGAATATAGTGAGGGAATGAGGTGCTAAATTAAGGGGTGGAAAAGTACAGATCAGAGCAAGGAGGATTTTCACTCACGCAGCAGCAAGTTTTCCGTGGATCAGTGGCAGTCACCAGTGACAAATGCACACAGGGAGCTAGCGAGTGTAAATAGTTTTTGACTGTCATCAGCCATGACTAAGATCAGGAGACCTCTTTCTCTTTATCAGAGTCTATCCTTCTTACTCTTTGGCAACACCAATATAGTTTTTTCCTGCCAGTTCTGGATTATTGATCTGAGAACACCATTCCATCCATCTAGATGCACAGATGGCCACCCCGCTACATCATCCAAGTGCTTCGCTTACATTCATTAATCCTCGCAATACACCTGTTAAAAAACACACAAACCACCACCACTTTATGGATGGAAAATTGAGACACAGAGCAACGCTTGGCTTGATTCACAAACCAATGGAGCCAAAAATAAAGCTAAAAAAAAATCAACATGACTAAGGCCAGCTTAAATACATATATATCCAGATTAATTGGTTTGTGGAAAACAGTCTCAATGATTTTTTAAAGTCATGAAGGCAGTGTGTGTGTGTGTGTGTGAGAGAGAGAGAGAGAGAGAGAGAAAAGAAGAAGAAGAAGAAGAAGAAGAAGAAGAAGAAGAAGAACCCATGCTGTATCTTATACATTTTTTTTAAAAAAAAAACTGTTTTATTTTAAATTGCCTATAAAACACCCAAGTAAAAGCTGTCCTGTCTAAACACTTCATCACCGGTTGTTCCAAGCTATGGAACATATATAATGGCAAAAACCCCTTAAAATATCCAATACATCATATGCATGCAACAATAATGTCTTGAATAGAGCAACCCCAAAGTACAGTAATAATAAATGGCTTTTTCTAGTTAAAGACTGCTAGGACCTTTTTGGGGAACAGTAGTCCCCTGGCAGCCCGCTCTGAGTTTTACTCCTAAATGTTGCAATTCCATAATAAATTTGTTAGTCTTTAAGGTGATACAGGACTCTGAGATGTTCTTATTACGCTTACAAAGGCATTTTAGATGTCATAGAATCATAGAATTGTGGAGTTGGAAGGTACCCCCAGGGGCCATCTAATCCAACCCCCTGCAATGCAGGAATCACAGCTCAAGAATCCCTGACAGATGACCATCCAACCTCTGCTTAAAAACCTCCAGCGAAGGAGAGTCCACCACCTTCCAAGAGAGTCCGTCCCACTGCCAAACAGTGTTTAACCCCAGAAAGCTCTCCTTATGTTTAGTTGGGTTCACAGTCTGGCAAGCTCAAACTCCAGGACCACAAGGGGCTCACAACCCCATCGCACCCCTCCAGCTATCCCAGGAGACATGAGGCAGAAACCAGATCCAGGAACAGTTAGGACAAGCTAGTCAGTCAGTGGTAGTTAGTGCCCATTGATGCTGGGAGAGAAGCCAGTATTGCACCATTTCAGAAGCCCTAACCCTGTACCTAAGAACATAAGAACTTAAGAACAGCCTGCTGGATCAAACCAGTGGCCCATCTAGTCCAGCATCTATTCTCACAGTGGCCAACCAGATGCCTGTGGGAAGCATGCAAGCAAGACATGAGCACAAGAGCCCTTTCCCCTCCGGTGGTTTCCAGCAACTGGTACTCAGAAGCATTGCTGCCTCCAATTGTGGATGGCAGACCCATTGTGACTAGTAGCCATCAATAGCCCTCTCCTCCATGAATTTGTCTGGAAAAGGCTGTGAGAGGATCATGTAACCGGTCAGGGGGAAGTTCACAACATAATTTTAAATGAAAGGTATGTAATATGCGATGAAAATCTGTAACAAAAATGCTAATATCCAGAATGGAAGTAAGAGGTAGTATGAATTTTGTGTAATATATACATCTGATTTGTGATTTAAGTTTAAATTATAGCCTATGCTACCTAAGCTTGATTTTGTGGGGAATGTAATCAGGCAGGTATAAATTGGAGCCTTCTAGCAAAAAGCAGCAGAAGTAAACAGGCACGTCCTTCTTAAAAAAAGATGGCACAAGTAAAAACAAAAACCTTATGGATCATCCGCTGAATAATTTTGATCCCGATCATCCTTAACATGTATGCACACCTGATTTGCAGTGTCAATTGTATTTCAATCATCACACGAGATTGCTGGAAGTGATTGCCAAAGGATCTGTAGTGTAATGTCATCAGCAGGCCAAGGACACTTAACTCTCATTTTCTTATACAGTGGTACCTCGGGTTAAGTACTTAATTCGTTCCGGAGGTCCGTTCTTAACCTGAAGCGTACTTAACCTGAAGCACCACTTTAGCTAATGGGGCCTCCTGCTGCCGCTGCGCCGCCAGAGCACGATTTCTGTTCTTAGCGGAGTTCTTAACCTGAAGCGTACTTAACCCGAGGTACCACTGTAATACTGAGCTATAGTTTCCATTCTGAAACAGCATTTGGTCACTCTGGTCAAGTGGCTGAAGATGAGTGAAGCAGAATCCAAACTAGATGAAATCTGCATGTTATAGGGAACTGTGTTTCTCAGTCACTGGTGGAGGTCTTCACCTCTGGTGAAGCAGCTTGTCAGCCTGAGGTGCAGCTAGAGACTTGAGTAGCATCAGTATGCAAGCATGCCTTATTTGATGTTACCTTTTCTGGTGTGCAGCAATCAATCAATAACCATCCATGCCTTTAAAAGCTCCATGAATATGAGTGTTGTAAATGCACAGGACTGTGCCTTAATTATTTTTAGTAGCTGCAGAACAAGGACAGGCCCTCCAGATATGGCTGGATTCCAACTCTCATTGCTGACTGGGGTTGATGGGAGTTTTCCGACAGAATCTGGAGGGCCACGGGTTCCCCATCCCAGCTGCAAAGGATGCAGACTATGGAACTTCATCTCCCATGGACCTGGGGGCAAAAAGACCATATTCACTTTACACCAGTTAGCTTCTGTGTCCTGTTCACAGTCTATGTGCCTCCATATGGCCTGGATCCAGCATACCTGGAGAGATGGTTTGGCTCTACTCTGTGGAAAGGGACGCTCAGGTGTGATCATGTCAACCACCCTAGTCATTTCTCCATTCCAGAGATGAACCAGAGCTTCAACATTATTGCCTGCCAAGGTGACAGGAGAATCTAGTCCACATCCTCAGGAGAATCTAGTCCACATCCTCAGACATCAACAACTGAAACTTGTAGACACTGAAACTGCTTATAAATACAGACTTTGTTTAGATAAGTATATTGATATTTGGAATGAGTTTATACAGAATATAGTAGGTTAATAATAATCATGTGTATTAGCATATGTTGCACATTTTTCTTCTTTTTTCACATTATTCTGTACAACTGAAAAACAAAAAAAAACAAAAACAAAAAACCCTGAAACTGAGTTCACTGGCTGTAACTAGACAGTGCTCCAGAGACCTCCAACAGAACTGCCTTAATTTTGTCACAGATCTAAGAAAATTTGACCTCTAACTGCTTTGCAAATTTCAAAACAGGCAACTGAGTAGCCCATTGTTAAGGATACAAAAACAGACTGAATCGGGCGATTATTTGCCACTTTGGTTGGCTGCATATACAGTCATACCTCGGGTTACAGACGCTTCAGATTGCGTGTTTTCGGGTTGTGCGCCGCGCCAAACCCAGAAGTACTGGAATGGGTTACTTCCGGGTTTCGGCACTCGCGCATGCGCAGAAGCACTAAATCACACTTTGCGCATGCGCAGAAGCGCCGAATCGCGACCCGCGCACATGCAGATGCGGCGCTGCGGGTTGCAAATGCTGCAGGTTGCGAACGTGCCTCCCGCACAGATCACGTTCGCAACGTGCCATTCCCTTGCCTCCTGGAAAGTAATAAATGTTTGCATGAGCAACAGCAGGTATAGGAACAGGTAATAAAACCTGCCATGACTGCTTGGTATCACTTCTGTCAGGAATTCAAACCAGTGCCGAAAACTGTACTTTATAAGGCTAGCTGCAAAAAAGTTTGTTTTCAGCATTTGCCAAGACCTAGATCAATAAAGACCTATTGGGCAGCCTCCTGGTGAGCGCTCCTATTCATGAGATGTACTGAATAATAATGCAACCTGTCATTTAGGATAATAGAAAGAAAGCCGCCTTAGCAAGAACGCTGCCACAGGCTCAGCACCCCTGATATGATACAAAAGCACTGAGGATTTATGATAGCCTTTATCCAGCAACAGAGAAATTATCTCCCGGTGATACTCAATTCCACTGACATGCTTTCCAGCTTATTTTGATTTAACATTTAACATACTATCTTCCCCCAAAATTTAGAATATCTGGTCACCTACACACTTCTCCGCAAGATGCCTTGGTGGAGGATTAAAAAGAAAGAAAGAAAGAAAAAGCTTAAGGAAAAGATTAGTCCAGAAACTAGACCATTAAGTTCAGCGGTAACAAAAGGTACTCTCACATAAAGATGTGATTTCCAGTGTTTCTCTTTTTTTAAAACAAAATATCCATTTTTTCTTATTGAGCTTCATAGTGGCAGCTTGCAAAATAGCTTTATAGCACTATAAAGGCAAGAGGAAATTAACTAAATGGCTGCGGTTCCTCTTATAATGTATGAGAGTTATTTTTGCTTCAACAAGCATGTGTATACGCATACATGTAATCAAAGCTCAGATTAACAAGATTTAAGATTAACTTTACGTAGAGAAAAATCACGGATAAACTGATTTTTAATAGTGGAAAATACGTCCTCCAGCTATTTACGTTTTATTATCCCCAAGCCACCATATATAAAATACCATGCCCGGTGGGGGAGAGGTTCCAGTTTATCCTTGCACAATTTTCATGATTGTGCACCCCTATCTGGACAGGGATAGCCTAACCTCTGTTGCCTATGCTTTGGCAACCTGTGGATCAGATTACTGCAACACATTAAACATGGGGCTGCCTCTGAAAACTGGTGGTGCAGAATTCAGCGGCCAGGTTGCTCACTGGGGCAAGACAATTTGAGCATGTAACGCCAGTCCTGGCCAACTGCACTGGCTTAATTCAAAGTGCTGGCTTTGACCTTTCAAGCCTTAAATGGCTCAGGACAGCAATACCTCAAGGACTGCCTCTCCCCCTTTTGAACAGACCTGGACCCTGCAATCACCCTCCACAAGAGGTCCAGGGGGTGGCACCACAGGAACAGACATTTTCTGTGGTGGCCCCTGCTTTCCGAATGCTTTCCCCAGGGAGGCTACCAGGATTAAGACTGGTAAACAAATTTAATAAATTAATAAATACAATAAAAATTTACCTAGTCAGTGCATAAATTTATCTGGCACAGAGCTGGCAGTCGGATAATCTGGCACAGACACGCAGCTAGATAACTTCAGTTCTCATTTTCTACATACATTTCTCTCTTTTCTAAGAACAGAGAAGCTTGGAAATGCGTGGTCAGCATGTGATAAGAATAAGGCTTCTTGCTAAACCTTCAGGAATCAGGGAATATAGCACATGTACACATAGACTATCCTCTACCAATCTCTGTTTTCCAATCCTTACACAGGTCAGTCTCTAGGCCCTGCCTCTCATCCTATTCTTGCCCTGAGTATCCAATGAGCTCACCAGAAATTCACCATCATTCCCAATCTGAGCTCTGCACCAAACATTTCCCTTCAGATTTATAGTGCCTAAGGGAATCTTGCACTTAAGTGCAGGATTCCATCAACCCACATCCATTATTAGAAGCTATATGGCAAAATGTTGTTAATAATTAATTTTCTGCTTACAGTCTAAGTAGCATTTTATATTTTCTAGAATTAAATAACAGGGCCATTTTATGAGGAAGGAAATTATTTACGTTTATCCTTCTTAAAATTCCAGTTAAATCCCGTATCTTTCTATTTCCATGGACCAGTTCCTATACAGTATAGCACTAGGCCAACCCATGGCTTAACAAACGTGTGAAATTCCAGTAAGAACATCACAGCTGCTTTGCTTCTCCCCTGAACCTGCTGCTGCCATGTTGTTCTGAGCTAGGCCATAGCTAAGCCAAACAATACAGCTGAACCCAGGCTTCTGCTTTGTCATCTCCAAGCCATGAACAGAAAACCATTGAACAAAACTCGGCTACAGCTCATAGTTTGTCTAGAACAGGATATAAACCATGAGCCTGGGTTTGGATTTAACACTAAGCCAAACCATGGTTTAGCTCATAGCAATGTGGCAGCAGCAGGACAGGAAGCAGTCATGATCTTCCTACCTGGGCTGGCTTGGTTCTTGCTGAGCCATGACTTGGCAACCACATTCATGATTTAAACTTGATCTCACTCACCTAAGTGTCATTTATACATTTTTCTATTGTTAATGAAACATTTGTAATATTTTATATTCTACCTACAGAATCTATTTGTTGTTGTTTAGTCGTTTAGTCGTGTCTGACTCTTCGTGACCCCATGGACCAAAGCACACCAGGCACTCCTGTCTTCCACTGCCTCCCGCAGTTTGGTCAGACTCATGTTGGTAGCTTCGAGAACACTGTCCAACCATCTTGTCCTCTGTCATCCCCTTCTCCTTGTGCCCTCAATCTTTCCCAACATCAGGGTCTTTTCCAGGGAGTCTTCTCTTCTCATGAGGTGGCCAAAGTATTGGAGCCTCAGCTTCAGGATCTGTCCTTCCAGTGAGCACTCCAGGCTGATTTCCTTAAGAATTGATAGGTTTGATCTTCTTGCAGTCCATGGGACTCTCAAGAGTCTCCTCCAGCACCATAATTCAAACGCATCAATTCTTCGGCGATCAGCCTTCTTTATGGTCCAGCTCTCACTTCTGTACATTACTACTGGGAAAACCATAGCTTTAACTATACGAACTTTTGTCGGCAAGGTGATGTCTCTGCTTTTTAAGATGCTGTCTAGGCACTTTACAGGAATTGGGTAGAAGGTGGAGAAGCCAAACCGAATATACAAGCACGTATGAACAGACTGTGTACATGGTTAAAGATATGAAGAAGGAAGCCTATAAGTTATATAAGTTAAATATATAAGTTAAATAAGTTAAATAAGCAGGGAGACAATATACAGCCTTGTCGTACTCCTTTCCCAATTTTGAACCAATCAGTTATTCCATATCCAGTTCTAACTGTAGCTTCTTGTTCCACATAGAGATTTCTCAGGAGACGGATGAGGTGATCAGGCACTCCCATTTCTTTAAGAACGTGACAGAATCTATATGTATACATAAATGTAATAAACTGAGCTTACACTGGGAAAGTGACTAGTTCAAATTTTGTCTTTGCCTTCTATAGCTTTAGGTAGGCCTCCAACACTCAATTGCAATAGGAGAACAGCAGCACCGACTAACAAAGGTTGTTGCAAAGATTGTTGAGGCAACGTATGAAATATATAATATTTCAACCCATCCTTCATCACAATGTGAGCCCGGTAAAAATTTAAAAGCAGAAACTGTATGCAATGTGCATGTGTGTATTCTGAAGAACTATATAAAATGTAAAGTGATATTAACATTATTGATATTATTAATTCAGAGCTTGGAGAATGGAGGTTGGTTCATGTAACCTGATTTCCAGAGACAAAATCGCCTTAAAGAAAAATGTTGCATATAGGAGGTTAGAGTGCCCTTGATGGGTCCATTCCGCCTACAGGATTGCAAAGTGCAAAAGAAAAAAAAAGTTAATTTTTAATTGGTGGGTTTCCTGTCAAGAATGTTGGCAATGGATTCTAACATTTCTGTTAGGCACAGCCTGAGACTTGTGTAGAGAAAATTACATATTTATTCAAAATATTAATTAATCCCTCCTTGATACCTAGTGTACCTGAGACATCTGGCACTCCTCTCTTAATCAGCACAGTTCCCAAAGGCCTGGTGTTGTTAAACACAGCTACTTTAAATAACTCCAACCATAGACTCCAAATAATTTCTTGTGGCTTCAGATGGCTGCAAACATAATTATGAGAGGCGATCAATCAATTGCTAATTCCTGAGGGTAAATGTTGAGAAGCACAGCATTTATGGGGGCTTGATGAGCTTCTCAAGAAAGTGTGTTTTCCTTAACAGAATGATTAAAAAGAAAACCAAAGGTGTGGGAGAAGAAGAGTTTATGAAACAACTCATACATACATATATATATATATAGATAGATATAGATATAGATATATATACTATATATATATATATATATATATATATACAGTGTATATATATATATATATATATATATACACACACACACACACACACACACACACACACAGAGAGAGAGAGAGAGAGAGAGAGAGAGAGCACTTAAACTAGAAAGCAGGTGGAAATTGGATTCAGAGTTCCAGACAAAGTTCATAAAGCTTAATAGTATATTAAGCTGGGAATCAGTATCAGACCCACATTATCCCTCTCCTCCCTTCTCTTCGTGTGCTGCCTTCAGTGTTCTAATTCTGTTGTCTTTAAAGGGCAATTTCCCATTACATCTGAAATGGGGAACTCTGATTTAATGTCAGAGTACTAACCAGGATCTGAAACTGTAGGTTCTTCCAGATATAGTGTTTCGTATGAAATGGCCATGCCTCGTTCACCCACATTTTGCGCAGGGGGGAGGGGAGGAATGGTACTGACATTCTTGTGTAATCAAACTGTCCCCCCCCCATCAGTTATCACATGCTTTCTCCTACTACAGGGAAAAAAATACTTCTAAAAAGAATGATGAATGGAAGAGTAGGAGAAACTCCGCAGGGGGGGGGCTATTTCTTATCACTATTTCCCCTTCTTCTTCTTCTTCTTTAAGACTCCTCCTGCTGGTTTCTACCTGATTAACTGTTTTTTCTTTTCACCCCTGCTAATCTGATTGGCCCTTAATTAGAGAGCTGGGTGGGTGTGTAATATATAGATATAATTACTCTAGCTGCAAAGAAGGAAGGAACTGGCAAAACTTGAACGTTTTAGCACAGAGAATGTAAAGCTAGAGGGAAAATCACCCGACAGCGGCTCCCTTACTGCCTCATACTAGAAGGATGAAATGGCTTTCGACTTTTTAAGCATGACGGATTGGGAGAAAGGATGGAACATAACAGAATGCCTGTAAAAAATAATAATCCTGCACTAGTGTAAATCCTCTGTTGTTATTCCACATGCAACACAAAATGCAAAAAACAACAACAACCAACTATTAGAAAGTACCAAGAGCCCTTCATCTGACACAACACACGATCAAACCATGGCTCTGTATATCTTGGTTAGTAAAATAACATTACAACACAGTTCCCTGTTTCAGATGGCAAAGGAAACGATTGTTTAAAGACACCAGGAACGAGGTGCTAACTCTTGAACATGATGTGAGGGGAAGGGAAAGAGTGTGCAGTGTAGACCCTTGTTCTTGGGTAATTAAACTACAGTGGTACCTCTGGTTACGTACTTAATTTGTTCCGGAGGTCCGTTCTTAACCTGAAAACGTTCTTAACCTGAAGCACCACTTTAGCTAATGGGACTTCCTGCTGCCGCTGCGCCACCGCTGCCCGATTTCTATTCTCATCCTGAAGCAATGAGGATGAGAATAGAAGCAAAGTTCTTAACCTGAGGTAATCTTTCTGGGTTAGCAGAGTCTGTAACCTGAAGCGTATGTAACCTGAAGCGTATGTAACCCAAGGTACCACTGTATAGAATATCAAGGCAATAATGATATGTTTGTGCAGGTCCCAGTGACATCATACCTGCTTAGACAATGTAAAGGCAGGGGACTCAGACAGGTACCGGTAGATTTCTCTATGACTCTTCATTATTTTCCTGCAGTTTCTATTGTCTTCCTCAGTATGAATGCTTATTAAATAAGTTGCCTGGAACTTGGAAGCAGCCATAGTGTCAATATAAATTTGGTCTTGTTTCTTCAGTTCTAAGCTCATCTGACAGCAGTTTATAAAACCTGTGAGATCATAATAGCTCAATTAATAGGGTTCATCTGTATGGGATGCAACAGACACTTAGCTGAGACACAGTGGTTTTGTTTCTTATTTAAGACTGTGTGACACTGTCCCTGGTTTAATTTAGCATGAACATCCAGAAAACTCAAGAAGCAACATAAAAAGCACTTCCGGTGACAGTATCAGCAGTAGCGGGCTAGTACAACTGTTATCAACAGAAAACATTACTGCAAACATTCACTCACACATAGTAAGACTGTGCTCTGGCAGAACAGCAGATACTACTTGGAGTTTAAAATCCCTCATGGAACAAGCTCTTTAAAAATATTAAGTTTTAATTAAGTGTGGATCATTTAAAGACAAGAGTCAGAGCCGCTAGCTTTTTTTCTTTTTTTAAGAGTCATTTTAGGGTTTCATGCACTTTTAATTTCCTGTTGGGACTTTTCATTCTGTTTTTCTTCTAAAACTGCAAAAACCATGCAATAAACAGAATGCAGCGGAATAAAAACTGCCATCAGAGAAAGCAAACAAAGGAATGGCGTGACAGATTTATGAGTGGAGGAGGATACATTTTTTAACACAAAGCAATCCACAACAAAAGCAGAAGGAAAAGCACCCCTTGGATTGGTTTTCAGACAAATTCTTCCAAGTATGTAGCTGTGTAAGCACACATTTTCTCATAGTGATATGAAAGGCAGTCCTTCTGCAAGAACCAGGCAGAGCCATCTGCCTCAGTGCCCCACCTTTTCCATATCTGATGTGACAAACTGATATGCCTCTCAACCAAGTAAGCGACAGTACGCAGAAATGTACCCCACAGACTTTGCCTGGAATTCAGCTAGATAAAAGGCACCAGAACCATTAGATTCTGGCAGTTAGCCACTGCACCTCTAAAGCCAAAGGGCAGAGACAGGGGGGCTGACAAAATGCCAAATCCTGGACCCACAACAGGTCTAGAGCTAGGCAGACCTTGGGATTTCAATCTGACAACTCCCTCATGCAGCTAATCCCCCCACACCACACCCAAAAATCTTAATGTGTAAAGCAGGCATCCCCAAACTCGGCCCTCCAGATGTTTTGGGACTACAATCCCCATCATCCCTGACCACTGGTCGTGTTAGCTAGGGATGATGGGAGTTGTAGTCCCAAAACATCCGGAGGGCAGAGTTTGGGGATGCCTGGTGTAAAGGCTACGTACCCTGCATGCTGCAATGCAAGGCCCAGCCAACAATGGCAAAAGAACAAGGTCTGCATTTCTATGGGCCTGGGTCTGCATTAAGAACCCTTCTTACATCATGGAGACTCCTGGGAAACCGGAAGGACATTGCCCTGCCGTGAGTCTGAAAGCCGCGCCCTGCAAGGCGCTTTCCACCTGGCCTACGGGGCGGAGACCAGACTCACTCTGCTCAGCATAAGACACTCCTGGCAGTCCTGAAGCGCCCAGACTGACTGGAACAAACTGGGGCAAATGTAAAAAAAGTTTTTAAATATTTTAAAATAGTTTTTAAGCTGTGGCCTTTTAAATTTTGATTGTTTTATTTCTTCTTTCTCTGTTGGGGGTGGGATAAACGTTTAGTTGGGGCTGGGGATTAGTTTAATTTTAGTATAAATGTAACTTTTTTTAAAAAAAAGTTTCTACTGTTTTATTGTATAGTTTGTATTTTGTGTTATTGTGTTTTTAATATTCTGTAGGGAGCCGCCCAGAGTGGCTGGGGAAACCCAGCCAGATGGGCAGGGTATAAATAATAAGTTGTTGTTGTTGTTGTTGTTGTAGCAGCTGTGTGGAGCACCACCAGGATTAAGGACAGTGCCACCCGACCCATCTTATACCTACTGCTGCATGCAAAAGAAGGAAAGCAGCAAATAAAATACCAGGCACTTGCTCCTGTTGGACTTGTTTTATTGTACAACTTGGTTGCTTCTTTACTGTGTATGAAAGTCACCTAGAGACATCTTTCTATAAGCAACAAACAAATGTACTGACAACAACACCACACAAATGTTGGAACCTCGTATGTAGGAAACAAGACTCTTACACAGTATCCCCTTACAGTAGAATTAGATCAAATTGGCTTTATAATCTCTGCTTAGCCCTGTAACCACTTGCTGTGCCAGCTCAGCCCTTTGTGCTGATAAAGCAGCCACAGGGTTTCCATTTTGCTGCTTACAAAACAGACTGATCTCTCCTCCATCTCCCCACCATACTCTACAGATGCACATACATACCCCATCACATTTTCTCTGATCTGCTTCACTTTGTCCCTGCCCTGCCTTGTCTTGTTCAGTTTTTCCCTCTATTTATTGGTTTATTTCATTTGAATCTTGCATTTATCCAAAGCTCAGGCTTGGATACAGTACACAGTATAGGTCTTCCTCTCATTTTTTCATCACAACCTATCTTAGCAAAGGCTAGGCTAAGATAGTATGACAAGCCACAGGTAGGGTTCATGGCTGAGTCGAGATCTGAACCCAAGTCTCCTTGTTTTAGTCTACTCTGGTTACAAGCCTTCTCTGCCTTCACCAAACTGGAACCCTCCAGATGTTTTGAACTTCCAGCAGTCCCATTAGACACACACCTTAACAAGCACATCAAGGCCAATCTTCAAGCTAGTTTCAGGGCTGTCTTACCCATAGACGCTAGTGGTGCGGGGCGCCAAGTTCTGGAGGGCGCCAGACGAGAGTCCGGGGAACACCGAACGAGCACGCTGAGTGAGCAAGGGTGCGTGTGCCGCTCCCACTGAACGTCGGCTCAGTTTTTTCCTTTTTAGCCTACAGGCGCCGAATTCTGCAGGGCGCCAGAAGGCTAAAAGGGAAAAAACAGACCTGACGCTCGGCGGGAGCAGCACGCACGCCCTCGCTTGCTTGGCGCAGGCCCACTCACTCACCCAACGGGTTGAGGCACAGGCACGCGCAGCACCCCTCCTGCTAACCGTCTCCGAGCCAGGCATAAGGCACTGTGGATCTCCACAGGGCCAGCTCCCCCAGCCCGCTCGTCGCCCTTGCCTGCCTCCGCCTTGCTGCGGCAAAGCAGTGCCGTTCCCGGAGCCTCAACGTGCTGTGGCCACCGCGGCACGAAGCGGCCAGCTGAGGAGCCACCCTCCAGCCGCTGCCCGCCTCCTCTAGCCCCGCAAACCTGGGCACGTCGCCGGCAGCGCCGTCCCAAGAGGCTTCCTCCGCCGCCGCTGGTGTTCCCTCCCTTAAAAAAGGTCGACAACTCTGGGAACCAGGGGGGGGGGCGGGCGCCGGAGGGATCTTTGCACCATGGTGCCGGATATGCTTAAGATGGCCCTGGCTAGTTCCTCCCAGGAAGAACCAGCACAGTGGCTCCCAGCATCAGCAGATACTATAAGAAGTGATGGTCTACAGCAGCACATACAGACACACAAATACAGAGGCCACATTTTGCCTTTTTCCTGTAATTTCGGCTTCCGTGGTTTATATGCAAGCTGCCTCTGACTCGATAATTGCAGAGCACCAAGTGCAATCAAGGCCTGCAAAGAGAATTTAGGCAATTCATGGCATAAATACTAATAATGTAGGGTGACAATCTATACTGATCTACCTTCCCCACCCCCCAGGTGCTCAGGAAGCAGCAACGGCATCCATTAAGATGAGCACATAGGGTATTCCATCATCTGCATTTAAGTGATGAAGTCTTCCTCAAGGCTTCAGTGTTCATAAGCTCTATGCCTTTTTAAAAGATCTGTTGTAGCAGCTTGCTGGGTTGGTAGGCTTTACAAACATTCACTAAGTCTTTGAGGACACAACAGTTTGACTAGCATCCTATTACATTTATCTTAACAGATTTACCACCCAAACCTATTTGCTTAAGTCAAGCTGCCTTCCAATTCCACTTCGAGCAGAATCATCTTAAAAGTCTTGCACCGTCTGTCTGTTTCTCTTTCATCACTTGACCCACATGTTTCACTACTTTCGTGTTTGTTCTCTCAGCATTGGGAATATTGGAAACTGCCTTGCACAGAGTCAGACCACTGGTCCATCCAGTTCAGCACTGTCAATGTCCATCCAGTTCAGCACTGACAGCTCTCTGGGTTTCAGACTGGGGACATTTCTAGTTCCACTCAAAAGATGTCAGGGATTGAACCTGATGCTCAGCCACTGAGTTATGGCCCTTCCTCTAATGTAATATTTCCACCATGTATTCATTAATTTCCTCCAATTAACGTTTTTGTATCCAGGCCAAATACATTAAAAGTTAAAAAGGAAGCCTGATAATGTTGATACACACGCACGCACGCACACACGCACGCACGCACAAACACACACACACACACACACACAGAGAGAGAGAGAGAGAGAGAGAGAGAGAGAGAGAGAACATATTTCTGGCTAACAAAAATATCTGAAAGAGAAAAAGAGTTTCCTACACATTTAGCAATCTGTGTAAACCCCACACTCAAGATTCAACAGCAGCTGAACATGAAAAGCTGCTTTTTTTCCCCTGGCAAGAGCAGCTGCAGTGTGATTCTTTCCTAAAGGTATTCCATCTTTTAAATGGTAATTGAGCGACAACTAGTGGCAATTGTTCTTACTGCACTTTGGTTTGTCTTCATCATAACCTTCCACTGTGGACCCTTTGAGGAAAAATCTTGCCATAACATTTTTGCTCAAAGGAAAGAGGCGAAACTTATAAGGTCATTCCAGGCCAAAATGATTGTGTGCATTTGTAAAGAAACGGAAGGACTCAGAAATAGAATAGGATGGCAAGAATTGACTTATACTTCTAAAGCAGGCCTACTTAAAAATGAAACAAACACGACATATTTAAAAATCACAAAACAAGAGTGCATATTCAGGATCTCCACTTAAGCCTACCTTAACTGTGTTAAGCTGCCCCGATCATGCACTCTTGCTTATCATAGTGAGAAACGGTTTGCTGAAACAGACCAAGGTCAACCTATTCCAGCATCCTCTGCAAATATCCTCAGTGACATTCTCATCACTGAGGTGCAGAGGTTGTTTGTACTTGCTTTCAAGATGCCTAAGAGGTGTTTCTTTATTTTATTGCACAAATCATCCTTTTGGCGGTCTGTACTTGGCTGTGCTGGTCCCAAGGGTTATCCAAGAGATGAAGTCCTAGTCTGGTCTGTGGTTCGTAGGTTCAGGGTAGATACAGTCCAAAGTAGCCAAAGCTGGGAGCAGGGCAGGGCACCAGGTGAGGGCAGGAAATCAGGGCAGGGCAGGAACACAGGAAGGAAAGCAAGGCAGGAACACTAGCAGGATCTGGCAACAAACAATGTTGCTCCCACAACTTGGGGCTGGGGCTGGCTGGCTTTTATCTGCCCCGCGGCATAGGGCGGCCCCGATCCTCTGGTGACTCACCTCTCCTGGCCTGGAGGCGAGCACTCCTCCTGCGGGAACTTAGTTCCCTTCACTTCTCTGCCCTGAGCTTCTGCAGCTCAGGAGAGGCTGGAGGGTTACCGGACCCAGAGGCAACCTCAGCTTCCCCTGACAAGGCTGGGAGTGGAGCACCTGCAGTCAATGGGTCCTCCATCCCATCAGGAGGCAGAGCAGACTCAGCAGATGCCTGCACCTGAGGATCCAGCACAGGTGAGGCCCCTTCAGACTCAAGCTCCAGCCCCGGCTCTGCTGGTTCTGGAGGCGGGGAATCCTGTGCAGGCTGGGATCCCTCAGGTTCAGCATCTGAGTCTGAATCCCAGGCCATCACATTGGCTGTCTTCTTGGGTGCCTGCAGTTCCTGAAAATGCCATGATGCCTTCAGCTGGGCTATCCTGTAAGCTTAGGAGGGTCTGCCTACTACCGGTACGCACCTGACAGCTGTTCATTTGGCTGCTGTTGTTTTTTTAAGTACCATATTTTTACCTTTAAAGAAGTCAAGCACTTGCAAGCCGGCCTCCCCGGCTTCCCATACGGAAATTAAAGCATGCAACTCCCATGAACCTTTTTCAGATCAGAAAGCGCAGGCAGCTGGGGAGACTGCAGAATTCTGGACAAATGTTTAATGGAAAGGAAACACGCACACCACCCATGGCCATCTCACAGCAATGAAGTAAGCTCAACCAAAGTCTACCAAGGTTCTAAAGAATTTCTAAAGTGCCCTAAGAAAGAGGCAGAAAAATGGAAACCTCTTTCACGAGGGAAGGGGAAAGGAGTGTTTCAGCACAGCTAGAAGAAGAAGACGCTCATTGCCAAAGGGCCAATAACATGACAGATGTGTAACAAAGCTTGATTCTACTATTCTACTGCATTTCAACATAAGCAAAAAGTGTAGCTATCCGTCTGGAATACCTAATGTCCTGCTTCACAAAAACACTGTGTGAGAAGCCAGTTTTATTTCCCCGCCTAGCCCAGTCTGCAACATGCATATAGCAATTTGACTCATTTATCACAGGCAAAATGATCGTGATCTGGCACCCTGCTGGATCAACACACATTAAGAAGGTTTGTGGCAACACATCAAATTGGAATATGTGCTTCTGATGATTCACACAACATATTTAGCAGGGCTGAGATGAGAAGCTCATGAGAACTGGTGATGTATGTCTCTTGGTAAGTCACCCTTATAAAGACCTATAAATGGGGTATTGGGAGCTATGGGAATATAAGGCTTGTCCTCTGAAAAATAAAATAAATAATGCCCTCCAAACTGCCTGGAAGCAATTCAAAAAATCTAGAAGGCTCAGGACTTGTTCACGTAAGAGCATTACTTAGCTGTTAAATCCACTCCCTCCCCATTCAATCTGGACCACGGTAGTCCACCCACCACAGGCAATGTATTTTGGTTTCTATATGGGGAGCAACTTCAGTCTTTTCCATTCATACCAGTAGGTATTCCCTTTTTGCTTGTCAGAGCCTTCTAATTTTTTTAATTCTATTATTCCAATTACATATTCACAGAACATGCATGCAGTTAGCTGTGCACACACCTTAAAAAAAATCCCACCCACAAATGTTGTAAATTCTCTGCTAATAATTTTTAATGCGGTTTGCTTTTGCAGTTTTTCAGTTTTGTGCAAATCTGAGGGATCAAAGGGGAAAATTATATAGACCAGGAGTGTGCCAGAAATAGTTACCAGCACCGCTGGAAAAGAAACGAACGCATGGAAAGCAGTGGGCAAGAAAATGGGAGTAGCAGAAAGTGACCATTGATCCACCTTACAGCAAAATGCTGAAACAAATAGTCTGTGACCACAAATAAAGCAGTTTGGAGCCAGATTGTCCCCAATTTATTAGATCATCGCTGTATTGGGTAAACACAAATTTACAAGGGAAAAGCATCAAGACTGGTATTGTTTGAGGACTATGCAAATTAATGGGAATGTAAGCAGCTGAGAACACACAGTAAACTATGGTGCAGACAAACCGGTAGACTCCCCTATTCTAGTTGTCAGCCTCAAGCATTAACCATTTAATCACTATTCCCTATATGCTAGATCTCTGGTAGGTGCACTATTAATTCACCTAAGGAAGCATGAGCTCCAACAGAGCTGTCCAGTCCCCCTTACATTTAACCATGATTGGGCTAGAATATGCCCCAGAATCCTCTGCAAAGGACAGGGGTTCCATGGCAAAAAAGACCATGCTGGAATGTATCCCTCAAAACAGCAAGTCTGAAATGCATTTGGTATGCACAATAATGGGAGCTATAATGCGAGGGGAGAACTGTACACACCCAAATCCATAATGCTGTCAGGGGAACTCAATCTTTTCCTCAGAACAGCTTCATGTCGCAAATGACATATTTTGCGATTTCAAACACATCCATAAATATGCTTAAAGCACTAAGTTGTCAAATTACAGACATAATTGCTAACCAATTTTCCTGTGTTTTAAAGGCAAAGCACTGAATTGAAATGCAGAATGTTATGTTGCCGCTTTCACAAAAGAAGGGACGGCAGCCAGGGGTTTAAAGATGTGCAAGATATACCTATAAATTTTTCAGTGCTAAATTTCCAGAACACACAAAAAAGTGCATAAATGGAAGAAAACTGAGTTAAAGAAAAACGAAATAAGGAGCACACATTCCCACCAGTTTTCCTGGGCTTCCACTAGGCATATTTGCAGTAAGTGCAGTTGAATTTGTTCCCTGTTCCCCTAAAGGCCTAATTTGCTACAGGGAAAATATACATCGTTCCAAAAATATATATCTTGCCCTCCAAGTTGCATACTAAATCATATGAATAAGTTTAGCAAAATAAAGTAACAGATGGGCATTACCAAATGTATGCATTTTTAATTCCTCCAATTTGCAGGCATCTATTAAATGCTGGTTTTCTCTTCCAACTCGTTCTGCCTTGACATATAAGCAAAGTTATATACAGTGTTTACAATATTGCTTTTTAATGTTCACTTTCCATAAAAGTGTGCACTTCACACTTGCCAAAGGTATTACAGTTTTCCCCATCAGGCATTCTGCCGCAGAAATTAAAGATCATTTGTATATATTAATACTTCCAGAAGGAGCTGAAGCCGTTTCCCACATCGAATGCATTCTCATCCTTCATTACTGAACTATGAAAGAAGAGACACATACTTTGCAGACTATCCTCTGATGATTTACTTCTGACTTTAAGGACATGCTCATGCAAACACACACATGATCAGAAGCAAGGGCAGTCCATGAAATAATTTCATCATCATGATAAAGGCTTGCAACTGATTAAGCAATGGGAGCAGCAGCATCTCTATAACATTGTCACCTGCTCTAGGCTGCTGGACAGGGCAGGCAATCCATTTCTGAAGCTGAATAATCATCTTTCCTAGCCAATGATGGATCTAACACTGTCAAGACACTAGAGGGCCTCAAATACCTACACTGTGGGTCCATTCATGTGATAACAATACACCTGCAGGCACTGATTTTGGATCTGATCCAGTTACCATTCATTTTAACAGGAACTTTTCGAAAAATAATGAGAATGTGACAAAACCCTTTGTAAGCAATACACGAAAGGAAACTGACCCGTATATGCATAATGCAGGGAAACTGGAATGGCTAACCAGGGCAGTGAGAACGGAACTTCTTCTCTTCTGCACATTTTTAGGTAAATATAGCCACATAAGACAATTTGTCACACACCTGGGCTGTATTTAGTAGACTGTGGCAGGAGCAACAGAGGGAAAGGTGGAGATAACTAGGTAGTACAGCACAATAGCTTGGCATAGGAGGCTTAGATGAAAGGCAGGCAGCAATGAAACTGAGGGCCTTAATTTGCCCCAGTGGGTGAGAGGCTGGTGACCAGAGAAATCCATTTGGAAATTTCATTTTGGAAAAATACACAGGAAGACCAGTGAATGCATTTCAGCTTATGCAAGATGCAAGCAACTTCATTTTCGAGCAGAAACAGGGATAGGGAGAGAGAGAGTTGGTTTGGGTGTGGCGGGAAAGAGACACACATTGAAAACTGGCACAGCTATCTGGCAAGAGCAGGAAGACAATTTCAGGCCCTCATTCTCTTTCTGGGGGCTCTTTTGGGATGTAGCTGTCATTTATGTGCCCCCAAACCTGCCTTAAGAGTCTTAGAACACATGAAAAGTGCAGATAAGACCCTGCTACAAATGCACAAGTATTCACAATGTTTACACAACCTAAAGCAACAAGCTTGTGAGGTATGATATTTTCAACCTGAGAGAGAAACCATTATCTCAAGCATTGGTATTTGTAGCTCAACAGGTGCAATTTGGAAAACATGAGAAAGTCCCCCTTCCACAACAAAAGTGGCCTCAAGACCCTAAGCGTGCCATAAAATGTGCATTTGTTATCCCTTTTTTCTATGGGATCTAGTAGTGTTTCAGTTGTAGGCCATCCAACTTTCCTAGCATTCAAATTACTACTGTATTTTGTTACTAACCATAAAAGTGTAGTTCTTCCATCAGATAGCACACCTGTTGCTATTATCACTGCCATTAATGAATTTTAGTCCATTAACACTGGATAATGATTCCATAAGAACATCCCTGCTGAATCAGACCAAGGGTCCATCTAGTTCCTCATTCTGTTCCCACAGTGGCCAGCATACAACCACAACGACCAGTATTTGCTGATAGCCTCATCCTCCAGGATTTGTCTAATCCTGCTTTTATGCTGTCCAGGATGCTAACCATTACATCATCCTGTTGTCACAGTTTAGCTATGCGCCATGGGAAGAAGTTTTTCCTTTTGTCAGTCTTGAACCTTCCACCGCTCAACTTCATTGAATGACCCAGGAGTTCAGGATCACGAGAAAGGGACAAAAACTGCTCCCTGTTCACTTTCTTTGCACCATGCATATCCACCTCTGTCACAATCACTGCTTACTTGCCTTTTTTTCTAAACTAAGAGACCCCAGACTTTGTAACTTTCCTCCACAGGTGAATTGTCCAAGGCCCCCAACCGTTTCCATTGCCCTTAGTGACTGGAAACAGAAATCCCCACAGCCACGCCATTTTGTGAACTGACTTTTAGCGTTTTTTAAATTTTTTATCATCATCATCATTAATATTATTCTGAAGACTCCTCGCTCCCTCAGTTTATAGTTGCAGAGCAGAAACATCTATCCAGTCTAATTTATAATTACACACCACTAACCTCCAGTCACAGCAATTCCTCTCATCTTGTCAAGTGTTCAATGCACTCCCATTGCGTCATTACTAACAGGGCACTCATTCCATTATCATCCCAGTAAAGGGGTGTTTGCAAGTGTTTGTAGTCTTAAACAAACAAACAAACCCCATAAACCCATTTGACCAGAAACAGCAGTGGGATGAAATAATTGAGTGTGTACACTAAAAGGTAATTACGTTCTCTCATCAACAATTGCTTTAAAAAACCAGTACAGGCAGCCCCCACTTATGTGCCATCAACTCACAGGTGCAGTATATAAACATGGGCCAGGAAATAAATAAAGAGACAGAGAGAGCATGCTGGAGACCTTCCCTGGAACTCGAAGAGGACATCTGTGAGGGCAGAGGAAGCCCCAGAGAGACCAGAGGCACAGCGGGGCTTTGTTTAGGCTGCTCAGCCGCCCCTGCCTAACAGCTAGCGCACAGAGTAGCGCAGCAGCAGCAGCAGCAGTCACTTTCCCACATGTGCTCCAGCCTCCAGCCATCCCCAGAACTTCCAGCTCTAGATATTTTGGTCTGGACTGGAGAGAGAGCAAGAGAGATAGCTGGAAAGCAGGAAAAACTGGGCATTTAGAGGCTTTTTTGAGGGTGCTCCCCATTTATGCAATTTCCACTTATGCACGCAAGGGCTTGGAAGGTAACCCCCATGTAAGTATTGCCCTTCTCCAGTAACAGCTGAGGGACTTGTGGGAGGACCACACTGAGGAAGAAATATGGTTGAAACCCACTTTTCAGGAATATGTGACTCAGTCCTGAAACTTGTGCAGATTTTCCTTTTCCTTGAACCAGGGCTTTGGAGATGTTGAATGATTGAAATTTCTAATGTAAAAGGGAAATAAATTCGTAGACTATGTTTATGCAACACAAGATGTGAGAAGAAAGGCATAAGACCAACACACTTTATCTTCAGGTCACCTTTAAGATTATAATCCATCTTGACACTGAAACATAGTTCACTTTACAGTTTAAGGCGATTTATCATATTGCTAAAATCACTGCTGCATGAAGAAAATATACTCTGAAAATATTTATTTGCAGCCTTTTGCATAATCATTTGCAATGAATGATGTGCCATAAGAAGTCATAAAGCAGTGTTTCAATTGGACAGAAGTTCAAACTCCTTTCCAAAGCTAGAAGCCGCCGGTGTCACTGAAGGATAAATTATTCAACATACTAAATCTTAATCATAAATATATTATTCAATTTATTAAACTTCAATGTATCTAATTTACGTTTATTGTCACCAGCTATATAAAATTATCAGAGGGCTGGCGATACTGATGCATTAATTTATTTCAGCAGCTAAAATGCTCAAAGCACGTAATACCAGCACTAAAAATTGGAGAAAGATTAAAATACCAAGTGAAAGATTATGTCAATTGAAAGAATTGCCCAGTGCTGTTTTACTCAAACCACAATGCCATTTGAAATAAAAGCTTAAAAACCACTCCCTGGAGATGTTTCGGAGAAAGGTGCACCATAACAAAGGAATAGCCACATGATGACTTTGTACACACCTTGGGAATTTATAATTGCATAGATGGCATTGTTAAGATGGCATTGTGTCAGCCTTGATGATCACAGTGTGATGTGAGGAAATAAGTGACCTTTAAGGAATCCAGGGTTCTATAATCAGCAACAAACACAGAGCTTTCATACCAGAAAAACGGTGTTAATTCAGTGCAAGCTGGAAACCAGCATAATGTCCACCCTTGGTGGGTAGGATGCTTGGCACCTGTGGGAACATGATAAATCTAGATTCAGTGCTTTCTTTTGTGGTCAGTGAAGTCTAAACCCCATAATGTCCACAAAACTTGGCAACCATCATTATCTTGATTTTGTCCAGATCCAGTTTTAATAATCCTATTCTCCTCCAGCTGAGGTGATATACTGACTTAATAGCATACTGTACCCTACACACTATGGGGTTTCTTAACTGTACAAGGACACCGCATGCAAGATATACAAACAGGGCAGGACTGGAGGGCCGGGTAGAGCCCTATAGGACCCTGTGGGGGCAAGTCCTGAACAAATTGCAACCACTGGTCATCATTAACTCTTGATTTTCCTTTCCCAGGGAAGATGGCCCCGTGAAAACCTGACAGGTTTTGCTGTTCTGCTACCAACACACTATGCACATCAGCAGTGAAGATGATTAAAAATCAACAAAGAACAATTTCCTCCCACTTGGCTACCAGTGTAGAGAAGCCACTGAGGCTGCAGTCAATCCTGCTAAGTTTAAATCAGTTTCCACACACTCCTTAGCTTCTGGGGCTATATCCCACTTCAGCTACCTAAGTTTTCTCCCAATCTGAAAGTAAACTTTAAAAAAGAAAGCACAAGCATCTCTGCCACTCTACTACCTCTGGCATTTCTCTTATAATGAAGCACATCAATATACCACTATCCACTGTTACGGTATCACCAATGGGATACTATGAGCAGTAATATTACTAGAATATATCAGATGGAACTATAACTTCCCTGACTGACATAACCAAGACCCACTGAGTGGGAGAATGCCATCAGGGCACTTGATCAAGGACCAGGGCTTTTCATGGCTGGGATGATTTGGGGCTATTACAGGACTTAGACCCCAGATATTTGTTTTATCTGTGGAGACACGATAATGTGTACTTCCAAAACACACAGCCTACGGTAAGGCTCTTAGCTCATGACATTGAGAAGTTCTGCTTCCAGAGTATGTAGAGAGACAAAGGAGGAATGCGAGCGTCAAGCCATGAGAAAAAAAAACAAGTTACTTGCACAATAACAGCATAATTCTGAGTATGAAATTCCATCAAGCAATGCCAAGGATTTTCACAACTTTCCAGCCATAATCCTTTATCTTTCTATGTATCAAGAACATACTCAGAAACATAACGGTAAATGGCAGCAACAATGTCATTGTAACACTGAGCAGGCACATTTAGTCTCTGCAAATGAAAATTGTTAAGGGGGTTCATCGGACTATCAAGTTATCTGTATAAAGCCCATTATAGAAGTAAAGAGATGTATCTCTGACAGTCAAAATCTCTTAAATGTTTTCATGAAAAGGATGGTAGTTTGGTAAAAGGTAACTTCTTGAAGGATTCTCTTTTCCCTTTTCCTGTCTTTTTGGGTCTGACAGTTTAAAAAGGATGCCTTGTATATATAAAGCATGCTTAATATTCTCCAACATGCCTTCAATCTGCCCCAAGTCAGCAAGCTGCAACACAAACACCCTTCTTATTGCAAGACTAAGGAGGTCCTTTATGGCGGACCAGCTTACGTACCTTTACACAACCTATATTGGGCAAGTTTAAGAGTTGCCCTTTTTCAGTTGTAGCATGGTTACTGCCATTTTCCTTACAATGAGCCACCACCTCCAATTAAAAAATCTTATATGTCAACTAATTTAACAGTTTCAGCTCTCGAAGTCAGCACAAGGCACTTTGCTGCCCAGGACAAAAGACAAGAGGCTGTGCTCCATCCATGCGCCGATGATAAGCAGACTGGTGGTCGACTATTTCTTCAACACTGTCTCTTCAGCAGTGTGCTCCACTGCTCCTGAAGGAAACAAGTTAGCTTAAGGAGTGCAGGTGACACAAACACCTTGATTCTCCCAACACCTCACCACCACTCCCAAGCCATGAAGGAGCCACCTCACCCTACCTAATGTTAGAGGCAGCTCTGATTATGCAAGGTCTTATTTTCAAGTCTCTGAAGAGCAATAAGCCGTCAGCTTCTTTTCTCCAGGAAAGTTTTGGAGAAACTTAGACAAGGTGAAAAATGTACAGAGAGTAATCAGCATATATACACAAAGGAAACTCACCACACAGATGACAAATAATTCCTTGCAATATCTTGCTATTAGGTACCAAACTGTGTGTATCATTAATAAATTATGGCTATGCTCTACCCATGGCTATGATCTACCTACACTGTCAGAGGCGAGATATCTCTGCATACCAGTTGCTGAGAATCACGTGGGGAATGAAGCTGATGCACTCAGGTGCTGCTTATGGGCTTCCTATAGGGACCTGGTTGGCCACTGTGAGAACCAAATGCTGAACTAAATGGGATTTGGAGAAAGGAATGAGGCACAATCACCAGCATATTGGGGTCATTTATTTACATACATGCATGCTGTATGCATCTTTAGACACAATAACTCCACTAAGTTCCATATGCCAGCAAGGCAAGCCAGCTGTGACTGCTAAGAAAATAGCCAAGGGAATATGTACTTGGCTATTAGTTTTTGGGGAAACTAATAACTTGGACCAGATCCCTATGCAACCAGACTGTCAAACTCTGCTAATATTCACCCAACTAGAAAAAGGAACCAGCCAAGTCTATAGTAAGCATCACTGTTGGCATTGAAGGCTGCATTCACGCAGTAACTTATTCCATTTCTCTAACTGTTAATTTCTGCATTATATCTGGGCTTTCATGTGACGTCAAAGCCGCTTCCATAAATCTACCAGAATACAGTTGAAGTTTAACATTCATTTTTGTATTGATTGCTTCCAGGAAAAAAATCCACCCGCAACCACATTAATCCAGAAAATTGTGGGGTGTAAAGTGATGAAATTTGGGGTGGCACACCAGCACACCGTTCTTTCCTGCCCTTTTCATGGGGAAACAGAAGCACACGTGTGCGGAGAGTAGTGATGCTGTCCAATGGTGTTCAATAGTTGGGTCACATCAAACCCACTGGTGTGAGTGAGCTTTAGCATGACATGCTGGTGTATCTTTCAAAAAGCCACAGTTCAGTAATACAACAAGCACTTCAGGAACATTAGAAAATGGAACAGAAGCGCTAGCATTATAGTCAAGAAAACTAATGCACTATTTTCTGCAAATGAATGCACTCCAAGACCAGGTTTCAGGGCAGTGGCATACACTTTTAATATTTTTCATTAGACAGCCTGAGGGAAGCTAATTCTGTGCTTCACAGAGAAAAGGAATTTCAGGAAATATGATTATTTCCTCATCTCCCGACCCTGTTTTTGGCGAGGTTTAGAGAACCAGGGAAGGTTGCAGGGGATGAGAGGGGCTCCATACAGCTGGTATCCCCAAACAGAAACCACAGAGCACTGCCAAGATGGTATGTGCCAGTCATCAGGATTCTAATTGGCACCAACAGGGCTGTGGCAACTGAAGCTCACATCTCAGCTGTCAGCACCTGCAGGCATTGCTTCAGGGGAACAGCCTGGAGGAGCCCACTGCTAAGAACTTCATAGTAGGTGGTGGAGAGTTTGGGAGTCATTTTTAGCTACGTGCAGATGCCTGAATCACATATTTGAATGGGGGTGGGGTGGGGACAGGGGGGAAATGATTCTGCTTTTCTAGACTATGCTTCCAAAACCATCACTTTAGGTAATTTACATTTAAATGGAATTTGTTCATGGAGATTATTTTGCTAGTCATATTGCATACTGCTCTCCTCCTCCACCCATCTCCTGCTCTTCACAGAAGTATTCAAAAGTTGTAGCTTAGAAATCTCCCCTCTTCCTCTGTACTTTTAAAGAAAATGAATAGTGATTCTTAATATACATTGCCTAAATTTGCACATTTTCTGCATTTCCCTCAACCGTGTTCTCTCCCACAGTACTTCCCCCTCACTTGGATGATCAATACATCCGACAACCTAGAAGGAGACTGAATTCCAATCCATTGCAAGAGGTCTGCTGACGTGAACAACACATAAGGCCAATGTGAGCACAGAATTGGGATGTTTCTTTCTCAGCTGCCAGACTAGATGGAGAAATTGACAGCCGTCAATTTCTGTGTCTTCCTTTGAAGCTGACACTCTCCAAAGTACTGGGCCAGATCCTCAACTAGTAGTAGAAAGCAGCAGAGCTTGAGTAAATTCACTAACTGAATGCCATGGAGATATTAAGAGACAGAAACCCTGATGTCTCCTTTTCAGCTTTATGTTCTTCAAACGTACCGGTACATTAGGGAACTAGTCCTTTAGGTTTTCACAAAGATACATGTTCCTGATTATGACATGAATGTATGAGGCTGTCTGATGCAGAGTCAACCCAATGGTATACCTTGCCCAGTACAGGCAGCTCTGCCAGTGATTCAATTTGGCTCTTCTTCCTGCAAAGGATAAGTTATGCACTAAGCTATTGCTTCTGTACATACACACACACACAACACACACAAACACAAACACGTAATGACTGTAATAGGCTCCTCTTATAGAGCATCTCAGGAGAAGGATCTGTTAGTAACTGAACAGCAATTAAAGATTTATGTTTCCTTTGAACAGATTTCCCCCCAAACATTTGGTGTATTCATTTTTTTTTAAGAAGAAGAAAAACATTATTGCTTTACCAATGTATTGTGCAGGCATTTTATCTGAACCAGCATTTATCAGTTTTGGAAGGAGGGAAAGGGGGGGCAGTTTGGCCCTAGCATTTTCTTCACTTAATCCTAAAAACACACGCCTCTTTATCTAGACCTTAACTTTTCTTCTTAAATGTGAAGGGCGGGGGGCGGGGGAGAGGTAAGCACCAATCATGAATAAGATCTGGCCATAAAACGCAAAACTAGGAGAAATCAGCTTTGGGGAAATGTGTACAGATAAGGAAGATATACAGAACAATCAAGCATGCAGCTTCAGTAAATGACAGAAAGAAAAATATTGCCTGGAGAGTTAGCCAAGAAGGTTAGCGTTACAAAGCAACAGAATATTGGTTATGACAAAGGCAAGATTCTTGAATATAAAGACTCCTTCACTCAGAAGAGGAGGAGGAATTTAAATGGTTCCAAAAAGGGAATTAAGTAATAGGGTAGGGCCACAAAGAAGAAACTGAGTTTGGATGGGCAGAAAGGAGGGAAAGGCTCCTCCCCCCCCCTTTTCAAAGCATTAGCTTCATATTTTTCCTTGGATGAATGTTGCCTTAATGAAGACTTCATTCTTCCTTTTTCACTTGGTTTCTAGGGAAATAGAATCCCGACATATAGGAATGAGAACAGTGCCGTATAAAGTGCTAGAATATACAGGCTTTTATTCTACAGACAGAGTCACTCCTGCCTGCCACTTGAAATACCCCCTCCCACAACCTGAGGATTGTTGAAGTGAATGAAGGGGGAAATTGCATGCTTCTCTACTCCATGTGGTTCGACTTGCCCATTGCAGGAATATTTTGAGTGAGAAGCATAAAAACGTCCTATCTTTCAGACTTTTCTAGTAGTCAGGCTGTCTCAGATGATGTGCATACCAAATTTCTGCTTTTCATGTATTCAAGCGCCTTAACAATTTTGATAACTCCACAAGACCATTGACTCTTAATATGCAATTCCTAAAATCAATCTGCTTTTATCAAAGATACACAAACAGTGGGTGAATTCTCAAGGCATATTCACAAGTTGTTTGGGGTGGGGAACTTGGCTCATAACACTTGGCCAGAGACATTAATGATTCCCTCAGTGTGCATATCAATGTGTGTGTTGTGGGCAGTGCGATACACACATGAAGGATGCACAGCCTACAATTCTAGTTATCAGTATCCTCCCTTTCAGTTTTATATGAAAGCTTCAAACAAAGAGCATAGGAATATATTGATCATTAGACTTATTTTTAGCTCTAAGTAACAACAACAGGCCAACACCAGAGATAGGATGCTGCCGGGGGTCTGGGGGAGGAAGCAGAGTCTGCAGGAGGTAATCAGTTTGTTTTCATATCCCTCCTCTCTCCAGATCACAACGAAGGGTTGTATCCAGTGAAGATTTTGCACTACAACAAAACTCTCCTCCACCCTACACACACCCATAATCTGCTCTTGGGGGGGGGGTCTCCCCAATCCTCCAGCGAAGATTTGAGGTGGGCAGGGGGAGGGAACGTTGGAGGGAAAGTTCCACTGCATGTGTGGAAGTCATTCCACAAGCACAAAGACTTTGTTGGAAACAAACCAAAACACCAGACAGAGGCCCAAGTCATTGGCACAAGGTAAAAGGCAAGAGTCTAAGGGCTCTTAGTCTGTGGCATGACACAGCTTTTCCCAGATAGTATACTAAAGTTAGTATGGTGGACTTGGCAGCAGAGGAGAAGGTTTTAGACCAAGAAGCAGTCTGAAAGACTAATGTAGCTACCAAGACACCTGGGGGCTATGGGGAGGACTATTTTTCCTGACATCTCCCTTTGCTTCCCAGAATTGCTGTTGGGAGGTCCAGATTACCTCTGGCAATGGTACAAACAAGTGGCACATCAGAGCTTTGGGGAAAGTTAGAAACGCCAGAGCAAGTCTTCCAGGATCAAGTCTTTTCAATGGGCTGCTGCTGGTGAGATCACCACCAAAGCAGAACAGTAAGAAGGTCAGGGGCTGTGATATTTGCCTTCTATACTGAATTCCCCATTGTGTTTTATCCTGGGAACGTATTTATCTTGAAGACCATGAATGTGCTTGAGAGGGAATGTGAAAGGGACTATGGAATGAGAGGGACTATGGAGCTAGGAAGGAGGAGCCACCATATTAGTAGTAACAAGCAGGTGGTGATTGGGTGGGGAAGCAATAACTTTGAATTGCGGTTCTCTCAGCCCTAGGGGTCCTGCTAAGAAACGCCCAGTTGCTTAATGGAAAGATGGTCCTATGTGATATTATTCTATGGACAACCTATGGCCCACCAGATGTTGTTGGACTCCAATCATCTCTTGACTATTGACCATGCTGGCTGAGGTTGGTGGCAACTGTAGTCCAGCACCTGGAGAGTCACAGCTTCCCCATCCCTGGTGCAATGGTGCATACAACCTCTCATCTGATCCTAGAAGAATATGCCAACCCAGTCTATATTAATAAAATCTAGTTGGATGAAGGAATGTGTGTGAACCTCTCCCAGATAAGCAGATACAGTAAGACTCAAGGTACCCTGTCAAAGAGGGCCAAGGCATTCGTGGACCAGATTCTCATGCACATATAAATTAGTGTATATGGAGAATTCCATTAAATCCCACAAACAGGAGGCTCATCATCTCATTTGATGATGACTAGAAACTGAGCCTTTAGTGTCACCAGACCCATCCTGTGGAACACTCTGCCAACAGAGATTCAGTGGGCACCTTCCATGCCAACTATTAAATGTCTGCTGGTAATTTTTCTATTTTGCCAGGCATATACAGACAATTAAGAGTACAACCCCCACAATGGTCTGCTGACGCTTGCTTTTAATTCTTTTGCTTTTAATTTTTAAACTTTTTATGATTTTATACTATGGTTTGGTTTTATATAGTAATAAACTGCTGTGGTATATTTTTTATGATACAGTGGTATATAAATAAAGACCACTTACGGTACATGCACAACAGACCATTGTCAGTCAGTTACCTTTCCTTCCTAAGTTATACTGGGTAAAGGCTTATGATCACAGCTTTTTCTAAGGATCAATATCTTGGGGAAAACAGGACTAGACTCTGTAAGATTAATGGAGGTGGGGGGGGGGAATAAAAAGAAGCACCTGCAACAAGATGTTGTCGTGTGCTGGAAAAGCAGAGCCAGCCAGCTCTGGCAAAGGCTTTCGCCTTTGTTTTATCTGCCTCAAAAGGCAGACACCTTTTTAAACTTCTTCTGAATCAAGGCAATTAACTTCTGCTCAATGCAAACTCAAAGAAAGCACAACTGTCTGACTTCAAATGAAACACAGAAAACGAGCCATACATGTCCTAGCACTCTTCAGGTTCAAGTGAGTTTTAGAATTCTTGAAATGAAAGCAACCAGGCTCTGTAGCCTGCTTGGGTGAGAAATCGATGGGGGACTTGAATGCTAGAAAATTAGGACAGGCAAAAGGAAGCACTTCTTCACATAAAAAAAGCGCAGGGGAAAATTAGGAATTTGCTAGCACAAAATGTAGTAATGGCGGACAATTCGGACAGCTTTAAAAGTAGGCTAGCCAGATTCATGGGTGACAAAGCTTTCAATGGCTACTAGTTTTGTAGTACCACCCCGAATATCAGAGGTGGTATTCCTCTGAATATCAGTTGCTGGGAAGCATAAGCAAAAAACTCTGCTGCACTCAAGTCCTTCTTGTAGGCTTGCCATAGTCATCTACTTAGCCACTGTGAGAACAGGATGCTGGGCCAGGTGGGCCTTTGGTCTGCTCCAAAAGGACTCTTCTTATGTTGGTATGCAAGTTACTTTACTTTCTGGAACTATGTATGCATAAATCAATAAGTAAGGCAAAATTAAAGGTTTAGATATGTGAGCTGCCATTAACAGCTGAAAAAGGAACGTGTTATATGGCAAAACTATTTCCATGACCATGGGCGAAATCAGCCCTGAATGCTCACTAGAAGGACAGATACTGAAGTTGAGGCTCCAGTACTTTGGCCACTTCATGAGAAGAGAAGATTCCCTAGAAAAGACCCTGATGTTGGGAAAGATGGAGGGCACAAGGAGAAGGGGACGACAGAGGATGAGATGGTTGGACAGTGTTCTCAAAGCTACTAACATGAGTTTGGCCAAACTGCGAGAGGCAGTGAAGGATAGGCGTGCCTGGCGTGCTCTGGTCCATGGGGTCACGAAGAGTCGGACACGACTGAACGACTGAACAACAACAAAATGTTAGAGGAATAGTGACACATTTACAAAAGGTTATCCTAGTGTCATACTACCTTTAGAAATAACTTTTGTTATGGCATTACTGTTCACAAGCTATATTACACACACACACATTTCCACATACACATACAGTGTCTACTGTAATATATACAATATATAAGCATATATGAATTCTATCTAGGCACAGGGACACTGGGAAGCCAGCTGAGCTTGTGAAAGTGAAGAGAAAACATGGCAGGACAAGACATACCAAAAACAGCAAGTGCAGCACATCCTGATACCCCACTGTGTCCCATGTCTCTGTATGTTTTCAGGCTTAAATGTCAGGTGTGCCCATTAAAAATACAGCTCAAAACAACAACAGCCCAGCAGCAGTATAGCAACACCTTTATAAGGAACAATTGAAAGTTGCAAAGTAGCAAGCTAGCATTAGAGTTTGACAAAGAACTCAAATTTAATGTTAAACTAAACTAAATGGGGGAGAAGGAAGGTAGGTTTCTGGTAAAGCCTAGTTTGCAATGTGGGACAGTCTATAAACTGTGATACATACACAATCCCACGCATGTACACACAAAATTAAGATCCCTTGCATCCATTGGGATTTACTCCCAGGTAAATGAATGCAGAATTCAAGTTACAAGAAAGGAGATTCGCATTAAACATCAGGAAGAGCTTTCTGACTGTAAGAGCTGTTCAACAGTGGAACAGACTCTGTCAGGAGGTTGTGGAGTCTCCTTCATTGGAGGTTTTTAAGCAGAGGTTGGATGGCCATCTCTCATAGATGCTTTAAATGATATTCGTGCATTGCAAGGGGTTGGATTATATGACCTTCAGGGTCCCTTTCAACTCTACAATTCTATGATTCTATGGGTTTAGGGTAACAATCGAAAGGTTAAGGTTTTAATTTATTTTCTTTTTAAATGCTGCAGTCCCATAGAAAAAATATGAATTAATATACAGGTACAAAATATAAATATGGCGTTCTTGTTAGATGGAAACATAGGCATTTCTTACATGGTATTTCATGTGTTTATGGGCCTGTACGCACATTTGTGCACACACTCAAATACATTCTCCAGATTCTAGGCAAATACAGCAATGCAGTCCCATGACTAAGAGGTACTCAACTGGAACTCCAGAAATTCATTTCCAATTTCCTACACCTCTAGAACTAGTGGCTGAATTCCCTCATTCTATGGCTCTATTCCCAGAGGTAGGCTGAAAACGGCCCATCCTTACATTACAAGGGTGTTAGGAAGATGAACGCACAGCGAGGAGTTCAGATCCAAGAGCACTGTAACTCATTGAAGTTTTTTAAATTGACCAAAAGATAGATGGCAATATAAACACAGGGAGCACAGATGTCTGCTGTGTACACTGGAGGAAAACACCACCATTAAACTGCATTTTGAAAGATTTAATGCTTTACGATGGCTCTGTATGTTCCACTGATTTATTGGCTGGAAGAGATCAGAAGACTGACAGAGGTCAATGAATCGTTTCATAAAGGCTAGAAAAAGAGGAAAAAACATTTCCTTAGTATTTTCAAAGGAGGTTAAGAGGATAAATCAGGGACCAAAACCCATGGAATCTCTCAAGAGCCTCTGAAAAGGGGGGAAATCAAAGCATTAACGTTTTGAAGAAGATTTCATAGAACAGAAATGATAGATGGAAAGAAAAATCTATTAAATGTCTACTATACTGAAGTCATTGCAGGACTATTTCCCTACCGTTTTGCTCCACTTCTTCTTTTTGCTTTGTCCAGTTTTGTTTTAACACTTATAAAAGGAGATGTCTAATCATACATGTTTAATGTCCGCTCCCTATGTTTCCCCCTTATTTTAAGCAAATGATTTGTATTCACATGTGAAGAACGACAGCACCATCTCAGATTAAAGGTGTCATTATGAAGAACAGCTTTGTTCTAAGAATGATCAAACACATGGATACATAAATGGCTTCCATTTGAAAGCTGCTAGAACAGACCACCACTAGGAGATTCAAGACAGCAATCTGAATTTCCAACTTTGGTCTTTCCAAGCTGTTCAATAAAAGTTTAAGTGGGTTATTACTGCAGAAAAAATACGAAGTAAACAGAATCCTGTTTTTAAAAATACTTTAGCTGCCTTGACTATTATAAGATATGGAAACTCACCAGGGTAAAGATGTCTGTGAATGATGTCAGAGACAGCCTCCGAAGGTCCTCTCTTGTGCAACTGTTCAAAGAAGGAGGAGGAGGAAGAGGAAGGAAAGCAGGCATGAGATTAAGACACATGATTTTAACATGGCAATTCTCCAATACAGCAGATGGATGCATCCAGTTTTCACATCTTTTCCCATTATGTTTCTATTCCATGTGTTTCTATTCCATGTTATACTGGAGTTGTAACAAACAGATTGATCTCTTACAAAACAAAACAAAATACAAATGAAGTATAGCAGGTGTCTATAAAAGGGAGGGCTTTTCAGTAGTGGGTCCCCAGTTGTGGAATACCCTCCCAGCATGGTGTAGGGAGCCGGTGTGGTGTAGTGGTTAAGAGCGGTGGACTCGTAATTTGGTGAACCGGGTTTGCTTCCCCGCTCCTCCACATCCAGCTGCTGGGTGACCTTGGGCTAGTCACACTTCTCTGAAGTCTCTCAGCCTCACTCACCTCTCAGAGTGTTTGTTGTGGGGGAAGGAAGGGAAAGGAGATTGTTAGCCGCTTTGAGACCCCTTAAGGGAAGTGAAAGGTGGGATATCAAGTCCAAACTCTTCTTCTTCATCATCTTCTCCCTAGAGAGACTCACCTGGCACCTACATTGCAGCATTTTTAGTGCCATGAGAACATATTTCCATTTTCCCTGTATTGTCTATCTTTTAGTACTTTTTCCATCCTTTCCAGTTACAGTGCAATCTGTTGCTGGTTTTACTCTAGTTTTATTTTCACAGCATCATCATGTGTAAAGTTACCCTAAGCGGTCCTAGTTTTAAAACAGAACTATGCCATCCCTGTCAATAAAGGATAATATTCTCATCAAGGAAATTTTGTTCATAGCATTTCAGAAGGAGCACATGCCTTTGGCATTGTTGCCACAAGTATTTACAAAAGAATATCCCTCTCTCCAGCCTCCCTGCTTGCCAAGCTCCTGGCCCTCCGATCCCCTTGTCTACCTGTCCGCATTCCTGGATGAATTTCCCAAAATCACTGTTGCAGCTTCCTTGACACAGACCCTGGCCCTACTGGGCTACATATATGTGGCCCAAACATTTCCTCTGAGCCCTCCTCTGAGATATGCTCAGCTCTTAACTCAGGTTCCAATCCTGGCAGCTCTTGCATTTCCATCACTCTGCATGCCTGGCGAATGACAGCCCACCAATGAAAACAGTTTTCAGCGTTGGCACCTCCCCTTCCGGAAATTAAATCAAAGGACACTTGAACATCACAGGTGACAATCACCATCGGCATAACAAATTATCAGTGGCTTTATATCACTGGTATTAATTTTTACAAATGAATACAAGGTCTCTCACCAAATCCAAGCAATCTAACACTGGTCCCATAAAAGGCATTTGGTGTCATACTGAGCCAGATGTTTGATCAAGAGCTGGAGAAAACAGTACTTTAGTGGTGCATTCTCTTTTAATTACTATAGAGATTTTTCGCTTAGGATGCACCAGCTCACATATGGCATCCCATCTCCTCAGTCACCTTCCGTGCAATTTACAGATGCCCTCCCCACTCTCCAGCTGTACAGTTGGTACTGTAAACAGCTGAGGAATGTGATGAGCAAGAGGCCCTTGGAAGCTCAACATGACAGGAGAGGAGGCAGGTAGCAGTAAGAAGACCATGGCTGGCTGCAAGGTGAATGCCAACTGTAGCCTCTCAAGCACTTCTTTGCTGCCCCTGCCCCTGGAAAACATCAGCCTGTTGAGGAGCCAGAAGGTTGAGCAACTAGCCCTACCCTAGAGAGCAACTGTAGAGATTTTGCCACACCTGTAGCTGTTTCTAGGGAAAAGTCTACTGTTTGGGCAACTGTTTGTGGATGGCATTTGAGTTTGTGGGGACAGCACACATGCAACTCATGAATGTATAACATGCGATTCACGGTGCACCTGCTTTCTGCTATTTTATAATTTCTGCTATTTTATATTTATTGGATTGGTTTATTGTATTTTTGTGTTTGTTGTAGTTTTAGTGTTCGCCACTTTGAGGACCTTAGCCAAAAACATTTGGCAGTTTCAGGTGCTAAACTGTAATAGTTTTCAGGGGTTTAGAAAACCAAGGTAGAAATTACTGTAGGTAACAGAACGTTCCCAGCCCTCGTTATGCAAGGCCAGATTGTTGTCTCTGACATTTTGCCAGGCTGTAAATCAAACAAGCAATGAGGAAACTCAGTAAGATATCCCATAAAGCCTTTTCATTTTATGCAGGAAATTAATGAAGTTAATATGATGTGTTCTTTGAGAGGACGTAGCTGTCTGACAAATCTTTAAGTCCTTTTGGGGAAGAACAGGGAATCTTAGTATCATGAGTAGAATGGCCCTTTAAAGTAGTGGGCAATTTTAAATACATGTGAAACACAACATAGAGGTATCTTTGTAGAAACAAAATAATTGAAGTGGGGGGGAGAGAGAGAGATTTGAGTGGTGGAAGCACAAGGAGATCCCTCTGTGCCACCCACCACCACCAGCAAACTACTCTTCATTCCCCATTGGTAGTTTCCTAGTATGAATCACCACTCGGCATATTGCGTTTCTTTGCTAAAACAGCTTTAGGTTAACGATCAGACAACACTGAATTGGGTCAGTCCGAGGCGTCACCGGGGGCCATACCCCTAGCCCACATCCAAGCATCGGACAGAATCCACACTCCCGGATCCCTTTAACAAGATACCCTTAATGAGGAGGGGCAGGTGGAGGATACAACATCCCCCCCCCTCACCCAAACAAAGCTTACCCATTGTCTAACCTCACAAAGTTGTGGTAATTGCTACGAGGTCGGCAAAAAACAAATGGCTGGAGCCAATTTGCCAAGTGGAAAAAAATCCTGCCTGGTCCCAAAATATGGCAGCCAACATTTGTCCATAGCAAGGTCATATCAAGGCAAAGCATAAAAAGAGGTGGGTGGGAGATCCGGCAAAGGGCGCAGGAGGAGAGTTTCCTGGCTGCGCTGTGGTTTAAATTTCCCGTGGCCACACTCCCCACTGATAGGACAGTGAGGGCCGCCCTTGGGCTGGGCCCCGCCCGGCACTGGCAACGCAGTCAAACAGTGACAAGCGGGGCATTGATCTCCACCCCCGGTCGGATCCTGCGGGGCCTGATGCCCAGCCGCAACGCTGCCTACCAAGTAAGGTAAGCGGACTATCCTTATGAGTACTCACAAAACTCACAAAAATTGTTGCATGCTTTCTTGGGGGGGGGGGATAACATTTTAAAATATGGGGTTTGATTCTTCTCCAGCATATTCAGACAGTTTCTACAAGAGCTTCCTTTAAATAGACTAGAAGCTGTCCAGTCTGCTCAATTTCTCCATCCCATTGACTTGTATGGGATGGGAAGACAAAATAAACAAGGCTTTCCCCCCCTCTTCAACCAAATTTCCTCCGCCCACCTCCAATACTCTTGAATAATTATCATCTAATGCTGAAGAGGAAGATGTTCCTGCTGCTCTGCAGAAATGATGATTAATGAATTTCACAGTAAACATTACCACTAGATATCATTTTTCTATTTAAATTATTATAATAAAGAAAGTGAATCAGCAAGATATATAATTTCAAAGATAAATCTTTGCTTTTCTACTAGCCTTTGACTATTTTAAATGTTGCTCCTTATTTTCTCTCTATTGTGGCGCTCCAAGAACGAGAAAGCCCTGGCATATATGAGCATTTTATAGCAGCTTACCTTGACATCTGTTTGTAATTTAGCCCATACACTGATTCAGTCTCAAGTTGGCTCCTGGAAGACAATGTGGTAGATTTAAGCAGTGGCACCTGAATTATAGAAGCCTGATTACGGAGGCGTCACTGGCAATATGGCTCTCCATGGATCAGAATTCCAGGAGACAGAGAATGAAAAAATGCTCCTCCATGCCTTTGTGTGGAAACACACGTGTGGAGAAAGGACTGTAGCTCAGTAGCAGATCACATTCTCTGCAAGTAGAAGGTCCCATGTTCAAACCTTACAGAGTCACTACCAGTTGCTATAGACTAGGTGTAGGGGCTCGGGGTTGTCTCCTCGAGAGTAAAGAGCCAGAAACATCCATTCTTCTAAAGCTAATACTTTATTTACAAACTATGTACATCAGAGTGTTTAAGATTCATGTCCGCTTGAGTTGGTTCCAGAATCCGGGAGTGGCTTTCGCCGGTTCCTCCCCCAACATAGACGCTTTGAAATTCCAAAGCGTCGCCTCCTTTCCTTACGCTTTCCCCCCCTACGCATTTGGGGCTACGGAAGTAGCTGACCACTTTGCTTCTCAGACCACTCAGGTGGTGCTGAGGCTCTGTCAGCATCTCTGACCCTCAGCTCCACCGCACTGCCTGGCAGTTCCTGCTCCTCACCACTGGGGCTTTCCTTGCTATCCCCGCTGGACTCCGAGCTGCTTCCCAAGAGAGGCTGCACTTCCCTCCACCCATCCTTCCCTATCTCAAGAGCCTTGCGTGAGGTCAGATCCCTGACACTAGGTGTTGGGAACCTTTGGCCCTCCAGATGTTGCTGAACTTCTGCTCACCATGCTTGCTGATGCTGGTGCAAACTGTAGTTCAGCAACATCTGGAAGGCCAAAGTTTACCTACAACACTGACCTAGGTGAACAAATGGTCAATGAGCAAATGGTCTAGCTTGGTCTAAGGCAGCTTCCTGTGCCTGCCTGCCTTCTTCCACTAAAAAAATTAAAACCCACGCATCACTTCATTGTCACTGATACTCATTTTCTTTTAAAACAGTGGAGCTGGTTATGAAAAAGGACATGCTAAAACGCAGAACTGCCAGGAGTTGCGCTGTGCAAGTTTTCTTCAAATCAGCTGCAGCAGCACGTTGTCCCAGCCTTGGCCAGCAAATAGCCCTGAGCTCCCTGCTGCTAATGGATCATAGACCTCTTCTGAAAATGTGCGCTGCAAGTCAAAGCCAACCGGGTGGAGCTTTGGCAAGCACATATCCATTACTGTGAGCAGCATGACATTGGCAAACACACACATAGGCCACACATTAGCCCATGCAGCTTCACTGAACATCACTAAACAAAAGTAATCATAAAACGAATTCTTCCCTGTGTTTTGAAAATGCTCACATAAAAGACTGAGAAATTCACTCAACATCTAATTAAAACCTCCAGAAAGGACTCTAGAGATTGTGGGATTTTCAAGCTCCAGAAAATGTTAATTTTCACTGCGTGGTAGAAAAAAGAAAGGGAGCCCATGACTCACCCCTCGGACATTTTTCGATAGCAAACATTGCTAATTCTACATGAGAGGTTTTCCAATCTGAAAGCACTACCCCTCCCTTGCTGTGTTGCTGTTAGAAAACACAACTGCACGTTTCAGAAATTAAGTCTAAATCAGCGTCAGTGTGCCTGTTTCATTCCTTCTCTCACTTTTCATCCTAGAGAAAAAGGTTAAGACATGCAATGTGGGACTTAAACCTACCCCCATCAATAACTGCAGAATCATGGTTAACAGACAAGTCTTGACTATTGACTTTGCCTCCAAATAAAATACACTGTGTCTAAACTTACAGACAGCCGTCTCTACAGATTTATAAATTATCTATGCGGTCTCCCCTCTGCTGCTACATATTCTGTCACCTTCTAGAGCTGGCCCTTTCCAATATCCTCTTTTGGCTTATTTCTTTCACATTCTACAGTAGCGCCTCCCAATTATATTTACACCTGTTAGCAGCAGTGGTGTTTCCAAGAGATAAAGCTCCCAAGACCCACTCGCATCAGACTTAGCACAAAAATCAAAACGTTTTGATGATGACATGGACTCCAGTCCTGGGCTATGTTGGAACAATGAGGACATCACATTAACTTATCGTCTCCATATATAGACTGCTATTTCAACCTACCGGTTAGCTCAGTCGGTTAGAGAGCGGCGCTGATGATGCCAAGGTTTCAGGTTCAATCCTCATAAAAACCAACTGCATATCCCTGCATTGCAGGGGGTTGGACTAGATGACCCCAGGGTCCCTTCCAACTCTACAAGTCTATGAATCTAAGTACAGTGGTACCTCGGGTTAAGAACTTAATTCGTTCTGGAGGTCCGTTCTTAACCTGAAACTGTTCTTAACCTGAGGTACCACTTTAGCTAATGGGGCCTCCCGCTGCCGCCACGCTGCACGATTTCTGTTCTCATCCTGAAGCAAAGTTCTTAACCCGAGGTACTATTTCTGGGTTAGCGGAGTCTGTAACCTGAAGCGTCTGTAACCCGAGGTACCACTGTACACACAGATTTTTGAATGTAAAGTTTGAAATAAGATGACAGACTTGCACTATACACCCTGAGGGGTAAAAGAAATGAAAAGTTCCCTTCAAGCATTCTTCCACTCAGAGCTGCTGCAGTTTGTACTTTTCCCACATTGTGAATAACATCTGAATAACATCAAAAGCTCCAGGTCACATGGGTGGAACCCACAAATGACCAGCACTGCTGCAGAGGAGCCCCTAGGAGCTGAATGGGCACTGGGGAGGTTGTCTATGCGAGCCATGCACACTCACCATTCTCCAGAAGCAATGCTTTCCATTTGCTTGTTGCTATATGACTTGGGAATGTTATGTATGACAGACGTGGATTCTGCATTCATTTCACAGGCTTCACACCTCTCTGGACACAGCAAACAATGACAAGATCCATTTATGCGTTACTCTTCTTCTGCAACCATAGCCCGCTGAAACTTCTACACGATTGGTTGCTTTGTTACAAGTGGCATATGAATACTTGTCGAAAGAGAAACACAATGTCTTTAACAAAACAATCTAATTTTTTTCAGATACCCCCTGGACTCCTCTTACTTTCTACTTGTCCAATCAAACTCCATGCAATGAAGGCCCATGAAGAGCAAAGTTGGGTTTCCTAGGGCTAAACAAATGTGTGATGGACAGTTCCATAATTCTTTCCTCTTATTATGTTGTTTGAAAATAAAAAGCAGGAGTGGGAAGCTGAAAACACACTCCGGAGACAGGGAGCTGAGGGAGTATTATTGTTCTGCTCAAACTTTTCTCTTCCGGCCAATTGCTGCTGAAAAGTATCTACTACCTAAGCTGCTTTTCTTCCCAGTTATGAAAGGACACTGAATATACTATTCACAGGAGTGGCAGCCATGGCCTTGTTTCCCCCCCTTCCAGGTAGGAAAGGATATCAGTGGATAAATGGCAGGAGCGGGAAGGGCTAAGCAGCTCCTCTCCCTGCCAATCTTCTATTCCTGACTTTCTGCAACTGCTTCCTGTTCAGAAAAAAAAACTGAGGGGAGGAAGAATAATTGACTGCCAGTCATATGAACTTTGACCCTAAGTTGCACCTCAGGATTCTGAGCCCAAGCATTCGATAGCATTGATTACAGCAGATATTTTAAAACATTCTGCCTTCAATTTTTTTAATTATTTTTTTTATGCATGCATTTATCTGTCAAAGAAAAACTCTGCATGTTGCAGAGGCCACACACTCACGGTCTGCTGACCAGGCTTGTTTGACATCACTGTCATAGTGTGTTGGTGAAATTCTGGTGTAAATTCTGGATGGGGAAGATGTGACCCTTCTTATGTTGCTAGACTACAGCTCCCATCATCCCTGACCATTGGTCATGGTGGTTGGGAATGATGGATTTGGAGTCAAGACCACCTGGAGAGCCACAGATTCCCAACTCCCACTGTAAGAGATGACCGATGACAGGAGACCTGCTGTCTCTCAGGGAACCTTGTCTGCCATTATGTACATGGGCACTGAAGAACTCTGGATAAGCTTCCTAAAAACCTAAGGGTTCCCTGAAACACAGTGTGAAGGCCCCTGGACTACAGAACAGTTCTTCAGCAGGAAGCTCAGAGAAACTCTAGATGTGGGTGGACCAATTCAAACCCTCCAACTGTATTGACTTTGTGCGCATCAGTGCCTCGGAGCTGTGCCTCGGCTGCCATAACTAAATGGTGCATCACCAACGCATGGTTCCATTTAGACTCAATAGCACAGCCAGCACCATGTCAAATATTTAGTGTTACATGCTATGTAGTGTTTGTGTCCAGTGGTTCCTGGTTTTAAGAGGTATATTATTTCACAAAAATCTTAAGCCTATCTGGAAGACACGTTCGGCTCCACGCTGAGAAAAATTGCTGAAAATCGACGTCTCATCTTTGCTCTATTGACATCCATGCTCATGAAAGCAAGCATTCTGGCAGCCAGAGCCCAGAAGGGCAGCATGGCTGCAGGCAGCTGTTCTCTCATTCTGCTCTAGCTAAGTAGTACTAGGATCTCAGTAGTTTCCATCAAACAGCTGGCATCAGGACAGGGCATCGGATAAAAGCACATTCGAAAGAATACAACATGGCCACCAATGAATTATGGGTATCTTCGGAAGGGAAAGAACTCACATTCACAAGGAACCTTCAGATGCAACTTTACAACAGGATTCCCTATACACTCCCCAGGCAGCCACATACTTCTTAAGCAATTGCCTTCCTAGACAATTTCAACTTCACAGTATTATGTCATGCCTGCTTTTAATGCTGCCCTGGTGCATTCTCTTCAGCGACTAAATCTATGCCTGTGATTTACCATAAAAACTGTTGTCTAGCAAGAACATCAAAATATATATACTGTGTATTCCCCCCCCCCCCCTTGTAGGTAGGGAACGACTACTTAGCTACTACATACATTTGGAATACTGCTTTCTGGGAAAGACTAATCAGCAGTTGGGACTCCAAAGTGCAGTGAGAGTATTCCAGAGCAGTCTTGCACCCTCCTGGGCAGAAAGGGGCTAATTGCTCTGAAACCGACATCCCTCTTTGACAGCACAATACTATTGGACACAGATTAGGAACACACAGAGATCCTGGGGAAATTAGCACAAAAGGACAAGCTCTCTGATGAATGGTTGTACCCAGGACTCACCTGTGAATTCTTAGCACCAAAGAGTTATGTACAAGTAAGAGCACACTCTGCAAATCAGAGAAGACATATCCAAAGAGAACCATGTAAGCTCAGCACTCCTTCATCCCTTAAGAACAGTTTGCCTCCTAATTTTACTCACTGAAAGCGATGCTTTTGCCATTCTATAACCCCAGCAGCCTCATCTAAAGCCCATTTTTCTTACTTGAGTCTGCATGTTTTGCATCAGACTGCAAGGATAAATAGACTGGTAATCCTGCTTTGCTTATTTTCATGGTGACTTTTTTAAAGGTTGGTGTTATACCATGCAACTCATACTCTCATTCAGACTAAATTTGATGTGTTTCTAGATTTATACTACATTGCTGCAAAACAAATTCCTGATGACTGTTAGGTTTTGTTTTTCCTGAAAAAAGTTACAGCCCTGGATTCTCAAGAGACACTGAACCCATTTCTGTAGGATGTGTTCAACCAAGGACTTTTCTGGACCTTGGTTGAACAGATTCTATAACTAGAAACATCAAAGATGAAGCCTTGTGCTTGTTCTATGCCTCTAACTCAGCCATTCCCAACTTGGGGGTGCCCTCCAGATGTTTCGGACTGCACTTCCAGTTGTCCCTGCCCATTGGAGGTCCCTTCAGAGTCCCTTCCAGCTCTATAATTCTGATTCTATGATGGGAATTATAGCTCAAAACATCCAGAGGGCTGCTTTAATTTATGGCACTCTTCTAAGGGTCTAAGGAAGCGCTTAGAGCACTCAAGTCTTCCTAGGTCATTTAGGAAGTCTAAACTTTCACTCACAAAACACAGGAAGAATGTCCCCGCTTTAAAGATTTGTTTGTAAATAATGGATTGTTTTTATTCTTATTCATAAATACCTGCATATTGCAACACACACACACACACACACACACACACAATATAAATATATACAAAAAAGAAGAAGAAAAACCTCCACCCTAAAATCACAAATCATACACTATTATAAGAAGATGTTTCCTTAATTGTGCATAAACACCTGTCAGGGTGCTTGGTGCTCTTGGAGTTGGGGCTCTACTCAATACCACAGGAAAGTGGGTTTTGTCACCCACAGCCTAGATGTCAGAAATGTCATTCCCCCAGCAGAAATTACTACCACCAAGCAAGAGCTAAAGTCAGTCTTTCTATTCACTTAGCTTACTACAAAAAGTTCCTTCTCTTCGCATGGTTTAGGAAGTGCATTGCAGCTATCTTCTCAGCATCTCACACCAAGATCATTGAGAACTCTGGTTGTCTTTCCCAACACTCACTTTCTAAGTATGTGGTCCCTGCTTTGGTAAGGAAAATTCCTCCGTCTCTTATTGGCTGTGCCCCCATGAAGAAATTTATTCAACATCTCAGTCAAAATCAACAGTGTGTACCCTAGCAGCAAAGAAGACTCTGTCTCATTTCAAATCTGTCATACCAGGCAGCTAGACAAATGTTATAACAGCTCCCGTCACAGGAAATGAACTTGTCAGTGCCTCCTGAAAGCTGAAACCCAGGGCGGCTCAGTCTCACAGAGCTGCGAGTCAACTCCCAGCCTTCTCCCACACACGGAGGCAGAGCTGCAGAGATGGGTGTGGGTAAGTGCTGGCCCCACCGTTGGGCAAACTGAGGGAGATGCCTAAGGACAAGGATAAGCAGCAAAGGGGGGGACGACACAGGCTGCTGAAGCTAGCCTGGTGCCGTCAAGTATGGTGGAGGACACTGTCCTGCTGCCAGTGTTGACGTGAGACTCCACAGTCTCAGGCCAGTCACCTTCTGCATAAGGAACAGGAAGGAGTGGGATCTCATCCTTCACCTTAGGTAAGGAAATGTTTTGGGTCAGCCCAGACAAGAGACCGTCCAGGTAGTTGCTCCACAGCAGCAGCAGCAGCACATTCACCATGAGAAGCAAGGAGAGACAAAATGCAGAAGCCTGGGCACAGAATGACTCTTTAAATAACTTTCTGTACACCATATGAAGCCACAAAGCTAGACTCCAGGTTATGTCCTCCACCACCACACGTTCCTACAATCATTAAACTTACAAGGCTGGGTATCACTGCAAATCTTAGCATACATGCGGAAAATAGATGAATGTAGATTACTCCCAAAGGTTGCGTAAAATATGGGATGGGTGGTGGTCATGTATATATACTTTTCCCCAGCATTGTATGTTTAAAGGCATTGCCATTGCTATTCCACTCTAAATACTCTTCTTAAAAAAAACAAAAAAACAAGAGAAGCTCGTTTTTTCCTTCTCCTTGAACCAAGTTTTATTTATTTATTTATAAATAACTTGCATATCGTTTAATATACATGATCCATACATTCTATTTAGAGCGTGTATGTCTACATCTTTGTTAAGGACTAAACAACCAATATTATGCGGTCTTGTGAATATCAAGAGGTTTTACCTTCTAAAATAATAAGCCTGCTTTCTTTGATTGCTTTAATTGTTTTGATTATAGGTTACTGACAACGGGGACTATAATTTTTTATATTTAAGCACAGTACCTAGCAAAGAGAGTGTTATTTCATTTGGCTCTTCCAGGTACTATGACAGTGCTAATTAATAAGTCACTGGCAGGGAAGAGAAAAGAAAACTCTGTTTTAACTGGATGAGTTGACAGGGAAAGTACTTCTTGTAGAATCTCCCAAGTGCAAGAAAGACAATGTTAGAGAATTCCTTAAAAGGCAAGTGCCAGGGTAAGGAATGCAGCATTGCCTTTCAGCCAATCCATTTCAGCTGGTGAATTTCATGTTTTGTTTATTTTTTCTACCTGCTTTTCCATTTTCTTGGCTGGTTGAACACACGCTACCATGACTCAAAATCCTAGGCAAGGAGCTGAGATGCTAAGAGCAAAAAGTGATCACACCATGAAGATTAATGAACAGAAACTTCTAATACAGGCAGCCATTATTTGACAAGAGTTCTGTAAATTTGTACTTTTTACTGGAGATCATACCAACGTTAACCCTTTCATGAATATCTATGTAACAAAATACTACAATAGTTATAAGCGGTGGTCACTGTGGCCTTTAAGTGAGTCAAAAAGTGTCACCTCACCTAACACTGGAGGAGCTGTTATTTTTTAGAGAAAAAGTCATTCAGTGTCAAGATACAAACCTGGCTCTTAATTTCCCGGCTGCCACCACAAATATGCAAAGTATTGTTCTCGCCTAATAGCAAAAAGCACACAAACTCACACTGTGTCACAGAAGTTTTCCTGTGGCTAAACTCAAACAGATATTTTTTTCAGAAGGATAGTTACAATGCTATTTTACTAGAAAAAGAGGTGCCAGAATTCACCATGAATGCCTCCCTTGGTCTCTTATATTGGCAATGACGCCCACCTGGGTGGAAAAGCCATGGATAGTTATATAGATGGCACTAGGTAATATAATGAATAACGTCCTCTACAGCTGTTTTGCAAAATACTCAGAAATGCTGTGCCCAACAGTGGTCATCCAGAAAGGCAAAGGGCACGACACTAAGCCTCAATTCTGTAAAAGCAATTCTATGTGGAATTGAATTAATAAACTCCAAACAGTTAGCTTTCTGATGATACATGGATACAGCCTAGAACATCTGAAAGAATGTACAGTATATCTGTCAAAGAAACTTGCACATACACAAAATGCTTTAACTGTTATATGGACATTGACTGGATCCTAGTCAGCTCGCTACAAAGTTCTCGAGCAAGTATATGTAAAACAGTAACTTGCTTTTGAGAATTTAAGAGTGAGCAATAAACTACAGAGTCCAAACATGAAGATGGCAGCAGAGGCGGTTTTAGAGTAGTGCAACTGGTGCAGTCGCACTGGGTGCCACACTGCAGGGGGTGCCACAACAATGAAGCGCGAGAAGCAGGAGGCGCCAAATTTTAGCGTCACACAGGGTGCCACTGAAATTTGAGAGCCCAAAGTCCGCCACTGATGGTAGAGTGAGCATTCTGTTATGAAAATGTAAGAGCCAAAATTGTATTCTAGCTTTGACAGAAGGCCAATCCCACTTCTGCATGGACATATGCAGAAGGAATACCAACAAGTAGGGCCAGTACTTTCTCCAAGCCCTGGAAGAATGATCAGCTGAGACCCCAAAGCTTTAGACCATATTTTCATATGTTGTCATTCGTGCGTTGTACATGTGGAGGAAAACCTTAAACATGTTGCAGAGTTCAGCAGAGTTCCCAAAAAAATTAGACCCGAGTCAATAGTACTTCATTCAGCAGAGCTTTACTTGTGCTGAAGGCAAATGTAGCGTAATGGTTATCAAATCCAATGCAATCAGGATTGGCTCAGTCCATACAAAAATCCAGTTGCAGCACTTATAAACTTAATTCATAATAAGACTAAACCTTAGCACTAAGCATCCTACGTACAGAAGCACTGCCATGGGTACCAATGGTAGGGTATTTTGTGCAAAATCAGTTACGGCTGTCATTATACAAATGACTTGCCTGCACAATAATAGCCTGCTTTTCTGATTCAGCACTTTGGGCTAAGTCAGAAGTATGGTAAATTCCTATAAGAGAAGTTAAGGTACCGGGCTTGGGTAAAGTTCCCACATCACTACAACAGAGCCTCCTGTACGGATCATGTTGCCCCAATCCATGCAGACACATGGGGAAACAGCACAGGCTTGACTGCAGAGGTTAGATACACCATAAAGAGCATACATAACTGCTGTCAAAACATCACGAAGCCACATCTTTTAAATACACCATGCCCACAGCCATCAGATGGAGCTAAAATTTTTCATAAAAATGCTTCCAATATATACATTCTGGACACATATATGGGTGTTCAGTCTCTTACTTCTATACAGACATGCATACGATTGCACTAAGTCCTCTGGATTTAAGTGAGGCATACTCCCAGGAAAGTGGGTATAGAATTGCAGCCTCCGATAGTTTTAGGATACTGTATTGCAGAAAAACTAGCTTTCCGTTACTTCCTGGGAACAAGATCCTCTCCAGCACCTCTTACAACCCACTTTCCTTCATGTGTTCTGTCTTCAGTGCCCGTCTCTTTCTCCTTTTTGCACTGAAATCTCTCCCAGATTTTTAGGACAATTGCTGCCATTAAATTTGTACTGCTAGCACTCTGCTGTGCTGCAAATGTTATCTCCAAATTGCTTGGTTAATACTTGCTTGTTAAAACCTACTCACACAGCTCTAATGAAAACAAAATGCCTTTCAGTGTTTTACAAGGACAGGATGTGCTTTCAAAATGACCATAAAAAGTGTAATTTTATGTCACTCAGCACTCCCTCAGTATCTGCCACAAAATTTGGAAAGAGTGGGGAGAAAATCAGCATACCATTAAAGCACAGGGCACATGAAGCCATATTTATACAGGACAGATTCACTTAAATAATTACATGCTTATGTCAACCTAGACCAGCACAACTTGAGTTTAAACCTCTTCTGAACAACTGATTTCAAGCTGAGAATATATTGAAGAATTTTCCAATGCTAGGTCCAAAAGTAATAAAATGCAAACATTAAAATGCAAGCACAGTTATTAGGATACGTTAATAAATGAAACCAAATTCTAGCCATCACTTAACAATCAAGCTGTGGAGCAGAGATGTGAATGAAAAAAACCTTCCCAGATCCATGCAGCAATACCCTGGGTGAACAGAAAAGTCTTCTGCTGCTACTGAAAAGACCAGAAAAATGGTGCTAGGCAACCCTCCATAGTAAAGGTATTCCATAACTAGAATGCAGTGGTCAGCACCTTGATTGGCTGGGAGCACCAATGTAGGACAGAGTGTAGGTGCCAAATTGCTTCTGCTTCTTGTTCCCTCATGCCAGACTAGCATACTCAGCCAAATGAGGTTAAAGATTTGCATATGACCTTCCTTGGTTAAAAAGAAGAAGAAGAGCGAGAGAAAACATGTCAGCAGAACTACCTATGCATTTCTGGAAGATCCCACCAAGCCTGGAGTCAACACCAAATGGGGCCATGTCCCCCATTAGGACTCACTAGGGCTGGTATTAGCATATTGTGTGTGTGTGTGTGTACTTTTTACTACTTCCCAGCTTCTTGGTATAGCAACCCACAAGTCCACATTTACTTGGTTTGGAGACCTGTTGATTTATTATTACAAGGATTTTGGACCTTAGGTCTTCAGCAGCTGTCAGGTTTGTGCATTTTAACCAAAAGTTTGCCAGTTTTATAACCATTGCTTGAGGCATCCGAGCAAAAATTTACTTTACAACTATGAGCACCTTCTGGCAAATGGTCACCAGACTTCTTGCCAGTGAGCAATTCCCAAGTGTTAAAATGCAAGAGTTATGCCTCTCCAGCATTCAGTTACAAGTGCCAACACAGCATTACAGCAGGCTAACAAAACAAAACTTGGGAGTATTTTATTTGTATGCCCTCTTTCCACAGTTAAAACCATGCTCAAGGCAGCTTACAACATGAAAAAACACATTACAAACATAACAAAAGGAGCCATAAACAATAAATAAAACATTAAAAGTACACAATGAAATGGAAACAATTTCCACATAAACCATAAGAAGATCTACAATAAAGCAACAAAAAATAGGGTTGCCATATTTCAAAAAGTGAAAATCTGGAATTATTATTTTGAGCTACAAATAATCTACTTTATTTACATATAAACACACACGGAGCACTGCAACATGGCTCCCTCTCTCTCTAGCAAAAATCTACACTTCCAACATGGATTTTCACAGACATTTAAGTTATTTCCGCTCAGACACTGTTTCTGGACATACAGGTATGGCAACCCTTAAAAAAATCAATTGCAACAATAGCAATAACCTCTTCCAACAAAACCCCCTAAACAACACCCCAGCCCAAAAATCTGTTCAGCAGCCTCAGTTTTTGTAGCTGAAAGTCAGTCAGAGGCCGGCCCCACTCTCCCAGGCCAGGTGGAAAAGGCCTGCAAGGCAGGGAGTAGGTCTTCCAGGACTCACAACCAAGATGGTTCATACTATTTAAGGACAACAGTACTTATTTTGCATTTACTTATAAAGTCTGTGACTCACTTGCATAGCCTTTGCAACCCACTGGTGGGCCATAACCCACAGACTGGGAAAAGCTGAGCTGGACGATGGTCATCACAGACATGATTTTGGCTGCACACTGCCTGTAAGAAATACAAATCTGAACTTTCTGCCCCAGCATCTTGCTGCAATGGAACTTGGGGGATATTGTTAAGAAGGATAGCTCCCTTTGTCTTCTGAAATGACACTGAAGTGCTAGTTGCATTTCTATAGCCTGTAATGAGATTGGTTACAATGTAGGTTTCACTTTTACATCCCTTTTTGTTTTCTATCCCAACAAAGCAATGCAATACAAATAGCAAGAAAGTGGATGAAAGGGACATTTAAGGGTGTCATATCTGCAAACAGCCAAGGTTGCAAACCTATGTACATTACTCAGGAGTGAGATCCACTAAACTGACAGCCTCATCCAAGGTTATGGGCCACTGCAGTTAAGAATCGATGGTGGCAGTGATATTGAATGCTGTTTCCCAGGCATCTTAGCAACTGTTTTTAATGCTACAGAAACCCAAGTGCACCAGTGAGAGTAGGGCTGCAGCCTTGCAGCTATTTCTCTCTGAAATTCTGCTTAAACTAATTCCTGCAAAATGTAATAACCCCATGACCAACAAACCCAGGAGGAAAGAGAGAGAGAGAGAGAGAGAGAGAGAGAGAGAGAGAGAGAGAGAGAAGGGTATGTTAATAACAAAGAAAAACCTGGAACTCTCGTTTTATCTTAAAAACTCGCTCTCTGGCTCTCACACACACGTCCCTTAGTCAGATTAGCAATATTAACACAATCGGGGACAAAAATAGATTTCAAGCCAAAACAAAAGGCTCAACAGAACCTGGATTTAACAAAATCATAAGGTGAGATGGGATTGCAAACCTTAGCGGAGACAGATTTCACATGCTCATTTTTCGAAACTGTGATATCATTTATCCAACATCAGCTACCATAGAAAGAACTTCAGTAATCAGGTCTCAGTAATTGACACAAACCTTTCAAAGTACAAACCCACCACCTTCTAAGGCCCTTATATACTATACATTTATGGCTTCCCAGAATAAATCCTGGGAACTGCAGGTGGTATGAGGAGCCAAGAGTTGTTAGGAGACCCCTGTTTTCCCACACAAATCTACAATTCCCAGACTGGATTAACAGTCGCTTCCTCCTCTCAGGGAACTCTAGAAGCCGTAGCTCTGTAAGAGGAACTGGGGTCTTCTGGCAACTTTCAGAAACCTGAACTACAGTTTCCAGGAGTCTTTGGGGAAGCCACAACTGTTTAAAGTGGCATGATGATGCTTTAAACGTATAATACATTACAAATAATCAGGGCCGGATTTAGGTTTGATGAGGCCCTACGGTAAGCTACTGAAGGTAATGGGGCCCTTTATATGTCCAGCTGTCCTTTGTCAACAACAAATTGTCGCTGTTTTTTGTTGTTGAATATATGCTATATGGTCATTTATGTACCTAATAGGTATCTAAAGCCATTTTATTTGGTTTTTATCTTATATTTTGGAAATGTACATCAAGTTTTTTCCCTTTAATTTTTTTGGGGGCCCCCAAGAGAGTGGGGCCCTAAGCTATAGCTTGTTTAGCTTATATGGAAATCCGGCACTGCAAATAATGTATAATAGAGCCTAAGCTGTACAACTCAGATTGCTGCAGCACGGTTGCTGAGCTCACTGACTGGCTTTTTGTACCAAAGGCAAAAATCTAAAAATCATAAGAAGTCTGATCCAAAGCTTATTGAATTCAAAAGAATTCTTTCCATGGGCTTGAAACTAGGCATGTGTGTGGCCTCTCTCTCTCTCTCTCTCTCTCTCTCTCTCTCTCTCTCTCTCTGTGTGTGTGTGTGTGTGTGTGTGTAAATTGTTCAGTGTTCTAACCAGTAAGAAAAATGCTGTTACCAGAGAGAAAAATAATTAGAGGCCCTAACACTGCTGGCGGGGGAGGTATTCAAGCACCCACACCTTTCAAATGGTTTTTTCAGCTGGATATTAAATAATGAACAGCATCATACATCACTAAACAGTAGGCAGGTGTTTTTCCTTAAAAGTTATCAAGTATTGGAAGTTCCATCCCGAGTTGAAGCATGCATATATTATACGATGGGATTAGTATCTAATGGCAAATCATCTGTGCTCCTGGACCCTGAGGCCTATAAGCTGTGCCAATGATCTAGCACATATTTTCACAGCTTACTACCCAGAAGGTTGTCCATTGACCCAGACTGCCCAAAGCCTAGAGAGAAATTTATTCATATGCAGGTGTCTCGCATTCAGTGCATTTCTCCCAGCCTTAGCCAGGAGGTTGGTCAGGGAGGGGGAACCGCTCAGTGGCAAAGCACTTATTTTGCATATGGAGGGTCAACTGGCATATCCACTTGAAAGTATTTATATAGCAGTGAAAGACATCTCACTGCATGCGACTCTGGAGATCTACTGCCAGTTGAAATAGGCTAGACGGATAAATAGTCTGACCTGGTATACGGCAGCTTCCTATGTCCCCATTCTGAAGACCAATGCAACTGTCTGGGTGGCATCTTGGGCTGGCAGCTTTAATGCCAGAGGAAGCCACAGCAGCAGCCACCTTCCCAAAAGCTCCAGGGCCAGTTTTGTGGGTAATACACAGCTGAGGATGCTCTAGTTTTCACCCCTTCCAGTGGGGAACCATGTTTGATAACGCTGAGCTATATATTTAAGTCCAACATATACTCAACCAAGGGACGCGGGCGGCGCTGTGGGTTAAACCACAGAGCCTAGGGCTTGCCGATCAGAAGGTCGGCGGTTCGAATCCCCACGACGGGGTGAGCTCCCGTTGCTCGGTCCCTGCTCCTGCCAACCTAGCAGTTCGAAAGCACATCGAAGTGCAGGTAGATAAATAAGTACCGCTCCAGCGGGAAGGTAAACAGTCTTTCCATGCGCTGCTCTGGTTCGCCAGAAGCAGCTTAGTCATGCCGGCCACATGACCTGGAAGCTGCACGCCAGCTCCCTTGGCCAGTAAAGCGAGATTAGCGCCACAACCCCAGAGTCATTCGCGACTGGACCTAATGGTCAGGGGTCCCTTTACCTTTTATACTCAACCAACGTCGGCCAGCCTGTGGTGACACAGAGAAACGCTACCATGCTATTTTAATCCCCAAACCCAAACTCTCATCTTCATCTCCCCCCCCCCCAAAAAAAAAGAAAAATGGGAAGAGGGTAGGGCTCTGGGGCAGAAATCTAGAATAGGCAATGGATGACTGAGACTTCCCTTGCTTGCAAAGATGTTGTGGGGCTTCCCCACCTGACAGTTGCAGGAATGGCTTTGAGGCCCAGGCTGCTCCAGGCTGCAAGAGTCATAGCTGCCCTGTGACAAGGAACAAGCCTGCTTTCGCTGCAAGTCAGGTCAGTCCTTTTTGGCTCGGGTCTGGGATAGAAAAGCTGGACCAGCAAGTGCATCACTGCTCAGCTATTCCAGAAGGCCACATAAAAAGGGAACGGAAGTCGATTGGCAAATTGCTGGTTACTGAACTGCATTTTGTGCTATGATAAATGACTGTCAAGCCAAATGCCTTGTGAACAGCACAAAAGTTTTTGTTTTCCCCTTGTACTCCACCTCTTCTCCAAGGAGCTCGAGGTAGTGTACATACCTCCCCCCCCCCAATTTAATCCCCACAACAACCCTGTGAGGTAGGTTAGGGTGAGAGTCAGTGACTGGCCCAAGGTCACCCAGTAAACTTCATAGCCAAGTAGGGATTTGAACCCTGGTCTCCCAAGTCCTCGTCCAACACTTTAAGCACTACACCACACTGGCTCCTCCCTATGAACAGCTGAAGTTCAGAAAAGTTTAAGAATGAAATGCACATTCTCTCAAAGAATAAGCATTCCTTTTTTCACTCTTTTAGAACCATTCTGGGGCATGTTCCACAAGGCAGAGAGAACACCTTCTTCCTCAGATTAATCTCTCTCTCTTCTGTTAACACCTCCTGTGTAAGATCAATACATGAGGTCCCAGTCAAGTCAAAATTGCCTTTTTCCTCTGGAGACCAAAATGGCCTTTCAAGAGGCATAATAGATTTTATCTTTAGAAGCCATTTTAGCTGCACAGGTGGTTCCCAGATTTCTACTGTATTACAATATAAATCTGTTGGTCATCAGCAGGGAAATGTGTATAAAGTCAGAGTCTCTTTTTCTCTCTCTCCAGAAGAAGTTCAAGTGGGCGAAAGAAAGAAAGAAAGAAAGAAAGAAAGATTTAACTGAAACACGTCTTTTATGTTGTGTTATAAATTGCTACTAAAAATTAGGCTACTTCAAATGTTAAGGACAGGCTCACATTTATATTATTTATTTATTCATTTATCTACTATGATACCAGCATAGATTTTGAAATGGTTTAAACAACAGGAAACTCAAGATACACAAAACCATTAAAATCTAAATATCCATAATTAAAGCAGTACCATAAAGTCAATACAGAAACTGAAGGACAGGATATTCAGGTCAAGAAATCAAGGGGATGCCACTGGAAACAGGTACGTCTTCAGAAGCTGTCAGAATGCCAATACAGATGGGCCCTCTCTGATGCCACCAGGGGAAAAGCCTGCCTCTGCATTACTACATACACACTGATAATCATCAGGCCATAACAGAGGTAATTGGGTTCCATTTGTTACATTAACACTCTTGCCAGGCAGTGATGGGCAAGTTGGTCTTTCAGGTAACCTAGTCCAGAGATGTTTGGGGCCTTTATATGGAAGCAACAAGACCTTAAAACTGGCTTGGTAGCTTATAGGCAGTCAATGAAGATCCCTCCATACTGGCATAAGGCAAGGGGCCTGGTCTCTTGACATGCCTAGTAAGGGGCACCACTCATCATCCAGACTGCAACATTCTCACCAGATGCAGCCTTCACTGCACCACACAGAGCCCAGTACTGGAGTCTAAACATGAAGTTGCCAGTGCAAGAATCACAGCAGCCAAGTTATCCCTGTCCAGGAAAGATTGGAGTTGATGCACCACCTAAAGCTGGTTAATTTGTTTTTGTAACTGTGTGGAACCCAGTTTAGCTACTGATTTATTGATTGTGTGACTGCGGAAATGGATAAAAGCCCCCCCATCCGAAAAATGACTATCATCAGTGCAGGTAAGAAGAAAAAAATAATTTTAATTTTTATCATCATCTGTCTTATTTATTTTATAGTACAGTACATTTATTATTGCTTTCATTTTATGGATCAATGGTCTCATTAAGATAGTAAAATTGATGTTAAATTGCTGTTTTAGGGGTTGTTTTAAGAAGTCTGGAACGGATTAATCCGTTTTGCATTACTTTCTATGGGAAAGCACGCCTTGGTTTTGGAATGCTTTGGTTTTGGAACAGACTTCCGGAATGGATTAAGTTTGAGAAACAAGGTACCACTGTAATATTAAAATGAGTACAAGGATGGAATACCATGTTGACTCATGCCATCTCACACAAGAAGTCAAAAAAATTAAAGTGGAGGTGGCTCTCAATCCCACGTTTTTCAGAACCAGGTGCCTGTTGAGAAGAGGAGCAAAAACACGCCAAATAGCTGATACCCCTCAGTTGCAACTACTACTCTGGCCAGATTAAAAAACTGGAGTGTTTTCCCTCTTCCATTTGTCTGGCTGCATTCAATGTTCTGCTTTGAGAGCAGTCACTTGTTGCAGTAACTACAGGTATATTAAATCAGCCTTCTACCCACAGAAGTGTCTAGCTTCCTGGGGGCTAGCAGAAGAACACAGAGCGTTCTGCTCTTCCTTCAGCATTTCTGTGCCAGGCACAGAATAAGGAACTCCCCTCAAAGGAGGGCTGTTGCAATGTAATTCATTGTTGTTTATAGCTGCACTGTAAGTGCTTAAATAGAAGTCTGCAAATAAGTAACTACAGCTAGACTCAAGGCTTTTGGTCCCAGAAGCCGAGCCAATGGTAAGAAAAAACTTTGCAAATGGAACCACATCTCTTTTGTACTGTCAGCTGTACAGCTTCTGTAGCCATAGTACTGAGTCCAAATCCTTGCTGCAGACTAGTATTTCATATGTGTAGACAGGGATTCACCAATTTATGGTGCTTATAGAAGGAGAGGGACGCGGGTGGCGCTGTGGGTTAAACCACAGAGCCTAGGGCTTGCTGATCAGAAGGTCAGCGGTTCGAATCCCCGTGACGGGGTGAGCTCCCGTTGCTCGGTCCCTGCTCCTGCCAGCCTAACAGTTCGAAAGCACATCAAAGTGCAAGTAGATAAATAGGTACCGCTGCAGTGGGAAGGTAAACGGCGTTTCCATGCGCTGCTCTGGTTCGCCAGAAGCGGCTTTGTCATGCTGGCCACATGACCTGGAAGCTGTACGCCGGCTCTCGGCCAATAAAGCGAGATGAGCGCCGCAACCCCAGAGTCGGTCATGACTGGACCTAATGGTCAGGGGTCCCTTTACCTTTACCTTTTATAGAAGGAGCAGGCTTCATGACTTTTCACTCCTTTCAGCAGCCTGCTCTTTATAAGCATCAATAATCTATTTGCATAAACTGGTGACTATAAAATAACAGTTGAATAATAATTAATTCTTTAGGCTCACATTGTAATGGCGTGAAACTCGATGTCTCATGAGTAATTCTTGTATAGGATTTCCCCATGGAACAAAGCATTAATGAGCTGATTATTCATTAGGTGCATGGCAGTCTCTCATGGTACCATGAAACATCAGGTGAATGAGTGTACTGCTTTGGGTAGAACAAAAAATAAAGAGTGGTATCAGCGACCTCCATTCTGAGCCCTAAAATCATGTCTGAGAAAGCAAAGCATCCTGTTTCCACATCGGTTGGTTAAAGGTGAGCGATGTTGTGCTTATGGCCTCTGACAAAGCAAAAAATAGAACTCTTCATATTTTCTGCTAACAGAGTCTCTGGAATTCACCCCAGGGAAGTCAAAACCTGCTTGTGAAACAAGTGTACTGTTGCCTCTCAGTCATACCAATCTAATCTACCTCTTGTTAATTCTCTTGAATGCAGACACTTTGTGCTCTTTGTTTCACACAGGAGTAAATTACAGAATATAAACTCAGAAGTTTGGCATACTGGATAAAGTCCAGCTATATCAGAGTCTTCAGAGAAATTCTGAGACAACTTGGATAGTCACATCTGCACCGAAAACATCCTACTGATTTCTGTGGGATTGAGAGTGCTCATCCCAATTAGGGTGAATGAGTTTAGTGCATGAAGCCTTATTCCTCTTAAGTTACAACACTGCTCTCCAAATTTCTTTATAAAGTCCGCTATGATTTACAAAGAATACCTATTATGATGTAGTCAACAAATATGTCACAGTACACATACATAACTCTCTTCCCCCCCCCCCCCCGACAAAAAGAAAGCATTGCTTAGAGAGCATTGTCCAAAGACATACCTCTATGCTGGGTTCACAGATTAAGCCTGCCATTTGATATTAATGTTATCTGAAGAATTTAATTTTTAAAATATGGGACTTTAGATATCTATGCTATTTTTGTCCCTCTGCCTTTACCTCCGTCACATAGGCATCAATTTCTCTAAACAGATGGGATCAGCTCTGAATTTTATTATGTTCAGCCATGTCTAATTTACTTATACTATTTTAGTCTTGCCTAACCACAATTCCACATGTGCAGAACCACTGCTGCAAGTATTTTGGAACAGGAACAAGTTAGAGACTCTAAATCCAGAAACGAAGCATAATGAGCACTATGAATCAGGTTTTAAAAAACATTTTGCTATTCAATTACCACATCCCATTTGGTTGCGGAAGTCTCAATACTTTAGTCCCTGCACTGCTATAAAAATCGTTCTCAAAAGCAGTGCATTGAATGTACTTTCCTTTTACAACACACACACACACACACACACACACAACCTCAAAAGTATTAATCCAGAGCTGGCCAACTCCCATGCTGCCAGCTGTTCGGTTTTGGCAGCCATCTTGACACATTTCCCCATCCCCGAGAGCCCCTAATGGTGCTGACCTATTGAGTAATCTTTAATAAGCACCACATGCTCCTCAGTTGTTTTGGCGACCTAACAGCTCAAAGGAAAAATATAAATGCAACTGTGCAGGAGCCCTAATGAAACATGATTTGGGTATTGTGTATTCAATTGCACCTTACAGTAAACAAGAACAAAACCACATTTAGAGGGAGGTAAAAGTATGAGGGAAAGTAGAATGATTTCATACTTAAACAGGGATATTACAAGTACTTAAAAAAAGGAAAATGTGCAAGAACACAGCAGCAACTTGCATTTAGGATTTCTCCCATTTCTTCTAGAAGGAGTTATATAAGACTCCATGGGCAAATTGTCTACTGATTTCATTGGGTCCACTCTGAGCATCATTGAGTCAGAAACAATCCAAGATACTTTTCTGGATTCCCTATTCATTATCCATATTGCAGAAACACCTGAGGGTTTGGTCCAGACCAATTGTCTTGCAGCATATAATTTTGCTTTTAACCCTCAGTGTCTGGGTATTTTCTATTCATATGAGCACCCTTCTCCTAGCATTAATCAATAAATTAATAATAGCAGCAGCATTGTAGGGCTTATGGGGGGATTTCCACCTCTCCTTTCTTTTCAAAATAACACTGAAATAGCACCAGTATGCCAAATAGTGCACCGCAAGTGTAGGTTGGGATTGGAGGATCTAGTTTGAATTCCAGTTGGTTTTGAAGGACAGGCAGATAGTGGTCAGAATAGGTAACAGTGCTAGACCTCTCCTCATCAGACTAATCACACAAAAGATTATGCCCCCTTCAAGAAACTTGAGGCAAAGATATGGAAGAGGTAGCAGAAAGGAGTGCAAACTGCCCCACCTTTTCCCAATTATCATAGAATCATATACTTGTAGAGTTGGAGGGGACCATGAGAATAATCTAGTCCAACCCCTGCAACGCAGAAATCTTTTGCCCAACATGGGGCTTGAACCCACGACCCTGAGATTAAAAGTCTCATGCTCTACCAACTGAGAAGGTGTTGCCTTGTCTGGAAGAAATACATCCAAGTTTAGTCCCCCATAGATACACTAGGAGCATATAGGACAAAGCTCATTCTCCGAAGAGGAAGCACACTGGCAAAGTTCAGAGTGGCCAAAAGGTATGTACCTGCTCTAGCTTGTGTCATCCCCAATTATACCAAAATGTCCTTCACACAACAGTCTTCTTCTTGGAAGTACGTAGCAGGCAGCAGATGTGAAGTCTGTCAGACTGAGCCACACATAATCGACACGCACTGGCAGATAACCGCCTAAGCCTAATTCTTCCACATGGCAGTGAATTCTGGCAGAACAAAAATATTCTGATGCCAACAGTGGTTTTGGTTTGAGTTTTGTAAAAACACAGTTGCAAGGGGTGGGCAGGCGGGTGGTGGTGGAAAAGGAGATTTCCCGAGTGAGCACAAGCTGCAGTAAAGTAATTAGCCATCTTTAGGGTCAGGGATGACCTTACCAAAATACACACATGCACATACACTACAGAACTTGGTGTTGCATGACTATATGGGAGGAAATGACTATATCTTTGCATATGATTTATTGTACAGTATTTCATTATTCTTCCTCTCATAGGGATCACAGGGTGGCTTAAAACAAAAACTATGTAATAATAACTATTTTAAACCTCAGCAGGAACCAGTCCTTACTTAACACAACAACTGAACAAGAGTTAAAAACAGCAGCTGAGTCTACAGAATCAGAGTCTAGCTGATAGATCCTGACCCTACTGCTGGGCTCGACACAACAGTAACTCAGGTCATACAGTCTCTCCTTAGTTACAAGACCCTGTGCATAGCATGGATCTGCCTCAAGCAGAGGTGGACAATCTTCTTGGCAAGTGTGCCACACAGAGTGCAGAATAGTTAACAGTGCCCCTTTAGCACTTGGAGCCCACCTGTGTCTTACTATGGTTTTCTTCCAGTCTACTGAGCTGAAGAGCAGATAGGAGTGCAGTACAGAAGAGGCAGCAAGCAGCGTAGGCCTGACCTTATGTTATAGCTAGCCTCCAAAAAAAGCTCCCATGCCCTTCTCAAGGATCTGCTTTTCAAATTAGGGAAAGATCGTGCCGTTCTTATTGCAAACACCACCAATGTGTCTGCTGTAAGAGAGATGCAATATCTAAACTGCTGCAGCTTTTGGCAAGCAGTCATCAAATAGAAGAAGCTGACTGTAGTTAGGCACATTGGGCATCAGTACATAGGAACATAAGAAGAGACGGGTCAAGCTAGGCCAGCATCCTATTCTCGCAATGGCCAACCAGATGACTGCAAGCAGGACCTGCGCAGAACAGCACTCTTCCCAGCTGCAATTCGTAGCAACTAGTATCCCAAAGCATACTGTCTCCAGCAGAGGACAACCAAAACTATCTATCAGGTCAGTCTCAGCATCACCATGCTCTGCACCATGGGACCAAAGACAAGTCGAAAATCCAGGCGCAAGTACCGGTATCTTCCTCCTATCATTATCTGGCATGCATTCTGGACAAGCCAAGCATTTATTTTTACTGTCAGCAGAAATATTTAAATTTCATTCTGACAAGGAGGAAACAATACAGCAAGTGTCAGGGATGATATCACTAATGACCAGTACAAATTGCAATGGAAATTATTTCCCTTCAGATGCTTTATCATTTGCAGGGTCTCAATGGACAGGCCTAACAACTATTTTCTTTATATGGCTATCAATCCTGTAAGTGATACCCCCACTTTTTTCCCTGACAAGGCTCAAGGTAGCTAATAACAAGAGGTTTGGGGTTTTTATTTTAAAAAAATGTTCTAAGAAAATACTGATAACAAAGAGGGCTCTAAAAGCAAAAAACAACTGGCAGGATACACTCTAGAGCCAATGAATTTAAATGTAATACTTGTTAAATTTGTCCTAATATTACCCTTTAGAAACAAAATCCGTTGCGTTTTTAGATACACGCCATCAGGGTGTCTGAAAATAATGCATTAATTTGGGGCATGGGGGTGGAAAAGTCTGCTGTACAACTGTCTGCTTGGGCTGGGCGATATATCAATATATCATCCAACACCGGTTTGAAGTTCACATCGTGATAATTGTTTCATAATATCTGAGCTGGCAATATATCACGAATCACAATGTGTGTAAGGGCTAGGTGTTATCTGGTTTCCAACATCGCGCTAACTCACCAGCTAAATACTGCAATGTTATCAGCAGCTAAACCTCACCACATCACCAGCTAAAACCTAACCATATCACCACTTTTTGTTGCCACCACAAGGCTTCACAGGCCGCCACCACTACTGCTGCCCCTTCCCTGTCACCGCCGCGAGGCCTTGCAGGCTGACAGCGCTGCTGCCCTAATTTCATGCTGTCGCTGCCGCCACAAGGCCTTGCAGTCTGCAACTTTTCAGTCGGAACTTGCTGGAACTCAGTTCCGACCCCTCTCAGGTGGGCACCATTGCCATTCTAAGAGAAGGAGGGAGGTGTTCATGGTGAGTTCCGGCACCTCTTTTTCTACAAAATTGGCTCTGGCTTTACTGATTCACTACACAGTCCTATACATGCCTACACTCAAGTAAGTCCCACTGTGTTTCAAAGAGGCTTCCTCCCAGTTAAGAGGATATAGGATTGCAACCTCAATAATTCAAGGGCCATAAATGACTTTTAAATAACCTCTTGTGGTACAGAATTGCTTTTCTGCCATGTCTAACAGCCATGCAGTTCAAAGGATAGCCCCTGGAAGTGTGGCTATTTAATCAATGAACACAGGTTTCCTTGTTCCTAGGAACAGATTCCAGCTTGGTCAGTGTTTACCACAGAGAAACTAGCATCTAGAAACTCCTGCTGATGGATTGGCCTCACATGCACTAACACTGAGTGGGTTCAGAATTTCTGAAGAGCACAAAATGTTGACATTCAAAAACATGTGTACTACAGGTCATTATGAAAATATGGTACAGAAAAAGAAACACCCACAGTTTAAAAGCATTTTGCAAAAGTAGCTTTAGAAGTGTATTTCATTAGTGTGCATACCAGTTTGAATGCCCGCTATTATACATCTTTTAAAAACTACACATACCTGAAAGATAATGGCTGAAAGTGGAGGTGACCATCTTCCAAACAAGGCTGGGCATGTCTCTTAAGAGGACTGAGAAAGGCTGAAATCACAGGTGTAGCTCCTCATTATAATGATGTTTTTGAGGAGGGCAGTATCTGCAGTATGCTTCTCAGCTTCTTAAAAGGATAGCAGTCTCACATCCGATGGAATATTATTGCTCAACTGGATCAAAGTTATGCTGTTACTGCAGGAAGGAATAAGGTCCCCTATTGCCAATGTTTTTGTTTTGTTTTTAATAAATGCTAATGTGGGCTTATTGTTGTTCTTCCTTATTCTAAAAGAAGGAGAAGGCAAAAACCCAGGAATGATCTTTTAAAGCTCTGGCTCTGCGCACACCAATGGTAAAATGTTCATATATAGATAGTAATATATGCAGATATATGCCATTTTCCCCTCTAAAAGAGCTGGGCAGCCTTAGGCTAAAACTGAAGTGATCTAAAACAACCACCCAGCCACTATATGCATTAGTGTTTCACACACATTTGCAAGAGAGATTGACACATTATACTTAAAACTTCCTGCAAAACCCACAGTCCGGCTTATCTGCTGCCCAGGTCCTCAAGCTGCTTTTTGAAGAAAGCCCTTTTTTCATTTTAGATGTCATTAAAACAGAGTGCTCAATTGGGTAATTACCCATCTTACTCTGAAAGGATGACCTTTAAAGAATGCCAAGTACACAATACTTCAAACCACTGTACATGCATCTTGAGCAAAACACTGTACGGACTTTTTCTGGCATTTTATCTTACTTTGTTAACTTAAGATCTAGAGAGCAGCAAAAATGCTTCAATAGAAGGAGGTTGTCAAACACAGAGTTGTACTTTATTTATTTAGTTAGTGTGCTTGGTATGTGTTTCTTCAGTCCCCAGAGGGATTATCCAGAGTGTTTTACATGCTTTAAAGACAGAGGGTTGTATCCGATGAAGCATGTGCAACAGGATGACCCCTCCCTTTCCTCTCCCCATGCACCCCCCTCAATCAGTTCTGGGGGTTTTCCCAACCTTCTGGAGCAGATTTTGGGAAGGTATGGGGTGGGCAGGGGGGAGAGAAGACAGAAGGGAACATGGGTGCCAACTTGAACAAAATATTGGGGGGCGGGAGGTAATCAATCACGTGGTGTGGCACGCACACACCATTTGAATAGCAATGCCCATCAACGTGGGGAGGCAGCCCCCTCAAATATTTTATTGGGGGGGAGGGCAAAAGGAGCTCAGCCCCTAGGAGTTGGTTCCTATGGAGGGGAAGTTCCATTATGCATGTGGAAGTACTTGCACCAACAGGACAAATTCACTGGATACTAACCTATAACAAGCAAATAAATAAAACAATAAATAGCAACACAGAGTTGAAGGTTTATTCCATATTAAAAAGAGAGTTTAATAACAGCAAACAGGAAGAGTCCACACCACACCCCAATGGCTCTCATCCTACACACAGCCCTGCCTGAGGAATGCAGCCCCAGTACCCTCGTCTTTCACCACTGTCTTGGAATATGGCTTATTCTCCAACCCTATTTGCTTCAGGCAGCTCTGTTGGCCTTTTCCACCACAGACGCTGTGGGAAAACCTGTGGCCCTGTGCATTTGCAAATGTGTTCAGAGACAAAGGGCTGCCCTGTAAAAGCTCTGTGTGTATTTGACTGTTCATTGGTCTAAAACTAAATTTACTACTTAGGGCCAGCAACATCTGGAGGGCACCAGGTTAGTGAAGGTGAATCTATTGAAAGATGAGAGCAACAAGGTCACTATTTTTATTTAATTCCTTTTTATCCCATCTATTTCCTCCCACCCACCCCCCTCAATGGAACATAAGGCAGCAGACAGATTTTTCAAGTGGTCTCCCATGCTGGAACTGTTCAGAACCAGACCTTAGCGTTGGCATGATGGATGTCTCATGTGTCTTCGGGCCATATTCCACCCACCACCAAGAATACTATTGGCACCATATCATCGGTTAAGGGAAGTAGTGATATATGCAAGCAAATATAGCTTATGTGCAGTTATTTTGACATTAGTTTTTACCACATAAAAATTAATTTTATTGTGCACCTCCACATATTAAAGGAGTTGATAGTTTATAAATATTCTTATAAATAAAGTACATTGCAGGGGATTGCACTAGATGGCCCTTGGGCTACCTTCCAACTACAATTCTATGATTCTGACTGATGTAACAAGCGTTTACATCACCATGTACCACTGATGAAACTTGTACGAAGTTATGGAGCATTAAATCAGAGGATAAAATATACAGCAATTCTGGTGTATTGGTTCATATATCAGACAAGCAATATATTATTATATATTGAAAAGCACAGGGAGTGGAGAAACCCTGCATATCCCTGACACAATGTTTGCTCGGTGAACAGGCGATCTAGATCAGTTTTATCCCATCATCTCAATGAAATAAATATATGAAAGAAGGTGGACAAAGGCAAGGCATTCAAGGGTGGAAGAAAGAAGAATGACAGCTCCGCTGTGGAACATTAAGCCGATAATCGCAACGTACTGCCAAGCAATATTTCAGAAACGGACACACTACACAGACAACATTACTGAAGTTGCACTCTCAGGATAGAAGAGAGAGAAGTAGCCAGTCATGCAATTCTTTTGGAGGGAGGAAACATTCCGTTATACATAATTACCAACACATGACAAAAGGCTGGCAATTGGAAATATCACTTTGAACATTTCAGTGACAGTAATGATATGAAAAGCTGCATGAGCACTGAAGATAATGGAGAAGCCAGTGTGTATACTGCATTTCCCACATGCATGAGGAGTCACTGAGATGAACCAAACAGCAAGTTACATTAAACACATGGCCTGGAGATGGTTGCTTGTTTTTAGAACCGAAAATGGGAGCCACAGCAGGGCTCAACAGCGATTGTGCCTGGTATCCAAGGCTAGTTCTATGCAGAGTAGACCCACTGATGCGCATGGCTAACTTGGTTTCATTAATTTCAATGGGTCTACTCTGAGTTTTACACAGTGACATTGGCACTGTGGTCCCAAAGACTTCCCCCATCCCCACCCAAGAATGGTAGTTGGCATAGGAGGGAAGTTTCCATTGGAGCCAAAGGCAGTTTATCTCCCACCGAGAATAACTGCTTGCAGGGAAGGGAGATATTTTCACAGCATGTGGGGAAGAGCTGATCCCCTCTGATCAAAGGTGGTGGCCCCAGGGCTTCCGGTTTTACCGCGGATCGCGGCAGGTCGCAACTTGGGAGAGCTTGCTATCTCGAGTCACCCGCTAGAAGAAAGGAGGCCCCGGAGGCTAAAAACGGGGTCGGAAAAGCTTGGTAACGGGACTTCCAAGCGAGGGGTCGGTGGCACCCGGGGGGCTCCTGGCATCCCTCGCGAACAAGCAGAGGAGAGGAGGAGTCCGGGGTGCGGAGACCAGAGAAAAACAACCTTTCTAGTGGGGAGCCAGCGTACCAACGCGAGTTCTGACGGTAAAATTTCCGTTTTTCTATCGCAAAAGAACTTAAACAGAAACGGTGAGACGCAGGCAATTTAACTTGAGGAGTAGAGTGGAGAAAGAAATCCCCGGGTTTCCCCTACAAGCACAATTTGGAAGGACTATAAATTCCGGAAACGGAGGGGAGAAAATTAAGAACCAATTCAAAATTTAAGCAGAATATGAGAGTAAAGGGAAAGCGGGAAGAAGAAGTGTTTACTAAGACGTTTCTGAGTGAATAAATAGAAAGAAATTTAAACAACAACAACACACGGATTTCATACCTCAGTGGAGCCAGCTGGATCACCATAGTAAACATGGACATACAACTTAATTGAGTCGGAGGTGGGGAATAGTGAGGAAAAGCTACGCAGGGCGAGAGAGCCATAAAGAAATAATTAAACCGAACCTAGCAAAGCTGAAGACTTGCAGAGAATAGCAAAAACAGCAGAAAAAATGGCGCTGCGTTGCTAAATGAAGAAGGAAGCAAGCGGAGGTGTGGAATAGGAGGTGACGTATAAGGAAGTGAAAAGGAGATTCTAGAGTAAAGACTGCTGGTGGAAAACGGAACTAAACGGACAGAGACCTCTAGTGGGTGGAAGAACAAATAGCAGGAGAAATAAAATAAAATAAAATAACAATGAATAAAACAAAAAACAACGCACAAGGAGGTGCACAGTCACTGCCACCAAGAAGATTATCCACAGCAGACCACGAAATGGAATTAAAAGAACTCATTCTGGGGCTACGAAAAGACATAGGAGAAGTAAAACAAGAACTTACTGAAATAAAAAGGGAAATGAATGATAGACTGAAAGGAGTGGAAAATAAAATTGGAAAGCTTGAAGAAAAAGTGGAAAGCAGTGAAAGGGAGAAGCAGGAAATAAAGGAACGTTTGGAAAAGGTAGAAGAGAAAGCTACAGAATTTGACAAAGTAGCATTGGACATAAAAAATAAAAATCAAGCTTTAGAAAATGCAGTAAAAAAATACCCAAGAGAAAAAAAAGAAGTCAAGAAAGAAATTGAAGGAATGAGGAAAGAAATGGAAACCCAAAAAATCTTACAAGAGGCCACGCAGGATGCTCTTGCGATGATACAAATGCAGGCCCGGGAGAAGACGTTGAGATTTAGAAATATTCCAGAGATGCAAAATGAAGAAGTGGATAAAAGAATGGTAAACATCCTGGCTAATTGGCTAAATATACAAGAAACAGAAATTGAAGTACAGATGGAGAGAGCATTTAGAGTGAATTCGGAAAAAGCAAAAAGGAACAACTGGCCAGGAGATATTTTGGTCACTTTTACCAACATGAGAATAAGAGGAAAGATATTGCAGACAAGAAGAATAAACAAACTTATAATTGAAGGAATTGAAATCATAATTTTGAAAGAGATACCTCCCAGATTGGTTCAGAAAAGAAGAGGGTACCAATTTCTAACAAAACTTTTAAAAGCTAAAAGAATTCCTTTTCGTTGGGAATTTCCTGAAGGTTTATCTTTCACTTTCAAAGGAAAGAAAAGAAGATTCGACAATGTATATGACGTTGATAGATTTTATAGATCCTATGCAAAAGAACTGGGAGGAGAAAGAGTGAAAAGCCACAGAATGCAATGGAACGAAGGGGAAGACAAAAAAGAAGAAGAAGTCACCGAAACAGAACTAGAAGAGGGTGAAAGGGAGGATGAAGAAGAAGAATTAGAGGAAGAAGAAGATTTGGGAGTGAGACTGTAAAATAACTCCCTAGTAAACCCATATTAACGGGGGAAACCCCCCTCCGCTTTCCCTTCCTTCCTCCTCCTTTTATGTAAATTCTTTGATCTGTCATCCAGAGATTTTCTATTAAGAGAGAACTTAAATAGATAATTTAAAAGGTTTCCCTTTGTTTCACCGCTGTGAAAATTAAGGGAGGTATATTACAATATATATACTGTTATTTGTTAGTTTGGTTGTTTTCTCCCTTTCTTCTTCCTCTCTATTTTCTTTTTTGGTTTAATAAAGGGGAAATTTTGTATTAAATCAATAAAATGACATTTAAAGTTATATCATGGAATATAAATGGGCTAAATGATAAAAGGAAAAGAAATAGGGTAACACATTATCTAAAAAAACAGAAATATGATTTAATTTGTTTACAGGAAACTCATATAAATAACAAACATGAAAAATTGTTGATAAACAAAAAATTGGGCAAGGAATTCATAGCAGCACAAGAGAAGAAGAAGAAAGGGATAGTTATTTATGTTAAACCAAAATGGGACCCAGAATTATTGTGGAAAGATGAAGAAGGTAGAATAATTATAATAAAAATCAAGAAAGAAGGGGAAGAATGGATTTGTGTAGGACTGTATGCTCCAAATGGTGGTAAAGTAGATTTTTTCAAGAGATTAGAAGAACAATTGATGAATTATATGGATAAAAAACTGTTAATTATGGGAGATTTGAATGGGGTAGTGAACCCAGAATTGGATAAGACAAGAGGTCGAGGAAGGAAAAAAGATAATAAATTACCAAAAATATTTGAAGAAATAACAGAGAACCTAGAATTAAAAGATGCATGGAGATATAAATTTCCAATCAAGAAAGAATTTACATATTACTCAGGAAGATACCAAACAGAGTCAAGGATAGATACAATATGGGTCACAAAAGAGTTACTTCCACGATTACAAAAAATAGAAATAAAAGCAAGGGTATTATCCGATCATAATCCAATAGAAATGTGTCTGGATGATGAGAAAAAGGATGGAATCAGGAGGTGGAGAATGAATGTATTTCTGTTGAATAATGTAAAGGTAACGCAGGAGGCCAAGAAAATATTAAAAGAATATTTTGAGATAAATGGAAAGGGGGAAGTAAATTTGCAAACAGTATGGGAAGCGAGTAAAGCAGTGATCAGGGGCTACCTTTTACAACAAAATACAATTATGAGAAAAAATAAAGAGGAAAAAAAAGAAAAATTATTAAAGGAAATAAAAAATAAAGAAAAGATTTGGTATAAATCAGGGAAAAAAGAAACACAGCAAGAAATAAATATCCTTAGGATGCAATATGAAAATATAATAGATCAAGAGTTAGAACAAATTAATCAATTCTGGAGGTATAAATATTTTGCTTGGGCAAACAAACCCAGTAAATTATTATCGTGGCAAACAAAAAAAGAAAAAAACGAGAGATTAATAACTAGAATACAAGAAAAAGGAAAGAGTATAGAAAAACCAAAAGAAATAGAAAAAGCCTTTTTGGACTATTATAAAAAATTATATCAGAAGGAAGAGATTAATGAAATAAAGATAGAGGAATATTTAAATAAGACAAATCTAATATCCCTGGAAGAAGATAAAATATCAACATTAAATAGAGAAATTACAAGTTTGGAAATTCAAGAAGCATTGAAAGATATGAAAAAAGGAAAAGCGCCTGGTCCAGACGGGTTACCGATGGAATACTACAATGAAATGCAGGAAGAATTAATACAACCATTAAAGGAGTTAATGAATGAAGTATTAAATAAAAAATTGATACCCAAATCCTGGAAGGAAGCCCTGGTAACACTTATACCGAAACCAAACAAAAATGTAGAATTGACCCACAATTACAGGCCAATCTCTTTACTTAATTGTGATTATAAATTGTTCGCAAAAATCATAGCAAAAAGGCTGGGGACGGTATTGGAAACGATAGTTCACAAAGACCAAGTGGGGTTTATTAAGGGGAGGCAGGCAAAAGAGAATATAAGAATTATTGTAAATATCTTAGAGTGCCTAGAAAGCAATAGGGGAAAACAAGCGGCATTTCTGTCATTGGATGCGGAGAAGGCATTCGATAATGTCTCTTGGATGTGTATGAAAAAAGTATTGCAAAAAATAAAAATAGGAAAAAAATTGGAATCGGCCATAGATGCTATCTATAAAGAGCAAAATGCAAAATTAATAATAAATGGAACAGTGACAGAAAGTATACAAATAGAGAAGGGTACAAGACAAGGTTGCCCTCTATCTCCCCTTTTGTTTATATTAGTTTTGGAAAGCCTGTTGATAAACATAAGAGAGGAAGATAAAATTAAGGGTATTTTAGTGGGGAAAAAATCTTACAAAATAAAAGCGTTTGCGGACGATGTAATCGTCACTACAGAGGACCCCATAAATAGCATCCCAGAGGCATTAAAGAAAATAAATGAATTTGGTAAGATAGCTGGATTGAAGATAAATTATGAAAAATCTACAATGTTAACTAAGAATATGGATGAAAAAGAAAATAAAAAATTGCAAGAAAAGACAGGAATAAAAATAAATAAAAAATTAAGATATCTAGGTATAAATATGACAAATAGGGGGATGGACCTGATACAGGAAAACTATGAAAAAATATGGACCCAAATTAAAAAAGAGATGGAATTGTGGTCGAAACTAAAACTTTCTATGCTTGGCAGAATAGCGTTAATAAAAATGAAAGTTCTATCAAAAATGAACTATTACTTCCAAAACCTACCCCTTCTGGGGGGATCAAATATCTTTAAAGATTGGCGAAAGACAATATCAAAATTTGTATGGGAGGGCAAGAAGCCTCGAATTAAATACAAAATTTTGATTGATAAAAGAGAGAGAGGAGGCTTCGGGCTCCCGGATCTCAAATTATACCACGACGCAGCGGCAATTTCATGGATCAAGGAATGGATAGAGTTAAAAGACACGGATTTATTAGACCTGGAAGGGATTGATATAGGGAGCGGGTGGCACTGGTATCTCAGCCAAGAAAAATTGAACCAGAAAAATGTTTTCCTGAAAAATATAATTAGAAGGTCACTCTATAAGGTATGGTATAAATACAAAACACTCTTCGAACCAAAAACACCCTGGTGGCTGTCCCCACTCGAAACAACAGCAATTGTCTCCAAACAACAGATCTGGCCTACTTATAAAAATTTGTTAATACAAAAAGATGGAGATTGGAAATTAAAAAGTTATGAAGAGGTTAAACATCTTATGACAAATTGGTTACAATACCACCAAATTTCTCAAAGATTTCAATTGGATAAAAAAGTGGGTTTTGATAAAGAAAAATCGAAATTAGATGAAATTTTGATAGAGCAAAAAAGTAAATTTAGTAAAAACCTCTACGAAATTTTGTTAAAGTGGGAGACAGAGGAAGAAATGATAAAAGAAACGATGATAAAGTGGGGACAAGATCTGGGAAAGGTAATTATGTTAAATAAATGGGAGAACTTATGGCGGAGAGACAGGAAACTTACCCCAAATTATGAAATACAGGAAAACAATTTAAAAATGCAATATAGGTGGCACCTGACTCCCGCAAAGATAGCAAGGATGTACAAAGGGGCGTCAAATATTTGTTGGAGATGCTATGAAGAAGTGGGCAATTATATTCATATTTGGTGGTCTTGTAAAAAATTAAAACCATTTTGGGAAGTTATTTATAATGAAGTAAAAAAGATATTAAGATATTCTTTCAAGAAAGTACCAGAGGTATTCCTCCTAGGAATGATGGATGGCGACATAAAACCAGAGGACAGAACAATAGTGATGTATGCCATGACAGCGGCTAGATTGTTGATTGGAAAAAATTGGAAAACACAGCAGATATCAACAAAAGAGGATTGGCAATTAAAAATGTTAAATTATTACAATCTAGAAATGAGATACAGTGAATTGGAAATGATAAACAAGGAGAAAAAATTAATAAATTGGGATAAATTTAAAGATTATATAACACAGATAACGGGAACTGCTAACCTACTTGTAGCTACATAAAGACTCAAGCAGAATAATAATAGAATAAGCTTAAGAGATTTGTATGGGAAAAAAGTATTAATAGAAAAAGAGATAGGTGATCCAGAAATAGGCTGAGAAGTATAGGGAAAAGGGGGGGGGGATTCGAAGGGTAGGGGACAGAAGGGTGTAGGGGAAGGGAAGGGGAGGGATAGAAAGGGAGGATACAGAAGGAATTATATTCTTTTTACTTTGTTCTTCATCATAAATTGCAGGCTAGTTTTGTAAATATATCTGCTTAGGAAGTAATAGGTATGTAAATAAGTAAATATATTTACTTGAGAAATAATATGTATCATTATGATTACTATCAATATTAATAATGATTATTGTTGCTACAAAGTTATCTAAGGATAATTTTTCATATATATATATATTTTCTTTTCGACACTATTTTCTTTTGATGGTTCACCTTTTGTTATTGTACCCAATGTATCCTTTTTAAAAGATTTAATAAAGTTATTTTCAAAAAAAAAAAAAAAAAAAAAAAAAGGTGGTGGCCCCAGTCTTGATCCTCACCACCACCACCCTGGGACCTGCTATTTACATTTGTAAAAACAATAATGAATCACCCCAGTCTTTCTCTGTGTGCGCATGGAGAGGTCTGCATTAGAAGATAGGATTTACAGAGGAAATTTATGTTCAGGGCTTTAGCCAAACCTATAATGTAATATGCTGCCTTATACAGAGTCAGACCATTGGTCCATCTGGCTCAGCACTGCCTACACTAATTGGCAGCAACTAGTGCATTACCCTCCCTGGATATGGTGGGATTGAACCCGTAACCTACTACATGCAAAGCGGACCCTCCACCACTGAGCTCTGCCCCTGAGGTGTGGCCCTTCCCTAACCTGCCAGCAAGGAAACTCACTTTGGCATGTTAAATATGTTGGGTGAATCAGAGCTCCTTCAGATGACCAATTCCCTGAGCACCAATCCTCATTAGCTTGCACAAAATTGGCACAGAAGTTAGATTGCATTCAGTCTTTACTGAGCATCCATTCTGATTTGTTTGCTGGGAGGTTATACACCTTCCCTCTCATTTTTTGTTCTAAGCTTCCCAATGTATGTCTCCATTACTTCCTTAACAACAAAAAGTTATATTTTTAAAAAGCGAGTTTGTTGCACCAGAGCCACAGAACATTTTGATCTACTGTAATTGCGCAAACCAGAAGTTCCCAGTATGCACTGATGAAAGCTGGGTCCTGAGAGAAGTTCATAGAATAAAAACGTTACCTGCCATCTGTCCACCCCACCCCACCCCCGTATCCAATCCCATATTGTTCAGGGTGGACTCCTGCCCCTTCTGAGAGGATTTTTTGCGTGTGTTGGTAACTACAAGGTAAACGGCTACTTCCATGGATTTACAATCCAAGACACATTGTTTTCTCATTTATGTTTCAAAGACATGAGCAGGAATTGCTAACAAGAGTACTAGACCTTAAGATTATGAACCAATTCTAGTAATGAAGCTGTGCTTCAAAAATATTAGTAAAAATAATAAATCATTTTCCATAGAGCAACAGCTACAGGAAATTCACTTTAAACAAAAAATAAGCAATTGATTTTAAAAAATCTCATTTAAATAGAAAACAATAATTCTGCACCATAAACCAACTGTCTTCTCATTTGTTTTTTTCATTTATATCCCGCCTTTATTCCAAGGAGTCCAGGGTGGCATATATATATATATTTCTCTCCTATCTCATTACAACAACCCTGTGAGGTAGGTTAGGCTTAAGGCAAGGGGCTGGCCCAAAGTCATCCAATGAAATTAACAGCTGAGTGGGGATTTAAGCCCTGGTCTCCCCAGGTCCTAGTTTAGCACTCTAACCACACCACACTGGCATAAGTAAAAGTTACTTCAAATAAAATATCCATCTAAACAAATGGAGGGAAGGGTGCAGCAAGGAACAGAGATTCTGTAGTGTCTTGTGTTTCATTTCTCCAGTTCCTGTCATTTTATACAAGTTGATTATTGCAATAAACTCTGACTCGCAGCAGAGATCTAAACACAGAGGTCCCAACAGCAAGAAAGCACAGATGAATGTTGTAAATTTGTAGGAGGTGGGGGTGGGTGTTGGTGGAATAAAGTAACTCTCGCTTGCAGCCATGCTATTTAATCCTATTCCAGTCTGTAACTGCTTGAAAACATAGTATCAGCTTGCAAAGGAATTTTCTTGATGGGGCGTATTAAGTGAATGTGTGAGCGTGGTGTAGCAAGATTCTACATTATGTAAGCTTTTGACTGCTTGTTTCTCTCTAAAAGGATCCAGTTTGCAAAAGAATGATTTGCAGTTTCGTATGCTATTCTCCCCCCCCAAAAATCAGCCCACTCCTATACTCTGAGGGCCAATTTAAAAACAAAACACTTCCTGCAATTACTCCCACACTGCTCCAGAAACGTGTAGAGCTCCTGCTCTGTACAGTTCAGACTGTGCGCATGGATGCATACTATGTCATCTGATCCAATCAATGCAGCCATGCTTAAGAACCATGCAGCCTACTCTAACCACATGGGGTGGAAAATCTAAACGTTATCAAAGCACTGTGGGAGCAGCCCAGAGACACAGTGGCAACCATGTCGCTGGCAGAGGACGATTTAGGGGAGCGGGACCAGTTCACACGCAATGGGTGCTTAGCCGAGAGGGCTCCGTACAGGGCATTGCAACAATGATGAACAACTGAAGGCGAGAGGCAGGGGCGCACTGAATTCTGGTGTCGCATGGGGTGCAGCTGAACTTTTAAAGCCCAAAGTCTGCCACTGCCACTGGTAAGGATTGCATCCAACATGGAGCTCTACTACTACTACTACGACACAGGATCAGGCCTGGATGTTCAGAGCTCGCACCCCAACTCCATGGTCAGCACATCGGTGCTTATCTCTATGATGCGGCATGTAAGTGCCATGTAAGGGTACTGGCACAGTGCAAAGGGCGCCCACGATACATCAAAGTCCCTTTCGTGCTACCAGAAGGCACACACCATCAGCCTTAGAGAGCTGAATGCCACTGTGCCCCTATAGCTGGTTTTTTTTTTTATTGGGTTTTTATCACATACACTACCACCCACCACCCACAAGATACATACAAAATACATACAACAAACAACACATAAAATACATACTAACATACCAACGAATTAAGATTTTAAACATAATCAAGATTATTTTTCTAACAATTCCATTCATTACATAGACAAATACTTATAGCTGGTTTTAAATAGCATTCGAAACAGTGTGTTCATGACACCATTCTCTGTTGCTGCCAGCTTGGGCAAGGGCAGTAAGAAGTGGGATACTATTCTGGGGATTGTTGCCTCCCATAGGGAGAAAAGGGAGTCTATATCTGCATCATCAGCAATCATGGCCATTCCACCCCACCCTCCAATTTGCATGTCACAGGAACACAGGAAGCTGCCTTGTGCTGCACAGGAAGTCACACCATTTGTCTCTGTAGCCCAGTATTGCTGTCACGGGCTTGCAGTGGCTCTTCAGGGTTTCAGACAGAGGCATTTTCCCAGCTTTACCTGGAGATGCCAAGGGCTGAACCTGGGATGTTTTGCATGTAAAGCACGGGCTCTGCCACTGAGCTACTGCCCTTAGTAATGGCTTAGAACTCCAGGTCAGTCTATACACACTAAGTTCATTCTCCTGATGTGAACAAAGGATTAACATTCCACAGGCAACATCCCATCTGGAAGAGTGGAATATTCAAGTGGCAGCTTGCTGAAAGCACGCCATACTCTCATCTAGCCAGACAACACTCCTAAATACAGCAGAGAGGGATAGGGAGAGGCATGGGAACAAAGTCAATAGGACGGCGACAAAAAAAGAAAGAAAGAATCCAAAAAGGTATTACTGTTATCATTGCTACATGAGCTCAAGGTGGGTGATATAAAAGTAAACACACAGTTCAATATAAAGCCCTACCTGTACTATTAAAAGACCATAACACCCATCAAATGGTTCATAAAAAATCAATTCAATGTCAACGAGCCGGGTAAGAGAAAACGATTTGCAGCATTTCCTAAGATGCCAGTATACTTGGGCTCTAGTAGAGAACCTTCAGCAGAGAACTGCACCGTATTGAAGCCACTACAGAGAAACCTTTGCCACATATTTTCCCCACATCGAGATGGAAGCTGAAGGAAAACAGGGTCTCCCCAGCATGCTGCAGGGACCAGGAAGGCTTAGAGTGAGGTCTGAGGTCTGCCTCAATCCTGTTTATGATCAGGGAATGAACTTGCCTGAATTGCTGTGATCATACTAGATTGGTTCCAGATAAGTGAACACCACTATGGATGTGTTAAAGATATTATGTAAAGACAATAGCAGGTGCTGCAGGAGGCTACCAGCATCAGTCACCATGGTTGAATTGTGGCTATGACCCACAGCTCAAGCCAAAGAGTAGTCACAGAAGCTGCCTGTGGATCTTGTTCCACTGTTTTTCAAGGTCGCTGCTCTGCCCCAGTGCCCACAAGCATCCCCATGAAGTTGTCCAGCAACTTCAGTTAAATGACTGTTGCCTCCTAGCAACCCCAAGACCAAACTGCCTAAAAAAGCCTTCTGGCTAGGTTGGAAGTTTGGACTGGGAAGAGCTTCAACCCACTGGCAATATTACAGCAGAGCAAGAGCCAGCTTAGCACTTCCTCGGTCCCTATTTCTTGTTGTCATGACAACCAGAGGTTCCTTCCAAGGAGTAATAGACAAAGACAGAGTGATAAGCAGACTCAGCAATGAATTGCACTAGCTAAAAAGAAGAAGTCAACCTATTGTTTCCAGGCCACTTTATATTAACTATTCTGGTGAGCAGAGAGCTTTCAAAGACAAAAGGCAATGCAACAGACTTGACCACACTATAAGCTGGTCAACATATTATAAGTTTGGCAACTCAAAACATGCCCTGATAGTCTAGTCTTCATAAATACTGAGGTAGGGACAGCTGTCAGTCTTAGGTGTGACTTCCTTCTTGGCCAAGAACAATAGGAGGAGGCAGATGGCCCTTTTTTCACAAAATGATTGGACAGAATACTACTTGACATTTTGCTTTGCATCCTTTATTTCAATATGCTAAAGTAGGCATAGGCAACCTTGGCTCTCCAGATGTTTTTGGACTACAATTCCCTTCATCCCTGGTCCTGTTAGCTAGGGATGATGGGAGTTGTAGTCCCAAAACATCTGGAGAGCCAAGGTTGCCTATGCCTGGGCTAAAGAAACAGGAAACTGGGGGTCTGAGGCAGATAATGGTAGGTGGGTAGCATAGCTAATATCATGATTTTTGAACTCCCCCCCCTACCCCGGGACAAATATAAACGAGAAGGGAACACAAGCTGCCACATTCAGGTTGCAGTGGGACCCTTAGTACCTCATGCTATGCCTTCACAGCCTGAAGACACAGCCCTTCTGCTTTCCTCAGGTCAGCAGATAAGCCCCCAAAAGCATCCCCATCTCCTCCACATCTTAAGACAGAACAGCCAGCTCCTCCAAGGAGGCAGAACTACAGCCTACTTTTGGCTTCAGGTGGCCTCAGCTCACTACTGAGACTACCTCTGCCCATAGCTAGCCAGCAGAGCCCACTGGGAGCTGTCCATAGTTCTGACTCTGCCTTTGGTTTACCTTTGCCCAACTCAGCGTGCCCAGAAAAAACTCTGTTGGACAGCTTCCAGTTTCCCTGTGAGCCCTAAGCCCAGCAGGATAGCTAGAAACAGTGAAAAACCTAGCCATTCAGCGTAGGTGACCATGCTAGGGAACAGACACACATTCATATACCCTGGACTCAGTTATTTAAAGCTTTAGCAGTCAAACACAACAGATGGGTTGCATGCTACAATATCCTTTTAAATACAGCGCAACCAGAATTGTATATCATATAAGAACATATCATAGGTTTATAGAAAGGCATTAGGACCCTTGCCAGTTTGATATATGTTGGGGGTCAGGGAGTGAAGTGCCCTCCCTCTCTCACAGTCCCAATTTTCCCCACAGCTCAATACTTATTTCACTTCATCTCTTTTATGGGATGGAAACAGGATATTAGAAATGCTTGTCACTTATCTGACTTACCGGTATTTCTTATGCAGCCTTAAAAAAAAAAAAAGTTTCATGAGTGTTATTAATCAAACTGAAGGAGGCCTGAAAACAAAACACACATTAGTAACAGATTCCCCCAAGGACAACACAGCCAATAGCTGACTACAGCTGTGGCACAATACACTATCCACAAGAGAAGTGAAGCTTTCCAACAATTGGTAGGCATAACAAGTGGAAAGGCCCAGACATCTATTGACCAAAACCTTCATCAAATGTCAGCAGAAGGATCCAGCTTTTTCTCAGGCCGTTGGAAAAATACATCACAGAGAAGCAATTTCTTTGCTAAAAACCCAAGTTCTTCACACTGTTAGGGGTAGCCATATTTTCCCTTGCAGCGAAAATGACTTGTGACACCTTAAAGGAGCAACATATTATGATATAAGTTTTCATGGACCAGAGTCCACTTCATCAAATGCATGAACTGTCATTCTGAGTTGTAGGCAAAATGTGTCCCTTTTTAATGTTTAGAAAATTAATTAAAAGTCCTTCCTAACGACTCCCAAAGTACAGTTTTAGTCTTGCCATAACATCACAATGACCATCAATATAGATTTTCCCAGGACAGTAAATATAACCTCATCCTCCATACAAATGCATCTTCTACTCAGAGTCAAAGCCTCTGAAAAGCACGGATAAACTTTTTTTATTTCAACCATTAGCAAGTTGATATCCAAGCTATATTACCTACCTTCTTATCACACCCATAAACCACAACAGCTCTGAACTCACAAATTCATTTACCACTAGACTTCTGCAGAATCAATGTATAACAATAAAAAAAAACCACAACTATGGTTACAACCAAGACTAATTCTATTGTTTGGTATTTGTTAGGATGGATGTGTATGCAATTTTAATTAGTGGACTACTAAAAACCATTAGTTTGTCCAGCTAAGTTGTTTATAAAGGAGGTTTGAAGTGAATTGGTTTGTCACCTTCCTGTGAAATTTCATAAATTCAATTCCTAAGTATAAATTTGGTTTTTATGCATAAGATACCTTTAATTCCACAAATGTGGACTTACTACTGTTAAGGTTTTATTATTATTATTTAGCCCATTGACATTATATTTAGAGCATTCGAATCCCACTCTTCAACCAAAAAGGCTCCCAGAGTGGCTTCTATACAATGACTTAGAACAAAAAAGTATTTTCCCACATATTTATAATCTAAGGCAATACACAAAAGAGAAAAGGGACAGGGAGGAAAGAGGAAAAAACCAAACCCAATTCTTAAGAGTTAAATACTAGCACTTCTAATGGCCACTTAGAATAGAAAGCAACATGCATAACAGCCTTGCTAAAAGATGAGAAGGTACCAAGGATAGTATATGGGAGGAGAGACTCCTTCAGATAACCAAAACCAAGATCAACAACTGCACCTTGAATTGAGCTCAGAAACAAATTGTTAGCTAGTTCAGTTGCTTTGGGATAGGTGTTACATGAGCAAGGCACTACAATCAATCCCAGATAGGATTCTGCCTGCTGCATTCTAGACTAACAGTAGTTTCCAAACAGTCTTGGAAGGTTGCCCTACATTTCGAACAATGTAGGAATCCAAATAAACATTATGCATGGTGTGTGTAACATTGGGGAGATCTCGGTTTCCGAAGAAAGGGTGCGACTGGGATATAAAACGGACCTGGAGAAAGGCACCCCTTGTCCACCCTGAAATTCAAGCAGCAACCACAGATCAATGGGCATCATAGGCTGCAAACTACATTCTTTAAGCTTTGAAGAATCTAGTTTGCAGCCTGGAATGCCTATTGATCCATGGTTGAATATCAGGTTTCATCAGTGGCAAAGTGTGCCATTTTCAGCTTAAAGTTTAAGTGGGGGGGTCTCATCTTGTCAAGATCAGGCTGAACATCAATTCCCAGAAGAAAATTCATTGTAGTCCCAGCATTTTAAAGGTGCAATACAGTGCCCTGAACAGAGGGTTGAGTTCAATAGGGCAAGAATTCCCATTTTTTTCCCACCTAAGGAAATCGCCTTCTCAATCCGGCTCGCGGACAGTCCGGGAATCAGCGTGTTTTTATATGAGTAGAATGTGTCCTTTTACTTAAAATGCATCTCTGGGTTATTTGTGGGGCCTGCCTGGTGTTTTTACATGAGTATAATGTGTGCTTTTATTTAAAATGCATCTCTGGGTTATTTGTGGGGCATAGGAATTCGTTCTCCCCCCCAAAAAAAATACAGTCCGGCCCACCACATGGTCTGAGGGACGGTGGACCGGCCCACAGCTGGAAAAGGTTGCTGACCCCTGTACTACAGCATCCTCAATGTGCATGTTACTTCACAAAGTACAGTGGTACCTCTGGTTACGAACTTAATTCATTCTGGAGGTCCATTTTTAACCTGAAACCATTCTTAACCTGAGGTACCACTTTAGCTAATGGGGCCTCCCGCTGCTACCACGCCGCCGCAGCACGATTTCTGTTCTCATCCTGAGATAAAGTTCTTAACCCGAGGTACTACCGGTACTTCCGGGTTAGCGGAGTCTGTAACCCGACGTGTTTGTAACCCACGGTGTTTGTAACCCGAGGTACCACTGTACAAGCAGATAACATCTTGCCACAAGAAACTTGCAATCTCAAATTTAATACAAGGAAGGAGAGAGAACTTGTGGCAGATCAAGAATATACATTTGCTTTTATTACACGTACCGTACATAAAACTAGGTTACAGTAGAATATGGGGACTTGGATGGATGTGCCAAAACAGCCATGAAGATGATGGGGTTTGAGGGGGGGAAACAGGTTTCATCATCACAGAGGTGCCCTGGAAATGTTATCTCTGCTTGGCATCTATTGTCCAATACCCCACCACTCTCATCAACATTAATCTGGATTAGTGAAATGCATCATTTTTCGCACAATCACAGTTTTAAAGAAAAACACAGTTTAGCGTTTCAAGGGTTTTTCTCATGGTCACTTCAGAAAACCCTGAACTCCAATCCCACATTCTCAAAATGCAAATTGAGAAGCAACTATTACACAGGACATCTGTGATTAGGTCTCCGTTTTATTAAAACACAGCACTCACAGTCTTTAAAGTTCTTTACGGCATTCTGCTCTGGGCAAGCTGTCAGGAGAGCAGTGTTAGGGCCCTCCCCCTGACTTCCTGTCCCACCACTTCATTTCCTTTCTAGGTCTTGTGCCCTTCCACTAAGTTCTGTTACTCACAATGCAATCTCCCAACTTAATCCTGAAATACAGCTGAGGGGAGATGATGCTAATTTGTTCAGCACAACAGCAGAGTGTGTGTACTTAAACCCTTACCCTTGGGCAATCTTTCCAGTCACACAATTGCATGCGCGCGTACACACATTTCAGCTGCTACTTTCCAAGTGTGTCTAAGCATGCATGCGCACATGGGCCAGGGGAGGGGAGGTTCATATATATGTAATTTTCCTCTGCTGGGAAAACAGCAGGTTGTGTTTCCACACACTATTTTATTTATTTATTTATAGAAGTTGTATACTGCTTACGACAAAAAAGAATTTCTAAACAGTTTAAATAGCTTGCATTAAAAATAGGAGGAAATCAGTATCAAATCTATATAAACAAAACATTCAAATAAGATTTTTTTTTAAAGCTAACTAGAAACAGTAAAACTATATTACCATACAAATAAAACTGAGCAGTGCACAAAAGCGGGTGGGGGAGAGGAAGGCTTTAATTTAACAGAAATTCAGTCGTGCATTGTTTGGCCCAAAGTAGTTAAGGATGCCAAGAAGAATGCCCCTGCTTATTCCAGTTAACTGGAGAGCGAATTGGTCTCCAACATTCTAGAACATTAGCATGATCGGCTTGGAGGCTGATTAATCAGCTGGGATTTAAATTGCAGTTCTGAATATCAAATCATTCTCCAGGAAGATGGGGGGAAATTGCTACTGCAATTAGGCTTGCCATCTGGCCATCTCCATCCATTTGGATGGGACATGGCAAATCACATGTTTTGGAGCATCAAAACCAACATAAAGGGGAAACGGGGGTGAATTGTCGCTCTCTGAAAACCATGTATATTCTTATGCAGGTTTGAAGGTTCTCTTTCCATTAGTTAGGTCCTAGAGTATCAAAGCAATCCAAACAATCTATGGCTTAACAGGAACAAGAAATGGGCTCTTGGGAGTCGACTCCTATGCATTCCTGAAGTGTATAACAGGCTGCCACAGGCAGAGAAATGCACACAAAGATTGGGATGTGGATAAGTTTTTTTCTACATCATATGAGTGGACTATAATTTCATCAGAAAACCCAGCGCCAGCACCAGTTTCACCCTTGTAGTGCAGGAAAAGCACATACAGCCCAAAGAGGAAGCACAAAAAACATCCTCCTTTAGCTCTATGTACTTTTCCGGGGGTGGGGGGGGGACCCAGGTGGCGCTGTGGGTTAAACCACAGAGCCTAGGGCTTGCTGATCAGAAGGTCGGCGGTTCAAATCCCTGCGACGGGGTGAGCTCCCGTTGCTCAGTCCCAGCTCCTGCCCACCTAGCAGTTCGAAAGCACGTCAAAGTGCAAGTAGATAAATAGGAACCGCTCTGGCGGGAAGGTAAACGGCATTTCCATGCGCTGCTCTGGTTCGCCAGAAGCGGCTTTGTCATGCTGGCCACATGACCTGGAAGCTGTACACCGGCTCTCGGCCAATAAAGCGAGATGAGCGCCGCAACCCCAGAGTCGGACACGACTGGACCTAATGGTCAGGGGTCCCTTTACCTTTACCTTTACTTTTCCAGGGAGAAAAAGATAATCACCCTCACCACCTCATTATGGAAGGGGACAGGGAGGGGGGATCTTCGAGGCTTAGTGGGTGTTAGGACAAGTTATCGAGGGCACCACATTGATGACCCCTGCTGTAATTTGTCTATGTGTTCACATCAGCTCAGAAAGCATGCAGCAGCTCTTGGCTCAGAAGGATTCACAACGACAGAAAGCAAGAATCTTTCTCTAGAAAACTGCCCAAGGCCAGCCTGAATGCCTGCTAAGTTCCAAGATAAGAGCAAGCAGCCCATTTCTTTTGCATTTCTGCTGGGTAAGTCAAAAGCCACGCTGATGCCAGACCATGCATTTTTTCATCTCCCAGTGCAAGGCATTAAGTTAAAATAACTTTTGTCCTAAACAAACAAACAAACAAACCAGCTTTCTCAGAGACTTTATTTGGAAACAGTTTACACCTGAAATTGCCTTGTTTGATTAGAGATCATGAAGATTTTCACCTACCACCTTCTGTTTGAACAATAAGACAGACATCCCTATAAACAACATCCTTGCCTGTTCATTCTCCTAGCGACTAAGATTAGATGCCAATTTAGATAAGAACATCAGAAGACTGACACTGTAATTTTGGCCTGCTGAGGTATTTTACTACATTCTAAGGGATTACCTACTCTGCACTTCTCAATTCGGTTTTTAAAAGATAACTTAACGCCTTTGCCCTTTTTAAGTTCCTTGGCCTATGTGCCATTTTGCACTTGTCTGTTTCACAATGGAATAAGTTATCAGTCTCAGAAAGCCAGGCCCCAACAAGCTCATTCACAAAGGTGACCTCCACCAACAGAAAAAAATGTCAAAAAATGTAGCTGTGGAAAGAACCGTTGCTTCCTTCAGCCTACATATTTCAGAAGGAAAGCTTGTGTGATGCTAAATTCCAGTACTTTGCATATACAAAGGCCGATATATCAATTTCTTGCACTAGTACCCTTCATAGAGAAGAACTGGTTATTTAATACCAACAGTCCAATTATTGTTTCCCATTTCCAGGAATGATTTCCCCCCTTTTTTTCTATGCTGCTTTCCTTACTTAACCTTTAGCAAATATTTTGAGGACGACTTTAAAACCAATGTATAGTTTGCACAGAGAACTGCCATTCTTCATAGAATCACAGAATTGTGGAGTTGGAAGAGACCACAAGAGTCATTTCGTCCACCCCCACCCCCACCCTGCAATCAATGCTCTTTTTTATTACCGGTATTATTTAGAAAAAAGGTGCTGGTACTCACCATGAAGTTGTTACAGTAAGTGCCAGTCTTTTAACATTTGGGGTGGGGGAGGAGGAAAAAGAGAAGAAGAGGAGTTTGGATTTGATATCCCACTTTATCACTACCCTAAGGAGTCTCAAAGCGGCTAACATTCTCCTTTCCCTTCCTCCCCCACAACAAACACTCTGTGAGGTGAGTGGGGCTGAGAGACTTCAAAGCAGCTGCATGTGGAGGAGTGGAGATGCGAACCCGGTTCACCAGATTACAAGTCTACCGCTCTTAACCACTACTCCACACTGGCTCTCAAGGAAGGTGCCGGTACTGCGTACCCTTGAGAACCCCCAGAAAAAACACTGCCTGCAATTCAGGAATCTTTTGCCCAACAATGGGCTCAAACCCACAACCCTAAAATTAAGAGTCTCATGCTCTACCAACTGAGCTACATCAATAAAAATCAAACCATAAAAGGCCAGAGCAGCATTTCATTTCTATCCCCGCCCTCTATAAAAACTGTCAATCAAGAGGGTAAATGTTGCTGGTTATTTGGAGAGCTGCAGCTATTTTAGCAGCCTTCTATTTTTTATTATTATTTCTGGACTTATATTCAGGCCACTGCACATTTGCAGAATGCAGCAGTCTTAAATTTCCATCTCTCTTCCCCCAAAAACCTTTACAGGTTTCCAGTGGGCAGCAAAGCACACAGGCATTGATCAAAACACCACAGAAAGGAATCCTATCACAATCACGCATTGAGGGATGCATGACCAAAGTTTTAGAGTTTTGCCCCCAGGTACTATAAAAGCTCTGGATTGTATCCAATTGTGTCAGTGGGCTCATGGAAAGCTCTTTGATCCAGCAAAGGTTTCCATGAGCAGAAAGGGGAGGGAGGAGAAGCCTTTTTTTTTTTTTTTTTTTTGCTGAGTCTCTCTTTTCTCTGCAGCCCCAAAATCTGCTTTACAGAACAGCAGGCTGCAATGATATGGAAAGTGGCACAGCAGGCTGTGGGAGAAAAGAGAAATTGGCAAATATCACTTCCCTTCCCCTTCCATTCACAGAAATATCTGCTGAAGCACAAGCAGAGGGACACACATGGATGCAACCTCGTATCTGGTTGCATGTGCCAACGTTTTAATAATTAAAAGTGCCCAATTAACATCTGGACTGCCGGTATACAATTTGACTTAAATGACCAGTTTGGCTCACAGACTCCATTTGAACAAAGTCATGTACAGTCTCGGCAGGAATCCAGCTTCCACATAGAAATCAGAACAGCTGATGTCAACTCAGGTTCTGGCAGTCTTGACACTGGGGACAAGAGCAAGCCTTTCCCAGAAAAACACACACACTGGGAACCAAAATCAGAGCACAGCAGATAACAATGCTTAGGCCAGGGGGTCAGAGCTGCTCCAAGCATATAGTCATTACTTCAGGCAGCCAGTTTTTGGGAAATTGGTGGAGCTGCCCTCCTTCCTTGACCATGTCAGTGGCCTTGGAGGTCAGATGAAAGAGCAACCACTTCCCCAGGCCAGGTGCAGGAATGGAGAAGCTAATTATGTCCACATCTGAAGGACAGGGCTGCTGCTACCACACAGTTCTTCCCACAAGCATCTGGTGGGTTTCAATCAGGAACAGTTAGGGATGTGTTCCAAGCGTACAAAAGAAAATAAAAAAATGTGTCCCTATTTTTATCTATTAAATGTTAGAAGAGATTTTATTATTGATTGACAGGCAACACATGAAATATCACAGCAAACACTGTATGGCATGATTAATCACAATCTGACTTTATTTTCCAATCTCATGCCAAGACGATAAAATAGGAAACCGTTACTCACCTTTGCCAGACCTTTTAGCAATGTCCTCCCACGTCACACTCCAGATAAGCATTTCTGAAACGGCACATGGAATGCAATTTTGCAGGAAAGTGCAGAAAACTGACCACTATCCTAAAGCAAGGTTGTTGACTTATGTTGCCTTTTTTTGTAATGACTGGCCTTGCTTCCATGCTTTTAGCAGCAGCCTTTGACACACAGAAATTAAGCTGTCCCCCCCCCCAAGCCCATTACTTTATTGCCATGCCAGAAAAGGCAACACCAGGGCCAGTGAAACCTATTAGCAATTCTGCCCCCTGAGTTTTCCTACCTGCCCTTTCTACCACCCAGGGCAGCAGTTCTGACAAGTTGCTTGCCCAGGAACAATCATTCCTCACCTGAGCAAGTGGTTTGACTGCAAAATTGAGAGAGTAGCCGGAATTTAACATTACTTTATTTTGCCATCTCATTTTGCATTTTTCTTTTAAGCACTGAATTTGGTGGGGAGGCAATTAGGGTATTTTAAATACCTCGTACCAGAAAACATAGACTATTTCCCCTGATCTCAAATCTTTTGTCCCTTTTCTTTTTTAAAAATCCACCTTTGCTTCAGGGCTCCATGCCTCATATTTCTTACCCTCGCAACTCATGCCTCGAGTCAGATGAGATACAATAAATCTTAAGAGTTTGATGAAATTTTAGATCATATCTTCATGTAATAGATTTTCCATGTAAGCAAGGATTTTCAGCAGATCTTTCAAGTGAAAATCCTTAAGCCAGGCAGTTTTAAAATGTTATTAAAATGAGAAATGTACCTCTGCAAGAGCTGAATGCAAGGGAAATAAAATTCATTTTTGTAGTGCATATAGATCCATCCGTTTTTTAAGAACTGCAGTAGAAAGAAACAACAGTTCCAAATACTAAACAGTAACCATGGCTGATAACGTGTTTGTTGAATGAGACAAAACCTTTCTTCCTAGAATCCCTGATTGACATATGAGATAATGAACGACTGATTAAAATGATAGTGGTTATTTTACACTTTTTGTCTTGTGCATTATAGTAGCAACTCTCACAAGCTACCTGGCTAATTGGCACAACCTGCAGTACTATAGATGCTTACTGAGAAACAAATTCCATCATCTTCACTGAGGCAGCTCTATGTTAGGGGATGGGTGAAGATCAGCAGCACCGCATCTGCTTTAAATGCAGAAGGTCCCAGGTGAATCTGGGGATTAGGTATAACTGGGAATGCCCCCAGTCTGAAATCCCGGAGAGACACTTCTAGTCAGAATATTAGGCTACACGCCAGATATGCAAAAGCCAGAGTTTTATACACACCCACCTCCATCCAGGAAAGCAAGAGGCACCATCGCAGTTCAAAGATACATTACAGCAAAGCAAAAGCACTCAAGGAGAAAGGAAACCAGGGTGAACAAAACAAATGGCCTAGACAGAATCCCCAAGAGCCAGACAGATGGGTCTGAAGGAGCACATTTGCCCCCACCCCAGTCTAAATAAAGATACTTTCTGCTTTCAAAGCAATGATTCTTCTCATAATTGTCTACCTTCTCCCACCTACTTTAGACACAGAAGTAAAAAAAAAAAGACATTTTAAAACAGGAGCAAAAACATCAGAGTTCATATCCATAATACAATCAACAGTTTGAAGAACATTACAAAGCACCTCAAGTCTTGTTTTCATAATTTATGAGTTTAGGGTGCTAAACTGGGTGCCAGATCCCTCTAATCCCTGGATACAGCAAGTGTTAGAATTTAATTATTGGAATAGCCAGGCTAGCCTCTTGGTGAGGTGATCACCTGGGTGATGAGCCATTAAGGGGGGTTAAGGGGCTCAGTATGAGACGGCATATATGTGAGGGCATATATGTGAGGGCCAGGGTGTGGAGTAGAGTTTTTTGGAGTGATGTTACCTAGATGTAAAGCAGCAAACTGGAGAGAGAGTCAGAGAAGCCCTTGAGAGCAATGTTTGATTTCTGCTTGAATCCAAGGCAGCGGCTATGGGAGAAACCATACACCTTTGGGGTGTTGATGCTGTGAACCCCTCCATCATAGGCTCAGGTTGTATATATGTGTAAATATCTCATAAAGACACCACAGTCTCCACTGTGCCTCATTCCTAAAAAGGAAACACGATCCCTGGGTAAGCATCTGGAACCCCTGGAATCTCACACCACTCGGAGACTGGGGTGGTGTGCGAGAATATCAACAATGTTAAGTGCCCACAGCCAAAACACAGCAAAGAGTAAAGCATTTGCATTGCTTTGAACAGAAAGAAAAGTGTGATGTGTTGGTTTTCTTAAAGCAGTTCCTCAGGCCACTACCCAGGCAAAATTGCCAACAAGAAAGGAAGAAAAACAAATGGGAGCAAAAGCAACTCTTTTTCCTTTCGCAGGTTCATCTTCTATTCAACAGATATTTCAGCAAAAGATCACCTGCAAATTTACAGCTGCCCACACAAAATTTAACCTTTTAACCCATAACCTTTAAACCACAATCAAAATCATAAGCTACTGCTGCACTCAAGGACTCACCTACTGAAGTTAAAATCTGGAAGCATCTTATGGAGTAGGACTTCCCAGATCAACCATATTGAGTTAATCTGAGCAGGTAAAAGGGCATCCTAACCAACCAGATCACCTCCAGGTACAGTGGTACCTCTGGTTACGTACTTAATTCATTCCAGAGGTCTGTTCTTAACCTGAAAACGTTCTTAACCCGAAGCACCACTTTAGCTAATGGGGCCTCCCGCTGCCGCTGCCCGATTTCTGTTCTCATCCTGAAGCGAAGTTCTTAACCCGAGGTACTATTTCTGGGTTAGCAGAGTCTGTAACCTGAAGCATATGTAACCTGAAGCATATGTAACCCGAGGTACCACTGTACTATGTCAGTATCTGGTCTTGCCTAGTATATTTACTCAAAATGAGGATAGTCCTCCAAAAAAGATCTACTAACCACACTCACAGATAATCTCCTGTTCTGGAAACTCTGTGTTCCATCATGTCTGAATGAATACACCCAGAGAGAGTCACACACAGGCACTCAAGCATACAGGCAAGCTTGAAACCTGTCTCAGTGCAGAGCATTCAGAGAGCATGCAGTCAAGTAGTTATTCAAGTCCAATGGGCAACCACTGTTCTAAGTTCTAGGCTGGTAAGTCACATTTGTGGCAAGGGTTCTGGCCTCTCCCCAGCCTGTCTCTTTGTGATAATTTCTGCCAAGTCTCAATTCACAGCCTGTGGAGTTTTCTGTCTGGCAAGGAAGTTGGGCAACTCCAACAGCCATTTCCAAAGACAGTTTTAAATGTTGTATTTTAAGTTGTTGTAACCCTCCCTGGAACTTAGAGTGAAGGATCTCCTTATGCTTTTATGTCAGAGTAGGAGGAGGAAGCTGAAGGAGACAGAGCAGGACTTCCAATGACAAGAAGCAGGGCTTCCCTCTTCCTTTCTAGGTTTACACAATCGAAAATATCTGCAAGTTTTTCTTAACTCATGCCATTTTAACAGGTCACCAGACTTTGCTGTTAAGCCACATTTTTAAGTCACCAAGTGCAGAGTTTCTGTCATTACTACTTATCAACATTCTCATTACTCAGAGTCCAGTGTACACAAGGCCCTTGTTTAAATCCTTGGTGGACTGGAAATGCAGAAACGTTTCTGTAGAACTTATCTGATCTTGCTCTTTGTCACACCCTGCAGACACCAATGCCATCCATTCTGAGTGCTAGCATTATTTTGAACAGCAGCAGCACCTACACTCTCATGGTAACAGCGCACAGTTTTCATCTTGTAAGTGACAAAACTCCATGGTCAGTTGCACATAATGCATTCAAAGGCTGTTTTTCAGAGTGGCCTGTCCAAGAAGATCACAGCTATAAAGCTAGCTAGCATTGTAGCTTTGGTACTACCAATCTCATGCCCTCTGCTGCCAATAAAACCACGACCTTCCACAAAAGAACATGGCTACTTGCATTCCTGTTTATGTTTGGCAGCAGAGAGAGAACGATGAGTGCCCACAGTCTGGCAGATGAGCCAGAGGAAGGAAATCCAATGAAACCAGTGGTAAAGGCAGAGTAAAGGAAAACAAAAATGTGACAAAGGAAAAGCATTATTTGACTGCAGAATTGTTTTCCTCGAGATATCAACACCTCCTCCTTCTGCTGAGCCTCTGCACTTTTTTGGGAGAAGGCAGACCATGCAAGCAATTTCTTCCGAATCAGCTTTGTGATCAAATGCTGATAAGACATGCTCCTCTCAGGCAGAAATTGCAGTTTGCATCCAGCTGGTGTGCCAGTTTCCATCATCGGTGATATATGGAGAAAATGATGTGGTCAGCACCAGGTTCACGCAAATAAACAAAAGAGGCAGACCACACAGTTGACTCTACAAATGATTTCCGAGATGTGAGCAAGCCTCTAATAGTAACTTACATAAACCAAATTATATCCTTTGATGAAGAGCTCCTCTGGCTCAAACTAACACACCAGAATAAATCACAGACACATGTAGGCACGACTTCTTCTATTTTGGTACCTCTGTGGTTTGCCACTTTTGTGAGCTGATGTCTTTCCCTGCTCCCCACCCACCTAGAACAGTGCCCTATTCAACTACTTTTGTTTCTTTAGCCCTATTTGGTCAAAGAGTATCCTTCAGCGGGCAAGACAACCAAATACTACCATTTATTATAAGAACAAGCAGCAACCAAGTGTTTTTAACTACTCAGCCAGCACTATGTATCTTCATGCTTCCCCTAGCAAGCACATATTCCCAGAGCCATACTACATCACCTCCACTGCAGAGTCAGTGTGACAGGCCATACACCTCTTTTGTCACCCTTAAGGGAAAAGCAGCATCTGTGCCAATTTGCCTCCTGAATGCTGAGAAGCTGCAACTATTCCTGGTTTCCTCACTTCCTTCCTCCTTGAGGAGCAAACAGGGCAGGGCCCGGTGTGCCAGCACATCAGTTGCTAACTGGCAGGTTACCCAATTCAGCATTTATTGTGGTGGGGAGGGAGAGTTTCTAGTTTTTTAAGATTATAGAGGAAACATGTAGGCCAGTGATGGCTAACCTTGACACTCCAGATGTTTTGGAACTACAACTCCCATCATCCCTAGCTAACAGGATCAGTGGTCAGGGATTATGGGAGTTGTAGTCCTAAAACATCTGGAGTGTCAAGGTTAGCCATCACTGATGTAGGCAGTGCCTGGTGAAAATGAGAAAAAGCCAGAAAACTGAGAAGGGATTCTTGTGACCAGGATGCATGATATCAGTGCCATGCAGAGGCCCATTCCACACACACCCCAAACTTGTCAAAATTTCTAATTTTTTAAAATGAATTATGTAAAGTAAGCAGGTATAAGTAGATTTATAGAATTTACTCAAGGGGTGGATTTGGGATTCCAACTTTCCCTGATGCTGTGATTCTCTCTGCTGCAGAGGTTCAAAAGAAGTCCCCATGGGCAACAGGAGACCTGGCCAATGGAAGTCAACACTTGACATCTCTGTGAAGGTTTGCCTTTCTTTTTCAGGCTGCCCCAAGACAAGAACCCCTGTGCAAAACAAAAATGATGCCAGAAAAGCATGGTGGGATGAGGAATGCATTTCCTTTTGACAACTCCCCTTACATCTCACAGGGCAACAGCACAAAGAAGACACCTGTCGTTCAGCAGGATAAGGAGAAAGAAACAACAAAGCCAGCCACCTTTGGCTTTGTAGAAAAGTGCAGCAAGTCCAAAGTGAGTCAGAGAAAGGGCTATGCTCAGAATTCCTTTCCAGAGGCACAATACAGATTCAGAAACTCAGGGCAAGCACACAAGGGGGGAAAATCCAGAGTTACTGAGTGACGGAGACCTAATTCTAGATGAGAGAAATCTGTGCTCTCTCCTCCATACACATTTGACCCAGGCCAATAATGATGTCTAAACCAGTCTTCTCCAACCTGTTGCCCTGCAACTTCTATCAGCCTCAACTAGCACAGCTGTGCTGGGCCTAAGTCTTTCTTATGGGTGCCTCCAAGCTTTGAATGGGCTCCTAGGCAACTTGTCTCCTTTCAAGAAGGGGTGTGTATGGCCCTCCCGGCCTGCTCTTAGTTGCCACAGGTCATATTAGAGAGACAAGACTTGCTGCTTCTGATCTTTTTGAGCCACACCAGAACAGGGAGCACATCTCAGACCCCCTGTAATATTGTACGACACTCTAAAGGCAAGCAGTATTTAGTATTTTACGTAAAACATCGATATCCTGCTCCTCAGCTGCAAAAGGCTCACAGAGCGGCTAATCAAATGTCAAATGATAAGACCGAACCCCTGCCTTTGGGCTTAGTCACCTAAAAAGACACAGCACAAAAGGAGCTGGGAGGGAGGTAATGAAAAGTGAACTCAGAGACCATTTCTTAGTTAAAGATTTTTTTTACAATGATCAACTGGAATGGGAAAAAATCAAAGAGGGAAGGGGCCCATTTCAGCAGAGCCAATGGAGAGGCCTGGAAAGCCCACCCTACTCCCTCTCCTATAGCCTACTGGCGGAATGAGGGAAAAGCCTGAGGAAGCTGGGGAAGTCCTACTGTGTGTGACCAGGATACCCAGAAGATAAAAAATGGCAGCACTGGTCATCCATAGGCCCCTTAACACATTGTGGCACCAGCAAGCGACAACCCTGTATACCGCCTGAGATTGAATGCCAACATTAACCCACAGCAACAAACATAGCATTTCCCCCACCAGTTCAAATGGATTAAGAGATGGAAATATACTGCTCACAACAGCTGGGGGAAGGTGAAAGACATGAGAAATGTTGCTCTAAAAAAGAAGATCTGTCACCTGTATTAAAAGATCCAGGTTGCACTTTTGCATCACTGATTGTAGGAGGCTGAATGTAAGCAAACAAGTGTTGAGGAGTAAAAGCCTTTGGCTGCAGATAGAGGGAAAACAAACACCCACAGCTTATTTAAGCTCAGCAAGTACAGTACAGAAAAGTCAGGCAACCCAACGGGGAAGCAAAGCATCCAAAGCAAATGACCAAGGGGAGGGGAAAGAGAGAAGAAACGAAGAACAACCTGCCATGACAATTGTGGGGCCAAGAGAATCTTGAGTCAACAGATAAGATGCCCTGCAGCTCAGAAAGATCCCTACAGAGACATCAAAGCAGCAAACCTGGGGAGAATGTCTTCATCTCTGGTCTCCAGAAAAGCTAATGGAAAATTAAAATTTGATCACCATTAAGTAGCCATAACTGTATGGAATCACAAGACGTCTCAATCTGATATATAAACAGAGATAGAGGAATGTAGCTTGCACCACTACAGTTCCCTAACCCACCACTGCTGGCCACATGCCCAATGAGGTATATCTGTGCATATTTTTCACACATGTCTTGCAGCTAGGATCTCTGACATGTTACAACTACTACATGCACATATTCAATCATTCACATGTTAGATGCTATTGCACAACTTATCCTTTGTGGGAAGGGCCACAGCACATGCTCTGCATGCAGAAGGTCCCAGATTCCTTTGGTGTCTCCAGGTAGGGCTGGGGGGAAACCTCTGCTTGAAACCCTGGAGAGTCACTGCCAGCCAGTTCAGACAATATTGAACTACATGGACCAATGGCCTGCTCTCTATGTTCCTAATTCTTAGGATGCAGTAGCTGTGCAAAATCGTGGAACATTTTCCAAGTGGCCATGTCACGTTATACATAGCTTTGGACCCTTAATAGTAGCATTGCTAGTCTAGTCCACTTGGTAAATCGCTGCAGTAGAAGGGCTTGCTGTGTGGTTTCAGCTGCCATGTGTGAAACAATTTAGAGATACCTCCTCACAGGGTCCATGATATTTGCATCATCTCAAAATGATTGGGTAAAGAAAATCTCATCAGCAGTCCTTGCTGCAAAAAGACCAACCTCAAGAAGATGAAGTGCCAGACACAAGAGCATTTGTTTACCAGGGTTAAATCAAAACAAGCCACTGTCATTTATTGAAGTAGCCACTGAACACGATACATTAGGAGAAGGCAGCTCCACTCTGGAGTTCATTTAGAACAAAGATATTTCCTCTCCCCTGCATACATTAGAGAAGACAGATTTACTTGGGAGCTCATTTAGAACAAAGAATATTTTCTTTTCTCTAGCCTGCGGTGCTGCATTAACACTCTCTTTGGAACTACTTTCCTTTGTCAAGACAACCACCATTTAAACTTAAATGGAAATGTCATTTAAACATTGACAACTTAGAGAGTGGGAACTTGGAGATGCCTACCACAGGTCTCACAGGTGCCTGCTTTAGAAGCAATAACAGTTGGCACCCGGCTCTGAACCTTCTTGCACAACAACTGGGATGACATCATTATGCAGGAAGAAGACTACCTCCAACAACATCAGTCAAGGGCTTAACTAGGACATCCACCCACCCTAGAGCCCAGAGACCAAGAAAAGTGAATCTGTTGCAGCTTCATCTCTGGACTTAAGCAGCTCAGGATCTGCTCAGGGTTTGGATGGGATACTGCCTAGAAGTTCTTCGCTCCAAGCTTACTGGGGTGGGTGGAAATTATGCAAATAAAAAAATTCAACAAATAAAATATCAAAATCGGTGAAGTTCATAGCAGCTTTATTGATTTATCAATTCCAACCTATAAACCTATGGGACAGTTTACATTTTTATGCCTTAAGAGGATCTGCAGTTTTTAAAACTGAAGGCAGACCAACAACTGTCCCTTATTTGGCACCTCTAAGCAAATTCTCTTAAAGAAAGGATGGCCCCACCATACCCAGGAATGGTCCCTCTATGGCAGGGATTGCAGACCTGTGTGCCCTCCAGGGATTGTTAATCGACAACTGACATCAGTCCCAGCCAACATAGCCAATTGTCAGGGAGGATAAGAGTTGTAGCTCAACATCTGGAGGGCACCAAGTTGGGTAAGTGCTGAGCTAGGGTCTTGGGCTTCCTCGGGTTTTGCACATATGTGGGACAGACACACTTAAAACTGCTTTGCCCATAGAAGTGACTTTAAGAGGTGAGCAAATTGAAAAGGAGGAGGAGAGAGGAGAGAGATCCTTGTGTGTATTAGCCCAAGTGTGTATGTGCTTTTCTCATTTCTCTCTGATGGAGACCAGATTTTGAAAGGGTCAGGAAGTTGGGGGTGGCAGACGAGCCGATTTCCCCTGCCCTCTCCAGCTCAGATGAAAATTTGAGCCTGGAAAGAATTTGGGGGTGGGGGAAGTGTCTTGTAATGTTCACTACTTTGAGGCTTTCATTCTGAGCTCCCAAACTTCATACCAAAGCCCACACCTGGTAAGCTCTACTGATAGCCAGTCAGGTGGACAAGCAGGTTCTGTGCTAATGCAAGAAGACATGTCCACATAGGATTCCTCTGTATCTTGTCATTTCTCCTTTAAAATAAAATAAAATCCTCCCACTCCGGTTTCATCATTCAAAGCGGGAGCGCAAGAAACTGGGAACTGGCACCAGTGCAAATACCCCTTAAGTTAATTTCTGAACACTTTCAAAAGAACCACACTGGCAAGTTTGTTTGGTTCCTGCCCATACTAAGCTTCTATGGTGGAATTATAAAGCTTGCATCTCTTGAGGGCTGTCAGTCTAATGCATTTGAAACACTCAATTAGTTTACAATTGAAGAAAGCAGAAAATGAAATAATAGACCGGGGAAACTTTAGAATAAAGCTGGTACTTTGCCATCTCTGAGAAAATATGTGGGACAGACCATGAACAGCTCAACAAAAGACGCAGAGAGTAAATCTTTCATACTTGAAGCTCCCAAATGACATCTTTGGAGATCACAGCCAACAAATATTATTTCTATTTAAAAAAAAAAACTTTCAAGAAAATGTCTAAATGGAAACAGCTTTGCAAAATAGCTTCCCTATGCTGTATGCGCGCGCGCGCGCACACACACACACACACATTTTAGTAGCATAACCATCCCCCACCCACATGTGCCTTTGTTCCAGAAATCAGACCACATCACCCACCTTATAGATTATTGGAGCAGACCCTGCTTTAAGCAATCAGGTGACAAGCCATTACTCATAGCTTCAACTCTTTACTTAAAGAAAACCAGTGTATTACAGGAAATAATGTATCGTAGGGTCCACCAACCTTTTGGGACCAGTAGGCACATTTGGAAATCTGAGGAAGTGTCATCAGCACCAGGAACAAAATAGCCATCATGGGAGTGTAGTGTAATGGCTGCCACATGTAAAAGAGTAGAAAAAGAGACAGTAGCTCTTAAATGGTGCAGGCATACCCCCATGTGTAGAATCACAGAACTGTAGAGTTGGAATGACACCTACATCAGCCACTACCATGCCTGCTCAGAAAGAGAAGCTATTTGCACGTCTCCTCAGATGGTAGGGTGACCATCAAATCCAGGCAGTTTGGCAGGACTCAATGCAAACCCCTTCCTGATTCAGGTACAATTTTGCATGGAATTCTCTGTTGAAATGGGGGGGACGGACTTGATTATAGCAGTACCTCTCAACGCTGAAACGTCAAAGCACCTTGCAACCAGTATCACTGTGACGTCAGGTAATGACGTCCACCTGTCAGATTTGGCCCAATGCACCAATTCTGATAAGGAATTGGCCTGTGGAGCCAAAAAAAGATCCCCCCAGTCCTAGATAATAACTTTTGAGAGTCCAGCATGAGCATACAGAATAAAGAAGTGGTGCACATTTGAGTATTACTGTTATTTCACCAAATGAAAGAAATGTACAGTAAGTCTACTAGGTAGTCATAACCTTGGCACTTCTGCATCTAGATAAGCAGTGAGTGAGAGCCATGAGTCCACAAACACACCCAGGCCAAACTACCTGTAGTCCTCCGGTTTACCTGTGATTATGTGTTAACCTTCCAGCCACAGCAATATTCCACACTCTTGTTCAGCAGCCCTGTTAACAAGGGCCCCCAAAGATGTCTTCTATCCTTCCTCCACATCGTTTTAAAAGAGCATAAACCCCACTGAGGAAATACCACTGTCAAGACATTCTGAAAGACAAATAGTCGCTGATCATCTTTCCTCCCAGCCTTTTTTTTTTTTAATCTGCCAACTGCGAGGCACTGAATTTCTCATGTGATCTGCCTTGAAAGCAGCTAAAAAAATAAAAAGGAAAGAGAAGAAAGAGAAGCAGAAGCCCCAGCTGAGGCCAAAAAGCCAAGAATTTCAAGGCAAACCATCAGGGAGACAGAAACATGGAGGGCAGACTTGAAATCTTCACAGTGTGACCGGAGCTTGCAAGAAATAGCTTCCCAATCCACCCTCACAGTTTTGTAGGAAAAAAGAAAACATTGGAGGTGGGGAGGGAGACGGGGGGGGGGGGAGACAGAGAGAGGGAGAATATGAAGGGCCTGCCAGCACCATGAAAAATTGGACTTCCACATCCCACAAGGTTAGGGCAATGTGTTTTTTTTAAGTGCCTAATGATGGAACCAAGGGCAAGGAAATGCTGCCTGCATTAAGTGCATGGAAACCGAGGAAAAGATGTATGCCTTGCTGTGAGGTTCAACAACCTCCACCCAATGCAAGTCAAATCATTACTGCAGCCTTGCTATATTTGTGCCAGAACAGCACCCTGGAAAGAAGCGAGCACATGACAGAAGGAAAATAAGTTGCGGTTTGTCACGAGTTATAGTTGTTTTACTGCGGCTAGAAAAACATCAAAACACAATTTAAAATACAAATACAAACCCAGCAGCTGAAGAGGAGCTCCTGCGCTTCCTGCATTTGGGCTACAATCCTGCACACACAATTATGCACATGAGGCAAGGGCCGTGACGTATTTACATGTGTGAAACTGCACACCTGTTTTGGAGCGTTGGTCAGGAAAGAAGAATTACTGCGGCTCCACCCCAAGTAGAAAGTTGTTACATACACAAAAAGGCCATAAAAAGGTGTAGTCCTTCCTTCCAGATGATGTGGAGATGGGACTATGATTACCTGCCTCCTTGCTTCTCAGTTACTGAAATTCAGTAATGTTTCAAGCAAGTTATCACATACCATTGATTTACTAGCAGCCTTCAGGGCAGGTAGTTTGGTACACGAGTAAAATGTTAAGTGACCCCGCTTCCTTCTGACCATCAACGTCGCCCTAAGCCTCAAGGGGGACTGGTTTGCTTTGCATCTCACATCTGATCTCTCTGTTCAGGAATACAGAGAGATGCAGAAGGACACGGGCTCAAGGTTGAGGAGCAGACACTGCTTCACATGGATTTAAAGTCCACAGGCATTAAAGGGCTAACCTCATGAATTTTTGCTATATGCATTTCTTAGGGTGAGCTCCTACACTCAAGGAACACCGAGGGCTATACCTCGTGGCATTGCCACCACCGTGAGAGAGGCACTGCCATGACACATCAGATACGCTGGCAGAACATTCAGGTGCCAAACATATGGCAAAGCCTATATTCCTCCAAACTACAGCTACAGCCTTATAGATTGTGCAACTTTACACCAGCCCCAAGTAGCAAATGATTTCTTGCAAGGGGTGCTGCTACTGGAGTTTTGAAGGCAGTCAGCTGGGGGGGGGGAGCGAGCAGTGATGCAAGGGAGGAGCAGTGTGAAAGAGGGGCAGGAAGACCTGCTGGGTTGGCAAAAAGGGCAGGGAATGTGTGGGTCGGTCCTGTGGGTTGCCGACATACCACATTTCAGCTGAACTCGCTTGCTGAGCCTTTTTTACAAGGTTTGGGGATTAGTGCTAAAAGAAGCAAAATAAAAAAGTAAGATTATATAATTTATTTTTTTATATGAACCAAAACACCTCTTCTTAAAAAAATAGATAAATCCCCCTCTCCTTAGTACATATCTAAAGGAAGAACTTCCAACCAACTCACAAGCACTAACATTTTTTAAAAGTCCAAATTACTTTGGGGTAGTGAGTTCTTATGAATTATTTATAGATAGTGCACCCCTGACAGAAACTGTGAGCCGATTCACCTGTGTAAGCCCATCACTCAGCATCTCACATCACTTGATAAGTTGCAGCCGAATGTGTGAACTGCCTCCATGGAAAAGACTATGCTTGAGGAGGTTGCTATGAAAGCTCTGGCTGTTTCACACATGCCCAAGTCACAGAGGAATGTGCATGCATCTGTGGTGTCACTCCAAGCCTTATGCACAAACCAGGAATAACCGACCAAGTATATTCTGCCTGCTTGGCCTGGATGCAAGTTATACAGGATGGCATTATTTGCTTGTTTGTCTCAGATTGTTTAGTACTTTGCTTCAGAACTGCAACCAGTACAAATGGTTGTCTTTCAAATGTATTCTCAGAGAGGCACGGGTTTTCTTAAGAGCAGGAAGATCGGTTCTATGCGTGAGTTTGTGTGTTTTAATAAACTTGCAAAGCACCGTAAGCTTTGTGAAGCTTGCTCTTCCAGTGAGCAATGAGAACGCACATCCTCTCTCCCTCCAGTTCCTGCAGCCATCTCTACTATGACAAAGTTCCAACAGCATTTCCCATGTATTGGTGACCATATCTTTCCCTCTGGGCCCATAAACTTTCCACTGCAGGAGCAGTTTCCACCTAGAGGAACTGAAAAAAACAACCAGTCCCATGCAATCAGTTGGATCTAGTAATAGAAAACTGTTAAGTTGTGTCGTAACTCTGCAATGGTCTACCATCGTGCCCCTCAGCAGCCTGTCCTAGATGGCTGCCTTCCTGGTAAGTCTACTCTACTCCTAAATCCAGTTTCTAAAAAGCCACTGACCTAGTCACTTGTGGTAAAAAATTGCCTCCAAACAACCAAGGCAGAGATGGCATATTTTCATTCAGACAAGGGGTAGGGAGCATTTTTAACCCAAGGGCCACATTCCCTTCTGGGCAAACTTCTGAGGGCCTCATGCCAGTGGCGGGCAGCGTCAAAGGCAAAAGGGGTGGAGCAATGAATGTAAATGATACCTTGGTACAGTAGACTAATTTATACAGTCATACCTCAGGTTACGAACGCTGCGGGTTGCACGTTTTCGGGTATGCTGAACCCGGAAGTATCAGAACGGGTTACTTCCGGATTTCAGCGCTCGTGCATGCGCAGAAGCACAAAATGACGTCACGTGCATGCGCAGAAGTGCTGAATCGTGTCACACGCGTGTGCAGACACAGCGCTTCAGGCTGCGAACGCTGCGGGTTGCAAACTTGTCTCCCGCACGGATCACATTCGCAACCCGAGGTATGACTGTATACCCATTCACACACACCTCTCTATCCTCCATACAAACTTGAGGCTTTTATAAGAGTTTAGGGATGCCTTCTGAACATGGAAAATATTGGGGGTATGAATCATAGCCAGTGAGGGGTGTGACCTGGGAATAGAGTTCCAAGCAACAGGTCAAGAGGCCTGCATTTATCTACTACTTTTATTTTCCAGCTGTTCTCCAGGGAGCTTCAGGCAGGTACATGGTTCTCCCCCACCTCACCCCACAACAACCCCATGAGGTGAGTTAGGCAGAGAGGCAATGACTGGCAAAAGGTCACCCAGTGAGTTTCATGGCACAGCAGGGATTTGAATGGTGGTCTCTTCCTGGGAAAAGGGATTGACTCTGGGAATTCTATGAGGGCAACACAGGGGTTTCCTAACAACTCTCTGCACCCTTGACAAACTACAGTTCCCATGATTCTTAAAGGTGGAGGAGCCATGACTGTTTAAAGTGGAATGATACTGCTTTAAATGTATAGTGCAGATGGGGACATAGTCTGATCATTTATTCTTACATCCAGCTATCCAGCCAGGTGCCTTGTTAGACAGCAGGCTCTTTAGAAAACCTGGATGCAAATGCCTCTAAAATGGGAAGAGCTTTATGTACATGATTGAGTTCCAAAACTGTTTAAAATCCCACCCAGCCCAAGAGGCTCACCTGAATATGCATCAATTCTTCATCCAGACAGCACAAAAGTGTTTGCTGGAAATGGGATTTGCAAAGCTGGCACTTAACAACAAGAAGCCTTTACCTGGCTCAAAACACCACAGGTTAGGAATAGTCTAGTTCCAGATGGCATCGTCTAGTTACAGATCCCTGCAGCTGAAAAACATCTTCCCACTTCCGGTTCTCGTGCCGGCGCAGCTAGCTGGATCTCCGTCGCGTTGCGCGGGGATCTGCTGAAGATCGGCTGGGGGTTCTGTCACCGCGCGACGAACCCCCATTTAAACTTCAGCCAGGGCGGGCTGAAGGCTTAGAGAGCCGGCGGCACCCATTTGGACCTCTCCCCACCTTCGGAGGACCCCGTAAAGGGTCTGGGAAGGAAGAGCGGATTGAGGTCTGGGCGCTGTGGCTCCAAGAACGGCCGCTTCAGTGAAGCAGCGTAGCGGGCTGCGACGAGCGCAGAACACCTCCTTCAAAAAAAATCAACTCAAGTTTCAACGGAACCGTGAGTAATTGGGACAATTAAAGTTATTAATTAGGATATTCATAATTTGGCCACGGGAAAGGCTGAAAAAAGGAGGTCCACCTTTCCCTTTTGTGAGACTGGAGAAGCAAGTCACCAAATATAAACGTTTAGAGGCTTTTTTTTGATTTTAGAACTTTGACATTTGACAGCTGTCAAAAACCTCCTCTAGGTTTGCTGGCAGGAGGAATGGAAAATAAGCTGTACAGTTAAATAAAAGACATTAACGTGTGGATTAGACCCACTGTCACCTCTGGATTGTGGATGAGCCGGGCAGTACAGGGGTTGAAGAATTTACAACTCTGCTACTTCGTTTTTTTTTTTTTTGGTTACTGTTTCTAAGTTTGGACAATAGGTAACTTTGTATAAGCTACAACCCTGTGGATTACAATTTAATGGATTTTGTAACTTTCTTACATCCTTGTCAATAGACAGACTGCTATTCCTTTAAAAGTGAAACCAACTTTAAAGATCAGAGTGGAATGTAAAATCCTTTGTTCCTCTGGCAAGCAAGTATCTGCTGGAAGCGCCTGCTGTGAACTGACCTTGAGCAGCAATTGTTTTGGCTACATTAGGTGATAAAGACAACAGCTGCCAGGGAAACCGTGTGAGCTGCAGAGAATTAACAGGAAATCATATTTCCATAGCAACAGAGGCCTGGGCAATTAGACTGAGTAGATTCTGAAATAGCAATTGACTGCAAAATTGAAATTAAATGTCTGCAGGAGTAGGAAGAGGAGTTTCAACAAGAAGTGTGACTAAAGCATCAGAAGGCGCAACCAAGGAAAAAAGAAGACAGTCACAGCAAGTGGACCCTGCAGGCATGAACCAGCTACTTGAACATTTTGAGGCACTAAGGAAAGAGATTAAAGATAACAACGAAGATCTCAAACAGGATATTGCAGGAATTAAAACGCAATTGGACCAGATTGGACAAATTTAACAAGATTTAGAATCAACAAAAGAGAAGGTTGGCAAAGTCGAGGCCCAGGTTTTAACTTTGGAGCAGACACACATCAGAGACCACTACAACACTCAGGTGTCTCTTGCTTTTATGCAAATGAGGCAGAGGGCTACCAACTTGAGACTGAGACACCTGCCAGAACGGGAAGGAGATAATTTAAAAGCCTACATAGTCAAGGTACTCGGAGAATATTGGGGACTGGATCAACAAAAACTGGAAAGCACCATCGTCAAAGCATATCGTTTTGGACCAAAGGATAGGAAGAACACAAAGACAGTTAATGATTGTCTAATTGAATTTCAAACCAAAACTCAAAGAGACGAGATCTTGAAACTCCACTACGAAAAGAACTTGGAAGTGGAAGCAAAGAAGGTCATTCTATACAAAGACATCCCCAAATTCTTCCTGGACCTAAGACCCAATTATACTGATTTGACACAGGCCTTAAGCAAAAAGAAGATCAATTACAGGTGGGAATTCCCTCAAGGCCTAGCTTTTGGATTCAAAGGAAGACTCATCAAAATCAAATCAAAAGAAGACAAAATTAAGTTTATACAGAACAATCTGGACGAATTTCCTGGAATTTTAGCGGAAAGTCCTACCCCAACACCAGAGGAAGAAGCCGAAGGAGCAGCAGGAGGAAGTGCACAATAAAAGATGGCATTAAAGATCTTAACTTGGAATGTTCACGGTTTAAACATTAAATCTCAGAGAAACCAGGTCTTTCATATATTGAAGAAACAAAATTTGGATATAATATGTCTTCAAGAAACCCATGTAACAAGATTACACAGGAGAGTTTTGGAAAATAAAAGAATAGGCCTGGAATTTATTTCTTCAGCAAAAGTGAAGAAGAGAGGAGTAGTAATCTATGCCAAAGAGAAATACAATCCAAAAATGAAATTTAAGGACGAGGATGGAAGATTTGTAGCAATAGAGATCACAGTGGAAGGCGAAAATTTTCTGATATTGGGACTGTATGCGCCAAATGATGCGAAAGCGGAATTTTTCAAGAACATCCACGAAAGGCTGTTGGATTACATGGATTACAAAATAATAGTTCTAGGAGACTTCAACGCGGTAGCATCCACGCTTATGGACAGATCACAAAGAGTAAAATTCACAAATGAGGGAAGGCTACCGAAAACCTTCTTTGATATGACTGACAACCTAGACCTGATAGATGCATGGAGAACATTGAATCCAACTGACTTAGAAGCAACTTTTTATAGTGAGTCAACCAAAGCCTGGAGTAGGATCGACCAAATATGGACATCCAGGGAATTAACACCCAGGATGATCCAGTCAGAAATACATCCAAGGACATGCTCAGACCATAACCCGGTACAACTGGACTTGAGAATAAACCCGAAGGGTTCCTTCAGATGGAGAATGGACGATTCACTGTTCAGAAACCAAATCATCTGTGAAAAAGCTCAAAAAACAATAAAGGATTATTTTGAAATAAATATAAATACGTCAATGGAAAAAAGAACAATTTGGGACGCAAGCAAAGCGGTGATGAGAGGATTTCTAATACAACAAAAGGCAATCAAAATGAAGCTGCAAAGAGAGAAAAAGGATGCTATTTTGCAACAATTGAAAGAAAAAGAAAAACAATTGAGGATAATACCTAAAGATAGCAAATTACAAAAAGAAATAAAGCAATTACAAGTTGAACTCTCTAATATAATCAATTGCGAAATTGAATGGAAAATTAAAATGTTGAAGCAAAAGACTTTTGAATCAGCAAATAAATGTGGAAAATTGCTAGCGTGGCAGCTGAGACAGAGACAGAAACAGAATACCATTACAAGCATTAGCATCAACGGAAATAAAGTAGTGAACCCATCGGAGATAAGGAAAAACTTTGAAAAGTTTTACAAACAGTTGTACAAAGAAGAAACCAAAGAAAAAGACAAAATAGAGCAATATATAGCTGAAAATGGCCTACAGAAAATCCCGGAAAGAATGAAAGGCCCCCTAAACCACCCCATAACACCGAATGAAGTAGAAATAGCAATTAGCAACATGAAATTGGACAAAGCCCCAGGACCTGACGGACTTTCAGCTAAATACTACAAAACATTGAAAGATTGGATAACCCAACCATTAATGGACGTATGCAATGAGATATTGAAGGGAAAAGGGGCACCGGAGTCTTGGAAGGATGCATACATAACACTGATACCAAAGCCAGATGTAGATCGGACATTGATGAAGAATTATAGACCTATCTCCCTCCTAAATGTTGACTACAAGATCTTCGCAAATATCATGGCTAGCAGACTCAGGAAGGTTCTAAAGGAGGTTATCCACCAAGATCAAGCCGGTTTTTTACCGGAAAGGCATTTAAACAATAACATAAGGAACGTGGTGGATATCCTCGAAAATCTCGAACAAGATAAGAACAACAAAGCAATCCTGATGTTTGTGGACGCCGAAAAAGCATTTGATAATGTTTCTTGGACCTTTATGAAAAAGAATTTGCAACATATGGAGGTGGGGAACGGTTTCATGAACGGGATTGAAGCGATCTACACTGATCAAAAGGCTAAGATCATTATTAACAATGTGGTATCAGAAAACATCAGAATACAGAAAGGAACAAGACAAGGTTGCCCCCTATCCCCGTTACTGTTCATTACGGTCCTGGAGGTTCTGCTGAATGTGATTAGAAAAAATTCAGATATCAAAGGGGTGGCGGTGGGGGCCAAAGAATACAAGTTAAAAGCCTTCGCTGATGACTTAGTTTTGACACTACAAAAACCAGACTCCAGTGCACCAGTGGCACTGGAGGTGATACAAGACTTTGGGGAAGTAGCAGGACTTAAACTAAACAAAGCCAAAACCAAAATTTTAGGGAAAAACCTGACACAAGGTGAGAAAGAGAATCTCGAGAAAGAAACAGGCCTTCAATTTGCAAAAAAAGTAAAATATTTGGGTATCAACATGACAGCGAGAAACCAAAACTTGTTCAAGGACAATTATGAAAAAGTTTGGAATGAAATAAAGAAGGACTTGGAGATCTGGAACAATTTGAAATTGTCCTTGATGGGCCGAATTGCAGTCATAAAGATGAATGTGCTGCCTAAATTATTATTTCTCTTCCAGGCAATTCCAATACTGGATAAGATGGAACCTTTCAAGAAGTGGCAGAAGACTATATCAAGATTTGTCTGGCAGGGGAAAAAACCCAGAATTAAATTCAAGATATTAACAGATGATAAGAAAAGAGGGGGCTTTTCCCTGCCGGAATTAAGTATCTATTTTGAAGCAGCTGCCTTCTGCTGGCTGAAAGATTGGTTCCTACTAGAAAATACAGATATACTGGACCTGGAAGGATACAACAACAGATTTGGATGGCATGCATATTTATGGTATGATAAGATAAAGGCCCACCAAGGATTTAAAAACCATATAATAAGAAAGGCTCTTTTCAGAGTTTGGATGAAATATAAGGATCTCCTTGAAAGGAAAACACCCAGATGGCTGTCACCAGCAGAAGCAAAGGCCCATAAAAGAGTCAACATGGAAGAAAATTGGCTAAAATACTCTGAGATGTTAATATATGAAGGAGAACAAGTCAGGTTGAAACCCTTTGAGCAATTAAGAGGAAGAATCCGAGACTGGCTACAATATCACCAGATTAACGAACTCTTCAAAATGGATAAAAAGATTGGCTTTCAAGTGGAAAAGTCAAAATTGGAAACAGAACTGCTAGAACCAAAGATTAAGACCTTGTCAAGAATGTATGATTTGCTGCTGGAATGGCATACGCAAGATGAGTTAGTAAAATCTGCAATGATAGATTGGGCAAAAGATGTGGGACATAATATTATGATGGCAGACTGGGAAAGACTATGGAGAACGGACATAAAATTTACAGCTTGTACCTTGTTGAGAGAGAACATAATGAAAATGATTTATAGATGGTACCTGACCCCAGTGAAGCTGGCAAAAATCTATCATTTGCAGGACAATAAATGTTGGAAATGTGGCACTATGGAAGGAACATTTTATCATATGTGGTGGACCTGCCCAAGGTTGAAGGCCTTCTGGGAGATGATATACAATGAGTTGAAGAAGGTGTTTAAAAGCACATTCTTGAAGAAACCAGAGGCCTTCCTCCTTGGAATGGTACACCAAGTCTTACCAAAAGAAGACCACACGTTGTTTATGTATGCCACTACGGCAGCAAGAATCCTTGTTGCAAAATATTGGAAGACAAAGGACTTACCGACATTGCATGAGTGGCAGATGAAAATGATGGACTACATGGAAACCGCTGAACTGACGGGGCGAATCCGCGACCAGAGGGACGACGCAGTGGAAAAAGATTGGAGAAAGTTTAAAGACTATCTTAAAAAACATTATAAAGTACAGAATTAAAATAAAATAGAAATGTCAATGTATAAGATTAGTTTATAAAAGAATAATATAGTGAATAGTATGGTAGATATAGTGTAGGAATAAGTGTTAAGTATTATTGAATTTAAGGTTTTTCTTCTTCTTTTTAAAAATATTTGCAAGTAAACATAAGGTTGTTGAAAAAGAATCTGGATGTTATTTTAAATTTAAAGAATGAAATTAAAATAAGAAATAATGTAATAGAAATGAGAAGATAGAAATATTAAGAAATTGCTGGTAGATAATAGATAAGGAGAATCGGCACAGAAGGAAAGAATGGAGGAAGTTAGGAGAAAATGTTAAGGAGACAGGATAAGAGCATAAGATAAATGTAGTGTATTGTAGTGTTTTAGTTTAAGTGTAGTTTAAATGTATGTGTATTTTGTTTGTATGATTGTTTGTTTGTCTATTCTTGTGTTTAAAAATAAAAAATATTAAGTTAAAAAAAAAAAATGAAAAACATCTTCCCTCCGGGAGACATTGTTAACCCTAGGAAATCTAAGCGATGCAAAAGTTGCTGCTTTATAGAACTTCGCAAGAGCAAAAAAGGTCAATCCCCCCCAACTCCAGCATATCACAGGCAAATTTTTACAGCGTTGGGCAGCCCAAAATAGCACAAGCACTGTTCAGCATGTTATAGTGCAATGTCTTATCTCTGACAATATGCATTTGTTTTTAAACCACATATTGAAAGCTTTACAATGTTCAGTTGAGGTCACAACCGAACCATAAAAATGGCTAGATCTTGCAAAGGAATTAACCAATGAGCTAAACCACATCAAATCTCACATCCTGTGGTCAAAGTGGACTGGGAATCTCAGGAGAAGAAAACTATCATAATTAAGCAAATGGCAAACAGTTATGTAGCATTTATCCAGCTTTATTCATTTAATTAAGTCAGGAGCCAACATCCCCACACAAATTAATAACCCCTAGTGCACAAAATATTAGGCTACCAAGTTCTTTTTAAAATTTCAACCAGTTCCACAGCTGTCTGATTGTCTAAAAGTGATAGCAAGGATATACTGTTCTTCCAAACTTCCCCAACATGGACCCTTGCACTGTCATCAAATGCACTGGATAAAATCCCAGATTGTAAACAAAAAACAGAGAGGGAGACTGTGTGTAATTCATCATCTTATTTATTTTTGTTCTGTTAAGGGTAGTCATGGATCACAAGGTCTCTTACTCACTTCCATGGCATAATCTGCTGTATACAAGCAGACCATCACAACTGGCCAATGGAGTGTCCACATGCAGCAAATTAACTAGCCAGCCATGCCCCAAGAGAGAAGTGCCCTGTCCCATTATCCCTCTTATAGCAACTGTGTGTGCCTTTCTAAGAGACTGCATAAACCAGCAGATAAACCATGGAACTAGGAACTGCAGTTAGTCAAGACTTCTGCCTTGATTTTGCCTTATCTGCTCAGATACCATGGGCAAATCCACAATTTTGTTTAATAGATAAGCTCTTCAGGACACAGTCTTCTTGGATAAAGTGAGCATGAAAAGCACTAGGCAATTTCATTGCTTCCAGAGAATAAGCACACACTCAACTCACAATGGGAAGAAAGGTTGGGGAGGGGAGTATTTTCCTGATCATCCCACAGTTAAAACATAAAAACATCAAAGAAGTCAAAATAAGATGAGAAAGCTATAAACAGAGGGCATCAAAAAACAAGAAATATTTTCACTATTTAAGGCAGGTTTGGGGAATTTCCACCCCATGGGTCTAATCAGGTCCTGCATGGATCCCAGTTTGACCTATGAGGTCATTTCCTCCCAAATCATGATGTCACATGTGATGTCAGATGAGGGGCAGGTTGATTTGCAGCTGCCAACTGGAAGCCTTAACGAGTGTGCCCAATAGCACATTGGCAAGCAGGGCTTGCTGTTACCACCAATCAGCTGATAAGTGGTGCCTTTATGCACACTGGGATCAGATGCACCACTGAGTCCCACATGAGCAACTCTTTAGTGCAACCAATCTCTGTAGAAAGCTAAGCTTGAAGTCAGCACTGATCCGCGCTGGGCTTAGAGGGGCTTGGACTTTCCTTTGTAGTATGGTGTGCCACAGTGCCAAGGAAAAACTGATCACCTGACATCACAGGGGCATCAAGTGATTGGCAGGTGGGCAGGTTCCACCCATGTGTTAAAATGGCACACCGAAGATTGGGGAACCCAGGAGGTGGCCCACCAACCCGATCCAGTTCCCCACCCCTTTGAGAGATTTACAGTACTCATAGCATATGTAATTATTTAAAAACTCAGTTATTTAACTTTAAAGTGGCATCTGTTAAAATTATCCAATTAAACTTGGTTAAAACACCAGAATGGCTTGATTCTGTTCTTCAGTATTCTGTTCACTAACAGCCATCAGACTATTTCCTTCAGTTTACTAGTTGTTTTCAGCAAGAAGAGCTGGTCCACTAGGAACTTTGCCTTGCATCTCATCCAAGCTCTGCTATACAAGAAGCTGCCTTATACAGAATCTGGCCTTTGGTCCACTTGGCTCAGTATTCTATCTACATTGACTTTGTGACTTACCTGTATGGCAAGCGTGCAGGCTCTCAAAGAGGGGACTGGAGTGACTTTGCTCCTCACTGGGCTTTGTAGGTCAGCACAGGATGGAAGCTAAACCCAGGTTTGGCTTCGTGTGTCATCTGCCCCCAGGATTGTGGTAAGAGTCCTTCTCCTTAACCACAGCTTACAGCACCATAGAGCAAACCTTGGCTACAGGTTTGGCCCTATAACAAGACCTGAAAGGCATCACACTGACTATCCTTGATCTAAAGTTTTTAAACGTTTTGAGGTTTGCCCAAAATGCAGATTTTAAAATTTGACTGAAACACTGAAAATTCAAAATTTGGCCTCAGTGTTCAAAATGTGACTGTTTTGCTTTAGTCTTATCACCTGTTTCAGGGGCTCTTTCCTAGTGAACAGTGTCAACTACTAAATAAAATTGCACACCAGCTGACAAACAACAGGGTCTAATCCATGTTAGCTATTAAGTATCAGACATCAAATACTGAACGCTGCAGCAGGCTAACTGTCGATTACTGTTGTGTATGTTGTTGTCAAATACCAAAGGACAGAAGCCAAAAGCTGCCGGATGTCAAGTGCCTACGGTATGTAGAACATTTGGTGAATCTTACAATTGTAAAGATCTCTTGCTAATGCTGCAGAATTGAGGCTATAGCAAGTACAGCACTAATCACTGGCAGTGATGGGAGGTCACTCCTTTTGCTCCGAAACTAAATTATCTGCACAAACTCTTTGCTGCAATACTCAAGTTGTATGGTATTGCTATTGGACAATATAAGAACATAAGAAGAGCCTGATGGATCAAGCCCATTCAGTCCAGCATCTTGTTCTTGCAGTGGCCAACTGGAAGCCTGTGGGAAGCCCACAAGTAGGACCTGGGCATAACAGCACTCTCCCCAGAGTGTGGTTTCCAGCAACTGCTATTCAGAAGTCTACTGCTTCCATCAGTGGACAGTTGTTGATTGGACTACCTTTAAAGCAAGGCTGCACAACCTTCACAATTTTCGTGCTATGCTCCTTTCCTTCTACCCTCTTCCTCCTGAACACTGTATGACAATTCAGTGTTTAATTCAGGTTTGTGCACCCACAAACACTGCAGCTGCTTTTGCCATCTCCACAATGCTTGCCAGGATAGAAAGGGAAGAAACAGATTGCCGCAAGTCATTGTAACAGCATTACAAACTATTAACCAAACGTTTTAATGAGCTTATCCTCACATTTTGTATGGACAAGCAGTTTTATTAGTCGGGGCAAGGTTTGTCTAACAAGGCACTCTGGACCAGCTATGGCAAATGGGATGCTAATCAAAGTGAAGTGTTTCACCAAGGGCGAGAAAGTTAGAAGTACAAATTGAAAATGAGGAATGGAAGTACCGGTAATCTAAGTACTGACACGGAATGGAAAAGGTCACTTCTTGTTTCAGTAGCACTGCTCTATGCAAATTCCATGCCAAGAGTTCACACAGGGGAGGGAGGACACATAAGTGTGTGATTTTTTTAAACTCTGTTTGAATGGGATGCTCAAGGAAATACATAAATGCACTCACCTAGAATTTAGAGATGAATGCAGCGCATGCTGGTGGTACACTGGGCTAAAATCACAGCTGCTTCATTCCTCTCTTATTCCATGAAGCCAGCGCCTAATTCATGGTTTGGGCTTGGTGTTACATCCAAACCCATGTTTAATACCTCGCTCAAAATAAACCACAAACTGTAAATAAGAATTTATACCACTCATGGTTTTTTAAAGAGTGGGAAATGGCAAGCCTGAGTTCTCATGTCAAAACATAGTTTAGCTTCTGCAAGCAGTAGGAGAGGAGCCAAGCGGCTGCAGTTTTATCTCCTTGCACTAGGACTCTGTGTGTTCACTTCTAAACCATAAGTAAGCTTCACTGCAGTGTAAAGTGATATGCAAGCCAGCCCGAAGCCAAATACACAGATGGAAAAACTGTGGCCACTAGGTGTTATTTGACTCCATTTCCCATCAGCCCCAGCAAGCACAGCCAAAGGTAAGGGGTGATGGGAACCACAATCCAACGACACCAGGAGGGCTACAGGTTCCCCATTTCAAATCCATGCGCTCACCACGCCAAAATGGAAATGTGTCTCAAGTTTCAGTTTCTCCAACACAAACCGAATGTTGCAAGGTAACGTTCTTCTATGTCAAGCACTTGGAAAAGTACAAAACAGGGCAGATTAGAAACACAAAGTTCTCACCTCTGTGGTTCTGGCTTCTTTCTCCCCATCCCTTTTTAATTAGGTATTAGACACAGCTCAGTACATGGGATATTTGTCTTAAGTGTACAAAACTCAGTGAGGCATCCTCAATGAAAGTGTTATCCTCTTCCTTTTAAAAGCATCACAGTGGAGGGTGAGATGCTCGCACGCCAGGCAACCTTCTCCTGACAGTAAAACAAACCAACCACATTCTCTTCCTGGCAATCAAGAAAAACAATGTGGTCAGCTCAGCCATGTTTCAGGCTGTACGTGTGTAGCTATTTATATAGATACGCATAGGAGAATAAGCTGGGTTTGGCTTTGGCTTTTCAGAAAAGAAGCGTGAGCGAGAGACAGCGGGAAAGGAATCTAGCATTCTGCACACTGAGCTTTCCCAGAGAAATCCATGTCGATCTGCAGTTCCAAAGTAATGCTTTCCACAGGTATCTCTCTACAGCCATCATTCCTGTGGCGGAAAAAGTCTCATCCAATCATTAAATTTGAGAAAGAAAAGTTCACAGGTAGAAGGGATTGCACAAAAGGCAGGCATTTCAGGAATACACAGAGGAGTCGGCATTCTGCACATCTCTGCACAAAGCATGAATAAAGGATCTGGCACAAGATTCAGCATCGAGGGGCACTTATTTTTAAGTGTTTTTTGTGTTTCAACATCTACATTATAAACCTTCAACATCTTTGTCTGTATATTTCAAAAAAAAAATTAAAGGGGTGTGTGTGGAAGCCTTCTGGCTATCAGTAGGGCTTGTTCACCTCACCCCACTTTCTCTGCCCCATTGACCCTAGTTCTTTTTCTTCTCTCTGTAACTTCCATATAAACTCATTCCAAAAGATTGCAGAATAATTATGCAAATGACTGATCATTTTGTATATATCCATTCTATGCTCTCAGAATGTCAGTTTCCTCATCGCGGGTCACACACAATTAGGAATTAAAACCTATTTGCAAACAAAGAATCGCTAACATCCAAATGCTGCACAGTTCCGCTTTCCTGCCTGCATCATACATATCTAGCGCTGAATGGACAATAAAACCAAGCACATTAAGGAAGAAAGATACAGAATCAGTGAGGATAGACCTTTTATAGGGCCAACTAGTAATTTAAAAATATGTGAGTTTGTAAATTAAATTTTTGTGTTTTAAAGGGGGGGGGCTCCAAAGAACTTAGGACAATGTAATAGGTATTCATTCTCAAGTTTCATCTCTTTCATGTCTCTCTTGCTCTAGCAGATCCCTTTTAAAATAATTTCATGTACCCAGAGAGCAAAGAAGCCAGATCTGAAATCAAGGAAATCTGCTGTTCTTGGGACCAGAACATCCACTCTCCAAGGAAGCATCCCTGTTGGAAATGATAGCCACAAGCCAGTAAAGAAGAAATATCAGAGTTTTTAAATAAAAAAAAGTAGGGCAAGCTCAGGAAAAGATGTCACTCTGGTCCCTCCATTAAGGGCATTTCTTCTATCTACTTCCGCTAACATAGAACTAATAAATACAATAACTAACTCTTATCAGAAAGCATTCAGCGCACAATTTCATTCTTAGTACAAAAGGACACAGAAACATGGGAAATCTTTTCCCCCCATATCCTAAATTAAGCATGGTTAATTTTTTGTTTTGCTTTTAAATCACAACCAACTAAGGTTTTCAGAACTGCATATAAATGCAAATTAACTACTTTTTGTAGAAGTGGGTGAGTGCATTGAAAAACCGGCACAATAGGCTGGCATACCCGCCAACACTCCTCAGATGAAAATAGGGACATTTCTCAATCCCTGCAACAGACCCTTCTTAACACCCCATTTTTTTTGTCCCCTCTACCCCCTGCCGAGCATTTCCTATGAAAAGAAGGCCAACTGTCGCCACCACTACACCAATGGGACACAGCACACATACCCTCCACCATCCTGAGAAAATCCCTAAATTCTGATTTGATTCTTTGGTAGATTTATAAAAAGAGAAATACACACTAATAAACATTTTTTTAGAAAAGGGCAAGATTAGACACGGATGCACAAAGCATTTATTTCTGTTTAATCAATACTCCTTGCTTTCCACTGTGCTCCGCTCCCCCTTTCTTCCTGCCCAGGACAGCCCTGCCCCCTGCTTGCCCCTCAGAGAGTTGGGACGTCACAAGGGTCTGGGCCTTGGCAGCCACAGCCTCTTGCCCACATTCCAACAGCCACTATGGGCTGCCCAGGGGAGGTGGCCAGCAGCAGAGTCCATGGAGAGTCCATGGAGAGGAAACGGGGTGCTCCCTGGCAGCAGCCACCACCACCACCACCATTGGGACAAGTGCTGGCTCATCCTCCTCCCTGAGCATGGCAGTAGAGGCACTGGCTGGACATTGCAGGATCAAATCAGAAGCCGGGATGGCTTTCATAATTCCAGGTCTGTCCTTAGAAAATCGTGGCTCTTCAAAGGTATGGGCTGGCAGAAGAATAAGAGGATGGGAGTTGTCTTTTATAGCATTACAGCAGCAACAAACAACAACAACTACTACTACTACTACTAGTAGTAGTAGTAGTAAAGGTAAAGGGACCCCTGACCATTAGGTCCAGTCGCAGACGACTCTGGGGTTGCGGCGCTCATCTCGCTTTACTGGCCAAGGGAGCCGGCGTACAGCTTCCGGGTCATGTGGCCAGCATGACTAAGCCGCTTCTGGCGAACCAGAGCAGTGCATGGAAACGCCGTTTACCTTCCCGCCGGAGCGGTACCTAGTTATCTACTTGCACTGCATGCTTTCAAACTGCTAGGTGGGCAGGAGCAGGGACCGAGCAACAGGAGCTCACCCCGTCGCGGGGATTTGAACTGCCGACCTTCTGATCGGCAAGCCCTAGGCTCTGTGGTTTAACCCACAGCGCCACCTGCGTCCCACTACTACTACTACTACCCACAAGCTACTAGTCACAAGCTATTTCATAAGAAAAGGCCAATGCAGGTGGACTGTTCCTGATCTCTTTAACGAGGGGTTGCTAGTGCCTCCAAATGCTGGGAGAATTACAACATATTCTAAGCTGGCTCCCTTGCTTTTGCGTTTTAGGTAGGCTGAGAAAACCTTTTCATTATTTTGTCAAGTTTTCCATTTGCCTTGTGTTTTTTATCCTCACGCTGCTGGTTGTTGCATTTGTACCTGACCTGGTTTTATATTCCCTGCTGTTTTAACTGAGGTTATTTAATGTTCTTTGTAAAGAAGACATCATTGTATCTATTTGCTGGAAGCCAGCTGGGAGGGTGCTCTTTGGAGGCCAAAAGGCAGGGCTGAAATGCTTTAAAGTAGTATTATTCTCGGCTTTAGTAGATTTGCTTCCTTTCTCTTTTCCATACTGTGGAATCCCTCTTTCCAACACTATGGGCTCCTTTGGGATGAAGGGCGGGATATAAATTCAGTAAATAAATAATAACATTGTAGAATTGGAAGGGGCCACGAGGATCATCTAGACCAACCCCCTGCAATACAGGAATCTTTTGCCAAACGTGGGGCTCGAACCCACAACCCTGAGAATAAGAGGCTCATACTCTACCAACTAGGCTATCCCAGCACTACAATGTACTTCCCGAGAACAAGAACTATTTTTAAATGGGAGATAATCTTGCCGATTTCACATTCCAGCTTGGCAAAATGTCTGCAACAAAATGTCTGCAGATGTCTGCAACAGGATGTTTTACATATGTGTATCTAATTTAGATGTGGTCGTCACATAACAGGAAAGGTTGCACAAAGCCACAACAAAAAGGGGTGGCTGAACGCACTTTATATTACTCCTGTAATAATGTAGATTGGAATATGACACTATGAGATAGAAGGAGCACCAGCAGAAATGCAAGTTTATTAAAACGTACTAAGCAAATTGAAGTTTTGTATTCTGTTGGGATTCTTTCATTTATCTCGCATGCAGCTAAAAAACACAACCAAGAACATTCTGTTTAGAAATGAAAACTTGAAACTATCTTAGGCACAGATTTTATTTCCTTCCGCTATAAACAAGACAAACAGTTGATCATTTAAAATAATTCATTATAGAGAACTACAGAACAGCCACGAGTGGTAGTCTTCCCAATATGCCTTCCCAAATGTGTGTTAATGGCATGTATGTTAAAAGCACTACCTGAAACAGATTTCTAACTGTCATTTAAAGTGCTTTTGGGGCTCTTTCCTACCATTGGTATATGTATGTGGAAGACAGGTGTGTGCCTTTAAATGCACTTTACTTTTATTTATTTAAAGGCATTTATTTACTACTTAATCACTGAGGTTTCTGAGGTTCAGAAATCTGCTTGTTGGTCACAAGGAAAGGCAAGTGTCGACCTTCCTGCATTTTTTTGCGACACCTATCAACAGGCGTGTTCTACCAAAACCTCTCTTTTTTTGGCCTTCACCAACCATATTTGCCATAGAGAACTCGTGCGCATTTGGGAAGGGCTTTTTAAAGCATGTCAACTTCTCCTGTGCGGTCACGGGGCAGGGGGAAACAGCAATTTCATTAATGCAAATTTTCTACACCATTTCCTGTTCCATTCCCCTCTCTTTGGGGCAAGCCTTGTCACAGTTTCACCAGTTCTGGGGAAATGTTACCCTTCTTCCCTGCCACTATCATTGCTATTATTATTATTATTATTATTATTATTATTAATAATAATAATATTTACTTCATTTATGATTCGTTTTCCATTAGGCATTCAGAGCTGCTGCTGCTGCTCTACAAAGCGAAGAAAGAGTTTGGGGTGGTCTTTTAAAGAGGCAAATACGCACAGCAGTATTTGATTTGATTTTTCTTTTTAAAAAACTGGATGTGCAGCAGGATGGTAAAGGAAAGGAAATGGCAGTGGGACCGACTAAGTGATGCTGTTGGCCTTCCTTCAACTTGCAGGGCAGTATGGGTCAACATGTGGGGTAAGCAAATATGAGAGGAGAGTCTATTCCCACACTAGCTGTAGGGGGTGTGGTAACTGGTGGGGAAAGCATAGCCACTGAATGGTGGGAGATCGTATTTGATGAAGTGGAGGGAAAGCCCTGAGCACTTCAAAATGTGGATTTCAGCCCAAGTCTTACCCTTGGTATGTTGTTGGATTCTGTATGGCTGTATGGCATCTGTATGGGAAATCCAGCCAGATGGGCGGGGTATAAATAATAAATTATTATTATTATTATTATTATTATTATTATTATTATCATCTGCTTTTTATGTTATACTGATCATGCAGCAGTTGCAGTGCTTCTGGGCGCACTTCTAAAGTGTTCCCAATTGCCTTTAAAGCCCCGAATGACACCCACACCCACACACCCCATGTATAAGACGACCTCTATTTTGGGGGGCTCCAAATTAAGAAAATGGGGGGAGGATTGCCCAGAGTTGTTGAGCTTTTTGGGGAGGGATTGCTCACCATCCAGACCGACACTGACAATTGCACGCGTCGCCGAAGCCGCCAATCGTATGCCCGCTCACCACCAACAGCCGCCAATCAGCTACCCAATTGCCGATGACAATCTCCTGCTCGCGGCAGCAACCAACCCCACTCTGCACTGTATATAAGACGACCCCCAATTTTTAACATTCTTTTATAATAAACAAACCTCGTCTTATACACTGAAAAGTACGGTAGGCTCAAAATCCTTCAAGGAGGGATAGACAACATGGTGCCCTTCGGATGTTGTTGGAATACAAACACCCAGCAACATGGCTAACAGTGAGGGATACTGCAGGGTTTTAATTCATTGGGCATACAATGTTTTAATGATTTTTAAACTGCTAACCCTGCCTCTTTCATTAATTGTTTTGCGCCGTTTTAATTAATTTTACATTATTATACGTTGTAAATGGCCTCGAGTGGTGTATTTTCACACGAATGACAGGCTATAAATATTTATGTATAAAAGTATTTATGCAGCACCTTCTTGCAAAACGTTGGAGCAGTGTACAGCATAAAGTCCTTTAAAAGCAGCACTGGACAATTATTAAAATGACTGGCTACTCTAGAAAATGGTAAGCTATTGCATAGGCCTGTTGACATAAAAAGGGGCTTTAGGAGATGTCTGAAAGTCAAAAGCCAGGATGTTCTAAATGAATATAAAACATGAACACCTTTCAATTTTCCCCTAGAAAATTGAAGCTCTTCTCTATTAATACTATAGCAGCTCAACAGGAATAAGAGAACTGGCAGTGGCAAAGCAGCTTTCAAGTCAGCAAGCCAGTAGTCTGTTGTTTTTAATTCCTTGTAAAGTTGGTAAATTTTCTTAAAACTAAACTGGGGGAAAATATAGATTTAGAGAAAGGATCTGGCAGGATCCAAGTATCTCCGAGCCCAGGGTAACAGATGTGAAGCACTTCACCACCACCACCACCCCACCTTCCCCCACTGCATTAGAAATGCTGGGAAAAAGCACCTTCTTTAAGTAAAGACACCAAGCCACATGCAGCATTAGGGAAATCACTAGAACAGATGCAGGTCGGAAGGATTTCTGTCCCTGGTAAAAAAGAAAAGAAAGAAATCTTCCCTCCGTTAGAAAATACTTTTTTCTTTTCTTTTCTTTTTTTGCATTATCAAAAATAAATAAATAAATAAATAAATAAATAAGTGTTTCAACATTTGCTTTTCTTTTGGGCCAACTTTTAAAATTAAGATGCGCTTCTTTAAAGTTTAGCAAACAGATTTTCCTTTGAAACTCCCCCCACCCTGGAAATGAAGTTCAAGAATGCCACTCTCATCTCTTAAGATTCTCCACTGCTCAAATAATTTCCCTTACGCCAAGGAGCACTGCGCATAGGCCCAGGGGCATTAATCGAAACAATTGATTATTTCGTTAACTACAGTTTTAAATGGAGCTTTTAAATCAGATTTTAATTGCCGCTGCCCCATAAAAGGTGTTCGGTGCTGCCAGCATGCTCCTCGGCCTCTTGTTCCAAGCAAGCCTTGTAAAAGGCAAGGCTTAATCATTGCCTACATCAGATAGCCAGAAAACATGTATGGAGATTCTAATAATATTTTGATGGCTTAACTATTCGGTTAAGAACTCATTAAATTTAAACGTCTAGAGTGAGTTCACAAGCCCTTCCTACAAGCCCACAGGGGACGCTTGCTTCCAACACCTTAACCTTGGATGGTAAGTTCACTAGGAAATCATCTCTGCCTTCAGGTAGATAGTACTCAACTGCACTTGGCTCTGTGGACAGCACTAGTGAGACACAGGATAGCATCTCAGGACTCCAAGTCCCTGCATTGGCTTGCTAGTCCCTGTCTATAGTAGGAATCCCACAAATACAAAAGGTAAAAGGTAAAGGACCCTTGGATGGTTAAGTCCAGTCAAAGGCGACTATGAGGTTGCGGCATTCATCTCGCTTTCAGGCCAAGAGAGTTGGCGTTTGTCCACAGACAGTTTTCCAGGTCATGTGGCCAGCATGACTAAACCGCTACTGGTGCACGGAGGACCGTGACGAGTGCCAGAATGCACAGAAACGCCGTTTACCTTCCCGCCACAGTGGTACCTATTTATCTACTTGCACTAGTGTGCTTTTGAACTGCTAGGTTGGCAGGAGCTGAGACAGAGCAACGGGAGCTCACCCCGTTGCAGGGATTCGAACTGCCGACCTTCCGATCAGCAAGCCCAAGAGGCTCAGTGGTTTAGACCACAGCGCCACCCGCATCCGTCCCACAAATACAACACACAACTTATTCATAATGCAGTAATTGTGATGGCCAGATATTTCCTCCCATAACTCTATTCTACATAAAAAGCAACTTTTAATTCAGGATTTGATAAACAGACAGGGAATTCAGGTTTTGAGAACTTTACGCTTAAATTAAATTCAGATTTCCTTTTAAACAGGATTTGTAGGAAGAGATAATCAAATCTGCTATTAAAACAGAATATTGATAGATCCAGATTTTAAAACCACCTGATTGTCCGCCTCACACTCTTCCGTTAATTTAATCATCAAAGGCTAAAGCCAGGCCTTGTTTCAAATCTCCTAAAATGCAAAGTAATATCAGAAAATGGGCAACATGGGGCTATAAAAACAAAGGAAGAGTATATAGCATGCAACGCTCAGCAACAGCCCCTTCCACATAACAGTCCTAACCTTCAGATAAGCTGGCTGGAAGGGGTTAGGATTGTGCAAAGGAGAAGAGCTCCACCAGCGGGGCAGGCACCCTCCACCCTGGAGGTCCCCACGGAAATATCCACCTGCCTAAAGCTACCACTGGCAGTTCTTTCACCACCAGAAGTCAGTGTCAGGCCCAAAAATGGCACTTCTGGGATGGGGCAGGGGTGGGATGGTGACAGTCTGGGATCTGAACGACCCAAGGCCCCTTTTAAGTCAGAGAGGCCCTAGGACGGGGCACTGCCTTTATGCTAGCTTGGAGCTGGTTTAATTAATCCCCACCCGATCCAAAACAATTTTTTAAATTGTTGGAAAGGCATGTCTGCCCAATGCATATCTACCTGCTCCTGGCCTGGCCTGCAGAAAGCAGCAGGGCTTTGGAAGGGGCAGCAGAGTTTATGCTTTGCACATACCTACATCCACTTAGGATAGCACTCTTACACCTGCAATCCTAAACACATTTGCTGTCCCGCTTAACTCAATGGGACTTACTTCTGAGGAAATGCTTCGGCCCTCGCTGTAATTGCTTTAGGTTTTCCAACCAACATTCTAGCTTCCTTCAAACATTGATCATACTGCTGCGGCAGATCCATTGCTAGGAAGCTTTTAGAGAACTACCTCCAATTGATTTTTTGCACTTTGCCCTACCTCAATCCCCATGCCTTGGGCCGCACGTGGCATCGATTCCTAGGCTCAAACATCAGCATTAATGCAGAAGATGCACAGCAGACCTCCAGTATATTATATAAAAAGGACACATGTGCAACCACACTTCATACAATGTATTCCGTGCCATTGCCGTTGAGGAAGCATCACGCTTTCCCAAGGTAGAAAAATAATACATAAATTAAATGCTCAGAAAATGGAGCATCCCTGTCAGCAACTGCCTTAAGTGTTGACATACAAGATGCACACAACAAACGGGAAAACAATGTACATTTGTTTTGCAAAAGCCTGAATGCCAGGGGTTCCTAAACACAGCAATGCAAGCATCAGGCAACACATCTGTTCCACAACTTGACGTGACATTTCTTCCCCCAATATTCCCTCCAGTGATTACCAAACTCAGCCAGATGCATCATCATAATTTTTATTATTATTATTATTATTATTATTATTATTATTATTATTATTATTATATTTATATGCTGCCCATCTGACTAGGTTGCCCAGCCACTCTGGGCAGCTTCCAGCAAAATATAGAAACACAATAAAACATTTACCATCTATTTCTCCTGGGTAAAAACATACTCCAACTGCAGCATGGTGGTGTCAAGAGTCCCAAATCCCAGGCTTAACCCTACTAAGAACTTGACCCAGGGCTTATCCACACTTCCTCTCGTCCCACTGCTTTCCCCCAAGGGAAAACCGCTCTTCAGTGCTCAATCAGAGCAAATGGCAATTCTAGGCATGGGAGAAACAGAAGTGTGGACAAGGCCACAGTTACCGTCAACTACGCCATTCCCCAATGTCCATACATGTAGGACACAGCATAGGGCTGCTAATACTGTAGATAGAATGCCCATGGACCTCAGAAAACAGTAGATCATGTAGAAATGTTTTTGTAATGCTATTACAGTAGAGAGCATCCATATCTATGCATGTCCCTTGGTGAATCACAGAGCTGAAAGGGAACCCGAGGGTCACCTAGTCCAACCCTCTGCAATGCAGGAATCTCAGCTAATGCATCCATGACAGATGGCCCTCCAATCTCTGCTTTAAAATCTCCAAGAAGGAAGAGCCACAACCACCCGAGATACCGCCTGTTCCACTGTTGAGCAGCTCTTACTGTCAGAAAGTTCTTTCTGATGTTTAGTAGGAATCTCCTTTCTTGTAACTTAAAACAATTGGTTTGAGTCCTACCCTCCAGAGCAGGAGAAAACAAGCTAGCTCCATCTTCCAAGTGATAAGCTCTTTAGATATTTGAAGATGGCTAACATACGGTATCTCTTCTCCTGTTTTCCAGGCTTAACATATCCAGCACCTTCAAGCACTCCTCATAAGGCTTGGTTTTTTGACCACTGGTCATCTTGGTTGCCCTCCTCTGCACACATTCCAGCTTGTCAATATCCTTCTTAAATTGTGCTGCCCAGAACTGGACTCAGTACGCCAGATGTAGCCTGTCCAAGGCAGAATAGAGTGGTACTATGGACTTCCCTTGACCTGGACACTATACTTCTGTCAATACAGCCCAGAATAGCATTAGCTTTTTTTGCTGCTGCATCACACTTTTGACTCTTGTTAAGCTTGTGGTCTACTAAGACCCCTAAATCCTTTTCACATGTACTATTAGTACCGTAAGTCAGGTGTCCCCCATTTTATATTTGTGCATATGGTTCTTCCTGCCTAAGTGCAGAACCTTACATCTGTCCCTATTGGATTTCATTCAGTAAGAGGGGACTTCTTAGTTTAGAGAAAAGGCACATAACAAGGGGCATAATAGAAGTTTATAAAGGCTTGCATAGCATGGAGAAGGTGGCTAGGAAAATGTTTCTTTCCTTCTCTTATTACGCTAGAACTAACGAACATCCAATGAAGCTGAATGGTGAAAGATTCAGGAGAGATAAGGTACTTGTTTGTGCAGTGCATAATTAAACCATGGCGCTCGCTCCCACAGGAGGCAGTGCTGGCCACCAGCTAGGATGGCTTTAAAAGAGGATTAGACAGATTCATGGAGGACAAGGATGCCACGATGGCCATGTTCTACCTCTACTGCCAGACGCTTCATGTCTCCAAATAGCAGTAGCTGGAAACCGCAGGAGGGGAGAGTGTTCTTTGTGCTGGAATCCTGCTTGTGGGTTTCCCACGGGCATCTGGTCAGCTGCTGTGAGAATAGGATGCTGGACTAGATGGGCCACTGGCCTGATCCAGCAGCTTCTTCTTGTGTTCACTTTAACTCAAACCCCGCAAAGCTAGTTTCTACACCTTGGCTTTTTTACACCCTCCGTCTATTGCAGCACGGCAGTAACAACTATTAATCTCTCCCCCACCACTCCACATTTACATTATGCAATTAAAGCTTTTTAATTGTATAATGTGCAAAGCCCTTTTAAAAAAAAATAACTTCATTTAATCTGATAATTACAAGACATTCAGAAGGGAAGGGGAAGTGTTTTGCTAGAAAGGAGTTTCCTTTCATCATGGAAATTAAATTCACTACTTAACCCACAGGATTTAAGAAAATACTTATTAACTGCCTTTTGCGGACAAAACAGGCTCTCCATCAGCAATCAGGAGTTCAACCCATAGTTGAAAACAGTCCACAACTGCAGGTGCTGTGTATGACCAGAGAAGCTCAGCAGGGACAGGATAGTCAAATGCTTAAAGGGATGGATTGTTAAACCACTTGGGGAATTGTAGCTCTGTGACTCTCAGCACCCAAACAGACTACAGTTCCCAGGATCCTTTGGGGGAAGCCACAACTGGTTCAAGTGGTATGCTACTGCTTTACATGTATAGTGCAGATGGGGCCTGTGTCAGCTACAGTGACAAACTGACCGCTCACCAGTGGGGGGGAAAGGAAGAGGTAAGGTCGGCGGATCGAATCCCTGCGACAGGGTGAGTTCCCGTTGCTCGGTCCCAGCTCCTGCCCACCTAGCAGTTTGAAAGCACATCAAAGTGCAAGTAGATAAATAGGAACCGCTCTGGTGGGAAGGTAAACGGCGTTTCCGTGCGCTGCTCTGGTTCGTCAGAAGCAGCTTTGTCATGCTGGCCACATGACCCGGAAGCTGTACTCCGGCTCTCGGCCAATAAAGCGAGATGAGTGCCACAACCCCAGAGTCGGACATGGCTGGACCTAATGGTCAGGGGTCCCTTTACCTTTACTTTAAGCTGATAAGAGTGAATTATGAGGCTGGAAAAGATGAGCATCATCATCACACAGTATTGTGACCTGCCATTTAATCAAAACCATCTGCAGAGTGATTGCAGAGGAAGGAAAGGACACTGCTGGATCCTTAGTCATTTTTCTTACTCTCCTTGAACCTCCCCTGTCTCCCCTTTCACAGGTCTCTTGGTCTCACTCAGAACACAGTCTGCAGGCTCTCTCACTACCTGGATTGGACTCCAGTGACAGACTTATCATGGGATGACTGATGCTACCAATTTCACAAGTTCAGGTTATTAAGTGATAACAGCAATCAGCATGCAAATAACCCAGAAGCGTGAACACATTTGTAAGACATTGAAGAATTTCAAGAAACGATTAAAAAATTTTTTTGACAAATGCTACTTTCATGCTGATGCAAAGCTGGAAGAGGTTCTCCATTTCCCAAAAATGACTTGAAGGACAGGCAGCCATGAGGCACATTTTTGGACAAGCAATAAGCAAGAACTTAAACTCTGATCACACTTATGTTTATTCAGAAACACACACACACACACACACACACACACACACAGAGAGAGAGAGAGAGAGAGAGAGAGAGAGAGAGAGAATTCATTGCTGTAAAAATATCACAAATGCAAAACAATCATTTTCTGTGCACTGCTCTTAGCAGCCATCAATCTATTGTCAGGGAAGGGTTTCTCAATCACTAGAAAGCTTTATCATGTGACCTGATCAACACATTGTTTTATTATTCCCACTCTCCAAAGGAAAGCATAGCAGCAACTGCAGATCAGATCAGAGAGAGAAGCTGCTGCCACCCTTCAGAAGAAACTCCTAAATAACTTGTTCCCTGGTGTGCTGGGCTACGTGATTTAATCATGCACCCCAGGAGCACCAGAATTCTAACATGCAGTTCATACCACTACTGTATATTACTGTGCTCAGAGAAATGGCATGCCTTGTCAACAGACAAGAAATTAAATGTTAAAACTCTCTTAGCAGGACTAGGCAAAGTGAAGGGCTTTAAAGCAGGCTGCTCCTCATGGATTCAAGAGTTGCTCTTCTGTGAACGGAAAGGATTTACATTCTGTTTGCGGAAGGGTTGAGATCCAGCAGAGGTTCCCTGGAGGATGGAGGCCATTTGCACAAATTCCATCTTTCCCATGCTGTTCTGCGTGGCCTCCCAACCCTCTGGAGAAGCTTCTGGGGGAGAAGAAATACTTCCAAGTAAGCACAGCATTGCAGCTTGTCTGTTCTAGTTCACCAAAGACCCACATTCACCATCTAAATATGCTCCCGTACACAGCTCACAACCTCCTCCTGGGTCCACACTTTTCCTCCCCAGGAGCATTAGGCACAAGCTGCAAGCAGATAGCCTTGGCAAAGGTAGGACAAATTAGCATGCTTTTAGTAAAACTTGTCCTGTTTGCTAGCCATCTACAACTTTGAAAGATTCGCCATTTCCCTTTCATTTCATTTCTCCCCTCTTTCACCCCCCCCCATTTTTTGCAGGGAGGCATGAAGGGTTTCATACACAGAGAACATATTGTGACTGTGTTATAGTCCAGTGTTTATCCTCAATGGGTGGTATTTAGCTAAGTTTTACTCAGAAATTAATGGACTTAACTTAGTCATGTTCAATCATTTATTATATGTCCACAGATCTGTTAAAGTCATGCTTACTAATTTCAGTGGGCCTAGCCTTGTAAACCCCTTACCATTTAAAAGGGAGAGCCTGGATTGCTTGTCCGAAGTTCTCTGTGCTGCCAAAAAGCTTCACAAAACCTTTGCCAATGTGTCAGTCCCTGATAAAAGTGCCAGTCCCGAACACTTCCCATTCCTCCCCCCACCCCACCCCAGTAATGCATCTCACAAATCGGCTTCATCCCTTCTTCACTAATAGTTTTGAAGTGCGTGAAACACATCCAGCACTGCCGCCTGCCTTCCCCACCTGCACCCCATCCTCTCATTCAGTGTGCTGCAGAGAAATTACAGCAGCAGCACTTTAATGAAACACATACGCCAGAGACACAAAAGAAGCAAAATCCATATTTATAAAGGCAACGGACAGGCTTAAGGGCTTTCCTCCTATTTACCCATTAGACTATAATAGTTTCTAAACACTGTAATAAAAAAAACCTTTTGCAAAAGTCGTTACTGTGCAGGCACAGCGGTTGCTTTAAGACCCAAAAAAGTCCATTTTGAGAAGAACACAACGAAGAGCAATTTTCTGTTCTACAGAGTGCCCCACTGCAAAGAGAGAGAGAAAGCGATTTTAAGAGCAGTGCTTTAAGCACAGGACCCCTATGGTTCCTGGATTCACAGAGCAATAGCTTCACTATCTCTTGCAAGACCGAGCATGTCTCCTTAATGCATGCTTAAGGTGAGAGACCCACCACGCTGAGCAGCGTCTATCACCCTAAGGGCACTCAAAGTGACACGCTTAATTTGTCAAGAGAAGCCAATGCCATGCCCATTAATACTGCACAAAGAAGCATCTGAGCTTGTGTTTTTGTTTAATTCTTCTTTTGGGTTTTGTTTTGTTTTAAGCCACTAGACAGAACAAATCTAACATTGGAGGGGTTATACAAGCATTAGTTTCATAAATGGATCAAGGCTGGGTTCAAATCAGCCTCCTTTGGTTCACCTGTTTGTCCCCTCCTTCATGTCTGTACCTTGCTGAAACGTGAACTCACTCCAGATTTCAGGCTCTACTTGCAAAGGCTGTCATTTCAGAGCCTGGTTGTCACTCACAAGCCTGTCACACAGTTGGGCTTCTTTGCCATACACAAAGTTTAATACAGCCTCAGCTCTCCTGCGGGGGCCGCCTGGACTCAGACTGAACCTCACTTGCAAATAAGAGAGAAGAAGACAGGTCAGGGTTACAACAGATACTATTCCACCACTGCCCACCCTACCCTCATGTATGGGTGGTGCTGTTTTGGCTGCATAAGCAGGATCACTGACAACATGGACGTAGGAAAGAAGAGGGAATGAGAAAGCCTTTCAAAATAGTTCCTTGCAGTGAGAAAAAAGAACAAAGGGTTCAGTCTGCCAGTTAATATATTAATGTCAATCAAGAGGATTAGTACTGGGATGTTAAAGCAGGGAAGCAGGAGATTTAACTCACAGACCAGTATTTGCCAACTTGTTTGCGTCAGGAAGAAAAAACAGATGATAGACTTCCATCTCGCTGCCTCAAAGTTGCTGGAGCAACTGCTCGCCAAAATGGCAAGCTCATTTTGGCACTTTCCCAAGGATTTAAGTACACAACACTCAGACCAGAGTGTGGGGGGGGGGAGCAACAAAAGCTGCAACCACAGCTGTCTGAGAGGCAGAACAGCCAGATGTTTGAAATCCACTGCTCCTCTTGATGGTTTCTGCCTGGATTTATTGCCTACGTAAGTCATGGTTGCAGAACTACTGGCTAAAAAGCAGCCCACAGTGCCTCCCCTATCCAGCCCAGGGCAGCAATTCAGTTTTTAGAACGCTGAAAAATCTGGTGTCATTGGAAACTTTTTTTAAGTGGAGTGATTTTCAGAGCCTTTATATCAAAACCTAAATGAAATGTCATATCTCTATCCTGCAAGTCCAAGGATGAACTACCTGAAAGAGAAACATCTCACCCCCACAATCTTAATAAAGTGTTTTCTCAGTTTCTCCTATGCAGATCTATGGACAAAGTTATATAACTGTTATTGTTGTTTAGTCGTTTAGTCGTGTCCGACTCTTTGTGACCCCCTGGACCAGAGCACGCCAGGCACTCCTGTCTTCCACTGCCTCCCGCAGTTTGGTCAGACTCATGTTGGTAGCTTCGAGAACACTGTCCAACCATCTCGTCCTCTGTCGTTCACTTCTCCTTGTGCCCTCCATCTTTCCCAACATCAGGGTCTTTTCCAGGGAGTCTTCTCTTCTCATGATGTGGCCAAAGTATTGGAGCCTCAGCTTCAGGATCTGTCCTTCCAGTGAGCACTCAGGGCTGATTTCGTGGCGAAGGGGCTTGAATAACTCAGGGAAGCTATGGACAGGTCAAGATGGACAGGTCATAGTGGAGAGTTTGGACCAAACATGATCCACCTGGAGGAGGAACCGGCAAACCACTCCAGTATCCCTGCCAAGAAAACTCCATGGACAAAGATATAACTGTTATATACCTGCTTAACTCTCTTTTTTTTCCCTGTGTGAAACATAGTTTGGGGAAGGTGTGGAGGGCAAAAAAATCTTTTGGAGATCTCTTGCCTCTCTGCACTAAATTTCAGTTCTCAGGGGTTTCAGGTGGAGAAGGCTGGGAAGGAGACAGAATGAATGACTATTAGTTGAGTCACTTTAATTTAGGCAAGGCTTTCTCCATCTCTCAGTATTTCAGGAGCACAGCCAGGCGTACATATTCCCCAGGGCTTTTTTTCAGGGGGAACTTGAAACTCAGTTCCGGAACCTTTCTGGTGAGTTTCGGCACCTCTCAGGTGGGTGCCATTGCCTTTCTAAGAGAAAGAGGGAGGTGTTCGTGGTGAGTTCTGGAACCTCTTTTTCTAGAAAAATAGCACTGATGTGCCCTATTTTCCATTTGGGGCTAATAAAAAGCTTTGCGATCAACTACAGACAGGAAACTGAATCAAGCTCTGAAAAGTGACCAGCCCTGCTTATTCACTGTGCACCACTCACTTCACAAGTAAGACTAGAGATTTCCATAAGCACCTTTCTATCCTTTGCAAGGAGCAATACAACAGAGGTTTAGCTATTTTCTATTCATTAGCCCAAGGCAGGCCTACCTGAAGGAAGGGATTGCAATATAAAGCAGAGAAGGAGGAAAGCCAGCCTTCTTTATGTCCCTGAGGGGGGGTCCTTTTAGTCATCTTCTAAGAATCTGTGCGCAAGCAGACGGTGGTCGCAATTAGTCAGCAATATACTGGCATAATAACAGCTTTGCTGTTAGAAAGGGCATGTCAGACAGCACAGGATAATTCAGCCAAAGACAAGTCAAAATGGCAGCTTTGCTTTAAAACAAAGCCCAAAAATATCACTAAAAGCTGTCATTAAGCAGCTTCAGAGCTCTTGTGAAGATTATATCTTCTCCCCCTGCATCAGAAAGAATCAAGCTGTACAAATACAACTGCCAACATACCTTTGAAATGTGCATTTTGAAATACAGCCTTAAGCTTCTGAACTGCCAATCAGTTTGTGATCTCAAATTATCACAAGATAAAAATCACAGGCTGGGTTCCATTTTTCCAATACGTCCTTCCATTTCTCTGTCAGTATAAATAAGGTGACAGTGCTGCCACCTCCCCACATACTCAGGTCGTAACTGAGCCAGGGCTCAGCTCTAGAATATGTGAGTTCACCCATGAAACTTATTTTCAGTGCCAGCTCTGGCATGTTTGGACTAACCAAGTTGTCTCTGAGCATAGGCAGAACAGCTCTTGTCAAAACAACCGCCTGTTGTTGCTTTTCAAGCACCAAGCAGGAAAATAAAGAGAGCAAACTGGAAAGATTTTTAAGTGCCTCACTATCTAAAAGACTGGGAGAATAAAATGGGTTTTACTTGTTCCTCAAAAGAAGACAATGTTGGTGCCAGCCAAGTCTCCGGGGGGGGGGGTGTTTCCTAGATGGGAGACCATAGCCAAAAAGGCATTTTCTCTGTTTGGGACCTGCTTTAGCTCTGAATGGGGCGGGGGGCGAGGAGAGAGAAAGAGAGGTGGTGTTCCTATAGATAACAGACTTTAAATCGAGCTTAAGCAACTTGACTGTTCATTACTAGACCACACTACTTATTATTTTTAGTGTTAATGCTCATCATCAGTATTATTAGGTGGTTTATATGTGCATTGAGTTGTTTTATGTTTTAGAGCCCTTGACTCTTTGTTCTTTTCCCCCTTATTGTAAACCACAGATACACAATGCTTCACTATTGCTCTTCCAAGAGGAACCTAGCTGTGCCAACATCACTGAGCTCAGATGCTGAGAGTTTGTGACACTAGTAGTGATCAGTGATGCAACTCAAGCCCACCCTTTGCTGCCATTGCTTATTTGGGGGCTGAATGTTTCCTGCTGTTCCGCATCAACCACAGAAGCACTCAGCAGCCCTTTTAAAAAATAAAATCTTGGGAACATCACCCCCACCCTATAGCAGTGCCCCGCCCTTTTAGTGATCCTTTCCCTCTTTTTTAATGGTTATTTTTTATTTCTTAAAGCTGTACACACACACACACCCAATCTTTAGCTGCAAAGTACAATCCTGGCCCCACCTTTTAAAAACTATCACTCATCACCAGAAGTTTGCCCTCCCCATCCCCAATCCATTATCTGAACTAGATATTGTGCTATTGTCTTAAATTGAGGACTCCTAGATTTGAGCCTCTGGGCAATTGTCCCAGTTGGAAGCATTCACTGATTCACTTGGATGTGCTTTCAAAAATAAATATTACCGGGGGTGGGGGGGGAAGAATAATCAGCACAATTCCCCAGGTGTGCATCCTCTGCAGCTATACTCCATTTATAATTTATGCTGTGCCACCGTGAGTATCAGCAAGGGGATAGGCTCGAATTTACTTTAAAATAAAATATATATTGCTTCAACATTTTAACTCCATATATATATATATATATATATATATATATATATATATATATATATATATATTTCCTTTCCACAGTAAAATGGGTATTTTAAAACTAATATTCCTGGGACTGGTACTACTACTACTACTACTACTACTACTACTATTATTATTATTATTATTATTATTATTATTATTATTATTTTAAAAAGGCCAGCCATGACATACACAGCAGCACTGCTCTGCTGCTTTGCATTGGTGTGTAGAGTACCTTCTTATATATCCCTGCCTTGATCCTAAAAAAAATTCCTGAAGATTGCAGACTAATTAATTTCAGGCCTTTTTCTCAACTAGCAGGAAGGAGAACACTCTGGGGAAAGGAGGCTTTGCAGCACACCTGTGTTGAACTCGAGGTCACAATCGCACCATAATAATAATAATTTATTATTTATACCCTGCCACTCCCGGTCACCAGTCTAGCTGCCGCATTCTGGATTAATTGCAGTTTCCGGGTCACCTTCAAAGGTAGCCCCACATAGAGCGCATTGCAGTAGTCCAAGCGGGAGATAACCAGAGCATACATTTAAAGCACATTTACACCACTTTAACAATCGTGGAACTGCAGCTTTATCCGTCACAGAGCTACAGTTCCCAGGACCCTTAACAGACCACAGCTCCCAGGATTCTTTGAGGGAAGCTGTGTGCTTTAAATGTACGATATGGATGTGAGCTGAGACATTAAGCTTCTCAGCATTTGTTTGGCCTTCCAGGGGAAAAAAATAACCTGTGACAATTACAGTAAATCTGCACTGGGTAATTTCTGGTTTGCATTGGAAAACTTTCTGATGCCACTGTGATCCAATTTAGCATGTTTATTTCCCCTGCATTTAGCAAACAAAGTTTTAGGTTTTTTTAGAAATGAAACTGCCAAGCTTGCCCAATATTGTATTTGCAATCGGCATCCATTCATTGTTACTAAATGGAGTTGTGAAATTGTCAAAATGGATTATCTTCCATGGAAAAGTAAAGCACTAGGGAGAGTTCCGAAATTTCTTCTGCCCCACATCACTGGTTCTGTTACCAGCTTTTGGCAACATCAGCCAAACAGGTAGAGTGGCCAGATGCTAAGGAGATGGCAGGGGGCCGTGCACCTTTAATAGTCATCTGAACAATAGAATTTGGACAGATGGGACTTCACAAAAAGTAACGAGAAATGTTGCATTCAGAGGAAAGGTGCAAAGCACCACTCTCTTTTGCATCTGGTCACCCAATTACAAGGATGCAGATTAGTAGCGCAGGCTGCTTTAGTATTTATTTATTCTTGGCTTACCATAGCGCACTGGAGATTTTGGGAAGCATTCTACAAAATACAGATGTAACACATGGAACAGATGTGTGCCGCACTTAGCTGTGTATACCAGGGACATGCCTAGATGGCTTAAAGCAGCTCAGTCTGGGATTCTAGCTCTGGAAACAAGCAATAAATACAAGAAACGGTGTGTCTTTTGCCTACACAAAACAAAATCATAAAGCCAACTTCAGGGTGGAAATTAGCAACATGCCAGCTCAATGCCTGAATGCCACTGAACAGGGATTTGTGGAAATTTTGCTCGCCAGTTTCAGAATTACTGTTAACTCCCAAGAAACATCTTTGCTTATATCATGCTAGTTGTTGCATGCCTCCCATCCCCCAACTTTAGGATGCCTAATGGTGCCAAAAGCTTGCCATGCTCAGTGGAAAGGTGCAAAGAGTTTCTCCTGGGCCTCACTAAAAAACCTGGTGCACATAAAAGAGGATTCTTCTCCTTTTATCAAGCCCTATCACTGAAATATAAATCAGCAGTCAGCAATTAACAAGGTGTAAAATAAACAGCCTGCCACCTGCCTTAACAGTCCCCTTTCCTCCTTTCAAACGAGTCAAGGTCTTGGCGCCGCTTTCCAAATTGGCAATGGATATTATGTATGCATTTATTCCACAGCTGTTCTTCATTGCACCCAACATAACAAGCTTACCTAATATGGTGGGACTTTTTTTTTTCCAGAGCAAACTGTAAAGCACTGAACTTAATGAAATCAGGGATATGAAGTTAGCAAATATGAACTGCGACATCTCCAGCCACATTGCCAGCCTTAAAGGGCCCTTCCCTCTTCGTTTGTTCTGCTTCAGCCGGTTCTAAATTTGTTTCACTGAACTTGGGAGACGGAATAGCTTGGATCCTGAGCAATTTGGCATGCGGGAGCAGGGAGGCATTATTTATTTATTATTATTATTATTATTATTATTATTATTATTATAGTTCCTGCAACCCCTAGCCCCAAGACTGTTCTGGAGAGTTTTTCAATTCTCTGGAGCTGATTAGCAGGTGCACAGAGGGTTGCAGGTGGTGGCAGTGAAAATAGCTTCTCCCACTTCCTCCAGAGGAAGCATCCTGTTGGATCCACTGATGAGAACTCAAGATCCAGGCCAGGCATCCCCAAACTGCGGCCCTCCATATGTTTTGGCCTACAACTCCCATGATCCCTAGCTAACAGGACCAGTGGTCAGGGATGATGGGAATTGTAGTCCAAAACATCTGGAGGGCCGAAGCTTGGGCATGCCTGATCTAGGCCATTAGTTTTAGCAGACCTGATATAGTAGAACTCAACTGCCAATCATCATCATCATCATCCCACTGTCATCTTCAGCCAGGCAGTTCTTAAAGCAGAATGAAAACCAGCAAGGAATATTGATAGCAGTGCACACCACAGGCAACAGTGCCTCTATTAAAGTCTCCTTTAGAAACCAAACATTATTGACCACCTCAAGCCTGAAGCTAGACTCTAGATTCTTGAACAAGTAGTAGAAAATGCATGCCTGTGTTGTAAGACTGTTAGATTCTTGCATCGCAAGGGTTTGGACTAGATGACCCTCAGAGTCCCTTCCAACTCTACAATTCTATGATTCTTTTTTAATGCACTTAAAGGTAAAGGGGCCCCTGACCATTAGGTCCAGTCGTGACCGACTCTGGGGTTACGGCGCTCATCTCGCTTTATTGGCCGAGAGCCGGTGTACAGCTTCCAGGTCATGTGGCCAGCATGACAAAGCCGCTTCTGGCGAACCAGAGCAGCGCATGGAAACGCCGTTTTACCTTCCCGCCAGAGCGGTTCCTATTTATCTACTTGCACTTTGACGTGCTTTCGAACTGCTAGGTTGGCAGGAGCAGGGACCAAGCAACGGGAGCTCACCCCGTCGCGGGGATTCGAACCGCCGACCTTCTGATCGGCAAGCCCTAGGCTCTGTGGTTTAACCCACAGTGCCACCCGCGTCCACAGCGCCACCCGTGTCCAGCGCCATGCACTTACCAGTGTGCTAATACAGATTATACCCAATTCTTCTTCTTCCCTCTCTTTTGTTCTGGTTTTCTACCATTCAGAATATATTAATAGGCAATGAAAAGCAAAGCTCCCAGTACACTCCTTGACTAAGTGGGAAGCCAGAGGCATAGCAGTCTAGGCCAGCCTTCCCCAACATGGTGTGCCCCTCAGATATTTTGTACTACAACTATCTGGGGCTGATGGGAGTTGTGGTCCAAAAGAGTAAAAGGGTCCCAGGTTAGGAAAGGCTGGTCTGGACTGCTATGCCTCCGACTAGCAGGGACCGGGAGAAGACTGGAAAGTAAAAAAAATCACCATTCACTGTCAAGAGAGACATCTATATTTTGGCCCTTTCCTTCCTAAAACAGCCAATCATGCACTGCCTACCTCAAAAGGTTTGCAACGCACGGTTGACATTCCAGAAAGCAAACAACAAAGCAGAAGGCACCAACTCTAATAATTATTTTCTTTTTCAATATAATCTTTGCTGGTTTGTTTCACATCCTTAATAGTTCCTGCAGAATTGTGCACTTCTGCTTCTCTTCTTCCTCTCTCTCTCTCCTGATATCATTCAAGGGTCAGCAGTCCTACTGACTTTCAGCCGTAGTCGACAGGCAAGATTAAGAAAAAGTAAGAAATTCTCAGTTGCACAAAAACACAAACCTATGCCTATTTCTATAATCTAAAGACAAAATACATTCCACTCTTCCTAACTAGCAGGAGGGAGAGCATGCACACCGAGGCAGTTCTGCTGTGGGACAGATTTGGGCATGATGGGAGGGGAGATTGGCCACAGCTCCCCACACGATGCGCACATGACAGGAAAGGGATGCATTTGCAGCCACAAAGCCCCTATACCCGCAACTGCATTGGCTGTTTTCCCTGCATCTTTCCTGCATCTTCTGCCGATGAAGAAGGGGTGCAAGCAGTGCCACATCAAAACCATTAAAGGAAGCACAAATCTCACACTCATAGAAGAGGTACAAGCAATTTATGCTACTAGTGTGATTTATAAAGTCCGGTATGGCATCTCTTCCTGGTCACTGTTTTGCCCTCTTCCTTCACAGCTGAAGCTCACCCCAGAAAGCTTGATGGCAAAAAGCTGTACACTCTGGCTACTTCACAATCCCAGAATTCGGTTACCAGTACTTTTGTATCCTAGCAAAAGGCTCTAGCCACCCCTACATCTCCCATTTTCACAGCATAAAACTTACTGGGTGGTAGCCAAGCGCCTGGGTGTAGATATAGAAATTCAATGTTCATTAGAAAACAAAATACCCTGAGCTTGCAATTCCAGGAAGTACAGTATACTGTATTATCTCCACTGTACACCATTCGCCTAAATGGACCAGCCTCCACTGGTGTCAGGTCTGTTCTAGAATACATTCTCAGTTCTCTCAAGGCGGAAATAAGGTACAACAGGCCAGGACAGTGCTCTGTGTGAACAGAGTTATGTGCCCATATATCCCAGGATACTTGGGCATGTTTGAGGGCTCCTTGTTCACAAATAAGTGGCTCACAAAACATGTTTTGTTTTAAGTATGGCTTGGTAATATGTCTGAACCCAGCAGGATTGCACAACCATGTTTTGTCTGGACACCCCACCCTAGAAACTCAACAAGGTAAGAACAGCTGGGAAAATAAACCAAGGTTTGGAAGAAGGGGAAACCCCCACCATGGCTTGTTAGCTTGCCTGTGATGGTTCAACAAACTCATGGTTTGTTGAACATGGTTAAAAAAATTTTTTTGCTTAGTGTGAGGTGTGAACACAGAAACATCATTTTTAATGATGGTGGGAAAATTAGAAGATCGGGGAAGAAAGATGCATCACACTTCGCCCCACTTTAACTGATAATTTATAAAATCATTTGAGAGGTTATTTGGCCACTTCAATCACTTAACTGGGTTAAGCTCAAGAGCAAAGATGTCATCATCGTCTCGCACATTGATGAGCGCTAAATTAGAGACTACAACTTCATGAAAATACATATTTGAGTTGCTCAACATAGAAGATTGTCTGTTAAACAAGAGTTGTGTCAATCTCATTAGACAAAGGAACTCCAGGTTCCTACCTGTAAATCTTCCTACATGCTGAACTTTGGCTAAGAAGCAGCCCAGCCAAGTAGTCTATCCTTCTGCATAAAGTAACAAGAACTATATGCAAAAGCAAGCATTTCAAGACAATTCCAACTCCAAATAACTGATCAGAAGTCAATCTATTTCAAGCAAACGTAGCTATTAGTTTTGCCACACAATACACACCACACAGTCTACCTACCCTGTTCCAGCTCAACAGTCTAATCCATGGGAGTATCATCCATTCATAGAAGAAAAATATATTCTGACAATCATCGGAGAATGTCAAGTACAGGAAAACATTTTGCAGCCTCCAAGAACAGTCCAAGGTCACAAAGATCAAGGGACTATCACTTCATCAAAGTGCTAAGAAGTCGAGGAAGTGTGAACCCTCTATGGCTCATTATCAATGGTACTATAGAACTAGCAGAAGGCAAGCTAAAAGTGAATGAAGGTAAATTGTGGGCTGGCATTGGCAGGGGGACAATCAGCAGATATGGGAATGGTTAGTGCCCTTATCAAGGATTTTATGTAACACAGGCTCACTCAGCCCTGCTGTTTCCCTGAACATACACCAATCACATCTAAGGCACCCGCCCTGTGGAACACCCTCCCTTCAGATGTCAAAGAGATAAACAACTACCTGACATTCAGAAGACATCTGAAGGCAGCCCTGTTTAAGGAAGCTTTTAATATGTGACATTTTAATGTATTTTTTATTTTTGTTGGAAGCCGCCCAAAGTGGCTGGGGTACAAATAATAACTTATTAATTATTATTATTATTATTATTCGAGAGAACAACAGCAAGTCATCGTTGACCACCCTTGAGAACTACAGGTTTGCAACAATCCCAGATCTAGGGGGTAAACGGTGGCATATCCCCCAGGAAGCAAATTGGGGGTGGCAAACATCATGCCCTGAGCGTGGATGGCATAACATGGGAGAGAGCAAAGAGGAGAAAGAGGTGAGAGAGTGAGAAAGAGGAGATGCTGCCCGGGACAGCTGTTGCTGCTGCCAGGCCAGGAGACACCATAACCCTGAGAAGGAGAAGGCACAGCTTCTCCAGGCATCTCCTGCTGCCACAACGGCTGCTCTCTCCAGCTCTCACAGCTTTGCAGGTCCCAACCATTCACCACCACCTCCCATCCTCCAGCAACTTCAAGAACACCGATGCACAGCCAAGGAAAGATGAGGAAGAGACAGAGACATGCCCACCAAGTGTGCCTGGCTAGGAGCGAGGTTCAAGCTGTCTCCCTCTGTCTGGTGCTCCAGAAGGGCAAGGTCAGCTTCTCCCTTTTCCTGGCCAACCCTGGGTCTGTCTGTGAGCAACCACCTGGGCTCGTCTTCCACCTGCCACCTAAAAGGCAGGGAAATATGCACACCTGCATCTTGCTCAGCTGGGTGGCATATGGGAAGCGTGCCTCCGAGTACATACAAAGCACGCATGTTGCCAGGTACAATCCGAGCCAGGGAAAAAGCTCCTCAGACTCTCATGGCCCTGGCCCCTTTCCTTACATGAGAATAGTCATTTGTAGAGAGGTTGCTTTTCTTCTTCTTCCTGTGAAAATAACTTACTTGTGAGAATAAATGCTGAATCCAGTAGTTCTTCCAAGGTAACATCAGGCTATAACAGTACAAGCAATTAATAAAATAACAACCTACATTGCTGCATTACAAAGCTATGAGTATACTGTTAGGAGTTTGTTTGTCTGAATAAACAATACCACCATAGTGGTATTTGATAAAATTCATAGGTGATCAAAAACTTAACAAATGTGCCAAATGCCCCTTTAGGACTCTAGATTTGGAATGTAATACCCACCGGAGTTTGAGAGAAAGATAGATAGGCAGGACTGGTGTTTGCATCATGCAGCAGCATCTAGCCCATACTGCACCATAGCACAACGTCGTCTTTCAAACCAACAACTCCAAGCTTCCATTCAGTTCAGCTTCAGAGAAGGATGCTAGAAAGAGTTTTTGCAGTATGAATTTGAGCAGAGACAGAGCAAGAAAGAGCTGTGGGCTAGCAGAAGGTAAAGCACCTGGGGATGCTGTAGCCTTTTATGAATATCTAATGCAGGGTTACTGCAGGAGTCTATTTGCATCCACCAAGCTCTGGTTATACAAAAGGAAAATAGACCCTATCACACTGTTCTAAGTCTTCTCACAACTCAGAAAGTGGGGAGCACAAAGTCTTACAGCAAAATGCTCCTTGGGTTTACTTGGAAGTGAACTCACTATGCTCAGTGGGACTTATCTCTCAGCAAAAACATTTAGGTCTTCAGCTTTAAACAACATCTCCCTTTTTACACCCACTTCAATAAAAAAAATCTTTCAAAACAACATAATTTCTTCAAGACGACTGCACTCCTGACAAAGGATTACAGCATGACATTTAAGTTTGTGAAAACTTCAACGGCTAAGGAAGGAAAAATAACCCATTGGTTTCCAAAGACCGTACAAAGCAGTTCCATCTGTGCTCAGTGCCAATTCAATTCCCTCTGTTCACAGCTGTAGAGAATTACTGTCCTTGGGTAAGCAAAGGGGAGTAAATTGTATCTTCATTAGCACTCCAAGTCATAAAAATCATGTTTCAACAGCCGCAAAAACTCACTGCTTGGGTTCCGCCACAGTTCAAGTTGAGGCTGGAGTTTCTGCACATCAGGTCAATAATCCATGTGTTCAAAACCCAGTCACGGAAAATGCATTAATATAAGCTGTGCATTAAGGCACAATTATTTATACACAGAGCAGTAATGGCTTGTATCAACTCTCACGTCAGGGGCAGTGGAAATTCCATTTTTAGACAAACTAGCACTTTAATAAAAGTAATACAATACTAACAAACTTAACCCATAAGGATGGCAAAGCAGCACATTCGTTTTCTGATGCCGATGGAAATCGCACAATATGAAGAATGGCCTAATTCAATAAAAATTAGCTAACAACACTACGGGGAAATATGGTCCCACGGAGTTCCATTTTCTAAGCATGCCTTATTAGCTCTCTGTTGCACATGCAACTTTCCACCAGGACCAAAAACTACTCCACTGAACTAATAGAAAATTAAAAGGGTATAGGAACATACAGTGGTACCTTGGGTTAAGTACTTAATTCGTTCCGGAGGTCTGTTCTTAACCTGAAGCATACTTAACCTGAAGCACCACTTTAACTAATGGGACCTCCTGCTGCCGCTGCGCCGCCAGAGCACGATTTCTGTTCTTAGCGGAGTTCTTAACCTGAAGCGTACTTAACCTGAGGTACCACTGTACAAGCAAGACGGAGATGGCTAAGGAATTTCAACAGGTGCATCTAACCATGCACAGAAACAGTATAAGAAAAGGAAAAAGAGCAGCATCTGCTGAATTCCCTCTTAACACCACCAGTCAAAAGTGCATGACAGGAGTCCATTGCTCTGATTAGCCCAATTATGGTTTATTCCTCTTGTTTTCTGGACTGAAAGAAACACTCCAATCCTAAAAGCCAGTGTGGTATTAGCTGTTAAAGCAAGATCTTCACTGTGGAATGTGGTGCACTTCAGATGTTTTGTTGGACTACAGTTCCCGCCAGCTCCCAGCCAACACAGCAAATCGTAATGGGTGATGGGAGCTATATTCTGGGAATTAAAATATCAATTCTGCACCTGTGCTTTATTTCTTTATTTATTGCCCTTTTTATTTGAGTTGCCCTTCCTCCCCAAGTAGTCCATATATATCTATATCTATATCTATATCTATATCTATATCTATATCTATCTATAAAGGTAAAGGACCCATGACAGTTAAGTCCAGTCGCGAACAACTCTGGGGTTGCGGCACTCATCTTGCTTTACTGGCCGAGGGAGCCGACGTTCCGCCGACCTTCCGATCGGCAAGCCCTAGGCTCAGTGGTTTAGACCAGAGCGCCATCCGCGTCCCTCTATCTATATATATATTTGAGTTTTGTGTATTTTTGCTCATTCAGCTATATTCATCCAGTTAATATCTATGCAAGTATGCTCTCTACTTTCCTCAGCCAAATGCTGACTCCCCACCACAGGATGACCTAGATGACAAGCTATATTGCATCCACATTCTGCAAGGCCTTTGGGCAAGACACTCTCTGTGAGTCTACCTCCTCACTGTCACGGGGCTCTTATCAGTGGGCCCCTTGCCAGGGTGAACGCTCTCAGCAGACATCCGACCACGCTGACCCTTGGTGCTGGCCCTAACAAGGGCTCTCCACATCTCCCCTACCAGGTCTTTCCAGCCTATAGCACATGGCTTTGCAGAACTCTTTGAGATTCAGAAGACTTATTCCCAGGGTCACCGGAGCCTGCGGAACAAGGCACCAGCCCCTTAAAGATGCAAACAGTTCACTGGAGAGGGAGGGGCCAACAGCAGGACTAGTTGAGCCAATCTTCAGAAGGCCTCTGAAACAACAGCTCCACTCTACTCTAGGCAGGGCTCTGGCCTGGGCTCGCCTGAATGTGGTTCTACCACATCAGTTGGTAAACCAAGAGGTACTACAACTGTTGACTGCTCTCCCATATCCTGGAGACCAGCTGGGGCAGAACATGGCCATGTTACTGTTTTGTTACACTAACACTAATGTGGAAACAAGTTCCATTAAAATCAATGGAAGTAGCCACCTAGGACTGGAGATGATGCTCTGTATGCTTGCATCCAGCCACATCAGTGGGGCTTTGGAGGCGTTGTGGGCCCTCTCTCTGAATCTCACGGGAAGTAGGATAGAAAGTTGAGTAGTATGTGCCTAAATGTTTTGCGGGAGCATGACAAATGTCACCCTTTTGCTATGGTGCACAGCAAGGGGTTTTCTTGGCTTGCTTGTTCCAACTTCTAAAGTAAAAAAGAAAGAAAGATGAGAAATCTTTATTTCCAGACATTTGCCCTAGGTACTGCAAGACCTTTTTATCAATACAATAGCACAACATTAACTAGAGCGACTAGACACAAGGAAATGAATCAAGACCTGGTGGTGCATGCAAGTCTTGAATGTTAATGGGTATGTGTATTACTTACCAACAACATGAATAATGGTTAAGATCTGACCTCAAGGAGGCACTCAGGTTTAATGTGCAGCTAATTTCAGTGCGCATTTTAAAATGTGTTAATTTCACTTGCAAAGCGTGTTTCTTTAGAACAGGCCAGGGCCAGTCAACTTCTGCACTCTTGGGGGCTGCTCACTCCCAGCAGCGCTCCAGATAATAGAAGCAAATTTTGCAGCACAACCCACCACCTCCTTTCCTATTCAGATGCCAGCTTGTTTTCTTCTGTTTCTTACTGGTCCTTTTCTCTGCTTCTAACAGCGGTCCAATATGCATAAATTTAGCCGGTGAAACTTCTCTGACACAAAGAGAAACAGCTGGCAAAAGCTTCCCTGCCTTCATTTCTGCTGTTAGAAGTCGAGAAGTCAGGCTCTATAACACAGTCAACACAATCTAGCAGTAAGAGTTCCACAGTTATGGGGCATTACACTGAAAATCCAAGGGGGAAGTGCGGGATCTCTCTCACACTCAACCCCTGAAAAAACAATCTTCTTTGTGAGCAAAACTATTGGCAAGTGTTTTACAGTACTACATCTGCACCAAAACACAATAGGACATTTTGTCAAGGGGAATAAAATTAAGTCGGGGACCAGATGTAGCCCATGGGACTTACTGGCCAACCTTGCTTTAAAAACACTTCATGCAGTGTTTTAAACCGTCACTTGCTTGTCACATTGCTTCAAAGTTGAAAAGCTTTCATCAAATTGAAAACGACAGACCACTTACGATCCATATGGAGATCTTTGGATGTCCACCCGGAAGTAAATCCATGCAAATTTAATCCACTGATAGTTCATCAAGGCTGCAATCCTATTCACACTTATATAAGTGTATAGGATTGCACTCTTAATGCAATACCACACATAATCAAAGTGAACCTGATTCTAATTACCGGTAATCTGCAATCAAGTAATGCAACAGACCAACATAGGAGGAGCTACGGTTAGGTTTTTTATGCCTTTCTTTACTCTACCCCTATTCCACTGTAATTTTAGTGACCTACTGAACATCAGTAGTACCCACACATATTTCTCATTTAACTTCTCTTATTTTCCCCCTGGTTTGTTCCTAATGCACACTTCATGCTGAGATAAGCATTGCAGCTATCCCATGAATAAGGGATTACTGGAGAATCTGCATTTTGAAAGAGACACATTGTGCCTAACTCCTTCTGCTCAGGATGACAAAAACAGCTATTGGACCCTGGAACTAGTATGTGCTATCACTTTAATGCTAGCTCTCCTTCGATTTCTTGAAAGATTATTGGCTTTGCCAATAATAAATAAATCTGATCCAACAGCAAGCCACTGTCCAAGCACAAAGCGATGGTGCAAGATAGCCACAAACATGGGACAATACCCTGATCAATGATCACATGGCATTACCGATTCTTAGGGTGAATGCAGTAATCTGCCTATGATCCAATTTGAGCATCACTCCATCTTTATTTCTAATGTGCAACACCAGCTCCTGGAAGTCATGTATCACCAAAACAGAGGATATGCATTCCCAAAAGAGACAAGATGGCACAATTTGCTTAAAATGTGCAGACTAATGACTATGCATAGAAGCAAATTTAAAGGGGGGAATTACATAGAAACACAGCACATCTCACCAGGTGACCTGTGCACCTGCTCAGACTGCTGTCCAGGTGCTAACCACTGCTGGGCAATTTCAATGGCCCCCTTGCTCTCCCTTCTTAAGGTTCTTAATCTTTAAATGGAACTTGGACCAGACAGCCCTTCAAACATGAGAACTGTCTCAGTAATGTAGGACACACAATCACCCTAGTTTCAATCCAACTTTGGTAAGTTTTAAAAGGTCCTTGATGCACAATCAGTGTCCAACTTCATCAATGTCCAACTTAAAATTTCAAGCTTAGAGATGTTAAGACCCAGAAAGAAAGAAAAGACGGGAGGGGGGGAGGTGAGACACATTTTTCCTGGTTATTTGCAGGCCTTTCATTTATTTAAAGCATTTCTGCCCTGCCCCTTTAGACTTGCCCCCAGAGCTGCTTACAAACAATCTAAAAGTATATCACTCAGAAGGCAAAAGGGATAGAAAGGGAGGTATAAAGCAAGCTCATATACCAATTCTTAAAGTTACAGTTCTTATGAGGACCAGCTGGGAAAGAAAACAGTTCAGGTAGCCTGAAGGAAAGGCTGCTGCTAAGTGACAATTGAAGGAAGGCCAAAGGCAGCTGGTCTCTCAGCAAAAGCTTGGCTTCTCTCCCTCTGATCTACAGCCTCCGCAAACTACATAGATTATGTTTACTTGATTGCCTCCCACTACACACAGTCAAGAAATAAATCAAAGGCGGAAGAAATGAATGAGAGAACTTGGAATGAGTCAGGGCCTTTCCCTATCTATATCACCAATGGATTAAAAACGACAAGATGAGCAGTTAAGGTAGGAGGTTGGTTATTCACATGAGCTCCAGAATTACCCAAGAGTAAATCGCAATAACAGCAACAAATGATCGTGTAGCAAAAATTTTTTAAAAATGGCACCATTCACACTATAAGATAATAGCAGGTTTGGGGGAACCCCAAAGTTGCAAAAATACAAAAAATCCTAAAAGTATGTGTGGTGGGAGGAGGACTGAGCATGTTCAGGGGCCAGAGAACACGGAGTGGTTTTTTTGGGGGGGGGGGAGAAAACTGAGTGGGTTGGAATGGAGTATTATGGGGAGAATGACTGTCTGAATACTCCATTCCAACCCACCACATTTTCTTTCCCCCCCCCCCAAAAAAACCACTCCGTGTTCTCTGGCCCCTGAACATGCTCAGTCCTCCTCCCACCACACATACTTTTAGGATTTTTTGTATTTTTGCAACTTTGGGGTTCCCCCAAACCTGCTATTATCTTATAGTGTGAATGGTGCCATTTTGGCTACATAGTTATTAGAAGTGAAAGGAGAAGTTTGTATATAAAGGATTGTCACAGTCTTACTTGTTTGTTTTCCTCTGTACCAGGGATGGGGCATCTGCGGCCCTCCAGATGTTTCTGGATTATAACTCCTATCATTCCTGATTACCGTACCAGTGGCCATGCAGGCTGGGGCTGATGGAAGATGGAATCCCACAACATCTGGAGAGCCACAAGTGCCCCATCCCTGACCTATACCCAAATCTGCCAACTGAGGATAACTTGTTATGCATCAAACTAGTCCACCAAAGCTTATGTCACCCATAATAAATTTATTGGGTCTTTTAAGGTGCCACAAGATTTGTTTTTGCTGTGACAGACAAGCTGTAAGAAAAGAAGAACAACGCTGGTGAAACAGAGCAAAGGCCTGTCCAGCATCCTGTTTTCTATAGAGGCCAAACAAAGGTCCCAGGAAATTATGTCCGCAGTAATGAGAAAGGGCACATTGTCAGCACATTCTTTGATTCCCCAAGCATCACCAGTATATATTCATGTCCACTGTATAGCAGGCTCGGCTCGGCTGGGCAAAGCAATGGGATACAAAGTCTTATGTGAAAAATCACCCACTCCTCAAGGTACAGCCCTTCACACAAACAATCTCATCCTTGTGAGGAGGTGATGTTGGAAGACTCTTTCCTCCTGCTGCTGAATGAATAGCCTCCAGTGCACTTGGGGGGGGGGTTATACAGATCTCCCCCTCCCCACTAGCTGTAAAGGTTATACCTTGAGCAAGCTAGCCTAAGGTGAAAGACCTTGACTCTTGCCCCTCACCCCCATCCAATACATTTCCCATAAGCCACCATGGTGTCTTCCTGGTGGTAGTGCAGGAGTAGCTAACCTGTGGCCTTCCAGATGTTGCTGAACTACAACTTCCATCATCCCCAAATAGTGGCCATGCTAGCTAGGGTTGAGAAGAATTGGAGTCCAGCAATGTCTGGAGAGCAACAGGTTAGCTACTGTTGCTATAAGGGATGGTTCCCTCAGGGCCGGCCCAACCAAGAGGCAAGGTGAGACAACTGCCTCAGGCGGCAGAATCCTCTTGGACAGCAGAACCCAGTGTTGATCTTCCTTTCCCCACCTTGCTCCTGATGTAGATCTTTCCTCACCCCTTCTTCCCTGGCAGGGAGGAAGGCGCAAATTTAGGGTCTGCCTCAGATACCAGAATGTATTGTTTTCCCTTGGTCTACCTCTCCCAGTAAGACTTAATCTTCCCAGGATGCACTTCCATTTTCCCACCAAAAACCTCAACCACCACCTTCCCTTTCCTCTCAGGAAATGGCACATCTCTCAAAGAAAGTCTGTAAGGTAGTAAGAAAGCGATAGAACGCAATCTTCCAAGTGTTTGCTCAAAAGTAAGCTGCAGGGAGTCCAAGGAAACTTACTCTGAAGTAAACATCTACATGACCCACAGCCTTGGATAAATATTTGCAGAATGAGGACCAATAATAACAATCCCACTCGATTCAAATGCCAAGCATACTCAGAGACACAACTGGGAGAGATCAAGAAATCTGATAGCTTCTCTCTTGGTCTTTTGCCTGAAGACACAGCAATAGCTTGTGGAAGGACACAGAGCCTTACAGCTTGCAAACTCTGGTATCCTATTCATTTGCTCTTCCGCCTCAAACTCCCCACCCCCATGATTTATAACTCTTTCCCCAAATAAAATGTTGCCATTGGATACAATCCTGCAAACACCACATGCTAATCCCCCTGAAGCGGGAACAGTTTGTTCTTAAATACAGTTGTGAATAAATCTCACCCTTTTAAAGGAGACTCTAAAATATAATTCCGCACCGGTGGCAGGAGAGAAGCCAAAGTTACTCTAGAAAAGTCAAACAGACCACACCCATTCACCTCAGCCAAACAGAGGACTGCACAAAAAGTTATACTAGGCTCACACTTTTCAAACTATAGTGTAGAGAAGCCCCATTATTAACTCCAACTGCATTCACATTTATTTCTGCTTCACAGGGAGAAATTCCACTGTAAAATATGCATGAAATGTTGCCCCACCCCCCAAAAAAATATCTGTGCGCTATCGCAATAGTCCTCCTTTCACGAGGTTTTCCAAGGAGACCCCAGCTCACCTCTCCATTCACCCATCAAGGGGCGACCTTGAGTCAGTCAACATCTCTCAGCCCAAAATCTCCCTCGCGGGACTGTTTTGAGAATAAGAGCGGCATACGCCACCCCAGGGGCGTACCCAGGATCAAAACTAGGGGGGGGCAACAGGGCCAGTGCTAGGTTTTTTTGCGCCCTAGACGAGATCACCTTCTGGCGCCCCCCCCCCCATTTCCCAGAGTTGTCGACCTTTTTTCAAGGGAGCTGACACCATGCTTATACATTATCTCTAACAAGCCCTTAGAACAAAATAAAATGAAAAGGCAGAAGAAAATCTAATGAAGTCCTCAATTCCAAAGCAAGACTCATTCAAGACTCAAGGCTTGAGAGCAGTACAAGTGAAAAGGATCTAGGAGTCTTGGTAGACCACAAACTTGACATGAGTCAACAGTGTGATGCAGCAGCTAAAAAAGCCAATGCAATTCTGGGCTGCATCAATAGGAGTATAGCATCTAGATCAAGGGAAGTAATAGTACCACTGTATTCCGCTCTGGTCAGACCTCACCTGGAATACTGTGTCCAGTTCTGGGCACCACAGTTCAAGAAAGATACTGACAAGCTGGAACATGTCCAGAGGAGAGCAACCAAAATGGTCAAAGGCCTGGAAACGATGCCTTATGAGGAATGGCTTAGGGAGCTGGGTATGTTTAGCCTGGAGAAGAGAAGGTTAAGGGGTGATATGATAGCCATGTTCAAATATATAAAAGGATGTCATATAGAGGAGGGAGAAAGGTTGTTTTCTGCTGCTCCAGAGATTCCACCTAAACATTAGGAAGAATTTCCTGACAGACAGTGGAATTTGCTGCCAAGGAGTGTGGTGGAGTCTCCTTCTTTGGAGGTCTTTAAGCAGAGGCTTGACAGCCATCTGTCAGGAATGCTTTGATGGTGTTTCCTGCTTGGCAGGGGGTTGGACTGGATGGCCCTTGTGGTCTCTTCCAACTCTATGATTCTATGATTCTATGAAGACTCGACAGTTCTTCTAATTCATCCTCATGATTCAAATCACCACATATCAAAAAGTTAAAGCAATCACCAGTTTGTTGTTCTTTAAATAAATTAATAAAGACACAGACAATGAAGTTCCCTGCCACCGAAAAACAAAGCCCAAAGTCTCCACACCACACGCAGCCCCACCCCCACCCCACCCCAGGCACACATTAGCTCTCTCTCGCTACTGGTAGCTTTTTCAATCAATTTTGTCCTCCTTCCACTCAGCTCTGCTGGCAAACAAAGCCGAAAAGTCCAACACGCAGCCCCCACCCCCACCCCAGGCACACACCTCTCTCTAGCTTTTTCTGTCAAGGCTCAACCCAAACTGGGAGCCACTCCTGCAGTGGGAAGGAACGGTAGGCAGGCCGGGTCTGGAGGCTGTGTTTTAATCAGGAGTGAAGCTCCAGCTCCACGTGTTTGAAAAGTTCTCCAGGGCTGGGCGGAGCTGCAGAGGCGGCCAGCAAGGAGGGACATGACGGGCATGCCAGCCAGCCACTAGCGTGGCGCCTCCTCACTAGCCCGCCCCCTCGCCTCCTCCCAAGGCCCCAGCCCGGCAAAAGAAAGCTGCTTTTGGGCTCGATTTTTGAGGTGCCGATCGCGGGGGGGGGGGCAGCCCCGAGTGTCACCCCCCCTCCAGCAGGCACCCATGCCCAAAATTGCGCCTGCAGCTTTCTTTTTAATTTTTTTCCCCGACGCTGGGAGTGGGCGGTTGTAAACACAACCCCACGAAGCCTGCTGGGATCAGCGCGCAGCGCGGGGTGGGGTGGGGGCAGCTGCCTTCTAGGGGGGGGGCAGCTGCCCCCCTCTGCCCCCCGCTGGCTACGCCCATGCGCCACCCCACCCTGAGCTCCTTGGAGAAGGGTGGCAGTGGCACACAAAATACAAATTAAAAATAGTAACCTGTAATTGTTTACTCCGGAGGATGAGGTCCCGCTCAATTCCATGGGGTTCACCCGCCAATAAGTGTGCATGGGACTGAGGGCGTACCAAGATGTGGCTCTACCGACCACAATATACCACTACCTAGAAATGCCGGGGGGGCGAAGGGGGGGAATGATGGCATGCAGCCTAAACGTTGATACGGTTTGGTCAGGCTGCAAAACCTACGCACTTTCAAAGGGAAGTAAACCTATCACTGCCACCCGTGATCTGGAATTTACTTCAGGGTAAACGTGCACTGGATCGGGCTGAAGAACTGGGGCGCCAGACACACAAGAGAGGTTTGTTTTCCTGCGAAAAAAAAAACCAGGACTGTTGTAGGTTCCGCCTCCCAAAGGTTTGGAAAGCAGCTACACCCCGCATATTATTATTATTTAAATAAATATATATATATTGGGCAAGTTTTCGCGTGACACCAGCAACCCACGGATCCATCAAGTTAACACCCGAGAGGAAGAAGGAAGATGCTCTCCTTGCTGGGGGCGGGGCGCTTTTCATTTCCGAAGGAGAGCGAGCGCCGGGACAGCAGCATTAGGGAAAGTCTAGCTGGATTGAATGTCCAAGAGCGGTTGTTGCTATTTCTCCTAGGCTCTCCAAAATGGATTTTTAAAAATATAAACGAAAACTCCTTTCTGGCAGCGTGTTTCCATTTAAAGTTCTCTCTCGTGCTTTCAGTAGAAACATCGCCGAGATTGCGATCACCATTTGGGAACAGCCATCCAGGCATTTTCTCCCAAGCACACACTGCAAATCTCCACTAACTTGAGTGGGTTTTGGCGGCGCAAAAGAGAGAGAAAGAAATCGCCACAAGTAGCATAACACCAGAGCAGCTGTGTTCCTCTGCAAGGCATCAGCAGCCTGGTTTAGATTTGGAGCGGAGGGAAACACCGTTTTCCTCTCCCCACCTTATATTTTCCCGTTTTATAGCTCCCATCAGCAAGGAAAAACTTGACGGGGCTGAACTACTGCAACACCACCAGTTGCACTCTTCCAGCCAACAGCACAACTCAATGTACGGAAGACAGAAAAATCAGCCTTCTTTTTCTAAAACTCTCGCTTGGGGGTTAAAAAAACTCTAGCAACAAGTGCCTGCAGAACATCGCGAAAAGAAACACGAATGCAAAGGAGTACCTGACACTCCGCCGCCACTTGCTCCAATGAAGCTGCGAGCTCAAGCTGCTCCCGCTGCCCAGACTCAGCGCTCTGCAATCCGAACGCCCCAGCTGCCACTCAGCGCGCACGAGAAACGCGAAAGCCCTCACCGAACGCAACTTTCTTGAGCCAACCGCGACGCCGTACCGCTCGGACCGTACCACTCTGTACCCTCGGAGAGGGGTCGGGTTAAGAATAGAGCGAAAAAGAAGAGGGCGCTGTCCCCAGCCCTCCACGGGGCGTACTGATCTGCGCGGAAATCTCCCGCGGTCGTCTCTTAACGTACTCACTGTAGCGTACTGCTGCGGAAGTCTGAAAACAGTTCTTTCCCCCCCTATTGCGTGAATTAGTAGCGCCCGGCGAGGAGGGGGCGTGGCGATTTGCAAAGCTTGTAACGGCGGTAACGGTGCGCACGGGACGCGGCGAGTGTCCGTTAGGGAGGTCAGTTGGTCCGCCGAGTCTCCCCATCCTCCCCTCTCTTCAAAAGCACTCGTACTAAGAGAAGGAAAGGTATCTCGTAGCAGTTGCGACTTTCCTGCGCTTTCGCCGCCGCCGCCGCTGCTACTGTTAACATAACGGTAATGCTAATAAATAATGATGCGTTACCTTTTCATTCTGAAGGAGAAAAGAGTGAGAAGCGGAATTAAATCGCTTCCGAAGGCTCAGGCCGCTTTCTGTGAACGCGGGCGGTTTCTCCTCTGCCCCTTCCTCCAGTTTCTGTAGCACCATATTTACATCTTGCTCGGTGTCGCTGATCCTGGCCAGGCACTCGGATGTGGGCAAGGACGGAAGCCACCCGCCCCTCTTTTATATAGCTTTAAAATATTGCCGAAACCTGGGGCGGGCGAGGGTTTGGGCATGTTTACTTGGAGAGTTAAGGAGAACAAGATGATGAGTTGATTTCAAGCAAGAGCCTCGTGGTGCCTTGAACACTTAACACATTTATTGTGATATATGAGTTCGCCGTTTGGAGCCACCATTCATTCTTACCAAGTGCGTACTGGTTCACTAAAGTTTATGCCACAAGTTATATGGTTGTCTTTCTGGTGCCACAAGAGTCTTACTTGCGTTTGTTGTGACATTCCAAACAAAGCTGCTCCTCTGGATCTCATTGCTTGCTGTGAGACTCGCACCCAAGTGTCCGCGCATAGGATTGCAGCTTGAGTTGCACTATTTCATCTTCACGACAATCCCATGAGGCAAGTTGGCACTGGGCTGAGAGGCTGATTTGGCTGGTGGCCACCCAGCAAGCTCCTTGGTTCCTCCAGCATCCAAACTCAGCACTCTAGCATAGGAGGGCCCCACGGACATAGCCAGGATGTTTGTTAAGGGGGGGAAGGTCTTTTGTTGGGGGGGGGCAGAACCTCAGTTTGCTATGTATTTTTATTGAATTTAATTGATTCGGGAGGGGCAGCTCCCCCCCCCAGCTATGTCCATGGAGGGACCCGGTCATGCATGCTGCCTGACTGAAACCAAGGGGTGGATAAGGAGCACCTCTAATATATATTTTGCATTGTAAAAATCAGTTAACTGCAATCGAAATATATAAAAAATTGTCCAGTAGCACCTTAGAGACAACTAAATTTGTTCTTGGTATAAGCTTTCATGTGCATGCACACTTCTTCAGTTAACTGCAGTTTAATCTTTATTCACCTTTTTGCTTGGAGGTAAATGGGACGCTGGTGGCGCTGTGGGTTAAACCACAGAGCCTAAGGCTTGCTGATCAGAAGGTCGGCGGTTCGAATCCCCGCGACGGAGTGAGCTCCCGTTGCTCGGTCCCAGTTCCTGCCCACCTAGCAGTTCGAAAGCACGTCAAAGTGCAAGTAGATAAATAGGTACCACTCCGGCAGGAAGGTAAACGACGTTTCCGTGCACTGCTCTGGTTCGCCAGAAGCGGCTTTGTCATGCTGGCCACATGACCCGGAAGCTGTACGCCGGCTCCCTCAGCCAGTAACGCGAGATGAGCGCCGCAACCCCAGAGTTGGACACGACTGGACCTAATGGTCAGGGGTCCCTTTACCTTTAAATGGGTCTTAAATTATTGGAATAATGCTCTTCAGTTTAAAGGCAAAAGAGCTATCAAATTATTAGTTTATTGAAAAACAATTACTATTAATGGCAATCAGTAACTTTGAGTTATCAGTAATGGTTATTGTGCTTCAATAAAACTTTAAAATATTAATTCATAGCCAGCCCAGGTTAAGCTACTCAGTGAAATTCCTCTGAATTCAAAATTGCTGTCTTATACAAATGTGAAATGCATATATACTTAAGTCAAAGTGCTGACATTTTGAAGAAAGGATATCGGTTTTGCCAACCAGCATCTATAGCCAGTGTTGGTTTTCTTCAAAACAATTAAGGTTCTTGGAATTAAATACATTCAAGTCATACATTAAATGACTTTATTTGTTATGAGACTTCAGATAAGTGGGCATAGGACTGCAGCCTTAGCATATGTGTAAGCACATATTCAGAATTGTACTAAGTTTTGTGTTGAATATACACTTTGTCCCGATTGCATGGGACTCTCAGGAGTCTGCTTCAGATGTCCAGACTAAGCATGCAACAACAAAAAGTGCATAAGGAGCCTGGGGATGCATGCTGGTGCTGTCCCACAACATCCCCAGCTTGTTAGTTCAAACCCCAGCCTTCCCACACTGAGCAGGAAGAAAAATCTTTAAAGCCCCTTGAGGAAGCCCAACACAGGAAGGTTAAGAGGTAGAGCCAGCTTGTGTGGGGACAATGTGGCTGGGGCCAGTGTGCATGCCTCTGCCCTGTACATGCTTTTTGCCCTGACCAATTCAGGCTGAACACCAGAAAGAGGACTCCAGTGCTCCTACTTTCAGACACTGACCAGGTCCACACCCACTTATGTTTGCCTTTGGAACTAATGTAGTTTAAATGCCTTGGTTAGACTGCTTGGTATTAGTTTTAGATACATCAAATCATGTGCTTACTGTTTAAATTTCCTGTTTTTAATGTTTCCCTAGGTGTAAAATGATCATACCGGTGAGATGCTTCACTTGTGGCAAAATCGTTGGAAACAAATGGGAGGCATATCTTGGTCTTCTGCAAGCTGAATATACAGAAGGGTAAGCACTGTGCTTCACACACTTGTGTTTTCACAACTGTTTTGAGAAAAGTATCCATTAACATTTTGTAGCAGTCTAGGGATCATTCACAAAAAGGTATGTATAACACTCTTCATCCTGTGCTCATGTTTTATGAAGTGTAGGTCCAATTTTTATAAATAATAATTACATCAATATAGAACCATATTAATAATGAAAGCATAAACTCAGGGATATTTTAGAGTGCAATCCTAGTCATGTCTACTCAAAACTTAATCCAATGAATTCAGTGGGGCTAACTCCAAGGGTAGTGGACTTAGAATTGCAGCCTAAGCAAGGCACCTACAAATAATTGAGATTGCCTGGTTTTTTGAGGGGGCTTTTGAGAGTTCCATGGGGGAAATGTAGCTACTGAGGAGCTTACATTGGAGACATTTTAAACCACCCTTTGCTTTGCTTTCCTTTTTCTCAGATATGGCTCAATGTAGAATGTTGTACTCGGATTTGATTAAACGAATCCCTTGCTGCACTTGAAATGAATTATGAAAATTGGAAAAACTTCCATAAACATGCTTGATTTGCATATTTAAGTTGGATTGTATAAACTTGAATTTCCTTTGCCTAACTATGAAATCAAGTGAAAGTTCTTAGGATGATTTAGAAACAATCATTTGGTTGACCTCAGTCTTATATTGCTGAACTTTAAGTGAAAGCACTTTCCCACATATAAAACTTACTGACAAAGTGAGAAGTGAATGTCGAACACAATTGGAGCATTTCAATCTCTCCCACACAGGTAGAGCTGCAAGAACTGACACTCTTTCAGCATTTATATTCAAGCATCCTCTAGTGCTCTGATTAAGCATTACCATCTGCCATGACAAACAAATCAATGAACAGAAGATAGTGCTGCTCCTCTTTTGTATTTCAGTGTAATGTTTCCCACAAACATAACTCTCTTGCATTTCTGTTAACATTATGGTCCTGTCCTTACTTCCATAGTTCCATAGGCTTATTCCCAGGTACATTTAGGATTGTAGCCATGGTTCCATTTTTCAGAAAATAATTCTGTTTCTCTTGAGTAGTATGAAATGACAGGCCCCATTGTCTTGCTGAGTCCTCAGAACTCTTGAGAACTTAGAACATCTAAGATCCTATAATAAATTAAAGGCTAATCTTAGAAAGTACCTAAACTTTCTGCTGTCACGCTTCTTTCCCCCCTGTGGTTACATGAGTTAGACACTTTTAAAAGGAACTGAAATTCTATTTTGGGGCATTTTAAATAGTACCTGATTTTTAGAATACCAATTAGCTCTTAAAAGGTGCACAGGTTTCTGTGAGCTGCATGATATGAACACTTGGTTTAAATTCGATATGAAAAGATGTTTTGTGTACTAGAACGAAGAAGCTTCTTTATTTCTACTGTGTCGCTGATGCTGCTAAAAATAGAGTATAACACATGTAATATGTCATCTGAACAGTGGTTCCAGCTCATTCAGAGCCTTTTTTCAACATGGTAGTTTCAAATGCATGAATTACAGTATATAGAAAAGCATAAGGAACACTTGATTGATTTTTAAACATCACTAAGTATCAAGTGCTGTGGCAGATTTCTACCTATCAACATTGTTTTAAGAGCTCATGTGTTTTAAGAAAAATGCTAGTACATGCTTCACTTATGGGTGCTACATAATTCAGCTTCTGAGACCTATTGTAACACTATTTTCCAAATAGGAATTAAACATCTAGATAATATAAAATCAAAAAATATAGAAGGAAAGGATGAAGAAAAGCTTTCTTTCTTGACTAGCTAGTGCCTAGAGAAGTCTCGTATATAATTCTTTGTTGTTGCTGTATCCACCATTTTTCTTACCTTTGCAGCATTGTTTCTGGTTGTAGTTAATCATAGCCGTTCTGCTAGCAATTGATTTTCCATTGCAAATACAGAATTGGAATTTATGGATCTAGAATTTGAGATTAAGTAGTACTTTAGTACAATATTTGCATGATAAATGCAACTGAATTATGCCTTGGGCATAAATCAGATTCTCTTGCAATTTATTATATGATTTTACATTGACCAAGTGGGTAGACAATACATATTTGAGTTTCTCCCTTGCAGCAAAGCTGTCTGTTAGCTCAGTGCCTACTCACAATTTTGAGGGCAGATCTATATGTCAGATATTATTAAAATCATTTCTTGTAGCAAAAAATGGGTCAGCTAAAGGGAATAATTTACTTGTCTAAGGATGCAGAGATTTTGCAGAATTTGGAAATGCTGTTTTTCTCTTACATTGAGTTTCTTCAGACAGTTAGAATATTGGAGGTGGTGAAAATATTCAAAAATCTATTCAGTTCTGCTGATTAGTTTAGCTAAAAATATACCACATTCAGAGTTTTTAAAAACTACACCATGGGTTGATAACAATCAAGGTGTGGGGATTTATTTTAAGTATTTTGTAGTGCCAAACGTTTCTGCAATTTTGGAAAGGTTAACAGCACAATCTTATGTATGTCTACTTGGAAGTAAACCCCATTGTTTAGTATTGCAGCCTAAGTGCTAAAAATAAAATAAATATGAAACTGATTGAGCCTCTATTAAAATATTTGACAGGGTGATTTATATTGTTATAATTTGAATAACTTCTGAGGTCATACACTGTACTGAAGATTTTATCCTATGTGGAAATCTAGTGTGTGTGCTGGAGGCCTCTTAAGTTCAAGAGGGACTGTCTTATTATGCTCATCAGCTTTCTGCTTCTATTTTATGACTTCTACCTACTTGATCTGTGAGCACCTTACATCTCAACCTGAATGTTAATTACTCTAGTAGGCCCATAATGGGAATGAGAACTTGGCTTGTCCATACCACCACCCTGGCATAAATCATGAGCAAAATTCTTAAATGGGAAAATTAAATTCTTAAATGGGAAATTTATTACTTTATTACATGTCAAAATGTACATTAATAACACTTGGAAAAACTCAACTTCTTTTTGAATGTGTTGCTACATCAGAGGGTCAACTGCCCAGCCATTGCTAATCTTAGCTCATCAGTCTCCATTGAAAGCCCCAATGGAACAGAAACTAATGCTGACCTAAAAGGTCAGGTTAGACACCAGAGAAGTTGTATCTTTTAAGGTAAAGGATAAATAGCAAAGCCTGAACTTGGAGTTAACTTGGAGTTAAGAAAGAACCTGTCTAAAACAGTCACCCAACTTACTGTCCCCTCACTGTTCATTTATCACATTCATTAGCACAGCATTGGGAAAGCTCTGGCCCACCGGCATACCTGCCAGACCTCCCCATTTAGTGGTGGTGCAACCCGTACAGCACATATGCGACAATTATTCACACAGTAAATATTCTTGTTCAAAAACAATTTTTCACCATTTATCAAGTTTGTGTGAATAAGACAACTACCGTACTTACAACGTGCCATGAAAACTTATAAGCTATCTAAAATAAAGTGAACTTGCAATATCAGATTTTACTAAGTTCTTACAACTTCTTGACTCAATTTTTGTTTTTTTTCTTGTTTTTTAAGTAAGTTCAAGAAGAAGGTAGGTAAGTTCAACGATATTCCCGGTAGCTGTGAAGTGCAGATGGAAGACAGGGTGCCAGCATTCTATCCCCATTTTGCCCTAGCAGTCGATAAAGTTGAAGAGCTGCTATTTCGCCCCCAACAGGGCCAATTTGTTGGGGTTGGCGGATAGCCTACTCCCTGAGCACAGTTTTCTGGGCTTCCTCAGTGGTCTCGAGCCATTAATATATCTATTAGGGCTAACTAATAATAATCCAAACATAATCTCATTAGAATCATCATAATACATTTCTAGATGTTCGATTAAATACAGTTGAATACAAAATTAATGCAAAGGTTCATAATTATATACTTACATGTAGTTATAGAAACAATTTCTTGGTTTAAGCATAAAGAACTGAATAGCTTAGCAAGGTAGCCATGTTTGATTACAGATATATATACTCTCATTGTGGGCTTTTTAGCAGGTGTTTTACATTAACTAGGAGAAGAAACGGAGGAGATGATGAAAATGATACTGTCAATACTTACATCCACTCACCACAATACCCATTGCTGTAATTAAATAAAAACTGAAAGATCGAATTCGGAATTCAATCCTACCGGCTGTAGTGTTTTAAATAAAAATATTAAACGTGCTTCTTGTTTGTTTTTTTAATGTCCTGTCTACTATGTTTCCTGTCTGATATTGCAAGTTCACTTTAGATAGCTTATAAGTTTTCATGGCACGTTGTAAGTAGTTGTCTTATTCACACAAACTTGATAAATGGTGAAAAATTGTTTTTGAACAAGAATATTTACTGTGTGAATAATTGTCGCCTATGTGCTATACGGGTTGCACTATTATTAATGGCACAGGTTGTATTTCTTCAGCAGACCTCCCCATTTGGCTGGTAAGGTGATGCAGGGGGCACACATTCACCTGTCCATCATGATTGGTGAAGGCACAGAGCCAAATTCCAGAGGTAGAATTGGGAGTAAACTGTAAGTTTCTAGCCAATTCTTCATTTCCAGCCTCTGCTTCAGTTTGGCACTTCTTGAATTTGGCATCTTTTTCGCCCTGCCTAGCTGCAGAAAAAGGCACCACATTTTATTTTATTTTGAATTCTGCTTGAAATTAAAAATTGGGAGTGATCCCAATTTTCCTTTGTAGCTGCAAATAATTGTGAATGTCATGATGGCAGGTTAAAGGTGGCCCCCAGGTCTGAAAACATTAAAGACTACTGGTGGTGTAGAAAGTACTAGACTAGGAGGACCAATAGCCTGACTTAGACTAGCCATGCCTACTTCATGGCCTCTTATCAAACTGCTTTTGTTCCTCCAGTCCTGCTGCTACTGCAGCGTTCAAAATATATGTGTGTAGGAAGACTTTATTGGACCTACAATATATGTCAAAATGGACATCTGTTGTTTGAGAGTGCTTCCAAAGCCTTCGGGGTTTTGCTAACTTCTTTGCTAAAAGAGACATTCGGGTATAAGGTGATTCATAAAAAGTAGTAGTAGTAGTAACAACGACAAATAATACTTAGATCGGGGTGGACCCTCTGCTGTAATCCTTCTTCCCCTACTATGCATATTCACTCATCCTGGGTTTGTGGTGAAAACAGCACTTATTGTATGGTTGGGAGAGGAAAGTTAGAAAGGGCTCCTGAAGATTGCTAGAAGTCAGAAGTGTTTGTGATGGGGAGCACAGTGAATCTCAAAGCACAGGCATGGCGTAAAAGTAAGCTAATGCTAGATGTGTTTTCAGTTAATGGTTTGTTTATATGTCTTTGGGAGAACAAAGCTCCTTCTGGAGCCCAATACCAGCAGAAACAGTGTTCTGTGCATTTGATGCTCTGTTATAAGACTAACATAAACTAGTCCACAGACATACAAGCTTGTGGGTTTCCCGCCTACCCTCCAGGCTTTTTCTTTTCTTGGAACATAAGGGGGGGGGGGATGTGTGTGGCTAGGTAGACCTTAATTAAGAGACAGATGACTGAGATTTCGTCTTAGGGATCCAATAACTGTTCTTAAAGAGAAACTCAAGGCAAGCAGGCTATGATGGAAGTTGTGTATTTTTCAAGCACACGTTTACATCTGCTTCTTTAATGGGCAAATAATAAAGTTAAGCCTGTCACATTCAGTATTGTTAAAATGCGTTTATAGTCATAATGAATTAAAAAGCTAAAAACTAGCAAATTATCAAAGTGAAACTTAGAGAACAGTAACTTGAGTACAGCAGCAGTCTTGTAAATGGCTCTGAGGATAGCATTTTCTAAAATCAAGCAGTATATAAATGTTATGAAATGAAAAATAAATAGCAATCCTATTTGTCTGATCATTGGGGAATGGGGGTTCAGCCCCCTACCACAGTCAATCACCTTGCTTCTATGGACTATATTTTAACATGTTTATAATATTTTGAAATTGTTTTAGTTTTTTAAAAAGGTTGTATTACCACTGTGCCTGCCACCCTATGATCTTTGGGGAGGAAAATTGTAACAACAATAGTAATATAGTTCCTCTTCTATCTCATGGACAAGGCTTTTGCCTTTATTTGGCTGGGATCAGGTTTTAGCATGCTGCTTTTCTTTCAAACACACCTGCTTTTTGTTTGTTCTTAGTGATGCTTTGGATGCTCTGGGTCTGAAGAGATATTGCTGTCGGCGAATGCTGCTTGCCCACGTGGATCTTATTGAGAAGCTCCTGAATTATGCCCCTCTGGAGAAATAAATAGCAGAAAGAATGTACTACATACATATGGACCAGCGTGCTGCTAGAACTCCTCAAACTAAGCTGCAGGGGGTTACAAATGCAGATCATCATGTCCAGTGAAGGATTTCACTTTCTGGGCATGCTATATAGGCCCTAGCCACTAACCTCTTGAAAAGAAATTACTGAAAGATGAAATCCACTTACACACAGTTGGGGACTGTAGATTTAATTAAAACAGGGATGGGAGTTCATCAGAATCTCATGGTTTGTGGAGAATTGTGTTTTTTTTAAACTGTACTTTGTGCCACTGGCAGCAGTTTTAATAAAGGTTGTAGTTATAGCCACATTGTGATTTTGTAAGGATTGTCCATCTCATCCTGTGGTGCTCCTCTTACTCTATCAAGACGCTCATACAAGAAACTAAAGAGAACTTGACTGCATGCTAACCTATTTCAGTTGTTCACTCCTGGACTTCCTATCATTTTAGGGGTGGGGTGGAAATAACCGCTCTGGTGTTGATCCACACTATTACATTATATGAAGTTATCTTAAAGACGTGAGATCCAGTTGAGTGACAAGTACCATGACTTCTGATATGAAAAAGTAATAAAAATGGAGGATGGATTTTGTTTGCTTAGAAAAGCCAGTCTGTGGATTTAAAGGGGGGGCATTATCCATCAAACTCAATCTATTGCATTCAGACTGAGGGAACATCTTCTAAGCTACCAGTGTATATTGCTGGCACAATCTTCTTCCTTCCATTTCTCTCGCATGTCACATTGCAAAACTGGCAGTCCATTTTCCAGAACTGTGGTGTAAGCTCCAGTTAAAGGAGGTGAGCAGATTCAGTAATTCAGGGCAGGTGAAAGGCCTGCTTTCTTGTCTGCAAAATAAAAAGGTGTTGCTTCTACCTGTTTTGTATGTTCCATAATCAATGCAGAGCCAGCTGTTCATTAGGCACATAAAGTTGGAAAACAAATACTTGGATGCTGATCATCTCTTTGACACAGCTGTTAAAACAGAGGAAAGGAACTTTGCTTTCCTTTTATTTTGCAAGATGCAAAGTTTGTAACCTCACCACCATTGCACAAACACTAAATTTGATGCTGAGAAATCTTGCCTTCCTATCAGTGCCAGGCTATCTCCTAAAGCCATTGATAAAGTCTCCTTAGTTTCATTAAAAAAATACTACAGTTACAGGAAAGTAGGCCTGCTTTCCCACAAGCATCTCAGAAATTACTGGTGCAGATTGTTCTGGGATTTTGTATACCCATTTGTTTTTCATTGTCTTTCATTTAATAATAAAAGCAACCTACATGCTTGAGAAAGAAAATGCATCTATAAAGCACACTGGAGTCCTAGAAATTAAGAGTCCCGCCAATACAGAAATGTTGATGAAGTCTGGGTAGTGTGTGAATGGGAGACCACCACACAATCCAATCCCATGTATGCTGCCTACAGTTTTTCTGAAGAACAAAGGTGAGTATAAATATAATAAATAAATAAATGCTGCAGAATAGTCCTTGGGCTTGGTACCCAAAAAGATTTGACAGAATTTTGCTGTTTCTCCACATGCATGGTTTGGTTCCTAGTAAATAAGTGAATTTTTTGCACATTGGGGTAAGGAGCACTGTAGAGAAGACAAACTGGATATTTATTTAGTTACTGAGATAGCTAGCTGTGCACAGCGTCTTCCTTATAGAGGTCCACTTTTGCCAAGGCTGCTTTAATTGAGTTTTATTAATTTGCTTTCTCTTTTTTTAAGGGGGGGGACCCTCCGATCTGGGAACATTATTAAGCTCCTAGCCATTATTATTCTCATCAGTTCTGTGAATCTTTACAAGTTAAGCTTCCTTTTTCATTTATTACTGGGATGCAGGAGATTGCTCTTCTTTTTTCCCCAGCATTCAGCAGTTCCTCATTTAAAAGTGCTCTGTTGTATTTTAAACCACATACTTTATCCTAATGCAAAGGGCATTAAGTGATTAATTCTGGCATTTGTGTTTCACAGTTGGTTGGAGAGCTTATGTTTTGTACGCCTGCCACATTATCTAGGAAAATGCCTGGAAAAACAACATTCTGTTTTAGGCTACATGCTTCTGGAGTGCATAAGTTACCCATCCGAAGTTGCGTCTTTAGGGAACAAGGTTGTGTTAGCTTCTGGGTGCCAGCTCAGATGAAGCAAGAAGCTTTTATATTAGTTTCACCTCTACATTCTCTGACTCTAGCAGATGTGCCGGTTTTATCCTTGATCATTTTACAACCCAGTTCTATGTCCCTCTAATTTTGCCACCACTGAGTAAGAGCTTGAACCTTCCCAAGATGGTTGGTATCATGCCTGTGCAGATACACAACACAAGAGGGCACCATTGGTGCAACCGCAAACAATCTATTGTCATGGCTACCAGACCCATTCTGTCCCTAGGCTGATGAGTGTAGGATTTCGAAGGGTGGGCAAAAGATATAACAAGCTGAGTGCGCTGGGATGGGAAACAAGCTGTAGCAATACAGAGGAGGAGGAGGAGGAGGAGGAAGAGAAAGAGAAAGAAGAGCCCAGTAATTGAGAAAGGGTGTGGGATTGAATATGAGTATTTGTGAAGGTTGGTTATTGTCATAAGCAATTGGGGGGGGGGGTGAATTCTCTCAACTCAAACCTGGGGAAAACTTTAAAAAGCCATACAACAGAAAGCAAGTACAGTAGTCTGAAAAAGGATCCCTTAGCCTCCTTGGCATGTGCCACGACAAGCATTCTCTGGAGCTAGGAGAGAGGGGGGACTAAAGCTTTATCTCTCCTGGCAAGAGATAAAATTTATCAGAACACATGCAGCAAACAAATTTGCAGAAAACAAAAGGCAGAGAGAGGCTTTTGAAAGTAAGCAGCTAACAACAATAGGTCATCCTCTTCACTGGCATTCAAATCTGTCCTGCAGTCAATAAAACTAAAACAGTTTTATATGGACAGAAGGGAATTGGGCCCCATGTGGTGAAATGTATTTTTCCACCTATATGTGAGGACTGTAAAATCAACACATTTAATAGTATGCACTTGAGAAATGAAGTGTGATGGGTCCTTAAATGTTCAGTCACAGTTTCTTTGCTACTGAGATGAGAATTTAACCCTCTTCATTTTAAATATGTAAATAGGAAGTAAAAAATGCTTCCATCCCAGCAATTAAGCTCTGGAAGTAATTAGCGCAGAGGACGTGCCCCGGTTTCTTTTTAAAGGTACACAAAGATTGTCAGTGGGTATGTGCTGCAGCTGTTTGTTTACCAACTTCTATGTGATCTATTATTTTCATTTGTAACTCAGTAAAAAATAAATCAGATTAAATCATTTCCCCTCTATAAGAGATTTGTATTTTAATACTGTATAGGCTGCAAAAGGAAGATGCTTATCTTTCATCCGGTGAATGTAGTCCTGTTGTGTTAACCAAAATTTTATCTTACCTCTTAAAAGGAGAAACTTAACTGTTCATGTGTATGCAAAGAGGTATGTGTTCATACAACCACTAAAGGCAGGTTCACATTTGTACATCATGCACACTCATTCTAGTCCTTGTAACACGTGACCACCAAACTGGTCTTTTTTCTTATTCTACTGCACATACACTCCACAGGGACCCAGGGCTCCCTGGAGCAGATGTTGTTGGTCAGGCCTACAACTCCCACTGTCTTTTATCTTTGGTCACGCTGGCTGCGGATGATGGGAGCTGGAGTCCAATGAGCACAGGTTTGTCATCCCTGTCCTACCGTATGTGCACAGAGAGGGGAGCAAGTACAGCTCTTGCAAGTTTCAGGCAATATGCAGTTTACCAGTGTGCATCCCATTTTCCATGTCAAGCAGCCACAAGAGTATTTTCAGACTAAGGAAATCGTGCTCCAGTGCAGAGCATGATAAACGTTTTGGCAGTCTACCAGGGGAAGGAGTTCCATAGCTTGGGCAAACAACAACAGGAAATGCCTCTGAGTGCCTTGACTAAATGGCCTTGGGCAAGTCACTCTAGCCTTCTGGTCAGGCCTGCAGGCTTAAAGTGGGAAGGAGGTATGCATGAAAGCCCTGCTGCTCCACATCACACCACATTCACTTCAGACCTCCCTGTATTCCTTGCGAAGTTCTGAAGGGGATTCATAAATGCATTCAGTTGAATGTGCTTAGACTCCTACCTGGAGTCAGGAGTTGCAAGTATCGGGGTTGCAAGTAACAGGGAGGATTCTAAACATGGCCACATTAGCATGTTTAGAATTCTCCAGACCTTCATGCTAAGCATCGGAATGCCTGAAGGGGAGCTGGTGAAGACCATAGTCAACCACAGCAACCATTTTTATCTGAGTGCCATTTCAAGGTGGGGGGGGGGTATTGGGACAAGACCAAATTCCCCATGTGGCCTACCAACACATAGTCATTGCTTGTCACTCGAGGTCTCCCACTTAGCTTCTTCAAGGAGCATGGTGATGAGCAGGGAGAGGGTGGTAGCAGAGCAGAAATGATTGGGTGGGGAAACAACCCTCTTCATGTGTTTGATGCAGCCCATGAACTGAGAGTTGCCAATTCCAGCAAGTACAGACACGTGGAACTATCTGATTAGCTATCTACATAGACATTAGCCCTAGAAAATATTAGAAAACTAGTGCAGACTGGAGTGTCTTGGTACAATGTGATCCTTCTTGCCCATCTCCATTTATAACGCTTTGTTAATGTCCCAACACCTTAAAAAAATCACTTAAACTTAAGGATCTAGATTCTAGAACTTAGGAGTGAGGGTGAGAATGACAGGTTTGGGATGGGGGCAGGAAATTACCTAAATACAATGAAGTAGATAATATTTTATCAAACATATTTTTCCAGCTGCCTGTCAGGCATATTCCATAGTATAAGCTTGTCTTTCCTACCTTCTTTGTTATCTGATCAGCCACACTTTTTTTGTGTGAGTGCTGCCTATATAAAATATTACTCTTCTCTGTAATATCAAGGAAACTGTGACAAGCATTTCATGGGATCTGCTTTTCTTCCTGGAAGACAGGCAGGCATTGCCTTCTGCAGTACAGAATTAGAATTTGCTGAGCTTTCTCTCTCCCTCACTCTCTCTCTTTCCCCCACCCCAAACAAAGAAAAGAATTTGCTGAGCCTGAATGTACGGGGCTGCATATATAAATTTTTATTTAAAAAGTATATATAAATCATTTCTCAAAGACCAATATAGATATTTTCATTGGATATCATAGTGGTTAGGAAAGAGTTGAAATATGTGAGTAAATGAATTTTTGATTGAAAACCTGTGCCTCTCTCAACATGTTGAATAATAAGGATAATATGATTATGCTTTCTCCCATCTATTGAAAGTTATAAGATATTTAGGACAGACAGTCTTGGGGTGTTTTCAGATGCTACACTTGCCCAGTGATAAGGCACCCACATAGCATAATAGGTGACTACAGCTTACTGTTTACCATAATGTGATAACTTCGCGCAGAATTAAATATTACAAAGTACAAAGCTGCAGTTGGAAATGGCAACCTGGTGTTCAGTCTCCCCCTCCACTATGTGTAGTGCAACTAGGCCCTTTCCTGATTCCATTTTACAGTGTGCTTCCCTGCTCACATTTCATATAGAATCATAGCTGGAAAGGACCATGAGGATAAGCTAGTCCAACCCTTGCAATGCAGAACTCTTTCATCCAACGTGGGGCTTAAACACATGGCCCTGAGATTCTGAGTCTTATGATATATTATATATATCTTCTGCTCACAGCTGCTGCCTCACACTTCTTAATATTTAGATGCTAGTTATCTACATACAGCAGCTGAAGAGGTAAATCTGTTTCCTTACATTTCCCCACTTCATATCACGACTGGGGGATTCCATTACGGAATGCTCCTAAGTAAAGTGTATAGTACACAGAAATGTACCCTTCCATGGAGAATGCTAGAAGTGTTCAGTCAGGTGAGCCCCCATTTGCAACCTGAAGGGATACAGTTAACACAAACAATGGGTGGACTTAGGAAAGATATACAGTACATACATACATACATACATACATACAGTGCTTTTTTCTGGGGAACACGGGTACGGATACGGATACCCCTAAACATTTTGTGAATTTAAGTTTAGCCTCATTGAGGGGCAGTATTTCAATATGAGTAGGAAAATGATAGTACCTCTAAACATTTTTCTTAGAAAAAAGCACTACACACACACACACACATACACGCACACACAGGAACAGACTTAACCCACAGTGCTGTTTCAGGAGCAATATGGCCTATATGAACACAGAAAGTCTTTTTAAAAGTATTCCTAATACAGTTCTTAACAGGAGTGCCATTTCTGCAGAAATGCTGTACAAAATAACTCCTTATGGCAGTACCTAGATAAAGCATCCCTTGTAACATGTTAGGATTTACAAGCTTTGTACTCTAAAGGTGCTCTCTGACATGCTGTTGGCAACCCACAGTAAAACAATCCAGGCTGCCTCCTGACACATGCTTTCCTGAGCACATTAGCAATATAATCCAAGCAGTCCTTTTGACACCTGCTCCCACCCCTCTGATGTGCATCAAGGAAAGTGCAAGACAGTAATGACCATGTTGAACTTCTCCCACCCATCCCCTGATGCTTGTCAACAGAAGGTCAAGGGATGCTTAGATTATATGAGGGAAATTCCCAAGGGAACACCCCACTGCTAACAAGATGTATAAGAACGCGACAGCAACTGAAATGCAAGAATCAAATTCCCGCAGTTTCTTAGCCTAGACACCTTGGAGGGTTTAGAATCAGGTGTGTTTTTTACAATCAAGCATCCCGGAGACCTGAGATATACTAACCAGTGGATGGCTAGTTTCGTAAAGGCCTTGGGACACTCCTCCTTGCCTTCATGCCTCTCTTCCAGATGCCCAGTCTTTGCCGAAAAATACATCACAGTTCCAAGTAATACCCAGAAGCATTTCAGCTAAAAATCTGGTCCAATGGAAAATCTAATTTTACAACCAATTCTATATCTGAAATAAGATAAAATATATGAGCTAGAGCTTCCTAGAAAACTTCTTGTGGCACTTTAAAGACTAGCACAGCCTACTTCATCAGTTGCATGAAGTGTTATTCTGAGTTGCAGCTACAGATATACATGGTTGGATGGGGAGGGAGGGGAAATTGTAAACAGTGAGTTTAGAAAGAAAGGAAATGCAGAATAGTACAGGCAGTGATCATTACCTCAACATTCACCAACCAACAGTAGTTGGTAAGCCAATTAATGCATGTAGTGTGCTAAAAATTGGTCCACATGTTATAGCACTGAATTGCCTGGTATATTATTCAAGGGTTTCGCAATGCAGATGCCTTATGAAATCACTTTATTCAAGGATGGACATCTAAAGGTCATAGTGGACTGGGAGGCTGAAATGTTTCCTCCACTGGCTTCTCTGTATTACCAGATATGTGTCTTTTTTCTTTCTTTCATTTTTAAATAAACTGTTCTGTTTGTCCTATGCAGTAGGACACCATTGTCAGATTTTGGCAGTGTCCGATTGTAAGTTGAACAGCTGCATGAACATCTGAGGATTATTAGCCAAGCATAGCAACTCATGCAATCTTCCACTTACTCCAACATATACATAGGCCTGGTTCGCACATATCCCTGGGCCATGGTTTACTTAACAAGTCATGCGAAAACCACAAGTTGTCCTGAATTTTGAGAAAGGCGGGCATCACACATAACACATAAGCCATGGTTTGTCTAAACAAACCCACAAGTTAACCATGAACTATCTCATAGGCAATCAAACCATGACTTGTTTCTCTAAAGCATGACTTGTTTTCTGGCTGCTCTTCCCTCATGCCTTTGTAGCTTGATTGAGTGTCTGGGGTGGGGTAGATAAACAAACCATGGGCTTGCACCTAACCCAGCCATAATTAAAGCAAACCATGGTTTCAGATTGTGCTTTGCTAACAGTAAACAAACATACTTAAGTTGCTGAGCAGGGCTGGCACATAACACTAGGCCATAGTTTAATAAATCATGGTCTCATGCTTTATGTGAACAAGGCCAGAGAGACAGAACAAGAGCCACGCCCATTCCAACTAAACCACACGACTAGGCCAGCAGTGGAGGGAGCAGGGCCAGACTATTTCCCGACAGGTCTCTTAAAAACATATTTTATATGATATACCACAGTAATATACTAAAAAGCTGTTTGTAGTTACAACACACACCAGGGTTCTATGGCACCAGCAATGCTTATGCAAATCAGCCCCCTTCTTTCTCTCTTAAGCAAAGTCAGTCTTTCCAGACCACTGTCGTTCTAGTCCCAGGTGTGTGCCTTTCCTGAACCAGCTTCCACCACATTGGCATAGGTTACTCTTTCCAAAAGACCTCAGCTGCCTTACTACATAATCTTTTCCCTTTGTCATCCTCTACAATATGCACAAACCATCTAGTCATTTGGTCACAATGCAGTGGGACTGTCCTAGCACAATCATTCAGAATTATAATGTGTACCAAACTTTCTTTTCACAATCACAGTGCCTAAGGTTACTATGGTACGATCTCTTCCCTAGGCTTGATAGAGCATCATAGTCCTGCTTAAGCAACCCTACCTTTACTTTGCCACATTGGACAACAAACTGGAGCTCACTTTCACAATCTCCATGATGGTTAAAACATATATCACAGAGTCCTAACAGGCCTTCTTTTGAAGAGCAGAAGGTCCAGTTGGTTCCTTCATCGCTTACAATAATTCTCCATGACAATGTCACAACATAACCAGCCACCAGTAGACATCTGCTATGTACACTGCCGACAAATATTTTCTGGCCAGGGCATTTGACCTCCTCAGTTTGTATTTCACAACTCCCAGCAGCATTATGATGTGCAGAGGCCAGTGAACGAACTGTGAGTGGAGGGAGTCCTATTTGCCATCATCTGGCCTCCTGTGGAAAACCAACTTAGCCTGCTGTGGCCTGGAACAAGTTATGTGGAGTGCTGCTGCTGGATTGCTGAACAGGGCACAACTGTGTCAGTCTGGAGCCACTCCAGCATACCTTGGTGTCTGACCCTTGGTCCTCCATGTTGGTAAACTACAACTCCCATCAGAACTAGCAAGCATAGCAAATGACCAGGGATGATGGGAGTTGCAGTGCACCAACATCCAGAGGACCAAGGGTTCCCCACACCTGCCCTGGAGTGAGAGACTAGGGTGAGGCCATCAGGTTCTTTGTTGTGAGCTATTTTGGGATGACCTGTGAGTTTCTTTAGGCCACAAGCGAGAGCCAGGAGGCTGAGAGGTGCTGAGTGCGGAGATGTGTGAGAAGAATAAGGGGTTACCATCTGTTATGGTTTATTAGTATTGTACTGGTTGACATTTGCATTGATGGTTTTATTATCTATTTTTATAATATCTACGTTTTTAAATTTTGTTGTGCCCTGCTTAGAGATACTTTATATATTAAGTGGCACAGATATAGTCTATGTGGGAGTATGTATCTTTTCTATATAACGTCCATACACTCTGGAATATTCTCTCATATTTGATTCCAGAGAGGAGATTACATTGTTGAAAGTAGACTCTTGCCACAATAATTGCCAGTAACACCCATAGCTCATTTCAGATACATGTATTTTGGGCAAATTATCAAGCAATTCTGTTTCAATTCCCTGCAGCCACTGGACAAGTGACTAGAGGGTCAAAAAGGTTTTGAGCAAGCCACAGATCATTACTTAGACCTACCCTGTGGCAAATAATTGCATGGGAGAAAGGAAATTGATTTTCAATTCATTTTCACTTTTGGACTTACTTCAGGACTAAAGGTCAAATTAGACATTATTTGGTCAACGGAGAAGGAAGATGCCGTTTACTATGTTCATGCCTATAAAAATATGTGGGAAGAAACGTGTTCAGTTCTTGCTGAATTAACTTTGAGCACCTGAATTTGTAATTATGACCTGAAGTTAGTAAATCAATATAATTTTTTTAAAGTTAAAGATTAGACATTACATGGGCGTTTGGCAATTTGATTTCCCCTTGCTTTTCCGCAAAGTGGGGGGCAGTTTGAATCAGGGCTACCATTTGTCCCTGAGCCATGATCCTGATCCTAAATGCCTCACAAAACACCTATAATAGCAGCATCGGGTGGGTGATCTGATGGACAGACTGTAGCAAGGGGACAAAGGGTTATTAGACTCTCTTCCCTGGTATTGCAGCCCTAACCAAAATCTTGTCCAATATGCGTTTTAAGAGAGAGAGAGAGAGAGAGAAATGGGGAGCTCCAGTTATGGGACTTTACTTTATGGCACATTAGCTCCATATTTGTGCTCTTAGATGCAGGACTGCATTTTTAAAACACAAATGGCCAGGGGGACATCTAACTCAGGACCCTAGCAGGGGGTAGGAGGCTTTAACCATTTGTCCCCCAGTGTGGTCCCAATTTGGAGGTGGGGGTTCACAATAGCAATTTGCATTGGGTGGGGGGAACCCTCCCATTTGCTTCAGTTGGACTTCTTTTTCCTATACAAATTGCTGGAGACCACAGCAGGGGGGAAAGGGTTAAAGCAGGGATAGGTAAGTTGTGGCCTTCCATATATGGTTGGACTCCAGCTCCCCTCAACCCCAGCCAGCATAGCCAATGGTCAGGGAGAATGGAAACTGTAGGAGGGCTACAGGGATAAAAGCCAGCCTACCTACCCTTTGCTAGGATCCCAGCCTGAACTGGGAGCCCCATAATGGCAATTTTGTGCACTGAAGGCACATATATGGAGCTAAAAGATCATTGGCCCTACGTGGACTTCTTTATTATTTTTATTTCGTTTTACAAATTAAAATTTACATTCAAAATCATAAATTTAAAAAATAAAGATTCAATCAAATCTCTGGACTTTCCCCCCCCCCCCTCCATGGGTTCTGTCACTAATCCTTTTCTGCTGCATATTTTAAATCACTCAATTAAAAAATAATAATCCCATGTACTCTTAATTCTTGTTACATTACAAGTGTTATTTAAATCCTGCTAAGGAGCTCAACTGTTTACAGTGGTCTCTAAGGCAGTGTTTCTCAACCCTGTGCCTCCAGATGTTTTTGGCCTACAACTCCCATCATCCCTCGCTAGCAAGACCAGTGGTCAGGGATGATGGGAGTTGTAGGCCAAGAACATCTGGAGGCACAGGGTTGAGAAACACTGCTCTAAGGTACGTTATAAATTTTCCCCATTCCTTATTGAAATTCTGGTCTTCTTGGTTTCTGATCTTCCCAGTCATTTTCGCCACCTCCGCATAGTCCATCAGTTTGGTTTGCCCTTCCTCTCTGGTGGGGGCCCTACTTGGACTTCTTAACCCACTCACATGAAGTCCATGCTCCCATTCGTACTCCTACCTTGCTGGCTCTCGTGGGTTAAACCATGTAGCCACCAGAACAAAAGAATCTGGCAGTCCCAGCCCTCACCTCCAGCAATAATAAAGAAGGGACGCCTTGAACAACCAACCAAAAGCCTCCTTTTGTAACATCTACTCTACTCCATGCAGCAGTATCCCGGAAAAGTCTCAGTCCTCCTCCCTCTGCCTCAGCCAGCAGTTCACAGATTTCCACTGCCTGACCCATTTTCACTGCACCCACTCCTGCCAGCACTGCGCTGAGTATCATCATAATGCTTTCTAAAAGCTGAATTAGAGATATATATAAATGCAAGGAAATCCCACGTTTATCCCTAACACCACACCCCAAATGCAAGAGCAAGTGCTGTAATAAACTAGCCAGCTTTTACTTTTGGAAAAAGAGCAAATAGTATAAGTGCATAAACATCTGCTTTCTGGGAATGGAAATAATAGAGGGTCTTCATTTAAAAAAATGAAAAAGTTACAAAAGAAAATGAATTAGTAAATTTGGATGAATGACCATAGAAGAGCCTGATTTTTGTAAGTAATTTCCCAACATAAAGTTCTTCCAGTGTGTCTAAAATTGCACACTCCAAATGGCCAGGTTTACTGGAGCTCTTTACATCTGCTTTGCCAAGGATCTGTGTCTGCTGTTTCAGTATCCAGAGCAGACGAATTGCTTCTGTTGTTTTCCCAATTTAGCTAAGGGCATTGCACATGCTTGTACCTGAACACCACATGTGTACGTTTGCAAAAAATCACATGCAGCTCCTGACTGGCACCCAACTATTTATTCTTAGCAATCAAAAACCACTAATGGAACTAAGGTTACAACAGTTAGGGCTTTTTAATTTAAGGTAAAGGCAAGAAGATGTCCAACACAAGACCAACAAGGAAGATGAAGGCAAATTAGGGTGGACTTGATAAAACTATATACAATTATGTATATTCTGGAGAAAGTGGGTGAATGTTTCCTCCCTTTCTTGTAATAGTAGGACCCAAGGATATCCCCTGAAGCTGAAGCTAGGGAAATCCAGGACAGCCAAAGGAAGGACTTCTTCACACAGTGCATAGATAAACTATGGACTGTGCTTCTGCAAGGTGTGATGACCACCAACTTCTATGGCTTTAAAGGGGGATTAGGCACATTCATGGAGGACAAGGCTATTGATGGCTACTAGTTGCGATGGCTGCAGACTGTCTCCAAGATCAGAGTACATATGCTTCCGACTACTAATTGCTAGAGTACAAAGAGCAGGAGAGGGCTATTGAGCTCACATCCTACTTGTGGGCTTCTCAGAGGAATCTGGTTGGCCACTGAGGCAAACAGGATGCTGGACTGGAAAGGGCTTTGTTTTGATCCAGCAGGGCTCTTCATAACTGCTTCAGAATGTATTTGCCAACTGCATTCCACGATCAAGAATAAACCTGACCTTGGCCACCTCTGCTACATTATCTAGGACAGTGGTGTCGAAACTTTTTTCAAAGAGGGCCAGATTTGATGAAGTGAACATGCGTGAGGGCCGGCCAAAGTTACTGAGCTTTTTTTAGGATTGCTCCCCACAGAAATTGTTGGGTTTAACTTATATTTACACTTAGGTGTTGAGGAGACAGAAGAGAACAGTGACTGTGGTCAAACTTCAAAGAAACAAGCTCTCCATCATTACTGACATCTCCTTTCCTGGGCTGCTTCAACTCCTGAGACTCTACAGTAGCCTTTGTCAACCTGTTGCCCCAGATGATGGAGACTACAACATGCAGCAACAGCAACAGCAGCAACAGATAGCATGAGAGCTGAGGCATGATTTGATGAAGTGAACATGCGCAAGGCCCGACCATTTTGCCTGACATTCTTAGACTCATTAAAATTAAATGCAAATTTTATGCAACAATTTTATGCAAAGTTTATTGCAAATGGCATACTTTTCATTTCGTCACATGGATGACTGTCGCGACCCGACTAGACACTGATAGACTGGGGTCTGCCAGGGTCGCGCCATGCGGGCGCCAGGAAGGGGAACCATGCAGCGGGCCAGAGAAGGGGGCGACTGCGGAGCCAGGCGCGCAGGGGTTAAACCGAGCGCAGCAAGGCCCGACCTCGCCCAGGCATGCCCCGCGGGGTAAACAACCCCAGAATGGGCGATAACGACCGCTAACGAGCCATCAGCAGCGGGCGTGGTGGAACCGGCAGCATCGCAATAACAATGCAAAAAGCACCCATGAATGGTGCAGGTAGACCAGAGCAGTTAACTCTTTTGTCCAAGCCACCCCGGGTGGGGAAGAGGATTACCCCCGGACCTTTAGGGCAGAAGGGAGGGGGGAATTGGGAGTCACCCAGCAAGGTGTACATAAGGGGGATTCTGAGGTGGCCTCCTCAGAATCCTCACGGACTTTCCACGTTTCTCTGTGTGCTGTACAATAAACTTCAAGACAACTTCCGCTGACTTCTCGGAGTGGCGTGCGTTCTTGACAGCTAGCTACAGTCACCATTGGGGACACGACATAGTGAGGATTCTGCAAAACTTCAACGTCCGTATCGTGTTGGGATCGCTTACCGGCAGCTACCGAGATGGCGACCCCATGGCGCGGAGCGGCACGTTTTCAGACCCCCGTTACCTCGAGCACCCTACTCGAGCGGCCGGCGGATCTGTTCACCTCGAATCAACGGAGCCTTTCCTCGGCCGGACCAGACAGCGGGAGCCTGGGCGAACTACGGCGACTCCAGGAGCAGCTGAACCGCCTCATCTGGGAGCGGCTGCGGGTTGGCGAGGAGTCGGGCCGGTTGTTGGACCAGGCCTGTGGGGGCGCGGTGCCCCGGACAAGTCGTAGCGGCGGCGGGAGCCAAGGCCACGCGGGATCGGGGGTCTGCAGTCGGCAGACCCCAGGGGAGGGCTCAGGTCAGGAGCCCGGAGTGACTCAGCGGCTGACGTGGTTGGACGGGACGGCCCCGAGGGGGCAGGTGCTTCCCCTGCCAAGACGTCGCAGCAGCCGGCTGGAGGACGACGCAGTGGCGGGGAGTTCCACGGGTGACAGCAGCGAGGACGAGCGCGCGGCAGCGACCCCGGAGGCCCGCGGGAGGCACGTCCGCCGGAGGGCGACGGCGCGGCGCAGGCCGCCCCCGGAGCTGAGGGCCACTTACGAGGGGGACCCGGCGGAACTCTCCACCTTCATCTTCCACGCAAGGAACCACGCCAGAAGGTACGGGGGAGGCGACTGCGACCCAGAGGACTTGGTAGCGGCGGTCATCTCCTCCCTGCAGGGGAAGGCCGGCCAGTGGGCCATGCTCCTGGTCGACCGCAGGGACCCGGCTCTGGCCACCCTGGAGGACTTCTTGGCGGCCCTACGAGAGCGCTTCCAAGACCCGCAGGCGGAGGAGAAGGCGAAGCGACGGGTCCAGAAGGCCAGGCAAGGGGGTCTCCCAGTACAGGACTATGTAGACATGTTCAGGGGGGAGGCCGCCCGAATCTCCTCTTGGAACGAGGAGGTCCTCGTCCACTATTTCAAGGAGGGCCTCCATCCTGAGCTCCGCAAGTGGGCCGTAGTGAAGGGGACCCCTCGGGAGCTGTCGACGCTGGACGGCTGGTGCCGCACGGTGGCTCAGTTGGAAGCAGACCTGGGGATGCTGGAGTTAGAACCCAGGGCGGGCAAGGACCGAAGGCCCGCGGAGAACTCAGGGACCCCCCGTCCCGCCAATGGCGCGGGGGTCCCCCGGCCCAAGCGCACCCCCGACCCGGAACGGGAGAGGAGACGCCGGGAGGGACTCTGCATGAGGTGCGGAGGGGCAGGACACTATGCGGTGGCGTGCCCCAAGCGACCCCCGGGAGAGGTTCGGACCCCGGCAGGGTCCCAAGCGACGTCGGGAACCAGTAGGACACCCAAGACCGGGAGCCGGGCGGCTGTCGCGTCGGAGCCAAGGGGAAAGCGCCAGTCCGACTCCGAGGGCTCGGAGTCGGGAAACGACCTGGACCTGCAGTGAAGGACGCCCGGCTGCAGGTCCCGCCAGGGTCAACGGACCCCAAGAAACGGGCGGGAAGACCACCCAACCTGGTCCGGGTGAGGCTGGAAAACCCGGACGGCGGCAAGCAATGGATGGGCGATGCACTGCTGGACTCGGGCTGCGACCACAGTATGCTGCACCCCGAAGTGGCCAAGGAACTGGACTTGCCCACCCAGGTTCGGAGCACCCCCTTAGTTTTCGTCCAGATGGACGGCAGTCCCATAAAGGGGGGTCCGTTCGGGGTGGAAGTGGGGCCGGTCTCCTTGTGGGTGGGGGACCACCGGGAGTCCAGGATGCTAGTTAGGGTCCCCACGGATGGGTACCAGGTAGTGCTGGGGTTGGACTGGCTGATGGAACATAACCCCATAGTAGACTGGCACTCAGGGCGCCTGACTTTCGACCTGGATAGGTGTGGGCAGCACAGGGTCGAATCGGACCCCCAGTGCCCCGGGAAGGGGGAGGCCAAAGGGGTCCACGGGGACGAGGGCAAGCTGGATGTGGTGGCGCCGGAGATACCCCCGGAGTACCGGGATCTGGCGGCGGTGTTCGGGGAAACCGAGGCAGACGAGCTGCCCCCCCACCGCCGCACAGATTGCGCCATCGACATCCCAGAGGATGCGGTCCTCCCCAAGGGACGCATCTACAAGATGTCCGGGGAGGAACTCCAGGACCTCAGGGAGTTCCTGGACAAGAATCTGGCCAGAGGGTTCATCCGCCCCGCCAAGAGCCCCATGGGGGCTCCGGTCATCTTCGTGGGCAAGAAGGATGGCACCCGGAGGTTGTGCCAGGACTACAGAGGGTTGAACGCCATAGCGGCAGGGAACGCGTACCCGCTTCCCCTCATCCCGGATCTGCTGGACCAGTTGGGTACCGGCACGATCTTCACGAAGCTAGACTTGAGGGAGGCATACTACCGGGTGCGGGTCCGGGAGGGGGACGAATGGAAGACGGCTTTTAACTGCCAGTTTGGACAGTTCGAGTTCCTGGTAATGCCGTTCGGTTTGAGCGGGGCCCCGGGGGTGTTCATGAGCCTCATCAACGAGGTACTCCACGACCTCCTGTACAAAGGGGTGGTGGTCTACCTGGACGATGTGCTGGTGTACAGTCAGGACCCCCAGGAACACGTCCGGTTGGTCCGGGAGGTCTTGCAGAGACTCCTGGACAACCACCTATACGTCAAGTTGCCCAAGTGCGAGTTCCACCGCCCCTCCTTAGATTACCTGGGGTATAGGATCTCGGCGGCGGGGGTGGCCATGGATCCCCAGAAGGTGGAGGCAGTCCTGGGGTGGGAGCGGCCGCGGACACGGCGCCAACTCCAGAGCTTGCTAGGGTTCGCAAATTTCTGCAGGGGCTTTTTGCCCAACTATTCGGCCTTGGTGACCCCCCTCACCGATCTCCTAGGCACCAAGGGGAAAGGAAAGGGGGCCAAGCGTCCCGGGGCGGCTCTGGATTGGGGGTCCCGGGCGGAGGAGGCTTTCCAGGGGCTCAAAGGGGCGTTCGCCGCCGAGCCTACGCTGATCCATGTGGATCCAGCCCGGCCCATGGTGGTACAGGTAGACGCTAGTGATGTGGCCATGGGAGCGGTACTCCTGCAGAGGGACGGGGAGGGCCGTCTCAGGCCCGGAGCGTACCTGTCCCGGAAGTTTGGGAAGGCGGAAAGGAATTGGTCTACCTGGGAGAAGGAGGCAGCGGCCATCCGCATGGCGCTTGAGGAGTGGAGGCACTGGCTGGAGGGGGCAAGGGAACCGTTTGAGGTCTGGACAGACCACCGCAACCTCGAGGCCCTCCAACAGCCACGGAAGCTGACTGCCAAGCACATGCGGTGGGCAGAGTTCTTCTCCCGGTACGATTTCCAGCTAAGCCACATCCCCGGGAAGGACAACTTCCTCGCGGACGCCCTGTCTCGCCTGCCCCAGTACGAGGCGGATGTCCGCACAGAGATGCGTCCACTATTTGAGGACAAACACCTAGCCCGAGCCGTCACCACCCGTAACCAGGCTAGGAGGAAAGAAGGACAGACAGGGGGTCAAGATGGGACACGCCCCCGGGAGCGCAGCCAGCCTTCTGCAGCGCTCCGCGACAGACTAGTGGCAGCGTATCCAACAGACGCGGAACTACAGAACCTGCGGGACTCCTTGACACTGGAAGGGGACATCTGGAGAAGGGGGAGCGCCGCGTACGTCCCGGAACCCCTCCGGAGGGCCGCCCTGGAGGCATGCCACGACGCCAAAGCGGCTGGGCACTTCGGCTTCGTCAAGACGTGGAAGCTGGTTCGGCGGAGCTTCTGGTGGCCCACGCTCCGCAAAGATGTCAAGGACTACGTTGCGGGCTGCCCCATCTGCCTCACCTGCAAGCCGGCAGTGGGCAAGCCGCAGGGCCTCCTACAGCCTCTGGAGGTCCCACCTCGACCTTGGTCGGTGATCTCCATGGACTTTATTACGGATCTGCCACCCAGCCGAGGCAAGACAGCAATATGGGTCGTGGTGGACCTGTTCTCTAAGCAAGCCCATTTCGTGCCCTGCGCCTCACTGCCTACCGCCACCCAGGTGGCAAAACTGTTCATGGAGCACATCTTCCGGCTCCATGGGGTTCCAGACAAGGTCATTTCCGATCGCGGCTCCCAGTTTGTGTCCCGATTTTGGAAGGCGTTCCTGAGACTGCTGGGGATCCAACAGGGACTCAGCTCGGCCTACCACCCCCAGACTGACGGACAGACGGAACGTGTCAACCAGGTGCTGGAGCAGTACCTGCGGTGTTTTGGCTGCTACCAGCAGGACGACTGGTCACAGCTGCTTCCGTTGGCGGAGTTCGCTTACAATAACTCCGTACATAGCAGCACGGAGATGTCCCCCTTCGCCGTGGTCTACGGGACCGACCTGAGGCACCTGCCGGACTTGGGGGAGCCCACCGCCCGGGAGCCGGAGGAGCTCGGAAAGTGGAGAGAGAGGACGGCCAGGTGCTGGGAGTCCCTTCGGGAACAACTGCTGGAGGTCAAGGCGGCGCAGAAGAGGACGGCGGACCAGCGAAGAAGACCGGCGGGGGACATCAAAGCGGGGTGCCGGGTCTACCTGTCCACGCGGCACTTGAAGCTGGGCCTCCCCAGCAAGAAACTCGGGCCCCGGTACTTGGGCCCGTTTAAAGTGCTAGAGGTAATCAACGGAGTATCTGCGAAGCTGGAACTCCCAAAGAACTTGCAACAGATACACCCGGTGTTCCACTTCAGCTTGCTGAAGAAGTCCCCGGAGGACGACGGTTGGCACCCCGTGGCGGCGCCACCCACCCCGTTGATCCTGGCGGGAGGGGAGCACCATGAGGTCAAGGACATTTTGGACTCCAGACTCTACAGAGGGCGTTTGCAGTACCTGGTGGAGTGGAAGGACTTTGCTATGGGGGACCGAGAATGGGTGTGGGCGTCGGACGTTTTGGCCCCACAGCTGGTCAAGAGATTCCACCAACAGTGGCCAAACCGGCCGGGGGGCCCCGGGACTCAGAACGCTCCCCAGGGGAGGGGGGAGTCAGTTTCGGGGGGGCAGGATGTCGCGACCCGACTAGACACTGATAGACTGGGGTCTGCCAGGGTCGCGCCATGCGGGCGCCAGGAAGGGGAACCATGCAGCGGGCCAGAGAAGGGGGCGACTGCGGAGCCAGGCGCGCAGGGGTTAAACCGAGCGCAGCAAGGCCCGACCTCGCCCAGGCATGCCCCGCGGGGTAAACAACCCCAGAATGGGCGATAACGACCGCTAACGAGCCATCAGCAGCGGGCGTGGTGGAACCGGCAGCATCGCAATAACAATGCAAAAAGCACCCATGAATGGTGCAGGTAGACCAGAGCAGTTAACTCTTTTGTCCAAGCCACCCCGGGTGGGGAAGAGGATTACCCCCGGACCTTTAGGGCAGAAGGGAGGGGGGAATTGGGAGTCACCCAGCAAGGTGTACATAAGGGGGATTCTGAGGTGGCCTCCTCAGAATCCTCACGGACTTTCCACGTTTCTCTGTGTGCTGTACAATAAACTTCAAGACAACTTCCGCTGACTTCTCGGAGTGGCGTGCGTTCTTGACAGCTAGCTACAGTCACCATTGGGGACACGACAATGACAAATCTATACAGGTGCCAAATCACTCTGCCTTTCATATCTGAAGGCCAGATGAAAAATAAATCCAGAAAGCTGAAATATATGTCAGGAACATTGTAAAGTACATTACACAGTAATAAAGGTTGTCTGTCAACTTTTAAGTTCACAACATATGAACAGGAACATAACACCAGGTATACTTGTTGTGTCCAAATATATTTATACCTGATTTAGACCAACTGACATTAACTGTGATTTTACAATGTATTCATCTCAATTGAAAAAATAAAACATGCCTGCACTAATGCGAAGGGTGAAACTGCGATCTTCTGGACTGCAGCTGCAGGATCCCCGCCTCCTCCTGCTTGCACGCAAGTAGGAGTTGGGATTGGGGCTGCTCTGATGGGAAGGGAGGCATCGCGCTACCTAACTGAGAGATCTCTGTCCCCTCCTGCTTGCATGCAAGTAGGAGTTGGGATGGAAGCCTCCCTTCCCAGCTGAGAGATCCCTGCCTCCTCCTGCTTGCACGCAAGTAGGAATGGGATTGGGGCTGCTCCGATGGGAAGGGAGGCATCGCACTGTACAAGCCTTGCTGCCGCTGCTGCTATCGGCCCTCCTCCACCTTCCATGCCTAACCCACCTCCGCAGGGCAGGCTGGGTCTTCCTGTTATATACCTGCTGGGATTGAAAAGGCATCTGACTCTCACCTGAATCTCATAGCTCTCCTGATTAGTGCTTTGGTCTGCCCACCAGATACCAGGCACTCTACTATTCAAATTAGGCCCCAGTGTTTTTGTTACAATCTCCTTCTCAATTAAGTAATCAATTTTAATCTAGAATTTAAATTCTCAAAACTTTCTTATTTGTTAATTCAAGCAATTAAACTACTGCTCTCACTTCATTACAAAGAGTATTTCTACCTGCAACACACTTGAGCAAACGTGTTCCTCTTCCTTTCACAGATATTTTGTTGCCATTTGCAACTATAGCTGCCTCTGATTAGTTATCATTTAACTCTTGGGGGAAATAATTAGCATCACACGTCATGTGCATGGAAGTTGCCAAACCAATTAACCAACTAGAAAGATTACTGTTAATAGCACCAGTTTTCCTATAACTTGATATTGCTGGATAGTTTTGATGAACTGCAAAAGCATTTTTAGTTTGCTTTCTGTTGCCACCCTGGAACTTTTCTTCAGAGAGAGAGAGAATGCCTTCACCTGTGCCACACTTCCTTAACCTGCAAGCAGAAAACTTAATGGTTCCCCCCACACAAGTAAGCAAGCTAACCTTATCCCCCCACCCTGCACTTGTTTATCCATGCCTGTTACCCTCTATAAACTTCAGGTGCTACGTTCTCCCAGTCCTGAAAGACTGCTCTAGCTGCTCTAGACATCCTTCCAGGGTCTTTCCCCAGGATCCTTTTTATTGCATTATCAGTCACCTTGACACAACAACCAACAACCCCCTTGCAGGCTTCAGGAGTCGTTTTGCAGCCTCCAAATCAGCTCTTCTAGTTGTTTACTCAGGGAAGCAACAGGAGTAGCTGCTTGAATTTGCAGCACCCAGGGAAGACTGTAGCTCCTCACTTCCAGCCTGCACACCAATGCCTCTGATGTTGTGTCAGGGTCAGCTCACATATGAATGCTAATCTTCTTCTGCTCAAGCACCTTTCAACCGAGAGTTGGCCTGTCATAATAAATCTGGTTTACCGTAGCTTTCCCCACCAACTCTCTCCCACAACCGGAGAGAAACTTTCTGGGGATGTTATTAAAGACATGGGAGAAGGGGAAGGAAAGGCAGGGGGGCAACCCTGAATGTGCACAACTGGTCAGCATTTGGCCACATGAACCCTCCACTAGATCATGCAATGCTGATTTTGCACCACCACTCAGCCAGTTCTGGATATGTTTCTGTGCGGGTACATTGATGAATGCATGGCTTGCATCTGCCAAGCTCAATATTGTGGGCCCAGTTCTGCAAAATCCCCTCCTGGCTGAGATCAGATGGGACCCCTCCCTATTTTTTTCCTCATTTTATGGTTAATTTAACCAGTTTAATCTTGTGTAACCCCATTGTAAACCACTTAGAAATGAGTGGTATATAAACTGTTGAAATGGATTCCGATGACCCACATCCTGTGGGTTTGGGAAGGATACTCACTGTGTGAGGAAACTCCAGTGGGTCAGCCTCTAGTATCAGGAAGAAGCAGAAGTCAGGAACTGTATTTATTAGTTGTATTTATTTGTGAACAACAGATGGACAACTCAGCATAGCCAGTAAGGCTTGCTACACAGGCAAGACTAAGGCCACATTCATACCAAGTATTTAAAGCACTATGATGCCGCATTAAGCAGTCATAGCTCTCCCCCAAATAATTATGGGAGCTGTAGTTTGTGAACGGTACTGAGTTTTTAGTAGCCCCGTTCCCCTCCGAGAGCTACAATTCCCATAGAGTGCTAACAATCAATCCCTCTTCACAGGAAATGCTGGGAATTTTAGCTCTTGGAGGGAAAAAGGGGCTCTTGAGTCCTTTATCAAACTACAGCTCCCAGAATTCTTTGGGTGAAGCCATGACTGTTTAAAGTGGGTTCATAATGCTTTACATGTATGCTGTGAATGTGGTCTAAGACTCCAACTAATTCCCACTTGACTATGGAGGGAACCAAACCCAGAGAAGGAAGGGCAGCTTTTACTGCAGACTAGGCAGACAAGTCACACACAATATAACCACGAAGCATCCCAGCTGGGACAGGGTGTGTGTGTGGCCAGAATAATGGTTGTGTTTGTTGCTGCCGCCGCCGCCGCCACCGTTTCTTAAAGTCCTTTCAAATGTTGCTCCTAGTCTACCAACAAAACAAGCCTGGGGATTCAGCTACATTAGTAAAGAAAAAGCGTTTTATATGCATTATAACTGTGACACCATATGGCTCTGTGGAGTCTTTCGCCAACGTGATTTCCCATAATGAAGTTTACAATTCGTTTTCCTTAAACCCATTTTTTTTTTATGTCTCTAGATCCAGCCCAGGTTAGGTTTCAGGGGGATTGTTCTTCACATCAAGCCCTTCTTACTCATCCACGTCCTGCAGAACAGAGCCCATAGCCAGCACCCTGTTCATATTTCTGTTGGCAACTGACTCTACTCAGCAAACTCAACATAGATTGGTGGGCAACGTTTACAAATGGAAACAGAAGCTGGCTTTCCTGCTCAGTGAAAAAAGGCATGAAGGAGTCGAAGAGCTGCATGTCATCAACTAGCAAGTGCAGAGCTGCCAACATCTCTTCGTTAATCCCTCTTATGGCTCCACCAAGGAAGTGTCTGCAGGAGGCTTTTTTTGCAGACGTCGGCTGATGTCATCCAAGGCCGTTGCAGACTAGAGCAGGCACTCCATAGCAGCCACACTGGGGGCAGCAAGTGCTGAACTAGTAGCTAGCCACCTGCAGCAATAACCCTGATCCTGTTCAAGGGGAGGGGCGGGGTGGAACCTGGCATTTGGGGTTTGGCCATAGGATGTAAAGGGGGCAGGGCTCTGGCATGTTTAACCCCTCTGGCATAGAAGAGGGGATGTCATGTGAGCCAGACCTGCTGAAATCCCTTCTTTTTGCATCTCCCTACAGCGTGTGAACAAATCATAAGTGCACTAATGATTTTAGCAGGAGTTTTGTTTCTTCGCTGATATTACATGGTGTTGGAGCTACGTTCCTAAACATAATTTGGAGGCAGGTAAATTCAAACCAGAGGGGTTTGCAGCTCAGTGCTCCCATAATACATCCCAGAGCATAACAAACGATAATGAAACACCAAACATCCAAGCTGGGGACCTGAAATAATCGAGCAAGAGGTGTTGCTTAAAATTTGGAAATCAAAACATAATTAGTGCTGAAGGCCAATTCCCATATAAAGATCTGTGCAGTTCAAGCTATTATTAACTTTGCTTTTTCTAGCTGTTTGCACTATAAAGCCTACCTCCAGGAATGATCTATTAAATTAAACCATTAAGCTAATAATGGCTTGAGCACTTCACATTATTACCAGAAATGGCCCAAGGCTCAGGCCATCACTAACTTTATTTTTTCTTCTTGTCAGCTGAGTCAGAAAAAAAAAACCACACCACCAGTCGCTGGTAAGTGCAACCTTGATAAATGGATACCCTTCTCCACGGTGCGTAATTTCCTGGACGATCATAATTAACTTCTAGGATTGGATTGTTGTTATTTGAGGGAGGGCTGGGGAGAGAGGGAGAAATAATCATGGAGTTTTGTTTACTTATGCTACTGGCATTATGGCTGGTAGAAAATGGAACTGAAACGAAATAAGAAAAAAACTGAGGAGGAAAGATAAGTTGGGGGTGTTTTGTTTTTGTGTTTTTTAAGCCATAATATCAGCTGGAAATAGTAATGTTTCAACGCACACAGCAACACATTTCAGAGCAAAATAAAGTGTTCTGAATGTGTCCGTAAGCTCTACATACCATTAATTTCAGTGGAGAATGCCACTTAAAAGTTAATAGCACGGGTGAAAAAGAATAATTACTGGACGCAGCAGCCCACTGAGATTCCATAGGCTGAAAAATAAAATATACTGGTAATAATGCTTTCCCCCTGCATCTCTGGGATTGTTCCATTTAGCCAGCTCCATTTGAGGGTATTGCCTGTGAAATGGGTATGGCCTCATGCTGATGCCACAAAGGACTCAGTTAAGGAGAGGGGCTTCACACGCTGACTAGGCAGCATCCGCGCAAGCAATCAGTTCCACTGAAGGAGCACTTTTAGGGTTCTTATTACACTTTTATCCGCTGCATTGTTTACAACAAGAGAGGAGAGAAGAAGGAGCAGGACTCTGGGCTGTCATTTAAAGAGGAAGACGAATCCCTTAACTTGAACTGAGGATAGGCAACAGCCAGCTGGGGGTGGGTGCAGTTAAGAGCCCAGAAGAGCTCCCTATCAAACTGGAAGCATAGGGCCTAGTTTTGGCCTTTTGGTGCCAGGGCTCACCAGCGTTCAGCCCCAGCATCTCTTTCATATTCTCTGTATATCTATATCACTGAGAAGATTTGGATGCATTTCTTCATCCCTGAGCAATTACTGTTACTTGGTCCCCATGGCCATGCATCAAAGACTAGAGAACAGGACTTTTTAGATAAGACACTGGTATTTATTAACAGATGTAAACTCCCAAACCATTTTTTCTAGACGTTAAGCACAGCCACAGTCCCAGACCTCTCCCCTTTCCACATCATCACACCCAATGTTACGTTCTTGTACAACGTTTCCCCGCACAAGCCAAAACTCAGGCGCAGGGCTGTAAAAACCCAACCTCCCAATGTGAATAGGAACAAAGGAAAGCGCTTTGCACTCAGTCCTGGCATCCTAGAGGAATACCTAGGGGTTGGGGAAACCAGCCCCTGCTGGGGGTGCAGGTCTGGGGTGGGGGCACAAAAATTACCTATCAACCTATGGAGTTTATTAAGTATATGTGTGTCATGGCGAGTTCCCGTCATTCTCGCACTGTGGCGCAAAGGCATGCTTTTTTCCACCCTCCTCACCTTGCCCTCACTCTGGGTGCTTTGAGTACTTGGGTCATGTAAAATGTAGTAATTTATAATGTGGCTATTACAGTAAAGTGATTTTTTGGGGGTGGGGTGGGTGATGCAGCTTTTTGCTGTGGGCACTGATACTGACCCTAAGTATGCCTGTGCTGCCATCTCAAGGCAGGGAATGGACCCCTTTAATGGGATACACTTAACCAAGAAGCGACAGGCCCAGGCTACAGCCTCCCCTCCAACCAAGACCAAGGCTTACCCAATGCCTAACCTCACAAAGTTGTGACGATTGCTGTGAAGGTAGCAAAAACCAAGTGGCTAGGGCCTATTTGCCAAGTGGAAAAACTCCTGCCCGGCCCCAAATATGGCGGCCGACAATGTCCATAGCAAGGTCGTAGCATGACAGAAGAAGCATTTGCAAAAGGGTTGGGGGTCTGGGAGATCTGATGGAAAAACTGGGGAGGAGTATTGTGCCAGCGTCAATTTATTCCCTGGGGGGCGGACACAAGTGATGCCAGTTGCCCAGTTGGGCCTGCCCCCTGGGGAATCCCCAGGCCCTCCTGCCATTGGTCCAATCCGCAGGCAGGCCTGCAGTTCTTCCCAGCCAGCTGGTGGATTGCTGACATGGGGCCGTGGCCAGGCTACAACACCGCATTTAAGGTAAGTGGACTTATCAAATCTATTGAGCTGTTTGGGCAATGTGTCCCCCAAAAAGTACAATTCCTTATCTGGGCTTTGTTATCATGGGCATTAAGCTTCCTACCTGAAGTTGACAGTTCAGACCTTAAGGGTCTAGAATGCTTGCGGTAGATAAATGGATGGGCTCTATTTATGAATCACCTTGAAGGAGGCAGCTGCAAGGCTGCTTCTGAAGTTCCCCTTGAACACAGAGGTTTGTATCAACTATCAGGTAGCCGTAAAATGTCCCTTGCTTGGGCAAGGTGGCTAGGCACTTCCAGTCTGTCTTGGATGAAACTGAACTGCAAATTCATTTTAAGCTGGTAACAGCACAAGTTAGATGGATAGAGGACCTACATGAGGAGAAGGACTGGGGGAGTGCAAATTCTCTAACTGCTTAGGCATATAACATTTTATTTAATTTTAAATCTCTAAGTAGTTTACATAAAATTGTTTAAATATTCAATTAAAAATAGCAACAAAAACAGATTTTAAAACAGGCACAAAATTATTGAAATATGGATTAAATTACCAGATTAAACACACACACACACACACACACACACACACACACCAAAAGTACATGTCAAGTCTTTTAGCAGGTGTCAATAACAGAACAGCAACAGGGTGTTTTAGACAATAGGTGCTCCCACAGTAAAATACCTATTTATTGCAAGTGCAGAATGAACTGTATGTGACACTTGGAAAAGGGCCAGTTATGCAGATTGGAGCAGCCATAGTGGGCATATGTGGGGTAATGTGATCCATCAAGTAAACTGGTTCCAAACTGTTGAGAGCTTTACATACTAACAGAAGCACCCTGAATTTGGCCCAGTAACAAATTGGCAACCAGTTCACATCCTTGAGCAAGGATGTAATATGCTGACAGGTTCTCACTCCTGTCAGCAGTCGTGCTGTAGCATTCTACACAACTGCAGTTTCCAGACCAAGCGCATTGCATTTTATTGTGATTTGATTTTGGGGCAAGGGTGTGTGTGCTGATTTTATTGTTTGTGCTTTGTTGTTGGGTGGGATAAAAAATGCAATAAGAAAATGAACAAGCAACCAAATAATGGTCTTCCTCCAAGGAACTTCCAGTGAATTCTCGCATATAGCATGGCCTCTAAAATACGCACAAATCAATGAAGGATGCATAGAAGGCGTTTGCAGAGTGCAAGGCCTGACCTTAAGGACGTCTTTTTTCCAAACTTCAAGAAAGAAAAACAACAATATGATGCCCATACAACTTTAAACAAAATCATTAGATCACCGTCTAAACCCATCCCAGCACCTGGGAGAAAACAATTGTACAAGATAATGGAAGAGGAGTAGACAAAGGCCGAGAGAATACTCATTTCTATTTCTATATGTGCTATTCATAACTCCAGCTCGGTATCACGCTGCCATATTAGTATGTGCTATTGATTCATTCTTAATACAGTGAGATGCCCTAGTAATGAACTCGGCAGTACCCATAATGATTTCATATCATGAAATGTTATGTACTTTGCTCATGACAAAGTAACAGTGGTACCAAAAATAGCAAACCTCATAATAAAATGTTATCGAGGATCGTGGCTTTCAATATAAAAAGGACTCGGCCATACTCAAGAGCTTACTCGAAACAAATGCGTACTTAAAAGGAGCTGCATCGGAAAAGTCATGTCATTGACTGATACGCTAGGAGATGCTACTTTAAAAGCGAGTTGAGCCCCACATCCCCTAAATGCTTGTAGGAGAATGAAAGACAGATGGCAGCTCATCCTTTGGAATGGCTGGGGCCATGTGATCCAAAAGTGCTAAGAGGTGCCTCACTTCCAACAGCTGCTGCCTAAGGAAAAAGAAGAAGCACTCAATAGATCCCAATGTACGTAAATGTAGCATAGCCAAATATCTAAAGTACAACGTACAGGAAACTCCCAGTTTACACGGGGGTTACGTTCCAAGGCACCACGCATTCAAGTGAAATCATGTATATTTGAAACACCATTGATAAAGGCTGGAAACACCCCACCCTGTTCCACACATTTTTGGCTCACTTTTGGGGTTGGCACGTGTTTGCAGTCACTTACATATCAGACGTGCCTAAAACAGTTGCTGCCTGTAGTATAAAATACCAGAATGTGAGGGTTGCCAAACCCAGAGACCACAGCTTTACAGGGTCCAGAACCTCTGGGTGTTGTAGAACTACAACTGCCACCATCCCTGAGCATTGACCACGCTGACTGGGGCTGATGGGAGTTGGAGTCCAACAGCATCTGGTGGGCCACATGTTCCCCTTTCCTGCATCAGAAGATCCAAAGCAACAGGTGGAAGATGTAGCTGTTGCCCTTTCAGGCCTGTTCTTCCACCTGTTATGAGGCAAAACCTTCATCCTGATGGTTAAGTCTGAATGGAAGGCACAGCATCTGCTCTCTCTCTCTCTCTCTCTCTCTCTCTCTCTCTCTGATTTTGAACTTTAAAGAGATCTCACAGCTGCCAGCTGATAATCAGACAGACTGAAAAGGCATAATGTTGCAAGCTCTCTCTAAACCTGGCTCTGTCTCCCATGTCCTCCTTATCCTTAAGGAAGTCAAACATTTCATTTCTGCCAACTTTTCTGCTTCTGAACATTGTAACGGTGTTCACATGCATTTGCTGGTTGTCCCGGAAGGGTGGGAACATTATCAAACGTGGGGACAACTCCATTTTCAAAGGGCTTCTCTGGCATCTCTTGGCGGAGGTGAGACACCATCCCCACCCGCCAGTTCAGCTCCCAGCACTGTGCAAATTGCTTAGCGTCGTGAAGCTGACTTATGTAACAAAACTATCAAGTTCCCTTTACAGCAAACCACACTTTGGCAAATCAGAAAACGCAAATCAAATATTTTCTCTTTCATTATTCTATACAGAACCAGAGGTAGGCATTGCAATACCTTCTTGTGAAATCTGTTTTATTCATTTGTGGCACAGAAATGGTGGTTGTGGCAAGGGTTACACGGTCAATGGGTCCAACACTTGACACTAAAAGAAACAAACGAATTTGCAAGCTGGTGCTCCTTCTCCCAGTTCAGTTTCTGGCATTGAAGTTGCACATTTACAGTATCTTTACAACAGGCTAATTCTGTCAGGCTCAAGAGTGCATGTAACACCAATTATTTTTGATCTGCACTATTTACCAGTTGCTCTCCAGGTCAGGTTCAAGGTACTGGTTTACATTACAAAGTTCCAACTGACCTGAGCAGGCTTCCTCAACCTTGGCCCTCCAGATGCTTTTGGCCTACAACTCCCATGATCCCTAGCTAGCAGGACCAGTGGTCAGGGATGATGGGAATTGTAGTCTCAAAACATCTGGAGGGTCGAGTTTGAGGAAGCCTGGACCCGAGGGAGGTTTTTTTTCACATATGAAACACACAGACACACTCCCCATGGTGCCAAGATATGTTGGAGAGCCACTGCTTCAGATGCCTCTACTGCTGGTAGCGAAATGTTCTGGAACAGAGCTTTTTCATCGGTGAATCCAGCATTACGTAACTCCAGAGCTTTTCCAAACCTTATCTTTTCCACCAGATTTTTATAGCTTTCAAAAAATTGCTTACTAAGGTGTTCTTCTGTGTTGCTGCTATTAGTCAGTTTTTGATCATGTTAATTTTGAAAGCCTGGTATGTGTGTGTGTGTGTGTGTGTGTGTGTGTGGCTGATTCATTTTATCATTAAAGTTTTTAGGGCTTCAAGGTAAGCTACCTAGAGGGCCAGTCTTGGCAAAAAGGCAGCATGATATAAATTAGACTTAGATGTAGATGAATATGTGATGTGCTCAGTGGGCAAAGTTCCCAGGCACAATTGCAATTCTTCTTGCACAACTTTTCTTCTTCTTCCCCAGGGTATGTAAACACACACAATAGGTTTCTCACCTCTTTTTTTTTTTTTACATAAAAATTGTGTGTGGCCTTGAGGGCAGGAGCCAGTACCTGAGAGTGCCTTTGTGTGTGGAGTATATTGCCCAAGAATCCTGAAACACCAAACATCAGGCTAGATGGGGTCTGGTCTTGCAGTGGTGCAGACATGTTAGGAGTTGCTAGACTGGAGACAGATTGGGAGCAGGGGGTGGGGCAGGTTCTGCCTAATTGATCTTCCTGACTGGCAACAGCTGCTGTGCCTTAGCATGCTGCCACAAGTGATGCAGAAAAATGCATTTTCGTTCCTATGCGTGCGTCTTTTTAGTGGGCGGAAAGGCAATTTGAGCATGCTTCCTAGAAGTAAACAAGCAAACCTTTTAATGCAGTTGAGATGGTGTGTAATGCAAGAAGCAGCTGCTTTTAATTTGATTGTTACTTCATAGAAAATGGGCTACTTAATTGGATTGATCTGGAGGTCACTTGTTTTCCTATTCCTAGGAACAAACACACTTAAAGATGCACAATGCTGATTGCTATTTTTGCAATAAACAGATCATCTTGGTTCTCTTCCAGCAACCGCCTCCTGTGCTAGGAAATCGGGGTATTTATATTTCATAAAGACCGTGAGAAAGTGTTGTGGAGGTGCTTATTGTGGGGCCAGCGTGAGGTAATTGCAGAGGCCTGGGAAATGTAAAAGGTGATTTGTTTGTGCAGAAACAAAAATAAAAATGGTCTGCCCCGAGCACTTTGGCAGCAATAAACAATTTCTGCAAAAATTCTGCAACAGCTGACATGTCTTGTAAGCATGTCTGCAATCCCAGGATCCACAGCAGGATTGTGCGTATGGATGGCCAGCCTTCCAGAAGGTTTTATATCCAACGCAGTGCAATCTCCTGAAAATCTCAGTACTGATTTAAGATCATTAAGTAGAGCTGAGCTTTTCTTGAAAATCTGATGCACCGTGCTCCCAAGCATGATATGGTACATTGGCTACAAAATTCACAATTTTCCCCAGGTAACAATGCTATTACACAATTAACGCAATGCTGTTCCTCGTATGTTGCAGTAGATGAGACACCTTTCCCAGAAGTAGAAAGTGTGGAAAGTGCAAAAGAAAGAGAAATGTGGATAAGCCCTCTGTTATGAAACATCCTATTTTGGCAGCAGGTGAAAACCTTAAGGTTCATGAAAGAATTTTAAATGGTGTATGTATGTAGTCTGGACCTCTCACTGTTCAAATCTATGTGTTTAAAATTTATGGGTAAAATGAATTTATTGTATTTGTGTCTTTGATTTCACAATTTATTGTCTTATTTCATATTTATTTTTTTCATACTTACTTATTGTAAGTTGCCTAGAGAACTTTCTGTTGTGGAACAGCAAACAGCATCCATCAATAAACCAAATAGCCTGTGGTGGGCATCTATTGATGACATCACTGTTTATGAGCAACCAAACACATTCCTCCATGATAAACTTTACAAACTTTTAAACCTCTTTAGAGACTCGAATCTTTGCACCCTATGCTCCCAAAGTACAGAGATCTTCATCGAGCCTTTTACAAATACAATAAAAAAGCTAAATACTAGCAAAGTTCTTCCACTGCCACTATTCTGCAGTGATGCCCTGTCATTTTGATAAACATGCAGACACTACCCAGGGATGTAATATTTAACATTTTGAAGAAAAGGTGGTCAAATAAAGGCAGTGCCTCATTTCCTCTGTATTTATTGGGAATTGGAACCAGCATAACTACCATATAGCTCTCAATTTAACATAATTGCCTGCGGGCTTTCCTGGAATTGTCATTCCACCAAACAGAGCAGATACAAGAGAGGAAAATGAACCTTTTGCATCAGAAACATTTATACCGGGTGCTGCAGCAATGGTAGAGTCAGCACTAAAGAGCTCTAAGAGACGGAAAAGAGACAAAGGCAGAGGATTAACAGCTGACATCCTCCTATAAACCATGAAAGCAACAAAGCTGGCCATGTATAATGTGAGCTAGTCTCAGGACAGGCTGCTTACAAGGAGAGTTCATTGTTAGCCTACTTGCTGAGCCACAACTCAACTGTAAACCATAGCTCAGGGTTGTCTGGAATGGGAAGAGAATAAATTATAGCAGTAAGAAAGTTAGGAAAGAGGTTTAGAGCTTTTCCCAAAGTGCTTTGGTCCAAAGGCATAGATTTAGCTGGGCATTAGATGTGACAGAAAGAGTATGTAACATGCTGAGTGAAAGCTTAACGGCTGAAGACACATTCAGTCTAAGGTTGCTTTCAGCAAGCGTATCCAAGCTCATCTTGGAGCAAAACCAACCTGTGGCATTCAAGCAAAGTTTCCTGGTGATCTGTTCACACATTCTTTTAATATTATTCTGCCGGGAGCAGCTGCCTGCTTTCTACTTGCTCAGGGGATATTCCAACATAATGTGTGAAATCCTTCAGAAACACACACCACTTTCCCCACCATCAGCTGGAAGACTACAAATGAAACGTGTGGTTTAAAGTGCAGTGCTCAGACGCATTGCTGGCATCTAACATGAGATCAAGAGAAGTGTGGCCTCAACCTGTGGCAGGGACTTAAGGAGAGGTGTCACGTGACAAGAAGGGAGAATTAGGGTGGCAGAGCACTGGAGAGGGATGAAGGGGGCACATGTGAGACAAGCCTTTGTTCCAAGGTGAGATCTAAAGGCTAAGCACCACAAACTATCCGTCTTTGCAATTCAAGGCTCTGGATTAAATTTTGAGTAAACCAATTCTATTGTTTGACAAGAAATGTCCATTTTTCATGTTAAATATTCAGGGACACTGAAATATACTCGGAGTCGAGTGTGGATTTCATGCTCTTTATTCAGCTCATAGTAGTGAGGAATGAAATTTCCCCTAGAACGTCTGCTTTATATACATTATTTACACAATGGGCCCCATGTGATTGGCTAATTCCAGGATACTCCTGTAAACCAAGCAGGTTGCGGATTCACTTCCACCTGGAGCTGGATTAGGTGGCTCCTACAGACCAATCAAACTGCTGCATTCTGGATCCTATTGTTCTAGGACCAATCAGACTGCTGCATTCTGAATCCTATTGTTCTAGGACCAATCAGACTGCTGCATTCTGAATCCTATTGTTCTAGGACCAATCAGACTGCTGCATTCTGAATCCTATTGTTCTAGGACCAATCAGACTGCTGCATTTTGGATCCTATTCAACTCAGTACATAACAGACACCATTTAGAGAGCTCAGAAGATGAATCCCCACTGGTGTTTTGAACCACAGATAAGTGTACTTCTCTCTCTGGCCAACTCACCGGTTCTATATTTTAAGCTATTGTTGTAAACAACTGACTCTTCTGCTAATCCTGCACGCCAAACATACAAATTCCTTTGCTCCTCCCCTCCAGTGTATATGTATAAAACTATCTGAACAAGAACAGCATTACTGTAGTTACTGTATAAAGTATAAGGAAGCAACAAATGCTCTTAATGTAGACTGTTGTTCCCATTTCTGCTGCAATTTAATTGTGCCAATATCCGGATGTTGACCTTTAAAATTTGCTGGCAATTCCCTCCTTTCCCTTCCCGCGCCCCAATATCTTTCCTCCCACCCTCATACCTGAAACAAAACATGTATATGGTACACATTTAGCTTTTTATTAATTAGCAGGTTTTAGAAGGTATTGTTTTTTTTTATGTCATAATGCCGCTATCCATGGTGTGGGAGCAATACAATATTTCAAAACACAGCTTGTAGTACAGTTTCTTTTCCATTGGTTGACATTGGTGAACACCCTACATTGCACATGCAGACCTCCCCTTCCTCTCCTCTCCCACTGAACCCATGAGCCCCTCATTTGCCCTAGAGGCTGAATCCATTCTGCTGAGAGTGCCCGTTCTGCTGGCAGGTGGACATCAATGGATTTCACCTATGGCTGGAAGCGCCTTTCAAATTGTTTGCCACAAAAGGACTGTCTATATAGTCACTAATCACATGGCAGGCTAGAGATAAGGGAATGGTTCGGGGGCTCTGTGTGGGAGAAAAGTGCTGCACAGATTTTTTGTCAATTTTATTGACAAATCTGACTCGTCTCTCTTACAGCAAGCATAATGCATAGAGCCCGAATGCACACAAAACAAAACCCCATTCAATTCCTTTACACAGCCTATGCATGTATTGCTCTCTCAGACATCTCACCTCTCCGATTGTTGCTTTTCATGCCATTTATTTCTACCTGCTCCTAGTTTGCATATACACATATACACACATGGGGGTGCACATGTCACCGACACCACCCAAAATCACAACTGGGATCAGAACAACCTTTACACATCTCCATGTCAATTTATTTCAGCAGAGAGATTTGGATTGGGCCATTAGTCATATCCAGGTTTCTCTTGGCTCCTCCTTTTGGGTTTTGTGGGTCCTTCTTGTCCTTTCCCTGCCCACCTCCCTGAGCTTTTCAGTTCAAGCCCTGGGATTCCCTGTCAGCTGCATGTCCTGCTGTGGCCCACCGGGGAGCGAGGGTGATGGGAGAAGGCAGCAGCAAACCTTGGCGAGGACAGTGACCACGAGAGGTGGTGGACTCTCCTTCCTTGGAGGTTTTTAAGCAAATGGTGCCCCCAGTGGCTACCTCAACTGCCTGTTTTGTTGGAATGGCCCTTTCAATTGGCACTCAAATGGTGTTGCATTGCGCATTCCGTATCCTCTTGCCCATTTCAACAATTGTGTGCAGGGGTGGGAGGTACCCCTTGGGACTGGTAAGGTGGGAGGCAGGGGGCAGAGCCAGATCCAATAATACCGCTGAGCCAACTAATTCTAGTTTGTTCCTGTCCGCCTCCCTGCTGAGTTGTAACACTACGAATGAAGAGGAGGAAACTGACAGGCAGTGCTCTCCTCTGGACTGGTGCAGCTCCCTGGGGGAGCACTGAGGTTGCTAGAGGTGGTGCCCCATTTGCCCTAATAGATTGACCTCCAACAATTGTGAGTAAGCTGGAAGCCGCTTCCTTTTTTGGATCCTGGAATCATAGAATTGTAGAGTTGGAAGGGGCCCTGAGGATCATCTAGCGCAATCCCCTGCAATGCAGGAATATGCAGCTGCCCCATAGGGGGATTGAACCTGCAACCTTGGCATTATCAGCACCATGCTCTAACCAATTGAGCTATCCAGGCTTTGTATGCAGGTGATCATAGCACGAGCCCATCTTAATGTGTTGGTCCACTGCCAACGGCCTCGATGGCCCGGCTCTCCAAGAAGCAGACATTCCCTCCTGGGAGAGGAGCAACCGTCCTTTAGCCCTCTCTGCATGGAAGAATGGGCAGCTCTCATGCAGCTTGTCAGTTTCACTCACTTGTGGCAAGCCTGCATTTCCAAGCCAGGCTAATGTTTTATGGGAATCGATATGTCAGCCCTTATGAAAGAACAACACGGTGAGTGATAAGCAACTTGGGTTCATAAAGCACAGATCGTGCCAGACAGACTCCAATAGCCTCCTCTGACAAAATTGCAGATTTAGCTGACAAAGGGAATTTAATATAGCTAGATACAGAAAGGCTTTAGGCGGAGACCTACACAAAGCATCTTTTCTAATCAGAAAGCATCAGAGTTTTTCTTATCAAAGTGTTGCACAGATAAATATTAATACAACACATGAGGCAACTTGGTGTTTAGAGGCTCCAGATGCAAGGTTCAGGGTTTTAAAAGTACAGCTGGTTGCGAAGGGCCTGGGAAAGGGCGGCAGCACTCCCAGGAAACAGCTGGAGGACAGGGATTTCCTACAGTTCACACAAGATCACAGCTGGAAGGTTATCTAGTCCCAACTGGGTACCCTCCAAATTTTCTACTACAGCTGCCATTAATCCAGTGGTTAATTGGAAACAAAGTTGTGGAAACAGTGTTCTGGTCTGCACTTTGGAAGGTCCAATTATGCTTAGTACCTGTTGTTTTTGTGTTGGCTTTTAGCGGTCTTACAAAGGATACGTTTTAGATGGGTTAAAACTATATTTTATTGGTTATGCGTGCTTTATAAGCTGCTTTGTGAAGAATGTTCCTTGAAAAGCAGGTTATGCATCTGTTAAAAGAAATAAATAATCCCCCATCACTGGCAATGATGGTTAGGGCGATGGGCAGAGCTTTTTTTTCCAGCCGGGACTCAGTTCTGGCACCTCTCAGTCAGCCTCCTGTCAGCCTCTCCGTTACTAAATCGAATTCTATGAAGGTGTGTCGGGTACACTTATATCCACCCCCACCTTATCCTTTGAGGTTCGTTTATAATACCAATCTCCTTTCCACTAAGGGTATCTTAGTAACGAGAGAGCTCCTGTCCAGCTGCCGTGGCCTATTATATTCTCTGCTCTGGGGCATTGGAATGAAACACCTTTCTGCCTACAGTCTAAGGCCTCCCTCACATTGGATCCCCACTGTATCAGTTGACTGAGCGCTCTTAGCAACTCTGTGGCAGTCCCAAGGTTTTCGCCCGCTAGCCCCTCCTCAAAGTAACTCTCAGACACAAACCATCACCCCTTGGGTCAGTTTTGCCTTTTCCCCGAGTTCACTCCTTTATGAGCACATATAACTTGCTGGACCAAATAAATGACGATGTCTCTCCGCACAACAAGAACAAGACTTTATTTTTCACATAGCATAACGGTTTCAGTAATTCATTGCTTACAAGCTTAGTTCCATCAAAGCTTAATTCTCTTTTAGTTTCACAACTAGTTCTCTAACTAAACTTAACCTACCCACTTCTCTATCTCTTCATCTATCCACCCTCACACATCCTCTCCCTCTCCTCAAACCAATGGCTGCTCCCTCCTTTTAAATCGTAGAATGTCCCGCCTCTCAAGAGCGAGCTGCCATTCAAACAGGGTGTAATTTAACTCTTAAAACGCTGGGGAAATTAAACACCCCCTTGCCATAGGGCCGATCCGTTACAGCGCCATTGCCATTCTAAGAGAACAAGGGAGGCATTCGTGGTGAGTTCCAGCACCTCTTTTTCTAGAAAAAATAGCACTGGCGATGGGAAGTGTGGTCTAAGGCATCAGGTTGGGTCCAATCCCAAAGGCCCATCAGCCTGACAGATCACAAGCCAAGGGAATGAAGGCTCGCCTGACAAAGCCATACCCACCTAGTCTCACAATCCTTTACCTCCAGTGAAGGCTGATTGTATATACGTGAAGCATTCTAAGAGTCAGAGAGAATGGCAACTTTTTGAGCGTATATGGAAAGGCAGCATCCTGCTTGACTCGAGGCTGCCCACTCTGAACATGTGACAAATCACTGAAATATCTCCATTGAGGATATTGCTGCGAAGAGCTCTCTGACAGCCCGTCAACAAATCAATTATGCAGAACACCCATGCAGCCAGTTAGGAGCAGGAAGTGCCAGGTCAGTCTCAAGCTGGCTGCTCTCAAAAATCTTCATTAGTGGTTTTGGAGGTGAAAATACATTGCAATATTGATCATGTTCACGGATCAAACAAGGAGGGCTTGCGAAAACGGGCAGATAAATGGAATCACTTAGTGACGGAGAGACCTCAGCCAAATGGATGAGTTTAAATGGGATGAGATTTAATTTAGATACACTAAATGTAAAATACTCTATAATAGCACCCAGCATGGGGATGCATAATAGAAAAGTATTACCTTTCTCTTTAGGCAGCCCAGAAAAAGGATTGGTTGGGGCGGCAAGACAACATGCTGATAGCTGCAAAGGGCAAGGCCCAGCGATGCGACAGAGCTCCCAAGTGGGATGAACAGAAATGGGATTTGTAAGGAAGGGGAGCTGTCGGATAACATATCTGATTATCTCCTTGATATACAAGAAGAGGACATCCATCCTTGGAAGACACCCTTCTAGTCTAAAACGTTTGGACTTGCATGTCTCTTGAAAAATAATTAATACTAAGAAGTGGTCCTAGGAAAGAAAAGCTGCCCCAGAAAATCTAGATATAAAAGTGTATAGCATTAGTGAGCACATAATAAAAGCATGCAGATTTTATATATTACAGATGTATGGTGAGCATTTCTCTTGCTTACATTCATCCCTTATGCCCTTCTGAGTCATTATATGCTCTTTTCTTGGGATAAGCTTTGTGCCTGAATATAACGAATATAGAAGAAGAGTTTGGATTTGATATCCCGCTTTATCACTACCCGAAGGAGTCTCAAAGCGGCTAACATTCTCCTTTCCCTTCCTCCCCCACAACAAACACTCTGTGAGGTGAGTGGGGCTGAGAGACTTCAAAGAAGTGTGACTAGCCCAAGGTCACCCAGCAGCTGCATGTGGAGGAGCGGAGACACGAACCCGGTTCACCAGATTACGAGTCTACCACTCTTAACCACTACACCACACTGGCTCTCTGAATATAGGTTTTGCTACACCACGTAGAGCAAACCAAACATATGGATCTTAGTGCAGATGGAGCATTTTGAGGACTAGTATACAGACCAATCAAAATATAGGACAAGTCAAAATGTGAATGAGCCCATTGCCCCATGATGATGCATTTCTTCCTGTTCTGGGACCAAGTCCATGGAACAGTCTTCCAGAAGAGATTCCTCTGAATGTATCCTCCTTGGCTTTTGGGAAGGGTGCCTGTCTTCAGCAGCAAAGAGAGTCATGCCTTGTTCATGAGTGAATGGGTGCTGGGTGCAATATATAGTGTCTCTATGTCCTCTGTGAGTTTTGTAGCGGATATATTTGTGTGTTGTTTTAGCTATGAGATTGTTGTGAGCTGCCTCGTGCAGGCTGGAGAGAAGTGGGAGGCAAGCCTATTAAAAGAAAGCAGCCAAATAGCCATTGCGAAGTGGATACTTGGCAGCACACCGGGCGCAGGAAATAAAATGTGAATTGTGAGCTGCAGGTTGTGATGTAGTAAAATCAACAGCAAGGCTCCCATGGTTTTGTTTTGTTTTGAATGGGAACTGGGTAGCTCCATGAATGTGCTTGGAGGTCAGGAGGATCTCCTCATTTCAAATATCCTTTTAAACAGGGCACCATGTCCGTAGGCAGAGGAGGAGGTGGCCTGCTTACTTCATTTTCCTGCCAAGAGAGGGCTGGGAAGGACTTGTTTTTGGAGGCAAATGGGAGAATGCTCTTCCACTGGGCCCACTTGGCAGAATGGCAGTGGCAGGTTGCAGTGGGTGGAGGTGGGAGACTGTTTAAATTGGAGAGATCATTATCTTGGCTGGGCAGGAATCTTTTATTACACGGAATGTGCTCCTCGCTGTTCACAAGTGCCCTGAAAAGTCTCTTTGTCTGCAATAGGAGTGATTAGAAGGTAAAAACACAGGAGAGAGAGAGAGAGAGAGAGAGAGAGAGCTGCCAACCCTAATGGGCTCTGTGTGCGAGAGAGAATAGTAACCCACCACAATGCTAAGGGGAATGTGCTTCCCTTACAGCAAATAAAGGCAATCTTCAAATTCCCTGCTAGTTAAATGGCCCTCTGAGACGGAGTGATTCACCAAATCTATGTGCCGGAGACATGCTATACTTGCTGCTTGCATGATTTCAGTTATTTAGTGAATAAAATAACCTTCCCACCCACCCCAAAATTGACCTTTCATTTGGACTGTGTGGGTATTTTATCTTTCCTGCCCATTCCTCCCCCCGCCGTCGTAAGTCATAAGATACCACCAGCATTTTCTTGGCTGCTCCTTGATGACATGGCTTTAAAGAGCGGTTAGGCTTCTCTAAATACTCAGCAGCTTGGCCATATTCCAAGGAAGAAATGAATTGAACCAAACATGCGACCCTTTCTCGCCCTGCTGACTGAGGGGAAGGGAGGGGGGTTGCAGGAGCACAGCTGACAGCCCCACACAGCCCCAGCGACTGCCGAGGAATGCTGCCAGGACCACTCCCTGCCAGGGCTCCTGCCTAAACAAATTGGATGGACTGCTAGACTCACCAAGGTTCCACACTCCCTCTCTGGGCCACACGATCATGGCATATGCATCCTTCCAAGAGCTACTTGGGCATCGTGGCAAACAGTGCAAGCCCCTGCCGAGTTGTGTTTACTTCCAAGGGGTGCCCGGGGGCCACATCTGCTGTTGGCCAATCTCCCAAGGGCTGCATATCAGCGGAGGACGTGGCCAAAACAAAAGTGGGCTTTGCCAAAGACCGAGCATGACCCACGCACCCGACAGGCTGGTATGAATATGCAAACTCTGCTCTTCCGCTGAGAACGAAGTGAGGTTCCTCCCCATTGCAGCGCTGTGAAAAGAGGTTCCTCTTCTCCCAGCCCAGCACTGCCGCGGGGAGGAGAAATCAGTCCTGCTGTTCTTCAGTCTCCAAAGAAGAAGAAGAAGAGGAGGAAGAGGAGGAGGAGGAGTTTGGATTTGTTATCCCGCTTTATCACTACCCGAAGGAGTCTCAAAGCGGCTAACAATCTCCTTTCCCTTCCTCCCCCACAACAAACACTCTGTGAGGTGAGTGGGGCTGAGAGACTTCAGAGAACTGTGACTAGCCCAAGGTCACCCAGCAGCTGCATGTGGAAGAGCGGAGACGCGAACCCAGTTCCCCAGATTACGAGTCTACCGCTCTTAACCACTACACCACACTGGCTCTCAAAGAGCACAGACAGTGATTTTCCTCCCTATCACAGACCAGAAGGGAGAGAAATACCCCTGCCCCTTGCAATTCTAGCAAAGAGCAGAGTATTCTGATATGCTTGCAATGGGAAATGAGAGGAAGAAGAGGCACAGGTTCACCATGGGTTGTATAGAACTGCAGCTTAAGGGACTGATATGTGTCTATCATAAATTTGCTTGCCAGTAAGCTGCTCCTACTCAGTCCTGGTATCTCCACTACACTATGGGGGAACTGAAACACTAGAAACAAAAATATACACCTGAATAGCCCCAGCACAGGACTACTGCAACTTGCCAGAGCTGTTAAGGAAGCCCAAACCCTAAGCACAGCTTCAGAGGGCCTGCCCATTGACCCTCCCTCAGTGCACCTCAGAGAAACAGGGCCTTTTCAGGAGTGGCACCACAGCTGTGAGGCTTCCTTTCTTAGGAGCTCCACCACATACCTTCTCGGTTTAAAATGGGCTTTGAAAACGCTTTTATTTGAAAAGGATGGATGACTTTATCGTCTCCGAGATGCATTAGCTCTCCATATACTTAGTATTTTAAAAAGAAATGTGGTTTATTATTGTGCAGTTATTTCAATTACTAAGATTCCATGTGTGAATGTTTTTTCGAAAGGCAGGTTGTCAATCATCAAAGTAAATAAGTAAAATGTGAGTGTTGCCAAGGACTGAGCTTGCTGTCAAGTGCCCCCCTGCATATATTTAATATTTGCAGAGTCCTTTCATCCGTGTTTGCCTGCTAGAACACTGTGAAGTTGCAAAGTATTGTTAGCCCCATATTATCAATGAAGTGTGGCTGGGGCCGAAGGATACTTTACAGGTTGAGCATGTGCTTCCAGCTTGTTTTTACGCAGTGTGCTCTAAAACGGAATATTTTTCTTGTCTTTGTGGAGCAGCTGCAAAGAAACTCCTTTCTGTCATCATTGCTGCATCACCAGATGCCCCCTACATGATTGCAGAGCTCTTTAGGATTCTGAAGGGCGAGGAACAGGAGCAATCAAGCAAGGAGCCACCTATGCATAACTGCAAAGGAGCAAAAAAGGTTGGGGTGTGTGAACTAAGTAACACCCTCTAGGGGGCTTGCTCTCACTTTGTGCAGGGCTTCATCCCTCCCCTGCATTCACCTGGCCCTCCAGCTTTGTGCTTGCCCCCCTCCCCCCCCCCCGGCATCCTCTCCTTTTGTGTCCAGTTTATGCTGCACGGCAGCAGCAGTGTCAGAGAGACTTGCTCTGCTTCCAGACTACCTAAGCACTTTGTGCAAACTAATATCATACCCCCCACCCAAGATCCTTTATGCATCCCAGGGGTCTTGGAGGAGCCGGATCTTTCTCCTTGGTGGGAGGTCAGAGGCGTAATAGACCTGCCCATGCCAGCCAGCAGCATCTTGCTGCCTTGTGTGATTGTTGCCTTTCCCCCTTTGAAAACCATTTGCTGCATCTCCATGCTGAGATGCACCTGTTGAATATCTGCCTGTAGCACACCTTTGAAAGGAGCAGTCTCCCCCCCCGTGTGTGTGTGTGTGTGTGCGCGCACACACACACACACACACACACACGCCTGCCTGCCCTGACATACTTGATTGGCACTGGACAGCCAGTGCTGTTAATATCAACAAAAACATTTGGCTCAAGAGCCTGTTCCATTAATTACCACAAGTGGAAGAACATCAGGGTAATTAAACAGGGTTATGAAAGGGTAGTTATCGCTGATTAAAGGGGGAAAGTTGCTGAAACAATCCATTGGTGGAGGGAGAGAAGGGGATTCACCTTTGGTACTTAATTCTTTTTAAATTGGTGACATATGGTCAGATATGTTACGTTACCATATTGCCAGCAGTTATGCCACCACCTGAGCCTGTTTTATTGTCATCTGGTGGGGAACCAGGCCATGATCATCCCTGGTGCTGGTCTCCTATTGGTCATTGGGAAGCGATTTGTATAGTTGCCTACATTCCAGCTAGGCAGAGGTCATGTCCCCATCCTCCACCCAGGTAAGCAAAAAGCATCATCAGACTTCAAGGGCAGCTTCCAGCCAGGCAAAAGCAGTTGAGAGAGAAGAGTGCAGAGCATTACCAGGGAGGCTTTCTGGAAAGGTGGTGTTACCTGGGGAGAAGAGAGGTAGCTGCATCCAGCCAGAGATTTCCCATCCAATTTAAGATGATGAAAAGTGACCTGAGCCAAAGACGATGCAGACTTAATAAGGTAACTTTCTCCTCTGCAGTTTTAACCCATGTTTATAATTGCCAGTGGAGCTTGCCTCCTGGATATTTAATGGCAGCAAAGACAGAGTGAACCTCTGCATGGAGTTTTTAGTCATGGATGACTTGGGTTCAAATTCTACATTCTCAGCTGGTAAGAGTCTTTGGGCAGGTTTTTGGGTTTGGTTTGGTTTGCCTCATGTTTTCACCATGTGAAGGGAAAACATTTCCAACCCATCTCAAGAGGATGAAGATCCAGATTGACAAGCACATCATGTGCCATTTTATAGCACAGTGTTCACACCTTTGTTCACACACTATTTCACTCAAAGCCCAAGTTGTGACTTCGGTAAGCAGACAGATCCCGCTTTTACCAAATTGTGATAGTCACTGCTCTGGCTCTGGGGAGCATGAGACACACACCCCGTGTTGTTGAGCCATGGCTCTCATCTATCCCAAGCCACTGGCTTGGAATTGATGGGAGTTGGAGCCAATGAATGGCTGGAAGGCCATGGCTTCTCCATCCTTAAAGGTAAAGGTAAAGGGACCCCTGACCATTAGGTCCAGTCGTGTCCGACTCTGGGGTTGCGGAGCTCATCTCGCTTTATTGGCCGGGAGCCGGCGTACAGCTTCCAGGTCATGTGGCCAGCATGACTAAGCCGCTTCTGGTGAACCAGAGCAGCGCACGGAAACGCCGTTTACCTTCCCGCCAGAGCGGTTCCTATTTATCTACTTGCACTTTGACATGCTTTTGAATTGCTAGGTGGGCAGGAGCTGGGACCGAGCAACAGGAGCTCACCCCGTCACAGGGATTCGAACCGCCGACCTTCTGATCAGCAAGCCCTAGGCTCTGTGGTTTAACCCACAGCGCCACCTGGGTCCCTCTCCATCATTAGGGAGCTGGAAAACTGTTACTGAACACATCAATGCCATGGGTGGGGCACTAGATTGAGACTTTCTCTGCTGACAATTCACTATTGAAGGAATGGGGTCCTTAAGAAAACATACTTTTTGATTCCGGATTAGCAATGAATCGCACACAGAGACACACAGACATCTTGGCTGATGAGGACACCAGCCTAGTTTGCTTTCCGCTGCAGGAAAGAGGGTGGCTCAACTTGTGCTGTGGTGGCAGTGGATGATTCAGTAACCACAGCTGCAGGACACAAGGCAGATGCAGAGTTCACTGTAAGGACAAACAAAAGCAGCACTCCTTGCTCTTAGCCTGCAGCATGCTGTTTGGCATTTAAATATACATACTTGTGTAATGTCAAGCACCACCTAGTGGTCAGATGCTGGAAAGGAATTAATGGCAAAATCAGAGGTTTTTCCCATTTCTGGAGATGCACATACAGTATGTGCACATAGGTTTACAACTATTCTCTTCTCATGCCCATGTATTTGTGGCCTTGGAGAAAACCACACATTAGTTTGTAGGTGTTTTTTTTTAAGCTCTAGTAAAGCTATAATTCTATAAACAATTTAAAGCTATAAATTGAAAGTTATAAAAATATTATATAGTGCTCCCGTCTAAACATTTTGACATGAAATTGAAATGCTTCACTTTTACTAGTTGAAGGAAAAACTGTCTTGAATGAAGGTCCATCAAAAGCAAGCAACATACTAGCAGTGCAATCCCTTGTCTCATCAGAATCAAGCCCCTCTGAGCTCAATTGGAGGGACACACACACCCCGGAAGTGTGAATCAAATTGCATCATAAAGCATGCATAATTGCCACGTCAATAGTATTGCAATGCTGGAAATCTCAAACTGCCCCTAAGAATCGGGTCAAACAGATGCTAGACTTGGGGAGCTAAAAGGCTGGGGAGAGGGGAGGAAATACCATGTAGTAGATGTGGGACTTGAGCTTCCCAGGAATAGAACTGGGAACAATTGCTTGCATGACAAGCTGCACTTACTGAAATCCCCTCTTCTACCCCAACAGTGAAAGGTGCAGGAGATCCTTCTCCTTTTTTGCACATCAAGCTACCATGGCATAGGGGCATTTTCATCCTATGAATGTTGGAAGGAATGCTTTTATCACAAGCACATTTCCTCTCCTATATGTCAGAGAGAGTAGTTATTTTACTATTATTCGCCTAGAAAACAAAGCCATCTCACCTAGCCGTATTTTTCAAAAGGTCTAATTGATTGTTTAAGCCGTTCCTGCAGTTAAATTATGCTGCTCCTTACTACCAGTGGCTGCTAAAACAGTCTCTCTTATCAGAAAAGACATCAGAAGCAGCTGTGGGCTCAGCAGACCAATCTGAACCCATCTGAACTTGTTCAACCAAAGGCTGGATATTTTAGTTTCATTGATACTCTGCAGAAACATCACATCACATCCTGGGGTGGAGTTAGGACTCTATCAGCCAAGCACATGAAAGCAACAGTTCTCTCCCAGATCTGTAGTAAAGCTTTCTCTCTTGAAGTATCACACCATTGACAAACCAAACCCAGCCAGCTCATTGGCCACACGGAGACCAGAAGTCAGTACAAAGAAGTTAATAAACATGACCAAGTCTGGCCTTTTTCTGCTTAAAAAGGAAAATGATTTAGTACCTGGATGAGGTAACTCTTCACACTGCTTGGCTGGCACTGTTAACTACTTTCTCCCAGCTTGTTGGGGCAGAGCATTCGCTGCAGCTGAACCGTATTAGTGGCAAATGGAACTAGTTGGTGCCTCCTTCCAGGTGCTTTTTAGAGAATTAACATGCAAGTTTGCTTCCTTCCCTTTGTTCCAGTCTGCATGTACACCATACATTTGAAGCACATGGTTTCCCCAATGAATACTGGGAATTGTAGTTGCCCTCTCACAGGGCTACAATTCCCAGTACTCTTAAAAAAAATACAGTGCCCAGGATCGGGGGGTGGGGGTGGGGAGTCATATGCTTTACACATGCATTGGATGGTATGCTACAGTGCAGACATTTTGGATGTATGAATGACTGTAATTCCACTTTCAAAAATAGTGAACCAACCCAGAGATAGACATGGGATTCACTCATTAGGTTGAGTTTCTGGTTTGCTTCTGATGCACAATAGTCTGGGTTGCACAACAGCCTGCTTCTATTACATCAAGGGTGAGGTTTGTGGGGAGGGATCATCAACCTTAGGGGGCCATTGGGCACATTTGGAATTTTGAGTGTCACAAAATGGCTGCCAAGGGGCCCAGAAGAACACAAAATGAGTGCCACATTTAAAACGGAAAGAGAGACAGGACCACAAAAGTGGAATATGTATGTGTCCCCCGCAATCTGCATCAGTCACCACTGCTCTTTCTTCAGAACCGATGGGAAGGGAGGGTGTCTAATCCTGGCATCTAACAAACATGCTCACTTTTCAAGTGGCAGCATGTTCAATGTAGGAGATACCAAGTCGGAAATAGGAACTGATAATAAGACCAAACTGCCTCCAGCACTTTGTGGATTTTTCAGGAGATATTGACTGAGACATCATAGGAAGTACTGTCAGGCGCATCATGTGATGCACAAATATTTGAAATACAGTACGTAGTGACAATCTCCCAGACTCCCGTCCCTGTTACCAATGAGGTGTTTTGCTACTCCGCAAACCCACGTTATCACTTCGGCATCACATAGGACAAAATACAGACAATATTAGCTTTATTGGCCAGCAACATAAACTGTATTTAAAGCATGGTTATTATATGAGGAAAAACCAAAGAGCAAGCACAGATTGCTGACTGGCAACCCCTGGCCCTCTCTTACCATGGCACAATATAGTTTCCCAGCTGAGGGAGGTGGAGAGAAAGCTAGCCATCCACAAAATGCACTTCAGTAGTCAAATACTGTTTCAAGCAACTGCAATCAGGACCTTGTTTTCTTGCAGGTTGGGGAGTGGGGAGAGAAACATCAGGTAGGTATAAAGAAATAATTTAGCAATTTAATTTGTAATAATTTAGATACTCACCCACCTTTACAGTGAGAATGGTGCAAAACCTTTCTCCTGCAAGGACGTTTACCATGTGTGATCATGCTTTACATCTCCCCAGCTGCCTCCTGAACTGTTCCTGAACCTCCTGAGCAAAGCACAAGGAGGACACTCCATTTTTCACTACACCCATGAGAGGCAATTATGTGACATGGACTTTCTTGGGTGGTCTTGCCTATCAGAGCCCACAAAGGGCTGGAGATGGAATTACCTTTAGTCTCTACTTTAGTTGGATAAAGTCACATCTAGCCAGTTAAGGAAAATCCTGGAGTGTAAGACGAGGTTTCCAGTTTGGGCAAAACCTGTATATGGTAGCCTTTGGTGGTGATGGTGGGGGCTTAGATCAACTTTCCACAGCCTGGTGCCCTCCAATGTTGTTAGGACTCCCAACTGCTATCGACCACAGCCTGCAGGGCCATCAGTAAGGTATGATGGAAGCTGGGAGTCCAGATGGGGGAAAGCTTCCTTAGGCCATGTGACTGCTCTTGCCCCCAGCCAGGTGTGTGAAAGGGGACAGGGAAGAAAGGGCTACGGAGGGGCAATGCAAGAGCTTCAACAGAACCTATGGGATGCCAATACACAAGCGGCCACACCGTTTACTCGGGAGACTTTCAGTGGGATAGGAGAGGGATGGGGATCCATATACTGGACTCCAACGACCATCAGCCACCAGCTACTATTACCAATGGGCCATGAGTGATGGGAGCTGTAGTCCAACATCTGGAGAGCCCACCTGGTTCCCCATCAGTTACAGTAAGTATATTCTTCAGCATGCTGCTGTTGCCACACTGGACCTACAAATGAGGTGTGGGAAGAGCTGATAAACAGAAGAGCTCCCTTACTGAAATCAAAATGTGAGGCAGTGGTGAAACAGGTCAATGTAATGGGGAAGGAATACTTGGACACAGGCTATACAAACAGGATCTGGACACCTACTCTACCAAGGATGCTTTTTCTGTTTCTAAAACATGTTCTATGAAAACCTTTAGAGAGGGTGAATTCTTGGGGAAACTAGCAAATCCGCTTTTGGAAGCCATTCCTAGAATAGCCTCCTCTACAGCAGAAGAGGCAACTGCTGTGGATACAAAAGATACCAGCCGCTTTCTCTCCTTGCACCAAATAGTTCAATTTGCAATTTTATACCTTACTGCCAATTGAAATCATTTTGGTATGAAGCATACTCAGTAAATTAATGAGAGAGGGGAATAGGAGAGCTGAATTCTGGGTTTTCATGCCAGCCAGAGAGTACCTGGCTGGCTAATCAGACTTTGAAGATCAACACAAAAGCAAGTAGAAGTATGTTCTTCCCAGTTAAATGATGTGTCATTCCGGGAGAGGATGCTCATTCCTATGAAAAGGGGAGCTGCACCATTCCACAGAGTCGGGTTATCTTGACAGCCCAGTTGAGGCAGGAAACCATTTCAACAGAAAGCTTAATGTTTGTGTGTCTGTTTGAAAAAGTAGGCCAAGGCTTCTAATTAAGAGAACAAAAGAACGTCCTCTAACACCTGGCCTGAAAGGCACAAGACTCGTCTCCAGGGGGGCCTCCTGTTGGGGCAGAGGGGAGGCCCTGAGGATGAAGCAGCCGGCTTTGTGGGTAACCTAGTCCATCCATCTCTCAGGCACAACCTCAAGGAGATCGGGAGAAGAGATTACCCAGCAGAAGGAGGCACTGCCTTGGATGGGAAAGAGCTGTTGCATCAGAACTTCCACTGGTCCAGAAAGGCACTTCTTCTGGGTGCAGGAAGAGAGGATTTAAATCTCCCAACCTGTGTATGCCTTATGCACCCTTGTGGGCTAGTTGTCAGCCGATCGGAGAGTCAACGTCTTGGTTAAAAGAGAGCTAAAAGGGGAACAGGAAAGGTGCCAGGGGCCCTGGCAGCTTTGATGATCTCTTTTTCAGATTGAATGCTGGGCCTGGGCTTGGAAACATTTCTGGCAGATAAGAATTCTACAACTCCATGACTCTGGACCACAAAGAAAAGACTGGGTGAGTCCTGGGCCTCCACGACTGCCATAAGGAGGACAACTGATCTCTCTTTCTCTGGCAGAGGCACTGGGTGATCCAAGAATAAGTTTCCTTAAGCAGCAGAAGTCCTTGCGAGGTTGATTTTTTCTGTGCTGCTGCCTAAAGGGATAGGGTGACGGGATGGAACGTGGTGTAGTCAAGCAGGTGGGGTGGTCTTCCAAGCTTCCCTAGTAAGGCTCAGATTTCAAATTCCTGTACAAACAGCAAGTGAAGAGCATCCCAAATATCTAGAAGGCAAAAAAACAACAACAATAAGCAACAGGAGAAGCAATGCATCAAGCCATGTATCTCAGCACCTCTTCATTCTTCTCACATGGAAGAGAATGTTGGCCCCTTACAGTCATAACAGAGTTTTGCAGTCAGAAGGGACCGAGCTTCCAATATGGGTACAGAGAAAATATGACCTGAAACCTCAGCAGGTGAACCTTGAAGCCTGGGCAAGGTCAGTGGTCTGCAGCTCAGGGACAGCATCTGGCTTTCACACAGAAGGTCCCAGGCTCAGCCTCCAACATTTCCAGGTATAGCTGAAAGAGACCCCTGTCAAAAACCCTGGAAAGCCGCTGCCTCTCAGTTACCGCTCAATGGACCAAAAGTATGACTTTGTACAAGGTAACTTCCTATGCTCCAGCAGGGCAGCTCAGCTGTAACAGAGATGTGATGCTGCAAGCAAGGGCATTCCTTTGGACAGCTGGTAATAGCTGTTTTCTGTAAGAAGTAAAAGGAAAATCTCGCCCAAGTGAGAAAGAGCCAGTCCTGAGTGAACTGCACTTTACAATGACAGCTGCAAAGCCATGAGAGGAAGGGAGAAATGCACTGGTTCGGCATTAAGATTACATTAAGATCACTGCACATTCCACCTTTGGCCATTAAAAAAAAAAAAAGGAAAAGGAAACATTCTCATAATTATTTGAAATGGGAAGGGAAGAGAGAAATCGAGCAATGGATAGTTACTATGTGATTGTCAAAACTCCCAAGATATCAGAGTCACTGTGGGCTATTCTGGTAGTGTTCTGAATTTTAAGAAAAAGAAGTTATTTTGAAAGCACCCCCTTCTAATTACAATGCTCAGTCTGAGCAGCTGTTGGGACAAATCACCACTAGAGGCTGCCTTCTCACTGCTTTACAGAAAGATTTCTGTTTTTCACAACCTTCCCTTCAGTAAATAGTATGTTGGTGTGCTTTTTACTGAGTCATTTGTATCTAGAGCAGGCAACTTCAAACCGTTAGAAGTGCCTCCATCCCTTACTCCATTAAACTGTAGGATTTTTTTTTAAGCACACAGGTTATTAGGGATTTACATGTATATGTTTTTGGAAAATTGCAACTTTAAAATGATTGTGGGGGAGACATTCTCTCAATTTCACATTGAAATCTAGAATTATGAGCAGATAACTCACATCTAAGAAAACACCACCAAAGCTGGCTTCTACTGTAGCTTCTTAGCGGGGAACCCAAGGGGTGGGGAGGGCCACATTCCATTCAGGGCAAATTTCTGAGGGCCACTTGTCAGGGTCAAAGGTTAATATCAGGCATGTAAACAGTCCTTTGTGTGGTTGCTTGTATTGAGTGGGAATTGTCTCCAGTTAGGGAAGCAATTTGAACCCTGAAAGCAAGCCAACTTTTGAGGCCATGAATGAACCACAAATGGCAAGACAGGTAAGTGCAGGTATGCAGGCAACTTTTTTGGGGGGTGCTAGTAACTTTTGAGTACTCATTAGCAATGCTAGTTAATATACTTTGCTCAGCCAACACACTGGCTTCAGAAATTCATTGATTGCCACAAATCATGGAGATATAGAAAATTGCAAAAGAAACAGGCATGGGTGAGAAGTGAGAATATTCACACACACACACACACACACACACACACACACACACACACACACACACACAGAGCAATGTGAGATGATACTTGAGCTTGGTGTGTGTGTGTGTGTGTGTGTGTGTGTGTGTGTGTCAGAAAAATAAGATCAAAGATGACAGCTACTTCTATGACCAGGAGATTGCTCAAGGCACAGAGATGGAATATAGAATCACTTCTCACATTCAGAGCAAACCCAACGAAGCCTCCAGAATCCAGTGGTGCTGGACTGTTGCTGAATTCCAGCTGCTTTTGCATGGTTACAATTTGCACACACAGGATCCTCTGGATCCTGCAAAGCTATTATCTCTAATTTACAGACAATAGCAAAGAGAAATTGACGTCCTTTTTGCCCTAATGCAGTGCTGTTGGCAACCAGAGTGGGCAACAGGCCAATCTAAAGCCAACCACCGGAGCAATTGGCCAAGTGCTATGCCACACTCTTGCCTAGACCCTGCTGGGGAAGAATGCACCTTTCATGATATTCCTGAAACCTTTCTCTTTCTCTTCTGTGGTTGATTACCCATATGTTTTCTGCAGTGCTTTTTGTTTGTTTGTTTGTTTGTTTGTCTGCCTGCCTATAGCAGGTTTCGGATCAGTGGTGAGCTGGACGACAGGTATCCATGGGTCAGACTTTGCTTACAGGTCCCCAGTCGCCAATATACTCTCATAACAGTAAACCTGAGACAGGAGCTGTAGCATGGTGGTCTCCCAAGCTCTAACCTTGCACACTTCAATCTTGCATATTACTAGCCCATACCTGTACAAAAGCAACGCCAATCCCCACTGCTCCAATGATTTTCAGGTGTTCCTGGATGAAGTTTTCCAGTTTAGTGATGCAGCCACCCTAGAGAGAGAGAGAGATTAAATTGTTGACATAATTTCAAGTTTAATTTGTGTCTTCTTGTGCTGTTTTTCAAGAGTCGCATGTGAAAAAAGTTTTCACACAGCAAATAAATGCAAGAAAATAAAAAAAATGGGCTGGGGCAGATGAACAAATGCTCATCCTTGCAAGGATTTCTTGGCCTAATGCTTCACTTTAACCGTGTTACACATGTGGCTTGAATAGAAGGCTCCTACAAAGTCCAATCAGGGCTAGTAGCTTGAATCAGTGGAGCACCAGCAGCCAACTGTAAACCTGTAGCATCAACAGGCACTAAAAAAAAAGATGAAGCAGAACACAGCGTTAGGGAAGCTCAATCGCTACCTGCCTCCATCTTGAAAAGATTGTCTTTAGCCTGTGGTGGCCTGTTTATCTGCCTTGCCAAGTCATTGCAGACAGGAGCAATAACAGGATTAGCTGAAGTGTGAGGCAAGCTTTTATTTTTTAAGTTGTTTGATCATTCCACAAATGTATTCCCACTGGGTAGTGGCCTAAGAAAGAAAGCACATGAGTACATGGCTCGTGGTTTCAAAGCTCAAGGCAGTAAAGGCAGCGCTGAGACTCAAGTTTAAATCCCCCATGATCTATGAAGCTCATGGGATGGCTTTGAGTCAGTCACCATCCCTCAGCCTCGCCTACCTCATGGGGTAGCTCTGGCGAGGATAAAAATGGAAAGGAATATCTACAGAACACACTTATAACTACTTTGTACCAATTAAACTTCTATGTCTTCCCCCAAAGAGGTCTAGTTTGGAGAAGATGCTTAAAAGGATCTTGTTAAAGGATCTCCTTCCCTTCCCATACAAATATGGTTCTCAGGATTCCCCAAGGAGAGGGGACGACTGTTTTGAAATATGTTTAAACTGGTTGTGTAGATGCTCCTCAAGTTATTCTTTCCACATTTCCTTTCGGCAGCCTGTCACGGGCAGGTCAATCTCAAAAGGCAGACTGGAGGCAAACGTTGCAGAATGTAAATACTTCACTATTCTTTCCAACTCTTTGGAAATATTATTTAATACATTTCTTTATATCCACGTAAATGGCACTTCTGTGTGATTTACATGAGAGGACAGATTTACAGATTACTCTGTAGAAACAAGACAATGTGAGACAAGAGACGAATGAGGAGGAAATGGAGGCCAAGGCAAGCTGGGGAAGGAAATACAAAATGGTGGAATCTCTTTGCAAAGGAGTATCTTTTCTCACCAAAAGTATGTCCTATTGCAATTTGGAAAAGAAGCTGGGGGGTGGGCAGCAAGAATCACCTGGGCTCAGCAGTCAGCAGTCATGCCCCGAGGCACGGGGCTTAGTCTGCCTCTGCCTGACTAAAACAAGCTTAGTTGCAGAAGTTATTCATGCTCCTCATATCATTTAATCCCCTCTGAATCCTGTTGAAAAATGATTGCTTTATTGCCATTACTCTTTGGCAGAACACTCTGTAGACTGAAACGTCAACTGACAGTTGGAAAATTGGAATTCCGTGGTTAAAAAAAACTTTCCAGGGTATTTTTGAGTTTAAGGGGACAAACTTTTTTTTTTTAAAAAAATACAGTTTAGGTTGCCAAGTCTGAATCTTTGTCCCTTTTCACTGAAAATGGTAAAAACAAACAAACCAAGAATGCCACAAGATGGTGGCAATGTGTCTCTGCCTCACCTGCCCATGTGTTGGAACAGCACTGCTGAGGAATATAAATATCTATTTCCGTGTGTTTTGTGACCGCTTTAGAAGAAAATAATTAGGTAATGTAGAATGTATTGAGAGGCTGAATCTGCTGTGGTGCCTTGCGTGCAACTCTTGTTGATAAAAGCAGTCTCAGAGCCATCTGGCATCCACTTAACTTGCAGATAAGAGGGAGGCGGGCTCAGGTATGATTTCTTACCTCTTTGTAGATATTTGAAGGATGATCTCTTTGACCACATTTATCTGTCACTGTCTTGCAGCAACTGTCTGGGAACTTCCGGTTTAATGCATCAGGAGATTTGATCCATTCGCTGTCACTCCAGTCTGAAGCGTTATGGCTGCCACAGCACTTAAACTGAACACACACAAACATAAAAGCAAAGTTTGCAGGGTGTATTGCCAAAAGATGTTGCAACACTCAAGTTGTCTATGGTATCATGTCTGTGAATGCCTGTAACTCTGGCCTGCACAACTGCAGGAGCATACAGCCCACCAGTCATACAACAGAAGAGCTATTGAGCTTTTGCAGAGCTAGAGGGCCGTGCACATTTCTTCCCAAGAGCAACACCAAGCTGGGTAAGCTGGCATTTCTGTAAGAGAGTATAACCATGACTGCTGACTGGTTTCTTTTAAAGAAAGCGTTCCTTAAATATAAAGCCATCCTTGAACAAAGATATACATGGTGATGTCACTGCTACTTACTATACATATATGGGATGTGTGTAAGTTGGCCCATAAACATCCTACTGCTCCTTTGACAGTCAATGAAGAGGCTACTCTGGTTGTTCTCGCTGTATCAAGCTACATTCTCTGCAAGCAGATCAAATATTCGGCATGGTGTAGAAGAGACATAGCTAGAGTGAACTCATTCCTGGCAGGCATGTTGTAAGCTCACATGCTTCCTATCCATTACAGTCCAAGTGAGTCTCCTCCCTTCCTTGCATTTTCCCGTCTTATGTCATGTCTGCAGAGAAACACCCTAGGCATGCAGCCAGAAGCTCTGCATGTGTAGGCCTGCCATACGGCCGGACTTTCCTGGACATTACTGGGATTTCAAAGGGGGAATTTCCAAAAGAAGGCGCTTTGTCCTGCATCTTAGGCAAGTCAAACCTCAACAATTTTGGTGGTGTCCTGGTTTTTACTTTTTGAAATATGGCTAACAGATTGAGGTGAATCCTGACAAGACAGAAGTACTGTTCTTGGGGGGAAAGGCAGGTGTGGGGGACTCCCTGGCCCCAAATGGGGTAACTGTGCTCAGTGGCGTACCTAGCTGCTTGGCTGCCGGGGGCGGCAAGCCAAGCAGAACCCTCCGGGGGTGGGGCAGCGCTCTGTAGCGTATGCGTTGTGACGTCACGACGCATGCGCTACGGAGTGCAGTCTGCTCCTCGACCGCCACATGAGCAAGCGAAGCCAGACGCGGCGGCAAGCAAGGTTTTTGCCGGGCGGTTTTTGCCGCCCCTCGCTGGCCCGCCCCCGCGGCTCCGCCCAACCAGGGCGCAGAAGGGAGGGAGGAAAAAACCGTGCGGCGGCCGAGCGAGCGAAGCCAGCCGTGGCGGCAAGCAAGGTTTTTCGGAGTCGCCGGTTGCGGGGGGGCACCCAGAGTGTCGCCACCTAGAGGCTGGAACTCAGGGCGTCCCGCCCCCATCGCCCCGCCCTTACTCCGCCCCTGACTGTGCTCCTGAAGGACCAAGTACACAGCCTGGGAGTCATTTTGGACTCACAGCTGTCCATGGAGGTGCAGGTCAGTTCTGTGTCCAGGGAAGCTGTTTACTAGCTCCATCTGGTACGCAGGCTGAGACCCTACCTGCCCTCGGACTGTCTCGCCAGAGTGGTGCATGCTCTGGTTATCTCTCGTTTGGACTACTGCAATGCGCTCTATGTGGGGCTACCTTTGAAGGTGACTCGGAAACTAAACTAATCCAGAATGTGACAGCTAGACTGGTGACTGGGAGTGGCGGCTGGGACCATATAACACTGGTCTTAAAGGATCTTCACTGGCTCCCAGTATGTTTCCGAGCACAATTCAAAGTGTTTGTGCTGAACTTTAAAGCCATAAACGGCCTCAGCCCAGTATACCTGAAAGAGTGTCTCCACCCCGATCGCTCAGTCCAGACACTGAGGTCCTCCTCCAAAGGTCTTCTGCTGGTTCCCTCATTGTAAGAAGCGAAGTTACAGGGAATCAGGCAGAGGGCCTTCTTGGTAGTGGCACCCTCCCTGTGGAACGCCCTCCCTTCAGATCTTAAGGAAATAAACAACTATCTGACTTTTAGAAGACACCTGAAGGCAGCCCTGTTTAGGGAAGTTTTTAAGGACTGGTGTTTTTATTATGGTTTTAGATATGTTGTAAGCTGCCCAGAGTGGCTGGGGAAACTCAGCCAGATGGGCAGGGTATAAATAATCATATTATTATTTCTCTGAACTGAGTTGGATATATTTCTGAGTAAACATGTACAAGTCTGGTTATGAGTGCAGGGGTGGGGGAATAGTATTCCACAGAGCTAGGTTTTTACACAGTTGACTTTCTCCTTCCCCTGTACACATGGGGCACATTTTATGATTCTCACACTACCCACTACCCATCCATTCAGGATGCACATGGGGTGTACATTTTTTGGACCCACCCTATTCTTGTGACTATGGTTTGCTTTAGACTGTTTTGATATTTTAAACTGCTGTAGTACAACCTAGGACCTTATGGTGAAGGGTGAGTAATAAGCTGAATTAACAACAACAACAACAACAAGCAGCTTTCAAGCATCAGGTAATGCTGAATAGTTTTTATGATGCTGATGCATATTTTTAAAATTAGAATACCAACCAACTCTATGGCTCAAGGTAGTATACACAAAGCTGTCTAGAATATAAACATTTTTAAAAGCCACATAAGTATAAAAATATTGCTGTGGTAAAGTGGTTTTACTAACTAAAAAGTAGGAATAGTAAGAACCAATCATTCCCCTGTCACTAGCCAAGGTTTCACCTTCTTTCTGAACTGCAGCAAGTCTCAAATAACTTTCTGTAACCTTGGAGCTACGCAGCTGAGTGCACTTCCTCTCCTGTATGAATTACAGCCTAAAACAATGAGATGCCTGTCCAAGTTTTCCAAACTGAAAAATCTAGGTGTGTCAGACAACCCAAGTGCTCCCTGATGGAATGACCTAAAATATAGCTTCTCTGCTTGATGGAAGATAAAAACCCCTGCCTTTTCTCTGTGCTCTGTTGTAAACTGGATTTCCCATCATGCACCTCTGTCACTAGAGATTACTGGCTCCGAGAAAAAGATGTGACAAAGAAGTAGCGGAGGCTTCATCACCTTCCACATTCAGAAAGGCTGCCCTATTTGCTCCAAATGAAGATGTGTCTGCGCTCTCACTTTTCTCTTGCAATGGCATGTGAAGGAAAAGTGGATTGTTGCTTCGGAGACACAGCCACTAAATATGGCCACCTGTTTATTTTAACTAGCTGCACTTGTGCTTCTCTTTTGGGACTTCTTGTGCCAGGAATAAAGCCAAGAGGCAGCAATGTGCTAATAATACATGTGCCCTGTACAGCACCTCTTGACCAAGGAGGTTAACCAAAGTAGAAGGCATGGGAAAGTGATCTGTACAAAGTAGGAGGCATGGGGGAAATTATCTATATTTGGAAAGCCCAGTCAGAGTATCCAAGGGACTGCTCTGTGTGGTCAAGTATTCTGCAACTGCAACTGTGTATACCAGCTTCTGCCCAGCTGGTGTTCTCCAGATATTTTGGACTAAAACTCCCATCAGCCTCAGCCAGCAGGGAAGCTGAGGCTGATGGGCATTGCAGGCCAAAATATCTGGATGGTACCAGCTGGGCAGAGGCTAGTTCACAGAGATGAGGGCCTAGAAGATACAAGTCATAGATGCTGTTGTGCATTTTAACAATAAAACAATGAACAGAGTGGTGCAGGGCCGTCTTAAGCACATCCAGCGCCATGGCGCAACAATCCCTCCGGCACCCCCTGTGCCCCGGGGAGTGGTGGTGGTGGGGCGGCAGGCACCAGTGGCGCAGAGGAGGCCCCTTGGGAGCTGCTCTTGCCACCACTGCTTCTGCTGCTCCCTCAGACGACAGCAGCTCGGTGGGCGGTGGCTGAGGGGAGCGGCTCCTCGTCCACCGCAATCCGCGCCGCCGCCAAGCGCTTGTAGGAGCCGCCTGGCCGGACGCCGGTTCCCGTGCAGGGGCTCGAGGCGGAATTCTTCATGCCGCTGGGCGGGGAGGGAGGGCCACCTTGGGGCTCCCCACGCGCGACAGGAGGCGAAAGCGGCCCGCTCAGGATGAGGAGGAGGAGCGCCAACGAGCCCAACCGCCCGCACTGCAGAGAGGAGGTGGGCCAAGGGGGGTAGGAAGGAAAGAGGCGTGCGCCAATCAGGGCGAGGGAGAGGAGGCGGCGGCAGAGCCATAGGGCTTAGTGGCTCGTTGTGCCCCGCAAACCATCTGGCGGCATGCAGGAGGGAAAGGGGAGGCTGCCGGCAAAGCCGCGCAGCTCCCCCACTCGCTGGGGCGCCCCTGAGAGGCCGGCGCCCTGGCGCAATGAGCCACTAAGCCCTATGGGAAGGACGCCTCTGGAGTGGTGATACACTACAGCAATCGACACAAGCAATCGATACTACAACAATCGACACAAGACAATATCACCATCTGTAAACAAACAAGAAATATCTATAAAAATGGCAAAAGTAGTTTCTTTCCCAAATAGGTTTTATCTTAAACAACTGCAAATGCAGTAAATAAAGAGTTCACTTGTGATATACCAGTGGTTCAGTGCTTGGACATCAATCAGACGTTTCGTTGCTAAAGAGCTTAGTCATCGAGTTTTGTAGTGAATAATATACAAGAGAAGACAGTATGTAAACGACTTAAAGCAGGGGTATATCTGTCCCCATTTGCATGTTTCCATTGGGAGGAGCATAGAAAGAGGACGATGTCCTTCAGTCTGTCAAACCTCCTACAGTTTAGCAACGAAACGTCTGATTACCAGAACGATGTCCAAGCACTGAACCACTGGAATATCACAAGTGGACTCTTTATTACCGAGTTTGCAGTTGTTCAAGATAAAATCTATTTTGGAAAGAGAAGAAATGAGCACTGAACCTCTGATATATCACAAGTGAACTCTTTATATACTCCATTTGCAAATGTTTAAGATAAAACCTATTTGGGAAAGAAACTGCTTTTGCCATTTTTACGGATGTTTCTTGTTTGTTTACAGATAGTTGCCTTGGTGTTATTATCTTGTATCAATTGTTGTGCATTTTAGGCAAGTGGAGAAACCATTCCACATATTTGGCGGAATATTTCCTTCCATAGTCGAAAGATATAGAATCTTATCACCCTATTTAAATCCATTTGCTAAGCCTACCTCCTGCTGCAGTTTGTCCACCGCACTAGTCACAGACACTTCGTCCGGCTTCATGTACTTCTGGGTCATTGTCTCCTTCAGATTTTGCTTCAGCTCCGTATTCAGCTGCATAGGGTGGGGGAAAGGTAGTGGGGATGAAAAGGAAATATGAGTAACATCCTTCTTCAGCATAGCTCCCTGCATGATAACCAACGCAAAACTGCACCCAGAATGATTCAATAGATCCCTGGTCCAATTTTACAAGATAAATAAATTTGGGAAACAAAGGCGAGATGGAGAGTTGCAGAGTGTTAGGCAAGTGGGTTGCTCGAGAGCAGGGATAGGAAGCCTGTGGCTCACCAGATGTAGCAGGACTAGAATCCACAACTTCCCTGGCCACTGGCAATGTAGGCCAGGACTAATGGAAGGTCACATCCCTGCTCTAGAGAATCCCCAAGCTCTAAATAAACACAGGCAGAGGCAACAAGCCTCACTTCGCTTTTGCCTAGGTAGATCAGAATCTGCTGGTGAGATCTGAGTGATCTGCAACAGATCAGCAAGAATTCTGACTCCCAATCCTTTAACAATAGGAATTACACACTCCCCTCTAAATTAGGCTGCTGAGATGAAGAAAGCTGCAGGAGGGGAACCAGCAGTTGATTTGTGTCCAACAGAACTGTGAGCTTAGTTCTGCTACTGAAAACAATTCCTGAGTTGAAAGTGTTCCAATGACATGTCCTACCAGAATCACACTGCCACTATTTTGCTCCAGTTGGTGGACCTTGGGTGTCTTCTAAAAAGCCAAATACACATCCCACAATCCTGAAGTCTGGCCACCTCTAAGGTAAAGGGACCCCTGACCAGTCGTGACCGACTCTGGGGTTGCGGCGCTCATCTCGCATTATTGGCCGAGGGAGCCGGCGTACAGCTTCCAGGTCATGTGGCCAGCATGACTAAGCCACTTCTGGCGAACCAGAATGCCGTTTACCACCTCTAGCCTAAGCTTATTTTCTAATATTTTCTGTAAAATAAACAGGCATCCCACTTTACTTGAATTCTAGCTTGTTTTATGGCCCTGGGATTCAACTGGCTTGGGCCCAAGCACCTGGGCTTGACTGGATTCATGGGACCTACAACCCCAATGCTTTTGAAAGTAGAGCTCTGCAGTTGTCACCATGAGCTACATTTTCTCTCATGCATGCACTTCACCGCTGGTGAATGAGATGGGAAGTTCCATCAAACTCTTACTACAATGTACATAGAAACAACAAAGCTGCCTTATACTATGGGCTCGTCTAGACGAAAGCTCGTCTACCTTTCAACCCTGACTGGCTACATATCTGTAGGATCTTGAGCAGAGATCTCTCTCAGCCCAACCCATGGAGATCTTTTAACTGCAAATGTTAGGAACTCAGCCCAGAGACCTTTCAGCATCTAAAGAAAATACTCTACCACAGAAGCACTTGGGGAGAGGAGCAGATGCCCCAGGAAACAAAGCAAGGGTTTTTGCATCAAAATACAGCCTTAAATTCCACTTGTACAAGACGGTAAACATATCAAAGGAGTGACTACAGCATCATTTGTTTGCCAGACAAGTGCTTTGATTTTAATCCAAATGATGTGAGGCTTTAGAGATGAATAATTCGCACAAATACAAGGGGGAAAGGTTTGCTGGCACCAAAAGCAAAATTAAAGAGAGAGACTCAATTAGCAGATGCCTTCCAGGAAAAACAAAATAAATTACCTGTGGGCTCATAGGAAAGAACTGCAGCGTGGAACAAAGGCAGCAAAAGCAAATACACACAGTTTTATAAGCATATTGTGGGAAAGGGAAGCAAGGAGGGGAAAATAAGAGGAAGAATCACAAAAGACAAAGTGCATTCAACCCTAGATATAAGGGAAAAGGAGGCTTGCAAGGAAGGTGTGGCAGACAGAAGAAACAGAGGCTTGCAAAACAAGTACCAGGTAGTATCCACACAAACACTGGTGTCCCTCCCAAAACTACACATCCCAGCATGCCATGCTCACTTGCTTGCATTATCAAAGCCAATCCCATGCATTCCTGAAACAGCATTTTAAATTAGCTTATCCTTCCTGGGAAGGTGATTGGATAAGAGCCAGTGTGGTGTACTGGTAGTGGTTAAGAGCGGTATCAAATCCAAACTCTTCTTCTCAGGGGCGTACCCAGGATCAAAACTAGGGGGGGGGGGCAAGCCATGGTCGTTCAGGTTTGCTTTGAACGGACGCTGATCATTTTTGCTTCTGGGGGGCAGCTGCCTTCTAGGGGGGCAGCTGCCCCCCCTGCCCCCCTGGGTACGCCCATGTGGTTCTTCTCCTTCTTCTTCTCTTCTAAGAGCTAATGATTCCTGAGACAGCTTTTGAAAAAGAAAGCTTCCTCTCTCTGAAAAAATGTTTGGCCTGTTCTATGCTGGATGATTTCTGTCCGTATGAAGTTGTGATTGCTTAGGAATTGTTCAAGGCAGTCTATTAAACAATTTCCATGCAAACCTGGATATAGGAGTTAGCTTCATTTTACCTTACCCATTAAATAAATAAGATGCAAAAAAATCCCTGCAAGGGTGTCTTCTCAGAGGGTGGGGGGAACAGACTATTAAAAAACCCCATCTAGAACAGTCATTCCCCCCCCCTCCTGGTGCCCTTCAGATGTTTTGGACTACAACTTCCATCCTTGATAAGCTCCGGCCCTGCTGGCTGGGGGTGACTGGAGCTGTAGTTCAGCAAGATCTGGAGAGCACCAGGTTGGGAACAGCTGATCTATGCAAAGCTGGTGGCAGCTTATGAAAGCATGTGGTGTAGCCCAGGAAATCAAGCTTTGTCGAAATGCACACATCCGTTTTATAAAAGGATATGTGTGAAAACCTGAGTTACGGTGTTCAGTTACACACCTATCTTCCCATTGCCTTTGGGCCACCAGAGCTGTATACTTGTAGCTGAATGCTGACATCAGAATCGTTTAAACAAAATATGGATGATCCTGAGGAAGTTGGTGCATGTAGACCTCTTATTTTCCCCATTGAGCTTTTCTGGGTTTAGTCGCACTTATCTATGCAATAGGAAGGTGCTACAGTAACAACAGCTTTTTGCTAGTAAGGTTTGGGGGGGGATCTTCAGCACAAGCAATCAGACTGTTAGCCCATTTCATACTAATGTGACAAGGGAAAAGAGAGAAAGAGGCAATGCAAAGGGAAATTTGTATTCCAAGCACAGGTGCAGCAGCTAGCCAGATGCTTCGTTAGAGGGTATTTTCACACATCAGGACACTTTTTCTGGATCAACTCAATGCTGATCTATTTCATGCAGTATTAATTTGGCAAACTCATAAACAACTCATAGGCAAATACCATTTCAGGTGGCAGTGGTAGTTTTTTTAAATTGGAAAAAAAATCAAACTGATATAAATCACTGGGTGATATCGTACAGAGACATACTCAGAGTAGACCCACGAAATGTATTTTTTTTTACACATAGAATTATTTTTGTTGATGACGTTTTTCACTGTGAAATGGCTTCAACATATTTTATGGGAAGTGATTCATAAATGGAATCAAATGAATAAATACATTGCTGCACCACAAAACTGGCTCTGCTTGGGCCAATGTTGTATACGAATGCACACAAATAAGATTTGAAATGAAAATAAGTTTTTTTTATACACCAGAGGAGGGTACTGGGAGAGAAAAAGGTAGGAGGAGATGGGCGCATAACACACCTTTAAACTGAACTCTCAACAGTCGTACAATATGGGCCTGCTATTCTAAAGGTAAAGGTACCCCTGACCGTTAGGTCCAGTCATGGATGACTCTTGAGGTTGCGTGCTCATCTCGCTCTATAGGCCGAGGGAGCCAGCATTTGTCTGCAGACAGCTTCTGGGTCATGTGGCCAGCATGACTAAGCCGCTTCTGGCAAACCAGAGCAGCGCACGGAAACACCTTTTACCTTCCCGCTGGAGCGGTACCTATTTATCTACTTGCACTTGACGTGCTTTTGAACTGCTAGGTGGGCAGGAGCAGGGACCGAGCAACGGGAGCTCACCCCATCGCAGGGATTCGAACCGCCAAGCTTCTGATTGGCAAGCCCTAGGCTCAGTGGTTTAGACCACAGTGCCACCCACGTCCCCTGCTATTCTAGGACACTTAAATATCTCTTGTACACCCACCCTCACCCCATCAGTTCAGGGTATCGGTTTATTGGCCACAATGGCCTTGGTATGAGGCATCACTCATCTCTGCAACAGACATGTTCATAGGGAACTGAAGAGCCTCTGTCGCGGCAGGCTTCTTTCACCTGTGATGTTGCCACTGCTGTCACTATAGTGTTGGCTGGGACTGGGCATGGGAGTATGAAGGGAAACCACAGCAGAATGACAGGTAGGGCTGTGCAGAGCGAAAGGAGAACCAGTGTGACATAGTGATGAAAAGTTCAAATCCACGCTCAGCCATGAAGCTCACTGGGTTGTTGTGAGGATAAAATGGGGAGAACCTTGTACACCCCCTTGAAGGAGAAGGTGGTATATAAGTTTAACAAACAAACAAACAAACAAACAAACAAACAAGTGCATGCTTTTTTATGACAAACACCAGGACACTTATGAGAAGTGAAAGGCAATGGTGTGAGAACCCTGGAAAATACAGTCTGTCATATTGAGGAGCTCCTTGATAGTTATTAGTGGTTGCTTACCTGCTGGTAATAGATATAGGCCAGGATCCCAGCAATTACCTCAAGCAGGAAGATGCACAGCAGCAATATAAAATACTGCAAAAAGCAAAATGAAATGTGTTAGAATAGACCAGAGCATAATGTCACCACCGGTGAAAGGCAGCCCTATGTAAATCTTTGAGGAAATGCTCAAAGCTAACAAATCGATTCCACTTCCCCCATAAGAAACATAGACTGGTAAAACAAGCAGAGGTGGGTGCCAACGCTTGAAAGCTCAGAGAATGGGCAGCACGGAATGGGGAAAGTAACTTGCTGGGATCCAGTGGCACAGCTAGAGATTAAATGTTGGGTTCAGTAGATTCAGCAACAAAAACCAGTGTAGTTAACACATGAAGCTGCCTTACGCTGACTTAGGTCCACCCAGCCTAGCATGGTCTATTCCAGTGATGGCTAACCTTGACACTCCAGATGTTTTGGAACTACAACTCCCATCATCCCTAGCTAACAGGACCAGTGGTCAGGGATGATGGGAGTTGTAGTTCCAAAACATCTGGAGTGTCAAGGTTAGCCATCACTGGTCTATTCAGATATGCAACGGATCTCCACAGCCGTCTTTCGTAGTCCTGCTACCTGCAATGCTTTTAACTGGAAATACCAGGGATTGAGCCTCAAATATTCCTGCTTGCAATGCACGAGTGACTGATCCTCGGTTCGTCCCTGGACGGTTTTCACAGCTGTGGTTCCTACTTCTCTCCTGCCAACGCCACTTGTCTTGAAATGCAAGCCCTCCAAAGCGACATCATTAGGAGCTCATCACAACCTTGTTAGGGGGCAGTGGAATGCTTCCTTGGTGAGGGCAGGGAGGATTTCAGAATAGCTGGGCTTCTTGCAGGGAGGGCTCTCCCAAGTGGGCAAGAGTCAGCAACATGCCTGCAGCAGCACAGGGGCAGCTTCCAGAACTTTGGACTGAACCAGGCACAGGGTGCAACACAGAAGAGTTTCCCTGCCCAAATCGCTCAGAGACCCCTAAAGCAGACCATTCTGCTGACAACCAACCCAGAACTTGAGCAAGGCTTGGATTGTTCAAAACCCATGATACATTACATCACTAAGCTTAGGACAGTCTGAGCTGTACATGTACCGTCAGCAACAGAATTAGAATGAATATAATGGAGAAATCTGAAATGTACTTGCTTGGAAACTCTTTGTATACAAGTATCAGCCACCACCATTATGGTACTTAGCCACACACAATTACTGATAATGTGTTTTTTGGTAGTGCAGTTTTAGTGACACGGGTGCTACACACATCACAACCTATTCTATTGGCTGCTTCTTACAAGGCCATTTCAGCAGGCAGCAGGATCCCTGCAAGTCCCAGGGGAGACTTCTGCAGCACCATGTAGGCAAACCCTGACTTAGGACACCCAAAGGCCATCCTGCAAATCCCCTGCCATTGGAGATAAGGCAGGTAGTGACTAGGCAAGGATCTTCTCAGTTGTGGTGCCCTATCTCACCGTGTGTTTACAACCAAATTTATACCTTTCCCAAGCTATTGGAAAAACCTATGTAGTTCTATGCTGCTCTTGAAAAGTTTTTTTTAAGACCAGTGTGTGTGTGTCCTTAATAACTGTCTTTCAATCTTTCATCTGATTTTATTTTCTCAATTACTTCCTTTGCTAGCTGCCATGGAAATACACACTAGTGAAGGTCATAGCATAAATGTTATTTAACTAACCAGTAAGTTAGAAGGGTTTCTTTGCCAGGCAGTCTTCAGTATGGCTGCACACCGGATCAGCCATTCACTCACCCCACAAAGTGTTGCTGAAGCCTCAGACCAACTGCATGCTTGGACAAGGTATCCCTTTCATACCATGGGAATGAGTAACCTAGCAGAGCTCTGGCTAACCAAAATGGGAGACTGAAATTGAACAGAAACACACCTTAACCCAAGGGACCGCTTTCTTTCTTTCTTTCTTTCTTTTTGGAGACAAGTTAGGCAGAGCTAATGACATCATCCCTTTGTCCAGCTTGTACATTAAGGAAAGAGGAAACAATAGACCAAGGAGCTGGAAAGTTGTAATTTCCAGTGCTTGTGTTCTCACATTGTCCCCTTTGAAAGTACACTCCTCCTCCCACAACCACACCACTGAGGAGATCGATCTATCGATCTATCGATCTATCGATCTATCGATCTATCTATCGATCTATCTCCAATGGCAGAACGATCAGGGCTGATAGAAAAGTCCAGATTTAAAACAGCACAGCTGTAAGACATCTAATATATATAGAAGCACATTTATTCTTTAAGAGGTGAGGTTGGAGCAGGAGGACAGAATCCACCAGAGTTCCTATTAGTCAAAGAGAGCTGCCTTTGGGGCAGGGAGGGGATGATATTCCACAACTGGGAAGGAAGATCAGTTAAATATCCTATGTGAATCATCCACTGGAGTACCTCCAAAATAAAGTTTTATGGAAGTCATATGATCTGAGTTGGAGGGGTGGGGGAGGAAAGAGAGAGACCCACCCCATACTTTCTAATTCAGTGGGCCATCTACATACAATCATCATTATAAAGGAATATCTTCTAGCTTTCAATCATTATGGCTATAAACTAACACAACCGACACATCACTTCTCAAACTTTCATTCATCATGATGATCCACAAAGACTATTCTTACATATGACATTCTGTACTGAGCATCAAGATTACGACACTGAAAGAAACTGGGGTTACCTGGTGCAAAGTGGCCCTCTAGACTTGTGAAAATATGCCTGGGGTATGGCAGCCTTTGCCAATCTGATGCCTTCCCTCCAGCTGCGTTGGACTACAGCTGCCATGGTGGTGACTGGGGCTGATGGGAGTTGTAGTCCAATGCAACTGGAGGGAAGGCGCCAGGTTGGCGAAGGCTGGGATATGGGCTTGAGCTCAGGACTGGCAGAAGCCTTTGAGCCAACTCTGCCTGGCAGGCCACAAAGTGTTTGTTGTGCATGCTGCTTAACTAAACCGGAGGCCAAGAGACAGGCGACAATAGATCTGTCACAACCAGCCACTCAGGGGAGGGGAGAATGGCAACAAAAGACTCTTTTGTTCCCGAGAGACAATCATTAGTTTTCTGTGGCAAAACAACAAAAAAGGACTGTACCAAATTTTTCATCTGTAATTGCTGGCTTGGAAAGACAGAAACAAAAAGGGAGAAGTCTTCCGCACACTGGGCCATTGTGTGCCTGCCAAGAGGGATTGGTATGGTCTACAGGCCATGTCAGCTCCAGTATCATCACAAGCCATGAGAAATACCACTTCAGAAATATCATAGTGCTTCTTTTGTCCTTACTGTACGGCGTCCCTGCGAAAGAGGCCTCCGCCTCACACCTTCCTTTTTTATGGTTGCACTGGCAGAGAACGCATCCATTTCCCAGCCCCACCAACATTTAGTTGGAGCAAGCCTACTTTTCACATTATACTCCGACACATTTTCTGCAACACAGGTATTCCTATTGATGTCAGAAAGAGGAGCATGTGAAGGATCTCATAGGAACACAGGAAGATGCCTTACACAAGTCTAGCCTCTGAATACTAGTTGCTGGAAACTGCAGGTGGGCAGAATGCTCTTGTGCTTAGGTCCCGCTTGTGGGCTTCCCAAATTCATCTGGCTGGGATGCTAGGTTCGATGCGCCACTGGCCTGATCCAACAGGGGCTTTGTTCACTGGTCCATCTAGTTCAGTATTGCAGACACTGACTGGCAGCAGCTTCCCAAGGGCTGAATTAGTGGTGGGTCTCCCCAACCCAAACATTTCTCTCTTTCTATCTTAACCCCTATTTCCCTGCTACAATTTACCGTGGCTCTCCGTGTCGATCCCTGCCTACACTGTGTTCTTCCCGCTTGCTCAAAGAACACTCACCACTCTCAGGAGGCTCCGCTGCTCCCTGAATGTAGCACAGCAGCCCAAGATGCCGGTGATCATGACCACAACGCCTGCCACCACCAGGATGTAGGCTGTTGCCATGTACGTATTGGACTGCAGGAGGCTTATGTAATCGCTCTTTTCAGCCAGGGTCCAGATGCCCACTGCCATCACGGCTCCACCTGCCAGCTTAAGAGAGAAAGGAAGATAATGAGTAGAGGTAGAGGTAGCTGGGGTAGAGAAAACATGAGGCACCATTATCTAGGACCACCTATTGCCTCATCAGTGGTGGTTCACCAAGGCCTGATCCAGGGTCCCTTGGCAGAGGGGCTCTTGCTGATCTCAATGAAAATCTAAGTTCAAGTGAAGCAGCTTTTCACTCTTATCCTTGCCTATCACACTATGGGAAGAGTAGAATAAAGAAAGGCCTATCTATGTGTAGAGGGCCTCCAGCCCTCCTGGAACATACCACTTCAGAAGGCAATATGGGGATAACCCAGTGGAATGTTCCCCTATGGCTATGCCATCAACACCCCATCTTCAGAAAGCTAGGTTATCAGGGAGAAGTTCTAACCTAGCACTCAGCTCAATGTGGCTGTGCTTCTTGTGAAATAAAGGAGCAGCTAGAAGCTAAGCTCCAACTATCTGCTAATTTTGGAGCAGACTCGCTGTTCTATTTAAATCATGCAGAAGAGCATTAAAAGTCTATCCTAATCGCCCCATTGCTCCAGGATACTCCCAAATTCACAGCACAAATCAGCAAAATTGCTAAAGCTGGCTCCTTACCCAGAAAAAGAAGTTGAAGATGAAGAGGAGATATTTGAGACAGATGGTCCCACATGTTTCCTTGTTTTCAGAGTAGTCACGCATTGTCGCAATTTAGCAGGGCTGTGGAAAAGCTTCAAGAAAAGGGAAGACTTCTGTTAGAAATCCCTTTCCCCCTTTGATACCCAATGTGCAACTGTCAACCGGCTTTCTTCTGTATTCAACCACCACTCTTAACAGGCATTGCCAAGATGTAACTTAAGAAACACATAAGGGGGAAAACATGGCTGATAATACTGCAAGCCCACCCTGTCAGTTCCAGGACAGGTCAATGGAAGCTGCTTTGTACCCAGTCAGACCATTGATCCATCTGTTGTCTACACTGACCAGAAGTGGGTCTCCAGGGACTGACCCTGGAGGAACCTTCTGCATGCCAAACACATGCTTTACCATTCAGCTACAGCCCTTTCCCTACTTTTACCACTCAATATACTCAGGTTGCGGATTCACTTCCACCTGGAGCTGGATTGGGTGGCTCCTGCGGGCCAATCAGACTGCTGCAATCTGGATCTTAGTGTTCTAGGACCAATCAGACTGCTGCATTCTGAATCCTATTGTTCTAGGACCAATCAGACTGCTGCATTTTGGATCCTATTCAACTCAGTACATAACAAATGGGTTCAGGCTATCCAAGATTTCATAAGTCAGAAATGGCGAAACCTGTTGTCTTCCTGATGTTGTTAGACTACAACTCCCCTCAACCCTGACAACTGGCCATGCTGGCCGGGGCTGATGGGAGTCCAGAGATATCCAGAGAGCCACAGCCCCACCCCATCCCTGTTATAAGCTTTCACTAGCACCTTGGATTGTGCTGGAAAACCACAAAAACCCAGAGCACAGGCATATGAGAAATCATCTTGCTCAGGTTCCCCTAATGACGCGAAGCTAGAAACAGCAGCCCACTCCTGGATTTCATGTGCAGTTAAGTGTTTGGTGCAGAGAAGTTTTCTCTTTTTTCCTCCCTCACATGATTCGGAAGCTATGTCACCTCCTCAGGAATTGGTACAAGACACTGGCGGCAGGAAGAGATTCCCAGAATGGGAATGTGTCCATCTCTGAAGCTGAGCCATCTCAGTCTGTCCCTTTTACCCAATTATGCAATGAAAGTTTTTTTTCTCTTTCTCTTAGGATATGTGACAGCATAGCTGGCAGCAAGCAGGGTTCACAAGCAAAGGGGAGAGGCTGAGAGATGACAGCATACATCCAAGATAGTATCAGGGAGAGAACAACAAGGCTCCTTCCTTGGCTTCCTGACAGCCCAGGCTTCATGAGAAATTACCGCACGGCTCTGCCAAAACATAAAAAGGAGCTTCAGAGGCATCCATTTGTCCTCAAACATGCCACTCTCATCCACTGCTCCCCCCCCCCCCCGCAACCGCTTGGGATATACTGCTTGTATAAGATGAGAGATTTACTGTCCCCGGGACAAAAAACAAAAACCTTTTGTTTATCTATAGAACAGATTATATCAACCACTGAAACAGACATATGTGCTACAAAAATAAACTGGTTTTGCTGTCATGGTTCCCACCCACTCACCCAAAAAAACAAAAACAGGATCCTGGGAACTACAGTTTTCCCTGTCTGGCAATTTGACTGGCTTTCATGTTCTGCTACTTGCTCATGGTCCAGCTCTACCCCATCTCTGTTTGGATGATCAGAAACATGTTCATCCTCACCCTGTAGGGATAATTCATCCTGAAATGGACACCCTCCCATTTCTGTGTGCTTTTCCCCAAGGGTCTGTTTAAGAGATGCTCTGCAACCTTTTTGATATTAAGCACCAGGCATCTGGTTCCATTCTGGTTCAAGCAGAGGATCCCAGCTTATCCCAAAACATTCCCCAAACACCTTAATCTTTCTCCCTGTGTAACCATCTCATCTACACATAGAAAACTCAGTTTCACTTAACTAACTCACCCTGCACATGGAACAGGGTGGCACCTTCCAGTTCTGCACAACTACAGTTCTCCTTCTCATTGGTGCGGACCTGCTCACACAAACACTGACTTCCTCCTCTGCACAATCTAACAGGCTATCTGGGTGGCATCTATAACCTTCATCTCAGCAAGCAAGTTGCCATCCGGTCTACAAACCTGTCACAAACCCAGCTCTTCATGGATACAATTATGATTGAATTGCCCCCTACTCCCAGGAGGTACATACGCAGTGCAAGGATGACTTCCATTACCTTCATGCAGTCTGGATAAATGCATGTCCCAGTCCCAGAAGGATGCAAAATTTCCGCTCATAATGCTAGAAACCCAGGGTCATTCAGTGAAGCTGAATGGTGAGGGATTTAGGACAGATCAACACACACTAATGGTCACCAACTTGGATAGCCTTTGAAGGGGGTTAGATAAATTCACTGAGGATAAGACTATCAATGGCTGCAAGTAGCGATGCCTGTATATTACATCCAGTACCAGAGGCAGTACATCTCTGAAAACCAGCTTCTGGGAACACGAAATGGAAACTGCTATGGTGGTGAGTGTCCTGTTTCTAAGCTTCCAATTGGCATCTAGTTGGCTACTGTTGAGAAACAGAATGTTAGGCTAGATAGGCCTGTGGCTCTTCTTGTGGTTAGCAGGAGAAAAGACTACGAGTTCAGCCCTGACAGAAGTTTTCAATTAAGCAAAAAGTTCCAAATGCTGCAACCTTTCCGCACAGGGCAGTTGTTCCATCTCCTTGGATCATTTTGGTTGCCCTTTTTCTGAATGAGAGTCTACCTCTCCTCTCCCCTGCAGCAACCTGGGAAGGATTGCAGCTTGCTGGGCTGATTCAAGATCAGTGCAGCAGAGGCCACATCTATGATGAGATGTAGCATCATAGTGCATGAATCAGTTCTTTCTGCCCTTGCATGGACATGTCACAGCTGGAAGAAGAGGGAAGCATCATGTTAACTATGGAACAAGACACCCAAAAGTAAATGCCTACCAGCTGCTTCAAAGTACCGGGTATTATATTTCCATTTTAAAGTTGCACTCAACTGCACATTAACCATGTTCTCATGTTTTCTCTCCCAGTGAGGGACAGCATTTAGGTATGCATGACTCTGATCCAACATGCTTAAAATATATGGGTAGCTTGACTAGACTTCTGTGTGTATATAATAAACAGAATTTGAAGTTTCTGGGTTCTGATTAATGCTCATTGAACTGGCCTATTGGCCAATGTGTGTTATCACATGTTCTTCCACGAAGCTCTTCAGGCTACATGGGATCTTGCTAGTCCATCCCCATCTTCCACGAGTTGCATAGCACTGCTTGTAAACCAAACAGGATTGTGAAGAGGTGCTAAAAGAGGGCTCTCCCATCAATTTTAGTGCTGTAGTCAGAGAACAGCAGGAGGTTTATGAAGCATGCTGATTTATGGAGGACGGATGGCCAGTGAGTCATAGAACAATCATTGCTGTCTCCACTGGTCCTGGCCAGGAATAGCATCCCATTGAACAACGAGACTGTTCTTGCATTTAAATCAGCAACCCAAGGAAAGTACTACTGCAAATTAAACAAGCTATGCAGACCATCCCACTTCATTGCTAGCATATTCTTTTCATTTCCATCAAGAAGAACGAATCAGTCTTTTCTACAGTGCTCTGGAAATGCAAAGTCAACACAACTCACAGGAACAGACTATCTAGCGCCAGAGCTGCATATATGCTGCACTAAAATTCCCACCCCAGAATTTTGTGTTCCAGTATGCTGCATTCCTTTCCAAGGAAATCTGGGTTCTGCAACCTATGTGAATTAGGCAAATCCAGCAAGTGATCATATTGCTTATTCTGCTTTTGCAAAATGAACCCCCAAAACCTCACCCCACTAATTGGAAATCTTGCTCAGTCCCACCCCTTGAACTTCTTAAGATTCAACATTACTGCCTATACATTTTCACAACGGTGGGGGCTAGAAATTTCTCTTTAAAACAAGGGGAGTTGGAAAGGTGGGGTTTTGAGGGTGTTCTCTTATTTGCACTCAATAGAAATGTACTAGCCTACATAGCCTTCACTGCACTCATAGTGTTGATCCAATCAAGGGCAAAGTTCAGGAAACCACTGCAAGTCACGCTTATCAGAAGAAAGGAGGCAAAGATCCCTTTAGCTTTAGGCACATTGCCTCAGTCTGAGCACAGGAGATTGCAAGTTTATAACCACCCAAGGCATTATTTCCCCTTTCAATCAAGCCTAGCCCCGCCGCATCCCTGCCACACCTTAATTCACACAGCACTGCTTCACTGTGCACACAAATCTGACTTCAAACACGAAGTGTAACGCTGAAGAAAAAAATGGGATGAGCACTGGCACACTGGTCATGTGACAAGTCACCAGCTAGCCATAAAGGGTCGCTACCACAAAGTCAACTTTGCAACAAGACTGTCTCGGCACAACAGCTTGGTTAGATCAACTGAAACACAGCAATGAACCTATGAACTAAACACTCAATTTGCACTTCACTTGTAGTTATACGAAATGGATGCCTAATATAATATTCTCTTCTAGCAGCCATAGGAAAGGAATGCCACTATATCTTAAGGAGGGCTGTAAAAAAGAGGGACGTGGTTGCAACTGGCAACTTTCAAATCTAGTCCTAGTGAGCTGTTTTACTTACAGAGAAAGGAAATTAGAATTGAACTACTATTAGGAGAAACTGCACCTCTCCCTCTTCAAAGGGTGAGGTGGTTCATCCTCAAACCAAACTTATGCCCAGTCTGAAAAACAGAAGTGCTCTCACTTAAGATAGTGGTTGACCCATGAGTAGAAAGCAGAAATTTCTGTGTGTGCCTCTGCACAGCATTTCAATCCATTTTTCAGTTCTTTTTGCTTTGAACTTGTTATTAACTTGCTATGATTTTATTGTTTGGTTTTATGTTTTTATATTGTTGCAAACATTTTTCTGATACAGCAGGTATATAAATATTTTAATAAATAATCATGCTCTGCCTGCAACTTAAAGGCTTGCAGGAAAAAGGAATCACAGAGTTGAAAGATATCGCAAAGGCCAGCAAACCCAACTGCATGCCAAGGCATAGATGCCCACACGTCAACCCATCGCTACAAAACCTCACTAGTGTGCCCAGACAAGCAGAGGCCAAAGAAACTCCACCAAACTTAGGCAGTGTTTAGATTTGGGGTGCTCTTTGGTTCCACCCCTCTTTCTACACAGCCTGTGTTTCATTCCAAGACACAGCCTGTTCTCATTCACCATAATGAGTTATCAGCTGCACAAGACCATGCAAAGCGTAACATGCAGAATTCTCTGGAGCTGTTTATACACATCTCAAGATGTTCTTTATTAGCAAGACTACAAAGATCCTGCAGGCAATGTCATCTTGTTACTTACAAATGCATACACAGAAGGAAATTATCGCAGTTCCTCATGCTCACCATCAGCTTTCCTGCTAATGAAAGCAGGCATGTACCGGTAAGTCTTTTGGGGTCCTCATTCACCAGCTGAGCAAGGAAAAGGAATCAGAAAGGGAGTGAGATGCCCTTCTAAGTTCCTCCCAAAGCTCCCACCTTCCCCTAGCATAGAAAACTTTAATTTACACGTTTGGTAAGTTAAAATAGGATTTACAAACTCTTCAAAGGGCAGGTGCATGTGCTTTTCCATATATCAGCCAGAAAACACAGACAGTAAAACTTACGTTTGGTTATAGTGGTGAAAGTATAAATTATTGGAATAGGAATAAAAGAATGGCTTGAAGCAAACAGCTCATATCACTTTCCATGCTGAGCTTCTCAGGTAGACTGAAGGGGAACAACAGGTTTGATTACCTTCCTCTCAAGGTGAGGGGGGGGGAATGACCTAGCTAAGCTTGGCAGGACAGCTCACTCTATGGTATTAACCCCTTCATGTGCTAATTAGACTGAAGCATGTTGGTTCTAAGAGGCTGGTTATCCCACAAGATCTACCGTACCACTGGATTCCAATCTACCTTCTGCCCATCCATTTATACAGCAGATTTGCATACACTTGTATTTTTAAGCATCTTTGTAACTCACAATGAACATTAGGCATGGCCAAGTGAAATAAAGTGATTCTTCCAATCCACATACACAAAGCCTATTACAAGGGTAGGGCCCAGCCATCTCTCAACTGCTCTAACTCTCCAGTCACATACATTACACCCACTTTGGGGGCTCCTCCCCGAGTAATGCCAAGCATGCATATGCTCTGCAAAGCCATTTGCTCACACAATCATATAATTACAGACTATATACATCTGTTGAGTCACACACATGTTGCCAGATACACTTGTCTCAACCTGTACAGGAACAAAGAAAGTAGGTCCTGAAGCTATTTCTGCTTTAACCTATCCTGAGTTTAGATCTAAACACTAAACAGGACCTTAGGAAACAAAGGCCAAGCAATCCTTACATTTCAACGGAAACATAAGACGACAAAAATAGCACAAACTGAGCATTACCAACCCAAAAAATGAAAGCTTTTGGGGGGGGGGAGAGGTTGCCCGCACATTCAGTCTGTGTTATATTTGTTTTTGGCAAGGGTGTCAATGTTGTGTCTGGGTTTCTTTTTGAGGGAAAGCATCACCATTTTATCCTCTGTGAAATGGGTATTTTGTGATGCCCACAATAATTTCTTCAATTTCCAAATGTGTTTCTGTGCCCAAATAGGTTTCACGTTGTGTGTGAACCTGACCAAATGCTTAAAACTATGGTTGAAGGAGAAATAAGGTTGCCTTATTTCAAAAAATGCAGACACAAAAGTTGTTGAGCTACTTTGGAATGCATTAGGTATATCTTGCAATAAATATTTCTACTTAGGGTTGCCATACGTCCAGATTTAGCCGGACATTTTGCCAATTTCCACCCGGACACTGCTTCCGACTGCAGTATTCCAGGTATGTCCAAGAAATTCCAGACATATGGCAACCCTAAGTAGAAATATTGATTGCAAGATATGCCTAATGCATTCCAGTATATAGCTTTATTGAAGGGTATTTTTTAAAAAGATAGCAGGACAAGTAAGTCGACAGAATGTTAAATAAAATATTTCTTCATCTATTCATCATATTCTTAACTTACCTTACCTTATAGGCAGCTCAAGCATAATTTAACTCTTTAAAACAACAATTTCAAAAACATCAAATCCCAACAAAAATGGTTAAAACAACAACAAACTGACCAATTTCATCAGGCTCTGTACAGCACCCATGATCTAAAAAAAAACCATAGTAACAAGCCACAATAATAAATAACAATTCTAAAAAATGTGTTTACCCTGGTCTCTGGACTTCTTTCGAATAGTAACATTTAAAAATCCTTAACAAAAATGTTAGGTAACTGTTAGTCAGGTCTTGTATCATGCATAAGGTCATATATTTATGATGAGCACTCTGCAAATTCTGTATGACTAAGAAAGTGTCTACATCAGATAACAACAGACAAAAATAACTGTTTGCAAAGACAAGAGACATGTGGTTCTAAAAACCCTTCAGTATCTCCACAGAGTTAAAAACAAAGCTGATAGCAGTTCTACTCATGGACTAATATGCAGGGATGTTTAAAAATAAGCCTGCACACTTACCAACAAACAAAAGCCACAAACCACTCTTCCTTGCTCTCAAATACAAGACTAATTCATGCAAACATTATTAGGGCTTGCCTTTTAACCCATGACGGCTTTGTAAACTATTTGAATGAGCCAACAGGGAGGGTGGAGGAAAAGGTCATGGAAATCTGCCCTCAATCAGAAGACGATGATTTCCCTCCCACCCCAAAAAAGTAAGATTTGCTCACATTTCTCCCTCACTTAGACTTTACTGTCCCTGTTTTCTACAGAGATTTCTTGAGAGATCCATAGAAAGCAAACAGTTGCCAAAGACTCCTGGTTATTATAATTTTTATCCCACAATTAATCTGTTCATCTTTAAGATGTCATTGGACTTTTTGCTTGGTTTTTTTAAAACTGCCAAACTACACTTGATGATATCAGGAAGTTTGCCTGAACAAGATCTGCATGACTTGCTCTATGAAGAGCAAATATGTTCTCTGCAGATTTAAGACCAAATATTTGGGGAAAGACTGCTGCCATTGCCAGGCACAAACCTGAACCCATTCTAAATTAATTCCTCTATTATCAAGACACTTGTGGGAAAGAAAGGAACCTCAGACACAAGCCACCTGATTCTTATATGGCTTCCAATGCCTAAAATGCATGGTTCCTACCACAGAGAGAACTTAACTGAATATTAAACAGTTTGGAAAGCAAACACACACACAAGCACAGACCAATCTTATACCAGCTTGGGAGAAACACACACTGAGCAAGGAGGAACTTTTCACATTTGTTATGCCTATGTTGCAATAGGAGGCATTTATGTGTACACACTATACCTTTAAAGCGTATTTCCCCCCTCAAAGAATTCTGGGCTGTAAAGTTTACACATCATGGAGTTACCATTCCCAGCAACCCATTAATAAACTACAGTGCCCAGAATTCTTTGAGGCAGAAAATGTGCTTCAAATGTGCTTTAAAGCTATAGTGTGTCTGTAGTTGGAGTAAAAATACAGGGCTTTGCTCAAAAGAAATTGCCAGGGAACCATTTCCCAGGTATTCTATAAACCAGCACTAAAGACAGTCATCACAGCGCTCCATTGCCATGAAGCAAGATAACTGATGGCCATCACAGCATTGCCGGGAATAGAATCCATTTTGTCAGGGCTAGTCCTCAGCATTGACCAGCTTAGTGTAAAGCCAAAAGGTGTCAAAAGTAGCATTTGAAAAGAAGGCAGTTATATTTCATTTTCAGTGTATTTTCTGGGTCTGAGCGGTCCAAAGGAATAGGAGTGTTAACCCCAAAATAGGTATTGCCAAAGCTGTGTGGTGTTTTATATCACAAAATATCCAAAAGCCTCCATAAATCTTAGTTGGTACTGACATGTTCCAGTTGGGGTTCATAGTTAACTTCTTCCCACCCCACCCCCAAAAACAGATACTGTGTTATCACGTCGTCAAAACTTACAAGGATGTTTTGTGCCACAGAACCCCGGGTTTAGTTTCACTACCCACAAAAATGCCAACTAAGAGATGACAACACAAAACCTGGCACTTGTGACACAGAACAGCACAACACTTTTGTCTTCTGAAGCAATACTAGATTGGCAGGGGGTTGGAGCGAACAACCTTTAAAGAAATGACTGTTAAGGAAGCAAGGGTGCTGATGGAAACAATGGCACAAGGAATATCAATTGTTGGAAAGCACTCGGAGTGTGTTCATGCGCTTAGGTTCTGCTTTGAGCTTCCCAGAGGCAACTGAGTGGCTACTGTTAGAACAGGATACTGGAGCAGTTGTGCAGGCACAGGAATCTATTCCATACAGACTGGCTCTGATGGAAGGTTTGCTGCATTAATAATATTGTTGAAGGAGTAAGTGTACGCCCTAATGGGGGCTTATTGGGATGTCCCAGTGACACATCATGATTTATAATGAGCATGGTAGGAGTTAACAAGCCCAGTGAATTCAGGCGGCAAAGTTTGGGGCATGTTTGTAATGTGATTTCTTTTCTGGGTCACTGAGATGGTCTAGGCTGAGGCCTAGTTCTGAGAATTTGGATCCTGTTCCTTGGGGGTGCTGTGGTTGCCACCATTTGTCATCTAGAAATATAGGAAGGGGCCTTATACCAAGACAGGTCATTGGCTCATCTGGCTCAGCACTGGCAACTGGCAGCAGCTCTCCAGGATTTAATGGAGGGCTCCTTCTGTATGCTCTACCACTGAGCTATGGCTCTGGTCTCTGTGTTAGCACTGGAGGCCTCAACTGTACCCCTCAGCTGCACAGATGTGGCCCTGGGTCTTCTAGTTGCTGATCTCTATTTTAAACCCACAGCTAAGGAAAAATGTATTTGGTCAGTATAAAGGATTTTATTTCACAATCTGCAGAGTTTAAGGAAAATTATCTCTGGCCTCAACCAAGCATATTTTATGGAACTGTTTAGCAATGACAAAGCCTGTGGGGGGGGGGGGAGAGAGAAGATCCTCTGTGTATTCAATAATATCATCTTACAGAGAGTGCTATAGAATCCTCAAGAGAGACAGTTGGCTCTGTTGTGTTTATATTGGGAAGTCAGCCTCCAAGACAGCTCTTTGAGGAGGTGATTGATGGAAACACCACTGCATAGAACATCATCATCTTAAATAAAGCTCCTTTCATTCTAAAAGTACTTTGCACCATTGATTTACAGGAGCCACTTCAACAGTTATTGAGATGAGAAGGAGAACAATAAAAAAGGACTAGCGTATTTCAGTGAAGTGTCAAGAGTGAGGCTCAGGAACACAACCCTTTTTGATCTGGCCTTTGCTAAACCCAGCCTCACTCCAGTCACTTTCACAAGGAAAGCTAATTTCTTGCAACTGAAGCCCTAATGCAGGACTACTGTGTGCTGCTGCTGGGCAAGGAGGAAAGACAATATCAGACCACCGATTTTAGGAAAAGAGTTAAAAACAAGCTGAAATAACCTGCTGTGCATTCTGATGCAAAATGGCTGTGAAAGTCAGGATATAAATTTGCATGAATTGGTAATTTCTCCCCTTCCCTCAAGCCTATTTGCTTTGGGATGGAGTGGGGAGATTTTCTGCAGTGAGGGAAAAAGAGGTGAGAGGAAGAGGAGGAGGGGGAGAAAGAAGAGGGGGGGCCTCTTGCTCTGGCTCCTCACTTTGAGCTTCAGCCCCGCCTACCCTGACTCCAGCCCCGCCCACCCCTTGGTGGTGAATGAAGACTTTTCAACATGTCCCTACCGTAGAAGCAAAGTAAATTCTGTGACAAAATAAAGGGCACTAATGATTATGCACTTCAACAGACAGGAGTGACTTGTGGACAACTTCTGCTCTCCTTGTGTGATGTCTCTTCTTAAATAGTCAGCTTGAGAGCAGAAGTTGTCCACAAATCCCTCCTGTCTGTTTTAAGCGCATAATCATTAGTGCCCTTTATTTTTTCACAGAATTGGCTGGTTAAGAGGAAAACTGAGGAAGTGAGTCACACAACTTAGGCCTCAGCAAAAGATTAATCTATAAATACTTCTTGAAGATACTGACAAATGGAAGGAAACAGATGATAAAGGGAGGCGATTCACTGATAAACTGACACCTAAGAAAAATGCACACTGATGGAAGAGAAATCTTGGGCATAAGAAAACTGATGGTGGATGAGTAAAGAGGCAAGAGTTCTAGAAATAAGATAGTGACTCATAACCAAAACAGGGAGACATGTAATTGTTTAATACACAGGATTCTGATTGTGTGATTAGGAATATATTGACAGGGATGGAGATTTTCTTGCTAGAGTTTATGAGGACATAGCTTTCATATTCCCACCCCTTTAGAGTTGAGGTGGCTGGTGACCATGAATTTCACATCCTACCTTTGGAATGCTCTTCCCAAAGAAACAGAGTTAGCACATCTCCACTCTCATTTATATAGCAAGCATATTAAAAACATTTCTCTTGGGCATTTTCCTAAAGATGGCTGCCTCTAAATTGCTCCCTTTCTCTGATTAGTCTTGGTGTGTTTGGCTCTATTGGTTTTTTTTAATGCATTTTTTTAAAAATAGGTCAACCTTTTAACATGATTTGATAGTTTTACATGAGTCACCTTAATAATTTAATAATAATAATAATAATAATAATAATAATAATAATAATAATAATTTATTTATACCCCGCCCATCTGGCTGGGTTTCCCCAGCCACTCCGGGCAACTTCCAACAGAAGATTAAAAATACATTAAAACAGCAGTCATTAAAAACTTCTCTAAACAGGGCTGCCTTCAGATGTCTTCTAAATGTCAGATAGTTGTTTATTTCTTTGACATATGATGGGAGGGCGTTCCACAGGGCGGGCACCACTACCGAGAAGGCCCTCTGCCTGGTTCCCTGTAACTTCGCTTCTCGCAGTGAGGGAACTGGCAGAAGGCCCTTGGCGCTGGACCTCAGTGTCCGGGTTGAATGGTGGGGGTGGAGACACTCCTTGGCATCAAATGATGGAAAGGCAACATAGGCACCAACTATAGGAGGCCCAGGAGGCCTGGGGGCTCTGACGCAACTTCCGGTACAAACCAGAAGTCACGTCAGAGGTCTCGCGAGGACTCAGACATGATCTCCGAGGCCCCACAAGGCCTGGGCCCCAAGTCAAGATATAAATACATTAAATAAATGTTGCAGAACCTGCTGGAAATGAGCTGCTTGGGTCCACCAATCCACGCTGGCAGAGATGGGAGCCCTTGCTTTTTAACAAGAGGAACATTAAACACACACCAAGAGCAGGAATACACATTGTCAACAGCCATGAAACCAATGATTTACCATCATCTGCATGGACCAGAAATGGATGCAAATGTAATTCCAGGATGTGCCACTAACTTGCAGCAGAGCCAGGGACCACTTTTTCAGCCACATTTCTGTTCCTTCCTTACAGCAAACCGTGGACAGATCTACACAAGTTTCTCTTACCTTCCACTTTGAAATCCAAGCACATTTGTCACTATTAATAAATAAGAAGCCTCATTCCTATCCTTTCCAGAGGAAGGGAAGGGGAGTGCTCAGAGACAGAGTGTGTGTGTGTGTGTGGAGAATACTGCATTGTCCAACACTAGGGCTGTAATTCCATGCACACTTACTTTGGAGTAAACACTATTTGAATGAGTGGGACTTACTTCTGAATAAAGATGCAGCAGTGCCAGTGCGGGGATGGTTCTCAGTCAAGCTTCCCTCCCCGCTCTGTTGCTACAACAGCCCCAACCACCAACTAAACCAGATCCTGAAATTAATCCTCCAGGGAACCAAAATTAACAGTGCTTGTTGCTAAAAACACAAGTGCTTCCCTCTCCCTTTACTCCCCTCCTTCTCAGCGCCACATAGTTGTGAGAGGACCCAGCAAAATAGTTGCTCAGCTGCTTTGAAGAGCCCTCTGTATACATCAGAGGGGAATCAATGGGCAGCCCATCAATGAAAAGACAAGGGCGGTTTAAAAAGGCTGTTGATTGGCAAGCCTGACGCCAGTGCTGGAGGGAAGCACAGCAGCACCTGAACTCTGCAGCAAAACTGTGGAAAGCACATTTCTCTGAATGTGGAACTGACACAGTCAACCCAGTTCCAGTTCCCATAGCAAATCCTCTACACACCAGAGGTTTTCAACCTTTTTGAGTCCAGGGCTCCCTTGACCAACTACTTTCTTTCTGCAGCACCCCTGTGGGACTCAGGAGCCCAGTTATGTCACCCCTTGTCTGCAGAGCTGGCAGCATTTCACCCTTTTTTGAACACCCTCCCACGTGGAGTATTCTCTCAGCCTCCTCTTCTCTCCTCTCCTTGGGCAGCCACTACTGCTGCCCCTGGTCTCTGAGTTCCCCCTTGCTCCAAAGAGATGTGCCTCCTCATGCTGCCCCACAGGGACCTGGGCAGGGGATGCCCCCAGCCTCAGTGGCCCAACAGAGACTGGCCAAAGGTGAACATGAGGCCAGTACCTTACCTTGGGAGGTAGCAGTGGCAGCAGCTGGGCTGCTGCAACAAACAGCTGTGCAAGCCTTTAGAAGGCAGAAACTCAAGAGGGCATCAGAAGAGGGAGGGAAAGAAAGAAGGACAGAGGCCAGTGTTGACTGTGGCACCCCTGACCATCATTCAAGGCACCCCAGGGTGCCACGGCACACTGGTTGAAAAACACTGCTCTACACTACAGCATGGCTGGCTTACCCGTCGCCCTCAGGATGTTGCTGAACTATAAAGCCCATCACCTCTGACCACTGGGCCATGCTTGTCGGGTTTGATAGCAGTGTCATTCCAGCAATATCTGGAGGATGACAGATTAGCCACCTCTGCTCCACCACAAAGGTAGTGGAAGCACTTCCATAAAGGGATCAGTACACAGTTTACTGCACTGTTAAAATGCTTATACAAAGTGCCTACCAAAGTGAATGTAGCTAAACGGCTCTTCTTTCTTTTCTTTTCTTTCTTTCATGTTTTAAGCAGCAGGATTCTAAATAATTTCACATAAAAGAAGCACTTGCGTTGCTCCCTTTGTATTCAGCTGACGTCTAGCTATTGAACACAAAAGCAGTGCAGTGACTGAACAGACACTATACATTGGATGCACAGAGGTTTCATAACAGGAACTACTGCAGGCAGCTAGAGCTTTTCCATTATCATCACTTTTTCTCCACAAAAGAAGCATACAGCTGTTTCTTTTTTACTTGTGCAGGATCCTGCCCTCATTTTCCCATTAATTTGAAGCAGAATACCTTATATGTTTAAAATGCCACACTTTGTGGACAGACCATGTCTATCATCATAGATCATACTGAATGCAATTGCACAAGTCATAGGTGCCTACTGGACATGGTCTTCTGCAACACAAATAGGGGATAAGTGACACAACCATCCCTCTCCCAAGCCTGCACCATCTGCCACCTTAAAAATGCTTTAGAGACTGAGAAATAACATGACCATCTTTCTCTTCCTCCACTTCCCAGCCACCCCCATGTCTCTGAAATGGGACAGATGAACTGTATTTGAACCGAAACACAGGGGAAGCTATTTCACAAAGACTAAAATAAGACTGCTCTGAGATCTACTGGGTCACATAAGAGGAATAAGGATCTTTGCTCTCCACTGAGAATAAATGTACAATAAAATACAACTAGTTGCATTTGGCAGTAACCAGCTGCATCAAATGTTAGACATACTCAAAGCAGGCACACTGAAATTAATGGGTTTAAGTTAAGAACCCACTGAAATTAAAGGCAATAATGGAGTGTGACGAATATTGGGTACAACCTAATTCTTTTTTTACTTCCAATAATATACTTTCAATAAATGTCTTAAGTTTTACCAAAGCAGACTCATTTAAATTATAAAATCATAAAATGTTTCAATATACAACCAAACCTGATGAACACTATCTTCCATTTTCTTCCAGAAATCACCAGAGGGCATAATGTATAAGATTGATATCTGACACCCAGCGCCTCTAACCATCAATATGGCCAGTTCCATAAATTGTGCTTGGGTTCTGCAGGGTAATGTATAATCATATACACTTATGTTGACTCTCCCTCAGAATCAAAGAAACAGGCTGAAAAAGGTAAATTGACTGCTTATGCAGAACAATCCCTTTCCTATATGTCTTTATAGTGTCAAAAGGTAATGATATAGTTATTGGTCACAGGCGGGATAATTTACCCTGGTTTCTGTTACTAAGTTGAAACAAGAATCAATTCCTTTCCCATTTTTTGAAAAACAAAACAAAACATTGAGGCAACACAATGTTGCTGCATCCCAGTGTAAAGTTTCCTACTTGGCATGTAGGTTTAAATGCAGGGACTCTTGACAGCCACCACTGCCTGTGGGGAAGTATGTGGGGAAAGATTTCTACCTTCCCTACCCAGTTTAATCCTGGATGAACAGAACTTGTAGGAATATGGATTTTCCTTGCAATGTCTTTGAACCGGACGGTGCTTTGCTCCACCCTGGCCCTGTTTACTCCCACACCATGCTGAGCTAAGCCAAGGTTTCGCTTAACACCGGGGTGGGGAACTTTTCTCAGTCCAAGGCCTGCATTCCATTCTGGACAACCTTCTGAGTAGTAGTAGTAGTAATAATAATAATAATAATAATACCAGTGGCAGGCGGTGAGACCGGAGGCAAAAGCAGGCTGAGCACTTAGTGTAAATTTTATCTTTGCACAGTAGGCTAATTCCAACACACGCACACCCCTCTCTGTCATCCATCCAGCAAGAAAAATGCATTACAATGGTACCTTGGTTCTCAAACTTAATCCGTTCCAGGAGTCCGTTCGACTTCTGAAACCATTTGCAAACCAAGGTGCGGCTTCTGATTGACTGCAGGAGCTTCCTGCACTCAAGCAGAAGCCGCGTCGGACGTTCAGCTTCCAAAAAACGTTCGCAAACCGGAACACTTACTTCCGGGTTTGCGGCGTTTGGGAGCCAATTTGTTTGGGAGCCAAGTCGTTTGAGTACCAAGGTACCACTCTATCAGAGTTCAATGTCATATTTTAAAAGCCCTGGCAGGTGGGAGGGAAGGTAAGTGATGGGTGTTGGTGCAAAAGAAGCAGGAACAAGTAGCCAAGAGACGGTTTGCCACATGTTGACTGAGGGGATGGGCTTGGGGTCTTGCAGAGGGCCACAGGCTTAAGGTTCATATTACCACTGGGAATTGTGGGCCTTTTTTCCAGCATGCAATGTTGAACTGTCTCTGCTACACTGGCTTCTCTTTAGCCATCTGCGTGGCTAGTAGCAAAGTCCAGCCTGCCCCGCAGGAGTGGCTCCTCTCAAACTGGAATTAATACTGGCTTTGTTTTCATTGCAGGAGGCCCATATGCTATTTTAGGGCAACTTCCAGCACTCTCTGTGGGAGCTGTACTCAGCAGTCCTAGGGCAGCATGTTTCCTTTAGGAACAAAAGGAAATAATGTTCCTGGGTCAGAGGACGTGGTATTTGAGAGGATGGGCGGAGAGGGGAAGCACATTTCATGGAACAGGGCTGGTTTAAGCTGCAAAGTGCTATGGAACAGATTGCATGGGATAGCAAATTCCAGAGGGAATCCAACTTCCCGTACACACACACACACACACACACGTGTGTCATTTAAAGAAAAATCAGTTTGGGTTCTTGGACATTTTCATGTCTAAATGGATAAATAAAAAATGAACCTTGCATTGCTGCAGAGACAAATGCAAGGGCCTGCTCCTGTGATTCCCCATTGCTAACACTATGAGCACCCCAAGAATGCAACTTGGCAAATGGCATGCTAGAAATGCTGGCACGAGGTGTGTGTTTACTCCATCAAGAATCCCGTTCTGTTATACAACCTTCAGAGCAGGGGGTGGAAAATCAGCTATGTTTCTTTTAAACACATGTTTTCTTTGCCAAAAGCAATTACATATTCAAAGTGAAGGCAGCTAGAATTTTAACATGGCAGGCAGTCTTTTTCTTGTGAAAACCTATTGAATTTATTCCAAGTTTGTTTGCTTTTAAAACCCACTGACATAGTCCCTGCCTACTTACATTGATTTCCCACGGCCCCATTATTTTTTAACTAAGTTTAATGTGAGCAAATGAAAGGCTGACAACATCACGGCAGGTTTTGAATTTTGATGACTGGTGGCGTATCCTGGAATCCAAGCTAAGTTCAGAGCCCCACTGTGGTAAATACAGTACTTGCTTTCTAGTCTTGAGCCTCTTGCTGCCTGCTGCCCCTGCCTTCAATCAGACCCTTCCACTTAAGCCAGTCTATAGTAGCGTAAATGCTTGAAGAAGCTTGGTCACAATGTGTGTCAACCCTGTAAATCGCCATTCAACTATGGCGACTCAGAATCACCTGCAGCCAACCAGACATTTTTTATATATAAAGAGTATGCTCTTTATTTTCTTTCAGCCTATCAATTGCCACTAACAAAGGCATAAAGGGGAGGGGACAAGCAAATAGTAAAAGTATGCGTAAGCTAATTTGCACATTTGAGATATATGCCTGTTAGTATTTGGAATCTCCACACACTTTCTTCCATTGCCACAAGAGACTGAATCCACAGAGGTAAGGAACTGAGAATGGTATAAAATGGGAAGACTACAGAAGTGACTCTAAAAAGATGAGGACCTGAGAATGAAAGAAGAATGAACTCCTTTAGATGGCCCACCCACTAACACTTGGGACAAAGCCTCCAGGCCAGCAAATTGCAGACATTCCCAATCTAGGAAAATGTGCTCTCTATGTACCGTATTCACATTTCAACCCGAGGAATGGTCCAAGTTAGGTCTAGACCAGTTGCAATCCTGTGCATATTTACACAAGAGCAGGTTCCTCTGAAATAAGTGGGGGCATACTTTGTAGAAAAAGATTGTGGCTTAATGACTAATCAGTCAGGCTTGCTTCAACCCAGCAAATGTGATGGGTTCAGGCCACAGCTAACTCTGCATGGCTGCACATAGGCTAGCTCTCCCAAACTCACAGAAGAACCCTGTGCCACCCAAAGAAAGATAATGTGCCTAACCTTTAAAAATAAATAAAACAGTGTTATTCTTTCACAACCTCTTTCACAAAGAGATGTATGTTTTGGTACTGAAATTAACATGCTCCCCAGACATCTCTCACCTTAGAACCCTTGTTGCAATGCAAGTCCCAGAATCTGAATCATTACAGTATTTCATTCCAAACCCAGGTAAACTTGACTTTCTTATGGTCTGCATTGTTTAAAAATGGACTTTGCTCTTTTAAGGCTCGGTTCCAGCCCTTGATAGTCAATGCCAGGAAATTCCACTGCAGCCTGCAGCTTTCTGCCTTTGTTTGTTCTAAGATCCTAGATACAGTTGCCCAGAACTGCCTACAGGTCCAACTGCCCTTTGCTGTCCTCTCTTCTTCTTTTTTCATTTTCCCCTCACAGTTGCCTGAGCCACACCATTTGCCCCCTTTCCTGCTAGGCCACAACCCTCTCCTTTCCTCCATCATGGCCTGCACACGCATACAAACATGCATATAAACACATACCCTCCTCAGTCAACTGAGGATCGAAACAAATGATACAACCACAAGAAGCATATGCCCTGCCCCACCCCAGACCGTGCAAGATTGTACAATCCATTAGGTAATTAAGAAGTGCAGCTTCTTGGACGCTCTAGCCAATCTGGCACTGTGGTGTAGTGCAGCACTGCAAGAAAAAGCTCCTTTTACTATAATGTCATTCCATTATTGAGGAGGGAGGGTGTGTCCACAAGAATAAATGGAAACAGCATTAGCTGCTTCTGGAGCCCAAAGGGGGTTCTCAAAGGCCTGTATCAGGGGAGGTCACTCTCCAGATACTGTTGGATTACAATGCCCATCATTCTCAGGCATCAGTTGGGACTGATGGAAGTTGGGAGTCCAACATCTGAAGGGCTGCAGGTTCCCCAACTTTGTTCTACCATTCACATTTACAGTTCTTTAGAAAATGTAGTGAAATACAGTTCCCAGAAAAATCACGGGAGGAAGTGAACAAGTGCTTTATCATTGCCTGCTTCCACTGCTACATGTGAAGGGGCAACCTGCATCACGCCTCAGAAAAGATGCATTTGTCTCGCCGCAGAGAAAGGTATGCAAGTACCCTCTTCCCATGTTATGGTGGTAATATGGCTCAGTCATGCTTCCTCATCATGTGCGGAACTGCCTTCAGAAGTCAAGAGTAGTCAGACAGGTGCAGAGTTAAAACAGAGGCAGATTGCATGGAGCCCCTGCAAAGTTTTCTTGCATGTTCAATACTGAACTTAAATTGCTGGTGATGGGTTCTGAAGCAAAGCTTTTGTCCCTGTGAAACACTTCAAGATAAAGGGCCTTATGCAGTTTTACTGTAATCCAGTAAATCACACTGAATAGTAAAATGTATTCAATTTTTAAATCTGACGTTTCATGTACATTTTAATTGGTTTTTTAAAAAGTTAGACAGCAAATGAAATGATGCATTAAACAGATTTAAAAGTAGCATAGAGAGCCATCTCTCTGGAATACATATTCATTTCTTTTCTGCCCTACTATGTACTCTACTCCAACTGGTTTTTCAGTCTTGAAGCTCTTGCCATATGTGTATATATATGGTGGGCAATGATGGGTGAAGTCTCTGAAATTTCTCATCTGTACTCAATGTTATTCCACCCAAGCAAAATCATTTCCAGCTGACTGTTTGCCCCAACCTTGTTGACCTAAGTAAGGCTTGGATTCCAAATGGCTGAGCCCTTAATCCAGGCACTGGATGAACCAAAACCCCCACAGCACAGGAAAGGAACTCTTTGAAGGTGTGCCTACGCAGTTAAGCAAAAACTTCCCTCAGCAGCCATATACTTTTAGACTGTTTCCCACATTTTCTTCACTATTATCACAGCTATCCAGTGGGAGTAAGGGTCCAGATTAGGCAGATTGAAACAGATTGTGTTGCAGAATCCTGCTGTACAGAAGTTCATTCATTTCCTATGTTTTCCCTTAACTATTGTGATGGCCAGGGCATAGGCAGAAAGCTTTTTGATTTTAAACAAAAAGAAAACATTTAAGTGTATATAAGCCAACTGTATCCTTCAGGTTTCATGTCAAAGAGAGAGCTGCGAAACATCAATATACTAGTCAGAATTTTTAGTCAGAACTGTTGCCCTTTTAATTTTGTGGCTCGTTCTGTTTTTGTTATACTGCATTTATAAATGGTTGTCACACTTTCTGCACTCCACACCCTTGGATTCGCATGATGAAGGGGTGGTTAAGAAAAATGTTATGAAATAAACGGAAAAAATGCGGTATTGAGAGAGGAATTTGAGCCACCCATGCGTTTCAAAGCAAAAGTAACTCTCTTCTCTCTCCCCTCACACACACCAAGTTCGAGCTCACTCTCTCGCAGATCAAAACAACATTCACCTTCGTGGGCCTCGTACCTTCTTCTCCCCGCGCCGCCCTTTCCAAGCCTGAGCCCAACCGAGGGGCCCCTTTCGGCGCTGCTGCACCGCCCACCCTCCTCCTCCTCGAAGCAAAATGCATCTTGGGTTCCCAAGACCTGCGCAAAGAGCGACAGAAGTCTCCCATCCCTCGCGCTCTCACCAAAGCCGCTTTCACTAACTTTGCGGGCCTCGCGCGCCCAGTTTTGCTCCCCTCCTCCTCGCTCAACTCCAGGAAGATTCAAATGTGCCCAAACAACCTTGCAAAGCAAGTCCGCTTTCCTTGTTCCCGGCTTCAAGGCCAGAGCGCGAGGGAAGCCTTTCTTGCCGCTCCAGGTGGATGGATTTCCGCCGCCGCCCGCCTCCCCTCCCCTCTTTCTGGCCACTTGCTTGCTTTCCTTCCCTTACACGCAAGCAGCCTCGTGCGCGCACGATCCAACAAACCCCCGGGCCCCAGAGCCGGCGCAGACCTTTTTCCTCGCGATGACGGTGGTCTTCTCTGTTCTCGGCAAGAATCCGTTTCCAGACAGCGCGGCGAGCGAGAATGCAAAGCAAGCCGCTACTACTCCGGAGACCCCTCCCAGTTCTCGGCCCCTGCGGCTAATGGAATATTTTTAACTGTTTGAATAAACTCTGATCTTTCTCTGCGACGAGTCTGGGACGCCTAGTGGGAGAAGGCGATCATTGCTCTTCAGTTGGGCGGGGCAGAGAAGGCTTGAATTCTAGTCCTCAATCAGGACTAGGGTTGTAGGAGCGAGCGACTGTTCTGAATGGAGGCGGATTATTCCTATAACTGGATTCTCCATGTCGTTTATTTTTTTAAATTGCTTTCTAAGACCACCTCTTTAGGGTGCATATACCCTCCCAAGGTCAGTTACAGCAACTCACATGAAACACAACATTTAAATTCTAGCATTTAAAATAGTAAAAACATTAAAGCAGACAAAAAAAAATGTGGCAAAACCATAAAATCACACAAATGCTCACTGGAATTCGTGTGGAACAGAAGGGATTGTACCATTATTTTAAATTACTAAAGGTTGCAATCCCATGCAGCTTTAAGGCACATCCAACTCTCTTGATTTTGAAGAGGTTGGATCAAGGTTGGGAAATTCTTTGTTCTGCAAAATTGCGCCAGACAATCACCATCGATTACTAGTACAGTAAAATATGCAAGTCTTAAATACTGTTTCAGGACTACAATTAATCTTCTTCCTTGTGGTGCTTCTGTTGCTGCAGGTATGTATTTTCTCGGCACATAAACCACGCTATTTTGTTCATGGTAAAATGCAACTTCTGTTTCCCTTTCTATCAGGATCCTGCCCACTGTGATAAATATGCTTACACATGGGTGTATGGTCAAGTTTGTACTGTACATTCAACAGAGTCAATAGGCAAAGCTTTTCCTGGACTGAGACACTTTAGGCTGTGAGTTCTATAAAGTTTCAATCACAAAGTGGCTAACACCTTCCAAAGTTTTATACAGTATTCAATCAACTACAACAAAGATTCCTGAGGCACCTTAAAACTAGCACATTTCACATAAGCTTTCACGAAGTAGAAAAGTTTTCTCCATCAGATGTTGGAGTCAAATGGCAATGGAATGCAAAAAAGTACACCCTGTGACAAGGGCTTGAAATAAACAAATGAGGCTTCACAGCAGCAGGAGCAGAAAACCATTGTCTCGATTCAGACCCAAATGAATAGAACAGAACTTCTTGATAAGTTGTAATTCAGCAATTTCACATTGGATCCTCCTGTCAAAGTTTGATTTCTTTGTGGGAGGCCATCTTAAGGACAGTAGCAGTGTGTCCTGACAGGTTGACAGTTCTTTTCTTTTTTTTAAATCAACAGTTGTAATCGGAAACACCTGGAAGGCACCAGGTTACGGAAGAATAAGCAACTAACTGTGGAAGCGCCATAATTTTGGGTGCATTAATACACATGCACATTCCAGCTTCATTTTAGTCCTTAATCCTCTGGCTTCCAGTAACAGATGATCTACTGGTATAAGTGTGTTGTAATACATCACTAATGACTACTGAGCCTATGTATTTGTCTCACTGACTCCCCTACTTCAATACAGTGTCTCCTATAACAATACTGTCGGGCACTAGGCATGACGGGATGTGATAGTCATAGAAAAAACATTTCCCCTGCTAAAAGCATCTCTTTTTTAGAATTGGAAGTGAGTCATCATTTTCCTATTTAATATTGTCCAGAGGGAATGTATTTTCAGTGCATTGTTGTAAATAAAGCCTGAGCGCCAAACTAGATATGACTTAAATGCCTCTTTGCTTGGAATGGAAAAGTTCAGTTGATCAAAATTCACTGAACTAATTCAAAAGTCTCTGAACTACACCTGAAAGTACTTGCCATAATTGCTAAGTGATCTAAATATGAATTAGATGCATTCTGGGGTGGAACTTAGAATGATTTTTAGTTCATTTTCCAGTTTATTCTCTCCTCCCCCTGACAGGAAGCCCAGCCTCTTACCGTAGCTTTCTTTCTTTTTTAAAGGAAGTCAGTCTGATATCTATAAAGACCAGTGCTATTTTGATAGAAAAAGAGGTGCCGGAACTCACCATGAACATTTCCCTTGTTCTTTTATAATGGCAATGGCGCCCACTTGAGTGGTGCTAGAACTCAGTTCCAGCAAGTTCCTGCTGAAGAAAGCCCCTATAAAGACAGTTAGAAAGAAAAATGTGGAGGCAATGTTCCAAGGCTTATTAGGTGCTGCTGTTGCTAAGTCACTTAATCACTGTTGCTAAGCAAGCAAAAGTAAGTAATGTGAGGCATTTCCTGCATCTTCACTGCTGAAGAGATCCACTCTCTTCCAACAGGAGAGGTTTGCAGTGAGAAATACATGTACAGGAATAATGTGAATACTGCCTTGTGCCTTAAACAGCTGTGTGGCTGGCACAAATTGAACAGTACAATTATGGGGGGAACTTCACATTCTTATTGTGTGTAGCTCCTGATTTGGACCCTATACTTCAATTCGATAGCTTCTAAACATTCTAAACGGTTGGGGCGGGGGGACTGAGGATGAACTTTTTATGAACCAAAAAGTTATTTTGAACGAACTGGAACTAGTTAGTTTTGTAAAAGTATGAACTGAAACTAGTTCTTTTTCAAGACAAAATGAACTTGGACTAGAATTAGATCCTTTTAAAAATGAACTTTCCAAGCACTAGAACAGCTTTCATTTAAAAGTATTGGATTTGATGTGGTAACTGTCAGTATCTAACTGGCAACATCTAAATCTATCTATAGTGCTTAGTTTTAGTTTAATTTAAATGCCATTTCCCCACCATGGACTGTTCCCAATTTGTAATGTTGCATACACACCTTAAAATCAACACTTGGTTTTGCAGTTATCGGTTATGAAAATGTTATATGTGACCCAGGATTAACGACCTTTTGTGTGCTATCAATCCTATCCTTAGGCAAATTGAAGCGATTGCCTCAGGAAGCAGATTTTGGGTGTCACAAAAAGGGCAGAAAAACATATTTTATTTTTTGTTACTGTGCTGTTACTTCCGGGGAAAGGCACTTGAGGGATTTTCTACCTCTGGTGCAAAAATATGCTGGTAAATTTTGGGTGCTACACACCTTGACTCAGGGTGAGCATGATGCTTACTGTTCTGCCTCAGGCAGCAAAATGTCTTACACCAGCCCTGGTTGTTTTAAATGCGCCATCTCTACTGACAGTGAAATAGGAGAGGTTGAATCTATGTGAGGTAATTCTTATGCTAATTGCGTGTAACACTTCCTTTTTTGGAAATGAAAGAGTCAGGAGGGGTGGGGGACACATTACCTGTACTGAGAGTCGCAAATTCCATTTCCCTTAGTGCTATGCTTCCAAACACTTGACAGAATTATTTGAAGTGGGGGGGGGGCATGCCTCACCCTTGTACAGTACAGCTGCTTGACTCAGAAAGCTTTTGGCCTGCCTCAGAGCTCCTTAGGGAATGTAAGAACAACGCTGGACCAACTTCACAGGAATCTGAGTCATTTCTGAGGGAAAACTGAAACTCTTTTTTTACATGGCAAATCAAAGGAGCAGCTTCTGCTTTCACCTCCAGTCCTCCCCCCCCCACCTCCAGTCTCCACAATGCATGCAACACATTTACAAACAGGGCAGACTTGAGGAAATATATTGTCAGCCAGTTTAAGCAGACGCTCTTAAAACCAAGACTGAAATGTTAATAGCTAATGCTCTAAGTAACTTTCCCAAATATAAAGCTCAGCTACCGGTACAAGTGATAAGGGAATTTTTTCAAAGAGAGCTTTCCCAGCACTTATACTCTAGGTGCATGAAATACTTCAGTCTGCACTGGTTCCTGCCAGTTCATGACTGACATGGATCAGCCTGGGCTGTGAAGATTGTATTACTGGGATCCTCTTCTGCATTGTATTATTTATTTGGTTGCTTATTACAGGGATAGGAAACCTAACAAATGGGGTCCAAATGCCTCTTTATTGGACACCTTCTTCTTCAGGACACCCTCCCCCCCCCCGTGTGTTCTTGCTGCCACCCCGGACTCTGCGTTCATCATCTGAGGCCCTTCTTTGTATACCTTCGCCATGTGAAGGTGGCAACATGAGAACAGGCCTTTTCTGTAGTGGCTCCTCGTTTGTGGAATGCTCTCCCCAAGGAGATTTGCCTGGTGCCTTCATTATATATTTTAAAGCACCAGGCGAAAACGTTCCTCTTCAACCAGGCCTTGGGCTGATTAATATTCTACAGCCTTTTAAATGTGTCTGTGGAAAGGGGGGGTATTGTTATGCTGTTTTGCTTTATTTAAATTTTTTTATCTTGTATTTTATTCTGTGAACTGCCTTGGGATTTTATGATTTTATTATTATAAATCTAATAATAAAGTAATATGAATGTGTCTTTAGCCCCTTGTTTCTCTGGAAGGAAGACAGAGAGGATTGTGTGTAGAAACAAATTTACTGCACAAAATTAATATCTGGCATTTGCTGCTCCTCCTCCTTTTGCCTCTGGCCCCACCCATCTCTGGCATGCAGCACTTGAAAGGTTGCCCAGAATGGCTGAAATAGTCTCCCCATCCCACTTGTGGTTCTTTGCATGTACTGTATTTTTCCGTGTATAAGACACCCCCATATATAAGACGCTGTGCGATCGCCACACTCGCCCCCTATTTTTGGGGACTCCAAATTAAGAAAACACCCCCTCAGCACTACCCATGTATAAGATGAGCCCCAATTTTAAACCTTTTTTTTTTGTAAAAAAAAAAAAACTAGTCTTATACATGGAAAAATACGGTATATCTTCTTTTCTCCAAGGACCTCCAAGCATGCATCGTTCTCTCTCCTTTCTCCCTTTTATTTCCACAACAAGCCTGTGAGGGAGGGTTAGGCAAGTGACTCACCCAAGGGGGAAAAGGCCTAACTTTCCCCAATAAGGGGTGGCATGCATTTTGGTTGCTCCCATGGCCCCTCCATGCTGCTCTAGAGGGTTGGGGAACCACCTGAAGAGATTTGGGGGCTCACAGAGGGAGAACGTTCCATTGCACAGGCAGAAGGAGCCCATATACTAATGGGACAATGTGGTTGGGTACAACTCATGTGCTCTCCTTCACGTGGGTAGTGAGGGTGCCATCACTGTCATTAGCCTGGGTGGGTACAATCAAGGGTGCCAACTTGAATAAAATATGGGGGAGGGGCACAGGTAAGCATAATCAATCACATGATGTGAGGCACACACATCATTTGAATGGCAATGCCCATCAACTTGGGGGGCAGCCCCCTGAAATATTTTATTGGGGGGACAAAGACCCCTTCGCCCTTAGCAGTTGGCTCCCATGGGTACAATGTACTCAAAAAACCTCCACCACGCACTCTAGTGGGGCCTTGTGTGTGAAGAAATTGCACATGTAACTTTGTATTGGGCTTAAAGCTATTTCTTTGCTGCCTTGATTTTTATTTAAAAGAAGGGCAGGATAAACTTGATGCCATACATAAAATTAGGCAAAATTAGCTCACTGGACTAATCAATTAATTTTGCCATAAGTGCAGTCACATTGTGAAGTATGTGGAGCAGCCTTCGCTAACCTACTGTCATCGTGTTTTTGGACTACAACTCCCATCAGCCTCTGCCAGCATTGCTGGAGGGCCCCAGATTGGCAAAGGAATTGATTGGCACCTGAATTTCCCTTTAAGGCCTTCACACACGCCAAAGATATTTTCACGCCTTTGCTGACATCTTGGATAGCTGTTGTTATGAAACGGCACCACCGTGTGTTCACTTGAATGAACAGCAAGTGAGGGCCTCCAATCTATAATGTGTGTATATATAGCAGCATGTCAAGAACAGAAACTACCTCAAAGGCATTTCATTCTGGTTAGGCGCGGGGGGGGGGGGGACCCTTCACTCCACCCACGGGCATAGCCCCTAGAAAAAGTAAAACAATAGGAATACTTAACTGACCAATCACATCAGTTCAGCCCCCCCCTAACAAAGTCCTGCCTCCTCTAACAAAAATTCTGACTACATCCATGACCCCACCCACCCTCCAGAGAACAGTGCTGCAGCAAACAATGCCTGGAAGAGCTTCCCCGTTTACACACAGCTATCTTTAAATCCAATTGGATTATTGCATGTTTATCACAACACAGCATTAATTGAAATATTTCCAAATAACAGACAGAACTAAGGGCTGATTTTGCTCTCTAGAGGCCTGTTTTGCTTAGATCTATAGCTTCGGTCAAGCCTTGGTAGCAACTGAATTAAGTAAAATGGTATTATTCCTGGCCCACCTGTTATGTATACCTTTCCATTCCTTCACCGCTCTTTATCAGTAATATTGGGGAGCCTACTTTTATTAGCAATCCGAGTCTTTGACCAGTTTAAACAGACGTAACACATTTACAATACTATATGGTACGTCAGGATGGGGAGCCAGTGGAAACACAGCCAGGTGGGTGGAGTACAGTGGTACCTCTGGTTAAGTACTTAATTCGTTCCGGAGGTCCGTTCTTAACCTGAAACTGTTCTTAACCTGAAGCACCACTTTAGCTAATGGGGCCTCCCGCTGCTGCTGCGCCGCCAGAGCACAATTTCTGTTCTTATCCTGAAGCAAAGTTCTTAACCTGAAGCATTATTTCTGGGTTAGCGGAGTTCTTAACCTGAAGCATATGTAACCTGAGGTACCACTGTATCAATAATAAAAATTTTACTTTTTATTTTTAGTATGTTGCTGGAGTTCCAGTTCCCATCACCCCTGACCTTTGGCCATGCCGGCTGGGCTGGTGTTAGTTGGGGTGCAATGACATCTGGAGGGTACCAGGTTCCCCATCACTAGTGTATGCTTTTGTGGAATCAAACACCCTTCGTTGGGTGTATGAAGTGAAATCTTAGATAAATAAATGAGAAAAATGTAGGGTGGAAGTTGAACAGCAGTGAGATGCAAACCGCAGTCGTGATAATTACAGCTTAAATATAACAGGCACACACAGCGGAGTGGTGATAATTACTGAGATGATTGTATTAACACATGTAGCTGGGCAGGAAACCATTCACAATAAGCAGGTATCCTATTGGTAAGCTCCCACAGGAGGTAGCGATGGCCACCAACTTGGATGGCTTTTAAAAAGAATTTGGCAAATTCATCGAGAATAAGGCTATCAATGGCTACTAGCCATGATGGCTAGGTTCTACCCCCACGGTCAGAGGCATTATGCCACTGCATACCAGTTGCTGGAATCCCATGTGGGCAGAGTGCTGTTGTGCCTGCATGTTTTCCACAGGGGTCTGTCTAGTAAGTTGGTCACTGTGAGAACAGCATGCCTCACCAGACCTGATCCAGAAGGCTCTTCTCATGTCCTGAGCTCATGACTTACGATCATCTCCAGTTAAATGGATCCAGAGGTAGCCCTGCCATGCAGGAGGGAAGTGCTTCAGGCAGAACCGGGGAGAGAAGGGAAGATGAAGGCAAGGAATTGATGCTTTTGGTGCAGCGAGACTATAGCAGAAAGCTGGTACCACTCCAGTCAAGTCATTATCACTTTATTGTTGCACGACTCCATTGCAATAACTTACACTTGCATAACTCACATTGTTTCTGAGTGTAGTCTTGAGACCCTGTGAAGTAGCTTGAATGGTTTTATAGGTAAACCAATAATGATGCATCTATGAGCTGTGATTTGAAGCACTTCCCTGAAGCATTGCAGAAAAAGCAGGAGCGATTTGCAGCTGCAAAAGATGTCATGTCACTTTGATACAGCACTCTTTTCTTTTTTTAAAAAAAGACCTTGAATCTTCCTTCAGTTCAATCACAGTTATCCCTATCTTCTTGCAGGGAGGCAGCCAACTCTGTGCTTCAGGCTGTTCTTTATTTTCTAACATATCCCTGAATGATTTTGTTACAAACAGCATCCCTTCCTCTTGTTGTACTCCTCCAGGTGCAATGCCTGCTCTCTCTGCTTGTCCTCATGTGCTGTCAGCAGTCTGCAACACAAACACACAGACAAAATAGGAGGTCACCACAGAAGGGAAGGAGTAAAGTAAGAGACAGGCAAATCTTGGCACTAATCTCAAATTGAGGGGGGGAAGGAGCATACATTATCTCAGCATGAAAGGACGCGTACTCTAGCATCACACTGACAATCCAAAAAGCCAAACTAAGCTCACTGCTCCTTCAGAGACTTCCAGTGTACCTTAAAGCATCCTAGTCCACAAATGGCAACATGATTTATCAAATTCAAATCAAAGTGCATCTTTCGCAACTTATTTGGGAGCAAGTCCTCCTGAACTTAATGGGACATACTTCAGAGTGTGCATGTGTTTGTTTGGACTGCACATCATCTTGAATTCAAGTATTCTTAATAAACTGGCTTATGAGTTATTATGTAATATCTGCCAAGAGAAACTGACCTTATTGGGGAATCTGCAAGTTAACCCAACAGGCAGAGCTGGCTCAACCAGTAGACAGAAGCCCCCTGAGGCGACACCCCACATGCACCCTGCCTGCCCTGCCGCCTCTGCCAGCAGTGGAGAAGCGCTTCTGCCATCAGTGTCGATTTCAGACAAGTTTGAGTCCATTTCTGGCAAGATCTTGCCTGAAAACACGCAAGATCTTGTGGAGTACAGTATACAAGATCTCACATGATTTTCAGTGAGATCTCACTGAAATCAGCACCAATGATGCTGCTGCTTCTCCACTAGTGCCAGATGTGGTAGGGTATGCAGTGGCAGCAGAGTGGGCTGTGCAGGCAATGGCGGCAGCAGCAGGTATCATGGTGGCAGTGGGAGTGGCAGCAGTGGCAGGGGAAGGCGGCACTTCCAACAGGACAGATCTCCAGCATAGATCTGCTCCTCTCAGGAGCTTCCAAGACAAAAACAAGATACAGAACCTTAGCAAAGAACTAAGAACTTATATAATCATTACATTGGCCATAGACTTCCCCCACAATCCTTCCATTCCCCAAACACTAAAATGAAGTGCTAACATTCTGCCTTGTGAGATTGTGGTGGAGAAGCTCTATGGCAGGAGTGGCTAACCTGAAGGCCTCTAGATGTTACTGGACCCCCAACTCCCATTGTTCCTGACCATTCGCCATGCTGGCTGGGGCTGATGGGATCCAACAGCATCTTGAGAGCCGCATGCCCCCCAGCCCTGCTGTATGGTATCGGAGCATCTTGCAGTCTTTAATATATAATCCTACAGAGTCTCCACCCTGTGATAAATGGAGTTTAACTAACATTTGCAGTGTGGCAGTGCTCAAAGCACATCAGGCAACTGCAAAACACAGAGGAAGAAATGATCTCCACCCACTGGACTCTTACTGTTCAACTGAAACAAACACACTGCTATGTTTTGTCATCTGTTGCTGTTTAACCAAGACCAAGCCTAGCAACTTTGCTGCAACTGGATGAGGAACTGAAGTGGCTTCTGCTCCTTTTCCAGTTTTATGGGAACTGTTTGCACAGACCTTGCCATGTGCTGCATGGGCTCCTGAATGTTATAGCCAGTCCTTGCACTGCACTCATAGAAGACAGCTTTATATTCCTGCAAAATGAGGGAAAGAAGGCAGAAGGTAACTTCAATCAACAATTGTCAGAGTCTGCCACTGGAATCACATTTCCTCCCCTTTCTTGCTACACCCATTTATATATTCAATGTTTACCTTCATGAACACTGAAGATACTCTGTCTTCCTAAAGGTTCCTTGCTATCTAATTCTCAATGAGGTACCTAATTTATGTAAGTCAAAGCTCACTCACATTGAGTTCTTTTCGGTGGGGGCCATTCACAAAACCTTCCAACAGTCCAAGGTAACATTCTAAGGTTTGAATAAGTTTACTGGAAGAAGATTTGTGCAGGAAAGCTTGAGACACAGAGCTAATTCACACATTTCCCTGAGTAGCATGAATTTTCCTCCAGGTCCCTACTTCTCACATACCTGATTCTCATACTGTTCTGTTATGTCTGTAAAACACATTCATTTACCTCCCGGTGTCACCAACACTTAACCCTAAACAGGTTTACTCTGAACAAAAAAAAAAAAAAAAATCATTCCAGTAGCACCTTAGAGACCAACTAAGTTTGTTCTTGGTATGAGCTTTCGTGTGCACACTTCTTCAGATACACAGGTTTACTCTGAGATTGCAAGGAGACTGGCTTCCAAAGTGATGCCTTATGGTCGACTTTTCCCAAGGCAGATCCTCTACCTTGAAATATTCATTCACTTCTTTCTGTATAGAACCATCCTAGAAAATATTTTCATGCACAGAACAACTCCCTTAAGTAGTTCCAAATATTATCATCAGTTATGAAAGATGCCATAAAGTTTGTTAGCAGTGAATTGAGATTGGTATAAGGAGGAAAGGGAGATACAGAGAACCAGACCTTTGCCAGCCTTTCTCCCTCAGCCCTGGGGACTTTGGGTTCCTCTTTGTCTGCTGTATCCATTTTGTTTCCAACCAGAAATATCACTGCACCATCTTCAATCCCATCCTGAAGAAAAGAAGCCATAAGACATTGCTCAATGAAGCGTGTGCTCATAATTAAGGAGAGAGGCTACCGGTAATTCCTACACTCGAGTATAAGAGTACTTAGAGAACACCTGATCATTTTCAGTTTAGACAATGGCTAAGCAAGGTTCTAGAACTAGGTTAAATAGTGATCCATAAAGATTATGATGATTAGAATAACTTACATAAGTGCCTTTCATTTTGAGAAGAAATACTATGGTGGTTCAATCCGATTTGTGCTCTTAGGGATCTGAATAATTTGCATGTTCTGAATAAGGAACATTGGGGATAAACCTATCATATTTTTTATTTAAAGAAGAGTCCAGTTAATGCTTTATCTCAATATTTTTTTGGCATGCTTCAACTATAATTAAAGTCAATACTTGAGTATTGTTAAGGTTAGGCTACCTGCCAAGCAGAAAAGGCTCAATTTAAGGAAAGATTATTTTGCTAGCACCCTTCTCTTTCTCTATTAGCTCTCTCCTTTACTCAGGTTAGAGCCAACAGGGATTCCTCCTCAACCTTTCTCCAGATAGACGAATAGGCTAACTGCACAGCCACACATGCTCCCTCTATCCCAAAGCTCCACAAGATTTCCAGCTCTCATCACCACAAGTTTGTTGCCCTGTTATCAAGAGTCCTTGGGCCAGACTGTTGCTGTAAGGAGGACCATACGTTCTTCCTCTGGGTGACTTGAATGGGGTGTGTCCACACACAGACACCATTTGCTAGTACCGCAGTATAAAAAAAAAAGTTATGGACAGTAAAGACCAGGTTATCTGTGTTCCCTTCCAAGTTTATTCTGACCTGGATACAACTCATCCAGTTTCGGACCGCCATGAAGGAGCACTCTGCTGTGATGTCATACATGACCAGGATGCCATCCACTCTTCGGAAATACTGCTTGGTAATACTCTGGAATCTAATGCCAAACAAAATCCGAGAACCTTAAATGCATTCGAATCTTGGCAGACATTCCACTACTCCTAACTGAACCTAGATTTGGACTCCCTCTGTGTGGTCTCTTTATTGCTAACAGCTGAAAACGGAGGCCTGTCTCCACTTACACATTCTAGTTGTTTCCTTTGGAAGGCTGAGGCCTCCATAGAAGCAGCCTGGAAGAACTGAGGATTTCCAACTGGGTAAGGTATTGGGTTACATGCTGACAACAGCTTCCCAAGCAATGCTTGTGCCAAAACAGGAGGTAACACAAAGGAAAAGTTTTGAGAGGGGTTATCTCACTAGTGGAATGTGTTCTTTGCAGGCAGAAGTTCCTAGGTTCAATTTCTGGCATGTTTCGTTTCACTTCCTTTTAAAGATCAGACATCTACTTGAAACTCTGGGGAGCTACTGCCAGTCAAGAGTCGACCAGGGACCCCCAACGTGATGACTGAGTGCATCTACAATAACCCTTCCCCCTGTTGGAATTAGACTTGAAGGACAGCATTTGATTGCAGCCAATGGGTTGTGGTGTGTGCCCACAACAGTTTCTCCAGTTTGAAATGTTCCCAGAGGTCGAAAAAAGGTTGGCAACTCCTGCCATAGGCAATACTAAGCTAGCTATGCAAATAGTGTGTCCTGGCAAAAGGCAGCTTCCTGTGTACCTCCTAGCATTGAGGTTTGGCACCACTGTAGTTGGTCTTGTGCAATGGTTGCTGTGTCATCTGGACTGATCCTGCTGTTTCTCGCCACCAGCAGCAAAGAGCACAAGGAATGGCACAGTCCTAAGGGGCTTGGATATAAACCAGGAGCACAATTTTAGCAAGCCTCTCATCAGTGGAAGTACTGCAGCCCCTGGCATGACTGTCATAAATTACCCTTAACTTGGAAGAGGTGCACCCACAAGAGGAAGGACCCTTGTGTTCACTTTGGAGATAGAGAAGATTCTGCTTTAAAACAAGGGTGCAGAAAACAGGTTTTAAAAAGGAAAGACTGTCTCAATGGCATGGGCCGGCATTCAACATTCAATGTCATCTCTCATACATCAAGGTGGTTTTTCTTCCTGGTTTATTCCTATCTCGCTGAATCACAGCAACAGCTAATGAGTCACCACTGAGTTTTACACTGCAGCGGACAGCTGCAAAACTAATGTAAATATCCCTCTACACACATTTTTGAGCAGGGTCGCTGCTCTCCCTTTGAAAGGTATGATATAACCACTTAGGTAAAGAAGGGCCTGGATGTTGACCCGGGTTGTCCCCATTGCATTTTCTGTAGAGTTGTGTCCTCCCCCTTCTCTCAGCTGCTTAGTGTGTGCCATTTCAAAAAAGTAGGTGGAAGGATACACATTGAATTCTAACCCCCCCCCACAAAAAACCTCACTGCAAGTAGAAAGTTAGCATGCCAGCGAGAAAGGAGGCTACAGGGCTTGTCTAAACATGACAAACAAATATGTATAAGAGAACGGCAGTTTCATAAGGGGGAACTTTGGAGGAAATAAATGCTGGGAGAGGGGAAGAAGAACACAACCTTTTGCCTTGCCCACTTCTTGGGTCCAAAACATTTCCTTAAGCTCCTTCTTCCCCCCACCCCACCCCTCTACTTCAAATTGCTCTCTCTCCCCAAGAGAAGTTTTATTTTTAAATGCCCACTCATACCTTGGTCATCAGGACTTGCTACACATGTTTGTGTGCAACATACAGTACTTCCATTTATCTAAAGAAAACTGTAAGTGGCCAGATTCCAAGAGTCTTGCATGCAAAAAAATAATAATACTGGATATGTGAAGTATCACACTAGTCAGTTATTGCTGTTAGTGTTCAAGAATATCTGGAAATTTTGGAAGAAGGTTCAAGTCTCCTCATATTCAGTATCACAGTGTGCTTTTAGGGCTCTTTATGGATCTAAATCGCACAAAATCCTTTACCTTTCCTGCCCAGCTGTATCCCATAGCTGCAAAACCACCTGTGTGTTGTCAACCATCAAGCTCTTCACCTGGTAATCAACGCCTGCAGGAGAAACAGGAGGAGTCTAAGGCCAGGATAGCACAGTGGGCAGAGTTGGACTTTGAATCTGGGATTCCCAGGTTAAGCATGTCTGCTTGACTCCTTTTGTGACTTTGGGCTTGGGATGGGGCACCCTTAGCCGCAGTTCACAGCAGTTAAAGGAGGGCACAATGAACTCCTTCGCAGTACTGTTGCGAAGAAGGCACCACAGAAAAGCCTGTAGAGCATAATCACAAATTAAAAGTGCTATAGGAAACAGTAGACAGTCAGGGCTGGGGGAAAAGGGGTGGGCTTGCAAATAGGTTCATTATTTATACAGAGTGGGCTGCAGGTTATTTTCTTGTCTGCTTGGAAAGCACATGCAGCCTCTGGCATGCTACCACAATTTGAAGTTAAAAGTCTTCCCAATGGCCATCAATTAGTAGGGATTTGGGAGTTAACGCCTTTGAATGTTATTAAGGCACTAAGACAGAAAGTAGCCACCATTTGCTCTTATCACCATCCCTCCACCAGTCCTCTCATCCATCCCCTACCCCCCCCACTACCAGCCACAGAGCAAAGTTAAGAGTCCCATGATCACAGCAGCAAAGGAGTAGACTTGACAAGAGGCCTGGTGAAGGACAGACTACATGCGTCCTGCCATTGTGCCTTTCAAAATATATATAAACCTTGCCTCTGACTGATTGGTTGTGATTTGAATTGGTCAGATCTTAGCACTTAGCTTGTCCTTATCCATTTGTAAATATTCCAAAAACCCCATTTTAAAAAAATCTCAACATTAGTTGACCTTAAACATTATACTGCTAAAGGAATACATAGTGTGGAATGTCCATGGGGAATATTGCTATGTTTACAGTAGTACTGGAAAGGGGGTGTAGTTCACAAATATTTATGCTGCAGAAGTTGTTGAGCACATGTCACAAGCCTCACTTAAGCACTTCTTAAATTCCCTTATTGTCTCTCCTTTCTGCAGTTTGGGAGCCTCAGTTACCAATAGTTGAGCTGATCCCAGCCAGGAATCTATTGTAGCAGAAGCGATGGATGAAGGTGCTTTTGCCAACTCCAGAATTACCAAGAAACACGACTTTGAAGACACGGTCAGGAGAAGAACTAGCTGGCTCCAATATCTGGATGCAAAAGGCATTATCAAGGTAAGAATGAAAAGGAAGAAGAAAAGTTTATAGAGCTAGGGTACAAGTTGTATTTAAAACATGGCAAGGAACAGACAGTGGGAACACCAATATGAGCAAATTTATACCCATGTTCATATCTGCACAACCAGTTGCATAGACTGAAGCTATGTTCAGATATTATCCCCCCTTCTCACTGCCTAGAAAGCATCTGCATAAAGATCAGGAGTAATACTCAAGCTCACATGGTCCAGCAATTTTAACCTCGCACAATCAGGGAGATAATGTGTTAAAATAAATGTGGGATCTCCTGATCCAGTCATTCATGTCTCCCTTATGGTGCAGTGATGGCCTCCTCCCCATCTCACCTGGAGTACAAAATATCTGTACAGAGCCTGTGAATATTCACCTATTCATCAGAGCTAGCTGAAACAGTTTTCAGACTATACCATATGGGAGGAAGCAAACACTGAAGAGCAATTTTTAAAATATCCACCTGCTTTGCAACATTTGGCCCTGAATAGGTTCAGGAGGTAAACAAAAATTTCCAAAGGTTTTGCTGATGGGTTTTCTTGTTTTTCTCCTTAGCATTTCTGTCCAGTGTCACTTCAAAATTAGAAAATATAATTTCTACCAGGAATATAATATGCATATTAGTGCGGGAAGCTAATGTCATGTCCCTGGCCCCAAACGATAGCCAAGGTTCTTGGAAGATTGAATCAATTGAGGCTGTGGCTGCTATACTACTGGCTGAAGAACAGAACGAGGCTACCAATTCTGAACCCAGGGGTGATGGTTGTCAACCTGTGGACCCTAAACACAGGGAACTTCATGGCCACTCCCATGAGCCTGATTCACACAAGGAACCAAGTACATCCCATTCCACAATGCCTGCCACTGTCAGATGCAGAAGGACTCCAGGCCAGGGGGTCATTGTTTTAAAAAGTCACAGGCAGGGAAGTAGACAGGAGAGGTAACCTGGGCTATAGGAGTTACAAGGTTGTAGTCAAGCTTTAGTTTTTTCCTGAGCAAGTTGCTCACTTGGAGCTCTCCAAGGTTCTGAAATGCCAGTCTTCCTTCCTATACCCCAGCGTGACCTATGGACTTCAACTTGAAGTCAGGACAGGCCATTTAGTATACACAAGAAAGCCCACAAATGATTCAAGATTCAATGACAACAACAAAGACAATATATAAGGTTAGTATCCCCCCCCCCAGCTAGACTCACCAGAGTTTCATTACCAACGGGCAGCCTTCTTGGTGATAAATGAAGATAATTAGGTTTGTTGGTCTTTTCTCTCTGGATTGTGCTGGTTTTCATCAGAGACTTTGGCTTCCCAACATTTCCTGCTGTTTCCTGCCTCTCTGTTTTCCTAAGAACCGAATATTCCTCCACAGATGAATTAATTCCTCTTCCCTGCTTCAAACTGGCATTGTTGGTCAGGAAGAGTTTACAGTTTTTCTCTTCTAAATAAAAATCTTTTGGCAGGACAAGAGGAGTACTTCCTAGAGCAAGCTGCCTGTGCCAAGGCACACAAACGATGGGAAGAAACGTCCAAAAGCATCAGCACAATCAGCATCAGCATTTACAGAAAACTTACCCACACTTTCATGTAATGTCAGCACTGATGAGGACAGGAAACCAACAATCTTAAAATGTGAGGAGGGAGGAGCAGCAGCAGGTATATCAATGGGTTCCAGAATGTACACTACAATTGTATGCTGGTTTTTAAATTAGTTTTGTCTCTTGGGGCTCCACTAGATGGGACACTGAGAATTGTACTTTTGGAGGGGCTCCAAGAAGTGTCAACACCCAAAGAAATGAATGCATGAACAAAAACAAACAAACAATTAACATGTGGAGGTGTGGACAGGGCCAGAGGCAATGCTCCTAATTTTTGGCAAATTACCTTGATTATCCAATATGCCTATCTAGTCGTGCTCTATATTTACATATTACCTTTCCTTTGCCCAAACAGGCACCATCCCAAAGGAGGCCAGAGCTGCTCACATGGTTCAGAAATGTGTGAAATAACTTTGCTTATGGTGTTCTGCCCCTCCTCTCTAAATGCATGCAATGTAGGAAACTTGAGGGTGTGTATATGTTGAATCTCCTTGTTATCAAAATTAGACTCACCCCCTCCTACCCACCTACACAGTCTCATTCAGTCACCAGTGCCCCACAGTCCCAAGTTCATCAAAGGACAATTCCCCAAGGACACCCATTGCCTCAACCTTAGTTCAGTTGAAGAGGAGAAAGGGAGAGAACAGTGTGACCCAACAGACCAACTGTGGTGACTACAGACTGACAGCATGCAGTGGGACACAACACAACATATTCAGCTCTGACCGTTTGACTGGCTTCTCCTCCACTAGGTATTTGCCTATCGGTGACCCCTTCTTCAAGAGGGGTCTTTTGCTTTCAAGTGCCTGAAAATTAGAGAGAGCAATTTGGAATCTGTCATCTAAGTAAATTAAGAAAAAACAACAACCACCATGTCACTTTGGGAGAGGCTCTCCAACAGTTAGTCAAGATTACCCCAGGAGCTGCCATTTTGTGGCTGATGAGACATTAAAAGGTTTTTCAGTTTGGGGGTTGGCATACAGAAAGCACTCAACTTACTTCAGTACCCCAACTGTTATTTAAATTTAAATTCCAGTAACAAAGGATGCATTCTCAGGATGAAAGTACAATTTCCCAGCTTTAAAATGCATCCCAGAGATGTGACAGTTCTGCACCCTGCTTCCAAAGTTGTGTGGATCACTCACAACAGATTAATCATAATGGCACATTTATTGTGCTGAATACAGTTTAGAATGGTGAATCAAAAGATTATAAATAAATATATTAGTTGTTTCATTCAAGTGTGTTTTATTGTGTGCTTTGGGTAGACTCAGAACCCAGTCTTAACCATCTGATTGGACCTCTAAATGGTCTGTCATAATACAGTCATACAAAAGAAACACTTTACGCAATGGAACATGAGCACAAAAGAGGCAATTGTTTCCTGGCTGTTTCTCTAGCTCTTGCCAGCTTTTATTGGCTCAGTGTAACATTGGCATTTAAAAACAGACGATAAAGAAACATTGCATTGCAATGACAGAACACACAAGCATGAAATATTTGATGAGAATGATAACAGGGTGCATGGCATTTTATTATGGAAGTCTGGATCACAGGCTCACATTCCAACAACAGCATGAATTCTGCAGTATTTTGCCATCACAATATTTGTCGTAAACACATACTGAAGACACATATACTGTAACTAGACTCATGAATGAATGGGTTGAACCTGGAGACCAGTTCCTAGTCTTCTGGAAGATGCATGCAGGTGTCTCATTAAAGGACACACAAAGGACCAGATTGTACATGGCATGCAACTCCCTCCCAAACTTGTGGATGTATGGGGAAACTCAGTTTCCATTCATAACACACAGCGGCACAACCAAGCGCAGTACAAAATGCAGAAGCTCAAGGCACTATGTTTTCAAATATCAATTTCAAAATTAACTTCAGAATGTTTAGGGTGGTAATCCGGATTAATAAACAGCTGGGGACCTGAGGGGATTGGCAGAGGAAAAGAAGATGCAAGGACCCGAGTAAGCCTCTTCAGCCTTGGAACTTTTAAAGGTATCAGCAGAATCTCCACACTGTGATTCAACTGTTCTAGTTTTGCACAGTATCTCAGGGCTTTACAAGAGTAAATGTTGGAAAACTCTTTCGAAATGCTTTTAGAAGCATCTGTGAGCAAATTGGACTAGGACTGGAGTGCCTGATTGCTTGGACCAATCTGAGAACTCAGATGTGCCCATTCCAGTCTCTTCAAAAGGATGAGGCAGGGGGCAAATCACCTGCTGGATCAATGCCTTAGCTGCACTTCGCCATGCAAGACACCTGCTGTGCCTTTTAACTCTTGTCTTGCCTATGTACTGTGCTGACTGAAGCATTAAAGATTTTGGCAGAAACCGAAATCAAAGTTCAAGCTCTTCATCCAGCAGGACACTTCCTCCCATTTAAGTAAACAGGAAGTCCAATCAGATCTCTCCCATGTTTCGTCTAGTTTGGGCCTTCACCCTCACAGTGCCAAATGATTTCCAGTGATGCCATTTATGCATAAACACTCCTAGCGTATTTAGAAGATTTTAATACTTCACTATTGCAAGGTCTCCCTGTTATATGTTGAAGCAGACTTGGAAATATGTCTTGCAGCGCTGGCAAACTGTCATAAACCTGCAGGGAAGAACAAGCCAGAGACCTCCCCTACAGAACGATGCACTGTTAAACTCTGGTGACCTGATGGGTCTATCATTATGTCACAGTGAATGAAGACTGGTACTGACTACCAACCAGGAATCTCTAGCTAAAAAACAGTACAGTTGCAAATCTAACGGCAACAGAAACATCAGGCTAGGAAGGCTCTTCAGGCTTTAAAACCAAAAACCTCACCAGATCTACATTATGTCAGTATACCCCAAGTGTGTGCACTGGAGTTTGTGCTTCAAGACAGGAAGTTGCTGCTGTATCAGCAAACGTTTTTTCTCCTTGGTAATTCTCTTTGATGGTAGAAAAAGCCTTCTAGAAACACCATACTTTTTTTAAACTAAGGCAAATAGATATCTTTTGTCCCCCCCCCCCCTATTCTACTCTGCATATATAGTTGACAGGAACATAATGCAACATATTTTTTCCACTAGAAAAATTAGAACTCAACTTCTTTTATTCCAGTGCCTCCAGCATCGCTGTAGTTGGTACATCTTGATACAAGACTGAGGTTCAGAAAAAAGGGGGGGTGTTTTTAAAAATACAGACAAATAAGGATAATTTTTTCCATTAACTGAAGGTTTACATTTTACTCCAAGAGTCTGATGTGCTAACTCTAAGCCATGTAACCTGCCTTTATGCAAGCACAGTCCACAGTGCTATATTATTTGTTTCTGCACTAGATCAGTTCTTTAAATCTGCAGAATGATTGTATGCAGATCAAAAGCTTGCTCTTTTTGAATTCCCACATCAGATGCAATCTGCATGAAGGGTGGTGGGTGCCTTTCTTCCCAGCATCCAACAGAACCTCCATCTCATTAATATTTACTTTTCAAAGAGGATCAGACAACAAAAGCCATTGTACCTTGCCTGGAGCCCATATTCCACTGGAGAACAGAGATAGCAGACTGTCAAAGGGACAATCCAGCAGCTACTTTGACATGTGAAGAAAAACCAATTTATGTCCATATGAAGCCTCTCCACTTCCCTCCATGCCATACTGCAAATTGCTTTCAATGCGACCCTACTCAAGAGTTCTAAAACGTATCCCATGGTGCAGCATGAAAGGGAAGCTCTTCAAAAAAGACATTAAAGTGCCAGATGGGATCTGAGAACTCACTGCATTGCTCTCTCTGAACTGCAACTGCAGAAGACAGGTTCTCCCTGTTGCTTATGCTGCATTTAATGATCTCATTGAGACTATGGAGATCACCTGCCCCCAGATTTATCTGGAGATGTAGCCACAGGCCTAGTAATCACAAAGATGAGTCGTGGGACAGACAGAGGGCCAGCCCACTCATAAGGCAAGGTAAAGAAGCCACCTCTGGTGGTGGAAACACAAGAGGCGGCGCCCCACCGGCTCTCCGCCTGCCCCACCAATTCCACTGCAGATGGAATTCTCCCTTCTAGGCGAGTGGGAGGGGAGAGGCCTGCAGCAAAGCTTTGTAGAACAGCTCACACTTGCTCAGCTTTGCATCTGGTCTCTCTCTCTCCACTCTTAGGTAAGCAAGGCTTCAATGGGGAGGCAGCAGCAGTGTGTGGGGGGGACACGCCTCCTTGTTTCACCCTCCGATGGTGAAACAGGATGGGGCACCCATGGACAGCCAGGTGTACAGATGTTTGCACAATCATACCCAAAGACTAGAACATTTCACTGGAAACCTCCCTCTCCTTTTTACACAAAAACATACATAGCAGCTTCAATAAATGCCCATTCAAGTTTCACAAAAACATTCCTGCACCCTATGCTTATACAACACTAAAGACTAGATAGCTGATCAGCATACTTCCCCTCCCGCTCTTTACACTTCATTCCTGCCCTGCATTTGTGGAGCAGGAAAATCAGCAGCAAGAGGTCACATGTCACAGTGGAAACAAAAATGTCTTCTTTTGGCTCATCTTCACATTTTGGTTGTCTGCCTCGCTGGTCTACGATCAAATCTACTAAGTGGTATGTTTCGTGCACATCTCTCCTACCAAAAACAAACTGCCCAGGGATGGAAAAGGGCCATTCCAGGAGCAGGCCAAAGTAAGAGGCAGAAATAGACAAAAATACATCTTGTTTTCAGTCTCTTAATTGTGGGCTGCATGACAATGGAAGCTTAGAAGGATATAGGCACAAGGTGATATAGCAGAAGAACTATAGGCTGGAATGAGGCAAGGCGGTTCCAGAGATGAATTCCAGACTACTCTGCAGAATGGTGGCGGTGGGAAGAGAAAGAACGTAACTGGGCGTTCTCCAAGCTAGATGGCAATGGCTCAGCCTTAAAACATGGAGGTTCAGCTACGGTTCCTCTGAATGGAAGCCTTAGTGTACAAAGTTCAAGATGTGCAAAAGATTCTCTCCCCCTCCAAGTTGGAGGGACACCCAACTGTAGACGCTTTCCTGTAGAGTCAGGAGCCAGCAGTCCTTATTGCCCCCTTTGTAATTGCCTGGTTTAAAAATGTGCAGCTCTCTCTTAAGGTTAGAGATACCAAAAAAATAATAAGAAGTCCACATGCAGGCACTACAGGGTTTCTCAGTCAATGCCCCCCCTGTAAATGAAATGACCCCAAGTGATGGCAACAGCAGCAGGCTGCAAAGGGGAGGCGACGGGGGATTAGAATTTTCTTTCTCAGACTAACCAGCTTCTTGGCTTCAAAGGCATCTCTCTCGTCTCGCAGCTTCTTGTTCATCTCCCTGCTCCAAAGGAAAGAAAGACACACAGAGGTAAGTGGTGGCAGTTGCTCTACACATACTACGGTAGGGAACTAACAATCCTCAAAGAGAAGTGAGAAAGGGGAGAGACCACTCCTTTTCGCAACCACAAATCCCCATTCAGGTTTCACAGAAGCTTCCTGTGGCCTAAATCTTCACTGCAGAAATTGCTTTGGCACTGCTCTCAGACGTTGCTTTAGCACCATCTATTGCCACTGGGGACCTGAATCACCCAAAGCACTGGCCCCTGTACAGCTTGCTGCTTAGGTCAAGCGGCAGCCCTGTGGGTCTGGCCAATTCTGCTGGCTTTGCTTGAATAGCTGACATACCACCAAGAGCTTTTTTATTCTATACCTCCCTGTACACATGAACAAGCCCTCAAGGCAGGTGGTGAAGAGCAGATGTCAAGATGCCCCCACCTTTACCTGAGCAGTTCCAGTTGTCGCAGGAGGCTTTTCTTTTCTTTCTGCATATTCTTAGAGACTCTGAATACATCCCTACATTTAAAAGGGGAAGGGGGGGTTAATATTTTAAGGGTTACAAATTTTGTCCTGTGAAAACGTTGATAATATGACCCAAATGCCAAAGCTGCTGGCAGCAATCGAGGGCAGAGGGTGGACTAATTAAATTAACACTGGGTGAGGAGCTGACTCCCATTCTTGCTCTCCATGACTTGCTGATGCAAAATATCATTCTCTTGGATTCCAAGAGAAATTCCAGGTGAGGACCAAATTTACATGCACCCTTTTTGCACCCACCACACTGCTCTGCTCCCCAATCACTTCACCTCCCAAAGTAGCCTTTCCTGTAAAAAATGAGCCAAGTCTATGTTGACATTCTTCTTCTTATTTTGAACTGTATGCAGACTGTACATACTGCATATTTAAGTTAAAACACCTACATCATCTCTAGATTGTTTTTATTATTATTACTAAAAACAACAACCCCATTTTGCACTTTCTATCTGCGGAGAAAAGGTGGCAGAAGATCTACCTACTGGGATCCTATTGTTCTGCAGACATTACATCCATATTCTTATCCCGGTTTATAACTGAAGTCATGTTTTGGCCAATTCAGTATTAGAAAGTAGATTTACTCTTCAATAAAGCAAAAGGTTGCCCCATTTGCAGTGACATCATACATTTTTGAACAGTAATCCGACTGATTGCTGTGGAGATGAGTGTTATTGTTTGCCACATTGTTTGTTCTCAGACTGGTAGGAGCCGTGGTTTTGACAATACAAGATTTGGATTGACCTTTTATGGTGAACTGCTGTGGGGCTTGCTTTCTGAGCCATTTCTATCATGGTCTTCTAGGAAACGTAACCAGGAAAATGATTTTTATCTCTAGTTTATACAGAGCAGGGATAGACAATGCCTTACCTTCCAGATATCGCTGGACTCCATCTCCCATCATCCCTGACCATTGCCCATGCTGACTGGGGCTGATGGGAACTGAAGTCCAATAACATCTGAATGGCACAACGTTAGCTACCCCCCCCCTCCCGAGAGAAAAGGAATCATGTTACTATCTCAAGGCCACATAGGAAGTAGATTTGTGGAAGAGAAGAAAAACATGCAGATTCTAATCCTTTAACTCAGTCCTGGAAGCTAGAAAGTGTTTGTGCTTACAGACCCCCCTTTAATTTTATTTCATAAAAATAATGTAACACTTGTTGTAAAACAACAACAACCACCTCCTAGAGGTGGTTGTCTACATATCTGGGTAAGGCTTGCCTAAACAAAAACACTTTTAGCAGGGACTGAAAGGAGTACAGTGAAGGGACATGTCTGATCTCAATAGGCAGAGAGTTCAAAAATGTAGGTGCTGCCACACCAAAAGTTTGATTTTTTTACAAATGCAGACCAGGTATTATGTAGCACCTGTAAACAGTGCCAGTTCTGCAGTTTGCAGTAGCCACATATTATTGCTATTCATTTCTACATTCTGTAGTCCCACTGATTAACTAATTACCGTAAACCAGCATTACACAGCAAAAGCAACTGGCACTTTTCACTGCACGTTCTACAGCCCCACCCCAACACACCTGTTTTTCTGTTCCTGCTCTAGCTGGGCTTCTTTCTGCAGCTGTTGCAGGTGACCTCGGGCTATCTCCAGCTCCCATTTGCTTCTCTCCAGTTGGTCCAGGAGATTGTCATTCAAGATTTTCAGCCTCTCATTTTGCAACCGCATTTCCAGCTGCTCTGAGCTCTGGGACTGTAACTGATGTTCCAGCTGAAAATATGTAAGAAATCAAGATGAACAGATCTGAAAAACCAAAAGTACAAAGGCATCAGTAGCCAGTGTCTGCAAGCAGCTTTGAGCTGCAGGGGAGGCAGAATAAGAATATGTTAATTAAAAAAACAGTTGTACAATGGAAAACAGAAAGCAGGATTTCTTTTAGCTGCAGTGCATTCAAGTACATTAATAATGATAACATGTTAAGGACCTGAACCAATGGATTTAAGTTACTAGAAAGGAAATTCCAACTAAACATCAGGAAGAACTTTATCACGGTAAGGACTGTTCGACAGTGGAAGCGATTCCCTTGGAAGGTGGTGCATTGGAGATTTTTAAGCAGAGGTTGGGGGGGGCATCTGTCATGGATGCTTTAGCTGAGATTCCTGCACTGCGGGGGTACAGTAATTACCATGGTATCAATACCCCAAAGACCTTCTAGCTGCATTTTCATTCCCTATTGTGAAGTGGTCTTTGTGGTCCTAATCTATATGCCTGTTGGTCACATGAGTGGGTAACCTTAGAGTCATAGAATTGTAGAGTTGGAAGGGACCCTGAACTGAGAAAACCCATATGGGGGGGATTCTTAATCTCCTCTCTGTTGTTATGCTCCAGCGTAACTGCTCTTTAGTTTTTAAACAACCCAGAGCAAATACTGACACTGGACTTACCCAAACAGCACCAATAACGCAAATTGCACAGTGTTATCTCTCAGCCACATTCCTATGAGAGGATATTATGTTACGATGATAACGTCATGTGCAAACAGAGCAGATGGCCTTCCTTGTGTTGGTGGAGACAGAGTCACCTGTTTGGAGCTAAAACATGAATGGTGCTGGAATCACATACTAAGGCTGTGGGCCTTGGAGGTTAAAGGAGGACACTGTGCATTTTGCAAGTGGGGCAGCAAGCTAAAAGGGCCCTCACACAGCTGAAGGTCAAAATCCTGGAAGGAACTTGGCACAGCACCATGAACTCCAATGACAGAAACCATTTCTGAACGCTTGTTGTGTCAAGGCTGTGTAGATGAGCCTCAAGCAGGACTGTACAGATGAATCTAAAGGTGCAGAAAAGGACAACCCAAATTATGGTTGGCCTGGAGCAACTCCTCTATGAGAAGAGGTTACAATGCTTGGTTTTTTTTAGCTTGCCGGGGAAAGGACAGTGGTGGTGGTGGTGAGGCAATGATTTTTCCCTCCCTCATAGAATACCAGAATCCAACATCATTCAGGGAAGCTGAAAGGTGGGAGAGTCAAGGCAGCCAGAAAAGAAGTTCTTCTTCACAAAGTGCAAGGTTAAATTATGGAATTCACGCCTATGAGAAGTCATGGTGGTGACCATTAAAAGGGAATTGGACAAATTCCTGGAGGATAAAGCTATAAATGGCTAATGGCTACTAGGCATGATGACCGTGTGTGTGTGCGTGTGTGTAGAGCAGTGTTTCCCAAACTTGGGTCTCCAGCTGTTTTGGGACTACAATTCCCATCATCCCTGACCACTGGTCCTGCTAGCTAGGTATGATGGGAGTTGTAGTCCAAAACCAGCTGGAGACCCAAGTTTGGGAAACACTGGTGTAGAGCATGTATTAGAGGCAGTATGTGTCTCTGTACACCAGTTGCTGGGAAATACATGGAAGGAGAGTGTTAACACTCCTATCCTGCTTGTGGGCTTCCCATACTGGACTGGAGAGGTCTTTGGCCTGATCTGGCAGGGGCTGTTATTGTATTCCTACAAGTCCAGTGTTCCCCAACCTTGGGCCTCCAGCTGTTTTTGGACTACAACTCCCATCATCCCTCGCTAGCAAGACCAGTGGTCCGGGATGATGGGAATTGTAGTCCGAAAACAGCTGGAGGCCCAAGGTTGGGGAACACTGCCTTAAGCCACTGAATAACAAGGTTGGAGAGATAAAATAATCACAGGCAGCTCCTACACTGGGCCAAGGAGCCACTCCAAAAAATTACTTGCTCCCCACCTTAAAGGGCACTGCTCCCTGACAGCTGATGCATACAGTATTTGAGTTTTTCCTCCTTGAGCGCACCTAGTCTGTCTGGTGCTGATGGGGGTGGGGTGGGGTGGGGAGGAGAACAGTGAGAAGAATTTCCCTTCCCTAAAGTAGCTTATATACTGGGGGGCACTCGGATATGTCTACTCATCACTTCAGGGCTTCCCATGATTTGCAGAAGTGAAACAGCTGGTCACGGCGGAGTATGCAGTGCAGTCTGTTTCCCCACAATGAAGGCTTTTGGCACTGGCTTTTCTTGTAACACCAACAGGAACCAGCAGGAGCTGGGGCTAAGGCGGCATCTCAGGCACAAGAGCCCAAATCCAGCTCTCGCCCTGTACATGTGCAAGAAGCAATGACTTTGGCATCAAAAGACACAGCCAGCCAGTACAACAGGACCTGTGTAGACAATGCGGAGGGTAAAATCCAAATCCAAGCAAAAGAAACAAGGGTCACCCCCTCCAAGTCACCTTTTTCTGGTGGTATAGCATCTTCTCAAATTCTTGTTCTTTGCTCTGCAGCTCTTTCTGAAGCAAGCTGCTCTTCTCATGCTTCATTGATCCCTGCAAAAAGCAGATAAATTGGTGCTTTTCCTTTTTTTTTTTTTACTCCAACGTCCAGCATAAAAATAAATCTCCAGCACTTTGCAAGGATGTGGCTCATTGATTTAGCAACTGAGCTCAGTGTCCAGCTCAGGCATCCTGAGAGTGAAGGAATGAGGTGTTTACCTGGCTCAGCAGCCGTTCCCTTTCTGCTTTGATTTGTTGCTCCATTTCTTCATAAAGGCACCTGATTTCGCGGTCATGGTCTACCTCCCTCCTAAAAGCACAGAGCAAGAGGGATGAAATGCAAGGAACAGATACAGTGTAAAGCCAAAGTGGGAGACGGGAGTGGGGGGGGAGAGAATTACCTCTCCACTTTGAGAGAAAATAAATACGTCTCAGCTAAGGTAAGATGTGCTGTCTCACTTTTCAGGAACTTGAGTATTGATATGGAAATCCTCTGGCACTAGGGGGCGCCAGAAAGGCTTAAAAAGCTACACATTGAGAACATTTTCTCAGGAAACTTTTGCAACCCGACTGCTTATGCTGCTTAAGGTTAGACTAAGGCTGTGTACACATTACCAGCTTAAAAAGCAGCTAGTCCAGTGATGGCTAACCTTGACACTCCAGATGTTTTGGGACTACAACTCCCATCATCCCTGACCACTGGTCCTGTTAGCTAGGGATGATGGGAGTTGTAGTTCCAAAACATCTGGAGTATCAAGGTTAGCCATCACTGAGCTAGTCTGTTCTTTTTCCCAATCTGGGTTGAAGCTGGGGAAGGGTTTTTTTTTTTTTTGGAGGGGGGGGCATTGTGGGAAAACATATCAAAACAGTATTTCAAAAGCAATGGCAGGATAGGTACCAGATGGAAGTGGATTGTGGCTAACACTGTGTGTACACCGCTTCCCTAAACTAGTGGCGGAAGCACCTTGGATACAGATGAAATTTTAGTGTGTACAACAGCCTGTTTGCTGCAGGTGTGATTGGGTTATAGAGGAAGAAAAGATGAAGGCATTTGGACACTTCCACCTTCTTCTTTGGCATTCACGAATCCTCTTGTGGATGCTGAGAGAAACTTTCCCTCCCACTTCCAGCATCCTAAGACTGCATTGCACTTTCTACGGCGTAGTCACATGCCGCCCAGAAACTGCTTACCGTTTCAATGCCTGCTCAATGGATTCCTTCTCGTGATGTATGTCCCTGACATATGAGGAAATGTGGAAGAGAAATTCTTCAAAACTGGTCAGGAGTTCCGGCTTTTCTTTCCGGAGTTGAGCCCAGAGCTCCTGAACCTCGTTCTGACTGGAGCAAAGACAAACAGTAAAGTTTATCAGCTGGAGAGTGATAGATAAGCATAGTCCTTGCACCAAACAGGCTATAAAGAACTTATTTTAAAGTACTTTATAGTTAAGCCTCCTAGCCATCCCTCCCCGCGATGAGAAAATCCAGGAAATAAGAGGTCAAAAGTCCTCATCTTAAAAAGGTGCATCTGAACATGTATACACTGTTGGAGAATCTCTTCCCCCATGTGATTTTGTCCAAGCCTTATTATGCTCCTAATCCACCCACCCCTTTCTACTAGTCCACTGCTACCCATGCTAGTCCCAACATCATCTGGAAGACCACAGGTTCCCCATTCCTGCTGTAGCAGTGCAACCCAGGAAAACATAGCACATGCATTTTAATGAAGAGGACATGATAGATAGAAAGGGTCAAAGCAATGCTTCTGCGAAACAAGTTTCCTAAAGATGGAAACAGCAATCATAATACAGTGGTACCTTGGTTTACGAACTTAATCCATTCCAGAAATCCGTTGTTAAACCAAAGTGTTCTTAAACCAAGGCATGCTTCCCCATAGCAGTATGAGACTCAATTTACAAATGGAACACGCTCAACAGGAAGCGGAACATGTTCTACTTCCAAGGCAAAGTTCACAAACCAAAACATCTACTTCTGGGTTGGCAGCGTTCTTAATCCAAGTTGTTCATAAACAAAGCTGTTCTTAAACCAAGGTACCACTGTAATAAACAAGCACAGGTTGGAAAGTTCCAACTTACTCTTCAAAGACCTGGGATGCTTCGAGCTGCTCCAACATGGAGCAAAACCTCTTCTCTTCCTGGTCCAAGTCATCTGACCAGCCTGACTCAAAAGTCTCTTCGTGCCTGGTTCTTCCAGAGCTCTCATACTGCTCAATCCCTATGAACTTGCCTAGTCAGTGGAATGAGAAAAACAAAGGACTATAAGATCTCTCTAATCCCAGGTATGGCTTGCATCAGTGTTTGAATTATGAGGGGAGAGAGCTTGTGAAATCCATATCAGACTCCTTCCACTTTTAGCCAAATCAGGGCAACTGTAAAAATTAAAAGAACTGGAACTGGTCCACTTCAGACACAGAACCATGGGTAACTTCTGTAATGAAGGAAGGAAGCTCTTCACATGCTCAAAGGCACTCTGCATTACTCCATGTCACTTTTGTTATTTCAAATGTTCCAAGGGTAAGCCGTTCCACTCAAAACAGGTTCAAGGACTGCGTCCTGGACTTTAAACAACTCATTTACCGTGCAGTTCTATACATGTCTACTCAGAAATGAGCCCCACTTGAATTCAATGGATCTTACTTCCGGGTAAGTGATCAGGGCCAGATTAATACATGCTGAGGCTCTAAACAATGCCAAGTTTAAGAGACTTCCATAGTGTTAAACCCCCCCCCCCCAATGTGTAACTTCTAACTGAAAGGACAATAAAAACTGAAATAAAAAATCAAGTTTTATATTTGCATACAGACTGGTACATAGGAGAGGATAAAACTAAAAAATAACCATCTAACTAAAACATATATTGCAATAAGCTTTTCTTTATAGAAAACACCTTTAAATTAAAATGCCTTATGGTTTCTTACTTTGCCCATATGAAGACTTTTAATGCACAGCAGCACGATTATCTGTCACACTTTAGCACTTACTAAATGAAAGAGGCAATACAGCATGAACTGTGTGTGTTCTACACAGCCCTCCCCACCCCGTGATTGGTTTGATCCATTAAAGTATGGTTGTTTTAAGAGTTAATCACTCTGGCCTTAGAGACTGGGAACTGGCACAATTGCACAATGTCAATACTGGTTGGGCCAATTCCAGATGTTACCCACAGAGCTTTAGGACACCAAGACATTTCTGGCTTGTACAAAACATACTACAAACACAACTGTGTTCCAGTTCAAATAAGAGCCTGCAGTTACCTTCTTGCCTAACTCTCCACTCCTGATAGCTTTGATCAGCACTCTTCACGTCAGATTCCTAGAACTGTTGACTTAAAGCTGTTTTCTTAAGGAGAAAAAAGGAACTTGGCTTCTTCTAATCAGCACAGGGCCATAGAAAGCCAGAAAAACCTCTGCTCTCCCTCATGCAGCTCATACTTGGCAAAACAGCTTCGGCTGCACTTTGCTGCAGGTGGATCTCTCTGCGGTGGCTGCTGCACAATGTCTCCACAGGAGCTGCGTGCTTGAGCGCTGAACTGGAAGCATTGGAGAGAGCCTTCTCGGCAGAGACAGTGAGTGTATGGCATGATATAGCCACACCTCAGAATTGCTCACCAGTAGGGTGGGTGCACATTCCACAATCATGCTCTGCAAGCATGAAATCTGGTGCAATATATAGGAATACGCTACTCCAAGAACTGCACTTTTGGAGATAAGTTTGAAAGCATGTAGGGCAAAGACAGCCCCAGAAGGTGCACAGGCTTGAATCTGGTCCCTGGGTTCCTATCTCATTACCACAGTTCCTCAATTCTCTGCAGTTGCCTTGGTTGCCTAATATAAACTGCCAGTAGCCCAAGGAAGGAAAATATTTATGTTAAGAACACAGGAAGCTGCCTTATACTGAATCAGACTCACTGGTCCATCTAGGTCAGTATTGTCTACACTGACTGGCAGCAGCTCTCCAGGGTTTTCGGCAAGAAACCTCTCCCAGTCCTACCTGGAGATGCTGGGGATTGAATTTGTGGCCCTCTGCATGCAAGGCAGAAACTCTACTACTGAGCTAAGGCCCTTTCTTCCCATTCTGCCCACTGCGTGCCCACATACATGCTAAGCAACAGTAGTTGTCATTTTCTCCATATAGCCACTGAGCTTCACACTCCCTTGTTCCTCTTACCTAGTCCCATACTGAATTCGACTGGTGTGAGATACCCATTATTGTCTTGCTCTAGGCTGTCAAAAACAGATTCTAGTTGTTCAGGAGTGAGAGGTAGTTCACTTTGTAGCCGCTGTGAAGGAGGAGAAAAAAAGAAAGGACAGACTGTTATAACCACAAGAAAAAACTTCCACTCGTCCCATGAAGTCTATGAAGTCCAATCTCATTAATAATAATAATAATAATAATAATAATAATAATAATAATAGTTTGGATTTGATATCCCGCTTTATCACTACCCGAAGGAGTCTCAAAGCAGTTATCATTCTCCTTTTCCTTCCTCTCCCACAACAAACACTCTGTGAGGTGAGTGGGGCTGAGAGACTTCAAAGAAGTGTGACTAGCCCAAGGTCACCCAGCAGCTGCATGTGGAGGAGTGGAGATGCGAACCCGGTTCACCAGATTAGGAGTCTACCGCTATTAACCACTACACCACACTGGCGTAGGTGCAAAGGAGTGGTGCAAAGACGATGTTTTGGTAAAAGACAATATATCTGTGTCCATCGGGACAGATACTGCAAGTGCTTCTGTTAGCAGGTGTGTGTACAAAATCTGGCATTACATAATTTATTGCACAACTCACCGGGGAAACCAGCTCTTGCTTAATAAGCATGAAACAGGATAAATTCCCCAAGTGACCTCAGGGGCTCTGGGAGCTTTAACAGTTGTACAAAAGAAGGGAATTCAGCAGGTGGAAGTTTGCAGGTCAAACTCCACCTGCTGACATTCTTTCTTCTACGGAACTCTTGCAAAGGTGCAAGAAACCTGCCCTCCTTTTCCACCTTGCCACAGAGTGAGATCTGGATCTAGTGGTAGATCCCTGAGTGATTTACAGTTTTGTTTTGTTTTTTTAACAAAAGAAATAAAATGACCCAGGGCCAGCCCAGGATATTTTGCAGCCTCAAACAAGGGCAAGCTACTCCCCATTCCAGAAGCCAAGTGGACTGGCAGGTGAAAGTTACTCCAACACCAACAAGGGGATAGTGTCCTCCATGTCACCTGAGGGAAGCAGACCAATTTGGGAGGAGCAGGACAAGCTCTGCCCTCCAACAGAGGGCGAATGGTGCACTCACTAGCTCCCTCACTCAACCTAATGATATGATTTCTTTACAATACATATTGCCTGCCCTTCAATCAGAAGGTTGCAGGGTGGGTCACAGCATGGAACAACAGAAAATACTCACAACACAATCAAAACAGCAACAAACGTAACATAAGCAACCACCCATAACAATTCAAGGACAGGATTGAACTCCTTTGTCCAGCTTCCAACAGAAGCCATCAGCCAAGGGGACCAACGCACTTTCGGTACCAAGTCCAGCACATTTAACACCTGAGGTGAAACAGGAAGTACCGTCCTGCCGCCTTCACCGTTAGCACAGATTTCGGGTGGGATTGTGGCAATTTCTAGAGAAATCTTGCTGAAATTGCACGAGAGCTCATGTGCTCTGCAAGATCTTAACATGATTTCGGTGAGATCTTGCCAGAAATTGACGCGATCTTACCCAAAATCGTTGCCGGTGCTGCTTCTCTGCCAGCAGCCTCACCTCACCTTATGGCTGTGCCGGCCCTGATGCCCAGGCCTGAAGCCAAACTGAAATGGCAGCAGGTCTGAGGCTGAGTCACTATCACCCTGTTGAGCATAGGGTGGGGAATTTTGTGTCTGGGTGATATGTGTTTAGTGTTTAGCTCAAGCAACAGTCATTCAGCATAGCCTTTGAAGGAGAAACAGTAGATCAGGGGCATGAGAGCAAAGGGGCTTCTGCATTTCTAATAGCTGTGTGGAAGAAGGAACTTTTGGGCAAGAGCTTTCATGACAGGTTGCACCTGCCAGAAATTCCACACTGCTGTGAAAGATACAGGATCCCTTGTCCTCCCTGGCATTTCATCACCCTAAGTTAGAGAAGGAATGGAAGTACAGACAGAGCAAATTTCACAGCAACAGCAGCCCCCGATGTGTCAACAGGAGTTTTCAAGTCTTACACATAGACACACCCCTCAACACACACACATGATAGACTTCTGCTATCAGTGGGATGTTGATGAAATCACTCTCCAGCACAAAGGCAAATGAAATCTACACATGGCAGTACATCGCTCACAGGTGGCAGTTCAGGAAAGCAAGAGCTTTTCCTCTGCAAAGGAGGTGGCCACAGCCAATTTTCCTGCTTACCTGCATGTCCAACTTGGTGATAAAGCCCTTCTCCTCCTTGTCACAGAGCCTGAAGAGCTCCCTGGCCTTCTCCAGCATCTCCACCTGCATGTTTCCCACATCAGTCAAGCAGAGAGTAGAAGAGATGCCTGAGGCTGCTCCATCCTCTTCCTTGTCCTCCGCATAGGAACTTTCAGAGAGTTCTTCCCCAGGTCTTTCCATTGCTTCAAATGACCATTTACTCGCATGGACTGGAGTGCATCTAACTGCAAATATAAAGCGTTCTTCTTCAAAAAGCAATGTTGGATTGAATTGTTTAGACTCCTCAAAATACTGGCCTGATTCACAAGTAACATTAAACCATAGTTTAAAACCAACTATGGCTTAACACAAATGAGGAGTGTGCTGGTAGGTGCAGCCAATGCAATGCTTCCTTCAATCCTCCACTGTTTCCCTGCCACCAAGAAATAAGCCGGAGTCCAACTTGTGGTGATGTCTCCATAGAAGCCAAAATTTGTTCTTGACTTAACACTCATGGTTTATATCAAGAGAAACAAGCGATGAGCCTGGGTTCATAGGTCACAATAAGCGAGACTCTGGCTTGTTCTGTCTGTAGCATGTTGGTAGCAGCAAGAGGAGCAGGGGAGGAATGAAGTAAGCACTGTATTAGCTGCACCCACCAGCTTACTTTGCTCACTTGTATTTATTAAGTGGGAACCAGCTGATTGAGTGAAAGGCCATCATCATGCTCCCAAGTAATATGCCTTGTTGAATATGAAACAAAGGACTGGGATTACCCCATTCCTATTACTGAAAGACAATAAAGAGAAGGGAAATTGATGTCTAGTAACAATGGGATTAACATGTGATTTCCTCACAGAAACCTGCATTTCAAAAGCAAAGGGCAGCTGACAGCTTTCTTGAAAGAACAGGACTGAGTGCCCCTGAGCATTATGGGTAGAGGCCTACCCACATCCTCTCTTTTTACACTTGCTCTATATTTCTGTAAAATGAAAATTCTCCGTCAGCAGCTGTGGGCTGCCAAGAGAAGAAAAGCATTAAGCAAGATGAGATCACCACAGAATCTAATTAGGAGAAGATAGGACAAGGAAGAGCCAAGACCCTCCCAATTGGCAACGGTGATACCGTACAAAGGAATATAAAGTAGGCAGCCATGTTGGGATGAGCACAAAGGTTGAATCCTCCCTGTCCAGCCCAGAACCCTGACAGGAATGCAGACTGGTCCCCTCCCCAGTCATCAGATTTGTCACTTGGTGAGAAATGAGGGTTTGATTGGCTCCCTCTGTATGTGCTCAATAATGTGCTGGTGGCTGCACCCACTGCTGCCATGCAGCTCCCAGGCCAAAAAAGGTTAGTTGCCCCTGGAATAAGCACACACTTTTGGACTTTTAGATTAACCAGTCTTTTGTTTAGGGAAGTTTTTAACGTTTGATGTTTTTTTCATGTTTTTAATATTCTGTTGGGAGCCGCCCAGAGTAGTTGGGGAGGCCCGGCCAGATGGGCGGGGTATATGGGTAAGTAATAAATTACTGTTGTTGTTGTTGTTCAAGATTCAGAGAAACACAAGTGAAATTCCTGAAGTTGCTACCAAGGGTTGCATTCAATTAACTTCTACTGAGAGCTGAGCCATTTAAATTAATGACAAAGACTAACTTTGGTACATGAATTTCAATGGTTCTACTCTAAGTAAAACTTAGCGGAATGCAACCCTGGGGTCCTGATATGGCCAGTTGAAAGCCGCTTATTATTTATTTCCATGACACACTTAGGCCGCAAGTGTTTCACGTCCTAACAACGCCACATCCTTAAAGCAATTTTAACAACTGTTGCCTTTCCTTAGGTAATTGTAATCCTACAAGGGTAGTTTAGCATGTTCAAAAAAATTCTCAGCACCCTCACCAAACCATAATCCACATAACTGTTTGAAAGGAAATGAAGACAACTTAAGTGGCACTTTTGTATGCATAGATAGATATGCTCTTTGGACCACTTCTTAGGATCCCCCAACATAGCAACACACCCTAAGGCTGCAATCCTACACATATTTAGCTGGAACGTACTTCTGAGCAGACATGCAAAGGATTGCACTGTGTGTGAGTCAATTAGGGGAGGGATGCATATAAATTATTTCCCAGTTATCCCTTATGCAGAAAGGTAAAGGACCCCTAGACGGTTAAGTCTAGTCAAAGGCAACTATGGGGTGTGGTGCTCATCTCACTTCAGGCCGAGGGAGCCGGCCTTTGTCCACAGACAGCTTTTCAGGTCATGTGGCCAGCAATTTCTACTCATACTAGAATAGTTATCCCATTGTTTATTCACTATAGATAATGCCCCCCCCCCCGGATATTTTGTATGCTTGTCCCAAACTATAGGAACACACTGCTTTCTGATCAGGGGCAGAGCTACTTACACACACATTCTGTGGCACATCTGTTTTGCAGGCTCTTCTGCCTAAATGTAGATTAACAGCATGTCCACAAATCCTGCACAAAGACAAAAAAGGGTTAGGCGTTAAGCATTGCTGCCAACAGATCTAACTTTTATTTATACAACCGCTTAAACTAAAAATAAACTAAATCTCCAAACAGTTAACAAGAAAGAATATAATCGTCAGATCACCAATAAAATCTAGGTGATATATACTAAATCGCAATTCTAAGCAGTGCAACCGGGGAAAACAAATACATTTTTTAAAAGCATCTGAAAACATGTCATTGTTGATGCCTCCCAAATGACACAAGGGAAGGTATGCTAGAGGGTCACAAGACAGCAATCTGCAGGCCACAGCATAGTCAGTCCTACAATGATTCTCAGGGTCCACTGAGTCTGAACTGGGGAAAGTGATCTGCTAGTGGTCCCAAGTTGTTTAAGGCTTTAAATGGTAGTATTAAAACCTTGAACACGGCATGGCTGCCAATGGACAGCCATTGCGATTTTTTTAACGGAGAAGTAATATGTGTACAGCTAGGGGCTCCGCTCTGCACCCTAGCTGCTGCATTCAACAAAGCCCAGAGACAGCCCCAGTTTATTGGTTACCTAAATAATTGTGCAATCTGGAAACCTTCCTGATCCATATAGCCAAAAGTAATTCCTATTAGAACAGGAATGTCAATTACATTGGGAAGACTGGGAGCAATTAAGTCATCTTCTGGGAAAGCAGCTTTTTCTTGATTAGGCTTCCACGGGCACAAAGACACACAGGGTTGGGGGTTCCACCTTGCGTAGAAATAAAACGCATCATTCATTCATTCATTCATTCCCTGCCTTTTGTCTTAGATGGGACTCATGGTGGCTTGCAAATAAAAACAAGAACTACTAAAAACATAGAAAAATCCATCATTAAAATACAATTGAATATCAAAAGAATTAAAACTATATGTATATTTTTTTAAAAAAACTTTTTTAAACACTGCAATAACCGCAATTAAAACAGCATGGCAGCAGCCTTTTCATTAAAATCAGTCAATTCCCAAAAGCCTGTTGGAACAATAAAGTCTTCACCTGCTGGCAGAAAGCAAGCAAGCAGGGAGCCAGTCTGACTTCTCTAGGGAGGGATTTCCAAAGTCTGGGAGCAGCTGTGCATGAAGTGTGTGTGAAGACAACCTTCAAAACTATCAAAGCCTCTCTCTATCTATTTTTTTTAATCTCCATGTGGCTTAGAATATCAGATCATAAATCATATGCAGTCAAAGTTCAAGGAGGCCAGCTAGAAGGAAGTTTTTGCCAAGACTTTATATAGAACTGCCACCAGTATTTTTATTAAGATTTTTTTTATTTTAAAAAATTGGGGAGGGGAGGGGAGGGCGGAATAGGAAAGTTGGAAGGCTGTACAAAATTGCCCAGAGGTGCTACAGGCAGGTGTAATACTCGAGCCTTTTGTTTCTGCTTCTAGTCCATTAAGTTTACTTTTAACAACCCTTTTAAAGAAAACAGGAAAGACCTGTGTGAAGCTTTAGTGGTGTATGCTCAGCAAAAGAGGATTAGTACAGAAGGTAACAGACTGTGCTCATACTACCCACAACAATGTTTATTGATTTGATTATCAGTCAGTGGAACAAACCAGAAATAGAACCTGCCATGTCCAGACAGAATTAAAATAGTCCTTATTTATCAATGTGACACCCCCCCCCCAAAATCATCCCACTGCTTTTGGAGCTCTTGGCTCCCCCCTTTTGTTTTTAATAACCTAAATCATTTGGTACAATCATCACCAAACCTGGTGAACTTTTAAGGGCCTTTGAAGTAGTGTGGAAAGAGCAAGGAAAGAGAAGTTTTACTTCATAGTTGTTCCAGGGAGAAGTTTGAAGAATAAGGGAAAGCAAGAAAGAATGCCAGATTTACAGACATACTTCTGGACCAAATTCATGCAGTGGTGTTCTGTCAGAATTTTAAAGAAAGTAACACTATTCTTTTGGCAGTAGCAACCAGAATTCTGGAGCCCGCATGAAAAAACAAGACTTCCGCCAAGTTATGACATCAAAGCTTGGGATGCTCTGATTCTGAACAAATGGATATAATTAAAGCTGGTGGCTAATTCACATAGACACCTGCACCTGCTAAGGACTTAACCCAGAGGACCGTTGGATGTTGCTGAACTACAACTCCCATCAGGCCAAGCAAGCATGGACAATGGGCAGAGATTATAGGAGTTGCAGTTCAGCAACCTCTGGAAGGCCAACCTATCTGATCGAACCCAAAGGCAGGAAAGTCAGCATATACTTGGGGAGTTTTTAATAGATATCAAGGAGATTGTTTGCTCAGTTTTATTGTGCAACAGTTGGAATAATATCTTATCAAGAGAGGAGTGACTGTAGAGATCATTATTAACTGAGATAGAGCCACTTCATTCCTATTACTTGGCAGCTTGAACAGACACAGACATTGTAGAAACCAGGGTGAGCCAAAATCAGACTTTCCACACACTGGTATTATGTCAAAGAACTGAAACAACCTGCTCCCTCACCAGAAAATTGCAGTTTTAAATAACTTTTGGGGGAAGAGTGGGAGATACCAGGGCTCAAGATGATCTGGTTACAGCATTCTCTCACCTAATCCCTGGTGTGCAGAGACTTTGTAGTTCCTCAGTAGTGGGTGAAAAGAATTTGTACTTTCATCTATGTTTACTTGGTATGTCCCAAGGCACACATTAAAGTACCAAGCATAAGCACATTTGCTGAAGTCCAGCAGAACGGTCATGCAATGCCCCTTGAAAGCCAGGCCAATATTCTTAGCTTCATGTGACAGAGATAAGGACTGACGCTGGAGGAATAGTGACTTGCGCAAGGCCACTCAGTGAGTTCATGTGGTGAGATTTGAACTGAGGATCAAACATCCAAGCTCACAGCTCATTATTTTAATGAGTACAAGCCGTTCCCTTCCCTTGTGGTTGCTTCATGTCGATGAGTCTGCCCAGCACCTTTAATCAGCTGAGGTCCTCTTTTAGGTACCCCTCTGCCATCTAAAATAAAGTAGATGTGAACCTGAGAGAAGGCGTTTTCAGTGTTAGTACCCAGTGTGTAGAGCAGCCTCTTGAAGAGATGCTAAATCAACATACCTATATGTTGATAGGCTGCAGTACACAAGGTAGCTTAACAAAAAGATGGGGTAAACATTTTTTAAGCAATAATAATCTAAATCTATTTCTAATGATAACCATAAGCAAGTGATCTAAACTGAGAGTTTAGTGGCTACAGAATTAAGAAACATCTAAGGATTGGTGCCCATTAACAAAGAATTGCAACATGCATGGTGTGTTTACTGCCTCTACAGAGACTCCTAATCCGACACTGGAAAAAGGGGGAGATGTTTTGTACTAGGCACTCTATATGTTTATCAGCACCATAATTAATCAAATCTGCTTTGCAGAGAGTTTCCCTGTCAAAACACCCCATGAAAAATCCACAACATCCACCATGAGTCACATAAACTGGAGGAGCTGTGGGGGAAGATGAAAACTAAGGCCCATTGAGGCGGATGTTCCCTGATCACGTCAAATTTGTATTTCAAAGCCATTTTCAGAATGGACAGTTTTCTGGCCTTTGTTTCTGTGTGTAGGTGGAAAGGAGTAAAGGGAGAGGGAGAGGGAGAGGCAGAGAGGGAGAGAGGGAGAGAGAAATGCGGACCACTGCTTAGAGAACCTTTTGCTTGCTATTCATAACCTCCTGGAAAGATGGATTTCAAAAGGTCATGAATAGTTTGTGGAAATTAAAAGCAGGAGGGAGGGTTTCCAAACAACACACCCTCTCTCTCAAGCTGTGCTTATTGCTGTATTAGCCTCACCCTTTCAGGGGATTATAAGGCTTCTGAAAAGATTAACCTTTTAACATAATTCAATAACAAAACACAAGCAGGGGTGCCCAGGTGAGGCCTGGTTTTCCAATGCCCCTTTCCCCACCTCAGAGGATTAACGTTTTAACATTGGAAACTAGAGCACTCTGTGTTTCTGCAGGGAGTCTATCCTTCTTGAGAACTGTTTTCTTCGTTCTCAAGCACATATGTTATAGATTACCACTGATCTCACTCCCAAGTCTGCAGGCTTAGCACATCATAACCCAATGCACTTGCTTTCCCACTGGTGGGAAGAGGGAAGTGAGACTGTGGCCCAGTGCCCTCCGTGTGCTGTTGGAATCTCTCTCAGGATCTCTGGAATATCTTCATACTTTCCTGGCTCTCCGCCTCATCAAAACAAATGCAGAGCCTGTAAGCATTTCTGCCTGACACTTTTTAACACGTCAAGCAGACAAAACAGCCTGGAATATATACATATGCCAAGTACAGCATGTGGTCTAAGGCGAAATGTATTCAGATTGGGCAAGAGCAGCCCGTATCTGCTAGTCAACCATCTCCGCACACCATTCCTCATTGCTTCTTAAAAATATGGACAGTTTGGGGAATCCCAAAAACCCTGCAGCACTATGGGCTCATCCAGACTTCCTTTTATGCTATGCTTTCAAGGCACAGGGCCTGTGCTTTAAAGCTCCATGTCTGAATAAGGGTGGTTGTGTTTTTTTTGTCCCAGAGCTTTCTCTGGAAAACCCATTCTTTACCGCTGAATCAGATCAAACAGCAGTCCACGGGAAACTGCAGTGCAACTGGCAGTGAGAACAAGCTCAAGGGTTTTTGATCTAGGGTTTTTGAACCTGTGACATGCCTATTGCTGAGGACAACGTAGAGCCACCAACTACATGACTAGCAGACCTGCATACCAACCCATGTAACACATTGGTGACAGCTATACTAATAGCAGCAGCAGGTACAAGGATTTAAGCAAGAATAATCTCAGGGATAAAAGGAAAGGAGTGAATTGTTTCACGTAGGCAGCTGTTCTTTGTAGATAAATGACAGCATCCTGGAGAACTATTACTTGTTGTTCCTTGTTGCTTTATTCTAGTCAGGTCAGATAGTCTAGGAATGCAGGGATTTAAACAATAGTTAAATCTCAACTTTCACCTGGGCTGAAAAAATTGCTGCACCCCTCGGACTGGCATTGGTGATGGCCATTTATTATGTGATAAGTAGGCAAGACCACAGGGACAAGGAAGCGGGGGGGGGGTACCAACTATGCTTGCTTTAGGAACTTATTCATTTTGCATTTGATAATGATAATGTTGCACATATTCTTGCAGCAGTGTGGATCAACGATTACAAGCACCACCACCCCTTTTTAGTGTCCTTTATAATTGCCTGTTGCCATATGCTTGTTTTCAACTGCACAGAAACAGAGGAAACAAAAAGCCACCCCAGCCTGTTGGAAATGTCACGGTAGGATGCTGTTTGTTTTGAAAAGCAGCCGTTCAGGGCTGCAAGCCAAGGCAAAGCTGGCCTTGGCCACCACAGCAACTATCAAGGAGCACAAGGCTTTATCACAGGGCCATGAGAAAGGACACAGCACCAGAGCCACTTGACAGGATCACTGAGAGTTCTAAGCAGCATTGTTTAATGCCCTTTACCTCCTCCCCAACTGGTCACCCGATGGGCCTGCAAAGCAGCCCTCAAAGATAATATTTACCCAGAAAAAACAAACTTTGACATACCAATACCAGGAGAAATATATGAGTTCAGGTAGGAGTGCCTTGGCTGCCTGTGGATTTTATTTCCTCTTTCCTTATTAGCTGCTTCAAGATTTTAATTGGAGCCTGAGTGGATTTTTAAAAACACTTTTAGGATCATGGAGGTGACTGAAACAAGGCCATTTACGGAACACAAATCATTGCAGAAATCCCTTCTAAGAAAGATCACACAGGAAGAGCAAAGGTAAAACCGTACATTGCTAAGTCAAATGTGACCTGGTGATCTTGAAAAAGCTGAGAACAAGCTTTTCTCAACTCTCTTTGGATTGCATGCAGATGTATAAGGACTATAAAATGCATTCCGCCCCCCCCCTCTCTGTGTGTGTGTGTGTGTGTGTGTGTGTGTGTAGTGCTTTTTTTCTAAAAAAAAAATGTTTAGGGGGACTCTCATTTTCCTACACATGTTGAAATACTGCCCCTCAATGAGGCCAAACTTAGATTCACAAAATGTTTAGGGGTATGCGTCCCTCTGTGTCCCCCCAGAAAAAAGCACTGTATGTATTTACACTTACACACACACACACACACACACACACACACACACACACACTTGTTTCCAAGGCTCATAGGATTAATGCTTTATCTTGGTTTTGCATAAATCCAAACTTTTCATTGGGAGGTATACAATATGCAAAACATACCACTTGACATCATGTTCTGGCCAGATTTGCATCCTTCAGTAGCACCTGCTGTAAAGCTATTAGCTGCTGCAAGAAGATTTCTCTTACAGTTACGGTAAGTGTCTGAGGAGGTGGACTAATGTGTAAATGCCAAGGATTGCATGAGAGCCCCAGGAGTCTAGGATGCAGTCTAGGAATCATTTTACCACCACTGTTTGTGTGAGCTAGGCCTAAGTTTCCAACGTCACACATAGTTGTCTCCCCAAGAGCATGGAATTGGTAGGATACCTATTGGTCATTTAATTGAACTTCCTGCCCCAAGGCAGTCTTTCCTGAAACAACTCTGGTATCTCAAGTCCCTATAATTTCTGCCTCATATACTTTTGGACTTCTTGTGGCAACCTGCTCAGAATGCTCCTCTGTAGGGAGAATCAAGTCCTGATGGGCAACTGTGTGTAAGCATACTTGGGAATGGGCTTGTACTCAAGATCACTATTCGAAGTTAATCCAAGTTGCAATGTCATTACTTTCCCTCATGTACAGCTGAAAAGAAATGGTTTTATTGAGAGCATGGGGGGTAGTACAGAAAAAGAAAGCCATGCAGGAACTATGAGTTCAATGAGATGCATGCAAATATATGAATCTCAGGAACTCAAAATAGACCACACATGCAAATATAATCTCTTCGGCGAATGGATTTTGGTCGGTTTTCCTTGAAAAATAACAAGTGCTTGTTTGTCTCTTCTCTTCATCAAGGAGCTCATTTGTTTCCATTTAATGTTGAAAAGAATATGCTCTCACCCTTTGTCCATTCTATTAATGTAACACGGGGGCAGAGAATCATCCAGTGACATGAAAAGGGTCTCTGGAAGGAAATTAAATTATCTGCACTTTGATGCTCCCTTTCAACTTCAAATAACAGATACACAGGATAAATCCCTTCACTTTCCTGACTGGTCAGCTGGTGGGTCTGCAAAACAGCCCCCAAAGACAATATTTACCCCCTATATACATGTTCCGTTTGGAACCATAGGAATGTAGGGCTCTGATCTCCAATCGAGTTCTCAGCAGTCTCAACAAATCTAAAAAGTCTCAGTTTTCTGTAAGAAGAAGTCTTTAATATGGTCATGGAGAAGTGGCTTTTATCCTTTAAAAAGGAACAAGCACTAACAAAAGCTGCAATATGGGGACACATATACAAAGCTGCATTATAGCAAGTTAAACTATGAGTCTATCTAGCAGAGAACCAACAAAACCATTGCACTTCTTCTAGCTCAACATAGCCACACCCTTCCCCCAGAGCATCCATTAAAGTGCTCTGTTGCCCAGTTCTCCACCACCCATGAGTCATGTCAGGCACTTCAGAATGAACCGCTATAATGGGTTACGAAGGGAGAGCTGCTGTCAAACACCCCGCACCTGGCTAGAGTGAAAAAACTCATCACACTAGGCAGACTGGGCAGCAGGAGAACCCAGATCTAACAGTAAAAAGGTCAAGCTTTATTATACCAGTAACCCAAGAGAAAACTCATGACAACTGCTATCAAAATCACATGTGCACCAGTCCAGGGGGCCATTTGGGCTCCAATGAACACAACTCCCAGTGTCAACGCATCTTCCCATTTACTTCACTGGAATGGGCAACGTCATGAAAGAGGGTAGAGGAGCGCCACATGTACAATGGAAGCAGGCGCACCTGCAAAGAACTGATGGAACCGAGTGGCAGCCACTGAGAATTGTTATTACACAAGTTCAAGTGACGTCAGTTGGGGGTTGATTGGCAGACTTTATATTTAGTGCAGAGGATCATGCAGTCAAAATGTGCAGCACACAGAATGAAAATGTCACCAAAAACTCACAGGACTGATGCCGTGACAAGATATGGAGTGCTTAATAGGGCAGAAAAAACAGTGCCAAACACTCACTACAGGTCTTTGAAGTTGGCCTTCCAGTTGGGTGTGCCAAGCTCATACCTGAATGTTCTGGCAGCTCAGTCATTTTCTCTCTCTCCCCCTTAACAATATCTAAAGCCCAACCAGGCTGTAGTGATTTAAATCATCAAGAAAAAGGCTGATAAAAGTAAGATTTTATTTAACTGATACTTTGGCATATATTTTCTTAACAATGGAGCACATCTGACCACTATGTTAGGTAAAGGTAAAGGGACCCCTGACCATTAGGTCCAGTCACGGACGACTCTGGGGTTGCGGCGCTCATCTCGCATTATTGGCCGAGGGAGCCGGTGTACAGCTTCCAGGTCATGTGGCCAGCATGACTAAGCCGCTTCTGGCGAACCAGAGCAGTGCACGGAAACGCCGTTTACCTTCCTGCCGGAGCGGTACCTATTTATCTACTTGAGTAATAATAGGCTTAGTTTCCCTTTGCTACACTATATACATTATCCATTCTTTCCTATTTTTTAACCTATGGAGGAGATATAGTATTTGTACATAACACACAGTCATGGCTTATTTGATCCAGTGAGCTTCACAGCAGAAATACTATTGCATACAGGTGAGGATGCTGACATTCTTCTCAGCATATCCAGCCAGTTAACCAGAGCAAGGACACAGAAGAGGAATAAGAAGAAGAAAAAACATTGCAAGCGCAAGGCCTCATCCACTCCATGTGAGCATTACACTCATGCTTCCCAAGTTTCCTTCTGGAAGTGCTTATCCGTTCAAATAAATTTACTTTAAAGGAGCTGAGATTCACAGGTAAACTAACAATCCACACCTGTGACAATGGCCTCGAAGAGCTTTCACCAAACCATGGAATGTCAGCAAACTCCACATCAACACCATCATAATTCAACATAAAGTTAATCATGCTCTATCCCATTGAAGTCAATGCTTTTAAGTATGATTGAGTTGGATGTTATTTAAAGTTCAGTTAAAGCTGCAACCAAGGCACACTTTCCAGGAAGCAAATGCCACTGAATAAATGAAACAATAATTTATTATCTCTATCCCATTCTTCAACTTCCACACCCAAGTACTCAACCTGATGGGACACTTCTTACAAATATGCTTAGAATTGCATTGGGGGGGGGGGCCGAAATACTGTGCCAACGAAATAGTGTCTCCTGCTATAACAAGACAATTTAAACGGCACAAAGTTTCTGTTCTTGATAATAGAGCTTACGCAAAATAGGAACCTGTCTTAATTGATGCACTGATTTTTCCATCCTTTGGTCTCAAAACAACATTGTCCTCTTTTCATTTGTTAAGAATCCCCATTCTAAGTGGTAACAGAGAGAAGAAAGATGGCTCACGGAAATTTGGAGCTTCTTTCTATACCCCAAGTGGCTGCTCATTCTGCTACTCCTTTGGTCTGGACCCCGGGCCTGTATAGACTGCCCCATCTATCTACAATCCCAGTTCAAATTACCCTCATTCCTTAAGGGCCTAAAACTGCCCTTGTTCCTGACACCAAGCATGCAGCAGTTGAGTTTCTACAGCTGCTGCAACAACAACACACTCTTACAAGAAAGTTGAACCTACCCACAGGCAACTATATAATACTAAGAGCAGATCTGTGTAAAAGTTACGTGGGACTTACCACCTTGAGCCCTGGGTTCAAATCTCAACTCGAAGAGCAGAATTTGTGAAAGGCCCCACTTTTCTACCTGTACAGGGGAGCAACAGAGAAGCCCGTGAGCACCTTGTGCTAGATATCCAATCACAATCAATCACCACAGCTGTTACAACAGATAATTACTCCTGCGGTGCTTAAGATGCCAAGACAAGAATTTCTAATTCCTCATTGAAATGAGTCATAAGTTATTACTGATAAGAGTGGTTGCATCAGAGGTCATTAATTGGGTCATTGTTAAGGTCCTGTGCACGTAACAGTGACATAAGCAGCAGAAATTAAACACTACAGTGATGGGGAAAACTGTACCTGTTACATTTCCGTCTGCAATGCACTAAGGGTTGCAGAATCTCTTATAGGAAGATGTAGCAACACTATGAGGAGACATGACAATAGACAGTAGTACCTATGGTTACGAACTTAAGTCGTTCCAGGGATCCTGGAACCTGAAACCGTTCTTAACCTGAGGTACCACTTTAGCTAATTGCTGCCCCCGTGCAATTTCTGTTCTCATCCTGAGGTAAAGTTCTTAACCCGAGGTACTACTTCCAGCTTAGCAGAGTCTGTAACCTGAAGTGTTTGTAACCCAAGGTGTATGTAACCCGAGGTACCACTGTAATCTTAAAGACACACACAAACAGCTACCTGGTCTTGCTCATATGCCTTTACACTTAACTTTAGCAGGCAACACATTTCCCATCACGCTTCTTTCCACACCAGGAAAAGCACCACCTGCCAAACTTTAGTGTCTCAGGCAACCCTTGAGAGGCAACAACTGCAGTGAAGAACAAAGCAGGAGTTTGACACCTGCAGTTTTCTCAGCACTGAACCGCATCCATTGCAGCTTCACCTGATGAAATTCTTCCTGTCCCTGCACAAGAACTATGCCAGAGGATTTTTATTTTTTTTAAGATAGCAGGTTCAAGAGGGCTTTGCTAAAGAACCACATTACGCATTTTAGTTTTTAAAAGGTGGTTATAAACAAAATAACTAAATAAAGTCACCATCTTATCCTCTAAGATTGCACTGAAGTGGCTCTGTGTTCACAAAACCTCATTATCAACTTGTTAGCGTTTATTAACACACCTACAGGTAAAATGCCACAAGAATCTTTAACGTGTTTGCTAAAAGAATGAAAACAGCTGACTCTCTAGAAATGTCATTGAGGAGAGGAGCCACATAAGTAAGTGAGGTGGCCCAACACCATAAGCTTTCCTGGAATTTTCTGTCAGCCGATTAGGACGCATTTAAGCCACGGAAGCCTCCGGATACCTCAAAAGGAAGCCCTCTACGGCTCAATAATCCCGGGGTCTCTCTGACACACACACCCTTTCGCAAGTAATATCGACGCATTCCTTCCAATGGCCATTATCGGCAAGCCTTTCGGGTGGTGTCGTCTCCCAGCTACCTGTCCACAGGTCAAGGCAGACCACAGATGGGGCTGCAGGTGGGAAGAGTGGTTCCTTTGTGAGGGGAAGCCGCGTTAGCCAGGTGAGGTGCAGCACAAACTCACCTGGATATGTGTGTGAGACGTTTGTCGAGAGAAACGGCCGGCAAGACCCTCTAATAGCTATCTTCTCAGAAAGGGGGGGGGGGGGTTCCGATCGCTTCCGGCGTTACCTGATCCCTCTGATCCAGAAGGCACCTGGAGAAGAGACGCAGAAGGGGAGGGGAAGATTTCTTTTCCTTCGCTGATGTTAAACAAAAGCCCAGCAGTCCAAAGAGTTGGGATGGGATGCGCAAACAGAAAAGAAACAGAGAGAGGCTTTTCTTTTTTTTCCCCCAACCCGGAAATGCCTGAAGAAGCCGGACTCGCCAGATGAGGGGGGAGGAAAAGAAAGAAGGGAAACTCTTCGGTCGTTGCTTGAACTTTTTCTCTCTCCCTGGCGCGCAACGTGTTCGCAGCAGGTGCGGAGGGGCAGGGCCAGCTACGCTGGGGCTGCTCGAGGGGAAAGGAAGCTCGCCTCGTGGCCAAACCTCCTGCTGCTACAGCTGCCCCAGGGCCTGCCTCGAGGTGTCGAAGCCGGGCTTGCCGCCCTATAAGCGGCTCCCCGCGAGGAAGCCCCGCAGAACTTGGACGGCGCTTCCTGCTGAGTAGCGCGTGGCAAGAGCTGGGCTGAGGCGGCTTCGCGCAAGGCGGGCTGCAGCCCGGCGTCCGGGGCCCCCTTTCGGGGCGCGCGCACGTGGAGGGCCGCGCGAAAAGTTTGCAGGCGGGTCCCCGCTCTCCTCCTCGGGACTAGCTAGTTGTGAGGCGGAGAGGCTCCAAGGGCCGGGGGCGGGGAATCCTCGCAGCGAAGGCGTTGGCGGAGCGCGCGAATTAACCTTGACATACCAGCAGCCCCGTCCGCGTCGATGTATTGCTTTTTCCAAGCCCGGGGTGGAAGGGGGGGGCGGCGGTTGGGAGGCGGGCACAGATATAGCCGCGCCGGTGGCGAAATGCCTGGCTCGATCGAACAGAACGGATCCAGAGGGATTCCAGGCGGAGGAAAGGCAGCGCTTGGAGACCGCTCGCCGCGCCAGGAGCTGCCGCCCTCCCTGTCCGGCGCACGTCTGAAAGTGACGCGGACGGTATACGGAAGCAGTGAAGGAGCCGATAAGTTAAAAGGGTCTTCCTATGGCTTGCTTCTTCCTAGATGCGTGGCAGCTCCCAGAGCAGCAGCAGCAGCACGGATCCTGCGGCACCTGGAGACTAACGTATGTTGCGGCGGCATAACCTGTCGTGGATTGGCCTTGTAAGGGCCTCCATCCATTAGGACTTTTTGCTCTTTCTTGAACATACGACGATCATCTAGTCCAGCATCCTGTTCGCACAGTGGCCAACCAAGCGCCTGATACAAATTCGCACGCGGGACCTGAACAAAAGCCTTTTTGCCTCTGTAGAGACAGATCATAACCATCAAGGTTAATAGCCATTGATATCCCCCATGAATTTGTCTAAATTCCATCCATGTTGGTGGCTATCACTGCCTCCTTTGAGAACCATTTCCTTAGCTTAACTATGCCCTGTGTGAAGTACTGTATATTCCTGCATATAAGAATACTTTTTAACCCAGGAAAATCTTCTCAAAAGTCGGGGCTCGTCTTATACGCCGGGTCGTATTTCTTATACGGCGAGTATATCCCAAACTCTATATTTTAACTGGAAAAGTTGGGGGTCGTCTTATACGCCCAGTCGTCTTATACGCCGGAATATATGGTATTTCATTTTATCTGTCCTGAATCTTCCAACATTCAGTTTCATTGGATGTCCACAAGTTCTAGTATTATGGGAGAGGGGCAAAACTCTCCAATGTCTCCATGCCATGCATAACTTTATAAATTTTTGTCATGTCACCTGGCAGCCAACTTCCACACAGTGCAAACAGTTGGATGTTTGTTTTGCTCTCTGGTTGAAAGTGAGCAAATTTCAATTTTGGGAGCCGTGGGAACCTGGCTTACTTTTCTTTGACCATTGTTAGTGTCTAGGTCAAGACATCATAGAAGCATGTTACTTTTTAATGCTACCATCCACAGTAATAATAATAATAATAATAATAATAATAATAATAATTTATAATAATTTATACCTCACCCTTCTGGCTGGGTTTCCTCAGCCACTCTGGGCGGCTCTCAACAGAATATTAAAAGCACGATAAAACATTAAAGACTTCCCTAAACAGGGCTGCCTTCAGATGTCTTCTAAAAGTCAGATAGTTGTTTATTTCCTTGACATCTGATAGGAGGGCGTTCCACAGGGTGGGCACCACTACCAAAAATGCCCTCTGTCTGGTTCCCTGTAACCTCACTTCTCGCAGTGAGGGAACCGCCAGAAGGCCCTTGGAGCTGGACTTCAGTGTCTGGGCTGAATGATGGGGGTGGAGATGCTCCTTCAGGTACTTTTACAGTGCTTTTATTAAGTCCCCCCCCCCTTTTTCCCCTTTACAATCTTGTGTGTTGTGGCTTTGGTTAACAGCACAGGAAAGTCTTTTATGTTGAGTCAGACCATCTAAGCTCACTGTTCTGTACTGTGAGGTAGTGGCTGTCCATCCAAGGTTTCAGATGGGGGTCTACCTATCCCCAGCCCTACCTGGAGATGTCAGGGATTGAATCTGGGACCTTCTATACAAGCAAAATGTGTGTCCCTACCACTGAGCTACAATAAGCATCTCTGCCTGATATACACACAAAATGGTGAGGCTGGAAAAAGTGTGTTAAATAAGGGGTGCATAGATTTTGCATCTGTCCCAGATGATGCAGTAACAATCAACTTGGCCAACAAAAACACAGGAGAGTCAGATGGGACCAACAAGTCCCTGCACTTTCAGAGTTCACAACTGGTGACAGCTGCTCTAAATGATGTGTGTTAAATGTGTTAAATCAGCAAAGGATCTCAGTGCAAAATACATGGTGGTTCTCCTGGATCACCTGGTTTCATGACAGACAGTGGGTAGAAAACTGAGGCAAAGGGTTGGTGAGGAGTGTAGCAGGGCTGGGTGAGTAACAAGCTATGGCTCCAATTCCTAATGGGCCCGAGAATAACTGGTGGCTTCCAAAGGAGTAGTTGTGAGAATGGGATGTCAGGGTAGGGTCACACGAGGCACCTTGGTGTCACCAAGCTTAGGATACCTCGGGGTCTGCCTTCCATCTTTGGATGGACAGGCATCTCTCTCCTTCTGCTTGCTTCTCTCTCCACCTTTCCCCCCCAAGCTGACTGCATCAAACACATTCAGCTTTCAATAGAAAGCACCACGTGATTACAGCTGCCAAGACTAGGGGGTACAAACTAAAACACACACACACACAGTTCACATTTTTAGGAATTATTTTATTAGGGAGGTGTATCTTTTCAAAATAAATACTTAACATATTTCCAGTAAAACATGGGGAAGGGGGTGGGGAAAGCAAAGCATAACAATATCAAACATGGAACTGTTCAAGCAGTGATTACTAAAATGCTCCCTAATGATAATCGCCATGTATGTAAAATAAAATTGTTTCCCCACTAATCTTGTTGCTGCTCTGACTTCAGACAAAAAATGTTACTCGTGAGCAAGTGCTAACATTGATCTATGACAGGCTGTCCCACAAGTGCACAATCACATCGGAGTACACCCCCCCCCCCAAAAAAAAAATCAGCCCAGAGATTTCTGGTCTCAAGTAAGACTAATACAAAATAAAATTAGTTCTAAAGGTTGGGTCTTATTCTCTATTTGGCACTTTGGATTTTCTGCAGATTGCTGGTCAGGCTGGTGTGCATCAGTGGAACAGAGAGGGCGCCAGTCCCTTGTCACAGCAACCACAGCATCTGTGGCAACATTGCCAATCCAGAAGCTGCTACTGGTTGCAAGGAAACTGGACATAGAACAGGAGAGGAATGGGTGCTGTAAGGACAGCAGCAGCAAGTGGCATTAAAAAAAGAAAGAAAAGGCACTGTGAAAACTTGAGAACAATGCTACACTAGCAGATACAGGCAAGCTATTGTTCCATTGGCTTCTGGTGTAATCAGATGCCATTCTTTAGTCTGAGGAAACCATATTAAGTGCCAAGTCACGCAAAAGCTCGCACCTGCGTCACCCAATTTCAGCCTTTATCCAAAAGACTCCAAATTTGGCATTACAAAGCCTTTTCCAAGACTAAAAGTGGGAGGGGTTGGCTTCCTCCAGCTGGCACATAGCTATGGTGCATAGCTTCTTACTACTTGTGCTTAATTTACAGGTTGGTGATTATTAGAGCTGAGACTAACCTAGACCATAGCATTTCAACATGTAACATTTTTTTAAATGTTTTTTTTTTAAAGTTAGGGTTAAAGAACACCATGGATCTCTTTTCCTTTCAAACACCCAATGCATGTCAAAATACTACAGTAGGTTTGGCAATAAATTCTGGATTTCGTCCAACTAAAACAATTAAAAATTAAAGCAGAAAAAAATACTGAATTTTACTTGATGAAACAAGCATTTATAACCTTGGTTATTTTCCCATCTGACCAGATGGGTTGCTACAGAAGAGGCCATATAAATTATAACATATTAGCAGCAAAACAAAAACACAGCAGTATAATCATTCTGCCTTAAGCAGCAACTTACTAGAAAAACCTAAATCAGTGGCTCCCACACTTTATTTCCCACTCATAAATTGCTGAGTGACTTAACGATTCCCCCCCGCCTGTTCTAGCAACTGCAATGTGCTGCGCTAGATGCTGTATGATTTTTAATTTCATTTTTATTGCTTCTTTTATTTCTTATATTTTAATGTATTACAATTTGAATCCCCTAGAATTCAAATTGTAAGTGTTCTTTGCATACATGTCAGACCACCTAGATGAAGCTAGCAGACTGTCTGGGAACCCCTGATTTAAATTGTGCAAGACATTTAAAAAAAAAACAACAACATAGGATACAGTGTTGAATAAGTTAGTGGTTGACTATATATGTACACATACAAACATGTTTACTGTTTTCTTACAGGAAAGAAGTTCACATTTACATTATGATAAAACAACAAGGGAAAATTAGCACATGGCTGAACTTGGGATGACAAAGGCAATGTTTTCCCCCCTGAATATTTCAAAATACAAGAACTCCCCCCCCAAAATAATAATAATAATTTTTTTTGTTTTTACTTGGAGCAGACCAGACGGTAGTTCACATGAATTACAACAAGTCTCTAGCTATTATCATCCTTCTATAGGAGAGAAGAGACTTTTTGATATACAAGCACTCCTTAAGAGAAAAGAGATTCTGGGTGCTATTTCATACTAATCACACTCAGAGCACACCCACTGAAATCCATGGACTTACAGTATTTCAAGAGGTTGACTCCAAGAGGCCTGCATAGAGATCCTTGCTATTATTTCATGGAAGAAGGGTGAGATAGATGTTTACTATGATGCACTCTTCATGTGCATTTCCCTCCTCCCAACGAGAATACAGGGGATCATACAAATCTTTGCATGAAACAGGTTGCAACAATTTAACAGCATGTCTTCCTCCAAATAAGGAGTTCCATTTTTAGGTAAGGCCCTCCACAGAAATGGCACCACAGACTATATTTCAGTTAAAATGCAGAGGACCTCTAAATTTTCCTCTGCACAAATAGCTGCTGGCTGCATTGTTTTCTTAACCAACATAAAACTAAACGCACATGCAACATCTCCAAAGTTAAGTCCGCAGCTAGAGCTCCAAAGCAAATGTTTGCAGAGAGAACAGTAAATTCCTTGCCACCCTGTGTGTTTACATAAAGTTATAGAAGAGGGACTATTACATTGGCTAGTGCCAAACGCTCACCACTCCCATCCTGCCTAGTCACAAAGGCTTCATACTTGAAGAATTCCACTTTTCTAAACTACTTATAAAATTGTTAAGGCAGGCACTTATGCTACATGAGCAGTCAATTATGAATTGGAATATTTTTCTTTTAGCGTCAAGATGGTTTTCATAACGCAACCCATTCCTCAAAATCTGTTTAGCAGCTGTGTCGCTCCAGAAGCTCTGCAGATGAAAGCATTTCTAGAAATCCTAGTATTGGCCACCAGGGGGGAAAATGCACTACAAAGTCATAATGTCCTGACTTGAGCCCATTTCAAATCATTATACTCTGAATTTTCTTATTAAAAAAAAAGCGTAAGAGGATGTACCTCATGGGCGTCAAAGAGTCTCATAAAGCTCAGCGGTGCAACACACCACCACTCAGATGCTTTGGAATGAACAAAACACAAGTCTATTCAGTGTACACTGAGTAGTGAGGTATGCCTACCAAAGAATACCCACCCCTTTGTTCTGCAGTGGCACTCGGAATTGCTTCTCTATTAACACTGCTTAACTGATATGTACTGCGCCAGCTCCCCCTGCCCCTGAATACCCCTTGGGTTATCTTTGGCATTCAACTGACTGACTGCGTTGTGAGAGGATCGAAGATGGTAGGTTAGTGTGCAAAGGAAGTCAATCTCCCCGCAGTACAAATACACAGACTTGTTTCTACCTGTAGCACAAACCTATCTGTGCTTTCATGGTACAAATCACAACAGGGAAGAAAAAAAAATTATATTATATATATAGATATATAGATATGCCCCAAAGCCAAGGGTAAAGCAAGCCACAGAAAACAGTATTGCTATATGATAAGGGATGCTGCTGCTTTGCTGTCACAGCAAATCTCTGCTAGGCTACGCAGTAGCATGAACAAGGCAACAGCAGTGAAATGTGAGATAAAAGTTTAGTGCTGAGACAATTAGCACTCGGCACATCACATTTGAAAGGCGACTGTGGGGAGAGGGATTCTATATAGCAGACAGGACATGTGCTGCTACCTGGAGTGCTTAATCTTTAACACACACTGCAGTGAACAATTCCAGCAAGTGGGGAACTTTGCAAAAGCATTGGGAACACATATCAGATCTTTGGCTCAGAAAACTTCAGAACCTGGCAAGTAACTAAATGTCCTTCTGGGTCTATGGACTATAGGGGGGAAGCCCTCCAGGTTAACCCAAGACATGAATTCCTATATTTCATTTGCAGAACAGGAACCAAGATCCACTGAACTAGCCTGCAGTACAGTGGAGGGGAACCTGTGGCCCACCAGATGTTGGACAACGCCTCCCGCCTTCCCTGACCCTTGGTCACGCTTTCTGCAGCTGATGGAGTCCAAGAACATCTGGAGAGTGCAAGGTTCCCCACCTCTGACACAGGTGGATACAAAGAAGGATGTGCATTCACTTCTGACACCTTCTGGCACTCTTTCCCTCCTTTTCACACTGTACTGCCATCCCTTTTAGGACCTCCAGCTCCTGACCCTCCTGACTAACCACCACACCAGTCACAATTCTGTTGGGGTTGTCAGGTCCTTTCAAAAGCGATCAAATACACCACTAGCACATCAAATACACCACTAGCACAAAGTGCGTATGGATTCCTCGAGGTTAAATCCAGTTTGGCCAGCATCAGTTTTGGCCTCCAGCTTCATTTTCATTTTGTGAGTGGCAAAACACCCCTTCTCTCCTCACATGCTCAGCTCCAGCTCATCAGATGAGCCACAAACCATTTGAAAAACATACACTAGGCTGTCTTAGCTGCTGCATTCTTCCTCCATCCTTCTTTACATCCTGTCTGCACATTTGAAGAATACTGTAGTGGTGTTGTTTTGGGTGGGTGGGTGGAAATAGCACCATCCAAACAACATGGAACACCAAAAAGAAAAGAGCAGCATAGCTCAAGCATACATTTAGGATTGTATTCAATTCCTTTTACTCAGACGAGACCCAATGAAATTAATGGATCTAAATTAGTTACGGCCATTAATTTCAATGGGCCTACTTTTAGTACAAGCCTTACGAAGCACGTTTCAGAGCTTCTAATATTTTCTCTCTCCATAGTTAAAAAAAAAAAAGTCCCTTGGAAGAGGGTGATCCTGAGAGGAACAAGGAACTCTAGTGTTCTAAGAGTTCATTTTTACAAGTACATTCCTAACATCTATATTAAGAGCAGTGGCACCCAGATAGATTTGCAAGAGAATGTGGGGCACAGGCATTTAAAAAGGTGCATCGGCTGAGAGTTGAAAACCAAGGGCTGCCTTAGATAACAAGAGCCAATGTGGCAGCCAGTTGTTGTAGCCTGCCTGCTTTTCACTATTCTGTGTAGCGCAGGCAAAGATGATCTATGAGGGACTCGGCTTTCTCCAAAACAAAGACCCTTTTACAACACTGATTTAAAACAAAGGAGGTTAAAAAGCAAAGAAATGCCAGAGTGCTGATTTGTGTCCCGATCCTCTTATCACAAATGGCAAGTTCAAGATGAGGCCTCTGAAAAGGTGTCCCAAGCAAAACTCTTTTCAGTTCAACCAAGAGACCAAGCACTTTTGTCACAGGTGCTTGGGCATTTATACACCATCATCTCTAAGAGTGTACACAGCGCCTGACACATTGCTATGGGTTTGAACACTGTGCAGCCACCAGCTTAGCAGTTGCACAATGCCTATATTGATATAAATTCTCACTCTGCAATTGAGAAAATAAGAAGTCTCTTAGCGGGTGTTACAGCTCCATTAGGAGGCTGTTGAGCGGCAGCGGCTGTCCAGCCTCCCCTGCCCAAAGTGTGGCAACGAGATCAGAAAAGCTGGAGGCTTTCTTGTGTGCAGCTTGCTGGCGGGTGCCTCATCTGCAGCCCTTCTGATGGGAAGATGGACGCCTGCAGGTCCACGTTGATGCAGAACAACCCCAGCATAAGCTGGCGCTGGTACTCCTCCCATTTTGTCATAACGTCCGTCAGGGAGAGGTTACTCCGCAACCACTTGGGCAGCGCCTCCCCATAGCCGATGCTCAAGGGGAGGGGCAAGCTTTGGCTTTTTCTGAGTTCCAGGTGGTAGTACAGCCTGAGAGAGAGAAAGAGAGAGAGGAAGGTTTTTAGTTTGTCATGCTGTACTCACAAGCGCTGCTTGCTGCACTGGAGCTTCCAGTCTAGACATGGAGATACAGAGAGAGGAGTGGGGGATGAAAGATCACACATTCCCCACTGCAATTTCCCCTTAACAGTACAAGATGCCAGTGTGATGCTAAAGTCACATACAAAAAGTCAGCAGCACAGGCTAGTGTCATGGAAGGTGCAGGTGAGCAGTGCTCAGGCTCTCCTTGCATGCCTCAATACTGACCTTTGACACCCTGGCTATCCTAGTCCTGCCCCTTCCTAGTCCCGTCATTGGCCCATAAGCAGAAAGTGCCACGTGAGCTGACTTAGGTCCAGGGGAAACTTTGAGCCTCCAGAGTCCCCAGGCTGACGGTCGTCACACTGCTGAGTTTCATTCGGTCTGAGAAAGTGAGTCAGGTGTACAAGTGAGAACACAAGCTACATAGAGTGGGCTGCTCTGCAAAATGAGATTCTCCACTGGCAGAACGGGCTCCGTTATCTCTCGATAAAACCTGCACCCTGCCGAGTGCAAGTGGACTGTGCGACACCCAGATGTAATGCACGAGCCACCAGTTGAAGTGGTAACTGTTTATTTTCACATGATAAATGCAAACAAATCACTTGAAAAACCATCTATTAAAACATTAAATGACAGCTTTGTTACTGAAAGCTGTTTCAAACAACACATTTGTCTGCACAAACCATCCTGATATTTTTTGCAGGTTGACAGTTGACATACAGAACTGTCCTGAGAAATTAATGTGTGAATTGGAAGATCATAGAAAAATCATCTGCTATTGCAGGAACGAATGTTTTTATAAGTCATTCCATGGAAAGTAAAGGGAAATAGGATCCCTGTTGTTAGGTTGGAAAAATATATACGTAGTGTCTTTCTCTCCCCCTTACTTTTTAAAAGTTATTATTATTATTATTAAAATAAGCATATAAACAATTGCTAAAGTAGAAAATACCCTATATACTCGAGTATAAGCCTAGTTTTTCAGCACATTTTTTTGTGCTGAAAAAGCCGCCCTCGGCTTATACTTGAGTGAGGCAGGCAGTGGCTCCTATGAAGCTTTCCCAGGTTTTTTGTGGTAAAATTGGGTGCCTCGGCTTATATTCGGGTCGGCTTATACTAGAGTATATACGGCAACAAACAACTTGTCTCAATAAAATCATATACATTTGTCATGCTATACAACATCTCATTTGATTACTCTAAAAGATCACAACACATTTCCCTGTGAGTGTTAGGTGGATTCCTACCACTATCCAAACAATTTATATATTCAAATTTTTTTGCCATGTATTATAAAAAGAATAGGGATTGTGTTTGCCCTTTGCTGTTCTGACCTGACATGTTAGTTTCTCTGCCAATGCTATTGACTACTGTCTGTTATACCAAGAATCAATGTTCAGCCCAAAGCCAGTTTTCCAGCATCCATGGCTATCTTCATATTGGCAACCTCTGGCTATCTCCACCCCCCTCTTACCTTTGAGATAGCATCCAACCACTTTTTGGCAGTTCACACACAATACATTTTTGCCCACTGTCCTGAACTGCCCTGGGTACATGTTCACATGCAGAAAAGAAACTGAACCAAGTGTGAGCAAATAGATGCATTTGAAGAGGGTTGTTTGGATTTTAAACTTAATCCAGTATAGCTCTTCAGAACACTCTTTATATGGGGTGCTACTATATATAAGTTTTACTCAGAGTAGATCTAATGAAATCAAAGACCCTAAGAGGTTCATTCATTTCAATGGGTTTAACTCTGGAGTAAAACTTAGTTGAACACTACCCTTGGAAATTAGGCTATTTTCTTTTGGAAAGAAAATTAGGCCCTTTCAAATATATTACATACAACATCTAAGGACTTCAGGCACTTAGTTATGTTATTTGACCATCAAACAAAACAAAACTGGGGACTGTCAAGCCTGGGTTTTCGGTTATTTGGTTTCTTGAAAAAGAAGTGCACAGTGCTGGAATTGCCTGTAGTTCCATAACCATGTATTTGGTTACCTAGGCACAGTAACACTAAACCTTCCTGAAGGGTAAGGCACCTTTATTTTATAGAGGGCTGTGCAAAGTAAGATGACACATCTAGAACTGCCATCTTAAGCACACAAACTTGGAGGAGAGTACAAAGGGGCTGATTTCTGAGTAAGCGTGGACAGATTGGAGGCCAAAGTCCCCCTGATTACCATTTATATGGCACCAGTCCTATGGCAACTCCCAGTGTCGCAATACTTAGAAAAGCAAACAAGATAATCCTACCTGGCTGAGAGATGGCTTCCCAGCTTCTTCTTGGCTCTCCTCATGAGATAGTGGCAGACTTTCCTCGTCTGCTCCTTCATCCACCTGATATCCTCAGGGACATCTGGCAGCCATTCAAGCAACCTGAAGGAGACAGGTGACCAACAGGGACGCTGTTACGCAACTCAGCCCATTGCTACACTGCAAGCACGAAGGAGCACCAGCCACATTGCAGCTATGCAAAGGTGCTCTTAAAAACAGCCAGCACAAGGGCGCCTCTTGTGACAATGGCAAGTATTTACATAAATAACATGCCTCCCCTTGCTAGAGTAGACCAATGACCTTTCTAGTCCAGAATCCCATTTCCCATGGTGGCTAACTAGGTGTCTATGGGAGGCCCAGTTGCAGCACGTGAGAGCAAGAATTTGTTCCTGCTACTGTTTCCCAGTAGCCACCTCTGACCCTGCACATAAACCTCATGGCTAGTCGCCATTGACAACCACATGGGAGAGGGTCCTTGGGCTTTCAATAAATTTCCTTGGAGTGGATTTTACCCTTGTTTTATTTAGAACCAAGTCCCACAGAATAGCAAGTTCGTAACGATGCAGATGATATAGCAATCTAGGTCTCAATCACAAGTGTTTCCCAAAAGCGTATCAGAAACAGGATTTAGAGCATACCTGACAGTGAAGGAGAGAGCCGACTCCAGAGGAAGTGTGTAAGGGAGCATCAAGGTAGAGGCCAGGCGCACAGGCAACAGGTTGGCAATGCCAGTGAACAATCCCCTCCTCTCAGCACAGGCTTCTAAGAGGGCTGGAGATAGAGACAGTGAGTTATTCCTTTTTAGGAAGAATATCATTAATTAAAATGATGGTGGTACCTAAATTTCTCTATCTCTTCCAAACAGCGCCAATTATCAGGAAAACTAATGAAATTACCATCTGGCAAAAAGAACTGTCAAAATTTCTATGGAGTGGAAAAAGACCTAGAATAAGACATAAAATACTTATAGATAAGATAGAAAGGGGTGGCTTTGATCTACCTGACCTGAAATTATATTATGAGGCCTCGTGCTTGCTGTGGATTAAGGAGTGGTGTACACTCCAAAACTGGGATATTTTAGATATTGAGGGGCATGATGCACGGTTTGGATGGCATGCCTACTTAAATTACGGAAAATCTAAAATACATAAAGGCTTTTCATATCATATAGTTAGAAATGTCCTCATGAAGGTTTGGAACAAATATAAATGTTACCTAGAAACCAAAACCCCAAGATGGATCTCCCCGCTGGAGGCAGTAACTGTTAAAAAAATGGATAACTCAAAAACCAGATGGTTGACATATAATGATTTAATTATAAATAATAATGGACAAATGGAACTAAGAAAGTACGAAGAAATAAAAGGAAGATTAAACAGTTGGTTAGATTATTTTCAAATAAATGGAATTTACAAACACGATAAAAAAATAGGCTTTGAGTCTGAAGCCTCAAGGTTTGAAAGAGAATTGCTAAATAGTAAAAGTAAGCTAATTTCCAAAATGTATAAATGTTTATTAGACTACCAGGTGATGGACGAAGAAGTTAAGGTTCCTATGATTAGATGGGCACAAGACATAGGGCATGTAATAATGCTGAAAGATTGGGAAAATCTATGGAAAGTAAATTTGAAATTCACTGCAAACTATGGAATTAAAGAAAATATGATGAAGATGGTTCACCGCTGGTATTTTACACCATCGAAATTAGCTAAGATGTATAGAAATTTAACGGATACGTGCTGGAGATGCGGGGAGAAGGGAGGGGAAATGTTCCACATGTGGTGGTCATGTGGGAAAATAAAGATCTTCTGGGGAGAAATATATGACGAGTTAAAGAAAATAATAGGTAAGACTTTCAAAAAAAAACCAGAGGCTTTCCTTCTGAGTATACTTTCCATAGATATCCCGAAGCAGCAAAAAGAATTCTTTTTATATGCAACGGCGGCGGCCAGAATATTAGTGGCGAAAGGGTGGAAAGATAAAGACTCTCCAAAAATTGAGGACTGGCGACAGAAACTCCAAGACTTTGCAGAACTGGCACAGATGACGAATAGTTTAAGAGGAAACTCCAAAAGGGAATTTACGGAAAAATGGAAAGGCTATAGAGAATATGTTAAAAAATATAGTAAGAATAATATTTCTATGGTGGCATTTGAGGATTAATGTTTAAATAAGCTTTAATGATAAGACATATGGGGAAAATAAGATCCAATGTATGTAAGTCAAAGAGGGACAATAAGAGAAAATGTGGAGTTATGTACATTCAAAATACTATAGATGGAAGGGTATTGGTTGGAAGTCCGATGGGGGTGAGTTTATTTTATTTTTATTTTTATTTTATTTTATTTTATTTTTTTTATTTTTTTGGTTATTCTTTACTCTTGGTAGGTATGTGGGAGGGTGTGAATGAGGTATGAAAAGAATACAAATATCCAAAGTTTTGTTATTATAAAGAAGTTTATTGAAATGTATTTTATTAATGTTACGTTAAAAGTTATAAAATTGCAATAAAGATATATTAAAAAAAAAAAAAAAAAAAAAAAAAAGAGACAGTGAGTTATTCCAGTCACCAATTCAAGGGGAAAGCAGAGACTGCCCCCTCTCAATTTTTAGAGGAGAAACCCCTGTCCAAAATTTAGCCCTCTCGCGGCTCCAAACATCAGCCCAAAAGGCAAGGAATAAAAATACAGTATAAGACTTCGCCCAGCTCATGAGAAGCAACCAGAGGGATTTCTATTAGTCCTCTTCCCCAGAGAAAAAGACCAAGCCTGCTTTGTTTGTCCTGTGCCTCATTTAAAAGGTAGTATTCACTATAGAACTTGAATGTCTTTGAAACCTTAAATTCTGTTGGGCTGTATGAGTTAGCAACATGTTATCGCCAGGGCCCTGAAGGCCCCGCAGTTAAAAAAAAAAAACAGCATTAACTTGTAATTTCCCAATGCAGGTGTAGGTTTGAAATGAAGTGAGGGACTTCGCATGCTACAACAGAAGTGGGAATTGGAAACACAAGTCACCAACATTTTAAAAGCAATTACTGGATGTCCAGACTACTTTGAAGATCCACAAAATCTCTCTAGCCATAAACATGCATCTACTACTAAGCAGTGGGACCAAGAGGTTTGTTCTAGGCGGGAAGATTGCGTCAATTCTAGAGCTGGCAGCAAATCACTTTATTCATCTTTTCTCAACACTGATCCCCATCTTATCTGTCTACAGGCATTTCCCGACAATTTTGCTGGCTGTTATGCTTCTGTGTCCACTATCTATTATCTCATGAGTCTCCTAAGAGAAGTTCCAATAGGAAAATAAAAAAACTATAGCCAGACCCTAAATAATCAAGGCAGGCAGGCTGTTCTTCTCAGATACCAACTTTACTGGGCAGTGGAGATTGGAACCAGAGTTTCAAGTCAATGCTGTGCACAAACTTCAGAATTTCCACATGCATATGTGAACACATGCACACTTTCAAAACATTGCTAAGTACACTTGCGTTATTAATGGGAAATAGAGATTTTCTGAAATCCTGTGATATGTCTGCAGGGGGCCATGGAGCAAATTGTATCCCCTTACATTAGCCATACTGCCCACCCTGTCTTTCATGTATTCACAGTCTCCTAAATTACCTTGGACATGGTCAATTATGGCCAACTATACAATGAAATCAATTTAACTGTCATGGCTTACTCCGCAGAGCATGGAACTTGTAGTTCGACTATGTACCAGGGAAACCAAATCATCTGTACAGAACAAAATAAAATGTATGCATATGTGCAGGATCGGAATGTCTATCTTTTAGCCTCTCAACATTCTTCTTTCCTCCGCTTCTCCCGTTTTCTCCCACAAAGGGAAAAAGAAGAACATAAGTCAGGGGTGGGGAACTTGTAGCAGAGGCCCACCATCAGATGCTGCTGAACTACATGTTCCTCACCCAACGTAGAGCATTATAAAAGCCTCAGCCTAGTCTGTGTAATGAGGAGAGCCTTGGGTTAGACACAGACACACAGCAGACTCTCCAACCCAAGATCATACCTTGGTTCAGTTTAGGAGGCAAGTGTTCAAGAATGTGATCTTCAGCCTCTGCTAGTGCAGCATTCTCTCTCAGTTGGTCTTCTTCCCCTGTCTCCTCCTCCTCTTCTTCTTCTTCAGCGTTCCTCACCCCAGCACCATTTTCAATAGCCAGCAAAGGGTTGGTGGGTCTTGGATGATGGAGAAGACCTGAGGAAGATGGGAGAAGGAACTGTTGTGCTTCAACCAAAAACTTAATATGCTTTGCCGATTATCTTTCCTAACAGTGGAGAAAGTGGCAGTCACAGCCAAAAGCCACCTGCTGTCACAGAGGATATTGTGTACTGGACATGAAATTGCCACCAAAGGCATGTGAGACAGCTGTACAAGGCAAGAGGGTTTACAAAGCAGAAAGAAATAGCTCCTCGGGAAAAGACTCAGTGGGCATCAATGCTACACTCTTTTTGGCACCAGGTTAAAATTTATTTGTTTACTCAGACTTTTTTTTAAGTGCTACATTTTCTTTGGAACATTTTTTTAAAAAGCAGGTATCTTAAAACAATATGTCTATGGTGGATTATGTTTTCCTTTCCTTGTTGTTATAACTGTACACTGCCATGGGATCTGTTTGAATAAAGTTTAGTTTACAAATATTTAAAAGAATATTGTAACACATATGTTGTACACACTGTGTGCTGTCTAATACATGGAAGTATCGTGCAGCAGAAGTGTGTGGTTTCTTGTAAAACATGCGCATGGAGGGACATTCAAATGTTAAATCCTGCCCACCAATACACCCCACCTCTGCAGTCTGAAGCAACTCAGTACCACATGGTTTATCTATATATGCCTACACATTCTGTAAAGTACTATTTGAATTCTAGAACTACTATCCATAGCTTCAATAAGAAGTCCCAAGTAGACCCATTCACACCTGCAACCATAAGAAATCTTTGGCTGTCACCAAGTCAATTTCCTAATTGCCCTCTCTGGGGTAGCTCGGTGGGGTTGCTGAATCATGTAATATAAGAACATAAAAAGAGCCCTTCTGGATCAGAGCAAAGCCTCAGTTGGTTGAGTATCCTGTTCTCATAGTGACCAACTGTTGCCTGTAGGAAGCACACAGGCAAGACCTGAACAGCATCAATGTAAGTAGTTAACTCATGAACTGTAAGGACAAAAAATACAGTGCACAAGATTGCTGCACTACAAACAGTGCACCACAAGGTGACACTATAAACACAGACAGTGTGCTCTGGCCACAGCACCGGCTTATGCCAGAATAATAGGCAAAGCACTAGAGAAGCAGGTGCCTTACCACTGGAAAAGGAAAATACAGTTAAAGTTTAAAAGTGCACTATGCATTGTTATGCTCTTGCACAGCTTCCATTAAATGAATTTTGTGCAGGAGAACAACCCAGTGGATCATGCCCAGTGCCATTTTGCATCTATGTCATCAAATACAAAATAGACTCTCTTGTCATATCCAACATTTTGCTTTCATTTAGCGATTTGTGTAGGAGTATGTAAAACTTCTTGATTTACTCAGAACTTTTCTAATTATGTAGAATGGAAAGGGTGCTCAACCTCAACCTGGCTGCTGCATAGGTACTATTAAAAATGTTTTCTGCATACCAACAACTGGTTAGATGGGACAACTGAGGGTTAAGCATGGCCGCCAATGGATTTTATGCACAAACAGGACACAAGGAAACTTATAAAGCAGAGAAGAAAAATGTTTTTACACAGATTTACTTCTCTGCTTTAAAATTTGGGTGGGGAGGGGAGGCAAAATCTTTTGCTAAGTGCTTACCATTCTTTTTCAAGAAGTGCAGTGCATCCTTGTATCCTTGCTTGCACATGTCCTGCAGAACCTGTACACAGAGATAAAGGAGAGTGAGTTATGATGAAGAAAGTCTGTGTCTAAACATTACAGTTGGAAGGGCAAGAGGTGCTTGTTTTCTAGTTACAACCATTGCTACCCCAACAGTGTTTTCTGCTGCTGAAAGGGCAGAAAGCGAGAACGGACCAACAGCATTTGTTATGTTGCTAACTAAAGGAAGAGGCAGGAACACGGAGGAGACATGTTATGGTCTGGGCAATGACTCTGAATGAACACCCATGGGGAAGAAAGAAGGCGAACAAAGGAAGTGGCAAATGCTCATTCTATGATAAAATCAAGTCAGATTAAATCATAGAATGAGCATTTGCCACTCCAAATTAGGCTACCTGTCAACACCCTCTAAAGAATGGGAGTGGGAGTCCCAAGTTACATAAAGTGCATTGGCTGATCACCCACGTGCCTTTCAGTGACTTTGTTGCTTGTTTCTAAAAGGAAACACGTGCAGCTGTTCATGAAACACCATATGCCCGACTCTCAGAAATAGGTGGCATAAACACCACTGAAGCTTTATGGAGGGCAGGTTGGTTTCTATACATCTGTACGCTCCATCCAACACCAGTGGGACTCACTTCCAAGTAAACATGCACAGCCTTGTGTTAGAAGCATAAGGGCTAAGACAGATGAAGTGCTCTGAGGAGGAATGACTACAATAATTTGTATTTAGAAAGTATATAAATTCAGGTTGCCTGAAGTTCCTTCAAATGAAGAGCCATAATTACCAGCTATGGAAGCTCAAGCATCACTACAAAAATATAGACAATCATGCTGGGCTCTCACCTGAGGCTCTGGTGGAAACAGGGCCTTTGAAAGGCGGTAGAGGTTGCGCATGTTGAACTGAATGCTGGTATTCGTGACCCTGAGCTCATGGATATTTGTGGAGCTGTCCCGTGGACAGATATCACTCTCCCCAGAGAAAGGGGACACCGTGATGGTGTTCTTCAGCTCATACTGTGGCAGGTTGTCAGAAATCCCTCCATCAACATACCTCTGGGAGGAGAGAAAGAATAACAAGGAATCATTGAAGGTTTTATTATACAGATACAGTTTACAGTCTGACCCCCCCCCCCAAAATAAAAAAAATTCCAAACACTTATAGGCAATTGCAAATGTACCAGTTAACAGTCGCTTGGTGAGTCTGGCAGGCTATAGCAGCCATATTCAAGGGATGTGAAATGCCATCAATATACTGATGACACGCAGCTTCCTCTCTGTTTCATTGGTGCCTGGGGAAGCAGTAATGGGCTGGATGTGGGCCAAGAAACAGAAGCTGAATCTAGACAAGCAGAGGTGCTGTGGTTGCACAGAAGTTCCGGAGTCTGAGAATCAGCAGAACACCCTTATTCTGGAAGGGGTTGCACTCGTTTGCATCCTTTCCTGAATAGAGATAGCCTGGCCACTATTATCCATGCTTTGCTGTCTCCTTCAGGTTAGACTACTGTCATGTACTCTTTGTAGGACTGCTCTTCCAAAATGGTTCAGAAGTTGCAACTATTGTAAAATGCAGGGGTCCAGAGTACTAAAACAGCTGCACCGCTTGCCAAATGTCTTCAGAGCCCAAGTCAAAGTGCTTATGTTGACATTAAAATGAGAACGCCTTCTTTTTTACCAACCTACCACCTGGGCCTGAAGATCAGCTAAGGAGGCCCTCCTGATGACCACTACAACAGACAAGTTCAGTAGTGTGAGGACCTACAGTACAGCCTTTCCTGTGGCAGCTCCAAAACAATGGAACTATCTCCCTACTGAGTAGTGCCTCAATGCTACAATCTTTCAAGAGGTTAGGAGGCATAATGCATTGAGGTAAGTGTATGGCACCCTTTGTCATCTTACATTACCCTCTGTTATTTTAGTTTGTGCTGAGTTTATTTCATATGGATGTTTTAATTGGCCTCGGAATATGCATTTGTGCATTTTAATATGTTGCGCATCCCCCTGTGACTTCATGGTAAAGAGTAGTATCTAAATAAAGCAAGTGAGATCCATGGGGTGACAGCAACCAGTGAAGATCCCTAGGCCTTCTACTGACATACCCACTGCCTACCTACATTAGCTGGAAGGTAAGCACTTCTGAACTATTGCTTTACTTATTAATTGTTCGATGCATCTGGCCCAATAAGGCTTCCTGCTTCAGACAGCCGGCTTTTTGCTGTGAGGTATTTGGGAGACTCTTAGGTTGCAATGAGACTGGCTAGAGACAGAGGTGAAGGCTCTGTTGGCTCTAGCCTTATCTGCATGCATAGACAGGGCTAAATATGTTTAATCTAGAGGAGAGGGATGCTTTGAGTTTGGATCCAAACTAAAATAAGACCAAGGAGAGGTGATGAAGCAGGCACATCTCCAAAACAAGACATACACCCCCCCTCCCAGCTGTTATTGTTAACAACATTATGTAACAAGAGCAATAAATAAATAAAGCAAGCGGTCTATCAGGGACCTTTCGCCTACATTCCAGTTAGGAACAAACTGTTCATGCCAACCTTCTCCACAAACTCCACCACTCTGCTTCTACCAGACACTCCTTGAGGCAGAATGAGCTCACAACCTCAGTTTGATTTAGTGCTGTTGCTAATGGGCTTTTCTTAATACCACTCAACCAGACCAGAATGGAACACATCTCAGGAGAAAAGGAAAAACAAAACAAAACCCTTTGGTGCAGCTACCTTCAAACAGTTCACTGTGGCTTGTTCTGACATGACAATAAACCATGGCTTACTGCAGGAATAAGCTGATGTGTTTCAGGTTTGTGCCATCTTCCTTCCCTTCTTCTCCAACATGGCTGCAAGGAAACTGGAAGCCTTAACTTCCCATTTCAATTAACCGCAGCTTAGCATAGCATCAAAACCCTGAACTGTGGTCAACTGAAACAAGCCACCGTAATAAAACTATGGTTTGAAGTTGGCTCCTTTCAACAAAGGTTAGCCACAGCATGTCAGGGTTCAGACATTAAGGTTTGTTTGTTTGTTTGTTTTACTATTTCTTTTCAATAGTAAAATGGCAAAAAATAACATAGAAATTAAATATTGAAAAGTATATAAACAAGCCTAACCAGGGTTCAGACATTATGTTTAACTGCAGTTAGTTTAAGACAATGTCTCCTCATAGCCATGCTGTCAGAGAAGAAAGGTTTTTTCCCCCAGGAGCTTCTGCCTCACTTCCCTTAGCCATAAACTGTGGTTTACTGTTATATGTGAAAAAGTCACATGGGGCTTCTCAGAGAAAGCTGGGCCAGAGGGATTTTCCTGCCTTCCCCAGATTTATTGCCCTTTGGCCTGGGTGGTGCTGAGCAATCTCCAATTCCAATGGCACTAAAGTCTAAGAGTTCAAGGAAAGGGTGCTGCTACACTGATAGGCTGTGTGTGCTGTGCCCTCAACAAGAGTGCAATTAGCTGACATACTGGCTTATTTGCTGCTAGACACACACACACACACACACACACACCCCACCCTTGATGCCTGGAACAGGACTGCATGAAAACAAATAATCTCAAGTTTGGAAAAAAACAAGAGGAAAAACTCCTGATATCTACTACTGCTCTGTGCTACACAGATCTATTTTCTTAAGGCAAAATTGTTGGCATCCTTGTCGGGCGCTGGATAAAACACAGCTGCAGAAAGCAGGGAGTCTCACCACTTTACACAAGTCATGACAGACGCAGATTAAATACCAATTTTATAATCTGAAGATTATGACTAATACAGACTTTGTGGCTTCAGCATTAAGCAAGATACTCCCCCTCATCTCTGCTCCCTTGAACTTAATAGCCTGCCTGATGCATCCCTGGAATGATGACATGATGACTAAAGCTTGTGGCTTATGGTCGTCAATTCCAACAGGAATGAAAACGAGACAATCAGTAGCAAGCCACTTCTTCAGCTTTAGCCCTCCATGTGTAATACGGAGACAGTAACAGCCAGCCTTGCAAGGATCACAGCATGACCTCATACCAAGGCAAACCATTTTGGAAGCCCAAGTCCACGATGGCTTACTTACCACTCCTTGAAGACTGGGAGGGATGAGGCCACAGTACACTGGGATGAAAGTGCTGCAAACACATGCCTGAGAGAGACAGGAAAACACCACATGAAAGCTAAATAACATGCAGGGGAGGATTTATGTATCCAGAGCACCAAGTAAATAGCATCTGATGGGACAAGTGATAGCTACAGGACAGCCTTTCGCCATGAAAGCATAGTCAAGTCAGGTGTCCCAGTCCCTGGTGGCTGGGAACCTACAGATTCACATCTAAAGCAACGAGGCAGTCATCATGTTATTACTTGCCTGGATAAGCTCCTCTTTGGAGCTGAACTCCGATAAGATGACATTCTCTCCATCTGAGACCCGCGTCAGCGAGATGCCCAAGCGTCCATTGGCTACCTCATGCCCGTTGTCTGGTAGGGTCTTGTATAGGCAGGTACGGATGATTTTCACTAAGTTGAAGGAAGGGTGCAAGGGGCCAAGAAACCTCTTCCGAGCCTCCTTAGAGACATGGATGATGTTTGCACCAGCCTCACCTAAGGCACAAAAGAACAACGGACGTTAGGAGGGCGCTGCTGCATGATACTAAGCTAGCAGGCTTTACACGTTAAGGAACTCTAAACAGCAGTCATCTCTAAAATGCAGGTATCACAATGACTTCAGAATCACAAAACTATGGTACTGCCGAGAAAGAGAAACGGACAAAACAGCTCATGGAAGGCTTGTCAGTGACTGAAAGAACAGTTAGAATTTGAGTTTCAGCCTTGTTATATTCTGCCAGCAAACACTGTTGTTTTAATGGTGGTTTTAAAATTACAGAATGGAAATGCCCTTTGTGCCATTTGTAATAGAAATCACGCAATTAAATAGTCCTGAAGAGGAAGTACATGGTTCCCCAAACAGGTTGCACACTGCAAGAAGCCACAGCCACTAAGCAGTTTGTTGCAGCATGTACCCATGTTTCAAATGTTGTATTTTTAGTATACTGACTGAGTAACTTCTGCTTGCCAATCTAGAGCTTCGTCGGGAAATGATCTCACTGCCATAAGCCCTTCCCTCATTCCCTCCCCTCCCCCATGTCCAGAGTTGTTTACCTTCTCATGCAGTTCCTCCTGCTAACCACAAAAATATACTCAAGGTTAAGTATAAAACAAATCTACCATGTTATAAAAGGCTATTCTATTTTTCCTTCTATTATGTAATCACTGGTTTTCAAACTTGGATACTGCACATCTATAGGATACCATCTAATAAAGCAGCCAGCAGGAATTATGTCGCTTAACTACCGGTATGTCTTAGTTCTTGAAACATGGTCTCATCATGAAATCAGCAGCAATCTGGCATATTTGTTCTTGCACCACAAAACCCTACTGCACCATCTTCACTATCTCAAAATATTAGTCAAGGAACATTTAAGTTGATGCAAATTACCACCAGAAAATCACAAACATTAACTGGAGAATAATTTGTTACTTCTGCTATTCAGTGGGGTACTCACATGGAATATTTCAGAGCATCTGGGCTGGCCCAGTGCATCTCGGGGAGCTCAGCATTCCAGGTGTAAAAATAAAACTTCTATGGTCCCTTACTGGCAGATGAAAGGTAAGTGTCAAAATAAGCCTCCATTGTGGATTTTTAAAAGAGTCCTATTGGATTAAAACAGACTATTCCAGTCTAGCATCCCACTCACAGTGGCCAGCCCATATGCAAGACATGTGTGCAACAGCACACTCTACACTTGTGTTTCCCCCAGCGACTAGTATCCAGGGCATACTGCTTCTGATACTGAGTTATCCCAAAACTCAGCTATCATGACCAGTAGCTATAACGATCAGTCGGGGATGCTGAAGTTGTATCCTGCATTGCAGATCCTGCACTGAGCAATGATTTGAAGATTGTTAAGTGGGTGTTGGTTCACAATAACTCTTCATAGTACCAGGCCTAAAAGACACTCCAATACACACACACATACACACAATAAATTGAATTTCAAGTGCTTTAACTTCCACATTCCTCTACTGCTCTGATGTCAATCAAAGGATACTGCAGCGTCACTCAGCTACAGCAAATGCAACACTTTGGGATATTCAGTCCTCCACATTCTATATCTGACAGCACTCAGATATATATATATACAGAGGCTACAGCACTCTTTGACTCACATTGGAGCGGCTGAAGAAGTGGAAGCCAAAATGTTTTGCTATAATAATTTGATCAGTTTGTGAGTCACTGTAATAAATTCATGGTATTAGTGATTAAATGCATCCTTCCATGATTCAAAGCAAACTTGTCTGAAGTACAGTACAGTACTGTATGAGATACTGCCACCAACTTTGATACACAAACCCCCACAAAGGAAGACTGATTTCCCCAAAGAGAATTTCTTAAGCTTGGCAGCAACACAGGCTTTGATTCAGTCTTCGGAGTTCTGTTGGACAGGAGTGAACTGGGCAAAACAACAACAACAACCCAGCAATTCTTTCCCTATTGAGACAGTTCCACTGCTCTATCACGTCGCTCCAAAACAGTCCACAGTTGTGGGAACAAGAGCTCAGCTGCTTCATTCTTAACTGTCCCAGTGATCTGCAGTGGGTCAGAGGTTGACTTAGTAGAAAAACAAAGACTCCCATTTCCCCACTTCCTCTCTAGGGCATGCCAGCCAGAAAAACTTGCTAAAGGCAAAGGGAGTGGGCAGAGAGACTAAAAGCTGTCAGATTCAAATAGCCAGAACTCACAATGAACCTTGACTGACTTGTTAGGACTTGTGTTCACCTATCTGCCACCCTCATATCTTGTGGTAGCAAATTCCTTAGTTTATCTGCACTGTGTGAAGTAGTTCTTTCTTTTGTCAGTTCTGAATCTTCCACCATTTGGCTTTGATGGATCGCCATGGCTTCCAGTATTATTGGAAAGGAATAAAAACTTCTGTCTACCTTCTACACACCATGCATCATTTTATACATCTCTATCACATCCTGTGTGACCCATTATTTTTCTAAGCTAAAAAGCCCCAAATTGCCCCTGACCCTGGAGGTACATCAGCCACCATGACTAGCAGCCATAGCCTGCTCCTCCTTGGATTCCTGCAATAGAGAGGTGCTCTTGGCATCCCTCCTAAAGAAGACCGATTTCAGGGAACAATCAAGCCCTTGAAATATACACTAAAATATCCTGGTTTTAATATATATTTATTTATTTAAATGTTTAGATTAGTTGTACTTCTAGCCTGTTTTTCACCAAATAGCCCCAGGACAGCTTAACAAATATATAATTAAGGTAAGTACAGCTGCACAATTAAAAACATAAAATAAGAACCACAAATGCAACCAACAACAAAACAATAGCAAGGAACTGCAGTGCAGGAGTGTTGATATTGCAGTTTAGAGATGTAGCCAGAAAATGTCAACTGTTTTCACAATCATAGTTTTTGGTGCTGACATCCCCAATATCCATTCTTAGGTTTCTAGCGAGAGCACATAAAAATCAGCAGATTGTGCTCTGCTTTCCATAATGTTGCCAGCAAATATGCAAAGCGAGTAGCACATGCAACAAAATGTTAACAGTGTGCAGTGCTTCTGTTTATGGGTGCAGGTTCCAGAATATTCCATTCTACTACCCCCCCCAAAAAGTCAGCATTTAATGACCATTGAGAATGCATAGTGTTCACTGAGTTGCTTTGGGTCCTGAAGATTTTTTGCAATTCTTAAAATCTTGAGGCTCCCCAAAGCCTGCTGATTCCATGCACAAGGGAAGGTTAGTGATGTTTTGGCTGTGAGTATATGTGGGATTGAGCACAGCACACACACCATCACCTACTGACCAGAAATACTAGCAGATATCTAGAGGAAAGCTGTTTTTAAAACTAGTTTTCTAATTTGGGGCACAAAAGAAGGAGAGATGAAATAAGTCACAATGAGTTTCTTCAGAGTGGCTGCACAGAAGCTGTGATGCTACTTTGCCTTTGCTGCCCTGGACCTACGAAGACAAAAAATAATATACAAAACTGTCTACACTCTTATTTTGCAGTGCCACTAGGGTCATGGGCAACATTTGGAAACTGACATGGCAAGGCATCACTGAGGCTGGGACTGTAATAATTTAACTCCCCAGGCACATGTACACTTTGCACTCTAAGCACTGGGTTGCAGGGGGAGAGAGGCAAGCCTTCCCTAAAATTAGGGCAAGGCAGAAGGGAAAGGAATGGCTCCTCTTCAGCTGACCTTTAAGTCCTCTGGAAGGGGTTCCTTACCAAATATATCAGTACAGTTCTTATGCATAAAATGTGTCCTTTACTAGCCGCCCAGAGTGGCTGGGGAAACCCAGCCAGATGGGCGGGGTATAAATAATAAATTATTATTATTATTTAAAAGCAAGAACATAGCTGTGTACCTTGAAAGTGCCAAATAACCTTTACAGAGGACATGGATAGAGTGAACTTCAGACTTCCTAGAAGAGAGATTCGGCTTGGATGCACTGCCAAAGCAGAGTGGATTTATTTGGAGAGACTCCAAAGTAGATGACAGCAGTGATGATAGTTGAGCATGTGTTATAACCTTATGAAATGCTATGTATACATACTCACACACTTTAACAGAAAAAGGCCACCAGCAAGTTGAGCTTTGGCAATGCTACAGAGGATTATTAATGGGAATTAGAGAACTCACATGAGTGCTGAAGGAGAGGGAAGGTGACTCCTATTGAGGAATCACAGTAATAAACATCCTTAAGATATTATCTCCAGTTCCTAGCATAAGGCTGGTAGAGGATATAAAAGATGGGTGGTCTCAATTTGTGTGTATGCTCAATCTCTCTTCATCCCTCACCCAGGGTGCTATTCAGCTAGGCTTTACTGGAGCAGATCTACTTAAATTAATGGACCCAACTTAATCATGTTTATTAATTTCAGTGGATCTTCTTTAAGTAAAACCTAGCTGAATACAACCTCCAATATTTTGGTCAACTATCTCTATATTGTTTATAATATGCTCTTCATTGCAATGCAGCTCCAGAGAGGGTTAAAAATAAAATACAAATTTACATTATACTATAGAGCCTTAGAAAACAAGGCAGTTAATTACAAGCATAAAAATAATAAAAACCACATCAAGCCTGACACTAATATCCACCAAAGTCCTGCGTGAATAGAAAGGTTTTCACCTGGCACTGGAAACTAACGAAGTGGGGCTTTATTTTTCTATGGAAACTTTCCATTTCATAAATTATTAAGTTCACAATGAACGGATGCCAATTACAAATGCGATATTAAGAAAGCTTGTTAGCTTTCTTTACTAAGTACAAGAAAAACAAATATGCTAAATTAGACCACCCTCTAGGGCAGGCATCCCCAAACTCAGCCCTCCAGCTGTTTTGGGACTACAACTCCCATCATCCCTAGCTAACAGGACCAGTGGTCAGGGATGGTGGGAATTGTAGTCCCAAAACATCTGGAGGGCTGAGTTTGGGGGTGCCTGCTCTAGGGCATCAGAAAATTTCCCAATTGAAATTACCCTAATTGTATTTTGATTCTTGAAAAAGAAATCCAGAAAACCCAACATCACTGCAGGAAACTCAAGTGGTGTAAGCTCCAGTCACATCTCAGAGGGATGCCAAAGCTGGGGCACCAACCCAGAGACAGCTTGCCCCTTGTGTCACTACATAATAAGCTTCCCACAGAGGAATTATTGTTAAGAAAACCTCTCCAGCAAATCTCAACAGTCAGGCAGGGCTGTACAGATGGAGGCCCTATTCCAGGCAACCTAACCTCAAGTTGTGTGGGGCTTATAGCCATGTTTGTTTGGGGTGCTGCTACATGACCACCACATAGAAGCTACCCTGGTTCCCACCAGACTCTTCTCCCCTCCTCCTCCTCCATCTCCATAAGCCCTCCCTGCAGGTGCCCAGAAGCTCTAATTTGGGGAAACCCTGTAACTTCTCATAATAAACCTTTGGTCCTCCAGATGTTGCTGAACTAGAGCTCTCAGCAAGCATAGCCAGTGGCCAGGGTTGATAGGAGTTGTAATTCAGCAACATTCTAGAAGGCCAGAGGTCCCACACCACAGCAACAGAGAGACACAAAATAATTAGAAGCACCACCAGCTCTCTTCCCAGGAAGGGTCAATTTGACCTGTAAAAATATTCAACTCACAAAAGCAAAGCAATTCAAATTACCAGTAGTGGCAAATAAGATTTATCTGCAAGTAAGAGACGGCGCAGCTACTGACAGTCATTCTGGAAGCCCCGGTTCTTCTTGGGGAGGATCCATCCCAGAGCAAAGGGCACTAGCTAAAGCCAGGAACATTCCAGCTTCATTAGGTATTCCATTACAGACCATCACAGAGGGCATTTTAACATGTGAGGCTTAAAAAGCATTCCAAGAGGAAAGTAAAGCTATACTGGCCAAAATGCACACCCACTTGTACTGGGGGGTGGGGGGGAGAGCACAGCCACGATTACAGATACTGTAAAGGGATAACTAAATAAATTCCAAGGCATCAAAATGGTCTCACAAGGGCATCAGAAAGGGCCGATGGATATGATTTGCGTGACCTGCAAGGAGACACTTTGAACTTAAGACTGAAGAATGCAAACCTTGATTGAGAAAGTTGGTGCTGTCTCTGTTGCATGAGGAAAGGGGAACAGGCAGAGGGATTCTGGAGGTGGGGAGCTGCAAAGAACAAATGTTTGTCCTTTCAAAACATGTGGTTTCAGATTCTAGAGACTGATATTGCACAATTGCAAGCAGAGCAGATTTAGGGAAGCACAACTGGTCTTGTCACACTGGGTGCAGAGCCTCAGGGGCACCACAACTATGAGGTAGAATGGAAAGGGAGAGGTGAGGTGGGGTGCCGAATTTTGTTGTCCCATAGGGAGCTGCTGAAATGTGAGACCTCAAGGTCTGCCACTGTTGCAAGGGCTATCATTTAGTCAGCTTTCCACCTCCAAGGTATGCCAGCTACATTTTTAAAACAGACCATCTCAAAGAGAGCCAACATGGTATAGGAGATGGACCATTTCAGATAGAAACAGCCACTCTGCGATCAGGCTAGACTGTTTCTAACTATGAGGCCAACATTCAGCACATGCAATCCCCCACCCCCATTGTAACATTGTGATGGGAGAAGCCAGATCTGTGGAACTTGTTTTCTTCAAGAGCTCTTTGGAACAGATGCTATAGGCCTTTTCTATCAAGGTCACCCTACTCTATACATTTGGGCATCAACCTCATTAGAAGAGCTACTTCCCAACAGTGTAGGATCTGCACAGATTTATCAAACACTGATTCCAAAGCATCCTTCTGCCTCTTCCCAGTTGCAAATCATCTTATTCCAGCCAGGATCATGACAGCTGCCTGGTATTTTCCTACACAGCTACCATGACACACTGGTTGCTCTTTCTCTCTCCGCCACTTGGCAATCTGCTTTACATCACACCCTTCCTGTTTTCACACATTCCATATCTGTTCCAGCAGGCTTTGCTCTTTGCCAATTTGTTTTTTATCCCTGAAGAAAAGAAAGGCATCAATACCAGTCAGTACTTCACACACACACACACACACACACACACACACAAATGTATTGCAAATGACAGGGAGCCAGCTATGTTACCTGCAGCTGAGGCTGGGGGTACTTACTAAAGGTAGAGGTATTCAGTGGGCAGACCCAAGATAGCCTCTCCAGTCAGCAACCATATCATAGATTCCTCCTAGCAGAAATTGGGGAAGGGGCTTCTTTCCTGTCAAAGATTCAATTTTCCCAATTCAGTAGTCCCAGTGTCCAGCAGTATCCCATGCCTGCCTCATTTTATTTTCTAACTTTGGGGAAGTTTAACAAAGGCACCAGAAGAGGCTGCCTTAGACCAGCAATGAAGCAGTTTTTAACTATATTCTACTCAACAAGAAGCAATTGTGTACACCTCCAATCAGTGGAAGGTGGGGCTGAGATTAACAGTTAAGGAAAACACACTTTGTGGTTTCCCAATAAACAGCTAAGCTCCTCTCCTTCTGCTCGCTTTGTTCCTTCTCCATGTGCATAAGGCAGTCACGAAACTATCTCTCACAATGTAGGCTTTGAATCCAAAAGGAGGCAAATTTTTGCACATCCGTCAAACACCCTCGGACGACCACAGCAACAACTGGTGCAAGTTTATAGTGACTCATTTTTTTTAAGGATCACCCACAGAATAAGTGCAGATGTTCCTCTGTAACTAAAAAAAATAAATAATAATCTGCGAAAAGGGGAACTGTCATAATGATGCCCACCAATTAAAATCTACTAAGTGAGTCACGGTGTCTTTTTAAGCTGCTTGTTTTGGGAAAAGAACTCAATGAGTTGGTTTAGCCTTCTAGACCATTATGAAATGCTTTCTGCACACATAAGAACATAGGGTTTCAGGCAAAAGGTCTTCCCCAGCTTCACCTGGAGATGTCAGGGATTGAACCGAACCTGGGACCTTCTGCAAAGCAACAGCCCTTCCCCGGCTGTGGAGTTGTTGCCTTCTCTGTTAACTAAGGCTGCCTAGCAGCCCTCTACAAGCTTGTCACCCTCCTTGCTGTGGAGCCAGAGAGCCCTGCTTTCTGTGGCAAAGTGGGAAGAAAGATGGGCAAAGGCACTAGTGTAGGAGCACAGTAGGAGAGGGTGCGTCTTCCTTTACTGCTCCAGTCTGTTTTAAAAAAACAAAAAAACAAAAACCCCACAAACAAACAAAGCAGGGACAGACATTATCTCTTAAGTTGGCAGCTGGCAATGTTGTTGTCAATAGACAGCACCACCCTAGAATGCCTTGCCTCAATCTGAAAAACAGAAGCAAAAAACAAAACCCCAATAAAGCGATAAATCATTGGAAAAGAACAGAAGTTTATAACCTTGCATGGGAGACAAAGCTTCTTTGCAGGCATTAAGACACTCACGTGACTATTGCCTCTTTATGAGGCTTGTTTCCTCAGAAGTGTTGAGAAATGGTGCACACTAGAACAATTTGTTCTGATGTTTGGGTGGCCTTCTGCACTCCCAGGCCTTAGAGTTTCGGAGGTGGGGTGAGGGGTGGTGGGGAAGATGGGGCCGGCTATGCAACTTTGCATACTCCACTTTGTTTGGGATGCAGTGCAAAAAAGGCAAGGAGACTTCCCAGAAGGACAGCAGCCCTATGCTAAAGGCCATTCTCTACGAGGAGAGCACACGGGCCATCCTTCCTACACTACAAGCTGCCACGTTAATTTTTTTTTTAAAAGGTCATCTTGCACAAATATTTGAGAAACGGCACTGCACAAACAAATAATTCTGCAAAAGAGAGTTCTTAGAAAGCCTGGCCAAGAGCCATGGCTATGCTTCCAGTTGCTGTGAGAACTTATTTATTTGCACAAAGTGACTTTCAGCCAAGCAAGGACAGTAAGAACAACTACCCATAAAAGTGGGGAACAGGTGGCTTTGAATTAATTCAAACTTTATCAAGCTGCATCATGAAAACATATCTCCCTAGATGGGCCTATTTCCATCCTGGATAAGCTTAGCACAGACTGGCATCAGAATCCTTTTGTTCTGTGGCTTGGGTTTGGAGCAATTAAAGCTAGCCTTATTCATCAGTCTCCTTAATTATAAACTATATAAGCTCAGTCTTGCATGTCGGTAGCATTACTTTACTACAATATATAAATGATTCTGGAGAATGGGTAGATAAACCCTGCTCTTTTTTATACAGTACTGAAATCTCAGCAGGCTCACATACATACACGCTGCACAAGCAGGCTTCACGCAGCAATGCAAGATGAAAAACATCATGATGGCAAGATATCCCCACTCTGAACCCTACCTTTAACAGCACTTTCATTTAAGAAAATGAAATGGTTTCAATAACTGTGCAGCAGTAAATTAACAGAATCATAGAATCATAGAGTTGGAAGAGACCACAAGGGCCATCCAGTCCAACCCCCTGCCAAGCAGGAAACACCAGCAAAGCATTCCTGACAGGTGGCTGTTAAGCCTCTGCTTAAAGACCTCCAAAGAAGGAGACTCCACCACACTCCTTGGCAGCAAATTCCACTGTCGAACAGCTCTTACTGTTCATTCATTTGGGGATAAATATTGGTTATAGAACCTAACAGATTCCAGAGAATATTATCTCCATTTTGTAAGCCTTGTTTCAAATTCTGACTAGGACTGAGATGAGCGTTTTCCAGAAAAAGTACTGTTAATTGGGAGAAGGACAAGAAGCTTCATTTACACAATTCAATCAATACCACTAATGCTGTATTTATAAAGACAATAAATTCCCAAATTGCAATGATAACCCTTAGCGATCAATTAACACAATTTACAACAACACTAGATAATTCAGCTTTACGTCAAGATCAAAGTGAAAATCCTCCCCTCTTCCAAGAAAAATCCTCATCTACTGATGCATGTCTGAAGTGCAAAAAGATCCCAATTTCATATGATTATATACTTATAATTATGTACAGATTCATGTTCAGTCACAGACTTTCAAAAATAACAGAGATCTTCCTTGAAGGGTTTTTGTAAGGGTGTGTATGTTGTGTACTGAACATGTTGCATTGCATGAATGAAAGAAAAGTATAAAGTACCACTAACAAGGTGTGAGAAGATATGCATCTGAACACTTTCTTTTGCAAAAGGGAAGTGGGTGGCCATAAACAGTGTTTAAAGCGACCAGAATTTTCAGGATGCACATAGTTTTGCAATTTACAATTACCGTAACAAGTAAGGCAAGCCAGAGTTGAGTCATCCAGAATAGAAATGGTACCGTCCTGACTGATATTGCGCAAACTATGAGTTCTGCTGGTTTGACACCTCCTAGCACTCACAATTATTTAACTTTTATCCTACCAGGGGTTCCCCTACAGTAGGAGACTACTGGAGCAGGTTGGGCCTCTTTAACAAAAGAATGCACCGTCCAGTGTAGATGGAGCTAACAAATAGGATGCAGCTACCGCCGCTATAATAATAATAATAATAATAATAATAATAATAATAATAATAATAATAATAATAATAATAATTTTTTATTTGTACCCCGCCCATCTGGCCGGGTCTCCCCAGCCACTCTGGGCAGCTTCCAACAAATATTAAAATACATCAAAATCTATGTAGGGCTCAGTCAGTTTGTTGCTGAAGCAACTGTGTATCCGTGTATCTATAACACAGCCTGAGCCTTGCCTTACCTTGTCTTACATCCAGCTGGAGCCTCACCTCACCTCACCTCATTCCACTGCTGCCTACTCCCTAGTTCAGCAGACTAGATGAAAAACAACAAGACAGAGGGGCTGGGGAAAGGCTGCATGTGTACTGTAGTGCTCACTAGAGACAGTATGGTCTAGTCTAGTGGTTAAGAGTGGCTGACTACTGGTAGAACTTGGAAGACTCACGTTCAAATTCCCATTGAGTGGTCTTGGTCCAATCCCATGCGCACGCTCTCTCTCTCTCTCTCTCTCTCTCTCTCTCTCTCTCTCTCTCTGTCTGTCTAAGGCACCTGATAAGGAGAACCACAGTGTGGGTGGGTGTCTGTGAATGGTGCTTTGAGCTCCTTGGGGAAAAGGCAGGATATACCGGTAAGTAAAGTGGTGATTCAGGGGCAGACTCGGTAAACTTTTGTAGTATGGTGCCCTGTGTGAGGTCAAAATTTGGTGCCCCCAAATGGATCTTCTCAATTATGGATCTTCTCAATTTTGTGCCTCCTCGGCTCGGTACCCTGTGAGGAGAAACAGCCCGCACCACCCTAATTCTGGCACTGGGTGATATCGATACTTTGCAAAGAAGTGTTGGCCACTACGGTAACAGTTTACCTCTACCAACGCGCAAACTGCAGTTTGTTTCTATAACGGTTTACCAAGGCAGGGTGGCTTTTAGATGCAATGCCATTTTATCAGACGTGTGGGCTGTGAAGCTATACTGAAAAACACCGTGCTGTTACTTGCACTCCTCCACCCCACTTCTTGAGTGCTTATTGCTGCAAGAACAGAGGTCATCCCCCTCCATCCCACCTCCATTGAAGTTAGCAGAAAAGACTCCACCCTTGTTACCAAAGCTTTCCTAATCACTCAGACCAGAGAAAACCAGACTGCTTCTGCTGAAATGCAGAATTAACATCTCCACCATATTTATTCTGTACGGCCTGTGAGATAGTAGGAGAGAGCAGAGAGTATTTGTGCTACCTTCCATTCACTTTCCTATCATCCTTCATTCTACAACCCCAACCCTCTCCCTTTCCTCTTCAACAGAGGCCTTTAAGAAGTGCAAGTGCCCAACTAGATGTGATGGGGCTGGGGAGACTCACTGGTTTCTCATGAGCCTCCACAGTTCACTTGTGAAGCAGGGAAGAGTCTAATCACCATAAGATGTGCATAGAAGGGCCAGCGGAGCTTAAGCATCTCTTCTGTTATGCGGTGCCTCACCCTGCCCAATAGCTTCAGGCTGCTTTTCATGTCCAGGCAAGCCCAGCTTAGCAGGGTTTGAATGAATCCTACCGGTAAGTGCAAGTGTGTTGTGCATTGCTTATTTGCTTGCTTGCTTATTTATTTAATGTTTTGATTAATTTCTATTCCATCTTTCATCCAAGGAGCTCAAAGTGGTCTATGTAGTTCTTCTCCTCCTCATTATATTTTCACAGCACCCCTGTGAGGTAGGTTAGACTGAGAGTGAATGACTCCCCTCGGCTGAGGGGGGAATTTGAACCCTGGTCTTCCAGGTCCTGGTCCAACACTCTAACCACTACACTACGCTGGAAGTGTTAATGTAAAGTGCAAAGGCTAGAGTTCAGATCCCTGCTGAACTGCAAAGCTCACTCACTGATTGGGGCTGTGGCCAAGACTCACTCCCTTTCTGAGCTAACTTGCCTCACAGCACTGTTGTGAGGATACTCAAGTTTTGCTGTTTTATCACCCACAACTCCTTAAAGGAAAGGTGAGATTTCAAAGTGTAATTAATTAACTCCTAGGGGCAAAAGAAATAAAAAATAAAATAAAATAAAATAAAAAGGTGCAATATGTAGTAAACATTCAAGACAACGAGGGGGACACAATGGGCAAAGGGTGTAATCTTGCATCTTAACCCAGAATAGGACTCTCTCACCCCAGTTCTGTACACTTTAATTATTTTGGATTAGAATTTATTTATTGGGTGCATTTGATAAGTAGGAATGATCTTTGGGTCTTGCAAAGCCCATTGCAAGGTGCTGCACAAGACCACAATCAGCCGAATGCCAGCCCTTTGCAGGCTATGCCTTTGCCTCCTCTGTTTGATTTCAAATTGTGCAGGCAAAAAAAAGCATCACCTGACATCACTGTTAGGGAAGATAATGATTTGGCTCACTGACCAGATCCACTTCCCCACCCATGTTGTATATGATCAGCGATACAGGGAAATCTCCCCACTCCCAAATGTTCAGCCCAGTCAGTAATCACAATGGGTGGTATTCAACTAAGTTTTATTGAAAATAAACTAACTGAAATTAATGAACCTAACTTAGTCATGTTCATTCATTTCAATGGGTCTACTCTGAGTAAAACTTAGCTGACTACCACCCAATGGTCTTAGCTTTCAATAGGAGTTAATTCCACATTGCAATATATTGTTGCAGGTCTCACTTGTGCTATTTAATACCATCTGCTGGGGAGCAACACTGGAAGATGTCTCCTGCTTTCATACTCTCTGCTTGTGGGCTCCCTGCAGATATCTGGTTGGAAAACAGGACTGTATGGACCTTTGGTCTGATCCAGCAGAATCTTCCTATGAGTGCCTGACTCTTTCTACACCACTTTTCAATTAGTAATACCCAGTTCAGCAGTCCAAGTCCTGCTAATTAGATGCAAAAATCCTTAAGACAGTAATCTTAGCATGTTTGCAATGTTCCTTTTCATGGTGTTGAAGGGTTGTTTTGTTTTATTTTTAAAAATCTGGCTGGCCTAGAACTTCCAGAGAACATAGTAATGAAGGGTCAGGCATGAGTATTCTAGTCATTAGGAGATATCCAGGTAAGAGAGGAGAAAAGTCTGCATTGAAAATTCAGGCCTTAGAGGCTAGATCCAGCACTAGGAAGGCCCCCTCTGTGCCCTTTCGAAATCCCCTCCCATGAAAGCACCAAGGATTCACTCTGCTACGGTAGGTTGCTTCATATACTGGCTTTTTCTCCCTCTGAAACTCTGTCCTCTTTGCCCTTCCATCTAGTGCTTACGTACTAAGGCTTATGGTTTACAATTTAACTTTGCCCCATTGGTGTTGGGTTACTCAGGGCAAGCTGCCAACAGTGAAGTCATAATGAATTTATTCCAATGGACTGCCTCCCAAGGGCAATATAATTCACAAGCAAGGCACAGTGATGTGTGGTTCAAAGACTAAAGTTTTCCACATACACTTGGTTAAGCCACTGGCATAGTCCATCCTCAAGGGAGTCTTGGTGCTGCAATATCTGGTGGTAGAAGTGGAGTTTTCTCAACAGCAGACTACCCATGGATCCCTTCAGCTTTCCACAAGTCTGTTTCTGGGGGAGCAGTTGCACAATTCAGGTTTGCATTGTACACAAACAAGAATTTGCAAGGGAGTCTCATTAATGTAGGCTCCTCTAACTAAATAATGGCCAGAGATTATGGCTGCTTGCATATGCAATCACGCAGAAGCACAAAATACAGCTGTGGACAAAAAACTCAATTACATTTTTTAAAAGTAGGTTTCCTATTCTAACGGTGGCAACAAGAACAGTTTGAATTGAGCCCAGAAACAAAACCAGTAACCAGTGCAGACATAACAAAACTAGAGCAACAATTAACCCCAGTGAACCCCAGTTCTGGCAGTTGTGTTCTATATAAGCTGATGCTTCCACCCAACTGGCCCTTATAAAGGGTTCAGAGCATCTGGTCCTTAACAGCTCACAGTGTGGTAAGAGATTGGAGGAGGTATTAAAACTCAATTAAGAAAACTCATTTAGCAAAGTTCTAGTACTGATGCCTTATCTAGTACTGATGCCTTATCTTTCTTAAATAGAGAGGTATGAGATTTTGTCCAACTCAAGGTACTTACATAATGTTTAAATGACTGAACAACAAATTTAGTAGTAACCAGCTTGCACCTTATATATCCTTAACCCCCTAAGGGCTCTGAAAGGAGATTAGCAGATGACCTGTGCCAATTGCTGTTTTCTGAAATCACGTGACCATCTCCTTTATCTGACTACCAGAACATGAAGCACAGCCGTTCCTAACATTATGTACTGTAAACAGCACTTCTCTCAGGCATGAGTATGAGCAAAAACTTGTGACAAGAACAGACAACGCCTACAACCCAGGAATGCATGCTATCTGCACAGAATAGCAAAAGCTTACAAAAGACAATCCACACCCATAAAGTTATTAAGAGCAATACTTTTCAGACAGGATTTATAGGGTACTAATGATTTTTCGGTTCATTATGTTTTACCTTATGTTTTATTATTATTATTATTATTATTATTATTATTATTATTATTATAAATCCAATTTTGTTGTACTTGTACAATGACAATAAAGATATATACATATACATATACCTTTGAATGCTGCTATTAGTTGGTACTATTATGTTGGTTTTACCTTGCTAGAAAAACAGCTTGGGGACCATTTTTGTTGGAAAGACAATATATATGCTGTATTCATTTATATCTAAATTAATATTCACCATGTCAATGCTTCCTGCAGAGTAATGAACAGGTCTAGGGACAAACACATGAAGATGCCCCAAGGAACAAATTATTATATCCTACAGGAGATACCAAAAAATAAAATTAGACATTTAATAACCATCAGAATATAACCTAGGGAAGATTCCATAAATACACAAGAACAGTGCTTACAGTGCAAAAGCACAGGACTCCTTGATATCTTAGTGCACAGATTAGGAATATCAAGACACTGTTGGAGTCATATCAGCATAGCTGATGGTAAGAGATGATGGGAATTGGTATTACCGTAGAGCAATATCTGGAGGGCGACAGGTTGCCCATCCTTGTTTTAGTGCTTTACTACAAGTTTATTGCTCTCACTCTCTCATCTCCATTTGTCAATATTTCTAAAACTCAAGCGGAGTTAACCCCCATTGCTTGCAAATGAAACACTGATCTTATACAAGGTTGAACTATATGGTCTGCTCATATACAACAGGGCACATTAGAGGTTACATTCTATACAAACATAGACCCTTGATTAAGGATTGAGTCCTTAGCACTCTTGCTAGGGAACAGACCTTAGTGAACCTCACTGGAGTTACTTCTAAATAAACACACTTAGGACTGCACTGCATGTCTTCGAGGGTTCAAAGGTGCCAACAATATCCTCTTACCAAGGGAACAGTTACTGAGTAGCCTCAGAAGACCAGAGCAAAAAGTATGTCTGACACCACCCTTACAGAAGGGTCTCCTGTCAAGCCATATTCTTTTCCCTGCAGTCACATGGAAACTTGCTTCTTTATCACCCAATGACATAGACCTGATCACAGAGTAGCCAACACTGAGTCCTGGATCAAGGCTGGAACCAAAGGTCTTAAGGAAGACACTAATAAAACCCTTCTTATATCATCCTAAGCAAACCTCTCTGGAATGTCAAACATCTTTATCACACAAAATATGCAATTCTTGACTGCAGAGAGTAGAGGATGTGTGTGCATGAATCCTCACTACTGAGAATGTCCTCACATGCTTTAATGGTTTTTCTGATTGTGCCAAAGATTAGTGATGCTTCAGAAAGCTAGTAAGATTCCCTCAAATAACTTCTTGTGATGACCATTTTCTGGCAGTAGCTACAGTTACTTGTATTTTCTTTGAAGATACTTGAGCTGTACTGGTACATATGATCCATCACAACAGGGATTCTTCTGACTCATCAGTGTATCACTGGTACTTCTCCAAATGTGTTGCCAGCTTCCCAGCAAGAGCACAGAGGGCTTTGGCAGGTGTCAACATGGGTGTGTACAAATATTCTAGTTCCAAGTCAACAATAATGTGATAGACAATAAGCCAAGACAGATTTAAAGCTCCAGTTTTGATTGGCAGAGGAGCAAGGGGTGTTTAACACTCTCCCCATACTATTTCTGCATTGACCATGGCACTCCCCTCCTGCAACCAAGATCAACCTTGTTGGATGAGGAAAAGAGATTCCCAAATGATGCCTATATTATTTCCCAGTTGGTCCTAAGAACAACTTCATTGTGTGAATGTGCCTGCATGTTAAAATTGTAATAATAGCATGGAAGGAAAGGGTTAGGCACTAAACTACTTGACTCGGAGCTACTATTTCCCGCTGAACTGTGAGCCACCAGCAATTGCTTTTTAAAAAATGTTTAAAATAAAAGTTATCTCCTTTGCCATGCCTGTTTTGGCTCCTACACTTGGACTAATATAAAGTGACCCTAACACACACAGCAAAAAAGGGTGGGGTGGGGAGAAATTGAACCCAGGACTGAGGCTATCCAAGATCTTATGAGACAGACGTTTTGCTCTCAAAGGTAACTCAACATGACAGGTCGGAAATAACTTGTTGATAACAAAGATATCATCATTCCCTAAAGCTTTGGAGTCAAGTTCCAAGAATGCCACTTTTTTTTTTAAGAGTAGGGGTATATGATTTTAATGGTTGGCTCACACACACATTACTTCGGGGTATATGATTCTGAAGCCAAGTGTTCAACATCCCAACTGGGTGAAGTACACTTCCATGGAGAGAAGATGTAGGCATCTGGTGAGGCAGCTGTACAGCACTCTAGGCTGGAGATAGTACATTTTGGCACTCTGTCTCTAGCGCTGTTTTTTATTTCATAAAAAGGCATGTCTCCTCTCAGCCAGCAATCAGGCCTCATTAATTCTCCAAACACAAACACACACACCCAAGAAATAAGCTGGAAACTTATACTGCAAACCAGGGGACTTGCATTTATACATGTCAGGGAGGGCGGGGGAGAAAATACTATAAAATGGTACCTCTAAAAGAACATGGTTTGCCCTGGAAAAATGTTGCTTTCCCCCCTTTGATTCAGAGATTCTCAAACTTTCTATCCCCTGGGTCCATGGGAAAGGAGGATGGAAGATTACTTAGGCCCACGAACCACAAAATGATGGCACAAGGGCACAGCCAGACACAGAATTGTGGTGCGCATGGAGGCGGTTAGGCATAATCAGCTGGCAATTACCAACATCATTTCCTATTGATAGGCCATCTCTATATGTAATCTTCTACTGTTCCTCTCCCTCAGTCTAACTATTCCTTTCCCCTTCCGCCTTCACAGTCATTCTCTTTCTTCCCACAAACTCCACCAGTCACTCTGTCCACTTCCTCTCTTCTCTTTCTTTTCCTTTCCTCAAACCTAACATGCTACCCCACAGGGCTGTGGTACGGCTTTCATCCAGTGGGTCGGATCAAAATGTGACTAACCCTCCATGCACTTGACCAATCCCCTGACCCCACAACAAAAAAGGCCCTAGAAATGGTGCCGTAGTTGTAAAGATATATTGCATGCAAATTTTACTAGATTACTATTCACCATGGGCATGACAGAACATTTCATTTATTTATAAAAATAGTTGCATACCACTGTTATCATAAAGTGATATCACAGTGGTTTACAGCAATATAAAAACATAAGGCCAAACAGTAACATCATAACAAGTTAAAAGCAAAAAGAAATTAAAAACAAACATCAATAGACCATTGTGGGGGATGTACTCTTAATTCCCTGCATAGGCTTGACAGGATAGAAAAGTTTGCAGCAGGCGTTCAAAAGCTGGCACAGAGGGCAACTGCTAAATCCAGACAGTCCTTAGCCTTCATTAGCCCTTTCCTTCCCTTATCAGGGAATAATAGCCTTAGACCTAGAGAAATCTGCAGACCTAAGAGAAATTTTGCCTAGCTGTGAATAGCATGTCTAAACGTTAAAAGTCACTCCCAATGAGAAAACTCAATGGTGCTTAGTGGTGGAATTGGTCAGTGCATCTGGCTGTTAACCAGCAGGTTGCTGGTTCGAGCCCACCCAGGGACGGTTGTGGGCAGGATTCTTGCATTGCAGGGGGTTGGCTAGATGACCCTGAGGATATCTTCCAACTCTACAGTTCTATGATTCTAAGCCTTAGAGAGCATGTGATAATCTTTGTGTATGTGCCAAACTGTTCCTAGAAGCCCTAACTATGTTCTCTATTCTGGTAGAAAACCAATTAATTGCTCTTTAACAGATCAGCAATTTCTTACAGTTGGGGCACCTGCTCACAGGCAGCACAGGAAGCCTTCATGGGTGACTTGGCGCCTGCAGACACTGGGCTGGTGACCCCTGTCTCATGCAAAAGTGTTCACACCATGGCTAGAAACAAATTAGGAATGGCTTAAGGACTCGTCAGTGTGAAGCTGGTTTGAGGAAACAATGCATCAAATGGTAGTATTTCATAACAAAATACAGGATACACATTGAGTTAATGTTGTGTTCTGGATCAAAAACCCAGAACTGGGAATGCACAGCAAACAGGAGTGTGAACACATCCTCTCTCCCCCATCTCACTCACCTCCCTAAAAAGAAAAACAGCTTTCTAAGGGCAAATGCAAGTTTGTTCTTCCTCCATAAAAGAGTGACAATGAAAAGTGTTTTAACAAGGGTCATGTCCATATAATGCAACCAGTATGGAATCTGCAAGATAGATTTTTGGGAAGGAGCTGGCAGGAACCTAATTACCTACTTGTGGATTTTGAAAGCAACATCCGGGGCTTTATCTCCCATCCACTTTGTATTCAGGGATAAAGTATGCCTTACAGTACAGAATAAATAACACAAAGCAATACAAAGTGAACAGAAGAGGCTTTAAATTTGTTTGTGTCTGTTTTAACAGAAATTTGTGCTATCTTAATTATGGATTTCCTTTCCTGAGCCACAATTAAAACAGATACTGTACGCATACACAGTATTTCCAGTTCAACTGGAGCTCAGAGGCATGTAACATCACCTTAAATGCATTTCAAGGCTATAAATCCCAGAACCAGTAAGTCTGGTTACTCCATGGGTGTAGCTTAAAAAGTTTATACCTAGAAATTTCTAGATGCTCATTAGTATCACTCACTCTGTAAAGGTATTTTTAATTAACAAAACAAGCCTGGGTTCCTGTCATTTCTACCTCTACAAAGTTCATTCTACACTTTATATCTCAGTCCAGTATACCTGAAGGAGCATCTCCACCCCCATCGTTCTCCCCGGACACTGAGATCCAGTGTCGGGGGCCTTCTGGCAGTTCCCTCACTACGAGAAGCCAAGTTACAGGGAACCAGGCAGAGGGCCTTCTCGGTAGTGGCACCCGCCCTGTGGAACGCCCTCCCACCAGATGTCAAAGAGAAAAACAACTATCAGACTTTTAGAAGACATCTGAAGGCAGCCCTGTTTAGGGAGGCTTTTAATGTTTAATAGATTACTGCATTCTAATGTTCTGTTGGAAGCCGCCCAGAGTGGCTGGGGAAACCCAGCCAGATGGGCGGGGTATAAATAATTTATTATTATTATTATTATTATTATTATTATTATTATTATTATTATTATTATTATTATCAGGCTGTTTCAGCTGCCTTTTGCTTTTTAAAGAAGTGTTCGATCCAGAATCCATGGGATGACTGTACGTATATGGCTCCTATCTTAGGTGGGCAATGAGTAAATGAAGATTAGATTACCAGTGTGCACTTGTGTGTAAAACAGCCTGCAACAAGCAGGTGCTCTCCAGGCATTTTGGACAACTCTGTGCTCTGCAGCTGATGGAACTTCTAGTTTAGAACATCTGGAGGGCCCCAGAATGGCAAAAGCTAAAAGAATACAATTTATATCCTGCCCTTCTTCCTGAAGGAGCCCATGGCAGCAAACACATCTTTTTTTTAAAGCATTCTAAAAAATGGTTGAAAACTTTCTCTACACTGTTCTTGTTCACCAAAGCTGATTAAATTACCAATGGAATTGAAAGGGAATCTTCCAAATGACTAATCACAAAACAAAGTACAAAAGTTATCACCAGCAATTACAGCACAAGGTACAATCTCCATGACAGAATGATTTGCCTAATTTTGCTTACCAGTAAGATTACGAGCAAGATTAAAATAAGTGGCCAATTGAACACTGTTCTTACTGATGATAAAGTGACACAATTAAAAGGTAATTAAAATCCAATAAAAATCTAACACACCTTCAACAATACCTTACTGTACTGCCTGCTAACTAGAGGGCACCCAAAAATCCAATTTACAACAATATCCAATTTACAACATACAGTACTTTCAGAAAAACAGAACTGGTTGCGATAAGGCCTACCCCAGACTCATATAATGTAGATCTGAGAGCCAAGACACATTTAATGCTTTAAGTATGCACCATAAGCTTTTAGGAAAGGGTTGACTAATCCACATCACACATTCAGCTCCCACAAGCGGTTATTTGTGCCCCCTGATCCACCAAAATTTGTCATAACAAAAATTAGCGACCAATCCCATGAGTCTCCTGCTGTGGTGCCAAAAGACCCCGCTAAATTTGTTTCAAATTTTAAAAATAAAAATTGGTCAGGCCTACTATTTTCCTTCAGTTCCTAGAAGGTTGCTCATGGGTCGATGTGGCCATAAGCCATCCCTGTTTTAAAGCATATATTTATTTATATTGGTGAATGGACAGCAAATGAATAGATGGATGTGAGCAGCAAATCTGCATGTACAGTATGTGTAAAACATGTAGGAAAGACTCATTCAAGAGCCGGGATTGGTTGCTGCTCATTGGCAAGTGTGCACTCATGGTAAACATTCACATAATGTATGAATGGTTATGTCATTTCATTGCCACTTGCACTGAACACGCATTATGCTTTCCTACTTCTTCCCAAATAGACCCCTACCCACTAGCAGGAATGGCCTAAAAGAAAGTTATCGGAAGCAATGTTCCGTAACTATGCAATGGGGAAAGCTGAAACCAGGGAACTTCCTAGCTATGCTATAGTTAGGAATTAGCCTTGGAGAAATCCAGGGGCGAACGAAGGCTAACCGACACCCGGGGTGGGGCAAACCACCGGCTGCGCACGCATTGCTATGTACGACACATTTGTGGCATCGCTACATATGACACATGTGTTGTGTCGCTACGTAGGGCGCATGTGCAGTGTCACTACATACAGCGCATGCGTGCGACAGTGCATGCGTCATAAGTAGCGGTTTGCTGCCGGCGCCGCCCAAGCGCCATACACAGTGGCGGGATCCTCTGCTCACAGCTGCAGCGGCGGCAGAGAGATCCTCCACTTGCGGCTGTAGCGGTGACGAAGGGATCCCATCGCCGTCCGTACATGCTCCAGCGGCAGCAAACCGCTATGTACAGCGCATGTGCGGCATCACTATGTACAGCACATGCGTGCGAAACCACGCATGCGTTGTACATAGCAGTTTGTGGCCGGCGCCGCTCAAACGACGTATGGACAGTGGCGGGATCCTCTGCTTGCGGCTGCAGCCGTGAATGGAGGATCCTCCACATGCGGCTGCAGCGGGGTGAGCACCTTCTTGTCACTCCCCCCAGACATGGCACCTGGCGCGAACCGCCCCCCGCCCCCCCCCCTTGCGACGCCACTGGCAAAAGCTCAGCCCTGTGCTTGCGTAGCACCAGGTCTCTGTTGGGGAATACAGAAAGCTACCTTATATAACGAGCAAGACCACTAGTCTAACTAGTTCATTATTGGCTACTATGATAAGCAGTACAGTAGTTGTTTGAAGTCTAAGGCAAATAAGGGTATTCCCTTATCACCAACTAGTCAAGTCCCCTGTTTAACAGGCAATGCCAGAGCAGAGATTGAATCAGGAAACCTCTACTTGCAAAGCAAGTGCTGTGTGACAAAGGTGTGTGTTGCCCCTACATGCAGAATAATGAGAATATCCTGTCATCCCAGAGAAATAAGCCCCAACAAAAGTACAGTACTGGTGCATTCACTACTCAGGGCTGCATGCTTCCCAGGGCAGAGCCAGCCAATGAACTGACCCACCCCCTGCCTTGTTTCCCTGGCATATCCTTTGGGCCTTCAGTTGCTGCAGGTCAAATAAAAAATTAGCAATGAAAGGTTTCCCAACAAACAAATGTTCTGTTTTATCTGCTGGATTTCTATCTGTTGGGGTCTTAAGGGCGCAAAATCCCTGCAACTGAGGAGGAAATAATCACACAATTTTAGGGTTGGAATGGACCTTGGAGTCACCTAGTCCAGAGCTGGCAGGTGGCAACTCACATCTTGTTTCCTTCAGTCCAGCACAGACTAAGCTCATGTTTCAAGGAGGATTCTTGCTGCTCAATTCTAAGTATATTTACTCAGAATTAAGTCACAGTATTGCAGCCATAGAAACCTTTTTTTAAAAAACCACTTTATAAGAAACCTTTATGAGAAATTCCATGAGAGACAATTTTGAAGGTAAAAACAAATACTATCCTTTTAAAGGACAGTTAGTGCCCCCTAATGCACACCACACTCCCTTTCAGATAGTGTGCATACAGAGGGCTTGAAAACAAACAGATGATCTAATTTAGAGGACATGCAGCTGTATTGTGTTCCAGGTCCCAGGAGAGATAAGCAAATAAAAAATCAAGATTAACAAAGCAGCATCACTTATAAGATACCTGTATAAAAAAATTCCTTCCAGTAGCACCTTAGAGACCAACTAAGTTTGTTCTTGGTATGAGCTTTCGTGTGCATGCACACTTCTTCAGATACACTGAAACAGAAGTGTATCTGAAACAGAAGTGTACACTGAAACAGAAGTGTATCTGAAGAAGTGTGCATGCACATGAAAGCTCATACCAAGAACAAACTTAGTTGGTCTCTAAGGTGCTACTGGAAGGAATTTTTTTATTTTGTTTTGACTATGACAGACCAACACGGCTATCTATCTGTAACAAGATACCTGTATGTTAGAAAGCATAGGTCTGAATCCATGAAGCCCAAAGACTATGAATGAATATTTAGGGAAGGGCAAAATGCTTTCGAGATGCTACTATGAGAATATCTGTTTTTGCAGATATTTGGCGTCTGTGTCTGTGCAGATGCGATTTTCGGTGCCGCGGAAGCGAGTCCCCGTGCTGCGCTGGATTAGCACAGCGCGCAAGCGGGAAACTCAGTTTGAGGGTGGTTCGCAGGCCAGTCAAACGACCTCCGCAGGCTGCTTCCGGCCCATGGGCCTTAGGTTGCTGACCTCTGCTGTAGAGGGAAGTGCGGGGCAGCCTGAGAAGGTAGCCCATCTGACGTCACCTCCAAATGCGCACTCCATTGCCTCTTAAGACAGACAGATGCCAACAACAATTGGTTCCAAGAAGGTAGGGTGTCTTGCACCCACAGATTCATAACAATATATATATATATATATATATACACAGGGTGAGTCTTGTAAAAGAGGCCCCATGGAACATGTGTACTCTGTATCCACGGGGCCTCTTTTAAAGGACTTGTCCTGTATATACATACACACACTCTCTCCCTGGGGTTGAGTACTGTGTTGCATTGTACATGCTGCTTTGAAGACAATTCAGAACCTTTGGTTAGTTCAAAAACAGTTACCGGTACTAAGCTATTGCCTCAGTCTGCTTGGTAGAAACTTATCTTCCCAGCATTGAAGTAACTTCCATGGCTTCCAGCCCATTTTGAAGCACTACATAGATTAGGGCTAAGGTACCTGAAGAAAACCACCTCCCATATCAACCTCTCTGTGCCTCAAGATCATCTTTCAAGGGTATCATCCAGAGCCCCACACCATCCAAGTAAAGTAAGGCAGGTGAAAACCAGGGAGCAATACTAAGAGGTAGTGCCTCCTTCGCGGAATTTCCTCCCCAGAGGCCTAGCTGGTGTCAACATTGTTGTCTTTTAGGTACGAGGTAAAGACAATTAATTTTTTCGCAGTGTTTTATTTTATAACATTTTAAAATAAAAACAATTAACACATAAAACACATTATTTCAGTTTTATATTGTTTTTGTAAACAACCCTGAGATCTCCGCAGAAGTATGCAAACCTTTTAAACAGAATCCAAGCCTGTACCTACCCACACCCAAGTGACACATTAATAACAAGCAAGAGAAAAAGGCATGGTTCAGCAAAAGAGCCTATGTTTTGCATGTAGTACTAAGGTCTGACTCAGCATGAGGCAGGTTCACATGAACCAGAAAAGGGGAGACTCATCCGTTCTGTGGGTCAAATAATCGGTATTTGTTTTCCCCACTCCACCCCACCCCCCAGGTATCTGCGTGTGTCACCGCTGAAAAAGGCACCCACCCACCCATTAGTTTCGGTGGTGGGGGGCGCACGTTGTCATCTGGATTCCTCCTTAAGAAAGAAAGGGAAAGCGGCAGACTGACAGGAAGGCGCCCCTCTCCCAGTAGTCTGTTTTTGCTTTCCACCAACCGTGCAGAAGGGGAACCCAAAGGCACGGGATGACACAGGCAGGCTCCTTACCTAGGCAGGCTCCAGTGACCAGGGCTGTAGCCGTCAGGGCTCCGGCCGAGGCGCCATAAATGTTCTTGGCATTCGCCACCAAGAAAGGCGCGTGCTCTTGGAGGCAGCTGGCGACCCCGATGTGGTACACCCCCAAGAACCCGCAGCCCGCGAAGGAGATATTCCAGGTGGAGCCCAGCGGGTACATCGCCTCACAACCACCTCCTCTTCCTCGCACGCCCTCACGGATGCGGGGCGAGGCAGGGGGGGACGACAACCACGGAGGAAGAGGGACACGGAGCGAGCTCTCCCGGCGCGGGGCTGGGCACTCCCGGGCAGCTTCTGTCCTTCTCAGCGCCTGGCGTGCAGGAAGGGGTTTCTCCCGGTGGTCGCCGCGCTGCCACTCGCTTCTTCCGCCTTCTCTCTAGTCGCAGCAAACTCCACCTGAGCGCCGACGGCTGGGAGGGAAGCGTTATATCGGGTGCGCGCCTGCAGTGGGGAGGAGCCCCGCTTGGTCACAATCCCACGACGCCAGTAAGCGGCTAATGGCTGCTGCGCAGAGGCGGCGGCAACACTCTCCGCGCCCCCTCGGAAGGCGGAGTCGAAGGGCGCCGAAAGCCTTCGGGGGACGGCAAGGGCGGCGCGGGCACCAACCTGGGCCGGGAGGTGGGCGGGCTTCGCCAACCGGCTCCAGCAACCCGCCGCTGGGGAGTATTTCCCAGAAAGCCCGAGGGCGTTCCGAGGCGGCATCCAATCGCGGGGGCGCCCGGAGCGCGCATCTGGGGGGGGGTGGCCCTCCTCGCAAGCGTCGCTGCTGTAGCTTTCGACCCAGATATGCATGTTTTGGGAGAGACCCTGCCGTTCCCAGGAATCCAAGTTTGAAGGTCTCGCGCACTGCGGTTGCCTCAGGCGTGTTATGGTGACGCGCGGGCGCGTGTACACACTGGAGGTTAAAGGGTACGTATGTGGTGCGCAGAGGGAAGGCTGCCGTGTTTGCCAGGCTGGGGGTCGGGGATTTGGAGGGCGAGGTTCAGAAGAGGGTGGTCTGCAGTGCAGGTCCTCCTCGCGTTTCTTTTCTTGAGAAAGAGCCCCACGGAGCTCAGTCCCAAATAAACGTATCTTGGAGTGTTAAGGGGTTTTGGGGAGAAGTAAACTTACGACCATCTTCCGGTGGTGCTCTCAGGACAAGGCTAGGGGGCCCTCTTCAGCAAGATAAGTAGGAGGGTCCCCAAATGCTGTAGCATTTTCGAACAGGTGAAGAAATAATGCACGTTACCGTCAAAAGTGGGAGGACTATCGAACCAGTAAATTCGGAGTCTAAAAATTGCCCGACTGCACCACTACCTCCCTCCAGCTTGTGAGACTTAACTAGGGAGTGTCATAAAAAAACAGTGGGCCTAAGACATGTACAAGATTGCTCTGCTTGTCTGTTGCAGCAAAAAAAAGCTGGCAAAAATGCCTTGTAATTAGTACCTTGGTAGCAAGCAGATTTATTTTAACATATGCTTTGGTGGGTTAGGTAAAGGGACCCCTGACCATTACGTAGTTGTCCAGTCGCGGACAACTCTGGGGTTGCAACGCTCATCTCACTTTACTGGCCGAGGGAGCCGGCGTACAGCTTCCGGGTCATGTGGCCGGCATGACAAAGCCGCTTCTTGCGAACCAGAGCAGCGCACGGAAACACTGTTTACCTTCCCGCCGGAGCGATACCTATTTATCTACTTGCACTTTGACATGCTTTCGAACTACTAGGTTGACAGAAGCAGGAGCTCACCCCGTCGCAGGGACTCGAACGGCCAACCTTCTGATCAGCAAGCCCTAGTCTCTGTGGTTTAGACCACAGCGCCACCCGCGTTGATTTCATAAAAATGTATGCCACAACAAATCTGTTGGTCTTTCAACCAGAGATGGGGAGCAATCTACTGGTAGTTGAGATAATCTATACTAATTGGGATCTTTTAAAGAGACATTTGCTATTAAGCAACATCAGTATATGATCTATTAATTACAAGTTGCTACCTTTCCTTTTATGCTAGCATGAAATGGAATGGAGGAAATCATTAAAATAATTCCTCAGCAATCCTGTTTGTCCCGCCAATGAGTGTTAGGGAGGCAATGCAGACATGCCTTTTAAGTTGCATTCCAAGTTGAAATTTAGCAGATGAAACCATCACAGATGATGGGAGTTGTAGTCCAGTATACTGGAGGCCACATACCGGTACTCACTCTCCAGTGATTATGAAAGGTACCAATTATTTGTCAAAAATCCTGAAGGTCCTATAGATGCCTACTACCCAAGATCACTTCATAGGGTTTTAGCATCTTTCCATTTACTTTCACCACCCCTTTGTTTTCAGTCAAACTATAAGTTAGAAAGTGGAAGCAGAAAATTTATGAAACTGGTACCTAGGCCAGCTGGAATACTTTCAACAAAAGGTTTGGACTTGTGAAGGTACCGGTAACTAGATATGGCAGGTGGGTTGTGTGTGGTTGCAGTGGTCTATCTTTGTAAGCATATATGAGAAATGGTACCTTGTAGAACTGAAATGTAATCAATAGCAAGCCAAAGGTTAAAGGTGTACTTACCTGGAGCCTCTGGTGAATCTCTGGAATTCAACTCTGATCCTCTGAAATACTTTTGTTTTAATAACACTGCTGAAGTTATTATTTTACATATTGTTCTGTCTACACATATTTATAAATGGCATTGGACTCTAGAAGGAGGGGCAGGGAATGTGAATAGAAATCCTTTGTGATAATATTCTACAGAAACAAGAGGGAGAGGTGGACAAACAATAATGGTGTGTGTGCATTTCTCCCAAAGTCAGCTCTTTCACAGTCAGAAGGCACATCAGTGTTCTCTAAACCGTATTTTCATTTACAGTGTATTATTCCTTGTCACATGCCTGTTCATAGGCTGAATATCTGGCACTGTGAGTGGAGCCCATAATAGACCTCTCTTATTCAGTAAGAGCCTGCTGCTGTCTCAAACCCATTGAAAGGGATGTAAACAACTATGGCTGGCTTGCTGCCTACATATGAAAACACTATAGTTTGGTCACAGAATTTTCCCATCCTTTTAAAAACAGGATGCAAAAATATCCCAACTTCACTGGAGTTAGGAACCAGCCAGCTTTTACTCAAGACTAGCTAAGAAGTCCATAGTCCATTATAGGGTTGCCTTTGCACTTTGCCCAAGGCACTTATTATAGCTGTTTTTGTTTCTGTGCCAATATTTAGAACTCGTGTTGTACACTCTACGGCAGCAGTTTCCTTTTATGCAGTGCATTTTTACAAGCATATGCACTCTGAGGAAAAAGTATCTAGTTCTGTTTATATAATTGCTGTATTTTATATACCGGTAATCTCTTGTAACATGGTGCAATACCTATGTATTAAAGAAGCAAAGTTATGTACGGTATGTTGTGTTACTGGATGCTACTTTCAAAAGTTTCCCAACAGTCTTCAAGAAAAGAATTATTAAAAAATACCGGTACCCTGTCTGAAGTGCTATATGGATAGTCAAGTTTTGTTAAGCTTTCATGCTGGGTTGCAATTCAAGGTACAAGCATGGTGCTGATGACGCCAAGGTTGCAGGTTAATTCCCATAAGGGAAAGGTGCATAAGGGGGTTGGACTAGATGATCACCAGGGTCCCTTCCAACTCTATGATTCTGTGATCTTAAATGTATACAATCAATGCAGGTTTACAATTGGCTCTCCAAGCACAGCACTGTCAGCATAATGCACCCTAATCATTGGAGTCAGGCTTTAGCCTATAACTAGTTGTAAATATTCTTGATATGGGTATGGGGGCCATGCCTTTAACTGGGCAGAAGCTAAAGATGAAGCAAGGAGACACACACAAACACTCCCCAGCCATTTTTCCTAGTTTGTCTTCATGGTGTTAAAACCTTGTTAGTCGTTTTCCTAAATCAGACCATTCCTTCACCTATCTACTGGTACTCTAATTTGCAGCAAACAAACCCAGAATGCAACAGTTAAGTGCACCCATGCCTATTAAAGTGAGAAAGACTGTGGGAAAACATGCAATCCATGCACTACTACTGAATTTGGCTCTAAGAAGTTACATCTAACAAAATTGCTGCATTTTAAGCAGCTTGCAGGAAACACTTGGCTTACTTTACATTTCCTGTCACTTGAGGAACTGTAGTGCAATTATTTTGCTTCATGAAGGCCACAAAGCAGACAAGATATCAAATGGCACCAATCTGGGTTCAAATTAGAATTTTTCATCAATTTATGAGGTTAAGCTACTTTGGTTTGGCCATCATACTTTACTATATCCATTTTTTCTACTTCATATTTGGGAGGAAAGGGCCAGTATAATATTGAGCGTATGAAATGCATGTGTTACATGGACTGCTTTTTCTGCCATGGCCATCAGATTCTTTAAAGCAGGGGTGGAAAACCTGCTGGAGGATTTCAGCTACCCTGTATTCTAAATATATTTAAATAGGTCTGCCATATATCCAGAAATCCCTGGACATAGCTGGGATTACCGTAGTCTGTTGAAAATGGTGTCTTGGCGGAATTTTTTGCACACGGTTAAAGTCTATGGGAAACCCTGGACATATGGCAGCCCATATCGGAAGTGTTGGTTTTTTGCCAATTTTCCTAAAAAATAGCAAAACCCCACCTTTTTTGAGTTCTTTCAAAAAAAAAATTATAATTCAACTATTGTGTCCCGATTTTCGCTTTTTGAAATTCGCAACCCTAATTTAAATGTATTTTAAATCTATGTATTTCAACTGCCCTGTATTTTAAATAGATTTCATGGCACGTATTTCATACTAACACAGAAGAGCAAAGTTTATGGCAATAAAAGCAAACATCTAATTTTTAAAAACTTCTCAGATGGGTAAGACATAGTGAAGTCTCGGTAACCAGGAGGTGGTTCTGCATGGTTGTATACTGCTCCTTGATTTGACCATAATTCAGTATTAGTTTTGTAGAAGAACACTGAACCCTATAGAAGTCTTTTGAATTCAAAATGTGGCTTATTCTGATGCATATTTTGAAACACTTACTAAATTTCTATAAAGTGAACCAAAATTTGTGTAAAAGGCATCAGCTTGTCTGCCTCTACACCAGACATATATCAGATTAAGGCATCACATTTAAGGTGTAATAGCATGAACAAGCTGTCACCTGGTTTTTATAAAAGGCTCTGCCTACATCCTTATCAGCCTATTTCTCTTCCAAATATTTTAGTTACTGCAAAAACTCTTTTGTTGCAGAAAAACCTATTTTTAACCTCTTAGCACAGTTAAATAGCACCCAACTGCTCACTTTATGATGTTAATACCAAACTGCTTTGAACCACTCTAGAAAATCCGTAATTCACAGAAACAGTACCAAGAGTTGTAACTTTATCACAAGATGCCACTTCTAAAGCATTACCAAATGATTCGGAACACTGTACATACAGAGAGCAAGGAAGCCTATGAAGTACGTCACAACAAAACAATATTTTAACCAAGTTTTATTATAGATTAGCCCTCAACAAAAGTTTAATCGAACAGCCCAAATCCCATATCATCATCAGATTCTTCAGACTCTTCTTTCTTTTCTTCTTTCTTCTCCTCAGCTGAAAAGACAAGTAGATATAGACAGTTTAGCCGACAACTCTCAAAACAGCATTTTTATAGGCTCATTCTATATACTAGTGCTGGGGAATCTATGGCCCTCAGACATTGTTCAACTCCCTCCAGCATGGTCAATGGCTAGGGGTGATGCAAGCTGTAGTTCATGAAACACCCAGAGCATCACATGTCCCCATCACTGCTACAACCGCACCTGCCTTAAAGATTAGGGGTGAGAGTCAACCAATCGGGTTAGAAGAAAATCCAAACAAAATCATGATGCAAGTAGCTGAAGGCAGACACTGCTCATCAACAAGTTGTATTAGGTTCAGCACTCATGTAGGCCATATGATGTCTCACTTCACTTTGCAACCCCATGTTACATACAATATGCCAACATTACCTACCGCAAATAAGCAAAAAGGCAGGTAAAAAGAAAGCAGAGAAGATTGGCTGGGTCTCAGCATCCATACCAAATCAGAGTATCATAGCTGAAGAGAATGTGTCTGAAGTCTGAGCTACATTACCTTGCAATAATGTTTTCCTTACAACTTGAAGAGCAAAGACATTTTTTCCATGTCGAACTGGGTAAGGTTTCCAAATGCAACCAAGTGATAAAGTAGCAACTCATATCATACGAGTTGTTCAGTTAATCTCATGGACCGTGGCTACTCAATGTGAAATTATCAAGTTTTTGGATTCCTCTCTAGAAGTCTTCTCCCGCTTGATGTCTGCCTGCCCGTCCACCCCTTCCTTTTCATGATCCATTATACTTACCAGCTGCTGGTGCAGCACCTGCAGCAGGAGCAGCAGAACCTCCAGCAGAAACTGCTACAGCCCCACCAACTGGCATGCTGGCAAGCTTGCTGTTACCTGGGGGACATTAACAAGGAAAATGAAGAACTGTATATGAAGCCAACGAGAGAAACCTGAGGACAAACCCCCAATTCTGCACTGTTCCCTACTGCCCAACCCTTCCCCCCCAGTCCATTTCTGATAAAGGGAGGAACAGAAGGATGAACTTTTGCCTAGCACTTTAGAAGATCAGTTTTGTCACAAGCGCCTCAGGTTGTTGGTCCCCAATACATCAGACACCACAGGCTATCGACACAATACCAGTGATCAACTTCAGTTGACCACCAAACTCACACCAGGTGCCAGAAAAGGAAGTCTTAATATTCTATCAGCCTAGTTTCTGCATATAAACCAAGCCAACTGGTCCTTCAATGCCCTTCTCCCATACAACCAGTGGGAATGTTTTGTTCCCATTAGCAGCATGATGCCAAGCTTAGAACTGTGGTAAGCAGTACACAGTGCAACTACAGAAGTTACATGATGGATTGACCCTAGAGATTTAAAGACTAGCTACCAATTAATGCCAACAGTTCCAGGGAAGTTGGCAATATACTATTTCCCTTGTGAGAACAAGCACGTCAGTGGGGAAAATGCCTGTTCTTTGTTTCTAGGAATATAAATCTAAACAATTGCATGGTATTCCTGGAGCCAGAACAGTAAACACGTTTTATAACCATTCAGCATATTCTCAGAAAAGAGTATGCATAACAGCAGAGCCAAGAAGTAATTTAAGTGTACAAAAAAAAACTTTATTTAGAACAAATACAAAGGGCCTCATATAAGCATTAACAAGTCCTGTAGTTTGCTGTACCAGTCTTCCTGCAGGCATCTAGACACATCAACATTATCAGATAATCAAGGATATAGCTGTTATAGTAACAAGAGCAACAATATCATTATAGTTACTATGACTATGTATTCAGCACCAACAATTTACATGGCACCTAAGAGCCTAAAATGCAAGTCCCTCCTGAAAGGAGGTTCCAACATTTTGCCAGTGGAAACAAAGAGGAGGGGGAGTGACCACACAAGGATGGAGGGTTCCGAAGGGCTTCACAGGAAGAGAGGTAGTGTCACTGTGCTGGCATTCAAGGGGAGTTCAATGGGTATCAAGGTCAAGCAGGCAGAATGCTTTTGGCATAGAGTTCTACATGGAGTGGAGGGGATGGCAGAATCACATGGGAAAACGACATAGAAACTTGCTATAATCAGGTTGGGAGATGACCAGAGCAGAGCGTTTTACAATGTTGATTGACATGACATAACAGTGGGGGGGGGGTAGGGAACGATCCAAAACAAAGCCAAGGCTTCACTGCTGGTCTACAAGGTGGATGCTACAAAGAGCACAAGAAGACCTGGGAGGGAAGACTTTTGACATGCTCCTCAGGATGCCCAGGGACCATCAGGGTGCAGCACTGTTGTTGCTGGGTCAAAATTTAGTTTTGAATATGCATTATTTTTTGTTGGTAAACCAGGGGTGCGTGTGTGTATGATATATATGTGTGTGTGCGCGCACGCACACACACACACACACACACAACTTGATTACCAGCAAAAATATATATATATTACTGTTGGATTTATTTTCATTGCATATTTGTCCACCATGAGGTGTTTTCATTAGTTCACTGCGCATACGACTGCTTAGATTTTGCCATAGCTTGTAACTGTTAGTGAATTATGTAAAATGTTTTGGTGTTGTCAGCTGCCTTGAGCATGGATTACTATGAAAAGGCAGCACAAAAGTAATACTGCTACTGCTGAATTTACAAAAACAAATTGTCCAAGTGTGCAAACGATGAGTAGCATGGGACCAATGGACAAGCCTTGAAGATTCTCTGTATGTCCAGAAGGCACTGCCCACAATGGAAATAGTGAGCAAACAATGAAGACAGGATGGAAAAGAACCAGCCTATAACAAGAGTTCTACCCAAGGTGTGGGAAAGGGCACAATCAGCAATATCACAGAGATTGTACAGGGAAAGAGAAATTGGAATAGAGAAACATGAGACACTAGGAAATACACAGCATGTTCCAAAAGTCCAGAGGCAGAGGGCAGAAAAAAGTTGGCCAGTAAAGAAGCAGGATGTTGAGATATACCTGAAATGCAACCCATATATTCCAAGTATTGGTGCTAAGATGCAAGGAGAAGACCAGGAGGTGCGGGGCAGACAGGATTAAGGAAACGTGGGGAGAGGCTGGTAGGGTGGTCAGCTCACCAAGCAAGATAGCTTGAGGGAGATGGAAGGGGCATGAAGTTGGGACTAGGACAAATAGCTTCAATATTTTATGGAAGGAGGCATGGTGGACAGAGAGAAAGATGGCAGCAGAAGACTTTAATAGAGCAAACTGGCAAGACAGAAATTGTTATTCTTTTTAGAGACCCATTCAACCAGCAATATATATTTTTTAACCAGAAAGCAATGCTGCTTTTTAAACAGCTAACAGCTATTTGTTGAGAACATCCTCTATACAAACAGGTAACAAGCAAGTGCCTGTTTTTATGAGGGTTTCCCCAAATTAATGTGGTCCACCAGCGAAACCCAGCAGGCACCAGCATGAGCCTGTAGGAATTAGGATGGACCTATTACATTTCCCAGCATATTCCATTAATGCCACACATATTGATAACACTCTGGATTGCCATTTGCTATGCTTAGTATTATTAAAAGTTTGGCCACTTGACTACTGGTATTTCAAGATTGAACCATGTTGCACCTTTTCACACTGGTAATTTCACTCCCAACAACCCTCTCTACTGTAAGCAAAATAGTTAAATGCCTCTGAACTAGTGAGCTCTCAGCCCTAACACCTTCAGTGCCAAAGAGGGACTCATGGTCCCTTTCAAACCCCATCTCCATTTTAAACTCACCTTGGGAGATGACATCTTCAATGTTTTTCCCATTCAGCTCACTAATGACCTGTGGGAAGCAAGTTGAAAAGTGTTACCTAAAAAATGTTTCTAAGTGCAGGGAACTAAAGAACTAACAACTGTGGCCAAAATACTGCGAAACTGAAGCAACTCAAAACACTTTAAAAAAATAATAATACAATTGGTCTTGCCTAGAGCTGCCCCGGGGAAACTGCACTGTGCCACACTGAACTCAGAAAGAGATTACCATCTTCTCAGATGCGTTATTGCAGCTTTGCACAAAGAATATAGTGATCCCCAGGGCACCTTTGGTTAGCTACAGTCAAGCAATTAGCTATCCAAGTGGGAATAAAATAACCTCTTACCAAGGACACCATGATGTTCATCTGGAATCTCATTTGAGTCAAGAACTCAAATAAACTGAATTGTTTTTATACAAGCCCCATATTTCCTTGGGTGGGGGAAATCATCAGTTTCCCATTATGCTTGCTGGGCTTTTGAGAAGGCTGAAGTATATTTATTTCTTCAAAGTCTATTATGGAGTGACTGAAGGACCAGGGAAGGTTGGTAGGAACTACTAATAATGGCTGAAAAACTACCAAGATAAGCCAAAATGTTGGGACTTTTTAAAATTAACCTTCTGTCTAAAAAGTGGTACCCTTTCATTAAGCAAAGGTGTTTTTTCATTGCTGCTTACCTCATTTAGGTTGTTTAACAAAGTAAAGTTTAAGACAGAAAACATTTGTATTTCTTTTTATGCTGTACAAATTCTGTATGACTGCCAGTTGTCCCAATCTTAATACAGTGGGACCTCGACTTACGAGTGACCCGACTTACGTGTTTTTCGACTTCCGAATGACTTCCGGAAGAAAAAAAATGGCCGCCGCAACCAAATTTTTCGACTTCCAAAAGGAAGTCGCAACCGCTTTGAATAGGATTTTTTCGACTTACGAATTTTTGAATAGGATTTTTTCGACTTACGAATTTTTTTCGTTCAATGCATTCCTATGGGGATTCGACTTACGAGTGTTTTCGACTACCGAAGATCGCATCGGAACGCATTATCTTCGTAAGTCGAGGTCCCACTGTACTAGAAGAGACAGATATAGCAAACATAGAATTGAACTATGGCAGCTTGCAATCTGCTCTTCCTTCCTGTTGGCATTAAGTCCAGAAGCCAAAGAAAGATGCAACACTGAACTGTAGAGCTTCTATCTCAGAACAAGCCTTCTATAACCAGGCCTTTGACTGCTTACACAATTTATGGTGTTTGAAATATGTTTGTGGGAGAGGGGTTATTGGTTTGTTTTCTATGTATGATCTCATTTTTTATTTTTATACTATAAACCACCCTGTGATCTTCAGTATACAAATTAAATAAATAAATCCCTGTGTTATGACAACTGCACTTTTCTGCTCAGATATGCATATAAGGCCAATGGTGGATTTTGTTTCCCTTAGAAAGTGGTAATTCAAGAAACTGCAGCATATAGGGACAATGTCAAGAAGTATTACATTTACCATCTTATAGCTACTTCTGCTCAGTTAAAGAATCTCTTGTATGGCTGGAACAGAATTATTGAACACTTCACTTTTTTCTCACTTATCTGGAAGTAGGATCCAACCCAAAGTTCTGGTCAAATGAGCCCCCTGAACAATTTATGCTAAAATGCATATACACCCAGTAAAGAGGGAATTTTACTCTGCAAGGACTTAGGAAATTATTATTGAAAATAAAACCAATGGAAGTCTCATTAGTACAGGATATGCAGTATAATATTAGTTACTCCAATTAATTCTGGACACTGAAAGTTAGCCCCAAAACAGCTGAGAAGTGCACAGGTCCAGAGAATACTTGTGAAACAGCAACCAAGAACAACATTCTTCAAGCCTTCATTTTGCATAGTCTCTCTTTGGGTGATAAGGGGCTTGTGGTCCAGTGTACTCTTTTCAATGAATGGCATTTATGCCACACTGCACACCTATCTGTCACTCACCTTATTCACACGTTCATCGTCCGTCTCAATGCCTACACTGTCAAGAATTTTCTTTAAGTCTTTTGAGCTTGGGGTCTCATTGCCCCCAAGGACAGCAAGAAGGTAAGCTGCAACGTAGCGCATTCTGGGAAAGAAAAAATAAGGAAGTTTTTTTTTTAATTGGCCGATACTTCTTTGAAGAGCAGATGATTTTTCCTGTGTTTAACACATATGATAGTCCAGTGAGTTTTAAAATGGATGATACCAGCAAAAGTTCCAGGGGAGCATACATAGCTACCCTCATAATTTTTGATATAGCTATATGCTTAAGAACTACCCTTATGTATTCCATATTGGGGGCATCCAGTAAATAACTCCTATTTAGAATACTGTACATACTTCGCCTGCAGAAAACACCAGGTTCAATTCCTGACATTACTACTTTTATTTTAAAAAGGATCTAGCAGTGAATGCTGCAAGACTTCACCATACACTGCAGTACCACCACTATTCACGACTGGACAATATTGTGGCAGATACCAACAGCCTGACTTGGTATAAGGCAGCCTCTTCTTACATTAAAACACACAATATGTTCTTTCATCTGAAAATTAAATATTTAACTTGGGCGGAAGAGGGGGGGGGCTATAAAAAAAGTAACGATTTCACTTCAGGGCGATTTTAAAATAAGCCCCCTCACGGGAGGCACGTGCTACCATCACATCTACGCTTTGGTCCAAACCACACTAAGCTTTTATCCAGCGAAATATTTCCTTTAGGGGAGAAAATGACTTCGTTTAAGCAACTCCCACATTCACGTTGGACAAAGCCGCCATGCCGCTTAGATTTTAAGTTTCAACTTTCCATCGCCAGAACAAGCCGGAAATGGGAAAACCAAATGCACTACGGTCGCTTACCAGGGCAAAAAAGCATCTTACCCCACTTGTTGAAACCTCTAAACTTTTATTTTAAATCGGAATGGGAGGGACTGCTCCCCACCACCTCCACTCGCCCTTTTTGCCCGGGAGGTTTCTAAAGCACTCCCTTCGCCTTCGCTGTTTCTAGGGTATGATATGCCCTCCGCAGCCTTTCGTCACAGACCACCACGATCACTAGCTCCTCTCCTTTCCAGTCGGGCCTTCCCTAACTTGGATCAGGAAGCACATGGCCGCCATGTCACCTCCTCCACCCTGGCCCACATGGTATGGCCTACCCGGGCTGCCCGGCTTATAAACCCGCGCAACGGCAGGCGGTGGATTTGGAATCTAAGCGCGTTCTGGACGCATCCATTACAAAAAAAGGGGGGCGCGGAGTAAAAGAAGCCCCCAAGCCTACTCACTTCGGGCTTCTGGACGTGCGCTCTCTACGACGGCGATAGCAAAAAGGAAAGGGAGGAGCCTACGGCGCGGGGTTCTTCCCAGTACTCTCCAACAACCGGGTTTCTCATTGGACGCAAGGCGTAGCCAACCAGAAGCCGCATAGTTAGCGGAGCCCTTATGGTCGTAGCGCTAAACGGAAGTGAGACGCTTCCTGCCGGCCTGTGCAGCCGCCATGTTACTAGAGGCACAAGCGACGTCCGTAGGGAGGAATCAGTCTCTGCGACTGCAGTCTCGGGATTAGAGGCGTCAGCAAGCGCCCTATGAAGGGGAAGAGGCTCTATTTTCTTTGATCTGTGGCGGCGGCGGCGGCGGCGGCTCTGACTTACGCGTTAGCCGGTGGAGCTGTGTGAATACAGCCTGCGTTTTCATTTCTGTTACTAAGCCCTTTAAGGCGGCCAGCCAAAGGCGATGTTTCTGAACAGAGTAGACTTTCCTATGAGAAAACATGCGTAGGATTGCGATGCAGGTTTCTCAAACTCAGTAACGCTATAAACCTAGATACGTTTCCTTCTAAGTAAACTCAATTGAGCTCAGTGGGGCTTATTCCCAGGAAACTGTGTGACTGTTTACCTGTCTCCCTTTTCGTCTGCTTACTATTTTTTTTTTTTTTTTTTGTTATATACTGCTGTAACCTTTTGAGCCCTAGGGGTGTTTCAGTCCTAAGTACACTGACTTGCCAGTAAGCCCCATGAAAGGCTGTGCCTTAGTGAAGGAGCATATGATTTGCATGCAGAAAGTCCTAGGATCAGTCCCCAGCATCTCCACATAGGGCTGGGATTTGCCCAATCAGATGCCTGTGGGAAGCCAGCAAACAGGACCTGAGTGCAAGAGTAGGCCTACTCTCGCCTCCTGCAGTTTCCAGCGACTGGTATTCAGAAGAATACTGCCTCTGATACTGGAAGTAGAACATAACCATCAGGGTTAATAGCCCTGTCCTCCATGAATTTCTCTTTAACACTCTTTTAAAGTCATCCAAGTTGGTGGCCATCACTTGCCTCTTGTGGGAGTGAGTTTATTTTTTTTTTTAATTAAATTTTTTATTAAGTTTCACACAAAAATATACAACATCCAACCCCAATACCACATTATGCCTCATACATCCTACATACCGATCGCATATATATCATACATACAAATCATATCATATCAAAAACATTCAATCTTCCTTCTTTTCCATTTCCTTTTAAAATCCATACCTTCATTTAACATTCTTCCTTATCTTCACTTTCATCTTCCACATCTCCTAAATACGTTTCCACCATTCTTTCCTACTCTCTTACACACCCTTCTCTTTCTTTCATTTCATTCATATACCTTCCATACACTCCTTCCTATCATTCTTTTAAACCCCTGTCCCCCTTTAAGCTTACCTCTTTCCATCCCTATCTCACTAATCCTGGTTATTTTACTTCCTCCCCTACCCTCCCTTGTTCCCTCCCCATCCCTCCCCTTTAAAACTGACTTCCTACGGTTAATCCCCATACCACTTTCACCTCTTTCATGTTACATTACGTTTTCCTTCCCTTTTCTTTTTATTTCTATTAATCCTTACCTGATTGATAATATAGTCTAACCCTGCTAGTTCCTATTCTTTTTGCTACCTACTATATATCAATCCATGCAAATCAATAAATCCATTGTTACTCCTTCTTTCCTAAAATAGTCTTCTACATACCTCCATTCTTCTCTTATTTTTTGTTTTGCTGAGTTCCTTATTGCCGCTGTCATTCTTGCTAAATGCATGAATTCTATCACTTTCTCGTGCCATTCCTGTAAGGATGGCACTTCCTCTCCCTCACTTGTGGGAGTGAGTTTAATTAACTATGTGCTGTGCAAAGAGAGGTACTTTATTTTGTCTGTCCTGAATCTTTCAACATTCAGGTTCACTGGATGTCTCTGAGTTCTAATGTTAGGTGAGACAAAGAAAATCTTTTTTCTACCATCTTTCTCCATAGCGTCCTGAATTTTATATGTCTGTCTTGTTGCCTCTTGAGTTGCCTTTTCTCTAAACTAAAAAAGCTTCTAATGTTGTAACTGTTGCATATGGGGGAATTGCTCCATTCTCTCGATCATTTAAAATAACAAGAAAGAGCAATGAATCTGGCCAGTCCTTTCTACACCCATCTTCATCCTGTTTCTTGGTCTCATGACCCTTAGATCCAGAACTACTGTGGTTCTCAAGAAACAGCTATTGAAATGATGATGATGATGCGAAGACCAGTTTGGCAGAGGAGAACATCAGTTTCTGAAAGCAACCAATGAATAGCAATGCACAAAGGAAGTACAGCAGAAGAGAAAGGATGAGAGGCTGCAGCCACACTAGTCAGGAGTGAGATACACTAAACCAGCTTCCAATTAAGCTAAACTGTGTTTTAATATTAATCTATAACTGTGCAGGCTCCAGGAGAATAGAATGAGGTTGTTTTGTTCCTTGTATTCCTCCTGTGCTACTATGAGTTAAGCTGTGGTTTGGCTTAGCATGCCATTGGAAGCCAGGCTCATAGCAAATAATGCACTGTTAACAATATTTGTTCTCACAGTTTGGAGAAGACAAACCAGGAGCTTGAAAATGACATGTCAAGCCAAACCAAACCTTAGCTCCCAGCAGTGCAGCCACAGTAGGACCAGAGGAGAAGCAAAGTGGCAATGGTCTCTCCAGGAGCTTGCACATTTGCACTAAGCCATGGTTTGGCTTAGCATTATTTGAGAACTGGGTCTGACTAAAGGAATGTTAGCGTGTTTTATTAACGTTCCTTCCTAGAACCAGCACTATGATCCAATAAAATAAAAGTATTATCACTCATCTTCAAAATTATTCATGGGACAAAAGGACTACAAGTTTCAGAATGTGTAAATCTTTGTCTTTGTCTGGATAATGATCTTATTTGCATTGAAAGCAAAAACCCGTATCTGAAAAAGAACAGTTGATCTGTACACAAAATCTGTAGTTAAACAGCCAAAGGATAAATAGCTACATAAACAATTGTCATGGGCTTAGCCCTATACTCTCCAGGGAGCTCTTATTAAGCACTGAACAGAAGGAGGAAACCATATGCCCTGCCTCTATCCCAGGTGACCAATCATTTTTCAGTGTGCAACAGAATTGAGACTGCCATGCATAACTTGGGGGAGGGGAATCACTTATCAATAACTAATAGCATGAATACTGGAACAGTTAAAAAAGCAAGAACACTGAAAATCCAGGTTATCACTAAAGGGCCACTCATCCTTTGATAATCTGGAAAAAGGCAGTTTAACAACATACTGCAAACGTAGTCTGGGGCTGGGGATAGTTTTTCAACCTAAGTTTACATAGGAGAAAAAAGGGGTATTATGAGTTTGTGGGTGCTTTGACTCCCCTAAATTCCTGGTGCCAGACCCTCCCCATAATTCCCGTCTAGTGGCTGCTGATGTTTAATCAATGCTTGGAGTATTAAGAAGGGCTGACAAACATTGTATTTAGCAGTGTAAAAATACAGAGTTTTTCTGTGCTTAGGAAATCACCTGGGAAAAGAGCCATTATCGAGAACCAAAGAAAGGTAATGGGCGATGATGATGAAGACAACGATGATTTATTAAATTTGTATACAGATTAACAAAGTAGATACCCTGTGCTGGACAGCAGATGGGTGTGAGCCCTTCCTTCCACTAAGCAGTGTGTTAAATGCAGCAAGTTGCGCAGAGGGACAGTGAGTCATGTTTTGATTTCTTTTTGGATCCAGGGTTGCAGCAATGGGAAAAACAAGACCCGCTTGGAGTTAAATGTTTTGAACCCCTCCATCGTAGGCCCAGGTTGTATATATGTGTAAATAAACCATATATTATAAAGACATCAGACTCCACTGTGCCTCATTCCAAAAGGAAACACAAACCCTGAGTTAAGCACTTGGATTCCCTGGAATATCAGACCGCTCAGAGATTGGGGTGGCATGTAACAGTATTATATGTAAGGGGGGGAAATACTACTTGGGTATTTTCTGATTATGTATAGCCTATAATCCTGAAGTAGGCAGAAGTAGAGCAAGAAAAAATAAATATTGATGAGGACTGAGCATGCTCCATGGCCTCCATAAAATGTTGGGGGGGATGGAAAACTAGGGGAGACATGAAATGGTCCGCTTGAGCCCCTTACGTCATAGTATATACTGGAGTATTCGGTTGGCTGTCTAGCTAGCTAAGCCCTAAATAGGAATACTCGTGTTTAAAGGGGTAGAATACGCGGCAACATTTTGTCGCAGGTCCCGCTTGTTTCAGAGGGGGCGGGGGGGGGGAACCGGCCTAACGAGTTGCAAGAATCCGCAATGACCTACAAATCGCAATAGCAAAACTAGTCCTTAAGGATCGCGGCAGCGTGCATTTGTTAGGAAGCAACAGATCACAATGGACGCAGTTTCCCCGGGACGTCCCCAGCAAGCCCAAGCCGTCGCTTTGCTCGCCGCCTCCGCGCTGGCGAGGCGAGGAAGCCCGGGGAAGCGGGAACTTGTGCAGGAAGGCGGGAGGGATCGGCCTCTTTCAGGGGAAGGAGGGCCTGGGAGAATTGGGCTGTTGCTTCGGCGGCAATGTGCAAACAGCGGGAGACTGGAACTGCGCCGCAAGCCGTTAGGAGGTCGACCAGCAGACCCGCAGGCTGCGATCCGGAGCGCGCTTACTTGGATTAGCAGTTGCAGCTGAAATCAGCAGCCTTTACAAACTTTCCAGTAAGCACGGCGAGGATCGGAGTAGCCAGAAGCACCGGCAAGAGGCAAAATATGCTTGTCCGGCCCATGTAAGAACATTTTCTCGTCTGGAAAGCGGAGCAAAGGGCGGGCGGAAACAGGCCGGGTCGGGTGGCGCGTTTCGATTGAAACTTTTGTTTGGAAGCTCTTTTGCTTCTGCTGGGTTAGAGACCTCGGGCGATGTACGTCACTGCTTAATCCGGGCAACTTCTCTGCTGGTTACCTGAAAACTTCATGCACAGCTTTTCTCTTCCTGCTCCGGGCACTAAGAAGCAGATCCGAAGTGCGGATACTCAGAAGCAAGCGCCGCTGCGTTCAATGGGGCTCACTTCCTGGTGAGTTATATGGAGCGTTGCAGCACAAGGCTGCAACCGTACGTTCCTTTCTTTGGCAGGACTTTGCTCTGGAGTCTGTATTTTCAGTGCCGAGCTGTTTGTTGGGAAACGTGTACTAATGACGAAAACCACCTTAGAGCCTTATTTCTCTTCACTGAACAATCACAGCTAACCGTCCACCCTATGCCCCACCCCGGAATTTGGGGGAAAGACTTGACCTGAACTTCCTCCCTCCCGTTTCAGGAGCTAAGCACCTAAGGACCAGGGGCAAGACAGTGTTGTTTGGCTTCATCCTTTGGCCTGACACTCGCCACGCTTAATTTTGCACCCTCTTGGGTAATAAGTGCATTGCTGCAGACTAACGTAATTGTTGATGAATTATTTCCACGACTTCCTCCATCCTTTTTAATTCTGTAATGAAATAAACATTATCTCTGTCCCTGTCATGTGCTTTAGAGATGGGGGAACATGTGGCTCTCCTGCTGTTGCTGCACTACAACTCCCATAATCCCTGACCGCTGGCTGATGGAAGTTGGAGTCCAGCAACAACTGGAGGGCCACAGGTTCTCCATGTCTCCTTTAGTTCTGGAGAACAGTCTTTAAAGCAGGTAGGTAGCCATCGTAGTCGAAACAAAATAAAAAAAAATCCTTCCAGTAGCACCTTAGAGACCAACTAAGTTTGTTATTGGCATGAGCATTTGTGTGCATGCACACTTCTTCAGATACTTCTTCAGAAGTGTGCATGCGCACGAAAGCTCATACCAATAACAAACTTTGTTGGTCTCTAAGGTGCTACTGCTTAGTAGGGCTTGCTGATTGGAAGGTCGGCGGTTCGAATCCCGGCAACGGGGTGAGCTCCCGTTGTCCAGTCCCTGCTCCTGCCAACCTAGCAGTTCGAAAGCACGAAGTGCAAGTAGATAAATAGGTACCATTACGGCGGGAAGGTAAACGGCGTTTCCATGTGCTTCTCTGGTTCTCCTGAAGCGGCTTAGTCATGCTGGCCACATGACCCGGAATCATGTGTTCATCCTGGCATTTTTGAGTTGACTCCTCATCCACAGTTCCTAGGGAAACTGTGCCCAGATGTCAAGGATGAAAGTGCTCTAGCTTCCTGTAGATGGGTGGCATGTCATGTTGTGAATGAAGCTGCACCTGTTTTTAAAAAATCACATTAGCACAGCTGGTTATCTTTATCAGTTCCCCATGTGTAAAATGCCATGGAGATACCTGGTATTGCCTGTGTGTTAGGGATGGGGATTTGGTACTCAAAGATCTTTAATTTTTCTATTAGGCTTTTCTTGCTATATTGGTTGCAAATATTTGATTTTTTTTAAATTAAGATGCATTTTATGGTTGTAAAGAGAAGGCAAAGAACTCTAATAGTACATGAAAGATATAGAAACTTCAAAATGTAATCAGTTTCCCCACATTGTCTTTCAAACATCCATTCTTCCTTCCTAGTTTTATCAGCTTTGGGGCCCATTATGCGCCTTAATATGCCACTTAAACAGCCCAGCTGGGGAAGGTGTTGTGCTGCCCTCTTTTATGCTCAGTCCCTCAAGTACAGCTTCTGCTATTCGCTTCATCTGGACGGATTTTGCATGTACACTGGTCCTTCAGCATTTTGCCCCTCTCCCTCCATTTCTTCACAGGGGCTGCCTCTCTCCTCCATCTTCCATTTCAATCCCTTGCGGTGGCACCGGTGCTCGTTTGGCTGGCAAGTCAAAACATGCGCAGCCCCTGGCAATGTGACACCAGAAGATGGCTGGGCCGCAGGAGCTTGGGGACCCTCTGGGGGAGGGTGCTTTGGAGGCCGAGGCACCTGCTAGTTCCTGCTTGGCTGGCAACAGGCTCAACTTAGACGTCTACCCAGAGGGCTGTCGCCTGTTCCTCAAGCTGTATGAGAAGAGAAGGGAAGAAGTGGAGCAGGTGGAATTCTTGAGGCTGAGCTGCAATGAGGAACTTATCACTTCCACACTAAGCACCATTCCGGTCCTGAAGGGCTTAAAATCCCTTGTGCTCAAAGGTAAACTGCATGCTTCTTTTCTCTTTCTGTCTTTTGACCGACTGTTTCAGTTTTTAATTTATATTTCTCCCCTCTGTTTAGATTAGCTTTCAGGTTTCCTTCCCCGACCAAGCCCATCAGAATGGCCTTAGGCCACTGTTCTCACAAAGGCGCAAAATGGTCTGACTCTGCTGCAATCCTGTGCATTTCCCCACCTCAGAAGTAAGTCCCACTGTGTTCAGTGGGGCTTACTTACTCCCAGGAAAGTGCATGGTACAGTCTAAAACTTCAAACCCACGCATGCTTACCCAGGAATTGAGCATGGTGAGATTTACTTCTTAGGAAACCTGCAACGGGTGGGTCTGCACTATCTCTTGGGAATGGGCCTGTTGTGTTTGCACGTATGTAAACCCACTCTTTTCAATAGGGCTTTCTCTTGTGGGAATGGACATGGGGCTTTTGAAGCCTTCATTATCTTTGGCTGAACAAAAGTATGGTTTTCCTACTATATTCCTTCTGACATTTGGCTTGGAACGGACCTTGTTTCAACAGTAAATGAAACAAGACTGCTTTCTGATCTTTAGTTGTAGAATAGGGCTTGCAGAAGTGAAAAATGATGACGACAGTTCCATATCTGTTAAAATGCCACATTGGGACAGTAGCTTCCCTTCTTATGATGATTATATTAGAGATTATTTAATCTTGTGTGTGTCTATGTAGCACATTAAAAAAGCTTTTGGAGCGATATTTACTTTGATTTTTATACGTATAGTTTAAGCTGAGGGGGTCCTTTTCTTCTTCTTCCTGTGCTTCTCTCTTCATCACCCACTTTTTATTCCCATGCCACCTTCCCATAAACCGAAAGCTCTGTCATCTTGCCCGTGTTGGGAATGAAATGGGCAGGTGACAGAATTATTCCATGTTGTGGGATTTTAAAAATACCCGTCAAAAGCACAGAAAGCAGGGGGTTCGATGTTGTGCTGTTTGCCTTTGTCCCCACCCCTAGCCATCTGTAACATATGCACTGCATTTGGCCTGAAATCCTAACCATATTTATCCCAAAGTAAGTTCCATTGGAATCTGTGGGGCTTACTTCAGGGTATGCATACATAGGCTTGCATGGTTATTTCAGAACACTATGAAAAAGATCAGGCTGCAAATTGATAACCATGTTGAAATCGACAAGGCACTTTATATTGACTAACACGTTTATCATTTATGACAACACAAGCTTTTGTGGACTGGAGCCCACTCCATCAGTTAACCTTTAAGGCACCACAAAATACCTTTCTTTTTTCTTTTTTTGCTTGTGGCAGACTATCTTGGCTACTCTTTGCCTTTTGAAATTGGTGTGACACTCCCTTTAGGAATAAGTGTGTGTGCCTAACTCTTGAACTGTTTTGATCCTCTTTTTTGTTTCAATTATCTACAGCAAAAACAGCAACTGTAGCTTTCATTAATCCAGCTAAATTAATACAGTTTCAGCTGGCCAACCTATTAAAAACCTAGGTTTCATTAGTACAGGTATTTATAATAACCAGTTTATACTGAATATAAAGCAACAGTAGCTGTGTGTGTCTCATGCGCAGCTGCAAGCTACCAATCTTGTTGCTCTATTATTGCTATTATTATATTGGACTGAAAGCTAAGGGGCCAAAAAAGGCACCTCTTTGTGAATGTAGCGTGTTAATCACTCCTGCTGTAGCCCTGAAAGCAAAAAATCCAGACCCACTTCCACTGACAGGTATCATGTTCCTGTAGTCCCTTCATGCCCCAAATCCCTCAAGCTTCTTGTATTTTCCAATTATCTCTGTTCAGTCTTCCATATTGTTCCAATGGATATCCATGTGCTTATATGAGGCTAGTTAATGGAGAGCCTTGCAACGAGACTTTCTCTTCCTGCATTTTCCTGGGCTGCAGGTGGACACACCAGAGATGAAATTGGCACTCCCCAGAGAGGGTTGGTGGCATCATTGCCGCAAGAGCTGGGGGAGCTAAGCCACCTTGCTCATGTGGATCTGGGCTTCAACAGCTTCAGTGCTCTGCCTCCCTGCATCACCAAGCTGGGCAGTCTCAGGAGCCTCCTGGTGAGTCACAACAACCTGCAGGGGCTGCCTGAGGACTTTGGCCAGCTCAGCAACCTCACTTTCTTCTCCGCCATGAAGAACCAGCTCCAAGGTCTGCCGCAGAGCATAGGGGAGCTGGCAGCACTACAAACACTGGACCTCTCTGAAAATGCACTGGAATCGCTTCCCGAAGAGATTGGGAACCTGCATAGTTGCACAGAACTGGATCTCTCAGGGAACCTATTAACAGGAATCCCTAGCTCTCTTGGTAAGTTGTTCCCAAATGCAAGAGAAAGGGAGTAAATGTTTTAAGATGCAGTTTGAGACTAAACAAATTACGAGATTAAAGCTATGACACGTTTAGGGTCACATGGCATAGCTGCAGTTTTTCTGTGCTATTGCTAGGAAGTAAGTCCCATTTAACTCAGTGTGGATTACTTTCATAGGATGAGCTTAAATTAGGTCATTTTTGATTAACAGGAATACAAAAAATGCAAATATTTAATGAAACATATATAGACTTTTCAGCAGGTGTTCTCAAAGTGGTTTACGATACAACTTTTTAGGAAACCCAATAGTTACAATCTAAAATATTTAAAGTTGTTAAGATTTGCAATAGGAAACCCAGCCAGATGGGCAAGGTATAAATAACCAAAATGTTGTTGTTGTTGTTCTATTCAGGCTGAAGTAAGGCACAGTCTTTACAGCAGCACTGTCACGCTACTGATAACCAGAGTCCAGACTAAACAGAAAAACTTTTCTGGCCCTCTTTTAAAAAGCCACTGTTTCAGTTTTGGTGAGTCTGCAGCTGGAGCGTGTTGCATAGCTGCAGAGGGATCCACTACTACTAATGGTGGTACCCACATAATCAGGATGTAATTGTATTACAGCACAAAGGGAAGGAACTATTTTTTTTTTAGCTTGAGGGCCATATTCTCTAATGGGCCACATTCCGGGGGCTGTATGACAGTGGTGATCAAGACTAGAGGCAATGTGGGTAGAGCAATTGATTTGACTCTTTGTACAGCAGGCTACGTTCCAGCCTTGCAAAAATCAAAGGGATTTTACATGCACCTCCAAACGCACACCTCTTCACTATTGAGGTGAGCTACAATGCCAAGGGGATACTAGGATTAAGCCTGACTCCCCCCGCCCCCGACCTTTGTTAATTAGATTATTTATTACATTGTGTTCCTCGAATCCCAGGCACGTTCCTTTTGGCTAGTACGAGAACCTTTCTGTAGTAAATGTTTATGGTATGAGTATGCTGTATAAATAAATAATATATATACAAAATATTGCTCTGCATGCATGTATGCTTGAGAGCTGGTTTTTATTGTGGTGGAAGTAAGCAAGACCCCAGTTCTGTTCTTTTTGGTTATAAGGGATTTGTAAGTTGTGAATGGGGGAGAGTTGTTTTCATATAAGGATTTATGAAGCGTAGGCTGATCTCTCTCTCTCTCCCACTCCTGCTCTGACTTGCAGGCAATTTGCAATCTCTGCGGCAGCTACATCTTCACAGCAATCTTCTGGTGTCAGTTCCTGCATCCTTGGCCGGCCTTCCCAACTTGTCCAGGCTTGATCTGCAAAACAATAGGCTGCGCAGCATCCCTCCAGAGATCCAGAGCCTCCCCTTTGTGCATCTCCGTGGTAATCCTCTAGGAGAGCCAGAGGTGCCACTGCTACCAGGTTAATTGCTTTTCTTCTGTCTAATTTGTCTGTTTAACAGCTGCTCAAACTGGTGACAGTCAGAAGCTGGCCTGTGATCTGCTGTGTGGCTGGTGCAGAAGGCAGCTCTGTGGTTGTTGTTTTTTGTGATATGTGTGTAGACACATCTGAAAGTGCAGCCCTTACAATATGAAGGACTGGTTGAAAGAGCACCTGGTTGGTTTTCACAGGCAGCTGAGCCCCCTTCAGTCATTCCTCTCAATTCCATCAAAATTGCCTGGACAGAAAAAGCTGGGCTTTGCCCTTAAGCTCCGCTGCTGCTGCTGCTGCTGTGTTCTCTGCTGGCCCTTTCCCCACCATCCAGGGTGCCCTATGAGTATAGGCTTCCCATGTGACCCAGATTTTTTTGAAAAAGTTGAATACTACTATACTCATTCCTACAGAAGCACTTAACACGTTCTGTTTATACTCATGAAAATTTTGTTTTCTGACTTGTTGCAGACTCAAGCTCAAGGCCAGAAAAATTACAAAGACTATTCCTTGAAGCTGGTGAGGATAGGTATTTCACATACTTTTTTTGGCCGGTGTCTTTCTGTACTATCATCATGTCAGAGTATCTTCCAATTCACTTTTGGCATAATACTCCCCTTGCTTCCCATGGCTCCTAGGAGGGAGGGATATACATCTGATACTAATAATAATTAATTGTACCATGATGCCTTTTTCAGTTGTTGATGCAGGGTAGTTTCTGTGGGTTAATCATCCCTGGGTTTTTTTTTACAAATGAGCCAAGCTGGATTTCTGAAAAGAAACTGGCTGCAAGTTAACTATCAATGGCAAACTCATTGAAGGGAGCAGGGCAGGCACCACCAAGTAACATCTCCAAGCAGCGCTCAGGGACATGGGTCCTGGGTCCCTGTTTCTTCTGGGACTCTTGAGTGTGGAACAGCGGCCACTGTTTTTGCTGTTGTTGGTCATTCTGCAGTCGGAGTGCCGCCACTGTTTTAATCTTTGTGATGCTAAGATTGCTACTAGTCCAGTAGTAGCAATCATCACCAGATAAGCCTAGTGGGGGCTCATACATCCAGGGGCCAATGGCCCCCTCATTCCTGGAGCCTGCAAGTGGGACCTCTGCATACCAGCCCTGAAAGAGGAAAAAAGCAAGGAAAATATCTGAGAATAGCAAGGATAGGCTTATTATAAGAAAATAGTTTCTTATTTTACTTTGTCACTCTTATATCCCACCCATCAACTCTGCGGAAACACAGAGTGGCTAACAATATGCCATATCAAGAAAAAATTATATCAAGTAATGCCCTGTCTTCTATCGTTGCCCACACAGCAGAAGCTAAAGTTGGAATAACAAACAGCTGATCCCTAGCAAATCTTCATAGATGGGTAAGGCTGAGGCAGTACTGGAGGAAGTGCTCTCCTGGGTAGAGCACTTCCTCCAGTTGTTTAGGGCTTGTATTGGGTCTGGAATGTCACAAGTCACAGGTGTAAGGGATTTGAGGACCAGGGTAATGTGATTCCACCCCCACCCCACCCCGGCAATAACAGCCAGGTAGTTGCAAGTTCCAAACTCTGCACTCAGACATGCCTAGGAACAGCCATATCTGATAGTCATTCAGTTATCCTCCAAATATTCTAGAAATGGAAGCCAGATGCTGTCGAAGGTGATGAGACTATCTGTTCCTTTGGAGCAAGTATCCAAAACTCAGTTACCACCATCAGGGTCCCAGGGAGAGCAGGGAAGGCCATGGGATTGGAGTGATCTGGAGGCAGCTAAGCGAAACACAGTGTAGTCAAGCCTTAGAACTGTATCTAGAATTCTGACAATCTATAGATATTTATAACTCTGAACTTTGGAGTAAAGAGGACTGTAGAAACATCAGTGCTTCTCTTTGTATCTTCTAAGCTTTACTGTGACCCCTGAAGGCTGCAGAGTTTTCCTAGCTTGTGGTGTCCAGTTTTGCTTCCCCTTGGGTGCCACCACCACTTCGGTAAATATCCACTTCCAAAAGCACCCCCCTGACCCCCAGTGGGTAAAGCTGAAGGACCATGACATCCTGCTGAGTGAAGTCCTGGAGCTGCAGCCTCATGGGATTCATTTCCAGAAGGTAAGAAGAGCTCATGAAGTCATAAAGGAGTTTAGGCTAGAACTGTGCTAATTCTCCCAAATCTTTCAACTTGGGTGCTGGCATGGGGGAAAAGAAGAAGAAGAAGATTGGCCTGCCCAAAAAGTGGCCGCTGATAACCCTGTGTGCTAAATGTGATAATGGCTGGGTTGCTTGCAAATCACAATCTGTGGCATTTAGGCTGCTGCCAAAGAGGTTCGGCTTAATCAAATGCGAGTTCCATCAGGAAAAATGCCCCAGGACAACCATTCTGCTTGTGAGATATGTAGAATGTGGGAATAAGATAAACAGAGTTCTAGTTTGGATAGGACCTCTCCTTTTTTAGAAAACAACTGCTGAAAAGGTATTTAATAATATAACCCCCCCCTTTTTGCAATCTGTTTTAAGAATAGTAAAACAATTAAGCACATTATAAAACCCACACAGATTTGCATGCAAATATTATGAAACAACCAGGATCTCTAAAAAAGAGAGAAAAGAATAAATCACGATTAGCCATTACATGTTATTCATTTACTTAGATTTATTCTTTGAAGGCTGAGGGTGACAGATTATAGGCATTAAAAATGAATTGCACTAAATAGATGTCATCAAAGTTCCCATCTCCCTGGCCCCTGAAACCCAGCAATGGTGTTCTTGCATATTGTATGCATTGCACCTTCTGTGCATTGCAATCACTGTTGCATGCAGCATCCCCAGTTAAAGGACCAGTGCAGGTCTGAAGTTTGGCTGGAAGTGTATAGAAGTTCTTTTTCAGTTCACCATGTAATAAAACCGATCTCTTACTTCTAGCATGTCTGTGAGCTATGTGGGAACTGTTGCGTTTCCCCCAATCTTGATGCTGTAATATGCAACCTTCCATGCTGTTGCCCTCTCCGCTTCCTCTTTATGAGGTACAGCAGAAATGAGACACTCTAACAACCATCGCTTGCTCTCCACGTCCTCCCCAATGGCTGCCTGCTCCTGAGGTCCTTCTCTTGCTCCCTGGAGCTATGGAGAAGTTTCCTTCTCGGTGGTTAACTCATGGAAACCGTCTTGTTCTGTCTTGTGTTCTTCAAGGAGGTGCTGATCTGGCTGCCATATGCCTCCACGCAGTACCTGCACGACCGTGAGATTGTAATTCGAACCTTCAGTGGGCAAAATTGGAGTGACTTGAGAACCAGAGTGGAATGGAAAGAAAAGCCAAAGGTAGGCCGCAAAGTGCAACGTGTTGTAAAACATGCCAGTTACCTCACCTACGTGACAAGATTGTTGTGAGGATCAATTGGATATAGGGCAAAAATCATGTGTGCCACTTTGAGCTCTTTGGAGGAAAGGTTGGTTATATGTGTAGTACTGTTAGGAATGGGGGGACGCGGGTGGTGCTGTGGTCTAAACCACAGAGCCTAGGACTTGCCAATCAGAAGGTCGGCGGTTCAAATCCCCACGACGGGGTGAGCTCCTGTTGCTCTGTTCCTGCTCCTGCCAACCTAGCAGTTCAAAAGCATGTCAGAGTGCAAGTAGATAAATAGGTACTGCTCCAGTGGAAAGGTAAAGGGCGTTTCCGTGCGCTGCTCTGGTTCGCCAGAAGCAGCTTAGTCATGCTGGCCACATGACCTAGAAGCTGTCTGCGGACAAACACCGGCTCCCTCGGCCAGTAAAGTGAGATGAGCGCCACAACCCCAGAGTCGTCCACGACTGGACCTAACAGTCAGGGGTACCTTTACCTTTTTACTGTTAGGAATTGCATTCTCATTTGTTGGCCTGTCTGTTCTGTGTACTGCCAAAGAGAGAGAGCTTTTAAGGGAAAGTTCAGTAAGTTAGTAGGTCTGTCAAACACAAATTGGACAAATTCAGATGTGATGAGTATGAATGTGCAACATGCTTGAGCTAGTTATTTCTGTGAGTCAGCTGGCTGTTTCATCATCTGAACCAGCATGCCCAGCTTGCAGAGGAGACATCCTAGTTTTCTTAAAACCAGAGTTTCCCAGTTTGAATGCCACAGGGAACTCTGGTATGAGGAAGCAGGAAGTCTCTTCTGAAGCTGGGTGTGTGAGATGAGGATGAAGGGGCACACTCAAGCTTGTTGCTCATTATTTACAACCCAGCAGGCTATGGCCTGTTGTTGGGAGTGGCCCTTTTACATTTGAGCCAGGCCAGTTTGTGGGTATTTGTAAGGCTGCTGGTATAAGACCTGTGCTCATTTTCAGTGCCTGGTTCCCTCTGTTTAAAGTATTGTCGCATGTTACAAAGGTGCCTGTCTGTCCTTCCACACCCTCTGACAGAAGCATGTGGCCTGCTGCAGCGTCCCTCACTTCTCCTGGTTCTTGGTTGTCTCTCGACTTGTGGAGAATGAATGCAGAGTCCCTCAAGAGGGAGCCTTGCTTTTTTCAACTGTTGATCCCAACATCAAAGTGACCTTTCCCCCTGGCGTGACCGAGGAGACGAGGACAGTGAAGCTCCAGGTAAGCCTCTGCCCAAGAAGCCTAAAGAGTCCAGAAATGTATTCAAAGATTGGAGTGGTTTTGTGTAAAGTCCTATTTCAGTCAGGTTGCACAGTTTAGGTCATGAGTGCCTTAATGTTGCCCTGGTATTATAAAGTCAAAAAGACATGCCCTGAAAGATTTTTGTAAGCTCCTATTTGACTTGCACAGTCAATGCTCAAATGATTCCTTTTAGGAATAAAACTATTGACACCTGTGGCTGGAATCCAAAAGAGCTTTCCCAATATTGTTTCTGAGTACAGCCTCTTCAACGGTGTCAGATCTCTCTTTGGGGGGACCCTTCACTTTCAGGACGATTTTTTCAAGACATTGATAGCTGCTGTGGGAGGGGGAGATATGCAAAGTCCATTGCTTGTGTAGGAAACCCTCACACTACCTGATGGAGCCTATTCCCCCACCTCTTTTTTAAATGTTCAGGTGCTGCCCGTGTCTTCAGAGGACCTACAGGAGATCACGAATGATCCTGAGACGGTTGCTAGCCCCCTCCTCTGCCTCTCCCAGAATTCCAGCATCGACTTCCTTCAGCCTGTAAAAATCCAGCTCCCTCTGCCCCCAGGAGTCACAGGTAGATCTAGAAATTCCCCCAGCAGAAAAGTTTTTGACAGAACTGTTAGAATCACCACACCTGAATTTCACAAGCTAGTTAAATTTGCAGAATGTCGGTACAATTAAATGCGCTTTCAAGTGGGACAGTTAATCTTCTCTTGAGGATATTGGGTTGTGCAAGTATAGTGTACTATAGCACACTGAACTGCAAGGTGCTCTTGTTTATTCTGGGTCAGGCCGCCCCAGTCATTTCACAATTTCACATGTTCCATTGGTAATGGGAGCAAAACCTCATCCATCCTGATTACGAACTGAATATAGTTTGTCCTCGAGGTCTGTAGATAACAGCATATTTTCTTTGGTCCACAGGTCTGACCCTGGATCGCTCCAGGGTGCATCTGCTGCACAGTGACTGGAATGCTCAGAACTGGAATGACATCACCAGTCAGGTGGTGCTGGAGTTCACCCACCTCTATGCTTTGTTTGAAGTCACACACTTCTCCTGGTGAGTTGACCCAGGAAGAGTAAGGTTCCTCTCTTTCTCTGAGGCACACTTCATACATCTTCCTGGACCAGGAAGAAGAGAAGGTTCTATCCTTTCCTGACCTCCACACACATATTATATATAGCGTAAGAACTGGGAGCTCCACAAAGAAGGGACCATATTCATCCAGTTGTTTCCTCTTTCCTCAGAACAAGGGGTGGGGGTGGGCAGTCAACAGTAAGATAACTGTTTAGTCTTCCTTTGTTAATTGGTCCTCGGTTCCTGCTTCTCCACCAGGCAAGAAGGATCATATGGGGCTTATACGAGCCAGGCTGCAGATCTGATTTCCTGCAGTGTATACTTGAACATAGCGCAATTCAGGCTCTTTGTGTCTGTCTAGAACATCTAGCAAAGAATACAGACACAGAGGAATGGAATATTATAGGTACCAGGTGCGCTGGACAAAATTTATAGTATTGTAATGGCTTGTTCATGTTGCTGATTCACTCAGACATGGAAACTGAGTTGATCACATGAAGGCTGGCTTGTATCTGCAGGGAAGCAGTTGTGCTGATGCCTCCTGCTTCACAGTAAACGCAAATGCACCATGGCACTTGATCAGTCTGCGTTTAGATGCTTTGCTGCGGAATAGTAGATACAGGGATTGATTTCAGAGTTTTGCTCAGGGTGAAGAAATCGCGTACGCATTTCATCATGAACACCGATCAGCACAGGCACATTCAACTCATCATGCTAAGTATTGTCTCCGAGTTGTACCTTGCGCAACGCCATACGTTTCTTCTTGCGTAGAGAAACAGAACTTTGCACTCATGCCGCCCCCATTTGCAAATATATGTGCTCACAAGCGAAAAAAGCAAACAAATCAAAATGATTTTGCAAATCCCCACTCTTTCCCCCAGGTACTGGTTGTGGTGCACCACCAAGACCTATATCGGTGGCTTTGCCAAATACGTCTATAAAAGGTTGCGCATGTACCAGGTGAACTTCATAGCTCTGCAGAGGAAGAAAGACCCTGAACAAGTCTTGCTGCAATGTGTCCCAAAGCACAAGGTAAATTGTTCACTGTCCCGGTTTCGTGTGAGTGTACATGCGCATGCAGTAGTGCACATTCGCTTGTGATCTGCAAGCAGGAAATGCAGCCAAGAACATATCTATGTTTAGAGCAACTTGTAACCCACCAAACTAAACACGGCCCTCTGGTCATCAGGGGATCAGTAAGCCGCCTGCTGTTGCTCTGTTCCTGGATTGCAAAAAAAAAAGAGGAGGACACAAGTTGTGCAGGGCTGGAGCAGAAGCTGTGATCACTAGCATGAGCTATATAATGCATGAAATGCAGAGAGATCTTTCTGGGTTTGAAGTGGGGGTGGGGTGGGGAACCAGCTGGTTGTGAGTAGAGCCTGCTCCTATGAATACTTGAGATTGGCTTTGTGTGTTATTTTATAATAGGCTTTAGTAGAAGTAAGAGCAGCAAGCATGGCGGGAGCAGGAAACATTGGCTAGTACAGTCTATGGTTTGCTGCAGCAGGGTGAACGAGCCCAGCTTAGTAATAATAATAATAATAATAATAATAATAATAATTAATAATAATAATAATTAATAATAATAATTTATTATTTATACCCCGCCCATCTGGCTAGGTTTCCCCAGCCACTCTGGGTGGCTTCCAACAGAACATTAAAATGCAGTAATCTATCAAACATTAAAAGCCTCCCTAAACAGGGCTGCCTTCAGATGTCTTCTAAAAGTCTGGTAGTTGTTGTTCTCTTTGACATCTGGTGGGAGGGCGTTCCACAGGGCGGGTGCCACTACCGAGAAGGCCCTCTGCCTGGTTCCCTGTAACTTGGCTTCTCGTAGTGAGGGAACCGCCAGAAGGCCCTCAGCAGCTTAGGTGTTCAGCTTGGCATGAGTCCTCATAATGGGGGTAACAGAAGCAAAGAAAGTAGCAAGAATGGCTGGGGTAGTGCAGCAGAAGCTACCCTTTCAGCACTGGGTGTCACTGCCGCTTACAAGGGATGGGTGTGGCAGGGTGGCAGTGAGTTCAGGGTTTTATGGGTGCACTAGTGCGCCCAGTCTGGTACCCCTGCTGGTGTGCCCACGCAGCCCAGACCTTGCTGGCAGCAGCCCTGGGGTCAGGAGGGTGGCTCTGCAGCACCGCACCAGCTGCTCTTGCGTTTATGAAGCTTCTCCCTCGGAAGCCTTCATCCTCCCATTGAAACTGCACAAAGAGTAACGAGATGAATTGGCCCTGTGAACCCCCAAGATCTAATTCCCCCCCCCAATCTCTTCCTGGATGTAGGTTGATCCTGTTTTGAAAAGGCTCCACGACAGATACCGAGGCCCTGAGCCGTCGGACATGGTAGAGATGGTTGAAGGGGAGCAGTTCTTTGCAGCCTTTGAACGAGGCATCAGCATTGATGCAGGTAAAGTGCAGCGGAGCCTGCTTGTGTAAATACCCCTGGAGAACAAAGGGACTTGGCCCTTGCCCGCCAACCTCGAATCTGTTGACCCAAAGGGGTCTCCTGAAAGGAGGGAGGCTTTTTCAGGGCTCAGAAGTGATTGTGCAGCCACAAGCTTAAGTCAGACTTGCTAATAAACCTACAACCGTTACTAGCTTGCACTTTAAAAAAACAAACCCAAGCCTTCTAAAAGACTAATAGCTGTACTTATTAATTTTTGTGCTGCCATTAAATAGGGGAAGCCTCCCTCCTCTGTAGCTAGCATTGAGACGCTAATGAGACACCATGTTTTCCTGGCCTTTGCCTGTCGAAAGGGGTCTGCAGCAAGGGCTGTGGGGTCTGCTCAGCAGGAGGGGTGATATTCTCCTGCATTGGGCCATAGTGGATGGTGGGAAATCCCCCAAACCAGTCAGTGAAGACAGATCAACTATCAGTGAGTATGTCCATGCAAAACCATTGATTTTCTCATTTTCGCTAGCCAGTTAATGATGCAGAATCAGTGGGGGGAACTGGATTATCCCAGATCCTCATCTTGCCCCCCACACCCCGATGGGCCAACTTTGTCAGGTGGGCAGGACCCTATTCGTCTTGTTTCCCCTTGATTTTTAGCCTTTTACAGCACTATGGCTAAATGCAAACTGATGCTTTGCCTGTATTGCCTCCAACTTAACTCAGACCGGCCAGACTGCACTGATGGAAGGATTTCATTCAACTTTTTCTCTCACTTGAAAAACGTGAAGGAAGTCTACATCACCTCTGAAGTGGACAGGAAAAGCAAATCTGTGAAAGGGCAGGTACATTGGTTTCTCCTTCTTGCCCCCCCCCCCAGCAAAGTTTCCCATGATGTATTCATTTATAATACGTATCTTAATAAATGGACACATCTCTCATTAACAAATGTATTCCTTTTCCTCGTTGTCCTCATTCCTAATCATGTGCCATTCCATAAACAGTGTTGCTTAGCAGAGTCCATGGCTACAATCCAAAAGATGAGTGTGCTTAAATCCTGCTGAAACAAATCAGAGTTAATTGCTCCAATCCCACGTATTTCTCTGGATTGCATGCTTGTGTTTGTGAAAGGTGCAGAATCTCAATTTTTAAAAAATGCAAAATGTTATAGAGAGAAATTTCAAAACATGCAAGCCCTATTTGCAAAGGGCTTCAATGATTGATGGGGTCCAGGTAGGGTCTCCTGCCTAGGCTTGTCAAAACGCCTTCACTTTTCCACACATCAGAACTGTTATAGAATCTGTCAGGGATCTGCCCACCCCTGCCAGTCCAGCTCTGAGTGCTTACAGGGAGCCGCAGCCTGTGTTAAAGACAGATTCATCTTCGAGTGAATCTGGCAGCCCCTGTTCAGGGGAGGAGCAGTTAGTGGCTGGGAGCCAGGGAGTGCCAGGTGTCTAGGGAGTTGCTGAGAGACCTGGCACCACCCAGCAGACTCGCTCGGAGGGGGAGGCGTCAGTTCCGGCGCATATCTCACGTAGGAGGAGAAGGCGGCAATTTAGGATGCCAAAGTTTTGGTGTTGGCGCCAAAACAGAAGGGAGGCACTTCCGGATTCTGCTAGTGACTGAGCAGACATGATAAACTGAACTCTGCACTGTAAATAGCTTTGCACTGAAATAAAGAGACTTAAAGACAAGATGGTTTGGTGTTACTATTGAGCAACCGATAAGAGAACCTGACAGAACCTCAAATATTGGTGCCAAAATAAACCATGCAAATTTAGCTAGCTATATTTTCCAAGAAAGCTCTCTTAAGCAAGCTGAGAGGTCATAAATTTTAGTATGTGTTGTGCAACTTGTTCCAAATAAGATCATAGGGATAAATTATATTTAGTTTCATCATTTTGTGACTGGATAGAACATAATCTTCTCTGGCCTGCACATTCAATGGTTTTGGTGGGGCAGACGAGAGCAAGTGGGGAAGATGCCAACTCTGGCTTACTGACTTCGAAGAACATAGCATGAATCCTCTGTCATCAGTGAAGGATGCACTTTATTGCCCTTAACAGGAACTTTATTGCTAGCAGGAACAAGGGGAAATGGTGGAAGGGCCCTGAGGGAGAGGCAGGGAAGTGAAGTTCTCCCAAGGTGAGAGACTGGGAGAAGAGAGGAGAGCTCCCAGGTGTCGTTCTCTGTCACTGGCTGGGATTAAGAGTTACTTTGGATAGAGGGAAGATTCTGTACTTGTGCACCGTTTATGTATTTTAGATATCCTGCTGCTGATTTTCTCCTCCCTTATTTTTGTTATGCTGTGGCGGTTAAGAGAATTTGTATTGTATGTGGGTGTGTAGTCTACGATGTGTTTCCTATTATTATAATTGCATTTTTGTAACTCTTTTGATCTTTTAAGGTTTCCTTTTACCGAGGTGCTGTTCCAGAGGACGTTCCTGAAGAGGTTACCAAGAGGAGGAAAGGCCCTGATTCCCATTGGCTAGCCACCTTGCCAATCAAGCTACCCGTAAGTTGCCTAAGATCCCTGGTTCAGTCCCCAACATCACATAGGGCTGAAAATGTCTTTCTGAAGCCCTGGAGAGCCACTGCCAGTCAATGGAGACAGCACTGAAGTAGATGGATCAATGGTCTGACTCGATATGTAGTAGCTTTCTATGTTCCTGAGTGGAGAGATAATTGTGGCAGGTTTGATTGCTGTGTTGCTGGTTTTTCTTGGCCCATGAATAATAGACATATGTGGGGTTTTTTATTCTGTTTTGCCAGAAATTGAAATCCCAGGGGAAGGAGCAGCCTGCAACCCCAAATGGCTTTTCTCTTCCCCCTCTGAATTTGGGGAATGCTGAAACTGGCTACTTGACCCAGGCCAACCTACTTGCCATTGCTGGGCGTGTTGGAGCTGATTGGCCAACGATTGGCTTAAACCTGGGTTTGTCTTACCAGGAGGTAGAGCAGATACGATACAATTACAGGTGAGTGAGGCTGAATCGAGCCGTAAGGCGGCAAAAACACTGCCCAAACAGCCAAATAATGATTGAGCAGGCTCAGTAGTTGCAGAATATTGAGCATCAGTTGAGAAAGAAAAACGAAACACTGATTAATTTGACCGGAAGGCAGGGAGTAGAATAATCTCCTTGAGCTCCTTACAGCATAATATAAAAGGAATGGGAAACTCCAAATGCTGGTGGTATTCAGCTCCAGCCAGTACAGCCAGCGGTCAGAAATTAAGAAAGTTGTTGTGTAGCAACATCTGAAGAACTTTGCTAGCATATAGCAACAGCCTAGAGGGGAGGGTGTGAATGGCTGGCACCATGAACAAGAGCACTCCAACACTTGGTAGCAGGTCTTAGATTGTTGTTGTTTAGTTGTGTCCGACTCTTCGTGACCCCATGGACCAGAGCACGCCAGGCACTCCTGTCTTCCACTGCCTCCCACAGTTTGGTCAGACTCATGTTGGTAGCTTCGAGAACACTGTCCAACCATCTCGTCCTCTGTCGTCTCCTTCTCCTTGTGCCCTCCATCTTTCCCAACATCAGGGTCTTTTCCAGGGAGTCTTCTCTTCTCATGAGGTCTTAGATACTTCTCATTTTTTTCTTGCAGAAGTTGTTTTGTCTCCCTCTCTCCAAACCTCAGAGAATGACTGGAAAACAAAAGCTGGGATTTGCAAAATATTGGGGCTGCTGGCAATAGATGCGTGGAGGCCAGGACTGAAAGAAATGAGGGGCTAGAACTTTTGATGAGTGCAAAATCCAAAACCAAAATCCCTCTGTGAGCTTCCATTTCCCCTCCTCTCTCCCTGCCCCATAAGGACTGAGGCTTGTTTTTAAAAGACGTGTGATTTCTCAGGTGGTGCTAAATTAGGCATAAGAACCTGCAGCTTTGATCATGCCGACCTTTCTGTTTCTGTGTCCCCTGCTCTACGAAGGCTTCTGGAGAAGTGGTTGGGTTGCTGCTTAATCTGAAATTTATTTTTCCAATGGTTGCTAATGGAACATGTCTTAGGATTTTATTGTTTTATGCTTTGTGCGTTTCAAACTGTTGTAAGCTTGCCTGGAACAAATGAAAAGGCGTATTGTAAATATTTCAATGAGACTCACCAGTGATGGTTGTGTGCTGTATTTTCTCTGTATTTTCCAGAGACGACCTCGGCGCTCAGGTTCTGCATATGCTCTTCTCCTGGGCTCAGCAAAATGAAAAGCGCCCCGACTGTGTCGACAAGCTGATCAGCGCCATGAAGGAGAGCGGCCGCCAAGACATAGCAGATGAGATCACAGCCATCATTGCGCTGGGAAGGCAAAAGTACAGGGAGTCCATCAGGAGAGTGGGTCTAGACCAGGAGAGCAGCACCGAAGACTCTGCCATTGCCATGGTGTAGCTGCCAGCAAGAGGCCTCCATTGCCTTGCTGTGGCTTGCATTGGGCAGGCAGGAACCCGGCAAAGGACTGGCAGTGGATCCGTGAAGGAGCTGAGGCTGAGGACTGTTGACAACATGCATCTAGCCCCAAGTACTAATGCTTGGTTCTTGTCAAGCCCCCAGATGTTCTCACCCAGGGCTGCTAGAATGAGAATGACCTGCTGAACATTAATGATGCAGAGACATGCTGAGCCCTAAATGTTGCCAAGTTTGGTGACTTATTTATTTCATGCCCATCACTACTCCTATAAGGGGGAAAAACCATCTGTGATCTGTTGTTAAATTCAAGATGGTTTCTGTGGGTGTCACCATGCCCTCAGACACCCTCCTTGGTTCTTGGCAAGGCCTCCTGCCCCTCCTAAATTGCATTCCGATTCTTCCATGGGGCTCAGCTATCTGGAAAACAGACGCTACCTCCCTCTTAGCACTCCCCCACCCTGAATGCTTGTAGGCCCCGCAATGGGGTGCTTGGCCTACTTTTTTGTCCGGTCAGTAGTTTGGTGTGTGTTGCCTGCTTTTTTGGGTTGGGTGTTGCCTTCTTTGTCTCCATTTTTATTTTGTTGTTTGGGGGTGGCAGTTGGTATTTCGCCTCATGTTTTGAGGGGGAGGTTTCCTGAGCATTGGCAGTTTTTCTTCTGTGGAATGGGTATTTTGTGGAACCCGTAGAAGAAATTCCACGTAGTTCTAAGAAGCTTGTTCTCTCAGCACAAGCGCTTCCGCTTCCCTGATGGAATCTCCTCTCTCCTTCCCTATGTGCTGTTCTGGGGATTCTCCTTACCCAATTGGGAAGGGAAGGGGAGGAAGGCCTCATTGTGCTAAGTCCTTGTGTGAGCTTCTGGTAGCAGGACCAGTTAGTTAAATCTGGCCTCATGACATTTTCTTAGACTTCCAAATTCACCCCTTGGCCCCAAAAAGGTTGGAGGGCCTTGCTCAGAGAAGATTCTCTTGTATTCCCCCCAACATGATGATAATAATTAACAATTAATAATTAATAATAATTAATTTTATTTATACTCCGCCCTTCCCAGCCGAAACCGGGCTGAGGGCGGCTAACATGCTTGGCTTTAGATTTTATTTTAATAACTGAAAGATCATGTGATTTGGGAGTGGGAACCAGGAAAGGTGACACGTGCCTGCTATCTGCTGTCAGACCTTACATCTGGTTCACTTGGGAGAAGGACTCTGGGCCTACTACTTACACCCCCAGTTGGGGGAGCTGTAGCTTGCTATGCCTTTTTTATTAACTGCCAGTTTCTTCTGGTCTCGGCTGCTATCTCTCAACCTAGCCTACCTCACAGGATTGTTGTGAGGATGAAATGCAAAAGCATTGAGCTGCTTGGAGGGAAAAGGCAGGACACAAATGAAATAAAAACAAAATTCAAACCTACACGTTGTCATTGGCCGTTAAGTGTGGGATGCATGGCTGTTTGAGGAGGATAGGTGGCATTTAAAAAGAACATCTTGCCTGACTTTCAGCAACCCTCGCCTCTCAGTACCTATGCCCTCTGGACCTACAGGGACATGCTGCTGCTATGCTCAGTGTCAGGCTGGTACAGACAGTCTCCCCAGCAGATCATAAGTTGGGCTGTTGCTATTTCAGATACTTGGGACCCAAGGCATTCAGGGCTGAGTAAGTTAGCAAGACAACATTTAACTGGGCCCCAGTAGCATATAGGCAGCCAACACAGTACAGTGGTACTTCGGTTCTCAAACGCCTTGGTACTCAAACAACTTGGAACCCAAACACTGCAAACCCGGAAGTAAGTGTTCTGGTTTGCGAACTTTTTTTTCGGAAGCCGAACATGCTCCGTTTTGAGTGTTAATGCTTCTGATTTGAGTGCCACACTTCCGTTTTGAGTGTTGCATTTTTGTTTTTGCGGCTCTTTTTGTTTTGTTTTTGTGACTGTGTGGAGCCCAGTTCAGCTCCTGATTGATTGATTGTGTGACTGCAGTACATCATTTATTGCTTTCATTTTCTGGATCAATGGTCTCGTTAGATAGTAAAATGCATGTTAAATTGCTGTTTTAGGGATTGTTTTTAGAAGTCTGGAAGGGATTAATCCATTTTGCATTACTTTCTATGGGAAAGTGTGCCTTGGTTTTGGAACACTTTGGTTTTGGAACGGACTTCCAGAATGGATTAAGTTTGAGGACCAAGGTACCACTGTACACTCAGAAGCAGTATTATGTGGTTCTGAATGTGGCAAACAGGGTCAATTGTTTACAACCCTACCAGCTGCATCCTGCAGCTTCCAGAATGCTTTCCCAGGTAATCTGGTGCTGACCACATTGCACCAATCTAGATCTGAGGTCACCAGAGTATGGGGTAACTCGCCCTAACCTGTCCAGTCCATAAATGACCATAGGTGGTGCATGAGAACCTAAGTCACTTATTGTTATGTACTGAGTTGAATAGGATCCAAAAAGCAGCAGTCTGATTGGTCCTAGAACAATAGGATCCAAAAAGCAGCAGTCTGATTGGTCCTAGAACAATAGGATTCAGAATGCAGCAGTCTGATTGGTCCTAGAACAATAGGATCCAGAATGCAGCAGTCTGATTGGTCCACAGGAGCTACCCAATCCAGCTCCAGGTGGAAGTGAATCCGCAACCGGATTGGCCTACAGGAGTATCCTGGAATTAGCCAATCACGTGGGGCCCATTGTGTAAATAATGTATATAACGCAGATGTTCTGGGGAAACTTTCATTCCTCCTCACTACTATGAGCTGAATAAAGAGCATGAAATCCACACTCGACTCCGAGTATATTTCACTTATATTAGCCATTTAAATTTTTAAAGTCCATAAACTGGGCTTGTAATGCAGCCTGATGTACACTAGGTGGAAGCAGCACAGCTCCAGATTTTATACATGCAAAGAAAATGGAACCCTGCCTGAGCTAGGCTGGTTTCTTGGCCAAGACAACCCCATCAATCAGCCTGCAATAAAGAACGTAAAGTATTTTAGCCCCAAGATAAGACCTGAGCAGATTAGACTCTTTCTCTCCTTCCGTTAACTCACAGGCTGAACTGTGCTTGGCAACAGCTTCTTGAAAAGCTATACCAAATTAAAGGGGGAGTGGAGAGGAGAATTAACCCTTTTGCTGCTGTAATTGATGAAGCTGTGGGAACAACGTGCAAAAAACAAGTGTTGCAGCTTATTTTTAAAAGAGATCAGCAATACTTTATAGACCACAGTAAACTGTTTTAAAAATTAGGTGTTTGTGGTGCTTGAAACTGTAATGTTGCTCTGGTATGCATGCATAAGAGAAGTCGTCTTCAGTGTTTTTAGACATAAATTCACCTTTAACCCAAGCATGCAATTTGGGATCCATTTCTTTATCGCTCCCTGCATATCTGACCTGCCAGCTGAAAAGCAGTGCTCTGCCTAGACCAACTAGTGTGCAACTCCTCGCTCTGTGCAGGAAACTTGGCACTAGAGCCACCCACAAAGGTGAGTGGGGAGGTTTTACCACTCTCCCCTCCCCACAAGTGGTACTTAGACCTCCTATGCAGTGATCCACAGGTGGCTGCTTCTCAGCTTTTCACAGTGTGCAAAATGGGGAAGAAGAAAAGATGGGGAGAGGAACTGAAAGAAAAGAATGCCCTTGAACACATGGCTTTTGAGGAAAGCATTCCTAAGTATAAAAGCCAATACAAAATGGGTCCACTGCATGTTTTTCTTGTTCTACATTGATACTGACAGCGTGATGTTCAGATTCCAGGGAATCCACCTGTCTGATATGGGTGTGTGTGGAAGTCTGGTATTCTCCTGCATTGATGATCTTAAGCACAGTTGCTGGTCACATTATTTAAATAATAAAATTCAATTTGTTTCATCTTTTTTGTATGGAATTTATGTTAGCATGCAGTCTGTTTCTCTTACTCTTGTCTAAAGAAGGGGAGAAAATAATTCACTTTTGTTTTGAACAGGAAACCTTGGTAACAGCCTGATGTTGGCTGAACATGAATTATTCCGTTAAATAATTTTTTTAACCCAGATAAAAAGAGAAGTGAAACTTCTTTCCTACAGGCAGCTATCTGAGTTAGCTGCTTTAAGCAGCATGGGCTGCAATCCTAATCCCACTAACCTGGGAGTAAACGCAATTGAATTCAATAGGATTTCCTTAAAAGATTTTTTTTTTATTTTCCAAAAAAAATGATAATAACATTTTTACATTCCATTGTTCATCAAATTCATATTGTTTGACTCCTCCCCCCCCCCGGCTTCCAAATTCAATCAGTCATCATCTTACATATCATTTTTCCTCTATAAGTTTAAAATCTTATTAATAAATAAATTGTTTAAATTTACCAGTATCCCGCCATAAATGTTACAACAACCCTGCTAATGTTTTAACATATTTACAGTGTTCTATAAATTGTATCCAATCTTGTGTAAATTTCTTCTCGTCTTGTTGCCTGATCTTCACAGTTTTGCCATTTTGGCATAGTCTATCATCTTCCTTATCCATTCTTGCTTCTCTGGTGTACCTTCTTTCCATTTTTGGGCAAACAACATTCTAGTAGCCATGGTAGCATACATAAAGAGTCTCTCTAGATTCCTTGGTATCTCTTACCCCACTATTCCGAGCAAAAAGGCTTCAGGTTTTTTATGAAAGGTTATCTTAAACATTTTTTAAAACTCATTATAAATCATTTCCCATAAGTCTTTTGCCCTTCTACAAGTCGTCCACATATGCATAAAGTTACCATCATTATCTTTACATTTCCAACGTGTTTTGGTGCAATTTTTATACATCTTTGCAATCTTAACTGGGGTTAGGTACCAACGGTACATCATTTTCAAATAGTTTTCCTTTAACAAACTACATGCAGTAAATTTTAGATCCTCCTTCCACAGCCTTTCCCATGACTCGAGCTGGATATGATGTCCCAAGTCTTTTGCCCATTTTACCATTACATCCTTAACCTGTTCATCTTTTGTTAACACATTTTTGTTAATAATTTTTCATTATTTTCCAACAAATCTTTTTCAAACCTTGAGAATTCCTTCCCAAAGCCAAATTCAATAGGATTTCCTTCTGAATAGTGCTGGGGAAGCAATTCAATTCAGTTCCCGTTTTAAAGTGAACCCACTTAATCCATACTTTCCAAAGTAAGACATGAACCAAAACGCAGCCATCCTTCTAAAAGCACACTTTCCTGAATTTTGCAGTGTAGTTCCCCAATCAATGTGCTCAAAAAATGCACATGCAGCAGTAAAGAATTGGGATGCAACCCATATAACAATATAACAATATTGTGGGTTCCTAGGAAGTAAAACATTGCCCCATTCCCTGTTTAGGTGGTTATCCCTTACAGCCACCCTGCTTCCTGCTTCACACATCAGAATGGTTCTCAAGCTACTGAACTAGAATACAAAACTAGTGTTCCTGTTGTGGTAAGGGAGGAGGGCGGTGTCCCCCCCCCCCATTCTCTGCAAAAATAATTGCCAAGCACAGTTGAAAAGTGCTTTCCTACATTACTTGAAATGTGATTTATCACCTGCAAACAGCAATGTTCTTACTGTACCAGCGAGAGCTGCAGGTGTAACAGCAGAGTCAGCAGTGTGGTGGTGCTAGGAAAGAGGTTTGATTCTTCTAACTCCAAAGAATGTTCTCTTATGGTCAAACAGCATGAATTTTGCCTGCACAGATATCTGTCAAGGATGTGATACATGCAAGTTAATTGGCTAATAGCCCGTTGCTTCATTATGAGGGGAAATCGGTGAAGTGTAACTGTGCCCTGATTTCAAAGAAATTCCCTCACACTTTGGTGTAGTATGGCCTATCTGCTCCTATTGCTGTATAATCATTAATGTACCCACATTGCTTTCTGCTGAGTGGCTTTTCCTCTGCATTTTCAAAATGTGCATTCCTGTTCTGAGCCTCGTCCTACTTTTCCTACTCAACCTCTTCTTGTCCCTTGCACTGTGCAAAATAATTCATTCTCCTTGTCTTCCCGCTTTATTCACCTTAAATACCCCCCCCCAAAAAAAACTATCCGCAAAACAATTTCGTGTCTCAACATCTCTCTGCTGAATTATCTAACGTAAATCCTAGGCAATGAGCAAGGCTAAAGTTTTGTCTTCACTAAAAAGAATATACCCACATTCTTAAAATCAAACAGAATAATTATTTATACATTGTTTTCAGAGGGAGGGAGGGAAAGGCAGTATTATTTAATAGTTGGAGCTATTGAACTTCCCTTGCAAAACAGCTGATGGCATAATGCGGTTTAGGGCTAGGGTGAATGCTCTTCTATGCGAGGGTGTTTCGAGATGGAATAGATATCTAGCTGGGAGGGACAGGTATCTCCGTTCCTCCTGGATAAGAAAATGAGGGACATTGTTCAAATCCTTCTGTCTTTCTATATCTGTTATCCTCTGTTTGACAGTGATCTATTGCAGGAATATCTCTTATTTTTATAGCCCTGCCTCCTGATCCTTACTCTTTCACCCCTTTTGAATATCAAAGCAGCCAAAATATTTGCTCCTCTCCCTCATTTAAGTGTGCAGGCATACATGACACCCCACAGCTGTTCAAGTAACTGTCATACATGCTGCCCTGACCAGTCTGGCTTCTATGTGAAAGAGGAAGTGGGTCTCTTTGAATGGCTTCCTTTCAAGCAAAAAGGCAGTTTCCAAGCTGGAGTCTGTATGCCTTTGATATTTGTAACCCTGTGAGGAGTAAACTACAGTGCCCAGAATTCTTTCAGTGGAAAAATGTGCTTTAAAGGTATAGTGCATGCACAGCCTAAGTGAATATTAACATATATTTGTGACTTCCAATCAATCTAAAACAGCAAGACGAATGAAAAGCAAACTAGTCTCTGCTTTTGGAAATTGTCCATATGCAAAATAGCACTGTTGTCCTGCCCCACATTCTTCACAAGCTCAGGAGCTTTCCGGATGCTGCAATTTGTCCAGGAAATATTGTACATGACTGAACAATCCAGACATCCGCGTTCTCTATCTGCTCTCAAACTGCTAACACAAGTTCCTAGAAAACCACAACTGCAGTCTCAGGAAGTGGGACTGTGGAAGTTGGCTGTGCTTTGATGACACAGGCGCTTGGTGGATGGCACATCACATGGTGAAGCAGTGATGCTTCCCTTGCCCGATCCATGCTGCTGAAAACTGAGTTACACAGTGTGCTTATTTCCACTAGAAATGTTATGCCCAAGAGGCCATTTTGAGATGCTGTGTATATATTAGGGGTAATGGAAGTTGAGTTGTTATAAAGTGCCTAACAATTTACCATTGCACATGTTCACTAAGTTTCATGGAAAATGTGTGCATCATCTGTCCATGAAGAGTGAATTGTGCACATTTCCCAGTCAATATGCACAATATCCAATAAGTACTGGGGAATGTGCATATTTCTACTAGCTAATATGCATAGGCCCCAACATGTGCTGGGGTATGTGAGTATCTCGAGTGAATTTTGTACATTCTTTTGCCAATATGCATAATCTCCAATGTGTGTATCTCAAATGCATTTTATGCACTTTCTGGGCAATATGCATAGTTGCCAAGAAACACACCCTTGTTTTCTCTCTTTAGTTCAGAAGTGTGCAATCTGTGCAGGCACACACACAACCTCAGCTGTGGGCATAAAATGGTTATCTAGGAAAATAAGTCAGTATTGAGAGTGGAGTATTTAGGCTGAATCCTGACTTCACTTACCTGGGAGTAAGCCCCATTTAATTAATTAGGAGGATTTACTTCTGGGTATACATACCGGGTAGATACATAGACACAGGTGGCGCTGTGGTCTAAACCACAGAGCCTAGGGCTTGCCAATCAGAAGGCCGGCGGTTTGAATCCCCGCGACGGGGTGAGCTCCTGTTGCTCGGTCCCAGCTCCTGCCAACCTAGCAGTTCAAAAGCACATCAAAGTGCAAGTAGATAAATAAGCGTTTCCGTGCGCTGCTCTGGTTCGCCAGAAGCGGCTTAGTCATGCTGGCCACATGACCCGGAAGCTGTCTGCAGACAAATGCCGGCTTCCTTGGCCTATAGAGCGAGATGAGCGCCGCAACCCCAGTGTCGTCCGCAACTGGACCTAATGGTCAGGGGTCCCTTTACCTTTACCTATACATAGATTGCCTTTTAACTGACCTTTATATTCTCCAGCATCTGAGGTAACTGATTGATGCGTGCAGACTAATCTTATGCATAAAGTTATTTCCACTGATTTCAAGGGGACTTGTTCCCAAATGAGTGCCCATATGATTGTAGGCTTATTCTCTACATTTTTGCAAACAACGTCTTATTTTCTTAATACGTTGGTTGTTGATTTGCAAGGGGGAAACCAAAAGAATTCCGAAAAATAAGGGCGATCTTTATACAAAGCGTCGATTAGGAAGCCCAAAGTTTCTCCCTAACTTTGCTCTCCCCCGCCCCCTCGGCGAGATTTTTTATTTCTCATGTGTGTGATTTTGACAGGCTGCGAAACCTGACCTCATCCGCGAACGGGCGTGTCGTGACGTCAGCGGGCGGCCCCCTCCCGCTTCTGACAGCAGCAAGCAGCAGCAGCAATGGACCGGTGATGGGAGGAGTGAGTACTAAGTCGGGGAGAGTTCTGACGCGGGCGCTTTCACGTGAGCCCTCCTGGGGCTGGAAACTATTGTGCGGAGCCCAGAGAGAGAGTGGCAGCAAGCGGGGAAAGTGGCTGCCATTGCGCGCAGCGGCCAGAGGCGGCGGTGCCGAGCTGGCGCTGGGAGAGAAACTGCACGGACATCCTGGTTTGTACCACTTAAAGGAACAGCCAGAGAGTCGAGGGAGGGAAAGAGCGAGCGAGGGAGCAGCCAGCCAGCCATAGACTCAGCGAGATCGGTGCTTTCCCGGCTGTTTCCCGACAGAGGCGGAGCGAAGCGGAGCGCCCCTACGGCTCGGTGAGTGCCCTTGGTTCCTTTTCGCCCCCTTCCCTTGCCGCTCTGGGATGGGCTGTGGGGATGTGGGGAGCGTCATCTGCCCCACGCTTCCTTGCAAGCTTCCTCGCTCCAGCCCCAAGGGTGGGTGGGCGGGCGGGCAGATGAGCGCCCGGAATTGTTCCGCTGAGCGCTATTAGGAATGGTTTGCAAATGCAGCCGGGGTTGCAACCCTTCTCCGCCCTCCGTCCCTCCCTCAGTTGCATGGTGAGCTGGCGCGGCCGGTTGCAACCCGGCAGGGATTAGCCTCCCACCTAGTGCGCGCGTGTCCTTTCCTCCTGCTCAAATGCAGAGCGAAACGGCAGGATTAAAGCCGCGGCGCCTGCAGGGAACTCCGCCGCGGATACAGAGCGGCGCGAGGAGGGCGTCTTCTCGGCCAACTCCACCCGGGAGATCCTGCTCTTCCTTCCTCCCTCCCTCCATCTCCAACCCCCCACCCCCGAGGGAGTAGGGATCTGTTGCATCATGCCCCCTTTATCTTTACTACATCTCCTCCACCCTTTCCCTTGGAGCAACCGGAAAGTTTGACTGGAGCCCAGCGTCCTCCTCAGCCATATGGGGAGCCCTGCTGCACCCCTCGGGAGTGTGGCCACGAACCCCTTCCTGTATCCTCCCCGTATCTGGCTGCGTTTCCTAGCCTGACTTTTGAGCACTGGGGCGGCTGGGAAGTGCCCGGAGCTCAACACTGAAGCGTTGGGGGCGTGTGAGGTCAATAGGGGGAAGAAGAGGGCAGTTGCACTGCGCTTGTCTGGGATGCTCCACGCTCTGGTCCTGCGTGGGCTTAACTTCTCCCCTCAGCCCCGCCGCTGGGCTCCCTCTCGAGGCGACGCGCCAAAGCGGCCGCGTGACCTTTTCACCTGCTCGCCCCTCAGCCTCAGCTGGGCTTCGGATAGCGCGACCTTTGACTTAGCGTTTGAGGGGTGCTCGTTATGTATACTGCCAGTGACCCTGGAAACTTAGTGGTGGAAACATAAAGGAATGCCACCTTGTTGTTGCTGCTGCTGTTTAAACTCAGTGAAAATGCAGGGAAAATGTTGCCCTCCCCTCTCCTTGGGCGGCTTAAAGTGTTTTTAAGCATATTGGTGCCCAGCGGGGTCCCTCCTTTTCCTGCATTAAACCAGCCGCCTCTCTTGGTCAGGTAGCTGTTTGCGTGACAGGTCGTCTGTGATTCGTTGCCTCTGGAGAACATGGCAAGGTTTGATGTGGGAGAACTCTATGGATACTGGACTGGGCAAATGCCTTCTAGATTCCCACCCCCCTTGCAGAAGCAGTGCCTGCCCTTCAACCTTGTTCTCCAGCAGGGCAGCCTCTCGTTGTACCACCTCCTACATGCTGGAAGCAGCGTGGCAGATTCTCAGGCCAAAGTCTCCACCTCCTCTGAGGGAGAATGCAGCCACAGCTTGCCAGGACCAATCAAGCTGCATGCAGCTTCTCTCTCTCTCTCTCTCTCTCTCTCTCTCTCTCTCTCTCTCTCTCTCTCTGTGTGTGTGTGTCTATCTACACACACACACACAATTTTTTTTAAACAACAGGGTAAGATACACACTCCAGCTGATACCTGTATATAGAATCAGAGGTGACCACAGTATGTTGACAAAGGACAAATTTGCTGTCGTTGACAAATCTCCACATATCCTGAAGGACTGAATCTGCTCACTTAGCTTGATTTCAGCGCTATAGGCTTGAGTGGTTTGTAACTGATCTCCCTGTCAATATATAAAAATGGTGTGAGCCTTGTGGTATGTCAACTCCGAATATTAAGGCAGGATGGTGCACAGGATCTCAGACTTATCACCCAAAGCTTTTGTTGGGATTCACAGATAAAGGCTCCTTTTCCTAGTCTGCTGTTTGTAAAAAGAGTATTGCCGTCCTAAGCAGCACTTGGGTTCAGCCACAGGGTTCAGCTGCTTCCCATCCTATCCAAATGGGCATTCTCAGGGTGGTTTTTCAAAAATGTGTCCATGAAAAACAGACCTCTGAAAGCTATGCAATATGTTTGCTTTGGTTTGTGTGTGTGTGTGTGTGTGTGTGTGTGTTTTAAATTTGCTTACATTTTCTAGCACAGGCTAGGCACTGGATTACCATGCTGGAGATTAGAATTTTTTCTTCGCTCTGCAGCTCTTCTGCCATATATGACCTTGGGTATGCCATCTGATTGGGTGTTTCCATTCTCTTGGCTTGTTTTTATATGAGCTCCTGCAGCACCTAGCACAAAAAGAGGTTGATCAAATGTCTGGCTTCTGCTCAGCCATGGGGTAGCTGCAGCGAACGTGATGCTCAGAGACTTTGTAGACAGATGGCTGGGTTTTTAGTTATAATTTTTAAACGAGGTAGTATCCTTGCCATAGGCCATTCATTAAAATGAAGTGATGAATAATACATAAGTCGCCACATCTTTCTTAGAGAGGGGCCTGGTGTGATGAACTCATTTCTCTAGCTTTATGCTTTCCTTATCAACTTATCTTGGCAGCATAGAAAAGAAAACACACATATGTTTCCTAATAATAGTTGTTCAAAAGAAAATTAATTTATGCATTTATTCCATTTATTTAACATTGTCCGCACAGAGCTTTGAGTGGCATATTTGGGAGTCATTCCACCCCCCCTTCCATATTTTATCCTTGCAGCAGCCCTTTGAGATAGGTTAGAGTAAAATGGTAACTTATCCAAAGTCACTAATTAATTATGATGGCTGAGTGGGGATTTGAATCCAGGTCTTTCTAATCTGTATCTGGCATTGTGGCCCAGGTTTCTTCCTCCGAGCTGTTGAGCCACTTCCACGTTTCTAGCCATGTATTTCTTACTCCTTTAGGATTATTACCCCATAAACACCGAGAAATACAGCTTCCTCCACCTGTTTCTCTCTGGGCTGAAAAAAGTGTAGCCCATTGAATGTATCTGTTAATATATGAAATTTTGAAAGTGCAATGTACAGCAAGACTAGGGAGACTTGCATGTGTTTTTACAAAAACGAACCACTGCTACTTGAAGATCCTATGAATCTGTGTAATCCAGTGAACGAAATGGTTTGTGTACATCTGGGTTTCCAGTGTATGCCCAAGCATTTCTTTCAGGGCTGCAGAAGAACTAAATATTCAAGACCGTAAAGCAGGGTTTCCCAAATTTGGGTCTCCTGCTGTTTTTGGACTACAACTCCCACCATCCCTAGCTAGCAGGAGCAATGGTCAGGGATGATGGGAATTGTAGTCCAAAAACAGCTGGGGACCCAAGTTTGGGAAACCATGCTGTAAAGCAGTGTTTCTCAACCAGTGTGCCTCCAGATGTTTTGGGACTACAACTCCCATCATCCCTCGCTAGCAATACCAGTGGTCAGGGATGATGGGAATTGTAGTCCCAAAACATCTGGAGGCACACTGGTTGGGAAACACTGCTGTAAAGTATTTCCCATGCTGCCACCACAATCCTAAATATGCTGTTCTTTGAATTAATGGAGAAAGTGTGCTAAGGAACAAAGTGCTGTATGAATAGTTACTAATAGATCTGAACCAGCATAATCAAACAGAGAGTAGGGATCAATCTAGACATTGTTTTGCTTATTTGAAAAACGCTTTCCTAAGGCTACCCCCTTCCTACACAACCACACACAAAGCAAAGATATAAAAGTAAAGTTAATTACAAATGTGATTGCTCCAATGGGAAAGTTGCCAGTTTAGTGCCTTCCTTGCTTGCCAGTTTAGAAAGTGATCTTAGCAACGGTGGGTTCATTTGCTTGCATATCCTGGGATTTTGTGCAATACTGGCCTATACATAATCACTAAAGGAGAACTCTGACTTCAAACTCTCTTAAAAGTTGGGTACATGCAGTTAGAGTGTGCAGAGGCACTGATTTTGAGATATGTGTGGTGGTTTTTTTCAAAGTACATTAGTTTATATAATCCCTTTTCCTGGAGAGCAGTGCACAATATTGCACTTTAAAGGAGGCCAAGCAAAGGGGGGATGTTTGAGCTGAAAAATGAAAAAGCTAAGAAAGAACCATGGTACAGAACTGCAAATAAAATAAAGTAAAATAAAATAAAAACTAAAACAAACCCTTGAAACCAAGAATGCACAGCATGGCTGAAATTGCAAATGCTACCAAACGTCAAATAAAATGCAGGCTGTAGTGGTATTGGATAAATAGCACTTTGATGAGGGAATTGTCCTAAGTAAATGGCATTTAATTTAAGCACTAGTCACAGGTGACAAGATGCTGCGTGCATTAAAAGAGGATTAGGTAAATTCATGGAGGATGAGGGTGGCAATGGCTGCTAGCTGTATTCTGCCTCCATTCAAGACAGTAATGCTTCTGAATATCAGTTGCTGGAAATCACAAAAGGGGATAGTGGTTGGGTCCTGCTTGCAGGTTTCCCACAGGGATCTGGTTGGCCACTGTGGCAACAGGATGCTGGACCAACTGGGTCATTGGCCTGATCCAGCAGGCTCTTCTTATGCAGATGAGTGAGTGGGATAAGGGATCCTCCTCTGAGATCAACGTAGAACCAAAAGCTCTACCAGAAGGGGGAAGCTCCCCTCCTCTGCACTCAGTTTTGAAATGAAGCAGGTTGCTGTTGCAGGAGGGACAGAGCTCTCCACCTCTTCTCTACCAAACCGCCAACGGGCTGGCAACATAGGCAGGCCTATTTACTAGGCTTTATTAATATAGCTCCATTTGGACCTTCCATTTGAACCGAGGAATTTCGTTGTTCCCGCGAGGGGACAATGACAATAAAGATTTATTCTATTATTCTATTCTATATCAGGCTACATATTCACATGCAGCAGAATGAGGTGGGAATGAGATGGTAGAATGTACTGTGCTATGTCAGATTGTATGTGGCAAAATCACCTTTTGACTGTTCCCCTATGTCAAATTCCCCTGCAAATAGGAGGTTAGCATGACAGGGAAAGGACTGGGCTTGAATCTTCCTCCCTAAGCTGCTATATTTTAATATTTGCAAGGAGATTTCTATGGTTTTTAAGATTCAGTATTTTATTTATTTACTGCACTCATATCCCACCCCCTCCTCTAAGGAGCTAAAGGTGACATGCATGGTTCATTTCCTTCCTTCCCATTTTATCCATGTGAGGTAGGTTAGGCTGAATGACTGTGACGGGCCCAGGGTCACCCAGTGAGTTTCATGGTTGAGCGAAGATTTGAACCCTGGTCTCCCGGGTCCTAGTCCAACACACTAAGCACTACAGCACCACTGGCTTTTTACCACTATATTCCACCACTGCAAGTACAGTGGTACCAGGACCGGTGCTAGGGCTTTTCGCGCCCTAGGCGAGGGGGCGGGGCCATGTGACATCATTACGCATGACGTACGGTGCCCTGCCCCCTTCCCCCGGGTGCCCTGCGCCGCCGTGGTTTTCGCCGCTGGTTGGGGAGGCGGCGGGTGACGGGCGGCAGGGGGCGAGGGGCAGGCTGGCCAGCGCCCCCTCCATTTTGGCGCCGCCGCCGTGGTTTTCGCCCCAACCTGCTTGCTCCGCCGCTGGTTGGGGAGGGGGCGGGCGGCGGCGGCAGGGGGCGGGGGGCAGGCTGGCCAGCGCCCCCTCCATTTTGGCGCCCTAGGCAGTTGCCTAGTTGGCCTAAATGGAAGCGCCGGCCCTGAGTGGTACCTTGGTTTACGAACTTAATCCGTTCCGGAAGTCCATTCTTAAACCAAAGCGTTCTTAAACCAAAGTATTCTTTCCCATAGCAGCATGGGACTCAATTTACAAATGGAACACACTCAGTAGGAAGCAGAACATGTTCTGCTTCCAAGGCAAAGTTCACAAACCAAAACACCTACTTCTGGGTTTGCAACGTTCTTAATCCAAGTTGTTCATAAACTAAGCTGTTCTTAAACCAAGGTACCACTGTAGTCTGAAGTGGTTCTGTCTATTCTGCCTCTAGACTCCACCATCTCATTTGTCCATATATCTAGACCCAACCTTAAAATATCTCAGGCAAGATGAATGATTGACCATTCATACAATAATTTTGCCTCCCAGTTTCGCTCCTTCCTTCTATCCAGAGAATTGATTGCCAAACTATTAAATAAAAGCAGATGCCTCTCCATAATGCAAGCAAGCAGACATGCTGGAATGCTGTTTAATCGTGTAAATTAAGACCATTGGATTAGATGAGGCATGGCCAAACTTGGCCCTCCAGATGTTTTGGGACTACAACTCCCATCATCCCTAGCTAACAGGACCAGTGGTCAGGGATGATGGGAATTGTAGTCCCAAAACATCTGGAGGGCTAAGTTTGGCCATGCCTGGATTAGATGTTGATGAGGTATACGTAGGTTCCAGGGGAAGCTATGCAGTTGCTGTAAAGTCATTACAGTTTTTTCAAAGCCCCACCCCGATCATGCAGATTCCTTGATTTTGTTTAGTTCCTTGTAATGTACTCCTTTATGTTGCAGTGTTGATGTGCTATTGATTTGGCAGAGTACGTTTGGTAACTTTTTTTTTTAATGCTAGCATTTTACTGCAGCATTAGGCTGCCACAGGAAGTGCACATTGAGGGCAGCATATACAGTTCACTTCACCCAGTCATGTGAGATGTGTGTGTGTAAGAAAGAGAAGGAGAAAACTGTTTTAAGGGCATCCGGGGAACTTTATGAGTGAATAAGCGTTTGAACTCCGGTCTTCCCCCGCCTAACACCCTAACCACTATACCCCTTTATAACCCCTTATATAAACAAATAAAGGTGGGGAGAGAAGTTGGGAGGATATGGGGTTGTATCCAACTAGATTATTTTCTGAGTACACTCATAAAAATTAATGGACCTTAAGTTTGCCATGCCCATTAATTTCAATGGATCTACCAAAATAGGCTACAACTGATTCCCTGCTTCTGATAATATTGCATGAACTTCCATCTCATTTCAAGTTGGTACAACAAAGATTCTGTTCCCTTTCGCAGACATGGAAGAGGGAGGTGATATTTTGCCCCCTTTCAATTACTTGTATAACATTTCAGCATTACTACAGAAGAAACGTGCTAGTCTATAATGAGTAAAGGTATCTGTACTCTGTATAACCAAGCTCACAAATTTATGTACATCACTTCAATTTTCAGCTTGCTGGAGAGATCTGTTGGAGCTGTTCAGGGTTGGGGCATCTGTGGCTTATAGATCAGGGTTTCTCAAACTTTCCATCCCCATGGGCCACTTGAGACAGCTGAGGCCAACCAGTCATAAAATGTTGGTGCAGGGGCAGAGTCAGACACAAAATGATGACAGTTTTTGGCATAATTGATTGACGGTTACTGACATCACTTTCTATTGATGTCTTATCCATTCTTTGCCATCATTTGCCATCCATCATTTTCCTTGTGGCAATGAGTTCCATGGTTCTACTTTCATCAAGCGAAGTGCAGACATTGACTCAGAGGTAGTTACCCGGTTTTAGGTAGAATTTGCTGATCCAGAAGCCTCTACCACATATGCCACCCTTCATCAAACAGATGCCCTCCAGCTGTTTTGGACTAAAACTCCCATCAGCCCCAGCTAGCACAGCTGTGTTGGATGAGACTGATGGGAGTTGTAGCCCAAAACAGCTGGAGGGCACCAGCTTGGTGAAGGCTGGTATACAGGTATGCACAAGCATCTTGGGTTGAGTTAAAGGCTTGAGGGCTTTTACATTTTGCATTTTGATTCATTTAAATATCTCAGATTAGAGCAATGACATTTCATACTGAGTCATGACATCCTCTTTAATCATTCTGTTTTTGGTGGGTGCTTCTGCCTCTCCAGAAACAGCTCCATATGGCTGTGTGATGATGATTCATCCCAAGCTTTTGTCTAGCAGGATTCTGTGCATCCTGCATCTGTGAATCTAGCTGTGGCGTGTTTATCACGAATTCTTTGCTTCAGTTCTCCATATAACATTCGGCTTTAAAGGAAAAGAAGAAAAAGGGGGGAGCACCCACTATCTCCTTTGGATATTACTTTTTAGGCAGAGCAGTCCTATATCCCATTTATGTTTGTCCCCAACTTCCTAGTGTTTTTCGTTCTCTCTCTTTGCCTGTCATTTCCTTGATTCTTGATGTCATGGTATGCAACTGAAAAGTAGCTAGCTGTTCTCACGATTTTCTACTGCAGTAAACAAAAAGTTCTTTAATATGTCTGTGCACCAATTCTTCTCTGGTAGAGATCCTGAAGGATCTCTGTGTATACTTTCTGGAACTGTCATAATTCTCACTTATGTTGTCATCTCTAAAGTTGAGAAGACAAAACACATTCCCATTAAATAATATGTGAATTTTGTAGCGGAGAATTGAGGCCAGAGCCAGATTTACCTATGAAACCATTACAGTGGTACCTCGGGTTAAGTACGCTTCAGGTTAAGAACTCCGCTAAGAACAGAAATTGTGCTCTGGCGGCGCAGCGGCAGCAGGAGGTCCCATTAGCTAAAGTGGTGCTTCAGGTTAAGTACGCTTCAGGTTAAGAACGGACCTCCAGAACGAATTAAGTACTTAACCCGAGGTACCACTGTATTTCTTGTCACAGGCTATATAACCACCTACATTTTCCCAACTCTCAATCTCTAACACCTTGGCTCAGACATTATGCCTAGCCATAGTTCACAACCCAAGCTATAGTTTGAAATTCCAAATGTACAAGGGGCAAACCATGGCTTATAGGTCATCATCTTGTCATCTTCTGTTTTCTGTCCTCTCAGAATTCTGCTTTAATAAATTCACTCTTGTCTCCATGGTGTAGCTTCTCTTAAGAATTTAAACACTTGACACAAACCATTATTTGCAAGCAAACTTTGTAATGTTGTTTTAGATGCTAGTTAGTTTTTGCTGGCTGTTTATAAGCAATGGTCCATTACTTCAGGAACTGCACCAAACTTCCTTAATCCTGGTTTGGCACGATGTCTGAATTTATCCATGCAAATGAGTTGTCGTTCAGAGAAGAACCATATAAATGAACAACATGTTTGAATCGGTTCAGATGCAATATTTCCAGCTTAATAAATAATAATTTATTAAACCAGGAATTAGCACGGGCCTTTTACACTGTACACTGCCTTCAGTGCTTTGGTCCTGGCTTCTTTAAACCACAGCTCCTATTTAAAGCACAGTTTCCATTATGTCCAAAACAGAATTTCTTTTTCATTTTTAAATGTCAGTTTGCTAAATAGGACAGGAAGCCATTGTCTGATCCTGGTTCCAGGTCACAGAAGGGTGTGAAGAAGGCCCATTCTTCATTCCCGGCTTAATAAACCATGGTTTATTAAGTCAGTAATGTTATGTCCTAACCAGCAGTCCATGTGCTTCAGGGCCCACTAGAGATATGCTCTTGTTACCAGTGTCTCAGATAATGATTCAGAAATGCTTGCCTTGAGGCAAATTCTATGTCTCACTGATCGTTGCTTACATTTCTGCATGTATCCAAAATTGCGCCACTGATTGATTCACAACACTGTCGTTGTCAATTTGCACTTTATTTCAAAATGATGTTTTACCACTACTTCTTCTGTTTTTAGTGGCCTCCCTCTTGCTGCCAATGCAATCCACTGGGAAGAAGACCAGCCTCCCAGTTCACAGGTCCTTTTAACAGGGTACCTTGTTAAGCCTGTTTGATTCACCAACTGTGGCAATTAGTTTTATGGGAGCACTCCAAATCAGTTTGAAAGGTGGTGCTTGTATAAATCTGTGTCTCCATTGACCGAAACCCTTTATTCATGTAGATTGTGCTTGCAAACAGTTTTATGGCCTGTTGGTTTGCAATTGGCGCTGCTTTACTCCACCTGCACAGCAACACAATTTCTATCAAGCTCTCGGGACCTGGGGGCACTGAGCATCAGTACCGTTTTGCAAACATAATTGAGACTTTGATATTTTAGTGGTGAGCACGGAATGCTTTTTAAATGTCTTGTAGCCAAAGAAATGAAGGGATCCCTCCCAGCTTTCTCCCAGGAGAGGGAACGGTATTCACAAATTGATCAACAGATGGCCTGGATTTTGCTTTGGAAGGAAAGGACAGCCACTGTTGTCAATGTGCTTGCATGTGACTCATGTGCATATATATATTTGTGTATGCCTGGTATTCCAGAGCCCGATAGAGGGTGTTCTGCAACGTGAAGTACGTGATGAAGTTTCTCTGCAGTTGGATATGGGTTGAGGAGATCTGTGTGATTATTCTGCTTCTGTGTACATGCAGCCCTGAGCTGCTCTTTGCAGGCTGATCATGATAATCCATGGTCTGGAGCAGATGGGGTGGCACAGCATGCAGGCACGCACGCACGCACTTGCAAGCATAGCTGTTTACCTGAAATAGGCATACAGCTGAACCATTGGGCGCAGTGCTATTTTTCTAGAAAAAGGGGGTGCTGGAACTCACCATAAACGCCTCCCTTGTTCTCTTAGAATAGCAATGGTGCCCACCTGAGAGGTGCTGGAACTGGGTTCCGGTGAGTTCAGGCTGAAAAAAAGCCTTGGTTGGGTGAAGGCCCTTATATTACAAAAGGGGAGGGTGGGGTAAAGTCTCTGATTTAGATGATGTTTGGGTTCAGAAGAAGTGGGGAGGGAAGCGTTGGGGGGGGGGGGACATGTCCTTCCCACCACTACCAATACCTTCCTTCCATGGGATGCCCAGTGTGGCAACTCAGTGGGAATGTAGAGGTGGTTTGCTCTGTCAGCTGAAAGGGCTGTAGAATGAAGCTGTTCCTCCTGAGCTCTGTGTGCTTGACAAGAGAGATGGCTTTGGAGAACTATAAATTATTCCTAGAGCTCTCTAGTGAGTGGGCCTAAGAATAAAGATCTGGGAGCGAGAAACCTTTAGTCATATCCTTTCTTTCCTGCCTCACCTTGATCTGTCATTGGACCTTTACTGCTTCATTTTGCAGCACAGAGTTACAACAGCCATGCTGGCCCCAAAGTGTATGAGCAGTTCCCCTTTTCATTTCCATGTTCTTTTGGCATTTAATTTGCCCAACCCCATATTGCAGGGATTGCCAATGTCAAGTCCAGATACTGTGGACTACAGCTCCCAACATCCCTGGCCATTGGCCATTCTAGCTGGGGCTGAAAGGAGTTGCAGTCAAAGCCTGCATCATGATAAGCATCGTGTCGGTTGCCTTGTCTTATTGGTTCAATTCTACACTTACTGGAGGGCTTGTGACATGCACACTGTGCTTTCTTGGAGACCAAAGTGTCTTTGGGGGGGGGAGAGAACCACTGTCTCCTGATGAAGTCAGTGGATCTGGCTGGGCAAATTGGTTTCCTATCCTCACCCAATGGTTTCCTTGCAGTATCAATTCTGGCCACTTTCTGATGGCCTGCTTAATGAGCATTTAGCCTGATATATTTGTGAGGAGATTAGATGATGTTGCAGAGCATTTCCCCACAACTTTTCTTACCGCAAAAAAGTCCAATATTTTGGGGGAATTGGGCTTGTTTTGCAAGAGTGTTAATTGCACAGCCCAAATTTGCCAGGGTGTGACTGAGTCCCACTTGAAAATATTGAGAACCTGGAGGTACCCTTTGACCATTACACTCATGTTTACAATTGTGTAATCTAGGGTTTGTTGCCCTACCATTTTCTAACTGGTCTGGAAGCCTGTGATATCAAATGAAATCTTACTTGTGTAATCAATAGTTGCCTTTGGGTAGAAGCATTTTATTTCGGCACTAATTTATTCTTCAGTACCATGTCAGCTGCTTTCCTCAAAACTGTTTATATTTAGAACAACATTCCCTCCATATTATGCTGCTTCTGATTCTAACAGTGCATAATGCGTCAGTATGTGCCATGGTTTTCTGGAGATACCACTTTAAATGATCTGCACTCAAGAGTCTCGTGTGTCTTTCATTATTCCATATCCATGCCAATTATGTTAGCAATGCCTTTTCTATACTACCCCTTCCTTTTATCCACAACTCTTCTTTAGCACAGATGTGTGTGATAATATATCATTGCTGTAATTGTAACTGCATGAAAGCAATGATTACCATTGGGTTGGTGCTTTATACCACGTCAGATTATTGGTTCTTCTAGTTCAGTATTTTGTCTGCGCTGACTGGCAGTGGCTCTCCAGGGCTGCAATCTCTACCTGGATATGCTGGTACCTTCTTAGGACCATGCAAAGCAGCTGCTCTACCGCTAAGCTATAGCTTCTCTCCCCCCCCCCCGCCCAAAAAAGATCTGTGGCCATGGTGAGATCAATAGCATATCCTGCACTTGCACGACCTTGAGATGGTTTGTATGGAATTTGTATATCCTGACTACGTGAAAGATAACATAACTAAGTCATAATCCCAATACTATTGGGATCAGGGGTTATAGTGATCTCTGGAGAACTTAGCTTTCATGTCAATATTTTGAAAAGGGGATTTATTTCCTAATTCATAGTTGTTAACTGTGAGTTCCAGTGAACCAGAATTTGGACACCTCTGAAATCAGGTTGGTGGTGGTATGAAGGTAGAATAGCTGAAGGCATGAAATCAAGAGGAATGCAAGATTTGGGGTAGAGCTGAGGAATAACCCCCCAACTTAAACCTCCCAACTTAATGTTTGGTCGGACTTTAAGTTTGGTAAGCAAACCTGTCCACTTCTGAAGCCCCTAACCACTTCCATGGATCCTGTTTGGACTGTAGGGGTGTTCATATGTTATATTCAACAAGTGTACAAGACGTGTACACAATAGTTGAGCTGTATACTCATACAGTTATTGTAATGTTCAATGAATGTAGAATGTGTGTACTCAACAACTGAGCTGAACAAATCAACCAGTGTACACTCTTTCAGAAAAAAATGTCTACAGGTGTGAATATAACTTGTCCCTGGGTTCAGTGTAATGTGTGAATGTGTTCTATTTGAATGTGTTCAGTGTCACGTTGGGGGGATGGGACTCGCAGGTGCCAGCTATGTTTGCCAGGTCACAATGTCTGCTGTATTTGCATTAGCCTTGGAACTCTGATGGCTAAAAAGCACTTTCTACCCATCCTGTTTGGATCATCTTTTAAAACCAGCAGAAAGACTGTTACGAAAGACAAGGTCTTCTTTGTAGCATTCATTTAAACCCAATTAGCCATGGTGCGAACACTCTGCTTTTCCTAGCTCACTATTTGAGACATAGACTGATTCCATTTTGAAATGGGGTCAGCCAAAGACTCTTGCGAAAGCAAGATTTTAAAATATTTGTATGCTGCCCTTCACCTCACTATTTTAGGAGAGTTCGCTACAAAAATAGAAATATAATGACAAGGCCAGAACAAAAATAGCAGATAAGACGCTAAAAGTGGCAACACGATTTTAAATTATTGGAATGTGTACTTCATGAGATGTCTGAGGGATAGATGTATTGGCACATCAGCCCCCATTAGGGAGGCTATTCCATAACAGGGGCATCACTGCCGAAAAAAACCCCAACCCTGTCTCTCCCACTTCTGTTGTGGGATCCTGCTAGCAATAAGATCTGGGCTAAGAAAAGAAATCTTATATTAAATAATAATGAAATTGTGTATTATTTTGCTTAAATATTTGTTTGCTATATTCATAAGTTCATTTTTATTGCTTTTAAATGCCATGCACATTCTGTTTTTAAATACTGTACATGTTGCGTCTTCATGTATGTTTATCATCCTGTGGCCTGCTGATTTTCACTCCTTGTCCATCCATTCCATTCTGGGTCCCATTAACAGATAAAAAATACTGAGGGTGTTGGTTTTTTAATAATAGGATTTTAACCCGACACCTCTAAATATCCATTGTCTGCAGTCTGTTGTTGCTTAACGCAAGTTTTAGCCTGTTGGTAGCGGGGATCATGGAAGCAGAAAGTTTTAAAGGAGCAGAGAATCAAAAAAATAATTTTGTGGACTTCCTCCCTGATTTACTTCCACAAGTTGGGAAAAGTGGCAGTACAGCACAAGGAAGCCTCATCCTAGAAAAAGTAGAGAGAGTATGAAGGGGAAAGGGAGGTTTGAAGATAGTATATGTTGCGCAAGACAATGCAACCAACATGTCAAACAGTATTTTTCAGACACACATGGGGGACCCAAACCTGCTTTGACAGGACAGATGATATTTCCCAATGCAGGGCCCAGAGCAAGAGCATTAGACACCCCAGGCTTTGGGAGAAAAATTGGAAGTCTACTGCCTCATCTTGTGTAGTGCTGTTGTGCAGCGGAGCATAATATTGGGCTCATATGCCTTCAGCTGCCCCTATATATGCTCTGGTGCTGCAAACTACTGCTTCTGCTCATTTCTACTAAAAGTAAATATCAACTATAATATGAGTCCATGGTCACTTTTCTTCTTCCCCACCCTTTTCTGAAGGTGAAAGCTCAAAAGCTTTGCTTCCATTTTTACCTATCGGGGATGGAATCATCAATATTCTCAAACCCCACTCCCCATATACCTATATACTCGAGTATAAGCCAACCCGAATATAAGCCGAGGCACCCAATTTTACCACAAAAAACCTGGGAAAGCTTCATAGGAGCCACTGCCTGCCTCACTCGAGTATAAGCCGAGGGCGGCTTTTTCAGCACAAAAAATGTGCTGAAAAACTAGGCTTATACTCGAGTATATAGGGTACATTAGTCCTCTTTCCCCAGCTGCATGAGATAAAAAAGCCTGTTGGTACCATCTGCTAGCACACAAGAGGTTAATGATACAGCTGGAACTGCAACAGAAATCCCAGCAGCCACTCATCCATCATGGTTACTCTTTCCCCACAGTGAGAGTTAAGTTCCAACATATTCAGCAGTTGCAGAATACATTGCCATCAGTGTCCCATGCTGTAAGATTCTTTAGAATATTTCTCCCATCGTAGCTAATTTCTTTTTGTCCTTCTTTATGTCATTTGCTCTGTCTGAACTGGCCCTGCGCCTTTACTTCACAGCACGTTTGAATTAATGTAATTAGTAGGTGCATTATTAGATCACTTAAGCACAAAGAACTTGTGTGCATGTCTAGTAACCATCTTAAGTAACCCCATTAACAAATGACGGGGCAACTGGCCCATGCACTGAAGTAGATCAATCCCTATTACTTTAGTTGCTGACTCAAGGTTGCACAGGCAGAAAGAAACATTGGAAGCTGTTTTAAGAATGTTCTGAGTACCAATGGAAAGGAGAAAAAGTGGGTGAGTCGGTTTATTTTGTTTAAAGGATAACTTTGAGGGGATGCTGGGGAGAGGCACAAACATTTTTGCATCACTTAAAAATACATTTTGGTGTGTGTGTTTTTAAGTAGAAGAAATTGTAGAGCCCAAACAACCTTTTGGTATGATATCCCAGAGGGAGAAGCCAGAGGAATAGTCAAATGTTAATGTATGGAGTGAGATCTCTGGACCATAAAGAAGGTTGATCGCCGAAGAATTGATGCTTTTGAATTATGGTGCTGGAGGAGACTCTTGAGAAGAAGATCAAACCTATCCATGCTGAAGGAAATCAGCCCTGAGTTCTTACTGGAAGGACAGATCCTGAAGCTGAGGCTCCAATACTTTTCACCTCATGAGAAGAGAAGACTCCTTGGAAAAAAACCCTGATGTTGGGAAAGATTGAGGGCACAAGGAGAAGGGGACGACAGAGGTTGGACAGTGTTCTTGAAGCTACCAACATGAGTTTGATCAACCTGCGAGAGGCAGTGGAAGACAGGCGTGCCTGGCGTGCTCTGGTCCATGGGGTCACGAAGAGTCGGACACGACTAAACGACTAAAGAACACAAACAACAAGGCTTTTTTTAAAAAGAAAAAAGAAAAAAAGAAAAACAAAAATGGCTGGAATAGATGAAATCTATTGGGGAGCCAGATGTGGCCTTCAGGTTAGGAACTCTTGCTCTAGGTTGTGAGAAAGTAAATCTAAAGCCCCCCCCCCCAAGTTGGATTGAAGGGGCCCTTGTCAGGCTTGGAAACTGCCCCCAGCCACCCACATCCCCAGTTGACTAGAGTTGTGTTTGTCAGGAGGTACAGCCTGATGGACTGATGATAGCCTATCAGGATTCTCTTCTGGGAACCCTTTTCAAAAATGGGCTGTGCCAGTTAGGAAAAACCTCCTCTCACGATTCATCACAGTTTCTGTTGGGATCATTAATGTGGCTCTTTACCACAAGGCCTTACTGACAGTTATTTTCTCTACTATAATACCACCAGTATGTTCCTACTATAAAAGCTGCTCTCATGCAACTGACATTGAGGCTTGCTGCAGTAAAATGCAGTAAAGCACAAATGTATAGCTGCATCCCTTGTTCCTTCCCCTTTCCCCACCCCTCTGTTGTCTTTCACATGATCTAAACTTCAACTGCAAGTTCTTTGGGCCAGGAGCATGCCTTACTGCTTGTGTCACTACGCAAAGTGCCTTATCTATCAGTGGTGCAATTACAATGGGTTGCTATGCTGCAGATGGGATTATTATTTTAATGTGCCAGTGGGGCATCTTTCCACAATGTTTCAGGTAGAGTTGCAGATACACATCTGTGCCCACAAACAGTAAAAATACTTGGGTAAGTATGTAAAGAATCCCAGTTTCTCTGGGTTGTTGCTTTCAAGGGGAAAAGGGTAGGGGAGCTCTCCAAAGTGCTTTATCGTTTCTAGATATTACCTTGGAAAATATCATCTTATTACCCAAGGGAAAGGAGGAACACAGATCTCATGACATCCTGTAAGTTCTTGGCAAAGGGTCAAGTTCACAAACAACCAAAAGCATCATTCTTCTTCTGTAGAAAGATTTCTGGCCTAGAGATTGTAAAACAACACTTTCCCTTCCTTGAGGGTTTTTTTTGGGGTGGTGGGGTGGTAATTTGAGTTACATTTCTGAGAGTACATGCCTAATGGTGTGTGTGTGTGGTTTCTGTGGGATTCTAAATAAGTAAAGCTAGTCTGCACTGCATGCTCTGATGTAAGCCTTCAGTGAGAGTAGATCAGGGACTTAACTGGTAGAAATGCAATAACAAAGCTGAGCTGCTGCCCTTAACATTTGTTTAGTTTTGCTCATGTGACAGGAAAAAGAAGACTTCAACAAGCAGAGACTGTGATAGGTGACCTAACCTTGTTTGTTCTTTTTTGTGATGTACTTGTTGATAGGCCTGTGGGTTAAGTATGCTTGTACGTGCCTTGCATCCGTTCTCACTCTTAAAAGCGTAAAATGCTAAAAGACTGAAGTGTGTATCGATTCTTTTTAAAAAGCCCGTTGATACACTCCACAGTTGCCAAGCTGCTCTGAGGGGGAAAAAGAGGTACTAAACGGGGGAGATGGTGGTGTAGGAACGTGCAAGCGTTTGTGTTTCACAAAACGCTTCATCACTGGGCAGAATGGAAAGGTTGCTTATTTTCAGGCCTGTATATCCCATACGTGGTGGCTGCTAAATCTGAGTTCTCTTGACGCTCACATTCCATCTATGCAGAGGAATAACAGTGATGCTCTGTCTTCCTCCTTTTGCTTGCATAAACACAGGAGCAACTTGCTATGTTCACAGAGGGAAGGAAATCTTCCTGCACTTTGACTATTAGCAATTAAACTCTAGTCCAATAAAAACATATCACCTAGTGTTCACCTACCACCTATGGAACATTGATCCTGGAAGCAATCTTGCTTGTATCATAGTAGTTATTACCTCTGCTGCTAATTATTGTGGTTTCTTAGTTTCTTGATAGTCCAAAACATCTCTGGCAGGAGCTGCTGGCATTTGGTATGCCAGTGGTATTCTCAGAACAGAGAGATAGAGATAAGGCCCCAGGTGATCCATGTGCAGTGTTTGCAAATTTGCTGCCTAATTTGGAGTTAGGCTGTGTAACAAGGTTGCACTCCTTTTTCCTATAGTCTTTATTTGCTGCATTAGAGGTGTGTTTCTAGTAACTAGCTGCCGAGCGTGGATCAAGACGGGGAAAACAAAAAGGCTTAACTTTTCCCCCAAAGAAAGAAAGGTTCAGCTCTGTGTATCTGTCAAAAATGGCAGCTTCTGATTAATTGGTATTTGCCCCTGTCAGATAAATTGCAAATTACTTGTTCCCATAACCCTACCTACTATAAGGAAAGGAAAGGTAGCTGTGCAGATATGAATAGGGCATTTCTAGGTTTCTACCTGCCATGCCAAAAAGCAATGAAAGATCTCTTCTTGGCTCTGGCAAGTGGCTCTTGGCACACTGTGCCATGCTTATTGCCAGGAGGGTGGGTTAGGAAGCAGCAGCAGCAGTAGTTCAAGAGCATGGGAGAATGAGGCTCCCATCCAGACTGTGTCGCTTAAGGTTTGCTTTATTTCAAACATTTATGTCGTAGCTGTCAACCCTTCCTTTTTTTGCAGGAAACTCCCTTATTCCAATGCCGTTTCCCGCTGCTATCCCAGATTGTTGAAATCCCTTAAATTTCCTGGATTTCAAAGGAAGCAGCTCCTCTCCCTCCCTGCTGGCCAGGGAGGCTCCTCAGCTGCGTTGCTCGGCTGCCAATAAGGAGTCTGAGACCGACTGGGGGCGGAGCTTGCATGCCTTGTGCAGCCAGACCCTCATGCCCAACCAGACAGCCAGCCTGCCTGCCTGCCGTCTACGCGCTAACTCTTTCACTCACCCGTTCGCGTGCAGCCTCTGGAGCGCAGGGTGGCGAGGCTACTTGGTGCCATTGCACCGTCCTCGCAGCATCCCTTATTTTCAAATCCGAAAGTTTGGAAAAATCCCTTATTTTCAAATCCGAAAGTTGACAGCTATGATTTATGTCCTGCCTCGAATGGCAGCACCCAAAAATGTGCATTGGAAAAACGGTGAGCATTGGGTGCCTGCTGTAAAACATGCTGGCTACAGCTTGCTTTGTGTAACATTGGATGCCCTCAAGTTATTCTCTCGCTCTAAATGAAGAGCTCATGGGTTGGTGGAGAATATATAATATATATATTTTAGTTTGCTTCCAAAGGTGGTGTAGGAGTGGGGAACCCATGACCCTCCAGGTGTTGTTGAGACTCTCAACTGCCCATCAGTCGCGGACCCCACAGCCAACAGTCATGGAAGTTGTAGTCTAGCAACATGTCCCCCAAAGGACATAGGTGCATAGTACCTGGCACTTGGCCCATCATAATGCATCTCCTTGTGTCTTCTTGAAATTAACTGACTCACGGGAGAGAGAGAGAGATGATGATGATGATGATGATGATGATGCTTTTGGTGGCTTCTTGCCTGCCTGCTGCCTGATTAAAAGGGATATGAGTCATTGAAAAATGTATAGGTAAATGCTGGCTTTAGTAATAGCTGATACTGGCCTTTTCTCCCCTCTGGGCTTTTAGTGGAATTGCTGCATACCTGTCCAAATAACAATACAAGAGGCAACAAAACACCTCAAGAGACGGAGGGGGGCTGAGAGGAAGAAAATGAAACAAAATTCCTGAAAATGAGAGAAGTTGTGTGCTACCGCACCAGCTTTACTGTCTACAAGGCATGTCCAAAGTCTGTTTCGGGGTCCCAATCCAGCCCGCCGGTCAGTTTAATCTGGCTCTGGGGTGAAAAAAACCCCCTCAAGAACTTCAATCCTAAAAAAAGCTCAACAACTTCGGGGTAAAATCCTAAAAAAAGCTCAACAACTCCAATCCTAAGGTCAACAACTTTGGTCGGCCCTCATGGCCCTTCACTTCATCAAATCTGGCCCTCTCTGAAAAAAGTTTGGACACCCCTTGTTTAGTCGTGTCCGACTCTTCGTGACCCCATGGACCAGAGCACGCCAGGCACTCCTGTCTTCCACTGCCTCCCGCACTTGGTCAAACTCAAGTTAGTCTTTTCCAGGGAGTCTTCTCTTCTCATGATGTGGCCAAAGTATTGGAGCCTCAGCTTCAGGATCTGTCCTTCCAGTGAGCACTCTGGGCTGATTTCCTTAAGAAATCAGTATAGTTGGGCCCAATAACAGACACATGAGCCAGTTAGCCTTCCAGATGCTAAACCTATGATTTCCATACTGGCAAAACCCCAAAGTTTTAGCAGGAGCTGATACCGGTACGGGGACTTTTGAGGATATCCTTCAATCCCTTTTGTTTTCAGCAAGCATCTCCTACTGTCTCGGTGACAGCTTTCTCCTAGCGGCTGGGATTTCACCTTAGAGGTGGTGCAACTTCTCTCTTTCTCTGTCCCCTGCATCTCCAAACACACATTTACGTGATGCAGACTAAGACTGGAGGTAACATTCTGGTTTGTTTAAACTTGTGCTTCTTTTCCAAAGCATCTCCCGCCCCAGGGGAGACTCAGATGAGCACATGCAGTCCCCAAGAAACAGTTATCTCCTAAGGCTGCTGGAAACTGTTTGCTGGTGAGGCAATCCAGGGCTCCCTGCCAGAAAGAAGGATTTTTCTCCTAGGCAGTGCTCCTGAAGCACTCTCTCTTTCTTTCAGATGAAGCAGCCAGTTTTGGGCAGGAACTGTATTTTGTTACTAATGGGGAATGAATGGGACCTTTCATGCCTATGGGATGCTGCCATGGCTGCACCATATTCCCACAAAGTGATGAACTGGAACATGTTGATCCTCTTCCTTCCCCCCTTCCCAAACTCTTCAAGGCTTCTTGAGGTTTCTTTCAATGATCTTTCAATGCTGTTTGAATGTATTAAACACCGGCTATGCTGTCTCTGCTCACAAGGCTCCCAGTGCCCAGAAAAGGCTGTGCTTTGTCTATTAAAAAACAAACAAACCCCAATATGCACGTTTCTGTCCAAGTGCTTTGCCTTGGTCCTTGATGATGAACACAATGCCTTTAAAAGCAGCGCTGGCCCAAGACATTTTGCTGCCTGAAGTGGAGTCCAAATTTAACCCCTCCTGTTAGGAGCAATACAGTACAGTACTTTTTTTTTTTAAGTTACTGTTGCACCATTCAGGTGCCCCCTCCCTCTATCCTCCCTCTCTCGTGGTACTACCTAAAGTAGGCTGCTTTCCTTTGCGGAATGGTGGTGGTGGGGTTTGCAGGAAATGAGAGGATGTGGCTCCTGCATCTTTTAATAACTGTGTACTAGAGGTGCAGTTTGTAATCCAAGCGACACAGCACTTCCCCATACCTGCCTCTTCTACAGCTGGCCATGCAGGCTGAATGGCAAGACCGGCACTGTTTAAAAGGGAAAGGCTGGTAGAATATCTGTGTTGCTTGCAGAAGCTCTCAAATTCAATGCACAGCAACTCCATTTAGGGCTGGGGAAAGACTGTTGTCTGAAACCTTGGAGAGCTGCTGCCGGTCAGTGTAGAATAGGCAATACTGAGCTAGTTGGATCAATGGTCTGACTCAGTATAAGGCCGTTCCCCATGTTCCTTTGCTCCTGATGACTGAACCAAGTTGAAAGCTATAGTCAAACGGCCAATGCATTTGATGGAGTTCTTGAGCCATCCCATTGATCCTTCCGTACGGTGTCCTTTATTGTGTATTGGAAGTGAAAAACATAGTGTGATTAGCTCTCTCTCTCCCCCCCCCCCTGAACAGCTAAAAATTATATTTGTAACAAGACTTAGGCTCCCCCTCTTGCTGAGAAAATTGACTATTTTCCAATGCTGCTCAGTTGGAAGAGTGCTGTGCGAATCAGAAATTTGCATGCTGACATAGCTTTTAAACTCAGCCTCTTTCATCCAGCTAGAGTTACAGTTACTTGGAACATTTTTTTTATGATGTAGCTTTTGCTGGGCTCTGCTGTTTGAGACTGCATGTTTGAATGTTCCTTGCTCGTACAAAAAAACATATTCTTGCCCATAGAAAGATGGCTGGTCTGGCAAACTTTGTCCTGTCATGCTAGCTTTGCGCAGGCAGGAATTTAAAAAAAATAAAAATACAAGAAAGCATTTGATCGTGGGCTCCCCCATCTGCAGTCAGAAGTGGTTGCAATCCAGCAAAAGCTGCACTGTGTTAATGTTTGTGTGTGTGCTTCAGTTTATAGTCTCTGCAGCTCAGAGGATATGCCAAGCTGAATGTCTGCTTTTCCCCAGTAGGCACAAACAATGGTTCAGGAAGTAGTATACATGATATATTTCCTTTCACCCGTGAGAGTGAATATTATTTACCAGCTTGTTCCTCTGTCTACAGTATGAACTCCTGGCCTGATTTCATCTACTCTCTGTGTGCATTCTGATGTACTTAGAGAGCTCCTGCTACCCACAAGGAAGCTCTGTGCGCACATGGCAACGCCCGTGGGTCTCTGAGCAGAGAGGCTATTGCTGCACAGCTGCTACCTGTTGCTTGGAGACTGCCTGCCTCCAAAATGGGCTCTTGTGTGTGTTTCCCATTCGTTGCCTGAATTCTGGCAGCTCTTTCATCTGCTCCCTTGAACACAGAGGGATTTGTGGAAGGGGAAGCAAAATTCTACCTATTACTAGTAATTTAACTCTTCTGGACACTTCACTCCATGGTGCCCTCCCTGTCTCATTTGCTCTGGAGAAGACCAGCAACAGACTCCCAGATGTAACTGGAAGCAGCTTCAGTGGATGCTCCTCCCCCCTTTCCAGGTATCGGCAACAATGAATTAAATAGATTGCTGGCATTTATTTCATGTTAAAGCTGTACTTTTGCCCCAATACCATGACAAGGTTTTGCAGTGCAAGCTACATGTTTTGTGATGAGTTTTTCACCTGTCTGAGCACTCTGCCCTCATGGCTACAAATTCCTCTTACAAACATTAACCAAGAGCGAGCAGCAGAAGTCATCTTTGTATATTAGTGGGTTGTTGTTGTTGTTAAATAAAAATGACCTCCCATTGTCCTTGCATTGTGTTCTTAGAGGGCCAAAACAGAAGGCGTCCATTTTCCTTTAGTTGTGTCAAACCTATGCAAATTGAACTAAAAAGAAAGTGTCATCCCAGATGGACAACATGGAGCAAACAGAGGCCATGTTACAGCTTTAACAGGTAATAAGAGCTAGAGATATATTGAATTAGTTGTTGCTAGTATGTGGGGGAGAAGGAAGCGAAATCAGCCACTGTTTGCACAGAGGTTGCATCATTCTGTATTTGGGACTATCCATGACCTGCCTGCGGTCAACAGCAGTAGGATCTTTAGCTCCTAAGGTGTTTTACCCATTTATACTTCATTACTACTACTACTACTACTACTACTACTACTAATTTCATATGGATATATGGTTCCCAAGCTGAAGGAGGTTGAAACATGCTAAGAGATGGCAAAGTTTAGAAGGTTATTTGCAAGAAAAAATGGCAGGGCTCTGCTTTTTGCATGTGTTGGCAACATGCAAACCATTACATTTCAATCCCCTCTCCTACTTAAGAAATAGTGTCTAGGTTTAAGGTTAGTAATCAAATTATATAAGCAAATGTCAAGATTAAAAAAAACCCTGCATACTGAGACTAAAAATAAAAGGGGGGAAACCAGGGTGCCAGAGAGCTCTTTCACTGTTATAGATCTGGCGTGCCTATTTTTAGACGTTCAAAGGTATCAAAATATTTTGATATTTTTTTTAAAAAATGGGATTAGGAACTGTGTGTGTGTGTTTATTCGTGTTCTATGTCAACCTTCACATCTTGACGTGTGCTTCATACGCACGAGGGAGTAGGCAGCTGTGCCTGTCAACAGGGGGCTACACACTGGGGTGCCATTTCAGGTTCCAGGGAAAGAGGAGATTTGATGCTCATCAAGGGTCAGGCATTCTTTTGGATGCTTTCTAACCCTTCGTGGCCACCTTTCCCCACACCTGAGATCCTGCATTACTCGGCCATTTAAAGCCTGTAGGCCCTTAATTTGCCAGCCTGCCTTCTCCTTAGAATGAAGATGGCAAAAAAAAAAAAAGGGGGGGGGAACCTGTGTCATTACTGAAAGCCCAAATTACAAGACTTTATACTAATACTGTACTAGAATCATGCCATCTAGAGGGGCAAATTGCCTCCCCCTCTACATTTCAGACTACAAGTAATTATTCCTAAAAGCACATGAAATACAGTGCTTTAAAAATGTTTCTGTTGTTACTTATTATTTTGTGAGTCGCCCTCCACACATATGTCCCATTCCAATTTGCCGACATGTCCTTAAAAACAGCTAAAATAATTTTTTAACGGCACAAGAGCTACAGAGGTATAGGTTTAAAAGCAACATGGAATGAACCTCCAAGCAGAGACCTGGGAAAAGCTTGTTGAAAACATTCAAAAGTGGGCCTTTGAACCTTGCTGTGCATTGAATTGTGCCCTCCTAAATCCACCTCTCCAAATCTGAAATGTCACAAGCCCCTATCTACCTTGGAGTGTACTGTTTAGTCTTAATCTGCCACGCCAGGGAGTAGGCTCCTATGCAGGACTGGAGAGGCAGACAGGAATATAGGCCAGACTCACCTGTTGCTAGGCTCCCATATCTTTCTCCTCCTGACTAGGGCTGCCACAAACATCTGCATTTGCTGGTGTTGGCTAATTTGAGCCACATTCACTATTCTGGTGCCCTAGATGTTTTGGACTACAACTCTCTCCGCATGCTGGCTGGGGCTGATGGGAATTGTAGTCCAAAATGTTTTGAAGGTACAGGTTTGTGAAGGTTGTTCTAGGCCAGTGATGGCTAACCTTGACACTCCAGATGTTTTGGGACTACAACTCCCATCATCCCTGACCACTGATCCTGTTAGCTAGGGATGATGGGAGTTGTAGTTCCAAAACATCTGGGGTGTCAAGGTTAGCCATCACTGTTCTAGGCACTACCCTGCCTCCCTCCTAAATTAATTCTAAAAATGAATTAGGTAAATGCAAACTGATTGTTCCTGACTACAGAATGTAGCCTGGTCTTGTGATGGCCATGCTGGTCATCTTAGCTTTGTCCCCTTGTCTCTTAGCTTTGTCCCCTTGGACTATTTAATAACAACAATCCACCCTTCATTCTGAGGTCCCAGGGTGGATTACAATAATTTAAACTGCAACATTAAAAAAAAATAGCTTAAAAGAGATTAAGTATTGCGAAAATAGGATGGGTCCTAAAAATATACACCTCAAGGCTACAGTAAAGATTATGTACACCAGTTTGCTTTCTGCAGTCCTTTATTTCCCCAAATTGCAAGGGTTGTCAGTATTTTCTGAATGTGATTGTTTTTCTCGTCTCTTGAAACATCAGCAGAGACCTGATTTATTTAAAAGACAAGATTTAAGGAGAGTAGTCATCTTAAATATTTTATTTGTTCTAGTGCCCAAAAGGAACCTTTTGATGATACTGGTTGGGTAGACTGACTGGTGATTTGGAACTGAAAAATGACTGAGCAGAGAGCTATTCATTTTATGAGACTTGTTCTGCTCTGTTGTTTAACAGGACTGCAAACAAAATATTTTAGAAACCCCCATGTGTGCAAGAGAAGGCATGCAGCCAATGAAGATACTGGTTGCTAGGCAGTCTGAGAAACAGATTCATATGGTTAGTTGTTTTGAGGAGATTTGGTAATGCTTATACAAAGAACAAACAGCAGCAGGACTAGGATTTTTTAGAGTATTGTTTCATTTCCCATTTATGGGTTCCAATGAGGGTAAAGAGTCCTATGGACAGGGTTCAACTTAATTGCATTTGTGGAATGGGGTCTACTCACACAGTGGTACTTTCCCCCCGCTCCTCCCCACCGCACCCTAAATCTGCTCTGAAGGGTTGGGAGGGAGAAACCCAGAACAGGGTTAGGGGGCACACAGCGGGATGTGAGAGGGGGAAAGTTTCATTGCATGAGTAGACCCAGTTCCTCATGCACATTCCCCACTTGACAATTGGTTGAATTCCATGCTCTATAGATAGCATGCCCAGGATGAGGGGAACCCTGAACACATTATAGTTCATAGATTGCAGGTGTGGAAGCTGTGGTCCTCCAGATGTTTTTGGACTCACAACTTCTGCCCATCCCAATCAGCATGGCCAGTGGTCTGGGATGATGGGAGTTATAGTCTCAACACCATTGAGAAGACCACAGGCTCACCACCTCTGCATTAGGAAGAACTTCCTGAACATATGAGATGTTTGAAAGTGGGCAGACTGCCTTGGATGGTGGTGGATTCTTCTAGCCTCCGCTTAAAAACCTGTGTCAGGGATGCAATAGCAATGGATTTCCTGCATCCACAGGGCATTGGATTAGATGAACTCTGAGGCTGTTGGGTGAAGCTTCCACGTAATGGCATTTTATATCTATTCCATTGAGAAGTGCAGTCTTTGTGGAATTCTAAAGAATAATTTGAATCACATGTACATGCAATTCTCTTGATACCTCATCTCTTGGTTACTTAAAACTTGAAGACTCATTTCTGAGTAGATGAACAGACTCCTTTGACGAGTATCATGTTTGACGTGATTTTACATAAATATGGAAGTTTGATCTGTGGTGGCCAATTTACACGTTATGTTGCACTCACCATATGATGACAACTGCTTCTGTCAATTGGCCTAAAGCCGATACCTTATCTTCTCCCCCTCTCCCATATATTGGAAGGCCTGAAAACATTCATGCTTCATGAACCCTTCCTGCCTGTGTACAGCTCTTCATTGATCCAATGCACTGCACAAATATTTATGTGATTGTGTGTGCATTTGCCTGCAAAACTCCCAAATTGTTTCTTGTTATTGCAATCCTAACAAAAATTATGGAAAAAGTGGAGGTATTGTCTGTTGAGAAGAGAAGTTTGACAGCTTTAATACTCTGCATACAACCCTGGCTTTCTGTGCCCTTTCTCACCTCTGTCATTGCCAAACTATGCACAATTATGAGCGCATAGTTGGCCTGTTCATTTGGTTTATAAAGGTGTATGGCAGGGGTGCAAGATTCAGATGAGTTGGTGGGCCCACCCACCTAGCAGGTGCCCAGGGAGAACTTTTAAAATGACATCTCACATCTAATCATGCTGTGCTGTCCTCCTGCATCTTGCCTTCACCTGCATCACAGTCCTCCTTCCCCAGCCCAAAATTCTTTCTTTAACTGCAAGTACAAGCAAACTGAACACTTTACACCTCTGTGCTCCAGTGCATTCATCTTCACACTCCTTGACACCTGTGCTGCTATTTAAAGGGAATTGTGGAAGAGGCTAATGCTGAGTCAGTCACTTTGGCCCTTCTAAGGGCATTTGCTCCACTGCTTCCTTGCCCTGAAGGTGATTCAGTAATTTGTGTGGTGAGTGAAGGCGTGCGATGGACCATACTGGAGATAAGACTCCCAGGCCATTTGATTGATTGACAGCTCTGAACTAGGAAGACACTGCTGGATCTTTAGGTAAGGTGTTCTTTACCATTGTCAGAATGTTTCAACACCATACAGGGTTGGAGGACTGTAACTCAGCATCCCTAGTGATCTTTTGGACTGGTGTCTCCCATTTGCAGGCACTGTGCTCCTTTTGAAGCAGCTACTTGAAAGATGCACTCCTAGCATCAACCAGCTGTTTGGTTCTGACAGCACAAGTTCAAAGAGGCTCACTCTCCGCACCAGTCAGCTGATGTCACTTGATCTCAAAATGATGCCTCACCTGCCGGGGGAAGTGGGAAGACAACATGCAGGCCAGAGTGTCTGCTGTTCAACATTGCAGAAAAAGCATTTATACAATGCTCTAGAGCAGGGGTAGGCAACCTTCGGCTCCCAGATGTTTTGGGACTACAACTCCCATGATCCCTAGCTAACAGGACCAGTGGTCAGGGATGATGGGAGTTGTAGTCCCAAAACATCTGGGAGCCGAAGGTTGCCTACCCCTGCTCTAGAGAGAGATGTGCCCAGAGTCTCAATGTATCTGCTTGACCATAGTGGAAGTGGAGCAAACATGGTATCTGCTGAGACCTGGATAGACCTTTTGTAGGTTTTGGCAAAACACTCCCATCTCACCTTTGTAAATCCTGGGCACAACACTGAAGCTGCCTTGACCTGGCACATTTATCACAGAAGAATTAGGGTTTCAATTAATAATGTTCCATGCAAGTCATTGCATGTTGCTGGTCATGATCTTTTTGCAGTGTATGTTGCTTCTTGGACTTGTCTTTTCCCCTCTTCATTTCCAGATTGTGTTTCTGTACTTGAAGGGGGCAGTGGGGGTGGAGACTGTACACTTTTTCTTTCCGTGATTTATAGATCATAGACTGTTCTGGCACAGGCAGTGGATTAGTAACTACCGTAGCTTTTCATATTGATAGCTGCTCTCCAGACTCTGCTTCTTGGTGCTTAAGGTGCAGCACTGTTCCATCTGTACATTTGGTTCTATTTGGTTCCTTTCCCCTTCAATAAGTGTCTGCATGGGGGGGAGGTTAGAAAGGCTTGATCTGTTTCCTATTGGGGTCTGCCTCTCTGTGTATATTTGTTGCTGCATTTCATGGTGGTGGTAGGTAAGTAAATCTAAATTCCCTAGGTGGCAGTTGCATTCTAGATGTGGGAAGACTACTTTCCTCCATTTGGCATGATTTGGTATGAAACGTCTGCCCAAGAACGGCACAGCAAGAGGTCGCATTCAGCCTCTGATGCCAAGAGAAGCTAATTCCTCAGCTGGCTGAGGGAGTGAATTTTACTTCAAAGTAAGCTGTCCATCAGATCATGCTGGACATCCTGTTCTGGAGTCTCTTGATAGAACAGCCAAGGGTGGTGTGCATTGGGATAGTAGAACACTCCAGCAGAGAGGTGGGATCTGTGTCTGGGGTTCTGCAGCTTCATTGTAGACCTGTAAGCTACCAACATGGCAGTTAGGGGCCAGAATGCAGAGGGGAGACCTTGGACGATGAGTTATGTTGCTTTTGTTGCTTTCTTTTTCTTTTGAGCCTCGCTATTAGGACACAGAGCATTTCCAAATGCATTGTGTAACAAAGTGGACTGTGCTTCTTTTGATAAAGTACTTCCTTTCTGTAATAAAGTGGGGGCAAAAGTTAATTGCTGCCTTTTCAGCATGGCAATAAGGTCCCTGGTGCATTCGCCCTGATATGTGGACTCTGGAGTGTTTGAAGAAAGAGAAATTCAATTTTGGTACACGTAACACTGAGAGGTAGCAAAAGGGTGAGAAAGAGAGTGCAGGCGAGAATTTGAGAATGTGTGATTGAAGCTGTGGATTTTTGAGTCCCTGAACTGTATTTCCTTTTCGACAGCCATTAGGGAACAGCCAAAGGCATGAAGGCATCCTGCTAGGATATTGTTGCGGCAGCTGTATGCAGGTATGGTGGTGTCTCCCTGGCTCAAGAGAAGGCACTGAAACGAGGCCAAATCTGTGCTGTGCCCCAGAAGGTATCTGCAGTTGCGTTTGCAGAATAGAATGACCACCTGTGTGTTCTTTAGTGGTTAAAGCGTAATTCACCTGAATGGCTGTTGGAATTAATGGAAAGAACAAGTTTGAACTTGTAGGCTTTATATTTACAAGAGATTTTAACCACTGCAGTGTTGCAGTGGCACGAAATACAATGGCATCCATTTGTTGCGATGCAAGAATGTATTTGCTGCGGGGGGATTTTGTACTGCTGGAGCTTCAACAATGACTGGAAAATTTAGTGGGGTCATGGCCCATAAATAGAATGCTTCTAGGTAAATATAGCTCTGATCATGGATGGAGAGGCCTTTGCTGGGATATTGCCAGCCTCTCAGAAATGAAGGGTTTGTGCTTAAAACTCAGGTAGGGAAGCTTACTGACTCAGAGAGGACTATTGTGTCTCAGCTGTGTGCTTATCCACACTTAACCTTTCCTCCACACTTTCCAGGCATGGTCTGTGCTTTAAAACTCTGTGTCCGAGTACTCTTTCTCTCGCTCCAGAGGTTTCCCTTTGGAACCCTGCTCCTTACTGCTGAATCAGAACAAACAGCAATCCATGGAAAATTCAAATTGCGGTTTGTTGTGTTTCAGCTTTAAAGAGTGAGTTTTCATGGGGAAAACTCTGGAATGGAAATGAGAGAGAGAGAGAGAGAGAGAGAGAGAGCTCGGATGCGGAGCTTTAAAGCATGGAGCTGTGTCTGGAAAGTATGGGGCTAAAGGTAAGTGTGGACAAGCCCTGTGTCGCAGGGAGCAGTTCAGCAGGTGGGACTTGTTCTGTCACAGAGCTGCAGTGATATAACAATAATAATAAGAATTTATTATTTGTACCCCGCCCATCCGGCTGGGTTTCCCCAGCCACTCTGGGTGGCTTCCAACAAAGATTGAAATACGTTAAAATGTCACACATTAAAAACTTCCCTAAACAGGGCTAAGCAACTGAATGTTTACTGAATGTATACACGCTGGTGCATTTTTAAGAACACAGTCCTAAAATCAGTTTATTTGAAAATCAATAGGGTTGGAAACTGACTTTTTTGGGTGGGGAGGGGACAATTCTGTTGAAGTTAATCTGCACCAGTTTTGTTTTTTGTTTGTTTTTTTTGTTTTTTTAATGCTTGAGTCTTACCTATCCCTAGAAATAGGGAAGTGAATCTTGGAATAATCTACAAGTCCTCTGATACAATTTCCCATGTATTTAGTATCAGCCAGAACCCTGCTGGGGGTGGGAGTGGAGGGAGATAGGTAACTTCTGGAAATAATGTAGAAAACATGGCTGTTTGGCTTTCTCTGATCCTACAGTAAGAGAACAGCACATGAAAGATAAGAAATCCAGCGATCTATTTAACAGATGTTGCCCACACATTTAAATCACAGTATCTTTCTCATACCCCCCCCCCAAAAAAGCTGGTATAATTAATTTGTGTACATCGTGTTTTACAAAGAACAGGTTTGACAGGCCTCTTACCCCACGGGGCTTGCAAGCAATAGACAGGAGCGGTAAATTGAGTGGGGTGTGCAAATAATAATAATAATACCGTAATAATAATAAATAATAATAATTTGAAAACCTAAAACAACATACTTGGAGTAAGTTTGACTGCCCATGTGGATTCTGACCAACTTTAGCATCTAAGCTCTAGTCAAAAGTTCTTCCCTGGGTGGGTCGCAACAATGAAAACAATATTGGAAACTGTTTCAAACAACTTGCTACTCTTTTTAAACTAATGAAAAATGGGATAAACATAAAATTGATCTTTAGTTAAATGAATAATATAGCAATTTGTTCACCACTTGCACTGAATTGCTTTAGGTGAAAATTAATGTCCTATTATATAATTAATATTTCTTAATTGGGCAACTTTTTTTAAAAAAAATTATTTGCTATGGAAATTGTTAACATTAAGCTGCTGTCAGCTGGACTCTCCTATGCCATCTCCCTTTCAATGAAACAATTTACCTTGTAGAGTGGATGAAAGACAGTGTGTGTGTGTAATATCAGACAGGTTTGTAAATGTAATGTTAAACAGAACAGATTAAAAGAATTTGGTTTCGAAACCTTGGAGTGCCTTCAGACAACTAGCAGTTTAATAAAAGATAGCAAACCTTAAGCAAGTGTCCTTTGTTGTGATAGGTCAGGCGTTTCTGTCCTGAACAGTATTTGTTTTGTTGGCTTGCCAAGAAAATCTTACTGATAACATTAGAAAAGTCTTAGAGCAGCACGGTCCACACTCATAATATTTACTGTATATAGGATAATTCAAGAAGTGGATTTGCCTGCCTCCTATAGTAAGTTTTTTATTCCTAAAATTGTTGCTGTGTTAGTCCCCAAGGAACAAGTACAAAATAGCTAATGATTTCTGTCTTTGGCTCAGTTTCTACTGATGCAACCATGTGTGAACTTTGGAGCTGCGCACAGTTCTTTACTTAGCAGAGTGGCATCTGTTCAACAGCAGAGAGAATAAAGCACACAGACACCCATCAATTAGCATTGTTGTGTTATTGCACTCATGTCCTGCTGGTGGGCTTCCACAAGCTGCTGTGGGAACAGAATGCTGGAGTAGATTATCCTTTGGTCCTTTCCTTCAAATAGGTAGATTTTCAGCCAAGATCTCCATAACGTAATTTTTGAGGCTCCTCTTTGCTTAAAGAACCGCCTTTGATTCTTTTCTCGGCACCTGGTTAAGATAAGTCTTTTAATTATTTTTAACAACCAGTGTAACAAAGAAAGAAAAGCAGAGGGGGGGGGGAAAGGTGAAAGAAAAATACACATGCCATCAGTTCGTATTAAGATAAGCCTTCCTAAATAATGCGTCATTCGACATTCCCTCTGAATTTCCACCTTGCAGCTAACCTTGAAGATTGCTTCCAGATAGTGGGCTCTTTTTGTGTATGGGTGGGAGAAGTAGGTGCTTTAAAATTAGTGCTTTATTGTTATTGATAAATGATGAAAGATAGAATAAACTTGGCCATCTTAATATTTCCTCTTTTCAGAACTTTTGGCATCTCTTAATAATATAATTGCAATGATTTCCTCACCCGTAGGGCTGCCAATGGTGGTACAGAGAGTATAAATACCCTATTATCCTAGGGTCCTCCAGCAATACCCCAGAATTGCTGAGCAACAGGGTGGTCAGTAGACCAGCAGCATCTGCAATCTGCCTCTCTGGCCCAACACCAGCTGCAGACTCTCTAAGCCTGTCTCAAGGTCAAGAGCTTTCCTGGTCAGGGAGATGGCACTCTTATGGACAATAGCAACACCCCTGCCTTGACTGCCCCAGTCTAGCCTGGTGCAGTACTGAAAACCCAGGTGGCCATAGCTGGGTAAGATATGGCCCACCCAGCTTTTTCACCCAAGTGTCTGTAATGCCTGCCCATTCATCCACAGTCAAGTCATTGATGAGCATGGTTTTCTTATCGGCAGATCTGGCGTTCTGCAACAGCACCACTAGACTGGAGGGCTCAGTCAATAGGCTACCAGTGGTTTGCAGAGGCATGAGAGAGCTGAAACAAATAATGCGGACCAAACACCTAAGCCTGTTTATTTTTCATTATTTAAATGAAAGCTGATCTTCTTGGTCTGTCAAAATTACAGCTTCCTCTTTTGTTTTGTTTTGTTGAATGCATTTGGTTCTGTGCAGTTACTTGATACACTTATAAATGTAAACAAGAATCAAACCCTCTTCTGGAACTGATGTGTATAATTCCCTTACAGAATGCAAATGCATCTGTACAACTCATTCCAAAGTTGCTGATAATGAAGAGCCTCTGATGGGAAGGATGGTAGCTGACCTGTTTGCCAAGCCAACAACTGTCAACTTCTCTACCTCCGGGGCATGTCAGTCATTTGAAGTGGAATGTTTCTGAGAGCAAATGAGATATGGTGAATTACTAGATGGAAGCTGGTTCCCAGCTGATGTCAAGGAGCTACAGTCGACAAGCAAAACACTTAAGAAAGGGTGAATGCAGTTCAGCTTCAGACTTGAAAACGGCTAGTTTTTAATTCATGCTTTCCCACTTCTCCAGTGGGCTGGAATGTTTACAGCATCAACTGTTTTTTCTACTGGGCCATAAAAGAACACGCTTTACCTAGAGGCAATACATAAATCAGGGCTCATCCAGACTTGTCCTATGTCTAGAAAGCACAGGTCCAAGCGTTTTCCCCCTTGCTCTGCCACTTTCCCCAGGAAAGCCGGCTCTTCAGTGATAAATCTGGCAAATGTCAGTTCAGAGAAAACCCGATTGACATTTGGTCTGATCCAGTGGTAAATAATGAGTTTCCCTAGGGGGAAAGCAGCAGGGCAGGGACAAGTCTGGATAAGCCCTCACTATCAAAGGAGGCTAATCCATGAGGGCAAATGAGACACTGCCCCACAAATCTCAATCTGCCCTCAGCCAGCCTCTGCTTGCCTGTTGTCTTAGTTACAACCAGTTTGGGTTGGGTGGGTAGCATTAACTGTCCTCTTCTTCCTCCTCCTCCATCTCAGTGTTGCCCTTATACTCCTCTGTAGGGAGGAAGAGGATAGGGACAAACTAGAATGAGTTGGCTCTGGCTCCTGTTGTTTTCTTCCATGCCTTCCACCCTAGCAGTCCCAAAAGGGAAGCAGCCACCACTGGTTACTATTGCTGTTCTGTATGTGGGTGAAACACAGTAATGCCGTGAATGGGATGTTTTGAAATGGGTGCATTTATGCTACTGTCACTTCTGATGCATGGACAAGTTTGTGGGTCAAGAGCTCAACTGCATTGCAGTTAGTTGGCTATCCAGCTAACAGCCCCCCCTTCCCCTAGCGCCCCATCACTTGCATTAGGAACCCAGGCTGGCATGCAGGGTTCTGCTTAGAAGGACCTAGCACATGTTAGCCCACTGCCAAACATATCTTCCAGAGTCTTTTTGGTAATAAAAACTACCTGTATGGAGGCAATTGTCTTTTTTTATTTGCTTTAGTAACTCTTCAGCTATTCAGCAGAATGTTTTCAAACCTGAATTCTTCCATCTTAACCTGTTCTGTACTGCTGTCCTTACGCTACCAGATTGAAGTTTCAGGAGCTAATTTATCAGATTACATCACTTCTCTCCACTTGATGACATTGTCTTAGGACACTGATGAATGTGTGAACTGTCTGTACTGAAAAGCAGGGTTGTTTTTTTCCAGCTGGAACTCACCAGAACTGGGTTGTCCTTAAAGTGGGAGAAGTGGCGGTTCCTGCACCTGTTTCTCTAGAAAATAAGCACTGCTGAAAAGTATTGCAGTGTGGTGGCAGAGGTGGGGGAAACAAAAGCTCTGTGTTTTCTTGGTGTTTTAATAACTGTTTCACACATACATGCCATATCTGAATAGTGAAGAAATAGAGTACAATTATGCATGTGTGAATTTGCACTAGCATTTACCTAATCCAATTGGAACAATATCACTGTTGCATATTATGTGCATAGATCAAAATTTTCAAACTCTGCAGAGAGCAAATATATCTTCCTTTTTCCGAAATGTGTTATGTAATTTTTGATGAGAAGATATGTGTGTAGAGATGGTTGCAAAAAAATAAAAAAAAATGCATTGAGCGGTGCTCAGTATCTAAAACTGCAGGGTTATTTTTAATTTTACCTTACCCTATGAGTAAAGCAATGATATATCATATTGGCAAACAGTATAAAACAACAGTAACATTTATGAAACCAAATACAAAATCCACCACAAGTTTGTGGATCAAATTAATACACCAATGTGCCTGAATATCCTGAGTGAGTTTTAAGCAGGTTATAATAACAACAATAATTATTATTATTTATTATTTATACCCCACCCATCTGGCTGGGTTTCCCCAGCCACTCTAGGCGGCTCCCAACAGAATAAAACATCAAACATTAAAAACTTCCCTAAACAGGGCTGCCTTCAGATGTCTTCTAAAAGTCAGATAGTTGTTTATTTCCTTGACATCTGATGGGAGGGCATTCCACAGGGCAGGCGCCACCACTGAGAAGGCCCTCTGCCTGATTCCCTGTAACCTCACATCACATAGTGAGGGAACTGCCAGAAGGCCCTCAGAGCTGGACCTTAGTGTCCAGGTAGAATAATGGGGGTGGAGACACTCCTTTAGGTATACTGGGCCGAGGCTGTTTAGGGCTTTAAACGTCAGCACCAACACTTCGAATTGTGCTTGGAAACGTACTGGGAGCCAATGTAGATCTTTCAGGACCGGTGTTATAGGGTCTCAGCAGTTCCTAAATGCCAAGGCTGTCACTTTAGGATATGCCCAGTCACTTTAGGATACAGCATTTAGTTTTTTCAATTTTTTTGTTGTGCGTATGGGGCTTATTGTTACTTCTTTTTGTAACTTTGCACAGTTGCTTTTAGTATGAAGTTCATTAGAAAAAAAACCTCCACCCTGCAAGGTTTTCCTCCTTTCTCTTCATACTTACTGATTCATTCTACCCCACCTTTCTCTTCATTAAGAATTTTATGCAGAAGGCACTGCTTCTTTTTAAAAACTCTGCAAGTCCCCCCCCCCTTTGCTCTTCCGATGCCCTCCCTCCGGCACAGCAGCTTGGCACCTTTGGGCAGGCGCCTCGCCTAGGTACCGTGAGGTGAGTGGGTGTGATTTCACAGTCTTGCTTCAGTTAGCAGCAGAAAATAGCTTGGAAGTATACTGCTCTTAAAAAAAATTAAACGTGAATATGAATAACTTACAAATGAAATGATGTTCTCTATGTAGGTTTGGTAAACATTTTGAGCATCAAGATAAGGCTGTTTCTGCATGACTTGAGCCAACAACCAGTACAAATGGAAGGAACTTCCATATTGATCTGGTATAGATTGCAAAGTAATATAAGGATCAAGAGGCATGATTTGCAGTGTGCCTGCAGTGTTAAAACAATGCTGTGTAATGGTTTACTCAAAATATTATTGGGGTTAGTTCAACAAGTTGGCATGCCTACTTGACCAGTTTTTCAACTATCTGACGACTTAATAAATAAGTTAACCTGATTTAAAGAAAATCTAATCCAGGGGCGGACTTTGGTAATTTTTGGTAATAAGGTGCCCTTAGCAAGGCCAAAATTTGGCACCCCCAAACGGATCTTCTCAATGTTGCACTGCCTCAGCTCAGCACCCTGTTGGGGGGGGGGACTGCCCACAGCACCCTAAATCTGGTGCTGTCCCATCAGATCCCTCTTGTGTGAATGTGAGAGCCATGGTCCATTCATGAGAGCATGTAGAGCGGGAAGTGACATCACTGCAAGTTTCCACTTGCCAGAGTGTCAAGAAGTAATAATGGCGTAAAAAAGGTAAAGGTAGAGGACCCCTGAGAGTTAAGTCCAGTCGCGAACGACTCTGGGGTTGTGGCGCTCATCTTGCTTTACTGGCTGAGGGAGCCGACGTTTGTCCACAGACCATTTTTCCGGGTCATCTGGCCAGCATGACTAAGCCGCTTTTGGCAAAACCAGAGCAGCGCACGGAAACGCTGTTTACCTTCCTGCCAGAGCGGTACCTATTTATCTATTTGCACTTTGATGTGCTTTCGAACTGCTAGGTTGGCAGGAGCTGGGACCAAGCAACAGGAGCTCACCCCGTCGCGGGGATTTGAACTGCCGACCTTCCGATTGGCAAGCCCTAGGCTCAGTGGTTTAGACCACAGCGCCACCCGTGTCCTGAATAATGGCATAGAGCATGTGAAAGAGTACCTTTACCTTGTTTGAAATAAGCACAGAAGCCCCATGTCTCTGGAGAAGGAATCCAGGGATGCCCTTTCTTAGGCAGATCATGTGGTTTTCCTGGGATGTTTGAACCTTGGCATCTTCCTTTTTAGGTCATAGACACTGGAAGACTGCACTTTACTTTTTTAAAATTTTGATGTAGAAGAGAAAATATTTTATACTTTGGATGTTTTTAGATTACGCCTCTCTGTTTTTTGGTCCTTTTCTAAAAATGAGGATGCCTGATCTACTTTGCATGATTCTCCTGATGATGACAGAGATTGTAAGTGCTCTTATTGAATATAAAAAGCTTATAGCGATGATGAGAAACTATAATCCTGGTATTATTTCTGTCTCTTTCTAGATAACCATTTGCTCAGAAATAGGTGACTGAACGGCAAAGAATTTGAAAGACTTCTGGAAGAACAAATCTAGTTTCCACAAGATCAAATCTGTATTAAATGGCTGATAAACAGATCAGGTAAAAGCTTTTCTTTCCTCTTCTCTCAACTGTTGTCTCCAGTTCTGGTTCCTTTTGTCCTTCCACATTTGCTTTTCTTCATTCGTAAGGTCCACAACACATCCCAAAGTACTCTCTTCTTTCTCTACCCCTTTGCCTCTGCTCCTTTCTTCATTATTGCTCCTGATGGTCTTGTGGTTGGAACAGAATAGGAGGAACTGCACATGGAGCAGATTCAAACATTCAGGCTGCAATGCTGTGCCCACCTATCTAAGAGTATGCCCTGTAGTCCATGGGACCAGAATACTTTTGATACAAGGACCCATATGCTCGAAATCACATCTGCATAGGTGATTCATAAGCTTTAGACATCCTGCATGTTTGGGAGACAGGCTCAGTTGTTAGGTTTTGAGTTATAATAGTGAGGTGGATAGATACACTTTTGCACTGGGATGCAAAGAGCTGGGCTGTTGCTTCTGTCTGCACCAGGTCTTTTCTGTGCCCCTTCTTTTGGGAGCCACTTGCACTCTACAAAAAGCTAGTTATCAGGACACTCCGTGTGGCAGCATGCAATGTAATGTGAGTGGATTCAGCTGGGGGAAATTAGTAATCAAACAAACTCGCACACATAATGCACAGTGGAATTACTTTCCACTAGTATATGGGACTGTTTGTCCTTAGAACTAAGTCCATGTTAATTTAATGGGACAAGTTAATCATAACTTGATTTAACTCTCATTGAAATCAGTGGGAGCGAAGTTCAACTTAAGTCAATCTGGAACTAACCCTATAATTCTGACGTTTATATAATAATAATTTATTATTTATACTCCGCCCATCTGGCTGGGTTTCCCCAGCCACTCTGTTTAAAATAGAAGTAAGATAAATAAGTTTTGTATGATACTAGCAATATTAGTAATTGCAATATTTTAGAGGCACAAGAATGCAGCTTTGAAATACCAATAATAAAAAATTGGGGCATGCAAACATCTTTTAATGAATGTGCATATTTATCTGGGAAATAGAAAGTCTAGAGGAGTTAAAACAGGCCATATGCACTGCAACCTCCAGCCAGATTTTATCCAACAGGTCCCCTCCCAACTATCAGCAGGGAGGGAAAGGGACTTTGATGTTGTGCAAAGTTGTGCAATTTCAGTTCTTTCCTCTGTGAGATCAAATCAGGGAGCAAAATGTCTCAACAGAATTCTGCTTCTTACAAATATAGTATGCATGCAATTTAAGGCTGCAAAGTTTGAGGCTATAAAGTAAGACTGTGCAGTGGTCTTATTTTAATTCTTTTGCTGGGTATACCGATCTCTTTTTGCCTTTTGCACAGTCAGGACAGGCAAATGATGTTGCAGAGTTTATTTTTTTGCTGCAAATGTTGTGGGGTGGGAGGAAGTATGAGGAAAATGGAACTTGAATGTCAGGTGGAATTACTAAGAAATATATTGCCTGTTTTCATAGAAAACGGCTTTGTGAGTCTTGCCTGTCTTATTACTGGAATGCTGTCCGAGACAGCTTTCCATTGGGTTAATATTTACCAGCCCTGGGTTAAAGCAATGGGTGATGTTGGAGAGATTATATTAAACTGATAGTAATGGCATGTTTTTCTAGGGGTTAAAATTGTGCTATAGAAAAGCTTAATAGAAAAGTTCTAGGAAGAGTCTGACCCCACCAATAGTCTGACTGAAGCATTTTGCACCAGCTGGAGCCTCCACACCAGACCCAAGAGTAGCCCCATTAACTGCATATTGCGATAACCAAGTCTAGAGGTTAACAATGCCTGAATCATCCCTGTTCAATAATGGTCATAGAGAGTGTATCAGCCGTAGCTGGTAAAAGGTTTTCCTATCAACTGAGGCTACTTGGCCCCCCAGGAACAAATCTGGGTCCAGGAACAGGTTAACAATTCCTAATATGTTACACAGGCAATAAGTTATCTCCTCTTTGGTAGCCAACACACAAAATTCTGGGTATTATTATTTTTATTATTATTATTAATTGAATTTATATACCACCCTATACCCAGGGGTCTCAGAGCGGTTCACAGAATAAAATCAAGATATAAAACCACAAAATACATAATAAAAATAGAAACAACCCAATAGCCCCCCACAAAAAAACACATTTTAAAAGGGCATAGGATGTAAATCAGATCAACCAAAGGCCTGGTTAAAAATGAATTTTTTTGCCTGGCGCCTAAAGGTGTATAATGAAGGTGCCAGGCGAACTTCCCTGGGGAGAGCATCCCACAAATGGGGAGCCATTGCAGATAAGGCTCGTTCTCATGTTGCCACCCTCTAGACCTCTCAAGGAGGAGGCACACAAAGGAGGGCCTCAGAAGATGATCTCAGGGTCCGGGCAGGTTCATATGGAAAGAGGCGGTCCTTGAGGTATTGCGGTCCTGAGCCATTTAAGGTACCAAATATCAAACTAAAAACTTGGTCTTCAGCATACCTCTATTATTTATGTCACCATTGTTGTCTTAATAAACAAAAGTATTTTATATTTTGTGGGTTTACAATTCACCAGCAGGCAATGAACTACAAGATGTTAGGGCATAAACCAGAGGCGGGGAACTTCTGGCCCACTGGCCAACCTTGGCCCGACAGGCGCTCCAAGTTGGCATGGGAGGTCATTTCCCCCAAACCACAGCTGCCTGTCATTCTGCTGGATTCACTGGGTGATGTTAGCTGATGGGTTGAGTCCTTCTGGATGCTGCTTGAGCAGCTTGTTCGCTTTGGGGGAGCATGCTGGGGAAGCAGACTACTCCCCCCACCCCAACCCCATGATTCAACTTTGTCAGGTGGGTTACTCTACCCACTTGGGGATGGGAGATGATTATGATCTGGCCACCAGAATGAAAAGGTTGCCAACCCCTGGCATACGCTGTAATTATGTAGCTAATTTGTCGTTTTGTACTGTCGCAGCAATCTGTGACTTTAGAATGGAATCAAGCAAGTGTTCTTGCAGTGTCTGTTTAACAGACAACAGAGCTGTTTAACAGACACAGAGCATGTCACAGCAAATGGCACGTAATGCTCAGGTGAGTTGTCAAGGCCCGGCTTTGATACTTCTGCTTAATGGCTGGCTCTTTCGCATCAACCATTTCAGGTCTACTGCTAGACTCTTCCTGGAAAGCAAGTCTCCCTCTGAGAATTTGGGCAGCTTTTCTACTTGCTGTTGCCCGTTGAGAAAATGCCTTCTGATTCTTTGGCTCTGCTTAGGTCCAGCCATTGTCTATTTCACGAGTGACTTTCCAATTTCATTGTTACCTAAGAGCAGCTTTTGTAGAGAGAGCCTTGGCTAGACAATGAGTGTTGTCTTCTGACAAAGAGTTGGGCATTTTGTTATTTTAATAGTTTCAGGGAAAAGAGATCCTTTTACTGGCACATCTTATAATTGAAGCAACAGGTTTTAATGTGTGTGGTTTTTTAAAAATGCAGGATAGGACTACAAAGAGAACTACTAGCTGTGTGTGACAACAAACTCCCTTGGTTGCCCCGTGGGATTACTTTTTTTGAGTGAAAGACAAGGGGAGTGCAACCCTTTTGATTCTCCTGGACTCCTTAAAGGCTTTTGGTGCCATCACAAATGGTTTCCTTCTTGATATTGGTTGTCTAGGGTAGGTTTGAGAGGCACTGCTCAGTGGCGGTTCTGCTCATTTTTGGATAGCCATTTCCAGAAAGTGGTGCTGGGATAATACTGCTTCACCCCTTAGTGCTTTGTGAGTCCACAGGGTTTCCATGCTGTTTAACATCTACATGAAGCTCCTGGGAGAGGTTATCCTGAGATTTGGTCTGATTTGTCACCCATAAGGAGATGGCACCCAGCTTTCTCTCTCACTTTCGTTGGACTTACCGTAGCTGAGGTTGTCACAATCCTGAACCAGCTTTTGGGAGTGATTATGGGCTGTGTGAGGGTGAATAAACTGAGACTCAGTTCAAACAAGAATGCTGATAGTGGTTCATTCACCCGGGTGATTATTTTCAGCCTATTTTACATGGGATTACATCCCCCATAAAGGACCACAGTGTGCAATCTGGGGGTGCTTATTGATCCAGCGCTTTCATTTGAAGTTAAGAGACCTATGTTCCTCAAAGCGCTGTTATCAGCTTCAGCTAATTCACCAGCTGCAACCTTTTTGGGGTGGAGATAACGTGGCTACAATTACCCATGTTCTGGTAACCAATGCATTGTATATAGGCCACCTAAAAAAAGAAAATAAAAGAAAAGAAAGAAAGTCTGCAAATACAATTGTTCCAGAATAGGGCACAATAGTAATAGCTGCTGCTGGGCAGTTTGACTATATTTACTGTGTCTGTCCAGTTCTAGCCCCAATTTAAAGGTCTGGTTTTAATCCATAGAGCCAAAACCATTTGGGACCAGATTGAAAAAATGTCCTCTGCCATATGCATGTGGTGGAACTTTAAGATCCTGTCAGGGATCTGCCTCCCCCTTCCAGTCCGGCTCTGAGTGGTTACAGAGAACAGCCACCTATTCTAACGATGGACTCATCGGGGAGTGGAAGCAGCTCTTCTTCGGAAGGGAAGGGGGTGCCAGGGGTCGAGGGATGCAGCGAGAGACCTGGCAGCTCCCAGCAAGTAGGAAAAGACGCTTCCGTTTCCCCAAACTGTTTTGCTGGCGGGAAAATCATCGTACGCCACTTCCGGATTCTGCTAGTGACTGAGCAGACATGATTAGGTTAAGCTCTGCACTGTATATAATGAGCACAGATAAAAACTACTAAAAAGGTAAATGACTCGACCTCCTTATTGAAACGACCAACGGGGGGGGGGGGGGGAGGTCGTGACAGCAATCCGGAAGTCGCGTACGATGATTTTCCCGCCAGCAAAACAGTTTGGGGAAACGGAAGCGTCTTTTCCTACTTGCTGGGAGCTGCCAGGTCTCTCGTTGCATCCCTCGACCCCTGGCACCCCCTTCCCTTCCAAAGAAGAGCTGCTTCCACTCCCCGATGAGTCCGTCGTTAGAATAGGTGGCTGTTCTCTGTAACCACTCAGAGCCGGACTGGAAGTGGGAGGCAGATCCCTGACAGATCCTCTTCAAAGACTTTGATTCAGGTGACCCTGCCCAATGAAGTAAGGCAGATAACCAATAAGGGGGTTGTCTTTTCAATAGTGGCACTCACTTATGCAATAGCTTTCCAATGAAAGCTAGCCTTGCACCCTCTTTATGGTCTTTTTGGTGCCAGACAAAGACTTCTCTGTTCATCCATGTGTTCTATGCAACTTCTGTAGTCTGGCCCTTTCAGATTTTCTAGTGTTTCTAATTTTGAGAGTATAGTGGGCTTTGTTTTCATGGTTTATTTTGTATGTAGGTAAGTGTCTGGATTTATATTAGTCTAGCTGCCTGGCTGTACACAACTGATAATATTTAGGCTGCATAACACACCCCAGGGAGTGTGGCTTGGAGAGTTGGCTTAGACCTGTTTGCTGTAAGAGTTTCTTTGTCAACTTGGAGAATTTTGCTGTATAATACAATGGGATTGTCATTATAAACTTTACTCTGGGATGTTTTTCCTAATCTGCTGAATTTCCAAGGTGACCCAGTGTTGATTTACTATAGTTTCAGATTTAGAGGAAGGGAAGGCTCCATGATTTTCATTGTTTATAAATCATAAAATACAAACTTAGAATCATCAGCTCTGGATAACTATTTTTTTAAAGACTATTATGTCTCTTTTGCTGAGACCATCCTCTGCATGACCAACTGTCCCATTTCTGTCCTATTCGAAAGCCCTCCGAGATATTTTGTCAGTTGACCAAAGTGGAGCTCACTTTATCACATTCTGATAAACATTCTGATATAGGCTCAGTGCCATAATATTATATAAAATTATATAGGCCATAATATATGTCTGGGCACCAATATATAATTTGGGGGGGGGGGCTCTTTTAAACTTAACTTCGTTTGAGAGGTGGGTTTCCTGATCTTAGGCTTCTTTATTCTGAAATCAGCAAATGCAAGTAAGTTCCACAATACTGCTTTTGTGCAACTGGTGAGTCATTACTACTGCCGCTACTACTACTATTTCTTTTTCTTTTTTTCTGCAACTGTTGCAATCATAAAAGAATTATGTGAATCTCAGGCTTTCCATGAATAATTTTTCTGATGTCCCATGACCATGAGATTATGTAGATTTTTCTATGGCAATTGTACACATGCTTGCTTGACAGCAGCACCCATTGATCTTGTATCTGAATAGACACGTTCCAAATGAGGAACTCTAGTCTGGGGCGGAAAAACCAGCTAAGAGTCTTGTGATTCCTTAAGTACCATAACCTTTCATGTACAGGAGTCTCCATAACTAACCCATCTGATGAATGGGACTCTAATCCATGAAAGCTTACACCACAACAAACCTGTTGGTCGCTAAGATGCCATGAGATTTTTCTGAGATGCTAGTATTGCTCATGTACCATATCTTGATTGAACATATGGCTGCTGTAGTTATTTCGCCTTTTGATGTCTTATTGTGCCTCTCTATCACTTTTCCTCACAGTTTACCTGCCAAGCTGATCAATGGAGGGATAGCTGGGCTAATTGGGGTCACCTGTGTATTTCCTATTGACCTGGCAAAAACTCGCCTACAGAATCAGCAGAATGGCCAGAGAATGTACACAAGCATGTAAGTACTCAAGTCATAAAATGAAAAAAAATTGTGTAGTAGTTATTCATCGATCATTTCTTTTTTGAAAAATCAATTTGCATAGTAAAGCTGCTTTGCAGTACTGTGCTTACTTTTTCTTACTTGAACAAGAGTTTTACATTTGGGTCTTGCACTTTCAGTAGTTGTTTAGAACAGGGAATTTCTTTCTCTTATACTACTATCAAATGTGCAACAGTCCTTCTCCTGCCCTCACCTGTCATCTCTTATTATAGAACATAATATATATATTTTTTAAGTTTCAATTTTAAAAATTGAAATGATTCATGATTAACTTCTTGGTTATCATTTGTACAGGGTATTAACTTTAATAATTGGGCCATCAAAAATCCAATATAAGCCCCTACATACTCAACATTCTTAATGGATTACAGCTGCAATCCTATATGCACTTACCTTTGAGTAAGTACCATTGAACTCAGCAGACACTTCTGAGTGGACAAGAATAGCATTGCACTCCATGCCGCCTGTTCATCCGTAGGCTTTAGCATGGGGATAAGCAAAAAGTGTTAGGTACATGATTCCAAAAAAAAAATCTGTAGATCAGTAAAGCAGTTTTGCTTCTGGCATTGCCTTTTAATTAGCTAAGGATAACTCCTGGGGGTTATTCTGATATGTCTTGTAAAAGGCAGTGCATCCTTCAGAGAGAGGTGCTGTTGCTTTTTGCTGCACCTGGTCTTGTATCGGTTTTTACAAAGACATTTTTCCACCAGCATAAAACTGGAAAATGTTCCATCTCTTTTCTGCCTTTCTAGTGAAGCCTGCTGAGGTGTATGAATTGCCTGCTCTTCTCACCTGTAGCCAGATGACTAACACAGGACAAAGAGCAGCTAGCTGAGCAATGTGGCCAGACTTAAAACACTATTCGTAATGACTTATGTTGTATCAAGGGACTGAAACTGTGTTTAAAACCCCAATCAGTGACATTCCTTGTCCTCCATCTTTTCAATAGGTCTGACTGCCTTATCAAGACAATCCGTTCCGAAGGGTATTTTGGCATGTACAGAGGTCAGTATTAAGCTGCATTATTATGAATGATTTATCACAGTAGGAAAGCCTTGTTGGAGAAGGAAGAAAAAATGTTATTCCTGGATTTGGGTTGCCAACATTTAGTCCTGGCGTTCTGTGCCTTTAGGATGGTAATTTGAAATTCAACAGGCAAAACTTTTCTCGGGCATAGAGTGCTAATTTATGTGTAGGTTTGCCTATGGGGTGAGATATGGTAAATAAGAAGAGCAGAGTTCCTGCACCACCATTGGCTGTGAGATATGCCCACATCATTTAGTGAAGTGCTTTCTTGTTTCTTTTTGTTTCTATCCTTCTTACTTTATGCAGATTTATTTGACATCAGCACACTGATTCAGTTGATCTAATGTAATTGGAGCAATGCAGTAGGGGACTATTCCATTGGAAGGAAATATAAAGCAGAAATGGACAGAAAAATGCAGAAGAACTGGATGATGCCACTTGATACCATCTTTTTCAGGATTCTTTTTCTGGAGATTTTTATATTTAGCAAAATCTAGCTTAGTTCATCTTCACTGCAAAGAGGGTAGAATTCTAGACACTGACTTGTACTTACAGATACAATGTAGTGCAATGTTGGTATTCTTTTACTTGAGTTGAAGAATTTTTGCACACACTAATTTCTCATGCAATGTTTTGTGGCGTTTCCCAGTTTGCAATGAAAGTGGCTTCTTCCCTCTTTTTTACTGCTGGAGTGTGTTGTTCTTCCAGACCACACCGTTAGAGTTTGGGTTATGCCCTGAATGAGAAACACTTTTGTATCCAGTGCCAAATTCAACCAAATACTGGATGGAAAAAAGGCAGTATTGTCAGATGCAAATATTTCCCCAACAGGAGACGGCTTGAAAATAAACTTTATAGTGGGAAAGTATTTTGGTTTGTGCGCTCAAATTCTTGACTTCAGAATGGCTTTATAGGACAATCTGGCTTGGAATTTCTTTCCATGGAAAATGTTACTGCTACTTTTACCGGTACTTCTTATTTTGATTCTGACTAAGAGTGTGGAAGGGATTCTTTTTATCAAGATGGAAACCACACACTGCAGTGTTTTAAGTGCCCAGGCTCCTGTACAATGGGATCAGCAATTGTAGCAGTGGGTTCCAGAGGCTAATTCTTGGCTGCTACAGTTGCTGCTTTTTTCCTAGGTAGTCTCCTATGACTTTAGTGGCTGTGAGAAACTGAAACCCAGCAGGTAGGGCTCTTCCCACCACTGTATCTGCACACTGAGGAAAAACTTCATCTGTGCTGAATTTTTGCTAATCGTGCAGCTGTTTAAAAGCAGAAAGGCTCTCTTAGATAATAAAAAGTTGTTGGTGCTTGCAGAGGGGAGGAAGCATGTAACAAATTAGCCAATTTACCTTTCAGTTAATCTTACATGTCTTATCTATCTTGGCTTGCATATTTCTGTGTGTGGTCAGAGATCAAAGACACATAGTTGGAGTTCAAACAGCTGTAAACCTTGGAAGTTTTTCATGTGATTAGGAGGGAATCTCATTCATTTTCTTGTAGTATAGAATTGCAAGAGCATGCAGATATTTATCTGTTTATAAGAAGCATTCATGCAGTAAACCATAGTTGTAGCACTTTGGCAGTACAGTTTATGATTGACATTTACTTTTAATTAGTTGATTACGCAAGTCCAAGCTGAATGACCTTTGAAGTTTGTTTCTCCCAGTTGAATAGGATCTTACCAGATCTTGGTCAGGTTTCCCAGGAAAGGAGACTAGTTTTGGGCAATGGGAATGCCATGACTGACTGTTGAGGGCAAAGTGTTCTTGCTGCCAAGTTACAGGTGGGTGGTGGGCAGACAGACAGAGGTGCGTGGAGTGGAAGCTGCATTAGGATTGGTTGGTTGAGCAGTTGAGTGGAGAGCAGTCCCTAGACAGGGAAGCAAATGACTGTGTTTTGTGTTAGCTCAGACAAATCCGTTGTAACAAGCAAGGAGTTGAGATTTTACTTAGTGCCAAGCTCATTGTTCGTCATGTGCCCTCTCTGGACACGTGGGGAAATACAGATGTACAAAACAGATACTGTATTTTTCGCTCCATAAGACACACTTTTCCCCTCCTAAAAAGTAAGGGGAATTGTCTGTGTGTCTTATGGAGCGAAGGCAAGCAGAGCCCAAGCCGCTGACACGCTGAGCAAGAGTTGCGCACAGCGTGTCAGCGGCTCAGGCTCCGCTTGCTGTACCATGAGCCGGATGGAGGGGAGGACTCACGTCTGTCCCTTCTACCAGCTCGCTGTGTAAAGCAAGTGGAGCCAGAGCCGCTGACACACTGCTCACGACTCTTGCTCAGCGTGTCAGCGGCTCGCCGCCTGCCTGCTTTTGCAAGAAGTGGGCGGAGGAGGAAATGCTGCTCATTTCTCCCCGTCACCGCTGCTCGCAAAAGCAGGCTTTTGCTGGCGGCAGGCGGCAGGGAGGAAAAAGCAGCATCTCCTCCGCTGCCCGCCCCTGCCCCACCTCTCGCTGAACGCGGCGAGAGGTGGGGGGTGGGACCAGCGACCCAGAAGGGGAGAGCCACCCTGACGCTGTGCGCGGCGCTAGCAGTTCTCCCCCCCACTTGATTTCAAGCCAACTGGGGAGAGGGGACGGACCGTAGTGTCCTCCCCTTCTCCCCAGCTGGCTTTAAAGCCAGCTGCAAGGGGGCAGGGGAGGAAGGAGGAACGTGCAGCCCCAAATATTTTTTTCCTTGTTTTCCTCCTTTAAAAAATAGGTGCGTCTTATGGTCCAGTGCGTTTTATGGTGCGAGTCAGGAAAGGGTGGGATTCCTTTGCAGCTCCTTAAATATATCAGTACAATTTCTGGATGGCAGCTCCTATTCTAGTTAGCCCTGGGGCACTAAGGGCATGAAGCTTCCCTCCAGTTTGCTCTGCATTGTTTTCCTTTTGTGTTGTGAGTGTGCCAGGGCCAAACCTTTGCCAAATGGTCTCTGTAGCACAGAACTGGAGCAGCGCAGGCCACCCAAGGCAGGCAGCCTTCTTACTAAGAATACCCTCAACGTCATCCTCGGGCTCCCACTGTAACAGGCAGACTATTCCTAGCTGCTGGATGAAACATAATGAGGCTTTATTTAACTTCAATACATAGTATATTTATACATTTTGTGGCTGTTCTATAACCCCTCCGATTGTGTCCTCCAGCAGCACACAGTAGTACATTGATGCTGATCCCACTTGCATCAAACATCAGCTCTGCTGAAGTTTATTTTCTCTTTAGCCTGATAAATGCAGATAGGTGCAAAAATATGCATAACCCTCAGATTCGCTAACCAGAATTGTGTGGATTAGGACATTGCCTATACACAACTGCATATATTTTTGGTAATGTATTCTGATAACAAAAGTAGAAGCTTTGTTGCATTTGCAAATGTATGGCAGGGAATTAGATGACTGATGGAGAAGGGAAGAAAAATCACACATTCTATCTGGTTTCTTTCTAATATTTAATGCTTCCATATGGCTGACTTTAAAAAAAACAACAACTGGTTGACTTGTACAAGCGCACTGATGATTAGCAAAAATTTCCCAGTGTTGATTCATTACCAATTAAAGCAACAAATTAAACAGTACTACTTTGCATGAGAAGGATGCATATAGAACTATATTTTATAATAAAATATATTTTATGAGAAACACTGAAGATTTTGTTAAATGGAAAGGAATACATGAAACATTTTAGTAGAGCAACAAATCAACCAGGTAGTTGTTCTTGATGTGTAGTCAATCTATCAAAGGTTTATGGGGCCCTTAGTAAAACCTTGTAAAATGCTGGCTTTATGGTGACTATCTGTTCTGCCTCCCAGTCATTTGCTGGCATCTGAAGCCTAGGCAGCCTTATTTATGAGCAATTCTACATTTCAGCCCTAGTAAATTAGGCAACGTCTAGCATCAACACCCCTGGCCTGTATGCCGAAGACTGCATTTTGGAGACTAAAAAATACTGGGAGTCAGTGGAGGTGTGCTCGTCTTTCTCCAGTGATTTGCAGCCACATTGGGTTACTGAGGACAAGGATTATTATAGCTCCCCCCTTCCCCCATCAAGCAGCTTTGCTGAAAACATTAAAGATTTAGAAGAAAATCACAGATTGACCTTTTATTTGGAAATACATTTTTCCTGACTTTAATTCATTTGAGATGCAAAAATATTGACCCAGAAGCTGTTTCATTAGTATTAGTATACAGTGCACCAAGTTTTTGTATGCTGAAAGGAGTTAAAGTGGGAGAGTGACTAATTGCAGTGCTCTAGCAAAAAAGAATATGCCAGTCTTTGATAGTTGTTACCTAGATGATAGGAATCAGTGCCAGCTATACGCTCAACCACTCTCCTTGAATGAGCTCCCACTTCTCCTGCTAATACCCATTCCCATGACCTTTTCCTTTGGGGCCCAGCCTGCCCAGCTGGCTAGAGGGGAGAGGCAAAGCAAGATGAGGCGGATGTTTCTCCTCCTTGCTCCCGCTAGCTTAGAGGGCCAGGTGAACAAGTGACAACAGCAAAGAAGAGAAGAAACAGGGCTCCAGTGGGTGGCAGTGGTTCCCTGTTGGGTGAGGGTTTCAGCAGCTGCTCAGCTGTTCTGACTCCTGGCCCAAGGGATGCCTTTAGCACCATGTCTAGTTTGGCCCTGAATCTCAAGTGTAAACAAGCTTTAGAGGAAGAGATTGTTCAGGAGATGACTCTTGCCCTAATCTACTGCAGATGGTCCTTCATCATGCAAAGTACTCTGTGAGTTCTGCATAGTTGGGGAACAAGCAAACGAGAGGTCATCCTTCTCATGGGGGAAATGCAGCGGCCGAAACTGGATTCCCTTTCCTAAGTGACCTCAGTGGTGTGGGTCACTCTTGTGTCACTAATGCTGCTTTCCTTTGTTATCCAGAGCAGCACACAGTTCGTAATGCCTTCAGAGGGATTTGCTGTTAGTTGCTCCCGATAATAGAGTACACACACTCACCATGTGAACGTCACGTGCTGTTTACATACCAGAGGACAGAGTTGGGTGTGCGCCTACTCAGTTGAAACTGGAGAAAGGCGCTTTGGTATGGTCTGCTGCAAACTAGCTGCCAACCCCTGACACTGACCCCGATAGGGATGCATAGATTGAACACACTTTTTGAACTGAGGCAAGTTTTTGTTCGGAACAAAGGAGCTTGAGCCCACAGTTAGGTCAGTCTATGCTTTTAATTAAGTAGAGATGCTTATGTAGAGTTCCTACAGGAAATACTTCTCTATTTTTTGGTGGTGCAAAATAAATACTTAGCAAAGTGCTTTGCATACATGAACTCAGCATTTTTTTTACAACAATTCTATAAAGTAGATGAGTACCTTAATTTCCGCTGGGTGTACATGTGTGTGAAGCAGACAGTGGCTTGTCTAAGGCTACCCAGTGAACAGATGGTTGAGGTGAGAATTTAACCAGGGTTTCCATCTCCTAGCTCTTCCTTTCCCCCCAGAATTGAGGCATGCTCCATTAATGTGCATGACCTTTGGGCCAGGGCATAGTATGTTAAAGGGAGCAACGCCTTTTAACACTTTTTGACAAATGTAACCTGTTTGTAAAGCGAATAAATCAAAGCTGGCAGAGGGAAGAGAGACATGCCTCTGGAAGAGAAATATTCACAGACTCCTAAGCCTTGAACTATTGAAGGAGGGCTTTTTTTGAGGGGGGGCTGTGTCCCTCCAGAAGTTGTTGGGCTCTCAGCTCCCATGAGCCCCAGCCAACATGGACAATAGGCAGGGAGTATTGGAGATATAGACCAGCAACATCTGGAGGGCCACAGGTTCTGATCTAGATGATGCAGGGCAAGTAGCAGTTTGTGCATATGCAACTGAAGCAGCATCTGCCCCACTAGAGGAAAAACCCTCCTCCTTGACCCATCTGAATGGAGTGTACCGTGGTCCCAGTTAGTAATGAATGAATCCTATGCCACAGTGTGGCAGGGGAGGCAATTGCTAATGTAGTAGCAACCATTGGTTTGGATGGAAATGGCTTCCAACGTAGCATACGTTTTGTTTCTGGTGTGGCTCCTAGAATTGGTCTGCATTTCTAGCTTCTGTTGATTCTACAGTGTCTTATCTCCCCCAGCTCAATTTTCTGGGTGAGGTTGATGGCCACTAAGAAAACACAATTTTTTGGCTTTTAAGTCTTCCCTAATGCTCTTAACGTTCTGTTCTCCATATTTCTTGCCCAGGGGCTGCAGTGAATCTGACACTAGTGACTCCAGAAAAAGCCATCAAACTAGCTGCCAATGATTTCTTCCGGCATCATCTGGCTAAAGATGGGTGAGTGTGATAGAGGGCACTGTGTATATTGGTTTCTAGGAGGGGTGGCATGACTGGGATATTTTGATGGCACCCCATTGTTTCAAGTGTGGATGCACTGAGGCAACTGTCCATAGTACTTGGTATTTTTGCCATTGAGTCAAGTGCAATATTCAGCTGCTTAACTGCACCTGCTTTGAAAACAATGGGATACCACTGACACATTTAATTTATACCACAGACAAGTGTTTCTCTTTCTTTTGGTGGATGCACTAGTTTTGCTGCTTTGCATTTGGTTTGAGGTGACTTGTCCCTATTTTGTGGAGACCAGTGCTCAAGACAATATTATTCCCTTTCACTTATTAATTTATTAAAGTAATATATTGCCACTCATCTGAAGATCTCAGGGCAGTTCACAACATAAAAATACAAAATAAAAACACAAAATGCATAATAAAAACAAAGCAAAGCAATAACCCCTCCTTCCTACAAACACATTTAAAAGGACAAAGAATGTTAATCAGCCCAAGGCCTGGTTGAAGAGGAACATTTTTGCCAAGGGCCTAAAGATGTATGATGAAGGTACCAGGTGAGCCTCCCTGGGGAGAGCATTCTGCAAACAAGGAGCCAATGCAGAGAATGACTGCTGGTCACATTGGGGCTCTCCTTTGAGAACAAAGTTGGCATCTGAGTAGACTGGTTTGTTCAGTGATGATTCATGTATTGTAGCTCATCACAGAGAGATCGCTTTGGGGTTCAAATGTAAAGCTTTTTAGAAATAATTGCAAAGGAGATTACGCAATATTCAATATCTTGTTTGTGGAGCTATTCATGGACTAAGAAAGATGCAATTGCATTTCTAGGTTGATTGTCACACACTCTCCTGGCAATTCCCTTGGATTGTTTGCAGGACACTGTGCATACCATAAAGTCCTCCTACCAGAGATGACAATCCCAGTAGCTGCTGCCTTTTATATGTCCAAAGGGACAGTGACCATACTTTTCTGTCTGCAGCATTTGGTGGGACCTGAGATATTTTTTTTGCAGAGGCAAAAGGTTACCTACAGTCTCCCTGCATGTCATGATGCTGATCAGAAACACCACAGCTATAAATTTTCAAACACATTTAATTTACACATTTAAAACATCATCATCACATTTGGCCCTTAGCTGAAACTAATAAAGGTATTACCTCACTATTACTTTCGGATGATCAAAAAGAGGCATTGAGTAGTAGAGGTGTATCTGATTTTCACAGAACCTTTATACAACAGAGTAGATGTGTCATTCTGCACACTTGATCAAGATGATGCACGGGAATGGAAAGTGAGAGGCTGCTGACTGAAAGGACTCCTTTGCATCTCATCCAAGGTTACTTTGCCACCAAATGTGGGAAAATATCCAAAAACAAAGGCAGTAACTGTGATTATTCATGTGTTAATGCTTAGAGGTCCTTTGTTTCTGCTGCAAATTCTAGCTACTGAAGAATTGCAAGTTTGGCACTAACAAACAGAGGTGAAACTGCTGTATTCATTCATTCATTCATTCATTCTTTACCAATATATTATTTGAGGAATGGCCTTGTGCAAAATGATACAAGAGGTGTATCCTCTGGAGACTGCCTTTGGGAATCTCATTGAAATTGTTTCAATGACCTTCAAAATTCCTAAGGATGTATCACCAAGGCAAGGCACTTAAAATTCACTTTAAACTTGGATTTATGCAAAATTCAGGGTCTGGGAAATAGAAGACAGATTACAAATGCCATTTCTTAAAAGCTGGATTGTGGCCATGGGATTGTGGCCATGGGTGGAATGCAAATCTCATTTCAGCAGGAGGAGTATTAACCCATCTCTTTAGGCTGTCCCCCCCCCCCCACTCAAAATAGGCTCCACTTTGCCTGCTTGCTTGGCTACCTGCAGGTGAAAGGATTGGAATACCTTTTTTCTTGGATGGGGAAGCAGTTAGTGAGAAAATGGTCAAAAGGGGAAAGGGGTTAAGCATACAGATAAGAAAACCTTTCCCTTGCAGACAGCAATGTGGGACAGAAGATTACCCAGTGCCTTATTTTTCTGTGGAAAATGCTCTGTTCCATAAGTTCATTAGTAATGATGAATGAATGCCAGTTGCAAATACAATATTAGGTAAGCATGGGAGTTTAGCTTCATTAACTAAATACAAGTAAAGCAAACAAACTAAATTAGATCACTCTCTAGGGCACCAGAACAATTTCCGAAGCAAACTGAATATTTGTCAATGCAAATTAATATAGGAAAGAATTCTAGTTCAAAATTTTCTGGATGACCATCTGCAGCTGCATTTCAGTTTTGTTTTGTTTGTTTTCTTAAATCAGTTTCACATTTCCCAACATATAGGGCTTTGGTGGTGATTTTAGCCTTTTAAGATACAGTATGCTAAACACTCTGACCATTACTATGTGCGATCCTTGAGAGCTTGCATCATGGCAAAATTTTGCAAAAAGGTAGTTAATCCTAAAAACACAGGTGCCTGTCTTTTCTTATTTATAAAAACAGTAGCCTCTTGGGTAGTGCAAATAATAAAGGTGGAAATGCTTTCTGTTTATTGAACCTGTCAAACACAGATACCCTCAAGCTATTTCAAGGCACTCTCTGGAACAATGAAGGCTAGATATATATTACTTTTTCAAGCCTAGAAATACCACTACGCTTTGGAGTGAGAAGCTGCTTGGATGCAGTCCGCAGGCAGCATCACCTCTATGCCTGCTGTGTTTGGTCTTGTTTTCATTTCTCAGTTCAGCCCAAAAGTTATAAAAAATTCAGTTTGTAACAATGCCAGCCCGAATTTCAAGTGGTGGGAGTAGAAAGTTGTAGTTTTTCCCTGATCCACCCCAGAAAGAACGGGCATAGTAGCCTGAATGAGGAATAAATTACAGGTAAATAGCCGTGTTGGTCTGTCATAGTCAAAACAAAATAAAAAAATTCCTTCCAGTAGCACCTTAGAGACCAACTAAGTTTGTTCTTGGTATGAGCTTTCGTGTGCATGCACACTTCTTCAGGTATCTGAAGAATGTTAGAGAACATGGCTAAGCCCTAAGAAGGCACACACAGAGTTTCAGTTCCCATTCTAATGTGTTTATAACCCACATTTGAAGTTCTGTAGCCGTGTTGATTATGAAGACCACTATTTGATAGTTTTCAGATGGTCCCATTAACACTCTGCATAGTTATTAGCCTAGTAGTGTTATAACTCCTTCTCAAACATTGTTTCTGTATGTAGTCTTAATTATTAATTTGCTGGCCCACAGGCACTTGTGTATCACAGCCTATGTATTTACAATAAAAATGACCACCAAAGACAGTCTCCAAGGTCAAACTGCTTGTAGGATGAATGTACCATATTTTTCTGTGTATAACACGCCCCCTTGTATAAGACGCCCCCTATTTTTGGGAACTCAAAATTCAGAAAATGGAGGGAGATTGCTCAGAGTTGTTGAGCTTTTTTTGGGGGGGGGAGATTGCTGGAAATCACTAACCCACCTGACATATGCTGCCACTCGCAAGCATCACTAAAGCCGCCTATCGCCTGTCCCCTCGCCGGCAGAAGCCTCCAATCGCCCACCCATTTGCCACAGCAACACCCAATCAACACCAGCCCTTGCCAAAACCACCAATAACACGCCAAATAGCCGCAGACAATCTCCAGCTCGCGGCAGCAACCAATCAAACGTCCCCCCCATACACTATCCGTGTATAAGACGATCACCAAAATTTAACATATTTTTTTAAATAAAAAAACCTCAGCTTATACATGGAAAAATACAGTAGGTTCATTTCTTGGCAGACATTATTAGCATGTTGTGGATGTTAAGTGGCTTGTTTGTAATGCAGGTCCAGTTCTGTGGAACCGGCTTTACTTGTTAAAACATCTGGCTACAGGGACTGCTTTGCAGCATCCTAGATATGTTTGCATTAGGATAAAAATGGTAGCACTGCATATTCACCATGTGTTATATATGTACACAGAGATAGGAAATGCATTAGCACTCAGCCTGTTAATGCCATTGCAGCTTTTGTAAAGAGACTGCAGAGGCAGCAAAAATCCACTGCTGTTGTGGCTTGAAATTTAATGTCTTGATGAAGCATTGCAGCTCACAAATCCAAAAGTAGAACCAGTTGAATTTCATGGACAGTAGAGCGGTGATGTTAAGCAACTGTCTCCAAGTTGTCCTAGCTATAAGAGTGTTTCCAGATGCAGTCATTTTCTCTTCCTTGTGGGAGCTATCCAGTTATGTGGAGAAATTTACAAATGTGCATTCAGAGACACCACTGGGAAGGGGGCAGTTTTTTCCTGCCTCACATGAGTCTAACCACCACAGATCAAGTCTGTTCCTGTCAGAATTGCTTCATCCTCATACAGTGCTATGAGTTTAGGGCTAGCAAAGCCCCTTGAGCTGCAACTCCCCAGTGCCTGACAACCAGCTGGCTGTTGGGAGCTTAGGAAGTGTCTTTGAAAGGTGGGTGGGGCAATCCACCTGCCAAGCATCTGGCATCATTATGATGTCATCATGCCCCAGCCACCTATCAAAGTTGGCCCATGGGGGTGGGGACAGATAAAGGTCTGGCCCACTTGGCCAAAAAGGTTCCCCAACGCTGCACTACAATGTGACAGAATGTTGGAAGGATGGGACAGAACACTGGGATCTTTCTTTTACTGGGAAGCTCAACAAAATGTTGCAGTGTATCATCAGATGTGCTCATTTTCAGGGATCTTAGTCATCGGAACAGCAGCTTTAGCACTGTTTGTGGCTCATGGTGGTAGTTTTTAGGAGTAAGGGAGGGGAAAACACACACACACACACCCCCACACAATTGTTCAGTTTTCTGAACCTCTCCCGTTGTACTAGCCCCAAACCTGAAGTCTTGTTGTATAATTGGGATAGTGGGGAACAGAAAAGGTTTATTTTTTCTTTCCTCCATATCAAAACCTCCCCATGTAGTGCAGAGTGGTGAGTGTTTTAATATTCAAGGTGTACATCCCTACGAGCCTAAGAATACTGTAAGTTGTTAGTGGCTCAAGCCAACCAATTCCTTACACCCCACTTCTAATCCCTTCCCGCTCCCCCAGCTAATTGACTTTCTCATGATCCTGTGGGTTCTAGATGCCACTGAGAATAGGCAACTGGGGTATTTGGTTTTTCTTTTAATTTTCATTGTCATTTGCAAACTATTTTTTCTGCATAAATGAGAAATCCGCCACCTTATTTTTGGGTAGTCCTGTATTAGAAGAAATTACAGAATTAGATTACAACAAAGCTGTACTTTGTGAATCATTTCAAAGGATGGGAAATCATCACTTGCTTCAGAGTTGTAAATTTAATATCAAATGAAATCTACAAAAAAACTACAGGGGGTACTTAAAACTAGATTTTGCATTGTTAAACAAGAGAAGGTCAACAATGGCTTAGTTTATCGCACATAATCTATAGTGTATCTGTTGAATAAGAAAATAGGTTTTTAGATCATGGGAAATATCTGAAATTTGGAGCTGCTGCTCTTTCTTCTGCCCGTTTCAGTATGGCAGTAAGTCTGGGCATTCTTTTTATTTTAAAAAAACCCCTATTTTTAGCCCAAAGGCTCCCAAAGCAGTAAACAGTATATCAAAACAACAAAAATGACTACCAAAAAATGCAGCAAGCAAAACAATGTAAGATGCTCCGCCAACAATTTCAAGTCATGGAGATGAGTTTTCTGTTGAACAATCAATTTTATTTTTCCAGGCACAGTACACTTGTAGTAAGAAGCTCTTTTTCTACAGCAGCCCGCCTGTTCCATCATCTCAGAAGATGATTTGCTATAATTTAGTGAAATGCTTAAAACTAACTAGATTACTAGAGGTATGTCATCAGTGTTCTGGGGCTACAGTCTTAAATCCGCTTACAAGGAAATCAGCTCTGTTGAACCCAGTGGGATTGCTTCCAAGTAAACATGCATAGGATTTCAGTATGGCAAACTTTGCCACAGGGATACTTTCTTACAAGACTTTGAAAATGACAATCATGAATGAAGCAAGCAAGTTATATTATTCCCAGGCTGTATTGCATTACATAGCTATGACTTCTACACTGTCAGTAAAGAACACCATCACTCTAAGGAAGCCTGACTTGTCTCATGAATTTCATGTTGGCTATTGTGTCTTGACGTTGCTGATTAAAAAGCATTGCTTTCCAAAATCACATTCAAGCATTTGAAAATATTGCTGCATTTCTTCGTATTATTTGTCTCAAGGTACCATAACATCACTGAAGTTTACTCCTTCCTGTAGTATCACATAACTTTGCTTTTTTTTATCTTGACCTTCACTTTGTTTGTTGTTCTAGAGTGGGGCTAGAAAGCTGCTGATTTTAGCTCTTTCTCTGCCTAGCTGCTAAGCTTATTGCATTAGTTGTTTCTTTGTGGACGTAATCAAAATCAGCAGGGAAACCGATATCTTTAAACCTCCCCCCCTTCCTGCTTTGTGTTCTATTTTGCTTGGAGAACAGAAATATGCAACACTTTACACAACATCTTCATGAAACCTATTTTAGGACACCAAGGTATCATTCCTGGTCTGTCACCACCAGTTCAGACCCCATAAACATTTAAGTGAAATTAAGATATTTTTTTTAACCCAACATTCATCACTTTACACTTGTATACATTGAAATGCTTTTGCCATATTACTGTCCATTAGCTCAGTCTGGAGAGGCCTTTTTGGAGTTCTTCACAATCTCGTTTTGTTTTAATGACCCTGAATAATTTAATATTAGCCGCCTTACTTCACTGTATTTACTGATCTTGATTATATACTCTTGCTTGAAATGGAAACTGTTGCCTTGCTGGATCAGACTAAGATCCACCTAGTCTTAGTATTCTCTGCAAATATCCCAGCAACCAGCAGGTGCTTTGCGTTCTGCTAGAAATAAGCCAGTTGTCCACTAGTAGACTATGCACTATCTTCTACTTACTGTGACTTAGAAATTAAGTTTGTGTCTCTTGTTTTAGAGACCTTCAAAAAAGTGACCAGCATATACCCCATATTTACTGAGAACGTTTCTCAAAGGGTTGCCACCAACTTTCCCCCCTACACTTCAAGTTCTAAACTCCCTGTAGATATCCACATTTTCTCCTAAATTTGTGAGGTGGCTAAGAGCTTTGAGGGGTGGAGAAAGAATATAGAAAATGGAGGCCCTCCCTACCAGATTCCACTTCCACATGCATGTAGCTAGTCAACTGCGATAATTAATTGTTTGGGGAAAATGTCAACAGCTCTTTAATATCCCTTCACACCAATGTGATTTGATATGGAAAAATTCCTTCCTATGTTCTCAAAGGAGAAATCTATATTTAGTGATTTAATAATCTTCACTGCGGCCTTACACCGATAATCCCCTCAGATGAGAGGAGGATGAATCCAAAGAGCAGCCATGCAGTCTGAGAAATTAACTGCCTGTAGTTCCCTGAAGCAATTCTGTTATATCTTTAGGGAAGTCAACAAAGTACTTGAGGAAGCTTTCAGCAGTGGCAGTTCCCTTAGGCAAGGGGGGTGAACTTTATGCTACCTGAATTTTTCCACAGGGTTGAAGTTGTTGACGGTTCACAGATGCTAAGCTTCAAAGCTGTTGTGCTTGGATTGGAAGGAATAAACTTGACAGGCCGCCGTTTGCACCTTTAGCTGTTAGGGCAAGTTGCCATCCATTGGCCAGGATCCTTGGCTGTTCTAAATCTCTTGAGGAAGCACAGCAACTGAGCAGTTTTGTGTTAGGAGAATTTTCCGTATTCATAAAGAGGTTTTTCTCCTTCATTTGGATCTCTTTGGGCTTTAAACCAAATTCACATAGCCTGCTGCTTCCTGGTGTTTTTCTCCTTACTGTGGGCAACTAAAGTGATGACATAAGTTTATCCTTACCCCTCCCGTTGCAAAGTGCTGGGATTCAATGTGTCAGATAATATTCTACTAATTCAAAGTACTGCATTACATTTGGTTATTGCAATAGCAGCAGTTTCTTCTCAGACAGCAGCTTCCTAGTGTTGTTGTAGCAGCAACGCAGGATGTTAAATGGTAAGTATCTTACAGGATCCCCCAGATGTTGGGAGGGTTTTCACTTTTGATTGCCTAGTTTGGTGCAATGGTTGCTGTCCCATCTATGCCAATTCTGCTTCTCCATTTGATCAGAAGTGACCATCATAGCAATTGACATACTAACGTTGTGGGATGCTAGTGATAATGTGCTGAATCAATGTGTCTGTTCATAGAAGCAGCATAATTGCTGGAGGAAGCAGCCATTGGGAAATGCCTTCATGGGTGGATCTGCAAGCAGGCATCTGAACCTTGCAAGTAAGCAAGGTGGACAGCTACCTGAAAGGCCATATAGAGATAAGCCTGATATCCAGTTTAAACCATTCTTAAACCTGAGTACTGGTCTAAATGGAGCAGTTGTAAGGTGACTTCCCCTCCCCCACACCTCCAGTAGGATTACCAACTTCTTGATTAATTGGGGTTAGATGAAATAGTTTTCAGTTGAGTAAATGGTGCTGAACACATGGACAGATTCTGCACAGCTCCATCAGACAATCACATCATTCCATAGTGGAAAATGCCAGGGAATTTGGATGGGACACAGTGAGAAACTGTTCTCTCTCTCACTTAATGTGTGACCTTCCAGTAAATGCAAATCTTACTGCCTGCCTTAATGCTCCAAATTGGGGATCTGAGATCAGGGATAGATGAATTGCTTGCCATCAGAGGTTTTATTTGCAAGATGAGCCCCTGAATAGCCCCATGTTGACCACCAACCTTCACATTTTTGCCTGGTCCATACTAACACAACTAGTCTTCTGGAAATTCTCACTGCTGCACCCCCTCCCCCGCAGTGTTTACAATTTCATTTTCTTTGGATGTGCACTTGCTTGCCTAAGTGCCTGGGGGATTATACATGTTTAGCTTGCTTGTACTTTTCGTAGGAGCACAATGGCAACAGATGCTCACTGGATCAAAATCAAAGTTTCTGCATTTCCCTGAGCTTCTGGGGAGACTTTCTCACCAAAGAATGGCTTTGGTTGTGGTGAATGCTGGTCTATGGTGGTGTATTATTCAGCACTGTGCAACTGGACATCCAACACCATTTTTTTGTTTCTCTTGAGTGTCTCTCCACTGCCTTGGATAGTTTAGGTCACTTGGTTACCTCCAGCCTTTTTTACTGCATTGCATTCATTACCAATCAAGTCAAAATTGGGCATGTCTGATGACTAACATTCCCCAGGGTTTGTTCCTTCTGTGATCCATAAGTGACAGAGACAGGGCTTCTCACAGAGAGAAACAAGCCTGGCTGTTGCTTTGCCTGGAGGCAGGTTAACCCAGTTGGGGGTCAATCAGCTGATTTTTCTTTGTCTCTCTCTCCCTCTCTTTCCTATCTTTTTGTCAGGAAGAAGCTGACCCTGATTAAGGAAATGCTGGCTGGCTGTGGGGCAGGGACCTGCCAGGTGATTGTCACCACTCCCATGGAGATGCTCAAAATCCAGCTGCAGGATGCAGGCCGAATTGGTACCTCACCTGTCTCTCTTCTCTCCTCACCATGCCCAGGCAGCAACAGAAAATGTCTCCAAGGGCTTCGCAGATGATGGGAGGGCAGTGGTGGGAGGGAAATAGGACTGAATTGCCCTGGGGTCAGGTTTTATGAAGGGGTGATACGCAAATATCCTCAGCAAATATCCAAAACCAAGTTTTTACTGCTTAGCCCAAAGGCCATCAACAGTGAATCAGTAAAAAGTGGGGCACGCCACTGAGTATAATTAGGGCACAACATAATGACATAATCAGTTACAATATACAATATATACCTTAATAAATTTTAGGGATTCGGAGCCCTTTCAGCAGTTCTGTTAACTGAAGTAGTTCTTTCCCTGAGTAGCTCCAGGATATATTGCATCACTGGGAAGGACCTCAGCCTTGTGAGCCAAATGATGAGTTGTTCTCTTTCCATTCTCCTGATGTGAGAGAGCCTGAAATTGTATCTTTAGATATCTGTATAGGGAAGAGGAGGCTGGTAAAATAATAGCTTGCGTTCAGCTTGTGAATTATTAAACTGGATAACGAATGCAAAAATGGAGGAGGATTAGTTGCCCCTTATGGTGTGTGTTTTTCTATGACACTATCTTCTTTCTGTTTCCACCCCAGTTAGAAGGTTTGACAGTGTGCCAAAGCCCTTAGCATTAAGAACTTGTGTTCTTGCCCCCAAACAACCTTATCTACCATTGTTATGTTGTCTCATTTTCCCCCTAGTAAATTTCAGGGCAAAATCTAGAATACTGGATCTTTTCTGTTGGCAGGTGTGAAACATAGGGGGAAAGGGGTGTGTGTGTGTTGGGAGAGGGGATAGCTTAATGATACTCATCTATTGCATTAACAATGAATTCTAATAATGCAGGAACTGCTTAGCACAGGGGAGTTCAGGAGGAAATTTTCACAACCACAGAATTGAACCACCAACGCTGTTTGTTTTCAAAAGCTCCGATATAAATATCCTGTTAGACAGGACTATTGTGAATAACAACCACTCATTGCTGGGACTTAGTATCTCCCTGTGCTTTTGATTGCCCATTTGCCTCTGAATCTTTTTGTATCTTACCAGCTTCCAGTTGTACTTCAAATCCTCTGTTGCTAATGTGTTTAATTAGAAGGCTGCAGAAAGATTCCCACTGCAGCACAATACTGGGATTTAGCCTCTCATTTGCAACAGAGGCTATGTGAGCAAATATATTAACTCAGGGGATTTACATGGGCTCCATCTTCTGATAAAATAGGAGAAGTGCAGTGGAAGTAGTTTGGGGGAGAAGAAGTGAACAGACTGTATAGATCTCTGGGTAAATATATATAGGTTACCAGATTTTTTTCAATGAATCCAGGGACACTTTTCAACTTCCTACTAAATAGATGGATTTTGTCAGGAAACTGATTTGTAAATCTGGGGACTGTCCCCGGGAAACGGGGACGTCTGGTAACCATACAGTGCATGGAGTGCACTGTATGTTAAAGCTGTGATATGCTCAGAGAATATGGTGTTGTGACAGCCACATAAATATTTTACTTAGAACTAAAATTCAACAGCACAGCTTAACTGGATAAAGGCGGTTTCTAGTGACTTATCAGAGGGCAGTACAACTGACCTTAAGCAATGTTCAGTTCATTACATTTGTGGCTGGCCTATTTGTCCTCCTGTCAGAAGCAAGACATTTATGTTATGTCATTGTCTGTAACTTGCATGCTGCATTCATGTTTATTGCAGTAAATGACAACTCTGTCTTGATTCCTCTCCAGCTGCTCAGAAGAAGCTAATGGCCGCACAAGCTCAGTTAAACTCTTCTACTGGTGCTGCGGCAGCAGAGTCTGTTGTGGAGACACGGACGACAGCAATGCAAATCACAAGGGACTTGCTTCGGAGCAAAGGCATCGCAGGACTTTATAAGGGACTTGGCGCTACGTTGCTAAGGTAGGGCACCCCTTTAGGCCCTCTGGAGGACCTAAAATCTAAATGGTGCCCAGTAGTCCAGGGTAACAACAAGGAATGAATAGGAACACATGTTATTCCCTGGGTATTGACTCAGTTAGGGATGGGGACAGAGTGGGTAAGGGAGAGAGATGGCGATACACTGCACGGGAGTTTCATAGTACTAGATGAGAACAGTGTAGAATGAAAAATACCTGATGCACTTGAAAACTATGGAAAGGGGAATCTTCTTTCTGTGCACAGCTAACCACCCCTTACAATTGGCATGGGGCAGCTTGGTATTAAAGGACTAAAGGAAAGAGCTCTTCCCTTGTCCCTCATGGTCTTGCTTCTCCTTCTGCAGGGATGTACCGTTTTCCATTGTTTATTTTCCATTGTTTGCAAACCTGAACAAACTAGGGCAGACAACCCCGGATGTCAAGGCTCCGTTCTATGTGTCCTTCCTTGCTGGGTGCCTGGCTGGCAGCACGGCAGCTGTAGCAGTGAATCCTTGTGATGGTAGGTGCTGCAGCAAAGTTCAGTCAAGGTGCTGTGTGTGTGTGAAATGTGGGGAGCGTCACCAGAACAGTTGGCAACAGGGGGAAATAGAGGAAAGAGTGCAAACCCTGGTGTTTTTGTGTTCTCACGAAGCACAGTGTCACAGGAGGCAAGCTGGCATATAATGCAGTGGACTACAGCAGTGTTAAGAAAGAGGGGCAAAAGATCTAAGTTGCAAAGCACCCAGTACCACAGTAAAAGAAGCTGCTATGCTGATTGTTCCAGCTAGTGGTGGTTTGTATACTTTCCACTTGAGAAAGAGAATTGAAGAGATGTAGCCAGCCACAGGCCCTTCTTGTAGAAAGGGGAAATTCTGTACTACAGATGATCTTTGAAGGAACGCTGAATGTGTGTCAGATATAGAAGTGATCTCTGCCTGATCTCTTGCCATTTGATTTTTTTTGGGGGGGTACACCCTGAAAGCAACGAGGGGGCTTACAGCTCTCCTGAGCTAACCAGGGCTGTAGCCTGTTAAGAAGCATGTTTCTCCCTTGAAGAGGGGAGCCCTAGGGTACCACACCTTAACAGAGGAACATCTGAACCCTCTAGGGAGCAAATAGCTCCCATCAGCCACAGACTCAGGTAGCAATCATACACCAGAAATGCATTGCAAGATTTTGTGGCAGAGTCCCACTTCTTTGTGATATAGTCAAAGGCTGAGAGCCTTGCAGTTGATGCAGAATGTGGCAGAGGTGCAGCATAATGTGTTAAAGGAGGGAGGCGACTTCATCATAATGACAGAAGCAAATGAAGAGCTTAGTAAAAAGCATGTCCAGATGATAAAGACTAATCTGTTCATGGAGAGAGAGTTGCAAAAGGGGAGGTCATAAAAATCTCTTCCTGCTTAGCAGTGTTAGGATACTTGCATATGCCTAAACAGCCTGGAGAAATTAATTAGATACAGACTAGAGCACTGATTGTATCAAACACTGCTGTCTTCTTTCCCCAGTAATCAAGACAAGATTGCAGTCCTTGCAGAGGGGGTTCAACGAAGACACATACTCAGGGATCGTAGACTGTGCCAGGTAAATGATCTTTTGAGGGTGATCAGCAATCGGCGAAACCTGGGTGTTTGTCCCAAGGGTACCAGTGAACACAGAGGCTCACTACCAAAAGGATTGTGTTGCAGGCATAAAAACAGAATTTTACTCATAAATGAATTTGATACATGTTTCTTGTGGGGGCTGCTGCTGGATATATCCAAATCCACTTTGATAAAACTGTGAGATTCTTATTAAAATACAGTGAATGAAATACAATTGAGTAACTATGGTCGCTTGCCTTGATGGCTATACACTTCCTCCAGGATTGGAGGCGCCATAGTAGGCACAAGTTGCCAGCGAGTGTGGGGAACGACAGTAGAAGAGAGATGGCTGTGGCCTTCCCATAGGCATCCAGTTGACTATTGCGGGGAACAGGATGCTGGCCTAGATAGGCCCTTGGTCTGATCCAGCAGGGCCCTTACATTTTTAACTAGGTCCATTGATAGGTTCCAACCTTGGCAGTGTGTCTTATCCCGCATCCAGTAGCAACTGGGAGGAAGGGACAGCACTGCCCACCTGAGCTCCCAGAGTCACTGTCACTTAGCAGCATGGGGAAGGGTGAAGCAGCAGGGGGATTGGCATGGACATTGGTGCTGTGCAGGTACACTGGCGGGAGTGCAAGACTGGCTCCACAGGGGCACCCACACACTGCTGGCATCCCCACTGCCTGGTCCCTCCCACTCTTCTCACCCATTAAGTGGCAGCAACTCCATTGCCAGGAAGTCAGACACCTCCCCATCAGCTGCTGTTGCCTGCACCCCCCCCCCCATCATTTACTTTGCATTGCTGTTAAAATCCACTACAAGCAAGCCTGGAAACCCACCCAGTGTTGTGTGTCCCAAACAAGGATGTGAAAATCACCTAGTCTAAGCTTTGTTTGGGCAAAGGCTGACACATAATGTGAATGAAATTTGCAGCAGATAACCATTTTTATGCTATCCCTGGCAAAATAGCCATTGCGATGAGCAGGAGATTGGTTTTTCATTGTACCTGAAATGCCTTTGTAAAGTATGCTGCTCATGTGAGAAAGCCTGTTTCTATAACTGTGTGCTCTAAAGCAAAACGGGGGCGGGGCGGGCATGGCTGAAGTAACAGATATTCTGATTGGCAACACTTAAATGGGAGTTGTGGTGAACACATGTAGTCTCATCTGATTTCTTTGTGTGCCTTTTTAGGAAAATCTGGCGGAATGAAGGTCCCACGGCCTTTCTGAAGGGGGCATATTGCAGAGCCCTGGTCATCGCCCCACTCTTTGGTATCGCACAAGTTGTGTACTTCATCGGCATTGCTGAATATTTCCTAGACAGGCTTCCAATGCGCCGGGATTAACCCCTCACACCTCTCCCCATCCAATTGGAATTCATCATAGTATTCTTTGTCACCATGCTATCAGAGCAACAGCACAAGGAGTTAAAACAGTAATGAGGGGAAATGAATGTTGTCTCCAAACCAAGTTCCCCCCCCCTCCAGTCAACATGGCCTCACCATTATGCCAGGGAAGATACCTGATTATGCATATCTCCTTTCTAATTATCGATCTCAAAAGACACCGGTTAGCACAGACTGTCTTATAGACCTGTTTCCCCCCCTCTTGCCTAGGGGAGAATGACCAACAAATCAAGAAAGAGTAAAAGGACTTTCCTCCCCCACCCCCAGCCATTCTTGGGTGTTATCCATTAAAGGGAGGCCAGTTTGTCATTCGAAAAGGCGGGTAATTTCTGAAATAAAAATGTTTTGTTTTCAGATAGGTCTCCTAAACATCCCTCTCCTAAATTAGCTGGACTTAAGTGAACTCTTTGGATATCAAAGGAGGAGGGGAAAGGGAAAGGCGCATTTTATATTTAGAATTTGTGAAAGGGACTGCCTTCCTTAATGAGTGTGCACAAGTGAAATGTAATCCCTGCGGATGTGCACTCAACTGCTAAGGAGCTGCGTCTGTGGAAACACAGTGCTGCCCAGTGTCGCGAACTAGCTGAGCCATTGCGATAGGGGAGAACTGAATAATTTTGGGATCAATTTTTTTAGAAAAAAAATATGCTGGATTTAAAACAAAACAAAAAACAAAAAACCCCAACCCAGTAATACATTCCTTTCAATCAGCCTAGTTGATGCTGGTAATGCTGCTGTTCCATCCAGTGTTTCAGCTGTCTGTGTTTTGACCTGTACCTGTATTCCTTCCCTGTTTCCCTCTGGGAGCACAAACAATGCCAAAGGGTTACTTAGGGAAAGCTGATCTCTGATGTGGCTGTAAACACTGCAAAATGCCAGATGGCATAGAAAGACTTAGCTTAGCTGAAATCAGTGGAAATAATCTTGCACATTTCTTGAGGTTCAATTGCACCGAAGTCAAAGAATTATGCTATATTCACGCCAGTTCAGTTACCAGTTCTTTACTGGCCTGCAATGATAATTTTTTAAGGGTGCCAGCTAGTTTTCCTATTCAGACCATAACTGACAGCAGAAGGTGGTTTGTTAACCTCCACAGGGACCTCCATATCTCTTACGTTCTCTCTCAGAGATAGAATCCTGGTTTTCTTCTGTTTGTTTCAACAGTTACTCTTCCATCAGTGCAAAGTAACCTAAGTATCAAAATCAATGCTAATTCTGGTAATTTCCCTGTTATTTCTATTTCCTGCTTCTCAGGTGCTGACACAGTGCTGCCTGCAACATTGCAGGGGAATTATTTTGTATTTTTTAAAAAAAATCTATTAAAGTTTTGCAAATTCCTTTTTTTTTTTGAGGGGGTGGGGCAGTCTGATTTTTTTGAGGGGTGGGGAGGATAGCATGTTTAAAAGGCATTCCCCCCCCTGCAACTTGGACTATGTCTTCTTGTTGCTGCGCCTCAATACTTCTTCTTATATCCCATTCCAAAGAAATGAATTAGTTATGCAGATGGTGTGGCTATTTACATTTGCCCTTGGAGATGTCTTAAATGTTCCTAATGTCAATGTCATTGTTAGCTAGGGTGGCCAGACGCAGAAGAGAAAAGGAACTCTTTTCTGCACCTTGAATAGCTGCGTAGAAGAGGGAAGCATCAGCAGATGTTGCTTGTTATGAAAGCTGCACCTGTTGTGACATTCCCTCTTCTACATAAATATTAAAGGTACAGGAGCCCCTCTCTTGTTTTACATCTGGCCCTCCTATTGTTGGACCCTTTGAGTTAGCAGGGGGGGAAATGTTTTATTTATTTATTTTAAAAATATGGCACTTTTTAACTTTTCCATGGTATGAAAACAAGGCCTGAAGAATGTGGGGTTTTAAAGCACGGTTTCCTTGCTTATCTTGAAAATTAAATGCTAGAATCATTACGTTTTAGAAGACTGATTGTCGGACTGATGGTGCTGACTCACAAAATAACAGAAAGAAATTGCTGGAACTGGTTTATAATAGGAGCTGCATCTAATCATTTAATTTGCTTCATTTCATGCTGCTTTTTCATCACTGTTAAGTCCTTGTTTACTTTCACATCTAATCATCATTTAAAACTCTATTGCAATGTCTGTCTTGCTTAAATGACCAAATGCCGCTTTGAAAGAGGAGGCCTTAAAGGACTCGCTGCTGCTGCTGCCGCCACCACCACATGTCTGAGCCCACCATAAGACTACAGATTCGCTGTCAAGGCCTGGAACATCTGCACTGATGTGCTTTGGTATTTCTGAAGCAGAAATCAAACAATGATTTAGTGTTTTAAGAAGCACAATCTTCAGGATTAGTTTTTTGCACTTTAAAAAGAAAGAGCAGCGGGGACCTCATTTTAAAGCAACCCCTTGCAAGAAAACTTTTTTTTACAATACTTTTGTCACATGAAGAAAAACTGAAATGGTACCCAAAATGTAATCTAATGGTGTGTGAGAGATTTATGGTTTGAAGCTTTATTTTAATGACAGGTGATCCTTTGTCCAGGTAAAAACAATGGTTTATGTAAAAATACTGATAAAGAGAAAATATCTGTGCCTAAATAAAACAGGCTCCAGTTAGCAATGCTACCACTAAGGCAGCTGTTGCTTGCTTGCTTGCCAGGAGATTTTCCTGCTGAGATGTGGCTCAGCACTGTTGCTAGTAAAGGGAAAAGGCACTACTTGTTTTTTGCATGAATACTCCTAAGCCCCGATTTTAGTATAGCATGACCAAGCGAATAAAGCAGAGTGGTGTTGTTTTCCAGTCCGTCATACTAGCTGTCAATTGAAATGTTTAATGCTGGCATTCTTATTGCTGCAAACTTAGAATATGTCCACATTTCAGACACACATCGTTCAAACACGTTCAATTAATCATTTAAAATGTTAGTGGTGCTTCAGCAATGTAGATAATGCTCTTCATATTAAATTTTATTGCGAGTTTTCAACATAAGATAACAATAAAAAACCAAACTAATCTAAAGAAAGATAATGATAAACAAGACAGGAAGAAAGAAGAAATAAAGAAAAGAGGGGGAGACACTATATATATAAAACCAAGCCCTCTGTCACAATTATGTCTTGATCCTTATTCCACATACAGAAGAGTTAACCCTCCCCGCTCTCACCTTAGAGCTTTCCCCTCTTCCCTCAGCTTCACATCCTGAGGAAACCTGTCTGGCCTGCCTCTCATTCACATCCCTTCTAGAGAAAGCTCTAAGAGGCCCTTGTGTTTTCATGGAACCATAGGTCACTGGGTTCCTACTGAAGTTCCTACAGAAGCTGTGAATCATTTGAATTTACAATGTGGAGATAGCCTAAAATCATTGCTTCCTAAGGGCTTATTGACCAACATGTCCACAGTCCACATTAAGAAAGGAAGAAAGAAAAAAAATCTAATGAGGTCATTTCAGGCATATCTTGTGAGTGGTGGAAGTCTGCAATTCAGTTCTTGCTCCTATAGATTAGGGCTTTCAAGCAGAAGGTCCAGAGGCCTTATGGGGTCCTTTGAGGTCCAAGGAATCCTATTTTAGTCCAGAGCTAATCTGAGTTTGATAGTGTAGATAGTGATCCTTCAGGTGTAGGGAGGTCTGTATTACAATCTCCAACCCTTATGCCATAAGCACGGACCTATCAAGCTCTGTGCATGCCCTTCTATTCTGAGTAAATTTGGAGTAATGCTTAGATGTATACTTGCAATCACCAGTGTGAATTATAGTTCCCATTCTAATAATAACTAATAATAAAACCCACATTTTTAGTCTCTTTTAACTATTGTTCTAGTAGTAAGGCTGGTTAAAGTCTGCTAAGGGGTAACAAGTATCTTAGCCATTCCATGCTAACTGGGAAGCAAGCAGCTTTTGAGGACAATAGCCCATGCTTTAAATAGGGAATCGTGGCACCAATCTGTGTCAGCGGTAAAAAGTTACAGGTTTTCAGTTCAACAGAGTTCAAGGAAGTTCTAGAGACCAAATGGTACAAATATCCTTCAAGGGGAAAAAAATGAAATGCTGAGCTCTTCAGTTTTAAAAATGCCAGCCCTTCTAAATCAAAATGGGTACCTGGAATGCAGTTGAGGATCCTGAGGTCCACATCCCATGATTCTCAAATATGCCAGTGGGGGAGAATGTGCATGGCTTTTTTATTACAGAAAAAAGCTGTTATGTGGTTACTTTTCTGAGTCATTCCATTGTGAAACTCCCCACAACCCGTCCCATGAATGTTGCCCCCTGAGTGTTTAGCTATGACTTAGGTAAAATAAATTTTGTTTTGGATTTTTTCTCAGCATATGGTTAAATAGAAATTTTGTTGTATGAGAATGACAGTGGGAATGTTGCAGTGCTGACATTCTCTTTTCATGTGATTGTATAAACTCATCTGAACATGCAGTCTTCACTCAGGCATGTTTCAGCCAAAAATAATGTCTGAGGCAAGAGTGCTGTGCAGAGTCCGGTGTGAGGTAAAAAACAAGCAAACCAGAGTTTAGTTCTACCTCGTGTGTGTGTGTGTGTGTGAAACAGATTTTTATTTTCTTGAACTTAATTTATCATTAAAATCATTTTTTAAATACCATACTAAATTAAACAGGTAACCTAATAAAATGCATTAAAAAAACCATCTGTGTCTGGCTTGCCTGTTATATGTATCTTACCCTTTGAGATTCTCAATATAGCAACCAGATACTGTAAAAATGTGTTGGTTTTTTATTTACGCAATTGATTATAATGAACTAATCATTGCAACATGACTAGTATTGGGTCTTAGGGAAGGAGTAAACAATCAACACAAGCTTCCTCATGTTAGAAACTGTGATCTCAGAAGTTTTTGCCAATCACTGGACTTTTAATAGGTAACGATTTGACAGAAATGCCGTCCTCTCATGAAGTTTGTGTACTTTGGGCTATTCCTAGGCATATGTTGCTTCTAAAAGGCTCCCTATTTTTCACTCCCATTTATAGGTCTCATTTTAAAAGTTGTGAGAAATTGCCACATTGCCTGTTTTCCGATGAAAATAGCTGTGTGAACTGGTGCTTTGAAGCTTAGCATTCTTCCATTATGTTTAGAACAAAGTCTAAGGATCCTTCCTTCATTAGGGTTCCATCTGTCACACTAGAACCAGCAAAGTTGCTCGATGCCCAGTCAATGTTCCCTGCATATTAAAGCATTGTGCTTTCACATCCAATCTGCAAATCCAAATTCTGTTGTATAAATAAAAATTAACTAGAACATGTTGTGTAGTAGTAAGAACAATACAGTTAGGGCAATAACTTTCCTTCATGTGAAATTACCTCACAGGAGCTCTGTACTTTTGTGTTCTACTTATGCCCATCTTTTAGATATCATAGAGGTGCAGGATATTTGCTAGTATTAAAGATTTAGAGGTTTCCCCAGTATCTGTGTTAGGCTATCAGCTTTCAGGCCACAAATAGGTTTTTTTTTTATTCATGGAAATGGAGCAGGAAAGGTGTGACACAAGGCTCACACCTGTCTGACTTTAAGCTCGATTCTTTACTATAGCTACTCAACACTGAAGATAACAGAACACTGCCGTTGGCTGGAGGATCTGACAGTGACTTATACTGTGTCAGAGCAATGGTCCATCTAGCTCAGTATTGCCTACACTGACAGGCAGCAGCTCTCCAGGGTTTCAGATAGTACATTTCCACCCCTACCTGAATATGCCGGGGATTGAACCTGGGACTTTCTAGATGTAAAGCAGATGCTCTGCCACACTGAGTTATGGCCTTTCTCCACATAACTAATAAGGGTAGCTTCTCATGTGAATTTAGCCATGAATGTTCCGATATTTTTCCTCTGTCCATGGCTTCTCACTGACACTACTGTGAATTTATGTAAATGCTTAGGGATCATGGCTTACTTTTCTTCTCCATTTTGTGAAACTAAGTTGTTAGAAGTGGCTTGGGTCCAAAGGTCTATCACAGGAGTGGAAGGCATGTGTGTGCATGTTTGTGTTTGTGTGCTGTGTCTGTCCATAGACAGCCTCCTTATGCTCCTTGACATGCCAACCTGGAGGGTCCCTGACTCTGGAACCAGTATGCAAAGGGACATGGGGGCTGCAGAGAGGGAGCATTAGCCTTTCTGAGAATCATGGCTAAGCTTTGTAACTTGCTGGTACTTGTGGCAATGGAGTCTGCAACACATTGTAGGCAATCGAGCATCACTTGACTCCCATCTTTCAGTGACTGCAGAAGTTATTGGATGTTGGGGAGGGTGGAACGCATGAAGAGAGAACACAACAAAGTGTTGACTGGACTGTGAAATAGTGCTGATGCATCCCCAAACCTCGTTTTCTATTGACAAAGTGAATCGCCTTTGTGAAACACACGTGACACAATAAGCTCCTAGTTTGTTGATGTTCAGCCACCAAAACCTGAACTGTTGGCAATTAGCATGATAGGGGTTTTTTTAAGCTATCACGTGAAGGAAGCTGAAAAACAACCTGAGTCTGTGCACCAGTGTCATTTATTAATTTGTTTAATTTATATCCCACCTTTTCTCCAACGGACCCAAGGTGGTTAACATGACTGTCCCTTCCCTGTTTTTCCTCACAACAACCCTGTGAGGTAAGTTAAGCTGAGAGTTGACCCAGTGAACTTCATGGCTGAGCAGGGTTTTGAACCCTGGTCTCCTAGGTCTTAGTCCAACACTCCTGTGGCTATGATGTGCATAGTTGATGGGGGAAGAGAAATTATGTGCAGGTTTTCAACAGTGTTTTCAGTGTGAGGACTGAGGGATGTGATGAAGACTAGTCCTGAGGTCCAAGAAGGATATGATATGACTGGAAACCATGTGAAGAAATGTACAGGGGAAACAAGTGAAGGGTGAAGGTGAAGTAAATGAAAATAGTCTATTCTAGGGAATGAGATGAATGATGTCTCCTCTGTAGAATGGCATTAGCATTGTCCCCTGCCCAATGCTAACCTGGACTGCACAGCTTGTCTGGAAGGAGAGCTGAAGTCTTCACTTTAAATGTGTTGCTGCGTTACAGCTTCACTGAAAGACTGAAACCCCATGTATTTTTAATGTCTCCAAAGGTCACATTTCTTCCTGATTAGCCTACTTCTGTCTGTTCCTTTCTTTTCTCTGTGCGGTGTCTGAGCTGCTTCTCTACCCAGTCATGAAATCAAATGTCAGAAACTACTCGGCCACAAAGCAATCCCATAGGGACGCCTGACCCACTTTTGTAAATATGCATCTGGTTTAGATTGTTGGCTTTTCTTATTCCACGCCAATGGATCTTTACATGGGGGTTGCCAGGGCTTTTTCTCCCACAGTCAAGCCCTGGCTCCCTGCTCCCCTTCCTCTCATGTTTGACAAAGAGTACTTACCGTATCACTTAGTCAAACACTGAGCTCAATTAGTATCTCTTTTGCTGCTCCCACCAATCTTCAAGTAGACTAGGTACCTGTTTAAAAAAAGAAGCCAGAGCATGACTTCATTTTAAATAAGGGTATTATTATTATTATTATTATTATTATTATTATTATTATTATTTCCTTTTTTAAAGTATGCCACACTGCTCTAGGGGTCGGAAGGAGACAGATTTGTCACACCACAAGCACCAACCAATATCTGTTGTGTGCAGTCGATTTTGGTTGGCAGAACTTATTTCTCCAGAGTTCAAAAGGGAATTGCATACTGTATAGATATAGAACATGGTGAAGGTGCTTCTCCAGCAGGTGAGCTGTTTAAACAACATGTCTGTATGCAACTAAAAAAGGACCAAGTCTTAGTTTCCTGCCATCATTTTTAATAGTGGCAACAGAAGCACAGATCAAGGAGCCAGAAAACCTTTCTTTGTCAAGTCGCTTGACCACTCTCCTGCTTTCTATCATCTAAACCAGAAGGGTAGTTAGTTCTGGTTCTTGTTTATTTATTAAAATGTCGCATTTTAAACCTGAGCTTTCAGGAATCATAAAATAATGTATGTGGAAATGAAGAATTGGTCAGCTTGTGATATAAATTAGAGACTATGATTCGCAGTCAAAGAGTTGGCTAAACTTTTTTTTTAATTTCATCAACTGGCTGTGATCCAGAAAGCACCATCTTGGCATTGCACAAGAGTATATACACATGTGTGCACAAAATGCTCTGTGGAATGGAACAATGTTTCTCTCTTGTCTGAAGCAAGGCCATTCCAAACAGTTGAACAAATACTATGAGTGAATAGGAGGGGCTGTTAACTCCAGTTCAGGAAAGGGGAACTTGCGGCCTTGTAGATGTTGGACTTCCAACATCAGCCACTACCAGCATGGCCTATAATTACAGGTGATGGAAATTGTAGTCCAGCAGTATCTGGAGGCCCACAGGTTCCCCATCCTTTTACTTACTAGATATTTAACCTGAAAACTCTGGGAAATCCTAATGCTTATGGGTGGTATTCAACTAAATTTGACTCAGAGGAGACCTATTGAAATTAATAGACCTAACTTAGTCATCTTCATTAATTTCAGTGGATCGGTTCTGAGTAAAACTTAGTTGAATACCCTCTGGTAATTTTCACGTGGAAACTGATAGGATTTGAATGTCTAGTGAATGTCTGCAAAATGCGTGTCTAGTGAAAACACATTTGTGCAGGGGTTTTTTTAGTGTGCAGAATCTAGCTTCCTTTGTGTGGGTACACTTATGTAAGGCTGTGCATTGCTGAATGTTCTTGTGGATGGAAATGCTTTGAGGTTGTTCTAACACTGATCTTTTTTCAAAGAAAGAAAGAAAGCTTAAATTGAAAACTGTAATTTTGCAGCTGCTGAATTCATTGCTCCAGTGACTTCAGTGAGCTCCTTTGGACCATGCGTCAGACATCAGTCAGAAGGCCAGCAATGCTCACTATTGGTCTTTTTCTTTGAATCTGCTACCTCCTTTCCCAAGAGTACTTTTCAGCCCAGCCTAGCTATTCCCTCAGTGATGTGAATTGATTAGTGCTTGTCGTTTGATGTTCAAAATGGTGCTGGAGAGTTGGGTGTTGAGGTGGTGAAAAGATCCCTCATTATTACTCTAATTTATCTGTGCTGACTGTGCTCTTGGCGTTTTTTCTGGTTTTGTCATGTGGCACTGGCATGCTTTGAGGGCTTCTAAGGGCGTTCCATTTCAGAAGAATCCCTCTTCTTACGTTCTGCTTTCTTGGTGTAGTTCCTCAATCAATTACAGCTAAGAAGGGGGGGGGGGAGTCCAATAAATCCCTTTACGGGTTATGTGCCCCGATCATATATTCATTTCAGTAGTTCAAATCTCTGTTAACGTGTTCAACCAGATAATTTTCATTTTAGGTTAACTATTTATTTGCTGGTATTAAAAAGGATTCTGTTGCCAGTCATCTTGGCCACCCATTTGTTAAGTGGTGCTTCTAGTAATGTTTCAGTTTCCAACACTGACCATTGTGTGTGTGTGTGCAATTTTTGTTTGTGAGGCTTACAGTCCCTGAATGGTGTGTATCAGTTAACACCTTTATGATGCTGTGTATCCTGTTGCTGTAGGAAACCTGGACAATTATTGTACTGTTTTCTGAAACTGCTGCTTAAAAGTAAAATAAAAAAAGAGAAAACTTTTTCTTTTGGAGAGTTTTAAAAATAACTTTTTTGTGAATTGTCATGTAAAATAAATATTCTAAATAGAACTAAATCCATTTCTCCAGTGCCGTGAGGGTTTTGTTTATGTGTTTGACTTCTATTTCTGCACTTCACAACAATGGCTGGATGTAGAGAGGTACTTGTCTCCATTTTTCAATTTGAGAATCAAGAGTACACCTATCCCGGCCTACATACTAATTAAACACTCGTTGACCTTCAATTGGCTGTTTTTAATGGGCTTGTGAATTCTCCTGCACAAATCCAGATTGTCACACATCAGTATCCCGGGGAAAAATATTCTACAAGTTTGCTAGTTTACACTGATGACAGCATGGTAAAAATCTCTCTACCTGAAATTTCACCTCAAAGAAAACACCTGAAAAGGCAGGTAGAATCCAACCCCCAATAGCTAGGATAACATGTGCTGGTTTAATGTAATAACATTTGCACTAACCTCCCAGATAGAGAGCCCACATAGGTCCTAGAAACCTTTCAGCACCCTAGAGCTAAGCTCAGTTTTTGAACTCTGCTCAAAGCCAAGATGGACAGTACTTGAATATAATTTTATAAAGCTCCAACTTGCTTACCAGGTTTAAAGTCAGGACCCTCCTCCTTCCTCCATCAGTCTCTCTCTCTCACACACACTCAGAAGACCAGGCAGGCAGATATTGTAGATGTTTTTCATCTGGGTAACTTCCCTTTAATGTATTGAGTTGGACTAGAAGATCAAGGTTCCTTTTGTGAAATTGTACTGGCTCCTTAGTTTCTCCACAGATGGTCTTAATGTTGAAATCTTGCTATATCAAGCAGCCTGGTGCCATGTATCACTAATGCAGTACCATTTAAAGGCCATTCTGCTTCCATGGAAACACAACTACGCAAGACGAATGTGCGTGTGTGCATCCCTACAGACTCCGGGCTCATTGTGTGATGCCAAGATAGTGACACAGACACAAGTTAGCCATTTATCACTTTCAGAGCCTCACACTTTCCCAGTGGGATTTATGCTAGAAAACAGCAGCCAATCTACTGCTTAGCACTATGTCTTACATTCTCCTGAATTGTCTGAACTGGGAGGAAGCAATTTTACGTGTTTCATTTGAGTGACAGCTGAATAAAACAGTTGGGTAACCTGGACATGCCCTGCATTTCCCCTTTTCCTAAATTCTTTCTTAAAACACTGGATCATCTTTTTCCAAAAGCAAGGGTCACATGGTTCATTTTGGTGCCTGCTTCTCTCCATTTCCCCACCTTCTACAGAACAGGCGACTGCCATCTGCTGGCCACTTGTAATTTTTTCCCCTGGTTGGCATACTGCCCACCTTATGACATTAAAAAAAAGTGGGTGTGGATTGTGATTTCACTGTGATAGTTGCTGTATCAAAATACCAGAACCAGCAGGATGCAATTATGTTTCCTTACCATAAAGTGCAGAAGCAAGAGGAGGCATATCCCAGATCCAAGGATCCTCTATGAACCTTTGTTGTGATGATGGTGCAATAGATGTAATACATTGAAGGTCTTCACTTGGAGAGATTCCAAATCACTTTCATTCAATTTACATTGTGCCTTCAGTGTAGAGTCCTAATACAATTTACAGCATAAATAAAGGGAGGGGTTTAAGATTAAAACAAAGAGCAACTGAAAAGCAATTCCAGCAGAGATTTAAAATCTGGAAAACCAAAAAGGCTTTTTACTTGGTCTCAAAAAGACTGTAGTGCAAGAAACAGGCAAGCCTCCCTACAGAGAACGTTTCACAAAAGGATGCCACAACTAAGATGCCTGTCTGCATGTGTCCCAGCTGCCTTGATGCAGATAGCAGGAACACCTGTAGGAAGGCTTTGTGGACTATTGAAGTGTATGTGGAGGCTCACACCTGGATAGGTACCCACGCCACTTACGGTAGGGCTTTTGAAGGTAAGCACTCACAGGTCAAACCATGCAAGGAAATGGGAGCAGAAGCCAGTGGAACGTTTTGAGCACTGGCAAAATACACTCCCACCAACGGGGCCCAGCTAGTATCCTATTGACCATGTTTAGGACCAATTACATTTACTGTAGTCCATTCTGGACGTTACTGAAGCATGGAAAACTCTTTCTAAACAAAACACACTTGTGTTGAACCCCTGGCACAAGAGATTTTATGAAGGGTACACTGAAAATGAACCATGAATTTCAAATGCTGGACTACAAAAGGTAAAAAGAAGGAAACAATGCAACAGAATAGATGCTGGCATTTATTTATTTTGCGGTGGGGAGTTTTGTTGGCAAACTCAAGAAATAACAGTAAGTTTGAAAGCATTCCAATAAATTTTTCCACTATCCCATACCGGTACTTCCTTTGCGAACTTCAGAATGGCTTACATGGGAGCTTGCTGTAGACTCCCTTTCAGTACTGATGAGGTGGAAATACCTTTTTAAAAAATCCCACCAAACTTAAAGATATTATTGTGAATGTTTTAATTTTGAATTGCAACTTGCCCTGGGACCAGCAGGTAATAAAATTTAATAATAATATAAAATAATGGTTGGCTGCGCAGCGCTCTGGCTGCAATACACAGGAACAATTATACTTGAAGTACCTCCTTTGGAGGTCAATTGATTGAGCATTAAGATGCAGCATATCTGTCAAAAACACTGTTCTTGCTTATTTAAATGAGGTAAAATTAGAGACTCAAGAACCTCTTGCAGATTTGTATGTGACTTTTTCAATGCATTTTCAAAATGTAGTTTCAGCTAGGTACGGGAAATCAGACATATGGAAATCAGAGGCCAGATGATGCTCTGCAATCTGTTTGCTCTCTTATGAAGAAGCTCTGTGAGTGGCTATCTCAAGACTGAGCAAGGCACAAGACAGCTTCTCCTCCAGGATTATTTTCCTGTCTGCATGGCTATTGATGGCTACTAGCCATGGTGACAATGCTCTGCCTCCACAGTTGGAGGTCACAATGCTTCTGAATACCAGTTGCTGGAAAACCACAGGAGAGGAGGGTGTTCTTGTCCAGGTTTCCCAGAGGTGTCTGTGAGAGCAGGATGCTGCAACAGAAAGGCCACCGCTCTGATCCAGCAGACTTTTCTTACGTTCTTAAGAATATTTTTCTAGAAAGCAGGAGTAGATCCATATCTTGCAATAGCAACAGAGCAGAGGACAGAAGCTTTACTGACTCGCAGCCAGGTCCAGTTGCCCTGTGTATATAGATATGGCGGAGGTGGGTAGGTGGGAGAATGTTTTGAAAGCAAAAGAATCTGGTTTCACAGACAGCAGCAAAGACAGAAAGGTCAATCGGCTTAAATCCTAATTTATCTCATTGGGAGCTTTGTTTGGTAGGGAGAGTGGATCCTCATGTTGATTCCACCCCCCTCAAAATGAGAGGCCTAACCCTGACAAACCTTTTTTACTAGACAAACTTCTAGCACCATGCGGAACGGCCAAGTCGACAGATGCAAAGGACGACTGGGAGGGAAAAGGGGAATTCCAACAGGTGCTGCTTTTGTCAGCCCTGCGTGACAACTGCACGCCTCAAGTCTCTACCACGCGTTGGTGTCTGCGCAGTCAGGCTTACAGTAGAGAAGCGACGGGGAAGCATAGGCGATAGACGGGAACCGGCTTTTAGCTAACTTCGCCCCGCTCCAACCCTGCCGTAAACAAACTCACGCACACGTGCAAGCGCAAGCCGGGGTCCCAGTGCGCACGTGCCTTCTCGGGGCAACGATGGAGCGTGTTTTGCTCTCTTTTTGCGGGATAAGACAATCATTTTGCCCCCACGGGGGCGGGATCGTAAGCCTCTTCGCTTCCCACCCCGCGCAAAGTTCCTGTCTATCCCATCTCAGAATCCATGCGCCTTCTATCACTTCCTTTCCCTACTAGGCCGGTGCTTGGGGGGGGGGGGTGTCATTGGCACGGAGAAACAAATCGCTCGGGGCTGCGATCTTAATCCTCGCTCCAACCTCCAAGCTATTTTGTGCCCGTCGAAGAGGAGTCTACCGTGGCACGAAAGTTCGCCAAACAGTGTGCTGTGTGCACGGTCATTTTTTGCATCCTCTCGAATACACACATTTAACAGATCCCGGGGCGACCACCCGGATCCCAGCCTCGCTGCGTTTCATAGGATAACTCATACTGGGCGACGCTCCCCTCCCTTCGCCCCTTCCGCGCAAAGAGGAGCCCAATCGCCGGGGGCTCCTGAGCAGCGGTCTCCCACCCACGCGGCGCCAGGCCTCCCTCCGACCACGCTCCCAGCTGCAAACTCGACTCCCTGCAGCCATCCAGCCTGACAAGAGCTAAGGACCTATCGCGGCTCGCCTCTTCCTCCCACGCCGCCATTCGGTCCCTCCCTTGGCCCCGCCCACTCGGCGTGTCCCCGCCCACTTTCCTCCTCAGCTTCATGCGGGTCTGCAGTGAGGCATTGTGGGAAACTCCCAGGGTATTTTCCTCCCCCTCCTCTTCCCCTGCTCTTCATCCTTTCCTCCTCTCTGCGGAACAGCCAGCTTCCAAGGTGTGACATCAGCAAACAGAAGCCCTAAGGTGGAAGTAAAGGTATGGGTCGTTTGTTTTACCCTCGGCCTTCTGGAACATTATAGAAGACCCACCCCCACCCCCCACCCCGAGTAAGGGAAATAGGCAGGCAGGCAAACAGGGATGTGCACGGAGGAGGGAGGGGGGGAATTGTGGAGGAGAATGTTTTTGCATGCAGGTGAATAGAGGTGGAGCTGCTTGTTTAAAGCTGCTCGGGCATCTCTGAGAGCGAGAGAGGTCACAGGGTTGCTATGATAAAAGCATTTCAGTCGGCAACCTTGGCTTTCCTTGGTGCATTTGTCCTGATTCAGGCAACTGATGCCACCTGAGCAAAGTAGGAACGGGGCGGGGGCGGGGGGGGGCAACACCTGTGAAATGCGTTTGGGGTTCTACACCCAGGGCTCCTGTGCCACGCTTTCTTCCTTGAAGGTCAGATGGTGGGTGTGAGCAGAAGCGGAATACCGACGTCCTACCTAACCTGGGGGTTATATAGTACGGCAGAACGTCATCTGCGTTTTGATTTGGTCATTGTGCAGCCAGTGCTGCCCAAGCATAACGATTGCAGTGTTTGCCCAGGAGAATTTCCTGACAAGACTTTTTCGGGAGAAGATTTAACACCCATCCCTGAGAAATAGATGAGAATTAGAGCATGCTGGCACAATCTAGCAACACAGCTATTTTTTATCATTTAAATTTAGAAAGTGGGGCTGATGCTATTGTGAAATCAGGTGTGTTTATTTAAGGCATCTTTTATAAACTAAAAATAGATAGAATCGGGAGAGAAATAGGCACCCCTCTTTGTTTTAATCTTGTAACATTAATGGCACACTTTTCAAGCTTGAATAATCTTATATGCTGTATTTTGTGTTGGGTGTTTCATTATTTTTCCTTATTTAGCAATCAATCCTGCATGTAAGATGCCAAACCAAACATTGGCTTGCTTGAGCAAACCTTTTGAAATTTTAAGCTTAGGGTTGTATGCCCTCCCCCCTCCACTTTATGCTAGAAAAGTGTGTATCTGAGCCTGTAAAATTCTATTAAAACAAAAGGGGTAGTTCAATGATGCATACCGGTACTGCATCCTAGCCTTCTTCTGATAGTTTACATCTATCTAAACCTAGTTGGGAAATGGGAGGAACCTAGTGGTAAAGTGGTAGTTGCTCTTAGCTCTAAAATAGGCCCTTGTGCATTGTTCCTGGGGGAAAAGGGAGGAGGAAACACGCAACCTAGTGGGTATTTGAATTCATGCTGAGCTATGGGGCACCTGTATGATGCTGGAAGCTCTAATATTTAGTGTATTTCTGCCTTTCTACTGCCATGTATTCTTCACCTTGTGCCTGGAAAATACCTGTTGGTGTGGTGTGGTTTTCCTTTAAAAAAGAGTGCCAGATTTTTCCAAGCATTCAGAAGTTGAGGCTTTAAAGCTCTCAAACGAGGGCTGCCCCTCTCCCCAATGCTGAGCAGCCTGCAATTTCTAGAAGGTATTAGCATACTTCACTAACTGAAAACTGAAGATTTCTGGAAATCTTCACCCTTCAGCTACAGTAAGTCCCATTGAAATCAGAGTGGACATGTGTACAACTGCACTGCTGGGGTAGGATTGCTTGAGGTTGTTTATTTTGAAGGCCTGACCCTCATTCCATAACTCTGAATTATAGTTTCAGTAGAATACAGTTGATACCTTTATTATGTCTAGAACACCCCCGTTCCATAGCACTCTATGGAATACCTTCATCAGAGATCCAAAATACCAATTGGGTAACAATTCAGAGCAAGCTATGTGCCCTCAAGTTCCTTTTAATTCAGCACACCCTTCCTCATGCAGGTTTTCTATTTGTTCTTTAATGGGGATGTAGTAATGCCTAACTTGCATAGGAATTTGCTCTTATATTTTTATTGATCAGCCTTAGGGTGTGTGTGTTTTGGTATATCGTAGCTGTTCAGTATTTCCCAAGCTTGGGTTACATGATCATCTCCTTTACATAGGTGCCAAAAGAAGAGGAACATTCACTCTCTTTCTGCCATCGTGGGTGATGCTGGTGGAGCAATTAAGGGAAACTAGGATGGCCAGAAATCAACCGGCTTCTTTGCAGGCTTATTATTAGACAAGCAGAACATCTCTTGGGCCTGCATTTTCATACTTTTGCCAGTGAGTTCTGGATGAAAGCTACTTTGAAAGCTACTTCTACCGTTATCTCCTAAAGATGTGGCAACAATAAAACTCAAGACTTTCATAGAGTCCTGGCGTTCTTGGTCTCCTTTACCATCACTTGCTCCTCTGGCATTTTTCCATTGCTGCCTCTTGGCAAGCGTCAGGCCTCCATTTCCTTGTGGTCAGGCCTTTGCTCGCTGCAGCAGAAGGGAGGAAGAATTTACCGGCTTCCTTTCCCCCCTCAATAACATTGCAATAAATAATCCCCCATGGAGAGTGTGTGTGGATGATGAGTCAATGATGCTTATATATTTTCCACTAGATAATGTCCTTCTCAGCATTACTGGGGAATAGCTAAGAGGGGAAGCACAGTTTTTGTTGGTTAGCGAGGTGGAGTCTGAGTAGGCCTGAGCTTTCCATGGCCACCCCAGGGAGCTTGTGCTGTTCTTTGCTAAAGGTCATTGCCTCAAGCTGGGTCAGGATCTCTGTCTGCAATGGCTTCTTGAATTTCAAGTGCGACACGGCAGCTTTGAGCCAGCGCCTGCAACGTTCGGGGCCTTGCGAGATTTCCAACCCAGTCATTTGTCTGCCATTGCAGAGCAAACGGGAATTGTTGGGTGACACATCCGGGGCACAGAATGCATAGCTTTGAATTGAGTTACAGGGAAACAGAAGTTACTAGTTATCAGGAACACTGAAGAAGTTAAGTGTGCATGCACACGAAAGCTCACACCAATAACAAACTTAGTTGGTCTCTAAGGTGCTACTGGAAGGAAATTTTTTATTTTTTATGCCGATAAGATAAGCAGAGCCATCATTCTCATTGGAGCCATTGTTCATCATTGTTTTGTGGCACTGGAGTTTTTTTGTTCTTCTTATGGTTTTATCTATCTCTGTATTCAACAAACAGAGAGAAGGAAAAGTCCATGGGCCCACCATGGCTTGTATACAGAAAGGGAAAAAAGCAGGTGGCAGGGTGACGGTGTTATGACTCAGTCAGACTGAACTCATGTTTGATGAACCAACTTCTATGCCAGCTTTATACCTCTGCAAGCTTAACAGCCTGTCCAGGGCAACAACTCTGTGTGGCAATTAAGTATCCCTAACTCCATCCAGAGATGGAAAAGATGACATGCCTATATTGGAGGACTGAGGGTTGGTTTACACGTTTGTTTATCCTGAGCTAGGAACAGATCTGACAGGATAATGCACATACTTCAGGCCACTCATCAAACTCTGCAGGGTTGATTTCAAGCCTGAGGAGACCCTCAGCCAAATGCCCCTGAGCAGGGCTCCGTGCTATGTTGATGGCCTCTTTGGGTGTGGAGCAACAGCGACAGCACACTTGTGAGCTTTGGGTGGATTTGAAACCATTATGATTTTGCACAGTGCCTCCACATAGGAAACAAAAATGAGGGTTTTCAGACTCCCAATGGGAGCCACCTTGGATTTCATTGAAAGGAGCCTGCACAATGGGTCTTGCCAGGGTCCTGAGGCTTTGGCAGTTGCCCAGTGATGGTATGTACTGATGATGGGGCTTCCTCCCAGCTGCCAGTTACTCCAGTAACAAGGTGCCCCATTTTGTTCTTCACAGCTCTGCTGTCTTAATTTGTTAACTCTCAGTGAAGATTCTGGGATGTCCCACCTGCTTTGAAGGAGCAACTCCTCTCCTAATAGAGTGTGTGTGTTGTATCTCTATGTGTGGTGGGTGTGCACATAAGGGAGTGTGCAGTGGACACACCACTACTCTTGGAGTGTTGCTCAAACCTCTTGTGTAGTCCTTAGGCTGAAAAAGGTTAGCCACACGTGCTATAGGCTCTAGTGCAGGGTTTCCCAAACTTGGGTCTCCAGCTGTTTTTGGACTACTGTTCCCCTCATTCCTGACCACTAGTCCTGCTAGCTAGGAATGATGGGATTTGTAATCCAGCAACAGCTGGAGACCCAAGTTTGGGAAACCCTGCTGTAGTGGGACAGCTGCAACCAAAGATTTGGAAACTCACTAAATAATGTATGATCTACCCCAACCACATCCGGGGGGGAGGATGCCTGTTTATACAATTGGTAAAATCAAGTGACAAGATACGAGCTTGAGGGAGGGGAGGTGCATGCTTGAATCCAACACATACAGTCCTTGGCACTTAGTAAACCAGTATGCCAGGCCGAGTTCTAGGGCAGAGCCCCTCTCCCTGACAACCCTTTTTATGGGTCAGGAAACAGGTGACTATTCAGAGATGGAATCACCTACTTGTAGCCTGAAGTTGAGGTTTTTCTCTTTGGGGACAGACTCAATCACTTGATGCTGCTGACTGTACAAACTTGCCCTGACTAACCAACTATTTGCTCTGCTAAGGGGTAGAAGTACTGTGGCAGCCATTTTGTCATGACCATGGAACTGGGCTGTACAGGATTATGGGGTTTTCCTTCTGCACCTTGAGAAAGTGTGGCCAATGTTCCAGTGCAGTGTCATGATCAGCATGAAAAGGGAAAGTGAACGTTGAGGGGACAGGCCTGTCTCTCTTCTGCTCTCTGATACTGCAGTTTGTAAAAGCAATTGGCCAGCATTAGACTCCTTGAGCTGTGTCAGAATTCAAAAGGAAAAGAGATTCTCTGAGGAAAAAAGAGAGCTGTAGTCCAAGAAAGACAGGATGACTGGTGGGCTTAGAGAGTGTGTCATAAATATATCAGAAAAAAATGGGTCAGCATTGCTTCCTGGGCCTCCTGAGTGCCAGTCAGCTGACTAAGCGATGATGGTTTTGCAAAAACATTTCATGGTGTGCTGCAAAACCAACACGTGGTCCCAAAGGCTGCTTTGTGTGTCACAAAATCCCTATACAGGAAGTATCTCCAGCCTGGTGACAGATGTGCAGCCTCCGCAGAGATCACATGTGACAACTTGCATACGCAGGCTTCCTTGATGCTGATGGGAATCTCTGGGGAACAAAGAGTACACATGTGCTTTTCCACACAAGGCATTATTCTGCAGGTGAATCCAGTCAAAAGAGCCACTTTCCCATATCAGCTGGTGTCTCGACAGAGCCCTGAGAAATGGTAACTTGGCTAAAGTGATAATTAAGACAGGGTTTGAAAATGACTTTTCCAGGTTCAAGTTCAGCTGTTGTAAAGTCTACAAAAGGGCATCGGTTCCAGGGTCAGAACATGGATACCCCTAGTTTTATAAACCAAGGTCTTGTTCACAAATACAATTGCTTAGTCTTTCAAACTTCTCTGAATGTAGAATTGCTTGTCAAAATGGGCAGTGCTTGGTAGGTGGGAAGAAAGTTGGTGGCTGTTCATTTTTGCTTGGCTCCTGGGCGCTGTTTTCCTTTCTGACACAGGAAGTGATCTGAGGCATCACTCTGTTGAGACGCTGAAGAAGAGCAGCTGCTTAAGAAGGCACAGGCCAGAGAATTAGAATGGATGGGGGAAAGGCTCTCTGTTTTCTAGGAGAGATGCACACAACTTCAGAGGACAACAGTAACAAAAAACAAACAAAACCAGAAGTCATGAGCATAGTGGATTGAAACTTCAGTGCCCGGAGCCCCGCAGGAGGTGAATAGCCTGACTGTCCCTGTTTTCTTCAGAGTGATGTGTCCACAGTTCAAAGGGTGAGGGGCGGGGACGCTTCACTAGGCCGCTATTGGTTTGGTGGTGGGTTCCCTAACGCGGTGCTTTCTAGATGTTGTTGGACTACAACTCCCATCATGACTGCACATGCAGCATGGTGGCAAGGAGTTGGAAGTCTAATATGTGGAGGAGACCAGGCTGGTGAAGGCTGTTGTCTGTTTGCAGTTGATACATTTGTAGATGCTGCTGGATATGAGGGGCCATCACTGACCAAGTGCTTGACCATACATTGCTTGTTGAATCTTTCTGTGCTGTCATCATTTGGGGCTGGTTTTGGAGATTTCTCTTAATTTGTTTAGTGGTGGGGAGGGGAGGAAGAGTCCTACTCCTTCTACTGCGGTTGATGAGAATCTGGACTGCACTTAACTTTCTGTCAAAGCCAACATGGCACTCACCTTGTCTTTAGCTACGGTATGTCAGATTTTTTTTTAAAAATAACATCAGGTAACAGGAAGAACCCTCCACGATCTTCACCAGGACCACAGTGCTTGGGGTGGGAGGAGTTCAACCCTTTCCTTCCCCTGCCAAGGCTACAGCTGTTTTGGTTTTAATTCCTGACTTGGTTGCTGAAGACACAGATCTAGTGGGCTGGGAAATGTGTTTGTAAAGCAACCACTGGCACTCTTTTACACCTGGAGAGAGATGCTGCGTGGTTTCTCTTGAGAGTAGCAGCTCCATGAGCTGCTCAGTAGCTGACAAAGGGAAACAGGGTGCCTGTACCCTTTGAATAGTTGTGTTAGAACTGGGAGTTTTTGCAGTTGCAGCTCAGCTTTGCTCAGCTGGACGTGACAAAGTCATCTACTCAAATCTCCCCCTGCTCTTTCTTCTTCCACTACTATTTATGGATGCAGGAGCCCCACCCTCCATTTCAACTAGTTAGCTAGCAATATTATTAAGGCAGGAATTTCCCCTAAACATCTCAGCAAACTGCCCATTGTCTTCTCTTAGCGTGTTTTGGAGCCACCCTTATTAGTGTGCATGCAATTTTCTTCTCTTGAGGTGGCACTTTTGTACATTGATTCCAAGGTACGGTACTTCCAGGTGCTTCTACCTGTTGCTACAGTGAGGAACAGTTGCTGGCAAACAGGAAGCACAACAGGAAATGCTAATTTAGAGACACTGTATTGCAGGGTTATAGATCTATAGGAGTGGTTTTTTGGTTAGACAATATTTCTGTTATCTGGGCCAATGCTGCTAACCCATGTAAAGCTAGTACTAATCTGAGTGGGACTCTATAAGGACATAATAGCCCTGCTTGATCAGACCAAAGGCCTTTTTAATCCAACATTCTGTGATGCTGAGATGAAAATTTTGGTTGCAAAATGGTTGTTGCAATGGGCTGCAACATTCTAACTTGAACCCCTTCCAGAATATTGATTTCCCCCTCTGGCCAAGAGTCCTGAGGTTCTTGTGCTGTGCCTGCCTCTGTTTCTAGTCTGACATCTTTCAAGAAGGGGATAATGGGCCCTGGAAAATGACTGTTGAAGGGAAAGAGAACAGGCTTTTTGTAATTATGGCTCTTTACAGAAAAACTAGTGTGACTCATCTATTTGGTGTAGGGTAGATATCTTTCAGCAGCTCAGACAGGGGAAAATAAAAGGGACAGATTTACTTTCTAAGCTTCTGGAGAAAGGAAGAGATGACAAATGCAGGAAGGGGAACAGAAATCCAACAATTGCAGGGGTCAAGTTTATTAGAACCAGTAGGAGCCCCAACAGAATATGGAAGTACACCCCCCCCCAAATCTCTTTCCTCCACAACTCCAGCCCTAAGCTACCGGTAGAAAGGCATTTAAGCAAGCCAATTGTTTATTTCCCTCATTGGCAATCAATATTCCATGGTTCCTGGAAGCCATTAAGCATGCTCCATAGTGTATTCATTGATCTGGGTTGTGGGAGTTTTGAGAGAATGGAGTTCCCTTTGAAACAGCCCCAGGACTCAGCTACATTAGTCAACAACAACAACAACAGCTTTGTAAATGCGTTATAAACATGCAACACCAGATGGCGCTATAGAGCACAAAACTTTTCTTAATGTTCCCCCACATTCTAGCCATTTTGGCACCTTTTGAAATTGAGCAATTTGAGCTCACTATTAAAAGGATGCGGGTGGCGCTGTGGTCTAAACCACTGAGCCTAGGGCTTGCCGATCAGAAGGTCGGCAGTTTGAATCCCCACGACAGGGTGAGCTCCCGTTGCTCGGTCCCTGCTCCTGCCAACCTAGCAGTTCAGAAGCACAAAGTGCAAGTAGATAAATAGATACCCCTCCGGTGGGAAGGTAAACAGCGTTTCCATGCGCTGCTCTGGTTCGCCAGAAGCGGCTTAGTCATGCTGGCCACATGTCCTGGAAGCTGTCTGCAGACAAACGCAGGCTCCCTTGGCCTATAGAGCGAGATGAGCGCCGCAACCCCAGAGTCGTCTGTGACTGGACCTTATGGTCAGGGGTACCTTTACCTATTAAAAGGAACAAGTATGGCCTGCAACAAAATGTTACAGTGTGTTCTGATACCCTAAGAGAGGTGTGCTTGTTGGTGGCTCCAGAGTCTTGATGGTGCTGCTCAGGGTGGAGGTGGAGTTTCAGGCGTAGGATGAAAGAAAGGAATTTTTTCTTTCTTTCTGCCCCCCCCACTCACCTGCTTGACTGTAAAAAGCAAACAAAAAAACAACTTACTATGCAATTCTATAAATTTCAGCTCAAAAGTAAATTCCATTTTGAACTACTCCCAAGTAAGTGGTTATCAGATTATTCCCTACCTCTTGAGTCACCACTGCAATAACCAGATCCCTTTCAGGAGCTACTGCTTTACTAAAACAACATATATATAGCAAGAGCAGAGCAATCCTAATCATGTCTACTCAGAACTAAATTGTATTTAAATTGCCAGGTTTACTCCCAGCTAAAGGAGGTTTCCGTGTGCTGCTCTGTTTCGCCAGAAGCGGCTTAGTCATGCTGGCCACATGACCTGGGAGCTGTACGCTGGCTCCCTCGGCCAATAAAGCGAGATGAGCGCCGCAACCCCAGAGTTGGTCACGACTGGACCTAATAGTCAGGGGTCCCTTTACCTTTAAAGGAGGTTAGGATTACAGCCTAACTTTCTCTTCCCCTGCTGGAAAAGCTAAGTGCTTTAAACACACACACACACACACACACACACACACACACACACACACACATACACATGAGACAGTGTGGGATGAAGATTTATGCATTCATTCCAATGAATTCATTCCACCACTCCCCTCTGCCCTGAATTTATCAGTGTTCTGTTCGTTTGTTGTAATTTTTACCGTAAAGTTGCTTGTTTCTGTTGTACTGATCTAGAAGAAGCCACCCTCTCAAAGAAGCCCTCCCCCAAAGACAATGTGGCCACGGCTCTGTTTTCTCTCTCCTCCCCCCCACTTTATAAATTATTGGCTTTGTTATTCTGCTTCCTCCTTTTCTTTGCTTGCACATACAAAATAGCTTAGTGCAAGCTAGTAATTTGGAAGGGGAGAATGCCACTGCAGCTTGCTAAACAAAGTGAAAAGAGGGGGTGGAGGAGTGTGGGGGCTGGCTTTCTCAGCCGTGTTTGCATGTTCTCTCCTCGGTACAGGATGCTGTGCTGGAGAACTATGAATAAAAAGGCCACAGATAAATGGCATAGGAAGGGGGAATGGTGAAAACTGAGAGGGCTGCCATTCCAAGTTCACTTAGGAACATAGGTTCCTAATGCCTTATGTGGACTCTGACCAACTGGTCCACCTCACTCTGCATTGTCTACTCTGACTGGCAGAAGAGGCTCGCCAGGGTTCTTTCTGGAGATTGCAAAGATTGAACTGGGGACTGTCTGCATGCAAAGCAGATGCTTCTACCGCTGAGCTTTGGCTCTTTCCAATCACTTGAAAATTTGGGGAACATGGCTAAAGTGCTTGCCCTGCATTCATCCTATGCTGCCTAATACGTTCTATCCTAAATTTTACACTGATGGTGTATGTTATGTAACCAGGGGTTTCACTCCCTTGTCCAGGTGCACAACTCCAGGAAAAAAAGTACAAACCATGTAGCTGGGTGCAGATTAATCAAAATCTCCATTTTATCAACCATCCATCCCCCCACTCAAGCTGCCAGATCACTGACCCACCTACCCCCTTGGAGGCTCTTACTTCCTAGGAACCTATTCTTGGGAAAGGAAGCTTTAACCAAGATGCAACATTTTAGGATCTGTAAGATCAAGGTCGCCCTCACCCACAAGCCTGGTATTTGGAGGTAGAATACTTGCTCTGTGATGCTTAATCTGTGGTGGTTCATTTGTTGGTGCTACAGTGATGACCAAGCTGAGCTTCCTTTTTTCAAGTTCTGGTTGGCTGAGTCATAAGTAATTAAAAGGCCTCCTCTAGTCTATTTATGGCTTTGCTTTTAATTTCTAGCTATTTCAAACTAAGTGCTAGGAAAAGCAGCTCATAGGGAAATAGTTAGCAGTCCCCCTCCCACTCTTTGTCTGCTCAGAATTGCAGCCTCCGGGGGACACTGGTGATCTGCAGATACAATTTAAGACATGCTGCACTGTTAGAATCTGATGTTTTTCTGTGGATTTTGTGGGTTGTGGACCTTGGATATGTGCCAGTTGTGGCAGGTCTGTTGCTAGAGTGGTGTGGTGGGGAGCAGGGGTTGTTAAAGAAAAGCTGTTCATGCTTTTTGAGTGTGTGTGTGTGAATGGGCCATGTCCTGTTTGATGGGGACCCAGCACTGCCTGCCTTTTCACCTCCCTTTGGGGAAATAATAGGAGAGAGAGAGAATCAAAATCAAAATGCAGAGTTCTAAAACTCCCGTTTAAATATTGCATAGAAATGTACTGTCACAACCCTGTTTTGAATGGTAAAAATATATAAACTCTTTCTACTTGTTTCCATCTTGGAAGAGGATGATGGGAGAGGATTTCCAGGAGATTTTCATTTTCTTTCTTTCTTTTCTTTTTTGCTGGATATATTATAGGCCTGTATTTAACTTTGTTGGTGGAAAAACTGTATGCGGCTGTTCCTGAAACCTCCAGCAGTTTTGCTGCAGTGGCAATGATGGCCTGCCTGTCTCTCCTAGTGCTTTCACCCAACACGTAGTAGACAGCACCATTAGAAGAGACCCTGACTTCGGCCAACGCCCCATCAAGACCAGCATCCTCCTCTCACAGTGGCCAATCAAATGTCTGTGAGAAGCCAGCAAACTGGTTCTGAGTGCAATAGTATTCAGCCCACCTGCAGTTCTCATGAACTGGTAGTCAGAGGCATAGTGCCTCTGACAATGGAGGTTGACCCCTGACCTGTCCCCTCTAAGCTAGCTTTCTGCCCTGGGTGTGGTGGAAGATGCTCCCCTGTCATCAGTCTTGAAGTATGATTGAGCTAATAGCATCATTATGTAAAATGGACAAGGGAGGGAATGCACCTGCCTTGGGCAGCAAAATGTATTGAGCTGGCCATGCTAGTTGAAAACCTTTCCTAAACGTTATTTGACCTGGGATGGAGACTGGGGAAAAGCTTACCTTGCAACATTCTTGAAAAGGCCATGTACCATCTAAGACCTTGCCAACAAGTTTTGATCAATTCCATCATTCCAATGACCTTCGGATGCTGCATTGCGCTTTTTCAAGGGCAATGGAAATAATCCAATATTTTCCCATCACACATTGTATGTGTGTGGGGACACACACACACACACACCCCAAGATTTCATTGTGGATTTGTGAAAACTTATTATCAAGGACCTCTAAAATGGAGGTTGCAAATTTAAGAACACCTATCAATCAATGCATAGGTAGCCATGTAAGGCCATTGATCCATGTACCTTCATATCGGCTACCACATTACCTAGCAGTGGGTCTCCTGGGTTTCTGACAGGGGCCTTTCAGCCTTACCTGAAGATGCCACGGATTGAACCTGGGACCTTCTGCATGCAAAGCACTGAACTACTTTCCTTCCTCCTAATAGGAAGTAAATCCCACTGAGCTCAGTGAAATTTGCATCCCTTGTGTCAACATGCTTAGGATTCTGCTGCATGTCTCCTACAAACTTTCAATAATTCCCAGGGTATTTGTTCCTTGCCTCTGGGATTTTGATTCTCCCAACATTTACTGCTGGTCTAACACAGTGTGATGTTGGGAGCCTCTGGGTCTTGGTCTCTGGAGTTTTACTGATGATGTGGCACAGGAGACTAAAGGAGTGGCTGTGTCCCCTTCTGGGTCCAGGCTTGAAACAGATGAGCAAAAACTCTCAAAAAAGGTACCATGCCATTGGAGCTACTGACATATTAAACCACTGCCATCAGGTGCCCATGTTTTGTCCCACCTTGTCTGTTTGTTTCTCTTTCTCAGCTCTTGCCATCTCCAGTCTGCACTCAGCTAGTCCCCACCTACTTACAACCTATCCACAGGGTGGTGCTGGCTCTCAGCTCTCTCCTCCTTATACTCAGTGCTGCCCTTGTAGAAGTCAGCGAGGAGCAGGGTGGGGTAAAGGGACCCCTGACCATTAGGTCCAGTCGCGGATGACTCTGGGATTGCGGTGCTCATCTCACTTTATTGGCTGAGAGCCGGCGTACAGCTTCTGGGTCATGTGGCCAGCATGACAAAGTCACTTTTGGCGAACCTGAGCAGCACACGGAACCGCCGTTTACCTTCCCGCTGGAGTGGTACCTATGGGATACTTGCACTTCGTGCTTTCGAACTGCTAGGTTGGCAGCAGCAGGGACCAAGCAACAGGAGCTTACCCCTTTGCGGGGATTTGAACTGCCGACCTTCTGATCTGCAAGCTCTAGGCTCAGTGGTTTAACCCACAGCGCCACCCGCATCCTGTGTGCTGCTTTTGTCATTGGCTGTGGCTCCCTGCCTTCTGCCCTACCAGCCCCAGTGGCCAGCAGCTGCCACGGCCCCTTCTTATGTCTTTTGCTGCAGGCTGTTTGGAACAGGAGACTGTTTGCCAGCCGTACTTGGCAGCACAGTTCAAAGTAAGTAGCCGCCATAAATGAGTATCGCCTTTTCTTAGAAAGTGAAATACAGAGGCCTCCCCCATACATTTTTGTTTAGATAAGCCTACCCAGATATTTAGAAAATTGGTGCGAGTTTTTATCTGTTTTTTCGTCTATTGTTATTCTAGCTTGATTTTTTTAAAAAATTACTGATGATGTTATTCTTTCATTCCTATTTTTTGTAAATTGCTTTGAGGGTTTTTTAAACAATCAAGCAGTGTTTAAATTTTAGGAAATGAAATAAAATAAAAAATAGGCACCCTAGATCATTGGCTGGTGTCTGGTAGGCCAGGGCTGACTATTTGGTCTCAATAGGTCTATTGCAACATCAGCACTATATTGCCATGCAAATAAATAGCAAAATATTAAGAAGTGAGTCCTGAAATACATGTCTGGGCAAAATGTGTGTCTCCAGGTCTGAAAAGATGGGATACTGCTCTTGATGTCTTTTGTGACCTGACCTTCGTATTTTTACTTTATCTTGCAGGTTCTGTAACATGATCCAGCGGCATATTGTTTGAGCAGGGCACCCTCCTGGAGCACGGAATTATAGCTGCACAAGGCCAAGCAGTTTTGAGGTGGATCATTTTTTATTGGGATTTTGGCTCGAGGGCCAAGTGAAGGGAGCCGGGGTCAGTCCAACCTGCTTTGTGCCTCCCCACCACCCCTTTTCGTTTGGTCTGAGAGCAGGAGTGGGTGGCCTCCGCTGTGCAGCTGAGCAAGATGGAGTCCAAAGGGAGCACCCGCAGTGGAAGTAAGCCTGATGCCAAGACCGCCAGCTCAGGGAAGCCAGAGAAGCCCAACCCTGGTCCCGCCACAGCTGCCGATAAGAAAGAAGCCCCTTCAAAGGAGCAGCCGGCTCCTCCCACCCCAGCCAAAAAGGCGGCAACGGCGGCAGCCAGTGAGGCGACCATGCTGAACAACCACGGCAACATGAAGCCTAGCTCTGCCGGGGGGGCGGCGGAGGGCGCAGAGGCCGCAGGTCATCCCGCTGACTCTGAGCACAAAGGGAACAATGCAGAGGAGTCTCCGGGCAGCAGCATTTTTGAGAACATGAAGCCTCTGATCATCGTCGGAGGGGCGGCAGTGGCTGCCATTGCTCTGATTGTGGGAGTGGCTCTCCTTGCCCGGAAAAAATAAATTGGCACCCAAGAAGCACAGGGGAGAGAAATAACCCTGGGCTGAATGTACAGTTCCTTTTGAAACAAAATGCATGTGGTAAACTCTATACATACCTATAAATATGCCGTATATATAGGGAAAGAGCTAAGTAGGTACAAACTGCAATGCTGGCCGCTGCCTTGCTCCCAGCAGATGCGCCAGTATTGGCCTAGCACTTGGTGGGCTTCTGCTCTTTTGTGTAATATAACTCAGCTTGCAGCAATGTGTATAGATGGCTTTTCTTCTCTGGTCCGTATGAGCTCTTGCAGTGTTTTCCTTTCCTTCCCCACCTTTTGTCCCAAGCTTGGTTCCAGGGTCACTCAGCGTTCTCAGCTTGGTTATGCTGAATTGCGGTAGAGCAGGTGGAAAGGGAGAGTTTCCCATCGGCAGGGTCACCTGTTGCCATCTCTGTTCCAGCACACACAGTAAAGTGGGGTGAGAATGCTCACAAGCTAGAGCTTCTTTCCTGATCCCAAGGGGATAGGGTGTCCCTAGTATGCGTTTAGTCACAACATTAATGTGCTCACTCTGCCCCCCCCTTTGCCTAAGTTTCAGAGTAGCAGCTGGAGCACGGGGGGCTTTCAAAGGTCAAGAAGCAAGCACGGCCTGTTGAGAGCCATAGGGTAGCCTTGCCATCCCACCATGAAATATATGGGCATGGTGACTTATAGCCGCCTGGCTGCGGATTTCAATGGGCATTGCAACTTAGTAGAGCATTTTCTGTTGAAGCACCTGGTCCTCTGCTGGTAAACCTCTTATGCAGGACTTGATGCCATTGATACTTAAAACAACATGATTCAAAATATGTGGAAGTCAATGAGGCCTTCCGTTCATATGGATTTGGGATGACTGCTAGTGCTTCGCTGTGGAAGGTTGACCTGTCATTGTATGCCATGTATGGAAGGGGAAAGTAAGAAGCAATTATGGGCTGGTTGGTTGGTTGGTTCTTTCCTTTGCTTTCCTCTCTTTTTCAGCTTGTGACCAATCAACAACTGGATTATTGTTTAGGAAGTATTTGTGTATGGAGCATCCTGCCCAGGTGCACAGGTTTGAAATGGATGGATTGTCTTTTGCTATCTGACACTTTATAACTCTAATGCTGGAGGAGCCAGACAAATGGGCTAATCCCATTTATTTCACTGGACATTTCAGTGCAGAGAAAAAATTGCATCCGATTCATTAAGGCAACTCCCCCCCCCCTAAATAAATTAGAACCAATGGGCATTTAAGAGGGGAGGAAATTCCCTGTGTCCTGAGTTAGCCTTGCTACATTGGTGGCCTTCCTAAAGAATTAAAATCAGACTTTGAGAGAAGGATCAATGGAATGTATGTTGACGTATCTTTGTTAATATATCCACCAGAGATAATCCACTGACCATAAGAACATTGGGACATAAATTGTAATATAGGGATGACCGTTTGAAACAAGAAGCTTACATGTATATTTTTGCTTAGATTGAATCTGATGCGAAAGTGGTGATTGACATCAGATTAGTGTTTTTTTTTAAAAAAGGAAAGGCTAATTAGATTGAACTAGGAGTTGTAAAGCTTTTTTCTGTTGTTAGGTTGGGATAGATATGAGCAGCCAAGTTTTCGTCACAGTACAGACTTGCTCATAAATTAATGTGGGTACTAGATTTCTTTTGCATTTTAGTCTCTGGACCCACAACTTGATCATGAAATAGGATGAGATGGTGACAGTGGCAGGACTACAGTTCATCGTCTTGAAGACCAACTTTCTCTCCCTTTCTCTCGTATTTATGGTTGTGACGTGATAGGTTAGGTCTATAGGGGAATCATTCACCAACAGTCATTGCTTAGTACTGTGGTGTCCCACTGTCTAGAATAATTCTCCAGAACCCACCTCCAGTCTGAAAACACCTGTATTTTTGTGTGTATGTATGTGTACAAGCTTTCCTATACAAGCTTTCCTACCCTTACCTTATTTGAGAATATCTGTGTATATAGTACAGTTTACTGAAGTCTTTGTAAAGCTACAAAACCTGTATTCTTTGTACAAAAAGCAAAAGGCAACCATTATTTGCGCACCTGCATTCACACAAAGTGTCCATGTTTTGTGCCACTTGCATTCCACCATGCAGCATCCGAAACCATGGTTTCCTTCCAATAAATGAATGTATGGTTAGCCAACTGGTGAATGTACGATAATCCCTCTTGTGCTAGGAGCTGAAAACTACTGCTTCTAAGCAGACCCTTTTAAAACGATAAATCTAGTCAGTATAATCTTCTGATGCAGTCAGCAAAAAATAGCCGTGTACCAGCACTGCACACTCCTCCCTAAAGTTTCCATGTAAACCAGGAGGTGTTGTCATTGTGACTCCTGCCCATCATTGACCCTTTCGGGGGGAAAGAAGGGCACTCGCCTTGCTTACGCCTTGCCTGGCTGCTACTCCTGCTTCTCAGCTGCTCCTGCGTTGGCATATTGAGGCAGGGCATAGGCTGATGGGCTCCCTGAGTTTCTTAAGTAGCCCTCGCCCATGCATCTCCAGTCAGTTGTACTGCAACAAGGCTCCTTGTTGTGTCTGTAACTGTGAGATTGTTCATTTGGCCAGGTGGTGGAGAGGGGAGGGAAAGAGGAATATGTGTGTGTGCCCGTCCTCTGAACTTACTAAATCTGTGCTTTATGGAAGTGTGAATATAACACTGCTATATTGGTAAGCCTTACGAGTTTCTAAATGCACGTCCCTGACCATGTGCAGACTCTTTCGTCTGCTTAAAGAAGCTGAGCAAATCAGAATGTGCTGCAGATTGTGTCTATTCTTTCATAAGCTTTTTCAACTTTACTAAGTTGGCGTCTTTGCCCAAAATAGCTAGTCACACACACACACACTCACACACACACACACTCACAAATATGTATATTGCCTGTTGCTTAAGAGCTGAACTATTAATCTATATCAACTCATTTTTCTTACCTTTGCTCTTAAGGTTTTATATTCTCCCCTTCCTCCAAGCTGTCATGGTACTGCCTCCTTTTATCCTCACAGCAACCCTTCAAGTTTGGCTAGGTTGAGAGATAGTGGCTAGGCCAAAGTCACCCAGTGGGCTTTATGAGTTTAGAACAGGACTAGGGAACCTTTGGTCCTCCTGATATTGCTGGACTACAGTTCCCATCATCCATGACCACTCGCCATGCTGGCTGCTGGTGGTGGAAACTGGAGTCCAACAACACCCGTAGGACTACAAATTGCTTAGCCCTAGCTGAGAACTTGGGTCTTCCAACTATGAACCTCTATGACACACTGGTTCTCTTAAAGTGCAATCCTATACATGCCTATTTACTGTAGAAGTAGGCCCTGTTGAGTCCTTTGTACTGGACTTGCTGCCAGGGAAGTAAGTACTGTAAGTACTGATTGCAGCTTTATTTGGTTTGTGGCAGCAGGTCTGTCGGTACAAAGGTTTGATCCACTCAGAGGCTGATGTGTGCTTTTAGATAAATGCGGTGCAGCCCTGCTCTCTGAGGAGGGCTGCCGAGAGAGAGAGAGAGAGAGAGAGAGAGAGAGAGAGAGAGAGAGAAAGAAAGAAGGATGAGGATGAGGAGCTGGTGGCACAAACTGCCTCAGGCAGAGCAGTACACATAGTAGGGGTAGTAGAGGAATTGAGTGATGGCTGGATTGTGTGCACCATATTTCTGCCAATCAATATTGTGAGCATGAAGCCAGAAAAAAATGAAATATTCATGTTTTGGGGAAAAGAGTAACAGTCTTACTTCTGATTTAATAATCTTGGAAAACTACCACCCTCTGATTTCATATTCAGAAACAGAAATGCACATTTGAATCTTTGCTTCACCCCTAAGCATGCATTAGAAGGGTGGTGAAAATCCACCTTGAGTACAGCAAGGATAATTGATAAGGGTAATTGGGTGACCTGCTATTCGGAACATAGAGAGATGACTTGAACATGCACATAAAATCAGTATTTCAAGCTGGCACAGACATAACATTGCTGTTATGTATGCTAGGAATGAAATTCTCTAGTTGTATTGTTAATTGTGTATGGCTCACCCAGCCCACCCAGGATTTGGAAGCAGAAAAGTGACGGTGGGGGGTGGGGCATGGATTTGGAAGCAGGAAACTTGCAGGAACGGGATAAGATTCCTCTCATCTTGGAGACTGACCTACGTGGCTGTATTTAGGAGCAAATGAAATGAAAAGGGAAATACTAAGGTAAAAGCTACATCTGATGTCATGTTAAGTCCAAAACACAACAGCTTTCACAGATTTGATATGTGTTTAAAGCAGGCAGGTGGGTTGACAAGAGTTACTTCTACCACTTATCCAACGTCTTGGCTCCATCCATCTTTCACAACCTCTGCCAAGACCTTGGTGGAATTTGATTGGGAAGGGATTCTGCTTACACACTTTGCTTCTTCCTGAACCCTCGGCTAAGACACACAAATGCCCCCACTTCAGCTTCTCCACACAATGGAACTTCCCACACTCTGCTAGACAGTTGTCATGTTTAATTTGACTCCTTAGGTCATTTTAAATGTGAGCTTGAGTTCTGCTTCTAATGTGAATGTAAAACCTGCATTGGCTGCAATATACATTTTTTTAATTTTTCTTCTGAATTCTCTCTCGTATTGATAGCATTCATATGTACCCCAAGAAGTGAGAGAGAGACCCAAACTGTTTTGAATAAAATAAAATAAAATCCTGCTGTGGGACTAGCATAGTCCCCCAAACTGAAGGCCATGCCTTGATTTGAAGTCAAACGTTGACACTAGATATTAAAGTTCAGTCATTATGGATAGTTATGCAGGGTTTATTGGTAACAGTTGTAGCAATGCCTAGTTGTAAGAAATACATTTAATTCCCCCCCCCCCCAGTGTAATTCTGTCTTATCATTTGCCAGTTTTTCTACCACTGTAGCTTCAACTAGCCTCCTGAACTATCAAAAGAGCAAGGGAAATACTATTGCCTCAGTAACCCTTTTGTAATCAGTCTATGTGTTTTCATAAATGTACTTGTGGTGACCTTCTTTGCCCTCTTTTAATTCTTATGTGTTTTCCTAAACCAAAAGTTAGGGAAAGGCATAGAGTAATACTTGCAAATGGGAAATGCTAATTTATTCAATCTGAACGTTCGCTATCTGCTTAAGGGGATCACTTGACTAAAACAAATATATACCAGATCAACATAGCAAAGGTCATTACAAAAGACAAGTATTTCTGAAGGGTCTCCCCATTATCTCTAATGGGCCCCAAATATAATTTCTTTTTAAAATTGAATTTGTCAAGCAACATCTTGATTTCTGCCCCTTCCCTGCAAATGAACAGATCCACTTACCACTTAACACATCAATTGGCCTGTGTGTATAACATGCAGATTTGGGTTTCTTTTTGAGTCCATTGTTGGTGACTCCGTTTCCGCAAAGGAAATGAAAGCTTACCGACACACACCAAGCTAGAAAACTAATTTGTACCTTTTTGAATTTATAATCTTGCCTATGCTTCTATGGACACTTTGTATGGGCTGCAGCTCAACTCCTTAAAATCAGCAAAGAATTTTTCCTTTCCCATATAGTATTCTCTTTTATTTGACTTTTAAAATGCGTATAAATGCAATAATGCAGGTAGACTAGAAATACTAGATTGAAAATTAAAGTAGTTTAGCTTGTCCCATTGTGACCTACAGTGTTGTATGTCACCCAACGCTGTATCCTAGCATTCTCGAGGCTTTCCTACGTAGCTGAATCTAGTATTAGCTTTGAAAATCCATTGTGTGAATGGCGGGTGGGTTGATTGGGAAAGTGTACGCTTTTACACAACGTATGTTACTTGCATCAGAAGCTATATGGCCACTCCATATACTATGGAACTGTAAATGATTCCCAATATACCTGTAACTCTTATCAAGATTGTGTGAAATAAACTATATATATATGTATATTGTACACTTCTTATAGTAACCATCATTTTGTGTGTTATGCTTGAGTGTTGAGTCCTACTGTGTTTTAATTCTGGCTACATATTTTAAGATGACATGGAGTTCTGCACACAGAACTGGAATGATTTCCCATCCTACCAAGGTGCTACTTAGTGAACTGCTACTTAGTTCACTGCTACTGACCCTGCTACTTAGTGACAAAAGAACATAGAAACTGGTACTTTCTATCGACACATCTGTCTAAAATACGCAGAAAAAAGAGCCTTAACATGAGGAATTTTGTGAATAATACAATCTTTAGTGCAGCCTGTTCAGGCTAGAACCATAGGAACGTATTTGTCTGTTCTTCATTAGTTTCTGGAAATCGGAGCAATAAGAAAGGTGGGTTGCGAACTACCTAGAGCAATATTCTGAACATCTCTGCTAGTAATACATTTCCAGAGTTTATTTAGAGCATAACCATGCTATTCTAACTCCAAGGCTGCGGGGATTTAAATGAAAGCTTTATAATGAGTCTCTTCTGCATGTGCTTTCTCTCTATTTCCTCATGTTGCCTGCAAGAGGGATTCAAAATGTTTGGTTCAGGATCACACTTGTTTTCCATTATACCTGACACTGGCCACATTGGCTAGGGCTTATGGGAGCTGTGAATTCATAAACATATGAAGGGCGCCAGGTTGTCTACCCTTGGCATACATTATTCTATTTCTCTCTATGTGTATCACTTTGCTCTAACACTGAGGTCCCCAACTTGGCAAACATGGGCACTTTCCCCTCCAAGGCCTCTTGCCCCTCCCAATAAAAATGTTGCTCTTCATTTAGTTGGAGGGGTTGCTAGGTTTCTTTTGCGGGGAGGGATATGGTCTGCTTTTTTCAATCTGTGTTTTTTTGTTTTGTTTTGTTTTGGATTGTATGTAGGTGTTTTCTCTACTTGCAGGAGGGTTCTGAGCACTACCAATATTTATTCTGTGCATAGGAGCAAACTCAAAGGGACCTTGGGCCCACCAATAAAATATTTGAGGGGGCTGCCCTCCCCCAGGTTGATGGGCATTGTCGTTCAAATGGTGTGTGTGCTCTGCATCTTGTGATCAATTATTTGGGGCAGGGCTTACCTCCCCCCCCACACACTATTTTATTCAAGTTGGCATCCCTGCTTCTGTGAAATGAGCCAAACTCTTTGCCTAATGTACGCATTGTTTCAGCTTCTTCAAAGAATTAATCCCCCTACAATCGGAGTGTCGGGAGATTAAAGGTAAAGGTAAAGGGACCCCTGACCATCAGGTCCAGTCGTGTCCGACTCTGGGGTTGCGTGCTCATCTCGCTCTATAGGCCAAGGGAGCCGGCGTTTGTCCAAAGACAGCCTCCGGGTCATGTGGCCAGCATGACAAAGCTGCTTCTGGCGAACCAGAGCAGCGCACGGAAACGCCGTTTACCTTCCCGCTGGAGCGGTCCCTATTTATCTACTTGCACTTTAACATGCTTTCGAACTGCTAGGTGGGCAGGAGCTGGGACCGAGCAACGGGAGCTCACCCCGTCGCAGGGATTCGAACTGCTGACCTTCTGATCAGCAAGCCTGTGGTTTAACCCACAGCGCTGGAGATTATTGACATACATAATATACTTTGTGAGCTAAAATGAATATTCTCCATAAATGAAAACACAAAAACTGGTGTTATGTCATTACCTCACATGAAGTTAGTCATTCTCTAGTTTCTCACCTTTGTACTTTTTAGGATCAACAGGCAAAATCCTTCCTGAAAGAATGATTAGTTCCTGGTTCTCTAAGGAAAAAGTGACAGCATTTATAGAGACGATTTTTTCCCTTGCTAGTCCTATTCTCTCCTTAGGCAACCCATGCAGCCGCTAAGCTATAACTTGTTCACTGCAGTAATCTGATGGCTAACTTCATATTGTGTAGATTAGTAATTAAGCAATACGTATATAAACAAGGGCTGTGGGTTAAACCACAGAGCCTAGGGCTTGCCGATCAGTAGGTCGGCGGTTCAAATCCCCGCGACGGGGTGTGCTCCCGTTGCTTGGTCCCAGCTCCTGCCAACCTAGCAGTTCGAAAGCACGTCAAACTGCAAGTAGATAAATAGGTACCGCTGCAGCGGGAAGGTAAACGGCGTTTCCGTGCGCTGCTCTGGTTCGCCAGAAGCGGCTTAGTCATGCTGGCCACATGACCCGGAAGCTGTACGCCGGCTCCCTCGGCCAATAACGCGAGATGAGTGCCGCAACCCCAGAGTTGGTCACGACTGAACCTAATGGTCAGGGGTCCCTTTACCTTTAATATATAAACAAACAAATATAAAAGCCATGCTAATCTTCTGTGATAAAGAGAAATATGTCTGATAGCACCTTGAGACTAATTATTAACAAGGCTTTACTTACAAAATGTTTATTCAATGGATTATTTATTTATTGTATTTATGAATCCCCCTTCCTTCAAAAGGAGCTCAGGTTAATGTATGATAAAACTTCTTGTTTTATCTCTTATCAACAAATGATAACAAAATCATTAAAACACATATCAGTTTCAGCTGTGAGTTATTAAAACCAACAAAATATCAGTCTGTAAAGGGAGGGTAAACAAAAATGTCTTCAACTGGTGTCTGAATATAAAAAAAGAGGAAGACAAATGTAAGTCCAGGGAGAGGGCATTCCAAAGGCAGAGTAGCACCACAAAGGAGACTGTTACACATTCCTGGGCAACAAAGCCTTGTAAAGATCACAAGCAGAACCTTGTCCTTGCCTCCTAGTCTCAGGAACTGAATCAACTGGTATTGGAGGAGGCGCTCCTGCAGATACCTGTACTTGGCTCCTGTCTGCAACTGGTACTTTACTGCACTAATCTGGGATGCATTTGGCACCCCAAACCTATCTTGTGGCTGGGACAACCCAGTCAGATAGGTGGGGTACAAATAATAAAATTGTTGTTGTTGAGCCTATTCTCCATGTAGTTTGGACCCATTTGATGATGACACAGAATCCCAGTATTCTACCAACAGGGTCTTTGGATGCTAAGAAGACAGTGCACATGTTTTTGAAAGCTTCTATGAGCAGGCAAGTAGACTATCAATTTTATGCCTTTGAATTTGATAACAAATCAATAAAAGGAATCAATAGAACATGTTTCCTGCTCCAGAGAAGTTGTCCCATGCGGGTTCAGCAACCAGTCAGAAAAAGCCTTGGTATGAAAGTATCCTCATACATGAATTCTGCTTTTAAATTATTAATTAAGCAGACAGTAATAGTCAATGTGCTGCTTCTCAATTCTGTTCCTGATTTCTCCGAGCATAAAAAGGTAAATAAAGGTCCTGCTGGATCAAGTCAAAGGTCCATATAGCTGAACTTTCTGTTTCCAGGTAAGAGCCAATGCAGAAAAGGCCCTCCTCCTTTCCCTCGGCAGCTGCTGCTTGTTTAACTGAAAAGCCTCCTCAGAGGCTGCTTAACCTTCCAGCCCTGCATCTGCTCAGACTCGAACGCCGCCTGCTTTGTTTCGGGCGCTGGAGGGATCCATCCCTGCTGCTGCCGCCTTCAAAGCACCGCATCCGCTTCCCTGCTCAGGCGGAGGGTGGAACCGCCCTGCCCTGCAGGGACCCCCACCCGCCTCTGGCCCGTCTCCCTCAGCTGCGGCCGCCTCACAGGGGCCGGGCGCATCATGGCGCCTGCGCCGCGCAAGCGCGGCCTGGCGTAGCAGAGCGGGGCTAGGCCTCTCTGCCTGCACTCTAGGCGCTGCTCGGCTTCCCCACCTCCGCCGGCCCGAGAGCGCATGAGAAGGCGGCCGCCGCCTGCTTCCTCTTTCCCGCGGGGAGGCTCCGCGGACGACGACGCCATCATGTCGGAGAGGCTCAGCAAGCCGACGTGCCTCATCGCGGCCAGTGCGGCCGCAGCAGGTGAGAGGCAGGCAGAGCGGGCGAGGGCGGGCGGGCGGGCGCCCCTCTGGGCTTTTTATCTCCTCGGCTCGCCCTGTGGCGGGGACGGAGCTGCGCGGGCTCCCGCGGGGCTTCTGCTCGGAGGACCCGGGCGTGGCGGGATGGAGGCGCCCGGGGAGGCTGCGGGGCGTCAACCCACGCCAGCGACATTTCCATTTCTGCAGGGCGGGGCGAGGTCACCTTGTCGTTTCTCTATTGTTATCATAATTGTTGTTGTTATTGTCCGTCGCGTAAGAGTTGCAGGAGCCCTGGCAAAATAAACAACATATAAAATAAAATAAAATTGCAACCCTAAACGGGAGAGGGTAGGCCGGGCCTGCCTTCCTGCACAAGCAAACATGACAATCCTTTTTTTGTATTGTAACAATCCGGAATACCTGCCATACTCTCATTCTGGTACTTAGTCTCCGATATGAGCCAGAAATCCTTACTCATATTGTACGAATTGTGCTTGAAGCTGACGTGTTGAGATTGCCCCTTACACACCACACCATACATTGAAAATGCTGTTATGCCACTTTAAACACTCGGGGAGGATCCTGGGAACTGCAGTTTGTTAAAAGATGCTGGGAATTGGAGTTATTCTGTAAGGTCAGCCACCATAACAGACTGCAGTTCTCTGTGTCTGTTAAAGTGGTTTAGGGATACTTTGAATGTATGGTGTGGATGCAACCTACTTAATAATGCTCCCTGCCTGGAGCTTTGCTTCCCCCTTTTTTACTTTTATGATGTGGCTTTTTCTTATTGCATATCACCTCCTGCTGCATAAAATAGTTTGTCCCAATTCTTCTCTCCTGGAGTTGTAAAACTGATGAGATGTTGATGTAATTGCTTGTCTGTTTGGGGCAGCTACCAACATCCTAAGATGCTTGTCTTTTTCAATAATATTATGAATATTGTGTATTATTAAAATGCTCCTTATAGGAGAAAAATGATCACCAGGAATAGCAGATTAGTACTGTGAAAAATGTGCACTTGAAAACAAATGAAACATGCATTTTGTTTAATTCCTGTTCTCCAGGGGTATCTGCTGATTCCTTCCTTCACTCTTTTACCCTGGCAAGCTCTGCTTTTAATCCACAGGTTGCTACTCCAGGGGTAAGTAAAAAATGTTAATACCTTACTGTGGATATTGTTGCAATAGATTTCAGACAGTAGTATTAGGCTCATTTAAAACAAACGGAACTTGCGAAAATCCATGAGATTTATTCCTCGACCAGTGAAGATCATTTTTTGTCTCTGAAAGAATTGTTGAGGGAGCTGCATCCCAGGGCAAGCAACTCATACCTCAAAATCACATATGTGTGGGTGGGAGGATTGGGTGAGGGGATTGGACTCAAGAGATACATGCCACAGAGAAACTTTCAGAATAGACAGAATAGACTGCTTTGTAGACAGAGGAGTGCTGGGTGGAAGTGCATTAGGTTCCAAAAATGCATGGTGTTCTGCTGCCGGGTGTATTGCCTTGTGACATGAGGGAAGGATGCACAAACAATCCTTGCCTGCTGATTCTTTTTTCTTTGTAGCAGGAAGTAATTTTCATCCCCTGCTACAGAAATTGGAGCCTTACTTTCAAGAGCCAAATATGGCTCCCCGGGAGCCCATTGGGACTCTCCCCAGGTCACACTCCTTCATAGACTTGCTTTGCGCCCTCTTTGAGTGTTCTTGCCCAACTGGAATATGTCTTTCAAATCTGAAAATGTTTCTTGCTTATCTGGATAGAGGCATGGGCATCCATGGTGTGTGTGTGTGTGTGATGAGACAAAAAGTACAGGTACTTTTATCCTCATTTTTTGTACAAAATTAGCCTACTGTACTTCCTGCTTTGAGTGTTTTACTCACATTCTCCCTGATAAATTCCTGCAGATGCCCATGAATACAAGAGTGTGTGTAGAAACTAGCCTACTGCACAAAGCTAATATTCTGATTACGGTAGTTGATCTGCCCACTTTTGCCTCTGGCCCTGCACTCCACTGGCATGTAGCCTCCAGAAGGTTGCTCAGATGGAAATGTGGCCTTTGCACTGAAGTTCTCCATCCCTGTCCTGCCATCTTACCCGAGAGGCCTAGCCTAGGGTGTCTTTCCACCATCAGAGTCTACATCAGACTCTTGACTTTGGAAATAGACAGGGCAGTAAATATAGGTCTTTTAAGCGGAAACAATTAGTTTTAGGCTGTGTTCTTTGGGAAGGGGAGAGGCATAGGTTTGAGCTGCAGTGCTGTTCATATGTGTAGCTTTGTGCATGTTTTACAAAATCAGAACCACTTGTTTGCATTTGAATTGTCTCTTATTTCAATCACCAATAAATGGTATGTATTTTAAAAAATGGGTGTTCTTATCAAATCTTGCCCATGTATAAACTCTTGCATTTAACTAGGCTTTCCTCGCATATTTTCATTAATTGAGCTTTGAACAATGATTCTGCTAGGGAAAGTCAATTGATTTCACTGGTGTTAATGAGGCAAACATGCGTTGGATCCAGGACTTCCGAATGAAATCTTATGCAAATCCTGCCAAGCTGGAATCAACTGATGGTGAGGTATCTTTTAACTTGCAACTCAGGGTCTGTTCTCTGTGCAGAAACTGTTCTTATCTACACAGTATAGTGTTCCTTGCTGTCAAACTTAAGCACTCATTGATTTTAAATGTGATTGTTGAGCATGTGCTGAGAATGATGCTATTACTGTTTCTTTTGCATTTTTAGCAATGATTTAGATAGAAAGTTTTTTTCCTGTTTGCCACAATCTCAAGGCCTCTCTTGTATTTGTGACAGAGAGTTTTCAGATATGATAGGGAACTATGGTTTCCTTCTGTGACAGAAAGCCATGACAGATCTTTGGCTCACACATTCCTTCCTCCACTCCTTTGCATCCAAGGGGAAACTGAAGGATAGCACTTTCACTTTTAAACTGACAGCTGTTTCCTGTGATATCTAAGCTTGGTGAACTGTGGTTTATTTCAACTGTAACTTGTGATAACAAACAAGGATCAAGGAGTGGTTTGGGATCCTGGCTTGTTTTCAAACCATAGCTTGAACAAACATTGTTCAGCTCTCAGAGGGAACTGTGGTTAGTTTAAAATAGAAATTTTCGCACCATGGTTGCAAAGGAAATGGTGATAGGAGGGTGCCTTAAACCCAAGGCTCACCATGGTTTTCTATTGCATCTGAATTGGCATTTTCCTGCCAGTGACCTACCAGATCACTTTGGGGAGGAACAAGACCTGAAATAGGAGCATAAATCCCTGTAAGGCAGCCCCCTCCATAATGTTGCCTCTCATTTTCCCATCTGATTTGATGACCAGTTGGTTTGTCTGTAGTTTGCAGATGCAAACATGGCCATGAGCAGTTTTCAGACATTTTGTCCTGTTTCAGTGTGACCTCAAAACAGAAAACAGTGGGGCCAAAGGGAATCTAGCCTGCTCTTAATAGTTGTGGAGTGTGGTCAATAGAGCCCATTCCAATGTTTTCTTGAACACACTTCGAATTACCCCATAATGAAGAATCATTCCTGTGTGCACTTAGAGATAGTGTTATGAGAACAAAGCTGCCTGTGAAAGGGACACAGTGGGGAAGGGGAGCAGCAACTATTCTTCTGAAGTCAGCTGCAGGGTTGTTTCCAAAGCTGACCTCTTGCACCTTGTTGCACCCTGGAGGCTGTGGTTGGTTTGGAGTAAAGGCTCTACCCCTCATTCCAGGTATGGTAATCCCCTTGATGGGCAGAACAGGGAAAAGGTGGAACAACTCTTCACACCTTCAAAATCACACCTGCCGTTGGAGCAGGTAAAGTAAGAGCGAGGTCACTGGGGGCAGTGAATATGGGAGAGGGGTCATAAATGTATTTGTAGAAAGGCACTGTTCCAGTAGTGCCAACTCAGGAATACTGGTTTGGGGGAATGAAGGGGAAGGCAAAGGCCATTATTAGGAGAGAAAGGATTTAATTTGCACTTTATAGGACTTTAGTGACTTAAAAACTGGGGGAGTGAATGGGGTTGCATGAAATATTTTGGGGTGTACCCACTAGCACAGGGGTCAGCAACCTTTTTCAGTCGTGGGCCGGTCCACCGTCCCTCAGAGCATGTGGTGGGCTGGACTATATTTGGGGGGGGGGGAATGAACGAATTCCTATGCCCCATAAATCACTCAGAGATGCATTTTAAATAAAAGCACACATTCTACTCATGTAAAAACACACTTGATTCCCGGACTGTCTGCAGGCCGGATTGAGAAGGCGATTGGGCCGCATCCGGCCCATGGGCCTTTGGTTGCCTTCCCCTGCACTAGCACATGGAGTCATCCCTGCCAGCCTGTCAACCTTGATAAACCTTTTGCTGGTTTTGAAATAAACAGAACTTGCAAGCGTCATAAGCTTCTTTGCTTCTTCCTCCCTAGGTGCCAGATACCATGCTTTGTTGATTCCAGACTGTCCTGGTGCCATGGTGGATCTGGCAAACAGTGGTTACTTAGCTAGAATATTGCAGCATTTCAGCTCTGAAAACAGTAAGTAAACTTCATTGGGGATTTATGCTTTATTCTGTACACTTTGTGCATCTTAGACTGGGAAGCATATAAAATGCTAAGACTAATTAAGATCTCTCTTTCTGGTAGGGGCGAACATCCAGAAGGCCTTAAGGAAAATTATTGATAATGTGGTTACAGTAGCAAACTAGTGCAAACTCAGTTCAATAATGTAAGAACAATTGTAGCCAGTTTAGAACCTAACATTGTGAATGTGCACTGTTTATACTGAACTTCTTTCCACATCTTTTTTACACAGCGCCCCCCCCCCCGCAATGTTTGCTATCAGTCAGCTCTCATTCATTCTGAGTGCGTTAATATTCCAGTGGTTTTTATGCCTTGAATCACATTTGGAGAACCTGTGGCCCTCGAGATATTGTTGTAATTATAGTTCTCTGTTCATTGGTCATGCTGGCTGGGGATATTGGGAGTTGGACTGCATCACAGAAATATCTGAAGTCCGTTAGATGGGATGAACATTGTGTAGCATAACTGAACTTCTTGGGGGGGGAATCAGTTGTAATTTTTCTGAATAGGGATTTTTAGATAAAGCTGTTTTTCTTTGTAGAACCCATTTGTGCTGTTGGACATGGAGCTGCCGCCTTGTGCTGTGCCACAAATGAGGACAAATCCTGGGTATTTCAGGAATACAGCTTAACAGGTGTAGGTGCAGTATGTTTAAGCAAATCACAACTTTTCATATATCACTCTTCTAAAACTCAAGTTTCTGTTCTGATGAGTCCCGTAAGAAGTAGCCTTTGTCTACATTTTATATGTGGATTTTCCCTTGGGCTTCCCAGATTACAACCACAGATCTGCTCCAAGCCTTTTATAGTAGTCTGTTTTCAGTGAAGCCAAGCACATATTTACTGGCATTTAATTCAGGGTCATTGCAAGGTGAAATGACTGATAAAATTGTATTTACCTGTATTTACTTTTTTTAAAAAATTGTTATATAGCCAAAAGACTCCTCAAAGCAATTTAGAAAAATAATCTCAAGAAGATCACACTATAATGAATACGAACATAGCCATATGCACTATGTAGTTTTAACTACTAACTGTGAGGGAAACCATGTACTTAAATTTTCTGTTGACATACTAGCAGTGGGATAGAAAGGTGCATGTTTACTTAAATAACTATTTTATGCTCAAGTAAAAAAAGGAGTGTTATGAATTATTGCAGGGAAAGGCTCACTTCAGCCTTGTTCCTTCTCCCCTCCCTTTAAAATTAAGTCCTGTGACCCACTAATGTATTTTGTGTGGTTTGATCCTGAGTCTTGGTTAGGAACTGCTTGGCTGGATCAGACCAAGGTCAACCTAGTCCTGTATTCTTTGCAAGAATCCAGACAGTCAAGGTGTTGGGTAACCCACCGAAAACAGTATTTTCCTCTACGTGTTTTGTGACATATTTATTTTCTTTTATCTTCCAGCCCTGTGTGTATGAACTAATAAGGCTGCCTAGTTTTTCCAGTTTGCCTATTATCTTTGAGGACTTTGCAAAAGATTCTGGAGCTATCTATAGCGGTATGTCATTTAAGGCTCTGTTCCCACAGGTTTTTAATCAGCAGTTGATTAAGTAAATGTGATCAAGGAATGCTTGGGCTGTACTGTATTAATGCAAAATCTAATGCAGATGTAAGACCTTAAAAGTGGAAGTTAGAAAGTGCTTGACAAAATTTCTCATTAAAACATTCAGCAGTGTGGAAGCTATAACAGCCCAGCATTCCACAGTAAATCTCCTAACCTTGGAGATAAGCTGAATGTAACTACGGTATTTCATAATTCAGGCACCCCCAAACTCGGCCCTCCAGCTGTTCTGGGTCTAAAATTCCCATCATCCCTGACCAATGGTCCTGTTAGCTAGGATGATGGGAGTTGTATTCCCAAAACAGCTGGAGGGCTGAGTTTGGGGGTGCCTGTCATAATTGAACCCACAGGAACTCCATTTCAGTCTTTGCCACTGACCATCTCAGAAAAGAAGTCAAGCTTGTTCATGAGTGGAATCTGAATGCCCTGCTGGAGAGCCCTCTAGTGGTCCTTAATGTTGTTGCTGGCAGAAGTTAAGATTCACTGTGTTCTTATATACCCTCAGCATGCTCTTGTACACAATTGTGCAACATTTTAAAAGATTAATAGCAAAATTTCATTCTATTTGTATCAAACACTAAGGAGAGGGGAAGACAAGCACAACAGTCACTGTGGCTCACATGCAATAATCTAAATCTCAGTCTGAGCCTGGCCTATGTTATACATATCCCTATAATTGCTTGGTTTTTAATGAGTTTTACAAGTCACAAAGGACAATAAAAATGGTTTGCAAGAGATTGGAAAAAACAAATCAACTTATTAAGAAGATGAAATTTAGTTTTTCTTAAGTGTCAGAGAAATGGAGGTTGTATGTAAATTAAGACATGAATATTTCCCCGCAATACAGCCAGCAAAGCAGATGCAGTGCATGTTGTATTGGACAGACACCTTGTCACTGGACAGAATGAAAATTCTACAGTTGCAGCTGTCCAGAACCTTATTTTTCTTTGCAATGGCAGGTAAGAAAAGGTGGAAGTTTCAGTAAAATTCTGTGCCACTGCAGACATAGCCCTTCAGTTCTGGAGTACTCTAGCTAATTTGTGTATGTTTGAGAGGGGGAGACTAGTTTTATATTAAGAATTAAAATTATTTGGTTACAGCTAGCCAAACTCAATATTTTTCTTCAAAGAAAAAATGAATATATATTAAAGGCTAATGGGGTAGCAGTACATACAGTTTCATTTATTAAAATTACTTGGTCAATTATGGATAAGTAGATGAAGCAGATCTCTATGATGCTTAGCTGCTTGGCTTTTTTATAGCAAGTTATTACTGTAGTTTAGATGTGAGCTGTTTACAGTGATCTAACTATTATGTCCTTTCATTCAGCAGAAAATGATGGTGCTCTTTGTAAATGGGATGAATACAGAAGAAGTCTTCGACTTTGAGAAATGGAAAGGAGAACACTGCACATCTGTAAGGATGGGGACTGTAAAAACCTTAATTGAACTGTTTTCCTGCTTTTTAAAAAAACATTGTTCCATGTTGTGTTAATACAGATTCTAAAAAGCCTGGTTAAAAATTAACACGAAAAACCATGGTTTGCAGCTCTGTCAACAGCTGAGCACCTGAATAAGATAATTTTGAAGGTATTACTTTGTTAGTTATCCATGTGTCCAAATCCTCATCCTTGTGAAGGACTATATGGTATTAGTTTACAGTTGCTGCCGTTAATGATAACATAATACAAAGTAAAGTATTTGTTACACTGTCACCTAGGAGTTTTGAGTTTGATTGCAAGTGCTAAAAAGACTGCTGTATTGAGATTACCTGAAAGTTAAAATAAGCTTCAGTTCAGTAAGCTACAAAATTTATTCTAGATAATCTCAACTAATTTTTTTTTTGTAAGGCAAAGACCATTAAGATTCTATAAAGTGGAAATACAACAATTGAATGGAAAAGCATTTAATCTTGGGGCTGTGATGTGTGTGCTGGTTGGTTTGCTTAATGCTTTGAAAATATAATTTTATTTAGTTTTTTTGTACCACCCATAATTGTACAAGTCCATTTTTAATGATCACAGAAGAAAGTTAGAGAAGCTGTTTAAGTTGGACTCAATAGTCCTTCAGGGAATTCCTACCGGTACCTAAGAGACCAAACTCTCGTCAATTCAGACATCAAATCATGATTACAATTACAGTTTGCAAGTCTCACTTCAACCCATAATTGGAGATCCTTAATCATTGTTTGGTCAGATGCTTATTCAAGTTCATTTGGTACAGCTAGGTTAGTAATCATAATTGTATGCAAGAAAACAAACATCTTGCTTAGTGCTATGAACCCCATCCATAGGCATAAAGTCTTCAGCTATTTTGATGAGAATTCTTCAACATACTTCCTGCATTACGGTAAGTGTAGACAACATCAATTTACCCTTTCTACGAAGTAGGAATGAAACAGTACAAGTAAGTGAAAGCATTGTTGTACCGCAATACTTTTATTATTACCATCATTTTGAAGGGAAACCCTTCCAGTCAATTGGTCCTTTAGTCATCTGCAACTCCCTCCACAGCAGTATCAATTTTGATATACAAAAGTGCCAAACACTGAGAATATGTTAAGTTTGCAAAATCATATAAAAAGCCTGGAATACAGAAAATCCATTCATGTACAGCCATACAACTTCCAAGAAGTTTGGCATGCCTACTTTCCATTTGCAGCATTGAACATTCGTTCCTAAGAGAAGAAGAAAAAATTCAAGCATTTAACAGGAGGCAAATCTCATGAAACATCCAGAAAAGTTTCACGTGTCAGTTTTCAACTTGTATAATTGAAAAACAGTATGGATTAGGCCTTAATAGATCTCGTCAATTTAGTACTGATTTTATGAACCTTTTACACTGCTTTATATAATAAAAACCTAATCTGCTTACTTAAAAAATTCCTAAAGGCAAGAGAAAGCAAAGCACTGTTTAAATTCAGTATTCTATATAGATATTGACAGTTATGGAATTAACATGTTTTAATCTTCTCCACTGGTGAACAGTTAGAAATGAAACTGAAACAGAAGCTGCAAATAAGCCAAATCCTTATATGACCTAATATATAGCAGACTGTAAGAAGTTAAAACCCTCTTAAATAATGTTACCTTTATCATCTGCTCCAATTTAACTGCATCAGCAGCAAATTTTCTGATTCCATCAGACAACTTCTCCACAGCCATTTGGTCTTCATTATGGAGCCAACGGAATGTCTTCTCATCCAGATGGATCTTCTCCAGGTCAGATGCCTGAGCTGAAATGAAGAATGCACAAAGCTACTGAAGCTTAGAAATCTAGCAGGCTATTTGGATAGAACAGCTCTTAATGGGTGCGGAGTCCTTTTCACAAAATTATCCCATCACTAAATGCTAAGACAGCAATTGCTGCTGCTCAACTTTGCACAGCGCCTACAGCAAATGTTTATTCTGAACTCTTATAGAAATCAACCAGATGTACAGAGTTCATGGTATGTATTTTTGCGTTTTTATATTGCAAACTACCCTGTGATCCTCAGATGAAGTGCAATATAGAAAATTATAATAAAATAATAATAATAAATAATATCTGTGTTGTGCTTTAAGCTCAACCTTTGCTTTGTTCAGAAACCTTAAGTACAAGAGCAAACATGCTGATCTAAAAACTATTTTGGATATTTGATTATCAAAAAGATGAGCTGACAACAGTGCTTCTCTAATAGTTACACACAAGGCCAGAGCCTTTAGATATATTTAATCCAACTCCCATCTGATCTTATCCAGAGAATACAATTCTTCAACCAGAGAAAATTTAGAATAAAAGATTACAAAAAAATAACACATTCTCTGTGTCAGCTCTGGGGTCTATTAGATTACAATCCCTCTGATGCCGGATTCTACATGGAGCCACAGCCCCTTAAAATGCTTCAAAGATATATACGGTGATAAGGAATACCTTAATTGATTTACCCTGTTAAGTAGATGTCAACCCTTAAACACATGAAGGACACTGTAATGAACAACTATCGGATTGTCATCCTAGTTAATCATCCTTAGTAAAATAATTTGCAAGACTATCGCACACAATATATAAAAGAAGACAACCTACCATCTTTGACACTGAGCATCGGGGTTAGCTTGCTGCTATCTTTACTGAGCTCTCCCAGAAGCTTGGGTGAAATGGTGAGAAAGTCACAACCAGTCAGTGCTTTGATTTCTCCGGTGTTTCGAAATGAAGCTCCCATCACAATAGTTTTATAGCCAAACTTTTTGTAGTAATGGTAGATTTTAGTGACACTTTTCACACCTATAAAAGAATATGGAGTAGGTTTTGTTTTTAAAAAATACTATGCAAAATTACTTAGCCTTGAAGAAACTCTGACCTCAACTCTTTAAAAAAACAACAACCTTCCTCTTAAAAAACTAAGCATTTGACTTGACTGTGTTAAAATCTTAATATGTTTGTCACAGTCAATCAATTACCTGGGTCTTCTGATGGCTCGTATGTCTTCTTGTCTGTATTTGCTACATGCCAATCCAGAATACGCCCAACAAAAGGAGAAATGAGGGTGACTCCTGCTTCTGCACAGGCAACAGCCTGAGCAAAGGAAAACAGCAAGGTCAAGTTGCAGTGGATCCCATGCTGCTCTTCAAGAACCCTGTTAAAAGATACAGCCTTAGAACAGAATTACTCCCCCCATCAACTATAATTATACTGCTGGGGGAAAAGGAATAAACAATTTACTACATATATACATTTTCAGGTTACTAACTTTTAGAAATTAATGATTTGTCAGTATGTACCCCACAAAAAACAACCTCCAGCTCTGAAAATCTAGTTTCATATCAGAAACTGAATTACAGGTGTTTCAGTCTGCATAGGAGCAGGCGACTGCTTAGTATTAGATTATATTGCATCTATACTACATTAACGCATAAGGTACAAACTTACTTGGCAGCCTGAATGCCCTCCCATGTTGATGACAGCTTGATGAGGATGCGATCTTTACTAATTCCTGCTTCTTTATAAAGATCTATGAAGTGTCTGGCCTTCTTCACCATGCCTTCCTTGTCAAAAGACAACCTTTAAACCAAAGGATTTTTTTTTAATGTGCAAGCATTCATCTTTGTGGGTTTTTTTTAAGCTTCTAGCATTTCTCTGTTAATCATGGGTAGTATCTCAGTAGGTAGAAAATCATTTGGCATTAATGTGTTTAAGCTTGAAGTATTACAAATCTATTGGTTTGTATTTATGTGGAGAGGAGACCTTAGCGCATAACTGGACTTGTGACCGGGTTCTTGTTAAAAGTTTTGTTATTTTGGAAAAAGAAAAAATGTTGCCTGTTTGAATTTTCTGGGATTTCCTCTGTCCAGCTAAACAGAACTTTTAACACAAAGTATTGACCAGAATAATTTGTCAAGTCAGCACTTTCCCTTATGTGGCAATGTCTATTTCGCTATTTATACCCATGTTAGGAGCACATCTTTCCAATGTGTGTACTCATGTCAATATGGTGTGCAGGCACCTTTCTACTAATTCTATGATGGATGGATGGATGTATTAAATTACACCCTCCCTTTCCTAAAAACAAAGTGACTAGCATAATAAAAGCAAAACAAAAAATTAAACACATATTCTATAAAAGCAATAGCATAAATAACATCAACATAATTAACAAACAGCTTAGGACGGGGCTGGCAAGCATCTTATCCACAAAGGCCTTTCTTTAAAAACACCTCCAAGATCTTCACCACACGGCAGAAGATAATAGTGGTGATGAAGGCATGAGCAAGAACTCCAAAACTTAGGCATGATTACCGAGAAGGCCCTCCTCCCACTAGTCCCAACAAGGAATTATGCCAATATTGATTACACAAGAGAGCCTCAGCTGAAGAACTGATGAGCAGCCGGGTTCCTTTATTTTAAGGCAGAGACCTAGAAGGCAATTCAGGAGACACACACCTTGCATCTACTTCTGTGGACACACGGCCAGGTATCCTCTTCAGTATTTCTGCCCCAAACAATATAAAAAGCTTGTCACAAGCATTTTTAACTTGGTCATCTTCTGACCTGGAAATAAATAATCACAAAAGAGAATAATGAATATCCAGGAAAAAGAATGATTATGTGATGATAATGTCCAAAGAAAAATTGGCCACATCTCAATTGGGAATGGCTAATTGTTTGCACTATGGTTTGGTCTTGGTTTCTGATAGCCATAACCTTTACTTGGAGGGAGATGACATGCTGTCAAATTACAATACAGGAGGGCCAGAAGAAAACACACAATGATACCATCATGAGGGGTCATAGCTGTCAAGTCTGAATATGAATACACTTACCCACCATGTTCCCTTTGACAGAATACTAATGGACTTACCCACCAAGTTTCCTCCCATATGCAATAGCATCTTCCACCAATTGCTGGTAGGTTGGCATCTGGGCTGCAGCAAGTATCAGGGAAGGGTTGGTGGTGGCATCCAGAGGCTTGTACTCCTCAATTGCTATGGGAGACAAAAGCAATAAGAAAAAACCCTGGTTGGTTAGCATGACAATTTATTTTAAAGATAGGATAGGGTGGAGTAAACTTAGCTAATTTGCTATTCCAGAAGCATAATCTTGTTAATAACAATTAAGCAGATGCCAAGTTTGGGAACCAATTAGTCAGATTGCTGTACACAGCGTGACTGAACCCCACAATGACTAATAATTGGAAGCCTAGTTCTCAAATGGCAAACCTGAGCTGTACCACTTTTAGACTGCAGGTAGGGCATCATATGCCAGAATGTTTCTCCATACAAAAAACATAGCATGACTTCAAATTCTATGCCCTGTTCAGGACAGTTTGGTATACCAGTCTAAAGGCACAACCCTGACTCCCAAATACAACAGCTAGGATAAGTTAGGATGTGGTATATCTCCCTATGCCCCAGCTGAGCTGGTGTAAATAAATCACATTGGTGTAGATACTTGCACCAAGCAGAGGGAAAGCCCTGCTAGCATAGGTTATGACAATATCAAAGACAATAGTGAGATGTGTGTCAAGGGCACAGAATGGACAAGGAGGGAAGAGGAATAGACAAGGTTCTGTTGCTCCATCCCTTCAGGGGTCCTGAAGCACACCAGTGCAAGGAGATACTGTAAATAGGTACCACTGCAGTGGGAAGGTAAATGGTGTTTCCGTGCGCTCTGGCACTTGTCACAGTCCTCCATGCACCAGAATCGGTTTAGTCATGCTGGCCACATGACCCGGAAAGCTGTCTGTGGACAAACGCTGGCTCTCTCGGCTTGAAAGCGAGATGAGCACTGCACCCCATAGTTGCCTTTGACTGGACTTAACCGTCCTTTTTACCTTACCTGCCCACAGAACTCATGCAATTTACACTACTAAAGATACAGGTACTGTATAACAAACTTCATATTTGCCACATAAGAATCAACGTAAGGACAGAAAATGAAGGTTTATACTGTTTTCCCACCATCTTGCCTCCCCCTAGCAAGGACCAGTTAACTTACATAAGAGATACAGCCAGTATATCTGATGTGTGTCATTACCTACAGTACTTGGTTAGGTCTGTTTTTCCCAACTGGCATCTATGGAATTATTAGTTTTAGCACAATTTTGTTAATAATCACCATTTGTTCAGAACATAGAGAAAGCAGTTGGGCTAGTGCTTAGATATTTTTCTCTCAAGCATTTGGATATGAACATCCTTGAGAATCAAAATTAAGACCAACAATGAAGAAGTCAAGTTATGCAAATTACTCAATATATGAACTTCCTTATTTTTGAAGCATGAGGAAGTATTACTTTCTTCATCTCCTCTTCCCCTACCTTAATACTGCATGCCATTTCCCCTTTTCTGTAATATTTTATCACTCACAAATCCAGAATTCTGGCTTATACTGCATAGTAGTATGCACATTATAGTGTGTAATCCCTCAGACATGTGAATTTAGAATCTAAATGCTTGATCCAACTCCTTAGATCAAGGAACAAAAATGCTTACTCATTGCAAGCTAAAGTAAACAATGTTCCACCCACTATTCATACCTCGTTGTAGCATTTCAGTTTTATTTCAGACAATAGTTATGCAGCACAACACCCAAGATTAACAAAGCACAGTTGAACTTTGAATTTTGAAGAGCTAATCCATTTTAAAGCAGAAGGGTCTTATAGTTTAGATATAGAACAACTTCAGTCTTGTGCAGTTAATGATCTGGTTTACATCACACTAAGTCAGAGGTCACCAACATTTTTTGGACTAGTGGGCACATTGTGAATTTGGAGAGTGCTGGAAGCACCAGTCACAAAATGTCTGCCATGAAGGCAGCATGGCATAAAAGAGAGATATAACCACCCCCTACAACCTAATGCTTACCAGGGGAAGTCAGCTATGTCCTGCTGGTCCTGATTATGAATCTCTCTCTCTCTGACACACAGAGTTGCTGTCTATTAACAGGAAAAACATAGCAACACTACTCTCATTTCACAGAAATCACTTAGAAAGTAGCAGTGCATTTTGCTCCATAGCTTTCTTTTCAGAGTTGCTTAAAAAAGAAAGCAAGCACATAATCTGGGGCACCACTGGAAACCTCCATGGGCATCATGATGCCCATGGGCACAAGGATGGAGACCACTGCACTTAGCAAAATCTATGAACCACTGCACTAAGCCAAACTTTGGAAAGCTTGACCCAGCAGCAAAAAGGACCAGAGGAGTGAAGTGGCTATAAGCTCCTCTCCAGGACCCAACTCATGTACTTGGGCTGAACCATGATGTGACACAGCATGACATGCAAACCAAGCCAGTGAAGCCACTACATATTACCCGTAATAGAATCCCTGAGGTCTACCACAATATTTTGAATGTATAAGGCAGGAGTGCATCCTTACAATCTGTTTACAAAAGAAAGACCAATACAAGAAATCCAGCTAAAACTTTGCCACTGGTCCATTACTGGATCACAGTTTACCTTCTACCCAACCCTCTTATTGTTGTTCATCTATGTCAAAGGAACGGAATACAGAAAAATGGGTCTACAGATTTGCTAAATACTAGCTCAAGTTTTTACTTTTAATGAATAAAGTAGGGAACTATGAGAAGTTTGATAGGTCTCCTAGAGTATGTAAAGCACAACTTCAAAGACACCCCCTCCCCCTCCCAAGTCAGGTAAAGAATGTTCAAGTCCTGAACTGATACCTGGCTAGATGGAGGCCAATAACTAGAAGCTGAATCCTTACAAGACAAAGATTCCATGGCTGGGTGGCTTCCAGGTGCAGGAAACAGGCAGACTGGATGGGGTTGCACTCCCCTTAAAAAAGTAGATGCATAGTCTCGCGGTGCTTGTAGAACCATAATTGACGGAGACCCAAGTGTCCCCCAAAGCCAGCAACCTTTTACCAACTTTTGACTGGTGCACCAGCTATGGCCACATGCTGGTAAGCTCAAGGATGGATAACTGTAACACAATAACAATAACAACAACAATAATACCTTTATTGTCAATGTACAACCTGTGTACATGCTCTGTATGCAGCTGCTCCTTAAAAACTGGTAAAACCATTTTGAAAATCTGAAGGCAACAACACAAGTACTAGAAGGATGTGTTTCACATGGTGAAACTACAGCTGGGTGTTACTAAAGGATAGTCTTTGGAAACTGAAATGCCTTTGTACTGATAATCATCTCCAAATTACCCTCAGGACATGCCAGTTTTCTCTCCAAAGTTGCACAAGTGGCATCACAATAATGCAATATGTCGATCAACTTTTGTGACATTCTTGGCTATGTTATGCAACATTTACTGGATGAACACAGCAGCCCTCAAGCACAAAATTTGTTTTCAGTGATTGGCAAGTAAGTTACCCTCATCAGAAAGAGGCTACATACAATTCTGCCCATTTTGGAAGTGAGTTATTTGACAAGGCTAATTTCAATATCCCTGACACTATACATATTCAGTAGCAATGCAGGTATGGTTTTGTTTCTTCACTTTAAGCCACTTCCTTCCCTTTCCATAATGCTTCAAATTTGAAAATACATTGTGAAACGTTTCTTATTTGTTACAATGAAACTTTAACAAATTACAATACACAACACAGGGAATCTCCTGTCCCAAAATTTTATTCATCATTTTAATCATTTTCTCCTTTCTGCATTTGCCAACTCAGTAATCATTAGCAGTAACAGAAGATTTCAATGTCTTTCATAAGACTATTTACAAAATACACCTTGTCTGTTTAGCACAGCTTTTATTTTGGGCTGTGCGTACTTGCTATAAAAAAGGCAAGGCTGCATTTAAGCAATTTAAATTCTGAATCAAGAAATGTTGCATTTGGCAAACAGTTCCAATTTCTATACAGCAAAGTGGTGGAATGCATACACCTCTGCCTTCAGTTATAGGATGCATGGGTGCATTCAGATTAACTTCATTAAAAAACTTATTTCATTACTGAAGCAATTTTTTTACCAGAAACTGTATTTTCTGTTAATGAACAGCATACTTCATTACAACAGGCAAGAACTGAGTTGGGATTTGCAGAATGTCATAGTGAGTGCTGGGGCAAGAACCTGCATCACAGCATCCTAGTACAACCTGCAATTCATTGACTTCATGATTCAATTCAAGCAACAGGCTTTAACTTTTAGACTTGGAGCTGGTGCCCAGTGTACCTCGGCTATGAGTGATCCCCGAAGAAGGGAAGTAATTATTAAACTGTGGCCCAGTGTGTCGCCACTAAAGGAGAAAGGATTACAGTATATCCAACCAAGTCGTTCTTAACAGTAGTCCTACTGAAATCATTGGCTCTTTTACTATGTTGCTAGCTTTGGCTACTTTAAAAAATATTTTATTTATACTGCATTGCTCTTCGACGTAATTCAGTTTAGCAGAAATTAAATGAAGATCTCGGCTGAACTACTGCTTCCTCCACTCTCAGAGCTAAACTGGGTCTATGGATTGCCTGCTTCTAACAATCTAACCATATGTATTTTATCTTATGAAGTTTATAATGTGAATGTTTAATTTATAATTTTATTTCGAAGCACCTGAACCTGTTATGCCTAATAAAGGTTATTGATAGATTGACAATCTGAGCGCTGCTAAAACGCAAGTGCAAGCCTTCCGTGAGCGAGTCCATTTCAGATGTGCATGAAGTTTGCAAGAACCGAAATAAATCCAAGCACGCGCGCACACCCACTAACTTTGACTCTGCCGTCTCGGGTTAGGCAGCTATGGCAGCAACCACCGAACAACTAATATATGCTCCTAAACAAATGATCGAAGTCAAGCGGCAGACGGAGGGAGGGAGCCACTTTGCCGGATTTCACTCAGGGACGCAAACCCAAGAGAGATGCAGCAGCTGAACCTATGGCCTTTCCACGACCCTTTGAGCAGCAGCAGCAGCAGCAGCCGGAGGGGCCCGGCGTTGCTGCCTCCTCCCCGGCTTGGCCAAGAAAGCCTCGTTAATCCAATTTGCTTCACCTGCGCCTCCCCTTCCCGCCCGACGCCATTAGCCGGTTTCCCAGCACCCGAGGCTGAACTCTTGCACCCTGTTGACCCGGCACGTCTGCGCGGGACCGACAGCCCCCGGCTCCTCCGAGGCATGGAAGCTGCTGAAGCAGCCGGGAGCGCAGCGCTTGCAGCCTCAGAAACCCCGCTGGCTCAGCCGCCGCCGCCTCCTCCCTCTCCCTCTCGCCGCCCTCACCGTGGAAGTCCCCTGTGTCGGCCACCACCGTGGTGTGCTGCTTGAGCTGCTCCAAGGCCGACTCCATCTTCTGCCTCTTCACGGGGGAAACCGACATGGTCCACCTGCGCCTCGCGAGACCCTTTATAGATGTGCGCCCTTCGGCAGAAGCGTTGGCAAGGGACGCACACGCCCTTCTTCTTCCGCCCTTCCTCTCTTGCGGCCGCTCGCACCACTCAAGGGCTGCGCGTGACAGGCTACGACCGAGGCGGCTTCTGCGCGCGGGAGCTACAGGCAGGGGCGGGGTTAAGAAGAGGCGCCTGCGCCTGCGCCTGCGCCGCGGCCGAACTGGTTTCTCCCATTCTCTTCAGCCCGCCTCCTCGAAAAGAGAACCAGCTAACTCGGGAAGAGGTTGCGCAAAAGGGCTTGAGTGGAAAGCGCGGGCGGGAGAGCGAGAGGCCGAGATGCATTGCTTCAAGGTCTGCAGCCAATCGCGGGCAGCGGCTGACCCGTAGGACGAGCGAATGGGAAGCAACCAATCGCAGGAGGGGGAGGCGGCGGCGGCGGCGAATGGAAAAAGCGGCTTCTCTCTCTACGTCTCTCTCTCTCTCTCTCTCTCTCTCTCTCTGTGGTTTCGTCTGGGTCACGTGAAGGCTTACAGCGTTCAAAAGTAGTTAAAGGAGTCGGAAGGTGGTGGGTGATCTGTGAGCGTAGCTCATGGAGCGCTCGCCTTGTTTTTCTCCTGTGGCAGCCTGATAGCGGCTCAGCCGTAGCATGGGCCGCACTCCCATACCCACACCTAGAATATCATGAATTATTTAAAACAAAATAAATAAAAATTCCTTCCAGTAGCACCTTAGAGACCAACTAAGTTTTTTCTTGGTATGAGCTTTCGTGTCTCTAAGGTGCTACTGGAAGGAATTTCTTTATTTTTTATTATGTTTTGACTATGGCAGACCAACACGGCTACCTACCTGTAACATGAATTATTTACAGGTAGGTAGCCATGTTGGTCTGTCATAGTCAAAACAAAATAAAAATTAAAAAAATTCCTTCCAGTAGCACCTTAGAGACCAACTAAGTTTGTTCTTGGTATGAGCTTTCGTGTGCATACGAAATTAAATTTTTTTAATTTTTAATTTTGTTATGAATTATTTAGGGTAACTTCGGAATTAAAATAAATAATACGAAGCCTGAAAAAGAGTCCTATGAAGCTTGCTAATAGTCCTAGGCAGAAGCAATTTAAAAAAAATAAACATACCTTAAAACTTAACTTTCTAGCCCTTTTCACTGCAAAATCATGAATTATCTTCTAAAGCCGATTTCTCTTTCAAAAACACACACAGTAGACGAATTACCTAGGCATCTGAACCTAGGCATCTGAACTGTGTGCGCGTGTGTGAACTAGACGTTAAACTCACGTGTGAAAACAGACATTTACTCTGTACTCAAGGGTCTGCAAGGGAGAAGTCATGTGCTTTAAATGAATGGCTTGGATCTGCCTTTCATCACTGGAATCAATGTCCCTGATTATTATAGTGCTTTCTCCCTCCCACTGACTTCACCCCTCCTGTCTAAGTACAAGGAACTGGTAGTTCTTGAAAGGACATGTCGTGTAAAGAATTACAAATCTCTGTAGGCTCGTTCTGGCATTTGCCTGAACCTGCAGGCATTGAAAGTGTGAAAAATAAGTGGCAAGCTTTGCCACTAACATCCTTGTGTACAACACACACACACACACACACACACACACACACACACACACACACACAGTGTGTACTCACATTCCATTGAATGCAAATAGACTTCTCTGCACAATCTACCACCTCCCTGCAGACTTCCTTGTGCAACACAAGGTGAAGGTCGAGAACTGAGAAGGGGTAGAATGAGGGTGCTGGAGATAGGGCTTGCTTGTGCTCCCCACCCATCTACACTTTTTGAGTGTTCACCTGAACACACCATTGACCTGTGAGACTGCATGTCTTAAGTTTTACTGCACAAGCATCCAACCCCTTCAATTCTGCAATTCACTGTACATAATATTGCCTGAGGTCTTGCCTGCTTGCAGAACTTCTCTGCCCCCAAGAAGCCACTAGATCAGAAGCAAGCAAACTACAGTAGCATTGAAACTAGTTAACTGCAATAAGTTCTTATAGGCAACAGTGTACACCACCAGATGATCACCTGATATAGTCAGCTGTTGTGTACAGATGATCTGATGAAATAAGTGGTGGCTTACAAAAGCCCATGGAATAAGAAATCAGCTTGCTTGAATTGTCCTGTAACTACCAGTACATGTGTAAAAACTACACCAGCTACAGTGTACATTCCATTTCAACTTTCTTTTCCGTGTTTACATTCACCTGGCACAAATGTGCAGGGAAAGCTCAAAGCTGCATTTTGTACAGTGTTCTGGATTACCCAATCTTGTGCTTCTGGTTTGTGCAACACATGAATAGCAAATGGCCATTTAGTCAGATTTTCCCTTTCAGGAAAATCCAGTAAGTTAAACAAAAAAACAAAAACCATTGCCAATGTCCCATTGCCAATATCTCAATGCCATGTTTACAGTATTTAGTCCCAGCCCAGAAGCACCTTCTTAGTAAGCTGTTGCCCCCATTTATAAGCAGCACTCTCAGAAACTTTCAGTAATGTAGGTGCCTCATAGACAACACACTAAGACCAATGGCTAATTCCATCCTGGTGGGAAACATGCACATGGATGTGGCTTATAAGTACAACTAAACATTTTTGCAGGTTCAAATATTGTGCAGCATTAATGTAGCAACTGGAATAAAGGGTGCAATTTTAAACTACGAATTGACACACGTTTAGACATAAACACAAACCATGGGTAAGTTGTCTTTTAATTTTTCAGCAATCTTGCCACCCTCATTTACAGTACATACATACAGTTCAGCATCATTAATCAAGTCATGTTTGGTTGAACAAATACGTCTAATCCCGCAAAGATAAAGGTATTTTCCATTAGATATGCAGCAAATACTCCCAGTTAAGTCAACATGGTTTATCAAATGCAGTCACAAAGTCGATGGTTGGTCCACTGACATAGATAGGACTATTCTATGGCTGTATCTGTGGCCACAGTAGTGTTACCAAATGGGTCTACCAGCAGTATACCCAATAATATGTTCACCACAGATTTATAGGAATTAGAATGTCCACTTCTATTACTGTTAGCCATTGTTAACACACATTAAAATATTAGAACAGAGCAATTTATTAATTTCTTATATTTGTATCTCACCCTTCAGGGAGCTCAGACGTGGTTTTGTTTTACTTTGCTAGACTTTCATTACTGCCACTCTCTATAACAAGTAGTTTGCTTGCTTGATCAGCTCTGTAAGTCTGTTAAACAAAAATAAGCACATATTCTGCTAAGGATATACTTGCCAGCTTCCATATATAATATAAACTTTATACTAGCTCTGATTTTTAATATGTTAAATTATCTATGCGCAGCTACCATTAAAATATATGTGAACATAATTTTCATCTAGTTATACCTTCATGAGTTTTTGTTCTTAAGAACCTTGACTATATTTTATGTACAGATAATCTAAATCCACTGTGGCTAATGTACAAATAATAGTAATAGATGAAGGAACATAAAGCAGTTATGTGTGTATTTCCTAAAGGCTTGGTCCTGCAAAATTCTCCAGGCATGCAAAGGAATCAAGCTTCTTTAATGACAGTATAATGGGGCTGTTCATACCATGTACAGGCTACATGTTGCAAGTCTTTGTAGGAATCAGCTATAGGTTGAATACATTTGCATTTTCAGACTTCAAAAGTCTAATTAAAAGAGTATGTAGCAGTCATTTTTGTTCATACAAGTTTGTCAGGCTTCTATTTCCAGATGTACTACTAGACATTAAAGCTTAAATAAAGTTTTATTGACCACCACCATCACCAGCTATTGTTACAGATTGCGGTCCCATGTCAACTGCACACTTTACAATGCTGGGGTAAGTAGTTTCCCAGCAAGTGTGGGAGAAAGGTATAGTCAGTCACCCCCTATAATATGTACAGAACAAGGACAAAGCATCTAAGAGCCACTGCTGCTGTGGGGTTTGGCTTATATCTAATTGTCCAAAGGAGATAATTGGCTATAAAAGGGAGCAGTGTGGCATCTGCATCTTAGCATGACGAACTGACTGCAAACTCTGTTACTATAAAACTGCATCATGAAACTGACTAAGAATTATAAAAATATAATTTGGGGTGCCTTTATATTGTCTTAGGGGTTCCAGGCAGGTACAACATGTACTGCATGAACTTTCTCACCTTTCTCTTCTTCATCATATGGACTGAAAACTTTTTATTTAATGGAAGTTTCAATTCATTACAAATTTCCCTAGACATGAATGGGTGGTATTCAGCTAAATGCACAAGTGGAATGATCATTAGTTGCATGGCGGGACTTCCCATCTCCCTTGCAGCCCTAACCCTTTGTGCCATCCCCCAATCTGCTCTGGAAGGTTGGGGGAAACCTAGAGCAGATTTAGGGGGTGCATGGGGAGGGAGAGGAGGGAAAGTACCACTGTGCAAGTGGAAGTTGTTCTGCTCAGGGAAAGCGCAGCTAAGTGCTACATTGAATACAACCCAATTTGTCTAACAGGCCACATAATCTGCAAATTGGATAGCTGGATGCTTTGAGGATGGTGAATGCACATCAGGTTGAAATTAAATCTCATATTTTCAATCATCTTTTGATTGGTTATGATCAACTGGGTAATGCTGTAGCTCATAAGGATGAGTGCAAAGACTATTAACCTATTAACTATTACACAGTTAATAGGTTGCCACAAAGGAAATTTGAATATGCATCCATTTGCCATTCTTTTCAGCTCCACTTCTTTCTTGAAAACAATAGTCTTGTATAGTACAGGGAGAGAGAGAAAGTTGTCCCAACTCTTGTATTTAGTAACTAGCTATTACAATTCATCTACAAGTTGCAAAAGGTCATTCTTCATTGTAAAGCCTGTTCTAGGCACTGCTTAGTAATGGGTGAAATAATGGGAAGCACAAAATTTAAAGGCTCTAGGTTTCTTCTAATATCAATCTGTGAGAAAAGACATCTGATGAATATATATACAATGCTAAAGACCAATTCCAATGTGATCCACACTGCTGACATTCCTTTTTTCATGATGGTTTGAATATTTAATTACCTAAACATCATGGATACTCCATCCCTTAAGGGTCACAATAGCACTGTGTGGGTTCTTGACTTTGCAAGAATGGAGGCATTCAGAGTTAGTCCCAAATATTATGATGGAGACTTGAAGGTATGATGACTAGAGGAGGGGTGGGTGGGGAGGCAGGGACACCAATGCAACTGCTAGGCCAAAAGTTTTTCAAAAGACTTCAGAATATGCATTTACTTCATATTACAACTTTCCCTGGAGATACAGCAGTTAATGGTTATGACATTAAAACTGCCTTCAGATAAACCGTGGCTATGTTTGGTACATGATGGCTTCCTTGTACCCCTTTGATGGCATATAAAAGCAGTGAATGCAGTTTAGAGCTAGGGAGGGAGAAAAGACAAGTTGGTTGCCAACTTCATTCTAGAAAATGAAGTTTTCAAAATACAGGGCCTCAGAACATCCTTATAGGCTTGTATCATTTCTGCCCCCAGCCCATTCTATGAGGCTTTTTGAAAGTAGTGAAGGGCCACACAGGAAGCTGACTGCCATAGATCATTTTGAGGCTTCAATCCAGCCTTTGCTCAGAACATCAGTTCCTATCCTTACCATGCTCTGAACTTCACGCACATAACGTTTATGTATAAAATATAGAGATATAAAAATAATACTTCATACAATACTAGAACCTCTCTCCCAATGCATGCCACATTAGTGAGGGAGCATGGCCTCACTAACAGTGCTTGAAGGAACAGTCAATCTGGATGGCAATTTACATTGCTTAGGTGCTGATTCCAGCAGTCTTTTTTCCATTTTTCTTTGTTTTGCTCTCTTTCCCTTTTTGTTTTTTGTTTTTGTTTTTTTGCAAGTGTGTGTGAACAGTGTTGGGGCGGGGGGGGGGGAATAAGAAGATAAAACTTAAATAGCAGAATCAATCCTTTCTTGGCGTCGTTTCATGATTTCTTGAAGCTCCGACTCCCCTCTGCTTTTCTGGAATAAAAGCAAAAGATAAAGAATGCAAACTTTTCAGTGATCTTTGAGTTACTATACATTTCTTGGAGTGAGACATACCAATAACCTTAGGAAAATCTTCTCAAAAGTCGGGGGTCGTCTTATATGCCGGGTCGTATTTCTTATATGGCGAGTATATCCCAAACTCTATATTTTAACTGGAAAAGTTGGGGGTCGTCTTATATGCCCAGTTGTCTTATATGCCGGAAAATATGGTGTGTATATATATATATATATATATATATATATATATATATATATATATATGTATGCTGTATTACAGGCTCTAATTTGAGTGACTTTAGTGAAAGATGAAAGGAAGGAACAGAGGTGAAAGCTCACATCTGTCACCTACAGAAACTATTGTGCCTTAAACACTGAAGTTGCGGGTTTCGTATATGTTTTTCAATAAAAACACTTGATAGATGTCACTGCAACATTTTGCACTAAAACTAAGTCTCCTACACTTTGCTTAATTCTCCACTGCTTCCCCAGTTATTTCATCACTATTTTAGGGTCCTTATTACGGTTTCCATTCCTCCAGCTTTGCTTGCTGATAGTCAAAGCAATAACTGCACAGATAAATTCACTGGTACATTTTGAACAAAATCTCAGAAATACCGCACACAAATATATTCATCACTCATTGATGGTAGCTTCAATAACTTTTATACTATATCATGTTAGCTCAACACAATTCTTTTCAGAGGCAGGATATATATCACTCCATAGAGACTGCAATATATCACGAGTCAGGATAGCTTATGGAACTAATGAAGAAGACTACTGCAAGTGTGGGCCTCCAGATGTTATGGGACTCCAACTCCCATTATCCCAGATCACTGGCCATGGTGGCCGGCAGTGATGGGAGGTGGAGTCCAATAATATCCAAAGGACCACAGGTTCTCCACCCCTGACACAATGGGTAATTTTTAGGCCCTAAAATGTACCAGGGGCATGAGAGCATGTTTACCCATGATATTCACTTATCTGTCCAACATGTCTAAAGTTTCAAATGCTGGCAACTAGCTTTTGAGTTACTGTTTTTTGAAACTACCATTGCATTTCAGTCACCCCTTTTCCTAAAATTATTTTGGGTTGCTTGAAACTTGGCAACCCTGCACATTCCAATGAAACATCACAGTAAAGTGCAGGCCGTGTCAAGTAACCTAGTATTGTCAATGAAGTTTAAAAATGTTGGTGAACAAACTTCATCAGCTCCTTGAAAAATGTATCTTGCTCTGAAAATTCATATTCTGCTTTGAATGTGGAAAATTACCGGTATTGAATGCCTGCTTCTGCCCTAAGCTTATTTACAATAGCAAATTGGTTTGAATTCTTGTACCAGTGCAACAGAGTCTGTTAGTCCAAGCACTACAACTTCTCCTTCTGTAGGAGGAACTAGCTTCAATAACAATATTCTTATTACCCACTTTTTACAATCATGATGCAGCCTTCAAATGTTTACTATCTTGAAACCATCTAATATTTTTGTCCTAATAAATAATGTGCCACCTTACCTCTAGGAGAGACTTTTGCACTGTGATTTTACTATACACTCTGGCACCCTCTTCTCCACATACTTTTTTCAGCTCTTCTTTGTTCAGAGAGAAAAGTTGTGCCCCTGTTAGTATGCCAAGATGGTCCACAGTCCTGGGAAAATATAAGCAAGTAGCTTTACTTAAATTCTTATTAGGCTTGAGAGGTTAAATAAAAAGACAGGAGACCATTGATGACATGCTTGTCCCTCAAAGTCCAATAGCTGCCAAGTGGGGTTCTGAATGTACAGGTAATTTGGTTATGTTTCATAACTTTGGCCTCCATTCTTAAGTTCCATTAAACAGGACCTCAATGCTCATTTGAGAAGGTCCCTTAGCCAGCTTCTCAGTGCTTGAGGTGTAAGAAACTTGAGAAGAGGCTTAGCTCCATGGCTATGGAACCTTCAGAGCACATGATGGTAAATACTTTTAGACCCCTTTCTTCAGCCCCTTTAGCAGTGTGGGTGCTGCCACCTCTGTATGTTATTCTAGGTAAATATAATGCTCCCACCTGTACAGTTCAACCTGACACTGTATTGACACTCCCATACAATGAACATACTGTCCAAGGGCCCATTCCTCACTTTCATGGCATATTAACTTCTGACTATTGCAAGATTAACTGTGGAGGTAACACAACCCATTCCCTTGCTACTAGAATAAAACTGAGCACACATACCCCAGTGATCTGCAAACAAGTTTAACATTGTGTTCCTCTGAAATGCCCCTCCTCCAACCAGCTGGACTATTCCAGAAGAAAGAAGATAGAAGAAAGAAGCTCTCAAAACAACAGAGACCTTGAGAAAACATGTGGCTTGGAGTGCAGGACTCCCTTCTGAATTTCTTCTCTTCCTGCTGTGCAAGTAACTTCAAGAAAACTTTTTATTCTGCTGTCCCAAGTTCACCTCGCATGATACAAGAGGAGAAGGAAAGAAGAGTAGAAAAAGGAACATACCCTTTGCTGAAAGAATTTGCTTCCAGCCATGCTTTGACCTCCTCAGCATTGGATTCAAAGGTCAGAGGCACATGAACCTGTTGAGTCTTCTCTACTTTAAAGTTTCTCTGGGGTGGTTGTACTTTGATATTGGTGATTTTTTTCAGCAGTTCATCATTGACCTCATCCATATGATGAATCAGTTCTAAAAACAGCACATCAATTTGGAGAGAAGGGGAGGGAGAGTACAAGGGTTGTCAAACTGATTAATGAACAATTCTTCAATGAACAATTATTTAATCATCTATCTCCTGGCTAATTAATTGGTTAAAATTTAAATGTATTTGCAAATTACCAAATCTTCATAGGCTTCTACATACTGACGAATGAACAAGAACTTGGAATTTTACAAACAAAAGCAACCATTTGTTATTAGAAAGAAAGGCCAACTTTAATAGTTTCCTTACCATCTATTTTAACAAACACACCAGAACCAATATTGCTTCCAAAAATAACAAGTTCTCTCTCATCTGCATTGCTTAATTTTTTTACCTCACTAATTAAAATCATCCCCCAGCTATTACTTCAGCTAAAGCTTTAGTTGGTTGGTCTGAAATTTGCAGTCCCACAAAGCACAAATGAAAACCAATTTGTTCAAATTGAAGAGTTACCCTTTTATATCATTTTAACCAGTTTAGGTAAATAGAGGTGAGTATTCAGGTTAGGATAAGCAAGCAGTATTACTTCTGCAGCTATCCTGTGGAGTTAAGTACACATGAAAAACAAGTGCTTAATCTTTTCCCCACCCACATTTTTTCTGCTCCAAGTTCACCTCCAGGTGTTTGTATGGCTAAACGCACATGTTAAGCCCCACGTGGAGAAAGGTAGCTAAGAGTAGCTAGCAATATGCACCCCGTTTCCACATCTTTTCCACTCCAAATTCCTTCCCCTGAAAGTTCTTCTCTTTAAAAAATGAATAGGGTGAGTATTTGCACGTCATTTGCAGTTAGTCTACAGTTATAATGACTGATTTTAACAACTCTCACCAGAATTTATGTTTAAAGTGATGGCACACATTGAGCATTTTAACTGAGAGGAAGAGAACATCAAATATCCAGGGGCCATTAGTCTTATGTAACATTTTAATCTAAGGTTTTGACATAATAATTTATTATTATTTTTATATATGCACAATATGTGTTCTCAGATTAGTTAAAAAGATCATGATGTACAAATCACATGTGTTTCATTCCAGCAATTGGGCAAGGATCAAGGCTGCATTTATATAATGTAAATTTTCAAGTTGCCCTTTATATATACGTGTGATGCTATACGTGGTACTCCCCCACCCCTTGTATTTTGGAAGTTGAAACCAAAGTACAAATTTTCGCACATGAAGTGGTTTTTAGCTGAAGTGTTCAGACTAAAGATCAGGGTTTGGGGCCTTTATAATATCAGTTGCATACCATGTCAGAAAACATAAAATGCAGCTTGTTCAGAGTGCTAGGCATTCCGACAATTGTATACTTACGTTCTTTGGCATCAGGAGAATTTCGGGCGAGCATTTCCCCAGCATAGCTGGCAGGTAACTTATGTGAGGGGCTGGATGGTCCAGTTCCCCTTGGACTCAAGTCTCCTTTGTATTTCTACAAATTAAAAAGGTGTCTCATTAAGTGCAATGCTTTCCTTTTATCACTTCAATAAAAAACACATTCCTACTGTCTTCCATTCCCAATTGCTGGGATGAAGATCTATAAGAACTGAACTATCACAGCACTGCCACTTCTTCTTCTTCTTCTTCTTCTTCTTCTTCTTCTTCTTCTTCTTCTTCTTCTTCTTCTGCTGCTGCTGCTGCTGCTGCTGCTGCTGCTGCTGCTGCTGCTGCAGCATGATCTATGGAGTCTCCACTTTCATTCTGTGTTGACCCTGGATATTCCTATTTGCCAGCTGATGAGCATACTGGCAACTCCAACATACTAGACTGCTGTTGGGCACTTGGTACTGCTGACAGTGGAGATGGGCCTTTGGCTATTTATGTGAAGGCATTAGGCCACATATCATTCTTTACAGAGGACAGTCCTGAGAGAGAATGGTGGTCTATTTGAAAGGCTGCCATCCCCAACTCTAAAGAACCATAAGAAGGTTGTACACAGGATTGCTATGAGGATAAAATTGGGGAAGAGAACTATGTATGCCCCTCTGATCTCCCTATAATAAAAATAATCAAATGTATGGCTACATTGCAGGTTCATGTGGCATTCAAGACTGAACATATGCACAAATTTATTTATTCACATTCATTTATATTTAAGAAGAATTTGTAGCTAGGACAAACCTGCATTTTGTAGACATTATCAGAGTGAGTTGGTGATTATTTAAAGTAACTGCTTTAGAGTCTGATTGCAGTGAATCGATAGCTAAATCTCACCTGTTCAATTAGCCCATAATCCTCCAGTTTCACCAGATCCAAGATGTTAAATGGTACGTAACCAGCCTGCCCACTTCTATTTCGCAGCTTCCACCACTGTTTATTATCTTCCAACACCTGCAAATGTTAAAAAAATATTCATCAGCTGGGGAAAAGTAATTCATGGTTCAAGCACCACATTGGGCAAAAGATTCCTGCACTGCAGGGGGTTGGACTACTAGATGACCCTTGTGGCCCCTTTCCAACTCCACAATTCTATGTTTCTATGATGACCTTTATGTAACTCCTTTGCCATTTTTATTTCTTTCCTTTCACCAATATACTGGAAAGCATCAAGCTTATGTTATACAGCACTTATTCTTCCTGTTCCTATCCTAAACAACCTATAACTGGGAGTGGCTGCTGGGACCACATAACACCAGTCCTGAGAGAACTACATTGGTTCCCAGTACGTTTCTGAGCACAATTCAAAGTGTTGGTGCTGACCTTTAAAGCCCTAAACGGCCTCGGTCCTGTATACCTGAAGGAGCGTCTCCACCCCCACCGTTCAGCCCGGACACTGAGATCCAGTGCCGAGGGCCTTCTGGTGGTTCCCTCACTGAGAGAAGCAAAGCTACAGGGAACCAGGTAGAGGGCCTTCTCGGTAGTGGCGCCCGCCCTGTGGAACGTCCTCCCAGCAGAGGTTAAAGAGATAAACAACTATCTGACATTCAGAAAATACCTGAAGGCAGCCCTATTTAGGGAGGTTTTTAACCTATGATATTTTAATGTATTTTAATATCTGTTGGAGGCCGCCCAGAGTGGCTGGGGAGACCTGGCCAGATGGGCGGGGTACAAAAAAAATTATTATATTATTATGCTCCAAAAGACCTGCATAGCATATAGGAAGGTCTTGCTAAGAAGGGACAGGTAAATTTACATCCACTTCTTCCCTCTGCTTTTTGGTCCCCATCTCCCAAACCCCATTGCCTTCAGTCCCCTGCTGATTCATCCCTATTAGTTCTTTAAAAATAGAGAATGTGAGCCGTATGTGCAGTCTCTCCTAACACTTTAGTTTAACATAGTTTATTGTTGTGAATTCTGCACACACAGTGTATGCTCTCTTCTCAGACAGCAGATAGCTCTGGAATCACAGAATCATAGAACTGTAGGGTTGGAAGGGACCCTGAAGGGTCATCTAGCCCAAACCCCTTGCAATGCAGGGATCTCAACTAGATCATACATGACAAATGGCCACCCAACCTCTGCTTAAAAACCTCCAAGGAAGGAGAGTCCACCTCCTCTTGTTGGCATCTGCTGCAGTGTCAAACAGCTCTTACTGCCAGAAAGTGCCTGCTGATGTTTAGTTGGAATCTTCTTTCTTGTAACAATATATTCTATATAGCATTATTGTCATGGAGGGCAGAAGGATTGGTGCATGGCAAGGGTGATCAACTGACCCTTTCCAATAATAATGTTTGAAAGATTGGACTGAAAAGTCTTGGGGCAGATACACATCATACATTTAAAGCACATGACTTCCCTCAAAGAATCATGGGAACTGTAGTTTAAGGGTGCTGGAAATTGTAGCGCTGTGAGGGAATACTATGGTTCCCAGGATTCTTTGGGGAACTCATGTGCTTTAAACTTGTGCCACGTGTGCTTTAAATCTATGGTGTGTTTCTGCACTTGTTCCATTCTTTTACCTCCAGAATTTCCTCCTTCAGCACTGAAAGTTCATTGGCATTTCGAGCAGTGAAATCATAGCGGATTTTGGCATATCTCTTTGACGGAGCCATACCCTGTGCCTCAAAATTCCTGCAATAAAGACATAATGGGAATATGATTGGCCTCCTCTACCTGTTGAAATAAAAACCATCTAATCTAAAACAACGTATTGAAATCAAAAGATATATCAGTGAACTTTTCCATTTTAGTCTAGTTAGTATATAGACCACTTTACCTACCGTAACAACAACAACAACACATGGTTCTATGTAACCATAAAAGTAAAGGTAAAGGGACCCCTGACCATTAGGTCTAGTCGTGACCGACTCTGGGGTTGCGGCGCTCATCTTGCTTTATTGGTCGAGGGAGCCGGCGTACAGCTTCCAGGTCATGTGGCCAGCATGACTAAGCCACTTCTGGGGAACCAGAGCAGCGCACAGAAATGCTGTTTACCTTCCCGCTGCAGCGGCACATATTTATCTACTTGCACTTTGATGTGCTTTCGAACTGCTAGGTTGGCAGGAGCAGGGACCAAGCAACGGGAGCTCACCCTGTCACGGGGGGCAACCATAGCAAACCATAATACTAAGACATTAAACAAAGTTGAATAAAAATATAACCCATTGGAATAAAATTCTAATTCAAATCACAATAGCTCTCTTAATTTATTTCATGCTAACCCAGGAATTTGGAAGGATATTGACACTGGAAAGTGTGTCATGCTTTTTTAAGACCATGTTGTACTAGCTAAAAGAGAAAGTGTACAATGGCAGAAGGGACTGCATCTTTTGTGATGGATGTGGATGTACTTTCTCAGTCAGGACCATCTGTTCCTCTAGCATATACCTTATTTTAGCACCTTAAAGATTCATTGTGCCATAAGCTTTAAATGCAAGTCTTTCAGATGCCACTTTTGTGTGTGTGCTTCCTGGCAGAGACTAATATGGCGACTCTAGCATTTGTATGCCATATATTGGAGCGAGATCAGAGTCACTGAGACTAGAAAGTTCTTACCTGGCTGATATTTAAAAAAACAACACAATACAGTACTGTATTATTTGAGGATTTACAGGTTGAGATAACACACAAGTATTTTTACCACTTGCCACTTGCATAGTTTCAGAACACTTAATAATATTACTTTTCTCAAGCACCCATTATTCCCTTCTATTAATCAAAAGCTTTCTTAGTCTTGTATCAACATCTTTCATGGGAAACATACCCCATTACTCTACTACTTTTTATTAGTATTACTGGTTTGAATGTAAGGATTTTCCTGCATAGCCACTAAAGATCCCTCTAATACATTCACTTTTAAAAACCCTCCTCAAAGCCTTTATCAGGTGGTTCATTGATAATGTGATAAACGGTCATACCTTGGTTTTCTAACAGCTTAGTTCTCGAACGTTTTGGCTCCTGAATGCCACAAACCCAGAAGTGACTGTTCTGGTTTGTGAACTATTTTTGGAAGCTGAACATCTGATGGGACTTCCACAGCTTCCAATTGGCTACAGGAGCTTCCTGAGGGTCCTAAATGAAGTTCATTGACCACTGGCGGTTGGTGGACATACTTTGGGAACACCTGGTCTATTCTATTCGATATGCTAGAAGTTACCTGTTCACATGCTGAGTAACATGTTGAGCAAAAGCATCCACTGCTGGACTTTGATCAGATGTCTGGACAGGCTTTATGTTCCGGCTGGAATATCCATTAGGTGATGACAGCTTAGATAAAATGGAAGAAATATTATTGCCAAACTGGGATACAGCATGTCAACATTCTCAGCATTTAAAGTCATGAAACTGAAATATAGCAGTATAACTTATGCCTCTTTCTTGAAGAAGGAGCCAGATCTGGGTAGCTTTCCACTGACTAGAAAGCAGCTGTTTGAGCCTCTCAAAGTGCAAATAAGACAACACTAATAATTTACCTGCCAGACAGTGCTCACTCTATTTCTTGCATTATAAGATAGATCAAATGACAGCAAGGTGGGTGTGGTGGTTGGCAGCAGCCACATGTGTTTGAAGGAGACTTTACTTGGGAGTCAATGCAACAGTACAAAGGGTAACAAATGTTTCACTTCTGGGGAAGGGTTTGGTATCAGCAATGAATGCCTCCTGTTCTTCCAATAAACATCTATTTGACCTTTGAAACCCGTGTTTCTGTGTCTTTCCAGTTAGCTGTGTAATATTACTTTTTTTTAACCCACTGTGTTTGCTTCTCACATGAATATAGTGCAGTATTTCATAAACACCACTGGGCAAAGTGTTGCTAGTGACACAATTCAAAACACAAATCTGTATAATGTTTTTGATATGCAAATTTATATGTACAGTGGTACCTCGGGTTAAGTACTTAATTCGTTCCGGAGGTCCGTTCTTAACCTGAAGCGTACTTAATCTGAAGCACCACTTTAGCTAATGGGACCTCCTGCTGCCGCTGCGCCACCAGAGCACGATTTCTGTTCTTAGCGGAATTCTTAACCTGAAGCGTACTTAACCTGAAGCGTACTTAACCTGAGGTACCACTGTATAGTGACTCAGAGAAATTAAAGCAGAGGATAGCCAGATGGGCGGGGTATAAATAATAAATTAATAATAATAATAATAATAATCTCACCAGCATTGCACTTTGTAGTGTCCCCAGCTGTCCTATAAGCAAAGTTGTGTGTGGTTTTTTTAAAGGGGTTTAAATGCAAAATTGGGGAAAGCGGCAGGTGATAGGAGGACTGCAGTAAAATTTCCTAACAGCGCCCCTGACATTAGGTGCCACTGAAGCTGATGAACTCAAATGTGAATGCTCACACAGTACGTTTAAAAGCAATTTAGGAATCTTTCTCATACTAGATCAGCTTATTTGTCTCCTGAGGCTCATTATTGTCTACTCTGACTTGCAGCAACTATCCAGGATCTGAGAAAGAAATCTTCCCAGTTACCTGTTTCCTGATACCATGAGATACCAGGGATTGAACATGGGGTAATTTCAGCATGCAAAACTACCACTAAGCAATGGCATCATGATCACCACCATTTCCCACCCAATGAATTTCCTAAGCTAAAATACTGTACACAGCTGGTGGACTTCTGATTCAAATTAATTGCAAAAGGTGATAATCAGGGGGTTCTCCAGTTACTGGCATATTAATTTGTAGCCTCCATAGGTCTGATTCTCTGCTCAAATATTTGATTTTTATACAGGTGCAATTTGACCGACATTGCTACAATACATTCTATCAATGAAAAGGAGGAAACAAAACTGAAACAATGGCTTCAGTTGAGCTATATGCATGCTTGCTTCTGATAGTGGGCTGCTGCAAAATGCCATCTGTCAATCAGGGCTGCAGACATGCAGTGCTAGCCAGATGATTAGTGACAGCGCCTTTCATGAGGTTACAGGAAGAGAACTGGAGGTGCAATTAATCCAACTCTACTCCCTCCCTCCCATTACAGCTAATAATTTCACTGGTCTGGAGGATTTCTTTCAGCATCACACAGAACATCCATTTGTGCATTTCCCTTTTGCAGGTAGAGATATGCATATGGAAGGCTGCTTCTGCATATGTGTGTTGCCAGCTAGATTGTGTTGGGTTACTCTAGTATAAACATCTCTCAGTGTGTCTTTGATCATCTATTCATGCGAGAAACAATAGGAATACCAAAAAGAAGTAGGCATTCCATTGGGATGTTTTTTCCTTTATTAGCCATACATCTGCCTACTTGTATGCTTGCAGAGTATTCAGCCCACTAAATGAGTAAGATGAAAGAAGAGAAATAAGGAGGGGATGGAGTTAAGCCTGAGTCTCACCTCTTCTTGCAGGTGGCCAATATCTATTTCCCAAGGGGCTCCACGGAGTATTTCTAGAGGTGGCTCCCATCCGTTGCGGAACTTTGGAATATAGCTTGGGATGTTGGCTTCTCTTGGCCACTCAGCTCTTGGAAACACATTGAGAAGAAGTTTATATGCCGCAAGAACCTTATGGCACACGCTACTATTCTAGGCTACAGTTGTCATTCTAAAAGTCCAACACATATTTTAGAAGTCAGCAGACTGATGCTTTTAGGTCACTAATTGACCTAAGTGACCAAATAAGGCTGGAGACAGAGTGCCCCCCCTAGAGTTGAATATAGATTGAAAGGCAAATTGCTGCCCATGGTGTAGACACCCATCCCACTTTGGGTTTTGGTAAACAGGTTTTACAGGTTTTTCAATGGTTAAAAACTCTTGGGGTGGGAAGAGAAATGTGTAGTGTACACACAAGAGAAGCAAATCAAGCATTGCTACTCACAAAACCAGTTTTCAGTCTCTTAACACCTACTGTTGGACTCCAATCTAAAATGTTTTTTGTTTTTGTTTTGCTTCCAATACCTTTAGAAATGTTGATAGGTTTCTAAAGAGGTGTGTATGTGTGTTGTTTGTGTCAGAGAAAAATCTAGTTTCATAAAGTTTTAAGCCGATACTGCAAGTTGAGATATTCTGCCCCATTTTCTAAAGAGATGCACATTATTGACCCAGTTAATGCTTCTGTTCATGTGATCTCTCAAGGGGCTCTCTCCTTCACCAGCTTCAGCCAATTTTATATTCTCTTCTGGTTCTCTCATTGACTCTCCTTCAAACTAACCTTGACCTTGTCCATGTCTCCCCCAAGGACTCCCACAGCGTCATCTCCTTTGGTGTCAGATGCCCTTTCAGGAAATCTGTGGCGTCTCTAGAAAGAAGTGGGCTGACGACAGACCTTGCAACTTCTGGACCTCCACAGCTATTGACTATCTGGATTACATATGAGAAATCACATAAGAGGATTTTCAAAGGCGTTTCAAGATGTTTGAAAGAAAACCAGACTCCAACTCTCTACTGAAAGTATTATACTGGGTAGCTAATGGAAAGCCTAAAAAGCAAAATGGATAGTCAAATTTAAGCAGTTCAGGGAGCTATTTCCAAAATAATATTATTGTGTATTCTCAGGATAGCTCCTGAATTGAATCTTCACTGTACTCCCACATTTTAGCTGCAAGCACACTTGGCAAAGTTAACATGGAGCAGGTTTACACTTTAATCTTCATTATATAAACAAAGTGTTGCACATTAGCACTTATAGCATCACAGAGCCATTCCAATAGGTTTTATGCAGCCATTGGGTGATGAATAGGATGTACTGTCTACATTCTTTAATGCCAATTCTGCTTGTTGAGTTCTCACAACATGATTACCCTTTTAGTAGCATTTGTAGCAGAAAATAGACCTCCATCACCCACCAATTTAGCTACCCTGAGCAAGCTGGCATAGGGTTGTGACATTCAGAGCCTGTAAAGATTACTATAAGGGTTCCTTATAGTAATGGAACCTCAGTAATAAGATGTACCCTTAAATGGGTTATTACTCTCTATGCCAGGTGATTATTATGGTAGCAATGCATAAGGAAGAATGTTGAGATTATATAGTAAAGACAATTATACCAATTCCAATGGTCCAAACAGGAAATGCACTAATTCTGAAGCACTTGGATTCTGGATATGTTTTCTCAGTTTGGCCTAAAAAAGGGAAAAAATGAAATCAGGTTTAAACTAAATTTGATTTGCTGATTCTAAGGGTGCTTCCACATTATTGCTATTTTCAAGTAGGATTCAACCACACATTGGAAAATTCAGTTTTTGCAATTATAGTTGATTAGGAGGTCTTGTGCGACAAGCTCACTGCTCCAAAATATCAGACTTTTTTCAATAAGGAAAGTGACAGGAAAATGCACTGGAAAGTGTGAGATAACACATCATTTGGTGCAATATCATCAAACCTCTCCACAAATGAAAATGGATGCTCATTAAATAGCCAGTGTTGTATAATCTGCCTGCAAACAAATCAGGATGTATGCTTAATAAACAAGTTGTCTGAAAGGCCCTAAGGTACAGAGATATCACTGTTTTCTTAAATTTTCATAGTCAGAAATGAAATCAGAAAAGCAGAAATGTTTAGCTGTAATTCCAAACCTTGAAGTAAGGTTTAGCTGGCATGGGAGTCAAGCTTTGTCATAACTGGAGAGTTTATGTGTTAGCCCTCTATTTATTTAGGTGTTAAGCTATATTTTATGGCAGAAAAACACTCTCAGGGTAAATTCACAGAAATAACATAAAAATAATTAATATCCACACACACATGCACACTCTAATATAACTAAAACAGCTGCATCAATCCGTTCCTACCCAGACAATGAATCCACAGAAAACTAAAGAGTAGCCATTTATTAACTCTTGCCTAACAACCTAACAACTTCTCCAGGTTGTGTTGGTCACTGGCTTAGATGGCTTTAAAAAAAATAATACACGAGTTCATGAAGGAGGAGGATAGACTTATCAACAGCTCTTAGCCATGATAGTTAAATGGAACCTTCATCTCGAGAGGAAAGATATCTTTGAGTGACAGATGCTGAAAATGAACAGAAGAAGAAAAGGAGGAGGAGGAGGAGGAGTTTGGACTTGATATCCTGCCTTTCACTCCCCTTAAGGAGTCTCAAAGAGGCTAACAATCTCCTTTCCCTGCCTCCCCCACAACAAACACTCTGTGAGGTGAGTGAGGCTGAGAGACTTCAGAGAAGTGTGACTAGCCCAAGGTCGCTCAGCAGCTGCATGTGGAGGAGCGGGGAAGCAAACCCGGTTCACCAGATTACGAGTCCACTGCTCTTAACCACTACACCACGCTGGCCCTCAACAGGGGTGGCCATCACCATGGTCCCTATCTGTGAGCTTCCAGAGCCATCTGTATGGTTGCTGTTGGAAACAGCATTGGAATAATGGTCCCTGATCCAATGTTCTATCATCGTAACTGGAAAAAAGGGGAAACTTCCTGAGCATTCCAAGCCCAGTAAGTTATCCGGCATATTTGAACAGACAATGCTACACTGAGGTCTAAAAGTAGAAATGGGAAACCTCGGCTCTCCAAATGCTGCTGGACCACAATACTCACTATCCCTGACTATTGGCCATGCTGAATGGGGCTGATGGAAGTTGCAGTCCATTAACACCTGGAAGGTCACAGGTTTGCCCCTGTCACCGCAACCCTGGCCTAAGGCATTCCTGATATTATTCATATTACACTAGCAACCAACACACATGGTACTGTACAGAGTAACACCAGCAAAAATCCAGGTCCTTGAACCAAGAGTCTTCCAATCTAAATATTAGTTTGGATTTCAAAGTTTAACTTGTACAGAGCTTGCTTTAGTGACAGAGTGTGGTCTTAATGTTACCACACAAATTGCAGGTCACTGGTGCACCCTAAACCTCAAATATTTGTATTTAAAATGGGCTGCGTTGGAAAGGGAAACAATGAAAGGGATTTAGGAGGATGTTGAATGCAGCCAGCAGCAGTTCAGATGAATGCCCCTTTTATTTACATTGCTGGGAATTTGCTGTAGTGGCAAACAACGCCTCTCTTTGTTGAAGTGGAAACAGTGGCTCCTCAATACATGACAGTGTATTCTGCTTTACTGATATCTTGCCCATTAACTATTTCTACTGTGGCTGATATAGGGGAGACTGAGCGTGTGAAAATATATGGGCGAGTGCCGGTTCAGAAACTGTTCATGGTTAGGGTTGCCACATTTCAAAAAAGTAAAATTGAGCTCTTTTTAGGATGACTCCAAAATTGTTGAGCTCCCCCCCCCACCCCCCGCGACACCATTTTTACACCCAAAAACCAGGGCATTTCAGGAATTTTCCTGACGGATGGCAAGCCCATTCATGGCACTGGTGCTTCTCGCACTCAGCTACATGGGGATTAGCAGAATATATTTATTATATGACAAACAGATTATGGCTTGTTAAGGGCTTGCACAGACACAGACAATCAAGCAATGCATGCCCCAACAGCATTCTCCTCCATAGTGTGATACTTGCAGAAGTTAATAGTGGGCCACATGTTGTTCAGATTTGTTATGGCCTTTGGCTAAACAGTACATTTTTGATTGACTGGACTAGTCAGAAGGCAGGGAAGAAGAGTTGCTTTGGTGCAGGAGGAAAGTTGTACTGCCTTCTGCTTTCTTGTCTTTCTTTTTTTCAAGCAGAGCTAAGTACACAGCCTTGATATTGTCCTGATATGGAGAAACTGTGTTCTTTGAATGTAAAAGCATAATCCTCCCTTGGTATAAGATGATGGCATGAAGTATAGGAGCATGCCATTGCCTGTCTAGTGTAGAGACAAATTATATTGTGCCTTTTGGTTCTTACCAGGAGATTTAGTGCCAACTTTGTTTTCTGGAAGCAGTCAACGAATTCAGCCTCATTTGGGGGCCTTGCCCTCAGAGTCAGAACTCCCTCTTTAAAGCAAAACAACAACAGTGAATATAAAGAAACAAAGGAGAGGAAGTTAAAACCATGTGGTTTTTAGAAGAGATAACATTAGCTAGGAGTTGCTGGGAGACTCCTATGTCTTTCACAGAACTACAGTTTCCAGAGCAATTTAACCGTTAACTCCTCTTCTCAGGAAATTCTGGGAATTGTAGTTCTGTGAAGGGAATGGGAGTCTCCCAGCAACTCTCAGCACTCTTAATAGTGGGGTAGGAGAGCTGAAAAAATGCCAATATATTTCACATCTGGCAACCAATGCACCGCTTAATTTCAGACAGTACATGGGTGGATTAGTCTAAAAAAGCCCGGGACACAAATTTTCACAGCCCACTAAGTGGCTATGGTGGCTCATTTACTAAAAGTAATGCATATAGCATTAACTCTGGAAGTGTATAATTTATTCTTTTTAAATATATATATATATATATATATATTTATGTGTACAGTCGTACATCATGTTACGTTTGCTGCAGATTACGTTCAGTGCGGGTTACGAATGCGCTGAACCCGGAAGTACCGGAATGAATTACTTCTGGGTTCGGCGGTTCTCACATGTGCAGACGCATCAAATGATGTCACGTGCATGCGCAGAAGCGCCGAATCGCGTCACGCACATGTGCAGACGCAGCGCTTCAAGTTAAGTGTTGCTCATGTTGTGAACGGGGCTCTGGAACCCGTTCGCAACCAGAGGTACCACTGTATCCTTGATTCTGACCAAACTAAGCCTCCTAGACCAAGGTTCCCCACCCCTGCCCCGAAGCTGGCAGTCTGGCCCTTTATACCTGCTGGACCTTTCTTCTTGTTCTTCTTTCCCTTCTTCCTTTGGTTCAGCTGTTTGAATGCTTCTGCAGCTTTCTGAAGCTTGGCAACAAACAGCTCAATATCATCTAGAGTGCAGTTTAGGATTTGCTGCAAAGAGACAAATGAAAAACAATAAAAATGCAAAGAGAGCCAGAGGATGTGCATGCCTCTCTCCTTGTCCCTTCTTGTCCCTAGCCACTGAAGACCAAACCAGACGAGATGCTATTTCTGTGAATGCAGATAATGTGCAGTGTGTGTGTGTGTGTGTGTGTGTGTGTATAAATAGCACCTGTGGGGGTGGCCTGAGCAGCCTCAGGGCTAATGTGGTTGGGGGAGTTTAATTCTCTCATTTCCTGCCATTGGCACCATTGGAAGATTCCCTTGAAATGAAAATATCAGGTTCAAATAATCAATTTTTGTTGGGACCCTGACAACAAGAGAGAACATCAAGCTTTACCTCCCCACCCCATGGTCCTTAGGCTGCTCTGGCTTACCTCCACAGCTGCTATTTACATTACACAACTGAACATGACTTGTGTTCACAGAATTAACATTGTATTTGGTTTCGTCCTTAGAAAATGCATCTCCGCCCTGTTCATCCCCCTTTCTCATCCTCCCACATAAGTTTTTTTTAGAAGTCACAGCTTACCGTTTCTTTTTCAATCTTCTGTGCTAAAATTGCCCGGGACTCTTCGTAGTCCTGAGAACTGGAGCTTCGTCGATCATATTCTGTCAAACACACAAAAAAATTAGTTATCAAAAAGGAGAGGTCAAAAGTGTAGAGAAATTCAAAACACCTGGTTTCTAAAATTGGCTTCTACAGAGATAATCTGCAAAGCATCATTTGATATGGATAATTATTAATATTATTGGTAACATATGGTGGGTTATGACTGTTTATAAAGGGAAGCAGAGGGAATTATTGTGGAGAGAAAATTGCTAATTAAATATCTCAGGAGGATAAGGCACCATATGCCAGTACTGTAAACCTTGCTGATTTATTTTGTTGACTTGGACACAAAAGAGCAGCCATACGTTAAGAGTCAAACAATTCATTTAGTGGGATCTGGCAGAGCTCCATCTATTCTATTGATACAGGACTCAGTTTTACAAAGGGAGGTGCAAAGGCCTCACTGCCAAGAACCTGTCCGATAAAAGCTGCAGTGAGATTATTTTTGCGTACAGTTCCCGCAAGCAACTCATGTGTATCTTTTTTCAGCCACATGAGAACATAAAAACAAGAGCCCTCTTGGATCAGACCAAAGACCCATCTAGTCTAATATTCTGTTGCCACAATGGCCAACCAAATGCCCACGAGAAGCTTATAAGCGTGAACTGAGTGCAACAGGACTCTCCCAACCCATGATTCCCAGAGGCATGCTATCTCCAACACTGGAAGCCGTACAAAGACACCATGGCTAGTAGCCTTTGATAGCCGTATTCTCCATTAAACCTTTATCCTTAGGGGGATTGCTGCAATCTCGTAATCGTTTTGGTTACCTCTTTTCTGAAACTTTTCTAGGTTCTGGTCTACAATATCTTGCTTACACCCCAGAATTCTGGGGAATGATGCACACACCATTCTAAGTAGGGTTTTGTAAAAAGACATTATGATATTGGCAGTTCTTTTCTCCCCTATTGATCCCCAAAAGGGAGTACACCTTTTCACAGCAGCCACACACTGGGCTGACTTTTTCATTGGAATACCCACCAAAAACTCAATATCCCTTCTCTGGGCAGTCCCAGTGAGCTCAGACCCCAAGAGTGTATATTTGTCCCAATGTGAATCACTTTATGCCTTCTTACCACATTGAAATACATTTTCCATTTTAACGCCCATTCACATAGTTTGGGAAGACCCTTTCAGAGCCTTTTGCTATCCTTTCCCTTTTTGTTTCAACCATCCTACAGTAGATAACTTGGTGCCAACAGCAAACCTAACCACTTCAATTCACACCTCTAACTGCAGGTAATTTATGAACAAGTTAAGACACACAGATCTTGGTACAGATTCTTAGAGACATCCCTCCATTCTGAGAACTATGTATTTGTTCCTACTCTAAGTCACTCAGAAGGAGTCTTTCTGAAAGCTCAACTAAACAATGTCTATCAGAGCACTCCTATTCACATGCTTGCTGACGTCTTTGCCACAAAGTGGAATCTGGTTGCTTTGAAAACAGCATTCTTGAACAAGAAGAGTCAGTGTGCCAGGGACAGATGGTGCATACAGTGCAATGCCTCCTGCATCTGATTCAGTCCAGAATCCTGGTGCTCACACTCGCAGAGTTCACCCTGCCCACCCCATATGTCCTTCAAATTATTAACTTTTAAAATGGGGTGGAAACTCAGCTATTTTCCATAGGCAATGTTAGGGATTAACTTGGGAGGAAATGCTCTTCTTATGCTGAAGGGAATTTGGGTCAGCATGCAAAATTCACATAAGTAAGGAGCTCTGGCAGGAAAGAAATAAAAAGCAGAGGCCATGAGCAGCATGGGATTGTAAGCAATGGTTCAATTGCATGGCCAGTATATTTGAGGCCAAGACTGCCAACTTTTGTTATGGCACCTGCTCTTGTGAATTAAGTGGGAGTCTAACGTACAGATACAAAGCAAAACTTTAAAAAGAAACAACCCATCAGCTGCCAAATCCAAACTTAAAAATGGAAAGCGTAATGCTGGAGGTCAACAAAAGAGGTTTAAAGACTGTCTCAAGGCAAATTTGAAAAAATGTAGTATAAACACCAACAATTGGGAAACACTTGCTTGAGAGTGCTCAAATTGGAGAACAGCCTTTACCAAAGGTGTCATGGGCTTTGAAGACACTCGAACTCAGGACGCAAGGGAGAAATGTGCTAAGAGGAAGGCACACTTGGCAAATCCACACAGTGATCAACTCCCGCCCGGAAACCAATGTCCCCACTGTGGAACGACATGTGGATGCAGAACTGGCCTCCACAGTCACTTACGGACTCATTGTTAAAACCGTGTTTATGGAAGACAATCTTACTCGGCTACGAGTGATCGCCAAAGAGAAGAAAGAGAGCATGCCAGGCTGCTCTTATGGGCACAAAAGCAGGGCCAGGTTTTAAAAAGCGACATGTCCCAACCCTTTCCAAGTCCCACTGACCTCCCATGACATCCTAGACTTAACTGCAAAGCATTTAGGCCCCTTCTGCACTATGTATTTAAATCAATATTATACTGCTTTAAAGAGTCATAGCTTCCCCCCAAAGAATCATGGGAACTGTACTTTGTTAGTGGTACTGAGAGTTGCTAGGAGACCCAAATTTCCTGCCCTGAGCTACAATTCCCAGAGTTCCCTAGGAAAAGGGATTGATTGTTAAACCACTCTAAGAATTATAGCTCTATCCAGCTTTCCTAACAACCTGCAGCACCCTTTATAAACTATAGTAGCTGAGATTCTTTGGAGGAAGCCATGACTGTTAAAGTGGTCTCCTAGTGCTTTGAATGCAATAAGGAAGAATAGCCATGGGCACATGGGAGGCTACACGTACCACCCATCACTCACATCCTTCTAGTAGCAGAGAAAGGATCAAAATGATGAGGGATGGGCAGGTTTAAGACAAATTAGGACAAAAATAAATACCGAACTGTCTAACGGCCCCAGGCTGCTAGGATTTCTACCTGACTGCTGTCTTATACAGGCGTAAATAGAACTCAAGAGGAACTCTGTAGGAACTTGTACAATCCTCTACAGAATCCAATTTGTTTTTCAAAGTGGGTGCGTAAGCACCCCATGCTATAAACAAAGAGACAGATGTAAAAGTAACCTGCATAAATTCAAGAGGCAGTGCATGCAATGTTTCTGGTAGACACTCCCCCACCCACCCACTTTGCATTTGTAAGATTGAGAAGGAAACTAATTCTTTAAGGGTTTAGATAATTTTTCAGTGGCAAGAAGCAAGGATTCGGGCAAACGAGTCAGAATACAGAAAATGGGAGTGACTCACATTCAGCCACTACCCATCTGCCTACATGTCATGTCATCTCCAAGTCAGGGAATTAAGTGACTCGTTCAGGCAGGTATTAAGTATGCCTTAGCAAGGAAGCCGCCACATCAAGCCCTCACTTTTCATTCAGAGGATTACTGTACTCCACTCTACATGTCCAACTCCATCTTTTCAGAGTGCAGAAAGCAAAAATTCTTTTAGTGTCAGTAAGTATGATATGAAAACATTGACAAAATGTGCTGTGAAAACTGATATTCGGGGGGGGGGGGACCTAACTAGGAAACACCAGCAATCTTACAATGTATTTTTAGTTTTCTCAAAAAGACAATGACCATCAATTCTCAATTTGGGGGTGCCAGTATGAGGAGCGTTTTTTTAAAAGAAAAACTCTCTGCAACTTCGGCTGCTCTCTTAGAGACCAACTAATAGCTCGAGTCATTCTGGAACACACAAGTACACATCACGTGGGAAACTAGCTGATTCCACAGGCTGATAGGTTTTTGTACCCATCTGATTGATGGCACAGCAAAGACATTTGTTACTTATATGAACATCATCAAAACACCCATCTCCCATTACAGTTCTACATTATTTCCATTATGCAAAACTAGATTTTAAAATAGCACAATACTGTTCAGGATCAGAGAACAGAAGATTTAACCATTTAATTTTTTTTTCTATGGGAAATATGTTTTTGGTCCAATACACAGTATGTTCAAGGCAGCTTGAGACTTTCAGTTTGAACAAGTTTTCAAAGGTGAATTAATGCACTACACAATAAATACAACACACATGCCTTCACTTCAGTGAATGGCTTAATGCTTTTAACTTCAGTCTGACTAGCTGCATGTCAACAGGTAATGCTTTCCCTCTGGCTATAGCTCTTCATGATGGGTTAAAGTGTGTTTTGTGTTGCTGCCTGTCATGCAGCTATTAAAACACATTGTGTCTTTGTTCACAAAAGAATGGCGCCACCTCTGCTCTGGTCCTTCTGCTATTCTGTAGTAGAAATTCTACAGACTTTCCTAATAGTCTTATGTTGAGAAAAACTGTATGCCATCAAATTGTGCTTAAGCCTGTATGAAAACAGCAGGCTGGTAGAAACATATTGTTTCCTCTTGCAGTGTCCTTGATGGAGCGTACTTGAAGGAGCACCTCCACCCCCCATCGTTCAGCCCGGACACTGAGGTCCAGCTGCGAGGGCCTTCTGGCGGTTCCCTCACTGTGAGAAGTGAGGTTACAGGGAACCAGGCAGAGGGCCTTCTCAGTAGTGACACCTGCCCTGTGGAACACTCTCCCATCAGATGTCAAGGAAATAAAAAACTATCTGACTTTTAGAAGACACCTGAAGGCAACCCTGTATTGTGAAATTTTTAATGTCTAATGTTTTAACCATTTGTGTGTGTGCTGTAAGCTGCCCAGAGTCATCTGCTCTCCCTTCCTAACCATTGGAGCAAGCAGGACCCTCATGTTGCAGTACGGGGGGGGGGGAGAGGAGGCTGGGCAGTGGGACTAAGATGAGAGAAGTCATGGCTGCATCCTTTATCATTGCTGTGGGGTGATAGGCAGAAAAGATGATTATCTAGGTTGAGACCTGACAATGCTATCATATAGTGTCACCTTCCCCACCCTGGTAGCCTTCAGGTGTTTTGGACTACAACTCCCATCAGCCCCAGCACTGGCTGGGGATGGAAGTTGCAGTACAAAACATCTGGGGGCCAAGAGAAAAAGACTGGCATTGAAAAATCAGTACAATTAACTTTTGTTGGAAATGCATGCAACCTTAGTGGGATGGATTCAGTCTCATTTATAATATACTTTGGATTCATACAGCACCCAGTGCAATGAATAAGCATTATTCAAGCTATTAAAAATGCTTTTCAGTTTAAGGATCCTTTGCTTTAATTACTACAGCGAAATAAATGCTTGCCATCGGGCTATTTTACCTGAGTGGTTAAAATGGAGAAATCAATGAAGATAAATAGAGATTTTCCTGTTCTACTGGGAAACGGCACATGCCTAATCATGTTAGGACAACATAAGACTTTCTGGGTGAGTCACAACCCAAAGCAGATGCTTGCATTAGTCATCAATCTGAACTAGTCACCAACTGCCTTCTATACCTGGCTCATGATGCTGTGAAGGAGGAACCACTCGATTCTGGTTGTTCTTTGGTGAGCCTCTTGCTTCATACTGGAAAGGAATTGGAGCTGGCCCTTGAGGTGGTGGGAGGATGGATTGTCTCTGTTTAATCTTCTCTTGGTTTACCCTGCAAAGGAAGCAATGGATCACTCCTTTTACCAGGACACCCTGTCTATGACTAATAGTTACAAGGTTTTGGGTAGTCATTTACGTATGATATCCCTGCTGTCCAAACACACTAGAATCTGATACTGGTGCGAGGTAAACAGTTGGCAACAACCAATAATACTTTTATGCACTCCCTCCTAACCTGTGAAAAGTTGCAAGGGAGGAGCTACCAGGTTTAATTTCCTTAGGTGAATGAAACACAGGGTCTTTGCTTTATTTACAACTACACCAGCAGAGCATAAGTGGAGGCAAACTAACTAGGCAGATCCCTTAATATCAACTCTGGCTGCCCTGAAGTGACAGGGGACCCTTCCTGAACAATGTGAGATGGGGCATAAAGGGATTCTGGGTGGAGGGGAGATGGGGACATTTCCCTCTGTGAACTTCCTAACTTAAAACCCAAGGCTGATTTTGGGTGACTCTCCCCTTCCTGCAGAAGCTTCCCACTTCCCACATCGCTAAGGAAGCCCCCACCCCTGACATTCAGTAAGGCTTTTCAGGGGAAGGGATGCAGATGGCTGCAGTGGGAAGGATGGATGGGAAACTTCCCTTCTGTCAACTTCCTTAAAGTAACATCTTAGAAACCAAACTCGGAGACTCCCAACTATCAATAAATTGTTTCCTAATACACCTAAAAAGGGAATGGAAGTCCAGCAGCCATGACAATATTGTACAGTACATGGTCTAGTTTTTATATTGGTTTAATGGTATGGATTTCCACTTCTGTGGGGGTTGCATCCCACACTGCTTGGGTATTGTTTAAACAGGGAGGCCACACAGGAGGAATGGGTACATTATGTACTTCCCTGGGCAACTGCCATTGGCTCGCTGCAAAATGTAGTGCTGGCATGGGGATTAAGCATGATACCTGTGCTACCCACATCATCTCCCTGCTTAAACATGAGTAAAGCAGAGACTGAACTTAACTATGCCAAGATGAGATTTATGCAATTCATTCATTCACTAAAGTCCCAACAATTCCCATTTCCATGTAGTAAAAGAAGGAAACAATGAAGTCTAGTTCAAAGACAACAAAGGAATTGCTTCAGTATATGATAGGATTGAATGTGGGCACATCCTAGTATCGTCAGGATATTGTATCTGTAAATGGAACCCATCCAAATGACTCATGTTCCTTAGAAGTTAGGGTATCAAAAATAATCCTTTGGACAAACAAGAGTTTGTGCTGCCAGAGGAAGTTTGCAGTGCACCACACATATGCTGTAAGCCACCCAGAGTGGCTGGGAAAACCCAGCCAGATGGGTGGGGTATAAATATTATTATTATTATTATTATTATTATTATTATTATTATTATTTGTTTCTCTGCCCTTGTTGCTCAAAATTTCACAAGGCTGTGCCTAATTTTACAGTCCTTTAATCCTAATGTGTTCATCTCCAAGGGACACACCTAGTACTTCAATAATTTAAAAGGAGCAGGAAATTAAACTAAGGGTGGATCATGAGTTTTGTGACTTCTGCAGAGTAGGGCAAGCGAAGCTTCTTCCCAATTTACTTGCTGGAGCCTGCCTGTCCACAGCACCCACTTACTTGAGAGTTTGCGGCCGTATCTTCTTTCCAAACTTATGGTCAGCAAGTGCACTTTCTATGTCCTCATGTACCATCTCTGCCTAAAACACAAGATCAGGTTGGTCTCAAGAGAAGAAAAGGCTCATGGCAGAAATTTAAGAATACATGTAAGGATGCAAATGGAACAAGGTCTTATAAACAAATGCTGCATTAAAAAATGTTTAATTGTACTATTCTCTCTCTCTCTCTCTCTCTCTCTCTCTCTCTCTGTGTGTGTGTGTGTTAGCTTCACAGCTACAAATACACTAGAAATCGCAGTTTCATATGTGATTGCAAACATTTTGTGAGATTCGCTCCCACAAAAGCTTTGCACGACAGTCCTTGGCTGCCATCAAGAGTTTTCTGTATGCCCTTCCCTTCCCTTGCACATTAAGCACTGCAGATGGAAGAAATGCTTTTCTCTGCTAATATTGACAACAGGAAATCCTTGCTTGTGTGTGGCTGCAGAGCTGGAACACGGTTACAGTGGAGTCAAACGTGCACACCAACATTTTCTCATCTAGCACCAAGCTGCTAAAATATACGATGTTGTTTTTTCCTCCCCTCCCCTCCCCACCCTTGTTTACCTCCACCTCATCGCAATTAAAGAAATGAATGTCAGGCTTGTGCTGCTCTGAGTCTTGACACACTAGCAGGAGTATGGATGAGTACCGCATCTGATTCAGCACAGTTTGGCAGAGCTGGACTGTTGGCAGAAGGAAGTCCTCTAGCTCTTCCTGAAAGGCAAATCAGAGACAGACAGACAGACAGACAGACAGACAGACACATTTAGTTACAAGCTGAATTTATTCATTGTAATAACCATTCCTGGAAAAAAAAGGCAATGAAGACGATGGCATCTGATTCACTCAGTGTATTTTAAATCCATTAGTAGCTACAGCTGCATGAAGGCAGTTGGACAAAATTGTTGCTGGCACATGTGAAGTTTCTGGGCGTTTCTTGGCTGGTAGGAAAGAGAAGCAAAGTTTTTGTAAGGAGGCCAACGAAACTTCATTGTATTGCCTCCTCCCTTTGCTATCAATCTTGAGCATCAAGTAAAAATACAATGTCTTAAAGACTTGTCACTTCTATGTTTGCAAAGACAACTTGTGTGCATGAGTAACATACTCTATCAAATCCCAGCCAGAAATAGGATCTGAAACACTACAGAAGCTGTTCCCACAGGTGTAGCCATGTTCATTTGTGGCAGCAAGATTAGCAGACGGTGTTCACACAATGCGTTTAAAGTACATGACTTCCCCCAAAGAATCCCAGGAACTGCAGTTTGTGAAGGGTGCTGCGAATTGCAGCTGTGTAAAGGGCAAACTACAGTTTCCTAGATTTTTTTGTGGGGGGGAGGGTGCTTTAAATGTACGCATACTCTCTGTGTATGCAGCCAGAGAGTCTTGTGGGAGATCCCCCAGTTTACATGCTTGGCAAAAGCCAAGCCATGGACCCACTACGTTTCAAAAATTTTATATCTCTATGGGAGCTTTTGTTATGTGAATGGTGAATTACTGCTTACCTGAGTTTCGCAGTCCAGCAGTCGGATGGATTTGTCATTCACCTGCAACAGCATCTCTTGGGCCCAGATCTTCTCTTTGGAAGTCAGCTGTTTGAGTTTCCTGATGGCATCGTCCACTGTTACAATGGCCTCACTCTTATCCATGATGAAGGTGGCTAAATGCTGTAAAGGGGAAAAACAATGGTGGACAGGGTGAAAGGAAAGTATCCCGATTAGGCAGGAGGACACAAGCCATTTTAATCCACGTGGGCTGAAAGTTCAGAAAATCCATGCAGTCGCTATGTTGGAGTCTCACTTGCTTGCATAACAAATGCAGCTAATAGCAACATGGATTTTTACTCTTTCCACATACAACTGCACAGTAGTGCCTGGTCAACCCCCGATTCTGTGGTGTGGTTAGAAACAGAAATGTTTCCTACAGGTCTACCTTCCTTTGATTGCATTGATTGACAGCAGTGAACAAAACAATTTCTAATTATGATGATGAGGATAATTCCAGTACATATATAAAAATCACATTACAAGGCATCAAAACTGGACTTGCCACAGAGTACACTTGGCCTGCAGACCAATGCTGGCTCCCTCCTCGTGTACCTGCTTGTAAGCACATACTTGTAAACATGTGTTGATTGCATTGGCATGTCCCATTTTTAGGTGTAAACTTAAAACAGCATTAGGCACACACCTAAACAATGTAATGTTGTGTGTTGACCAATTCTTGGTTCCATCTCTCCACACTGCATAGTTATGTGTTTGTGCCAGTGCTAGAAATGTAGCTTTCTCCAGGCAGTAGAAAGCCAGCCAGGCATGATTGTACTTGCAGTCATTTCCAACTCAGCTCTAAACCTGTTGTCCTGGTTAAGAAAGCATTCAGCTTTTATAACATGACATGCTCTCTAGACCTCAGGATCTGCATGCACAGGCTGCTCTTGCATTGATAACAATGCCATGAGCAAGCAACACAGCAATGCCACTGGGCAGTGCAAGGATACACACATAAAATACTGTGTTTTCCTAATCTCTCTTTGCTTGCCATTGTTGCCAGTTAGAACAGCTGTTCTTCCTGGTCTCAGTAAAAATCACATAATACTTCCCTCTGTGGTTTTATCAGCCAGCAGAGGGAAGCATGAAGCAAGTGCAAGAGAGCACATTCGCCTTTCTCACATTATACTGAATCCTTGCCATCAGAATCCACCGCAAAGGAAACAGCTTGCCAGATTAGCAGTGTTCAAATTTTGGCAAACTCTTCTCCAAGAACTCAGTTTCACACATTCCTCCCCTCCACCCCATTCTGACAATGGAAGCTGACATCCTGAACTGCTTTCTTCCCTCAGTCCTGAAATGCACACCATTTTGAAAACCCAAAAGACTGGGTCCCCTTCCTAAGGAGGCATTGCAATCGGATAGGAAACATCAGGATGTCTTACTGCAGGTTGGTGCATTAAAACAATGTAACATATAGTTGACCTTTGAACTGTTAGAGCAAAATTGGCACTCTTAGGGCTGCTGCAGTTGGCGGTGGTCTGTGCACAACTGCTATGCTCATATGGAACTGTCATTTCTATCTACCAGCAGCTTCATGAGGGCCAATAGAGCAAGATAATGATCGCTGTTATTTTAGAGTTGTATCCAACATGCGCAGAAAGCAAGCTTGCACAACAGATCTTTCCCAAAGCCTCTCCAAAAGGTAAGAGGAATGTACCAAGAATTGTGGGCTGTGTCATATAGGATGGTGGCATGGAAACATCCTGAACTGAGTGGAGAGATTTTGTGTTCCACTGCAACAAGATTCCTCCATCTAGTTTTTGGTGATGCCCCATAATGCACAGCCCATAATGTTTGGCATGTCCCCCTGACTCCCTAGAGAGGTTTTCTGCAGGGTGCATAAGGCTACAGGGGGAGGAAAACATACATTGTGCAGGCTTACTCCTGGTCATGCAAGGATTTATGCTTACTGACAAAGTAAAAAATCTAACAACAAACTTGCACAGAAAGGAAGATTACAAAACATGCTGTTTGGTAAATATCTGTCTCTATAGATAGATACAGATGCATATCTATGTGTGTGAACAAACTGTCAATTTGACAGCTATCACTCTTGCTTTGACTAAAGTTCAAGGGGAAAGAACAGCTTACGGCTGAGCAACCATAATTAACAGAGATCAAAATGCATTCTAGTTGCAGGAGGGAGTAAAGTCTACTTTCCAGTGGAAGTGACTGCAATGATTTTATTGCTTATTTGCAAAAAAATATGTCCAGTGTTTGATTTTTTTTAAAGGAAGGAAATACAGCTCCAGTCTTCCTAGGTGCTACACCATCTGCTCCCTTTTCTTAAATGTGTGGGAACAGATTATTATTTGCCTGTTTTGGACATAGTAGTATTTAAACATGCAATCTAAACAAGTGGAGCGTTTGTGCTTTCATCCATGTAGAATGTGTAAAGAGGAAAGAGATAGCAGCTGGCAGTCCCATCACCTCTCATTCACATGTTCACACAAACCTGTGAACACAGTCTACACATGCCTTCCCCAACCTGGTGCCCTGATGGTGGTCAGGACTGATGGGACTTGTAGTCCAAAACATATGGAGGGAATATGGTTGGGGAAGGCTAGTCTATGCCATCTTTGTTAATTAATCCACAGCATTTTCAGCTACAAGGGTCTCAGGGTCAAACTAGTGATGTTAAATGCAACTTTAAAATAGCATCAACTGGCTGCCTGGGTCTAATTGTTATCCAGCAATGGCTCCAGTGGGGAATTTCCTGCAAAGCAAATATGAGCTTCAGAAGAGGAATTTTCTTTAGAATCTCAGCAGAAGAGGAAAGGACAGAAAAGTTGTTGAGGTTTTTTGGGGAAAGTTGTTGAACTTTGTTGTTGTTGAGTTTGAGCTATTTAAAGGGAAATCACCCAAAATGACACTGCTGACATGGGATGCCATACATCCAGATTTTCCCGGATATTTTAGCGATTTCCGCCCAGACGCTGCTTCCGACTGCAATATTCCGGATATGTTTGGGAAATTCTGGATGTATGGCAACCCTAGTTTTGATCCATAAATACATACAACTAATGCAATTTGCATTTTAAAACACCTGCAAATTACACGTAAAGGTGCACAAAAGGACATATCTAGATTGGCCCTCAAAGGGTAGCCCTGGAAAGGAACTTTGGGGGAGCTACTGCTGCCAGTCAGAGTAGCTAAAACTGGCTTTGATAAAATCATTCTTTTATTCAATACAGCTCTGCTTCTTACATTCACAGGATATTTTACAGAGCTTTCCCAAATCCTGCTTAAATTCTAATCCAGACAAATACAGCAGCATAACTATTACCACTAACATTACTACCACAGTGTCTTGGCTCCAGAAGGTTTGTGGCAGTGTATATACATGTGTAGCAATATTATTTTAAAACACTGCTTAAACATCATTTCACTCATTTTGAAAAAGACCGTCTTTTATCAGTTTTCTTTTCAATTCCCTTCCTCCAAGAGAATTTCAAGTTTTTGCATGTCAGGCCTTGACTGGAGGGGGAGGGAAACCTGTTTTCCCTCTGCCTCCCCAAAGGTAACACACCCCAGATATTCACATCTCCAAGTACTAAATGACCTACATTGTGAGTAAACCACATGTGGAAGAAAATTACATATATAAGAACTCATTGTCATGCAGCACTCCTTGACTTTGACATTGATGATTTGTCAATATAGGTCATAACAGAGACAGTGGGGTGGGGTGGAACTGGCCTGGGGAGACCCCAGTGGCTCAATTCAATTCACCCATTAAGTTTGCTCAGTGACTTGGGTCAGTCACCCTCTCTGAGCCTAACCTGCCCCAGACTGTTATAAGGATAACATGTCATGAGATGAACCCTTGGTAAAGTTCCCCTGAGAGAGGCTGGATACAAATGAGATAAATATCATTGTCCAAGGTGTTAGCTTTCTGGAGGGTGCAGTATCCTTTGCTTAAAAAGTGTTCTGGAGGAAAGAGAAATGAATCCTTAAATCAAACGGGAACAGTTGCATTATGCATTGCACTAAGATCAATAATCAGGAAAGATCCTAAGCTGAAGAGGCCTTTGCACCTTTCCTTAGCCACATGGAAGCCATTTCCCCAGGATTTGTGCAGTTTGGGCTGAAGCAGATGTAATAGCAAAGACTGGTAAAGCACATGTCCATGTATATAGGAGCCACCTTCTAGGGGCCTTGGTCCCTTCACCCCCCCAATAAAATATTTGAGGGGGTGGCGCTGTGGGTTAAACCACAGAGCCTAGGGATTGCTGATCAGAAGGTCGGCGGTTAGAATCCCTGCGACGGGGTGAGCTCCCGTTGCTCGGTTCCAGCTCCTGCCAACCTAGCAGTTCGAAAGCACGTCAAAGTGCAAGTAGATAAATAGGTGCCGCTCCAGCGGGAAGGTAAACGGTGTTTCCGTGCGCTGCTCTGGTTTGCCAGAAGTGGCTTAGTCATGGTGGCCACATGACCCGGAAGCTGTACGCTGGCTCCCTCGGCCAATAATGCGAGATGAGCGCCGCAACCCCAGAGTTGTCCACGACTGGACCTAATGGTCAGGGGTCCCTTTACCTTTACCTTTAAGGTTCCCCCAAGTTGATGGTCATTGCCATTCAAATGATGTGCCCCATCATGTGATCAATTACTTGCCCCCCCCCCAGTTGGCACCCCTGCCCATGTATGTGTTGCTTGTGTGGCCCCCATCATATTTTTAAGTAAGTGAAGTCATGCACATCACCATTTAAATAAGGGCCTCCCTGTAAGGCTATTAAGTATAGAGCCTAAAATTACCCAAGTGCATGAGAAACACTGATGTAGGTAATCTCTGCAAGGCCACTGGGAACAGGAAATCAGTGAACATTTCACCCAGCACCTGAGCGAAGGGAACGCGGGGCAAAGATCAAGAGTCATTACCAACTTCCAGTAACTCCAGCACATGATGCGTTGGGCTTCTAATGCTTGTTTGTAATAAGTCTTCTAGCATATGACCCAGGAAGCATGATTATAAAAATGTAACTAGAAGGATCAATGTCCTCCTATAAATGGTGCAATATCAGTATCATTTCTAATTGTATGCAATTTATTGCTCATTCATATGAGTTGCCCTGACTCACCTGTACATGGTACTGTGACGTCTCATGCATAATGACGTTGGAGTTGGAATACTTCTTCCTCTGCTCTGCAGAAAGGAAAGGAAAGGAAATGAGGCTTAGTTTTTACGGCAATTGATTGGCGGAGTAAGGGCCAAGCTAGACATCATCTTGGGATATGTGTGGTCCCAACCCTACAAAGAGAGGGGCATCATGGCTCACTTGTAAGGCATCCCTTTCACTACAGGCATTTTTCATGTCAAAGGATCTGAGGTAACAGGACTGGGAAAGATACCTGCGTAAGACCTTAGAGACTCACCGCTGGTCAGAGCTTCAACCCAGGCTAAGAGGACCAGTGACTGTACAAAGCAGGCTGCTGAGATTATGGAGACTGGGCTCTAACACTGGGCTCACTTCTGGTTTCAAGGTATAAACTGCCTCTTCAAGGCCCTGTTACTACAGAAAGTGTGATAACCACATAAATAGGTGAAAGTGGCTTTTATTACGTCAGTCCATCTACCTGAGTATTATCTCAAGCTTGCTATTTTCCCACTCTGTATACCTCACCCCACTTAAACACATTGTTCTCACAATAATGTTATAAGGCATAAACAAAGTTAGGAATCCCTCCCCCCCCCCCATTTTAATGTTTGCTTGATCCTTATGCCCAGCTATAACATACACAGATAGGCTCTTTGGTTTCTTCCCTTTCCCTTTACATTTATCGCATTAATCAAACACTGCTAGCAATACGTTATTAACAGCATTGTCATTTTTATTGCACAGGCAGTCAAGCATCTTGCCATGATTTTGAAGGCCCCCAGTAAGACTGGTTCCTTGACTATAAGCGGCTTAAAGAATAGGAAACTGAGAAAAATATAAATAATATAATGGGAAAGAAAAAATAAGTGTGTGTACAGTGGGAAATAAATAACTTTTAGCATGTCACTCGCACTTCTCAGAAAAACTATAGTCTAAGTAGAACCTCAAATACACACAGTGCCAGTCACATTGCCCCAAACAAAAGCCATGAAACAGTTGATGCTTAAGATCGGTTCAGGAGAGAGAGGTCTGCATGGTGGGGCCCTCACCCTGGAATGATCTCCCCCAGAGGCATGTCTGCAACCCTCATTGTTGGTCTTCAACCATCAATTAAAACCATTTTTATTCATCTATGATTCTGTAGGCTGATAATGGGATGCTTAACCTTCAACAGCAATATTTGAGTAAGTGCTTTACTGAGTTGTTAATATTTATTTTTAGTGTTATATTTGTACTGTTGTTTGTGTTATGTTTTTATGTGCCCTGTGCTGCACATAACCATAAAAATAAATTATAAAAAAACTCCAGTGTCCAGTACCAATATAAGTAGGAGAGGTATTTGAATCATACCTTGACAGCAGGAGGGTTGAGGGAGGGAAAGAGTAGGACATTAGGACAACAGAATGGGAGAAGGAACACACAAGAATGTTTTTGCTCAGCAATTCCTACTGGGAGGAATTGATGTTACAGGAATGGTTTGCTAAGCAAAACGGTTAAGCAAGAGTGACTGGATTCAACCAGTTAAATCCTGATCAACTTGGTTAAATTCAAGTGCTTAGATCAAGATCCAAAGAACTGCACAAGTCCACACACACACACACACACACACACACACACACACACACACCATTTGCCAAGGGGACTTTGGGCTTGCATTTCTTGAACAGCCCTCCCTGTGGCATGACAAATCTTTTTTACACATCTGAAGAAGTGTGCATGCACACGAAAGCTCATACCAAGAACAAACTTAGTTGGTCTCTAAGGTGCTACTGGAAGGAATTTTTTATTTCTTTTTTACACAACAATGCAGGTTGGCTAGAGGGGAAATATCACAAGACCCCTCTGATGAAGATTGAGTTCTTCTGTTCATCTGGGTTGTACTATAAGGCTAAAAAGAACCACATGCAAAGTAGGGGAGGGATATATGCGCTCTAATGCAGAATACCACAGTGTAGGGGTGCATCATTTAAAAAATAAAAACCTGAGAACCATTGCTTGTACTCTACCATTTCTGGCTCACAAGGGGCTCCTCCAGATGGCTTGTTTATTGAGCATTTGTCCTGATTTGCTTACACAAAGCTTATGTGGAGGTTAGACAATGTCTGGTCTTTATTCAGCATTTGTTCTGATTTGTTTGTGGGGACAGTGAACATTCATCCTAATTTGCTTGCACAATAGCTAGATATCTTCCAGTTATTCATTTGTTTATTCCACACTATGGAGTGCATTTTCCCATCACTTTTGTAACTGCAAAAAGTCCATTAAAAAAAAAACCCCCACTTTAACTGCACACATCAAAATTTCTGTATGTGTATTAATCTCTCCTGGACAATACTGACAGTATGAAGGTGACTGAGGATGCAGGAGACTCTCCTAACAGTGCAACCTTACACATATCTACTCAGAAGTAAACCCCATCATGTTCAGTGGGACTCAGTACCAGGCAAGTAAAAAACTGTTGAATATGGTTCTAGAGTTCCACCCTCCAAAACAATTTTTGGCTAGGCATTCCATTAATCAGGGAATGAGACTTGATCAGTCAGTCCCTCATGACAACTGTCCATAGTTTTCTGCTCTTGTGGAGTTTTTTATTTTCCTATCTTCTTTATTTCATTCATGCACAACTTTTACAGAGTAAAAGCTAGTGAAGATTACCTGGCTTTAGAGTCAGTGCCTGTCACTAAGAGGCTGGTAGACGATTAACCATGCCTAGTTCCTCAAAACCTGTATCACAAATATAGCAAGACCTGCTAATAGTAACACTCCCACTTTGTATGCAAGGCACTTAATTGTTAAGGCTGCTCTCCCTCTCACTCCAGCTCGGAAAGCAGATCCTCATCCATGTGGCCATGAAGGTAAGAACTCCCAAGAGCTGGGCTTGCCAGATCAAAGCAAAGCGTTTTGCAAGTCTGCTAAGCTCCTATGTGAGCTAAGTGAACCCCAAGCTGCTAGGTAGCTCAGATCTTTTAAGAACAGTTGCCAAAGCTTACAGTGTAATCTTGTACATTGTCCAGTGAATTCAAGGGGGCTTACTGTCGGACAAGTTAGTATAGGATTGCAGCTTTAGTTACTATAGGTGGGATTCCACTTTGGGCTTTTACAAATGTTCCATCTATGCAAGCATTGCAGCTTTCCAGATGGAATGATCTCCCTTGTCCTCCTCCAGGGAGATGTTCTGAAGGTTCTCTGGACCCCACCAGGGCCAATTTCAGGGGTACGAGGAGAGGAGAGGAGAGGAGAGGAGAGGAGAGAGGAGGAAAGCCCTGTTGTGCAAGTGAAAGCTCTTATGCATAGCTTCAGCTGATGGGGCTCCTTAGTGAATCCTGCCCTTTATTGTTATTTTTTTATTAAAATATTTCTACGGGGCTTTTTCATCAGTTTAAATCAGTTTGCATCATATTAAAAAAAAATAAAACAAGAACAAAACCACACCAACACATTACTGCAGATTTAAGAGTCACAGAAAACCAATTTCTATATTGCTAGCAGCCCAAGCAAGGGATTAGAATAATAAAGGATTTAGACTGCAGTAGGGTAAACATGTCTCTTAGCTTACATTCAGGGGGTATTAATTTGAATGAGGGCAAAGACATACCCCAGGTTTCTTAGCTTTACTTTAATTATGGACTAGTGAAGATGATGGAATTAGGTGAGGAGAAATATTAAGTTTTAATAATAAAAAAATCTCATAAATAGGCAGTCATTTATTTAATTGGCAAAAAGAACTGGAACCTGGTGAGATACACAAGGTAATGTCTTTGCCTATCACAGGGAGTACAAGTTTAGAATGTGTTCATGCTTTGCTTTTGATGCTGGAACACTGTGAACACAGGAAGAGGATAGGAGGCCACCAAAATAGAATATAAGATGAAAGATTCAATTTCTGCCCACAGGCTTTGAAGTGAACTGATGAAGGCTGATTTTAATTCTAAATTATCAGCTCAGCCCTATGCGGTATCATACTCTTCAGATACAAGTCCCACTGAAATAAGTTGGAGTTACTCCCAAGTAAGTGTGCATGGAATAAAACCATTCATAATCTATACCTGCATTCCCAGATTTCACATCACCACCAGGAAGCACACCTGTGAAGACTGGCACATTTGCTATCTATTGAGGTGGTGTAGGGATAACATAATGCACATATTAAGAATGCATATACTAAAGTATGCATAAAAATAACATACAAAAGTACATTATATTAGGGGAAATTTCTTTCTGGGAGACAAATGGGGAGGGGAGCTTGTTGCAGCAGGAGCGGGAGATACCCGTGACTCTTCAACAGTCTGGTTCATATCTGCCTCTTAGCCTTCATCTGCCCACTCTCCTGCTTCAGCTTCTGCCTCTGATTTTTGACTGCTCTCTGCCACAGACTCTCCCAGCTCACCAAGCCCTGTTACCTCTTCAGCTTCTGCCACCTCCACCTTCCTCTTCTCCCTATTTTCTCCCTCTTTTCCCTCTGACCACTCATGGTTGTCCCACCACCACTCCCTAAACCCTGAGCCTTCTTCTCTTGGTGGTTCCCCAGTTGGTTCCTCCCACCATTCCTCTGCATCCAACCAGTAAATGTGGATTTATTTTAAAAAGAAAAGGAGTGTGTGTGTGTGTGTGTAAATAGCTCCAAAGCAGTAGGTTTTCGGCCTGCATTTCATCATGCAACTGAAAGAGCCTTTGAGATTTGGAATGAAATAACTCAAACAAATAACAATGGAGAAGAACAACTATCACCTGTGAATGAACATTACACCCATGGGAATATAAACATTCCCTCTCTGACCCCCTTGGTCCTTGTCCTAGATTAGCCAGCAAAAAAATGTACAAGTTATGCCTGTGAATTAGATTTCATAACCTTATAGTCAATAAAGGTTATCTTGAAGACCAGAGTCTGTTGGTTCCTAGGTCACCGCAATACTCGAACTTCATGCTATGCTCTATTTACATGCTATGTTCTATTTACATTGTTAAAAGTTCCTGAAAGTTTAGTTCCCAGGACCTCTCAGAGGTCAAGAGAGACCTATGCCACTTTCATCTTTTGAGGCCCTCAGCCATAAAAATTAAAATTAAAAATCAAAGCATGCCAAAATAAAAGAAGGCACCCCGCACCCAAGAGTGAGTGGTTTGTTCATATAATCAGCTAATCTGAGAGGGCATGTTCACTATAATTTTGTGCTATCAGAACTGATATTTTAAAATCTTTAATATGACTAAATCCATATCAGTTAATGACAACAAAAATATCTTTCATCAAATCACATCTCTTATTAGCTTAAAATTGCTGTTCTGAGAATGTGTGTCACATTTTTGTCTAATGTGCATGAAAACAAGTTGTGAAACTTATCAAATCTGGGGGAAATCAACAATTTTAGTAAGCTGAGGCCCCCCTTTGAGGTGCTGGGTCAAATGGTCCTCTTTCCCCGTTCCCCAACTAGCCGTGCTAATCACACAACCTTTTTTAATATATCCATGAATTGAGTGTCGGGAGAGGGCTTTCTGCACTTTTAGTTTATTGCCTATAAAAAAGTGTTTCCCCATTTGTACAGTGCTCATCACCTTTCTTCCAAATAGCATTTTGGAACAGGGATATTGCATTTTCCAAGCAATAAACTGTGCTATCTCTCATACCTAGGAAAAGGTGATGTTACTTCCCCATAGGCAGACTATTCATTGCTATTCTAACTGTTGCATTTGGGATGTGCTTGCACAAAATCTGGAAGGTGTCTATTGGAAATGGCTTCTGGCATTATCGATAAAAGACCATTTTTTAATTGTGATAAGTAACAAGATTTCTTCCCCCTCCCCAATGAAATGTAACATATTGCCTGATACTCAAATGTATCAGGAGGGTTTGATAAATGTATGGGCTGGGCTATTACTGGTACATGTTTGTTGTTTCTTGCAATCATGCAGCAGTTATATTCATAACACTATAATGTAAGGTAAAAGTGCTACCTACGATTTGATCACCACCACTGTGTTATATAATTAAGTATGGTTTGTTAACTTGTTTGATACTTACGGATTGATACTTATGCCGGGTGGTAGCAAAAATGGAAAACCAACTTTACAAAATGACACCCCAATATTAGAAGTTGCAAAAACCTTTATATACATGACCAACATTGTTGTCCATATGTGCATGTATAAAGTGGAGCAGCTTGCCCAGTGAGATGGAGATGCAGTAATAGCCTCCTGGCAGTAGAGCTGCTGATGTTTGCCAATTGGGACTTTTCACGTGGTTTGTTTCAGTGGATCACGGCACTAGTACAACTGGCATTAGTTGAATATGAAATGTCCATAATGAACTATACTTGACCCTGGCACTAGTTCTTACCTTAAACGTGATCTGGAAGGTATGAGTAAGAATCCTGACCTAATACTTAATGTAAAGATCAACATACTAATCCCGGGTTACCAGCAAAGTTTACTGATCACCTCCTGCAAGAAAAGCACTGGGTTCCGCATTGACAACAGAAGCTTCCTCCAAAGTATTAATTCAGGAAACGTACAAATAACAAGTTAGTCATCTCTCACTAAGGTTATGTCCTTTCAACTTCAAATGCAGAGAAGTAAACGGACTAATAAACAGACAGGAATGTGTAGAAAATAAGCAATGGTACAAAGGAGTTTAGGTGTTACTGCACTCAATCACTGAAGAAGCTCATCCCTTTCCATAGGGAATTGCTGGCCCCAAATAGTACTTAAACCCCAGCTTTTCATTAGTCAGGTAGCTCACATGCTCTAATGGGGCACCCTCTTTGCTCCTCAACGATCTCAAGGATCATCTCCATGGGCACAAATGAACAAAATGGATGAGAGATTTCTGTTATCTGTCTGGCACAGGATGGGAATAGCTTAAGTCTTCCAGAAGGCACAGATCCCTGAGATTTTGAGTTGCATTAGGCTTCAAGATCACATATATCCACCTTTTCTCCTATTCCCCCCCCCCTTTAGTGTGGGTCTGTGGTACATTGTTGCATCTACCTCCTGGCTTTTGGGTAGACAGGGACTCCTTAGATCAAGGTGTGTTTGTGCTGTATGATTCGTTGCCCACCTATCTTTAACCTGGGTGTCTGAAGCATACACTGTCTCTTTCATTTCATGTAATAAACCAAGCTTTCTCTATTTATTGACACGTACAACTTCTTTATGGGGCATATAGTTAAGGGTTTACATGCATTCGTAATGGACACATGTACTGACTCCAGAGAAAGATCCCAATCCTCTCAGCGTAGTGCACTGAAAACATGTGAGTGCTGGACATGCATGTGGGTGAAGCCACACACACCATAACAGAGCTGTGCAGATGCATCAGCAGAACAAATTTAGAACCCCTACTTGTGAGTCTTTTGCATTGCTTCTGTGCCAAAGAGGAGCAGGGAAGCTGATAGATCTGGTTCACCTCTTGGGGACTTTCTCCAGTATTATTACACTTATATTCATGTGATACTAGTTGCATCAATGTTATTCAGGTTGGAAGAAACTCTCTAAGGCTCTAAGCTGTGGTTAATAAGTATCATATATCCAAAGAACACAGTTGTAAGATGGACAAGGCAAGAGGAAAATAAAGCGTTTCCATTTTCCTTTGTGTAGAGCCATTGACTTATTTTTAAATACAACAGAACTAGAACAATGTTGCTTTGTTGCTGTGAGATGCTATCTTCAGATGATAATCAGGCTCTTCTAAAAACACACCTGGCAAACATCTTACTCTCTCCCTCTCTCATATTCGTTGGTTTGTTGGTTTACTCTGTGTGTTTTTTCCTGCGCTATTTCCATTATGCTACAAGCTTCACCCAACAGGAACACAATGAGTGTGCCCTTTTGTTTCATCATCAATTTTATTTATGCTGTTTACTTATCCAGCTAGGCAATTCAAACTGAGTCCTTACTACATTGTACCCTTTGTGGGACAAATCCTGCAGCTCCTGATTCAAAGGCAATAGTGTGATATCCAGTTAGAGCTGCTAAGTTTTCACTTAGGTTCTGCCTCAGCCTTTGAATGCTCCATGGAATTAAGCAAAGATATTGCATTTGCACCTCTCATTTTCCTCATCCTCTTTACCCACCTGCTGTAGCAAGCGGGACTCTAGTTTTACGTCCACAGTAGGTGCATAAAGTGATGATTAGTGACTGGCTTGCTTCTGTGTTTTAACAGCAACTTAATATGCAAAAATCAACAAACTTATCAAATCAAACAGGTAAGTATGAGCTGAGCTGAATTGTGGAAGATTCAGGACAGATAAAAGAAAGTGATTCTTCACATAGCACATAGTTAAACAAGGGAATTGGCTTCCACAAAATGTAGTGATGGACAACTTTAAAAGGGGATTATGCAGGTCTGTGGAGGATAAGACTACTACATAACAGAAGGCAACTCTAGTTATACCGTATATACTCGAGTATAAGCCGACTTTTTCAGCCCATTTTTTGGGCTGAAAAAGCCGCCCTCGGCTTATACTCGAGTGAGGCGGGAGGCTGCGCAGGGACAAGCGGCAAAAAAGGGATCCTTTCTTGCCGCTTGTCTCCCCCTTGCCGCCGACAGCTGCGAAAGGCAAAGGACGGGGGTTTGGAGAAGCGCTGCGCTGCGACTCTCCGATCCTGTGCGTGCTCTGTGCGAGGCGGCGGGGAGGGAAAAGCAGCGAGAAAGAGCCCCTAGCCGCTTCTCCCTCCCCCCTGCGAAAGGCACAGGACGAGAAGCGCTGCGCTCTCTGATCACCAAAAATCAACTGTGCGTGCTCTGTGCGAGGCGGAGGGGAGGGAAAAGCAGCGAGAAAGAGCCCCTAGCCGCTTCTCCCTCCCCCCTGCGAAAGGCACAGGACGAGAAGCGCTGCGCTCTCTGATCACCCGGTGCTGTGTGTGCTCTGTGCGAGGCGGAGGGGAGGGAAAAGCAGCGAAAAAGAGCCCCTTGCCACTTCTCCCTTCCCACTGCGAAAGGCACAGAGAAGCGCTGTGCTGTGCCTTTCTCAGCTGTTGGCGGGTGTGGGGGGAGGGAAAAGCAGCGAGAAAAGGGCTGCTTCTCCCAAGCAGACAGAGCGGGAAGGCACAGGACCCGAGATCAGATCTGCATAGCGGCTTCTGTGCAGATCGGAGGAGACAGCTTTTCTCTGTTTCCCTGTTAACTCTTTCCCTTCCCAGTCTCTCTCTCTCTCCCCCTTCTATGCCTGCTCTTTCCTCGCTGGCTTGCTGCTGCTTCTCTCCCTCCCTCTCTGTGTTAACTCTTTAACTTCCCAGTCTCTCTCTCTCTCTCTCTCTCTCTCTCTCCCCCTCCCTCCCTCACAGCTGATGTGGATCCCCATAGTGTAGTACCTGCCCTCCCTCTCTCCCTCCTTCCATCATAGGGGGCCGCACAGCTGTTCCTGATCCCCATCGGGAAAGCCAAGCTAGCCTTCCTCCCCTCTTCCAGCAGCATCCCACAGACCTCTCCCCAGCTCAGTCACCCCCCTCCCCATCGGGAAAGCCAAGCTAGCCTTCCTCCCCTCTTCCAGCAGCATCCCACAGACCTCTCCCCAGCTCAGTCACCCCCCTCCCCATCGGGAAAGCCAAGCTAGCCTTCCTCCCCTCTTCCAGCAGCATCCCACAGACCTCTCCCCAGCTCACCCCCTTCCCCATCAGGAAAGCCAAGCTAAGCCTGCCTCCCGTGTGTGTGTGTGTGTGTGTGTGTGATCGCTGAGGATCACAGTTTGAAGGCTTTGGTTGTGGTTTGCAGGGTTCAGGAGGTTAGGGAGAAAAAGTGAAAGGAGTCATGCCTTTACTTTTTTCCTCCTGTCTCAGGTTCTACAAAGGCTAGACACTTGCTATTTATTTATTTATTTTAATGGTACCTGAGATCTGGAGATTATGGTTCATCTGGTGAGGTGGGGGTGCCCCACCCTACCCTTGGAACTCCATGCCCATGGGATTTGCAAGCATGTGTGAAACCTGAAGAGGGAGCCTCTGAGCTCATGGGTTGCAAAGAAGTGGCATGAAAAGGATTATGTGCACCACCAAATAGCAAATTAATTAGCAAGCGACTAGGAAAACTTACTAGAATATTTGGAAACTCTGAACTGTTTGAAGAATCATGTTTCTGTCATTTCCATTTATTGATGAACTTGCTTATATCCCATGATAATTTGCTTTACCTATATTCCAGGTTCATTGCATTTTTAGAATTTCTGTTCAACAAGCTATGTTTTATTTCCAAGTCTGACTTCCCTTTAAAACCTTTTAGGTATGATAAATTAGCATCAGGAACCGTAAAATAATATAGATTTCACTTTTATTTCTGCATGTACTTTTACACTGCAATCTCATACATGTCTATTAGAATTAAGTCTTATTGAGTCCAGAGAGGCTTACTCCCAAGTAAGTAGGAATAGGATTGTACCCTTAGAAAGGTTATACAAAATACAAAAAGGAAATGGTTGCTGGAGTCTAGTGTTGTAGGCTGCAATCGGTAGGTGCATTCTATTTTTATTTTTGAAATTTACCAGTAGCTGCTGTATTTCCCACCCTCGGCTAATACTCGGGTCAATAAGTTTTCCCAGTTTTTTGTGGTAAAATTAGGTGCCTCGGCTTATATGCGGGTCGGCTTATACTCGCGTATATACGGTAAACTAGATCTGTTTCCCCCCCAAAACACAACCTAGAAAAATGAAACGGCTGTTGCATATCAGCCCAGTTTACAACAGCCATATACAATCCAGGTTCTAGGAGATCTCTTTCTGCTTATTTTGGCTTTATTTTTTTTACCTGGCAGCAAAGCAGAAATAAATACAAACCCGCCAAATGTGAGAAACAAATATTGACTAAGGGGAAGAAACACCACCTTTTGCCAATGCTTTGTATTCGTTCCGCAGCATCGTTTCTCTATCTTCCAGGACACAGCCAAAGAACAGGAAGAAATGCAGATTATATTTGAAATACTGGGGTGTGTGTGTCTCTCTTTCACCATTACTGATACTGGGAGCAAAACAAGACTTTGAAAGAAAACACACGTACACCACTAAACACTTAATAGAATAAAGAGAGATCTCTTATATGTTGGCTCAGGTGTTTTTAAATCATAAGTGTGTGTGTGTGTGTGTGTGTGTGTGTGTGTGTGTGTGTGTGTGTTGGAACATAACCAGCACCCCATTTAAAGGGCTGGTATTAACCCTTAAACAGTTGGAGACCAAATTACTTGAAGGATTAATTTGGCCCATATTAGCCTGCCCACACTTTGAGATCATTCATCTGAAGTTCTACTCACATGCCTGCCTGTAGGAACAACTGGGATAGTGGGCACAAAGAAGAGGGTTTTTGGCAATGGGTCCATGCTTGTGGATTGCTTTGCCAGTAAGGCTTCATCAAACCTCATCACTTGCAGGCCTGCTACCTGTCTCTAAAGCAAGGATAGGGAACCTGCTGGACTACAGTTCCCATTGTCTCTGCTGGCTGGAACTGATGGGAATCAGAGTCCAATGGCACCTGAAGGGCCACAGGTTCACGCCAGCTGCCCTAAAGACTTGTTTCTGTTCTGTTGTATTAAACAGGATTTTATTGGGTTGTTGCATTTAGAAAATGGTCCTGGTGAAAAATGTATGGAACTTAAGTGTTTTTCTAGGCTGGATGTGCTTTTAGAATTATTTCTAGTTCTTTCCTGTTCTTTCCCACCTGTTCTTTCCCACCTGGCATACCAAGTTTTACACACAGGTGTGTAAAAATAAACAATAACATGAAACATTGTCATTTTATTGTATTTGAAGCTAAATATTTATATTGTATATTGATTGTGGGAAGGGGTTTATTTTTAACCATAGAAGTGCCACACACACAAATATTAATAAATAATAATAATAATAACAATAGTTTTATTGCAGAGAGGACCAACTACATTTCTTAGCTCTTAGAATCGAGGGTACACAATATTATGTACCCTATATACTAGAGTATAAGCCTAGTTTTTCAGCACATTTTTTGTGCTGAAAAAGCTGCCCTCAGCTTATACTCGAGTGAGGCAGGCAGTGGCTCCTATGAAGCTTTCCCAGGTTTTTTGTGGTAAAATTGGGTGCCTCGGCTTATATTCGGGTCGGCTTATACTCGAGTATATACGGTATCTACTTTATCACAAAGCTCTTAAAATGCTACCTGCATATATGCAATGGCACTTCAATGTAACAAGAGTGAGCAGATCCACACTGTTAAGTATGTTTCGAAGATGGAAAATATTGCATAAGAGTTCCTTTATTATCACAGTCATTATTGCACTATACGCCAAAGCCTGGAGCACTCTCAGTTTCAGAGCAGGATTGTTTCCAACCCAGCACATGTCCCATGAAAGTGCCAAGCTCCACCCATGGGTTACACTAAAAGGCAGCTATTTAGGAAGGTAGCAGCCAGCAGTATTGAATTATACATCGCAGTAATGAGCACAAGTGATGGGTTGTTGCATTTCTTTTTTTTGGCAGCACAAACAGAAATGGAGTAGGTGAAGCTTTGCCATCACTACATCTTCCTGCTTGGAAAAACTGCAGACTTTATACCAGAAAAAAATATAGCAGCTTGATTTAAATAAATATTTTAAATCTGACAGCATTTTACTCAATTTTTATCTTGAAATTTGAATGCATGATTGGTTTGTTTAAATTGCTTTTTTTTTCATTTTGGCAGGCATTAAATATGATATTGCATAAGGTGTATCAAATATCATTGCATACCAAATACCATCAGCAGCCAGATACCAGAGGCTGGACTCCAATATAATCTAATGCCAATTATAGATATTAGATTCTGAGAATATCCAGTGAATATTCAATGTTGAAAGTTCACAATGAATAATTCAAAGACGATTTTTGAGGAGCAAATTCATTTCTGCTTTAGTGGCAACTCTGGCTGCTCTTGGGTTGTTCATTGTGGTTGACAAACCCCTGCAAGATCAAAACAGCTTAGATGTATTATGGTGCCCAGGAGTCTAGGCTGGGGACACCTACTGAATTAGCAAATAAAGAATACATGCATTGTTTGTGTTTCCCATCTATGCCAAACTGGAGCAGCCCCTCTTGTGAATGTCAGGTGCTGCTGTGCATGTTAGCAGCTGCCACATTCATGTACTTGTGACTGTAAAAAAGCACGTTGTGCTGTACATGACAATGTACCTACTTTTTTCTACATAAGGATTATCTCCAGGTAGGAAAAAAATGTACTATATTAAATTACCCTTAGGAAATATAAGCTTCTTACGCACTTTCAGCTGTCCCAGAGGCTTCTGCATAGCCTGCTGCTGTTAGGAAGAAGGACATGGCAATACCATCACAGTGGGCTCCTGATTAAAAGGTCAGTCTCTCAATTGACATTGCTGGAATACATGCTGTGATTTTCAGTGAGGTTTGGCTCAGGCTTGTTTTTATGTCTGTTCCGATAGCAATGCACTGCTTTATTGACAGTATGCTGGCAGGCTTTAGGAGGAGTTGCACTGCTAAATTCCTTTCCATCATGCTTAATATTTACCCCAGCATCAGTGAGGAGTGCTTGCATTCCTTTGTTTATTAGATAAAGATATAAAGCAAGCAAGGAGAGCAAACACAAATACAGCCAACATTTCCTTCTTGTGCAAAGTACCCATGCCGTGAAAAGCTCTGAGCAATTCTAACACGCCAAGGCATGCAATAATATCCCTTTACATTTTCATTGCATTCAAGTTGCTTCATGTGCATTATCAAGTTGTAACCATTACAACAACTTTGTAGTACACACACACACACACACACACACACACACACACACACACACACACACTGTGCATGGGGACATTAAGGCAGAGAGAGAGACTTACTTGCCAGCTAGCTCAAACAGGGACTTCCTGATTCACAGCGCAGTTTCAGCCTTTTTCGCATGTTGTCCTCTAGATTAAATGCCAGGTGTTGCAAATTTGGTTGACACCAAAAGCATGTTTTGCTTTTCCATCATACATAATGCAAATATAAAGCTAGTGCAGAGTCACCACCTGCATTCAGGTGGGGTGCACTGGTACAGTAGTACACAAAGTAGAGCAGAGTAGTATTGCTCAAAGTTGCTATCTAGCCCAGAATTTGTGACTTGGCTGAGTGTGGTGTGGACATGTCTTTGGACAACCCTACCCTGAAGGCATTTCAGCTTCATTAGAGCCAGCTACATTGGTGGCAATTTTTTAGGGTTGCCAAGAACAGGATGCTGTTGGAAGTTATGTTGGTTCATTATGTGTTCTTATAGCTACAGTCTTTAGTGCCAAGGTGCTTATCATTCTGGGATGCAGTTTCTCACTCGCAAACGATTTACAACTTTCACAGAAAAGTCACTAAATATGCTAACAGCATAGTGTTCATACCACAGATACTATAACATGGGGAAATAGGGTTTTGAAGAGGGGGGAATGTGTTGGTGATATCCACCAATTTGCAACAGTGGAAGTCAGAGGTAGAGAGAGTATAAAAGCAAGAATGCGAATGATCTGGAAGAAGCCTTTTCTTTCTAAAATTGTCCTGCCCGTAGTCTATCACGGTGGAGTTGTGGTCCTTCACCTAAGACCACTGGTCTATTAGCTCAGTACTGTGTACAGTGACTGGTAGCAGCTCACCAGGGTTTCAGATCGTGGTCACCACTCCACAGCTAAGTGGCACACCAGGCATCATAACAAAGCAACAAAGTGACCTCTATTGATTTTTATGTGTTTAGATCAACACTGTGCCTCCTTGTATTTATTTTCAACCGTATTTTCAACCAGTGCATGTAAGGGACAGACGGATGGACGGACGGTTTCTGCTTCTTTTCTCAAAGGAGATAGTAGGAATGGAAACATTAAGAAACGTTGCTAGTGAGTGGAGAACTGTACCAGAGAATAATCTGAAACTGTGATCAATGGCAGGGCAGGGGGAAGAGTTTGAAAGGAGAAACTGAAATGGTAACGGCTGAGATGTTGAGACAAACAATGGAGTTATTCAAGGCAGGGAAGTGGGGGGATCTGGAATTAATGTCCCTAGGCATTCCAATGGCACCATTCCATTAACCTAGATCTGCTCTGCTAATAGCTTTCTCAGGGAGATTGTAGGAATAAGCATGCGCGCGCGCACACACACACACACACACGGAGTTGTGTAGCATCTCAAAGACTAACTAATTATGGCATTAGCTTTAGATGACTTGAGTTCACATTGTGAAGAAGGAGGGACACTCGAGAGAAGCCCCTTGCACCCGCTTCACTGTCCAACTGTAAAACAACAGCCCTGCAGTGCTGCCACAGTGGGTCTTACTATCTGGTAGTTTCTGCCACCACCATCTCACTTTCTTCCTGCAGCCCAGATGGGAGGGAACCTGGATGCATAAAAGTGATGACTTTTTTTTTTAATGTTCTCAGTCCATGCACCCAACACTCCTCTATACAACCCACACAAATTGCTGGGGGAATCAGGGCTAGCTTCCAGCTGCCTTATCTTATTCCAAGATCAAAGCAGTTTGCTCAGACCCCCCCCCCAACTAGGCTTCTTAAAACCCAGGAAATGCACCCTGCATTTCTCAGACACTTCCCTTGTTGGTTACTCAAGAGTTGTAAAGGCAGGTCCCACTCCCTGAGTCCCTCCCAGATCTCAGAAGAGTCTGCTGCTGTCTTACAATTCTGATCCTAAACATTTAGTAGTAGCATGAATTCCAAGCATCTAGGCACATGAGAAGTCTAAAACCCTGAGGTTGGCAGTCACACACACTTCAGCAAGGAGAAAACAGGCAGAAGGTCAAAAAATACAAAATAAACCAGGGCACGGTGGTTCTCAAATTGGACTAATCCTAGCCTAGCCACGACAAAATAATGATTCCAATTTACTTACAAGTTCTGCTTCAAAGAAAAGTCTAATCTGGATCCCTGATGCTGAGTGGGAACACCTGGATCCCTGGTGATGGGAGGGAACACACTGCAGAGCAGTTCAGCTTTTTAAAGTCTCTCTCCCTTCTTTGGTGGGAATGACTTTTGACCCTTACCGGCCAATGCAAAGCTAGAGCCAGGTGCTCAGGTTCTGCAGTCTCTCTCAAGTACCCTTTTTGCTTAACAAGACTGGCAGGATATATGTGACAAGCTGGCTTAGAGAAATGGAGGGGCCAATGAGTGCCTTTCTTCACACAGCCATCAGCTCCCCTCCCATGCCAAATAGGACCAGGGGAAAATTCTCACTGGGAAGACAGCATAAGAAAGAAGAATCAACAACCACCCCATCAACACACACAGACACCAGTGGCTAGTACTTACAGCTCAAAAAGATATAACCAATGCCAAACTGCAAGTCACAGGGAATCAGTTACTTACTGAAGACACCTAATCCCCAAAGTATTTGCTATCTGAATAATTGTTTCTTGATGCTGAAATAATATATTTGTCGCCATGGCTACCAAAGCATAGAATCTTTGGTATCTGCCTGTGGTCACATGGGCTGCAATTTAATCTTTGGCCAACAGCACTCAGTGGTCAATTATCATTCTTACTTACCAGGAGTTGCAGAGCCACAATATTCACATAACAACACACATACATCCTGCCACCGCCACCAGACCAGCATATGGTGTGAAGAGGGGAGCCTGGCATTGTTAGAAGCCTTGCAACTCCACATCCCACCCATGTTTACTCAGAAGCAACCTCCACAGTTCACAAATTCCAAATAAGGATGCTTAGGACCAGTGCCAAAATCTCCAATCCTAAACATATTAACCTGGAAAACAATCTCACAGGAATCAATAAACAGTATTAGGAATCAGGTGCTAAGATACTGAAGCTGTCACTCTGCAAGCTGCTCACTACAGTGTATCTGGTATCTACTGCAGCACAGAGGTCTGGACTGCATAGGTCACTCTGTGTGTGTAAGTGGGAGATGGATGTCTCTATCACGTGCCTGAGGAGTCACTAAATAGTCCTTTTCATTATTCGATCTCACATATGAGCTCATGACTGAAAAGCACCAGAAGGTGTGAAGCATTCAGAAAGCATCCATTCTGACCCCGGGCAGTCATGTGGGAATGACTGTGCCCCTCATGCTGGCCTACCGCGTTCTGTTACACTAAGCACTAAAACCTTTCTTGGGTTACATGCAGTTTCTTGTGTCAAGTGATCTTGCCTTGCAGGCAGACGCTTTTCAGGTGAGTGCTCCATCATCTAGCTTGGCTATTGCAGGTAAAGTGTTTTAACACTCTTCAAGGCTGGCATCCACTTCAGATTGGACACATCCAGCTATGAGCAACCCTTATAGCATTTCATTTCACTAACCTTCAAACCACAGTAACTGAGACACACATTTGTCCCTTTGTGGCCATTAGAAAAATCTACATTAAAAACAACGGCACATTATAGAAGGGGTCAACCAGGTGTTATGACACTTATTGCTAAACCCTCATTTGAATGAACAAACAGACAAAAATGTATTTTGAACAGATAAAGTAGAAAATGGGTTGCAATGGTAAGAGAGGCAAGGAGGCTTGTAGGTTACTTTCCGGTGGCAGATGCTGCAAATATCTCCTGCGATCCAAAGGTAGTTAAAGTATACTAAAAGGAGGTGGACGCTGACTGCCATTTTGAGGCAGAGTTCATGTCTTAAGTTTTGTCTGAGAGAGGTTAAAATATCCAATTTAATTTCTTTGCAGTAATCAAGGCATGCTGGACTTTGGGTACCACATTTCTGCTTCAGTGGAAACACTGTCACAAATTTGATGCATCCATCAGGGCACCAGCATATTTACATCAAGAGATAGACACATACAGTATACCAAGAACCACACACATTGAAATCTTCCCCACACCTTCCTTGCTTCCCAACCATACATTGTCAGTCTCTTCCCTCTCTCCTTCCCATCTGTAATGTGGTTCTCACCATCCCACTTTTCCGTTCAATACAGCAGCAGTTGATACTACAGAAATGTTAATAGCAATAGAGGCTTCCTTTGTATCCTCCCCAGGCTCTCTGTTCATCCTTCTGGGTATTTCCTGCTTGGGTTTATAATACAGTATGGATCTTATAAAGATTGAGATCCCACTCGACTATGTAGAATTGCTACAACCCCAGCCTGAGAGAAAATGGGATGGGTTTATAGCAAACAGGCTTGTGGAATCGAACCACATTTGCACATAATACTAAGCCATAGTTTAGCATTATACAGATGAACATCAACAAGCCCAGTAGCTGATGGCAGGGTGGAGCTGCACTGCTCACAACCTCATTCTGGTGGAGTTACTGCTGCATTCCAGGATGGAGAGAGGGAAGGGACAAGTGGTAGTGATGAGGTCAGTGCAGTGCAAATGTGCCCATGGAGCCAAGCCTGCTGGCATATTTGCACCATGCCAACCTCACTATCACCTACTCCCTCCCATTCTGCACCCCAACTCAACTGGAGGGAGGTAAGGTGAATTGCGCAGCCACACTGTCTGCTACTAAATAAGCCTGAGTGAAACGTGAGATGGATGCACTCCACTCTCCACTCTGGCACAGTCAGGACGAGAACTTCTACCAAGTATAATTTCATTTTTAAAGAATCTCAGCTTAGTGTTGCATTTGAACCAGGAATCCTGGTCCAAAACAACCTGTGGTAAGGTTATAAGAAATCAACTTCAAGCCATGGATTGTGAAGCTGACTTATTAAACAAGTCAGAGTTTGTTTTAAACCAAGTTCTGTGGTTCAAATGCAACACTAAGCTAAGATTCTTTCAAAGTGAAACTAAAGCTGGCAGAAATCCTCCTCTTGGACATGCCAGAGGAGGAGACGGGCGGCAGCGGGGGCGGGGGAAGTGTGTGAGTTGACAACTTTGCTCAAGCTAGATAATGAAGTGCTAAACCATGGTTCAGTGCAGGGCCAGCCCACCTATGATGCAATGTGAGGCAGGATCCGCAGGGGCAGCAGAACTGGCCTCCAAGGAATGCACTGCCTGCTGCTGCCGCCACCACTGCTGCAGTGGCAGTGTGGCATGCTCACTGGAAGCCAGATCTCATTGGTGAATAGGAGGTACTGCTGGTCTCCTGCCACCCTTGTTACCAGTGCAGATCTTTATTCCTCCTTTGTTCCTGATGTAGATTTTCACGCACACTTTTTTCCAGTTTAACAGTTTCTACCCAAGAGCTATAACCATCTTAAACGCTGTAACCAGATAATATGACCTTGGAGAGCTGTGATGGGTGTATGTGTGTGTATGTGTGGCTTTCTTTGGTGTGTGTGTGTGTGTGTGTGTTTTGTGCTGCTTTTTGTTTTGTTTTTTCTTTCTTTTGTTTTTACGGGGGGCGTGCAGTTTCGTTGCACTTGTATAGCATTGTGCTTGTACTTGTGCAATGACAATAAATTATCTTATCTAAATTATCTTATCTTATCTTATCTTTCCCTGTTGGGGGGTGGTGGTGAGTATTTTGTAGTTTGCCTCAAGTGCCAAAATATCTAGGGCCAGCCCTGGTTCAATGTTATATGCAAACCAGCCAGAATTATTAAGAGGCTAGAGCCACCTGTAGGTTCCTTATTATTTTTGCAAAGTGTTTACCATTAGCTGACGGTGGGGTGGGGTGGGGAGATTGCAGCAGGGGGCAGAGGAGATTGCTAATGTGACAGAAAATGCAGCAACACGCCTGTTGTGTAAACCACTAATTATTCCAAAGTACTTCCTCCCTAGACATTCTCTTGAGCTTGCCAGGAAAATAATGGATTTCCCTCCAATGTCCTTTCATCTTGGTTCAGAATAGAAGCCAGTAAGCAGAGAAGTAACTTTATTTATTCATGGTTCACATTAACATTTATTCAGCTGGCAGCTGTGAATTGAATGAGGTAGTAACCTGAGAGCTACTTGCTGTACCTGTAAGCCGAGGGATCTTTCAGCAAGTGCTTCTGGCGACTCTTCTAGAGTATGGAGCTAAGCACATGAGATGCCCATGTTTTAGTTGCCAAAGGCAGTGAGCATCCAGTACCCTTCATGACCCCAAGGGACACATGTGGCAGAGGAAGGGCAATTCATTCATTCATGCAAGTAGGAGGAAGGGTCATTCACCAGCTCTTGTTACTACTATCAGAGCAGGTACTGAAGACACAATATTATATTTCCTCATTCTACAGGGCTGCCATGTCCCCAACATATAAGAAACAACACAAGTACTGTACTTTGGAGTGTTCAAAGCACTTCACACAGTCATCTTGACAACAACCCTGTAAGGTTTTGTTAACCCCATTCTGCAACGTAGCAGACTTGAAGCTAAATAAATAGACACATTGTTGAGGCCCCTTGCGAATCCATGGCAGAGATGTGATTCAAGCCAGGGACTTTCTGGCCCACAGCTCATACCTCTAAGCCACTATGCTACATCAGACGTCACATCTATAGCCCCCAAACAAAGAGTGTAGGACAGGCCATGTAATCTATTCTTGTGACTAGAAGACAGAAAAAATATATAGTAACTATGGCCATGCACAGCTTCTTGATTGCACTGCCAGTGTGTCAAAGTGCTCCATGTGCCCTCCTCTTTTTTTTAAAGGACTTCTGTATCAACCCTATTATCACCATAACAGCCTGAATATTTCACAGCTGCTAGTGGATATGGACTCACAACACCCATGTGGTGAAATGGAATACTAGCACCATCTCATTTAACTCATTATGCAGGCACTGAATAAACTTTCCAACATCACACCTTCTATTTACGCAAGCATAAACACAAATAAGTGACTTTTTCGAATGCAAAAAATGTATTTCCATATCTTTAGTTAGTATTTTAACATCTACTTGCTCAAGACCTCAGATAATTTGGGTATGTTCATCCACAGAGCAGAGAGAAGTTATTAAATCAACTGAGAGAGATGCAACAGAAAAGCATCCTTAATGTTCAGCATGAAAGTCCAACATCCTTCTAGGGCACATCAACAAATTGAAGCACTGTTTTGTCTAGCCAATTACAGGCTAATAAATTTATTGTCATTTCTGGAATTGCCTAAGGGGTCTATTTTTGGTAACTTTGGCATTACATTAGCTACCTTTCGGTCCAGATAACATAGTTCAATAATTTGTTTTGTGTCCCTTCAGAATCCTTGGTGTGGATACCATCTGGTAATGGCAACTTGCTGTTACTTAGCACACCAATAGCTGCCTGCTATTTTCACGCATCAATCTCTGCTTTCAGGCTTCCCATAAGCATTTGATTGGCCACTGTGAGAACAGAATGTTGGACTAGATGGGTCTTTGGCCTGATCCAACAGGGCTCTACTTATGCAAGATTTAGACAAGAAAAGATCAGGTGTATTTTAAAAAATGAGGTGTAAAGCAAAGATATAAGAGTCTTATCCCAAGTAGCAGTATGTGAACATTCTGTCAATATTCTTGTATTGATTTATAAAGCCCTGAACAACTTGGATCCAGGATATCTCAGAATATATCACCTGAACCCTTACAGCCCAGCTCAGACACTGAGATCATCTGCAGGAGCATCTCTGGTCAACCATTCTCCAAGCTGATGGAGCTCATTTGAAAATAACAAGAAACTGAGCCTTTTGTGTTACCACCCCAGTTCTGTGGAACACTCTGCTAATAGAGGTTGAGTGGGCACCTTCCGTGCCAACTTTTAAACACTTGCTCAAAACTTTTCTATTCCGCCAAGCCTATGCCGGCAGTTAAGAGTGCATTCCGCACAATGTTCTACTGATAATTGTTTTTATTATTATTACTTTAAATTTGTTTTTAACTTTTTATTATTTTATTGTCTGTTTTTATTCTTTTATATTGTTATAAACCGCTGTGATGTGTTTTTTATGATACAGCAGTTTATAAACATTTTTTTAAAATAAATAAACGTAAGGATTTCTGCTTGCACATTATTCCCCTCTTCTCCTCGCATGCACAGGGGGAGAAGTCCTGTTGCACAAGCAGACATCTTTGTGATTCATTGACAAGATGAATTACTTGAATACCATCAATTAACTTTCCTGCAGTGATCTTATCTGATTTTTTCCAATACTCTCTTAAACCATTATTTGGCAGGTTTCCTGCAAATGTCGTAGTCACAGTCTCTCAGCCTAACCTACTCCAAAGGGTTGTTTGTGAGGATAAAATGGAGAAGGGGGAAACCTCCTTGAAGGAAAGGTGGTGTATAAATGTAATAATAAAATAAATGCATAAAATGGACTGCAGTCCATAGAAACGTATTTGTTAGTCAATAAGGTACCACAAGATTCTTTGTTGCTTTAGCTTCAGAAGTGAGAATTATGAACCCCAAAATCTGTCATCAGAAAACATAACAAACAAAAGGAAGAAAGGTGGACACTGAAGGCTGCCATTTAGACACCTAGAAGCCATCAGGGGTGGGTGGGGGTGGGACTGTCCAGTAAGGGATGCCTTTTTGGTATCCAGTATAAAACCTGAGCAAGCCATCTAGGAATGGTGCATGGGAGAGGAGGCATAGTCCGTTTTCAGTGTTCTGCCCCCTGCCTGTTTCATTATCATCAATAGTGCCACTCTATGAATAGCCACAGAACAATACAAGCAGCAAATGCCTCCTGTATTTATTTTCTGTATCAACCTCCTGCAGTTGATTTTGAATTATTAATAAGCACTTTGTTCCACGCTTCATCTAGTCAACTAAGCACTGAGTCCTCCAGCAAAGAAGGCCTTTAACGCAATGACAACTCAGACAGAGGTCACTTGGTAGTGACAAAATATCTAGGGGTAAAACTGTGGGCAAATTAAGGTTTCTGTGCAGTGGCAAGTATTTCCTGCAAATAATTTGCAGGCTCTGCAGTCTATAACCCCATAAAACCACTGCTGCAGCCCCACATAATGCAAGTGGGCAGGGCTGGCCCAATACATTTTGGCACCTGAGGCAGATGCCAAAATTGCGTCCCCCTCTCCACCAGGGAAGAAGGGGTGAGGGAAAATCTACATCAGGAGCAAGGTGGAAAGAAAGATCTACATTGGGATCTGCTGTCCTGGTGGATCCTGGAGCCTGAGGCGGGTGCCTCACATTGCCTCATGGGGGGGCCGGCCCTGCAAGTGGGACTATTCTGCTGTTGGTAATATAATTGCAAGGGAAAGAATGGGAATTTACCAGGCATCTTGTCTATTACTTCACACAGAATCTTTGTTAAGCTCCCATGGAACTCTCAAAATGTTACATACAATTTTGCAGGACTGCTGCTGGCATTTCCTGATGAGGTACGGTATTTTATGAAGATCTTGGAGTTGATGGGATTTTATTAAACTCAGTGTTCTTTAATTTTAATTGTGTGTTTATTGTTTGTTCTATACTCCTGTTGTAAGTCACTATAAAACCATTTTGGGAACATGGTGACGAATCAATACGGATAATAATAATATGCGCATACAAGTCAGTTTGTCACTCCCACCTCTTTTGGTGTACACCAGAATGCCCCGTATGGCCAAGTGATCAAAACTTGACCAGGCTCACAATGCTTTGTCGAATGCATTCCTTGACCACCTTGGGTGATGAAAGAATCCTGAGGGAAGGGTAACAGGAGGACCCATACATCTCCAGGTCTCAGGTGCCTTTAGGAAGCATTGCTTCCTTAACCTTCAGAGCTCCTATAATCCTTGTGCCCCCCTCCCACAGCCTAGAATGAAGAAATCTTGTCACGCATTATCTATTTGTATTTTAATTCAATAAATATTTTTTTTTTTAAAAAATCTACCAAGTAAATGAAAACAGGACCGGGGAGAGGAGGGAGGACCATAGCTCAGTGGTAGAACACTTGCTTTGCACGCAGAAGCTTCCAGTTTCAAACCCCAGAATATCAGGGTGGGAGTGGGAATGTCCCTTGTTTGAAACCATGGAGAGCCCTGGACAATACTGAGCTAGAAAGACAAATGGTCTGGCTCAGCAAATGGCAGCTTTCTAAGTTCCTCTGATGGCCTATCAAAAGGGCATACTGTATGACAACAAACCTATTTACTAGTTTTAAGGAATTAATTCATTCTGTTCTGTTTAACTTTCATTTGAGCATTTTTATGCTATATATATATATATATATATATATATATATATATATAAATATGCATCCAACTAGCTAACAAACAAAACATTGGAGCTCATAAATTCCAAGGTCATAACAAGACACAACCGACTGCATGCACAACAGCTGACTGTGCAACTAAAATTCAGCTGAAATTCCTCATACTTGCAGAACCTGACCTCCAGACAATAGATTTTTTTCTTCTGATGATCTGGTTAGACAAGATACATTTTTCTTAATACCCTGTTTGTCCTGCTTTTTACTAAGCAATGAAAGAAGGTCCTCAGCAGACTTTGGTTACTCTGGCAACATCAGAAAGCAAGTTGCTCAATCTATGGTAGCTAGCTGAGATGAAACCAATGTGCTACTCATGTGACTTGACTGCCTATTTGTCTTTCTGTCCCTACTTCAGAGGAATCACTACTAGCCACTGTAAAATGCTAGCATCCTCCCCACCTCCAGTAAAGAATAAACTATAAACAATGCTGCCTTATGGCTATGAATAGCAACCTCTTTGAAAAAAATATTAGGAGTGTCCCACCAACAGAAAGCAAGCAAGTTGGCGATTATTGGTCCCGTTCTCACTCTCTTGACCCTCTCCATCATCATAGGATAGAAACACGTGTGGGAGGACACTGGTTGAGCTTACCTGGCTGTCCAGGTAAAGGGAACAAGAGCTGGGAACTACCACAAAACAGGGGGGGAAGGCTGTCTGCCTACCCAATGACAGGGCTGATATCAACAGAGATGCAGGAGCAGGGAGGCAACAAGATGAAGTAGGCAGGGAAGATTGGCTTGGTTGCCCTGGCAACCACGACATGCTGCTACAGCAAGAATAGGGAGTCTTGTGAGGGAGGAGGAGTTGGAAAGGCTTGCTCATGACAAGTAAGGCCGCCTATAAAATGGACAGCCAAGTCAGTAGCTAGGAAGAATTTCACCTAAGGCAGGTAGTAAACAGCAAGAGGCGGTATCCCAGAAAGGGCCTGACTATGCCAACCATTAACACCAGGCCAGCCTATAAAACCAATGCTGGCAACGAAGAATTTGACCCTACTTGTTTGTCTAAGGGACCTCCTGCCATCTAGAACACCATCGCTTGCTTGCAAGCCAATTTTCTTTTACACATTTGAAAGGATGTGAGTTATTTTGAAGTTACACAATATCTAATTAAGGACCATAATCCATTAAACTGCTAATAACAGCAAACATTTCTGTCTTAAGCTGGTCTGGGAACTCATACAGTTTAAAGAGTTCATTTTAACTCCATAATAAGTACACTTTCAGAGAGTCTGACACTCAGCTAATACTGTGGTGGCAACCGTCAACACTCCATAGGCAAAATGGTGGCAATATTAATGTAAAACAAATGATTTTTATTTTTAAAAAGGCCCTCAATGAAGGTGTACAGGAAAGTGTTATGGTCTTGCCTGGCAAATCCACGAATGTCATGGAATGGAAGAATGGAAGAAAACACTGACTTGAACAGAATAAGAGGCTGCAGAATCAGGCCAGCGGCCCATTCTTCTTACAGTGGCCCACAAGGAGCCTGTGGGAAGCAGGATGCAAGCGCAACAGCACTCTCTCTCCTTCTGCAGTTTCCAGCAATCAGTATTCAGAAATGCATTGCTTGCAATAGTGGAGGTAAAGCATAGTCACAATCACTGATAATATCCTGACTGTTATTTATGCCATGTCACTTCCCAAAAACCACTGAGTTCCAGAAGTAGCTGGTTCAGGAATGTACAGGGTCACTTTTAGAACAGAGGGCCTCGGAAACCTGCTGCAATCACAAACCTCTGACCCCTATAACCCTCCAGTGTTGCTCCAACACCTTTCAGGGCAAACAGAAACACTCTGCGCAATGGCAGTTTCGTGACTCACTGTAAAAAACCAACAAAGAATATTACTTCCCCACATCATAAAGTTAATTCTCACTTTCCAACACACAAAGCTGGATCTGGCATGCTATACTGTCACAAATTTTATTAATGTAAGAGTCTGAATTGTAAGAACTTACCATACAAATCCTTTGCACTTATTTTGGCAGCTCCATCTGCTTTCCCCATGCTACCACTGCAAAAGGAGAAAGCAATTGTTAAGAACAAGCCAGGGTTTTTCTTTAGCCAAGTTCAGAGTTTACGATGAGAGCAGCTTAAGAGCAAGTGTAGTAAATGGACTAATAGAGTCCTGAACAATGTTCAGTTCGATTCCCCAACCCATTTCTACATAAGAACAGGAACAGACCTTATATACTTAACTTATTCTCCCTCCCCGTGTTCACTAATCTGAGAGTTCCAATGATTATCTGAATGTGGGATCTCTCCTAACTCTGGATATTGAAACAACTTTCATCTTGTAGGTTCAGTACGCAGGGTAAGGCATAAAGGAGAACCTACGTTACAATAATACTCCTATTGTAAGTCCACTTCATCGGATGCATAAATGAACATGCATGTCATAGGAAATGACAGCTCCACAGTAGGTACCACCACCCATCCTCTGAAAACTTGTCATCTGCATATAGCCTTAGAGCACTTTTATTGGAAAATGGGAGCCTTGTATTTTGTAAAACAGAAAACAAATGAGGGTGGGGGAAAGGGGACAGGCCTATAAGGCTCTGTCACATCTCATTTTCTCTCTCGTTTACTAAAATTTGGATGGGGGGTGAAGGTTGCTTAATCTTTAGGTTTCTTACTTTGCAGAGCCTGGATGGCTGCTTGTTGATCCTTTGTGGCTCATACTGCTTTCAGGGCATTCACCTGTAACAGATAGGCATGGTTTAGTTGAGACTAAGGAACTACAGTATTTACATTTCATTTACTTATTTGCTAGATGAGAGAGAGAGAGAGAGAGAGAGAGAGAGAGAGAGAGAGAGAGAGAGGAGAGCTGAAGGGAAAATGTATCTTTATCAGTGCGTTCTGTCTTGAGAATCTGATGAGGAGGAGCAGATTTGCTATAGGGAAGTAATATATCCAGGGCTTTGTTTTCCCCAGCCGGAGCTCCCCAGAGCTCAGCTCCGGCACCTCTCAGGTGGGCTCCATTGCCATTCTAAGACAACAATGGAGAAGGTAATGGTGAGTTCTGGTACCTCTTTTTCTAGGAAAAATAGCACTGAATATATTGTCTACTTGTATATGTGTACAAAAATCAAATTTTAGAAAGTGTCATGAGTCTCCAGTTATCTGTCCTTCCAAACGGAAGCCACACTCTAAGTTCTGCTTCCCTCTCCCACACTGTATTCCAGCCTCAATTATAGAAATATTCTTAAAAAGTGACAGCAACTTTGTTAGAGGTAAATAAGGTGGTTAAGAAAAAGAGTTCATGTTCAAATGTATTATGTTTTTCATTTATCCTTATTGGAAGAAGGCAGGACTGCAGCTCAGTGATAGAGCAGACACTTTACATGCAAAACGTCTCAGGTTCAATTCCCAGCCTCTTGTTGTAGAGCTAGGGCAGACCTCTGTCTGGAATCCTGGAGAGCTGCTGCCAGTCAGTGAAGGCAGTATTGAGCTAGATGGAGCAACGATCTCACTCAGTATAAAGCAGCTTCCTTTGTTCCTGCTTTATGGCCATATATCACAGTGATCCAATGACATGACTAGCCCAGGTATTTCAGCTCTGAGGGCAAGAATTCCATAATCATAATTTTATGGAGTACAGGCAGCACAGTTTGGCACACCTCAAATTGTTGATGGAAATGGCACACGGATTTTAATTATAGACAGTGTATGCATATTAGTTATGACTGCCCAGTTAATGGTACAATTTTGATGAAGCTTTCCCCCAGTGTAAACAAGTTGGGCACAATGGAAGTCAAGTTTTCAAAGGCTTTTTGCTTGCTACAACAGTGTCCAAAATCAATCATGCATGTGAATGGCAGGATACTGGTACACATCTCCTTCCTCTTTCTAGTACAGCTGTTCCAGTTGTTTTGTAAAATGATATTTTATTATTCAAAAGCATGTGATCTTTGAACTCTTTGTTAAGGCCTATTTCTTTTCCATTCACCCTGATTTGTTTGCTGGGTGTTTATACGTCTTCCTGTTAATCATTCCTTCCTTCCACACTTCTGAATGCATTTCTACGTCACCTTCCTAACCACAAAAATTTAAAGTTTATTTTTGAAATTGGATTTGTTGCGCTGGTGCTTAGTCCACACATATATTTCCTGGTATGTGTTTAAATCCCTCCTGTTTAGGGAAGTTTTTAATGTGTGACATGTTAATGTATTTTTAATCTTTGTTGGAAGCCGCCCAGAGTGGCTGGGGAAACCCAGCCAGATGTGCAGGGTATAAATAATAAATTATTATTAATATTATTATTACAAAATACTGACAGTCTGGAGGTGATATTACTTTGTTTACAATAATTTTGAAACTTGCCTCTATGGAATTAAAGTGGACTTTCTCAAAAATATTATTATTAGTATAAATGGTGATAGTGAAACTAAAGCTGAATGGTGTCTTTGAAGAAAAAACAAAACAAAGGAGCTTAGCAACACCAAATTACAGGCTACTATTTTTAAAGTTACATTTTAAGCAAATATTTTTAGTGGCAGACGTTTAACCTAACAATGCCATCTATAAATACATAGTAACAAATTTATTTAAAGGAAATACATTCATTTGGATGCACCTCACATCAATCCCAAGACTTGAATTGACTTCAGTGAAACCAACAATGAATGCGTAGGAGGCTAAATCACAGACGAAACAATGGTTATTTCTGAGGTGTCATAAACATAGTGGGCAGGATTCACCTAATGAGTCCCATAAGTGCAATTCTGTGCATTGAATTCTACTTGTGTAAGGGGTCTTCTTCCCTGCTCTCCCTGCACATGTCCAGCAATATTGGGATTGGGAGAGTGGGGATTATTCTGTCTGGCAAGCTGAAATCACAAGAGTGTGACGTCGAATTTCTCCCATTATGATAAATGCAACGCTGCCCATAGTCCTCCTGCTATCTTCTCTGCCTATGGGTTTATTCCCATTTCATATCGCTGCAAAATCTGTTTGACCAGAGATGACAGTGGTACAAAAGAAATTAATGTATGCAGCAGGGTGAAAAGGATTTGACTGGCGGTCATACCCACCTTCAAGCCTCTCCAGCCTAAATAGACCAGAAAAGGGTATAGAAGCCCACTCTATAATTTATGCTAGAACCAGATGTTAAACTACCTGGCACCTGTGAGACAATGCCATGCTATTCTTAGAAGCTTGTTAATGAATTCAGATTGGAGAAAATAGACTGGGGGGGGCACCAGGAAAAATATATATTTAAAGCTAGAAAGATCAAATAAGATTTCTAACCTGAGCTGATGCATGTTTTCTAAAGGTAACCAGGTTACAAAACAAAACAATACCACAGATATACCTCGGGTTAAGAACTTAATTCGTTCTGGAGGTCTGTTCTTAACCTGAAATTGTTCTTAACCTGAGGTACCACTTTAGCTAATGGGGCCTCCCGCTGCCACTGCACGATTTCTGTTCTCATCCTGAAGCAAAGTTCTTAACCCAAGGTACTATTTCTGGGTTAGCGGAGTCTGTAACCTGAAGCGTCTGTAACCCGAGGTACCACTGTATATTGCACAAAGGAACAGATATTGGCTCCAGTAAAGAGGTACAGCCGCCTTTCTTGCTATTTGCAAAATGTTTATCCCATCATATAGTCTGCAAAACCATCATGGGAACAATAGTTTTTTTAAAAAATGAATGTTTGTCTTGCTATTAATATGACATTATTTGGAAATAATAAATAAAGTACCTCTCACTAATTTCAAGAAAGCTTTAAGGTTTTAGGATAGCAAGCATGACAGTCTATAGAACAGCTAAATATATCTACCCAAGAGGCGAGTGGGGATATATATATATATATATAAACACACATATATATATTATTATATGTATTTCAGCCCTGTTCCAGGTTAGTGCTAAGAAAGTGGTAGTCTCAGTTGATCTGAATCAACTGATCAAATGGTCTAAATTTTCTCCCCATTTCTCCCCACCCCCTCAATCTTTTGTTAAATCATTTCTTCCAAAGAGGTGTTTGTTGTGCCTCACAGCAACTCGGGGGTGGGGTGGGGTGGGGCAGGCTGAGAGCTAGCCAAAAGCATGGGAATTTTTGAGTGGCAATTTCCAAATTCATAACAAATAAATAATATGAATTTATTCGGATTTATTCGTGTTTCAGCTTACGTAATCACTGTGCCATGCTGGCTCTTCAAAATGGGATTATTATTATTATTATTAGACATACAGTGGTCTCATCTGCATGCAAAATATGGCTTAGCACAAGTGAATAAACATGTGGGCTTTCAAAGAGGAGGTTGTGGCTGATCTCCACAGACTTTTTGCTGCTGCACTGCATGGAAACCATGTTACCTGAACCAGGCTCATGCGTAAGCTCTCACAGAGAAACAATGAGCCATAAACAATATGACAGACTATTTTTAGATGATGTGCTAAACCAAACCATAGCTTAGTACAGCGCAGCAACATGATGACCAGGGAGAAGCAAAGCAGCTGCAATCTCTCCAGGAGTCCACATGTTGGCTCATTTATGCTAAGTCATAATTTAGCTTAGCATTACTTGTGAACTGGGCCAGTGTTGGACCAAACGTAATGCATTTTCAGAATACAGGATTGGCATGTTGATATATTGGGAGGCTATGCTTTTTTCAACCAGTATAAAGCAACATCTATCCATGTTAATATTATACTATTAATACTGCTAACGCTACCCCGAAATATGTGTGTGTGTGTGTGTGTGTGTGTTTATATAACTAATGCTTACTACCACTATAATTACCCAAATTTATGACATATAGGCAAGGTGAGGGTGGTGTAGGCAGTGGGACAGGGAGTAATCCAGGATCTGTCACTGTTGCTGGCACTGAGTTCATCTCCCACACCAAGCTCATTGTATTTGAATGCCAATTTGTTTAGGTGGTTCAAGCCTTCCAGTTTGCTGCATCATAAAGTGCCAGCACTGTGTTCCTTTTCCTTTTCCTTTGCTCAAGGCACCTCAGTCTCCTGGCATCTCACATTGTCTGCTTTATGGGTGTGATCAGTTTCTTCATGTTCCAGAAGGCGAGCGTGAATGCTTCAAATCTAAAGTACACTGAGTAACCTCATGAGTATATGATAATTCAGATCCCTCTCCTACCATCTTTACCTGTAGTTATACTTCCAACATTTGGCGCTTTATACTTTAGAGAAAAGGAGTAAGAGGAGACATGATAGAGCTGTACAAAATTATGCACGCGGTGAAGAAAATGGGTAGAGTGAAATATTCCTCCTTCTCAAAATGCTTCAGGCCAGGGACATTCAATGAAGCTGAAAGTTGGGAGATTCAAGACAGACAAAAGACGTCTTCATGCTATGCACACCACTTGTTTGCTTTCCCTGTGTCTTCAACCACTCCCAACACCCAAAACTCCTATTCAAGAAGCTGTCATCTATGCATGTGCAGTGGTCGTCTCCAATGTACACACCTTAATTGATGTAAAGTTCTGGAGAACTCAGAAACTTGCACATTATTTTGTACCATTTTATCAGGACAAGTATAAGTTACTTGTTGTTTACTGTTGTAACAATTGTTTTCTCATAATTTATCTTCTGTACCATGACAATAAAAACAGTATTAAAAAATCAAAAACAAAACAAAACTGGAACTATGGTTTAAGTCCACAGAACAGAGCAGCCCCTCTCCAATTCAACCTCTTCCATGACCACTCATTAAAAGGCAACAACCCCATGGAAGGCAACTTCCACACAAACACACAAAATCTACCTCACATGGCAATCCAATGCTTCTCTTTGATTGGGAAAAGAAGAATTTGAGCAAATGCATACAGGCGCTGCTCCGAAATCAACAACTGATTCAATGATGCAGCAGAAGCAGGGTGTGTTACTTCTGGTTTCATCCTTTGCTGGTGGAGAAAGGGCTTTTGCAGAGAAACTCTCAGCTCCTCTGAGGCTTTCCTACATGTCTGATGCTTCAGATAAGAATGTGAGAGTAGCAAAAGCCTAATAATACAAGACTGTCACTGGACACTTTAGACATTAGATAACACATGACACTGTCTTTTCAATTTAAGAGGATAACAAAGCTCCCTCTGTTTGGTTTCCAGTTCCTAACATTTCTCAGAGTTAATTCAGAGCAGGAGGGACATGCTTGGATAGCATTTAAAGTGGGAAGCAGCATATTAATTTACCGGCATAACTGGTACCACATGGATCTAACCTGTATTCCAGGGGTGTGGACCCCATGGCCACCCAAATGTTGTTGGACTACAACTCCCAACATCCCTGAATACTGTCCATGCTGGCTGGGCCTAATAGGCATTGAAATCCAACAACATTTGGAGGGCCACAGGTTCCCCGCCCCTCTGTAATACCTCACTCCAGCTACAATGGCAATTAAGGGAATAGCCCAGGAAGTCCAGCTTTCTCAATCCTGACATCTGAGTCTAGACTCCTGCTTTCTGCCCCGCCTAAAAAAATAGGTGCACTGCAAGACAGACATGGTAATGCTGCAACTCCAGGAATGAAATCCATCATCTGAAAACCACAGACTTTTTTTTGTCCTTGGTGAGGAACATAGGAACACGAAAGTTCACTAATCTGTAAGAAGAGTGGCATTCATAATTCAGCGGCGGGCCAAGACCATTTATGGAGCCTGGGCCAACAAACAGGAACTTGGATGTCAGACAGGAAAAGAAGGGTGGACCCTACTGCAAAACTTGAAGCCAGCACACCTTGTTCTTGAACATAAATTTTTCACATTGCAGACATTCAGCAGAAGACAAACATGACGCTAAAAATAATGCAGCCTGATCAGTTAAGAGACACCGGATACTTGCAGCCAACACCCCCATGTTCAACTAAATCTAATATGTAGGACAGAATATGGCTGATAATGCTAGCCAAAAGCCTTAGCAAAAAGGAAGGCATTATATTGGTATCCATATGAAGAGAAAAATAAGATAAACAACTATTTCAGATTGAATGCCCTCTCAGGACCTTGTCATGCTATCAGTGAGCTTCCTCTCTAGAGCAGGCTTCCTCAACCTTGGCCCTCCAGATGTTTTGAGACTACAGTTCCCATCATCCCTGACCACTGGTCCTGCTAGCTAGGGATCATGGGAGTTGTAGGCCAAAAACATCTGGAGGGCCAAGGTTGAGGAACCCTGCTCTAGAGCCACTAACTACAGTACTTGGAAACCAGAAATAAAATATTATTAGTTGCACTTTTGGATCAGACCAAGGATCTAGACAAGCATCCTATTTGCACCACTAGTCAGTCAAGTGCAAGGACATGAAGGCAACAAGCCCTTATCTCTATAAAGGCCATCCAGCTGATTGGATACCATATCCAGGCCTAAACCCAAACTGGGATGGATCCAGATAATCAGTCTCATCCAGGAATGTCTGTAGTTGTTCCACTATGATCCTCTCTGCCGCCTTCCTCAAAAAGGGAGCATTATGACTGAGCAATCGTTATTATAAGTTGGAGCAGGAGTAGTATTGTTTTAATTTATTCCTTGCATTTCACCCTAAGGTATCAGGGTGAGTTACAACAATTTAAAATGCAAGCTTAAAAACCTACAATTGCCTCCAAAAATAGTTTAAACATGCAATCACAAAAAATAGGGTAGGTCCTGAAAATATTGCTATTACACTCTGTTGGGCCCAGGGCTGGTTTTCTCAGGAGTAGACACACTACCTAGCCTTAATGTGGCAGGCAGGACCCCCCTCTTGTAAGGATGCATTCACCACTCCCTGGACCCCCTGCCAATCCCCCCTACCCCTGCTTGATTTCACTAGTTATGATGGGCAGTGATTGAGAGGGCACATATTTGGGACATATCCTGCAAGCACCCTGTTCCCGTTATCAGGCATTGTGAACTGCATCTGACCCCACAAAGCTGGAGGAGATGTCGCATTTAGGTACTCAGCTGGAACTAGAACCATAACAGTGGAATCTGAATCACTGTGGAATTAAGCAACTTTAGTCTCAGTGATGACTGGTGAAGCAAATGCTACTAAAAAGTGAGACCCAAGTGGGTATAGGATTTCAACCTTAATGAGTTCAAAGTCCAAAACTAAAACACTGACAATCACAAGAGTGAGGGAAGCTCTAGACATGTCAGTAGCTGCAGCCACAGTTTATATGAAATTTTTAGAGTGGTTGGAAGAAATTGGGAAGTTCATTATTGTAAGAGCACGGCCACAATTTTTTGGTCAAAATGTGAGTTTAAAACAAACAAAAAATTAAAAAAATTTACCCGAGCATGCCTAGGTAAATTTACCTCCCCTAAACAAATAACATGCACAAAACGTAGCTACTGCTTGTGGTTTGTTTGGAAACAATTCATGAGCTGGGGTAGAACCAGGTAACATGACAAGCCAGGCTGTGCCTGGTTTCATCTGCACTGCATCAGGAGTGGAAGAAAAGTACCACAAAAGCTTTTGAGCAGCATACACATAAAATCATAGATTGTTTTAAACTATGGTTAATGTGACATGTGAACTAGGCCTATGTCAATAAAACCCAACAGAAATAAACAGGGTTTTCAGAAACTGAATAGTTTTCAGCATCAAAAACATTCATAACTAGTAGCCCAAGGGGGGAAATGTGAATGATTGATGGAACAAAAATACCCGCTAGTCACTCAGCATGAATGAGTGTATAAATAAACCAGAAGAAAAGACATAAATAGTCAGTATCTAGAAATCTGCTGGAGGAAAATTGTTTCAAAAGAAGAGGGATTAGGGTTTCTCACACTCTGTTTCTCAGTTCAGCAGACCAAAGAAGGAGGTAGCCCATACTTGCAGATATTTCTGGAAGTCTGAGCAAAAGTAAACAAATGGGCTTCATATAAAAGCTGGCTGTCGTTTTCTGGGATGAAAAAGACTCTTTAGAAGAAGAAATGCCATATTGAAATGGTGTGCAACATGAGTCATTTACTTTTGGTTTGAAAAAGAAAAGAAAAGAAACAACTTCACTTTCCTCAGCCTGCCTGGGAATAACGCAGCAGCAGTTTGGAAAAGATTTCATAATGCTTTCCTCTTGCCCAAAGCTGTTCAAGGTTTGGCTGTGGAGCTTTTCGTTACCTCCCTCTGAAACTGTGACTAGTGAAATCTCTCGCTTCTTTTGACATACACAAACCTATCCCAAGGAACACAGCAAAGAACTTTAGGAAACGATATGCATTTTGGATGCAGGCAGAGCTCAAAGGTTGCAAGGTGGGAGAAAGGAATAGGATGAAAACCTGCAAGCCTTCTTGGTGCAATTTCTCTGGCCATATGTCCTGCTTTTTCCCTCTTCACCACTGTTGCCACATGCACCTCAAATCCCCTATTACAGAAGCAATTTTAAGAATATACTGCATTTATGTCATTGCATCTATGTGCCCACTCACCATTCATACTCATTTGTCTCATTCACACTTAAATTCCTACACAGATATCCTATGTGATAATCCTGCAGACCTGAAATGTGCTGTTGCATGTAAATACGTCTTAATACCAGTAAGTCAAACATGACGACAGCAGCTGTGTAGCACAGTCCTAAGTATTTCATCAGAAATAAGTCCTGCTGAGCCTTGATTATTGATTAAAGCTCTATATAAGGAATTAACAATGAAATTGCTTTATTAACAGCTCTGCAGCAGATATCTTAACAAAGCTCTGAAGCAGTGTTTCTCCTAGGGCAGGGGAAGAGAGAGAAAATCTGGAGGTGGAGTTGCACTTTAGGGGACAATGCAGAGTTAATTTATTCTGCCTGAATGCAACGTAAGTGCAGTTAAATGCAGGCATGGGAAAACTTTGCCCTTCTCAATTTTGCTGAACTATTAATCCCAGCCCCAACAAGCATGGCAAATGGACAGGAATGATGGCAGTTGTAGTTCAGCAACATGTGAAGAGCCAAATGTCCCCTGCATTTGGGCTAATCCCATAATAAGTGTACTCGGGATTGAAGCCTTAGTTTTCTTAATGCCATTCAGTATTGCAGCAACTGAATCATAATATGATTTAGAAGACATCTGAAGGTAGCCCTGTTTAGAGACGTTTTTAATGTTTGATGTTTTATTGTGTTCTTAATATCCTGTTGGAAGCTGCCCCGAGTGGCTGAAGAGGCCTGGCCAGATGGGCGGGGTATAAGTAATAAAACAACAACAACAACAACAACAACAACAACAACAACAACAAGCTTGTTTCCCACATATAAAGTATCCTTCTAATGTTCCATGTTCATAAGTCTGTTTATTTGAGCTCCTGTCCATTTGTCCTCTTGAACCGCTTCAGTATCCCACAATGAAGGGGACGAGCAGTAAAGTTGTGACAGAGGAAAGGGTTAGTGGTACAGTCGTACCTTGGAAGTCAAATGGAATCCGTTCCGGAAGTCAATTCGATTTCCAAAGTGCGGCTTCTGATTGGCTGCAGGAAGCTCCTGCAGCCAATTGGAAGCCACAGAAGCCCAATCAGATGCTCGGCTTCCAAAACAACGTTTGAAAACGGGAACAGTCATTTCTGGGTTTTGATTGTTCAGGAGCCAAAATGTCCTATGTAATGGCAGTGGTGAGGGGGGAATTGTGATCTTTCATTTAAAAGAAAGGGGATCAAATACCCCTTTCTTGCAGGAAGTGTTTTGCCTGAGAACATAAACAGCAGCAGACCAATCCCATCTCTCTTCCCAAACCTACCGGTATTTGTATCATTAGAAACTTCTGAGTTACCTGGAAGGTGTGTGTTGTGTATTGCACATTGCTAACTAAAAGGTTTGGGATCTTTAAAACACATCTGAAGCATATTCTTTCTCTTAAAAAATTCTGGGCACTGTAGTTCACCCCTCACCGAGTTACAATTCCCAGCAACTCTTAACTAACTACAGTGCCCAGAATTCTTTAAGGGGGAAAATGTGCTTTGACTATGCTTTAGCTGTATAGTGTGTATGCAGATTAACAGCACCCCAAGTCTAAATTACACATGTCTGCTGGAGCCCAGGGTCTTGCTCAGCAGCAGTCAGGAAGCTATCTGGGCTGCAATACTCACATTAGGGAAGGAAAGGACAAACAGAACATTTATAAGGCAAAATATACACCAAACAAAAATGTAACTCCTGTAAATAAGGGTGAAAGAAAGAGACCTAAAGAAGACTCAGTGTGGATGCTGTGGTTTTTTTTGTGTGTTTTTTTAAGCAAATGAAAATTTGAAGCAAATAGAGGCTTGCTGTGAGATGTGGAAATACAATAAAATGAGAGTGAGCAGTACAGAAGATTCCATGTTCCCTCCATTTCGGGGGCATATTGCTAGTTATTTAACAAATGTACACAGGTCAGTAAATTCCTCCTGCCTAATGCTTTTCAAGCAATACTAAGCTTCTCAAGGTTTATGTAATATTTAATATACAACATTTAAGTAGTCACATCTTTCACTGCACTATAGTATCTGATATACTATAGTTATTTTTGTAGATTAAAAATAATGGCTCCGATGAATGGAAGGGAGGTAAGTGTTCTCTTTTAGTGGTAGCCACATCACCGTGTTAATTAACTCTATATGCATTAATTAAAACATATATACACACATACATACAATTTGGCTTTCAAGTTTCACTCCACCTATTATTAACTATGATGCAACTACTAAGAGTTTGCCATTGGCAGAGATGCCTTGTGGACAGAATGAACTCAGCTTTTGGTTGTCATCCCTAATTTGTTATCTGATTCCTGAAATTATATGTAAAGCTTCTAATACGAGACTGTAGCTACAAGGTAATTGAATTTAAGTTTGCATCCCTTAGCATAGTCCAGACACTAGGACTAAATAAAATAGACCACACTGAATTCTCAGATCAAAAACATTGTAAGAAAGACGAGTTGGAGTGGAACTCAAATGACTCTAATAACAAGCAACACAACACTAAAAAACAACAAGATTAAATTAAAGGAAATAAATGAGGGGGGGAGCTGTGTGATCTTAAAGGACAGAGTGCATCAAAGGGAAGGGCTGGATGGATTTATGCTCCAACTGCTCTATCAGAACTCTTTAAATAATTTTCCTGCTCCTTAGAAACAGAACTTGCATAAGAGTAAGAAGCACATGACCATGGCTGTATATTTGTTTCAATATTCCTTCCTCAAAACACTGGAACAAGAGATTTGGTTAAAACATTTCACCCAATTACAAGCTTGATCTGTCAGACACACAAACCCACTGCAAACCTGTAGAATCTCTGCAGAAGAGGGAGGTAAGCACGTGAGTGTCTATGGCATGCTCTTGATTCTCCAATCACAATCTTCTTGAGGGTTCAGAATGCAATGTCTGACTCCAGCTACAGTGATAGAGGAAACCTTTTTTCCCATTGCTGTGCACACAGAGCAAGTGAGGAGTAGCAAAAACCGATGGCAATGTGAGTAGCAAGCCGACTCCTCACCTCCCTCTTATCATTGTGAATGCAGCAATTGCCTTTTGCAGAAACACACCCATACATCATTGTTCATGGGGTTTGAGCCTTCCAGCTCAACATAGGGGTGGCTACTTTCCTATCCTGCCAGTCTTTCATTTTTAGCTCTTGCTCACATCCTATTGGCCTATTCTGGTGCTGTGATAGGGTGCCTGTTGTATTACCAGAATAGGCCAATATTTTTTGTACTGCATTGCTGGATGGTGATAAAAACATTTCATTAGGTTTGTGGGTGTGGCAAGCTTCCCAACAGAGCCAGAGCCCCAAAAGGCGAGAACTGCCTTTCTAGAGGGGTCAGCCATGTTAGCCTTTTGCAGAAAAACAAACAAAACATTGTGGTACCTTAAAAGACTGTCACATTTATTATGGCATAAGTTTTCACGAACTACTGTCCCCTTTGTGAGATACAGGAATCACTTTCCCGAGTTTTAGGTATACATGTATACACATTTCCTGGGGAGTGGGGAATTTTGGACAGAGAAATCAGAAGGAAATGAAACACTGAAAGGAACATATTGTATGGTGCTCATGTGACCTTGAACACAGCCCTTGACCTCCACCCACCCTACCACACACATTTCATGGAAGTCAATGGGATTTCAGTGCCTTAATTGTCCCTGCTTGTCGCAGATTGTGGGAAGAGAGGGGTGAAAGCAGATACGTATTGCTATAGTTCCAGGGCAGGAGACTCTGTTCCTGCATGATGGCTAATATTCCCTGTGCTGTTGATGAATCAAGTCCTGTGTGCAAAGCAGGAGGCAGAAACCTTCCATGGCAGCACATAGCGAAGGAGGCAATTGTTACACCCACACCCTTCTCATAACCCCAAGTCAGGGCTGGCTCCACCATTCCCTAAAGCAGCATGAACAAGCTCCCACTTCTCTCCTGAGCACCTGGAAATGTAGCTGCTTCAAACTCTAAGCAAACCATGTTCAGGCTTTTATCTTTGCATTTATTCCCTGGAGAACCATGGCAGTTCACAAAACCCAAGCCTAGTAGGTGTGGTGGAGGAATAAGAAGGGGGGAAAGGATGGGTAATTCCACCTCCTTAGGAGCAAAAGTTTACCTTGGTGTACCAATTAGCAACCATGCAACACTTCATATTCAGTTCAAGAAACCAAAAATGAATTTGTTACGGATCAAGCATCCTGGAGAGATTGATGGAACACCTTTACAGCACAAAATATAAGTCCATACTTGATTCTCAGTTGTTCACTTCCAACATGCCAGTCTGTGCCCACCAAAGTACCTGTATCCTAAGAGTGGACCTTAAGATAGAAGCAAAGGCGTGAAGCTATCTTCATCCTTCTTTTACCCTCTTTCTGGGGTGGGCAAGAGAATCTGTTTATTCCTTGGAACCTTCCATTGCCAGACTTTCCTGCACCCCAACACACAAACAAACACCTCTTTTCCCAAATGCTGAATACATTATTTCAGTTTTCTGCTGAAGAGGATTTGGATGTCACTATTCAATTTCACCTTTTTATATAGAAACTCTTGGCTGTATGAGCTGCTAAGTGGGCTTACAACTGCTTGGTGCCTTTCAATGTTTTGGATTACAACTCTAAATTTCAGCCAGTACAGCTGTGCCAGCTGAGGCTGATGATAGTAGTAGTCTAAAACATCTGGCGGGTGCCATGTTGAGGAAGGCTGGTTTTTTAGGTAGGAAGAAAAAGTGGATTAAGGGAACCACGTTTAAACTGGGCTGCATTCATCTACAATGGATGTTCTGGGGACACAGTGGGCATAGGAAGCGGGAGTCCAGGATGCAACAAAGTGTGTTATGGTGATTTCAAGGGTTGGGCCTGAGCCATTGGGGGGTTATAAATGTCCATGTTTTTACAAACATTGTTTATATTTTTTCAAAAGTTAATAGCTGTTTCTAGAGGAAACAATACGGTTGGAATTTGCTGTAAAATATGGTAGATTGAAACTGAAACCTTTCAGCTCATAGTCAAAAGGCTACCTTAAATGCATGGCCCACTTTTTAAAAAATGGCCTTGTTACAACATTAACTGAGTCAAGTAACACCTCACTGCAGTAAAACTGGAATGAAAAATGCCTTCTGAATGGGAGGACTTTTATTCCAGGGTATCTGCGCAGGGGCTGCAAACTTTTTCAGCAGGGGGGCGGTCCACTGTCCCTCAGACCTTATGGGGGGCCGGACTATATTTTTGGAGGGGAAATGAACAAATTCCTATGCCCCACAAATAACCCAGAGATGCATTTTTAATAAAAGGACACATTCTACTCATGTAAAACCACACTGATTCCTGGACCGTCCACGGGCCGGATTTAGAAGGTGATTGGGCCAGATTCGGCCCCTGGGCCTTAGTTTGCCTACTCGTGTGCAACACACTGTCACACTGATCATGGTGGGGCAATGCAAATGCGAAACAAGAATATTCTTCCTCCAGGGAGCTCAAACTGCAGGAATCCTCCAAATTCTGGAATATGTTCAGAGCATTGTCCATCACAGCAGAAAATGCTGGTGCAGTTATACCCTTTACGTCATGCTATTTCAGCCTTCTCCAACCTGATATCCTCCAGATGTTTTTGACTACAACTCCCATCAGTCTCAGCCAGTACATGACAGCTCAGACTGAAAGCAACTGGAGTTCAAAACATCTAGAGCAGGCATGCCCAACCTGCGGCCCTCCAGATGTTTTGGCCTACAACTCCCATGATCCGTAGCTAACAGGACCAGTGGTCAGGGATGATGGGAATTGTAGTCCAAAACATCTGGAGGGCCGAAGGTTGGGCATGCCTGATCTAGAGGATGTCAGGTTTCAGAAGGCTACACTACTCACAGTAAGTTAAAACCCACACCAAATGACACACTTGTTCTAATGTATTGTTATAACATTGAAACTGATGTTTGAGACACTGGCTGTGCCCAGATACCACATTTTTATAATGTTAGTAATGAGCCTAGCCTTCACTGGACTTGTAAATGTGGAGAGGAGGAATTAAGAAGTGTTTGCTTCCAACTTCCAATTTCAGTTTGTGCCATTTCTGTTATGCTCAACCCCCCAAACACAGTTAATTTTAACTATGGGCTATTTAGACAACACTGCTTCATAAGCCAGTTTGAAGTTGGCTTGTTTCAAACAAACCATAGCTAAGTTTAGGTTCGGATGACATAACAAGCTGAAAATGAAAAAAAAAGGAAGTGAAAACGCTACACCACCTTTTGTAGCAATGCTGGAGGGTGGGGGGGAGGGAGAAGAGTTTCTGAGTCTGGGGGAGCAGGAGGCTACGCTTGTTTCCATCACAATAAACCATGGTTTACTGTGATGTTTGAACTGAACCACTCTGTACTGCATAAATCCATGAGCTAATTTGACTTTGTCAGAAGACAGTAATCCTACCCAGACATTCAAAATCCTTCACCATTCTCCAGGGTTCTGCATGCGGGGGAGCCTACATGAAAAGAGAAGCCTCCCTGCTTTCAGAAGTCATCCCCGTAGCTACTGCAGAGAGGTGGGCATGGTGATCAGGTAGCAAGGGGAGGTGGGTGCAGAGTTAGTTTGCTTGTCCACTTTCCCTCCTGATTTGAGGGACTTAGAAAACCAGAAGATATGTAGTGCATTCATCCTTTGTGGGCATCCCAGAGGAAAAGGGGTGCCAAAAGTATACACATTTGTCAAAAAAGCAGGAAGTATGATGATGGAAGTTTTGAGGGAGTAGTAGACAATGATCCAGGAAGTCAGGCCAAGAGTGAAGTCTGAGAAAGAATTATTTTTACACCAAGCACGCAGTCAGGCTGGAATAACCCACCCAGGGCAGCCACAAAAGCTTTTAATCACTGCAGAAAATGTAGAAAAGGGTGTAGTTGTATAGCTAGTTTGACCTCCCTTCCTGGCTTCCCCACCCACAATATTTGGTGGTACTGTGCGGCTCAATAAAATGAGAAAAATGGACTGGTGTGTACATTTCCTGCCTTTCTATCCAAAGTGACAGAGGTAGCAAGGGATGGGGGTTCAGATTTTAGTGCAAACCTACAGTACTTAATTTGCACTTTCGAACACAATATGCAAACCAAAACTGAACTATATTGCTCTGAATTTTGGGACCAGGTCTCCAACTAAATAATGTATATATTTTAGAAAGAAGAGTGCATAAAATGCATATATTGCAGGAAATAACATACAAAATGCATTAGGGAAAACTGTTAGCAGTGCCTACTACAGTGTATAATACTGGCATGTCTAAATTATTTTATTCCCAACCTCCACATCTTTCTCTCCCCCTCCATTCCTTATCATTTTTTAAAAGTTTTTATTAAGGTATACACAACTAGTAACAAAGGGATGAAAAGAGGCTTCCGGTCGGCGCGCCGGAGAGGACGGTCGGGGGGACATGTCGCTCTTGACATTCCCCCGTCCGACCGGGAAAAGGGGAGTTCGCGCCAGCGCCGCGACCCCCAAAACCCCCGGGAAGGGTGTCCCGGGGTCCAAGGGACCTGCATAGGCTCGGACGCCGGCCCTGCTCCCCGGGAGACCACAGCAAGGGCTCCCGAGCGCGAGCGGGCGGCGGAGCCTCAGGGTCCGCTAAACTCCCTGTCGGGCGAAGCTGCAAGACCGTCTCCTCGGAGCGCGTCGATTCCTCCAAGACCTGCAATTTGGAACTGTGAGTAAAATACAACAAAATTGAGATTTGGACTATATTTGGATTGGTTAGGAACGAAAACACGGAGGTCCGTTCCTTTCCATTGTTACAGTGAAACAGGAAATTGCTACAGATGCATTGAAAAGGACTAAATTGAATTCTTTGTTATACGGATTTAAATTAACCCCTGAGCCTCCCCTGGTCCTGGGGGAAGCAGAAGGAACTGTGATAGTTTTGTGGATTATTCTCAAGTTTAAAGGCTGTGAAGTTTTCTAAGAGGAAAAAGTTGTGAAAAGTTTCAAAAGTTTTAAAAGTAAAAAAAATCTCCTGAACTGTGATTAAAAAAAAAAAAAAAAAAGGCGACGAAACCGGATGTTAGCCGGCAAACTGTGCTGGAAAAGATGAAGGAATACATAGCAGAACTGAGAGAGATGAATGCTATGGGAAATGCAGCGGATGAGATAAGGCAAAACCCAAACACTGTGCCGCCTGAATCAGATGTACAAATAACTAAGGAAGTGACAGGACCTGTCAAGGCCGAACAACGAAAGCTTACTTTGGCAAACACCAGCTGCAAGAAGAGACCCTTTAATTGCAAAAAAAAGGAGCTGTCATTTTAAGAAGTAAGAGAAGGAACATAAGAAAAACTAGCAAACTGACACTTATTGACAAGCAGCGGAAGACAAGCCGAGACGACCTGAGCATGAAATGGGAAGACTGGCCACAGATCCTGGAGAATGTCGCTTTGGAGGATGCTTTGCAGGACTCACTCTGGTTCTGGATTTCAGAACCAGCAGGAATAGGATAAGAACAGTTAAAGTGCTGTCTGGTTCTTGGACTTATGGTTTTTGAATTGTGGACATGCCATGGACTGATTAAGTAATATTAAACATAGTGAAGGATAAGTATTTTGTATTTTAAATATGTTAAGTATGATAAGTAGTTAAAGTTGTAAACCAAAGCTGTGTACCCAGGGACCGGGGGAGGCAAGGGGGACGCAGATGAAGATATATAAGTATGCTATGATGTGAGAAGATTGAAGATTGATAATAGAAAATTAATTATTTGACTATGAAATTAGGAACCTGTTAAAAATTGTTATTTGCAAACAGATGAAGGGCAATGGGGTGGACGTGAGGAAGGTATATGATATTGAATGTAATTTAGGTGAGCTGGCCTGAATCGGGGCCAGACAAGTATTGTAAAATCAATAAAAATTAATTTTAAAAAAAAATGAAAAGTGAAATGTTTGTAAATCCAAAATATTGATGGTTTAACTATTATTTACCTGTATTCCCCAGTTTAAACATTGTAAGTCATTATGTATCATGTTGTAATTGTTACTGCTCTGGTTTTCTCCAACAACTCTGTCTACAAATTCAAAGAAGTGTGCATGCACACGAAAGCTCATACCAAGAACAAACTTAGTTGGTCTCTAAGGTGCTACTGGAAGGAATTTTTTTATTTTATTTTGTTGTTACAAATTCAAAGTTTGTTTTCAATTTTATTTTACATTTTCTTTTATTATTGTTCTTTTACTCAGTCGTTGTAAGCTATATGATACTATGTGACCAAATTTGTATTTCTAGGCAACAATATTTGTATTTTTGATAATGAAAACCAATAAAAAACCAATAAGTAAACTATCTATGACATTTCAAACTGTGGAGGTTATTGGGTTGTTGTTTTTTTGTTACTATGTTATGTATTTTTGTGTTTTTATATTGTAAACCACCCTGTGATCCTCAGATGAGTGACTGTATAAAATTTAATAAATAAAACAAAATATTAATTTAATTTAAAAATAGGAGAAACTGTTTGTGAACTGTGTATCGGGCAAAATTGCATACAAAAATGTGTATATTTGCACGAAGTACACAATTTGCACAAAAATGCTGATGAATTTTCCTGAGGGCATTTAAAGCAAAACTACAAACTAATGCAGAAATGTAGAGATCTTAATTTAAGACAATAAAGATAAGGAACTAGAGAGAAATGGAAGCTGACAGAATAGTCTGTCCCTACCTAGAGACAGCAATAGGGACAAAATTGAAGGACTCATGGGTTCCCTATTAATTTAACATTCTACTGACCAGCCCGCCCCATGAATCCATTGCTGTGATATCAAAAGGCCACTCCCTGAAACCCCAAAATGTGTCCTTAAAAAAATATGAGCCCCGCACTTTTACATTTTATCCGTCTCCACTTTGGCATGTGGCCCCCAGTCCCAAATGTTGGTAAGAGGGTAATTTTCATTGGACCACTGTCTATGGAAATGGTTAAAATGCTTCTTTTCCCCACCTGCCACACAGCTCATTACTATCTCCCCCCTCTCACTGCACTCTAAATCATGACACCGTTGCAATTGGGGGGTTAGGGGAAGAGACACGAAAAACAGATATAAAACAGATATAAGATAATTCTGTTTGGAAAAAGAAAAGCTAAAGAGCATAGATTCCAAGTGCAATAGGCCATCTACACTCAGAGAAACTGTGCCCTCTATATCATGGGTTAAATTGATGGGTTTTCTGAGCTCTGGATAAATGTAACCTGAGCAGGGAAAACGTGAGATGAGGATGTTTTGTTTATGATGTCATGCAAATGTTTCATAAAGAGTAAACAAAGCATAAGTATTTCACAGTAAATGTCCAGTGGTCTTCAGGAACCAATAAAAATTTGAATGATAAGTAACTTAAAACACAATAATATTCTAAAACCATACACAACATACAAACCCTTCCCCCTACATCAGTTTAAAAGATATAATAAATGGGACTTTCAAGATACAGTAACAGATTTGAATCACAAAGCTGGTTTCCTCCTTTTGCTTGCATTAAGGCAGGGGTCAGCAAACTTTTTCAGCAGGGGGCCAGACTATTTGGGGGGGGGGATGAACGAATTCCTATGCCCCACAAATAACCCAGAGATGCATTTTAAATAAAAGGACACATTCTACTAATGTAAAAACACGGTGATTCCGGGCCAGATTTAGAAGGCGATTGGACCAGATCCGGCCCCAGGCCTTAGTTTGCCTACCCATGCATTAAGGGGCAGTGGAAAGAACTGTTAGTTTCAAGATACCAAACCAAACACATACCCGCTTCTTCACCATACACCTACTACAGTTGCAAAACAAAATATGATTTTGTAACACACTTTCAACTAAATTTGGAAGCATATTTTCCTTGCAAAAGCAGAGGGGTCTAATACCAAAGGCTTCTGGGTGAACCATTTCCATAAGGCGAAAAGTCTCCCTAGGAAATTTCTGCTGCAATACTGAGTCACTATTAATACAGAAACCTATTGCAGACAACCAGCTTTTCCTGTTCCCTCAACACAAACAGCTTGCATAGTGATCATTCAAGTGCTAAGAAGAGTAAGAATCTTCCACCCTAAGTCTAGCCCATATATCAAGAATTCTCCAGGCATGCCATTCAGTTTGCCCTGTTCGGCACTATCTTTTCTAGCCCTGCTTCTCCCCTTGCAGGGGACTTACCAGTAAATGGATGTGAAAACCAACTGAGCAAGCAGCAATCCTTAGCAACACATGAAATGGGTTGTCTCCAGCTTTGTCAAACTCAAAGCAGACACATTGAAATCAATGCACATGACTAACTTAGGCTCTTTGGCCAGATGGTTAACAAGTCCTGCTAGCACAACAGGGTTTCTCTCCTGCTCCCTTCCCTACAGCCTGCAAATTGGCTCAGGGTTCGATAGGAGCGCACACACCAGAACAGAGTGCAGGGGGAGGAGAAGGGGGATTGTTTTGCCTGGCAAGCTGAAACGCTTGCACTGATGGAATTCCTGCTACACTGAATTCCTACCCTTAATTTCAATAGGCCTACTCTGAGTTTGACCAACTTTGGATACAACCGAACAGTTCGCATACCTTTTAAGAATTGTGTAGAAGAGGAAACTGAGCTGGTTTTCTCATACTTGTGCCACTGCAACATAAGCTGTGCCTTCCTAAAATCCCTCTGCTATAGAACAACTAAAGGAACCAGAACATTGTCCTTCATTTCATCGTATCAAAGGAGTCTGGCCAGGATGCCGCTTATTTTCACTAACAAGTGATGAAATTAAGGCTATAGGGCTACACCCTTGCATTTATCTGAAAAGGGCTCAGTTCCAACCAGCACCTGCTTGTATAGTATCTGTTGCTCCACTGCTCCTAATTATACTGTTGGCTACCAAATCCACAATAACTGCCCCATACATCTTGCTGCCTGGATGTTTCACCCCTATCTAACAGGTCTCATAATTTCTCTCCCAATATACTATCACAGGAAAATTGGACCACACAAAATTGATCATGTATAGCAGCCTTCCCCAACCTAGTGCCCTCCAGATGTTTTGGACTACAAGTTCCATTAGCCCCTACCAATATAGCCAATGATCAGGGAGGATGGGAGTTATAGTCCTAAACACTGAGAGGGCACCAGGTTGGGGAAGGCTGCTGTATAGTAACGACTCTTACCCACCCCAGCCAAGGGACTTTTCCATCCCAACAGCCTTGAAAGCTGTTCATATCATCCAGCCTATACCAAATCACTCATAGCACATTGTATATGTTTTTATTGATTTTATTTTGAATTGTGCTGCAACCTGGGCTCCTAAGGGAGGAAGAGCAGGATAGAAAGGGAATGAAATGAATGAATATATGAAGAATACGCCCTTTCTTCTTCATGAGACCTACTAGAAGCTATGGATTTGTTTGGACTGGCTTTGAATCACCACCATCTCATGTCCCAAAACCTCTAGCTTGCCTTCCTATTTGACTAGGGCAGCCAGATGCAAAGGACAACAGAACCCCTGCACCTCAATTGTTGTGCAGAAGCTACAATAGCACTTCTGAAGAGAGAATTCCAGCAGGTGTTGCTTCTACATGACCCTGCCCTCTTTTTTAATCTGGCCACCCTGCGGTTGACCCCTTCATATTCAGCTCCATAGCTCCTGCATAGCTCTAGCCCATGAGACATTTCCCTCAATGATTCCTCCATGTCAGCCAGTCATTATTGTTCCAACAAGGAGTCATACAACAAGAGAATAAAGTAATAAAGCAGTAATAATTACGACAAAACAGATATTCACAATAGCAGTTAAATTTAACTGATTTATTGCACTACTGAGAAGGTGGAACACTGGCTTGAACTTTAGAAACTACCAAGGCAAATCCCACCACTGCTAATAGGGCCACTCTATAATGAGAAGTCAGCAGAAAATCAATGTTCTGCAATTAGATTTCCCCTGAAGGGCTGGATCTAAAAATGTTATGCAAACTGCAGGGGAAAATAGGACAAGAAAAGGAGGTGTGTCCTGTACAAAACCACTGCCACAAGGGCAGCCTGTGTCAACCCTCTGATAAAGACAGAGGGGCCAGGCAGGCAGAATCCTAGAGCTTGGCCATATTGCTTGACCTGCCATTAAGCACAGAAGCTGAACCTGAAAAGACATGTGTTTATGATGCTTTCCTCCCATGTCTCTCTGCCCCTGCTCTCCCCCCCCCGACATGTTATACCCTGGCTCTCTTGATTTTCTGAGTCATTAATATGAGTGGGATGTGATGCCTCTGTAAGCACTGCTGAAATTAGTTTTCTTGAACCATAAACAGGGCTTGGGTAGGTGAATTTCTTGATGGTTTGGACCCAGCAAAATGGGCTTTCTCTGTTGTTGAGCCCTGGCAGTCTTTCTAGTTTAACCAAATGTGCTTCTGAAGGGAAACAGCTGGACACACTGCATATATTACACATATTATAGCTTGCATTAATAGGACAGTTGTTAACCACCTGACTACTACTGTCATTCACAAAACTAATAAAACCGATGTGTCATTTGTTGTGAGAAGAGCTTTCATCCAAGCCTTCAAGGGCGATAACTTGGATTAACTCTGAAATTTGTATACCTTTTAAACAAAAACTACAAGCCAAGTGACAAAATGGCAAGAGCTGGCAATGTCTCTGGAGCTTGACACAAACTTGCTTCCTGTTTCTGTATCTGTACAGATAAAGAACACAAACACAGTGGAAGGCATTGCTGATGACACACAACCATGTTCTCCAAACACTAGTATCAACTGCATACACTGAAAAGGGGCTAGTGGTGAGGTGGCTAATTGTGGCAGTCATAGAATTGTGGAATCTTAGAGCTGAAAGGGATCCAAGGATCATCTAGTCCAACCCCCTGCAATGCAGAAATCTCAGCTGAAGCATCCAGATGGCCATCCAACCTCTGCTTAAAAACCACAAAGAAAAGAGAGTCCACCACCACTTGTGGGAGTCTGTCCCACTGCCGAACACCTCTGTCAGAAAGTTTTTCCGAATATTTACTCGGAATCTCAATTATTGTAACTTGAAGCCATTGCCTTGAGTCTACCCTCAAGAGCAGGAGAAAACAAGCATGCTTCCTCTTCCTTATGACAGTCCTTAAGATATTTGAAGATGGCTATCATACCTCCTCTCAGTCTCCCCTTTTCCAGGCTAAACATACCCAACTCCTTCAAGCAGTTCTGGTAAGGCTTAGTTTCCAGACCCTTGATCATCATAGTTGCACATGTTCTAGTTTGTCAATATACTTTGGACACAATATTCCAGGTGTGGTCTGACCAAGGCAGAACAGAGTGGTACTATTGCTTCCCTTGATCTAGACACTATACTTCTGTTGATGCAGCCTAGAAAAGCATTAGCTTTTTTTGCTGCTGCATCACACTGTTGACTCATGTTAAGCTTGTGGTCCACCAAGACTCCTAGATCCTTTTCACATGTACTGCTAGTAAGCCAGGTGTCCCCCATCCTATATTTGTGCATCTGGTTCTTCCTGCCTAGGTGCAGAACCTTACATTTGTCGCTATTGAAATTCATTTTGTTAGCTTGTGGCCAGTTCTCCAATCTATTACGGTCATTTTGAATTCTGATTCTGTCTTCTGCAGGATTAGCTACCCCTCCCAGTTTGGTGTCATATGCAAATTTGATAAGCATCCCTTCAATTCCTTCATCCAAGTCATTTATAAAGATGTTGAACATTACCTTCACATGACTGTCATTTGGGGTTAATTGGATACTTTATTTCAAACCTGCAAACATCACAATACCCACCCTATTTGAATGATGACTTGCACTCCACTCTCAGAACAAGGCTGATGTGCACTGAAATGAGCAGATAGGATGAGAAAAGTGTGCAGGTGTATGAGAAATCTGTACATCCTGTGTAAATCCATTTAAATTCTGTTATCTGGGATTTGCTAATACTCATCATAGACAGGCTAATCATCTGTGGTTTTATTAAAGCCCCATGCTGAGAGAAACATTTCTCAAATGAACATATCATCTTTTTTAAAAGGTTCTAGATATCAAAGCTACAAAGCAAATTGGCATAAAAGCTTGCTTTTAAAACCAAGGAGGCAAACATGATCCCTAATAATTACAGTGGTACCTCGCCTAACGAATAACTCGCCTAATGTCTTTTTCGCCTAACGAATGACTTCCGGCAAAACAAAATGGCTGCCGGAAACGAATTTCTTCGACTTAAGAAAAGACGTTGCGGCAGCTTTGAATAGGATTTCTTCGACTAACGAATTTTTGAATAGGATTTCTTCGACTAATGAATTTTCCCCCAATTCGTTCCTATGGGGATTCGCCGAACGCATTTTTTCGCCTAACGACGATCGCGTCGGAACGCATTATCTTCGTTAGGCGAGGTACCACTGTATTTAAAATGTAATCATTACGTTGGAACAATTATGATGTCAGATGACAAGACAGCTGCCTGGTCCCACCTACCTGTCAAAGTTAGCTGTGAGGTGGGGAGAAAAAGATCTGACCCACCTTCCTGTTATGGCTCACCACTGATTAAAAGCTAGAAAAGATTCATTACTGTGTTATCCATGTGTATCCCAACTAATTAATATCCATTGCTCATATTTCCATAAGTATTTCTCAAATGTAGCCAGCTTGGTGGTCATCATCTCATTCAGTCTTTTTTTGCAGACTATGCACTAAGCTTATGAAATTTATTTGTCAAGGCCATCTGGGAACTTCAAGGCTGAGCAGGGATTTGAAGACAGGTTCAACGCTCACTTTCATAATTTTATTACCATTATTTTTATCTGTCCAAAGTCTAGACTACTCTGGCTTTCATGTTCATTTTTTCATCTGTCCAAAGTCCGCAGGCATGGATCATTTGAGTGGGATAGCTTTCAGGACTTGGGGGTTCCATCCCCAATGGCGGCACCAGGATGGAGGCTCACTCTGAGGCTGATCTAATGACTTATTATGTTTAGTATTAACTGAAATGCTGTTGTTTTGTTAAAAAATGAATTTATATTCAACTCTTCAATATAAAAACATTTCCCGCATAAGTTCCTGTCACGAATTATGAACAAGTTTTATTGCTTGAATGAGTGATGCAAGATCCAGGGTAAAGAGTCAGACGGTCAAATGCCAGGTAGTCCCTTTCCACATTGTACGTCTAATCAACCGATAAAACCACTTGTTTGTCTTATCTTGCCATGTGGTAAGGAACATTTAATGACACATTGGCGTGACCAAGTGGTGACATGGTCATCTGTATTCACCCTAAGAGAGACCCTTCACATTAAAGCAGTAGCACAATAAGTGCTGCCCAGTAACTTCTTCCAAGGCTGCTGCAGTAATACTTAGTGTTCAAAAGTAATCATATGGACTATTCCCAACAAATTCCATCTCTTCCTCCCAGCTGGGATATAATTGGATGGGTAAGAGCTGCACACCACCCTTACATCATGTAGTTGTGGCTTCCAGACAGTAGCAAGGCAGTGGGTGATGAAGCCATGGGGAAGCAGCTCCCACACTGTTGCAGTAGCCTAGGAAGGGGGCGGCCCTGAGCTTTGTTTGTAGTCAGTGTGCAGGTCGCTCCGATATATCCTCCCCTCCACGCACACTATTGCATTTCACAATCCCAGCAGATTCCAACCTCGTGTTTTATAACTGGTCCTTTTAACCTAAATTAGCAATCGACTGGGACTTTCCATGTGGACCATCCTTTCCCCTAGACAATGGAAGAACTAGACCACACTAATACTGTGAAACAGGCTTTGCCAACTTGATGCCCTCCAGATGTTTTGGCTTACGCCTCCCATCAGCCCCACCTGATTTATGTAAATTTTCGTAACATTTTGGTAAACTGGAAGCTGGAGCAATTATAACTCTTGTTAATATGGCATTCTATTCACATGACTATAGAGCAGTGATGGCTAACCTTGACACCCCAGATGTTTTGGAACTACAACTCCCATCATCCCTAGCTAACAGGATCAGTGGTCAGGGATGATGGGAGTTGTAGTCCCAAAACATCTGGAGTGTCAAGGTTAGCCATCACTGCTATAGAGTGTCATGTGGTGAGCACAAAAAAATCCAGATATTCAGAATGGATCAAACTTCTTAGGACATCTTTACACATTGTACATGGGCACAAATCCCCAAATACATGTCATCAGTGTAATTTTTGAACGACATCCAAATGCATAACTTGTGACTTCTTACAAAATGCGTATGAGCAATTAGCATGAACTGAAAGGACGTGTGACATTTGTGTATGAAATACAAGTGTGCTGTTAATAAACAATACTCTCTTGCATCTCTTTTGTACTTGAGAACAGGATCCAGAGTACAAAATGTAAAAATTAAGCAATGACCCTCGGCAGAGTAACTTGAAATTTGTGAGTTAGGAAAGAAAGATCTGGTATGTCTCTGTTTACACTTCCAGGCAGTTACTCAGCATGGAAGAGCAGTCCTGCTGCTGCACATTATACAAAATTGCCCTAATTAAAGCCAAGGAACAATTATATCCAAGTGCCCCACTTGTCTGACAACGCAGTGATTAGTTCCCAGGGTTTAATATCAGGCAGCATTTCAGAAAGCTCTAAATTAAGACGACTTGCATTTATTGAGAAGAATTTGTACCAGTATTTTCCCTACTTAAGCAAACACACCCACCCCAGGCTACTGCCAAATGTTCACGTCAATATGATTTCACTAAACTAAAAACAAAACTTAACCAACATGTTCCCATGGTTGTAAGTTTGAGGTCCACTTCACAAAAGTGCAGCCAAGCACACATAAAAGCAGAGAGAGAGAAACCCAACCAACTTTGGAATAAACTTAGCAGAGTGTCAAAGAAGCTGAGCAACTGATAGCATAGCTAGACTTTGTTTTCTAACCCAAGAGTCTTCCTTTGCCAAAACAGCACTCCCTGCTGGACCTTTCCCATTTGGGCAGGGATGTTGTAGTACGCCACAAAATAACATGGAGAAAATCCTGCCCCTTTCCCCCCTAAACCTCTTCCAGAGTTTTTACCAGCACTCCCTTTCCCAAACACACTCCCTTCCTTAGGCATGGGAAATATTATTTGGAGGCTCGTCGTCAAACGCTGAGGAGCGGGAGGAAAGGGGAGAAATTAAAAACAACAATTCACTTACTTTTCCCTCAGAAGCCAACTGGACTCCGTTTCCTGGGTCCTCGTCGTTCCTTCCCCACTGAGCGGCTCCCTTCCTCTTAGTCCAGCTTCTCTGCCATTCTGAACTTGGGGCTTCCTGCTCTGCTGTGCTCAGCAAAGGGCTTCCCTGAGGTGACCGCCGATCTCCCGCCCAGGGGAAATGGTGCCCAGCAGGGCTGAGGTAGGGAAAGAGGAAACGACCCTCTCCGTTCCTGACGGCTCCCTCTTCTTCTCGCTCCTCCTCGCCCTCCTTTCTCCCCGTGCAGACCTCGCAGCTCCACTGAGAGCAGGTGGAAGCGCTCCCTCAGCCCGGGCAGAGGAGGAGGGAGAGGTGGAGCCACGGGCCAAAAGCAACAGGTTACTATATAACCAGGAGGCTCCGAGTCGGGGCGCCTCAGAGTTGGGTATCTCTGCTGACACCTGGTGCAACGTTGGAGAAGCAGGACTGAGCCGCTGCCTGTGGAGACAGACGGCAGAGGGGGCTTTATTTTGGTTTCTCTCCGAGACTTCGGCGAGAAAGGAGGTGATTTTGCTTCAGGTTTTCCGTCTTCATCATCTTCTCCCCGCCCCCTTTCAGTTTGGGGAAGGGAAATGAGCAACCTGGCGACGCTGTGGGGAAAACAAACCCACGTTTGTGAAAGGCACAAGCCGCCTCTCACCGAGCTGGCGGCTGCCTGGCAGGCTCGCTCTGTCTGGCGAGATGTTTATCCAGCCAGAATAAGCCGGGCTCGGCCTGTCCTGGCAGCGCAAGGGTGGAAAATCTGTCGCGAGTTGGAGGGTGTGGCCACACGCATCTCTCCAACTCGGAGAAACAAAATGCAGAGGGAGAGTTTTTCACGGATTACCCAATTTTAGCAAGATAGATGGACTTGGGACTCGGAATATATCCCCCCCCCCCTCTGCAGCCACTGACTCAAATGCCAACGAGCACAGCATAAAGCTCAGCAGTTTTGTTGTATCAATAACGTGGAAGTAATAGGTTCTCTCTCTGACTTGCAAGGGAGGGAGAGGGAAACCAGGAAAAGGGAGGTGCTGGGGTAGATAAAAAGTACATTTCTGTTTTTCAGTTTGAAACGGGTGGAAACACTTCCTTTGGCTTCCGGGGGTCTTTAAATGGACCCAGGGTTTGAAGCAATATACTGTGTGCCCAAACAGAAGTCCTCCCAGCTCAAGCTAGTGCGCGCTTCCTCGGAAGTAAATCCCATCAAGTTCTAGGATTAAGATTAAGTAAGATTAAGAGCATTTTCCCTGCTCAGCAATTTGTCGGTGGAGTCCAGCACAATGCAACACTCGCAACAATAGTTGTGTGGTGAGATTTTTGTCCCTACTTCTGAACAAGAAAATACGCTGCCTTTATGCAGAATTGGACTACTGGACCACTTAGCCTAATTATCAGCTACTTCCATTTGGGGCACCTCTCTGCACTTTTGTACATCATGATTTGGGCTACTCTCAAAGTGTAAAGTGGCTAGACTAAAAACAGAAAAAGGAAATACTTTTTTCATTTTCGGCACTATAAAAATGTGGGACTCAAAGCTAGCACTGAACATAATCATTTGACAGAATCAGACAAAAATATGGGAATTAATAGCCAGCAAAAGCCAAGACAAAACTACCAATGAACAAGAAATCTACAAAGCACAGAAATTATTCTGCTGTAGGCACATGCCAGCTTGCCTTAGAAGCAATTATAGGGTAATACACATTTCTTTACACTTAAACTGCTTCTAAGACTGTGTAGTATTCCAACTATGGTTGGCACACATGGCAAAAGAGATAGTTTTCCACGTTTCATTGTGCATGTGATGTACATGCTTGTGAACGTAGAAGTGAAATCCAAGTAGGAAAGTGTGATGTGCTTCTCTTCTTTTCTGCAAATACCGTACTTTGCAATGCTAACACACAGCTTGTTAACAAGAAGCAAACACAAAGTCGTTCCTTAAGGACACGAATCATGTTTTGTGTTGAGCCAAAAAAAATGACTTCTTGAGGAATGCACTTTGTGTTTCATTTCCTTTTATTTTTGTTGGGCTTACAAGCAAAGAAACAGTCTGAAACAATGTAGCCTTATCTCTTCAAAATATCTGAGGGCATTAAATCCCAGGAGATGAATGTGCTATCAGAATTTTAGATCAAGCTGATGACAGCCACCTCAAGTTGTGTGCAGAACAAGTGCTTTTTATTTGAGGCATAACCACCACCCAAATAATGATCTCAACTTCTGGGGGGAAATGTGCTAATTTCATTTTTATTGTATTTTTCATTAAAACTTGCTCATTCTGTTTCCAGAAGGGTTTGGCCTTTTAATTATACACTCCCAAGAGCCCAGCATGTTTAGCAATTGTTGTTTGTGACTTTACCATGACAATTTATGCTCATGCTCACAAAAAAGGTCTCATGAACACTAACAAATACCTCCAGCAGGTCAGGAGTAGCAGAAAAAAAGATTCAGGCAGTGAACTAGTTAACTCCGCAGCTCAGTTAAAATGATTATGGGCAATCTCACATCAACATATAGGGGCTTCCTCCATGTGTGTCCATGACATGTGGCTGTGTAGACACATAGGAGAAACATCATATAAAGGCAGTCTATACCCACTGAAATATATATGATTAACATTAAATATGAATCCTAACTATGGGTGTAGACCCACTGACTTCAAAACAATGGGTTGTATCCAACTGTCTTCCCTCAGATCTGCTTCAGAGGACTGGGGGACCCTTTGGAACAGCATGGGAGGTGACATGCGAGCAGGCTGCAAGAAAACATATGAACAGAAGAGCCTGCTGGATCAGGCCAATGAACTACCAAGTCCAGCATCGTGTTCTCACATTGGCCAACCAGATGCCTGTGAGAAGCCTGCATACAGGAACGGAGCACAAGAGCACCCTCCCCTCCTGTGGTTTTCATAAACATTACTGCCTCCAACAGAGGAGGCAGAGCACAGCCATCATGGCTAGTGGCCATCAATACCCATCTCCTCCATGAATTTGTCTAATCCTCTTTTAAAGTCAGCTAAATTGGTATCCACCACATGGTATAATTAGGCACTTTTATATGTCCTGAATTTTCCAACATTCAGCTTAATTGGATGTCCACAAGTCTTAGTATTACGTGAGGGAGAAAAACTTTTCCCTATCCACTTTATCCATGCCATTGATAATTTTATAAACTTCTATCATGTCACCTCTTACTCTCTTTTTCTCCAAACTAAAAAGTCGTAGATGCTACAACCTTTCCTCAGAGGGAAGAAGAAATCGTAAGGAGGAATTCACAAAAATGGCCCACCTTTTCTACTCATAGAAGCCTCCACTGGGTCAAAAAGCCTTCTATCAGTGCCACAGAGGGACACAAATGGATACAACCCAATGTGTGCGGGGGTTTTTTATTGCATTTAGAATATGGTGATCAGTGAGCTATTGCCAATGTTATTTCACCACTGAGAAGGAAAATGCAAAGCTGAAACATTATTTTGTGTCCTGGGTGGTCATGGGATCTTGTAAGATTGCAATCCTATGACATTCATGTGAAAGACCAATTTAACTTAATAGTAAGTATTTTCAAGTAAACATGTTATGCTGTAGGATAAGGTTGTGAATAACTGATGCTAAATATCTCCCTTTTGCATGAGATAGTATGTACAAAGTAGGTGTGAAGGGGATCACCAAAGATATGCAAATAAAATGTGCATCACTATGCATCAGTTTATTAACCACAAACTATGAGTGGTGACTCAAGGGTGGGGAAGCACCATGTCAACTTTGACTTCTCACACATTCCCACCCACCCAATTCTCAGTACATAGAAAGTTGGAAGGAGTCAACCATCACTACCATTTACAGGCTTTTGGCTGAGAAACAGAATTCATTCTGATAAACTAGATAATCCTGTTCTGCTGCGTTGGAATATAAAAGGTAATTCAAAAGAACTCTTTGTATGTGGTGCAGTATGCAAGATGTGCTCAATAATAAAGCTTACAAAATCCTGACATCAACATGTTAGTTATCTCAAATCTCACTACTTTCTGGACAGACAGCCCTGCCAAAGTGCCAATTCTCTTATGCAGCAATCTGCAAACATATTTGAAAGAACTCCAGGGACTAGAAGGTTTTTGTAAACTGCTCTAAGGTCCTGGGTTTTTGTTTGTTTTTAACCATCAAACAGTATATAAATTTTATTAAATAAATAAAATCAAAGCTTCAGAAGTGAACCTGAAACATGATATATGATGTTATTTTAGATTCAGCATATCTGCCCACCAGAGTTACCCTCTTCTCTCCAAGATTTTTACACTTTGTATTATTATTATTATTATTATTATTATTATTATTATTATTATTAACTGTATACCACCCAGGGTGGTTCACAACAGAAAAATACAAAATGAGAATACAAAACTGGTTCACATCATACTTCACACTGTGTGTAAGGAGTGTTTCTACACTTCCCACTGTGAGAAACTTAACTGAACCACAATAGGCATACCCACCAGCTCAATTAGTATCAGTTAAATGTGAATGATTTGCAGTCTGTTTATTCTTAGTGATAGAAAAATAGAAATATAAACTGTCCATAAATACAAATTTATACAAAATATGATAATATTTAACACACTACTTAAGGCTTTCTTGTAGAAAAACAGGCACCATTTGTGAAATAAGAATGTCTCCTGCACATACCCAAACCTGCTGTGGAAGGATACGGCGACCCTCCAGAGCAGCTGGGTGGGGATGAGGGCTGCATGGGAAAGGAGAATGGGGGTGGGGGTGGTCCTGCTCATGCAACACTGGGTATTGCTCTTTCATTAATAAAATATATCTTTAAAATATTTTGAAAACAATTCTTAGAAACCTGTAATTCTGACTTTAACTGGGAATTAGGCTTATGATAATGTACAGCTAAGATAGCAGTCTCCAAGTAACTTTTAAAAGATTGCTACATTCTTTTGAAATTTTCACTACAAATGCTTATGCATGGTCTGATACAGTACAATAACATGTGATTTAGTTTTACTGATTACACTGTTAAGACCACTGAAATGAGTAATCACCTCAAAGAGCTGCAAAAATTAATCACAAGAGTCTGGCTAATATTTATTTTGAGAGATGATTCAAGCTTTATGAAGCACTTTATTGCTACCTATTTGCCGTGTATCTTCTCTGGAACGAGAGGTCAATGCCTCTAATCATATGGTATACACACACTGGGGAACTGTGAGTAATCCCTGGGATCTGTCCACAGCATGAATTTCTACATTTGTAGAAGCATATTTTCCTTGAAACAATGTGGTGCTCACCAAAGGCAGGCAAAGGACAAACAGCAAGCTTGTCTGCCACAAAAAATGTGTATCAGCCTTGATTTGAGTATCAACATTTAACTCCAAACTTCAATGCAAACAGATACCACCACTAAATAAGCTATGCTAAGAATAACCCTGCAGAATGTGTTACATGTTAGTTCATGGTGGCCTCATGGAACTTTGCAATGTAGTAAGAACAGTTATGGCAGTGTTGATACTCAAGAACATCAAGCCCGTGTACTTTTACAAGGATCAATTAAAAATCTGTATTGCTTCTTTTCGAAGAAAATACAGAAGATAGGTTCACCACAGATAGCAACATGAGTTAGCTGACAAATGCAGCAATGGCTATGACTTGCAGGATTGCTTCAAGTCCACATGTGACAAGCAGCACAACATTAATGATGACATCTGCTCGCAGGACATATGTTTGCCATACCAGAAAGTAAATGGATAGGATTATGCTGCCAACAGTGATCACAAGACTGATACCCAATGGATATTCTTCTTCTGTTAGATTCCCTTTGGTACCTAGTGAAGTTTAAAAAAAAAATGAACACAAGCACAATTGACAAATGATGAATGTGATAGCTTACAAAAATCCAAATTCAAAGTGACTATAATGGCCTTTTACTAGCTGCACCTAGTATGATAGCTATGATCATTCTTGGGCCAGAAGAGCCTTCAGAGGCTAACACAGTGTACACTGGAGTTTATAACAGAAATACCAGTGCTATTCCTTTTTACAGTGCTTTTGTGCTGATATAGCCATGACATAGCTAAGAAGCAGAGTCTTCCCTTCCATTGTATCTTCCCCCTTTCAACCACCATGATCCACAGAACCCAGCAATACTCTTACCATGGGCATCTAGTCCAGTAGGGCTGTTGCTGCATCCCCCCTCCTATCAGCAGCATTCCATCTACTTACCAAGAAGGGCAGGGCAGGGACATGGGCAGGGCTGTGTGGGCACACTGGTGAAAGCCAATTTGGTGCTTCTGCCACTAAACTGCTACAGACCCAATCTCTCTGCCCTGTCTTAGTAAGTGGCAGTGGTGCTACTGCTAGGACAGTGATGGCACAGCACAGCCAGCGGCGGAGCATATGCCAGTGCTGGCCAGGGCGGGCGCACTCCCAAGGGGGGAGTGGTGCAGAGGGTGCCCTCCCAGGCGCGGGATAGCCACTCGGTTGCGCACGCCCTGCAGCCGGAGGTGGAGCGAGCTGCCCATAGGAATGGATCAAGCCGCTCGTGGGGGTGAAGTGAGCCACCCATGGCGGACATTCGGCGTGCCACCCACCCGCGACTCCCAAACCTCCCCCAAGCTGTCAAAATGAAGGAGGAAGGGGGGAATGCCGCCAGCAAAGCGGCACAGCTCCCCCTTACCCCGACAGCTTAGGGTAAGCTTGGGAGTCACGGGCTGGCCGAATGTCACCTCCTCAGTGAGGGCACCTGGGGTGGTCCGCCGCCACAGCCCCCCTTCCTACGCCCCTGAGCACAACCTCTGCTCCTGATTTTTATGGTTTAGTAAAATTGTCCTCTTTTAGGATGCAACTGATAGACACTTACTTTAGAACTTATATCCAGGCAAACATGCATTTGACTGGAGTGTGAACTTGACAAATATATCCCTTGTTTAACTAGCATTTAGCAAAGTCTCATTTGCACTTTTACCCATGTAGGTCAGTCAGCCATTTTAATGTTTAACATTAAAAGTATTTAAATGTGTTGTAAAATAATTGGTTAGTTGTCATGAATCAGCATGTTTCAACATGTATCCTTACCAAAGGATTAATATTTAACAATGATTCCAATGTGCATGCTGCTATCCAACTTACCAAAGTATAGCCTGATTGCTTCAAGAACTGCCATAATGAACAGCAATATAAGATCAAGAGCTAAGAAATCATCCGGATACGTGAAAACCTGACCTGCCAATGAGTAAAGTATATATGATGAAAAAAGACAAGTAACAAGAGGTCCACAATACAGCTATTTTAGCTGTGTATTTGAATTAACTTACTTTTATAAATAATCATCATCAGGGTTGCTAAAAAATAAAATATATAATAAACTACATTTAAACAGAAAAGAATCTGTAAGGGAACAGATGACAGCTGGCAGTTTCTGTCAAGGAAATTGATCTTAAAACAATCAGGTCATGTCCCGTCCCACACACACTTTAGACAGCAACACTCCAAGGTCTTAGACAGAGAGGGGTTTCTCAGCCCTGCTAGTTGAGATCCTGTTAACTAGAGGTTGACCAGGGACCTCCTGCATACAAAGCATGTGGACTGCTATAGAGTTATGGGCTCTCTCAAGGTATGGCAATGTAAGTCTTAGATGAAACATTTATTGTGAAAACTGTTGAAACAGAAGGTCTTGTTAAAAAAAGTTCTTGAAAGGGTATCTGTATAAAACTATTTGTTCAAGCCACGGGCTTTGTTTTACAGAGATTTTATGAAGGCTGAGAACAAGATCAAAGGCAATTTAACTTTCACAGTTCATTAAGAGGAAGGCTATTCCTGCAGTGGCTTTATGAAAATCTTGTATGATTTGGAGTATGAATATTCAAGTGACAGAAGCCTTTGTTGGGTTATTTGCACTTTCAAAATAATGTACACTGGTATTTCAGTCCTCAAAGTCTTAGAAAATAAAATTACTGGCCATGGACTGGAAATACCCAGCACTTTTCAGTCCTGGCTCAGCCAAATTCCTATTCTAATTCCATCCTACATCTTAAGATTCCAACACACTAAATATTATAAGCACCATTCTAGTTGTAAGAAGAACCACCTACTTGAATTTTATTGACTAGTATTCAGCTAAGGTTTAAACAGAGTGGACTCACTGAAATGAATGAACATGACTAAAAGTTAGGTTTGTTAATTTCGGTGGATCTATACCCAGAAAAACTTACGGTAGTTTAAATACCACCCATTAAACTTGCAATGTCTACTGATCGAGATCAGAAAAACTTGAGATGGCAGTGCTCATGACAGCTGGCTCATCAGATCTGCAACCCTGAAGCACATTAGGACTGGATTTGGAAGCTCCCTACTGAATCACTAAGCCAGCGTTCTTCAACCGGTGTGCCGCGGCACAGTAGTGTGCCGCAAGACACCGGCTGCTGTGCCGCGGGAAGACACCGGCTGCTGTGCCGCCCTGGGCCGCTTCCGCTTCCGGGTCGGTCCGGGCTGGCGTCGCCTCGGCTCCGCTTCCCGCTCGCCGACCGCCGCCTTCGCCGGGGCTGCCGGGCGCTTCGCCCGCTGCCTCTGCCGCCCCAGTCGCGGTCGGGGACGGGCGGGAGGTGCCGGTGCCACCGGGCTCGCTCGGGGCCGGGTGGAGGTGCTGCCGGGGGGCTGGGCGCGGGAGGCGGAGGGGGGGCGGGCGCCTGGCCCGCCGCGGTCGCCGATCTCCCGCTCCGTTTTCGCCTGCCTGGGTCCTTCCCCTCCCTCCCGCCAGGGCGCGCGGACACCCCGCCCCCCGGGGCGGGGGGGTCAGGGTGCATGTGGTGGTGGTGCGCCACGAGATTTTTTCCATGGGGCAGGTGTGCCGTTGCCCCGAGGAGGTTGAGAAACACTGCACTAAGCTCACCAAGTGGCCTTCAACACAATTGTTCTGCCACATTCTAACCTTCCTCAAGGAGTTGGTGTGAGGAAAAATAAATTGCATTGCATTTTATAGACTGAAATGTGCCACAGAACTTAATAGCAATCTAGGTCAGGATAAACTAAGGTTTATGAAGAAATGATAATGGTTTAATGATTTTTCTGCTTCTTCTAGCAATGGTAAATCCATAGAATTCAAATTGTAATACAATGAAATACATATTGTAACCGAAATCCTTCGCCCACTTAACCATGACTGATTTTACCTATTCTTCCTTTACTTATCTTATAAATTCCTGAATGACACCTGAAGTGCACAAACACAAACAATTGCTGATTTCTGTCAGTTTTCTTCAGTTCTAGAAATCCAACAGCAGCACATAAGGAGTCAATCTTCCAAAACAGAACAATGCTTAACTAGCTGGTGTGCTTCCTCTGCATTGTTTTGATAGTCCCTTTCTATTTTTACAGAAAGAAACATATACACCAGCCTTGTTGGAACACATGAATTCCTGAAAGTGCTGTACTTGCTCTTGGAAACAATGCCTGTAGGCACCCTGCACACTCATACACAGTCAAATATTTATTTGAAAGAATGAATCTGAAGGAGGCATGCCCATTTAGAGACTTATTTATGAGTAGGCATGCATAGGACTGCACTATAAAGGACCTACAGGTAATAGCTACATTCCAGCTTGTGGGGTGGATGTCAGTTCTACTGAAACAGAAATGAGTATTCACATTCTACAGACTGAAGGAATGAGAATGAAAATGAAGGAATTGTAGCAGCAGAAATATTTGAAGATTGTCTGGAATGCTTTTGGGGAACTTGTTACAAACTGTATCACCCATGTGTCCGGAGTGTTGGGGGACCCTCCAGAGTAGATTTGGGTGGACATGGTGGGAGGGATGACTGCAGTGAGAGGAGAAATCAAAGAAAATTGCTTCCTGATTCATTCTGCTGATATAACCCGTATCATCAGCTGAGTAAGATCAATGGATACAACTCTATTTTATGGAGACCACTCTGATCATTTCATTTCTTAGTTTCCAAACTATAGATTAATCAAGTTCTAGTACTTATAATCAGTGACAACATATACTGCTTTCGCATATCTCAAATTTCACTATGAATTTACAAACTAAAACTTATCGGAGTATAATAAAACATAACAGTAGTTTTAAAACTTTCCACCTTCAGTAATAATAATAATAATAATAATAATTATTATTATTATTATTATTATTATTATTATTTATTTATTTATTTATACCCCACCCATCTGGCTGGGTTTCCCCAGCCACTCTGGGTAGCTTCCAACAGAGTATTAAAAATACGATAAAACATCAAACATTAAAAACTTCCCTAAACATGGCTGCCTTCAGATGTCTTCAAGTAGTATTCCCCATGTCAATTTGTTTGCTACTGAATACCTGCATCGCATTATATTCTGCAACATGCTTGACAGCCCATAGTCCTCATTGAGGAACCCCAAAGAAGCACTCACATAACACATTTGAAAATCACAGATAGAAAGAAGCAAAATTATTTCATCATCATCTGAATGAGAAAGGATACAACAGATGTTGCTCTTCCTGTACATAAGACAAAAATAATAATTAGCAGAGTCTATAATTTTTGGACCAAAGATTAAAAACCTAAGAATGGTTGAATACATATTATACAGCAGAAATTACTTTTTTTCAGAGCTACTGGGAAAACAATTTAAGCTATGACAGTAGCCAGTTAGAACATGAACAGCTCACTTCAAAGCTGTAAACACAATGCTGAAAGATCTATTTCATACCACCCCTACTCCCTGCAAGGATAATGCTGCAATTTACAAACCACTTAAGTCATATTGGGCATATTTTTCAGTTTAGGGCTACAGTCCTAAACACACTACTGAAGTAAGCCATAAAGAACACAATGGAACTTATTTCTGCACAAGCAGGCACAGAGGTTCTGGAACTAAAGCCTAAAACTGAGGAGAATGTTCCATTTTAAAGCAAGAAGTAACAAAGCTAGGAAAGACATAAAGAATTCAGTCATTCATCAATGTCATACATTATTAGGCTTACATAAAATGCTTGATGTATAACCTAGTTACACAAAGCAGTTCTCTATCCCCCTCTAGTGAATTAAGCCTGCTATGGTTTCTAAGTCTGTGAATTATTTCAACAGGGGCCTAAGTCAGTCTTTAAATCAGGTTGAAACAAAATAAACCTTTAGATGTAGTTGAAATTACACTTTATAGTGCAAACAATTCACAAGATGTGGGCATGACTGTAAGATGGAGGTGTAGCCTGAAATTATATTTAATGTAAGATAGCTTCTGGTACACTATGTTTAAGCAACTGATAGGTATGGATAATTGGGACGCGGGTGGCGCTGTGGGTTAAACCACAGAGCTTAGGGCTTGCCGATCAGAAGGTCGGTGGTTCGAATCCCCGCAACGGGTTGAGCTCCCGTTGCTCGGTCCCGGCTCCTGCCAACCTAGCAGTTTGAAAGCACGTCAAAGTGCAAGTAGATAAATAGGAACCGCTCCGGCAGGAAGGTAAACAGCGTTTCCGTGTGCTGCTCTGGTTTGCCAGAAGCGGCTTAGTCATGCTGGCCACATGACCTGGAAGCTGTATGCTGGCTCCCTCGGCCAATAACACGAGATGAGCGCCGCAACCCCAGAGTCAGTCACAACTGGACCAAATGGTCAGGGGTCCCTTTACCTTTAGGTATGGATATCCTCTCCATCTAATCCAACATCTAAAGTCTGATGAATGCCACTTTAAAAAATAATACATATCTCTGTGAACTGTCCCACATGAGAGTTTATATTATTCATTACATTACTAATGCCATCTGCACCCCTCCAACCCATAACTATTACACACACACACACACACACACACAGAGAGAGAGAGAGCCCATGTATTTAAAGTAGAGGGACATGGTCACAGAAACACTCCCAATAAGAATCACAATGCCTGTGTTATTGGCTGAATTATTTTTGTGAACCCCCAAGCACCTAATAATATAGTGAATAAACTGCAAAAATAAAGGGCTAAGAGTAATAAGGGTTGTAACCAACAAAGTAATGTTGTAAGAGAAACTTCCACACATGCAGCAGAGCACCCCCTCCATCCACACCATTCCCAGATTTGCTCAGAGTTCCCTCTCACTGGCCCTCCAGAGCAGATATGGGGGAGTGTTCAGTTGCAGGAGGGAGAACTTCTGTTGCACAAATCAAAGTTGTTCTGTTCATGCAATGGTTTTGCTGGATTCGACCCACAGCCATTAATGTGTGGTCACTCTTGACTGCTCTGAAGTGACAAATGTGCCATCCCATCCAGTAAGTAGAGGGACATTTCCCACAAATACATCTCATTTTGGGGGGGGTACATATTCATCCCCCTTTTTCTCCCCTGTGCTCAGGGTACATATCCTCTAGCCCACCCCTTTTATCCTTACAATAACCTGAGAATTAGGTTATTATGACAGATAGCAGTGGGCTCAAAGTCACTTCATCACTTATAAAAGCTCACAGTAAACAGGGTAGTTATTCAAAAAGCTGCAGGCCTGATCACAATTACTAGGGAGGAAAAAATCCATTTAATGTAATGAGATTTTGGCTCTGTTGTCACTTGAGGTGGCAAACCTGTGTCTAAGCTAGGGGTGGGGAACCTTTATTCAGCTTGAGGGCTGCATTCTCTCATAAAGAACCATCCAGGGGCAGGACACCAGTGATGGGCAGGGCAGGAGGCAAAAATGGGTGGAGCAACCACTAGGACTCTCACTTTTGTACAGGCTGCATTCCAGACACACAAAAGCCAGGGCTGTGCATGTGTACACACAAACACACACACCTTTCAATCCAGGCAGCCACAGTTCAAGGCCACATTCCAGGGAGGCAAAAAAAAACAAAAAAACCAGAGGAGAGAGCAGAGCAGTGCGTCTGTAAAGGGTGCCCAAGGCTAGCTGCAGGACAGGAGGGCTGCATTTGACCCCAAGGCTCACTACCCCTGGACTATACTGATTTAAATCTGGCTGTAGGAGGAGGCTTTTGCAATTAAATGAATTACTTATCGATACTGAAAATCCCCTCCATGTAGAAAATAAATGTCAGGGGAAAGGCTAAGCTGAAACACCACCTTTCACCCTTATATCTAGTTTCCTATGTAAAATAATTTTATGTTGGAGGGTGCCATGGAGGAGAAGCATTCAATCAGGCTAACACTCCGCCCTCGTCAGAGGCGACAGCGCTCTGCTTAAGAGACTTGCCGCCTCAATGAGAACTAGACACCTAAGCCCTTATCACCAACACTTACAAAACGCAGAAAAATTCCTGCGTGGACGTACTTAAGAACGGACTGCGGGGTTGCAATCTGAGCCTCGTTTACTGAGGAATAAAACGCCACTCCGAGCAAGAACGTGCATTTTTGCTTCTCTGTTGCCATGGAAACCTAATACCAGGCAAGGCCAACGCAGCCCAGTGAGCAACCGGCGGCCTCGTCACCAGGCTCTGGAGCCGCGCGCATGATTAGGGGAACCGGGCCTGCCTCCCCTCACTCGCCCTGGCGTTAACAGCGGCGCCTTAGCGGCACAGAGCTCACCTCGCCTGACGGCCGCCATTTTTTCGCTCCCCCCCGCCTCCCGCTCGCTCTCCGCCCCGCCTCAGTTCCTCCAATATCCCGATAGTCCTTGCGCAGCCTCACTCGGGGCCTCGTGAACCTCCGCATACTGCCGTTCGTTGCTTTTCGCGCGGGCGGGATTGCACAACAGATTTCGGAGCTCAGGCGTTCGGGCTGAATCGGACAGCTCCGGTCGCCTGGGATTGAGGGGCGGGATTCAGAAATCCCTGTTCGGCCTTTCCCGCTCGCTTCCCGCTTACGCCCTTCGATTCGGTTATAGCCGGAAAGACTCGGGTCTCTTCGGCAATCGCCGTCGGTCGCCGCTTTTGAGAAGCCGAGACGAACCTGGACCAGTTCGGGCGCCTTCGCAAGCTTTCGGCATCGTTCTAGATCTCTTCAATTGGGAATTAGGCTGATCGGAAGAGGTCGGCTTAGATCGGGAACTATTCGGGATTTTTCGGGTGAGACCGAAGCGGGGCTCCGGAGGCCTCGGCCAGGGTTGCCATCGGCAGCACTCGGGAGAGTACTCGGGCAAGATCGGAGAGGGCCTTGGGCAGTTCGTTTCGTCACTCGGGAGCCGTCAAAGAGGCGCTCGGGTGAGATCGGAGACGAAATCGGACGGCCTCGGCTCACCTCGCTTCGGTCACCCCCCCCCGCGTCCCCCCAACACCCCCGGCTAAAGGCCTCTTCGGATGGAGGACTCGGACTCGGCCGCGAAGCAACTGGGCTTGGCTGAGGCGGCGGCCGTAGCTGCCGCCGCTGCAGTTGCTGCTGCTGCGGCAGCTGCTGCGGCCGCAGAGGGGTCGGAGCACCAGCAGCGTGTGGGGGCGAGCGGCTCGGGGGCGGAGCCACCAGAGGAAGAGGAGGTGACGGCCGTGACCGTAATGGCGGCGGATGCCGAACACATCGAGATGGGAGCCGAGTCCCTGCCGAGCAGCGACGAGGCCACCGCGGCTGCCTTCGCAGGTCAGCGCACCCGGCGCATGCGCAGAGGCGCCCAGCCAGCCAGCCCGTTCAGCTTCGTCCCTGACGCTTGGCTGGTTCGCGCTCGTGCGCTTCAAGGAGTGTTAATGGACCCCCGCCTGTTTTTGTAACATCACGTTTTGAATGCTCGTATTGCATCAGACACCACCCTGCTCTGTGGAAGTACTTCGCACGTTCCTCAGCCGCTATTAGTCAAGTGTATAGAAATCACGTGTACACATGCATGTGTGAATCGGCTCCGAGACATAGTAAAGCAGAGGAGTTGTCGCTGTCATGGCTGCAGTGTTTCATTTCCACTGCTCCCTGAGTCATAGGGCTACTGGACCTTTAATACCGTGGTAGGGAGTTATTTTGGCCCTCCAGGTATTGGCCCTGCTGTTTGGTGATGATGAGAGTTGGAATCTCAAGGTCCGGAGGACCACAGGTTTCCAATGCCTGCTTTGACAGCAGCTTGACAAGCAGAAATCTAGCAGATGTACAGTTCCTCTATAGTTCCCATTCCAAGGGAGAGCTGTGCCTGTTTAATTTCTGTCTGTCAGCCAACTGAAGAAGCCCTGCTTTGTAGTGGTTGGATGTGACAACCCTAAACACAGCAATATAACTTGTCTGTGTGCATTTATACGATTTTTTTTTTAGTTTGCCTCACTCAGGAATTATGGCTGGATGTCTGAAATGCATAAAATATCAAAGTAGCATACAATAAAGCTTCACTCAGTTAAAAACTAAACACTTGAAAAAGCAAGTGAAGTAGAAAGTTCTATAAATACATGCATACATTGACCTCAGTCATACACTGGAACTAAATCTTGGAACTCAATGAAATTTATTTCTGAGTAGACAAACACACACACAGGACTGCACTGTAAAAGGGAAGAGTTTCCCACTGCATCTCACCGCTTTACATTTAAGTGCAGTCACTACTGTATATTGGTGGCTTATTACTAATTAGCTGTGCTCACTGAGCCAAAAATGTTTGCTTTATGCATTGAAATGCACACCTCAGAGGGAGAGAGATCTAGGGGTTCCTTACACCTAGATAGTTTGATAAGAAAAACATTTGCAATTGCATGTTTTACTGCATGGAATTTATCTGGTCCATGGGAGGCTGTAGCAGAAAATTAAACATTATTTTGGCCATATTTTACAGAAGTGACTACAGTAACTGTAGCCAACGTGGGTGCCTCTGCAGACAACGTATTCACTACTTCAGTAGCAAATGCAGCATCTATTTCAGGACATGTGCTGGTAAGGTCAGGGTTGATTCATTCTTCTCCAGTATTTATTCCTTCATATTTAATATTTTGTTTGTGATAAGTAACATCAAAGTTGTGTGTGTATGTCACTATGACAATTCATCAATCCAACTGCACAGATGTTGCTTTTATCCAGGGCTTGTGGGATAAATACATTATTGTGTACTCTTCCTTTTAATTCCTTTATGGGCAATCTTACACATTACACAGAGGAAAACCCAGGTTTGCCAACAAGTGTAGATTGAGCATGAGTCAGTGAGTAGCCAATCACTTGAAAATGTATAAAGCTGCTCTGATGTAGCCATTGACTCTACAATGCCCCCTTTTATATCACTTGTACAAAACTCAATAATGTAATATTGTTTAAGTAGTTCATGATTTGCACAGGCAGCATCTAGAGTCTAGACTGTAAGATCATTGGGACGGAGACCTCTCTCAATGTTGTATGCCTTATGTTCTTCTTGTAGTTAGTTTTATTTACCTGTTGGCCACAATCCAATCCATACTGGCCCAGGAAAACTCTGGGAACTGTGTCTATGCAACTACACAATGGACACTGAGGAAGGGAGATGTGGATTTCTCCTCTCCCCTGTAAATGTGCAAATCCACCTTAGATATTTCCATACTAACTTAGAAATCTATAGGCAAACTAATATAAAAGAATAACACAACCCTTTCAAGTTGTATCAGCTAAAGCTCTTTCTTCTGCAGTCTGGAAGGACAGCTCTTCAAATTGGAGACAGCTTGAACACTGAGAAAGCCACTCTGATTGTGGTCCACACAGATGGCAGCATCGTAGAGACTGCAGGCTTAAAGGGGTCATCAGCATCTCTAACATCAGGTATTATGTGGCCTTGCAAAGCTTTTTAAAGTGTCACTCCGCAAGTTTAGTTTCATGCCTTGCATGATAAGGTTATTGTGACAGTTAACTCATAATGTTTGGCTTATCACCTCTTGACGTTTCGTTGGTGTATTTTCTGACTGTTCACTTTTATATCTGAAATGACAGATGAAAGTACTTTGAGTTAGTTCAAGTAGCTAAGGGAAATTTCTAAACTGAGAGATGGAAGGCAAAGAGGATTTTGCGACAGAATGACAAATGTTTATTGAATTTTGGCGAAATAAGTACAATGACTTGGACCCACACTTCCTATGAGTGGATTTCCACTCATCGGATTCTCCCTTTGGGGAAAAGGGCAAGGGAGGTGATTTCTACAGATTCCGCCTCGCCCCTGCAACCATCTCTATACTTGGAAGTCTTCTTTGGAGGTTGGGAAACCTTCTGGAATTTTGGGGCTGGAGGGAGTATTGGTTAAAATCACCTGCCCCTTCCCCCTCTGTTGAACTGGAATCCTTTACAGGAACAGAAGGTTCCCTCATAATCTATGGGAAAACATGGAAGAATAGAACTGTAGAGTTGGAAGGGGCCACAAGGGTCATCTATTCTAGTTCAACCCCTACAATGCAGGAATCTTTTGCCCAAAGTGGGGCTCGAACCCATGACCCTGAGATTAAGAGTCTCATGCTCTACCGACTGAGCCATCCCACATGTCTTGTTCAACTTAGTATTAATATAAATGTGCATCAGTGTGTGTGTTTACTTTTTTATTACAATGATTACAACTATAGCATCGTAAATAAATTTCATATCATGCATAGAATATCCATCACAACTGTTTCCTTTGTCTAGTGTTGATTCCAATAAAGTGCAAAATGAGTCCAGCTTTTCTGAAATGTCTCAATAGAGTTGATTCTTCCATCCCTTAATTATTTGTATTGTATTATTTTATTCACTACTATTAAATCCAAAATTTTATTCTTCAAAAACTTACCCGTTTCTTAGCCAGATATCTTCCAAATCTTATCCAGCCATCTTTTCCATTTTCCATGCTTCTGCAATCATTATACAAGCTAAATCTACATGAATCACCAAGATTTGTCTGTGCATGTGTTCTTCAATCTCTCTGTGTGTGCTTTTATCTATAAACATTTATGCTTACAACTGTTAACTTACATACTGTATTTTGTTCTTTTCTGCTGTATATGTATTAATATGAAACAATGAATAACAATAAGTAAAATGAATGATTACTCAGACATTATCGTTGTGAGTACTATGTTTACAGAAACCACAGCTCAATTGGAGTTCTGTATAATGTGTTACAATCAGGCTGTTAGTCCAAGTAAATGGGACTATGTTGGCTTTGATCCAATTATTCAGGTCTAGCATGTTTTTGGTAAATGACAGTTTCGGTAAATGTTGGAAGCAGTAGGCTTTTGCAGGCTTGGAGACGGACTTGTCCTTGCAAACTGAGAGTAAAACTATAATTTTGAACATTGAAGAAAAAGTATTGACATAACTGATAAGTTCTGTCTCTTTGTTTCTGTATTTAAATCCGTTTTTTCTTTTGAAAAGCCAGCAGGACTATCTAAACGACTGCAGGTGCCTTGGGTAATGACATGAAAGGAAACAATTCAGCTTCAATATCCCATTTGTAGTTCAAAGCTGTTCTTGGCCTGCTTTCTTATTGTTCTCCAGGTGGTGGTGCAATAGCTACTTGGAACACCCAAATGATTTTTCTGTGCCATGCCTTTTTTAAAACAAAAACTTCTCTTTCATCTGATGCAGTGTTATGAAATCAGTAAATCGGGGCCAGTTCATATGCTATGAGAACAATGTGATTGGCGCTTCTGCATGCTTGCATCCCATGTTGCACTAGTAACGGCCGAACTGGAGGAAATATGTGGAAGAAACATATTGTGTGTCTCCTCTCTATGCCGCTGTGGTTGAATGGAAAGCAACAATGACCTTTGCCCCTTTCCACATGATTTCTGCATTTCAAACAGATATGCTGTTTGATATACAGAAATATTTGACTTAATATTTGTTTCCTCTTCTTTTGTTAAAGGAACTAGTCCCCAACTAGAGTGGGGGAGGCAGGGGCTGCTCCAGTTGGACTGTCTCCTCCACACCACAGAGTCCTCTTTACATTTTATATCATTTATTTGTTCTGGTACTGGAAAAATTGTAAACTGCCTCTGGGTGCCTTTGCAGCAAAGCAGTATATTTTGTTCTATTGGTCAGAAGTCACTTTGAGAATCCAGGATGTTCTAGTGGCATTTGCCTTGCTGTGGGAAAGGCAGAAGTTAGAACCTGAGTGTGCTGTGTGTGACTTCATTTTCTTTCCATTAATCCAAAGGGTCTCAGTCTCCTACTCCTTTAACGTCTGGGCAAGAAAAAGCAGGAACAAAATACAACTGGGATCCTTCAGTGTATGACAATGAGTTGCCTGTGCGGTGCAGAAACATCAGTGGGATTCTGTACAAAAACCGACTTGGCTCGGGTAAGGTGTCTCTTCCTCTCTTTCTGATCTGAGGGGGATTAGAAATCTTCTGTGCTCCTTCTTGAAGCCTGAGAGTCAACAGTGAGCAATGTGGCTCAGCCTCAAGTTCCTGTGGTTGTGGCAGGCCAGAATCTGGTTTTGTGAAGAACAGGGACCCAGCCCTTCCCTCTTCTCTGATAAAATCTGTTTTGAATGTCCTCTATCAGTGCAAAGTACAGTCGTGCCTTGGTTCTCGAACGTAAGCCATTCCAGAAGTCAGTTCGACTTCCAAAAACGTTCGAAAACCAAGGTGTGGCTTCCGATTGGCTGCAGGAGCTTCCTGCACTCAATCGGAAGCTGTGGAAGCTGCATCGGATGTTTGGCTTCCAAAAAAACTTTTGCAAACCAGAACACTCACTTCCAGGTTTGCGGCGTTCGGGAGCCAAAATGTACGAGTACCAAGGCATTCGAAAACCAAGGTACGGCTGTACAGGGACACTGCATGAGTGGAATTTCCAGCCTCCCCTCTTCTCCCCGCCTCATGAAGTTAAGCCAAGTGCCTGATCTAGGCCCTTGCAAGATCTACAAATAGCAGAGAGAGGCTGTTTCCAAGCTCAGCTGGGCCATCTCTTCACAAAGCAATTCTTAAGCAGGAGCTAAGCTTGTTGTTTTGCCCTCTTCAAGGTGGTCGAGGACGTTGCATTAAACAAGGGGACACTTGGTACAGCCCCACTGAATTTGAAGCCATGGCTGGAAGAGCCAGCAGCAAGGACTGGAAGAGAAGCATCCGCTATGCAGGAAGGCCGCTACAGTGTCTTATTCATGTACGGTGGACTCTCTTTCATTCTTTCTTTTATTTATTTCCTACAAAAGTCAGAAGGTCATTCCTCCCTCCCCCTCATCCAGGCACAGAGAAACTGGGCACAGTGGAAATCCCAATTCTAGTCTCAGAAGAGTTACAACTTGACTCCTGAAAGACCACCTGCACATTTATAGACCTGTAAGATCACTTAGATCAGTGGTTCCCAATTAGGGGTCCGTGGACCCCTGGGGGTCCATGGAATGCACCCAGGGGGTCTGCGACTCCAGCCCTTGCCTCTCCCCCAACTTTTTTTGGTCATTTTTGCAAAGTAATATCACACATTTTGGGAACCCAGGTGGCGCTGTGGGTTAAACCACAGAGCCTAGGGCTTGCTGATCAGAAGGTCAGTGGTTTGAATCCCTGCGACGGGGTGAGCTCCCGTTGCTCTGTCCCAGCTCCTGCCAACCTAGCAGTTCGAAAGCATGTCAAAGTGCAAGTAGATAAATAGGTACCGCTCCGGCAGGAAGGTAAACGGCGTTTCCGTGCGGTGCTCTGGTTCACCAGAAGCGGCTTTGTCATGCTGGCCACATGACCTGGAAGCTGTATGCCGGCTCTCGGCCAATAAAGCGAGATGAGTGCCGCAACCCCAGAGTTGGACATGACTGGACCTAATGGTCAGGGGTCCCTTTACCTTCATCACACATTTTATGGTCTGTTATAGCACTGTGATTTTTCAATATATTGGCCAAAATCAGTTTTGTAATCACACCGCGATAATGATTTTGACCTGGCAATATGCAGCAATATATTGTTCCTTGTGCAAGGGAGAGCAGGGTAGCCAGTTACAGGCACCACCAATATCGCACAGTGATCACCTGAAACATGTTTAATTTTTTACTCTGCTAACCATACATTGGAATCTGCTCTGGATCAATATTGAGTAGTATTCTATGACACCCCCTCGCTACGCTAGTGCATCGACTTATCAGAATTTTCAAAAGTAGGGGGTCCATGGCTTGGCTTTTAAAAAATAGGGGGTCCTCAGTAATTAACTAATTGAGAACCACAGACTTAGATCATCTGGGGAAATTCTGCTCATGCTGCCACACCCTGCAGAATATCATAGGGTGGTGACCTGAAAACAGGCATTTTAAGTTGTCCTTTTGTTTTAATGATATGCACTGCTGAGAGATTTTTGAAATATTAAGCCACTTTTAAATAAAAATAGAAAAAGAAAATGTTAATTCACAAGTAAGCCCCACTACATGCAGTGGGACTTGCTGCTTGTTGTGTGTGCACAGGGTGGCATCAGTACTGTAGTAGTAGTAATAATAATAGTAATAGTAGTAGTAGTAGTAATAATAATAATAATAATAACAATAATTAATACTTTATTATTTATACCCTGGCCATCTGGCTGGGTTTCCCCAGCCACTCTGGGCGGCTTCCAACAAAAGATTAAAAATACATTAAAACATCAGTCATTAAAAATAATAACAATTAGTAGAGAGAACATGAAGAGAACAGAATGAGAAAGAACCGAATGTTAATTTCCTGGGCGGGTGGCTGGGAGGAACTCTAGACTAGGTCTTCTAGGAGCAGGTTCAAGAAGGTGCTGGGAACCCTGAACTTGATCTTTTGCTTTGTACAGTAGAGCATAGGATGGGTCTCCTGGCGTATTTTCCCCTGATACTGTTCTTTACTTCCCCCAATTTAGGATGGGATATTAAATCCTCATGCTGCCTCATGCACTTGTGCTGCCTGTTGCGATGACATGAGTCTGGTGAGTGTGCAGCTGCTGTTGCAGAAACTGGCGGGACTCTCTAATGGTACACTGTAGTGCCGTAAGTTTATGTTATGAGCATCTCAAGAAAGGAATAACTGTAAACTTGATGGATCGAGGTGTGCTTTGCTTAGTAGGGAAAGGCAGAAAGGAAAGGTGGTCTTTTCATATGACGGCTCTTCACTTGAGACTTTGTTACGGTTGCAGTATCTGACTTTCTGATGGAAGAAACATTACTGAGGATAATTTATCTGTCAACGTACTTATTTAAAAATGCACATTCTATTTATTTATGCATATATAAGCTCTAGTGTTTTCTAATAAATTAACCTGTCAAGTGGCCTTCATTAAGAGTAAATTAAACTACTGCAATTATAATCTGTAAGCAACCTGTTCAAATGCACACCTCAGTAAGAACATTTTTACTATGTTTTCTAAAGATCACTTGAGATAAGTGTGGAGGCAGCAACAGAAAAAGGCTTGCTCTCTGAGTCTTGTGTGATTGTATACCGTGATAAGTGTAGGGTCCTTTCCCTAGCACTGTTCAGAGCAGGGGTAGTGGGCCTATGCGCCAGATCAGGCCTGCCAGGCTATTTCCCATAGTCTACTAGCCTCCAGATCAAATTTTATAATGTCAAGGTGGAAATCCACTGTGGCAGTGAAATCAGTCATCTTGTTTCCCTTTGTGCTACTGTTGCTCATAGGTTGGAGTGCTCTGGAAAGAGGAAGGATGGCTCTCATCTGCTCCAGGGTTTCGTAGGAAAGGCTCAGGAATTTTTTTGAAAAGATTGGGGTCTCTTTTCTGCTTCAGGAGCACTCTGACCTGCTAGTGATGTTGGTGCAAAAGAAATAGAGGTGCCTTGCTCAGCACTGATTTCACCATTGGTAGGAGGGAGGGAGGCAGGTGGCAGTGGTCTCAGATGGGACCGGGCTCTGCTCCTTAAAACATGTTTTCCTTTCCTCAAGAAAATCACCCCCTCTCAGATCCAGCGGAAAGGTGGACTTTCTGGCTAAGGAAATGTTCCTTTTTTTAAAACAAACAAACAAAAACAAACCAACCAACCCTACTTTCCACATTGTAAAGTAAATTTGGCACTGAAGTCAAACACCACCACCCACAAGCATCTCTTTCCTCACTCTGGCAGCGCAAATACAATACTGTAATGCTGAATTAAATAATTAGAGGTGGGATGCAACATCCCACTATGACAAGCGTTACATCTGTGGATACATTTCAGCTTGTCAGACAGAATGACCCCCATCTCCTCCCACCATGTGCTGTTTTGGGGGTTCTCCCAACCCTTCCAGGACCAGTTTCAGGAGGCGCAAGGGGGAAACCTCATTGCACAAGCAGAAGTCCTTGTTCGGGACTTCCACTGACAGGGGTCATTGGGTGAATCCCACCCTGAATAAAAACCATATGCTGCCCTTGCATGATACCCCAAATCAGTTGCTTGAGACACAGAGCAAGACAGTTTGACAGAAACAGCCATGGCTGTGGCAGAGAAGCTCTGAGCACTGGTGTTTTCTGCTTGTTACCAGAGTGGCCCTGTGAGACTCTTTGTGCCCTATAAAAGACGGAAAAAAGAAAATGAATTGCCCACAACTCCAGTGAAGAAGGATTCCCCTAAAAACATCACTCTGCTTCCTGGAACTGCTGCTACTACTTGTAAGTCATTCTTGGAATAAACAGCCTTGTCAAATGAATCGCAATCATTCATATACGTATGTATATACATCCTTTGCATGTTGAAATGTTAAAATAACTTTATAAATGTTATGCATATGAAATGCCCATCCTCCTTTCTGCTTTCTCAATTTTATTCAGAAAAGCAAGCTATGCTGAGGTTTTTTTCCTTCAGCAACCAGCAGATGGTCGTGGTATGCGTTGCAATGGCAAACACATCAAGGAAGTACTAGCATAATATATATTCTAAAATTTGAATATTTAGATTAAGTTTTTTATATTAGTTTCTCCAGCTGGTAGGTGACTGTCTCTTTGATAAGTGCAATTGGGAGGCCTTTATCCTACTTCTTCTGGATTGTTTCTTCTGTCAGTGGTGTCAGAGGAGGGCTGTGTCTGTAATGGAAGTTTGACTCTGAGTTAGTGCAAGAGTGGCTGAGCTGTGCTCTCCAAATGTTGCTGGATTCCCAACTCCCATCAGCTCCAGCCAGCGTAGCCAGTAATCGGGGATGATTAGAGTTGTCTACAGATATCTGCAGGGCCACAGTCACCCCTGAGTTAGTGGGCTGGTTTCTGCAACTTGGAAGCAAAAATGAAGGGACCTCTAGCTAATTGGTATTAGCATTTCACTAATATTTGGAAAACGTGTTTACACTTTTTTTTAGTCACCGTGACTCCTTCAGGACAGATCACTACCTCCGGCACACTGACCTTTGACCGTACATCAAGCGTTGAGGCCACAGCTATTATATCAGAAAGCCCATCCCAAGGTGATGTTTTTACTGGTACGTCTGGTAAGTAAAATAAGCAATTGGGATACTTGTGTGGAATTATAAATGCCTAAGGCTAACACTTCAGATTTAGGGATCCAGCAAGCTGTTTCAGCCACCATGATAAGCCGCAGTTTTTGCCGCGCAACTCAAACAAGCCAAAGTATAGTTTGTTGTGTCATTTGAACCTGGACCATGGTTTGTTTCAAACAGACTGCAAGGGATAAGCTCAGAAATAAACTAAGGGTTGCTCTCGGTTAATTTGTGCTGTACTGTTTGCTACTTGTGGTTTGCTTGTTTCAAAGAAACCATGGTATGGGTTTGAATGACATGAAACACTATGTTGTGGCTTGTTTGGGCCACAAAGGGGGAACCCACACAGCAGGAGTAGGGGTATGTTCTTGAGTAAACCATAGTTTAAGATGAACTGGTTTAGACAAACCTGGCCAATGTCTACCGTAAGAAAATTGGAAGACAGCAACTCAAATGACTTTACAGTGCAATCCTATGGATGCCTACTTAAAATAAATCCTAAACTGAGTTTAGTGAGACTTAATCTCATGTAAATGTGTATAGGATTACAGTTGAACAGTGGAATCCTAGGGGAGTATATTCAGAAGTAAGCCCTATTGATTTCAATGGGATTTACTTCCAGGAAATTGTGTTTATGATTGCAGCCTTTAGCAATATCATAGTAAACATTATGCCCAATTCACAAAGGACTCCCCCCCCCACTACATGCAAGCAGTCCTGAGCCACATACAAGCCTGAGACTGCATGTAGTTGTGAAAATGGGTATATGAATACAGAGAGCAGGTAACAGCAATTTCAATGAGTTGAAATATTTCTCCATATGAATGAGTATTGTCTTGAGACCACTGACCTTTATTGAAAAGGTTCTATGCTGTAAGGGTAAGTAAACTTAATAAAACATACTCCGCATGAAATGTCAACATCTCAGAAGTGGTTGCAAAATTGATTTAGAATTGATAATTTTTTAAAAAAATAGGGAGTCTGTAAGCATTTCTGATCAAATTTTAGAATGACAGGTCAGTGAAAGGGATAAAATTCTGGCTGTTTGCACAAGGATGTCTGCAAATCCTTAGTAAGTCATTTTGGATAAGCATTACTACTATTTTTTTAAAAGGAAAAACAGCAGATGCTAGAATTTTGGTATTTATTTAGAATAAGGAACTTATGTATCTGAATTTTTGATTGTCCACATTCTGAATTCCAGTTTTAATCCTCCGTACTGAAGCTGAAACTTTATGCTAAACTATTAAATACATATTTTCAATCTTGCTTGTCTTACAAGAGAAACAATTCAGTTCGTTACTGGTTGATTGCTGTTATGAGGGACCCAGCTATTTAAATAACACACTTTGCAAAGAAAAATCTGTGGATTCTAATCTAAGTCTTCGCATTGCTCTTTAACAAAGAGTGATATGAGCTCTTCAGTTCACATTGTTTCCAGGATAATTCCAGCTGCTGCTCATTCCTTTTCGTACTGTAATCTTGCATCTTGGGTACTCAGATCAAAAGTGTAAAATCAAAACCAAATGATTAATTCCTTTCATGAGTCCTGATTTTCCTTCTCCCTCCCCTCCCCCCCCCAGTAGTACAAGACACAAACGTTCAGCAGCCTTGCCGGGTCAGACATCCAGAGCCTCACTACCCAAGTTATCAGGACAATTGTCAAATCTCCGCATTCCCAGAAGCAGCACTGCCAACTTCTCATCCCAAAATTGGTAAGTTTCATCCCAAAGAGCTAAGGGAGAGATCAGGCATTGCAGCGCCAACAGGTGCAATGGAATTCCCCTCCCCGCTGTCGTTCCCCAGTCTGCGTTAGGGCTGGGCGATAACTGCTTTCCAACATCGTAATATACTGCCAGCTAAACATTATGGTATGGCAAGTATATCATGATTTCGGAAAGGAAGTGGGAAGGAACAAGGCAGTTGCCGGCAACTGGGCAAAGCTTCTGCCTCATCCAAAGTGCCGTCTCCTCTAGCGCCCACCGTCGCCCGTGTCAAGGCAGCAGTGGATGAGGCAGGTGCGTAAAACGCTTCGTCACATGCCTGCCACACCCGATGTCTTGGCACAGGCTGGGTGGGGTGGGCCAACAGGCTGCCTCTCCCAAATGAGACAAAGAAGCAGTCCGCTCGCACCTCCCCCCTGCCAAGGCAGTGGCGGCAGCTAAGGCAGCATCCACTTCTGCCTTGAAATGGGTGGGGGGCACAGGAGGAGGGATGTGGGGCTTGTTTGTGCTCCTTAGCTGGGGGTAGGGCAAGAAGCCTCCCGCTCCCCAGCTGAGCAGCCTCAATCCTTCTACTCACAATCAAGCAGGAGAAGAATCGGGGCTCCCCCAAATGGGAAGTGGGAGCACTTTAATGGAGCCCGACCCCGCTGTTGGATCATGCGAGCCGGTGGCTAGTCGGGGGCTCTGTAAAACTGCTTGGCTGAGGCAAGGGCAGTGGCGCACTCCTCAGCCAAGCAGTTTAAAAAAGCGAGGGAGGAACAAGCTGTATCAGTGCCTCGCCGATGCAGCTTGTTTCTCCCTCTGTGCCGGTATAAGGACAGACCGTGATGGCGCTTTCACTCAACAGTATATCGCTGGTGAAACCGCCGCTGTTCCTGAGAGCCAGTGTGGTGTAGTGGTTATGAATGGTAGACTTGTAATCTGGTGAACCGGGTTCGCGTCTCTGCTCCTCCACATGCAGCTGCTGGGTGACCTTGGGCCAGTCACACTTCTCTGAAGTCTCTCAGCCCCACTCACCTCACAGAGTGTTTATTGTGGGGGAGGAAGGGAAAGGAGAATGTTAGCCGCTTTGAGACTCCTTCGGGTAGTGATAAAGCGGGATATCAAATCCAAACTCCTCCTCTTCTTCTTCTGAGTTCCTCTGCCTCCAGCACCTGGCTGCAGTGTGTTTCTCCTCCGGCGCTGGTAGCAGAGGGACTCAGGAGGCAGCGGTTTCACCCATGATATACCGCTGAGTGAAGCCATCATCGCGGTCTGCCCCTCATACCAGTCCTGGGTGATACATTGATATATTGCCCAGGCCTAGTCTGCTTCAGGGAGTCCCCCCAAGTACCAAGCTTTGTGGGGGCTGCATTGGGAAGGGAGGAAAATTCTTGTCTGCGCAACTGGAAACTAATTGTGTAAGTGAGACATCTTAACAGGATGTCACCTTAGATGCATATGTCAACCTCAGCTTTCTTCCATAAGGGGCTAGTTTGATTTTGATGTGTTTTCATCAAGTTCCCTTTTGCAAGTAGTAAATGACACAAGTTTTGGCGTGCTCAGTATGCTTTACAGTGCTTGCTAGCCAACCTCTCCACTGATTGGAGGGGTGGATAGGGAATCAGGAGAAGGGTGGGGGTGTGCGGATACAGTGTCAGGTACGAATGCAGCAGCGTTGTGGCCCAATACTTATAGCAGGGCATGTGCTGAGTGTTTTGTTGTATACTGGCCAGGAGACAGATGTTCTGGAGGCTAGAGTGGCTGGGGGGACCCGGCAATAAATTATTATTAGTAGTATTAGTATTATTATATAGAGGCCCTGTAACCAGGCTTTTATTGGGTTCAGACTGCTAACCAGCTCAAATATGGGTAAGCTCCCAGCATCTCCAGCCACACTGGCTAATGGCCAAGGAGTTGTAGTCAGACAACATCTGGAGGGCTGTAGGTTCCCCTCCACTGCTTTGATCTCTGTCTGAATAGGGAATCTCTTAATTTGGCCAACCCAGGGGATTTATGAAACCTGCCAGTTTCTGGAATACATTGGGGGCTGTTCCAGTGGTACCATTCTGTTGATTCTCTGGAGGAAACCTCGTTATTGATTCAACTGCATTTGGACTCTCTCCCACAAGTCTGGTGCCATGGTTTGTAGGCCTATAAGGTAGTGGTGGTGATAGTAAAGGGGTTATATTTTCTCAGCACCATGGCATTAGCAGAATCACATCCAGTCAAGTTCTTTAGGGTTATTCACTGAGCAAAGAGAGAACAAAAACCTCTGGTGGTGGCTATCATATTGCACTGTGTGGTTCTTAATAAGATTGTATTTCCCACATGACCTCTTAAACTTTCCTTTTTCATTCACTTCTGAGCACACTGTTGCGCATTGGCTATTCTAAAGAGCAAGTGCATTGGGGGGGGGGGAACCATTAGCTGGGCATGACTACGGAAGTATAAACACTTATGGATAGATCAGGCAATCAAATGTCAAGCTTTGTTCCTCACTGTAGAAAGTATAGTAGCTGAAAGCCGTTGCTTCTGCAAATATATGGAAGATAGGGATGTTTTCCTGAATCAAATTAACTACAATCCTATTGATACAGTTGAGCAAACATCTGTTTCATTTTCTAACTTAATAAAAGCTTTGGGGTTTACATTTTGATTCTCTAATTCATGGCTTTTTAAAATGATAGTTAGCATTTTTAAATGATTTGGGCGAACTGGAAGCATACTTGGTGTAAAGACATGTTATTTCTTGCAGAGTTTTCTGGATGAAAACTGGAATTTTAAAATTGTTTTGATCCGATCTGTACATTTGTGTAATTGTGCCTTTAAGGCTATAATCCTACCAACAGTTGCCTAGGAGTAGGATTGAACTCAGAGAGACTTACTTTTGAGTAGACATAGATAGGATTACATGCAAATATTTGTGTCTATATTGTGATTCTAAACACACCTAACAGTGGGGCTTACTTCTGAGCAAACAAGCAAGAGTCTGACATTTTCTGGGGGACCCTTTGCCAACTGCTCCTTTTGCGGCATGAGTCTTGTGGGCAGCTGGCATCACAAAGCAGACAGCTTTGTTTCTTCTGTGGGGGCTTGTGTAGGGGCCCCATGCAAATACTGTTGAAAGCAGTTGCGGCTTCTGTAACCACAGTGAGCTGATTAGTTTCAGCTTACACACACACACACACACACACACACACACACACACACACACACAAACGTACACGTGTCTTTCCTTTGCAGACCAAGTGCTTCATTGCTCATGTTTCTGTACCCATCACCATCCAACCTTTTTCAAGGATGCAGCAGTGGAGAACAGCTTGCCTTAACTTCCCCACTCCTGGTCCCTCAACAAACCCGTTCTAAAGTTTATTTGGTATTCAGCCCATGTCCTTGCACTTGGCAGAGGCTCAGAGCTGGTAACATGATTAGTGCATGATCAATGTCCCATTTTAAAAAATGCCATTAAGGCTACAGTCCTGTGGACCCTTTTCTGGTTAAGGCCCATTGAACACGGTGGAACTTTTGCCTGAGTGAACATGGATAGGACTGTACTGTAAAAGAAGTCCCTGCTGTCCTTTCGGGTTGCAAGATGAAGTGGCTGTGTGTTACTTCTGGGAAGACGCACAAAGCTCTGACTTTTGCTGGATCTCTGCAGAAAGTGACTTCCAAAGCTTGGAAGGAACTACTGAGTATGCAGTAACACTTATAGTTTTGAAATCTGTGCTTCTGCAACTCCCTCCAAGAACTGATCCTCACAGGTTTGCAAGCGGTATGAAATTTTGATTAGCCCAGGTTGTAGGTAGTTCTGAACCTTTAAAGGGGCAGAGAGGTGAACCAAAGCAGTTACAGACTAAAGTTGCTACTATACAGTAAGCTTCCAATTGAACTCGAACCAAAGTATCTTAATGGATTTCTTTCGATTTTCAGTACTGACCTCACTTCCTGCCCTGGCTGTGCCACCTGCCACCCCCACCAAAACCATATCGGCTTCCGTGGTGAATGGTCTTGAAATGACAGAGCAGCGAAGTTGGCTGTACCTTGAGGAGACGGTCAACTCCCTTCTCAGCACAGCTCAGCAGCTGAAGACGCTGATCGAGCAAACTAAGCAGGCCAGCTCTTCCTACAGAGAAGCTGCTGTCACTCAAGCAAAAATTCAAGCTGATGTGGAGAGGAAAGAGGTAACTATGCTTGTGGAATGACAACACAATTCTAGCTCTAAATCAGTCGGCAGCCAACTTGCTCAGGTGGCAAGTTGATAGCCTTCACAGTTTCTTTTATGCCATAGTGGAAGGCTGCCCATCATGGAACTTCTTAAGTTTAGATTGTACTCTTCAATTTGATGCAGAAAGTACCTGTACTGTGAATGACTGGAGTTTGATTTTAATGAAAATTGTAACACTGTCTTTAGCAATAATAAAACAACAACAACACCATTTTTACATCAAGATCCACGGGTGTTTGCTATTTGCCAGAACAGATCTAAGCTGTGGTCCACTTTCACAGATTCCGGCTGTAGCCAGAATAAATAATCATTGCAATTATTTTGCACAACTATACCGTTTACTGCATATAGACATTCACAGAAAATGACATTTTTAATTTTTTTTTACAAGGTTGGGGTGAGTGGAGCAGGGCGAGGATGAGATGAAAATGGTCAGCACAGGGGAAAGAAACTATTTAGTAGGAATAGATAAAGGAACTATAAGGACACTAAAGCCCCAGCCACTACCTAGTCCTAACCTTGGTCATTTGTCCAGACAATTTGCACACTACCTAGTCCTAACCTTGGCCGTTTGTCCAGATGATATGCAACCATGGTGGCTAAAACTTCATAGAGCCAGTGAGATGCAGTGGACAGAGTGCTTGAATTGCAGCCCTGGCTTTGGAGCAGCTAGCTTCCTGGGGGGGGGGGGGATATAAGACTCATGTCACCCTCTTTTTGTACCAACTGCATTGGCACCTATTCATTTCCAAGCACAATTCCATGTGATGGTTTTTGACCTATAAAGTCCTAAACAAGTTGGGACTAGGTTTCCTGAAGAATCGCCTTCCTCCATATAATCCTGAGCTGAGATCTTGCTGTTTCTTCAGCTATCTGTAAGGTAACAGCATGCAGAAGGCCATTTCTATGGTCTATCTGTCCCTTCCCACCCCACCTCTGGAACTCCCACCTCCAGGGTATCTGAATGGCTCCTTCGCTGCTTGTGTTAGAAGGACATTTTAACACTTTAAACATGTATTAAAACGCTTTTGAGCCCTCTAGGATTTTACTGTTTCTTGTTTTTTTTTTTATTTCAGGGCATGCCACTCTGAACTCCTATGGAATGGCATATAAAAAATTATTAATACATTAATAAACAAAGGTCACTCGATGGCCTTGGGCAGGGATGTCAAAGGATTGCTGACCACAAATCCCCCAGGAACCTCAGAGGTCAGGCATGATGGTAGTTATTAGACGCCAGTGGTCTCAATGTCTTGTGGTCAACCACCAGGGACAAAAGGCTATGTGTCAAAGTGGGTGTGGCCATTTCAAACAAACAAATCTAATGTAATTAAATTGATTGATTGATTGAATAAAATGATAAAATTTGGGGAAGTCTTGGGTAACCACAAAAACATTTTGGCACCACAGACTCGCAGTAGGGGACCATAGGAGTGATCAGTAATTTTTTTTTAAAAAAATTGTTGGGCATTTGGGTGTGTGTGTGTGCAAAAAAAATTATGGTATCACTGGGATGGAGGGCAGCTATGGGAGCATTCAGTCAGTAAAAAGATTTTTTTTTCAAAATAATAATAATAATAGGACAAATTTGGGGTGGGCTTTGAAGGTCTACAAAAACCCCTCCTGGTATCACAGCAGGGGACATATAGGAGTAGTCGGGAAATGCAGAGGGGAGGGGAGTGGAATCTACCCTACCAATCCAACTCAGAGGGCATTAGGGTTGTAGTTCAAAGACTGGTCAGCACATGCCTTTTTTCTCCCTTGATAGTTGCATTGTCAGCTGATGCCTTGCACGTATCTCTGGGCACCGTGCCTCACATTGCACCAAACACAGGGCTTTACATTTGCTTCACAATGGTTGCTTCAGCTAGCCCTACACATGCAGCAGAATAAAAGGACAGGCTCCTGGTAACGTGGGTTGCACCACTTGAGGCTGCAGGCACGGGGTATGCTGTTTTGGAAAGCTCCTTTACATTAAAAACTTCCTGAAACTGGATAACTAGCATGACAGGCAATGGGACTGGACTTGAACATTTCTCCTGTGCGTTGGTGGGGAGCAGAGGGAAGTATTCAGAAGTGGCAGGCACACCCAACCTGAAATCCCACCATATTCCTATTATACTTATAGACCCAGCTTAAGTGTGCAGAAGGCAAGTGATGTGTGAACCATACAATGGCTTCTTTCCAGGATATTCATTGGCTTAAACATCTTGGTTAGAAGAAGACAGAAACTCATGACCCGGAAATTACGAGTCATATATGAAGGAGATAATATTGCCATGTAGATTAAGTTGTTAATGAGTGCAAATGAAACAAGCTGGTTTCATAAATGCAGGTGTTTAATTGGTGGCAGAGAGAAAAGCTGCTCTTTTCTGTGCCACGGAAGTCATTTTCTCCTGTTTTGATACTTGGAGAATTCATACCGTCAAATGAACTTTTCTGTTTCATTTTATCTGGGACTCAAAAAAGATTTAATCCCGCCCCTTCCTGTACACATAAAAATATACGGCTGTCATTGCACAGCCCCCATTAGAGGATTTGCAATGCCACATCACAACCCAGGGCTTGCAACAAGTCATGGTGGGATAGGGGAGCAAAGGAGAAGGCAAGTTGCACAACACCAGTGGCCATGGCATGGGAGTGAGGAGGTAGAGACACCAAGAGGAAAATTGTGGTTTTAAACAACAGAACAGAGTTTACATTCATAAGGCCAGGGGTTCCTGCCACCCCCTCCCCATCGCTCTGGATCCTCCTGTGTCCCCTGGAAATCTGCTCCTGAGAGTTGGGTGGTCCTTTGGAATGTGTGTGTTGGGTTGCAGGTGAGGGCAGAGGTTGCAGATAGAGAGGAGAGCTGGAGGAAATCACCCACCCATCCCAACTGCATGCAATTCAAGAAATGTAAGACAATGTGCTTTATTACTGTGGTGGGACGCAGGTGGCGTTGTAGTCTAAACCACTGAGCCTCTTGGGCTTGCCGATCAGAAGGTCAGTGGTTCGAATCCCTGTGATGGGGTGAGCTCCTGTTGCTCTGTCCTGGTTCCTGCCAACCTAGCAGTTCGAAAGCACGCCAGTGCAAGTAGATAAATAGGTACCACTGTGGCGGGAAGGTAAACGGCGTTTCCGTGCACTCTGGTTTCTGTCAGGGTATTCCGCTGCACCAGAAGTGGTTTAGTCATGCTGGCCACATGACCCGGAAAGCTGTCTGTGGACAAATGCCAGCTCCCTCGGCCTGAAAGCGAGATGAGTGCCACAGCCCATAGTCGCCTTTGACTGGACTTAACCGTCCAGGGGTCCTTTACTTACTTTTTTTTACTATTACTGTGGTGTTGCATTACATGAGGACTGTTAGAGCAATAGTTTCCTCACCAGTCATTCATGAAAAACATTGCTGCTACCCAGGCTGCTTCCTGTTAGGTTATATACCAGCCTGAGCCTGAGGACATGGTGTGTGACCGTTGTAATTACCTTCCAGAGTTATGTGCTTTAATAAAACGCAGTCAGAAACCGCTGTCCCGAAATAAGAGAAAAAAGGTAGTTAGGTGACTATTCATTCTGACATTTCTTTTAAACATTCCTCTATAGTATTTGAATTTTTCTAAGATAATTGAACATTTCCTACATCTAGGTTTTCTGAAGGGGTAAATAATGTTTATAATGTTGGGTGGAAAAATCTGGACCATATTTTATTTCTGCCTCAGAGCTAAAAGCATTTCAGGGAAGAGGTGGCACACATTTCTCATCCTGCTCCAGCTTGATGTCGGCTTCTGCTGCAGGATGAGAAACGGTCTTCTCTTGTAATAATCAGAGCTTTGCCTTGGTGGCAGCAAGAGATAGATGTGCTGGCTTGCATAGCTGGACAACAACCATATTTGGCCCAGCACACTGTGGGTTTGGGGGTACACTGGAAGAAACAGCTATATCTTGCTGGGGGTGGGGAGAGCAGAGCATAGGCATTGGATCCCAGGTTGACCCTCCAGCTCCAACATTCCTTGGATAAAACTGCATTTCTGCACAACAAATAGAAGCCTAGTGTTAACTGGTTTAACCATTATGGATGTTCTAAAGGATGCCTGGGAACTGTGCATCTAGAAACTTCTGTGTCCTTCTGCATCCTAACAGTGACCTAAATATTGGATTACAAGTGTGTCCAGGGATCCTCTATCTTCAAGAGCTCCATAGCCCTGGAAAGCTTTTTCTGTCAGGTCTGGGGAAATGCTTCTGGCAAAAAATCCCCCTCCAGTTCAAGCATACAGGAAGCTTAACAGAGTCTGGACTCAGGAAAAAATGGCATGATTAAGGCTATAGATCTGTACCCACTTACATTGGCTAGGTCTCATTTAACTCTGAGACTTACCTCTGAGTATTTATGCATAGGATTGCACTGTTAGTCTGGAAGGGAGGTCTCATGAGAGAGAGATGCCAACTCCAGCACAGATTAGTCTGCACAGCACAGTTTGTGTGGATTAAGATGCCAAGCATGGTTATACATGGCTGCAGAGAGGTAATTATAAGGTGGCAACACGATGACCACAGCTTTTATATATATTGGTATTTTATTTTATTTCTACCCCCACATTTTAAGGCAAGCTTGTGCAAACCGGCTGAGGATGAAAATGTTAAGAGCAATGCAAGAATAGAATGGATAGCATATAATAACACAGCAGAGATAACGTTATATATAGCCACTAATGAAATCCAATAAAGAAACATGGGATACAAAAAGTTTTTAGGGTCTGTTTGAAAGCCACAGAGTTCAGCTCTTTGGCAGATATGCATTAAAATGCATGCATGCCACATATTTCCTTAGAGTTAACAGAAAGAAGTTCTAATTGAGATTCGGTTTTGTTTAACGTAACTGACACCCCTCCCCACAATCCTGAGAACAAGATACAAATAGTTAACTGATATACACAGCTTGCTATGTAAGTGTTCAGGCATCCAAAGTTGAGTTACCCTTGAACCTCAGGCCTCTCATGGGCATCTCTTGCCGCATTTACAGTGAGGTCCAAGACCAAGCCTTCCCACCATTTCTTCACTACAAGGAGCAAGGCATTTCCTTCATATGTACTGTGTTACCATTCTTAGAAAATAGCCTTACAAAAACTGGTGGGCAAACCCATTCCCTGCCAAGCAAAGCACAACTTTTACAGATTATTTGTTCTGACTAGCAAGCTCTTTCTGAAGCATAGAGACCTATATCAATACCGTATATATCGCTGTATCATAAAAATCTATCGCAGTGGTTTATAAAAACATAAAACTGGACAGTAAAAATCATTAAAAAGTTTAAAATGAATAAAAAAAGCAAAAAAAATTTTAAAAAACAAACATCAGTAGACCATTGTTAGTGTTGTGTGTTTCATTGCCTGCATAGGCCTGGCGGAATAGGAAAGTTTTTAGCAGGCTTTAAAAAGTCTGCACAGAAGGCACTATGAACATATAAGACAATGATATGAATATATATGCCAAATTATTAATACCAAGCAGCATCAAATATGGTGTTGCTTGGGAATTCTAAGAAACCAACAAATGATTGCAGTTTTGATATCAGTGGTTGAAATCAGTGTAGTTTGGAAAGTTTCAGTCTGCCATCTTGATTCAAAATGGCATCCAATTGTATCCCAACATGGCCAAAAACCTATTCCTTGATCTCAGGAGCCATCATGTTACGGTATCTTAATAGGTGCCCAAATGGAAAGTGAGCAAACAACTTTCCAAAATATATAGTAGAGGCAGACACTACAACTTAGGAATAGTTATAACAATCAAATGAGTCATGACTGTCAAACCTGTGCTGGTAATTGGCTTTACTTCCTAGGCAAAAAACCAAAATAAAATCAATTTTTTTCTTGACAGTGCTTACTACACTTTAATGGCATTGGAATACTTGGGAGTGTTAATACTGGTATCTATGTTACACAGTATTTGAAGGCTGAAAGCTGCTTCTCTTGGCTTAAAGAGCAAGTATATCATAAAAAGTGTGAGATTTCCATCTTTTCCTCTCTGCCTAATGTGATTCTATGCCATGGTCATTTTATGTTCCTGTAAACTCACAACACTCCAAACCTTTAAATGCCGTGATGTCAGGTCATAAAGATGATCTGAAATTAAGCCTTTAATCTGCTTAAGTATTAGGTTCTACTCTTGGATAAATCTACTTTGCTTTAGATTGTTTTTGAACTGTTCCTCGGGAGATTTAACACCCTAGGCTGGTGTTGAATCTAATTTTGGCTAGTATCTCCAGTCTTGATACATTTAACTTAATTTATTTAGCACTGCTTAACAGAGTTCTTGTGCTTAGTTTAAGGCTCTCTGGAGCTTGCCTGCATTGTGAATTTATTGTGTGTTTCCATACTGAATGAAGGGTATATAAATAAAGGGTTTGGTGTGAAGGAATATTGAGTTAAGACCGCAGAGGGAAGTGTTATAGCTCAAAAAATGTCCATGTGAAATTTTGCAATGCATTTTTGCCCTACCTTACGGCAAACCCAAACTCATTCACCATAGCAAGTCCCCCTAATGAGCTAAACTCCCACCCAAATTTAAGCCTTCCTGTGGATAACTAAGCCAAAATAAAGATGGATCACCCCAATGGCAGTAGCACTCCTTCTCATTATAAGCCTGTGGCAATTTGAAGCTTGTCAAAGGGAAGCAGGTAGAGCAAAGAAAGAGTTCAGGAGACCTCAAAGCCTACTGCAGCCAATCAATCAAATGTCTGGGGCAGGCAGGGGAGGAAGAGGACACCATATGTACAGATTGTCTGGATATAAAGACATTCCTCCAAGATTAGCAAAGCTACAGACATATCCATTTCCTTTTTTCTTTTTTTTAACTGGAGGTGGGATGGTGGGGAAGGAGATTTTGTGGAGTAATGGAGAACTGGAATTTATGCAATACTTGATTTTCGCACCTAAACTTCCTTTACCAGTTTAACTGCACAGTTTTAAAGCAGGATGAGGGACCCAGGTGGCGCTGTGGGTTAAACCACAGAGCCTAGGGCTTGCTGATCAGAAGGTCGGCAGTTCGAATCCCTGCGACGGGGTGAGCTCCCGTTGCTCGGTCCCAGCTCCTGCCCACCTAGCAGTTCGAAAGCATGTCAAAGTGCAAGTAGATAAATAGGAACCGCTCCGGCGGGAAGGTAAACGGCGTTTCCGTGCGCTGCTCTGGTTCGCCAGAAGCGGCTTTGTCATGCTGGCCACATGACCTGGAAGCTGTACGCTGGCTCCCTCGGCCAATAACGCGAGATGAGCGCCGCAACCCCAGAGTCGGACACGACTGGACCAATTGGTCAGGGGTCCCTTTACCTTTTTAAAGCAGGGGAGGGGAATCTGGAGGCAGTTTGTCCACCTTATCCAATGCTCTGACAGGCTGTCGTTGGCAGATGGGAAGTGAGAGCAGTGGAAGACTCTCACGCTCCTCCATTCTTTTCTTCTTGATTTTTTAAAAAATCAACACATTGTGTCCCAACTACTGGAAACAATGGGAGAGAAGTAAAAATGCCCCACCCCACATGCTAGACTACTATTGGGGTCCTTGTGGTTGCCTTCCTGCATATTAAGGTTTTGAAGAGGTTCCAGACAAGGCAAGCGCAGGGGGAGGGTTTTATCCCTGGCCCTTTCAACCAAGGGGTCACATGTAGCAAGGTGAAAGATCCTGGAGAGATAGATTCCAGAATTGCTGCTGGCCACTGTTGTTGGTAGTGATCTACATAGAGCCTGGTACCAAGGCAATGCCTTGTATCATCTTAACTACTTTTAGCCAATGAATCAAAGCTGGACCAACAAGTAGAAAGCGGACAGTCACTTTCTGTCTTCTGTGCCATGATGTTGCTTTCCATGCTTGGCTCTTTAATGCTATTTTCTTGTTCTTGTTCTTTTTATTTTATTTTGTTTATGCATTTTTACAACTTATATATACGCACCATACAGTATTCACCATTATCTCTTATCCTCGGACTTCCCAGTCCATCTCTCCATGGCATTCTAGGTAGTCCTTTGTCAGCTGCATAATCTATTATTCCACCCCTTTTCATCTCAAATCTTCCTTTATTTTAATGTTATCTGCTGCTCGTATGTTTATTCCTACTTTTAGGTTAAATTGACTATTATACCCTCCAAGATACTCTTCAAAGCAACAAAGAAAGGCAGGGATATAGCAACCAATATAAAAGAAATTAAACTACAGGCTAAAGATAGTAGATTAAAGGGCCCTGATATTGGAAGAAGAGCACCAACAAAATTAATATAGTAAAAGATTACAAAATTAATATAGTAAAAGAGTGTCAAACCTAAAGGTGGAGCTTTTAAACTACTGTCTCGGGTGTCTCCTACCCCTTCAAAGAGAAATATAGACCAGAGAACGATGAATCTAAGTACTTAAGGTAAAGGTAAAGGGACCCCTGACCGTTAGGTCCAGTCATGGACAACTCTGGGGTTGCGGCGCTCATCTCACTTTACTGACCGAGGGAGCCGGCGTTTGTCCACAGACAGCTTCCGGGTCATGTGGAAACTGCTTCTGGTGAACCAGAGCAGCGCACGGAAACGCCGTTTACCTTCCCGCCAGAGCGGTACCTATTTATCTACTTGCACTTTGACGTGCTTTCTAAGTACTTAAACCAAACTAAATATATTAGAATGGCAGGAAGAAAAGTGGGAGCACCAGGACTCCCTAGGAAGCTCTCATTGACGGGAGAAGAAGATAAAGATAAATCTTGAAATTCAAATTAATATTAATACTCTTTTTCTTGTTCTAAAGTTTATCAAATTGTGTCCAAATTAACAGCTTTTGTGAGTGCAGCATTTTGTCAGCAGCATGTTGATTCCTTGTGATTCCTTTCTCGCACACACACAAACCTAGGTACCTGCATCTTTCCCACTGTGGGGCAAAAAGCAGCTTTTAATCAGGTGATATTAAACAGCAGGTTCACTCCTGCTGCTGACCAATGCCTTGGCTCCAACCAGTGACAGGTCCCTGCAGCTTCTATTCACTTTGCAAAGATTGCACAGGAGATCCTCATCACAGTCCTTCTGCATCACATTGCGTTCCCTTCTCACAGGAGTGTTGTTGTTGAACAGAAAATTATATAGCAGCAGAACACTTTAATGGAGTGATATAACTATACTCCAAAGAGCAGCCTGAGATGTCTCTAAAGCTGAAGTTTGCAATGTCTTTTTCCCTTTAGCAGTATCAGGGCCAGTTATTTCAACAAGCTGAAGATGTAGATGGAAAAACAGAAATCATCATTAAGGTAAGCATGAGGCACTGCTATCAAACAGCAGTTCAGGAACGTTCCGTTCTGTTCTGGAACAATGTTGTCATTGTCTGTCAGTGTTATGCGTTTCCAGTTTTGGTTTGCTCCCTGCCCTCCAATCCCCTGGTGGTACAGTGATGAAGTCTACTTGGGGTGGCCTTTGGGACATTCTCTTACTCTGGCTTCAGTATCATGATGCTCTGCTGCCAAGACCACTGGCACGGTCAGATAACACAAGCACAACTGTGAATTCCCTGGGACGAGCTCTGAAATGGCTGGTGCTCTTTGCCTCCTGTAACAGGCTTTGGGTCCCCGCTGCACACATGGCTCTGTGTGCTCAAAGTGTGCAGCCTCTTTCAAATAATGCAGTGTAGATAGCAGCATCTCCTGGCGTGATGTAGCACTGGATGAGTATTACGTTTTTTACTTCTGCAGTTGCATGGAGGCTAAAACAGTGCATATGTATGTGTCCTGTTTCCGACTCATAAGGAGGGAGCGCTATCCAACCACTCCTTTGTGCGTCCCACTGGCACTAAAGGTGGCAGAGCGGGAGATGTCTCTGCAATACATCCCTGATCAGAGAACATCCCAGTTGCTTCCAGTGTGGTGTAGTGATTAGGAGCGGTAGACTCGTAATCTGCTGAACCGGGTTCGCTTCCCCGCTCCTCCACATGCAGCTGCTGGGTGACCTTGGGATAGTCACACTTTTCTGGAGTCTCTCAGCCCCACTCACCTCACAGAGTGTATGTTGTTGGGGAGGAAGGGAAAGGAGATTGTTAGCCGCTTTGAGACTCCTTCGGGTAGTGATAAAGCAGGATATCAAATCCAAACTCTTCTTCTTCTTCTTCCTTCAGTGTAGATCCCACCCAAACTCACAGCTCAGCGAGGATGAGGCAGCAGGCTGTTCTGCGGCTCTTGCAAGAGACAAATGCACTAGGGTGGGGGGCTTATTTGGATTAGAGGTAGGGTGTGTGTGTGTGTGTGTGTGTGTGTGATCCTTTCCATACAAGGACATTTTGCCCTGAGAGGCAAAGAGCAGAATTAAGGCTGTGATGCCTATCAGGAAAATGGTACAATGGAGGGTGAGTTTGAACCAGCCCACCCAACGTTATAGCTTTGATCCAAATTGGCAGGCCTCTACAGCTACATTTGCCTTTTTTAGAAAACATAGGTGATCCAGTCTCAGGTCTCCTGCTGACACATCTACTTTGGCCCTAGTCCCATATGCTGTTCCCAAGTATGTCAAACCTTGTACAAGCCACAGTGTCAGGTTGTCAATGGCTTGCGTACACGAGCGGTTGCTGCCGTACCCCCCACTAAAATCAAGGTATATAATTCTCTGGCACCTGTTATATTTCAAGATTTGCAGATAATTTGCAGGCAGATGGTGCAAACAAATTAGGTGATAATGAGAGTGTGAATCAGTTGGGCCCGAAAGCTAGCGGATCCATCTGCACTAAATATGGCCTGTGTTAATGCTTTCACAGCATGTCAATTTATTCACTGCCAAGAATCCCTTCCTGTGCTGGCCTCGTTCAATTACCGTATACCAGGTTGCTAATCACGCCTAGGTATGAGCTGTAAGCAGATTGAGCTGGGAAACATTCCTTGCGTCCTTATTTTTGTTCGGGTTTTGAACAAGCCACCCCAACATACAGAGCTTGCTCACTTTAATGGGATCTTATGAACCAAAGGACATAATGACAGCTCTCCAAAGCAGTGTCTCATCCCCCCCCCCCGCCAGTTGTATTAAAAGTGTTGCCTGAGGATTTAATGCTTGTTTTTAGGTGAATGGGGGAAAATGCAGTTATGCTCAATCAATTCTTTGTTCTAATGCTTCCTCACAGCTCTCCCCCACCCCCACCCTCATCACCTGCTCTTATTCCAAATAAAAATCCTGGTTCTTCCAAGTGGCTGGCAAAAGGCAGATGGGGGGGGGGAGGTCCAATGCAGAGCCTTCAGCTTAAAAAGTTAATACCTCTCAGTATTCTTATTCTTGAAGGATATTGTCCCAGTTTTTCAGTATTACAGACCAGGGAAAGGTATATGGTATGCTCCAGGTGTTGTTGGACTACAACTCCCATCAGCCCCAGCTGGCTTGGCCAATGGTCAGGGTTGTAGTCCAACAACATCTGGAGGGCACCACCTCGTCTCCCTCTGTTGTAGGCTCCTGTTACCTCACCTTGATGATCAAGAACTGTTGTTCTTTTATTCACAGTTCAGCACCATATTGTTTTCATGAGTTTTACTTATCTAATATATTTTTTATTTATTTACCCCTTTCCATATTTGAGCTCTCTCAGCACATGCTTGTGTTCCATAGTCAGAACCAGCGGTGCTCATGAGTCCCTGAGAACAAGTTACACTGGGAAAATGAAGCCCGAAGAGGTCATTTTTTAAAGATTCGCATTTTTGAAGAAAAATAAAGGATGGGTGATGACAAGGTCAATTCCTCCTGGTCTTTGGAAACCTAAGCTGTGAACCTGCAACCCATCTGCACACATTTCCCTTGCATGATGTTGGCTTGTTTTTCTCTCAACCCCCCCCCCCCAACTTTCTTTTTCATGAGGAAGCCAAGTTACAATTGATGGACAAGTTCTGTTTTTATCTATCATCTATCTAATCTATCTATCTATCTATCTATCTACCGGTATCTATCTATCTATCATCTATCATCTATCTCTGTCTACAGTATCTATCATCTATCTCTATCTACAGTATCTATCTATCTATCTATCTATCTATCTATCTATCTATCTATCTATCTATCTATCTATATCTATCATCTATCTCTATCTACAGTATCTATCATCTATCTATCTATCTATCTATCATCTATCTATCTATCTAGATCTCTATCTATCATCTATCTATCTATCTATCTATCTATCTATCTATCTATCTATCTCTATCTTTTCCTGGAATTGGTATTTCGAGATGTGAAGAGAAGTAATTCATGAAATGAGCTTTGAAATAATGAGAGCTAAAAAAATAATCAGTTGGGACTTTGTGCTTGCCACTGTTTTCTGCCTTCCCTACAAATGGCCATGCGGCAAGCTTTTCTGCCTCCATCATCATTAGAGACACGATGAAAGCAGGAGCCTAATGAGCCCTCTTATGGGCCGTCCTGTTCCATATATCAGGTTCAGGCTGCAGACCTAAACATGTGTACTATGGAATAAGCCCCATTGAACGAAGTGGGACTTTTTTCTTTTCTTTTCTTTTGAGTCATAGACGCAGTCCATTTATTTATATACAGCATTTCCCACAAATCCACCTGTGCTCAAAGCAGCCAGACATAAAAAGCAATCTGAAACTCAGTCACACAATAACAGTGCATCAATTGATTGATTAAAGAAAATACATACAGCTAATTCATTAAAATATATATATATCAAAGTGGTTCACAACAACTGTACATAACGCCGTACAATTCTTACTTATTTTATATATTTATAATATTTATATATCCCACTTTTCCCTCCAAGGCTCACCCATAAACATTCATAAGGTTGCAGAATTTGCATGAAATGCATTAGAAAGTCAGAGGTATCCCTCCAAGGTGGAATCTTTCTGAAAATGTTTTTTTTTAAAGCGTTTTTAAAAATACATTGAATTTTCCATTAGGCTCACCATCGCCATCTGGTGTCACATTGTATGTTGCACTTAAAACACACTTAAAACATTTTATTTTCAACTGAGTCCCAAGTTGACTGGTATAGCCTTGGCTTCCTTGTGGTCCTTCAGAAAGACTGGAGGGGAGAAGTCTAGGGAATGGAAGTGCCTGTTTAATTCTTCCAAGTGCTCAGTTGCCGTGGGCAAGAGTCAATTTATTTTTTTTTTAAAAATAAAGTATTCCCTACACAGGACTCCTGTAATTGTGCATCTCTTCTGCCCTTTATCATGTATCTTGTGCTATTAAGGCTTTGCAAGAGAGAGTGCTTCTTTCCTCCCCATTGACTTAGCTTCTGTGTCTGCATTGTGACAGCAATCCTGTGTAAACTGTGGTCGGGAAGCAATGAACGAGTGCACTGGCTGCCATAAAGTCAATTACTGCTCAACGTTTTGTCAGCGGAAGGTAATAAATTCCTTATACTCTGCACAGCCAGAGAAACAAACGCCCATGACCTCTCACTTTTCAGCTGTCACCACTCATTTATTTCACTGGGGCTTGATCAGAAGGGCTGCTTGGTAGATTCCTTCATGAAAAACCCACCAATCTGAAGAACCTCCTCTTCCCATGTGAACCTACCCAAACATGAAGATTATCTAGTGAGGCCCAACTGGCAGGTTTCATTGTCTGCTGAAAAGCCCATACCTTTTGATGGCAGCCCGTTTAGGGAACAGTCCTCTCCCTAGTTTTATTCCCTGGCTATTATCCTTTTGAAGCCATGTTAAAACATATTTTAGTTACAGAAGTCTTTTCATTTGGTAGTTTTAGGGCTGCTTTTAATGTTTGATTTATTTTTTTCAAGATGTGGGTTTTAATTGAATTATTGCAAAATTATTGTTTTTAGTTGGTGCTCTTAAGTTTCCTATGAGAAAACGGTTTTTGGAGAGGCAGGGTATAAATGGGATTTAAGTAGTTCCCTTTTGCTAAGTGATATTAGGATTCTGGTGTATGTACTGGGGGAATCTCAAAGCAGAATGTCACTTCATAAAACTAGAATTCCACAGCCCTTGCCCAGTGTTGCTACATTTTTCTTTTACTCGGTAACTGCATTCATTTCACACTCTTTTCTTTTTGCCCCTCCTGTTCAGGATTGGAAAGACCACCAGCATATATGTGGTCAGGCAACCACAGTTACTGTTCAGGCAGAAGAAGTGGATGTTGCAGACAATGTGATAGAGAAAGTTATTGTCTGAAGAGCCCTACCTCTTCCATCTATATGGACATGTGTTTGAAGCAGACTGGCTGGACCAGTAACCCCGCTGTGAAGTCCTACTGAACTGAACTCATCAGAAGATCAAACCGTGATGTTGTTTACATGTTGCTGGCCAACTAACTGTTCTCTAACTGTGCCGAAACTGACAGGACATGGACATGAGAACATCTAGGGGTTCTACATGTTTTTAAGAGAACTCTGGAACTTACATTATGTTTACAGTGCTCTGTGTGAAACCGCTGCAAAGCTGATGGGTAGTTTGAATTGTTGTATCCTACAGCTCTGGTGGGTTCTTTGAAGTGACTTAAAAGGTTCTTTAAAGTGGTTTATGAGACCTGTTTTCTTTTGATGTTCCTCCAAAGTGGTCCAAGTGAAACTTGAATTGTTGCCATTGTTGTTCTCTCCCTACCTCTCATGTAACAAAACAAATATGGAACAGCCCAGCCCTTCTGTGGGTATATACCTGGACTTTGAATCTATCACTGATTTTAGTTTTGGTCATTGCATTCCTCCATCCCACCCCCTGCAAGACAAATTTCTCCGACATATTCAGAATTCTGTATTGTGCAGATATTGAGCAAACTGCAAAGCAGTCAGAAAACTTCCTGTAGCATTCACTCTGAATACAAATGCAAATCTGTGGTGTCTGAATGGCTATAAACAATGGTTGATTTGTCCAGTATCACCAAAACTTTGAGATTATAGCACAGCTAGACCTAGCCAATTCACACATACACACACCTCACATATAAAAGGCCAGCTCGTCTTGCACAAAACACCCACTTATTTACTCCTGAGGAGAAACTGAGACAACTGCACTGTGTCGTACGGAGGTCACTATCATTTTAATTTTCACACATCTCAGATTGTTTTCCACCCCCACCCACTTCACTCCATAAAATAAATGATAAAACATTCTCTCATATCTCCCTGCAAGAAAGAGCTCAGCACTAATCAGTAATCAAATCAGTAAAACTAATACTTTATAAAGAGTTTACAGCTCTGATTTCGTGTTGCCGGAAATAAGCGAAAAGGTGCAACTGTGCATTTCACTTTAGGAGAGAGGCTTACATTCCTGCAAGGGAATTGATTTGAAAGCAGCACCTTCCTGAGTGTTAAAATTGCAGGGTATAAAATGAGCATTGGTTTTAGGCCATATTCGTTCGTATAAAAGGAAGAACGTTTTTGGGAGTCAGAGGAATGAGAGAAGCACAATAAAATGTTGCTGATATTTATAGCACTTGCCGTTTTCTTTCCAGTGTCTGTCCTGGTCTTCGTATTTATTTATAAATTTGCATTATACTTAAAAATAAACTTAATAAAATAAATACAGAGTGGCTGCGCACAACCAGATGCTCCCCAAATAGGGTCGTGCTGACTTTTGCTTCAGTGCAGCATTGAAAAGCACAATGTTACTCTGGCATTGCAAAGACATTCATGAGTGCTTTGCAAATGCATTCTATATATAGACTTTCAATTGCACTTTGTTGTAATTTTAGGGAGAAAGGTTGTTCTTGGTCATGCCAAATAACTCTTGCCAAATTTCCAGTCCTGGCTGCAAAGCTTTGAAAACTTCTAAGCAATGAAACAGCCCATCAGAAAGTCTTAAATAACAGCCAAATAGTGCATTTTTCTTTCATCCAGGGAAATCAGAGCTTTTAAAAAACATGTCTCTGCGGTAAAGGAATTTTTCTTGCACCTTTTGCAGGTTAAATGTAATGAGCAGTATTCTCCTCGGGAGAAAAGTGTAAAGTAAGAGGAACTTGTGTCATCACCATTTTGGTCCTTATGCTGAGAGTAAAACAGTTTATAATCAGAATGTGGGGAAGTTACACATCTGTGTGTACTTGACGCACATCCCACACAAGAGGAATGCTTCAATGTCACCTTGTCCATTTTGTGTTAACCACTCTTACATGGCAATAGCGTTACCTCGGTCTCCATTTCAGTGGGGTCTTTTGCAAGAAACGTTGGCTTGTGTCCAGTGCAGTTTCATGATTAGCAGTCAATGTGAGCACCAGTATGTCTCAGGTGTGAGAGGAAGAGGCAGAAACTAGGAAATGCCCTTAATTTGGATAAGGTAGGGGCTTTGCCTTGCTCTTCGAACTAGAATGTAAGCTCATGGGTGAATGGGAAAGATATCGGCAAATGCTTTCAACAGGTGTCATCACTTTGTGGGGAATCTTGAGCAGCAGGCTAAACTGGGCTTGTGATCCCAAATCACGAGGCAAAGGACAAGATGGCCTCTGCCCAGTTATAAAATCAAACGGGACTAGCAGTTGAAACTTACTTGAACATGGACAGTGGGGCAGCATCCTCTATCACACCTGGGACAGCAGGCTGTCAAATGTTTGATGGTGGGGAGGAAGAGGGAATGGCAGAGAAGAGAGTAGCAAGGGGGGAATGTGTGCCAACGCATTTCCTTGGATGCAGATGAGGAGTCATGGGAGAGTTAAGCAAGTGCTTCATGGCAAAACCAGGATTTGGAGGTTGAACGAAGGGAGAGTCTTGATTTCCTACCTCTTTGGGGTTGTCTTGGTTATCATCTCCCTTCTGAATGGAAAGGCCACCAGTGCTATCTGCCTGTTTGTGCCACCCTGACCTTTATCTGATGAAGATAAGAGCTGACTCACTCTTAATGGGCTGCAAAAGGAGATGGGCTTGGAAAAAGGAGTTGCTTCTTTTTCAGTCCCTTTCACATTCCTCATGTCTTCTGCTAGACTTTGGCCTTTTGTCAGAGGAGCAGTGCAATTCAGCAGGGAAACGAGACCTTTGCAAAGAGTAACTGGGTCCAATAGCATCAGGGTGACTGGGGAAACTGAGCTCAGCATCTCCCAACCTTGATTATTATTTCTGTGGGGGAAAGTAATCAAAATTAAAATGAAACCTGTTTTGGGAATGGGGGGAGGGTGCCTCTCTTCTCCCTCACAATCACTCTTAGCTGGGTATGTTGTAAGCAAAGGATCTAGATTGGCAGTTCAAGTTAGACACTTTCCGCCCTCCCTTCTCAGGTGGGCGGGGTTTGCGGCACCGAGCGGGGGTCCCCTGGGCAGGAGCTGCCCACCTGCATAGGCTGCCCCCTTTGACCCGCCCTCGGCCAGGTGGACAATGGACAGTCGGCCGGGGGCGGGGTCAAGGGGCTTGTAAAAGGGGCTGAGGTCTTCAGCCAGCCCTCTTTGGTTCTTTTCCTTCTAGGTTTACCTGCCCTCCCTCCCTCAAATTAGGAAGCTTTTTTAAAAAGAGAGAGTTGAGTTATTCTCTGCAAGAATCTTATTGCGCTGTCAGTTCTGATAGAAGATCTGAAGTGGGAGCAGTGAGCTTTGAGGGTCTGTTGAGGCATTTTAATGCTCCACGCGCAACCAATATATTGGTAAATAAATACAAATATTACAAAATGACAGTTAGTCTTCAGTAACCTTGTTCCAAAGGAAACCAAGCCCAGGGAAGTGCTAGAACCTCTTCAACATTTTGCCGCCAAGAGAAGTGTAGCATGCAGAACAATATACTCCACGGCAGTTCAATCTTCCTTCCTTTCATAGTCAAGCATTTTCATGCACCTCTGGCTACTGACTCCCTTCTTACTTTCCTCTCCCCTCCTCTTTTTCCCAAGGCCCAACTTTTTCTTATCTGACCAGTTTAGCGGACAAAATGTCAGGAAGCGCCATGTAGCTTTGCCTAATCGCAACTCAGCAGTGCACAGCCTGTGCAAGAGGCTAAGCCTCCTCGGGAAGGCACTTTGTGACTCTTCAAGGTGTCTCCCCTGCTGGTGCTGCCCTGCTGTGTAGTTCCGTGCTTACGCTATTATGCTAGTTGCCATTAGTTGTACAAAAAGGCAAGGCATGGGAGGGGGCCGCAGAATTATATGAGGCGTGAGTGTTGGGCATTAACAGAGGCAAATATTACCCAGCTTGTGTGCTGCTGGTTCTGCAGACTCTCCTTGACACGACTCAATAGAAGCAAATAAACTTAGGATTGCTATAGTACCACCACCCAGTCTTGGGCTATGTAGACATTCATGTCTTAAAATGCAGCGAGACGCCTCTATTTCTCAAGTTGCATTTGCAAGTCGGTGGACACACCAGAGAGGAGGCAGGAATGTCTTTACCTGAAGTCCCCTGGAACTCCTATTCATGAAGCTGTCATCTGCACATGTGCAATGGCTCTCTCAAAGGGCTTAGCCATCAAGTGAATGCGGCTTACATTTTCAAATTGGATGGAAGCTGGTTTAAGGGAAAATGCACTGAGCTGTTGGCAATTTGGATGCAACTCAGCTTGCGGAAGAGAAGTTTGCATGGGGTTAAGATAGAGTGAGGGACATCCACATTCCCAGACCATCCCATATCCTTTAACCTATCACCTTATTTATCTCCTTGCTGAGTGATACATCTTACGTTTCATTCTGTTTACAACTTCCTCCTCCTCACACTTCCTCTCTCGGACCTCAATATTAGAAGTAATCTTTAACTAACGATGGCTACCTTGTTCAGCTCTACACTAGTTAGACCAAAACTGGAAACTTTTCTATCCAAGATATGTATTTCCTACAATAAACCACTTTATTATTTTCTTACCTATGAGCATCTCTCTCTGTGTGATTGCAGCAAGTAAAGTGTACACTCTAATCAAGATTCCCCAGATGAACATTGCTCACTCTGCACACTAAAGGGTAACTGGACCCTGTCACCCCAATACAAACAGTAGTAGTTCTCAAGAAACTGCAGGATAGATGTGGATTGTGGCTAATATGTACACCAGGGGTGGGAGCATGCTAGAGCCATAGCAGACAGTCTTGATTTCTCAGTGCGGCACTCAGTTTGAAGCTATTCAGAATAAAGGTTGAAAAACTGGAACAGATATAACCGAAATAATGTGCCATTTATTTGCCCGTAGTTTTTCTTTACATTTCCTCCCCTCCCCTTTAAATGCAGTTGTGGAAGCTGCAACAGAAGACCAACAGCTAGAGAAGGAAGGAAGGAAGTCTTACGGCCTCTACCTGTATTTTTCTGCTAATAATTTATCCCTCTGCAGTGCTGCTTTTCACCCTATATATTTTTCTCCGCAGAGGGAAAATAGCAAAAGCGGTTTTAAGCTCCCACCTCCCAACACCAAAAAAAACCAAAAACAAGAAAAGCCTGGGTTAAGAAGCTCTACACCCACTTACCAGTCTTCACAGCTACGTTTTGTAATTTCCAGCAGGGAACTGACTTCAATGTTAATTAGAAATCCATGTCAAATTGTCTTTTGATTCTATCCCATTGGTACCATTGTGACACCTAAGCAATTCAGGAATCGTCTCCAAAAGAATTCCCAAGAAGTCATCATGGCTACAGGATTCTGTTCACATCTTTACATGATTCGTGAACTGCCTGGGGACAACAGTCCTTGGTTAAATCTCTCTGGTTTGGGACATTCGAAGGTTAAAATTAGAACAGCAAACGTATTACAAAATAGCGAGTTGATTTAATCATCTGCCTCTTAATTAATATCATTAGATGCAAATAACTGAATATATTACCTGGAGCATAATAGTGTGTGTGTGTGTGTGTGTGTGTGAGAGAGAGAGAGAGAGAGAGAGAGAGAGAGAGAGAGAGAGAGAGAGAGAGAGAAGCGCGCACTGGTGCTATTTAGGGAGGAGAGAGAAATTCAGTTCAGTTGCATTTGAAGGTTAATCTGCTGAATTCAGACTTTTTGAAACAATAGAACATAGCCATCTTTTGAAGTTTACATTCTTCCTATTTTGCAATGTTGGCCACCAGCCAAGTGATATGTACAAAAATGCAAGTAGTGGAGTAGCATGTGCATAAAAATAACTACTGGGGGGGGACGACTTACAAACTGCATTATTTTAGGGGGAAATGCTCTCCAAAATGTATATGTTAGGCAAAATGGCATACATATGTGTAATTATGAGAAATTCACACTAAAATTATGATGACTTTTCATGAGGGCTTGAAAACCCCCACAAACTGATGTGAACTTGAGAACTGAATTTGAGATTGGAAAAATGGGAAACTAAGAGAAACCAGAATTGACAGATTCAGCCATCCCAAGCATAATTCCAGGCAAACTGTAACTCCTATGTATGTATAATATCTGGAGATATTAGTCCCTGGGTGTACAAGAAAACCCTGCCAGGCTCTGTTTAAATAACCCCTGCTGTGCATGCAAGGAAGGTAATGAAGCGTGCGATTGGCCCAGCTTGAAAATTGGCTTCCTTCCCTTCTTTATTACCCTTCTGGACAGTCATGAATCAGCAGGAGTTCTCTTACAAGTGGATTGCAAGAGCTTTTTGGGAAATAGAAACAATAATTTTGAAATCTTCAGCAGGAAGCAGTACATGCCCGGGTTTATATGGAGTTAGTTCAGCAAAGCATGTCTTATAAACTATGTGTGTGTATGAGATTTTATCTTTAATCAGGCAGACATCCTGTTTGTGTTTTCATTTTGTCTGGAGCATCATTATATAAACTGGATGGGTTGACTTAAACTGTAGGGATAGTAATTCCAGGGATGAATGGAGTTTGATGGGTGGATTTGGGCCTTAGGAGAGCAGGGCAAACTCTACAAGGGCCTTTTCCTATATACTTTCAGTTTCTCGGCTCAGGTCAAAATTCTCTGCTCTTGGTATATGGAGACCTTTATTTCTATAAGGGGGAAAATATTTTAAAACTATTTTAAACAATATTATTTATTGATTCATCTGTCGAGTTCCTTTTTTTTTTTGCCCAGATTTTTCACATAATTTGTCTGTGATCATCAGGAAAAAGTCTAAAGATGCTAAGCAAAGTTTCCTTGTAGGATTTAATGATGAACTGGAATTCCTTGGATTGGCTGGGCTGAGAATAGGGCTGGCTCCTTGCTTAGTTGTTGTGATTCTTTGGTCCCAGCCTATTAACTTCCCAAATGGGATAGTAGACTATCAATGGAAAGATGTCAAGAGAGGAAATTAGAAGGAACTTTAAATTCTCCTAAAAGCCAAGCTAACGGAATATTACAAAAGGTGGGGAAAGACTTTATTAAGTATGCTCTGCAGGTGGCTTTCACAATGCTGGGCTTTCAGTATACTGAAAATATTGTGCATTTTTAAAAGAAAAATCAACTTTGTAGAGCTACTGCACAGCGTACTTAATACTATAGGCCATCAGAGGGGCTTATCTGTCCAAGAAGCTGCTCCTCTGACGACCTCTGTGTTGCAATGGGTCAGTGCATCTGGCTGTTAACCAGAAGGCTGGTGGTTCAAGCCCACCTAGGGATAGCTGTGGGCAGGATTCCTGCATTGCAGGGGGTTGACTAGATGACCCTCAGGGTCCCTTTCAACTCTACAATTCTATGATTCTTTAAGAGAAGGCATTCAATCATTTCCCTGGTCCATCTCAGGTTCTGTTCATCCATCACTTTTTTTTGTTGTTGTCTTGCCTAGAATCATTCTGATGAGATTCCCAAGCAAATAAAGGGAAGTGGATGGGCCATAGCTCAGTGGCAGAGAACATCCTTAGCAGGTAAAAGATCCCAGCTTCAATCCCGGATGTCCCCAGGTGAGTTTGGGAAAGCCTCCTGCCTGAATCCCTGGAAAGCCACTGCCAATCAGGGCCAACAATAGATGGACCGATGAGCTGACTCAGTATAAGGCAACTTCCTACATTCCTATGAATGAATTGCTCTCCAGCTACCTGCTCCAAGGATCATTAGCAATTAAGTGTCATGCCTGCACCATTCCCATAATATGTTCCACAGACTTGCCTTGTGGAGATCAATACGGGCAAAATAAGCAAAGCATATTGAACTGCAATCTCTGCTTTTACTGCTGACTGCTGGCCTTCAGTGGCCACAATGTATGCAGAGGTGTACATAAACCCATATCATGCTTATCTGGACTCCACTGAACTAGGTCTTTTAATCACGGCACGCAGGTCAAACATATAGTACAGTGGTACCTTGGTTCTCAAACTTAATCCGTTCTGGAAGTCCGTTCCAAAACCAAAGCGTTCCAAAGCTAAGGCTCACTTTCCCATAGAAAGTAATGCAAAATGAATTGATCCATTCCAGACTTTTTAAAAACAACCCCTAAAACAGCAATTTATCATGAATGTTACTATCTAACGAGACCAGTGATCCATAAAATGAAAGCAATAATCAATGTACCGTACTATAAAATAAATAAGATAGTATTATAGATGATAAAAATGAAAATTTAATTTTTTTCCTTCCCTGTACTGATGATAGTCATTGTTTGGATGGGGAGCTTTTATCCATTTTCACAGTCACACAATCAATCAATCAATCAGTAGCTGAATTGGGTTCCACAGAGTCACAAAAACAAATTAACCGAAAAATCCTCAAAAATGAAAACACAAAATATATAGAAAAAACAAAAGCGCCAAACTTAATCTGTTCTGGAAGTCCGTTTGATTTCTGAAATGTTCGAAAACCAAGGCACAGCTTCTGATTGGTGCAGGCACCCCGGAAACAATAGCTGACAGCCGCATCGGACGTTCAGCTTCCAAAAATCGTTCGAAAACCGGAACACTAACTTCCGGGTTTTCGGAGTTTGAGAACCAAAGCGTTTGAGAACCAAGGTACCACTGTACACACATGACACACATTTCCCTGCCATGTGTCTTTCCCATGCTGCAGGGATGTTCGGAGCCTGGTGAAAATTGCGCTATGCTTCTGATCAAAGGGTGTGGAACTGGCCAATGTTGCCAGTAGTGGAGGGGATAGATTGCTATAGATATGGTGACTATGTTTGTTTTCTTCCCCCTTTGCTCAATTCCATAGCCCTTGCAAAAGGTCCCAGGCAGAGATAAATATCTATTGGTAATTGTCAGTTATATGGTAGTTAGGTTTTAAAATCCTTTTATTTTAATGATATAAAATAATAAGTGGTAGAACTAGGAAAGGTTTTACAGCACCACCAAAAGGTGCTTGAATTCTTTTCAAGGGGAAAATGGTACCATAAATTGGGGTGGGGGGCAACCGCTGCAAATGCTTCTTAGCACATGCTGGAACTTGGCATGTAGATGCACACTTGAAGGTGATACACAGGGGTGATGACACATTTGTTTTAGGTCACATCAGCAGTCTCACATCAGTAGCCTCTCTATCAACCTTCCCCAACCTGGTGCCCTCCAGATGTTTGCATTACAGCTGCCAGCAGCTTTAGACAGCATGATGGGAGTTGCATGATGAGAGTTTCTCTTCACAACATCTGGAGAGGAAGGCAGTGCCATCTGACAATAAAAGAGTTATTTGAAAAGATCATTTGTGCCGTGGATAAATGGCTATGTCCATAATTGTTGTGCATTCAAAAGAGGAACTGCATTGTTGTAGCATCTGTCTTCACCCAACCGGAGGAAAAAAGACTGAAGCACACAGTAATGTAGCAAGAAATAAAACTTTAATAAACTATACAAAGAAGTTAAATTTGTCTGGCTCTTTGCCTTGTGTAGTACACTCTGTTCTATATTCAGAATCCAGTTCTATGTTTAGAATCCAGCAGTGTTAGCAGAAGATGTGCAAAACTTTGCGGAAGTAGTTCCTAAATTCAGTGTTGAAGATGGTGTAGATGATGGGGTTGAGGGCACTGTTGACGTAGCCCAGCCATGTCACAATGCTGGTTACCTCGCTGGGGATGGTGCAGGAGTGACACAAGGCTCTGGTTATGTGGACCACAAAGAAAGGAGTCCAGCAGAAAAGGAACACACCTGTGGCAGACAGAGAGACAAGGACAAACAAACTGAGTTCTGATGGCTGCAGGCTCCCCACGAAGCCAGAGGTCAGGTAACTTAAATCTTCATAGAATCATAGAGTTGGAAGAGACCACAAGGGCCATCCAGTCCAACCCCCTGCCAAGCAGGAAACACCATCAAAGCATTCCTGACAGGTGGCTGTCAAGCCTTCAAATTTCTGTGCCTCCGTTTCTCTGATGCAGAAGAGTTTCATTCAAGAATAATGTCAATTAGCAACTTGGAAAAGTGGAATGGATTCTACAATGTGAGGCGAAGTGTCACTAGTAAGCTCGTGACCCCCAGTGCTATTTCTTTATAACTCCTGAATCAGGGGAGAGGCAGTGCAAGCCCTGGCTCAGTGTCTGGACCCAACGCTGGGCTGGATGAGGGTGAAAAAGCTGAGCCTTATCCCTGACAAGGAGGTGCCTGTGGGTGAGTACAAGGCTGCCAACAGATGGATAGAAAGGGCTGGATTTGGTGGAGAGGGAAGCAGACCAGCAGAGGCCTCAGACTCTTAGCTTTATTTATTTTTTTAAAACAAGTCAATCAGGCAAAAATGAAGACAGCTCTAATGCTTCAGCACGCAGTAGGCAGCACCATTGCTAAGGACACTTAATCATTGTTGCTAAGCAATCAAAGGAAATAATGTTGACCTCTCCCAACTGGGAGCTGATTGGAGTGAGATACTGGGGTATTTTGTTTTTATTTTTATTTTACAATATTGAAAAAAATACATTTTTTTTTTTGGTTTAAATTGGTACCACTATCATCACTGCCACCTCAGCACTCAAATCCATACCTAAATAGCACCTAAGAGGCCCACACACAAGCAGAGCAATTTCTAACTCCCTGTGTAAGGGAACTCTTCTCACCCCATGTGTGAGATTATTAGAGAATCCTCTGGTGTCTGGTTCAATTATTGCCCTGGGTGTGTAAAACAACAAATCTTTTAGTGCATGTGTCTTTCGCACGTGCTCAGTGTCATTCAAACTGAGCCATTGTGCCTGTGCAAACCATAGTTAATTACTTAACTGAGGCAGGAATGGGAAACCTGAGCCATCCAAATGTTGTTGGGATTCGATGTCTCACATTAACCCCAGCCAGCATGGCAAATGGTGAGGAATGGTGGGACTTATAGACCAACGACAACTGGAGGGCCACAGGTATCCCATACAGGGCTTAAGGCATTTGTATATTGCCCTTCTTAATATTTAGCCCAGTAAGGGTACATTGACTTGTACATTTTGGGAGGCAATTCCCTGAACACCAGCATAGGAATCTTATAAGCAAACAAAGGATCTGTGGCCAGGAGGATGCAGTGCTGGTAAGCACCAGCATTACAACCAAGTAGGGCTTTGGACATTATATATATACACACACCTGCATAACAAGAAATCTTCATTTAATACAAGCCAAGATCTTTGTGATGAAGCCAGTGCATGATGGGGGGGGAGGGGAGAGATGGAGGAGATGTGCTTGGACCCAATAGTTGTCCCCGGCTTCATAATCCATTCTTTATAAAACACTGAATGACCATCTGAACCATGTCTCTATCTTAGACACAGGGGGCTGAGTCTTATTTTCATCCATGTGTGGACAATGAAGGTGTACAGGGGAACGGTAATCAGATTACCATATTCAACATGGAGCAGAGCTCCTATGCTTTTACAGGAGGGAGATGTAGTTTCTTTTGCCGCAGAAGAAGCTGCAACCTGCCCAAATCACTCTTGGGAGACTTGCTGATGCTGTACACTGCAGGGCTTCGTGGGAGAGGCGTCGTGACAGGTCGTAAAGGCTTCACCCAACCCCTGTGTTTAGCCTGAGAGCTCTTCAGCAGACAGGTACTCTTTACTACTCAACAGGAGGGAAGCTGGTTATAATTTTTAGAAATGCCTCAGAAAGCCTGCGAGTTTACTCCTACAATTAGCAGAAAAGCCTCCAAAGAGCCAAATTGCTGGTGGAGGAGAGGAAGCCCTTAAGCACTGAAGAGAAAGAAAAAGATTTCACAGCTGCAAAGGTCCATTATGTGACCATTTAGTTTGACCTGAATAAAGCTGGTCACAGAAAAAACGCATAGCCAGTCCTGGTACTTCTGGCACAGCTTCTCACATAATTTCAAAAGGTTTTTTTTTTTTACAATAATGGGTCCTATCACCACTCCCCCGCTCCAACCTCTTGGCCCACCATTCTGCTGAATTTTCTCCTGAGATTGCTGAAATGTGCTATTGGTTTTCTCATTAAACGCCTCCATTAAAATGAAATTTTCATTAAAACTTTCCTAATATAGCATTGTTTCTTGCCACCCCAATCTCTGAGCAGTGCAAGATTCCAGGGGTTCCAGGTGCTTACCCAGGGTTCGTGTTTCCTTTGGAATGAGGCACAGCAGAGACTGTGGTATCTTTAGAATAGATGGTTTATTTACACATATATACAACCTGAGCCTACGATGGAGGGAGGTCATGGCATTAACACCCCAAAGGGGTCTTGCTTCTCCCAGAACCACAGCCTTTGATTCCAGCACAAGTCAGCCATGGCTCTCTGACCCTTTCACTGAGATGCAGAGGCTGTTTAGCCAGAGCTCAGTGGTAGAGCACATGCACTGCATGCAAACGGTTTCGGGTTCAATTCCTTGGGTCTCTAGGTACGGCTTGGAAAGACTCATGCCTGAAATCTGGAAGAGCCCCGCCAGTCAGGGTCTGACGTGGTGCAAAGAAGATTCCAACATAAAAAGAGCAGTTCCACCTCCAATTTAAATGGCCCAGTCATGGCCACCTTTGATGCTACAGAAATAACACGGACGGCACTGTTAGCATTAAGCAGTTCCTAGTCACAGGGGCACCAATGCCTGCCACAAAGGAGGGCCCATTTAGAGTGCTCAGGGTGGAATATATGGGAGAAGTAACATTTCCTGCTACTGTCTGACAGTGCTCTTTACATTTCATGCCTCCCATATCAGCATTACAGGGGGGGGGGAATCTAAACTTTGTATGCCCTCTTCAATTTCCCCCCACTAATGATGCTTATGGAAATTAAGTGCACTGATTCCAATTTGCAAAAGCTAGTGCACCTTCTGATAACAGGATGTAGATGCTCTACTGCCTCAGTCAAAAGTCTCATGTATGCAGCAAAGCAAACAATGTACACAGCTTCCTCTGCACTGCACAGCCCTTTCCATGTACGGAACTATCCCCTCCACCACAGTGAATGTGGCAGCCCTTGTAGAAGAGGGAGCACTATGTGGGTGCCCCATATATACCCTCACCAGATCAGGTTGCTTCTCTGTTGGTGGTCTGACATTCTGCTAAGTAGGGCTTCTCAGCAGTTCTGAAATTCAGGCAATCAGCCATGTCAAAGGAACTGTTATGACAGGCACTTTTGACAGATTTGAAAGGGTGTTTTTAATAAAATAAAAAAAGCGTGCACACCAATTCTCAGGCTGAGTATGGTGTGTGTTCAATACAAGGGTGTACTTTTGACCCAGTACCTACTCTGTAACCACTTGGGATATTTCTAATGTCAGATATTATAGCTCACAATCATTGACCACGGGTGCAAGCCAACCTACTATTAATTATACTATCCCTTTACGATAAAAATAAAAGAGATCCTCAGTTCATCCATACACTTATCTCCTTTGTCAGATGGCAGGTAGAGCTGTTCCCTTGCTCCTCAACACAGCTGGGAATCTCTGCATGTCTTGAATGAAGCAAGAGATCCTAACAGCCATTCATGGAAGAGCCAGGCTACCACATATGTTCAGAAGCAGAATGCCATTTATGGGTGGGAGCCCTGATTCTTCTCTTTTGTAAGAGACTTAGACTTGAAGGCGGAGTCTGGATGGAGCCCAGAGGGGATGAATGAATCATGCAAAAAAATTAGCACAACTGGCATATGTTACTTGCGGAAATATTCCTGCTACTTAAAAATTCAAATTGTAGCAACAAAGTTATGCTGTGCACTGATCTGCCACATAGGCGAGTTCTAACAGGACAATGCTGGGGAACCATTGGCCCTCCAGATGCTGTTGGACTCCAACTCCCACCAGCATGGTCAATGGTCAGAGATAATGGGAGTTGTAGTCCAACAACATCTGGAAGGCCAAAGGTTCCTCATCCCTGTAACAAGACATCCAGCAGCAAAAGGTGTGTCATATTTCCCCCACAAAATCTTCAAACAGGAGGAAGAGTTAGATTAAGATTCAACTGGATTTTTGTGGGTAAACACTATTATGTGAAAAAGGTGTTTTAGAGAAACTGAAATGTTCTCTGAAAGGTGCCCACAAAAGCTTCCCCTTTTTTGTCTAATTTGCACATTATGCTAACCATGGCTTATTAAATTATATTTTATTAAACCATGACTTAGTGTTATGTACAGACCTTGCTGAGTGTGTTATTGTAGGTTTATGGACCTTGTTTTAATTATGGCTTGGTGCTACATGTGAACCCAGCACCTTACCTTAACAGCATTTTTGGGGTGTTTTTTTTTTTTGCTACCCCACCCCCAAACCCACCCCAAGCTACAAAGGAATATAGCAAGAGCTGCTGGGAAACAAAGCTAAACTCTGAAGAAACAAGCCTTGGTTTGATCTCCTGTTGCATAATTCATGGTCAACCCATTTAAATCAGTACAACACCACTTTAAATAGTCATAATTTCCTCCTAAGAATCCTGGGAATCATAGTTTGTTAAGGGTGCTGAGAGTTGTTAGAAGTCCTTGCTATTCCCCTCACAATTTCCAGGATGGCTTAACAATCAATTCCTCATCCCTGGGAACTCTAGAAAGGTAGGGGCTAGCTGAAGACAGACTGAGATAGGTGGGGCAATGCCCCATTTGCCCTAATGAACCAACCTCTGCTACATGTGGTCATGTAGGACCCAGTCTGCCACAGCTAAGCAACACCCAATCCCATCAATTTGGTGCTTTTGTTTAACCAGCTATCAGCACTGTGAGGTGAAGAGAGACAACAAGAGTAAACAAAATTAGGGTAGATGTGCCCTATGGTGTGCATATTAGAATCCCAAATCCCGCAACTGGTTACTGCCTGCTTCCCATTTCTGTTAATACGAGCCTTCTAAATTGTTTCCGATCCCTGTTGATTCTCAGTCCTATTAAATAACCACTGAGCATTGAACACTCACCAACCACAACCGGCAGCACCTTCATAGCTTTCCTCTCCCTGCCATTGATCTTTGCCTGCTTCCTTTTGAGTCCTTTATGTGGTGGGTATCTGAGGTGTGGGTAGGACACAGTCTGAATCCCATTGGTCACGTAGTCCCTGGGAAAAGAGCACTCGGAGCAGGTATATCGGTTGCGCTCCTCCAACTTGACCTCAGCCTGGTTCCTCTCAATGACGGGTGGCGGACAATACAGTGGCCGGTTGCCCAAGTAGATGCTGCTCTTCAGCTTGGCCTTCCGGGCTTCCTCCCAACGCCTAAGTCCTTGGAACATGGCACAGTACAGGACCAGCATGACAGGGCAAGGAATGAAGAAGGAGCAAATAGAAGAGTACACAATGTAGTTGTTATCCTCCAGCTGACACAATGTAGGGTCCCTGTCTGGAACATTGTTGAGGCCAAAGATGACCGGGGAGGCCACAGCAAAAGCAAAGATCCATGTGGTGGAGATGAGGACCAGCTGCCTCAGGTCAATTTGCCGCCGGTTATAGTTCAGTGGGATGGAGACAGCAATGAACCTGGAATGACAAAGAAGGTGAAGCTGGGAGTAGTCTTGTGGAAGTGGATGGCCTAGAGCATCTCAGTCTCTACCATCAGGTGGCCAACATAGTTGTTGCTGTTGACTCCAACTCCCATCACTTCTGACTGTTGGGAATGTTGGTGGGAGATTAGGGGAGTCCAACAGCGTATGGGGGCACCAAGTTGGCTACTCAAGCTCTAGGAATCCAACCAGGATGTATGAATGCACACACTGTCAGAGGTAAACAGCTTTTGCCCCATTAATCTGTTCTTATATCAAACATATCCCTGACTTTGTTTCTCCTGCTCCCATCAATCTATTCCCTGAAATTTGTTTTCTCCCTTGCTGCCCTTATGCTGGGAAGTGTTTCCTAGAACATCTTACTTCCTTCAAAACCCACCTTTTCTTTGAAGTGTTTGTCTGTATCCACTAGTCCCCATTGCCTGTTGTAGCTTGCCCCAACCTGGTGCCTTCCCGATGTTGTTGAACAATAACTCCCATCAACCCCAGTCAGCACAGTCCAAGCTTATGATCACCTAGACAAGCCCCTTTCAGATGTTATCCCTCCACACACTGAAAGAACAGATGGAGACGAAAGAAGGTCCATGGGCACTAGTCCTATGCCACAACATCCTTGCCAGCACCACACCAGTCTGTCACTTATTGATTGGGAGATCTGATGGGGGATTCTATGTGTGTTTGGCTGATTGTTTTTCAGGTTTCCCCATGTGATCGGGAACCAGCTGCCTTGAATGGATGAAAGCTGCATGTTGGACTGTTGAAACTGATTAAAAAACAAACAAACCAGCATGTGTTGGACCAATTTATAATATATACCAAGGAACCAATGCAGAATAATTTGCTAAAACTATTTTCAAGTGGATCGCCAAACAAAACAGTAAATTAACACTGGGAAATCTGTATCAATCAATGACCTAAAATGACTTCTGAACAGGGCACATTTGCTAATGGAATACCGGTAGTTGTATACTAGTTCAACAAAATTATAGCTTTTCAGTCTTTAGACAGGAGTTCTGTGGTCCAGAGGTAATACGGACAGATGCAGGCTCAGCACGAGCTTGGTTGACAGCCAGCAGTCTAGGGAACAGTTCTACTGAACAAACAGTTCTACAGGCTTTTGCTTTCACAGGACTCAAATTCCTTCTTTCCATTTGTGAAATCTGTGGAAGAGACATACAGTGGTGCAATTGTATCAGACCAGCCAGCTCAAGAGCCAGCACAACTGACACCAGCACCAACCGTATGGGATCAAGCTTCAACACCAAGATCTCAACCAGCTCAGATAGGGGACCCTATTGGATAGATCACTGGTTTAACTGGTGGATTGGGACCCATTGCCGGGACATGGCATAATCTAAGATGGGCTGCAGCAGCAGTAGCAACACCATCATACAAATACATGGGTAAAAAGAAAAAGAAATGGGTCCCCAAATACATGTTTGGGTTAAATGTGAGTCCTGGATCTGAAAAGGCTGAAGACTACTGGGGTAGACAGACCAGGATATATCAAGTTCAGAATATACAGTGCCAGAACTCTGGATTGTCTTGATCAATCCAAGGATTTGAAAATGCTCCAAAATATATCGGACCTCCACTCTTGAAGCTACCTCATCAGTTGTACCCTGGGGACAAGAAAGTTTTTAATCTGACAGTGATGGTATGTATCCAAACTGTATTATTATAGGACGGCAAATTATTCCAAACGCCTTCTGAGGCCCCTACTGCAGTTCATGTGTTGTTGTTTATGAATGAAACTCAAATCCAGCTGGAAGTTGTTCAAGTGTTGGGATGTGAACACAGAAATGTGTGCATAGTGGTGGACAGGAATATAACGAAGCTGGGAAAATCCCAAAAGCTGAAATCCAAGGCAGGCAAAGGAGCTTACCGATCAACGCTGATTGCACAGAGGTTGAAAATGGAAGCTGTGCACAGCATCACATCCATGGTCATCAAGGCATCGCACAGGACTGTGCTCAAGGACCACACACCTCCCTGAAACTGAAGACAGAGAGAGAGCATCAGCTGAGAGGGAGTTCTCACAGCACCAGCCATGACTAAGATGCCTCCCCATAACCTCAAGAGAGTCTAAGCTTGCCTCTGCTACTTTTCTCCAAGAAAGTCCTCCTCAATGGTTGACTAGAGGTCACCAGAGTGCAACCAGGAGATCTGAGCTGCAGCTTTAACACTACCAATAAAGTGAGAGGCGAAAGTAGCTTCTCCTGCACGTTCCTTGCTCAATCCTTTCATTCAGCATCCCATGCCCACTGTCCATCGTACCCGCAAGTCCTACTTAATGCAAGGGAAGGGGTGGGTGAAAGGAATGGGAGGGAAACAAAGGGGAAGAGACTCTTCCAAAGAGTAGTCATGGCTATAGTACTGCTTCCCACTTGACCAGTAGCTTTAAAGTTGTAAAGCAAATCTCCAGGTTTCAACCTTCTTAGCTCCGGGCAGGTGCCATTCCAGCAAAATGCAACCTTGCCTTGGGGTATATAAACCACTACATATCCCACTTGCTTTGCATCAGAATGGGGGAGATTTGTCCAGACAGGGGTACAGGAGGGCTGCAATTGATACACTCAGTTGCAGAGAGAGTCTAATGCAATGGCTCTTTAGCTCCCTGCCCCCAACTCAAGATCAGCTGCAGTGGCACAATACTTCCTTTGTAACCAAGCAACCAATGGTGAGCCCCAAAGCATCACCTCTTCATAAGATAACAGCATCCCAGAATCTTCCTTTTTCACCTTAATGCGTATTATAGATCTCAAACACGTCTGCAAAATCTGGGATTGTCCTAGAAAGAAAATAAGTCACAAAACCCTGCGCTAATGTCAGCTAATCCTTGCTCTGCCGTTACTATATATCTCCCTCTGCAATGACGTTAGTGCAGGTGGATTATTCACACCTTTTGGGCTACAGCTTCCTTATCCCTTAACTTTCAAACTGACTTCAGGGTCAGGCTAGGAGAAGGTTAATGTTCTGCATAGCCTCATCAACTTCCCACACATTTGCAGGTAACGTAAGAGACCCCCAGGTTTGCTACACGCACAAAGCACAACTGCTTGTCTAGAACACACAGGTCTCTGTCAAATTAAAAGAATTCATGGAGCCAAGACAAAAGTGTGGTTTGGTTGATATAGCTTTTACTTGTTCTGTTATGTAATAATTTGTTTTTAAAATCATATTGTTAGATAAAAGTTTTGGTCTGTGTAGAAGAGCTTTAAGGAATGGAGAACTCCCCCTTTACTTCACCAGTAAATCAATAATCTATGGCAGCCTTCCTCAACCTGGTTTGGACTGCATTTTCTTGGCCTGGGGCTGGTGGGAATTGCAGGCCCAAACATCTGGAAAGTGCCAGGTTGAGGAAGGCCCTTCTGTGGGAGGCAGTTGCTGTGCACATGTTAGGCTTGGCGTTGTGCTGCTCCCTTGCTTTCTGTCAGGACAAAAGAGGGAGGCAGTGCACCAAGGAGAGAATGGGCAAATATGTCAGTTTGGGGGGCGTTTCTCAGTTTCTAATTTTTAATTATTGTTATAAATTATTATTATTAATGTATGTATTCACTTCACCCCAAGTCTGGTTCTCCACATTTCTACATCAGTTTGCAAAAAAGGGAAGGGAAGGGAAGGGAAGGGAAGGGAAAGGAAAGAGGAAAGGAAAGGAAAGGAAAGAGGAGAGGAGAGGAGAGGAGAGGAGAGGAGAGGAGAGGAGAGGAGAGGAGAGGAGAGGAGAGGAGAGGAGAGGAGAGGAAAAGTACTCCTTCTATAGACTCCTCACACTTCCAGAACATGTTCTTGCTAGGAGAACCTAAGTGGAAGAGGCTGCTTTGATGCTCACTCTTATTAGAAGTTCAGAATTTCCAAAGCCAGCTTTGAAAGCAATTTCAAAAGTATTTTGAGCTTTTAATTAATGCACTGGTAAATGTAAGGTGGTGTGCAGTTTGTGCTAAAAGAAATGACCAAAAAATATGTCCCAAGGTAACCCAGCATGAAGTTGGTTAGACTTTGCATGTGTCATGTGCCCAGAACCACCTCATGAACTTTCCTTTGCTGAACTGAGGTTTCGGCTTAGTGCTTCCCATGTCCAAACTCATCCCTTTCTGGTGCTCATTATCAGTTGTAAACCATCAAAGCAATGAAATGCTGCTTTATAGCAAACTTTCTGCACCCAAAAGGAGAAGCAAAAATCTGACAGCCCAATCCCAGAGCTCTTTATATCCTTACCATTGCAGCCCTAGGCTTGGAAATCCTTGCAATAAAAACTGCTGGAACCTGGGCAGCGCTTAAAGGCAAAGTGTAGTGTGGGTCTAGAAGTAAAGCCTGCAGACTGAGCCCAAAAGTTTGGGGCATGCATAATTATGGAGCCCCAGTAGCAAAGCCCAATGCAGTTTGTTCATCTGTAGCGTGAGTGGAGAACCTGTGGCCTTCCAGGTTCTCTTGAACTCCCATCGCACCTGGCCATGGTCCATGCAGCTGGGGTTGAAGGGACCATGAGCATCTGGAGAGTCACAGGTTCCCCACCACTGACTTATAGTGTACAGCCAACAAACAAGAAGCTGAAGAGAAAACTGCCTAAAGGAAGAAATCTGGTCTCGCTCCTTGCTTTTCTGGAAACCAGCCCAAGAGAATTAAGGAAGAAAATGGGCAGGGGTGTGAAAAAATTAATGTGCTTGAAGTGTAAATCTTCCTTCTCTCTTTTTAATCATTGCATTGTTTCTTTCTTCTCATCAAATAACAGACTTGTCCACATTCCAGCTTGCCTATCATGAAATACCCACTGAAGTCAGCCACAGCTGCCAAATTCATTTATAGTGAACATTTTTAGAAAAGTACTTGGGCAAAGACTGGACTCTTTTCTTGGGCCTCGTAAAAGAGAAATGGGATCTAATTTGACCCGTATCTGATTATTTTATAACAACACAATAGGGTTACATTAAGTTCTATAATTGGTTCTCTTGATAGAGCTATTGTAGTTTTAATCTCACCTTCACACTCCCTTCCTTCTTAAATTACATATTCTTTCCTACACTCTTAAAACTGTTAACAGGCCATTTGGTCAAGAGTCATTATCTGCCTTTCTCATTCTACTTTAAAATCCTTATGCTATCCTCTTAAATGGGAAAGTAAAAATGGTATAGCCTAGTTCTACTCTGAGGTGATAAACCTGTGCCTAGCACTATTTCATTCAGACTGCAGTTGTGGGTTTCAGAAGACCAATTGCTCCTCCACAGAAAACTATTTGTTCCAAATAGAAAACTAGATATTAGAGAGATGGGTTTTAGGCTTCTTCCTGGCATGTTTGTTTCCTGTGTATTTTTTAATTATTTCAAAACATTTTTATACATCAAAATGTACAACCTTATTAAGACTAACTTATTGTTCAACCATATCACAATAATTCTAGTAATAAAACCAAATCTTCAGTAGGCAGCAGCATGAACAGTCATTATCAATCATCAGGAAATGCCAAGGTAAACAAATGAGTTTTTAACATGCACTTAAAAAATACTATGGACGGTGGGTGCTACATAGCCATAACGAGGCTGTTCCATATGCTCGGCGCTACCACCAAAAAGACCCTTCTCCCGGTGGTCTGGAACCAGGGGGTGGAGTACACCCAGAAAGGCTTTGTTTGCTCAATGTATGAACATGTTTGTAAGGGAGAAGATCCCAGATATATGAATGTGTTTTGTGGGTTTACAAAGCATAGTTACTAAGTAACTTATTTTGTGCTAACCAGTTTCTGTTAGTGCTTACGAAATACAAAGCTCTGGTTATCACCAAGAATAAATAGTTTGAAATTGCTTTGGAGAGAGAAGAGAGCATAGGTTCACAAAGCTGTTTCCTGCTTTTCGAACCATGGCTTACCACCAAGCATTATCTCTGTCTTTGTGCACCTGCACAGAATTCAGACTCTGTGGCAGCTTCCCCACCACAGGGGCAAAGCAAAAGGACAAGACCATACATACCGTTGTGATGATCTGATTAACTAAATCTGGCCTGAAAGGGTTTGGATGCAGCTTGAATTAGCAGAGACTAGAAAACGGGTGAAGGAAGAGGCAAGCAAAGGTGACTTTGGAAACGCATGCTGCTGTTCATCCAAAAACAACCAGACGAAAAAGCCAGATGTTCAGCGGCCAGGTGCCATAAACGGCAACTGCCAAAACAGGGAATTGCACACACTGAGATAATCGTCTCTCGTCTCTACAGGCTCAGCATCTGCTCCCCCCTCTAACCCTTCTCTATTAGGGGGGCAGCAGTGGCTGAACTGGACAGGCGATCAGTTCTGCTGCAGCTTTATTACCTCTGCCCCATTTTATTCTTGACCCAAAAACATTGCTGGGGGAAGCAGCTGGTTCCTCACTTGCAGCAAGCAATTCATTTCCCCTCATCTCTTTTTCTCCAGGTCTTCTACAAAGACGGCCAGGTGCAGACAAGTCTAAGGCTCCTTTTATAAATCAGTGATGGTGGTCCCTACTCTGCTTTGCATTCAAGCAGTATAACCAGTAGTGTCAGTCAGGGCCGTCTTAAGCATATCCGGTGCCATGGTGCAAAGATCCCTCCGGCGGAGCACCCCCGTTTCCCAGAGTTGTTGACCTTTTCCCAAGCCTCTGTGGGGTTCGCTCTCCTCCCACGGAGGCTTGGGAAGGAAGCTGCATGCCCGCCAGCCATATAGTTGGCGGGGCGCAGCTTCCATCCTAAGCTTCTGCGCAGCTTCCTTCCCAAGCCTTTGCAGGAGGAGAGTGATCCCCACAAAGGTTTGGGAGGCAAGCTGCACGCCCGCCAGACATATGGTTGACAGGGCACAGCTGGCGGGCATGCAGGGAAAGGGGAGGCTGCCGGCAAAGCCGTGCAGCTCCCCCACTCGCTGGGGCGCCCCTGAGAGGCCAGTACCCTGGTGCAACACGCCACTCAGCCCAATAGTAAAGACGGCTCTGGTGTCAGTGGAGCAGGACAGGGCAGGGCTGAAGTGCCACCCCTTATTTCACTCTGACAATCCAAAAGCAACACGGTAGGCTAATAATATACTTACAATACTTTTATATCACTACTGAATTATGTCTTAATTTACAATCAGATAATGTACAATATACACATGGTGACACCAACTAATGTAAGTTAAGAAAGTGTCCCAAAGTGAGGGATGTTTAGGCTGGTATAACATCACGAAGAATCACTCATGCTTGAGGCAACATGCCTTGCAAGATAAATGTCTTATACAGTGTTTTGCAGGGAATGAGCTGAAGGATGTTGGTGCTCCAAACACAGCAATAGGACAGTCCTTCCAGGATAACCGACTGTTTCAATGTTCTTCCTCAGCAAGTAAAACGTCCAAAAGGGTACACAGGATACATTTGGTTCAGGTATTAGAGACTTCATTTTGTACAGTGAGAATTTCTGCCTTCAATCCATGTACCCTTTTGGACGTTTTACTTGCTGAGGAAGAACACTGAAACAGTCGGTTATTCTGGAAGGGCTGGCCTGTTGCTGTGTTTGCAACACAGGGGATCTTTTTTGTTATCCCTTATTTCACAGCAGGGAGGAGGATGTCATCTCCTGGGGTGCTATTTGTCAGTTCCCTGCACGCCAAATAAATAATCTTTTCTCAGAAGCAAATCCACCAAATAAACTTAAGCAGAGGAAGAGGTGGGTTGCATCAGCGTTCATGGGTAATGGTGAAAAGAGAAAATCTCTCAGACTTCTGTGCCTAGAAAGCACATGACAAGTGGAAAATCTCTAGGACCTATGCTTTCTAGGCATGGGACAAGCAGAGTGTTGAGGAGCCCTTATTAATAGGAAGGGGAGGAATAGTCTATAGCAAATCTAATAAACTGCAAACTTGCTCAGATACTGGAAAATCACAGAGGGAGGTTGTGAGGGAGATGAAATGCAGGTTGCTCTTTTCCTTTTAGGCAACCTTTAGCCTCCGGCCAGCCAGATATAGTTCATTACACACACTTCATATCTCTCTGTTCTGTTTCTAATATTTGGAAGGAAAATGCTCGGTTAAGGCAAGGGACTGGCGAATGGCGAAATTACATAGAAGGGAATAATAACAAATGCTGTTGTAATGGGGTTTGCTAATCTATCTGAAGCTTTTTGTATAATGAAAATTCCAACAGACAGTTAATAAAAAAGAGCAGAGGGTTTGCATTATGTTTGGGCATTTTCAAATTGACACAACTGTGATAAGGATGGTAAAGATGCCTCAATAGTGTTTTGTCCCTACCTAATGCTGGCAATTAGAGAGTCATCAGAGTCCTGCTGCTCATTAATGTTTAGCAGTCAATTCTACAGACATTTATTATCATCTTCACTTATTATGCACTGCTTTCATTTGTTTCAAGTGCATTTTTAATAAATAAATGCTGAGCTGTGTACTTGAGTACTGAAGCCATTGCACATCCATCCTAATCCACAATAATCCCAAATAACCCCCTATCCAGCCAAGAAAGGCTGGAAAGATGGATTTAAGGAGGAAGAACCGGGTTCCCAACCACAGTCACTGCAAGTGCTGCTCTTGCTACTGGATTCCATACCACATTACAGGACTCTATGAAAGTGCTTCTCTTGTCTTAGTACTATTAAGAACACGAGAATATTCAGCTCATGGACTGGTAACAGCTCTCCAGGGTTTCAAACAGGGAACATTCCCAGTCTTACCTGGAGATGCAAGAGATTGAACCAGGGACCTTTTGGATACAAAGCATAGAATCGTAGAGTTGGAAGGGGCCCTGAGGATCATCTAGTCCAACCCCCTGCAATGCAGGAATATGCAGCTGTCCCATAGGGGGATTGAACCTGCAACCTTAGCATTATCAGCACCAAGCTCTAACCAACTGAACTATCCAGGCTGACACTGAGTCACAGCCTTTCCCTGCACTAACACTTCCTCCACCCACAAACAGAGATGGATGTTAGTATTTCATGCATCCGATGCTGCAGATGTGATTGGTGTAATTCACATGCCTGTCTGGGAAGACCGTGGGAATGGAAGACAGCCTTATCTCTCTTCCGTTGTGGGTACTGTTGGACTGTACTTTTGCTTTTACTTCTGTTCTGTTCTCTCCTGGAGCTGATGAGAGAGGACGCCATAATTCTTTGTTTGTACATAGTGTGTAAATAAATACGTAGATTAGCTCTATGATGTCTCACGCTTCTTGCTGTGTAATGCTAGAAGACTGGTGTGCATATACTATCTGGTATATGTTGCTGAGCGTGCTGGAGAATAAGGGAAATGCCTTTTCCAGAGCTGCGCAGGAGCACCTCAGGGCGTTTTCCAATCAGCAGAGGAGAGGGGCTGGAAAGACCTGCAACCAAACCCTAAATTCCTACTTGTGGAGAGTCAAAAGCAGGGTTTGAAATTAGCAGGGCTCCAGGCACATTTTGCGCCTAAAGGTTCTCCATTTGCGAGCACCTCAAAAAGTATGGGTGCCATTTTTTGCGCCTGGCTGACACTCAAGGATTACTGAAATGTACCGGTATGTGCTTTGAAGCCTCAAAGTATATGTTAAGGATAGACAATATGTTAATGAGTTTAACAATAAAGAGTAGAGTGTTTTGAAAACTGAAGTACGGTACCAATATTTTTATTGCAAGCACCAAATTAAACATGTATTAACAATTTCTGCTAAAAATGTGATATTAACAATGTGTCACTTACGTGAATTGCGTATTAGTTCATGCTTATCAAAATAATAAATAAACAGTTTTGCCACACCCACACACCCACACCCACACCCACACACCAGTGGCGACTAGGCATTCTGTTTGGGTGCCCACAACCCAGGTCCCAGAAGCCATTTGGCTCCTAGCTTTACTATCCCAGTTTCTAACCTACTGGTCAAAAGTTCCTTGCTGCTTCCAAAAAGGGAGGGTGGCTGTGTGCTCCTGAGTGTGTGCTTTCTTGTCCTTGCACCATTGTGACTGGCACATCACATTTCCTGGATTCTCAAAGCAAAGTATGCACTCACTGAACTAGCGGGGGGGGGGGGTGAGCTTTCATAAATTTTATCTGGAAAGCTGAAGGAAATAATGAAACAATAATTGAGGACCTGACAAGCATTTTGTGTGAGCTGCTGAACTGATTTTAATGGCACATTTTGGCATATTACTAATCCATTCCTGCAAGTCAGAATTAGTTTCCAATAAGTACTAAAAAGTAGCCCCAAATGAATGGCCTGGTAGCAATTCATTTATGATACATTAACTCAAGCTGTTCTTCTGCATATTTCCTTGATGCTGCACTATTCTGGGGTGACTTTAGACCTTAATCGTATTCATATTTAGGATTGCATACACAGATCTCACTGCCTCATTCTCAGGGTACTGGATGAAATTCTCTCCCGATAATTGATTTTACTGTACCGGTAAGTTACAATTAACTTACACACTCACAGCGCTCCGGTAGTCCTCTTTAGAGGAACTGTTCAGTGTGTTGTCATCACTCAGGAAGATAATTAACAGCATTTGCCCCTTACCTAAGACAGAAAACATAGGAATTGGTTCAGCGCTAAATTGATTCATTGCCTTTTTTAGTCTTCCCTGTTCAGAATATGAGTCCATGGCAACTGTATGATTAATATCTATGGGTTGATAAAACTAACTATTCAAGTCAGAATCCATAATTACGGTGATAATAGGATAATAGTGAGTGCAGGCTTGGAGATTTTTAATCAGAGCTTAAGGATAAGAGTTCAGAGTTAGTTTCCTATCAAAATATTGTGTCTGCAATGATCATCTAAAAATATGACAAACATTAATTTCTATACACTAGTCAGTATAAATCCCAAAATACTTCTTAATAAGCAAATAAGAAGATAGGGTCTCCTAATTTTATTAGTTTTCATGATCAATAGAGAACAGCTTAGTTTTCAGGTATAAATTCCAGTTCCAAATCTATGCTTCGGTACGTATACAGGGTTGTTGTTGTTTTGCACACAGTGCAAAATGTGGTAAAATGTGGACTGGATGAGGTAACTGTGAGGTCGATTTGTAGCTGGTTGACTGACCAAACCCAGAGAATGCTCACTAATGATTCCTCATCAACCTGGAAAAACGTGACAAGTGGGGTGCCACAGGGTTCTGTCCTGGGCTTGTTGTTGTTCAACATCTATATAAATTACTTGAATGAAGGAATTGATGGGATGCTAATCAAATTTGCAGATGACGCCAACCTGGGAGGGGTAGCCAATGCTGCAGAAGACAGAATTAGGAATCAATATGACCGTAACAGATTGCAGAACTGGGCCCAAGCTAACAAAATGATTTTCAATAGGGACAAATATTAAGGTTCTACAATTGGCAGGAAGAACCAGCTGCACAAATATAAGACAGGGACACCTGGTTTGCCAATAGTGCCAGGGGTCTTGGTGGACCACAAGCTTAACATGAATCAACAGCAAAAAAAGCTAATGCTATTCGAGGCTGCATCAACAGAAGTATAGTGTCCTGATCAAGGGAAGTCAAAATACCACTCTATTCTGCCTTGGTCAGACCACACCTGGAGTACTGTGCCCAGTTCTGGGCACTACAATTGAAGAAGGATATTGACAAGGTTGGAATGTGTGCAGAGGAGGGTGAACAAGATGATCAAGGGTCTGGAAACCAAGCCTTATGAGGAATGGTTGAGGGAGTTGGGTATGTCTGGCCTGGATAAGAGGAGACTGAGAGGAAATATGACAGCCATCTTCAAATGTCTAAAGAACTGTCACATGGAAGATGGAGCAAGATTGTTTATTCCTGCTCCGGACACTAGGCCCCAAACCAATGGCTTCAAGTTACAAGAAAAGAAATTCTGACTGAACATCTGGAAGAACTCCCTTGGAAGGTGTTGGATTCTTCTTCCTTGGAGGTTTTTAAGCAGAGGTTGGATAGCCATATGTCATGGATGCTTTAGTTAAGATACCTGCATTGCAGGGGATTGGATGAGATGACTCTTGGGGTCCCTTCCAATTCTACAATTCTATGATTCTATGATCAAACTGAAAAATTAACAGCAGCCTTCAGAAACCTCTGTTGTAATTATGCAGAAAGCACAGGAAAGGTGGTGGTTTGTATATTTCTAATTTCATCACTGTTTGGATCCAGGAACCAGAAACAGCCACACTGCAAATCAAATGTACACCTTACTCAATCTGTGGTGTTTGAACAAACATCCAGCAAAGGCAGAAGTTTATTCCCACTAAATTCCTCTTTCAGTCGCAGATATACATCCCTATAATGGGTTCAATTATTACAGATACAAAGCCAAGTCACAGATACTGACCCAAGTTCACATTGATATCAACTGGTCTTAAATGCAAACTAAACTGGACAACATTGCTCCAGATTGCATTCATTCAGAAAATGGTGCTAAGTGTATTCTGAAAAGAAAAAGGCTGAACATTTAAAAGGCCTGAGACAGATATACAGAACACAGCAGTTAGTTTTGAAAATCTTGGTCTGAGATTTTGGACACTAATTCTTTCCAACTGGCTTTTCATCATCATCACACACACCCAAGAAAAGAAAACACCTAAAGCAAAGTAAAGTTAGATCCCTTCTACCAAATATCACATATCCCCATTTTCCACATTGTCTTTGTGGCTTTCAGGCAAGAAACTGTTTTATGCTTATTGCACTAAATGTATTACATGTTAATCAAAGCCACAGCCCTCTCTTCGATGCTTGACTAACTGGATTAACAGAGGCCAAACCCGCGTCAGCCTGGTCACAAGGTTAATTGTTACCTGATTATACTGAGTTGCTGGAGATTAGCTTGCCAAGGTACACAGTGTAAAGCTTTAGAGATCTTAAATGTGCCAGGCCTCCTTTAAATAGTGCTCCAGAGCAAGAGATCCACCAGAAGCTCTTCTTTATCTTCTATTTTGTACAGCTAGAGTTTTCAGTGTTTCCATGACAAGCATCAATGGTACAGAGGCTAAGATTAGAAGGCTATTGCAAGTATTTCTCTGGGGAAAGGCACTCAATGAGACTCTTATACAACAAACCTTCAAGGAAGGGCCATAGCTCAATGGTACAGCACACGTTCTTCATGCAGAAAGGTCGCAGGTTCAGTTGTCAGCATCTCCAGGTAGGACTGGGGGGGGGGACTTCTTTCTGAATCCCTGGAGAGCCATTGCTGAGTTAAATGTGTTTGCTTCCTCTTGGTAAGAAGATCTACCATGCTGACGTTTTCCTCCATTCAAGCCCAAATCTAGAATATTATATCTCTGATACCACATCATGCAAATCCAAATCATAGTTCTCCTGATGCAGTTTGTGGATGTCACTATTGCTGGCTGGAAGATTTCATCTTTGCCACCTTGCCCAAAAGTAGCTAGTCCTCTCTGGTTCTACTGCAACTTCCAGACTTACCCAAACCAGCCATAGGGAGGGCTGACCCATCCATGAGGCGAGGTGAGCTGACTGCCTTGGGAGACAGGATCCACAGAGGCAGCAGATCCCAATGAATACCTTTATTCCCCACTTGTTCCCGATATAGATCTCACTCGTTCTTACCTGATGGGGAGGGGGGGGCACCATTTTGCAGTTTGCCACAAGTACCAAAATGTCTTTGGCCAGCCCTGGTCATAGGCAGCTTCAGGGTTTTGTGTTCTCCCTCTAGCAGAGGGGTAAGGGAGCTCCAATTAGTTTCTCAGGACCCCAAACACCTATCTACCTCCCAACATCCAAAGCACATGCTCCTATGGGCAATGCCTAAAGCTGAACCTCTTGCTGTCATGTGCCCACTCTTGGGATTACACAGTGAACTATATATCCAAGAGATATGTGCCCCAGATTGTATTTCCCAATTCCCCACATGCTGCAGTGATCCTAAAGCAGCAAAGTTTTCTCCTCAGACAACAAACACTTAAAGAAAGCTTATTTTTCTAAACCTTCCTTCCCACCCTTAAAAAAAAAGGAGCAGGCTAGTCTGCACAGACAGAGAGAACATGAAGAATCTGTGAAAGAATTCATTAAGACTGATATTTCAGGTCGTAATAAAAATTAGGCCATGCCACTAAAGAGAGCAACTAACTTATAGCTGTTGTCTTGCAAATAAAACACTAGCCTGCAACAACTGCATGCACCTATAAATTTTGATGTCTAGTGACTGAATCTTGTTAATTTCAGATGGTTGATTAGTATATACCACCTCTTTTTTATCTCAACTGGCACAAGAGTCCTTCTCCCTTCTGTCACCAGACCAAGTGTGTATCCTGAAAAAGCTGCCCTGCGCATCCAACCCCCCACTCAGGGAAGTTTGAGGAAAGCAGATGAATAAAGGTGGCATTGATGGATTCTCAGATGTGTGCTGAGAGAGAGAGACACAAGGAAAGCAAGCAGAAGCTTTGAAAAATGTGGGTCTTTGAAATTTCAGAAAGTGCATCACATTGAAAAATATCTTCAGAAAAATGGTTGCACCAAAAAGTAAGAGAACATGACTATTCTCAAAGCCATGAAAACTATTTACCAAAGACGTTCTGCAAACAATACAGATGATAAACTGATGAGAACACTAGGATTGTTAACTCATTTCATACTTCTTCAGAAGGAGAATGGAGAATCGTTTGTAGACGGTGGCCATAAATCCCTTTCAATGCCTCTTTCTTTCAAGAATGTGTTATTCCTATTAATCTTCTTTGAATCTTCTATGAACTTTTAATCATTTGAGTTCAATCTGAAAGCTGTGGCTCAAAAGACTGTAATCCAAAAGTGAAGAAATTTAGAGTCCCAGGCAAGGAGTAAGTTATACCAGTACGGTATGCTGTTGTTGCTGAAGGAAGTACTAAAGGAAGTGGCAGAAAATTTGTATTTGCAATTTTGTAGTCCATATACAAATATCTACACATGTCCACATGTATAGCTGTTCATGTTGTTATAATTATTATTAATGATATCATTCATTTTCACTTGGGTTCCTGTAACTTTGTCTTTATATATATAACTTTGTTATTTATATGAACAGTAATGGAACAAATCACCAAAAGTACCTAATCTCCAGGAAATAAGTTCATTTTTTTTTAATTCTGTACACAGAAAGACCCATACATGCTACTAGGTGAGAAAGTGAATGGATTGGCTAAAGGAGAACCATGCCAATTCTTTATTTAGGTTTCCCAGAGATAAATCTTGTCCAACATGATGAATGAGCACTACGTGCACTTAAAAGGTTCCCTCTTATAACAAGTAATAAGAATAGTTGATGAGAGCTTTGTTTAGAGCCTGCAATGAGATAGAGGAATATGCAGCTATTGGCTTAGAAACACATTGTCCCAGGTATCTGTTTTTAGTAGATAGCAGCCATGACAGGGACGTGGGTGGCACTGTGGGTTAAACCACAGAGCCTAGGGCTTGCCGATCAAAAGGTCGGCGGTTCGAATCCCCGCAACGGGGTGAGCTCCCGTTGCTCGGTCCCTGCTCCTGCCAACCTAGCAGTTCGAAAGCACGTCAAAGTGCAAGTAGATAAATAGGTACTGCTGCAGCGGGAAGGTAAACGGTGTTTCCATGCACTGCTCTGGTTCGCCAGAAGCGGCTTTGTCATGCTGGCCACATGACCTGGAAGCTGTATGCCGGCTCCCTCGGCCAATAATGCGAGATGAGCGCGCAACCCCAGAGTCGGTCACGACTGGACCTAATGGTCAGGGGTCCCTTTACCTTTAGCCATGACAGATATTCAAAAGTAACTTGGAAAAAGGTCATTTTTGAAGGCCTATCTTCAACCATGCTGAATGAAGCAATCTGTTAGAAACATTTCCTTTTCTCTTCATTCAGTGACTTTTTAAACAGATGTTTATGCAACAAAACTTGCTGCGAATGCAGTTAGCAGATCTACTTCAAAGCATGGTCACTTATGGGTTAGGAAATGTGCTGATCAAGTGAGTTTTCTTGCAGATAAACACTTGCAGAATGCTATAACATGGCTGCATCTGTACATCACACTTAACTAAAAGTGAAAACAGCAGCTGTGGAGCCAGGCATACACTTAGAATTAAGGAACAAGACACCTTAGAGCACATGCTCAGCCCAGGGATTTGTTTTCAGTACCAGAACTGAGCTCACAGTTTTTGTCACTCACAAAACTCCTCATTTCCTCCCCAGGTTTTCTTCAGTTCAATGGCCTAATTTGTGCTGGAAGAACCTTTCTCATTAACTGTCATTGATAAACAATTGGGACTCAGAAACTCTTACCTAGGTAAGCCCAGGTGAGCCTTGGACTCACACCCTCCTCCTTCTCTGCACTGGTGCAGCTTTTGCATATCAGATTGACATGTTATCTGAATTGACAAACTATGGCCAATGTTCATTATGATTTGTTTGAAACAAGCCTTACTGAAGTCATTGAGTCAGCAGCTGGCAAGGCTTACTGTCACCTCTCAGTTAAGAACCCTCAGTTGACCCTTTATAAAGGTTTGGAGGAAGATTTGCACACGGGGGGGGGGAGTATTAGTGAGGACTTCTCAAGACTTCACATCTGGGATGTGTTTTAGACATACATTCTAGAAGGGTACAGTTGTCCTTCTCTTTGGAGATGAAGTTTGCAGGTATTGAAAAATGTCACATTGGGTATAATGTATAATTTTGGCTTCCGATGCTTCATACTAGGACACCTACCAGTGGTATGATGTCACAAAACTTGTTCAGTTTTAGAGCAATATCAGTGGCAAAAAGGCTTGTTGTAGGCACTTGGAAAGCTTCACATCCCTCAAGGCACTCAGGTCAGGCACAGTTAACTGATGGGAAGGGGAGGAATAGTCTATAGCAAATCTGATAAGCTGCAAACCTGTTGAGATACTGGGAAATAACTGAGGGCATGCATGGGGAACCTGTGGCCCTCCAGAGCTTGCTAGGCTACAGCTCCCATAATTCCTGACATCTGTCTATGCTGACAGTGGCTGATGGCAGTTGCAGTTCAACAGCATCTGAAGGGCCAGAGGTTCCTCACCCCTGACTATGAAGGGCACCAGAACATAAGAGACTGATAAATTCTTCATTTATCAACTTTGATGCAACCGTGCTCCCTTTGTAAGAGAAAGTTTGCATACAGAGGGTTGCAGACTGCACTCCTCAAAACTACTTTTTTCCTGTACAGTATAAGCATTGGCGGAGGGCCACAACCCAAAAGCTGGAAGTTAATTTTAAAAAGGACAATACTGTACCCTGTATCAAATTTTGATTGCCCTTATGCAAACCTGATATAATTTTGTGTACATCCTATTGTCCTATCATGATAAAGCAGATAGGTAAAACAGGTAAAGGACCCCTGGATTGTTAAGTCCAGTCAAAGGTGACTATGAGGTGCGGCGCTCATCTCACTTCAGGCCAAGGGAGCCGGTGTTTGTCCACAGACAGCTTTCTGAGTCATGTGGTCAGCATGAGTAAACCGCTTCTGGCACAATGGAACACTGTGACAGAAGCCAGAGCACATGGAAATGTTGTTTACCTTCCCACCGCAGTGGTAGCTATTTATCTACTTGCACTGGTGTGCTTTTGAACTGCTAGGTTGGCAGAAGCTGGGACAGACCAACAGAAGCGTACCCCATCACACAGATTCAAACTGCCGACTTTCTGATTGGCAAGCCCAAGAGGCACCGTGGTCTAAACCATGGCGCCACCCTCTCCATGAATCTACAGGTGAGCCAGGAGGGTGCACTTCAGCAAGGGAAGCCAGTGAGAGCTGTTTCAGGACCCTGGACAGAGGATGAGGAGCAGATTACATGTTCCACAGAGACTCTCAAAAACAGAAATGATTATTGAGCACTAAGACAACAGGGGAAAAGTCAGGACCATTCAAACACAAACACACACACACACACACTGCAAATTGTACTCATTATGTAAACATACACAAATAAAATAAAATAAAATATCCATAAAACAGCTTCTGAACACAATATTAAAGCGCAATGAAAAAAAAATCTAACTTGACAACCTAACACAAATAAGCAAAACAATTGTTGAACCAGACTATACTTCTCTGGCTCTGACCTCTTGCTGTGGAGTACACAAAACCTTAGTGGGGCATCTACTCCAAAGTCCAACATTCTGTCATCTCTACCAGGGATGTTGCCTATGTTAACACAGCAGCTCTTGGACACAAGTCTATCAGTTCCTTGATGAAACTAAGCTAGGATGGGGGCAGCTATGGACTGTGGGGGTCTAGACTCAGAAGCTTGAGAGAAATGATGGTGTTCAGGCCCAGTGTTTCCTCAGTTAGCATCAATGACCTCTTGGTCTCTGTGTGTGTCACTGCTGGACCTCCATAAGATAAAGACACCTATGAAGTCAAAGGAGATGCATTTCACAATTGGTAAGGATTTCTATTCAACAGAATATGACTGCCTTATTATATACAGCCCAATATAACAAATATATTGCATGCTGAGTAAATTTAAAAAAGAAAAGAAATAAGACTAAACATGACACTGTTTTCTATAGAATTGGGAACAAGAAAGCCCACCGTTGGGCTGATGAGGCTTTCCTTGTTGAATGACAAATCAACCTCCACTTGTTAAAGAGTGTTATTGTGTCCCCTCCCAGCAAGCAAAATGCACCAAAAAAACCCCCTAAAAAAAACCAAGAGGGGAATCGCTTAGCCAACCACTGATGATTCACTCTTACTTCCTAATGAACTGTATTAAAATAAGTAGCTAAGTGGTTAACCCTGGCTTGACTGAATAGGCAGCAACAACCCAGCAAAAGCTATAATATTGAATTGACTGCCTGCTGGCATCACCTTTCATCCAAAACTAATAGAATTCACACTGGAGATGATAGAAAGGGCTACTAGGATCTTAATGGAGAGAGAAAATCATCCCACAGTACTCTAACTACTCCAAATGGTTTATAGCAGAATTTGTATGCTCTTGACAGAAGGAAATAAAAGAGACTACAGGGATATCGGCAGAGCTGACAACGCTTCTGGTCTGACTGCAACTCCAGAGGCACTGTGTAATTCTTATAGAGTCCCTGCTCCTGGCATGATATATAAGGAAACACATACATCAAAACAAAGGTGATGTTTCTGTGTGAGGTCTATAATTTTAGATCTCACAGGTGAGAGGAAGGAAAAATCCCTTGAAGAGTTCAGAAGCTGGGGTCTGGTGTAGACTAACACCAGTAACCATGGAGTTGACCATGGGATCACTATCCCTTGTTGTAGGGATGGTTAGACTGTCTTGCACAAATTTCTACTCCCCATGGACTTTAAATCAGCACCCTGGCACCAGAACTAACTGTGGTTAGCACTCACGGGAGTAACCTTTTAACAGGATTTAAAGCTGGTCAGTAAATCCCGATTGCAAGGAAACCTAGTTATTGCTAGCCATGATAAAATCTGGTGCCAATGAGATCCTTAACTCTAGTTATGATCAGTGGGGCAAGGGAAAGAGAATTCCTGGTAGTGAGAAGCTGTGAAGGGATTGGGGTGGGGAGGGGGGAAGCTAAAAGCATGTTACTCTGCAGACCTTTCCCAGACTTGAATGTGGTAAAGTGACTGCACAGTGTTACATCAGCACTAGCTCCAGAAGGCACATAAAAGTAATTCAAGATCTTGACATTATACCCAGATGTTCAAATCAATCTAATGATTTATGCATCTTACAGCTACAGATCTCCATCTCCTGTTTGTTCACTCCTTCGCTGGATGATAAGCCTCTGGTGAAATGCTCTCATTATGCTCAAATTATAAGCATTTAACAACTGCTTCTACTTCCAAATATGGGATGCTTCCATTTTTATGTTCCCATTGCTAGATTAAAAAAAAACCAAAAACTACTGGGTTATAGCTGCTTCTTCTGATGTGCTATCAGTGCAGCATGATCCAATTGCTATGGACTTTGGGAATTACTCTAGCTTTTTTGCAGTCCGCAAAGTAGAATCTGGTATACTTTGGGAACAACTGAGAAAGGGAGAATTAAAAAAGGCTAATATCATCCTGAAGTGGTCAAAATATGTATCATTATATCTAACTATTCAACTTCAAATATTGTACAAGTGAGGAAGCTGTTGCACCCAATAGTTGTGCAAGAGGAAGGCAGCTAGCACAACCAATGTTGGTCTTCCCCCTACAAAGGGGATGTCTAACCTGTGGCCTTCCAGATGTTGTTGGGCTCCAGCTCCCATCAGCCCCAGCCAACATGACCTACAGTCAGGGATTATGGAGACTGATTTGTAATCCAACAACATCTGGAGGTCACAGCCTCCCACCCCCAGCTATGGTTGGTTGGCATCCGCCGAGAGACAACGGAGCGTGTCTCTGGGGGCTGAAGTCAAACCACTGCATTAGCAGCACCGAAGCAACATCCCTTCCCCTCCCCATTTATTGAAATTATTGTACTTTTTCCTTCCATAAGACATCTCTTGTATTTTCCATCTACCATGGGATGATTGGCACCATCATAATAAATTAATTAGGCTCATTTTTAAACAAGAGCAAAACCAGAATCTGATCACCAACCTTCATTAGATTTTCAGTGAGCTAAGCCTGTCACCAACAAATTATTCACCTTAAAATAATCATTAAAAGCTATGATACAATTGCTGGAAATATTTAAAATATTATTGCCACGTGGTGAAAAGCCCAAGGAAGGGGAAGGATGACTGCTTTCAAGCATCACTTGACAGCAGAAGTCACAGTGGCATATGTCTAAAGGACAAAGCAAAGGTAAGAAACCCCACCCACCCCCTTAATAAGGGTCTAAAATAGAGACTTAAATTGCAGCTCATTTCTTGGAGCAATTAAACTAAATCTGTCAGATTAAGGCAGCAAAGGGATTGAGGAACATGGCCAAAAACCTATGTGTGTTGTCACTGCATACCAAAGTTTATTTGCAATGCATGCATCCCTCTTTTCCTTGGCTATTTTGCCTTTCCCTATCAGTTGGGCAAGGTGGGTTCTGCCTATCACAGGGAGGCACATTTCTGTTCACTGTGCTGCAGTTTATGGAGAACCTTCATTGTACAGACATATTGTGTTCTTAATGGGCACAAGGAACACATGGGTTGTTACATCAATATTGGGCTACCCTGAATGAGGTGGGCAATCCTCAAGCTTCAGTAGGACAGGGAGATATCTTTAGCTATCTAAACAGCTTCACATCACACACACACAAATTTTGGAAATGTATGTACTTCCATACATGGCTTTGCTGGGGTCTTATGCCCTTGTTGGAATATGAACGCCTGCCAATTCAGCAGAAAACAGCTACTCTCTGAAGGCGAAAGAAGAAAAGCCACCACAGCTCCTCTTCCTTTACCATGTGTTGTATTTGCTATGACGTTGTATATCTCCTAGTACAGGCCTGTGTAGCCTTTGACTCAACAAGCTGAATGCAACTACCAGCAACAAATTTAACCTTAATTTTTTTTCGAGCTGCTACCTGCCCAGAAATGTGAAAACAGGGAGCCTGTCAAGTACCTTGGATGCGACAATAGATGGGTAGTTGGCTACATTCAGTCTTATTTTTTCCCCAAATTTTTTTATTAGTTTTTACAATTTTGTAAGCACATAACATATCGGTTAAATTTCCATACTTCCCCCTCTCACTGTGGGAAGCTACATTCATCCCCCTCTCTCACAAGGGTAGGCATAATCATAATACATTTAACCTTAATAACAATATTAATATCATTGCTTGGGCCTGGTCCTATTCTGTGGGCCAGGCATTCCTTCATCCTTTATTTCATATTTTGGTTGACTTCCTCAAGTCCCCCTCTGTTGAATTCACTATCATTCCTCTCTAACAGTTTTAATATTCATAAATTTTAACTCATCATATAACACAAACATCATTTTAAAACATCATAAAAAACATAATCAATTTGCTTACACTAATCCTTTTTCCAAACCTCAGCCTCATTGGAACTTCTGCTCTTTCCCTATTGTCTTATCCCTTTTCCTATTTCAAGCTAATTTCCATTCCAAATTTATACTTTTTTATACTTTTTCCACCCTTACCTCCCTCTGGTCTCGGGATTTTTAGCTGAATTTCCCCCTTCTTTACTCCTAATTTAAACCTATGATCATTTAAGCCAGTAACCATATCCGTACATCAAAGTCCATAAGCCGGGAAAATATGAAGGCCGAATTCAAATATGTCCTTTTCAACCCACCCCCACCCTGACATCAACCCAACTCCAGCAATCACTTAAACCTATATGACATTGTCTTTTCTCTCTCTGCAGCTTGGTGTCCTTCAAAGTGTTGTCTCTATTCAAATGAAATCCTGGTATTTGTCTCCCCCCCCCCCTTATTTTTACATTCAGTCTTATAGGTCATGAGTCGTGCATGTTTGCTCTAACATTTCCCTGCAGTGCCACAATTCCCAAATCATCCAAACACTCTTTTGCAGGCCCTGTTATGCTGCCAACTCTCTACTTCTAAGCCATACTACTCTCATAAACCATTCGGAAATCCTGTCTGCCTCTTGCTCTGGATTTTATGTGATGCATACATGTGTGGGTCTTCTTACCCTGTGCTCTACCTGTTTTCATAGATTTTGAGCACCACTGACTGCTACATATCTATTTGCCCTGGGATGTTTGGGAAATTCCATTGAGCATCTCTCATTTACGTAAGCCATGCCCTCCTGGTAACTTTTGAATATCAGTGTTTCAGGATTCACATGCAAGAAGATATTGCTCTTCAAAATCTTTCTCAGCAATTCGCTGAGTCCTATAATGGCTAGTTGCACAGGTTTTGCATTCTGTATATCATAACAATCAGCCAAAATAACTCTCTACCCTCCTTGCATATCACAGGTTTCATGGATGTTACTACTTCAAACTTTGCTGAAACCATATTGTTATCATCATTTTGCAAATGGAAAAAGGATAAACTATCTCAAAGGGTCAGAGATACAACAGAACCAAGGACTCAATAATGTGTTCCTCTAACCACTGTTTCATTATTTGAAACTGAACAATATTAGACAATTTGCAGAGAAAACCAGTACGAGTCTTTAAGAACTGCACATGCAACAGAATAGAGAGCTAAATACAGAATTGTGCACTTTAAGGCACAGATATACAGAGGATCAAAAGCCGGTGGGTATTATTTTCCAATTTACTTCAATGGACTATGAGATCAGGAGCCAAGCAAGCATTACCCAAAAGCTGCATTCACTTGCATGTAAATGGGAAGAATGTTTTAGCTCAAAGGCCTTCTTTTCTTCTTTAAATTAGAGGTACCCTTGGAAACATAAGTGCTTTTTTCATCTAATAACAGCCTGCTAAGATAATGGATAATAATAGGGTGTGGTATGTGTCGCATCACTGTTTCTAATTCATATTCTAATACATATTTCTGACATTCAATCTACTCCACATTTAGCTCCTCTCACACCTCTGCCTCACAAGACTTCCATTAACTCCAAATGACTTTGAATCAGATCTAAGAGGGAATGGCACACCTACTTTGAACATTAATTCCTGGTTATGCTGTAAAACAGAGACCTGTGACAGGCATGCATGCACACATGTCAATGCCCAACAAAATAGCCCCTATAAGTAAGCGAACAGCAAGGCAAATCATCCTAATTCAAGCTGCCCGTGGGTTTTATCTTCTAGTCTTCCTCAGATGCCACTCAAATTTTCAATGACAAAGAAACCAAAGCTAAACAAATGTTCAGCTCTGGAACAATATGCTTTCCAAATCTGAAAGAAGAAGCACTTGAATTTCTGTTTCATCTGCCAAACATCTGCCATTTGGGCTTATCTGAGATCCACCTGGACACTGTAAATCTCCCATGTATCAGCTGGCTCACTTAACTAGCACTAACAGTGCTCCCATTTATCTCAACTTCTGATTTTCCAAATGCTTTGCATGAGATCAGCACACTGTGGCAAAGCTAGATAAGTTTAGATCCTTGACTTAATGGTCTTATAGGCACCCCCCCCCCCAAAAAAGGTGGCTATATATATTACTTCATCTGGTAATACTTCTCCACTTGCCCTCCTCTGCCATTCCATGCTGTACAACTGATTGTACATTCCTGACACGTTAGGACAAAAAGCAAACAAAAAACAGTTTGCCAACCCTGATTAGTTTCACATTTTGAACTCATTTAAATCATAACCCCGCTGTGACTGCAGGAACAAAATGGAACTCATTTGTGCTGCCCTGATGGTAAAGATGTTTGCATGAAAATAAAGCACCATGTTTTTGTAGAAAGAGATAATATATTTCTTGAAATAGAAACAATAAAATGAGCATCAATGACCAAGTATGTGTCTGCCTGTCTGGTCCCAACCACATGTTTTGTTTTAAAAAAGAGGAAGAAAATAGGAAAGATGTTGCAACAATCCCCCCTGGTTGGCTTTAGCATGCCCGTGGAAATCCTAGTGCCATTGCCACCCCCACCTGTCACTCTCTGGGTGTTCCGCAGTGAGCACCCTTGGCTGAGGAGCCCTGAGCTCCAGCCCTAAGGTCCGGCCCTAGCTGCAACCACTGTCCACACACTGCTTCCAAACTACCCAAAACCACAAAAGTTTAGGCTGCATTCCTTAGCAGGTGTCCTAGAACCTTGGTTGAACTTCTTCAGGAGAAACCTTATGTTTAGTTTCAAGCCATGACTCTATGTAACTCTATGTAACAGTGTTTATGCTACATAAATCCATAATGCCCCACGGTGCTGAAACTTTGATAGAAAACACATTTCGTTTCATTTCCTAGCTATGGTAATTTCCCCAGGTTATGAAGACACTTGCAACTTTAGCATCAGATTCTATGGTAAAATTGTTGCAAATTAGCTATTTAAGATTAGTCAGTATTGAGGAAATGTCGGGCTTGGACCAAAGAAATCTAAACACAAATATCACTTCTATAACAGACATACTGAATAGTTTGGACAAATCCCCTACTTACATACGTCCACTTCTCATACGTTAAAAAACCCCAAGCACCACTGTCAGAAAGAAGAACTACCGTATTTTCCCGTCTATAAGACACCCCCATGTATAAGACGCTCCCTATTTTGGGGGGACTCTGATTTTAGAAAATGAGGGGAGATGGCCCCCGTGTATAAGATGCCCCCCAATTTTGGACATTATTTTTTAGGGGGGAACCTAGTCTTACACATGGAAAAATACGGTATATACGTACAGATGACATAGTAAAACAACCCATCATCATCAATAGGCCATTGCTCCTGTATCACCATAGTCCTGACAATATTCAACCAAGGCCCAGACCTGTGGCTGTGTAATATGCCTTTATCCACCTAGCATTACATATTGAAGTGCCAACTATCATACCGTTAGCAGAAAACTTCAAAGAAATGAGGACACCACAGAACTGCGGCATCTGTTCTGATCTGAACACATTTGCACGGGTCTTTGTCAACCACTAGACAGAAGATACAGAAGGTACAGGCTCTCAGTCTGTGCTGATGCTCTGCCTGCCTCCCTGTCTCTTGCAGGCTCATGCAAGAGACCACTGTCCACACAGCAGCTGCAAAGATTGCAATGTTGGTGTGTGCTCTCTACTCCCAGCTAGCCCCGCAGGCTCACCTAGACAGCACAACACCCCCAAACTCCATGAAGTCCCGCAGCAAGTCCCTGACAACTATGCGCAAGGTCTAAGCACTGAAGCAACATTTCACAGGCTTTCCATGCAGGATCCCAAACTTGCCTACAAGGCACGGCAAGCTTTCCTGCAAAGGCTGCCCTGTGGCATTCAAATCTGCAATAGTCCACAAGGCTTTGGGGACCTTTTAGAGAGTTGTGCGAAAGAGAAATCTGGACAGGTCCTGCTTTTCTCCTCCTTAGGCAACACTAGGACGCAGCTACCTTGAAATCCCCTCCTGCTGCACAACTCTAAGTCCTGGCCACTCGTTGCACCTTACCTTCTGAAGTATATATAGTCGTGCTTCAAAATAAGGGATATTTATTAACATAGGTGGTGCCTACTTCCACCCCTTCAAATAAAGGTTGCATGGAAAATTACCTTCGCGAGGGGGAAACAGGAAAGCGAGGCGAGAGGAAAAGGCGATGGACTTTACCTCTGAGAAGACGTAGAGAGGTAACACGAGGATGGCCAGGAGCAGGTCTGCCACCGCCAAGCTGACGATGAAGTAGTTGGTGGTGGTCTTCAGCGCTTTCTCGGTGCACACGCTGAGGCACACCAGCAAATTCCCGCTGATGATGAAGAGGATGAGGAAGACGCCGAAGACCAGCGCGGCGAAGTTGTAGTCCGGCTCCTCTTCCGGAGTGGGGCAGGCGTCGGTGGAATTGAAGGCGGGGGTGCTGTTGGCCCCCATGGCTCCCGCTCGCGGCCTTTTCACTTAGCACCCGCGTCCCGCCGACCGTCGCTTCTGCGCCTGACGAGCTACCAGGCCGAAGAGCTTCACAGGTTCATGGTCCCTAAACGGCAGGGCTCGGCTGGCGAAAGAGACCTCGGCCCGGAGCTGCCTGGGCGGGAGCCAGCGCCCAGGCTGCCCCACTCCATCGCCGAGCCAGGGAAGCGATCGCGGCGAGCGAAAGGCGCGCGGGAATCGGGGCAAGAGAGACGCCTGGGCTCGGCGCCACCCGGTGCCTACTCGCGAGGGACTTCTCAGCAGCCGGCGCGCTTTGCTTCTCGCCTCACCGACGCGGCGCGGCCCCTTTCCCGAAGTTTTCTTTCCCGCTCGACCCTCGCCAGCAGCCGGGCGGGAAGAAGGAAGAAGCCCTCGAGGCTTCCTTCCGCGCGCCTAGAAGAGGAAACGCGTCCGCGCGCAACGCACGCGCCGGACCCTTGCGAGTCCCGCTCGCTTTTTTCTCCCGCTCCAGCCCAGCTCTGCTGCCCCGGCGCGAGCTACAAGTGGGTCACCTCGAGGCGAGGAAAGCGAGCTGACTGGACGGCGGGAGGGAGGGAGGGCGCTCTGACGGGGAGGCCGGGCTGGGCCACGTGCGAGGAGCCGACGTCCAATCAGCCGCGCCCTGCGCGGCGCAATCCGGGCACATTTGGGGAGCGTGGTTCCTGCGACTCACAGCGCCTGGCAGGAGTCCCAGACGACGACGCGCCAAAATCTGCCACCGACCGCCCAGAGACCCGCGAGCGCCCTGGCTTGAGCGCTCGCACGTGCAGCTCCTTAGAAGGTTTCTCCGGGACGAAGTTGCCACAGGAACGACGTGGCTGCGGGGAACCAGGCGTTGCCAGACAATCGAAGGTCCCGGGAATGTCTGTTTTTGCGGGATTCCCACCCAGGGCCATTACCGATGTCGCCACGTGGTAGGCTTCCTACAAATCTGATAAAAGGGAGAGGGCAAATAGCTACTGGCAAACAGGGTCAGGGAGAAATCTGCAAATAAAGACATTTTCTCCCCTCCCGGAGTAAAGTTGCCTAGAATGGCTGGATGGCTCCTGATGGGCACAGCCTTTCTGCCTTTGACCTTATCTTTCAAAACTACTGGTGGATATTTGCAGCCCTGCTGCACGAAAATGCATTGCCTTCCATACACTTTTATTCCCCCCCCCCCTTTTAAAGATGGGTGAAAAAGTTCACGTTGGCAACCCTGCAGCTATTGGAGAGAGAGCAGTTGTGTTGCGTCATTCGTGACATCACAGATAATATCCAGCAGGTGCCTGTGTGACACTGGTGCAAACTATACTCTAAGGACAATTGCAACAGGCACCTCTGTGGGAAGATAAATTAAATAGCTTTCTCAGGGAAGATAAGCATACAAACTCCATACAAAATATAACATGTTCCCTAGCACATTCAGTCTTCAAACAGAATATCCCAAGGCACAGCCAGGAGCAAAGATGTGTGGACTTTGCAGAGCAAATGGATTAAAAACGGATAATCATTTTTACTATGTTAAAGGAAGTTCCTAGACCCAATAGAGGCAATATTTTCTGAGAATGGGGCATTAGTGCTCCAAGTTCTATAAGGCTGGATTGTCATGTTTAGGGCCTCATTGTAATTTGTTAATTTAAAATATTTAAATGGAGTTGAAATATGCCCTTGAATGATCAGGTAGCAAATTTTGAAGAAACACTGTTAATTATTTTTAATGCAAGTGCTTACAAAAACTGTGGGTGGCAGACATGGGCGTAGTCAGGATTTTTGCTGAGGTGGGGCAGCCAAAGTTGTGGCAGACGTTGCTGTGGCTTTAAGAAGTTGTGTTTCTCCTGCAGGAGGGAATGTCTCCTCTAAGAAGGTGCCTGCTGTGAAACATGAGTGCATCATCTAAAAGCAAAGGAATAATGCTTTTATTATTTTATTCATGAATGCAGATTTAATCAAATAATTATAAGCCATACGGTTAATGAATAAACTAATAAGCTTATCAGTTGAAGGACCAGAAGCACAATAAATGATTGAAAATGAAAGTGCAGCACTCATGAACTGAGTTGTGCAAAATCACAAGAAGAATGTAAATGCAGCTAACGTTAACTTAAAAATTAAGTTAATGTAGGAGTCAAAATTGCAAAACATTTTTCTTCGCTGGCATACAGCTTGAGTCCACTTTCCACAAGGGCAAAGGGTCTTAACCCTCAGCCCCCCTTGGAAATTCTGGCACTCCCTCCATTTGTTTATTCCCTTCTAGCACAAAATGTGAAATTGTCATTGCAAAAAAAGCACTTTGTGGAAATGACCTTTTTATCGCCACTCTTGTAGGACAAAGAACTTGTTTCTTTACAAGTAGCATCATGGGAATTAATGGATTCCTCCAACCCCACTATACTTAAAAAAAAGAGAAGAAGCTGGAACAAATGATTCCCTTAACTATTCTGTCCAAATAACTTTTGGGGAAGATTCTTGTTTGTCTGTCTGTCTGTTTGATTAGTATCTGAAGGTTTTTATAGGCTACCTTTCATCCAAATGTATCCTGGGAGATGGGGGATCATATTAGGGAATTCTGGTAACATACAATTATTTAATGGGTAAAATATTATCCCCCAAAATCAATTATTAGGGATGGAACACTCCTTCCCTTTCTTTTCAACATATGGATATGAAGCAGATGATTTTCCTAACTACCCCTTTGGAAAGATATCAGGTATTATTTCAAATAATGTGTTTACCCACCTTTCTTTCATGATCACATATGAATATGACTTTCCATTTGGGGGCTCTGTAGAGCTATGTGGCAGGATTTTATTTCTATTTCTATGAGTCACATAGGAAGCTGGTATAGTGTGATGTAGTGGGAACGCACAAGAGTTAAGAGGTAGAAAATCCCTAGGCCACATCTCATCTCTGCCAATTAAAGTCACTAGATGGGCATAGGCAAGCCTCTATCTCTCAGCTTTAGCCCCACCCCCAACAGCAAGAGAACAATAACGCTGACCTTGCCTTGTTGTTGCAAGGATTACAGAGATAATGTATGTGAAGTATCATCCCGAGACAAATTGCCAAGAAAACCCAACACAGTCACAAGAAGAAACAATATTAAAACACAAAAGTGCATAACATAGTAGCAAACAAAAACAATACTGCCCCCCCTTTAAAAGACTATAGGCAATTAAATTAGCAAAGGCCTGGGAGCAGGACCGGTGCCAGGGTTTTTGGCGCCCTAGGCGAGGGGGTGGGCCACGTGACGTCATTGCGCATGACGTACGGTGCCCCGCCCCCTGCCCGCCGGGCGCCCTGCGCCGCCGCGATTTCCGCCGCTGGTTGGGGCGGCACCGGGCAGGGGCGAGGGGCAGGCTGGCCAGCGCCCCCGCCGCCGCGGTTTTTGCCCCAACCTGCTCGCTCCACCGCTGGTTGGGGCGGCGGCGGGCAGGCTGGCCAGCGCCCCCTCCATTTTGGCACTCTAGGCAACTGCCTAGTTCGCCTAAATGGAAGCGCCAGCCCTGCCTGGGAGAAGAGAAATGTTTCCCCCCATACCTAACGATATGTAGGGGAGAGCATTCCACAAATGGGGAGCCACTGCAGAAAAGGCCCGTTCTCGTGTTGCCACCCTCCAGACCTCTCATGGAGGATGCACACAAAGAAGGGGCTCAAAGGGTGGCTACAGGGTCTGGGTCAGTTCATATGGGGAGAGGCAGTCCTTGAGGTATTGTGGTCCTGAGCCGTTTAAGGCTTTATAAGTCAAAAACAACACCTTGTATTGGACCCGGAAACCAGGGTGGATAAAAATCAATTTTATAACAACAACAACAGCAACAATAGGATTTTTTAAAAACAGATTTTTTTAATTTAAATTGGATTTTTAAAATAAAATGCTTTTGGAGGAAAAATCTTTCTAAAGATAGTTTTCTATTTAAGTTACATTATAATCCAAAAGGCTATTCATCAGGAAATAAGGATTTGTTTTAAGTTTTTCATGTGTGCTAAAACTTAAATCAAATCCACCCTGCCGGAAGCTAATTGGTGGCCTGTGCAGTCAGGCCAGGATTGGTATTACATGCTCAAGCCATCTTGCCCCAGTGAGCAACCTGGCCACTGAATTCTGCACCAGCTGAAGTTTTCAAACTGTCTTCAGGGGCAGCCCTACATATAACACATTGCAGTAACCTAATCTAGAGGTTACCAAAAATTTGATGTAAATTTACTCTCATGTAACGGTAAATATCTCTAAATTCAGGTTACCCATCAGTTTAGCTAAACATGCCCTATCTTATTATATCAGAACGATTTAGGAATGGTCTGGTGGCAGATCACTCTGTGGTAAATAGGTATGGGATTTGGAGTGACTGGTAGCATATATTGCCTAAATATATTGCCTAAATTCCCATTCCTTCCATACACATACACACACACACACACACACACACATACGACACCTCATGTAGAACTATTCTGTTTTGAAATAGGAAAGCAAAATGCCAGAGTTCTTTTTTGACAATGTTATATTTTTCTTTTATTAGCTCTGCTCTTCCATGTATAACAGGGATTGATTAGACTATGTGTCTCTACCATTCATCATGTCCTGAGCACTTCATGTCAGAACATAATGTCGTTCCTTTTTGCTGCAGTTTAAGCTCTTTTAATATTCTTTTGAAAGCCCCAAATATATGAAAAAGATAATTGTAAGGAAATTTCTTCAAAACACGACAACTGCAATGGAAGCAAAAATATTTATGCTTCTGCCTCTGAACCTGGGAGATTCTGTATAGTCGTTTGTCTACCTGTTTGTGAAGTTCAGGGATGAGCACCAGTTCTTGCACAGCCAAAATAACAATGCCAACACATAAGGGGCATTAGGAGGCTCAAGGAAATTCCAAGTCTTGTAAAAATATTAAAAATTAGAAAAAATACATAAACATAAGGGCCCAAATTCTTCTAAGTCCTTGGGCTAGCAGAAGCCGGTGCAATGAGTCTCACTAGCACAATGAGGCTTCCCCCTTCTCCTTCCACACCCTCTCCAAATTTGCCCTGGAGGGTTGGGAGTACCCATAGAGCAGGGCATGAGAGTAGGGGAAGGGAAGTTGTTTCCTCTGGGAAGCAGAAATGCTTTCACTGATGGAGCAGTCACCTTAGTGTGACAGCGAATTCCACCCAAGGTGTCAAAACCAAACACTGAGGGAGTGAGGGAGGACAGAGCGTGCTCAGTGGCTGCAGAATGACAAGTGTCTGTTACAGGGCAGATGTGGGTGTGTGGAAAACCAGGCATGGGGAATGGAATATGGAATAGCATATCTTGCAGCAGGGTGCAGTTGGCTGGAACTGTGAGCAGGAGCCTCCATGCTGCAACGTTTTGTTGCAGGTCGCATTTGCCTCCCAAGAATTTGTCTCATCAAATCCCCTTATAAAGACATCTGAACTAGTGGCTTCCCCACTAACTTGGTAGCAAATTCCACACGTTGATTATATGTTGCCGGGTGGGTGGGTGTATACTTGTTTTATTTATCCTGAATCTCCTGCCAATCAGTTTCATCCTATTATCCCCAAGTTTGCGAATTGTGAGAGAAGGATTTTATAATGCTCAGTGCCGAGTGTCTTTTCTTCTCATATGGGAAGGCTGAACCTTTGACATTTAAAGTTCCTGCGCTAAAACAATCACAAACAAAACCCTTTTGGAAGAATGACCTTCTTCTGCCAGTCAGCACTGGAACTGTCAGTACAAAGGGTAGAAGATGGTGCCCCTTTGAGCCGGTAAATCTGGGCTACTGACATAAATCACTCCTTTTTTCTGAACTAGTACACCATGACATCATTTGGGATTGTAATCCAGAGACAATACATGTTGCTGAAAGAGTTCGTACAAAAGGTTTTGTAAGGCATACTGAGTTTGGGGAGGGGGCACTGTCATTTTAATAAATCTCTGGTAAAGGGCTTCCTAGCGAAACATTTATACATTGTGCTCTGCAAGCAGACTCAGGAGAGGATCCACCTAGCACAGCCTCTGCAACCAGGTGCCCTCCTGGTGTTGTCAGACTAAAACTTCTCCCTGCCCTTCTAGAAACAGCTAACTTAGAATGGATGCAGCCCTGGGTATTTTGTTTGCATTATCATTTGCCAACAAAATGTAAGACAAATGGGAAAGCAATTGTTTAATTACTGCTCCAGACAATTTACCTGATCAGGAGCAGGTGGCTGCTGTCTTATCACCAAATACCTCCAGACAGGTAATGGAAGGAAGGCATCATTCTTAACAGCAAGTTAGAGTAGGTAAAGCAGAACACTAAGGAACAAAGGATTTGCAACATAGTGTTTGGCTATTAACTGACTGCTGTTCTTCTGATCGCCTTCAAACATTTTTGTGCCACTCGTCTAAACTCTTGTTAGAATTTGAGCTTTAATTTATTTCATTTAATTTATTTCTAGCTTTCTTGTTGTTGAGATAAGCTTGAAGACATGGCAGTAGTGCAATTCTCAAATAGGTGTTTATTTTTAAACTTTATCTCCCACCCTTTACTATAAATCAATCTCAGACTGGGTCACAACATACAAAAGTGCATCAACACACCCTGATACAGAAGCCCAAACTGTTTCTACAAAATGCCTGATGGAAAATAAGTGTTTTCACCTGGGGCTTCCAGGTGCAATCCCTGGCATCTCCAGGCAGGACTGGGAAAGGCCCATTTTGAACTCTGGAGAGTTGCTGCCAGTCAGTGCAGACAATACTGAGCTTGTGCAACTTGCTATAAGGCAGCTTTCTGTGGTCTTCAGCCCTGCTTTGCCTACGATCTGCACACACAATCACCCTTTTAGCAAACCAGCCTCTTTGGAGAGGGGTTTCATGCTGTAAACAAATTCTCAGCCACTTTAAAAAGAGTAGCTTCCTTGAGAGGGTAGGACAGGTCTTTCCCAATTTCAGAAGGGACTGTGTATGCTGTTTGTCCATTTCCTTTTGTCTTATTTGAAATCGTAATGGAGCTTAACCCAAGACGCACTGCCATGTTGCTGGCGATTACATGGAGACAAAGTGCAGGCAGATTGCAAATTGAAACACATTCTCTAAATGATGTTTACCAGATTGTTGTGTCACTCCAGCTAAAAGCATCCCTTTCCGAAATCATCTCAAGCACTAGAAATGTTTTATCCCTTAAAAAATTGTTCATGCTCCATTTTTTTAAATCTCTTCCCTCCTGACCTGTTCTTTTCATAACATTTACCATTAATGTAGCAATATGAATGTGTAAGAACGAGAGCATAGGGCAGGTAAACAAATAAAGTGTGGCATTTTACTTTTTAAAAAGAGTCACAAGGTCTGGGAAACAAGAACGAAATGAAATAAAACACAGGCTGTCAATTAACTATTTGCATGGTAACATTTCAGTAGTGCCAAGAGCTTTTTTCTTGCTAACGAATAACTACAGGCAGCATCCAGATTTCTTGACCTTGGGTCTCCTGGCTGTTGAGCCTAATACCACTGAGAAAGGCTAATGGAAGTAGTTGACTCCTGTGCCCATCCTTCCTTTCATTTGTTCCCCTGTCCGGCAGCCGGAATGCCAGTCAGATGCTGCCCCCTCCTGCAGGTATCTAACCTACACACACAATGTGTGTGTCCTTGTTTGAGAACCTGTATAGGTTAGGAAGAAAGATGTGAAAGTCAGAGGATGAGATTTAAGAGTCCTGAGTCCTAGCATTTCCAGGTGTTCAGAATAACGTGTGTGAAAAATGGATCTTTCAGTGAGTAGCTTTCAGACTATATGTAGTAACAAATATATTGATCTCTTACTGAAAAATAGCACACACGCTTGAAATTTGTTTAAACTACTTGTGCATTCATGCCATTTTTATGACTTTTAAAATACATAATCCACACCAAGCTTCTCACAACCTACAGCTGTGTAGTAAATTAATAAATGAGGACAAGATTGAGAGGACAAATTCACCATGCACACTTTTTGTTCCAAAATTGCAAAAAAAAAAAAGAAAAGAAAAATAAGAGGCATAGAGTGAAGCTCACAGTGAGGTCATCTAGCTTAGTGATAAAGAGGGGTTGGTTTTTTTAAGACTAAAGAAAGCATTTGTGTGGTTATGTGAAGAAGAGCTGTATTATTATTCTAGGTTGGGTGAATAAGAATTTCATGGTGTGCATGAGTCAAATATCACTTGGTCTTGCTGTCATTTTGAGTATGCCCCTCGCACCTTCACTCTAAAATAGTCAGGGTGCTCAGTAAAGTATTCAAGGCAAAAGCTTAGGCATACAAGGAAAGAAAGATGCAGTGTGTCCTTCCTGACCTCTACTTATGCTAATCGATATGAAGGTCTCTTGCCAGCATGCATAATAGTGTGAGACCTCTAGAATATGCAGATGCCTTTCTCATTAGCTACTCGGTAAAGTTATCAAACTACCCAAGGCTCAAACTGATTTGGCTTACTCAGAGCCCTCAGCCATGCCTCAGGCAGTGCAAACCAGTGAACTCACTCATTGGGATCCATCTGGGTCAGAAGCTTCCACCCAAAATATGCACATGGAACTTGTTTTTGCACACCACACACCTGTGTATTTATCCTCACATTATTTATAGATTTGTTCTGTTCTGTATCTTTTCAGTGATGCCCCCCCCCCAATTATTTCAGTACATTATGGATGTTTTCATAATTAAGTTGTTGTTTTTCAGTGAAAGCTGCTCAGTTCTGATGGGCAACATGGCTAATACCGGTAATTTCACTAGGTACATACCCCTGACTGTTAGGTCCAGTCACGGACGACTCTGGGGTTGCACGCTCATCTCACTCTATAGACCGAAGGAGCCAGTGTTTGTCCGCTTCCGCAGACAGTTTTTCCAGGTCATGTGGCCAGCATGACTAAGCCGCTTCTGGCAAAGTCAGAGCAGTGCACGGAAACACCATTTACCTTCCCGCCAGAGCGGTACCTATTTATCTACTTGCACTTGGACGTGTTTTCGAACTGCTAGGTGGGCAGGAGCTGGGACCGAACAATGGGAGCTCACCCCATCGCAGGAATTCTGATTGGCAAGCCCTAGGCTCTGTGGTTTAGACCACAGCGCCACCCGTGTCAAAGGCTAGGTATACTAAAAAGAAAACCTCATCTATCAGTACTTAGTGGATTGTTCCCCATGTACCATTGTCTACATTTAGCAATGCAAATATGAATTAGTGATTGCCCAAATTTATTATATATTGGTAGTATCCCTATTTCCCTCATAGTCAATTAGCTTTTTCCAAACCGTTCAAAGCATTTTGATCACCTTTCTAATTAGAACAGAACAAGGTGGAGGAGGGGAGAAGGGTGCCAGGCAGAAGGTGATTTTCATTCATCAGGAATTAACTGACCTAGGTATTTTCTCTCACTGCTGTTAATCACTGCAGATCAAACCACCATGAAAGGCACAAGAGCAGGTCAGGCAGGGGTTCCCCCCCTAATGAGTTGACCACCCTATTGGAACTTATTTGGCCATTTCCTCTTAAAGAAATATAGCACACAAGCTACCTTTGCCACGTATTGCTTCTTTAAAAACTGGTCCTTTGGAAGCAGATGTGCGTGTAATTAAAAACTGAAATGGTTTTCCAATAAGCCAGCAATATATTAATCAAGCTGCATTTACCCAGCCTGATTAATTTCCACCAGCAGTTTAGAAGGCAGTAATCTGCATGCAAGAATAAATCCAATGCCTTTTTATTATTCAGTTAATGCCCATCTTTCTCTCCCCACTGCCATTTTTCATGTTCAACTTCTGCAATGTGTTCTCATGCAAAAATGAAGTTCTATGAGCATTTCCTCAACCACCATCAAGTTCTGATGAACAGTTTATTTTAATTATCTCTCGCCTTTATCCCTGGATGGAGCTAAAGTCGGTATATACACATGTTCTTTCCAAGCAGTCTTCCAGCCAGGCCTTCAGAACATCCTGTGGTCTGCTTATCAGTATTATTCACACGATACTATTTATACTAGTTGGAGAAAGGATAGCCTTTGCTTGAATATCAAAGAACCATAGAGTTGGAAGGAACCCCTGAGGGTCATCTAGCCAAACCCCTGCAATGCAGGAATCCCAACTAAAGCATCCATGGCAGATGGCTTTCCAACCTCTGCTTAAAAACCTCCAGTAGAGGAGAGTCTGCCAGCTCCCAGGGGAGTCTGTGCCACTGTTGAACAGCTGTTCCTGTCAGAAAGTTCTTCCTGAGGTAGCTTAGCCTGTGGCTTTCCAAATGTTGACTATAATTCCCATCATCTCTGCTGGGGCTGCCAGAGTCCAACAACAACTGGAGGGCCGCAGATCATGCAGTTTAAAACAAGGAAACAGAAAAAGTGAAACACCACCATATAAGAGCAGTTCACAGAATTAGAAACAAACACAAAGTAGAATAAAAGCACTGTACAGAACATTTGAAGGGAGCACCCAAAGGAAGACATTTGCTGGAGATCATTAGGGGAAGCAGGGAAATGGTGGAGAAGAACCTCTGCTCAACAAGCAGAAGTGAAGCTTTTTATTTGAGCTACCTCAGTTTGTAGCTTGTGGGCACTTTTCCATTTGAGGAGGAATTGCTGAATTTCTTTCACACATTATTTGGGGGGAAGTGCTGGTCTCTGGGCAGACCTTTGCTTCTGTAAACATGGAGAAGCATAGCAACTGACAAGCTAAAAATGAACATCTTTTTCCAGAGCAAATATAACCTATACCTTCACAGCTCCTAATTGCATTTCTCAGTGCTTACCAGCATTTATAAGTCACACAACTGGTCCCAGACTTGGTCTATTCTGAAACTAATTTCAGGAAGTGCCGAATTCAATACAGTAATAAACAAATAAAACAAAAAAAGCAGTCAACAGTCAGTGATAGGTTCAGCCGCCACCAAAGATGAATTATCCTTTAAACTACTTTGCTGCCTCCATTTGTTTCAATAAGTGATAGTTCAGCTTCTGTTGCTCTTGTTGCTGACCTGTGCTCGTTGCCAGGCACATTACGCTTATTCGAGTATTTTTTGGAAATAACAAATGCAGTAAACAAACGTGGTCAGTTTGAGAAAAATGTAACACAAAACACATTAAGTAATCATCACCAGTAAGCAAAAGCAAGCAGGCAGCTCACCATTGTCAATATAAGGAGCATGTCTGGTTGCAAACTTTCTTCTATGAAAGAGGGGGAAATGGGAACCACTTAGTGAGGAAGTGATTTTGTTGATCATTTCTCCCAGATTTGACAGGTAATTTTGGGCATGATCATGAACTCCCATTTTTTATTAACCCAATATCATGGGGGATAGAATTGCTGTGTTTTCTCACTTACTTGCCTACACAGTTTTAGCAGCAAGAAAAAGATGATGGAGCAAATTATAATGATGAGAGATAGGGGTTATGTGACTCCATCCTGTGCTGTAGGCTTCACATTTCTTTAATACTGTGACCCAAAATCCCTGTGTGTCAAGGCATGCCCACCAAAGGTGACAGAGAAAACTGATCCGTCCATCGCCTTTCCCGCATTATAGGGAATATGTTGCATTAACTCTGTGTATTTTGGCTGCCATAATGTACCATCTGGACATTAATTTAATTTGAGCCTCCAGAAAATTAGTATTAACTGTTTACTTGAAAATAATTCACCATGCCCTTTTGCAGGATTTGGTTTCTGTATGCACATTTGGATTACAAGCCAGGAAGCATTGTTGCTTTGTGGAAGACTGGGATTTATGTCTGTGTGAGGTCCCTTGGTACATGTTTGATATTTGGCTGCATTGGCAAGTGCTTCAACTACATGCTGTAACAGTTGAGTATTCATTTCACCTGTTTAAGCTGGATTTCCTCTTTCGACAGCACTGACTTTATATCTCATAATATGCAATATTCACTTTGGGGATCCTCCAGTTTGTAGACTATCTTGGAGTATTGTGAACCATAAATTCAGGGATATATGTACTGAAGTTAAAATAGAAAGAACAGAAAGTGCTATTGCCCTCCATTTGTCCCATTTTTGTGAAGGACTGAGGACCACAGGATGCTGTGTAGCCAAGTTTCATCCGCCTTTGGCAGCATAATCTACAGGAGCAGCGGGGATAATTCAGTCTGCTCAATTTTCTTCCAATGTATATGATGTGTGTGTGTGTGTGAGAGAGAGAGAGAGAGAGAGAGAGAGAGAGTCTGCTCCATGACATAAAAATCATATATTCAAATAGTCAGATAGTTGCTTTTCAAATCATGGGTGACCCACCCTACATTAAATCATGACCTCTGCAATGTAGTTTTCCTGGTTCAAATATTTGCGCCCACACAAAAAATGACTGTATCCTCTATGGAGAGTCGTGCCATAGCACCTTGAGGAATACAAAGGATAAGATAAGATAAGATAATCTTTATTGTCATCCATTATTGGATCCATTTTGATTAATTATTTAGTCCCTGAATATATTAATTTGCATGCATTGGCAACTTCCCTGCTACCTTCCACAAAACCTGATCGCAGAACAATGGATGTTCCAGCCCATTTCTAACCCTGTTTAGGCTTCTGACTCTCCTGGAGCAGTACTGTCTCCATCCTGCCTTTATATATCAGGGATAGGGCACATGTCACCCTCCAGATGTTGTTGGGCTCTACATCGCATCAGCCTCATCTGGCATGGCCAGTGATCAGGAACGATGGGAAACGGAGCCCAGCAGCCTATGAAGAGCCGCAGCTTCCCTTCTCTGCTTTTGGTAATGATTGGATTATGGCTGAGCTCTTTCACATTGTATGATAGAATCTTTGTAGGGTTAGCCAGTAGTTTTATAATATGGAAAACTGTATTTGGGGAAGATCTTGTCCTTGTGGTCCAAATAAAGGCCTGAACGTCTTGGCTCACTGATGCAAATATGCAAAATTTAAAAGTACACTTTTTTAAAAAAGGGAAAGTATAAATTCAAAGTGTTAAAAACTGCTTTTGAATATTTTAATATTTCAGAGTAGTTTAATAATCAGATTTTAAACTAAATGAAACAAAATATATTGTACACAAAATATAGTTCCTCCCTTTTAAAATGTATTGTAAAACAGTTGTACAAAAACACCCCTTTGAAGCAAGGGGTAGGAACCTCAGGCCTAGGAGTCAAATGTGGCCCTCCAGGCATCTCTCTCTGGCCCTTGGAACACTCCAAAGACCACACACCTCAGGGGCCCTGCTTCACACCCTGAGTGTTTTCTCCTGGCTGGCCTGTGCCTTTGGAAGCTGATTGTGCCTCTTCTTTAAGAGGATGAGAGGATAAAGAAGTTGTGTGTAACTGTACAAAGAAGGCAGCCAACTGTACAAACTGTTGGCATGTGGCCCTCAGAAGTTTGCCCTGAAGGAAATTTGGCCCTTGCAGTGGAAAAAATGTCCCTGCCCCTGTTTTAAAGGCTGCATACACCTGCCAGGAAGTCCAGCTAAAGACAGCAGAACTTTGCATTGCAAATGACAGGAATTTTGATAGTGAAATGCATTTCGTCATCTAAATGAGAGAACTATCTATGCCAACATTTAAACTTGGGGCAGCGGTGATAATGATGGTCTTCTGATTTGCTGAAATAAAAACCCTTGGGAGCGAAGAAGAGGTCCAGAAGCTCTGACCTAGCACTTGCAAAGCAAAAAAGCTGCTCAGATGGAGAGTGGATGGTGACAGATCTCACACCTCCAGTGGTAGATTAAGATTTATTAGACTTGTGAGGACCATGCCTTTACACAAAAACCATCCAACATTATTAAAAGAATAACAATATAATTGTTAAACTGGGTTAAAACGCATTTCCCGCTAGCTCCGCAAAGCAAACAGAACAAAACAAGACCAAGAAAGCCAGCCCGCAGTGCAGGAAAGAAAATGTATCAGCAGATTAGGAGAGCGATGAGGGGGCCTTCGCTGCGTCATCTAGGAACCCCTTCCTGGTTTTCATGGCCCTTGCCACAAAAACCGCTACCGCGTGAGAGATCCGTGGGTCTGCGTCTACCAGCAGAAACTTTACTCGATCCTCCGAGTTGCCTATCGAGTTAGGTATAAATTTTTCAATCACATCTCTGAAGGCCGAGTACATGGGACAATACAACAGGTAGTGTGTGAGATCTTCTATGATCCCCATGTGACAAGGGCATACACGATGCTCTATCGGGATTTTAGCAAATCTGCCTGACAAATAGGCCGTGGGGATAGTTTGAAAACGGGCCATGGTGAAGGCTCTCCTTAGGGTAGGATCGGTGATGTTCGCCAAATAGTTGGCGCGGACTTTAACTGTTTTCAGCCGGGGAAACCAATGGGAGGACCTCGCATTTTTTATTTTTGCACCATCTAACAAGGCGTCTCTATCCAGGATCCATTTCCGAAGTTTGTCTGGGCTCCACTGTTTCAGAATATCAAATTCTGGCAGGGTGTATCTGCCCAGAATATCAGATAGGTTTTGACGCCAAGTAGTGATCTTTTGAAGTGATGCAAAGGCTTGTTTAGCCAATAAGGTGTTTGAGGTGTTTGCCAGGTTGACGTAGAAACGCAAGAATCTTAAGTGGGCCCTGGCAGACACAGAAGGTAGTCCTACCTCTACTCTTAAGAAGGTTGCCGGTGTTCCTTGAGGAAGGCCTAAGATCCTCTTGAGATAGTAATTTTGTAAGACTTCAAGCTTTTCCAGCAGCCTCGGATTCCACCCCCAGAGTTCAACCCCATATAACATCTGGGGAATAGCTTTCCCAACAAAAACTTTTATTGCCGGGATCACCAGTTGGCCTCCCCGGGCATAAAAAAAGCTAAGCAGAGCACCGATTGTCCTTCGTGTTAAAAGAGTTACAGCCTTAAAATGGGCTAACCAACTGGATGTAGCCTGAAATATAACACCCAGATATTTAAAAGTATAACACTGTTCAATTTCATATTCATCTAATGACCATCTGAAAATGTGGCGAGCTCTATTGAATACCACAATTTTTGTTTTGCCGTGGTTTATCTTTAGAGAGTTATGGGAGCAGTAGGCTGCGATCCGCTCCAACATGCTACGTAGGCCTCTTCGGGTGAGTGCCATTACAGCCATGTCATCGGCATAAAGCAATATATTTAGGTATTTCCCTTCAAGGGCTGGAGCCGATTGCTTATATTTTGCCATGTGCTGGACAATGTCATTTATATAAAAGTTAAAAAGGAAAGGGGCTAGCAGACATCCCTGTTTGACCCCTTTCCCCAATGGCAGAGGGTCAGTCAGATTCCCAGATAGTCCAGTTCTAATTTTAACTGTAGTATCTGTATGTAACTCTCTTGAGTATCTTAAAAAGTCGACTATCGATGTCTGTTTCGTATAATTTTTTCCATAGTCTATCCCTACAGATCGAATCAAAAGCAGATGTCAGATCTACAAAAGCCACCTCCAGTGGTAATTTCCCGCCTGTTCTCCCTTACTTCATTTCCAAAGCACCATTTCCAATGCGCTGTTCTTCTTCCTTGAGGTTTTGTCTCTGTTAGCTAAGCAGGAGAGACTGAACGTTTCCCCCTATGTATACTCTGCCTCCTCAGGCAGATATCAAGTGTTAAAAAACACAGCGCCCTAAAGGAACATTTAAAAAGCTAAACTCCCTAATCCCCTTGTTCCAATTAGGGTCCTTTCTCAGGCAGCTGCTGAACATTTTCACCGCCATAACCCCTTCCAAAACGAGAGCCATCTGCTGCTAGGAAAAATCAGAACCACAGCTAGGCTTCTTGCAGAGCTGCTGCTTTTTATTTTTATTTTTATTTTAAACGAAACGAAACACAAGCTTTCCTTCTTCCTTGTGCTCTGTAAGCTGATTAAAGGATATTTTACTTCTATGGGGAATGGATTTAGCCAAGCAGTCCCTAGTACCATCTGACCTCAATTTGCTTGGCTTCGCATGTGGTGGCCACATCCTTAGGGTAGGTGGAGAACCTTACAGTGGATTATTTGGAATTCCCTATGGTCATATGCCCCAATGAATCATTGTGCCAGTTCCTGTACATACAAATAGCAGTGCTTTCTGTGCCTAAACCAGGCATCCCCAAACTTCGGCCCTCCAGATGTTTTGGACTACAATTCCCATCATCCCTGACCACTGGTCCTGTTAGCTAGGGATCATGGGAGTTGTAGGCCAAAACATCTGGAGGGGCCACAGTTTGGGGATGCCTGGCCTAAACTGATGCTGAGGAGAGGATAGGGCTGTTGTTTTTTAATGGTGGTGGAAGCATGGTGGATGGTCTAGTGTCGCTTCTGCTCGTGAACAGGTTTGTGGTTGTAACTCAGGAGCCAGCAGCCTGAGCTGTTGACCGTGGGACAACAGGAAAGCATGTTTCTACCAAGGACAATGTGCCTCCATCATATGCTGGGAGAGTGGCGGTAGGGGGGCTAGTTCCTCCTCTACTGCAAGGGTGGGGAATCCGTTGCCCTCCAGATGTTGCTGGACTACAGCTTCCTTCACCCTAGACCAGTGATGGCTAACCTTGACACTCCAGATGTTTTGGAACTACAACTCCCATCATCCCTAGCTAACAGGACCAGTGGTCAGGGATGATGGGAGTTGTAGTTTCAAAACATCTGGAGTGTCAAGGTTAGCCATCACTGCCCTAGACTATTGTTCAGAGAGATGCTTCTGGGCCCCTAATAACTGTCTAAGCTGTTTCTGAATCTCCTGGTCTTCTTGTTTTTCACTTCAGGGAGAGAGTGTGTGTGATCGTTTCTCCCTGAGCTCTTTCCCTGAAAACCACCCAACAAAGCTGCTATTTGATCTATCACATGCAAAAAGACAGCCTGCCTCATGCACTGCTCTGACTTGTCAAAAGCTCTCTCTCTCTCTCTCTCTCTCTCTCTTGTTATTACTCTCTGCTGCCATCATGGGGCTGTTTAGCCAATCCATCAATCATCATCATTAGGAACCTTCACCAACTTCCTTGCACCTTTCACACAAAAGGGTTTTAGAAAGATGAACAACTTTCTGCAGAATGTTTTGTTTTGTTTTTTTTTTTTTTTGCATGTAAAGTTACTTAAAATGTCTCGGCTTTCATTATGGGCTCTTCCCCAAGAAAGCTGGGGTATCTTCTGGCATCGAAATGGTGAAATGTGCCAACTATAGTTCTCAGAGAATAAAGTCTACCATATGTGGATCTCTTTAAAGTTGGCTCTGCAGATTAGATACCCATGTGCAATAGGGCTTGCTTATGATCTTGGAGCCCAGCTAGGAAATTTGGGGTGGGTGGCCTCCGAAGCATTTGCAGGAGAGAATTAGTGGGTGGGAGAAGGATTAAGCACCTTCTCCTGTTCAACAGTTCTCCCATGCATACACCCCCTCATTGCCACATAATGTTAGAGGGAAAGCATGATAAGTAGTTCTTTTAATAAGAAGTTCTACTACTAGGGTGTTTTGTTTTGTTTTAGTTACAGGTAGGTAGCCGTGTTGGTCTGTCATAGTCAAAACAAAATACAAAATAAAAAAATTCCTTCCAGTAGCACCTTAGAGACCAACTAAGTTTGTTCTTGGTATGAGCTTTCGTGTGCATGCACACTTTTTTATTTTTTGTTTTGTTTTGTTTTGCATTTGAGGCCTAGATCCCGTTTGGTTCCAGTTAGTTTGCAATGCTAATATGAAACCTACATTGGCTATAACATACTTTTGGCCAGCATGGCACAGTGGTAGAGTGTTGGACTAGGATCTGGGAGACCCGGGTTCAAATCCCCACCTGGCCATGAAGCTCACTGGGTGACTTTGGACCTGGTCACTGTCTCACCTACCTCACAGGTTTGTTGTGAGGAAGAAATGAGGATGGGAGAACTATGCACACTGCTTTGAGCTCTTTAGAGGTGAAGGTGGTATATAAAACAAAGAAATAGATAAATCCCATATGAATGGCATGCACACCTAGCACAAATACTGCTAGAGCCTCAAAACCACCCACAAGTGCATATAACTGAACCCCCACCATGATTTATAAATGAAAAGCTGCTTTAGGAGAAGGGAATTTATTTAGAGAAGGGATACTTAATCTTTCCCCTACCTTCCATTTCTCCACGGGTTCCCTGCTCAGGCGCAGTTCCAAAAAGCAAACACCTTGGAGAATACACTTCAGAAGAACTGCTTGAACATTTCAATAGCTGTGTTATTTAACAGACCAGAAAGAAAGAAATTTCAACTGATTTCATTACTGCCAGAAATTTAGAAGACAGAATGATGTTCAGCTTTTGTTACATGCACGAAGTGCCTTTTCTGAGGGGAGAGGCAAACGCTGGTGAATATTTCAATATTTATAAGAACTGCAATCCAGATAACACCAGAGGACAGCTTTCACCATTAAGAAATTGCTTGAGCATAGGTAGTGTGGGATGGAACATTCATGTTCCCTGCTTTCAGCACAGTCAGTTTGCCATAATTTTCAGTAGTTCAGCTCTTGTCTAGTCTAGAATGGATCTAAAACAGTAATGGGAAACCTCCAGCCCCACAGACCCCATAGGGCCCAATTTAGCCTGCAAGGCCATTTCCCCCAAGACATGTGCCATATGTGATGACAGGTGAGGGGCAGGTAGAGACACAGCTGCCAGTGCCCAGTTGGGAGCCTTGGTTGAGCACTGGCATGGGAGGCTTGCCATCATGACCAGCTGGAATCAGCTTTGCTCCTGAGTTCTGCATGGTGAACTCTGTAGTGCAGTGACTCCCCACTGGAAAGCGGAGCTTGAAGTCATCACCTAGCACCTGATAGGCTTTCAAACCTACTGGAATCAGCTGATCTCCTGCTTTCTCCATGGGGCACTCCATAGTGCAGTCACCCCATGTAGAAAGCAGAGCTTGGTCGGCACTAATCAGCTGATCAGCAGTAACTTCAAGCCCCACCTGAGTGGAGAACCTGTTGCTAGAATACAACTCCTGTCTTCCCTGACCACTGGCTATCCTTTGTTGGCATCATTCAGGCCACCATTCTTGGTGGTGGTGGTTGGAGAGGTGGATTACTCAATCTGCTTCTATGTCCTCTCCCTACAGATTTGTCTTCCTCCATACACAACCCAGGAAGCAGGGAATATCCTACAGTTTGATAACTTGGTTATTAGGAGGCAACAGGAGGTTCCTGGAGAAATTCCAGAGAGTTTCCTCTCTCTCAAAAACATGGTTGATCAAGCCAAGCTTGTCAGGTAGCTGTAAGCCATCTGGAAGAGGAAGGAAGTGGATATTTGACTACCACCAATGCTTCCATTGTAACCTCTATGATACACCCATCATTCTAAGTGAGCTCTCGAATGTCAAGAACATTCCTAAAAGACGCACACATTCATCCTGGCAGATAAAACCTAAGCAAACAAATATATGTTTTTAATTCCCATCAAATAGGGTAATTTAAAGGTGAAATAAGAGATAGCAGTGTCATTCACAGAAAATCAATCACTCTCAATATGCTTGCTATCACTCCAAGGATGTTTGCCAGACAAATTAGGAAATTAAAAAGGCATTCTGGCTTATTTGCCATTATTAAACAGCACCCTTATTTCAGTCTTTACCTAACGATTACTGATAAGAGCAGAATATTTATAGGAGAGAGGCACAGGTAAGAGTTGGGCAGCAGCACTGCAGGCAACAGCTGAGAGAACTTTCACTTGTCCCAGGGCAGCATCTTTCGAAACGGTAAGTATTTTGACCTCCTGTCTGGCATATTTGTTGGCAGAGTCCTTGTGGGGTTCACATTTTTTTAATATGGCTGTGGCTCTGGGGTATGGTTCCACAGGATGCAAATAAGTAAATTTGTCCAACGTCACAAGGGAATTTAGCATCCGTCACAGCACAGCAGGTAGGACTGGGCTATCACTAGGTTCCGTTTTAGCAATACAGATCTGTAACCAGGATAGAAACAGTAGACAATATATCTTCTTCTTCACACACAGAAAGGAGTTGCAAACTTCCTCTTCACTGCAGCCGACGCTGACCTAGAGTGTCCTTGAAGTTTAGAGTGGCTTCTCAGGGAGCTTAAGGACGCAGCGGTGGGAAATGTAGGGCTATAAAACCTATGTACGTGCACACCCCTTTGGGTTGCTGGCTGATGGGTTTCAAGCCTTAGTCATGTCTGTCAGCCACAAAGCCCAACATCTAATTATTTTTATGACTCATCTGAAAGAAACTAAAGACTAATTATGTGTGAATTCGCAGCAGGAAGGAGGTAAACCTGCTTCTAGGCCGCTGTTTTAGGAACTTATTTTGTGTTCCTCCTATCACAATAGAAAGCGCTTGAGAGGCTTTTTGTCTTTTTAAAAAAATAATAAAATCCATTAAGGTTTATGATTGGTGTTATTGATGGTTTTTTTAAAAAAGAAATTGCTACATGTTTAATTTTATTCAAAGTATTACTAAGTGAAGGAACATATATTATAGCTGGATGCTTGAAAGAACAGCGTAACAATCCACACTATTCTCTTTTTCTTTCTGTTGGCGTCAAAAATGATGCCAAAGCCATGGGGAGGCTGTTCTATATGCAGACCTTTATTGCAATGATAAATTATCTTTCTAGACGATGTCACATGCGATGGCTACCTCTCTCCGTTCATTTGTTTGATGTAAAGCTCTTCTGTTCTCTTTTCTGTTATTTTAACATCCCTTAACACATGTAGTAGGCAGAAGCAGCACAAGGCTTGTTTAACATAATGTTTGTCAAATTAGATGTAAATCACCACGAGGATCCTATGCCTTTTAATAGCTGTGGAGAAGAGAGAATTTCAGTAGTGAAATGCAGTAATGAGAAAACTCCACTCATCAAGATTCCCTCTTAAGTATACAGTCATCAAAGGACATGAGACCTGTCAGAGATAACCGTAACTGTTTGGTGAAAAGGATTTTGAAAAGCAGAGTTAAAATGATCATTTTCCAGGTTCCACCTGAGGTTCCACCTTATTGACATACATCAGAATTAGGTGGCACAGTGATGAATGGACTGGCGTTTTGTTTTGCTTTTCTCTTCTGAAATGAAATCACATGACTAGAGAAGCACCCAGAGCTTGAGAAGTGGAGAAGTGGGTAGTCTCTTTTGTTTTGATGGACAGGTTCAGCTTTTAATCACACTGAATTATTTCTCCAGGGCACTCCAATCAGAGTGATCTGAGGGAAGGATTAAAACTTATTTGTTTTACATGTGAATCTGTGTCTTTCCTGTTCAAATCTATGCAGAGCTCTCCATTGCATCCCCCAAAATCTGAAAGCCACCCTCCACCAATGACCCTTGGGGTAACAGGATTGTTGCTGAGGGGATTATACCTCCCCTACTCCAGTTTTCTGTGGGGATTCATGCTATTACCCCACTACCCCCTTCCCTTGTGGACATCAGTGGATAGATCTATCCCAGGGAGAAGTAACTGTACCTCCCCTGAAAGACTGCTCCTCACCAATGACCCTTGGGTTAGCAGGGTACTTGCTGCGGATCCCCACCACCACTTCCATGACTATTATTGTACCAACCCCAAAACAGTAACATCTGCCCTTACTGGAGGCTCACTGCAGCTATTGTTCTGAAATGTAGGGGGCTTCATCCTCTCAGAAGGGATGAGCATGCTTGCAAATCGTATCCAATTCTGATTAAAAAAAAATGAAAAGGTTATAGGCTTCTTTTTGTTTTTTAAATCAAAATTCAAAGGTATCCTACACAAACCCTCTGAATGTATCTGCCTGCAGTTTGGCAGGCTTAATCCATGCAAATTTCATTGTCTGAAAAGGAACAAATTTGTAGCTGTTTTTAGATCCCCTGCTATAGTGAATGGCCAGGGAGGAGGGAGGAAAAGCTTCGTTTTTAACAGAGGTAATTTTCTCCCAAGTAATGAGTGGAGTTAAAAAGACACTGCTGCTCTGAAACAAATTCGGCTGCTTCCAAAAGATACATGTTAATTTTTCCTGGCCATTGCACACTCCTACCTAATGAATGCAGCATAAAAATAATAGGCAGAATCAATAAAAAGTATAGAAAGCCTTTGCCTGGCACCAGAAACAGGGCATAAAAATGGGCTCCAGACATCCCTCTCAGGGGGAAATGTTCCAGCTCCAGGACGTCACCAACATTCGTAGCCTTTATTTATGTGACACAATAGGCAATCTGTACCAATAAAGAACTGCAGCCTTTCCGTTACTCATTAAAACTTGTTTCAGTTTTAAGGGAGGCATCATGGCTTCGCTGATGGCTGGACTGTGGCAGCTAGCTACTGTGGTGATGATCTTGTCTCACATCTCAGCATCACTTCCTTCTCTTGGGAGGTAAACATCTTTTCTGTGACTCAGCCCTTCCTCCCCCCCCTTCCTTTCAAATTGTATGATCTCAGCAATTCAAAGATTCCCCACTTTCAACCCTCCCACCCAGTCACTCTCCCCCTCCCCCTCTTCATCACACACACAGTGCTCTAGAGAAAAAGTGTGATGCAGATCACTTTTTTGAAGAAATGGACAGTTGCAATGACAAGTGCAAGCTTCCTGAGACACTTCTGAGATTGGATTGGCAGCTAGTGCTTGTTTTTCTACAATCTGTCCTTTTTTAAAAAAAATGGAAGGAGCGTAGGAAATAACACTAGATTAGCAGGCATGCAGGGAATGTGACCACTGTTAGGACTTTTACTATTAAGATTCAAGTTTCAAAGTATAATTACAATTAACTGTCTTTGAGATGACATTGCATAGCTAATGTGTTATAAATACACCGCATCAAAAACTAGTGTTTCCCAACAAGTTTCAGTTCCCTATTTCCCCCAGGAAAGCCTCCAGTAATTAGTACCTTTCTTAGAGAATGCTCACTTGTCTCATTCCATGCTGCGGCCACAACAACATCAACATGCTCTCTGCCCCAGCACTCTCTGCCCCAACACCCGCACTCTCAGTAGAGCAACAGGCAGGATGGCCTACCCTTGGGCAAATGATAGATGGCTTACAGTGGAATTTAATCCATTTTATGTTAGCTTGATTCATTAATTCAATTCAACTCTACAGTTCTGTGATTCTCAACCCTAGGCACCAGAGGCAAGTCGAGCTCAAATTGATGCATGATGAAGCAATGAGAAGAGAATATGAGAAAGCTGTCAAGTTGCTACAAAACCTGATGAACTACAAGCGCAGGTAAATGCAGAGATAATGCCTAAAAACGCTAAGACTGAAAATACTCAGAGAAAAGAGTATTTATTCACCTCACCATTTCAAAAGATCTCATATGTGAAGTTCCCAAACTATAGGTCAGGAGCCTATGAAGGGTTGCCATATACAGTACAGGTAGGTAGCCGTGTTGGTCTGCCATAGTCAAAACAAAATAAAAAATAAAAAAAATCCTTCCAGTAGCACCTTAGAGAGCAACTAAGTTTGTTCTTGGTGTGAGCTTTCGTGTGCATGCACACTTCTTCAGATACCATATACAGTATGTGTAGGCTGATTTTAAATGCTAGGACTCTCTTGGAAGATCAGAAGCAGGAAATCAGTAGAAAATTATTAAATAGTGTTAGGAGTGTGGTGCAAAAGTGTATATAAGGTGCATGGAAATGGGAGGCAGATTTGAGAACTTTCAGAGTTATTACTTAAGCAACGAACAAACATTAAAAACAGATATAAAACAAGATGAAAAAACAAACTAAAACACAAGAATGATCATAAAAGAGCCAGCTCAACCCCACCCCCCACCCCCTACTAAAAATATGCTGAGAGTTAAGCTCCAAAGGATTTGGAAAATAAACATGTTTTCACCTGGTGCCTAAAAACAGATGGCACCAGTCATGCCTCCTTGGGGAGAGCATTCCACAACTGGGGAGCCACCACTGAGAAGGTTTGTTCCCAGGGCTGGTGCAGCCATTAGGTGGGGTGAAGCCACCGCATCAGGCAGCAGAAGCCCCCAAGGCAGTGCCCCTGCAGGTGATGCTTCTCCCTGCCACCTCTGAAGCGGTGCCAGCAGCTGCAGAGTGTTACTTCCTGTTTCAAGCAGTGAAACAGGATGCAATGCCTTTGCCTGTTCCCATGTTGCCAGCCTATGAAAGTACCTTGGAGGTGGAAACGCAGGATGAATGCAGACTCCAGGTTGGTTCATGTAAGGAAAGGCACACACAAGGTAGGGATAACTGGGTGTTACATTTTCCATTTCTGCAGTGTTGGCTCAAACTGATGTCTCAGTTAGATGCCACATGTGAACACCCATAAGGAAATTCTGATGGGTCACTTTATTGTTGCAAAGCACCAGCAGGAGGGAAGCAGGGAAGTGGCAGGATGGGAAGGGTTTAGCTCATCCCTGGACACCTTGCCCATTTCCTTCTCCCTATGTTTTGTTCTGCCGTAGGGTTTCAGATGTACGTTTCACCATTCACACATGCACATAGACTCCTGGGAGGAAGAGGAAGAGCAGATTGGGGTGAAGTGGGAGCCAGGGAAGCATAAAACACTATCTGCTTTTCTGCTCCATCTTCCCTTCCCTTGCATTTTAGCATGGACACTTTTCATTCACATATGTATTATTATTTTAATTGAATAGGCATTCAGAAGGATACTCAACTGTAGGAGTATATACACACGAATGGCAAAATATAGTGGCCAGAACTGATCGAGATATTTTCATTCCAATACACTTTAGGCTTTTGTGGACATTAATCAGTCTTCAGAGAGAGGAGAAATTGCAAGGTTAATTAAGCTACTTTGTAAGAAAGAAGCTTTTTCCAAAGATGTATTTAATTTATGTGAATTTACATTCTAAAATAACAATGCACCTCCCTTTTGAGTGAATGGGATGAGTGTCTTTAGAGAAGAGAGAAGACCCCAAAAGTGGCCTCTTAGCAGAATGTGCCCTCTCATCTCTGACCTTGCTTTCTTGTGCATTAGTGTCTCATCTGGAGTAAAGGATGCCTCTGGCTTCACTGATAAAAACACAGATGACTTGTGGAGTTCAGAAGAGAAACTCATTAAACCGAAGACTTGTTTGCAATTTGTACAGAACCTTGATGCAAGGTGAGACTTGGAAGCAGCCAATGCAACACCATTTTTTACAAAGGGATCCAGGTGCCCAAGTTTGCTAAATTTTTCAAGGTCATGAATTTTATTTTATTTTTAAAGAAATTGTGAAGAGCTGTAAGGTCCTTGTGAGGGCTACTCAAGAGTAACGAGACTTGAGTCCGTCCTGTCTTTTAACAGGTTTATTGTGCAAACTATTTACAGTGCAGAGTAATAAAGTTCATGACCGTCTCAATCGCAAGCAGAATCCGGGAGTGGCCCCTTCCGGCTACGTCTCCAACATAAGAACTTAGGCACCCCCAGTTTCTTTCTACGTTTCACCCCTCTACGCAAAAGGGGCACCGGAACTGGCACGTTTCCCTCCTGCCCAGGTGGACGAAGTGATTGCGGGGGCTCTGTAGCATCCCCAAGCCCTCTCTCCACCTGCTCGCCTCTCATCCCTCCCTCCTCACTGGAGGCGGTGCTTCTTTCACCGCTGGACGAGGTGCTGCTGTTCAAGAGGTGTCGGGGCTCTCTGTATGCTAAAGGGTCCGCCACCACCTTCTGCTGAACAGGCGGGGCATCCCTGACAAGCTGCAAAAAGACCTCTCCAAACTGAGTGAATGGGCAGTAAAGTGGCAAATGCAATTCAAGGTGAACAAGTGTAAAGTGATGCATAGATGCTCTTTGGGTCTGAAGTGGCAGTGACTAACCAAGAATGAGAACTTGGCATCATAATGGATAGCTTGGTGAAGATGTCTATGTAGTGTGTGACGGCTATGAGAAAGGGAAATCCCATGCTAGGGATCATTAGGAAAGGAACTGAAAATTCAACTGCCAGTATCATAATGCCATTACACAAATCTATGGTACAACTGAATTTGGAATACTGAGTACAGCTCTGGTCATCTCACCTCACTATTACACTACTGTATTTCCTTGGCCGATTTTACTGTTACTCTGGAGCATGGGTAGGCAAACTAAGGCCCGGGGGCCAGATGCGGCCCAATCGCCTTCTAAATCCAGCCCGCGGAGGGTCCGGGAATCAGCGTGTTTTTACATGAGTAGAATGTGTGCTTTTATTTAAAATGCATCTCTGGGTTATTTGTGGGGCATAGGAATTCGTTCATCCCCCCCCCCCAAAAAAATATGGTTTGCTGACCCCTGCTCTAGAGGGTTACCTCTCCCCACAGCAGCAGTGGGAAGCAGTGCATTGCTACATGTGCTTCAAGTCAGGAGCAGTAGGGGGCGAAGGAAGCATAGATGATAAAATGGAGGGAGGAAATACTAAGAAATAGACAAGGCAATGGGGGAATGGGGAAGATGACAAGTAATTTTCTGATTCTGAGCATGAATGATGGGTAGATTAGGTCAGTCAGTTAGAACTCATTCATAAGACTTTTCAGATTCAGTGAGCAGATTCAGGAGGCAATGTTCCAGGAATGCTGGTCAGTGAACTATTGCATGATATTTTACCTGCATTTCTCTCATGGCAGTTTTTCAGGCAATGATGCAGAAGATGCCACTCAGAAAATTAGCCACTTGGTTTGCCAACTGATTGCAGAAATAAATGAAGCAGTATCAGGAGCAACAGTAGATGAAAATCAGGAATGAAGCATCCAGCTCTGTGAGGATCTTCAAAAAAATAAATTGCAACTTCTGTTTTTCATGTGTGGATTAAGTGATTGGGGAAAACAAACTGTGGAAATAAGTTAGTAAGGATTGTATAAATCAAAAGGAATGGGACTTAGAATGAAAGACTCAGGCATTTATATGCCTCATGGTAGAGTCTAAAATTATTTATCTTCATCTTGTCTTCATCTTCTCCAAAATCAAATAAAGAAACTATAGCACAGCTCTTTTGTTATTAGTATTTTTTTTTTTTTGCATGTGACAGTTATCTTATAAACCTAGCTGCATTTTCCTGGGTAAATTAGACTTTTGGAACATTCCCTCATGTGGAAGAACCCTGGCATTGAAAGGTAACAAAATGTATAATGTGAACAGATGTTCTCAGCTACCTGGGAAATCATGAGAAACTGCTTCAATCATGAGAAACTATCAATGTCATCTGTATTTCATGCTTATATGCGTGCCCAATAAAGAATCTCACTCTGGGGTTCAACAAGGTTCCAGGGGGTTCCAGATGCTCACCCAAGGTTTGTGCTCCTTAGGAGAATTGAAAACGCAGTGGAGACTGTTGTAGCTTTAAGAAATATGACTTACCCACCTATTTACACTTTCAGTTTGCATGGAGGGAGTCCAGATCTCACACCATGGCCATCTCAAGCAGGGCTTGTCCCCCACAGCAGTGCAGCCCTGGAGTCAAAGGCATCTCTCCCAGGCTTCAGCCAGCCTGCCCAAGATGGCTCTCCCTTTGTTCTGCCCCTTCTTCCCAGCACACCTTGCTAAAAACTCTATTTTCCTGCCACTTCACACTCAGTTACCCTGGCAACCTTCCATACCCCCCCATTCAGACCTCAGGGGAAGGGGGAAGGACAGTTTTCTTGTACAGTACAGTGGTACCTCGGGTTAAGTACTTAATTCATTCCGGAGGTCCATTCTTAACCTGAAGCACCACTTTAGCTAATGGGACCTCCTGCTGCCGCTGTACCGCCAGAGTGGAGTTCTTAGCGGAGTTCTTAACCTGAAGCGTACTTAACCCGAGGTACCACTGTATTGCCAATGGCTCTGTTTGTTTCTTAATAGCCCTAGGTCATTTTGCATAGGCTAGCTCAGGAATTCCTCTGCTGCTTGTATTTCTCCCTTCACATCCGAAATAATCAAAATTCAAGCATTTATTAATTTCTAGGATTTAGAGGCCACCCCAAATCTGCAACACTATATAAAGAAACACCAAGAAGCATGTTAAAACATGAATATATTGGCACAGCATAGGAGAAACAAGTGTAAGGCTTTCCCCACAGCACATATTAAGGCCTAACTACAGAGTAATGACAAGTATTCCCTTAGGAAAATATTTACTATGAAAAAATAGTAACAAAGTCTCCTAACAGAGAGGAAACTTTGCCATGCTGGACGATCACAAGCACTGTAATGACCTTTGCATCCTATTCTGATAAGTCTTGTGGAAAGAGAGAGAATAAATGATCTGCCTCCCTGGCACAGAATTTCAAAGGACTTCACAGTCGGTATGATCTAAAGTTTGAAGATCAGAGTGAGAGTCACAATCCCTCTCTTTGGAAATCTCCTAAAGGAGAAATGCTGAAGTTTCCCATGAAGTTTTGCTGTCTCACTTTCTTTTTCTTCTCAAATATGTTACTAAAGGTCAGCAAAGGCACTCTGCACATGCCCAGAGCAATATTCATCTCTGTTATTACTTAATAATAATAATAATAATAATAATAATAATAATAATTAATAATAAACTTTTATTTATACCCCGCCCTTCCCACTCAAGAACCGGGCTCAGGGTGGCTAACAATCACAAAAACCTCAACAAACCACAAACAATCAATTAAAAACACAGATTAAGATACAATGTAAAATTCCAATTTTAAAATGTCACCTCATGTTAGGCAGTCCACCAACAGACCAACAGAAGTTGGTCTGTGAGTTCATGGGGCTAAGTTTGGGTATTAAAAACCTGTGAATAGGTCCCTGACTCCCTCTAAATGGCACCACACTGCCTGGTTTCAAGCATTGTTTGAGTATTTTTGACACCCTGTGTAGCCCATTCAGATATTTTTTGGAGGGCATGTGTGAAATGACTCACCGTCTTCCATTCTGTAAAATGGCCCACCCTCTTCCGTTCAGCATCACCCATTACCCTTGGTCCTAGCCACATGCAAGTGATCTGTAAGGCAGGAACAACCCAACGTGTATCAGCAAAGCGGGACCATCCACTTATCGCATTCAGGAACTGGTAACAGTAAGCAAGTCATAAATAAGTGAATCAATAAACTAGGATGCAAAGGTTAAACGACTTGTCAGCTCAGTGTCATTTGCCACATTATTTCCTCATGGAACAGTGAAAGGAAGATACATTGCAACAATTAACGAAGAAAAGTGGATGGTCCGCTTTCCTTAATTTTTGGATTTCTTTTCCATCTGCCCAATGGCTCTTTTCAGGCAGTCCTGTACCTGGGTGTTTTTCCTTTTGGTGTCAGCAATTCATGTTCAGGCACAGAATTCAGGTCAGTATGTTTTCTGGGTAGGGGAAAAAACTTTGATTTGGGTTGGTTTGATTTTTTAATATAAAATGATATACCAGTAGAAAAACAATTGCCACAGGTGCTCTCAGTGTGCAGCACAAGCTGGTACCTGTTTCATTGGAAGTATGTCCTATCACGTAGGACTCTTGGATAAGTGTGCCTTGGATCGCAGCCTGAATGCCGTGCGTGTTCATAGGTTGTAGCATGGTTTGGTTCCTGTCAGCCAGAATCTATATAACCTTTCTAATATTCTAATGAAAGATGTATTTCGTAGCAGACCTTTGAATGGTCAAATTATCACACATAATAATAATAATTTTATAATAATTTATTATTTATACCCCGCCCATCTGGCTGGGTCTCCCCAGCCACTCTGGGCGACTTCCAAAAGAACATTAAAATACAGTAATCTATTAAACATTAAAAGCCTCCCTAAACAGGGCTGCCTTCAGATGTCTTCTAAAGGTCTGGTAGTTGTTGTTCTCTTTGACAGGCAAGAAGGTGGCCATTTCAAAAGAAGGGGGTGTTTTATTGTTAATTATCATTTGAATAATTGATTTACAATTAATTACATGGACAAAAAAAATAGGGGTATCCATGGATGAGGTGAATGATGGCACTTTTTTGATTATGATGTCTGAAGTTTACTTAAGAACTGGAAATCAGTTAAAGGAATTAATGATATGAGGAGGAATCTTTTTACATGATGTTGGGTTTGTCCCATGTTATATGGCTATAAGATGTTGGCAAAGTTAACTATTTGCTAACATTTGAAAGACTATACCTTGACATGCATATATCTAGATATCAAGTGGGTAAGAACGATTATTAGGCAGATTGTCTTACACTTTCCTGTTACTGAGTTCAGGGGTGAATCTGCTATGAAACTAATGAAGCTTAAGATTTCAGGGCCCCTAATCCTGGAGGGGCCCCAGAAGCAATTAAAATCCACATTGCTTAAAATCTTTGGGTCTAGTAGACCCAATTTGAGTTGCATGACTCTAACTGATTATGATTATTGTTTATTATTAATATATATTTCAACAATCCCAATGTTTGAGAGTGAGTAGCACAGATGTTGTAAAGGTGTGGTGATCTGTTGTGGAACAACCCCATTAAATAAGATAACAGGGGTTACCCAGACCTTGTTGCCGGTTGCAAAGGGGGCCCCATGACAGTTCAAACTTCAGGGCCCCAAAAATGTAGGTCCACCACTGTCTGAGTTACATGATATTTCCTATATATTTGTCCCAGACAAATTCTTGGACTAGAATACACAAAGCACTAGTTGATCTTATGCCTTCTTTTCACTAAGCTTGTGCTTTGGGAGACCTTAAAATATTGTATTTTGTTTCACTAGATTGTGGTGTGCAGGATAACACTGTTAATGTCCAAGAGAATAACCCTCCTATGGCTTTGATTACCAACATTACCACAGCTGAAGGTGTCACAGTAAAAATTAACCCATCGGTATTGAATGGTGACCAGTTTGAGATTCAGAACTCACAACTGATCCTGAAAAATTCAGTGGATTATGAGGTAACAAACTGGTATGAAAAAGATGCAGAAATATGGCTGGGGGGGGGGGGTTAATGGCATAGAATCAAAGAATCTTAGAGTTGGAAGGTTCCCCAAGGGTCATCTAGTCCAACACCCTGAAATGCAGGAATCTCGGCTAAAGCATCTGTGACAGTAATGGTAGCCAGTCAGACTCCTATCTAGAAACATGGTAAGGTGAGGTGGAGAAGTGAATCAGGGCAGTACAGTCAGAACCTAAATATATCTATCCAAATATGATAAAGCTATTTAATAGCCTTAATTAAAACATTGAAAACAAGTGCCTTGCAAATGTCCTTTCTCTCTGAGATTTTATATTCTTTTGGCAAGAACAGTGTAAGGCAAAGGGCTTACTTTGTTGCCTGAGGCAACAGACAAGATGGCTTCCCCTCCCTGTTCGATAAAGCGTTCGTCAAAGTGGTAGATATGCAAACAGGCTTTCTACCAGGCAGCATACGTCATGTGATAGATTAAAGCCAATTTGCATGCCATCATTACATGCAGGTAATGCTTCTTCATTTGAAGGCTATGGAGTATTTTCAAGTGTGATGCTTAAACTGCCTCTGAGCACCTCTTTCACATTTTAATGTATGCATGAGATAGTTACTAAATACGGAACTTAGAGTGGAAGAGAGACTTTTGTAAATCAAACAGGAATTCTGGTCAATGTAGGGTTTTTTTTAGTCACATTATAAACCCATTTGGGTGAAAAACTTTTGTGTGGAAACTACCAGTAATGATTCTTAGTACAGTGGTACCTTGGTTCTCGAACATAATCTGTTCTGGGACTCCGTTTGACTCCCGAAACCCGTTTGAAAACCATGGCACGGCTTCCGATTGGCTGCAGGAGCTTCCACACTCAAGCAGAAGCCACGTAAGCCACGTTGGACATTCACCTTCCGAAAAACGTTCGCAAACCAGAACACTCACTTCCGGGTTTGTGGCGTTTGGGAGCTGATTTGTTCAGGAGCCAAGCCATTCGAGAACCAAGGTACCACTGTATAAACATTTGTTTAGTTTATTCTGATATACGCCATCCTAACAGATCAGGATAGGCAAAAATGTTAAAAACATCTAATTTTTATTTATTTATTTCACATATCCTCTTAGCTAATACTTCAGCCATCAAATGCTTGTGTGAACAGGAATGTTTTCATATTCTTCCTGAATGTTTATAATGATGAAGGCAGATGTACTTCAGGAGGAGGTCATTCCATAAACAGGGAGCCACTACCAGAAAGGCCCTATAAGGCAGCACCAAGAGCTTGTATAAAATGAAATGAAATGAAATGAAATGAAATAAATAAAATAAAATAAAATAAAATAAAATAAAATAAAATAAAATAAAATAAAATAACAAAAATTGTGCCACAAAAGCATGATTTAATTGAAATCATTTGTTTTTAATACAGGTTTCAACAGCGCTAGTTGTAGAACTACAGTGCTTCAGAGCGGATGTAGTCGTGAGTAATACCTGAAATGCTACTTTGTGTTGTTAGATGTTGCACAAATATAGTGGGAGACACTTCTCTGCAAGGTCATCTAGGTCCATAGTTTTTTTCCGTGAGAACCACATTCCCTCAGCAACTAATTCGCCAGGGGCTGCATGCCAAGTGTGAGTGGGGCTATGGTAGACATGGTAGATATGGTAGACATGGCCACCCCCACCCTCTATCTCTGATACACCCTTTGCCTCCTTCACCCACCTCTCTTTCTCTCCACCCCTTGTCAATGGCATGCCAGCGGTGGGGCCAGTGCTCCCCCCCTCCTCAATTTTGTTTGATAATTTCAATTTTCAAAAAAAGGTGTATTGTATAAAAAAAAAGTCAAACACAAAACACTTGAAACTGCTAAATTTATTTTATTTTAAATTGCAAGAATAAGTAATGCAACATCTTTGAATTCAGTGGCACTTGCTTCTGCAGTCATGTCTTGGGTTTAACTTTTTGGATTATTGTCATTTTCAAGCTTATTTCATGTTTGAAGCCAAGGGGCCACCCAACATTCCTTTTGTTTCAAGACCATAGTTCTAACATCACCAGCATCACCCCTGATTTTCAGCATTTCAATAGTCAATCAATTACTGGTACTAACATTATTCTGCTTTGCTCACCACCAGGTAAATAGTATTACTGTTGTAGTGAACATTATCAATGTGAACGACAACCCTCCTGTGTTTCCAGAAACCAACATCACCGTCAATGTTCGAGAGGTATGATAATGATGATGATGATGGTGATGTCTCTGCAACAAGTGACAATGGGTTGCAACTATAATTCTGACAGAAGCATAATCTTGGGAAGAATGAAACCTTGTATGAACATTAAAATACAAATATTAAGCATAACACAATGAAACAGAAATGATACTTTACCATAATGTATTATTGCTGTTTCCAATTTAACTCCAAAATAACCAACAAATATCTAAGAGAGTTAAGAGAGAAATATAGATTAGAAAACTCTATTACACTATTAAGCTCACTAAAATGTTTTCTTTGAAACAAGTTCATAAAAACTGCTCAAACAGTAATGTCCACTTTGTTAGCCATAGATACAATTGTATGCAAATTAACACAACCATTGGGGGCGTATAGAAGATGCCAAATACATTTCCACCCTCAGGTCTCCTTCAGTGACTAGTTACAGTGCACAATGGATTTCCAACCTCAAATCGAGAAATTCGTTCAGAAAATAGAGGTAGCTGTTCATTTAAAATATAGGGTGCAATTTTCAATCAAACTGTTTAAATAACTCTTACCATATCCCTGTTTATTTTTATTTAGCAATATTTCTAAAGGGATAGCATCCTAATCTGGTACTAGTATTGTAAAGAACTCATATGTTGTAATTTATAATGCCGCCTACTTCCCTTGCCAGCAAAATCATGTATCTGCAATACATGAGGTTTTACTCCTTTATTTAATATAAAATACAGAAAACTCTTCTTATAGCAATTCAAACATGAAAAGACTAAATGTAAAATTAGATAAAGGTATCCCCTTTACAATAAAGTTATTAATAGCCAAATGCAAGCTTCTCCTATTCTGATTGAAGGGAACAATAACTCTCTTTTACACTAGATAAGATCCTCGTCATTATCCCACACAGAATCTCGTCACACTGAATCTTTAAAGCAATGAAGCCAAACATATTCAGTTTTAAAATACAGTGCAGACTCCCCTCTGCATATGATAACTTGTTGTATGGTTCTAGTCCACTGTGCCTTATGGGATGAACCATTAATTCTCTTGGTTTTTCCCCTCACTTAGTGCAAGGTATAAAGAGGCCAATGGGGGGATTGGTTAAAGACTAGGACTGGACTGGGGAGACCTGGCTACAAATCCCCAGCAAGCTCATGGGGTGCACTTAAACCAGACACTCTCTTTCCATCTAACATGTATCACAAGGTTATTGTGAGGGGGAAATGTAGGTTGGGAGGAGAGAACCATATGCTGCTGTGAGGCTTTTGTAGAAGCGACAGGATGCAAATACAGTGGTACCTCGGGTTACCGGTAAGATCTTAATTCGTTCCGGAGGTCCGTTCTTAACCTGAAACTGTTCTTAACCTGAAGCACCACTTTAGCTAATGGGGCCTCCCGCCGCCGCCGCACGATTTCTGTTCTCATCCTGAAGCAAAGTTCCTAACCCGAGGTACTACTTCCGGGTTAGTAGAGTCTGTAACCTGAAGCATTTGTAACCCGAAGTGTTTGTAACCGGAGGTACCACTGTACAGTATTAAAAACGGGAAAGCATATGTCTCTACGTGTCTATGCATTTAGTATTGTGCCAAGCTAGGTGTGAGGCTATAACTATATGAACAAAGTCAACACACACATTTGGGGGGGGGGGTTATGGAAATCCAAATAACAGCTGAGGAGGATCCTGCACAGCTTCCATAGGCAGGAATGGAAGTATTTTCAAAAAATGCCAACAGCAGCTTAGGCGAGGAAAATAGAGAGAGGAGGGAGGATGTTAAACTCCACGCCTCACGGCTCCATGGTCCCCAAGACTCCTCAGGCTTCCTCATCACTGGCTTCGCGTTATGAGAAAAGCATACATGTCAATTGTGGTCCTTTTCATTTTGGCCTAGAAATCTGCAAGGAACTTGTTGCTCCTTTATTCTAGATTGCATCTGAATGTTGTGACCTACTTTGGTTCTTCTGAGAAAATTGTGTGCATGTTACTTATCTGCCTAGCTATCTATCTGCTGTAAATTACGTGTGACAAAAAAATAGCTAAAAATGATGTTCCTTTTTTTGTTTTGTTTTTCAGGATCTAACAGTGAACACGACTGTTGTGCCCCAGGCTAATGTAACAGCTAAAGACGCTGACAAAGACACCATATATTACAGCCTTACAGCAGACCCACCAGTTAGTATATAATTGGGTGGGGAGTTAGTATAGCCAGTGGGGCAGACAGGTAGTTTTAGTGGAGCTCTTTCAGTGGAAATGTGTATTTGTTCACTTATTTCAAAACATGCTGAGTTTGAGGGCCCTCCCACTCAGGGCTCATCCAGACTTCCCCTTGTCCCACCGCTTTCCCCCAGGGAAACCCAGTGTTTACTGCCGAATCCGAGCAAATATCATTTGGGTTTTCTCCAGATTGACGTTTGCTCCGATTTAGAACTAAAGAGCAGGTTTTCTGGGGGGAAGCGGCAGGGCAAAGGCAAAACCATTCAGACCCACCCAGGCCTGGAAAGCATGGGAGAAGCAGAACACCACTCAGAGCCATGCTTTCTAGGTATGTGACAAGTGAACGTGTGAACAAGCCCTCAGTCTACAGAATGGGGCCCTGAGATTCTGCTCCAAAGCCCTGCACTGATGGCACATCTGAGTATAGCCTCCCTTAGGACAGAGGCTGTTCTTCTGTGGGATCCCTCCAAAATGTACAACTCCAAGCATCATTAATACTGTTGCACACCACCGCAATCTCCGAGTGATGTGAGATTCCAGGGGTTCCAGGTGTGCTTACCCAGGGTCTGTGTTTCCTTTTGGAAATGGGGCACAGCAGAGACTGTGGTGTTTTTAGGATATATGGTTTATTTGCGCGTATATTCAACCTCAGCCTACGATGGCAGGGTTCAAAGCATTAACATTCCAAGAGGGTCTTGCTTCTCCCATAGCTGCAGCCCTGAATCCAGATAAACATAAAACATTATGCTCTCTGTCTCTCTCTCTCTCTCTCCACTGCTTTACTATCTGTGTTACCTCACTCCTAAGCTTCCAGCCTACATTGATTCTGTTGTTTCCACCCTCTCTTTATCTGTGGAGGACAGGGACCTTACTCAATTGGTGTCTCATCCTCAGTTCCTTTGATCCTTTGATGTCCTAATGGTCCATTACCCCCAGGCTATCACCTCACACAGGAGGCTAGTCCTGGCTTAATTAGCTTTTGACACATCACAGGAAACATGACCTTGGCATTATTAGCTTTAGATGCATGCTGATTCCAGAGAATTAGAAGTGTCTAATACACAGTTAAAATACACATGGCTCTAGCACAGTTTTCACACTAATCCTTAATTAAAAGGATTTAAATTAAAACTCCATTGTACCAGTAAGAAACCAGAGATCATATACTTTCCATAACCCAGTCATCTCAGGTGTTGAAACATGCAACAATAAGTAATATTTAACAGTATTTAACATTTAACAGTATTTTTTGAAATGGCATTAGGCTTCATATCTGTGACAAAGAGGGTGTCACTATCTTTTCTTGTCTTCTAGATAGGATTGAAGTATTTTAACATTGAAGGAGTTAATAACCCGGAAATTTACTTGCTCAGTACCCTGGATTATGAAAAAATTAACTACATGCAGTTCGTCTTATATGCCATGGTGAGTTTTATCATGAGCAAAATATGTGTTTATTTGCAACTGCCCTGCTGCATGTGTGTTTCCATATTCACCAGATAAATGACATTGTGCTTTCAGGGTTGCCACTGGCAATCTTGACCATTGCCAGGCCCCCACATCCCAGAAGTCTGGCCCAGCTGTAAGAGCTCTGATGAACACACACAGTTCCTTGCTCTGCAAATGCTTTCTTTGTCATTTCAGTGCAGAGACCCAAATATTTAAATAGAAGTGTTTGCAGAGCTTCCCCTTTCACTGAAATGCATAAGAAAGATCATGCTGAAAACCTACTTGTTTTCCCAGGAGTTTCCTGGCCATGAATATTGGCTGCTGCATGTGGCCAGCCACTGTGGTTATTGTATTATTGCAAATGTTATATCATAACAAATTGTGTCTTATTTTCTGCACTGGGTGTTATTCAGCTAAGGGCTTCCAGAACAGTGCAAGTGGGGAGACAAGGAGGGATCTAGCCACCCCTGGTTGAATGACTGACTTATCTCAATGTTGAATTCCTCCCACTCTTTTTATTTCTGTACATTGCATTCTGTTTTTAAGTATAAAGCAGTATACCAATGTTTTAAATAAATCAAATCACACATTGGTTTAGGACTATCTGTGTCCAGCAGGGTGCACATGTGACCTTTGATCAGAGGTATTGCCTTTAAATGAATTTATTTAATTTGGTTGGTATAAATCAATGCAGCTACTTGAACTCAGAACTTCTGACAAGGGTAACCTGCCCTGTTGGGTTTTGCAAGTATAGTGCTAGGGATTGTTTTGGTGCTGCTGTTATAATGGACACGTTCCCATTTCTCGTTTTTGTCCTTCATTTTTCTTTCATATAGGATGGGAAGGCCGGTGAAGCTCCACACACAGCCACTGCGACAATAACCATACATATCCTACAGGCTGACCGGAGACCTCCCTGGTTCCAGCCATGCACTTCTTTTGGAGGGAATATAATGTGCATCAACCAGGGCTACACTGGCAAGGTCAACATCTCGGAGAAAATGGTATGCACAAGGAACTCTTAGGCTGTGTCCACCCCAGGATGCCTCACTTAATTTCGCTTTGCTCCTCTCGGTCCCTAGAGGACTCTTTTTGTCTTTGCAGTCTATGGACTCAAAGATCAGCCCAGGAGTGCCCTGGAACTAAGCAGCACCTCAGCCTGCCACATCAAACCCGGAACAGAATTGGTGCCAATACCAAGAAGGCACTGACTATTCCCAAAAAAAGCAGCTGGGGCAGAAAAACTTACAACTTTTACAACCCAACCAAATGCACTTTGCATGAGGCTCAAACTACATCTTTGGTTCTTCCCTCTGCTCTCCTTTAACCCATTGCAGTCTGTGGCAAAGGAAGTCGAAGCAAAAAAGCAGCAGGCAGAAGCTGCTTTGCCCATTCCCTCCTATCTTAAAAAAGCAGCTCAAAAACACGCCCTTGTTGCTTTTTTGCCCATGAGGAAGAAAGAAATGGGGTTCTTCTCATATCTTTCCCCTGTGTCTTTCCCTCCACACATGAAAAGGCAATTTGGGGAGGGCAATACTGAGCCGGAAAAGTGGCAGAAGGGGGAAGGGTTAAGCAGCCAGCCAAACTTCCTAACTTGTTACCTGCAGAGAAGCCTATTAGCCATGCTTGGGCTGTGGCTCCCTAGTCTTATGCTTCACTCCAGGTCAATGCCAGCAAGTCGGGGGTTGAATCCAAACAGGAACACAATGAGGAGTGCACTTTCATACAACAAGCAGGGTTCAGGAGCAGATTTTGCCTGTGGTGGGTATGCTTTGAGCAGCCTACCCCTTCCAATAAGCATCTTCTTACACATAAGAAACGGCAGTGACAAAACAATACTTCTACGTGTCATGAAATTAGCTTATACTACAAGGAAATGGAACTCTTTTTCTTGTGGCTGCCACTCCTTTAGGCTACAGTGGCTGCTTCCTGCTCATGGACTTGTTGTTCGCTAGGAAAGCAATAGTTTGGTATATAAGCTTGCATTGAGGCTGGAGGCCACATGGAAAATGGCAGGTTTCAGGTCATACTTATTAGATAACCTCTTTAGCATGAGAGATAGGGAGCAGCAATGATTGCAGGCTGGTGTGGGGAGCAAGCATGGGAACAATGGGGGTACACAGCATCTTCAACAGGCCAGGACCTCCAAAACAGCCAGAGTGAATAATGTAGCCACATCATTATCATCATCATTAAATTTATATCACTCATATGTGAAAAAGGCTTCACCCAGTTCATCATCAGCCAGCTGCAGCATCAGCTCTATAATTTATAATTTGCTTCAGATAGGTTGTTATTGTAACATCTTGTTAACTAAAAGCCAGACTTGTAAAAGGCTGAAAGTACCTGAAGTGAGCAAGTGCTTTGATTTTTGGAAACATCTGAAAATGATTTACCTTGTTTATTGCAGAATGAGTCTTTGGTCTTGGAGCCAGGCCCCCTCTATGCTATTGATGGGGACAGAGATTTGAATGAAAAAGTAGAGTATGCAATTGCTGATGGTGAGTAGATTACTCCTACCCACAGTAAAAAAATAAAATAAAAATGTTTTGGCTGCCAACATTTCCAAGTAGATCAAGGTTAGTGAATAAATCTCTGCATAGCCTTTTGAGTTTCTATATGTTATAAATAAACTACCCCATGTGTTGAGTAGATAGCCCATGACAGCCACAGGTGCGTACACACACACACACACTGAGCCTTGTATCCCAGCATGGGTCATCAGCTACATCCAGCCTTGGATGTGATGGTATCAGAGCCATGGGCTCTGGTATCAGAGCCATGGGCCCAGGATTTATGTTGGGAGGACAGAACTGAGCTATCTGTGACACAATTATTCAGTTAGTTAAGTATTTTTATTTATTTACTTGATGGGGGGCAGCTGCCCCCCCCCAGCTACACCTATCCCATTCTTCCTTCCGGTGACCAGAAGTTCCAGTTACTAATTTTCTCCAATTTTATTAGGAAATGATGACACGTTCTCAATAGACAAGGATTCTGGGGAAATAACAATGAACAAGACTATTAACACTCTGAAGACTTTCATGTTGTATGTCGTGGTAAGTCTCTTGGTGATCTTAGTACTGTGTTGATCAACTCCTGGCTGGAATATGTGTTTACCAAGGAGCAAAGAGCTAGCTCAGCTTCCCTCAAACTGGTGCCCTCCGAATGTTTTGGACTAGCTAGGGCTGATGGGAATTGTCATTCAAAGGATCTGAGGGCACCAGGTTGGGGAAGGCAGAGCTAGGCTGTGAGAAATGTCTCTTAGCCATTCATTAAATCAGGGATGGGGAGTCTGTCGCCGTCCAGATGTTGTTCATAGCAAGCATGGCCAATGGTCAGGGATGGTGTGAGTTGTAGTCCAGCAACATCTAGAGGGCCACTAGTTCCCCACTCCCACGTTTAATCCATGATAAACTGGAGCTAATCCTTTAGGCCTTCAGGGGTGGGCAATCTCAGGCCCACAGCCAAATTTGGCCTGCCAGGCCTCCCCATTTGTCCCACAAGACCATTTTCCCCAGACCATGCTCACCTGCCCCATGCCTAATATCATCTGCTGGTGTGTGGGGAGTTCAATCCTGCTGGGTTCAGGTGTACAAGGCAGCCTCCTGCAGAAAGTGAGGCTGAACTGCCCACACATCAGCTGAATGTGTGCAGTTTTGAAACCAGTGATTTTGAAAGGTTCAGTTCACTACAGTGGTACCTCTGGTTACGTACTTAATTCATTCCTGAGGTCCGTTCTTAACCTGTAGTACCACTTTAGCTAATGGGGCCTCCCGCTGCCGCTGTGCCGCCGCTGCCCGATTTCTGTTCTCATCCTGAAGCAAAGTTCTTAACCTGAGATAATATTTCTCGGTTAGCAGAGTCTGTAACCTGAAGTGTATGTAACCTGAAGCGTATGTAACCTGAGGTACCATTGTATATTGATTCAAAATTGTGTCCAAACATAGACAAAACCCTGCTGCTTGATCTCAGGAACCATTATGCAAAATTTGCTTATGATCATGTTATGAGTCTGGGGCGGGGTAGGCTTGTATGCTGAGAGACCCTTCTTAAAGCCTGGATCCAGCAAGTGTTAAAATCTAAGCAAGGATTCAAACTCTTGGAATAGCCAGGCTAGTTTCCCGATGAGGTAATGGCCTAAGTTAGGATCGTTATGGTAACAAAGGAAGTGGCTCTGTGCCAGACAGCAAATGGGTGGGGCTCCCTTCCTCAACTCTCTGGTAGTTAGAAATACAAATGCCAAGGTGGAGAGTCGAGTTATGTGTGCTAGAAGCTGGAACGGGCAGGTAGGAGACAGAGCTATGCTTGATTTCTGTTGGAACCCAAGGTTATGGCTACAGTAAAAACAAGACCCTTTTGGGAGGTCTTGATGCTGTTGACCCGTCCATCATAGGCTCAGATTGTACATATATCTGTGTAAACAAACCATATATCATAAAGATACAACAGTCTCCCCTGTCCCTCAATCAAAAGGAAACAGGAACCCTGGAACTCCTGAAATCTTGCAGCACTTGGAGATTGGGGTGGCATGCAACAATATCTTAAGAAGTGTCCAAGTACATAGAGTGGTATTCAAGGACAGGGTCTCAACTGTGCAAGGAGGTCTCTTGTGAAATGAGGTCTCCCCCTCTCCCTCTTCCATACCCTTCCAACTCTACAGCTGGAACTCTATGATGCTATGAAACATGCCCCTGCCTTGGAACAGATTCAGGAATCCCTAGAACAGAATGAGGGTGTGCACAGGTTTCTCCTTGTGTAACAGCTTCCCAAAATATGTAGTAGGAGTTCAAGTGCTTGGTTAAAATGTTGCTCACCTCAGTTCCTTAGATTAAGAAACGTAGGCTACAAAACTGAATTTCTGCAGTTTGGGCATTTTTGGCAGAATGCCAAAAGGGTCAATCCTGTCCCCCACAACAGTCTGCTAAAAGGCGAAGCACTCCATACTCGGTGACATTGTAAAAGCCAGTGGCAGAGAGTGGAAGGAAAGCTTATCATCCCAGATCTCAAGCACATACTCCCCCCACCCCCACCCCTTGCTTACTTTCCATTAAGTCATTTTGCATTTTATCCCTTAAGGAAAATGACTGTTCTTGTGCTTCTTGCTCTCTCTTCCTCCAGGCTTTCCAGACCAACAATCCATACAGATATTCCCAAACGACAGTGGAAATCAAGGTTGTGCGTAGAAATGACCACAAGCCGTACTTTGAGAAAACCCTTTATGCAGGAACTGTGTCTGTGGGCCTGCCTGTTCCCAGCCTGATCATGGAAGCTGGGAAACCTTCAGTGCCCCTACGCATCTTTGCAGCGGATGATGACTTCACTGATGTATGGAACTTTAGATGCTTTTGAAGGTCACTGGTGGGGGGGGGGGAGAGATGTTAAGATACTAATAATGATATCAGATATGGTTCCTATGTGAGGTTCATGCGAGTTAATGCATGGAGGGTTAGAACGACCCTCATATCTCTTTTAGCATTATGATCTCATGTCTGTACTTGTGCAAATCTTCAAACCCCTGATCTGCATATGACCTGCCCACTTTGCCTCTCATTTACCTGTCTACAGTGAAATAAAAACCACCTGGATCAAGCAATCTTTTGCAGGCACCAAAAATAAAATTTAAAAAAAATCTGTCATGATCCCTCTCCCCCACCCCAATTAAAAAATTATTTGGTCAAATATTTATTTACATTTTATGCCCTCTCCTTTCTTCCATAATGGAATGCAAGGCAACACACATGCAGCTCCCAGGCCATCTCCCAGCCAAGCACTGGCCAGCTGAGCTTTTATGTATATATCTTTATTGTCATTGTACAAGTACAACGAAATTTTACAGCATAACTGTATCACATGCCCTGAGATCATGCCCTGGGACCATTTTCAATTTGGACGTTTTGTCAAATAAATAATGCTCTGAAATTATGTAATTCAGAACTTCCTGATAAATTTGGAAGTAATAAGTGGTACAGTTTATTTAGTTGTTTTATCTTATTCTGTGTTGAAGGGGTTGCAGAAATGAGGATTGGAAAGGCGGTTGGCCGATACATACCCTACAACCTGGAGGAAATAATTGGGGCAGGCTGAAAGGAAACATGTTGAAAGTGTTGACAATAACAGGGAAGCTGATACAAACAAGGCCACGTCCAGGACATTGGCACTAGTGACTTGGTGCATATTGCATAGCCAGGGTGGGAATGGGGTGGAGAGCACAGGGGCAAATTGTTGCCTGGCTTCCATGTACTTGATTAAAGTCTATTTTTCTATTCTCCATTCACAGAAATTCAATCCTGATATCAAATACCAAATCCAAAACAGCACGAATTTCACAGTTACCGTAGATGGATTTCTCCTGACTGCTGTAGTTTTGGATGTGGCCTCCACCGTCACCCTTTTGGTAGGTGATCTTTCCCCCAAAATTTGAGTGCTATATTAATTTGATTGTAATGTCTGATGTTAGAAAAAGGCACCAGAGGCCCCTTTTAAGCATGGGCTGCTGTCATAATAATTTCTCTCATTGTTATTTCTCGCTCCAAGAGAGTCTGGTCATGGATAATTTAAAGTGGACAAAAAAACCCAAAACAGACAAATGGGAGACGGGACACGATAGTTATTAACATTCTGATCAGGATCACATTTGTTTAAAAAATGTAACAATATTGGCAAGCTTTTGGTATATTTGTTCCAAGCTCTTTGGAAACACAAATTAGGAAAGATTAAGTATCTTTTATTAGACCAAGTTCTGCAAGCTTTTGAGGTACACAAGCATATGGTAAGATTTCTGTGTAACTCAAAAGCTTGCATTCCACTGCACCAATAGAAGATTGTCTAATCTTCTGTCTTACCTATTTTGTGTTGCTTTTCATAATAAATAGTGGCCTTGCTCTATTTGAGTGCTGTTGTGAGGATATTTTAATGAAGGCAATCAACAAAATGAAACAGGAAACCATTTCATCCTAATTTTATAAGTGTGTGTGTAGGAGTCATAATTGTGCTGCCTAGCTTCACACTCTTGCCAGACCTATCTATGCATTGCATATGTAGACATCAGCTGTATGTTCTGCAGAACTGAATTGACTCCAATGCACAGAAGCTTGAAGTGTTCAGAGCCCTTAACTACCGGTAATTTGGTGCCTTCATAAATGGATTGACGGAATAAATGCATTTATGTGAAGGGCTAACATCCACTTTCATGTCTGCACAGGCTATTGCTAATGACACAGCTACTCTGCAAGAGGACAGCACCCTGATAACTGTAGATGTCAAGCCTTTGGAAAGTAAGTTAGCACATACAGCGTAGATGAAATATAAGGATCACAGATATTGCTCAAAAAGACTAAGGCAAAAGTCTGCTTCCAGATTGTCTCTATTTGGGGTGGGAGGCTCAACCACATACCAACAAATTCAGATTACAGTGTTGTGTGTGCGCGTGCGCGTGTGTGTTCTTGCTCAGCAAACATACTTTCAAAACAATGGGACATACTGCCATAAGGAAAGTGATAGGAAAATTCAATGGAAAGTGCAGGATAATAATTGCTTGGCTCAGCCAATGTGAGAATAACTACTACATTTTATTTTATTTTATTTTATTTTATTTTATTTTATTTTATTTTATTTTATTTTATTTTATTTTATTTTATTTTATTTTATTTTATTTTATTTTATTTTATTTTATTTTATTTGTGCCACCCATCTGACTGGGGTGCCCCAGCCACTCTGGGTGGCTCCCAACGGAATATTAAAAGCATGATTAAGTTTGATACATTTAAACTGTACCAGGTTTACCACTGCCTTGCCCCTACCCCTCTACCTCCTGGTAAGCAGCAGTAACACAACCAGCCAGAGGTCAGGGGAGCGCTGCCACCCCACCATGCCATCCTCTTCTGTTTGATGTGATGTTGTATAACCTCCCTGCAAACAAAACAGAATGAAGGTTCAATAAATATATGACATTATATAGCCACCCCACAAACTTTGTACAAGCCAACCAAGATTAACGCTCAATTAACAGGCCATCTGGAAGTTACCTCAGGGAAGGCATGTTGTGCTATATGGCTTAAGGGACCCGGAAGCTGTACGCCGGCTCTCGGCCAATAAAGCGAGATGAGCGCCGCAACCCCAGAGTCGGACACGACTGGGCCTAATGGTCAGGGGTCCCTTTACCTTTACCTTTAAAGCCCTAAATGGCTTTGGTCCAGTATACCTGAAGGAGCATCTCCACCCCCATCATTCTGCCCGGACACTGAGGTCCAGTGCTGAGGGCCTTCTGGCAGTTCCCTCACTACGAGAAGCCAAATTACAGGGAACCGGGCAGAGGTCCATCAGTAGTGGCACCCGCCCTGTGGAACGCCCTCCCTTCAGATGTCAAAGAGAACAACAACTACCAGACCTTTAGAAGATATCTGAAGGCAGCCCTGTTTAGGGAGGCTTTTAATGTTTAATAGATTCTTGTATTTTAATGTTCTGTTGGAAGCCGCCCAGAGTGGCTGGGGAAACCCAGCCAGATGGGCGGGGTATAAATAATAAATTATTATTATTATTATTGGCCCAGCAAAAAATCAATAGCAAGCCTGAAAGCCTAATTTGGACAGTTCAAATGTGCCCTTACAAAACTTTTGGTCTGTGATTTTGGATCTGAACTAGTCACTAACCCCTTTTCCTAGCATAAAACTAAGGGCATAGGGTATCTTTGCCAACAGCCACAGGGGTCTGATAAGATTACCATAGGGTTCTGATAAAAGACCTGCTGTCACGATTTTGTCTACATGGGATCTATAAATGTTCACCATCTGGGGGCTGTTACAATATTGTCCCCATTTCATAATGGTTGTGAGCCTTAATCTGTGTACAGTGGAACCTCGACTTACGAAGTACTCGACTTACGTATTTTTCGACTTACGAAAGGGAAAAAGCGGCCGTGCGCCTACGAATTTTTCGACTTCCGAAAGGAAATCCGCTTGGATTTTAGATGCGGTTTACTCGACTTACAAAGTTTTACCGTGTTTCCCCTATTTTAAGACACCGTCTTATATTTTTTTTCCCTCAAGAAAACACACTATGGCTTATTTTGAGGGGATGTCTTGTTTTTATTACGTAAGCCCAGCCCCGCGTTTTCCTTGGCGCCCTCCAGAACTGCGCCTATCACTATGGCTTATTTTCGGGGTACGACTTATATTTCGCAAATGCGAAAAAATCCTGCTATGGCTTATTTTATGACTACGTCTTAAAATAGGGGAAACAGGGTAGATGGGGTTTACTTGACTTACAAAGGTTTACATAGGGTTTTCTTACGAATTTTTCGACTTACGTTTCCAATGCATTCCTATGGGAATGCCGTTTTTCGACTTATGAAATTTTTGACTTACGAGTGTGCTTTCGGAACGCATTAAATTCGTAAGTCGAGGTTCCACTGTACATTTCATATAAATAAGGTGTTCAGTTTCTTGGTGTAAAGATACAACACTGAAAAGTAACTAATACCATGGCCTAATGCATTTTCAGCTACAACCATTCTTCCTACAGCCATCACTACCACAAGGGCAGGGACCACTATTTCAGATATTTCAGATTTACCACCTGGGACAATCACTACTCTTCCTATAACACCTTCTGCAAGTACAACCAGGAATACTGCCATTACAGAGAAGCCTGCAACAGGCCCAACATCTGACTCAATCATCCCTCCTTTTGTAACTACAACAAAGTCTCCCATAATCACAGGTAGCACTTTAGAACCTCAGACCACCAGTTCTCCCATCACTGGGATAAGCCAAGCAACAGATAGAACTGATGGATTTACTGCCGAAACAACTTTTCAGTCTGGAGTAACTGAGCCTTCCATATCCACGGCAACAGGTGGAACGGTCCAAACTGTTACTTCAGCTTCTTCTCAGACTGGAACCACCACCACACATCCCATAACAGATATAAGCCCAGCAACAGATAAACGGTCGACTGCAAATACACCTTCTCAGGCTGGAACTACCACAAAGCATCCCATAACAGGTGAGATCCCAGCAACAGATGATATAGGGCAATCTACTACTAAGGCACCTCAGACAGAAACCACCAAAGTAACTGATACGACTTATGGAACAACCAACTTTGCCACAGGAGATGCAACTAGAACAACCACCCTATCGATAACAACTTCATCTTCTGGCACCCAAACGACATCCATTCCACCAGGTAATTCATCTCATAGACTATCAGAACCTGTGTCTCCTCAAACACCCACCACCACAAGTTGCCCAAGACATAGAGTAAACATGTTATTCAGAGGCAGACTATACATGACATTTGTCACGTGGTTTGGTCCTGCACATGTGGTTTTCTTTCACAAATAGCCAGCGTAGGGGGTGGAGACCCATGATACACGAGAATGGTGGCTTTAACAGTCCCTTTTAGAATCCGTCCCACCCAGTGGCTGTTATCCATCAATGGAAGAAAGCTTCTTGAGATTGGTTCAGGGAGTTGTTGTTGGAGAAGTGCCTTGGTCTAGGGCCTAGGTCCTGACATTAGGTATTACATGCAGGGATCCCAATACAGCTAAAACTGATTGTGAAAAACTTGAAACAAATATTTAGTCATGGCTTACTAAAATTCTGCTCCTTTGAATGGGGCTTTAAAAAGGTAAAGGACCCCTGACAGTTAAGTCCAGTCGTGAACAACTCTGGGGTTGCGGTGCTCATCTCGCTTTACTGGCCAAGGGAGCTGCCGTTTGTCCGCAGACAGTTTTTCCAGGTCATGTGGCCAGCATGACTAAGCAGCTTCTGGCAAACCAGAGCAGCACACGGAAACGACGTTTACCTTCCCGCTGGAGCGGTACCTATTTATCTACTTGCACTTTGACGTGCTTTCAAACTGCTAGGTTGACAGGAGCTGGGACCGAACAAGGGGAGCTCACCCCGTTGTAGGGATTCAAACTGCCAACCTTTGGGCGTAGTCATGACAAATTTTAGCTGGATCAGGGCCAGGGTTACATCAAAGTGATTGGAGATAGTGTTGCTCACATTATTTCTCTGTGTAAGGTAAGACCACTATACCTCCTGATGCATTTGAGAATTGGTTCACACTGAAATAGTAAGCCTGTGTTTGGCCTGTACCATTTCAGGTGGGGAAGGGGTGGGAGGAGACCCATGTGACTGAATGTTCTGCGAGACAGAAGAGGCTCAGGCAATGAATCCTACTGGAACCTGGCAGAACTAGCCTAGCAGGAAAAATAGCAGGGAGTGTGTATGGATTGGTCAGGTAGGTTACTAGGGGGAGGGAGTGGACCAAAGAGTCCAGCTGGTCAATGCAGAGTCTATTAGCTCATATGGCATGTTAGGTCAGGTGTGCCCAGGTGTGAGGGCTCATCCATTCCCATTCGTATTGGGCTTTGCCCTAGAATTCAAGCCTGGGATCCCCTGCAAGCTGTTACTGTTATTGTTGGGGCTTCATGAGCTGTATTTTTTGCAGATAGAGCAGGGTAGAAGCCAGTTAAGAATGGGTAAGAAAAGAGGCAGCAGAAAGCAACAGACTGAAAATATTATTGACAGGTAGGACAGAACGTGCCAGAGACTTTTAAAGTGAAACAACAGGGTCAATAACAGGGTCAAATGAAGTCATAGAATCATAGAATGGTAGAGGTGGAAGGGACCTCAAGGGTCATCTAGTCTAACCCCCTGCAATGCAGGAGTCATGGTAGCTTTCAGAGAAAGAAGGAAAGCAATGTCAGGAACGGGCATTATACCTTTATGGAATCCAAGGCACAATACATTACCCCTGGGAAAATGTAATTCTTCCGCCATCAAGGTGGCCCATTGCTATCTGAATGCAGAGTGGAAGAATGTAGTTGCATATCACTGCATATACACCATACATTTAAAACACATGGCTCCCCCCCAAAAATAATAATTATGGGGATTGTAGTTGGCCCCTCACAGAGCTACAGTTTCCAGGATTTGGTGTTTGTGTGTGTGTGATTTTAAATGTATGGTGTTTATTTAGTCAGGGGCTGACATCAGGAACACAACCCCACCCTTCCAAGGCCTGCGCCATTTGCTGACCTTTGAAATGTTTTGTTTTCCATAATTCCTCCCCCCCCCACTCCAACTTCCCTTCTATAGGAGAGAGGAAGGAGGGAAGGTAGGAGGGCAATAAAGTCTGGATGCTATTGAGAGACTGATTTCATTTTTATAAAAAAAAAAATCAATAGAGGCTGAGCTCTCCATTGTTGTATCACTCAAACACAGGAGCACTCCTTTTTCTCTCTTTAAAAAGAGGGACAGTGCCAATCTCCCGTGTCCCACCATTTTGTGGACCTGTTGCCTGGTTCCTCTTTAAATGTAGTTCCCCGAAGGCTTTGCAGCCTCTCTAAAGTGGATTTCTCTCTCCCAGACAGCAAACTCAAGTATTGCTAACCCACTCCCTCTTGGCCTCTATCCCCATACAGAGTAAGGTGGTACCTCCCATAGGAACATAGAAAGCAGCCTTAGGAAGTCAGACCACTGGTCCATCTAGCTCAGTATTGTCTACACCAGGGTTTCCCAAACTTGGGTCTTCAGCTGCTTTTGGACTACAACTCCCATCATCCCTATCTAGCAGGACCAGTGGTCAGGGATAATAGGAACTGTAGTCCAAAAACAGCTGGAGACCCAAGTTTGGGAAAGCCTCGTCTGCACTGACAGGCAGCTGTCCAGGATTTCAGGCAGGAATCTTTCCGAGCTTTAGCTGGAGATGTTGAGGGCTACATTTGGGGCCTTATGCATGCAACATAGCCACTCTTCCATAGCCATAGCAAAGCATGCCTCTCATCAGTTTTGCAGGCACTGGGATATTGTAGCATAGGTTTTAGATGGGAGCTGTTTTGAGTAAAGCACCAGGGAAAACATTGTGTCTGTAAAGATTTTGAACCTACCGTAATACTCTTGTATATTTATAGCTGCTATTACCCCTGTTTCCAATGGTACAATGCCAAGGGATTCATCTGTGAAGGACCACAATGCTCTTTAAAGGCACCATCCAACATTACTGCAATCATCCTAATCAAAAACAACAACAACCCTCAGCCTTTTCTTAATTTTCATGGGCTTTGGACTGTGCCTCCTAAAAGACAAACACTTACTGGTACTTAAGAGATGGTATAAGCAACAAACAATATTCTACTTGAGTGCATGGCTGTTGTTAAATTGTTATTTCTTTCCTGGAATGAATGCAGTGGAGTTCAGCGCCTACCCACCCTAGTTGACTTCATTGGGCTTTCTGCTGAGGCTCTGTAAGGTCACATCAACAACATACATTTAAAGCACATTTACCCAGCAACCTTAACTAGCTACAAGTCCAATGATTCTTGGGGGGGGAGGGGGCGGGAGAGAGACATGAATTTTAAATGTACAGTGTGGATTTGGGTTTAAGCCTTGTGCTTAGCATACAATGTTTGCATACCCGCCAACTGTCCCGATTTGAGTGTTACATCTCGGAATTACAGAAGCCATCTTGGCTTCGGATTGGATCCCAGGGTGTCCCATTTTGACTCCCATCAGAATGCGGCAACAAAAGATGCCCGTTTGGGGGGGGGCATGCTCTTGTGTGAGTAACAAGGCTCCTGCAACAGCATGACTGTGAAAGATGTGTGTTCCGATTTTCCTCTGTGGTGCATTGGAGGGTATGTATTTGAACTAATGAACTGTCAAGAGCAGTGGTCCATAGGTCATGTTTGCTCAGGCTGATGGGAACTGTAGCTCAGCAACATCTGGAGGGCCAAAGGCTCCCCATACCTGCTCTAACCCACCATGGCTTCCACCTTTGGCTGACCCGCAGTGGCTCTCCAGGGTCTCAAGTTGGGAAGTCTTTTTGGACCCTGCTGCCGGAGAGCCTTTAATCACATTTCATTTGGGCCCTTCTGCCTGCAGAGTATGTCATTTACCACTGAACTAGGCATCCCACTTCTCCATTTTTTAAACTGAGCCACCCTTCTGGCTTTTGCTCTCTCCAAAAGATTGTTTTATTTTTAAAGAGAAAAAAAGCCCTAATTTAATAAGTAGCAAGAAATAAACCACATAAGCAAAATGCATTTAAAGTGGCAAAACAATTGTATCAACAACAACAACAACAACATTTTATTATTTATACCCCATCCATCTGGCTGGGTTTCCCCAGCCACAAGTGTGGGGGGGGGGGAGATGGCTATTGTCTTGGAACTTAAGGTTCCAGAACAATAAAAAGTGTCCATTTTTACATGGATTGATTGGGTTGTTTCCAAAAATGGCTTCTCGTGAAGTCAGTTTAAGAATTCATGTAATATATCAATCTTTCCTAAATCAGTTAGCAAGCAGTAGCTTGATTCCAGCACTTCTGAAGTTGTGAGATATTGGCTATTTTTGAGAGGTGAAGTTTAATAAATGTGCTAGTCCTTTCACTTCATATTAATGATAAACTCATGGAAGTAATAGAAACCTGCAGGCAATAGTCAAAGTCCACGCTGCTGGAGATTACAGACATGAAACTAATAGCTGGTCACGGTTTTACTAATCACCACAAAGCTTTAAAACGGTAGCTTGGTAGTTAATAGGGATGTGAAGTGTGAAATGAGAAAGGACAAATTCCTACGGCAGGCAAATCCAAGACAAGCTAAGAAAACCCTGGCATGATGTGTTTCCAGTTGCATAGAAACTTGGAGCATAGCTATCTGCTGGTGACTAGTTCAGTGTTAGCTACATTAACTGAAAAGCTATGGATACTTTTAGATATATTGCATCATGGAATCTGGAATCTGGAAGAGACCATCAAGGAAAGAGGAGGAAGTAATGACATTGCAACCTCTGAAACCTGATATCCACACCCACCTGTCTTATTCCTTAAGTCTTATATTGACTTTCAGGAGGATTCCCATTCGCCCAATGATTTTTTAAATTGTTTTTCATTTAAATACAAGAACAACACCTAACTATAGTAACTTGTTCAGTGCTACATTCCATGCAGTACATACTACACAAGCAGTACATTTGTTTACTGTATGTATTACCCGTTAAAGTAGCCTCTCTACAGAGATTGTTGTGTTGAGGATTGAATAAAAGTATCTATTTATAAAAGAAAAGGAAGGAAGGAAGCCAAGTCTCCCTGAAAGTGCCTACCCTTGAAGTGCCTTTAATTACCCTTCTGTGGCAAGTAAGGCATGCCAATAAAGCCACATTCCAACCAGATTTCAATGGGGATTTCTAGAGATTGTTTCCAATATCGGGCTATTGTTTTATGTTTTTGTTTTCAGAACAGAGTTGTCCGCATAGAACAGAGGACATGGTTGCTTTGGGCACCACTTTGGGATGTTTACTGCTAGTCACCTTAGTGCTGCTTGGGCTGGTCTCCTACAAGTATTACAAACTAAAACAAAGACCTGGAGAAGACAGTGAAGTAAGTGGACCTTTTGCTATACATTGATTTTTGGAGTGAGAGTACAAGCCTTAGTCGTGAAGAACTGCAGCTTAGGAATTTGTGAGCTTTTATGCTTTTATCATGTTGTAATAATGGCCGCTGACAACAAAAATACCCAAAGAAAGATAAGAGCCTTGTTTAAAAACATCCTTGGTCCACTCTTCACTGCATATACAATGAGTCGTCGGAAAGTCACACCTGTACATCAGTTGCAACATCACACAAGCTAGTATGTTGAGTTGGGATTGCAATTTGTCGAGCAGAAACAGAAGAAAACATTGGTGCTGCCATGTGAGCACCAGCCACTACATAACATTTGTGAGTTCTTGGCATTCTCTGCCTGGTATTGAATGAAGCATTTGTATGTAATATGTAAATAATGTGGCAAACATACTAAGCAGAAATGATTTGGCTAATCATTAGATTGAATTATACCACGGGGGGATTAGGCCCAATCATTTCTAATGTGGGTGATCCTTCTCTATGCACCTCACTTCCCTTTCTTCTTTTGCAGTCTGTTGAAGGCTTCACCAATTCCAACTTTGAAGGTGATGAGAACCCTAACTCAGGTGGAAGGGATGATAAGTTGCCAGTAAGTGTGGAGTCTGAAGACAACCAACCAGTTGCAGAGGAGCGGTCAGGCACCCTGCCTCCTTTGGAGGAGACAGCGGGAAGCAGCCAGGAATCAGCAGCTTCTGGAACGAACAAGGAAGGGGAAGAAGGCGACGGGGACACAGACAGTGAAAAGGAAGTAAGATCCATCCTCACTAAAGACAGAAGGACGTCAGATGATGGCTACAAAGCAGTGTGGTTTAAAGAAGACATTGACCCAGAAGCCAAGGATGATGTTTTGATGATTGAAAATGACAGCGATACAGAACGGAAAGGGGATGAGAGTGACAGTGACAATGCTGACGACCAGGCTGGTGACAATGAAGTTGGTGATGGTGCCAGAGGTGGCAGTGACAGGTCCTTCACTCTAGGAAGAGCTCAACTCCCAGAAATTGATTCTGCTGATGCTCTTCAGGATACAGAAGAAGATGGTGTTTTTTTGTAGGTGAAATATTGTCCAGGATTCTGTGATAGAGCTGACTGTTTTAAACTATGTTCTGACCAAGTTTCTGCAGCTTCTTCCTATGACCTCGGCCAATTAATGAGCAGCATTCACCAGGAAGGGCAGTGTGCAATCTCGTCCCCATGGTAATATATCACACCTTCCCCAAGTAAAGCTGATAGATAACAACATCTTACAGAATTGTTCAGATCATTCAACTCAAGCATACAGCAGCCAGGACCAACCCAAAACAGTTTGATCCCTGAGGCAGCCAATTCAAATGGAGCCACCACCTTCCAATGCAAAATAGGAAATGGCTCGTAGAAGATGTACCTGTTATCACCGGCATTGTGAGCTCAGTTATGGTTGCTGCTAGTTTGCTTCTAAGCAATGGCTGCTGCTCCACTGGTGCTAATCCTGCTAGTATATTTGGACTCATAGTGTTCAACATAGACATGTCCAGCTTGGTGGGATCAATGTGGCCAGTCATCAGCAAAAGCCAGCATCTGGAAGAACATGATGATAATGATAATAATAATAATAATAATAATAATAATAATAATAATAATAATAGTTTTATTATTCCCCCCCCCCCCCGGATAGTATTTACAGAAGTGTTATTTCAAACCAGGAGAAACATAGTGCTAGTAGTTTATGGGATTGCTATCTCCTTCACAAATGTCTAATTGCGCCAGGACATTGCCAATATGGTCCACTGGGTGGGCTTGAATTCATCCCACTTCCATCATGGATTGCCTGGGATAAGTCATTTCAATCCTTCACATGACATGTGGGCTGCTGCAAAGTTGGTAACAAACTAACAGTGCCCTTTGACTACTCAGAAATAAGGAACACTGAATTCAATGGGGATTACTTGATGAGTATAGGATTGCAGCCTATGGTTGTGATAATGACCTCATTTTTTCTCTTTTTTTCTTTTCATCTTTTTTAACATTACAAACAGCCATTCAAACCATATAACACTGATACAAACTTGGGGTTCTCTGAACCCCCCGACTTCCCCCACCACAACCACCACCTCCCCGGTTTTCAAAATGTACATTTATTTTTTATCTTTACTGCATTTGATTACATTTATCTAACTTTAATTTAATCCTTTTTTTTTTTTTAGTCTTTTGGTTTTTGCAGATTACGAGTGTTATGAAAATCCTACTAACGTCTTTAAGTGTTTACAATATTCTTTAATATAATCTATGTATTTTTTCCATTCTGTATTAAATTTGTTTTGGTGTCTGATTCTTCCAGTCATCTTTGCCATTTCAGCGTATTCCATTGTCTTCATAATCCACTCTTCTTTAGTTGGTGTTTGCTCTTCCTTCCATCCTTGGGCGTAAAGCATTCTTATCATGACCTCATTAAATTAGAAAAAGTTTAAAGGGAACTTGTGGTCCTCCACATATTGCTGTACAGCTCCCATCATCCTTTACATTTTGCCATGCTGGTGTGATTGGAGTCCAACAACATCTGGAGAGTCACAGGCTCCCAACACCTGCACTAGAAATGATGAGGGATGGGGCTTACTTCTACCGTAAGTAAGTAAGCATAGAATTGGGCTGCAGAACTGCTGTTATTTTCAATGATGTTTATTTAAAGTATTGCAGTTTTTAATCTATAAGGCGAAGCCAAACATTTGATTCTATGAATACCAACAGCCTTCTCTTAAAGCATTAAACAAACAGGAGGAGAGAGAGAAACATCAAATTGCCATTCTTTACGTGTATAATTTGCAAGGGATCAATTTCAAAATGATGATCTGGTGATATACTAGGATGGTACAATGGTGTATTACACCAACAAAATTTAATTAAATAAACATAAAAAATGTACCAATAATTGATGGAAGTGTCAAAATGGGGGGGGGGTCCCCCAGTTGTGACAGAATTGCCCTTCAGCTAAGAATTATTGATGTATGAGAAGAGAAGAAATGAGGGGGGAAGCATGAATAATGGATTTGCAATTTTTCTTATTGGTTTATAGAAGCAACTTTTTTTAAATAAAAAAATAGATCAAGAATTGGCCATTAATATGATTGTGACAGCAAGAAAGAAAATATGAAGAATATGGGAGACAGAGAGACTCCAGTGATCAAAGAATGGATAAATCATGTGATAGGGCAGAAAAGTCAATGTTAATATATGTTCTGTTTGAGTTGAAGAGAATTAAACTATTCTCTGTGAGATGGGTTGCAGGTGTCAGAGGAAAGGAAATATATTAACATCTAATCATGTCATATGCTTAGACTTGGCTGTGATAATTATGTAGAGGAGAAAATATAGTTTAATGACTGCTAGGTTGGTGTTTGTTTTTTTAAGAAATGCTATCTCTGTTTGAGACCTTAAATAATATAATTTTAGTAAAGTCCTTTATAATAAGTATAATGTGCACAGAATCTTAAGCGATATACATCACTTTGGTGCTGCTAACGCAGCAAAAGCAACACAGGAGGCAGCAATTATGAGTTACCAGTCTCTGCAGCCACAGCAGGTGCTGTGATCACCAATGGTTTGACTTGACCCCTGGAGGTACACGCCATTGTCTCTCCAGACAGGGGGATGCCAACCAAAAACACATTTCTAGGATTTATATTTTCTATTACTCTCTGATGCACTGTAATTGCACTACCAGCCCCCTCTACCTAATTCATTCTCAGGTGTTTTTTGTTTTGTTTTACATTTTCCCTGGAAAAATCTGGAAAACCAGTATATGCCATGAGGCTTTAAAAAAATCTGGCCACCATGTGATTCCTACACACACAGATGGCTGTAGGGAGAATGAAAGACAAGGAGAGGTGATAAGTGGGATGAAGCAGAGAGGAAAGGATTGGGCCAGCTGGGCTTATTCTCCTGCTTCCGTCCCTCTTCCTCTTGGGTCAGGCACCCCCCAAACGTGGCCCTCCAGATGTTTTGAGACTACAACTCCCATCATCCCTAACTAACAGGACCAGTGGTCAGGGATGATGGGAATTGTAGTCCCAAAACATCTGGAGGGCCACGTTTGGGGATGCCTGCTCTTGGTGTAAGAAGCTTAGGCTAAGCTCCTCCCTAGCCAAGGAGGAGTCTTAAAATCAAAAGAAAAAATCTGAAGACGAACTGACAAATCTAATACACAGAGGGAGCTCAGTGGCTTCCATGGATCTAAGGTTGGGGGTATGGGATAATCAGTCTCATAACCAACATGCTTAAGTCTAATTAACACAGGGGTTAAGGCCATAGAATAAACTGTTCTGCCAGCTTAGTTTAGCTCACTCCTTCACTACTTGGGATGAAGGTAATCGAGCTTATTGCTGCACCTCAGTAAACCTGAGAAGCTCAACATGTGAAGAGGTCTGAGCTGGTTGCTCCAAGCTCAGACCACATGGCTCTCACAAACCATTCATCTGTACCTATACCAATAATTTAGGAACTTTCACCACTGTACACCTAAGCCTAGTTTTACTGCTTGTACAACATTTTTGACTGTTATATGGAAAAGCATATGAACCTGACCTTTGAAGAATTTGTAAATAAACCAATTTTTAACTTATCAAACATGTTGTCTTTTCCTATGCTGAAGGAAGAGGGAAGTTTTGGAACTCACAGGGGCCGAAAGGTGTTCAGAAACAGCAGTTAGTGGAAAACATGGCACCTTACACTCTATCTACTGAGTTCCATTGCTTGCCAGTCTCATTCCAGGTATAATTCAGAGTATTGACATTTGAAAGTAAAAACAATCCTGGTCCTATATATCTTAGTAATCACCCACCCAACTTCCCATAAGTGTCAGCTGATGAAATCAGCTGTTGCTGATACCCAACTTCCTTGAAGGTCCATATTCAAGGTGAGGAAGAAAAGAATTCCCTGGTGAATAAGGGCCACACATTAGGGAAAGTTATACAACTGTACTTTGCTATAATTATGATATATTATCTCTCCCATTCTTTGGCAGTATTGTTGGGTTGAACTTTGGAATCTGTGTTTGTTGTCTCATATGGGTTTCCATGGAGCATCTAACCAAGAGAGGGGAGGGAACGAGAGAAGGAAGTATCTATAACTCACACAGAAGGGAATTGTTGCCTTGATTCAAATTGACTACAGAAGAAAAAAAACTATCGGAATAATAAAAAAAATTCCAGGAGCAAACTGCTGAACTTCTCATCTTTATCAAACTTTTTATCTGGGAGGAATGAACAACCTGCCCTTTCCTCTGTCTGTGGGTGCTGTTTATTGTGATACTGCTACAGAAGGTTTCGGTCATTTGACTCTCATGCTTCCTTTCCTTGCTCTGTTTTTTCCCCAGATCTCTCTTCAATTTATTTATTTATTAAATTTATACCTCCCCCTTCAACCCAGTGCAGCAAATGCTTCCCATATTGGAATTGTAAGAACATAAGCAGAACCTTGCTGAGTCAGGTCAATGGCACACCTAGTTCAGCATCCTTTTCTCACAGTGGCCAAAGAGATGCCTGTGGGAAGCCCAAAATGGAGTCCCTGTGAAGTTCTTTTGCAGATGCAAAATGGTTTTAAATTACAGACTATAAATAATAATAATAATAATAATAATAATAATTTACCGTATATTCCGGTGTATAATACTAATACGACTGGGCGTATAAGACGACCCCCAACTTTTCCAGTTAAAATATAGAGTTTGGGATATACTCGCCGTATTCGAAATACGACCCGGCGTATAAGACGACCCCCGACTTTTGAGAAGATTTTCCTGGGTTAAAAAGTAGTCTTATACACAGGAATATACAGTATTATTTGTACCCCGCCCATCTGGCCGGGTCCCCCCAGCCACTCTGGGCAGCCTCCAACAGATATTAAAATACATTAAAATATCACAGGTTAAAAACTTCCCTAAACAGGACTGCCTTGAGGTATTTTCTGAACGTCAGATAGTTGTTTATCTCTTTGACCTCTGCTGGGAGGGCGTTCCACAGGGCGGGCGCCACTACCGAGAAGGCCCTCTGCCTGGTTCCCTGTAGCTTTGCTTCTCGCAGTGAGGGAACTGCCAGAAGGCCCTCGGTGCTGGATCTCAGTATCCGGGCTGAACGATGGGGGTGGAGACGCTCCTTCAGATATACAGGACAGAGGCCGTTTAGGGCTTTAAAGGTCAGCACCAACACTTTGAATTGTGCTCGGAAACGTACTGGGAGCCAATGTAGTTCTCTCAGGACCGGTGTTAAAACGATTGATTTGTGTAGTCATTAATCATCTTACCGGTATTACTAACCTCCTGTCATTTACTCCAAAAATGCTTTGTGCCCTTTGAGTACATCCTTTTCTCAAGGAAGGGGGAACAAATGTTTCACTCTCTTAGCTCTAAACAACATCAGAGAATATGCCAGTTTGCAACTCCGAGCATTTTTAACAAACTACAGTTCCCAGGATTCTTTGGGGGAAGCCATGGCCATAGTGCAGGGGTTATTTATAAAAGTTATAAAAGTTATTTAAGTACCACTGATTTCAGTTGCAACTACCATTTGTTGGATTGTGGCTTTTGCATTGTCCTCAGCTTATGCCCTTGACATAACGTTCGATATTTCCTCATGACTATAATATTAGTATAATAATTAACAACAGGAAGAGAATCCAGCTGCACATCTCCCTGCTCACATATGCACACTTTTATTAACCCAGAAAGAGCAGGTCAGAAACAACATAGTTAAGAATGAAATATGAAAGAAGACAGGTATGCGCTCAGCTAACCCAGAACAGATTACATGCAGGGAAAGCATTCTCAACGAGAACATGTCACACTGTAGAAAAAGAGAACATGATCCCATTACCAAAGGTACAAATCTCTAAAAATGTGAATAAAATAGAGTTAGGTGTGCCAGTTGTACATCTGAAATTCCAGCCATCTGTATATCCCACAGGTTCTCCTTGGGATGGCAAACCTCAAACCTAGGGGGGGGGGCAAATGCTGCACACACCCCACCAGCTCTCTATTTGGACCTTTGAACTCTCTCTGGATCACAGCGCTCACTGGCCCTCCTTGAGTGTTTTTGCCTGGCTGAAATGAGTCTCAACAATGTTTCTTCCTTGCCTGCAGGGAGGATAGAGAGGTAGGCCTTAGGAAAGAGGTGTGCAAAAACCAGGCTACCAGACAATAGTAAAATTTACATTCCTTGCTCTGCTTGCTTTTACCTGTGGCCCCACCCACCATTGGCATGTGGCCCCTGGAAGATGGATCAGAAAGGAATGTGGCCCTTTGGGTCGAAAATGGTTCCCCATCCCTGATCTATTCAATGATAGCTTAGCTATCTGCCTCCTTAACCAGCAGATGGGCCATTAGAAACTTAATCTTTGTGCACACAATAAAGACCAGTGCTCACACCATTTGCCTTAGGAATTTCTTGGGTTTTTTTCCATGTGCTTTTTGCACATTATTGAATCTTTTTTATGCATTTTGCTGGCAAAGAGATGCATTGCAGTTTTGATATCGTTTGCATTTTTCCATTGTGGCACAGATCCAAAAAGGTTTTGCGCAACAACCCATTCGCTGCAGTGTGAGCACCTGGCCGTGCTTTCTCCTGTTTGTGCTTTCATTCCCCATGGTTCCCACAGTTCAGACAATGAAGATTTATGAAGTCCAGAGTCTAAAATGGCCTAAATGCACCATGGAATCACATGAGATATGCACACTCACTGTTCTGCATTGTTGCTTTTGCTGGGTTCCTTAGAGGAATGTCACAGACTGGTTGCTATCCCTTACATTTAATGTTCTTTGGGCCCCACTGTATACATACCGGTATTATGGCCATCTTCCAATGCAGATCACACACGTGTCTCTATAGTCCAGTGGCTTTCAAGCAGTGTGCTGTCGCACCCTAGGGTACCTTGAAAGATGGTCAGGGGTGCCGTGGGCAACACTGGTCTGTTTCTCTTTCCTTCCCTCCCTCCTCTGATGCTCTCTCATGTCTCTGCCTTCCAAAGGCTTACACAGCTGTTTGTGCAGCAGCCCTGGCTACAAGCTCCCCAGGCGAACGGTGCCTCTGGGGCTGGCCAGGGGTTGCTTCCCAGGCCCCTGTGGGGCATGTGAGGAGGCACCTCTCTCTGGAGTGGGAGGGGGCTGCACAGAGACAAGGGGCAGCAGCTACGGCTGCCCAGAGGACTCCCAAGGAGAGAGGAGAGGAGGCTGAGGGAACACTCCACAAGGGAGGGTGTTCGAAAAAGGGCGAGAGGCTACCAGCTCTGCAGGCAAGGGGTGACATAGCTGGGCTCCTGAGCCCCACAGGGGTGCCACAGAAAGAAGATAGTTGGTCAAGGGAGCCCTGGACCCAAAACCTCTGCTCTGGTCTACAAAAGCTTTTGCCTCAGTAAATCTGTTGCAGCACAATCTTAGATGTATCTATTCAAAAGTAAGTCCCATTGAGTTCAAGGAAGGTTTTTTTCAGATAAGCAGCCTTAGTTTTTAACAGGGGTATGCAACCTAAGGCCCATGGGCCAGATGTGGCCCAATCACCTTCTCAGTCCGGCCTGCGGACGGTCCAGGAATCAGTGTGAGTAGAATGTGTCCTTTTATTTAAAATGCATCTCTGGGTTATTTGTGGGGCCTGCCTGGTGTTTTTACATGAGTAGAATGTGACCTTTTATTTAAAATGCATCTCTGGGTTATTTGTGGGGCATAGGAATTCGTTCATTCCCCCCCCCCCAAAAAAATATATAGTCCAGCCCACCACATGGTCTGAGGGATGGTGGACCGGCCCACAGCTGGAAAAGGTTGCTGACCCCTGGGTGCCTCAAAGCACTTTCTCCTTTTAAAATATGGAACAGCATTTAAAGAAGCAATCTGAATGTCCTGTGGTTATTGGGGGGGGGGATGTATCAAAATGTTTTGTTCCCGAGTTATTTACATTGTACCTTAGGTTTTGGGTTTCTATCTAAGTTACACAGAGTTACAGCAAAGGTTCGCTACGGTATGTTCGGTATCGTAACTTCAAAAAAATGGGTATGGGCGCTACCTTGTGGTTGAAGCAGGAATTTCCTCAAGTCTTAAAATAGTTTTGTCTTAAGAAGGTGGCAAGTTTGACAACATGGACACATTTTTTTAAAAAGTATTTTTTATTAAAGATTTTCTTGATTTACAAAGGTATGTGCAATGTCTCTTTCGTATTTTTTCCATGTAACATTTTTACAAATCAGTATTGTTTGGTGAGACATTGGGAAGAAAGGGGGAGAAGAGGTGGGCGGGATGAACATGGACATATTTTACAACAAAAGAATATTTTTCCGTGATTCATTTTTCCCTGAATCAAACTATTTCCTTGGGAGTACCAGTCAGAGATGTGAAAGCAGAACTCAACCACTTTCAACCACTGTATTTCTTTCAACAGGAGTTTTCTCACTTTATAGAAGTAAGGAAATATATGCTACTATGTGACGTTTTAGAGAACATGGCTCAACTGTTTATAGTTGCTGATTTTTAAAAAAAGTAAATATGCTAAACCTGAAAATTGTACTATCTTGAGTACTAAGGATATTTAAGTATACAACGAAACAATTGGAAAAAATCAGTTGTGAATAATGAATGTTTTACTTTCTCTGGATTGTACCTACAGGTGGTGCTAGTGCTTTTCAGAGCATATGGATAATGTTAGATTGAAGTGGAGAATGCTGAATAATTATTTTTATAATTATTTGCATTTATTACATAATGTATCCAAACTTTTTCTCCCAACGAGTTCATGGTCCCGTCCCCCCCTTTCATTTAATCCCCACAACAACCCTTTGAGGTAGATTTGGCTGAGAGGCAATGACTGGCTCAAGGTCAAAACAAAATAAAAAATAAAAAAATTCCTTCCAGTAGCTCCTTAGAGACCAACTAAGTTTGTTCTTGGTGTGAGCTTTCGTGTGCATGCACACTTCTTCAGATACACTGAAACAGAAGCCACCAGGCCCTTATATATAGTGAGAGGGTGGGAGGGGTATTACTCAGAAGGATGGTGGGAATGGGTGATAGGCTGATAGCTGTGGTAAACCTGTTGACGACTCACACGAAAGCTCATACCAAGAACAAACTTAGTTGGTCTCTAAGGTGCTACTGGACTGATTTTTTTTATTTTTTATTTTGTTTTGACTATGACAGACCAACACGGCTCCCTACCTGTAACTGGCTCAAGGTCAGTCAGTGAGGTTTGTGGTTGAGTGGGGATTTGAACTCTGGTCTCCCAGGTCCTAATCCGACACTCTAACCACTACACCACACTGGCTCCTTTCTACAGGTAGGAGATAAAAAGTGACAAATGTGATAGGGTTACAATCAAGGTTAAGATGAGAACTCTGTTCACCACACAGGCAATTTGACATCTCTAGAGACTGGCGATTCACATCCTACTATAAAAGGTAAAGGGAAAGCTGGGTGAGGAGTTTATCGCCTCAGATGTGGTCAAGAAAAAAGGTGTTGCTTTATATATCAACCCCAAATTAAAAGCAAAACAACTGCAAAAAGACAAAGAAGGTCGGTTAATTGTGGTACAAATTCAGGATAATCAGGAGAAAATTATAGTAGTAGGGATTTATGCACCCAATGAGAAGAAAGCGGAATTTTATAAGAAATTGGAAAACCTCATGCTAGAATTTTGTGACCAATCAATTCTGCTTTTGGGAGATCTAAATGGGGTGGTCCTACCAGAACTGGATAAAGATAGTAGGAATAAAAGTGAGAAAGAAGGAAAGTTGCCAAAAAGCTTTTTCCAGTTAATAGATAGGTTCGAACTTCAAGATATTTGGAGGTGCAGACACCCGTCGCAAAAACAATTTACTTTCTTCTCACACCCTAACGACTCGGAGACTAGAATAGACGCAATATGGTCTACTAAGAATATCTTAATGAGATGTAAAAAAAATAGACATCCTACCAAGGACCCTCTCTGACCATAACCCTGTGTACATGGAGATGTGGGGGAAAAATAAAATTAATAAAAGATGGAGGTTAAATGAATCACTGTTGGAAGACGAGAATATAGTAAAAGAAGCTGGGAAAGTGTTAAAAGATTACTTTGAGAATAACCTAAATCAAGGGACTAACTTAAACACCGTTTGGGATGCGGGGAAGGCTGTAATCAGAGGGTTTTTCATAGAACGGAGTATCAGGAAGAAGAGAGAAAAGGATAAAAAATTAGAGGACCTGCTGAAGGAAATCAGGAAAAATGAATTAGAATTAGGGAAAGTTAAAAAAGAAAAAAGAGAAGAGGTGAAGAAAAATATTAAAATCTTACAAAACCAGGTATCCAATATCTTGGATAAAGAGATTGAAAATAAAATAAGATTTCTAAAACAAAGGAATTTTGAATATTCTAACAAGGCAGGAAGGCATTTGGCATGGCAATTGAAAAAAAAGCAAAAAGGGAAAACGGTGGATAAATTGGTGGAAGGGGGGAAAGTAATCACTGACCCCAAAGAAATAACAGATTCATTTACCAAATTCTATACAAATCTATACAAAAGAGAGGGGAATGATCAAAAAGAACTGGGGAATTATATCAAAGAAACAAGGGTGCCAGGTTTGGAAGAGGAAATAACCAAAGAATTAAATGAAGATATCACAATTCAGGAAGTGCAGGATTCAATAAGAAGCGCTAAATCGGGTAAAGCCCCTGGAGCGGACGGTCTATCTGCGCTATTTTATAAAAAATTGGAAGAAATAGTGAAAGAACCATTAAAATTAATTATGAATCAAGTCTTAGATCAAGGAATAATTCCTAGATCGTGGGAAGAAGCAATCATAGCAGTTATACCGAAACAGGGAACAGACAACAACCAAATTAAAAACTTCAGACCGATCTCGCTTCTGAATAATGACTATAAACTATGTGCAGGAGTGATAGCCAATCGACTAAAAAAAGTAATGGGGACGATAATTAAAGAAGACCAGGCGGGATTCCTACCCAACAGATATATGCACACCAACATGAGGAACATCATAGATATCTTGGAGTATCTTAATGTTAGATCGGAGAAAAAGGCAGCTTTGCTGCTCCTAGACGCAGAAAAAGCCTTTGATAAGGTATCATGGGCATTTATAAAAGAAGCAATAACAACATTAAAATTTGGACCGAAGATTTCAAAGGCGATAGATGCCATCTATACAAATCAGAGAGCTAAACTATTGATAAACAATGAAATATCAGGCGAGGTAGAAATACAGAGAGGAACTAGGCAAGGATGCCCCCTCTCCCCGCTGTTGTTTATTTTAAGTCTGGAATTTTTGTTGGAAAATTTAAGGAATGATGAAGGAGTACAAGGCATAAAGATTGGGAAAGATATACATAAAATTAAAGCCTTCGGAGATGACGTAATAGTCACTTTGGAAAACCCAATGCAAAGTATAAACCAAACTCTAAAAAGAATTAATGAATATGGGAAAGTAGCGGGCTTTAGTCTGAACATAGGGAAGACCAATATCATGACAAAAAATCTATCAAAAGAAGAAAGGGATCAATTACAAAAGGAGGTGGGAATCAAAGTGGTCAATAAAACAAAATACTTAGGAATTTGGATATCTAATAATACGAATAATTTAGTAAAGGACAATTATGGTAAAATCTGGCAGGAGGTAAAGAAAGATCTTGAAATTTGGAATAGATTGGGCTTATCATTATTAGGAAGAATTGCAACTATCAAAATGAACGTTCTCCCGAAAATGATTTTTTTATTTCAGATGCTTCCCATCCTGGGATCAGGAAGGAATATTTTTAAACAGTGGAAGAGGGATATTGTCAGGTTTGTCTGGAATTACAAAAGAGCTAGAATAAAATATAAATTATTAATTGACACCAAAGAAAGGGGAGGTCTGGCGCTACCGGATTTAGAGCTCTATCATGATGCCGCAGGTTTTATGTGGCTAAAAGATTGGATTACATTGGAAAATCGTAAATTATTAGATCTGGAAGGATATGAAAATAAATTCGGCTGGCATGCCTATCTAGAAGAAGACAAAATTAAAGCGCACAAAGGTTTTAACATACATATCATTAAAAAATCACTGTTGAAGATCTGGGAAAAACATAAAAATTTACTAGAACCCAAAACCCCGAACTGGCTCTCACCTATAGAAATTATAACGGCGAAAAGATTAAATTTTGAAGGAAACTGGGGGAAATATAAGGATATATTAGAACAAGAAGGAGGGAGACTAAAAATGAAAGAATATAATGAAGTGAAACCATTCCTAACGGGATGGATTCAATACCATCAAGTTAATAGCAAGTTTAGGGAGGACAAACATAAAAAAGGCTTTTCGAGCGAACCCTCATTGTTGGAGAAACATCTATTGCAAAATAATAAGAAAGTAATATCTAAAATGTATAACCTGCTTCTAGAGTGGGAAGTAAAGGATGAAATGATTAAAGAAACAATGATACATTGGGCAAGAGATTTAGGCAAAACGATAGAATTAGAAAAATGGGAATCCCTATGGGCAAAAGGATGGAAATTCTCAGCCGCGGAAGGAATAAAAGAAAACATGATCAAAATGTTTTATAAGTGGTACCTCACCCCAAACAAATTACATAAAATGTATAAAACAAAAAGTAACCTGTGCTGGAAGTGCCAAAAAGTAGTGGGGAATTTTCTACATATGTGGTGGAATTGCGAACACATACAGAAATTTTGGACGCAGGTGTTTGAAGAAACAAAGAAAATATTGAAATATAATATAAAGAAAAGCCCAGAAGCATTTTTGCTGGGCATAGTAGGAGAGGACATATGTGCCCAAGACAGGAAACTTTTTCTATATATCACTGCTGCGGCCAGAAATTTGATAGCCTTATATTGGAAAAGACAACAGGTCCCAGGAATTGAGGAGTGGAAAGAGAAGCTATTTAGTTATATGGACCTAGCAAGATTGACTGAAATAGTAAGAGGCAATAGTAACCAAATTTTTAAAAGAAATTGGGAGAAATTTGGAGATTACATGAAAAAGGAATGCCCCACAATAAAATCATGGATACATTTCTGACTATTTTGTATGGATAACAGGAGGGAAAATAAAGACAAGGAGTAAAATATTAAGCTTATAATATATAAGCATATGGAACTAAGAAAACAGTCACTAGATAGATTAGATTAAACACCTGAGTGGAGAGCAAACGGAAGTTACTAAATTTATTGTATTATACAAGGATTATATGAAATATGTGGCATAAACAACTGGAACACAAATTAGAGCTAAGATATTTAAATAAAAAGAAGGAGAAGTATGTATGATGTAAGTACATAGGCATACATAGGGTTACGAATTCCTGTTTAAATGTATGTTTCGGTTTGTATAATTTTGTTTGTTTTTGTATATTTGTATATATGTAATTTTTAAAAATCAATAAAAAAAAAAAAAAAAGGTAAAGGGACCCCTGACCATTAGGTCCAGTCGTGAACGACTCTGGGGTTGCGGCGCTCATCTCGCTTTATTGGCCGAGGGAGCCAGCGTACAGCTTCTGGGTCATGAGGCCAGCATGACAAAGCCACTTCTGGTGAACCAGAGCAGCACAAGGAAACGCCATTTACCTTCCCGCCAGAGCGATACCTATTTATCTACTTACACTTTGACGTGCTTTCGAACTGTTAGGTTGGCAGGAGCAGGGACCAAGCAACGGGAGCTCACCCCGTCAAACCACCAACCTGCTGATCGGCAAGCCCTAGGCTCTGTGGCTTAACCCACAGCGCCACCCGCATCCCTCATCCTACTATAGCACATGTTTATTATCCACACGCATGTTCTGTCAATGCCTGCATAGATCAATGGACAAATCATTGTATGCATGCAGTCAGATAGGTGAACGAACATGCAGACTTTGTTATTTTAACATCAAAAGCTTGTTCAGCATTCCACCTTTTCTTTCTTTCATAAAATTTATACAGGTATACCGCTTGATTGAAAAAAGAGCCCTCAGTGGTTTACAAAAGACAAAACAGTCAAATCAGGAAAAAAATCAGTTCCTTTTCCTTCTCACATGGTTAAGGCCAACAAACCATTCATTAATTTCCCAATAAAAGTGGGATTTCCAGTTATGTTTCATTCCATTAAAGCTACCTAAGAAGTCTGGCAAAGCCATTGCTGATACTGTTAAGATCTAAATACACTGTAACAACTATGGAGCTGAGGTGAAACTGAAAACAATCGTGACTGATTGCAATCTTAATCAAACTGTCATTGATACATGTTTATGATAGTATTTCCCATGAGAAACTGCTTCTTTCCTGTATAGGACAGAAACTCCAGACTCCTTCAAGGCCACGTCAAAAGAACTAAGAGCATTGCTTTTCCAGCTGCTGCCAAACAATACAGGGAGGGTTATTCTGACCTTCAATGGGAAACTCTCTTTCCTTTCTCAGTTTTAATTCCACATGCCTTGGCACTCTTGTTCATTGTATTTGAAGTTGCTTCCTTGACTGGGTGCAAAACAATTCTGGACTCAGGAGCACTTCTGAAAGGTAGCTTTTAAGGAGTAGAAATGGAGCCAGGGAAATCATTTGCAACCAGTACTTCCTGGACCCTTTCCCCACTTCACATTGGGCCAGCAAATGGTAGCCTAGCAAGGCAGAGTTTGCTGCAGGGCAACCTTGCTGACTCCATGCTGGCTGAGGCTGATGAGAATTGTGGTCTAAAAAACATCTCATAGAATCATAGAATCATAGAGTTGGAAGAGACCACAAGGGCCATCCAGTCCAACCCCCTGCCAAGCAAGAACACCATCAAAGCATTCTTGACAGATGGCTGTCAAGCCTCTGCTTAAAGACCTCCAAAGAAGGAGACTCCACCACACTCCTTGGCAGCAAATTCCACTGTCGAACAGCTCTTACTGTCAGGAAGTTCTTCCTAATGTTTAGGTGGAATCTTCTTTCTTGTAGTTTGAATCCATTGCTCCGTGTCCGCTTCTCTGGAGCAGCAGAAAACAACCTTTCTCCCTCCTCTATATGACATCCTTTTATATATTTAAACATGGCTATCATATCACCCCTTAACCTTCTCTTCTCCAGGCTAAACATACCCAGCTCCCTAAGCCGTTCCTCATAAGGCATTGTTTCCAAGCCTTTGACCATTTTGGTTGCCCTCTTCTGGACATGTTCCAGCTTGTCAGTATCCTTCTTGAACTGTGGTGCCCAGAATTGGACACAGTATTCCAGGTGGGGTCTGACCAGAGCGGAATACAGTGGTACTATTACTTCCCTTGATCTAGATGCTATACTCCTATTGATGCAGCCCAGAATTGCATTGGCTTTTTTAGCTGCTGCATCTCAGTGTTTTGTATTGGCTCACAATGATTGTGTGCCGAGTCACAGAAATGGTAATAAAAGTTTAGGCTACATCAACAGAGGTATAGGTGTCAGATTATGAGAAGTTATGTTCCTATTCTGTTCTGCTTAGATCAGGCCATGCGTGGAATAGTAACTGTGTCCAGTTTGGGGCACAGTAGTTTTAAACGTTTCCGTGCGCTGCTCTGGTCACGACTGGACCTAATGGTCAGGGGTCCCTTTACCTTTACCTAGTTAGGGATGTGGGTGGCACTGTGGGTTAAACCACAGAGCCTAGGACTTGCCGATCAGAAAGTCAGCGGTTCGAATCCTGGCGACGGGGTGAGCTCCCGTTGCTCGGTCCCTGCTCCTGCCAACCTAGCAGTTTGAAAGCACAAAGTGCAAGTAGATAAATAGGTACCGCTCCGGCGGGAAGGTAAACGGCGTTTCCGTGCACTGCTCTGGTTGGCCAGAAGCACCTTAGTCATGCTGGCCACATGGCCTGGAAGCTGTACGCCGGCTCCCTTGGCCAATAATGTGAGATGAGTGCCGCAACCCCAGAGTCGGTCATGACTGGACCTAATGGTCAGGGGTCCCTTTACCCTTACCTAGTTTTAAACGGTTTGCAACAAACTTGAGCATGTCCAAAGAAGGGCAACAAAGATGGTGTGGGGCTGAGACGCTGGTGAGTTGGAGAAGAGATCAGAAATAATGTAATAAAAACACTGCTCTTTAAGGCCAATGGTCCATTTAGTTCCGTATCCTGTTCTCACAGTGGCCAACCACTCAGTTTCCTGGGGAAAGGGATTAATTGTTAAACCACCCTAGGAACTGCAGCTCTTTGAGCAAACTAGGGGCATCTCCTAACAACTTTCAGCACCCTGAACAAACCAGGATTGTTTGGGGGAAGCGACGACTGTTTAAAGTGGTATGATACTGCTTTAAATGTATAGTGCAGATGGGGTCATAGTTCTTCATAACTATCAAATCGAAACCACAATAGGCCTTTAAAAATGAACAATTGATCCCCAGTGCAACAATTAATAAAACACACGTTGATTGTTGTTTTTTAAGGCCTTTAGATTTCTCCTTAAAACTGCTAATGACAACATCACACATATTTCCCAGGGGAGCTAATCCAACAAGTACAAAAGCAAAAGCCCTGGATTTCAGAAGGATCTCAGAAGATGATCTTAAAACCTGGGCTTATAAAGTTTATTGTAAGAGTTATTACACAGAATCCATTGCCAGATTGCATAGCTGATGATGCAACTAGACTGAAACAGAAAGTGAAAAGGAGAAAACTCAGGCGGGTGTTGAAGCAGCAGTACTGTGAAGTCATCATTAAGCAGAGAGAGATCCCAAGAAGCAGCAATCTTTGTGCAACCCAGCCAGACCCACCCACCATGATGTCATACATGAGGCTGCTGCCTTGGATGAATTCTATACCGGTATTTAGGATCATCCAGATTTGCTGCCCTGTGCCATGGAAACACAGGTGCCACCCTTTCAATTAACTCGGTGTTCTAGTTTACCCAAAGGGAGTGGAAGATCAGCATTCCTTCCTGTGTAACTGCAGAAGGAAAGGTTTATATGGTAACTGTGGAGTGTGTGTAGGACAGGGATATTCCACAAAGACTTTTAGGCTTAATTTGGGACAGGGCTGTACCTTGAATTGGGGTGTGTGTGTGTGTGTGTGTGTGTGTCTGTGTAACTTCTCTGCCTCAAGCAGCAAAATGCTTGTGCTAGCCCTGGTGTAGTTCTTTAAGGGTGCTGGGCATTGTAGCTCTGTAAGGGATAAACTACAGTTCCCAGGATTCATTTGGGAAAGCCATGGGCTTTGAATGCATGGTGTGTATGCAGCTATAGTCTATTATAAGAATTTTAAGGTCTCAAATATAGAATAAATATTCACAAATGCACACATATCTAACTATATGAACCATGTGTCTGAAATAGTATAGAAGAGCAATCCTGAAGCCATTTTGGCTCTCCCAATGACCTCAATTATTCCTCTGCAGTAAGGGAGGCAAATGGGGAAAGCCTTCCCATTGTCCTTTTGCTTGCAAATCCTGTCTTAAGGGCCTATTTGTGTGTGAATAGGGTGAGCCTGTGACCTGAATTCAGGAACTAAAGTATTAACCATCACAAAAGAATGGCCAGACCGCTCAGGAAATGCAATCAGTGACCATTATCAGGTATCCTGGCAGGCAGGATTTCTGCTGTAGACTGCCTCCTTCTGTGACGTATGTATGATGTTTTGGGCTACAGGGTGAGCAATTTCAATAGTCTATACAGCAGGCATGTCCAACAGGTAGATCATGATCTTCCGGTAGATCACTGGACGTCTGTGGTAGATCCGGTAGATCAGTGGCTCCCTCCAAAGAAGCTAAAAAACTTTGGCTCCCCTAAAAAAAAAACCTCAACATCTTTGCCCTGCACCCCTAAAATGACCTGAACCACCAAAAACAGGGCTTTCCTTCCTAAAAAAAAAACCTCAATGTCGCTTGCCTCCTCCATAAAGAAGCTCAACAACTTTTACATGAACCCAAAAAAATAGGGCTTTCCTTCCTAAAAAAAAAGCTCAACAACTTTGACTTGAACCCCCCAAAAGGGGGTAGATCACTGCCAGTTTTTAACTCTGTGAGTAGATTGTAGTCTCTTGGAAGTTTGCCACCCCTGCTATACAGTATAAGAGGTTGAGCACCATTGTAACGAAAGGACCCTTGCTTTCGTCTTTTCACTTCGCCCTCTCAATTTATTGCAAGAACTAACAGGGATTGCTGAGGTAAATCTAACCTCCCACTTATCCCTTTAGCCTTTCCGGTAAACCCCCTAGCATTTAGAGGTTTTTTAACCAATAAAAGAGAGACCCTTTCCAGCAAATAACGTGGCCAGGTACCCTTTTAAACCCTGGGCTATGTATGAGACTATCCCTTCGTGTCTACCGTGTAATGGGTTCAGCAACTAGAAACCCCTTACAGAAAAGCTAGCCTCTTCCCTGAGGCAACTTATTGACAACCTGGGTCTGTCTACCCTTTAAGCCCTTTCAGTGTACTCCACAGCCACAATCTATCCTTTCCACTCTGGAGGAAAGTATAGTATCTTTAATGGGTATCCCCTCCTGTGGGTTTCATGTTCCTTTGCTGGAAAATAATACAGCCGACTTTATGATTGGCACTTTAAATATGGAAGTTTTATTTGCTTAAGATCGTAATGGTTGTATTAAGGTTTCTTGTGTACATACTTAGTTTCAGAGGTAATATCTTTGTTAATCATAATAAAAGATAACTGTACAATTACCTAACCTAAACCTACTCTCACAGACCTTCTATTTCAACCACCTCACACTCCCTCTCCCAAACCCCTCTCAACTGACTAAACTGCTGCCCATTCTCCTCCAACAGTCAGCCACCCCTCCCCTCATGGAATGTTCAGTCAGTCCAGCCTAGAGTCTGAGTTAACCCTTGATGGGTTGGGTTGAAAAGGAAGGAACAAATAGTGCAAAAACGTTACAAAATAGGGCTTTCCTTCCTAAAAAAAAAGCTCAACAACTTTGACTTGAACCCCCCAAAAAGGGGGTAGATCACTGCCAGTTTTTAACTCTGTGAGTAGATTGTAGTCTCTTGGAAGTTTGCCACCCCTGCTATACAGTATAAGAGGTTGAGCACCATCGTTCAGGGTTCTCCTCCCTCCTGCGTGTGGTGAGTGGGGACTCTGTTGGAACAGTTAATAAAGATCAGGCTTACTAGCCACTTTGCTTCTCAATATACTCTGGTTGGCCTTTGTTTTTTCCTACCGATAGGGAACCCACTTAAGGACTCTATACGGGCTCTGGAATACCCCGTAAGGAAAAGGGAGCAGATTTTCTTATAACAAGTCTACGTTTAAAAATAGCAGGAAACACTGTGATCCAGCAATGTGTTTTCAATTTGCAAAGCAAAAGTGCATGCTTAGGCTCTCTTAACGGCTGAGTCATCAAACTCATCTCGCTGAAGAACATAAGAATCCAAGAATGCAACTATCAGGCACTAGGACAAGGGAGGGTACCTTGGACTGGTGAAATGAGAAGAAAGAGTAAAACTGTCTCTATGGGGTGACCATGTGTCCTACTTCACATAGGACAGGGGTCAGCAACCTTTTTCAGCCATGGGCCGGTCCACCATCCCTCAGACCATGTGGTGGGCCGGACTTTTTTTGGGGGGGGTGAATTAATTCCTATGCCCCACAAATAACCCAGAGATGCATTTTAAATAAAAGGAAACATTCTACTCATGTAAAAACACGCTGATTCCCGGACCGTCCGAGGGCCGGATTTAGAAGGCGATTGGGCCGCATCCGGCCCCCGGGCCTTAGGTTGGTGACCCCTGACATAGGACCACCCTCTATTATCCTCTGTCTGAAGGGCTACCTGACTCAAGTCCAGTTTAAAGATAAAACACCCAAAGAAGGGAGAGTAGGGGGCATAGGTGCCAACTCCCTGGGGCTCTAGATGCCCACAAAATTCCCTATGAAGGGGCCATGCATTCACAAATTTTGGTGCCAGGGTCATGCATGCTGCATGACATCCATACCCCCGGGGCCCCAGGGTTGTGGGACCAAGTTGGCACTCCTGGTAGGGGGTCTCGAAACATCAAGAGTTAGCATATGGAGACAGGCTCACCAGGGATGGCTACGCTAGTTTTTGAATCTACGGCGGTCCACTCAGTTTGCAAGCTGTAACTTCACACTGCAGTTCTCAAGCGAGAAACAAATATATGCGAACCATTCCAGCAATTAAAAATGTGGGAATGGATCCAGATTTGGGGTTGTATCCACTCGACAGGACTTCAAAATTGGGAGTAGGGGGCTACAAGAGAGGAGGAGGAGGAAGTTCCATTGTGGTACAGCAGTGTTGAATACAACTTTAAGTTAGCTGCACTTATGTCTCCTTTAAATCAGTTGTACAAATTAGACTGTGAACACACTATACAGTGGTACCTCAGGTTACAAACGCTTCGGGTTACAGACTCCGCTAACCCGGAAGTAGTACCTTGGGTTAAGAACTTTACTTCAGGATGAGAACAGAAATCGTGCGGCGCCAGTGGGAGGCCCCATTAGCTAAAGTGGTACCTCAGGTTAAGAACAGTTTCAGGTTAAGAACGGACCTCCGGAATGAATTAAGTTCTTAACCAGAGGTACCACTGTACGTTTAAAGCACATTTAAAGCACATTCTTTCCTTCAAAGAATTCTGGGTACTATAATTTGTTAAGGGTTGCTGGGGATTCTGATTCTGTGAGGGGTAAACTACAGAGCCCAAAATTCTTTGAGGGACAGAATGTGCTCTAAAAGTATAGTGTGTGCACACAGCCTTAATTCTGACTTAGGTCCCACTGAAAGCAATGGGACATTAATGCAGCTAATTAGGGTTGCCATATTTTAAAAAGTGAAAATCCAGACACCAAAGTTGATGAGCTTTTTTTTTTTTTTTGGTAGCAAAATCTGCAAAAAAAAAATCACACACACACACACACAAAAGGTTTATGAGCAATTTTCCAGGAAAATTGGCAAAAAAACCCACCCACTCCCAACAGGAGTTGCCAGATAGCCAGGTTTTTTCCAGATACTTTTCCGAATGGCAAAAATTTTCTCCAGACGCCATTTTCGACATCTGATTCCCAGATATGTCTGGGGATTCCCAGATATGTCTGGGGAAACCCAGACGTTTCGCACCCCTAGCTAACATGCAACCCAATGCAGTCAATGGGATTACTCCCACATAAGTGTTTGCTGTAACCAAGCTTTATTCCTTCAGCTAGCAAGGTTCTCAAAGGCTGCGTCTTTTACTACTGCCTGTCATCATCACCAACATCAGTAACCAAAGGGACTTTCCCTGCAATTGAAATCAATCTAAGTTAAAGAGAATTAGAGAAAGAATGCAGAGCTGCAAACAGGAGTGGCTGCTCTTTGTGGGGGGAAACCCATTGCGTGGGAGTAGAGAAGAGAATTTTGTCTGCCCTGTGCTTAAGTAATTTCATCATTTCTTAAGGTCTGGGTATTTCCTGCTCTCCCAAGGACTGCTATTGCATAATCCCAGCATGGGTAAGAGTTCTTGTAACACAAGTGTGTGTGTGTGTGTGTGTGTGTGTGTGTGTGTGTGTGTGTGTGTGTGTGTAGAGTAGGGATATTTCACAGAGACTTTTAGGAGGGAGGGTGGGGTGGTATTCTTGGACCTATCATTGTCCTTGGAGGTACCAATGGCCACCATGGCAGGGGCAGTTTCTATCAGTTTCAGCTGGTGGCTCAGCTGTTGCTCCATCTGGGTGGGGAACGGCAACCTGGCAAATAGAAAAGGGTGCTGCTATTGGTTTCTGTGGGTGTGTTTTTGCTGGAAAGGCCCCTGCTCCGCTATTATCATGTGCTAGGTTAAGTTTATCACAAGCCAACCTTCTGGCTGACTCAGGATTTGAGATAGAATGAACGCCTATTCTAGATTAGAGTTTCTCTTTTGCTTCAGATTGTAAAATGCAGAACCAAGCAGCTTTATTTGCTCAGCCAGTTTCAATTGTCCTCATAAACTCTGCCTCAGGGAGGAAAAATAACAAGGAAGAGAAACAAGGAAGGAAGCAAAACAGCTTGTCTGCAGTAGAACAAGGTATCTCTGCAAAGCGTAATAGGAAGCAGGCTTTCTGTGCATGTGGCTGCCTTTTGCTGCTGTTAGATGCAGAAACAATACTTAGCTCTTTCATTTCCCACACCTGTTGTCATCCTTTATAGCACACTCCTATGCTTGTCTTACATGGATAAAAAGGTAAAGGGACCCCTGACCATTAGGTCCAGTCGTGACCAACTCTGGGGTTGCGGTGCTCATCTTGCTTTATTGGCCGAGGGAGCCAGCGTACAGCTCCCAGGTCATGTGGCCAGCATGACTAAGCCGCTTCTGGCGAACCAGAGCAGCGCACGGAATCGCCGTTTACCTTCCCGCCGGAGCGGTACCTATTTATCTACTTGCACTTTGACATGCTTTCAAACTGCTAGGTTGGCAGGAGCAGGGACTGAGCAACGGGAGCTCACCCCGTCGCGGGGATTCAAACCGCCAACCTTCTGATCGGCAAGCCCTAGGCTCTGTGGTTTAACCCACAGCGCCACCCATGTCCCTTCTTACATAAATACAAGTCCCAAATATGTTCAGTGGCTCTTACTCCCAACTACAGTATGTGCAGGATTACAGCCATAACCTGGAGAGGAAGGATGCATTCTGGTCTGGGGCTTTTCCAGTGTATGCAATGCAATGACTGTTATATCAACTTTTCCCAACCTGGGGTTCTGGCTAGGGTTGGCGAGAGTTGTGACCTCAAATGTCTGGAGGGCACCAGGTTAGCAAAGGCTGCTTACAGTACAATAAAGAAGTGGCATTTGAATTCCAGGGTGGGCAAATTTTCACTTCTTCTTTCACCATCAGAATAAGCTAGCAAACAAATTATCACCGGGGGGGGAGGCTAAAGGAAGGGGTATACCTGATTTTTGGTTTAAAAAAACAAATATTGCTTTAAGGTTTTTCTTGGGGGGGTGTCAATCTAGATGATAGCCATGGGTACCTTCCAAACCGGTGATCCTGTGTAGGTGAGGATAGAATCTCAACATTGGGATAGCTCAGTTGGGAGAGCACAAGACTCTTAATCTCAGGGCTGTGGGTTTGAGCCCCACATTGGGTGGAAGATTCCTGCTTTTGCAGGGAGTTGGACTAGATGATCCTTGTGGTCCCTTCCAACTCTACAATTCTATGATTCCATGATTCTAAGAGGAAGCCAGTAAAACCAACCAGTTAAGTACCACCATTTACATTGGGAAAAGATTGCCCTATTGCCATAGAGCAGGGGTCCCCAAAGTTACCTGGCCTCGGGCCGGTTCCTCCAGTGCCGATCGCGCGGCGGGCCGGAGGGCGGGGGAGCGCATGCCCACACGCTATTTCTGGCGCACTTTCGGGTCGGCGGAGCACCGGAAATAGCTTGTGTGCATGCGCACGGGCCTCGGCAGACCCGGAAGTGTGCCGGAAGTGATTTACTTCCGCCGACACGAAAGTGGGCAGCCGCACAGCACCGCACCGGTAAGAACAGGCGGCAGCAGTGGGCGGCGGGGGTTGCAGGGGGCCGGATAAACAAGCCCCTCGGGCTGCATCTGGCCCGCGGGCCTTAGTCTAGGGACCCCTGCCATAGAGACAAAAGGGAGGTAACCTCTCTCACCTAATGGGAAGCAGCATCTTCTTGCAAAGTAGAACAATAGTAAGAGTTTTGTGTAGGAGCTTTGGCTGGTGCTGGAAGCTGGAGAGACAGAGACATGTCTTGTTCTGTGCTGGACCCACAAGCAAGGAAAATTGGGGTGCACGCAACAATAGTTCTATAAAAGGAACAAGTGCTGGGATGAAAGACATTGCAACAAGTGGTCTGACTCCTGACTAAACAGAGGAAGGATTAGCACCTCCTTCAAAAAGATTTAGCTTTCAGCAACTTGAGTGCCACGCCAGGACTGTCTCCAGGGCTGTCGGGTTGGTGACAGATTGTTCCCAACACACATTGTTGGGCTGCTTGAAAGAGAATTAATTACTTGTATGTGAGGGTGCTGTCAGCGGCTCCTGGAAAGTATAAAGACAAGGAAAAGTTTCTTACAGTTCTTTTTTATTTAAAACCTTACCGAGAGAGGTTATAGAACCCAGACTCTCCACCCCCTTTCTCTCCCACTTCCTCATTCATCATCGTCATTATCATCTCCTCTATGGGTGCTGCTAAGTGCCCCATGTCTTTGAGCTCTTTGCTCTCCTACTTTTAAAGCTCACTGGGTTCTGGGAGATGGTGGGTCTGGAATGCTTTCTAATGTGTCAGCCAGCTGCTGCTCCGGCTCTGCCTGCTCCTCCTCTCCCATGATTTCCCAACTTTTCCCCTCATCTGCCTCTGAGCTGTGACCTCCTGCAATCCACTGTTGTAAATCTATACAGTGGTACCTCTAGTTACGAACTTAATTCGTTTCAGAGGTCCGTTCTTAACCTGACACTGTTCTTAACTAGAGGCGTGCTTTTGCTAATGGGGCCTCTTGCTGCCGCTGTGCCGCCGGCACACGATTTCTGTTCTCCTCCTGGGGCAAAGTTCTCAACTCGAGGTAACTCTTCCAGGTTAGTGGAGTTTGTAACCTGAAGCATTTGTAACCTGAGGCATTTGTAACTCGAGGTACTGCTGTACTGTCTTCCTCTTCCTTCTCCCTGGAAGGGTCAGGATGGGGAGGCGGTCTCCACCATTCCCCCTCCTCTACCCAGACCCTGACATTGTGGTGTGTACATTACCGGGGGGGGGAGTAGGGTGAGTGCACAGCCACTTCCCAAAAAAAAAAAAAAAAGGAATCCTCTTTCAAACAGTTTTTATAAATACCAAACATTACACATGTCACCGGCCCATGTGTCCCCAAGCAACTGTTACTGTATTTCAAAGACCTGTTTTACCAGAAGCTCAGCTGAACAAAAGAAATGCATGTTTCCTATAAGAAATGAAATCCTTCTTATGCTATTTCCACACTTAGCATCTTCAAGAGAAGATGAAACCATTTGAGCCAACGGTGGGGCAAAACGAAATACAGGAGGGTTCGCCCTGGTCCGGTGGTCAGCAGATGAACGGAAAAGCAAGAATACCAGGTTTCTGGGAGCCCTTAGAATAGTGCAATGGCACACACTCCTATGCACTGTGGTTCATATTCCTACAATGCTCTTGGTCTGCATTGGTGCTATCATGCCATGATAACGTTGCACACCCCTTGAAGCAGAAGGTGCATAGTTTGGGAATAGTCACTGAATCATCATTCACTTGAGGCGCAGGTGGCTAGGAGTACCTATGACCAATGCTGGCTGGGGTGCCAGCTACTATATCGTTTGCAGAATAGGGCTAACGTAGCTACGGTTGCCCATATTCTGGTAACCTCCAGGATGGACTATATAGGCCTACTGTAATGCACTTTATGTGGGACTCCTACTGAAGACAGTCTCCAAACAGCAACTAGTGCAAAATGTGGTGACCAGGGTGCTCATGGAAGTGGTAGGCCAAGTGTATATATAGCATCCATTTAAGAAGAAAAAAACATCACTGGTGGCCAGTTGCTTTCCAAATCACAGCTCTTACTTCTCTGAATCCACAGAGAAAAGGGCAAACTGCAAGCAGGCCCTAATCAAAGCCCTTTTGGGCTGTTGTTGCCAAATCCTAGGCAAATACATGGGGAAGGAGCAATTCTGCCCATGGTACCTTATGCTTAAAACAGTGAAGTAACAGGCAAGAAGGGAGTTAGGAATGCAGCTGCTCAGGGTTATTTCAGATATTTTGGACTACATTGAAACTAGGAGTAACTACTTGTGGTAGCACCTCTCGTTTCCACTGGTAATCCCCAACCAGAAAAGTAAGTGTGGCTGATAATCAAAAACCCCTAAGCTTGGGCTTTTAGAGTTCTGAGTGGAAGTTAGAAGCAGCTGTGGTCCAGCGAGAGAGTCATTGTCAACTTTTGAACCAGTCCCTTTAACTGTATTGGGCAGAGGGGGCTTGGTCTGCAGCAATTAGCAAGGGATCTGTGTTGATCTCTATGTCTGGAAGTGTCACTGGAATACCAGGCTGCTGTGAAGGTCACAAAAGCAGAGCAGGCTTACCCCCACCTCTCTATTCATTTATTTTGATCATCTCAACACCTGCCCCAGACAGGTGGCCAACTGCAAAAGACGAGAGGGACTCCTTTTAGCAGTTATATGGAAAAGGGAATATCAGCAGATGCTGTTTGTCATGTGAGGTACACCTGCTTAAATTTCCTTCTTCTACACAAGGCTTTAAAATGCGGGAGCCCTTTCCCTCTTTCGCATCTGCCGACCTGAGACCAGTGCTTTCCAAAGGTTTCTTCCCCATAGACTACAGTGGTACCTCAGGTTACAAACGCTTCAGGTTACAGACTCTGCTGACCTGGAAGTAGTACCTCGGGTTAAGAACTTTGCTTCAGGATGAGAACAGAAATCGCGCGGTGGCGGTGTGGCAGCAGCAGGAGGTCCCATTAGCTAAAGTGGTACCTCAGGTTAAGAACGGACCTCCAGAACAAATTAAGTTCTTAACCAGAGGTACCACTGTACAGTACTTGAAAGTTGCTGACGGTCTTGGCAGACCACTTAATGATGTTTCTGTTTGTAATGTGTTATGCTAGATGCTGTATGAGTTTTAACTCTATTCTGTTGCAATATATTCTTAATATATATTGCATTTTATTATTGCGTTCCATAGAACTCCTCTTACTATGCAATACAAAACAACATAAGTAATAGAAGAAAATATTAACCAACGAAGGAGAGTGGAATACAAATGCTGGCCCTTCTGCCAAAAGAAGGCAAACTCAGCACGTGAAAAGAGTTCATATTTATTGATGCAGCATAAATCTAGAGGCCCCAGTGGATATCTACGAAAAGCTGGGACCCCAAACAAAGGGTGCACAAAACTTCTATAATATTACAAAAAGAAATACAATTACAAGAGAAGCTTAAACTATCTCAGTTGGCTATATCTATGCATGCTCAAGACATGCTCCTATGTACCACGCAAATACCATAGCAACAGATAACAGAAAAGCAACATTTTGCATGAACTTTGCTTAAAACTATCTGTTTCATGAAGCCTAATCTGGGTCGGGAGAATTTACTCCTTCTCTTCTTTGAAGATCTCCTAAGGTTAGCTCATTCTTCTCTGTTTTGGAAGCTGATAAGAGAGGCCCACGATAGGTGCTATGCCAGCAAAAGACAGAAGTGCATTTTCTATTCATAGATAGGGGGGTGCAGGGAGAATTAGCAAGCTGCCAGAGCTTCAAGGCCAAGACAGCAGTGAATTTCTTGCAAAATAATAGAGAGCTAACAGCAAGAGAGAGAGGGGTGCCTATATTTTCAATACAGGACATTGGCAACCACATTGCAGTTGTGACTGTGTGTGGTTGTGACTGTGAGAAACATGTTTATGCAGACTCAGCACTTAGCAGGCTGAGGTCAGTTGTGCATCAGAAACGTGCTCTGTGACAGAGGGCAAGAGCAACAGGGGTGTGTGCTGTGGGTTCTGGCATATTTCCTGGGCCAGGTCATGACACCCAGTTATCAAACGCAATAAAAAGACAATTTAAAAAATCAATACGAATTTTTCATGTGATGGCTGTGCTTCCTCCACCAGCACACTGCACACACCTCCTGACCAAGGCTCACGGACAACTGGCAGTCTGCAGACCACAGTCCAGGAACCCCTGCCCTAGACCATACGTACTGCTAAAGCTTTTCGCTTTTCTCAAAAAATAAATAAATACTTGTACAAGTTTTTAACTCCAACATACTTTGGCTAAATATTTTACAAGCACAACCAGGCAGCCAAAGGGTTGCTAATCTATTACAGGAAATGGCAGCCTGCCTCTTCCCCACCCTCTCCTTGTTCTTAATCATGGAGTCGCTTAGAGTTGCCAAAGGACCAGAGAAAATGACTTTCCCACTGGCCACTGTACGTGTGTCTTGAAGAGCAGCTTGATGTGCAGATGATGTTTATCCCCATACCAATACAAAGCTTCACCTTCTGACTTTAGCACAACAAGCTGCTGCCATAAGAGAAGATCGTGCCACTCCTCCCCCTCATTAATTGGCTAGCCAATTTTTGTCTGTAAAAACACCCAAAGACTCTGGGAAGCATAGGAGCCAACTCACAGGGCCCAATGTACCTTTGGCCACCCCTAATAAAATATTTGAGGGATGTGCCCCCGCAAGGTTGATGGGCATTGCCATTCAAATGGGTGTGTGTGTCGCATCTTGCAATTGATTATGTGGGACACAAGTGCCGTCTTGCCCTTGCAATTGAGGGGGCCATGCGACATCAGCGCACTGTGCACGCATGCCCCACAGCGTGTGTGCATGATACCAGCACACCCCAAAGCATGCATGGCTGCCAAATAACTTGGGGGGGGGGCTGGCTCTTTGGTTTGAAATTTGGGGAGCTGCCCCCGCCCCCTACTTAGTGCCCCAGGGGTGTGGCTTACCTGGGCCCCCACAATATTTTATTCAAGTTGGTACCCCTGCTGGAAAGGCTCTTAAATGTGCCAGGTCAAGGTACTTCGTCTCTTTTTTTCATGTTCTTGTGAGATTCCTCAGATTCTTTCACCACAAATTCTTTCACTTGTCCAGGTTAGTGTTTTTCTTCCTGGACACATATACAGCAACTTTCACAAGAGGTTGGGAAGTTAACAAATATTGCATACTAGATTAGCTGGAAGCAAAATTAATGGTCCTGATCCTTTTGTCCCCAGCTGACCTGGTATGCAATATGAATCGAGGTCGGTTACGTGATCTACTGGGCAAATGCCAGGTATCTGCATTACCATCCACTACCTCAGGAAGTGTGTCCGGATGTGACTCAGGTATGTTACACCTGGGTGTGGTTTCTTCCGTTTATTTTTTTACTGCCCTTGCTCCCATGCTTCTAACATTCAGAAATTAAGTAGGGAAAAGTTTTCCTGGCATGAGTTTCATCTGCCTAATTTGTGCGTCTTAGGTAAAGGTAAAGGGACCCCTGACCGTTAGGTCCAGTCACAGATGACTCTGGGGTTGCGGCGCTCATCTCTCTTTACTGGCTGAGGGAGCCGGCATACAGCTTCCGAGTCACGTGGCCAGCATGACTAAGACGCTTCTGGCGAACCAGAGCAGCGCACAGAAATGCCGTTTACCTTCCCGCTGCAGTGGTACCTATTGATCTACTTGCACTTTGACGTGCTTTCGAACTGCTAGGTTGGCAGGAGCAGGGACCGAGCAACGGGAGCTCACCCTGTCGCGGGGATTCGAACCGCCGACCTTCTGATCGGCAAGCCCTAGGCTCTGTGGTTTAACCCACAGTGCCACCCGCATCCTCTTGTGCGTCTTATGCAACTGTAAATGGCAGAGGAGCGGAGATGGTTAAAAAAGTTGGCAATCCTAGCTCATGGATTGTAGTGCATAGCTCAGTTAAGGTTTCAGTACAAAGTAAACAAGCCAGGGAATAAGAACCAAATGAAATGCCATGTTAAATGCATGATCATATTGTTGATGGCAAGGAAAAATAGGTAAGAAAGGAGAATTATTTGGGTGCTAAGATCCAAGTTTGGAACAAGTACCCTTTGGTGAGAGAATGCCAGCGGAGATTTAAAATCACAAAATATGCAGCAAAGTAAAACATGTTAATATAGGCTTTTAGACCTGTAAAATATGCCCTTGTGAGTTCCAAAACTTCCTGCTTCCCTTAACATAGAAAAAGACCATGTGTTTGGTAAGTTAAAAGTGGTTTACTTACAAACTCTCCAAAGGCAGAGCCAAAGCTATTGGGGGGTAGCCAGATTTTTGCCCCAGGTGAAGCCTCCAAAGGGGCACCACTGAGGCTCCCAGCCTGTGTGTGTGTGTGTGTGCCAAACTGGGTCTTTGACCCAGAGGAAATAAAACCAGGTGTTGCCCCTGCCAAAGGTCAGGCATCAGGCTCATGCGCATTCAGAAAAGTATGCATAGGCAATAAAACATGGCTTAGTTACAGTGGTGAAAGTTCCTAAATTGTTGATATAGGAACACAATAATGGCTTGAAAGAGCCATGCGGTCTGAGCTGCAAAAGAACCTCTTAACGTGTTGAGCTTCCCAGGTAGACTGAGGTGCAACAATAGGCTTGATTAACCTTCCTCCCAAGGTTAGGGCAAATGACTTAGCTAACCTTGGCAGGACAGCTTACTCTATGGCATTAACCCCTTCACGCATTAATTAGACTTAAGCATGTTGGTTATATGAGGCTGGTTATCCACACATACATATTCACAGCTGGTTATAAGCACATACGTATATTTGTCCATAAAGTGACTAGATGCCAAAGAGGAGAGGAACTCTTGCACCTTTAACAGTTGGGTAGGAGAGGGCATGTCAGCAACTGTGCTGCATCTTTCCATCCCTCTGCACTTTCCCAGCTGTGCCATGATGTACTCGGACCTATCTGGGCACGTTGGCACCTGAACATGCCTTTCCACCTCCACGTAGCTTGCCTGGTATATGCCAATTAACCTTTTTATTTTTTGCCAGGAGGTGGATGTTAAGACCTTCCCACTCTTTCCTGGAAGATGCTTTTCTCGAAGGTGGAGAGTTCAAGCAAGTTTCCCTTCCTTTCAGAAGCCTCAAAGCAGCATAGCATACAAAGGTGATACCAGGAATGGCTTCATCCATTGTGTGCGTGTTGATGTAAAGGTGTGTTTCTTACCCACCCACATTGCACTTGAAACCTCCCCCAACCTGTGGGGTTTTAGCAATGAACTGATTCTGACACTGCAGTGCTTCTTCTGCTGCTGCTCCAGCTTAATTTGGCATTCTGCTACATACATCTGAGATTCTAATATGACCATGTGAGTGAGGTCACTGAAAGAGAAGCTTGTGGTCTCTTTCTCAGTGTGTGTGTGATGTTTTAGCATGTGACAGATTTTTCTGGACATTGCAAAAATGATTTGTGGGGGGAACACCTCCATAAACCAGCTGCACTTATAGGTGCTAGAAATACTTTCTCTTTCTAGTTTGGCTGGTTGTGACAGCCAAAATTCCCCTCTTTTATATTATATATAGACTGTGAGTGGTAGAATGAGGTTGCTGGGTTCTCCTTTGCAATATCTAGGCGATGATGATTCAAAACTTGCCTCATTCTGCTCAAATAATATGCGCCAAACCGATTTCTGTGTGTTACTACCATAAAGTTCTGCTCATCCTCATGACTGCCTTTCCATCCTAGACTGGTGAAACACCTGCTTGTTCCGTTCCATCTCTGCCTCTATCAGCCAAAACTAGCATGACCTCTTAGGGGCCCAGGCCTCAGTTTCTTACTGAAAATATTCCACCCTCTTCACCTACTCAGAATTTCCAGCTCTCCTCCAGAAGACTGCCAACCAGCACCTTGTATGTAGGCCTAGCCCTTCATAGCTCAAATTGTTTCAGAGACCAAAGGCATTTTGGTTCCCAGGTCAAGCATGGGAAAAGATCACATTTCAGCTTTCAAAGCCAGTTGGGGGGGAAACAGAGTGACTTGTGACATCTTAAAGACTGGGATCCCCTCCAGAAGACTGGTGGGGTTTTTGTTTGTGTGTGTTTTGACACAATATCAGTGTCTTAGCAATAGATCTATACTGGGCCAGCCACACATCATTCTGCTTCATTGCGTGTTCTGTGATGCTTCCCCCAACATTACTGCATTGTTGGCATCTAGCATGGTGTTCTTGCACTGTTTCATAGATTATTAGGATATAAAAAATTTCAGGATTTTATTGGTGCTGTTGGAGCCCATAGGGTGGTTTCTGATGCATAATTGTGGTAGGGGAGGTTATGTGGACCATATGTATGCATGGGTGAGACAGAATGAATGTGTTGCATGTTCATGATGTGCATATGTAAATGTGTAGCAGGCGGGTGTGTTGTGTGTGAACGAGAATGGGAGGCTTTTTTGCTTTGGCTTCACCAACTTTTGGCATGCCACCCAACGAGTTTGCCAGGAAGCATTGCATTCCAGAGGCCAAAAAAACACCTATGGCATGCAGAGCTGAGACAAATAGAAACCACTTCTGTGAGGGTCATTTCACACACTGGGAGGCATCAACTCTTGGTTTGCTGCAAGTGTATCCTTGACAGGGACCTGCAGCCAATTCTGGCTCTTTCACAAGAGTAATGTGCAAACGTGTTGGTTAAACTCACACTGTACATTTTTACATGTACACAATGTGTGAAACAGCAATACAGTTGTGCTGGACATGTCAATTGTGAAGGCAACCAACACTTACCAAAATCCTGATATCTGTTTTCTAGTCAAGGGAGCTGAGACATTTGGAGGTTTGTCTTTGCTAAGTCAGACAAGATTAGGCAGAACAGCTTGGGAAAAATGAGGGGCCTGAGAAGTAAGTAAGCAAGACAAGCCTGCTGGATCAGGCCAATGGCACAACTACTTCAGGATCCTGTTCTCACCAACCAGATGCCTGTGGAAAACCTGCAAGCAGGATCTGAGCACCAGGCCACTCTCCCAGCAATTGGTTTTCAGAGGCATATCACTTCTGGCCATGGAGATGGAATATGAGCATCATGACTAGTAGCCATTGATAGCCTTTGGGCAAATCTCCTGGAGTTTTGCGCATGTCTAGGGTGATGGCATATTGCTTCCAGTTCTTAGAAGTCACAGTCAACTGTTTCCGCTAGCAACGAACCTAACAAGTCACTTCTTTTTTTCACTCTTATGTCAGCCAGTCGTCTGATGTAAGGGCAAACCACAGAAGGAGCAAGTAAGACTGAGGGATGGGTAATCCCATCTATGCAAAATTCGAAGTCACCTGATAAAAGGCTTTGCCAGTTTCAGTTCATGCTCATTCATGTGCGAAGCTATGAATGGGTAGGAGCAAGCCGCAGACTTAGTGAATGGAACTTATTTGCTTTGAATGAGGATTGTTGCCTTTTTAAATGACTCTGCTCCCGTGCCTTGAACAGCAGCTTGCCATGCAGAAATAGCATAGGTAGAGATTTTTGTGGCATGTAACAAGTGACGAGGAAAGCCTCACCACCCTGGACCCCCTCTAGATGTCCTTTTTATTGAGCATCCATGATGGTATCAGGGCTGTTGTATGTGATCCTGCTTCTAAGACTTTGTTTCCAGTCAGTGCTGAAATCCTATAACTTTTCAAACCACATATATTCCAGGGTTGTTGGGGTTTTTTCCTCTCTCCTATTTTTTGTGTGCTACAATGCAGGCGTGCCCTTCTAAGGTAGCAATAATGCAATAGCGTTGGGGAGGCATTGCAGCGTAAGGCAAAATAATGGTGTGGGCAGCCCAGTATAAATCTACCACTAATGCACTATTGGGACGCGGGTGGCGCTGTGGTCTAAACCACAGAGCCTAGGGCTTGCCGATCGGAATGTCGGCGGTTCGAATCCCCGTGACGGGGTGAGCTCCTATTGCTCGGTCCCAGCTCCTGCCGACCTAGCAGTTCGAAAGCACATCAAAGTGCAAGTAGATAAATAGGTACCACTCTGGCAGGAAGGTAAACAGCGTTTCCGTGCGCTGCTCTGGTTCGCCAGAAGCGGCTTACTCATGCTGGCCACGTGACCTGGAAGCTGTATGCCGGCTCCCTTGGCCAGTAACGTGAGATGAGCGCTGCAACCCCAGAGTCGTCCGCAACTGGACTTAACGGTCAGCGTCCGTTTAATGCACCTGTCTGGAGGGACCCTTAATTCCTGTGTGTCAGGCTGCTGTCAAAGAACAGGAACAGAGCCAGTAAAAACAGTTAGCAGGTGCTTTTGGTGGTAGCAGAGGTCATTGCTGTTGTCCGGGGCACAGATAACGAGTTGTATGCTGATAAGAGCAAAGAGAATAAACAAATGCTGCCAACTATGTCAAATAACATATGAGTGGATGATCCAAATACAGTGGTACCTCGGGTTAAGTACTTAATTCGTTCCGGAGGTCCGTTCTTAACCTGAAGCGTACTTAACCTGAAGCACCACTTTAGCTAATGGGACCTCCTGCTGCCGCTGCGCCGCCAGAGCACGATTTCTGTTCTTAGCAGAGTTCTTAACCGGAAACATACTTAACCCAAGGTACCACTGTATTTTAGTTCTGAATTGTTATCCACAGGTCATTCTGAATGTCAACAAGAAGTCCCAATAAGAACCTGAAATATTAGCGTGTATTATTTTCCATCCATAGCAATCATTTTCCAAAAGCAATTTTATCATCCCTGCAGCAGTTGGTTCGGTAATTGCTTTCTTCCACTTTGCTCCTGGAGAACCATTGCAGAAGGAAGAACTGAAACACCAGACAGGGGTAAGGAATGCATCTGTTAACAGAATCTCTGCATCCTCTCCGAAGTCCACAGAGGAAGACACACTTCCTCTTGCAACTTATAGGGTTTTTCATTCACCAGATTCATTCTACTAAATCCCTCAGAGAGGGGAATCCCGCCAGACCACTTGTATCAGCATAAGCAAAAATGCGGCTGGAAAAAAGCAGTGCTTTAATTAGCTAGTGCAGAAATTTATAGAGAAACAAGAACTCAGGCCACAAGGGTACAATTGTGTAGTACTGGTGATTGAAAGATTCAAGCTTTTAAAGTCTCTTATGGATAGATTTATTTCTTGAAGTTTATATGCCAGATGGAGTTAATATGCCAGACAAGGCCCTGTTTTGGAGATTCTTCATCAGCCAGTAGAGTCTTAACGTCTTAAGGTCAGCGTGTATTGGTTCTTAGCAGCGGCCGCTGAAGCCCCTCCCCGCCCCCCTGGGAAGCAGCAAAGCACACGCCAGCCAAGCAGGCGAGCAAGCAAGCCAGCCGCCGCCGAGCGAGGCTTTTTACGGGGCTCAGCTTGGGAGTCTGGGGGGGCCGGGGGGCTCACCGAGTGTCACCCCCTCCAGGGTGGCACCCGGGGCGGAGCGCCCCCAACGCACCCCCTTGCTCCGCCCCGCAGTTACCTGAAGTGAGTCATGCTGTGATCGTTGGGGCTTACTCACAAGCAGAAGTGTGTTCGTGCACTTTAGGAGTTGTGCAGTAGAGGGAATTTCATCAGGCTGTAACTTGCTACGTAAGGTGAGCCTGCGGAAATGCTCGTCTTCTGCACAACTCTTAAAGGTGTAGGTGCCCCTCTCCCCTTTTGCATCTGGCCAAGTTGCCCAATAACTACTCCCTCTATCTGTGCCTTTTGAGAGCAGCAGGATTCATAGACATTAGCAGGCATAAGGTGCACCTTCATGCTGTGGAAAGCTTCTGTAGAGCAAGCTACCCTGGTAAATCAGCCAATCTCCCCCTAGAAACTTTATTATGGGGTACTATTGAGTAGATTCCAGGAAAAAGCCGTTCTTGTTATTAATACAAAATATAGGAGGAATAGAAAGTTCCCAGAAACCCAAAGCTAACTGATTTGCAAATATGCTGGGGGAAAAGATTTCAACTTATTTTAAAGACTGTGAAGACAAGTTGCGTTCTAAACGGCTAGAATGCTACAGGAGCAGCTTCTGTTGTCATTAAATACATACAGGCCATTCTGCAAATAGCAGTAGTCGTAGTTCAGCCCTAACACTGAGGTCCACTGAAGTCCAAGGGCCTTCTGAGTGTTTCCTCACTGCAAGAAGGGAAGTTACTGCAAACCAGATAGAGGGGCTTTTTGGCAGTGGCACCCTCCCTGTCAGATGTCCCATCAGATGTCAAGGAGATAAAGAACTAAAGGTAAAGTAAAGGGACCCTTGACCATTAGGTCCAGTCGTGACCGACTCTAGGGTTGCGGCGCTCATCTTGCATTATTGGCCGAGGGAGCCGGCGTACAGCTTCCAGGTCATGTGGCCAGCATGACTAAGCCGCTTCTGGCGAACCAGAGCAGCGCACGGAAACGCTGTTTACCTTCCTGCCGGAGCGGTACCTATTTATCTACTTGCACTTTGACATGCTTTCGAACTGCTAGGTTGGCAGGAGCAGGGACCGAGCAACGGGAGCTCACCCTGTCGTGGGGATTCGAACCGCTGACCTTCTGATCGGCAAGCCCTAGGCTCTGTGGTTTAACCCATAGTGCCACCCGCGTCCCTACAAGGAGATAAAAAGCTTTTAGAAGACTTCTGAAGGCAGCCCTGTGTTGGGAAGTTTTTAATGTTTGATGTTTTATTATGTTTCTATATGTGCTGGAATCTGTCCAGAGTGGCTGGAGAAACCCAGCTAGATGGGTGGGGAATAACTTATTCCCCTTTGGTTGGGTAGTGGTGCTGGACGGATCTGAATTATTGAACTGAAGAAACAGAATACTTGTGATGGAAAAGTGGAATGCATCCTCTCTCACATTCCCAAATGGAGATCCCAACTTTCCCCAGAGGATCCAGAAGGACAGTCCTTACATCTGGGATGACTTTAGATCAGGCTCAATGGTTTAGAGTAGATCACAGCGCCACCCCACTCCCTTTGACATCCATAGAAACATAAAAGAACACAGGTAATGGCCCCCAACAGAAGTTGCACTTTGTGCAAATATCGTTCTATTCTGGAGATGGAAGGAGTGATATCCCTGTACTGAGCTGAGTATTGAGGTTCTCGGATCACAGTTCTTTGAGGTTGCTTATTAGTTTCTTTTTGCTGTTGGTATTTTATGTGTCCTCTCCGGCTTATCTACTATCCGCATGCAGCGGCGCAGGTCGTTGGCAAAGTCTTCTTGTGCAGTGAGGTGGCTGCTCGCCAGCAGAGGTGAAATCATTTCAGCCCTGCTCTGAGGGCGCATTTGTGGTCCTCCTATAACAGTAGTTAAGACTCCCTCCTTCCCAAAAAAAAAAGAACGTATGTGCTTTCTAAAGGGTGGCCAGCAGGCAATCCACGTGTCCCGCCAAGGAGCTCCTCGGAAATGAAACTTAAGTTTTCGTTGATATCATGTGATTTACAGGGACGGAAACCGCCGTATATGGTCAGGGGAGACGAGAAACGCCGGTTTCGTAAGCGGGAACGGCGTAATGCACTCCGGCGAGGATTTTGTTTGGGAGGAAAGAGAACCCTCCGTGGGGTTCGAAAGGCGGCTGCCTCTGATTGGCCGACGCTGACGGCCTCCGAGCCATGCCGAGCCAATGAAATGCGTCCCGGCTTCTTATATAAGCCGTTGCAGGAGAGGGCGTGAGCTTGTTGATATCGCCAGAATTCCACTATCTGCCGCGCAATAGAATAACACCTGGTAGCAATACAGGTAACGCACCTTTTGATTGTGTGTCTGGAACCGGGGGTGAGGGGAAGAGGGTCGCTGAGGTAGAGCAGCTTCATTGCAGAGCGAGGGAGGAATAACTTGCATCATTTTCTATCTTCCTCGTTTTAATCACACTTACCTGAGAGTAAGTCCCGGTGAGGTCAGTGGGATTTGCTGCTGAGTATAGGATTGCAGCAACGAGCATGTCGAAGGGCAGCTCATAGTTTTGAGCAGGCTTTCTAGTGTGCTCGCGCGAGCACTGCCTCGCTCTTGAGAACAATTTTTAAGGCTGTTTGGTAAACCGTATTATTTACCCCGTGGAAGCCCCCGTAGTTGAGTTTTATGCTGACATTGTCTATTGTTGAAATATATAAAAAAAATTAAATAAAATTGTCCAGTAGCACCTTAGAGACCAACTAAGTTTGTTCTTGGTATAAGTTTTCGTGTGCATGTAAAACTTATACCAAGAACAAACTTAGTTGGTCTCTAAGGTGCTACTGGACAATTTTATTTTTTTAAATATATATATATAGACCAACACAGCTACCTACCTGAATCTATAATCTGGGTTGGTTGGTGGGAGGAGCAGCTCCCTGCGTGCCTATGTTGGTCGAACATATTCAAAGTTGGCATGCTCGTGCAAACCCCACCTGCCCAATGTGCACACTGTCAAATGGCTTGTAAGGACTATGTGTCTGGAGCCTACACGTCTAGGCAACTTTGGGGCAGCGTGTGTTGGTCAGACGAGCACACAGTGGACAGCAGTTGCCCCCACGATCGCTGTCTTCCCCCCACCCCCGGGGGTAATAATAATAATAATAATTTTTATTTGTACCCCGCCCTCCCCGGGTAAGAAAAATAATATCTGCACAGACATAGATGTACAGTACAGGAGTGGTAAAATGGCTCCTGGTGGCGTAGGGAAAGAATGCCTTCTTTAGAGGAAATTCACCCAAGGGTAGCCAATGCTAATCACGACTAGTGATTAGAATCATAGATTATCATAGATTATCATAGATTAGGGATGATAAGAGTTCTCCTGCAGCAGCACCTGGAGGGTAATGCACTGGCTAGGCCAGAGATATTCCGTGCCTCATCCTGGTACAGAATAGGTTGTGGGAATGAGAATCCCTGGCACAAATTAAGCCTTGCATCATGTGTACCAGCACTGATGCAGTAGTTCCCTGGTCAGACTTAGGTTGCCTTTTAAAATGCCTAGCAGTCTAGGTTGCTTCTGCATTTTTGCAAGAGGGATGATAATTCCTCGGAAGAGGAGTCCCCACTGAACTGCTGTGTCAATAGGAAGAAAATATTGCAACAGAAGTCAGCCAGGACAGTGGCATTTTTAACGGAAGTCTCGCCTTTGACTTCTCAGAGAAGCCAATTTTTCAGTTGCACATGTCAGAAGACAGAATACTAGGCAGGTCCTATTCAAATTGACAATGCACAAATGGCCCTTTATCAGCACTACCCAAATATTCAGTAACTTGAAACCGATGCTTGATTACTCTAAATTGGTCTACTTTTGAAATTACATTTGTTTTCTATCCTTCTAACCTCCCTCATAAGTTCATAGGGGGAAATTCACTCTGGCTGGACAGAATATGCCACCAAAAGGGATAGGGTCGCCAAGGAAGCTCCCTCAACCCTAATTAGTTGCCCCCTGCTGCACTTCAGACACAATGACATCAGTTATGATGGCATTTGTGAACAGTTGGCCTGGAGTTTTACTGGTGAGGATGTAACAGAGGTTCAGCTAATGGGAAGGTAACTGCAGCAAGATACCTTCATCCTAAACTGCTGAAAATGTTGTTAGGAGGTGCACTTTTGTGCAACAAGTGAGGCTGAAATGTTTGGCTGTGGCTGTTTGGAAAATTACTATAGGTTTATGGGGTTGGGAGTAGTTTAGATTTTTGCAGTTCTCAAGCAGGCTGAATTAGGCAGCACATTAGTAAATGAAATGATTGCAAAGACACTGACTGTCTAGCCATAATAATAGACTATAACTTAATATTTTTAAGCAGATGGGAACCTTGGGGTGCACCTGTGGCGGGGGATTTTTTATTTTATTTTTTGCCTCAAGTGGCAAATGTCCCCAGCTTGCCCTGACAGGACTCCTTTTTTGCTCTTGGACCACATGGCAGCTTTTGTTGCCATTATATGCTTCTGCATCTGGTATGTGGGTGGGGACTTATGGAAGCACTTTTGTAGTGGTTCTGCTCTTATATTGCCAGATTAGTTCCATAGAAATTCGCTCTAAGTCCCACAGGGATCTTATTTTCTCTCTCACACATGCTTCTTCACAGCTGCAGGAAATTAGGTAGTCATTGGGATATGAAGGACAGTTAATTTTATTTCTCCTTTCCATCTGAAGCAGCTGTGGTGGCTTTTCTGCTGCTGGAAAGTGGCTGGGTGAGGTCAGATAAGTTGAAACTCATCGCAGACAAGAGAACTGCTGATGGTTTGAAAAAAGAGAAGTAGTGCAAGTGGTTATTCTGGGTGCTGTTGGCATGCTTCCTGAAGTGCAGTGCTCCTGTTTTTCTCCTGAATTCTCAAGTGGATGCTGTTCGAGGGTGTGTTTATCAGCCCTGGTTGATATGCCAGTTACACCTTGTATTGTAGAAGAGCAACTTTATTGTGGGAGGGGTGGGTGGGAGTTCTGGTAATATTTCTGAGAGATTGTGATAGTTGCTGGTGGTTCATGTTGCTGTTATTATAGTATTTAGCCTCGTAGAGGACCCTCAGATTTTGCACAACCTAATGCAGAGCTTTCCAGACTTTTCATGTTGGTGACACACTTTTTAGACATGCATCATTTCATGACACAGTAATTCAGTTTTACTAGCAAACCAGAGGTTAAACTAACCCCTTTCCAGCCCTGGGAGGAGTGTGGGGAGCGTTTGCACGACATACCTACACACTGCAGCTGGCACAGTGATGTGTCGCGACACACAGTTTGGAAAGCTCTGACCTAATGAATACATCCTGTGCTCGCTTGGTAGCAACTCAACCATACAGTAACTCTGTTTCTAACATGTTATAAAACCTATCAAAACTACCAAGTCTGCTGACATGGCTTCCGCCTTTTTATTTTCTCTGGTCCGAACAGATTCTGCCTCATGATCTTCCATTAGTTCACAAGACATTAAGCAGGACAAGATTCAGAGGGTGTGGCTGTCATATTTCAACTTGCCACGAGGCATATTCTAAGACATATTTGACTCCAGAATGGCTGCACCAGCAAATGAGAGGTGAGTGTTGTTGTGGCAATCAGAGGCATGGGCAGGGAGGGAGAACTGGGTGTGCGCAAACACACACACACACTTCTACACAATAACTCCTGAAGCTGTGTTGGTTGAGTTTGTCAGCCAAAACTGACAATTCTGTCTGCTTGATATAGGATGGCATTTCACACACACATTGCATTTATTTATTTATTTATTTATTTGTTTGTTTATTTAGTAGCAGCCCATAGTAACTAGAACATGCTCAATCCAGTCCTACACATGTTTACTCGGAAGTAAGCTGATGTGTTCAGTAGGGCTTACTAGTAGTAAATGAGTTTTGGGACCTCAGACCTTACTGCATGAGACGTCAATGGCCAAACAGTAGCGCCATTGAGGGTAGCTAAAATTGAGGTAAAACCCTGTATAATAATAGGTCACCTCACCTGTGGTGAGCAGATATGTACAAGTTTCATGATTATTGTGCAAGAATCCAAGTGCACCTTCTTTACCCCAACCTTGTGAAAATAATAATTAATCTAAGCAGTTTTCTCACCAAGGCGAATCGGCCTGATTTTCATGGTTCAAATGGTAAACAAGGTCAGGTTCAGACTGAAGTCCACATCCAACTCAACTGTTGCCCTCCAGCTGCTGATTTGTTGACCCTCTTCACTCTCCCCTCTCTTAATGAATTATATTGCTGGACTGTCCTGTCCTGGGGGTATCCAGGAAGCTGCTGCTTAAAAAGTATTTTTGACATTTGTATAAGGAAAAGTGTTGACTTCAAAGACCACAGCAACCTGTTGTTCATTAAGAAGTTGCTATGACAATCGGCATCTATTTTTGTGTAGGATCCATGTCTTTTTCCTAGAGGTCTGACACGAGTGATTACTGGAGCCATTGTGCCACCTGTGCATCCATCATAATTGACGCTGCTGCTGCATGTTGTGGTGATATCTAGGCTACATTCCTCCAGTATTTTGGAGCCTCCAGTTCAGTATTTCTCTTTGCTGTTTCAGGGGCCGTCAAAAGGTCCGTTTCTTTGACTGGTTGATCAATGAGATTGACAGTGGAAGATATAAAGAAAGAGCGGCCTGGACTGATGACACCCGCACAACCTTTCGTATCCTTTGGAAGCACAATTCAAGGAGAAACCTTGTGGCAAATGATTACAAGATTTTCCAGGTAATACTTTCGTTCTACTAAGGCTGACTTCTTGCATGTATTTGTCATGGCCAGATTCAGCTAATGGGCCGTGCCATTTAAGAACTTTGGTAATGCAATTGGGATCCCCCTCCTCTCCTGCACTCCCACCAAATTGGCTCGGGGGGGGGGGGAGTTCAGGAGACACCCACTCTGGAACAGCACCAGGGGTGGGTAAGGAGAAGAGAGATCATTCCATCAGGCAAGCAGAATGATCTCTTTAATGCTACGTTGACTTCCTCCAACTCTCTAGTATAAAAGCCATTTCTGGCACCTTAAAAAGACTAACAAATAAATGTATTGTGGCGTAAGTTTTCACAGACTGGAGTCCAATTTACCAGAGGCTGCAGCAGAATAATATGGCAGCTTCCCTGGTAGACGTGCAGAGTGCCCATTTCTGCAAACATGCAATGTACGCTGCCTCTGAATGCATCCTTCAGCTGCTATAATTTCCATAGTTTCACAGTCAATCCCTCTTCCTAGGGAACTTGGAATTGTAGCTCTGGGAGGGTCACCTAACAACTCTCAGTACTCTTAACAAACTACAGCTCCCAGAATTCTTTGGGGGAAGCCATGACTTTTTAAAGAGGTATCATAGTGCTTTAAAAACGTGGTGTGAATGTGGTCTTCATCAGAATAGTTCTTTCACACTTTTCCATCTCTTATTCTCCCATGTTTCTGTATGGAAAGGCGTGGGCTATGGTCAGCGGAAAGTACAACGAAGCTGTGCCAGACCCAACCAAATGGAAAACCAACTTCCGCTGTGCCTTAAACAGTACAAAAAGATTTGAAGAAGTTGAATCGGATCACCCTGACTACCACGTGTACCGAATCATCCCCCTCAACCGCAACCCTTCACCGCCTGCTAATCCTCCTGCCGACACAAGTAAAGACAGAAAAGGGATGCAGGGTTAGGGCTGCAAAACTTTCTTTACCATGAAGTGCTTGATAAATTGCAGGAAGTGTGGGCATCCACCACAGGCTTTCTTTGTTCAGGCGTCAAGGGCATTCCAGTGTCTGAAAAATTGTAATCTCTTTTAAAAGGGATTGATCGTTAAATCACTCCGGGATTTGTAGGGCTGAGAGGGGAATAAGGGTCTCCTAACAACTCTTAGCACCCTTAACAAAAGTTTCCAGGCTTCTTTGGGGAAAGCCATGACTGCTCAAAGTGGTATGATACTGCTTTAAATGTATAGTACAGATGGGGCCATAGTTCTCTGCAACCAAGTCATGAAATTATGTATCTTCTCGTATTTGCATTTCATCCTGGAACTGTTGTTCATTGTGTCTTTTTTCCTATGTGTCTCCTCCTCTCCAAGTCAATGGAAGTAATCATGAAGTTGATCAGTTGCATATGAGCCCCTGCAGTGAAGGATCCCCAGCTCTACCCCAGTCTACACCCCAGGTACAATACAGTTGGGCACAATAGGTTTGAGAGGGCTGTGGAACAATTCTAAAGCTATTCAGTTTGGAGCTGGTCAACACGTTGGTGTAAGACTCTAGACCAGGGACTTGTTTCTAATGAATGAACATCCAATAAGTAAGTCGATGTGAATGCAAAAATTATTGGTGGGTGGGGTGTGTTCCTGTTCTTGTTTAAACAACTCCTTGAGCAAGGGAGAACATTGCTGTGGTGGCAGAGACATGAAGAATCCCTATCTGTAGGGATTCAGTCTGCTAGAGGCAGCTTCTCGGTCAACTTAAAGGTTTTTAAATTGATTAATTCGGTAGCAGATCAGTGTGTTTGTTTCTTAATTTTTTCCAAATTTTACGTATATAAAAATAACAAAGATTATCCAGCAGCTTCAAGATATGAACACATGTTCATGATGTTTTCATGGGAAGTTGGGAAGTGTATTGCAGCAAAGCAGTTTATGGAGCTGCTGGTGATGGTGATGTCATTGCCACGTGGCAGGAAAGAAGGAGATGTGCCTGTCTTTGTGCTTCGGTGCACTAGCAAATACAGTGGTACCTCAGGTTACATACGCTTCAGGTTACATACTCCGCTAACCCAGAAATAACACTTCAGGTTAAGAACTTTGCTTCAGGATAAGAACAGAAATTGTGCTCTGGCGGCACAGCGGCAGCGGGAGGCCCCATTAGCTAAAGTGGTGCTTCTGGTTAAGAACAGTTTCTGGTTAAGAACGGACCTCCGGAACGAATTAAGTACGTAATCAGAGGTACCACTGTAGTATTTGTGCAAAGAGTATTGGTCCCGTCGCTAGCCAGCTTTGTGCAGCTGATTACAGGAGTAAATCCAACAAACTTTCCAGACTTAATACATACTGGACATTTTTCACAGGGGATGGTTATGTTGCAATTAAGCACAAGCCACTTTAGCAGTGCATTCGTACGCAGGCTGACTCCATAATAGACATGCTTAGGATTGGATCCTAAATTTTGTATTTGAAAACGTGCATTACTTTAAATATGTGTGAGAGTCTCAAAATGGTTGAAACCTCGCATATCAGAAATGCTCTTGAGATTGTAGTTCTGAGGGAAGCTTCCCTCAGTACTAGGCATGCACAGCTGGTGTGAGGGAGCCTTTGCCCCCCCCCCGATGTTGCTGAACCACAACATCTGGCTGAACCATTGGCCATGTTGATGGGAGTTGTAGTTCAGCAACATCTGGAGGGCCAAAATGCTTCCCAATCCTGAATGTAAGACAATTTGGAATGTCCAGACTAGTTATGTCTTTGTTTGGCCTAACTTCAATTTTTGCAAATTAAAAGGCAAGGCTGTTGCTCTGAATCACAAGAGTTGAAAGACAGTTGATTACTAAAAATGTTGAAAGTTCCTGGGATAAGCTGCAATAGTATCATTTAAAGATGCTGAAAACAGCATCTTTTGTATGTATCGTCTTGGTCTTGGAGAAAACTTTATTTTTCTGGTTTACAGCAGGGGATCGATGATGTTTTTAAATCCTTGTCACTGGAAAATCCAGACCCAGGTAAGCTGTCCAAACTTGAATTTTCTGGTTTATGAACATAAATTTGGGATAGATGCATAGAACATATTTTTGCTATATTTATTCATTTATCACATTTGCCTTCCAACTTTCCTCCAGGGATCTCAAGAGAGCATACATGGCTCTCTTCCTCCCCATTTTGTCCCCACAACAACCTTGTGAGGTAGAAATGTACCTGACAGAGCTACCATTGGGAAGCATGCCTATCCCTGTAGGATCACAACACACCCAGCACAGCAATTGAAAAATATCAGTTGATATTGGAAGATCCACTGGAAGTTCTAAAAAAAAAATGAAAACCCACACAGGAATCCCTAATCCAACCATTTGGAATTAGGGGCTGCTCATGCAAATTTCCAAGCCTGGCATATGGTTTGCATCAAGCCATTTTGCCCACCTAATTAAAAGAAATGATGACCAAAGAAACTAGAGAGAGAAAGAAGCTTCACAAATGAGTGATTACTTTTGGAACTGTTTCAATAAAAGGATTTTGGATGTGTATACACTTTAAGCTTTAACATGGAAACGAAAACAAACAGCATCACCACTGTGCAGTTTTCTGCTGGGCACTGGCCTTTAGATGACACTTTTTTAAAAAGCTTTGGCAAATGCACAGACAGTTCCCTATCACCTGTGACAACTGAAAAAATCTAGACACCCCCTTGTTCATCTGACAAATGGGAAACAGCTATTCTATCAGATTCAGTTAGGCACTTTGCGGGGGCATTTAGCTGGCATTGTTGGAGGTGGTGCTGAACTAGGGGTGCCTCTGATTGGATTCAGAACAGTGCTGTTTTGGTTGCTTGCTGAAAACACGTGGCAGTCATTCATGCCTTGATAACCTTGCAGCTTGATTCCTGTAACATGCTCCTTTGGTTCCGTCCAGAAGCTGCACCTGGTGCAGAATTAGTTGCTAAGCTGCTAATGGAACATTAATTGTCTGCAGTACATAACACTTGTTTTGAGGATTGTGCACTACTATGCTACTAGTCCAGGTTTAAGTATTGGTCTATAAAACCTTAACTGCTATATACAGGTGTGGTCGGGGCAGAGTGTATACCCGCACTGCCCAGGGCTGGCACGCAGACTGCATCCCCGAGGGGGGAGGGGCGTGGAAGGCACCCTTCCGTGCGCCACAGTTCAGGGTTAGAGAGGGGCGGGGAAGCTGCTGCCCACTCTCCTCCTGCTCTCTGCTGCCAGGTCAGGCCTTGCAGCCAAGGAGGGTGGGCAGCAGCATTGCCACCGACTCTCCTGCTATCTGCTGCCGGGTCAAATCTGACCCGGCCACAGAGCCACTGCAGCTGGGCGCGCCTTGCTGTGGCCAAGGAGGGCTGCTCGCTGCCGCCGCCAGGTTTAAGGTGTGCCACGGCCGAGGAGGGGTGGGCGGCAGCGCTGCCATCCACTCGCCTGCTCTCCTCCCCCAGGTCAGGCCCAGGGAGCGGAGCAGCACCAGGCACAGGCGCCGCAGTCAAGGCGCAGCTCCTTCTGGCGCGGATTTGGTAGTTTGATTTTTATGAGCTCATATTCTGGAGAGCAAGGGACACACACTGAACCTGGGGGTGGGCATGATAGATCACTTTCTGATACAAAAGGATGGGGGTGTTATTTATTACATACTTGGCACTGGCTTCCGTTTTGTGGGCTCTGTCTGCATATCCTCTAAACTTGCATGAGAGGAAGAGAGAATTTCAAAGGCGTTAAACGCTTTAAAATTGGGACCGGTGCAGCACCCACATCAACATCGTTCCGAACCAGTATAGACTTCATCTGTCCAAATGCATTGCTGCTCATGCCTGTTTTACCATCTAGATGTGCTCCAGTGGGTTTTGCAGCAAGCTGGCATGAATGAAGTTTCACAAGTCTCCTGGGCCCCTGTTCCAGAACATCCTCTAGGTAGGTCTTGCTGTGGGCTTGGCAAAATCACCTTGCATCTCTTCCTCAGCCTCTGAGTTCTAATAATAATAATAATAATAATTTATTATTTTTCCCCCGCCCATCTGGCCGGGTCTCCCCAGCCACTCTAGGCGGCTTCCAACAAATATTAAAATACATACACATGTCACAGCATACACATGTCACAGATTAAAAACTTCCCTGAACAGGGCTGTCTTCTAAGGATAACTACACATTTCTGTTTCTGGCTGATGCTCAAATACTTTTAATAATGAATGTGATCTCATGCTCAGGGGCTTTAATGTACAGTATTTAGTGTGTGTGTGTGTGTGTGTGTGTGTGTGTGTGTGAGAGAGAGAGAGAGAGAGAGAGAGAGATGGGGAGTGAGCCGGTGCAGATAGAACCTATATATCCCTACATCTATCAAAATTCATTCAAGAGGCATGGCATACAAATTTCACATTGTCTTGTGCTTAATTTGTTACAAAGGCTAGTATGTTCTCTTGAGTTGCATTAATTATTATTATTATTATTATTATTATTATTATTATTATTATTATTTTATCAATTTTATTTATACCCCATCCATCTGGCTAGGTTTCCCCAGTCACTCTGGGCTGCTTCCACCATCTCCCTTCCATTGATTTGTTTCTTTTCCACCCCCAATACAGCAGGGGAAGTTGCACATACAATCCCTTGTATCGACCAAAACAGCTGCTTGCCTCTGGGGCCTGGAGTAGTGAGTGAACCACTGGCAAATAACTGTTGCAAAGTAGCAGGTGGCTGGATGGCTGCACATCCACCAAATATGAATTCCCAGCCAATTGCCGTTCATCCACTGCAGCATCCTCAACAAAACACACCTGGGATAAATCAAGCTAACCATGTGGGTGAGTAGAGTTACTCTGCAGTCTGCATGTTTGGAATTGTTCCAAAATGAATAATTGTGCTAAAAATGAATTTACTGAGCTGCGCAGTGGTATTTGGAGCGTTGGAGAGATTGTTTCATTGGGTCTCCATTTGATTCCTGGAACTTGCATATGATAAACTATTTTAAGATTTTCAGCCTTGGCCGGGAGCGGACGAGGGCGGGGCTGTGCCTTTCTGGGGCGAGGGAGATAGGAAAAGGGAAGAGTGACAACATGCACGAACACTCAGAGGTAAATAGTGATGGGTTCTGGGTAGGGAAAGGGCTATAAGGGAGGATAGAGGTAGGAAAAGGGTAGAGGGGACAGAGGTAGAAAAGGAGTAGAGGGACCTCAGAGGTAGGAAAGGGGTACATGGGCCACAGAGGTAGGAAAGGAGTAGAGGTACCTCAGAGGTAGGAAAGGGGTAGAGGGGGCCACAGAGGTAGGAAAGGGGTAGAGGGACCTCAGCCTGCTTTTACAAATGTTTCACCACATATCTTCTAGCGCCCGTTAATTTAACGGGCTGAACGTTCACTAGTAATAATAATAATACACTTTAAAAAGAAACCTTGACTTTTTGCAATTAGGAAACTGAGGGGGAAATGCACTAAAAACTGTTGGGCTAAGGGATGGGATGATGTATAAACCCCGTACAAGCGTGAATGCTTATTGTCACATAACCTCCCCACACAAAAAAATCTGAATGAATGCTCAATAAAGAGCTACACGTAACCTACACATAAGCCTTGTGCAAGCAGATCACTGCCATGCTGACTGAGACTGTTGAGAGTTCGCATACCAAATATCTGGAGGGCACCAGGTCAGCAAAGGCTGAGCTAGGGCATGAATAACATTTGTCAGAATTCCCAAGGTGTTCCTCTTCTGTGCTAGGAGAAGCCCTGTATGATAACAACTTCATTGAACACGTTTTCCTGAATGAAGAACCTCGGGGAAATGGAGTGATGAACAACCTGTCGAGAAATGACTGCCATCTGTTTCCAAACCAGCAAGCCATGGTGGAACAGAACACTTTTGCACCTCCAGTTGTCCCCTCCCCACTAGAACAACCCCCCCTTCATGCTGCTCCACTGCAGAACAATGCAGGTTAGTGAATGCATCCTATTTTTGAGCAAGTCCAAAACAAATGTGGAATCATGAGGGCAACGGGTGTAGGTCTCTGGGCAGCAAGGTCTTGAAGAAGAAATAATGTTTTTACTTCTGACCAGGGGAGGGCCAAACCTTCTCTACAGCGCTGTAGGGAATATATGCTGTTTGCTTAGCTATGGCTTAGGTGCACCAGAGCTGTACTGCTAACTGCCTTAATTTCTGAAGAAGTGTGCATGCACACGAAAGCTCATACCAAGAACAAACTTAGTTGGTCTCTAAGGTGCTACTGGAAAGAATTTTTTTTATTTTGGTTTGACTATGACAGACCAACACAGCTACCTACCTGTAACTGCCTTAATTTAGCCACACTGGTGATAATATAACTTCCTCTGTGTTGGATATGGTGGTTCTATCCATGTACCCGCCGCCACCACCAAATGGCATTTTCCCTCTGTCGGTGTAAGCGTTGTGCTGTGCTGAAGATGGCTTGTCAGCCTGCCCCCCTTAGCAGGCATGGAGCTAGTAAGCTTCCCCCACTGGATTAAGCACGGTCTTGTCTCTTGCAGGATGTGCCCCTCTCAATCTGGATGTCTCTATCTACTACCGCGGGAAGCTGCTGCACGAAGCAGGAGTAGAATTTAACAGCTGTATTTTCACATACAACCAGTACTACGAAATTGGAGGAAACCCGCAGATAGAACATGTTCTATTTCCAAACCCGGTGAGCCTTCCTGATCAAAAGCAAGTTAAGCTTACCTTTACACTGCTGGAGAATGTGGGTCTGCTGCTGTACCAGAAGAACAAGAAGATCTGTGCCCGGCGAATTGGTCGATGTAAGGTCTTCTGGGCTTTCTCCAAAGAGTTGGACCACATAGCACAGCGTCCTCCACTCAGGGTTTTGGATCGGGATGTAGACACTGACATCTTCAACTATGAAAGATTCTGTCAAGGTGATTCTCTAGGAACATGGTATTTCCCCTGCGGGCATGAAATTAAAACTCTGTGATTATGCATGACTCGTTTAAAAACAGGCACATGATGATACAGTTGTGAAACTGCTTTTGTTGAGTCATTTTTGGAGCAGCCTCCGTCTGGAGAAAACACCTGAGACATGGGTCAGGCCCAAAGGCTTTGATTTGGAATCTTTATGCACATTAAAACCTCCCCAATGTCATAAAAGGCCTCTCTTAGGGGGCAGTAAGACTTTCTGCTTAGCTGTGATTTGGCCATAATACGCTATTTCAAAAGTGCTTTGTGCAATGAATGGTGTTGGGTGTTATCAGTAGCCTGTGACTTTCATCCTACCCAGGCCTTACCATTTCAGCTCTTATGGATATGAGTGAGATGAGGCTGCTATTGGGTGCAGAATGTATCATTCTCAGACTCTCTGCTCCCCACCCCCTTTTTTAAAAGAACATTCTAGTTCACAAAGCTTCAAAACGTGGAGCAATAAGCAACAGGTATGGTGGGTTGAGGAGCATGTCTTGGCACAGAGTTTTGACTGCTTACTGCAGGGTACACATGGCACTAATTGTGGCCCATTTTCATTACGCCTGTCAAGCTTCTGGCAGTCCCGAAGTGAAGGAGAACAGTAATACTGCTTAATATTTTTGGAGTGGTTTAGAGAATATGAGGCAGTTCACGTACCCTATTTTAGTAATCCTTACAGTGATCCAGAAAGGTAGGTCAGTGTTGTAGGGGCTAAGAGCTGAGCATCTGACCCTAAGGCCAGGGGTGAAGAACCTCTTAGCCTGCCAGGAGGTCCACTTTCCCCTACAAGAGCTTACCCTAAACTACACCCACCCGCCCATCAGCTGACACCACTTGCGACATCGCCTGATGGGTGCAAAGGCAGGGTTAAATCCTGCATCGACTGCACACACCTGTTCACAGCAGAGAGCAACAGCACACAACCAAATTGAAACCAATTCAGTGAAGGGTTTGAATCACAGTCCCCTGCTTAAAACAGAGATGGCTTCCCCTATTGTATTAGCAGAGGTTACAAAGCTAAGATGCTATCCCTCTGCCTTAGCAGGAGATCTCCACTGTTCAGTCTGCTGTTTTTGTTATTAAACTACATTACCAAACTCATCCACACTTCTGCTTGTCCCTTGCTAGGAAGCACATGCCGGAGTGGTTTTCTGCTTGACCCATACTTTCTAGGCATGGGTCAGGGCAGTTTTGCCTTTGCCCCACTCCTTTCCCAGGGAATACCCGCTCTTTAGTGCTAAATCAGAGCAAATGTCAATCCAGAGAAAATCTGGATTGCCATCTGCTCTGATTGAATGCTAAAAAGTGGGTTTCCTGTGGAAAGAGGAAGTGTGGATAAGAGGAAGTGTGGATAAACCCACAGTTCAGACTCAGTTGTCACCTGTGTATAGAAGTCCATTCCTACATGTTAAATCTCTATATGCTGTTGCAGTTGCAAATTGGCACTTGCAAACTTGGGTGAAGAGCTTATTGATTAACCTAAAATCACTTCTACCTATATCCTCTTGTTATTCCAAAGTTCTTTTCACATAGAAGGCTTATATTGATTTCTTCTTAAACTGGCCTATAATGCAATGCAAACATGTCTAAAGCTATATTGCCTAGAGCAGGGATAGCAATATGATGCCTTCCAGATGTTACTGAACTACAGCTTCCTTCATCCCTGACCATTGGGCTGGGCTGATGAGATTTGGGAGTCCAGTATTCTTCATTAACCTTCACACATGACACAAGTAGCTTTTTACCAAGACAAGTGAAAACCCCTTTGGTTTTTTTATTGCCCTTTCTATTCATGGATCCCCAAAGTGACTTAGAAGAGCCTTGGATCTTTCTCTTTTGTAACAGAACTAATGGCTTTCCGCGATGGTCAGAGATGTTCCTCTCCTGACTACACCATCTACCTGTGCTTTGGCCAGTCCTTTGCAGCTGACAAACCCAAGGAATCCAAGCTCATCTTGGTGAAGGTGAGCAAAAAGCAGTCCTCTGAAGTTAACAGTGCACAGTACTGTCTTTAGGAATAAAATGACTTGCTAGTCCACTTGTCCAGACAAAATCTGAAGGCCATTTCCACCACTGGTATGGTAGCAAAGCTGGCTTGCTTTCAGAAAAGGAACCACGGTTACTCTTGACTCCCTAGCAAGCATACCTGTGTGATGCATGTGTTTGCAAGCACCTTTGGAGGCAGTGTAATGTATCCTCCAAGTAGATTAGGGTGCTGTGCATAATTGTTGCACCTCCACATCCCCCAAAAGTTTTTTATTCTAGTAACAACTGTGTAAAGCAGCTTAAGCAGAATGACTAGCCCAGTGGATTTTAAAATACCATATTCCAACATTTGCCAACCTGGTGCCCTCTAGATATTTTGGACTTCTACTCACATCAGCTCCCAGCTAGAAAGCATGGGACCAGCAGAAAACCCCTTGGACCCGTGCTTTCTTGCCATCGAACAAGTGGAAGTGTGAATGAGCCCTCCATGTACTTCTAATGAAGCAGTAGGTTGGGTTTGACCAGTCCCCTGTCTTTTAGTCCTTTACTGCCCAGAGAGCTTCACCTGTTCCCCTCGTGACCCTTCATATTAGTGGCTTTTCACTTAATTCAAGCTCCGATGTATTCATTAACCTACATTTTTCCTGCAACAGGGCAGTGTTCAAAAGGGGTGGTTCGGTGTGCATGCACACACACCAACACACACTTCCTACTACGTCTCACTGGCTTGTTGGCGGCTGGCAGACATCTCTTGTCGCACTGTCTTGTCCCTCCTCCTGGAGGGAAACCAGCTCTATTTTTAGTTCCTTGATATCTATTGGAACATAATGCTGGATCCTTGGCTCACATTCTTACAAGTACCTAGTACAGCTGATTCTTATTGCTCTGCTGTTTTTGGCTTAACTGGTTGTAGGCTGGAGGCAGGCAGTGGGTTTTTTTAGAGGGTTGGAGATGGTCTGGGAGGGGCATCCTTCTTTTCAATCCTGCTATCTCCTTTGATCAAGCAGGTTTTGAAGGCCCCCAACCCTCTCTGCCAGAAGTGCCATTGGGAGAGGAGTGTAGGCATTTGGCTCTTGAAAGAATTGCAGGCAGTCTGTCTTTGTTTTGCTTGGTGTTGGGTGTGCATATATTTTGGGGGGGTTTGAGGACAGCTGCATAGCAAGAAGGTATCTTGGGGTAAGTAGGCAAGCCTTAACAGCCTTTTTTATGTCTTGCAGTTGGTGCCGATGGTTTGTAAGCAGTGGCATGAAGACCTGCAGAGGCAAGGCTTCTCATCCTTGAACAGTGAAAACATGAGCCTGCAACTCTCCAACAGCCTGTATGATATGATAGAGCAGATAACTACCTGGATGGAGACGGACTAGTTCATGTTTCTTGTCCACATCTCAAATAGTAAGACTGGAGTGTGTGGGTTTGTATGGGCGTTCACATTCACAAGGGGTCACTTCCACATTTGGCTTGCATGAGGAGCTACAGTAAAACCCCACTATTTTGGTCTCTGTATTCTGTCACCCTGCATAACTTCTGCTTTTTATCTGAGGTTGGAACTAACAGGTGCACATCACCATAGTGGTGCACAAGGAAAACAGCACCCCAATAAACCTGTTGGACCACTTACCCCATCACATGATCTTGTAGCGAGAGTTCCCCACTTGTAAACCACATAGAGTAATTGGATTCCACCTTCAGTGGTGGGGGAATTAATCATGTAATGTCATGAATTAGGGGTGTTTCCCTGGTGATGATTTTGCAGCATCCCTGTAATGCATATGATGTGTGTTTTGGTGTGAAGCTCAATTAATGGACTGACCAAAAGTTTGGGGTGTTGTCCTGTTGATGTTTGTGCCTCTTTCCTTCCCACACCCACAGAAAGGCTTCATAAAGCTTTTGGGAACAGGGTTACAATCAGGGTTGAATTTGCATCCTGCCCTTCAGCCCAAAAGATCCTAGGAAGGTATGTTGCAATTATAAAATAAAAATAAACCAACAACATGAAAGTAAATATCGGGAAACAAAGCATAAAAATAACAAGGCCAAAATGGCAATCTAGCAGCATTCCAGTTCTCAGCCAGTTATATATACACCTGATAAAACAAATGCACTGTCTGTACACCATGCTAAAAACAGGGCTGTGTGTACTCCATGCTAAACAGGGGGGGGGGGGGGGAATCTGCACCATGAGATGCAAATTCTGTGTCCTGTAGAAATTGTGCAGGTTAATCTAATTAGCACAACTTGTTCATGTTTTGCATGTCTTCATGGGTAAAGCAAGATTGCTGAAGCCCTGCTCCAAATTGCTAAAAAAATCTTTACCCAGCCACATCTCTAGCTTCTAAGGGTTCATCAGGCACACTTTAAATCATCTTCATGGCAAGAAATATAAGGTGAAAGCTGATATTCTCAGGAAGCAGAGTTCTGAGCTCAAAGCAACCTGCAGATTCTCTCCTGTTGGATGCCTTCGACGTGCACACAGCCCTGTTTATGATGCATCTTCAGGTGAAGGAAGATGAGTTTCTCTTCCCCCGTCTCAAAGTTGTAGCTCAGTGGTAGAGCATCTGCTTTGCATGCAGAAGGTCCCAGGTTCGATCCCTGGCATCTCAAAGTAGGACTGGGAGAGAACCATGCCTGGAACGCTGGAGAGCTGCTGCCAGTCAGTGTAGACAGTACTGAACTTGATATACAGTGTCAGACCATTGGTCTAAGGCAGTTTCTTATGTTCCTATTGCCATTTTTTTTACCCTTAAAAAAAACCCAACTACTCCTTGCCCTCCACCCAGCCCTATGGGTAATGTATTGGTAAATTGTCTGAAACCGGTATGGTGTTCACATCATGATACTGGTTTCAGACATTTTTAGCTGGTAATCCGTTGCACCAGCTCAAATTGCCTGCAGACAGCAAAGTCACAGGCAGACGGCGCCTGAGAAAGGTCTGGGTGAGCACCTTCTCATGATCTACCTGCCTGCGCCTTTGAGGAAGTTCCCCACCCCTCTGGCTTGCATGCGCCAGAGCTGTATGGGGGCTCACTCAGCTGGGAGGTGGGAGGCTTCCCGTCTCCCAAACTGAGCAGTTCAACGAAGCCCCGGTGCCCCTCCCACTCATGTGGGGAGGAAGCAGCCAAGATACATTCCAGACACCATGATAGATCAGCATATTGTGGTATTTAGCTACTGATATATCACAATGTTGAAAACCAGGTATTGCCCAGCCCTAGCCCTAAGGCACAGAGTGCAAAAAGAATTAGCAATAATGGTGCAGTAGTTGGGGTGGGCTGTTCCCTTCGTACGTGAACTGTTCCAGTCAGTTTGGTCTCAGAAAGGTGTGTGCCAGCACTGTTTGTAACACTACGAGGCATCCTGAAGTGCCCACTGTTATTTATACAGAGCAGTTCTTTGATGTGGGATGATGACCTCTGTCTGCCTAGCCAATTGCACATCTCGAGGGGCAAAGCAGCTCCTCCATCCAGTTACGTTTGTGTCCACAAAGGGAGTGGGTGTGTCTTCAGCTGGGCAGAGTTTTATCTCAAATAGTCACGATGGTTAAGATTGTGAGGGTTGCAGGCCTAGTCATGGGCAGCTGTGTAAGACATAGCTGTGCAACAAATGTGCATTGGTTTGAACTGGTGTTCTCTCCAATTGTATGCTCTGGCAGTGTAACTCTTCTATGAGGGGCTTGGGAGCCAGGGCAGGTCTTGGTGATGACAGAAAACTTACCTTGCTATATTAGTTTAAACTACCTTCGTTTTAATAGCTCCCAGGGGGCTTCCGCACAGTTGTTTTTATCTGGAGAAGGATGTCCCACAGACTCTTCGTCCACTTCCAGTTTAGAGGAAGTTTGTAGCAGCCCCTGGGACTTAAGGCTATTCAGTTCTTGATGGGTAAAATCAAGACCTAGTTATTCCTGCTCTTCCCTTTTGATGCGATTTGGCAGTCATGTAGTGACTTTACCCTAATGTTCTTATGAAGGGAATCTTATTTAAATATCTGTGCCGTTTTGGGGTTAACAACTCCTCTTGCATAGATGTGTCTTAAGATGCTCAAGGAGTGGAAAACATGAATTTAGCCTTTTGCTCTGGCCAAGATTTTGTAGTCAGGCTGCCTTGTTGGTAGATGGTCTCAAGACATCATCCGTTAACACTCTGCCTGGCCATAGTGTGTGCACAAAAAAGCCCTTTTGATAATAGGCCATCAGCAGTGCTTTTTCCCCAGGAAAAAAGTGTCAAAACACACTTCCCTCAGAAGACCCACCCCAGAGCCCAGAGAGGATCTCTTCAGCCTGAGGGGGGGGGGGTCTCATCACCAGCCAGAGGCTTGTTGGGGCTGCTGCACTGAGGTGAGGGGAGCCTTCTGCATCTCAGCTGAGCAGCTTAATGAGCCCCCTCAGAGGTGCCGGAATGCTGTCCCGGTGCATTCCAGCTGAAAAAAAGCCCTGGCCATCAGCGTCCTAAAATACAATGGGATGTGACTTTGCCCTACTATAAGCAACATGGCATATGGTGTGTGGTGGAGCAATGCGACATTACAGAATAGATTTTTTTCTTTCGCTCTTAAGACAAGTTGCTGGCATAGTATTTCATATTACGCAAGTTTTATGGGAAAGGGAAGATACTGATCTCTGCTTCCATAATCAGTTTGATGTCACCTGCTTATAGTTCAGATCTGTGACAAGAGCCAGATTGCTATTCCAGCTTAATATTCAACATAGGTTTTGCATTCTGTAAAAAGATGTGTGCACGTCACACTTACACAGGGCTATCTTAAGCATATGAGGCGACAGGGTGCAAAGATCCTCCCGGCGCCCCCCCTCCCAGGTCCGCACGAGGGCGGAGCTGACTGGCCGCCTCAGCGTCTCGCTGGCTCGGTCGCCCCCTAACTCGTGGCGCAGAGCCACCTGCAGCAGAAGAGCCCACCGCGGCGCTCCAACCGACAGGCAGGCTCTTCCCCAGACTCAACTCTCAGGCCCCAGTCTCTTGGCCTGGCGCCCCTGAGAGCTCGTCGCCCGGGTGCCCCGCACCCTTAGCGCCTATGGGTAAGACGCCCCTGCACTTACAGAATCAGTGTTGAACATTACCCACAACTAGCAAGCAGGATCCTATCACTGGCCACTTATATGGACAAGTGAAATTAAAGGGACTTTAGAGGGCTCCTCCATTTTGGAAGTGGGCTGCAGGCAGAAGTTGAATATGAAAACTCTATCCAAATCATAGCACAAAAGCCGCTCTCGTAAAATTCACAGCCCTTGAAGTGACAAAACCAAGAGCGGAGCCAGCCATAAGCAGAGCACTTGGTTGCCTACAGTGAATGAAGGAAGGGAGAATACAGTGGTACCTCGGGTTAAGCACTTAATTCGTTTCGGAGGTCCATTCTTAACCTGAAACTGTTCTTAACCTGAAGCACCACTTTAGCTAATGGGACCTCCTGCTGCCGCTGCGCCGCCAGAGCACAATTTCTGTTCTTAGCAGAGTTCTTAACCTGAAGCGTACTTAACCCGAGGTACCACTGTACTAATAAGCTCTGGAATGAAGCCTCTGCCACCTCCCAGTTATAACACTATTTTCTCTGTACTGTACAACAAAATTCCCCACAAAACAAAAATCTAAAGGCTTGAAAATTCAATATGTGGTTTAAATGGTTGTTTTTTATAGGGGAGGTATAGGAGAGTTTGTTTCTGGTGCTCATTAAATATTGGCCCTCTTTATATGACATTGTTATTTATTTATTATTTTTATTATTTATATACTGCCCTTTATCAAAAGATCCCAGGAAAGTGTACATCATTAAGATGACATTTTGCAGGACAGCATAAGAAAGTAATCAGAAAAAAACATTTCAAATGTACTGTACGCAGTGCTGAATCAGAGGACTTATTTCTCGAGCAAAGAGGCACCAGCATTACTCCATTAACTCTTGTGAAACTACACTTGTCATTGATGCAGATAGTGAATGGAGTGTACTTTTTGTCTTGCTACCTGTCCAGATCCCTTGAGAATGGGCAGCTCAAACACTCCAGCTAATGCGCTTCTGAAGTGCCTTAACTTTCCTGTTAATAGTGTATCTGAAAGTTATATTTTTACTTGTTACTATAATTGCAGTCCCTAGTGTTAACATCTTTGGGGGGGGTGTCTCTGTGAGCACTTTGAGTTCTCCCTGACTGTTGATAACAAGCACTGTATTTCCTTGTGGCACTTGCTAAAAACATTATTGTGTAGACAAACCTACCTAGATGCTTAGAAAGCTGCTGTGGATTTTTAAATTTTTTAACTCTGAGGTGTTTTTTACATGTGTATAAATGTTGTGAAACAAATGATTTTTTTTTAAATTGCATATAATACACTTAAAGTGAATGATGAATCATGCTGAATAATCCCTGCAAAATGGTCTGTAATTTATGGTAGAAGTTTATTAGATTGCATACTTGCACTTTTGTTCACATATATCTGTAAATAAATTGGCATTCTACCATGGAATTAGCATTGCATTTTTCAACCTACGGTGGTCAGTCAGTTTAGAATGAAGCGTTTCTAAGGTGCCGCATGGACCAAACTTGTTTGTGAAAATCTCTGCAAATGTTGTTGGTAATTTTTCTTGCATGGCTCTTGTCATTTGTCCAGGATATTCTGCAACAAAACAGGTTAATGGGATAAAATTACAGAAGTGGCCATTTTGTTAAAAGAAGACAACTTAATTTAAAATGTGTCAGAATTATTTAATAACATTTTATGCAAGGACACTCTGGGTCCCTTCACACCATGTATTTAAAGCACCGTGGTACCTCTTTAAACCAGTCGTGGGTGCTGAGGGGTTGTTAATGGTAAAGGTAAAGGGACCCCTGACCATTAGGTCCAGTCGTGTCCGACTCTGGGGTTGCGGCGCTCATCTCGCTTTATTGGTCGAGGGATCTGGCGTACAGCTTCCGGGTCATGTGGCCAGCATGACAAAGCCGCTTCTGGCGAACCAGAGCAGTGCACAGAAACACCATTTACCTTCCTGCCGGAGCGGTTCCTATTTATCTACTTGCACTTTGACGTGCTTTCGAACTGCTAGGTTGGCAGAAGCAGGGACCAAGCAACGGGAGTTCACCCCGTCACGGGGATTCGAACCGCCAACCTTCTGATCGGCAAGCCCTAGACCACAGCGCCACCCATGACCCCTATTCCCCTCCAAGAGCTTGCAGTTTCCCAATCAATCTGTTTTACTAGGAAATTGTACTTCTGTGAGTAGAATAGGGGTCTGCCTTTTAGTGTAGAGCAAGCAGAGGGGAAATCTCCAACCATAGCACTTGGGTTCTTAGTACTAATATGGAGAGAAAATCCCTCTGTCAAGATTTCTCTTTCATTATCACAAATTGCAAATAAATATTGGGTGAGCTATGCAGGTGTTTTTTTTTAAGCTGTGCTAATAATAAGTCAAATAAACATGCTATATTGAATCACTCTCTACGTAGGAGGAGTAACCAACATGGTGCCCTCCAGCTGTGTTGGACTACAACTCCTATAATCTCTGGTAAGTGGCCTTGCCGCCTGGTGCGAGTTGGCATCCAGACCTCTCTGGAGGGCACTGTGTTGGTTACCCTGCTCTAGGGAATTGCAGTCTGAATTTCCCTAATTGGCATAGGAAATTTTGGGGAAACACTCCAGCATTTTGGGGGAGAAAGTGATGAAGATAATATGATAATACACCTTTTAAGGCTGTATGGTACACTCCAGCAGGACTCATCAAGACCGCCTAGACAAAAGTATAAATCCCCAAGAACAAAGCACAGTAAACAGCAGCCCCACACATACATGCATACCTGACTTTCCACATGGACAGTGCTGGATCCAAAGGTGGCGTTGCCATAGCTGGTGACATAATACTGTGCAGGGGCCTGGGTAATGCTCCGTTCACTTGGGACTAAAACAATAACATGGTTAGTTATTCAGCTAGTAAATGTGACTACTGACTGGGTGCATATTTCCCCTCTTCATACTCTTAGTTTTGCATTACTATTTCATATTCCCAGTGGGGTTTTTGTGGTACTCACTGATAATCGCACACCAGTACTTCTTTTTTATGCTGCCCATGGCAGCCAATTTTTGCTGACACCCCACAGTATTTTTATCAATGTAAGAGTGCCAGAACCTTTTCCTTTCTGTCATTCTTTTTAACTTAAAAGCACTGCATTTTACGATGCTTTGAGCAAGTACCGGTAGAGGAGGCAGCCAAAGCACAAACTCTGGGCAGTATGCTAAAATGGTAGCCGTAATAGAAATTACTGTATGAAGGCCTGAGGGGAGGGGAGCAAGGACACACTAGGCCAGCGGTGCCAGCTTGAATAAAATATTGGGGAGGGGGACCAGGTAAGCCCCTACCCACATAATCGATCACATTACACCGCATGCATCCACATCCACACCCACCATGCCCATCAACTGGGGGGGCAGTCCCCTCAAATATTTTATGGGGGGTCCAAAGGGACCGCAGCGCCTAGGAGTTGGCTCCTATGCACTGGGCTATGGACACGAGTCAAGAGACGGAAAGCTCCCACCATTCACCACCTTGCTGTACTTTGGCAAGATCCTCTGATTCAAAACACCCCTACTAGTATGATACTGTAATACGAGAAATTACAGTAGCTCCTGTTTTGGCCACAATCCAGTGCAGAGCAATTGCCTAACTATTAGTTGCTTTCTATATCACCCCCAACACATTCACAAAATGAAACAGAAGAAGCCACGGGTGCACTTCAGAGGGTAATACAGTCATACCTTGCTTCTTGAACAGAAGTCCTTTCGACTTTCAAAAACCAAGGCGCAGCTTCCAATTGGCTGCAGGAGCTTCCTGCACTCAACTGGAAGCCACAGAAGCCGCGTCGGATGTTCAGCTTCCAAAAAAAGTTCGCAAACCAGAACACTTACTTCCAGGTTTGCGGCTTTCAGGAGCCCAAACGTTGGAGTTGCAAGGAATTCGACAACTGAGGTACGACTGTGCTTGACAGTCTCCTCAGCTCCTGCCCCACACCAGCCAGGTTTAAATGTGTCTACAGTTGAATGAAACCTGAAATCTCCAGTCTCACCTCTTGGTAACAGCAGCTCAGTTTCAAATCGAAAGGCACAAGTTCCACATGTTTTGATTTCTTCTTTGGTCCTTTGGAGAAGGGAAGGAGAAGAAAGGTTAAAAAAAAGTACCAAGGCAACAGTAAACAGGCTTTGCAATCAAAATATTTATTTTTGGGGTAACTCTTCAGCTTGAAGGATGGCGAAAAATTTGCTGTTTTCACTGCTAAAAAGTTAGGAAAATTCATGCTCTCAGGGCAGCGGAGCAGAGGGATGAGATACTTACACTGTGCTTTTGTCATCCACATCTGGCCAGACAAATTCTGCAGGGCAGCCAGCTGTCCGACAAGGTGTTTTGACGCAAAGATGGAGACCAGGCCACTCCTCCAAGAGTTTATTGCTGATGGAGATTATTGTCATAACAAAGTCCCACACCAACTGGAATCCTTTAAAAGAGAACAGAGAAAGGGAACTAAGTGGGATTTTCTGTCTAGATATTTGGCTAAAGGGAAATGTCAACAGATGCATCTTTTTAGCCAACAGAAGTTGTCGGCAAAACAATTTATCTGCAAAAAATAAATAAATTACCAAAAACAACAAAGACTGTAGTACCCTAAAGGCAGCAAATCAAGCTTTCATAGACTACAGTCCACTTCATCAGATGCATTAAATGTTACCCCAACTTGCAGGCGCATTTGTACATCATTGGGGAGGAAACTAAACAGTGAGATCAGAAGGGAAGAGATGCAGAAAAATGCAGGCATAATTACTTATTAACAGTGACTCTTCACAAAAAATGTGGTTAACGCAAACATCCTGGCATCAGCAAGGGCAGAGCCACAGCACACATATAAAGTGCATTCAACCCACATTTAAACCACGTGGCTTCCCCAAAGAATCCTGGGGGCTGTAGTTTCTCCCCATAGATCTACAATTCCCAGTATCCTTTGCAAACTACTTTTCCCAGGATTCTTTGGAGAAAGTTATGTGCTTTAAAAGGTGTGTTGGGTGTACTTTAGATGTACAGTGGTACCTCTCCTAACGAATAACTTGCCCAACGTCTTTTTCGCCTAACGAATGACTTCCGGCAAAACAAAATGGCCGCCGGAAACAAATTTCTTTGACTAAAGAAAAGACGTCGCGGCCGCTTTAAATAGGATTTTTTCGACTTACGAATTTTTGACGCGATTTTTTCGACTTACGAATTTTTCCCCAATGCGTTCCTATGGGGATTCGCAGAACGCATTTTTTCGCCTAACGACAATCGCGTCGGAACGCATTATCGTCGTTAGGCGAGGTACCACTGTATGACGTGGGTCTTCCCTCAGCTAATCAACACATCATCAAATAACCCATTATGCTTATTTAATCCACAAGTGAATAGAACTGAAACCAAACAAGTCCCAAAGTTTTGCACTCGTTTTGCACTAAAAAACCAACATTTTGTACCACTCTCCAAACTGAGGAATTGATACAGCAAACCATGGTTCGCAGTTAACACCCAAGAATCCAACATTGTCTGATTCACTCCACACTGCTGCAAAATGCAGGGTTTGCGGTGCAAAATGGTGCAAAAAGCTTGGCACTGGTTTGGAGGGGATCCCAAATTTCAGGGTACGTAGTTCATGAAGCTTTCCATTGAATTACATTTAAAAGTTCATTATTATCACTTGTGGGGTTGAATCAGCACAATTTTTAATCACACTACATGTTGGCTCACCAAAGCAAGGATGTTTATGTTATCAACTGCTGCCAGTTAGTAAGGTATTTATCTTCATCTGTGCTTTTCCACATTTCCTTTCCCCCCTGACCTCATTGTTTACAAATCCCTCCCCCAATCATGTATAAATCTACCTGCAACTCAGGATAACACTACATGCATCTGAAACTGCGGAATTTAACCTATGCAAAAGTTTTCTGCTGTCTTGTGCCTGAGTTTGGTGCTGCCACCATTGGGTCTGTGTTGGCACATCAAATCAAGCTTCAGAATTAACACCCTAAACCAAGCACGATCCTATCTGCTTCAATTTCCCATAAAAGTTTTGTGCTTGATAAATGATAATGCTGGCTTTTCAGGTGAAAGACAAAGGAAGGAGATCATTTCTAACATCCAACAAAGTGAGTCAAAGTTTGTCCTTCTGTGGTACCTGCCCTCTCAGCTGGTTTTCTGCACCTGAGTTCAATGTAGCTATATCCTTTCTGGTTGTTCGCTTTGATCAGTAAAGGTTTGCCACTGCAGATGAGCAGGCATATCGCTTTTGCAACCCAGTGGGTTGAGAAGAAGGAGCAAGCTTTAACCATGAGCCTGGAAAGAGAGAAACAACAGCCAATGTCTTCAGATCCCATCATGGATGTGCACAACATATTTCATTGGGTGTGCAGCCAGGGAATATATGAATATAACAGGTAGGTAGGTAGGTAGATTAGATAGATAGATAGATAGATAGATAGATAGATAGATAGATAGATAGATAGATAGATAGATAGATAATTCTTGGTTGTAAATGATATTGGTTTATCAAACAAACAAAAGAAACTAAAACTTAACTAAACATAACTTTTTAAATTAAACTTTATTTAAAAAATACAAACTGATCAAAAGAGACACAAAATACCAAAATTTTGCTGTAGTGCAATTTTTGCTTAATAATTTCTGTGGGAAATGTATGTATGTTTGTGGCTGCCCCAGGTTATGCAACTCAGCCAATTTTTATGACTGCGGCCCAAATTCAAAGGAGACTGCAAACAGCAGAAATTGGTCACAAGCTGGGCCATCACGATCAGCAGTCTGTTTAACCATAGCTTTTTTTCAGCTGGAACTCAGTTCCAGCCCCTCTCAGGTGGGCACAATTGCCATTCTAAGAGGAGGGAGGTGTTCTTGGTAAGTTCTGGCACCTTTTTTCCTAAAAAATAGTACTGTGTTTAACTACCTTTTGAAGAAGCCCTCTGGGATCTCTGGGGAAAAGTAGACACGGATATGAAGGTCTTCTGTGTGGTCTCCTCCCCACATTTTGGAAACCTCCTCACTCTGGTTGAGATAAGTGGGAAATAAGTAGTGAGTGTCCTCATGGCCTTGTGCGGCTTCCCACGGCAATCCAGGCACAAACACACGGGCTCTTGGATTGAGCCCCTCTGCATTTCTGACCTCCAGACAGATCTCAAAGTGCTCCAACAGGCTAAAGAGCTTCCCCTTCTGAGATCTGCTGCCCACCATTTCCTCAAAGACGTCTCTCATGCCGTCCAAGTAGAGCTGGTGTTTGAGCAAAGCTCTCATGGCCTTCTGGCACAACATGGCCTTTGACTTGAATGCCCACACCCAGTTGGCCCGGTCTCGAATGGTGGCATGTTCTGCTATCAAGATGTCCACAGCAATGCTCTCCAGCTGCTGCGTCAGGCCATACCGGACAAGAGTCTGGAAGAACAGAAGCATTAAAACAACAACAGCACAGGCATAGAAAAATTAAGTCTTAAATACACGCCAGGTAAGGCTCACACTTTCCCTAGATCAGGGGTAGCAAATACATTCTTCAGATGTTTTGGACCACAACTCCCATCAGCCCAAGCCAGCATGATCAGTAGACAGTGATGATGGGAGTTGTAGTTAAAAATATTTGAAAGCACCAAGTTGGGGAAGCCTGCCTAACCCTCTTAGCATATGCTGCAGCTATTAGGAGTCATTGAAAGCAAAATGGCTTCCAGCAAAGATGTGGGTGGCAGGGGGGAATTCAAAACTGGTCTCTCTCAGTAGCTGATACCCACAGGTGAATCAACACACATGCCTGGCTAGTCCATCCCGCAGTATTACGGTATCTGCAATCATATTGTGAGATGCAGTGTCTCCGCTGATGCAGTGTTTCAAAGATGGCCGGGGGGGGGGGGGTCATAGAATCATAGAGTTGGAAGAGACCACAAGGGCCATCCAGTCCAAGGGGTGGTGGTGGAGAGAACTGTTCCTATAGTCCATTCTTTGCTATCTTTCCATAGCCTATTGATAAACCCTTTCGAGCAAGAGGTCTCATTTAGACAGTAATTACCTGAAGTCCCCATTTTTTGCTAGAGCACAACCAAGAAACTCATAAAAGTCCTGCATTCTCCTCTACAGCTTGCAGTGTGAACATGCTGATCTGAAGGACATGCTTGCCTTTGGAATGCAAGGGATCAGGAGTGGTGAATTTGCACTACTGATTCCCTCAATCAGGTTCAAACTAGATGTCGTTAGTGGGGGCAACAAGACAACTCCCTCCTGTAACGGGGCATTAACCACTCCCTGGACCCATCCAGCCCATTCCCACCTACTAGATTTTATAGTGATGTATAATTAAAAGGCACAGAACATCCGTTTGTAAAGCAGTTAGCAACCTCAGGCTGAGCCTTGGCACTCTAAAGCATGTTTTCTGTTGATCTCCTAGACAACTTTCTGTTGTGACGTGGTAAATAAATAAATAAATGCTACATGCTTGTGTGGAACCTCCATTTTCATTCCCCTTCTAGCTAACTACAGAGAATCAATGTCTCTACAGCAGGCATCCCCAAACTGCGGCCCTCCAGATGTTTTGGCCTACAACTCCCATGATCCCTAGCTAACAGGACCAGTGGTCAGGGAGGATGGGAATTGTAGTCCAAAACATCTGGAGGGCCAAAGTTTGGGGGTGCCTGCTCTACAGCATAAAGAGATCTGGTGTGGAAGCAGCCAAGGACACCTGGTACTCACTTTGAAGATGGTTATGAGAATGTCCGGGCATAGAAACACTGTGCTCTCCAGCTGCTTGACCTCTTCGTACCACACGATTAGCCCAATGCGGTGAAGGTATCTCAGGATATCCCGCAGAAGTTCTACATCAAGGTGGGTCAGGTGATACTGATAGGAAAGCTCTCTATGTAACAGACTGAGATCCATCATACCTAAAGGACCATTAGAAGAAGACTTGTTTCTAGGGACTACAAGGGATCCACAGAACAAAATACTTTGAGTAAGCACGTTTGGGATCAGCCTATCCATAGGTAGGGATGGATGGATTTGTCAAATTTGGTTTCTCTCCATTTCTCATATTTCCACTCCTAAACTCGTTTATCCATATTTACACATGACTTGGCTATTTATTTATAAATTTTGAAGAATGGCTGCTGTCTTTCAGTTTGCGTATTGTTTCAGAAAGTGTGAATTAGGTAAGGTTCATCTCTAGATGTGATCTGAATGTCTTCCCCATCCCTGTCTGTGATTGAAATGCTGTAGTTCTGCTGTTGGAGCAGAACTAGAGGACAGTAAATATTAAAGAGGTCAGTGCTAATGAAGAATCACATCCTTACTTAAGCTGTTTCCTTCAGCAGGTTAACAACTACTTTGGAATTCATTGTAGATCTGGGAATGTGAAAATACTCCCATGGTTTTAAATTTGAATGTTTGGGGAGTTTTCTCTGTGGTCTTGATGCAAAGGGATCAGAGCCATCAACCAGTGATCATTTTATTTTATTTTATTTTATATGCTTTATATTTGGTTCAAATATTGTTATTATGCTTTAATTGGATTTTTATGCTGTTACTGGATTTTTTTAATTTTTAAAACGGGGGCCTGCCCAACTTTTCAGGCTGAGCGAACTATAAAAATAAACAAATTGACCACGGAAGGGAAGTCAGTATCAACCTCCTGCTATTGCCCCAGCTGCCTGAGGAACTGACTCAGAAAGACTTCAGTTCTTCCCCAAGCAATCTAGAGGCCATCTCCTTTATTGCAAGTGTTTATGAGATGACTGTGATGGTGGCTGTGTATTTTAGCGAAATACACTCTGTACATAGGAAACTGCCATCTACTGACTATTGCTCCATCTTGCTCAGTTTTCATCTATGCTGATGATCTCCAGGGTTTCAAGGCAGGGAGTCTTTCCCAGGAGATGCTGGGGAATGAACTGGGAACCTTCCACATGCAAAGAATGCAGATGTACTACCCCAAGCAACGTCTCTTCCCAAAAGTTCAGAAGGACACTATTCAAGGGCTAGGATCTTGCATTTAAAAGGGGGAAGAGAGGAGAGGCACAAAATGCCCATTCATAACAGTTACTTGCCATGCTCTGCCAACTCGTCATTGTTTTGCACAATATTCACAATTGCAGCTTCTACTTGCTTGTAGATAGGAGGGAGCACTTGGATAACATTCGGAAAGACAACTTCATTCTTGACATGCTTCAGAATTGTGCCTTCAAGTTTTTTTATGTCCTCGTAATCCATGCAATTGACGGGAACAAGGTCCAAAACCTGGGGCAAATATATATACAGATGCCACAAACGAACAAACCAAAACTCCAAACAGTTTACAAGCAAGCAATAGATGCAAATGACCAAAGACTCAGATTGCTCGTGTCATAGAACTTGAGATTCCTACAATCAAACTAAATCTCTAGAATGCACATGAGATTCAGAACAGATGAAAGGAAGTATCTTATTCATACAGTATTTAAGTGAAAGGAGTCATCTATCAGTGATGGTTGGATGCATCCTCCCAGATCTGAAGATGTATGCCTCAAAGAATCAACTGCTGGGGAACAATAACTTCAGGTTCCACTTGTGGGATGCCCACAGGCACAAGGCTAGCCACTACTGGAAGCAGGTCGATGGGCAGGGCCAGAGGAAAAATGGGGTGGATCAACTCATATAAAATTTACCTTTGTACAGCAGGGTAGCTTGTAATTCACTCACACACTGCTCTCGGTCCTGCATTCAGGCAAGTGAGAGACATTATCAGAGTTCAAGGACACAATCCAGCCGGGCCAAAGCACTCATGGAAGGTGTAAAAGTAAGGCCAGTGAGTGGTGTGGGCTGGCGAAAGGGGGATGTGGTTAGGGCGGGTCTCAATGGCCTGCAGCATGAGCCTCAAGGGCCATTGAGAGTGACCAGGGGGGACATATTTGGCCCCCGGATCTGAATTTCCCACCCCTGGAAGCAATGGACTTTTGGTCTGCTCTAGGCACCATCTTTTGTTCTTAAGGCTCAATGTCCCAGCCTCCAAAATGTCCGTATACCCCCCCCCCAACAAAATTGCTGCTTGTTTCATCTGGACTCTGGGGGGTGGGGCCTGCACTCACCTCGACAGCTTAAAGGCCGGCAGAGAGGCCCTGGAACACCACTGCTGGCTGCTGCTCGTGAGTGTTTGTGCTCTCCCCTGCTGCCAATTTCACCTGGACTCTGGGGGGTGGGGCCTGCACTCACCTCGACAGCTTAAAGGCCGGCAGAGAGGCCCTGGAACACTGCTGCCCAGGATTCTCCTGCCTGAATGCCTACAGGACCTCTCCATGCCTTTCACCATCTGGCCCAGGGCAGGGCCTGTTGGCCCTCAAAAGGACGGCTGCCACAGCCCAGGATTCTCCTGCCTGAGTGCCCACAGGACCTCTCCCTGCCTCTCACCATCTGGCCCAGGGCAGGGCCTGTTGGCCCTCAAAAGGACGGCTGCTACTGTTGCCCAGCAGAACTTATAACAGCACCGAGTTATTTTTAGAATGTTTTTAAATGGTTTTTTGTTTTGTTTTGTTTTTAATTCTTTCTGGTAGGGTGGGTGGATTGGATTCTTAGTTGGTTTGGGAATTTGTTTAATTTTGGTATACTTGTAATCTTTATTGTTTTTGGTTTATATTGTTTAATTGTTTTTTGTGGGGTTTTTTTGCTTTGTTTTTTCTGTTGCTTTTTATATAGGTGTTTGTTCTTAAGGGGTGGGATCAGGGCTGCCCGGGAGTGGGTCCCAGCCGATAAAATGGCTGGGACAAGTTCTACAGGGGGGGATGCACTGGGACACCCGATCTCAGTGATCACGGGCAGGAGGAGGAGTCACGCTAGGACCAGACCATGTCATTACCGAGGAGGCAGGCTTAGTCGTTGTTTGAGGACTATCCCTGCCTCCGGGTCTGGCCCTGACTGGACGGGTACTGGAATCAACAAGGGATACCCACATGACCTGAAAGTGTTGCTGTGTAATGCCAGGTCAATGATGAACAAAACCACTGCCATCCACGACCTGATTGTGGATGGGGGACTTGACCTGGCATGTGTGACAGAGACTTGGTTGGATGAGGCAGATGGGCCAGTCCTTGCCGCTGCTTGTCCACCAGGTTTCTCTTACGCACAGCAACCCAGGCCATCTGGGCGGGGAGGGGGGGTTGCAGTGATTTTTAGGAAGTCATTAGTTTGCACCAGGCGTCCTATTGGAAAGACCAAGTTTTCTGAGTGCATGTTCTGGAAGTTGGGCAATAGGGGCAGTACAGGATTCCTTTTGGTGTACCGACCTCCCCGCTGCACCAAGGATTCCCTGCCCGAGCTGCTTCAGGTCGTGGCGGATGTGCTCCTGGAGACACCTAGCCTGGTTGTCTTAGATTTTAATATCCACGCCGACACGACCTTACAAGGGGCCGCTCGGGACTTCGTGGAAAGCATGGCCTCCATGGGGCTGTCCCTGAATAAGTCTGGCCCAACTCATAGCCGCGGACATGCCTTAGACCTAGTGTTTACCTCTATGGATGTTGGTGATCTGACACTAAGTAAAAGCGATACAAAAGAAGTGCCATGGTCAGATCACTTCCTGGTGCAACTAGACTTCTCCGCGACCCTTCCCCTCTGCCGGGAGGTGGGACCGATTCGGATGGTCCGCCCCCGCCACTTAATGGATCCAAATGGTTTCCAGAGAGTGGTAGGGGATGTTTTATCCCATGTTGATGGCCTTTCAGCTGATTCCCTGGTGGCCCGCTGGAATGTGGAGTTAACCAGGGCTATTGACTGTCTGGCTCCGAAGCGCCCTCTCCGATTGCATGGAGCCCGGACAGCTCCGTGGTTTTCTCCGGAGCTGAGGGTGATGAAACAGTCGCTGAGACGGCTAGAGCGCCGGTGGCGGAAAACTCATTCTGAATCAGACCGGACACGGGCTAGAGCTCAACTTCGAGCCTACCAAGTGGCAATGGCAACGGCAAAGAGAACTTTCTTTGCCGTTTCTATTGCATCTGCAGAAAACAGCAGCAGGAGACTCTTCCAGGTGGTTCGCAATCTAGCAGAACCACCTCCGTCATCTGGGTCTGATAGGGACCCCAAGATCTCCTGCAATGCTTTTGCAATGTTTTTTGCAGATAAAGTCGCTCAGATTCGGAAGGAGGTAGACTCCACCGTGGGAGCAGAGCCGGGGCGGGAGAGTGCTAGAGCCCTGTCTAGTCATGTTTTATGGGATCAATTCCAATCTGTTACCTCCGAGGATGTGGACAGGCTGCTTGGACGAGTGAAACCGACCACCTGTCTTCTTGATCCTTGCCCATCCTGGCTAATAAAAGCTAGCCGGGAAGGGCTGGGCGATGGGCTCCGCGGGGTGGTGAATGCCTCTCTCTGTGAGGGAGCCTTCCCAGACCCGCTAAAAGAGGCGGTTATTAAACCGCTTCTTAAAAAACCATCTTTGGATGTGGCCAATATGGCCAACTATCGCCCAGTCTCAAATCTTCCATTCTTGGGCAAGGTGATTGAGCGGGTGGTTGCTGAACAACTCCAGGCACGCCTGGAAGAAGCGGACCATTTGGATCCCTTCCAATCGGGGTTCAGACCTCATCATGGGACTGAATCTGCCTTGGTCGCACTGGTTGATGATCTCCGGCGGGCTAGGGACAAAGGTGAGAGCTGTTTCCTAGTTCTGCTGGATCTCTCAGCGGCTTTTGACACCATCGACCATAACATCCTTCTGGACCGCCTAGAGGGGTTGGGAGCTGGGGGCACTGTTATACAGTGGTTCCGCTCCTTCCTCCTGGGCCGTGTTCAGAAAGTGGTGGTGGGGGATGAGTGTTCAGACCCCTGGACTCTCACTTGTGGGGTACCTCAGGGCTCTGTCCTCTCCCCCATGCTTTTTAACATCTATATGCAGCCGCTGGGAGAGATCATCAGGGGGTTTGGGCTGGGTGTTCATCAGTATGCGGATGATACCCAGCTCTACCTCTCTTTCAAATCAGAACCAGTGAAGGCGGTGAAGGTCCTGTGTGAGTGTCTGGAGGCGGTTGGAGGGTGGATGGCGGCTAACAGATTGAGACTGAATCCTGACAAGACAGAAGTACTGTTTTTGGGGGACAGGGGGCGGGCAGGTGTGGAGGACTCCCTGGTCCTGAATGGGGTAACTGTGCCCCTGAAGGACCAGGTGCGCAGCCTGGGAGTCATTCTGGACTCACAGCTGTCCATGGAGGCACAGGTTAATTCTGTATCCAGGGCAGCAGTCTACCAGCTCCATCTGGTACGCAGGCTGAGACCCTACCTGCCCGCGGACTGTCTCGCCAGAGTGGTGCATGCTCTAGTTATCTCTCGCTTGGATTACTGCAATGCGCTCTACATGGGGCTACCTTTGAAGGTGACCCGGAAACTACAACTAATCCAGAATGCGGCAGCTAGACTGGTGACTGGGAGCGGCCGCCGAGACCACATAACACCGGTCTTGAAAGACCTACATTGGCTCCCAGTACGTTTCCGAGCACAATTCAAAGTGTTGGTGCTGACCTTTAAAGCCCTAAATGGCTTCGGTCCAGTATACCTAAAGGAGCGTCTCCACCCCCATCGGTCAGCCCGGACATTGAGGTCCAGCGCCGAGGGCCTTCTGGCGGTTCCCTCGCTGCGTGAAGCCAAGTTACAGGGAACCAGGCAGAGGGCCTTCTCGGTAGTGGCGCCCGCCCTGTGGAACGCCCTCCCTTCAGATGTCAAAGAGAACAACAACTACCAGACCTTTAGAAGACATCTGAAGGCAGCCCTGTTTAGGGAGGCTTTTAATGTTTAATAGATTACTGTATTTTAATGTTCTTTTGGAAGCCGCCCAGAGTGGCTGGGGAGACCCAGCCAGATGGGCGGGGTATAAATAATAAATTATTATTATTATTATTATTATTCACATCCCTCTTTTGAATAAGGAGTTGACAAATTGGGGGCCAGATGGCACCACTCAGGAGATAGCCATGTTACTGCCTATGCTTTCTGACTGCTGTATGGAAAAGCACATTAATCTGACCTTTGAAGAGTTTGTAAGTAAACTCTTTTTAACTTCCCAAACATGTTTTTCCCCCTATGATGGGGAAGTGGGAAGTTTTGGAACTCACAAGGACATGTTTTAAAGGTCCAACAGTCTAATTTTACACATTTCACTTTGTTGCATATTTTGTGATTTTAAATCTCTGCTCACCCAAGGGTACTTGTCCCAAACCTGAATCTTGGCATCCAGGGAATTATCTTTTTATCTACTTAATTTTTCTTTCCCAACAAACACACTCTTGGGAGTATACATCACATCGTATTCTGTAATGCAGGGACTGGAAACTTGTGGCCCTCCAGATGTTGTTGGACTCCTAACTCAGGTCAAGCCACAGCCATTGTAACTGATGGTCAGGGAGTTCTGTCCAACAACATCTGACGGGCCACAGGTTTCCCACCCCTGCTGTAGTGCATCCTAAATATTCAAAATACATCACATTTTCCTCACCGTAAGGGTGCAGTTCTCCATTTCCTTCAGCCTATTCCACTGGTCCACAAAGAACTCTGATTCCTCATTGTCCTCCAGGTTGGCAATGAGATGGGCTAAGGTGCTCTTTCTCTCATCCAGCATGTCCTGGATCTTGCTCATTATATCCTCTTTCTTTTCTTTAACCTCCTGCTCACAACAAGCATCTATGTGAGTTCCAACGGGAAGGACCACGGAGTTGGGCACTCGCATAAAGAGGTTGTTAATCCAAAATCCAACAAGCTCCTTGAAGGAGCCATCGCTCCGCTGATACCTGGAAAAGGGAAGTTCCAGATCACTCACAGTCTCAGCCCACTGCCCTGACATTGTGTGGATAAACAAATTCGTTTCTCTAATATTGGTAGCTCACAAAGAGAGTGAAGTCACATTCACACTATGCACTTAAAGCACATGATTTCCCCCAAAGAGTCCCGGAAACTATGGTTTGTTAAGGGTGCTGGGAATTGTAGTTCTCTGTGGGTAAAGTACGGCTCCCGGTATTCTTTCAGATATATGCTTTAAATATATGGTGTGGATGCGATCGGATACAGATATTAAGAAGTAGCCTCTGCTGTGAGAAAATTATATTCTTCTCAGCTTGCAATTGTGGCACTTGTGAAAATATCCATAAAGAGAGTAATAAAGATTATCCATAAAAGTAATATTAATCGATTGGTGGTGGCCAAGCAAAAAAGATTTCACTCAGTGAATAATGGAAAGCATGCTTTGTTGTTGTCTTTTTTTAATTTAGATGGGGTGCAATGATGAGTAGTGTACCTCAATGTCTAGCTAAGGCCTCTGCAATAGGTTGTAAAGGTAAAGGGACCCCTGACCATTTGGTCCAGTCGTGTCCGACTCTGGGGTTGCGACGCTCATCTCGCTTTATTGGCCGAGAGCCGGCGTACAGCTTCCAGGTCATGTGGCCAGCATGACTAAGCCGCTTCTGGCAAACCAGAGCAGCGCACGGAAACGCCGTTTACCTTCCCGCCGGAGCGGTTCCTATTTATCTACTTGCACTTTGACGTGCTTTCGAACTGCTAGGTGGGCAGGAGCTGGGACTGAGCAACGGGAGCTCACCCCGTCGCAGGGATTCGAACTGCCGACCTTCTGATCAGCAAGCCCTAGGCTCTGTGGTTTAACCCACAGCGCCACCTGGGTCCCTGCAATAGGTTTTAGCCACCTCCAATTTGGAAGAATAGCATGCAGTGCAAGCCTATGCAAGTTTGCTTGAAAGTGTTCAGTGGAGCTTACTTCCAAGTGTGCATGGGATTTCAGCCTTAATTAGTTCACTGCTGATGGGGATACTAGCAGGGATAAAACTCCTGCAATTATCGAGTTTCTGGCTGACAAAAAAAGCTAACTTCATACATAGGAGTATAAATTTAGCCAAAGACAACACATTTAAGTCCCATTCACTTATAAACAGGAATGTGAAGCACACGTGTAAATCGACCCCGCTGGTGCCAACAGGACTTAAAAGCCATGCTCCCCTTTGCCCTCCCTTCACAAGGTAAGCAAGATGACACTTACTGCTGAAAGTTAATGACCAAGATGACCAGAGCCTGTGGGGTGATGAACATGTGGTGAGTCATATAATATTCCAATTGGCCAGCAAAGTCCCAGAAGAGAAAAGTGAAGCCTTGGATCTGGAACTCGCTGATCTCAATCCCAACGGTCCGCTCTTCCTCTGACATTCGAACTATTTGCCTTTGCTTCAGGCTTTTGCAAATGGTGGACTTCCCTGCTAAGGACATCCCCAGGAACATGGTCTTGACTCGCCTGTCCTCTTCCGCTCGGCTGTTCTGCAGTTGGTCGAAGTAGCTGATGATCTGCCTGAGGCCTCCTGCGCAGACCTCGTAGGGAGGCTCCCGGAGAGGATTCCCGCTGACCTTGAACATCTTCAGAGGCAGCTCCTTGAACATCTTCACGGGAAGCTGGCGCAGCTTGTTGTTATACATGTAGAGCTCTTGCAAACATTTCAGCTCCAGGACCACCAAAGGGATAGCTAGGAACAAGTTGTTGGACAGGTTGAGGTACTGGAGGCTGCTGCAGCAGACTGCCAGGTCCTTGGGAAGGCTATCTAAGCGGTTGTTGTTCAGTCGAAGATGTCTCAACTTTGGAAGGCAGGAAAAGACTCCCTCTGGGATAACGCGGATTTGGTTCTGATTGAGTTCCAGCTTCTCCAGATGGACCAAGCTCCTGATTTCCTCTGGGAAGTCTATGATATCGTTTTTTGACAAAATCAGCTTTTTCAGGTTGCAAAGTTTTGCAATCCCAGGGAGCTGTTTCAGCTTGTTCCTGTCTAAATTCAAGCTTTCTATGCCATTATTTTGCAGGACCTCGGGTGGAACCACTCGGAGCCTAAGTCTGGAAAGTGTCACTTCATTGGAGTAGTCTTCTTGCCCTTGATCTGATGAACAGAGGGCACAAGATACTGTGATTTGTCATCAAGAAAAAGGACCATTGTTTCCAAGTGAGTAGTTTGCCAGACACTCTGCTCAAATTATTTCATGCCACACATGCACATAAGTAACCCTCCAGCTCTTAACCGTGTAATGCTAAACACTTTTACTAGGGACAAAGCCTAATTGTTTACAGAGGGAATTATTTCTGACAAACATACAGAGAATTTTAACGTACATCACTTCATCTGGAATTAACCCTTTTCTACTGTTTAGCTGCCTGGTTCTGAGTATAGGAGGGTAGTTAAATTATAACAAGGTTGCTGTAATTGTATATGCACGTAAATGCAAGAGAAATTGGAGACGGGATGGGGTAGGACTTGTGGAATGCTTAAGGTCCTACATAGCCCACTCTTTTATTTTAAGTTTGTTTGTATGTATATATTTATTTTATTTATACCCTGCCTTTCCTCTAAGGCGCTCAAGGTGGCAGACATGGTTGTCTTCCTGCCTACTGTATCCTCACAACAACCCTGTGATGTAGGTTAAGACTAAGAAGCTGTGACTGGTCCAAGACCACCCATTGAATTTTTGTCTTTTCAGTCAGAGGTCATTCTCACCAAGCTTGAAAAATGAGGCAGGATTTAAACTATAGCAACATCCCAGCTCACATAAGTATGCCCCCCTACCACTAGCTCTCATTTCAATACAGTTCCTCTAATGCCAATCAGGCCTACTTCTGAACACATTATTTGAAAGAAAGATCCATTGCGTTGAACACAAAGGGCATAATAAAAGGGACTCATAAGAACAGCCTGCGCTGTTGGGGGCTTCCTCTGGCCTTTTCACTGCTGCAGCTCCCGTAGCTGAGGAGTTAAGCTGCCGTAGTTGAAAAGGTCAGTTTTAAAACATCTTGCCTCTTCTGTCTGTCACTCAATGTTGCAATGAGAAGGACTGAGAAAGTTCTGATTCTATACACAGCCTGTGCCCAAACTTGAACATATGTCCCTTGGCACATGATTACTATTTTAAAGATGGCAAGTTCTCTCTCTCATCCTAACAAATGGCAGGTAGGCCCAGCATCAGCACCCAGCACCTGACCAAGCCCTCCTCCAGCACTGCCCCTTCCATTATTTTTCTACTCCACTCCAAGCAGCAGCAATCAGTAGGAATCAAAGGCAGGTACTCACTAGATCCATGCTGGGCCATGTTGTTGTCCTGCCGCTCCCTGCTTCACAAGCCACAGCTATATCCTTCTGACGTAACCATCTGCTTTCATTTCCTCAATTCTCTCTTTCAAAAGCCTTTACCTCCTCCTTCTTCCCACAATTAATTTCAAAAGACCACACGGCCATATTGGCACTCTTGCGCAAGATGTGAAACTTTGTGTGGGGCAAAATTGAAAGCTCAACACAGTTAAAACCACCACAGCCGTTTCCCCAGTATATGATTGCCATTGAAATGGGGGGGGGGGGAGAGAGAGATTCCTTCACACTCGCAGGTGTGACCATGGCCCTTTCTTGCAGGGCTGGCCCAAGACATGTTGCTGCCTGAGGCAAAGGACAAAATGCCACACTCCTCCTTTAAGGTTCTGAAGCCAAGTGGGGAGGCGGTCAAATCTTACTTCAACACCATTGATGGGATAGCCTCCTCTGTTGCCCCTGAGGGCAGCAGGCTAGCACAGGGCAGGCCATGTGGGGCATAGCAGAGGGGAATAGTTGGGAGGGGGCTCAAGAGGAACAATTGGGGGCCTGCAACCTTTGGCCCCCCACCCCAGCATCTGCCACCTGAGGCAGTTGCTTCCCTCTGCTAGCCCTGCTTTCTTAAGATTGTGATGTTGCTCTCTAGACCGGTCAAACTCCACTTTCAGTTAATAACATCTTCTTATCTGGGGTGAAGGTAGACAAGGACCCATACATGTAGCTATCTTTGTGGCCTTCAGGAGGGAGGGAGAGGATCTTGTCCCCAGCGAAAGCTTTATGGCAGGCCTAACAGACAAAACCTTGACAATGTGGTGTTATCTTCTTGCTGATAAAGACAGACACGCAACTCATAAAGTAGTCCTTCTTGCAAAAGGTTAGAAACAAAACTGTAGCTCAAAATGTGGCTGGGTATTATGCTGGCCATCTTATCTAATAGCTTATAGGCAGAGCCCATCATCAGTCAGTTTTTATTCAAAGTTGCTTTCGTGTTTTAATTTGTATGTTGGATATTCTTCATAGTATTGCAAATCTATAAGTTGTTTCACTGTTTTAATAAAGGGCAGGTGCTGAACCTACTGGTCATCCCAGTTTGGGGAGGGGTGGGGAGAAGAGAAGAGAACAATGACAACAGATTACTCCAAACAGGTAAATCTCAAGGCTGACTTGTGCATGTAAAGCCAAACCCAGATGGAAAGATGGGGAGACGGGTGCATGCATGCAAGCTCACAACCTGTTTCTGATCCCCAAGTCTTAGAAACTGTATCTTTTTTAACTGTACTTAACTAATAAATACCAATAGTGATACCACAACCAAAGAACCACTATGAACAACAAACAATTCAAAATAACTTTATAAACTGTCACATTTCTCCTTTGTACATCCTTTTTGCTGCATACTTCAGGTTTGTTATTGAAAGTCTGCAAATGGTGCTTCTCTGCCTCCACACCCCCCCACCCTCCCTGTTCCGTGAAAGGCAGCTCGTTGAATGCAAAACTACTCAAAACCAGCCTTCAGCACATTATTCACAAGAGCTTCAACATAGTTCAAATCCCCTTCCACCAATTTCCACCCCCGCCCTTTCAAAATGAAGTTCCTCATTGAGATATTTCAACAAAATGGGAAATGAATGCCATCTCTGGAGCAGTGTTTTCAGGAGTGGATTTAGAAAGGGTAGCACATGCCTGCAACTCCCATAAGATAGAGCGAGTCAAAGTTTATCACAGAATGGGCTAGAAATACTGCGGTTCAAGTATTAAACCAAATTTCTGAGAAATCGCTAAAGAATCCACATTTCTGATAAATAAGAACACAGTGGGAGCAAGTATACATTGCTGTACACCGCATATAAAAGTGTCTGTTTTAAAATGGAAAGACAGGTGCAGAGACCAAAAAAGGGGGGGGATCAAAGCCATGAAAATTGATAGTGTGTCCTCTCCCCAACACACACATACTTTTCTTTGTCCAGCTACTCCACAAATTGAGTGGGATCTGCTGACATTTGGCTCTTGAACTGCAGTCCAATCCACGCCCATCCCTGTGTGAGAATGGGTCGCCCTGCAGGAAAGCCCGGCCACGTTAGTTGCTGAGTGGAGAGGGGTGTCTTGCAACATGCAATTGCATTATCCCTGCTTTCCTCTGCAGAAGAAGAAAATCCTTGGCTAGAAAAGCCTCCACTTGTTTCATCTTTGGGGCTTGGGCCTTTCTCAGTTCCCTGTTTCAAGGGGCTCTTCTTCAGGGTCAGCCTTCTTGTGTTTCCTTATATGTTTGTACTTCTCAACATAAGCCTTCACAAGATTAGCCACCTTCACCGGGTTAATTTCACCACTTTTGCTGTGGCAGATCTAGGAACGGTAAAAGGGGATCGAGTTAGTTTCTGTGAACCTAGCATTAAATCACCCTGCCTTTTTCGACTTCAAATTCACTACCTGAAAGAACAGGATAGTCTTGTGCCAGCAGCTAATATTCAGTTTACAGAGAATGACTTAAATGGGGCTTTTCACAGCCATTTGCCTAAGTTTAAAATAAGATATTCCCTCTCGTTACCTTTTGCACCGCCTTCCGAAGAATATCTTTGTATTCCTCCTTAGTGATTTCCCTCTTCTGGTAAAAGGGCTTAATTGCGAGTTTCACTTCTTCCACAGCCCTCTCTTGCATGTGAAGTTTCTTCATGTACTATAAAGGACAAAAAAAACCAGCTAACCAAAAAGCTGCCTGCAAGTAGGGTTTTCAAACTAAGTTATCAGAGCAGTGTTTTTTAAATTACAGGAGGAAGATATGTTGCTTCCCCTGTGGCAGTCCTCGTTATATTGAAATGGGGGGTGGGGATCATGGGACATGAAGACATCGTATAATTTCAGGTCTCCTCAGGAAGTACAATAGGTTCAGGGAAAACCTATTAATGAACCGCACTGTTAATTTACTGAATTCCTTGCTACAAAGTACAGTGACAGTGAATAGCTTAGACCAGGGGTATCTTCAAACTTTTCAAATCCAGAACCCATTTTTAACCGAAACATACATTTGGGGACCAATTTCTTGATCTTCTACCATATATTTGCATGTTCATAGTGCTCCTGTTGCAACCCACCTAGGATCAGGCTAGGACCCACTAGCTGAACCAGTGGCTTAGGTGTATCTAAAAAACATCAGACACATTCATAAAGGACAGGTCTATCAACAAAATAGTTTAATGTTTCACCAAAATAGTTAAATGTTTAGTGGTGATTTACTTCTAGCAACCAAGGGTTGGGGATAGCTCTCTCCATGAAGCATCTTTTGACTGTTCTGAAAGACTAGGCGGTCTGATGCAGCAGGAGAATTCTTAGATTTTATGGGAGAGATCCTATGCAGTTTGAGAGTTGATGTTGTGCAAGCAGTAGCACAAGAGGTAGTATACAAAGCTTAAATGTCACCAAGTAGAATAGTAGTTGCACTAAGAAAGGCACTGAACTTGGCTGTTGTGCTATGCTAAGAATGGGGCTCCCACGAGCACAATGGCTGTTGTGCGAGTGCGCTGCTCCATTTGGGTTTTGCCCATGAGTTCAACTTCATCATCTTAGCGAGCCATCCACCTCCACTCACCTCCTCATTTTTTGATTTATCCACAGGGGACTTGGGTGCTTTGACTTTCTCCTCTGTATCTCCTGTGGAAGCTGCCTGAATTCCTGGTTCTGAAGCAGTCGCCAAATTGCCAGGTTCCGGGGTCAATCCTTGTCCCGCCACACAGCTAAGCAGAGGGAGACTCCCCTGCATGATGAACTGGACAGTGGGCTGACTAACAGGCGCATAGGGGGGCAGACTCGAGGGCAGTGGTGCTGTCAGAGGCAGGTTTTGGTTGTAAATCTGAACAGAAAAGGAAAAGAAAAGAAAAAGATCACAAACCACTTCTCATATCACAACATGTTCTCTACTTTTGAATGCCACTGAATACCAGTTGCCAGGAATCACAGGCGAGGACAGTACTGGTGGGGCAGGTCCTGCTTTTAGGCTTCCCTGGCTGGCTACCATGAGAACAGGATGCTGGACTCGCTGGGACACCGGCCTGATCCATCAGACTATTCTTATGTTCTGAACAAATGAGGGTGGGGATATGATCCATAGGGATTACAAGAACAGCTTTCCCTTAAAGGGACACGTATATTACCTTCTGCTAATTCTAAAAGGGAAAAGGTTGTTTTAAATTGTTGTAACCTATCCTGAGATCTTAGGGGGAAAGGAGGGTAATAAATTAAGATAATACTGAGCTCACATCAGCCTCACTGGTGAGCAGTGGGTGGTCATCAATAAGCATGTTTGTATGCAGTCTAATAACTGATTTTAAGATGTCTTTAAAAAACCCACACATTTAATAAGCTATTGGAAATTAGAAGTCACAAGCCCATTGCAAAGCAGCAGAACACAGTTTCAATTTTTAGGTAGGGGAATGCCAAAGTCAGAAAAATTATTGCAGTACATGGGCTGAATGAAATGTACTACATGTGGGGGGGGGAGGAAGAAGAGTGTTCCACAATGAAGTCAAGTTAGGGGCACAAGTTTACAGATGGAGTGGAATGGCCTCCCATGACACTTGTCTTATGGCGTGGGAACCAACCTGGGAGGAATCTAGATCAGGAAACATAGGCTCAGGAATCATATAATTGGTTGGAGGAGGCTCAGTTAACTGCACCTGATTTAATGTCTGGGTCAAATCCTCCGCTTTCCAGACCCCTTCTTTCGTTCTCTGCTGCTTGCAGAATGGCACCCCTGAAAGATCCCCAAGAAGAAAAGCATATCAGAACAAAACATCTAGACGATCACAGCAAATAAAAACACTTCAAGCCATCAAACTCCATGACAACCTCAGAAGAATTCAGTACAGATGGTTTAACAAGCTTCCCCAACTTCTTAAAATGAGATTTTAGTCTGCAAGCACAAAGTTCCTAGAAATACCTAGCAAAGCTGAATTCATAGCTTAAAGCTCCTTAAAATTGGCACAGACATTTTTAGTTTATGAACTGTGATTCAGGATGAGGGTGGAAGAGTTATGCTTGTTAATAAAAACAAAGTAAAAAATAAAAAAATTCATTCCAGTAGCACCTTAGAGACCAACTAAGTTTGTTCTTGGTATGAGCTTTCGTGTGCATGCACACTTCTTCAGATACCTTCAGATACAGTGCATGCACACGAAAGCTCATACCAAGAACAAACTTACCGGTAGTTGGTCTCTAAGGTGCTACTGGAAGGATTTTTTTTATTTTTTACTTTGTTTTGACTATGACAGACCAACACGGCTATCTACCTGTAGCTTGGTAATAAGTTAGTTATGTTTTTATGATGCACATACCCATGTTATATTCTTCAAACTACACATGTAACAAGTATAATGGGAGGAATCAAGTCTCTCTGTAAATAACTCTAGCTGTTTTGGAAAGTTTTAAAGAGTTCCCTGCAGTACTAAACACTGCTTAAGCACGAATGCATATATGCTAGAAAGAACTCCATGGCTTACTTAATAAAAACAAGCATTGTGTGCCATTACATCAGAAATGGAAAACCATCGTTTAAGCTTCCTCTCCAAACCAAGAAGAAAAATCTTGCTTTGAAATTCTGCTTTGTAGGCAAGGAGAAAACAAGTTTGCCAGGTTAGAGGTAATGGCAAACTATAGATTGCCACCAAAAAAGGCAATGTCAGAGGGCATGAAGCAAGGAGAGAGCATGCGAGGTGAGTACTCACTAACGTACCGGTAAGTGCCAAACTATAGCGAAACTGCACCCCTTATTTTTAACATAACCTGAGGCTCTCATTTAGTGGGACCAATCCAACCTATGGCAAACAACTACATTCCGTCTCACTTCTAATGAGAAAAGCTCCTATCCCCATGACTTTTGCCATTTTAAAGATTCACCATGCACTTACTTGCTGCTTTGTCTGCAGTCACTGCATCACTTTCTTCCTCTTGAAGATTCCACGTAACTCTTTTCACCGGTGCTTTAGATTTTAACACAGGACCTTGAGCTACTGCTTCCGGTTCATGTTTATTTACATCAGTGGCATTCTCACCCAATGTAAGGCCCCCACCTTTAGCCTCTGTTGGCGTTTTGATTTCAGGCAAAACTTTAATTGGCATTGGCTCATCATGCTCCTGTACAGGTTCCTCCTTCACTGGAAGACAGTCTGATAAAAATGGGCACACATCATCAATATCTTCTTTTTTAACTTCAATTTCTTCCAGTTGCTCGCTACTTTGGCTAGCAAGTCCTGGTGACTCATAGCCTGCTGCCAATTCCTTCCCAGTGGAAGAATCTATATTGTCAGGTAGCACTCCAGAACTTGCACACTCTGCCTGAGAAGTTATTACAGTTACAAGTTTCTTGCAGATTTGCTCCTTTACAATGGCCTCTTCTAAATCAACTTTCATTGCTATCTCTTTTGGAGGGCTCTCTTGTACAGGCATCAGGTCTAGATGAACATTCAATGATTCTTGTGTTGAATCTTCCAAGTCTTGGGTCCAAGGAGGAGCATGATCAAGAGAACTGCCCAGGTTATCATCTGAGGATTTCTGGCCTTTCTGGTCCTTCTCTTGAAGAGGTAGCAGTGGCATCTCTTTCGGCTTATGTTTCCTTTCTTTGGAGCGTGACCTAGATTGCAGTTGTTTCTCCCTAGACTTAGGCCCTTTGGACTCCCGGGGTCTTGATGGCGAGGATGACCTTGATCTCCTCTTTCGCTTCTCCCGGGATCTAGATCTAGATCTCTTTCTCTCTCGGGACCTTGAGGTTCTCTCCTTCTTGTACCTGTCATGGCTTCGCTCTCTTCTATGCTTCTTTTTCTTCATTCTCTCAGCACTGTTTGATGGGGAACATTCCCTCCCCCTTCCTCTAGTGGCAGAGTGCTTTTTCTTTTTCCGACTTTCATACAACTCAAAAGAAGAGTTGCCTGGACTACCAGATCGTGATCTAGATCTCTTGTGTTCTTTTGCCCAGGAGCTTTTTGCCCTTTTGTCTTTCGTCTTATCCTTTGCTTTCTTTTTCTTCAATCGCTCATAACTACTGGAGCGGTCACTTGAGGAATGCCGAGTCTTTGATTTAGTCCTGTGGCTTTTGCTGTATTTTTCTTCAATGGAGCGAGAAGTAGATCTGGAGCTTCTATCTCTTGAACACGTTCTTGATCTAGATCTTGATCGTGTGCTTTTGTAGTCTTTTGTAGCTGCCTTTTTTCTTTTTAATTTGTTCTGGCTTCGAGAACTGGAATTTGATGGGGATCTTGAAAAAGATCGCTTTTCTGTTTGCTCATTTTTGGGTAACATCTGTAGACTGTTTTCTCTTACGGAACTGTCCACCTCAATTTTCACTCTAGCCTTACCTAGGTCATCTTCAAAAACTACCCTAGGACCATTCTCATCCTCCTCATTTAAGTGCTCTACATCTGTAACTTGATTGATGGCAGAGGATGTACAGGGTAGACTTGACAATTCCTCCTCCTCCTCAGCTTTCTCTTGTTCTGTATCAGATACCTGCTCCACAAGCCTCTCCTTTATCATATTGTCATGAGACTCTGTGTTACTTGATGGCACATCTGATGATTCGGCCCCTGATCCAAATACATTTTCCAGTGTGTAAGGGGTAATGCGGCGCACTGTTTGGAATGTCTGGACTTTTGGACTCGCTATGGATATTGTTCTGGTGATATTAGCGAGGGGCAATCTTTCCGGACTGCTATTTGTTGAGCTTGAATCAGAGCCTGTTGGATCAAAAGGATCATATATTTCACTTTTCACTGGTTTAGTCTTTTTCAGCGAAAAGAGGGGCGACGGATTCTCCTTTTGCTGTACTTTATTGTCCACAGGCCGGAAAGTATTGCAAAACCCAGGATTAGACAGCCTGCTGGAATGCCCAACATTTCCAGGGATGTTGATTTTAAAGCTCTCAAATGATGAGCTTCCAACGTTCCCCCTTGAAGGAGGAAAGGTGCAACTGGCATGGGCAGCAGCAGAGCCTCCACTTGTGTGCGCTTGTCTCTGAGGAGCATGTGACTTGCTGCTCTCCATTTTACTATTGCCAACTGGTTGGTTTGTACTCCCTTTGCCAGTCAACTGTGTAACACAGGAGCTGGGAATATCACTGCTTCGGTCACTGGCCGGCTGCAATCCCAAATGTCCACTAGTCGATTCCTTTTTAATCTTTGGTATCCTGGGGAGTTCAGAGATATCAAGCCTTTTAGGGGACAATTTCAGAGGCTGCCGCACAGGTATGGTTTTTGAGACTGAACTCAAGTTGTTGGACAATAATTTAGAAGATACAGAAAGAGGAGCCCCGGGCAGTTTAGAGCCTCCATTAAATCTGAATACTTCGCCCAGCTTGGGGCCACATCTATTCAGATTTGCTAAATTCTGAGCCTGAACAGACCTTGGAGTCATTGAGTATTCAAATCTAATGGGAGCCCTTCCAGATGTAATCTGCAATGGACTCACTGCTTTGTTTGCTAGGCTTAGTGAAGAAGGGGGAAAGGCGTAAGTATTTGAGACAGCAGATTTGGAGTTTGAATTCAGTTGTGAAGAAACCAAAGATTCAGCAGCAGAGCCACCACTAACTGGAGTCCCCAGTTGGGAAGCCCCCTGCTGGGCACTGTCCTCCAAGCCTTCTTCCGCTCTTGAATTGCTTGCTGAATTGTCATGCAGCAATGAGACTGAAAGAGACATGAGAAAAACCCATGAAAGTTTTCCCAATCATCTGCTTGTACTATTCCATACTGACAATAGCATCCCATAATTTTAATACGAAGTTAACACGGGACAACAGAATTGGGGTTTTAGCAACTAATTAACACTATGCAAGTGAACTGTCAGCTGTGCCAGCTAGCACAACTTCCAATATGACAGTAAGTTACACCTCCAAGTATCAACACTTAAAAAATAAAAGGGTGCCAGGATGTTGGTCATTGCACCCTAAGCTCTCTCATACTAATTCAGTATAACCTTTGATCGCCTACATATACTGCTTACCAAATCAAATGTGGGCAATTGGTCTATTTTATGAAATTCAGATTAATGTGATACATTCTAGAAAGCACAACAGCAGTACAATGTCAATAGTCCTATACTGTTTTCTTCTATTGCCATGCTTTGACAAATAAACAAAATACTGATTTCTACTGATTTTGTAGCTCAGTTGGTTAGAGCGTGCTACTGATAATGCGAAGGTTGCAGGTTCGATCCCTGTAAGGGACAGTTGCATATTCCTGTATTGCAGGAGGTTGGACTAGATAATCCTAAGGGTCCCTTCCAAACTCTATGATTCTATGATAATCTATGAATAGCTCTGGGTTCCAATTCAAGGCATACTATTACAGGCTGCAACCTGGCATTTGCTTGCCTGCTGCTTACAAGGATTAGAAAGTGCTTGTGTGCATAACACGCTAACAAACTTCAGATCAGTCTAACCAAGCATTACCTGCTTTCTTTGCTGTCAACGATCCATCTCTATTAATGACGACGTCAGAACCACTCATCATAAGGAGGCTCTGTCCAGTCAGGATGCTCCCCAACAGGTCGGGCACAGGGGCTGGGCCAGCTTCTGGCTCAGGTGTCAAGGCAGGAACACTCCTCCTATAAATTACACAAGGCATGCCTTCTGATTTCACACTATACAGAACTATACTGGTTACATCAGAAGGAACAAAGGATCTTTTACATCCTATTAATATAGGTTTGAGACTGTAGCACGTCTCCACAAACCTGAGGCAGCTACATAGGTTAAAGATGAGCCATCCCTAACCAGTCCTATTGCTACCAGTGTTTTCAGAAGAAATAGGCTACCTTGTGTTGATGGCATACAAAATAACTTTAGCTATTGGGATAAGAAAACAAATGGTCAAGTATTATTTTCTTTATAGAGGGCTGAAAGTACTATGAAAAGCCTTGTTATGGGGGTGGGGGCGGAAACCCGGTAATATGCAGAGTTGTCTGTACTCCACAATCCAATGCAAGTGTAGAAAACCTGCAGAATCTCATTCTGATTTCATTTAATGTTTTCACCCACTTTTCCTTCCAAAAATGAAGCCTGAAGCAGCTAATATAATGAAACACGTATAATATTGAAACCAAAGCAATATAAAAATGCTGCAATAATTGTTTTCAATCCAATACTTGTCCACAGCTGGATAAGCTATGTGAACATTTACCAAGACCAGGACCTGCAAGGGAGGGTGTGGGTGTTCCAATTGGTATTTCTGAAACCCAGAAACTTCAGATAACACAACTACATACCCTTTGTAGTGCCATCTTGGCTTTCTGGCTGCTACACATTCATACCAAACTCTAAGTCTGAGACAGCAAGAAAGAACATGGAGCACATTCCAGTCATAAGTTGGGCACTTGAGAATGGAACATGTGCTTAAGAGTGCAATCCTCTGCAAGTCTACTCAGAGGTAAGGCCAACTGAGTTCAATGGCATTTACTCTCAGGTTAAGAGCATATAGAAATGGAGCCTAAATCTGCTCCACCAAAACCCACCAATGGCCTTTAAATGTTTTAGTCTGGCCAATTCATACCAGTAGGCAGCTGCAGTTTTGTTTTGTTTTTAAAAATCATTTTGGTCCTGTGCCAACATACTTTTGCCGGACACTCATCCAATCTTGTGCGCTGTGTAAAGGCAGCCTGCTCAGCCTGTATAAGTCTTTTACAGCAGCAGCGTTTCTTTGCTTTGCTGCAGCCTAACAGATTCTTCCTTCTGCTCTTGAAGCAGTTGCTTTCTTTTTTTTAAAGCAAATTATAACAGCTTTTAATTATTCAAATGAACACAATAAAAACACCCCATCTCACCCACATTTTTTATTTAAAAAGATATGAGCAGCAAATAAATAAAGGAAAAAACTCAGTGCACAGAACAAACTTCATTAGTGAAACAACTCAGCTGACCTCTGCCAAATAAAAGCTGAGTTTTATTCACATCTCTGCTTTGATACTGTGAGCTTGAGCTTTCCGCCTGCCTACTGCAAAACACAGGAGTTACAAAAGAAACCCCAGTATTTTAGGTATCAGTGTCTTTGCACCCAAGTAGCTCACTAAACTCAACCATCTCATTAGAAGGTGCCCCAAAATGACAAAATGGGACTCCAAACCAGAAGATTGGAGGAAAACAATGCAGACATTTCATAAAAAAGAAGTGAGACAAATAAGATGCTCCACTGATGTTCTGGAGTGGCTCCAAAACATGTACCTCTTGTGGAGTCCTAGATCCATAACTCCTTCTGCTTAGCCAAGGCCACATTTGAGAGAAAAGCTAGCTGCCTCTACACTCTACCTGCTTTGCAGCTGAGCTAACAGGCTTCACACCTATTGCAGAACAATTAGCGCTGTCTGCAACTCCACACATACTAATCCTACAAATACTTACTCTCAAATAACACCAATGTTACAGCATAAGCAGAAAGCCTTCTAGTCACTCTTGCTTTCCACAGTAAGCATTCTGAAGATCACACTTCCCTCCCATTATTACTTTTAAAATCAAAGGCATTGTGCAATTGTCAAGAATGCCGAGAGCTAAGAAATACTGATCTAAAATATATGGAATCACTATATACCATGCATTTAAAATGTGGCAAAGCAGTGTAACTATACCAAGTGTTGCCTGCATACCATGGAAATACGCCCAGCAGGTATAACCAGATCTGGCTGCAATTGTTCATGCTTTAGAATGCACACTGATCTGGGAGCAAGTCCTACTGCTCAGTGAGGCTTACTTATGCGTAAGTTGCATAGGAATTCACAACTGGTCACCTCCAGGTTGGCTTACTGTAATGTGCTTTTTAATGGGGCTGCTTTTGAAGACAGTTCAGACACTTCAGTTTGTCCAGAATACTGTTGCTAGGATGCTGGATGATGCAAGCCAATTGGAGCATACCACTTGCATCTTACACTATCTGCACTGGTTATCAATTCATTAGGATATTTATAAACCACTAAAGAGCCCCACACCACAATAACAATATAAAATAAAAACTAAATAGGTAAGAGGACGCGGGTGGCGCTTTGGTCTAAACCACAGAGCCTAGGGCTTGCCGATCAGAAGGTCGGCAGTTCGAATTCCTGCAACGGGGTGAGCTCCCGTTGCTCGGTCCTGCTCCTGCCAACCTAGCAGTTTGAAAGCACGTCAAAGTGCAAGTAGATAAATAGGAACTGCTCCGGCGGGAAGGTAAACGGCGTTTCCGTGCGCTGCTCTGGTTCGCCAGAAGCGGCTTAGTCATGCTGGCCACATGACCTGGAAGCTGTACTCCGGCTCCCTCGGCCAATAAAGCGAGATGAGTGCCGCAACCCCAGAGTCGGTCACGACTGGACCTAATGGTCAGGGGTCCCTTTACTTTTTAAATAGGTAAGAACAAATAAAGCAGTCCTAAACAACAACAAAAGACTGTCTTCTGGAAAAGCCTGGAAACATCCTTCTGGAAAAGCCTGTAATTTTTTTTAAAAGGTTTTTAAAAGGAGTTGTACGCATTTCAACTGCAAAGGGCAGCATGCTGGACAGGGCAGCTGCCACTGCACTGACAGATTTAAGTCTAAGCTGACATGAAACTAAGTTCTGATGCATGAGGTTCTACTAAGTAGGCTCCCATAGACAGTGTTTTTTTTTAAAGGAAAAAAAAGGGTGCTGGGACTAAGTTGTTACAGTAAGTGCTGCACTTTAACATTTTTTATGGAGGGGGTAAGGTGCCAGTACTGAGTACCCTTGAGTATCCCCAGAAATAAAGCACTGTCCATAGATCACCTTAGTCAACAGACAGGTAAATAGGAAAGTAAGGCAACCCCTCACTTATCAGTTGTTGGCTTTTGACCTTGAAAGCTCTAAACAAACTCGAATCATAGTACATGAAGAATCACTGCTGCCCATATGAATTTTCTAGATCATCTACTGAAGCCCTGCCCTGAACTCTTCTGTCAGGGAGGGGTTTTCTGGGATAGTGCCAAAAATATACAATGCCCTGCCAAAGGAAATATGCCCAGCCTATTACTGCTTTTCAATGAGTAGTGGAGGCATATTGTTCAGCAAGATTTTTTAGGCACACTTTAAAAAATATTTTCTGACTGTTTTCAATGGAGTTTTTTTATTGTTTAGTTTTAAAATCGATGATAGCTATACTGTTTAATATATTGCTTTAAATTCTGTTGTGGTGTTGCCACCATGAACACTTCTTAGAAAGGCAAGACAGATACACAGTACTGAAATAAATAAAAATTATTAATATATTAAGTGTCCAAACTGGAATGGCCATAGCATCAGACATACATCTATAAAAATTCGCTTTTGATGTTCCCCAGGAGCCTTATCCTGAATACACACACACACACACACACACCTCTTAAGGTAAGCGCTCTGAAAAGGCCAAACTGATGCAACAAGCTACTTCCCATTTTGGAACTCCAATTTGCTTTTGCCTTACCTGTAATAACTCACCTGGAACTTGCCTTCTTTGGAAGCAAACATTTGGCTGCATTCCTGCTCTTTGGTAGATTCTCCCCTAATTCTCAATGAGCTTTGGCCCTCTTTGGCTCTAGAAAGAACATCTCAGTGATTTCGGCTTACGCTTTGGCTCCTAATAAAAAGGAAGCAGAAAGCTCCCTAAACCTTAAAGCATTTTTTAAAAATTTGACAGGCATGGATCCACAAGACAGAAGCTTCATTTTTGGTAATCTCTCGGGGAGAGGAGCAGGAATCCAGTCAAATGACCCTGTTCAAATCCTAAATAAGGAAAATGATTCTTTTTCCTCTGAGAAAACTTATTATGCAAACCTTGAGCTATCTTTTGGCCTAACCTACCTCACAGGGTCATTGAGATAATAAAATGGGGCCAGGGAGAGAACCAATGAGCAACTTGGTGGTAATGAATTAATAACAACAAAACTAACAAAAGCGAACAGAAATGAAACTGCTTTACATAACTGTCTCAAGAGAGTCCATAGAATTTTTGAATCATGAAATATGTCATCCATATACCCCTTCTGATGCGGTGAACAAACCCCTACCTATCATCATTTATATTGTGAACCAAAACAGACATGTGAACACAAAACAAAACAAAATGGCCGCTACTTATCATGTTTAGTTGTAGTCTGAGTCTTCAGCCTCGGGAACAAAGCCAGGCACCAAGTTCCCATGATGCCACCTCCCTCACTTCCTCAAAACTCCTCAAAATCCACCTTTTCAAAATCCCATCCCTCAAGTCTCCATTCCCTATTGTAACCGAGCCCAACTGCATGTTCTTCCCCCCTGTACCCCCTGCCTCCATCAACTCCCTTGTACCATTTTCTAGCACAACAAACTGTAAGCCCTTTGGGGCAGGGATTGGTTCCCTCATTCTTTCTAATGCACCATGTAAATTTAATCTTCTTAAAGCAACAACCACAACCGAAAACATCTTTTTCAATGTGATAAAGCAGGGCTGTGACAACCTCCACTCCCCGCCAAAGAAAACCCTCTAGATTACCCATGTTGAAAATCCCCTTATATTTGTCCTATTCCATTTGTTGTCTTCCCGTTTCCGCTTACTCACACAGGTACTCCTCCTTGCTTGGCAAATATCCCATTCGCCCACCCTTTCCCTCTACTTTGTTTAGGGCTCTCCGCCCTCCGCTCCCAACTGCAAGAGAACCTCCCAGCTCCAACATTCCGCCTCATGCCCCAGTTAAAGGGAAACTGCCTCAAAACACTCTACCAGCCGGAGGACGCCTGATCTGAACTGGACATTGGGCATCCTTGAACAAAACAGACCCAAACAGGGTTCCCAGGTACTCAGCACTGTGGGCAGCAGCAATGTTAGCATGCCAGGGATCAGTAGCCCAGGACTGCATGAACCTAGCATCCTAAGGGCTTCTTTAAACACATTGCTGAACATATGGAACACTGCATGGGTAAGCTTGCTGGGCTTTTTGTTTTTTTAGCATGCTTCCAAAATGAGGCCTGAATAAGCAGGGAATGGGGATAAGCATGAAGTAAGGTATTCTTCGCACAGAAGGCAAGCTCAATGGAGAGCCTCTCTCTTTAGCCCTCTCCTGTGACGGAAGCAGCAGGGATGTCTGCAGGCAGAGATCCTCTCACTGGAATAAGTTACAGCAAGAGACTCCACCCACAAGCAAAGATTTCCTTCTCCACCACTACGAAAAAATCAGGGTGAGCTAACGGTCTAAAGAAGGCATATGGATATGCTTTGTGTGAAGAAACAATTGGGTAGGAGGTGCTTGTCCCTTTCCCGCTCTCAGCTTCCTCCCTCAAATTTGATCTCAGGAATATGCTTGCTTAGGATTTCATGGTGGTCAGCAGAGATCTCCCACTCCCCTAATTAGAGAATTTCCCACTAATTTTAGGGGTCTTTCACAAGCTCTCCTAGGAATTCCAGAGTCTTGAGTGACATTTGTATCAAATACTTCCCTTCCACCTGTCTGGTGGAATGAGAGTGTCAAACTAGTGAGAATGAGTGTATGAGAGAGAGAGAGAGAGAGAGAGAGAGAGAGAGAGAGAATTTAGAGTTATATGGTTGCTATTTATAATTGCTCACTAAGGTGAGAGTCATCACCTTAGTAATTTTAGGAATAGTGACCTATTCAGCAAACTGAGAACTGAAAGGAAAAGATTGTAGCTTCTTCAAGCCAACTACAGCTAAGCCAGGATTTGAACTGTCTTTCTCTCTATCGTGGATGCTTTAGCAGAGATTCCTGCATTGGAGGGGTTTGGACTAGATGACCCTTAGGGTCCCTTCCAACTCTATAATCCTATGATTCTCCACATATACACATACCACACACACTGACTATGCTATAGTCTGTAGCACTGAGCATGAATCCATGAAGACTGCAGAAAGGGCTTGAGGTTTCAACGCAGCGTGCAAAACAGGAGAGACCACAAACTAGAAGAGAACTTTGTGCACTTCACTTCTCTTGCTGCTGCTTTGTATAATAAAGCATCATGTGGTTGGCCTTACCCAGGAAGCCCCATAGCGACTGGTCGAGCGACAGGACGATGTGATCTTAGTGCTGATTGAGAAAGCCCTCTTCTTTTGTTGCTCACAGGCGAGGCTGAATTTACAGGAAGCTCTTCATTACTAAGAGAGAGAAAATTGAAGATCACGACCTAACTTCCATCTTATCTGAGCTTTCCTTATTTTCTTAAATGAAATATTCAAACTGAGAAGATCAAATTCTGTCTCCTGATATACTATAAAAGTTTTTGAAATAGCAGGGAAGCAAATGGGTTAAGGAACATATGGAGTAGGCACACTTAAAAGATTAGCTTCAACCTGAATAAACTTTACCGTATAATCTAATTTGGATTTAGCCCCATTTTTCTTCTTTCCTGCCTATCACAGAAAAAGCCTCCATGTATTTCTGAACTGCAGTTCTTTGTTTTCTTCCCATTTGTCCTATTTCATACCTGTTATAAGGATCCAGTTCAAAAGGATCTCCAAACACAGAGAGAGAGGCTGCTCCAATATCTGCTCTCATAAGGCCAAGAGAGGGTTCCATTGGTTTGTACATGGAAGGGATTGAAATGCCACGTACAGGCTTGCCAAGATGAAGGGTTTTTGCAATTCGGGAACGAGAAGTCAGCTCAGTTTTCACCTGGGTAGAAGAAGAGCAGGTTAACTTTATGCTCAGAACAGGATTCCCACCAAACTCTATGAAAACAGAAAACATGACTATGTATCACAGAAATAGGAGGGGTTGCATTCTCTACTCTGCAACCCTCTTAAAGTGTATCATAGAAAGTAAGTGAAAACCTTGGCCAGTAGGCCTGAAGACTTTCTGAGTATATGAAATAAAGTAATAATTACTCCTAAATAAATAATGCTGTATTACAAGAAAATTGTAACAATGCTCTATTACAAGAAAAGCATAAACTATAGAAAAATTAAAAATCCAGGAGCATACTTTTAATTTTCTCCCCTTCCTCCGCCTTGCTCGGCGTTTGCGTCTCTTAATCCAAGTTCCAGCGCTCTTTTTCCCAGCAGATGACTTGGCATGAGGTTTTTTACCTGCTGATTTCTTTCTCCTCCCTGTATTAGGTAAAATATAGAAAGATTTTGGAGTTGGAGATCAGCAAATACAGGCTGAAAGGAAGCGGGTGGCACTGCAACCCCAGAGTCGTCTGCGACTGGACCTAACAGTCAGGGGTACCTTTACCTTTTACTTTTAAATACAGGCTATAATCTGAATCACTTCTGTAATCTGCATACTAAATAGGATCCATTTTCAAAAGGAAAAGGAACACGTGTCAGAAACATCACAGCCTAAATTTAAAGAGGCATGCCCTTCAGGAGAGAATAAATGGAATTTATTCCAGAGGTGTTCACTCTCTGTTGACCTCACATTTCCTGTGGCTTCAACAAACTGGGATTAATTCAGATGGCCCTTCCGACACTGGTCAGGTTCATATGTCATGGAAAGCCATAGTCTAAAATAAACTAGTATTGATCGCGAATGAGCAACATTATTGTGCCCTCTGCTAATTTGCACCTGCTTTGCACCACCTTTTTCTCAAGCTGGGAGAAACAAGCCCCCACACTTGGCTTAGGTTACACAAGAACCAGTGTTTGTGGTTTCTCTCTGACCAAACCAAGAGCAGAAGTCTATGGTTTGCTCTTATGTGTGAGCAAAGCCTACAGCTTATTTAGAGCAGGGGTCAGCAACCTTTTTCAGCCGTGGGCCGGTCCACTGTCCCTCAGACCATGTGGGGGGGGCTGGACTATATTTTGAAAAAATATATGAATGAATGCCTATGCCCCACAAATAACCCAGAGATGCAGTTTAAATAAAAGCACACATTCTACTCATGTAAAAACACGCTGATTCCGGGACCGTCCACGGGCCGGATCGAGAAGGCGATTGGGCCGCATCCGGCCCACGGGCCTTAGGTTGCCTACCCCTGATTTAGAGGGTCACCAACCCCAAGCACTGGTTTCACATTTAAAACTAGGTCAGCCACTCTGTGGTCTGTTTCCTATGTCCAGGTGGGGTGAAGGGAAGCAGGAGCAACTGATCAGCATGCATCAGCACACTGCTCGCTCACAGTAAACCATAGTTTATTTCAGACTATGGTTTTCTCTTATGTGTGAACAAAGCCACTGTAAAGCCACCATATGAAACTAATGGCTGTCACCTGAATGCCTGGAGCGTGTATGGTGCAAGACCCTCCAACCCTGGCTCATCCGAGAGTCCATAAAGTGGCCAGTTACCTCACCAAAAGAAAATCTGTAAGGCGTTATTATGTCAAAACAAACATCTGAATCAATCCACCAGGTTCAAGTGCAGCTGCCATCTGAATACTCATTAATATGCCACACACTAGGTAGCGGCTCTGTTTTTCCCTAGAGTTATTGACAGCTACATAGGGCCTGCTGCACCCCCATGAACCAGGCCACGCACTTCAATCTTCAGAGAAGGCTCTGCTGCGTGTTCTGCCTTTCTTGGCTGCCTGCTGGTTTTATTGGTGCTGCTCATATTCTGGGCCTTTAGATTGTTGTTTTACGCTTGTCTATTTTGTTTAGCTGCCATGGAGGCTTCACTGTGGAGGCTAAAAGGAGGCACAGAAACAGTTTACCAATAAATAAATGAAATCCACTGACAGCTTGAGTATTGAAACAGTTAGTAATGTCATACGGGGGGGGGGGGGCAGGGAGACAAAGGTTCAAATCCACTGTGAGCCATGAAGCACACATGGCGATTCCTGGGCCTATCATACAGCTTCACCCTCACCCACTTCCCAGAATTATTTTAAGATGAAAGGGTGGAAAGAGAGCTGTGTAAGCCTCATAAAAAATCAACTAAGAACTATCACCACCGTTCTTAGCAAATTACCTCCTCTTCGTTTTTTCTTGGTTGTGGTTCGAGGAGTCAGTGGTCTCTGATATACGGCTGTGCTCAGCCCTGCTGCGACTGCATCAATGGTTTCATCAAGAAGGGAAGACATAAGGTATCTTGGTACATGCTAAAAATCAAGATGGGCAATCACAATTATTGATTTACTACAAAATTAAGGAAGTAGAAACCCCCCCCCCCGATTTCTTCCTAAATCAAACCGTTTCTTCGCTACAATTAGGAGCTTTCTCCACTCAAAATCCTCCCCTCAGAATGTGCAATACCTGAATTCGCTGTGCAGTTGTTATGCGATTCCTGTTCACTGTTGCCCGCACACGCTCACTCTGACGTGTTCTGGCTATAGCTCGAGTTCGGACACTGGGACGTAGTCGACTGGTGGTAGGGACGACATCAGCTATGAGGGAAGCAACTTCCTCTTCACTCACATGATCTGTTTCTTAAAACAAGATCAGTTGTCAGCTGTGTTTCAACCAGCACCTGAACACCTTTCTAGAGACCTAAATCCAGGCATTCTGCTAAGCCTCCAGAACAAAACTGGCAAGGGTTCTGGAAAAAAAGAAAGCTCCTTAAATCCCTTTGCTTTAGACTTCCCCATGGACAGTGCAATGTTTTCCCTTCCAAGGCAACTACCAGATCCAAACACCAGTTTAGATAAAGAGATGGTTATGGAACAAGTTACTGTTCACCAATGCCAATGCAATGGTGTGGCTGATTCTAGGTGTAACAGGCTTGTACACTGGACACCAACATTAGCTGAAGAAGTAGTGAGATAAAAAGTCGTTTTGTTACTGGTTTTTAACACTGAACGAGTGTTCTTATATTTATAGTAACATTGATTGATTTATATGGGGAAATCCTATCTCAATTCAAAGTCATGTTGCATAAGCTGTGGGAAAGTCCTGTTTTCTTGAAGAACAGCTCTCTACAATGCAAAGCTAAGCTACTAAAGAAAATACTTGCCAGCATCAACAGACACAGCATTTGCTGGTGCACATTGTGGGCAGAACCATTCATCGACAGGTATCTCACTCAACGGAGGATTAAGGCATTCCATGTGGTATCTTTTAAAAAGAAAGAAAGCGTAACATGTTCTCATAGAGCAAGAGGGTGCAAAGCATGTAATATGTAAACATATTTTTTTCACTAAGATGATACATGCAGGAGCTTCCTAACAACAGTAGTGCAGGCACTTGTAGAGACATACATAATTCTTTGGAGTGCAAAGGAAGCTCTGCAACTCTTTGAAACCTCCTCATCCCACAAGCCTGGCTGCTTATACAAATCTTCAATCAAAGCATGGCTCCAAGCACCTCATGGTTCTAGCATAGCACAGCATAGGGCATACATTATGACTGCTCCTGTGGAAGTATCTCCCAAACAAGGCCAACTTGTGCCCTATGTTGTATTCATTGACCTTCTTCTATCCTCTTCTTAAAGGCTTAGAGCAGTTCCTTCATCTAGGCACATTAAGGACCACCTCCCACTTAGCTTTAAGTAAAGGGCACCTAAATTTAAAAAAACCCCTAGAGAAAACAAAGCAGGTTTTCTTTTGAGCCTACAATGACTTAATTTCATTTTTGTTTTATAGCATGTAAACATATGGTGGTTGTTTTCACACCTTCAATTGTTTTATAATTTATTATTGCACACTCTGTTTTTATGGTATAAGCTGCCTTATCTCAGTGCTGAGGGGAAAAACACCTACATTTTCAAGTTCTGCCTAAGAAAAAGGAAGATCTTCTAGCAACAATGATTTGCTAGCATTCGCACCTGCAAGAGGAAAAAAGGCAGCATACCCATCAAACATGTCAACCTAGCGGGGTAGAGGGGGGGTGAGAAGAAATTATGCTATATATTTTTGTGTTTTTATATTGTGAACTGCCCTGTGATCTTCAGATGAAGGGTGGTATAGAAAATTAATAACATAAAGTACAGGCAGCATACAAGAGAAAGAAGCAGCTACAGGCCTAATTTAGTGTGAAAGCATCAGGCCAACGTAGCACACCCAAGGAGGGTTTTTAAAGGCAGACGCTCCTTACCCATGATCACAGCCATCGCACAGCAACAGGCGATCTTCTCGGTCGCTTCGGTCACACACTTCACAAAAGGTAGGGTCCTCCTCCAGATTATCCTCCTGAGATTTTGCATTCTCAACAGGAATCTGAGCAAAGTTGCACATTTTTAGGACGTTTTACACTATCATGTTAATAGTTACACTAAGCATAGCCACTATTGCAAACTCCTGTCAAGTCAGTGCCTAGCCAAGTACCAGTCAACTTCATTATCCGCTTTTGTGCAATGGGACGCAACATTCCTGTTCCCCTATGCTCTCTACATTAAAGCATGCTTCACTGGTATTTCACCTGCAATACAAGCCACAATGTTCTTAGGCTAGGACTAGACCAACCATCCCACAGAAAACCACCATAAAGAGAGCACACACGGATTGGGCTGTGTATAGAAAGGCCCTTCTACGCATACACATATAAGCCAGATCTCTAAGTGACAGCTGTAGCCTACCAAAAAAACATCACTTCTGAAAATCAGTGTTGGAAAAATTGCACATTCCAAAACCACAACCATTCATTCAAATGAGCAATTCCCATCAACAGTGCCATTAAGGAAAGGTTTCAAAGCTTTAGGATGGTATCCAGGAAGGGGGAAATTGCTATGAATTCCGAGTTGAAGGAGAAAGCGGACTCAAAAAGTTTTACAAAAACTGCATGAAACTGTTGTGATTTTTCCCCAAGCCTAGTGGCAAATGCTGCTGGCTCGAATAATGTGGCTTTTACTTTTCACACAGACGCATGAGAACGTTGCTTTGTTTATTTCCTGCTATGGAATGTACTGTTGTATTCTGAGCCTGCGAGCTCTTTTACTTTCACTTTTACTGCTTGTTCTTAAAGCCGAGACGGACGGCGAAATGGCAGACCTGTTTTACACGGGCTGGCAGCAGAAAACTCTGCACAATTACTTAAGAATAAATAGATTAGCCTGAAGGCTGTGTGTATTGTTTCTATCCATGAGCAATCACATATTAACTGGCACTCCGGACTCCTGTAGCCGGGGAAGTGCTAAACTGATGTGCTCTGGCTTTTGGGGCAGTCTTACAACTGACCCCAGGTCGGGTATATCATAACAGAAACATGGATTCTGACTTTTAACTTTTCTTAAGTCAATGGAAAACCTACCTTCTTCAAGATTTCTCCACCCAGGCGCACTCGAACGCAGATAGACTTAAAAAGCAAACGATCCACTGGACAAGAGTTGGCATTCTACAAAGAGGAGAAGGAGGGGAGGTGTTATTTATTTGATTTCTTACCCACCGTTTACCATAAAGTATCAGAAAGGGTACAACAATAAAATATGCAATTATAAAACAATTAAAACAGCTTAAAATGAAAAATAAAAGTAATTAAAACAGTTCATCCATAAAACCATTAAAAACAATACTAAGGTAAGGGGACCGCAGCAACCACAATTTTTAGCTAAGGTAAGCCAAAATCTGCCAGATTCTGCCAGAGTAGCAATTTTGGTTTTTATATCATCCAAATAACAAGACTGGGAGCAAGTAATATTATTGGTATTAAAGAAAAAGAGAACAAGGTAATGAACGCATGCACTTTTTAAGGTCTACTGGGTTCACATTATTACTGCAAAAACTAAATAAAGGTTGGGCTCTAGTAGTTCATGATAATAACTAAAATGCATCATGGTAGATTCTACTGGTCTAGTTCTTCCTAGCCAGTGACTGTAAATCTGCATTACAACTTGATCCCATACAATGAATCTCTACAAAAATCACGAAGTATTTTGCGCAGGATGATCCAAAAATTGCCTCAGGTATGGCATTATTTTTATCAGGTCACATCAAATTATACTGTTTATTGCCTTTGCAAAAAAAAGTATACACAAATTGAGAAAGATAAATTATGCAACAAATCACATTTATCTATAGAGTTCTTACTTTAGACCACTCGACTATACAATCCAAGCAGAAGTAATGGGCACAGTTTTCAGGCGTTCCAACAGCCTGATCCCTGAATGTGTTGAGGCATATTGGGCAGTTTTCAGCATCTTCATCAGAGGAAGAAAGCAGGCCTCCATTAAATTGCGGCTTTGCTTTAACCAAATGTGTTGATTGCGTAGCAGCCATTTCCATTTCTTCTTCCTCCTCCTCCTCTTCCTCCTCCTCCTCCGAATCTTACAAAACGATGAAAGAATTGCTTAGTATTTATTTCCACATAATGCATTTTGGATTGAAGTGCCCTATGATCCTGAAGAGAAACAATAGTCAAATAGATTCCCGGAGGAGCATGAATACCCACTTTCAATGCTAAAGCTTCATAAGGCTGCATTATTCAGAACAGGCACTCTACAGTGATCCCATCTATTTCCATGATTCAACACCAGTGGGCGCACAGTAGCCCAATGCTATATTAAAATTTCAGTTAACTAGCAGTCATCATATGTATGGCTTGCTTGATAGGAAAAAGAAAAACCCAAATAAAGTCACAGTGTTTATCAGGGTATTGCACAGCAAGAGGGAGTGCAGTACAGTGGTTAAAGCAGGTGTAGGGAACCACAGGTCCTCTAGGTCTCTCTATCAGACTTTTGGGACTCTGCCCATCCCGGCCAATACCCATTCTCCAGGCCACATCTCTCACTGGCCCAGCTCTGCACTCTCCTCTAGTGATTTTACCTGTCCTTGAATTGTGACAATACTGCCTGCCTGGATAAAAGAGTGGCACACAACCGCTTATGCAACACACACCATTGGTATGCAAACCCCGGGAGAAAGCTGCCCACTAGGTAATGTGGCCTACTGGCTGAAAAGGGTTCCCTGCACCTGGATCAAAATGTTGAGATTGAAGACCAGGGTATTCAAATTCCTGCTCACCCACAAAGCGGATGATTTCAGTCTCGGTTGTTATAACCATTCCGCTCACATAGAGCATGAATGCTGCTTGAGATCTTTGAAAGAATGGAGAGATAAATATGCTAATGACAGTTTACATTCTATCTCATCTCATCTCATGTGTGGACCATGGCCCAACACGCTATGTCCAGTTAAACAGCTGCTGGAGACAACTTGATTCCATAAAATACTAATGAGCATAACACTGAGCTGTTTTTTTTATCATCACCTTCTAGATCTTCATCTTCACCTTCTTCATCCTCTTCACCTCCATCTTCATCAGTATCACCTTCCTCCTCACTGCCCGTGTCATCAGAGTCCCCACTATTTCCATCGCTGCTTTCTTTTGAACAAGAGGAATATAAGAGGGGCAGGGAAGGGAAGAACATGAGTGCTCAGGGCCAACTATCATGTAAGGCAAAGAAAAAGCAAAGTCTTTACAAAAAAATCCAACCACCCATTAACATGTAGTACTGGTGGCATTTCTCCCTCCATGGTTGTGCGTACCATTCCATATATCGGAAGTGTTGATCTCTTGCCAACATGAAGTAACTACATCTCCACCACCAGAGAGGGACTCATGAAGATAATCATAGGCAGTGGCTGTGGCCATTCTCCCTTACAGGAGTTTACAGGTATATTAGGAGCTATCCAAGACCATTGGTATTTAGTTTCTGTTTGCATATTACATATGCACACACAAAACTGTATAATCAGTACATCTATACAAAAACATGGCATTGGTATCAGAAACAAAATTATTCTGAAAGTCTACCTCTATTTTTATTTTCCAACCAGAAAAGAATAGATTTCTAGTTCTCATGGCTGAAAGTGTGTGTGCAGTGAGCTGTGCAATATCAAAAACAAAAAGGAAGGGTCTGAGCAGGACTTCAAGCAAACAGGGACTGAAGTGTCATTGGCTGCATATTGTTTATCATCCCTCCACCACAAATAGCTGAAACAAAATAAAATTAGGCAAACAAAGTGTGCAACATTAAAAAATTCACAGTTATTCTTATCAGGGTATTTGGTTTTCTAAGGCAAAAAAAGATCGCTGTTGTTCTCTTACTTCCTCTGCTAAAAAACCCAATAGTTATATTGCACCACACACTAACGTGCATGAGAGTTTTAACGGCTAATGCTTGCAATAGCATTTGGCTGTGTAGGGAATTCTAGCCATCAGTGTTAGCTAAATAAGGAGCCATGTATATGAAGCTTCAGATTGCTAAGCATAAAAAAAAGCTGGAATGATGTAAACAGCCTTCCCCAGGTTGGCACCTTGTTGCTAGAGTACAACTCCCACTCTCCCTGACCAATGGCCATGCTGACTGAGGCTGATGGGAGCTGTAGTCCAAAACATATGGAGGGCCTCAGGTTAGGGAAGGCAGATGGTTTCTAAAAAAGACCACCAAGTTGCTTTCTGTAGAAATGTATTAACATTTACAGGTGAAACTCGAAAAATTAGAATATTGTGGAAAAGTCCATTTATGTAAGCAATTGTTTTCATTAGCTACTGGAGTTTAATATATGAGATAGACTCATGACATGCAAAGCAAGATATGTCAAGCCTTTATTTGTTATAATTGTGATGATTATGGTGTGCAGCTGATGAGCACCCCAAAGTTGAAATTGTTACTTTGGGGTTCTCATCAGCTGTACGCCATAATCATCACAATTATAAAGGCTTGACATATCTCGCTTGGCATGTCATGAGTCTATCTCATATATTCGTTCAACTTTTAAGTTGAATTACTGAAAGAAATGAACCTTTCCACGATATTCTAATTTTTCGAGTTTCACCTGTATAGAGTAAAACTGCAAACCTCACTCACATCCAAGCTTTGAAGTGACTAGGAAATAAATTATGCCTATACCTAGAGATGTACAGTTGTGAAGCCATGAAGAATATCTCCAAACACAAAACCACAGACCAGTTTTCTCTTGTAAATGCCTTAAGGTTCAGTTTTAAGAATAAGGCTCTGACTAGTTTCAGTTACCTGCGTCGCTGAAGAGCAGTGCAGTCGTTTTTTTGACTTTGCCTACTGCAGCATTCTTGTTAATGAGCTCGTCCTGACTGTCATCATCCATTGCAGGGCATCTGGAATTGGCTCCCTAACAAGAAACAAGATTCAAATTGAAGGCAAACTTTTGCAAATGACAGGATACAGTACATTGTTTTTGACTTTGTACGTGCAACCTGGACCATGTCATTCTCTGGGTGACATACAGGAAAAAATTATTATTAGGGAACATTTAAGTTGCAAACTAAGAGAGAGAGGGGGGCAATTAAACAGGGCATATCTTTTGCAGGAGATGTGGGTACACGTGTTAAGAGTTTGGTGGGCAACAGTAATAATCTGTATATATTTCTGTGCGACATCATTTCCATGGTGATAGAATGACAGTTGTCAAGATAGTGGGTGTCTAAAAGACAGTGAGCAGGGCAGGTCCAGTTTCACCTTGTATGTGACCAGGTCAGTCTTCTTCCACTGATTATTAAAACACTTTTCAGACAACTGCACACCCGTAATGTTTTTACCACATATCAACAAGTAGAAGGCAAGTCATATTTCCTAACAGGACTGGAGAACCAGTTAGGCAATAAAATTATTTTTCCAATAAAGTCTCCTGTCCCACAACTGACCACCCCTGCCCCACAATTAAATTGGATTTGAAAACAAATTGATTCTGCCATGCTATCTGAGAGCAAGCCTGGACCTCAAAGTCATGTTGTATCTGCATCTAGGAAAATGCTAATTGCATAGAAATGTTATGCTAATACTTAGAAATCCAGGATATTTATTAAGCTACAATTAATTTATTTAGTAGGTGCTAATAAATATGAAATAATTTTCCCCACATCAAGCTGCAGCTACTGGAATAAAGCAAGCAATGCTGAATTTTTTGAAGGCTTCAGACATGATAAACTCAGTCTAGGACAGCTATGAGGATCGGTTCTGTTAGTACAGGTGTCAGTTTTGTACAGTTTGGAAACATCCTTTGTTCCTTTATTGATACTGAGCTTCAATTGGGTTGGACCTCAGCCTAACCCTATATCCAAGACTCCATTAACAGGTTGGAACACCTTAACAGTCTATATGAATTGGGGCATGGGTATCTGATGGACCACCTACTTCCACATGAACCTGCCCACTTGCAGAAGCCCAATAGCACCTGCCTCCAGAGGTCAGAAGGTCTGACAGAGGCAGCATTTTCTGTTACGGCACCCCATTCGTGGAGTGGTCATCAGTTATGGCATGTCACTGATGCAATGCTATCCCTCTGGTCTGGCACTTACACTTGTATCTTTTCCAGTGCCAGGCAGACGTTTTTCTTCACCTTTCTTTAAGATAATAATAAAAAAGATTGCCTGAATTGGATTTCACCCTACTGTGCTGAGTTGTTGGCTTTTTTTAACCACTATTTTGCTATTTTATTGTTAACATATCTGGGGGTAGCAGTGCTGAAGGATGAGATTTGTAAAAGTCCTCCAAGCAAACAAAATACATACTTTATACCTTTTCTCTCATAGGAGCGGCAAATCATGTACACACCAATAAAGCAAAATACAGAAAATAAATCTTTGGCGAGAACTTCATCAGGTGCAACGCAAGACTGTTGCACCAGGCGGAAATGGGCCACTCATTTCTGAATTCTAGTACTTATCCCTGGGATGGGGGGAGGGGCGCTCCAAATGTTTTTGGACTACAGCTCCCACCATCCCAGACCACGGGGCCACTGGGAGTCCAGTAACAACTGGAAGGCCGCCAGCTCCCCACCCTTGACATAGGCCACCCACCGGACTGGGAAAACAGGAAAGCGGAACGCATCTTAAAAGAAGAGAAGGACGTGCGGAATTCTCCAGCGAGCAGCCCAGCGCAGCCGCCTTCCTCGCCTGTCACCGGGTCGTCGGTTCCGGGCAGCGGATGGCTCTGAAGGACCACCATCCCCTAAGCTCCCTGGTCTGACCTGGAGGCCCCGAAGGATCCCTCCCCTCCCCCTCCGCTCACCTGCCAGGAGGGGACCCCACAAGGCTATGTAGACCGGAACAGGAGAGGAATGCGCACGCGCACCGGCTGCTTTTTTCCACCCCCTTTTCCCACAAAGGAACGCAAAGCGGGGCGCGGGGCGCGCGGGCGGGGGGAGGCAGACGCCGCGTCGCAAAGCAGGACTGCTGGGAAGGCCGAGAACGCCTCCGGAACCGACCCGGAAGGGAACGCGCAGATGTTCCGGGTTACCTGACGCGGCAGGCGGCGAGGAGGGCTATTCCATTTCTAGGCAAAACGCGGGGGGGGGTGAGAGAGCAAGGGCGGAAGGAGAGTAGAGCGGAAGCCCCACGGAGCCGCTGCGCAGTGTGAGCGCCCGGATTCTGCTCGAGGGCAGTGGCTGCGATTGGGCGGGGCGCTTTCGCCGGTGCGAGTTCGCGACACAGCGAAACGGTGGCGGGCGCAATGCGGGTTCGCTGCCTGTGAAACTGACGGCGCTGCTCATCACAGAATCGTGTCATCTTATCTCGGGTCTCGGGAAAGACCCTTGTCGACTTGAGATTTCTGGCTTGGGACCGCCTCAACCCGGGCACTTTTGCATTGATTGGTTGATCGAATCTATGTACCGCCTTTCATCCGGAGACCACAGGGCGGCTCACAAAATAAAAAATACACAGTGGAAATGCGTGCAAAGCATTTTCTCTCTCGCTGAGGTGTCGCCTCCTAAACTATTACTGTACTTACTGAACAGAGGAGGAACTAGAGAGGCCCCCATCTTAAAAAATGAAACAATGCAAAGCAACTCCTCCGCTAGTCAGGGGATGGCCCTTTGCACGCGCTCCAGGGCGCTCTTTCGCCGCGCCTCTGTGGCGACCCAGCGCCTGCACATTGGGCAGCCCGATTCTGTGCCTGTTGGCTCAGAGGCCGAGGTCAGTGGGATTTACAGATGCGGGCTTTCTCTGGTAACACTTGAAATTGGGGAGGGGGTTCCCTTTTGGCGACTGAAACTTGTCATGCAGGGCTGAGAAACGGTTCGCCTGCCAAAACTCCCTTTTGAAGCCGGCAGCGTGGTGGCAAATGCCGAGGTGCGGGAGCTCTTCCTGCCGCCACCCCCCCTCCAACGACGCCCTTCTAGGACGATGCACAAACAAAAACTAACTTTTAACTAGTGCAGACGTTATGACTTAAATAGCAATCCAGCTCTTTTTATCCGATCGCTTTGCTTAACATCCAACCGGACGAAGAGTTCTGGTGGACTCGGAAGCTTCCTCACTGCTTTGTGGACATTTTGGCTGGCCAGAAAGGAATTTTGATTTATAGAGAGAGAGATGGGGGGGGGGGTTAAAATTATATAACGCCATCGCCCGCCCCTGCCGTGAAATAAGTTGTCCTCCCCGCTCGCCACCTCGTAAATCACGGGAACTGTTATCCTTACACACAGTTTAGAAGGCTGCGAATCTGCAAGGTATAAAAAATCTGTTTATATAAACAGATATAAAGCTCGATGGAAGGCAGGGACATGTCTGAATTTTCAACACCGTATGGAATCGGGAATTACAAATTGAGCTTTCCTTTCTTTAAAACAATTGTGTGCGCCTAGGTCACGAAAGAAGCGCTCGGCTTCTCCAGACACAGATTCCCACGCACGTACGCATTCCTGACTTTTTGCAAGGCCCCTTCGGAATCGGAAGCGTTGCTCTACTAACTTGGTAGGTTCCTTAAAGCAGGCTTCAAGCAAAAACGTCTGTTTGATTTGTCGAAAGTTAAAGCAGTATCCGCGTAATTCGGCTTAGTAGTGTTGCCAATTGTGACAGCGGTCCCAAGCACGCTCACTACACAGAGTGAGAACTATTGAACTAAGCAGAGGCTTCCTGCCTCAGCACGTTCAGGATTGTGCTCTCTCAGTGGAACGTGCTTTGAATGAAGCCCAACAACGTCTGTGCAGAGCGTTTCCCTTTTTTATCTGGCAGTTTTAAGAGATGGGGACCTCCGCGCTTCTGCGCCAAGCGGCAGTTCCGCAGTTCTGCCACAGGAGGTCTCTGGAGCACCCATCCACGCCGCCGCACCCTGCAGTCGAATGCGAGCGAGCCGTGCGTGTTAAACCCCGCGGAACGGATGGGCAGGACTGCATGCCAGTATTCTCTTGCTAAAGAGTTCGGGATTATAAGGATTATACAGCTAGCGCAAGCGGGAAGCCCGGTGTTATTAATGCTCCAACTAACTCAGCGAGACAAAACAAAACGCGCTCGTGGAAGCAAAGAGCAAGAACCAAACTGAGAAAGGTTAATCGCTTGTTTTCGCTGCATTAAATGTGTCGTTATCCGAACTGGGAATGTAAATTCACATACAGATACACACACACAAATGCTTCCTGGAAATGCATGGAGTGCGCTTTAGGCTTCTATGGCTGACAGGGCAATCCTAACCCCGACTATTTGGAAGTCCTGCTGAATGCTGCGGGTGCGGGGCTTGCTCCCAGGAAAGGGGCTAGAATTGCAACCTTAGCTAGTGGCCCTCGTCGTCTCTGATTTCTTTATTTAGATCAGAGCTTTCCAAACTGTGTGTCGTGACACATTAGTGTGTTGGCTGCAGTGTGTAGGTGTGTCACGCAAACACCCTTATAAGGGGTTAGTTTAACCTCTGGTTTGCAAATAAAACAGAATTACTGTGTCATGAAATGATGTAAAACTGAATTACTGTGCCGCGAAATGATGCATGTCTAAAAAGTGTGTCACCAACATGAAAAATTTGGAAAGCTCCGATTTAGATTATTTGTACCTGGCTCTTCAGCCAAAACAAAAGGGCTCCCGGAGTAGCTATGAAACAATGAATTAAAACAAGATGGTCCTTACCTGAAGACTAAAAAAATGACACACAAGGAAAAAGTGACACAGAATGAAGAAGAAAATAAAAATGAAACTCAGGCACCAATTCTTAAAATGACCAGGCAGCACAGTTCAGGGGCAGGAGGTGCTGATGGAGCTGGTCTTTCGGCAAAGCTGATGGAATGAGCCCCGCTTTCTATCTCTCTCACTGAGGCAGTTTGGTGGAATGGCTGCCCCAGGTGACAGCTGAGGGAGAGGAGGCCTGATGGCAGTGAACTCCATCATGCACTGTTTGTAAAGGTCTTTCTTTTGTCTGCCTGAAATCTCCTGGCAGTCAGTTTCATTGTATAGTTCTAGTATAATGAGCAATAACATCCCATTCCTCTCCCCCGAAATCCTTCATAATTGTATATCCTTCCTCAAGACCCCCACTTGTTGTTGTTTAGTCGTTTAGTCGTGTCTGACTCTTCGTGACCCCATGGACCAGAGCATGCCAGGCACTCCTGTCTTCCACTGCCTCCTGCAGTTTGGTCAGACTCACGTTGGTAGCTTCGAGAACACTGTCCAACCGTCTTGTCCTCTGTCGTCCCCTTCTCCTTGTGCCATCCATATTTCCCAATATCAGGGTCTTTTCCAGGGAGTCTTCTCTTCTCATGATGTGGCCAAAGTATTGGAGCCTCAGCTTCAGGATCTGTCCTTCCAGTGAGCACTCCGGGCTGATTTCCTTAAGAATTGATAGGTTTGATCTTCTTGCAGTCCATGGGACTCTCAAGAGTCTCCTCCAGCACCATAATTCAAAAGCATCAATTCTTTGGCGAACAGCCTTCTTTATGTTCCAGCTCTTACTTCTGTACATTACTACTGGGAAAACCATAGCTTTAACTATGCGGACCTTTGTCGGCAAGGTGATGTCTCTGCTTTTTAAGATGCTGTCTAGGTTTGTCATTGCTTTTCTCCTAAGAAGCAGGCGTATTCTAATTTCGTGACTGCTGTCACCATCTGCAGTGATCATGGAACCCAAGAAAGTAAAATCTCTCACTGCCTCCATTTCTTCCCCTTCTATTTGCCAGGAGGTGACGGGACCAGTGGCCATGATCTTAGTTTTTTTGATGTTGAGCTTCAGACCATATTTTGCACTCTCCTCTTTCACCCTCATTAAAAGGTTCTTTAATTCCTCCTCACTTTCTGCCATCAAGGTTGTGTCATCAGCATATCTGAGGTTGTTGATATTTCTTCCAGCAATCTTAATTCCGGTTTGGGATTCATCCAGTCCAACCTTTCACATGATGAATTCTGCATATAAGTTAAATAAGCAGGGAGACAACATACAGCCTTGTCGTACTCCTTTCCCAATTTTGAACCAATCAGTTATTCCATATCCAGTTCTAACAGTAGCTTCTTGTTTTCCTCCGTTATGAGAACTGCCTGTTTAATCTAGGCTCTTGTTCCTGAATATATTGATCCACCCACCCCATCTTACTAAGTTTACTCAGGGCCTCTGGTGAGGGACTTAAGCAAAAGTTTTTGGAAGTCCAAGCATACAACCTTGGACTTGTTGGAAGTTTTGGTGACACGTTGCAAGAATGCCCAAACAATGCATACACATCAATTCTGGCATGCAATTAAAGCTACCGTTCTTAGATCATTTGCAGTGTAGTCCTTTTAAAGCCAATGTGACTACTTCAGAAAAAACAAATAGGCCTTGCACTCTTAGTACGAATTTGCACTACCACAGTAAGAATCGCACCTCCCAATGCTACCTCTGTTACTATGTTCAGTTTAGTGACGGCTGGAAAAATGAGCAATTGTTTAAAAAAAAACCTGGGGAAATGGCATTAAAGGGAAAGGGCAGGTGATTCCAGGATACAGAACAACTAACTTGATGCCTAGTAGGGTTGCCAAGCTTCCACACCCTTTCAATGCCATAGCTGTGATATAAGTGGAAACAAAGCCAGTGAAACTTTTTCAAGCATGCCATGATGGGGGAAGCTACTGCTGCTCAATTCCTGTTTGCTATGTTGACAGTTAAAGCAGCCTCCTCACTCACCTGCATGCAATTCCTTGTCACCTATGGCTACCAGGCTAGTGCTTACCGGTAAATGCAAGGCTGAGTAAAAGGCAGAGTAGTTCTCCCAAGAAAAAAAGAGTGGCAACTGAAGCTACCTATGGGGACTAATTGAGACATGACCCAGGAGATAAGCAATTAGGATCTCCTGTATCCCCCCCTCCAAAAAAAAAAAAATTAACAGCTTCAAGCTCATCTTTCCCCATCCAGGTTAGTTAGTTAGTTAGTTATTTTTCTATCCCACCTATCCTCCAAGAAGAAGAGTTTGGATTTGATATCCCGCTTTATCACTACCCTAAGGAGTCTCAAAGCGGCTAACATTCTCCTTTCCCTTTCTCCCCCACAACAAACACTCTGTGAGGTGAGTGGGGCTGAGAGACTTCAAAGAAGTGTGACTAGCCCAAGGTCACCCAGCAGCTGCATGTGGAGGAGCGGAGATGCGAACCCAGTTCACCAGATTACGGGTCTACCGCCAGGGGCGTTCCGTGCCTCTTGGCTACCCGGGGCGGGAAGCCAAGAGGCACCCCCGGGGGGCGGGGCGTCGCTGCGTGTGCGTGCGTCATGACGTCATGACGCACGCGTAAAGCGCGACGCCCCGCCCCCGGGGATGCCGGGGGCCAGCTTCGGGAGCCTCCCGAAGCCGGCGCCCATCCGGCATGGCATTCCTTGGTGCGTGCACCAAGGAATGCCTGACCGGCGGCGGATTCGGGAGGCTCTGCAGAGCCTCCCGAATCCGCCGCCTGTCACCCCCCTTGGCGCACCGGGCGGCACGAGCAGCCGCCCGGTGCGCCAAGGAGTGCCGGACGGGCGGCGGATTCGGGAGGCTCTGCAGAGTCTCCCGAAGTCGCCGCCTGTCACCCCCCTTGGCGCACCGGGCGGCACGAGCAGCCGCCCGGTGCGCCAAGGAGTGCCGGACGGGCGGCGGATTCGGGAGGCTCTGCAGAGTCTCCCGAAGTCGCCGCCTGTCACCCCCCTTGGCGCACCGGGCGGCACGAGCAGCCGCCCGGTGCGCCAAGGGGTGCCGGACGGGCGGCGGATTCGGGAGGCTCTGCAGAGTCTCCCGAAGTCGCCGCCTGTCACCCCCCTTGGCGCACCGAGCGGCACGAGCAGCCGCCCGGTGCGCCAAGGAGTGCCGGACGGGCGGCGGATTCGGGAGGCTCTGCAGAGTCTCCCGAAGTCGCCGCCTGTCACCCCCCTTGGCGCACCGGGCGGCACGAGCAGCCGCCCGGTGCGCCAAGGAGTGCCGGACGGGCGGCGGATTCGGGAGGCTCTGCAGAGTCTCCCGAAGTCGCCGCCTGTCACCCCCCTTGCGGAGCGCAAGTCAGGGCAGGGAGAGGGGCGGGCCAGCGAGGAGGGGTGTCACCACATTCCATTCCCCGGCTCTGCAAGCCAGCGGCGGGAAAAGCCGCTGGAAGGGGGGGCGCCATTTTCGGCGCTGCCGGGGCGGAGCCGCAGGGGCGGCCAGCGAGGGGGGGTGACACCGCTCCTCGCTGGCGCCCCTGCAGGTCCACCCCGGCATTGCCGAAAACAGCCTTTTTTTTTTTTAAGCGCCCAAAGTGTCACCCTCCCTCAGGGTGGCACCCGGGGCGGCCCGCCCCCCCGCCCCCCCTTTGCTACGCCCCTGTCTACCGCTCTTAACCACTACACCACACTGGCTCCAAGGAGCTCCTTCCCATTTTATCCTCATAACAACCCTATGAGGGAGGTTAGGCACTGCAGGCAGAGACAGTGACTGGCCTAAGGTCACTCAGTGACAGCTTCATGACAGAGTGGGGATTTAAACCCTGATCTCCCAGGTCCTAGTCCAACAATCTGACCACTATAGCACAGTTTGGGACTGCAATGCTGGCGGGGGGGTGGAGAGGCTTATTTTCTCCCCCCCCCCCAGCTCCTGGGCAAATGTTTTCCAAATAAAATTACTTCCCCAAGCTATTTTTGGCCTTGTAGGGGAAATGTACGGGTATTTGCCCTTCCGCTGTAAAGAATAGCAACTTGGAGGGTGGGATTTAAATTGGGAAAACAAGGGGGCAGTTATCTCCCCCTCCCACCACATTATGGTCCGAGTACCATTTGCCCACAGTAGCTGTTAATCCATGCTTTAAAAAAAACAGTCTGGGAGATTCTAACACCAAACCCCCATTATGCACCTGGGCAGTGCCTCTAACTCCCATCCCATCCAGCAGCTGAGCAGCTCTGTGAGAGTGCCTGGACTGGGAAGCTGCTGGGGTGAAGCAGTGGGACCAGGGAGGAGTGGGAGCGGAAGCTTTGTCTGGCGGTCTCTGCTTCCCCAATGCCTTGCCCACTGCGACCAGATCAGGTGCTCCCTCTCTTCACTCCTAGTCTGCAAAGGATTGGGCCTAAGCTTCCCAGAAGCCTGGGAATTATTCTTTCCACCTGCTTCTGGGCCTGTTCTGGGGAGGGCATCATAACGGATGGGCAGCAGGCAGCATGCAATAGCACCAAGGTGGAGAACAGCATGTTCTCTGGTTTGCCCTTAGGGCTGCAATCTGGTGACATGCATAGGTGGCAGCAAGCTCCATTGAATTCAGTGGGGCTTCTGAGTAGGCACGCAGATAACCAGACTGTGTGCATAGCACCACCTTTGAGTTTATCTGTAAGGAGAGGCAGTTTGTTGAAAGCAAAAGACTCCCAAGGAAACTGGGAAACGTACGGAGCAATCTCTCTCCCTTATACATAACATGTACTCATGAATCATGTAGGTTTCTTGCTCAGCCTTGGGATGGGATCTTGTCAGAAACCAGGGGAGCCTGGAGAGTGCCTTCCCCTGGTAAGACTAAAACAAGCGAAGCAAGAACGACACCAGCCTCAGCTGTCCCTTTCTAGCAACGCTGAGAATGAAACGAAGCAAAAGTAGGAAACGGCCTTTCCAGCTATAATTCATGAGACGCTGAATGTTGGGGAGGAAAAGCCCGCCCAGATGCAATCTGAAGCACTCTCTTTTGGAACAAAGCAGGATTTGTTGCTGTTTGGGGCTGTTCTTAGGGGAGGGGGTCAGAGGAAGAGGGAGGGGGGGCAGGAATTAGAGAAGTTAGTTTAGTGTTCCTAAACCCCAAGTGCTATTCTTTCATCTACTGCAGAGTCCCTGTGTAATCACCTGGCGTTTCCTACTTGTCCTTGTGCAGGCACCTTGGAATGCAGAAATGTAGCAGACAAAGCTTTTCCTGGCTTGGAGAGAAGAAAGCTCTACCTGTGGAATTTCAGCCTGTTGGGCTAGTTTAAAAAAAAACACAGGCGTGAATCTGGTTTAGAAATAAAGAATAAAGGCCAGTGATGAAAAAAGGCAGCTGGTGTCTCAACAGAAAGTTTATGAGAAATTAAAAACATGGCTGTGACAAATGTCACTGCTTTTCTAACATCAGAGTGAGAAACTTCAAAACTGAGACTGCAGTATAGTCGTACCCTGGTATTCGAACAGCTTAGCTCTCGAACGTTTTGGCTCCCAAATGCCGCAAACCTGGAAGTGAGTGTTCCGGTTTGCGAACCATAGGTTGCCGGCTGCTACTGGTGAATGAATAGCTGTAGCTTGAAGGATGACATCCTTGGTGGAGAATGTAACTTTAGCTCCACTCCGAAATACTTTCTTTGGAAAATAAGTGGTTTGGATTTTGACAGGATTAATGTGCCACATATCTGGCAGACTACAACTCCCCCAACACTCCTGATCATTGGCCGCTGCTGGCTGGGGCTGATGGGAGTTGTAGTTTAACAACACTTGGAGGGCCGCCGATTCCCCACTCCTGACCTAGCAACTGAAAACAGTGTACTCCTGTGTTGTTTTTCATCAGAGTACAGTCGTACCTTGGAAGTCGAACGAAATCCGTTCCGGAAGTCGCATTTGACTTCCAAAACGTTCGGAAACCAAAGCGCAGCTTCTGATTGGAAGCTCCTGCAGCCAATCGAAAGTTGCGGAAGCCCCGTTGGAAGTCTGGAATCACAGTCCTTTCAGTTCCCCATATGAAGTGCTGGGGAAAGGGCCTTTTCAGTGGTGCTGCCTTGGCCTTGGAATGATCATCCCATAAAACTTTGCCAGACTCCCACTTTTCAGTGGCAAATACCCCCAGGATTCTTACTTTTCCTTGCTTGGTTTCATCTGGATTATTTTGATGCTGTTTTGATGCTCCTTTTGTATGCTTCCTTTTTTTTTTTTTAGCTTATTTTTATGTATTCGTTATTTTATAGTGCTTTCAACATTTTATCGTAAGCTGATTACGTGTCCAAAGAGTGTTGTATACATAGTCATGATATATATAAGGGGTGCATTTCCCCATTACTACACTCATCCATCAAATTCATGCTTGGATGAGCATCCTAAGGAGCCGAGTGCACGGTCTCTCTTGAGAGAGGTAAGTCAGTGGTAGAGGTCATGTTTTGCATCCAAAGGTCCCAGGTTTAAACCTTGGTGCCTCCGGATTGGGCTGGGAAATACTCCCACCTGCAACACCGAGAAGCTACTAGAAGCCAGTGAAGAGTAAACAACGCTGAGCTAAATAAACCAAAGGTCTGACTCAGTATAAGGCAGCTTCCTAGAATAAATGGATTAGTTGCCACTAACACTTGGACTGTTTTGACTTCTCAGGAAACACAGGAAGCTGTGAGCTTTCAGAGCCACATGATGACAAGGCATATTGCTGTGATGAGCTGCAAGAAATGCCCTAGATCAGTGCTGGTGAACCTTTTATAGACTGAGTGCCCAAACTACAACCCAAAACCCACTTATTTATTGCAAAGTGCCAACACGGCAATCTAACCTGAATACTGAGGTTTTAGTTTAGAAAAAACAACGCATACATTAACATATTTTGTCTTAAAAGAAAAACACAATAACAGAGCTTTCAATGACACAACTTGTAAAAGTTTGCATTAAGATGATCCAAACTAAGGAAAGCAATCCCAAGTGCTTTCATTGACTTAAAATTATTTCGCAGAGAATTCCACACTTTAAGGATTCCTCGCTTTTAAGCTCCAGCCCGAGCAAGCAGCAAGCATTTTTGGCATGGCCCTCTGAGCGCGTGCAGAGCGGTGCCCCCCATCCCACTACCATTTCCTGACAGGGCCCCGGGGGCTGCCCCACATACTAGCCCTGCTCCCTCGCCCAGCCCCAACCGACCCCTACACAGGGTGTCTGGCGTGGCCGGAGGGCGTGTAAAGCCTCAACCTCACAGCAAGAGGAAGGCGGCCCACCAATGCGGCAGCATGCCTCTGAGCGTGTGCAGAACGCTGTGCCCTCCCCACGCCCAGCAGAGGCTCCCCAAAGGAAAACACATGCCTTGGGGGTTGTGGCTCCGTTTTGCACACGCCCCTGACAACCCGTCCGAGGCGCTTCTACTCGGACACAAGTCCCAGGATCCACGCCCAGCCTCTGAACACAACATGAGCACTTGCTTGGGGATAGCATCACGTATCTGAATGGGACCAATGCCTCACCTGGCCCTTCCCTTTGCGCCTCCCTGGCCACGAGGGCGCCTTCTCGGTCTGGGCATCCCGCGTGGAGCGGATGAGCAAAAGGAGCCCTAAAGGTGCTGCAGCAGCCGGGCCAGTTTGGGGTTTTTGGCTCTTTACTGTCCTGCTTGTGCAGCATCCAAAACTGAGGGGCCCCCATAATCATTGCCAGTGCTATTTCGCAACCCACTCGCACAAAATACTAATTGGCACAATATGCTCCGGAAGCCTCTGCGCAATGGGGCGCAATGAGCTCAGGCCAAAGAATAGCTGTGACCCCCGTTTTGGAGAGTCAGCACCCTGACAGACATCACACCCCACTCCTGCTGCGCAGTTTCCTGTGCCAACCCACCATGCACATGGCACTTTGGCCGCCCAAGCTGAGCTGAAGACTCAACGCGCCGCCCTCGCCTTCTGCCGGCTTTGTGCTGGGGCAACAGCATGTGTGCCCACAAATAGGGCTCTGAGTGCCCCCTCTGGCACATGTGCCATAGGTTCACCACTACTGCCCTAGATTGACACTGGCTTATCAGCAGTGATTGACTTAACTAAAAATATATTATGGGAAACATTTAGCAAGGTGCACACATACATGTTAAAAATGATTTTTACATTATTGCTTTCTAAACAAAAAAAAATACGTTACAATGCTGAAACCTGATCAAAACCTGGAGAATGTACATGAATATCTTGCTAAATAAATTGTGTTTTTAATCTGACTTAAAAGAATTAAATATAATCCAGCAATTATTGCATTTCCTCTTTGTAGTGAGAAATAATATAATAGTAATAATATCATCATCTACTCTTCCTCAAAAAGCCCCAGGAGGCTACCACCACAACTCAGAAGAGTAAGTTACCCTTTTTAAATACAGTTTGAGGACAACAACAATAAATAATAATAAAGCAACCATAAAACACTAAAACATCAGAGACAAACAAGATAAAAGGCAGACCGCCATCTCAATTATTCCTTAGACATTACAGCCACTGATGTCTGTGGTCCCTGACTGTAAGATATACTTTGGCTCTGACTGAAAAACACCCCATTGTCTTCACATAGAGGATTTGAATCCACTCCAGCCTCCGATGTGCTCTCCAGTGTATGGTCACGCACAGCTAAACACTGGGATAATTAGAACTACAGACACATTTCCCACGTAAAGCCAGCCATGGACTGTTCATTTTTATTGCTGAGCTGTAAAAGTGTTTCTGTGAGTCACAGAAAGGCAAATAAAGGCTCGACCGGTTTAGATTGTTAAGGGAGATCTCCACAGTAGATCGGACTGAAATTCAAAGAACACTAACTTGGAAAGCTATCCTTGTTCTCCCAGGCTTCCATCAGATGATCCCAGGCCAGCCACCAAGCTCTCTGTGTGGTCTCATGCAAGTCACTCTCCCTTTCTCAGCCTTCAACCTACCTCGCAAGGTCATTGTTTGGGGTCAATGAGGAAAGAGCTGTCAGCTATTATAAAACCTGGGAAAAGCTAAGCATGACAAATAATAAGCCTTATGCAGGGAGTGGGGGGTGGACTGGATATAAAAAAAATAATTTTGAAGCAAACTGGGATCTCTGGACTTTCAATATTTTATATAAACTATCCAGAGCTGTGATTTCCAATATGGGGCACACGCCCCACAGGGGGGCAATTTGATTTTTAAGGAGGGCAATTTGGAAGCTTGTTTAGACCAAGTTAATGGTCTTTTAGGCTTCCTTCATGTGAATAGGAGTTCACTTTTTGAATAATAAGAATTATATGTCATGGGGGGTGGCATCAGGATTTTAGAGATGCTTAGGTGGGGCATGGCTAAAAAAAAGGTTGGGAACCACTGATCTAGAGTCTCCGTGAAAAACTGGTGTATGAAATTCTCATCACTTCTACTTTCCACTTGACACACATCCATTTCGTTATTGGATTTCAACTAATTCAATCTGAGGAAAAGGCTGTAGCTAAGAGGCCAGTCTCATGCTTTGTATGTGGAAGGTTTCATGCCCCTCAACTCCAAATGATCAAAGGGCTGGGAAAGGCTTTCCTTTGAGCTGTTGAAGGGCATCTGTCTGTCTCACTTTGAGTCTGAGACAGTTCTGGGCTACATGAACCAAGAAGTCTACCTAATATAAGGCAGCTTTGTATGGTCCTTGACTTTAGCTGTGGGGCAGGCTGAATATAAACTGGGCAAACGTCTAGGTGTGTCTGTGAGCTATAAACAGATGTAGTTTTATTGAAGGACATTACTAGCAATGCATACACACACACACAGTATAACCAGTATCTTCAGGATCACACTGCTGTCATCTAATGGACAAGGAACCACCCATTAGAACAAAGTAAATCTGCAGAAAATGTTTTACAAACTCTTTGATTTTTAAAAGACGGTATTTCTCCTTTCTCCAGGGAAAAACTGTACAAAAACTTCTAGAGGTGTAGCAGAAAATGCAGGAAGGTACAGAAAGGGATAATGACCACAATTAGTAATGTAATTATCAACCTACACTTCTCTGCATTTTATCTGTTTTTATTTTATTTATTCGTTGGATGCTGCCCTTCATCACAAGATCTCAGGGCAGTTCACAAGATAAAAATAAGGGATAAAAGCACAAATAAACAGTTAGAACAAACACTAACAAAACAATAACCCCCACCTCCCACAAACACATTTAAAAGGCTGTAGAATATTAATCTGACCTCAAGCTTTACAATTTAAAATCTTTACACACAAAAAACCCCATATGTATACCTGTAATTCAAGATAACACTTCATGTATCTGATGACATGAGTGCAATATGGGAAAGCTTACATCATAATAAAATGGTTGGTCTTTAAGTTGTCTGTCACAAGTTTCTTTTGTCCACTAGAATGTAATGGGTGCTATTCCTCCCATCATGCAGGGCAAGGGAACAGCCCTCAAATAGTCCTTTCTCACCCTCAGACCTCTCTCCTAGGCCATTCCTCTAATTGGTCCTGCTTCACACCCCAGATATTTTTGCCTGGCTGGAATGTGTCCTTCAACTCCTACAATGCCTCATGCTTTGCGAATAGAGGAGGTGTGGCCTACAGCATATCAATATTTTGCATTTGTAGCTCCGCCCACTTTTGACTCTGGCCCTACCCACCCCTGGCATTTGGTCCTCAGTCTGAAAATGGTTCCCCACCCCTGCTTTTTGGGATGCTTCTCTTCTGATACCTAACTATTTGGAAGGGGCAAGTCCTTATTGGTTTCTATGGAGTTTACTCTAAGCCTCCATGTATTGCCCTATTGCTCTCAAGCATGTGGTTCAGCATGGGGCAGTAGGGAGCTGCAGTTCGCAGATCACCTAATTGTTGCAATCCAGTGGTAGCAGACACTGGTAAAGTGACCAACAGCTCATGAAAGAAACTGCAGGACAACCTGTTCTTGTGCCTTCAGCAGCAGCCTGGGTCTGCAAAAACCAGGAAATACTTTTCACAACACAGCTAAAAACATGTACCACGTGCTAATCTTTGCCACAATGACCACCTGAAAAAAATGATTAGCCATCATCCTTGGACAAAACCAGTTCCTTTTCTTTACTGGCATGTAATGGAAGACCTTGTGTACCAGTATTAAAACTGTGTAAACGCATGCAAAGGGATCTAAGTCTTTGGGGCTTAGTTACTGCAAATCCCTGCAAAAGACAATTAGCCTGAGTCTAATCTCATTTACAGTGGTTCTAAACCACTGTAATTCCATGACTTCATTGGTATTGCTCTGCATGTATGCCAGCGGCACTAGATTAACCAATGAGCTTACTACACTCCAGTAAAGGAGTCCATGCTGTTTTGTACACGTGCTGGTCTGCTGTGTATGTAGACTAGAAATATTTTCAGCCTATCAACACCAGAGACAGCTTGCTCCAGTGAAATTGGCATATGAAGTAAGAAAGAAGCCACCCAAAGAAATGGAAAGCAGCAGTTTTCGAGTACTGTTATGGGACAGCTAGAAACACAGATTCAAGTATTACCAAGCAAAGTTAGATAGAATGCCAGGAAACATGTCTTAACTGTATGAATAGGCAAGCAACATGGAACACGAGATGCAGGGAAGTTGTGGAGCATCGCAGGTTGATGGTTTTATTTTTATTTTTTTGGCTCATGTAACACCAGTGTTTGCTAAAAATCCCAAACTCTTTGAAACACTTCCTCTTGGGAGCAGAATGACTGCTCTAAAATGTACTTAATTTGGCTAATTCATTCTGGTTGCAGAACTCCACTTTCTTTGGCACTGAATCTACATTAGATGGGCAGTTAGTATGTATGCCAGTCACTAAGGCATATGACATATGAAAGCAATGCTGTTTCTAAAGGCAGAAAACGGTATGTGTTAAAAGCAGCCGATTAACTGGCTCAGAGGGGCAAACATACAGCTTAAAAAGCAGTGAGCAAGTGTGGAATTAATTAATTAAATAATCCAGAGAGAGGGGGGTGAATGCAAAGCAGAATATGGTTAGCCCTCCCTTTGTTTTGTGCACAGATGCTAGTCAGAGAGTAAAGGGGGGGTGCCTAGTTCAGATGCTCCTATACCTTTCAGTTGCCTAAAAATATTTTCCCACCGCAGTTCCTACTGATAGAAGCGGCAACTGGTGGAATTTCCCTTTCTACACAATTCCTAAGTTGATCTCTCTCGAGTCCTCTGAAAGCTCGCCAGCTGAGTACCCCTAGAGCTCCTTCTGCCTTAGTGGTGGCTAGGAAAAACCACTCACTGCTGTCTACCAGGGAAGGGGGGCAGCAGGAGCTATGGAAAGGCCCAGGGTGACTGACTGAGGGTGTTTGCTGAGGGTTTATACGGGGCTGCTCATCATTAGGGGAGCGCAGGCTCCCACCAAGCACAAACGCTGAGCTCTGGCAAGATGCTCCAGGTCCAACATGAACTCTAGATGCGGAGTGGGAAGGAAGAGCAACATAGGAAAGAACTAAATGGAGGGAGGGAGCGGCAAGATGGGGCACTGGTGAGAGGAGAGGGAGGGAAGAAAAAGGGGAAATGCGAGCGGGGGGGGGTGTTGGAAGGTGGAGAAATGGCAAAGGAGTAAATCTGGGCAGAAGAGAGTGGGGGTAAGAGGGAGACGATTGACAGGGAAACGGTAGCAGTGAGATTAATGCCTTTTTAATTGGCATCATCCCAGTGTCCCTATTCAGCATGGCCACCCGTGCCCCATTCCTCTGCAGTGAGGTAAGGGGGCAGTAGTCCGTAGCCATTCCCCTCCATGCCTGCATAAGTTGTGCACAAATCCCTTATGCATCGTTGCTCTTTCGGCCTGAAAGCTTCCTGCCCTGCATTCCCGTCCTCTGGACTGCAGCCTCCGCCGCCGCTGTAGGCTGAGTCTCTCCTCTTATGTAACACTTTTGCCACACTGTTATTTGAGGCTGAGCCGGGAGTGCAAGTGCTGAAGGCGTTCGACACGCTCCTCCTCCCAAGGATTTTTGTTCTTAGTTGACATCAATTCTGTATATCTCATCGTAAAATTGGGGTGGGGAAGTCAGAAAGAGAGGTTTTACAAATTACTTGGAAGATATTGCTGTACCGGTAGTAGTGCATTGTCATTGCCATTTCTGCACTTTATCCTTTGCCCATCTACGGCAATTCCCCCTTACTTGATCGGGTCATAGAATTGTAAAGTTGGAAGCGACGGGCGGGGGGGGGCACGGGATACTGCTAGCCTACATTAAACAAAAACAATTAGTGTAATTAAGAAAAATATGCCAAACATAATCTATGTGCAAACATGTGCACGTGTTGTGTGTGTGCTTTCTAAGGCCATGCCACTAGATACCCTTTCTGGAATGCAAGAGGGGAGCTTGCTATAATAACGTTTAGGCGTTGTGTGATCAGCTGAGAGACCTCCATTGTCATGCAAGTCTTTTGCCCAAACTCCTGCACAAAGTGCCATGCAGTTTATAAAAGGTCACATTGTACTAAAAGTCCATCCTGAGAATTCCTGCAAACCAAGAATTCCTGCAGTGGAAGATGATGAAACAGCATCTCAAAATCGCATCAAGGTAGACATAACGGGGCTTGAAAGCAATACATTTAGATGCCCCTTCGTGTGTTCTGTGCATCACTTAAGAAAAATTCAAATGCACCTCTCCGGCTAGTTTTAAGAAAGAAAACTACAAATGTGTCCGAAAGGAGCCATGCAATGCATGGACGCCAAGAAGCCCAACTTGGAAGTACGAGGCTCAGGTGCACAAATGCCTTCGATTTGCACCACCACCACCACCCCAGGCAGCGTGCAAGATTTGTAGCGTTTGCCGCACAGTCTTGAATGTACTGTTCCCGTGCTAAAGATAAACCAGATCCCCTGGGCTTTTTGCACGCACACAAACACGCACACGCGCGCGCATCCTTTAAAGAAGCAAATGAGGTAAAAGAGCAGGGCGGGGTTTTGTCTACCTTTTTGGAGAGGTGGAGGGGGGGGGGATAGAGCGGGAGCGGCCGGGCTGCGCTCGAAAGAGCCTTTAAGGACAGCGCGCGCCAGCTGCAAACAGCAGCTGCCTCGGCGGCCGCGCGGGGGAACATCTCGCGGCGCGCGCCCGCCCCTGCCGGCACCGCGCGCCGCTTGGGACCCGGCCTTCTGCCGCTTCTGCGCTTGCTACGTGCGCACTGACACTGTCCTCATGGCAAAGCCCAGGCTGGGCTGTACCACTCGGTGCCCCCGAGGAAGGGAGGGGCGGCCGAGGGGAGCCGAACCACGCCAACTGAGAAAGGCGGCGGACACGACGCCACGGGTTCGACCCCGCCCGGCCCTTTCGCCAGCCGCGTTCCTGGAAAGGAGCCTGGCTGGCGGCAACCATTGCGGGAAAGGGAGCGGGGGGGAGGGAGGCGGGCGGGAGGAGAGCGGCATCGACGCTCGGGCAAGTACAGTTGGTTCCTCCCTAAAGTAAGGACGTGCAGAACCGAACGCGCCGCACCCCGCGCTGTAACTCCCGGGGAAGGGCGAAGGAGGGAGCTGCCTAGCCCCGCGCGAGGAGGGGGTCTCCGCCGATTGGCGGGCGCGGCGGGAGGCGTGGCTGGCCGGCAGCCGGGCGCAGCCTCCATTGGAGGACCCGCGGCGCGACGTCACCAGCCTACATTTGCATGTAGCCAGGGCGGGGTAGGGGAGCGAAAGAGAAGGCAGGTTGCGCGGCAGCGGCGTGGGCTGGGTAGCGCAGCGCAGCGCCGGGAAGGAGAAGTTGCCGCTGCCTCTGCTTCGCTCGCGCTCTCCCTCCTGCCTGTGGAAAGTGGGCAGCGCAGGCTGCCGAAAGGAGCCGGGTGGAAAGTGCCCGAGCGAGCGGCGGCGCCTCCGAAGTTCAGGTAAGTGGGGTAACTAGGTAGGAAGGTGGGTGCTGGGGCTTCGGGGTAGGGCTTGGTTTCCGGCTGGGTGTTTTAAGGTTGGGCGCAGTTAAGGGAAAGCATTAAAAAAAGGGGGGGCACAGCATTTCTTGGTTTCACTTTCAGCGTGCGGCATAGAGCATCCCCCCCTTTCCCGGCCAAGTCAATTAAAAGGCGCATCCTGAAGGAAGAATTTAAGTCGTTGTCAAAGCGAAGTGTTCGCCGAGGAACGAACGGAAGCAAGTTCGTGCGAGGTCAATGACAGTCCTCGATTCCCCCCCCCCCCCAAGCTCTGGGAAAGGGCTCTGAACTTCCATTTAACTTTTTTCCTCCCCTTATTAATATTATTTCGAAACGCTTCGTTGCCTAATGAAATTTCAGCTGATCCATTGAGGAGGAAAGAAGCAGTTTCACTTTTGTCGCAAATTAGCCAGTCGCTTAATTGGTCAGCCGGGTTTCCACACTCCCTCCGCTTCAGGGTGTGCAAGGAAAGGAATGGTATGGGGCTTTTTGCTTCGTTTTGGTTTGCGATCAGTATAACTTGATTCTGAGCAGACTTGCAAAAAGGGGTTGCTCTTTTCGGTTGCCTGTGCTTGTATAAACACCAAGGGGGGGGGGGGAGGATGTAATTCATGTCCAGTTAAGTCAGTGGGTAAAAGTGGCGGCGGGGAATTGGCCTCCAGGTGGAAACGGAACTTCCTTATTGCTCCAGCTTCTACAGCAAGATCTCCTCCTTTCTTTTCTGTGAATTAGCTGGGGGTCTGAATCTGCTTTTGACTGGACTGACCTAACTGTTTCTTCCAAGTTGACATGTTGTTTTGTGTTGGGGAAGTGCAATACAGAATTAAGCAAAAAGTGGAAAGACTTCAAAACGCCTGCAGCTGACGCCTTGTCCTGTGTTGTAGAAAGTCCCTCTGTCTGGTGTGGTCTGCATCTGCCTTGCACATGTTGGAATGGCCCAGGGGTGTTGAAACAGAAGCTTTCTGGGCTTATTTTTGTATGTGTCGAAATATGGGAAGTAGTGTGGCCAAACATATTGGGGCTTAGGGAGTGCTGGTGGTGACTCTGCTGCTGATCTATTTCTTGTGTATTTCAGATCCATGTTGGTAGGGGCAGGGGGGGTGGTAGTGGGGTGTCTGTTGCTGACATCTTAGAAGAGCCAGCCTGCCTGTGGTTGGTCTAACTCTCCAGAAGCAGGTGAGCCACTGACTAACGCACATTGTGCTGCTAGTACCCCCACTGTGCGTGTGACAGCGGCTAACCTGCTTTTCGGGCATCACTATGTCTCCTTCTGCTACCTCCTGTCCCTTCCCCAAGAAGAAACAACACATTGGAGCCTGGTGACTTCTTCCAGTCTGAGTGCAGTTGGAGAAAAGACTCCTTCAAGAGCTGGACATCAACCACTAACAAGCTTGCACGTCCATGGCTGTTGCAGAAGAGCAGAGTTGACGTGTGCACACTCATGGGCATGTATGTTTCTTCTTTTGAGGATGTATGGAAGACTCAAAATAAAATGTGTTGGACCCGCTATTAAATAGGTTGTGCTTTCCCTCGGGAAGCCGTGCAATTGGCAAAGACTACTTGGCTTGGACTCTCTTGGGTTTCCCCGTAAAATCAATGAAGTGGAATGCATACAGAATGAAGCAGAGAGCCGTGTGGGAAGATAGTAAATGTATGATGGTCAGTCGTAAGGGATTGAACACCCTTGCCAAAATAAAATAAAATTATACACTTCTAAAAAGTTGCTTAGTGGAGATTGTACTGAACCAAAGAATCTGCCTCCTGTCACAGTATAGTAATGAGTGAGTGAGTCAGGCATTTGAGAAATTACAAGTGTGAGGGGCGCTCTCTGATCTTCTGAGCACCATTTGCAACCATTCTCCCCCCCCCCTTTCCTCTGAGGTCTTTGTGGTGTCTTGCTGCTTTCTCCGCTTACTTGTCCTGTAGGTGCAGATCAGGACAGGACAAGGTGTTAAGCAATGACCTGTAATCTTAAACACATGGGCCACTTAAAAGTCCTTGACACATGAGACCACTGCATTGCTGAAGCTGATCTGATATAGGTCAGATGGATGAGCGACCCTCTCCCACAGAGCTATCTGTGTGCCACCTTGAATTCCATAATGGATGAAAGGCAGGATATAAATGTAGGAAAACAAACACTTACAAGCCTCTCTCCTGCATGAAAGGAAGAAATGCAGTTTTATGTGCACAGTCAGGGTTTTAAACTGATTGGCCATGCAGGAAAGTATATTTACAACTGCATTTCAGTCTTCTTTCATTTTCATGTAACCTGCGAAGAGGTGTTCTACTTGAAGTGCTTTTTTTTCTCTTCAATCTGCCATTTCACATTTTTTACATTTTCCCTGCAGAAAAGTGATGGGAGGAAAAGCTTTTTCAATTTCACCAATATTGGGAACAGCTTCACCCACTCTTCCTTTCCCTGCTACTTCATAGCTGCTGCTGCTGCTGCTGCTGCTGCTTCAAGAAAGAGAAGAGGGGAGTTTCCCCTTCAAAAGGGCATGGGGGATACACACAGCGACCCCCCCCTGAAAACTGTCAAGGCCCTGTTTCCCTGGAGAGCAGAGAAAAGGACAGTAAAGAAAATAGTTGAGCAAGCTAGGAGGATACCTGTGGGCTTTCATCGTAGTCTAAACACAGAGCAAGGTGGAGTAGGCAAATGCCCTTGGGGGGTGCCTTCTCCCACGGCACCTGGGATGGTTATGGTATAACATTTAAAGAGGTGAAAACACAACCTGTGAATAGTGAAAATGTGGCATTAACAGGTGACTATCATTTTACCATTTGTGTCCAGTGGAAAGGAATCTGGGATGGCCAAATTATTACTTTTTTATGTCTGGCTATGAAATAATTTTGCTTGAAGGAATGGTTAAAATTTTCTTGTAGGTCATTCTGTTCATGATGTAAAAACTGCCAGATTACCGTGGTTTTGTGTCACTTCTGTTGGTTCTGTCTAACACTAGTTTTATGTGCATTATTCCATTCCTCCTAATCACAATCTTATTAAGCAGGTCATTGCGCTCCTGCTTCCCAACTAAAATTGCGAGGGAGATACTCTTGGCGGTGATACCTAAGGAATCCATGGTGACAACTGGAATTTGGACCCAAATTTCCCTAGGTAGTCAAGCAATCCACTGTGTTGCATTGGCTTGTTGTTCAGATGTGTTTGTTTTCACAGTGAGGTTCCAGGAAAATGAAGGTGTAGTTACTGACAAAGCAGTATGCAAACATTAAAGGAGATGCTATATACCCGGTATGCCTCGCCAGCTATACAAATGTGGAACCATAAAACTGCTTCAAATATTAATTGTGTACTAGCCCAAAGAGCTATGGTAGTGCTCAACGTCTCGCTAGCATGATTTGTGGAATGTGTGTTGCCAAAATATATATTATTTCCTTACATATACTTTGCAGCCTCTGATTGTAACACAGATCTACCTGGCCTCTGTAGGTCAACCAGTGTGCCTCCAGATGTTTTGGGACTACAACTCCCATCATCCCTCGCTAGCAATACCAGTGGTCAGGGATGATGGGAATTGTAGTCCCAAAACATCTGGAGGCACACTGGTTGGGAAACACTGGGTTAGGTTAAAAACATAGTTGCCTTAGTTTGAGTCAGATGCCCAGACAGAAAGGAAAGCGATGCTGACAGCTGTTGGTTGATGAATGTTCTTAGGTTTGTCTTTGGTTTGTGTGCTGTGCTCCTCCAGACTCTGGGAGTGCTCCAGTACACCTTACAATGTACACCTCGTTGCAGTTCACTGGGTGTCTCTTTCATCAGAGAGGTTGTGAACTAAGTAAGCTAGAGGGAATTTCCTAGACAGATGTGTCTTCTGCTGTACCAACAACATAGATGAAATCTCTTTTAGGCACACGCTGGCCAGCTTTGCTTGTTACCAATTCCCTTGACAACACACATATACTTCTGGCAGGCAGGCAGGCACACTCATCCAGGCATGCTCCTCAGTTGATATACTGGAAGATCAAATAGCATGTGTGAATGAGCTATCGAAGACATGAAATAATTTTATCACCTCATTTTAAAAGAAGTCAGTGGAACTGGTTTACTTATTCAGCTGTGAGTAATCAAGTGATGTATGTGAATGTGAGAACCAGCTTTAGTGATGAAACCTGGAGAAATATTCATTATGTATTAACGTGATCCTCTAAATGAAAGTGGATGACTTCTTCGAACAAAACGGATCCATTAGCCACCAACAATCAACTTACCTACAGTTTGTTGTTCGTTCTCAACTTTAACTGTGTGTAAATCACCTATACGATACTGCTCAAAATAAGCAAGATTTTGTATAGCATCACATTGACTATAAGGAAGATTTACTTTTTTCAGTGTACCCCACCAGTAAATTTCCCATTGCAATGGCTCATGAACTCGTATGCTTATCTGTAAAATGGGAATAATTATCACCTGATGCAGGTTTGTGGCAAGGCTGAATAAGAGTTTGTAAAGTATTATATAACACAAGAAATTCATCATATAATCTACTGGAAGGTTGTTGGCACTGGCAAATATTATTTGTCATTTCATCTTTGTCATATTGTTAAATCAATAAACATTTGCAACCAAAATATGTGTGTGTGTGTGTGTGTGTGTGTGTGTTACTTTTGGGGTGGAAATATGCTTTACTATGAGCCACATTTGATAATCCTCAGTTACTGAAAATGAGGAGGGGATCTAATTTCATCTTTTATAACCTCACTTTACCATCCAAGTCACTGCATTTGTACTCCCCTTTCATTGTGACTTCATTTACCATTTAGCTGACCAGTAGATAGGTACAGGAACAATAAGAAATATTATTACCCTCATCAAGACTATGGGCTCTAGAGATCTCAAGAGGACCTTTAATGCTAAACAATGCAAGCGGTGCACATTTCTGATGAGAAAAATCAAATTATTTGTTGTGAATCCCCCCCCCCCCCACACACACATAGGGCATGAATCTTAAATGGTAACTTTCAGGTATTTCCGTTTTGATGAAGAATGTTATGGGTTAAAAGTCAAATTATCTTAATTATTGCTTTGCTACCAGTACATACATACTGAGAATTGAGATCCATGGTCATGCATGATTAAAACATGTAACTATGAAAGCAAAGATACCAGAGTTTAAATGCAGGCTACTTAAGCAAAGTATGGAGGCTTTGCATTAAAAAATTTTTAAAAATACAAGATCAGAAGCTCAAGTGGTGTAAAGTTTTGCTAAATATAAAATAACCAAATACATAGGAGAACAAGTCTTGCTTTCACAGCCAGCATAGCTTCTGCAAGGGTAAGTCATGTCTCACAACAGATTATAAGTTATTTGGGAGTTTTAAGTATACTGACAGTTGTTTCAGCTTGCAGAGTATACTTGGACTTTCAAAAAGACTCCTCAGGTAAGCTTAGTTGTGTAAAAAGATGAGAGGTCCTCCTGTGATTCAAGGGGACGGAGCAATTCCCTATGAGGAAAGCATTTAGGGCCTTTTAGAGAAAAGGCAAAGAAGTGGTGACTTGCATGCAAGGAATTGTGCATGGCTTGGAGAAAGTGCATGAAGAAAAGTCTGCCTCCTCAACACTAGAACTCCGGGACATCTCATGAATCGGAATTTTGGAAGATTCAGGACAGATGATAGTACCTCTCCAAGCATTGATGGCCACCTACTTGGATGGCTTTAAAAGAAGATTAGACAAATTCATGGAGGTAAGGCTATCAATGGCTGCGCTCTGCCTCTAGTGTCTGAGGCAGTAAAGTTCTGAATACCAGGAGTCAGAAACCAAGAAGGGAAGAGTGCTCTTGTGCCTGGCTCCTCCTTGCTGGTTTCCCACAAGCATCTGGTTGGCCACTGAGAACAGGATACTGGATGCATTGGCCTGATCCATCAGGCTGTTCTGTTCTGATGCATAACACTATTCAATCAGAGAAATGGGCACGATGGTACTGTAGTGCTGTAAGAATTGCCAGTGAAGGCCGTTAACTTCTTAAGAATGCTTTTGACTAAGATACTCTTCTTATTATTCTTCCTTTTGCCCTTACGGAGAAGGCAGGTTGAGACGCCCTGCCCTGCTCCTAATGTGCGCCAGAGTCTCTTGACTATGCCAGTGGGATCCTAGAAGAATGTAAATAGCATTTGGGGCTGAGAGCAGTATGTTTCTGAAGCACCGGAAGAGCACATGTTACTTTCACATCAATGTAAGCAGAGGCTTATATAATGCTTCTTAAAATCAGTTGGCAGGAAATTCCACTGGGATAGAGAACTTGCTCATCCAGAAACTGCCAGAATCTTCTGATACAGAACAAGAGCCACTGAAAAAATAATAAGGCAAATCCTAAACTCTTGTCTCCCTGCTATTAAGCGTCTGTTGCATAGGACTGGTGCCCTTATGGATTTGTTGGGTTTTGAAGTTATACTGCTTGACTCATTTGCAGTACCCTAAGCATGAGACTATTTGAGAGCAGCTTTGCTTATCTGGATGGCCTGGTGTGTGTGGGTGTGTTGACACAAGGCAGCAGCAGAGATAACAGGCTTGTATTGTGTGTTACTGAGTCTAACTTCCCTGATTGAAGTGCTCGTGTTTAACTTGCTTGCAAGCCATCTGCCCGAAGATGATGAGCCCTCTTGGCTAAAGCAGCCCCTTCTAGTATATAAAAAACTCCTGTTTGCACATCACCTGGAAAGGTGTTTGAGTCAGCTAGGTCTCTTCCTGTACTTTAGACCTTGGATTTATGTAACAGGCAATTCCTGAAAGAAGACTTGGGAAAGCTGGCTGCAAGAAATCCAACATACAGAAATTTGCACTGCTGCTACATAGTCTACCTTTTGGTTTGTCCTACATTACAAGGGAAGGCCAAGACACACATTCTTGGCCAGAGGTGGGGGCTCTCTGGTCTTCCAGATGTTGCAGGACTACAACACCCATCATCCCTGCTGGCTGGCCAGACTGGCTGAGGCTGATGGAAGGCCAACAGCATCTGGAGGGCCACAGATTCTCCTTTGATTGTGGCCTCAATTTTAACTCAGTATTTTGAGTTCTGGACCTTGCAGAAATGGCAAGTATGTAATACATGGAGGTGCCCAGCTGGCGAGGAAGGAGGATTAAGCTGGGTGAGTTGGAAAAGAACAGCGGGACCAGAAGTTCATCAAAGATTGGACTAAATTCGCAGATTATTTGAAAGACAATTGCACACATTTGAACACGTTGGTAGGATTACAAGAAGCTTTGTAGATTAATGAAGAAATGTTATAACCAATAAAAAATGATATGGCAAAGAAAAAAAAGGAAAAGAACTTGTTTGTGCTCTTGAACTTCCATTATCAAATATTTCTAGCTGCTGCAGGAAGAGCAAACTGGCCACCTCCACATAAAGATCAGGCAACATCAGGCAACCACCACATTTTATAGCATGCTTGTTCTCTGTAGGGTTCTTCTCTCCCATTGGCTAGATTTCCCTCTTGTTATGTGTAGGGAGAGTTGTTGGCCCTCTCTTCCCCGCCCCGCCATATCTCCACATTTTGTTTAGTAATGCTGGCATAATGCGTTGCTCACTACTTCCATGAAATGCGCAGCTTACTGCATTGTTTACTAGGAAAGCACCGAACACAATAGAAAGTGACTCTGAAGTCTGATCGAATCTGAAATAAGCTTACTAATGCTGCTAGGAACTGATGTTTGCCATCTTAAAAAAACAAAACAAAAAAACAACCAAACTGGTGACCTTACCCCTCTGGTATGACTTCATCAGCTATTGGAAATACAACATGTCCACCCATGTGATGTTGCTGCTCAACTGTTCTTTGTGTAACTGGCAGTGGGAGATGCCTGATGATGCCCACACAGATGATTTGAAATCCCAGCTTGGACCATGAAAGTTAAATTCTACTCTGTGTAAAGAGAGCAGCCCTTTTATTGTTCATTAAAAAAAAATTTTTTTTGTTTGAATAAGGAATGGCTTTTGAAGAGGAGACACTCCCCCATTCCCCATACTCCCTCCTTCACATACATAAAAATGTCCTCAGGCTCCATCTGTGTTCTTCCTGGTATCTTTGGGGCAGCACAGAAGCTAAAATCAGATGCTGACTCTGTACAAGAAGTGTGCATGCACACGAAAGCTCATACCAAGAACAAACTTAGTTGGTCTCTAAGGTGCTACTGGAAGGATTTTTTTTATTTTATTTTGTTTTGACTATGACAGACCAACACGGCTATCTACCTTTATCTGTACAAATTATTAAGCTTCTTGTAGCAGGAGGGAATCCAGTTATGAAAGCAGAAGTAAACTCACCTGCTGCTTTGGCCATGATTCCTTCCAAAGGAACCCATCAGAGGCAAGTTTGTGGCTGCACCCTGCTGTCAGCAAACAGCATCCTTACATGCTTGTGTGAAGAAATCTTGGTTCATTCCCAAAGGGGATTTAGGTGGGAAAGAAGGGGGGGCAGAAACAAAGCAAAAATAAAATAAAAAACAAAATGGCCTCTAGCCATTACTCCAATTTGGTAACCTCCAGATGTTTTGGAGTATGGCTCCCATTAATCCTGACCAATGTTTATGGTGCTGAGAGTTGATGGGGGTTGGGAGTCCAAAAACCTCTGGAGGGGACCACATTGCTGGGCATGGAGTTCAGTGACCACTGTGAAGGAAGTATGGTGACAGGGAGAGGACCCACGAGAGGTGTCCTTCCTGCACCACTTGCAGTTGCCAACCCAGTTCCCTTTACGCAAGAGTTCATCTTCTAGAATGCCATAGTAGCCTTTGTACTTCCTGCTCACAAGGTTTGGGAAGTTAAAGCTTGTCAGAATGGGCAATGTAGCTCACAGTCCTTTGTCAAGATATATCCGTCCACCATCCAAGGATGTCATCTTTTTGTCCAGACATCGTGTATCACAGAGGATGTATTTAGATGCCAGCTAGCTGTATGCATGATTATTTCCAGGTATGGCTGGCCAAGCGGGATCAAAATGTCTCACAGGGAAGACTTGCACATGGAATTTGCACAAGATATATATGCAGCAATGACTGCATATATAAATAGTTATTTGTTAAGTAACTATGAGGTTAAATTCTCAAATGTGAAGGAAGCAGAACTATCTCAAACTGGAAATTGTGGGTGTTAAAACTTATGAGGAAAATAATGTGTTAAAAAATTGGAATGGTTTTCCAGAGCATAGTCCATTTGAGTCCTAACAAAGGAAAAGAATGATACAAGGCTTTGTCATAGTTATGTGGTTGTAAATACCTGTATTTTACCATTGATTTTCCTGGATGAATAAAAGTATTAATCTGATGTTGCTTAGTAGTGCCTTCACAGTGCCTTCACAAATCTAGGGCAGGATTTAGGGGAAATTGTGTTGCTTCTGTGCTGAGTTCCAAACAGGCGGACTGTTGCTTTGCCTGCACAATTTCCATGCTAGGAGGCAAGTGGCAAGCCCCATCCCTCTTAGGAACTGTGTGACGGAAGTAGAAAGCTTGAAGCATAACCGTTCTGCAGCACTAGGCCTTTCTTGTTTTTGCCTGAGCATTCATCCCAATACTTGGCCCAGTGTAGAAAGATGGTGGGGCAAAGCAAGTTTATCAGCTACCAGCCTTCCCACCAATAACATTTGCTAATACAGTGGTACCTCGGGTTTCATATGCTTCAGGTTACAGATGCTTCAGGTTACAGACTCTGCTAACCCAGAAATATTACCTCGGGTTAAGAACTTTGTTTCAGGATGAGAACAGAAATCGGGCAGCGGCGGCACAGCAGCAGCGGGAGGCCCCATTAGCTAAAGTGGTGCTTCAGGTTAAGAACGTTTTCAGGTTAAGAATGGAGCTCCAGAACAAATTAAGTACGTAACCAGAGGTACCACTGTAACAATGACTTGTAGGGAGGGGCTCTTGTAGAGTCTTGTCTCCTTTTCCTTGTGTTCAGTAGCACTGAACAGCCAAGGGCGTTCTGCTCATGTCTAACCCAAAGCACCCTAGCTCTTAGCCTCAGTCAATTAAATCCTCTGCCTTACCAGGCTTTGATATTTTAATCTGCGATTTGCGAGTTGCTTAAACAAGAACGGCTTGGAGCTGCTGGTCCTCTGACCCGTTAATTAGACTCTGGCTTTTACTGAAGGCACAAATCTTGACCAAGAGGCAGAGGAGAGGCCTGTATTATGGGAAGTTCTGAACACCCATAGAACTTTTTCAAATGTTGTCAGTGGCTTGTTCCATTGGGGTTTCTGGAATCAACAGTGGATGGAAACTAAGGATGAGCGCATCATGGACTGCAAGTAAAGTGTTGCTGGGATAAGCAGAGTTCCACTGGAGCACCTCGACTTCGGCTGCTGTGGCCGATGCTCACATGGAGAAGCGCAGTTGGGCTTGCTGCCACAGAATACCTCAGGAAGAAGCCAGCTGAGGCACTCAAGGCTCAGAATCTTGCTCAAGCCCTTCCTCCTCACGATCTCCTCTTCATTTTCCACACTATGCTTAAGTAATAGTTTGTTGTACGGTGGCCAGCAATTCCTTCCCGCTGCTCTGTAGTGGTTTGGGGGAGTGGGGTGGGGGAAACCAGAAGCATCTCCAGTGTAGTGAGGAGGCTTCTCCCGCCAGGCATAAAACTTTAATCAGAAACAATCAGCAGCCTTGAAATGGGAACAGCAAGCTGCAGAAGTCAAATCATCAATAAAATATTAAATGGCAGAAATGTATTATTGACGCCACCTCTGCACAAAGCTTCCCCCCCTTTTTTAAACCACACCCAAAGGAGGAGGAATATAGAACATGGAGATGTTCTGCCTATTTTGTCATAGATGCGCAGATGCTTTTAAATGAGAGCATATGCCCTGCATTCATTGGCTTTCAAGAATAATAACCATCCATCTAGCCCGCTACTGGTGTGATGAAGTGAGAGCAAGAGATTTGCGAGGCCCACCAGCTAAGGAAAGCTCTTTAACTTGACTGGTGGCATGTCACAAGAAGTACGGTTTCCTCTTTACATAAATAGCAGAGCAGAGTGGCTTCAAGATGCTTGGGGCTAAAGTGTTTCTCTCTCTCTCTCTCTCTGCTAAGTGAAGGTATCTTCTTTAAAGGTGATACTGGACAGAAACAAAGTGATATTCTACATTCTGTAGAGCAGTCTTCCCCAACCAAACTGTAGTCTGAAACAACAAGAGGTGAGGGGCTGCTGTAGAGAACTTTGGGAGTAGGGTATTTGTGGAGGTCTTTTGTGTTCTTCAGGGGTCGGCAAGGTTTATCTTGCCTGGGCCGGATCGGAGATCACTCCGTGGGCTGGATCGCGTGGGATTGCGCATGCTTTTCGGCGCCTGCGTCTGCGCAGACTCGGTTTTCGACGCATCAGAAGCGAGTCCCCGCGCCACACTGCGCCGGTTTAGCGCAGCGCGCGAGCAGGCAGCTTGGTTCAGGGGTGGCTCGTGGGCTGGTCAAACGACCTCTGCGGGCCGCTTCTGGCCCATGGGCCTTAGGTTGCTGACCCCTGGTGTTCCTCACCAAGAGGCTGGCCTACCACTAACATTCACAAGGTAAGATGGCAGTAATTGTATCCTGGGCAAAGAAGGCCCACCTCCCTGTCTTCTCTTCCTCACTCAAAGAAGAAATACAGGTGACTTCCCACTTAGATGGGGGTTAGGCTCCACCCCCCCCGTGTGGTTAAGTGAAATGTGTGTAAGTGGGAAGCCCACTGCAGTGTATACAGCTTCCCTTCCAACAGCTGTTGAGCAGAGTAGTGCAGCAACAACGAGAGCTCCCATGTGCCATTTTGGAGCACTTGGAGTAGGTTTTTTTCTGGACTTTTGGCTCACTGGTGTCCTCTTTGGGCTCTGAGGAGGGTCTCCTCGTGAGGTACAAAGACTTTCCATCTCCCTCCCGCCTTTCCAGGTTACTATTTATTTATTAATTTATTTATTATTACTTACTTACTTACTTACTTACTTCCCAGCACAACTGGCAGGGATGCCTGTGATGTTTCTCATGCCAGAACAAAGGTATTAAAAGGTCTTTTATCCTTCTTACCATTGTTTATGCGAACATATGCGTCTCTTAACTCCACCCAAACATCATGTCCAGGTGTTTCCCTGAGAAACTAAACTCCAAGGCCACCCAGAAAACAAAATATAAATCATCTACACGCATATTTAACACTCATTTTAAGTTGTGGCAAGCCTTTAAGTCATCACAGGATGAAGGTTGCCCACATTTCTAAAGAAATCTCTGTCCCGTCTGACCCAACACGGCAAATAAAAATGGTTTGTAGCAGAGTTAGCTGTTTGCAAACCAAATCCAATTAGCTGGCCTTCGGCACCATTAAAAATGTTGGTTTGAGGGTGAGTTGCAGAATGTTCTTGTTTGTACAATGCCTCTAAAAGATAAAACAGTTTAAAAATAAATGTCCGTTTTAGACTTAGTAAAGCTTTTGCATGCATAAATTAAAAGTAATAAAATATTCACTGCCAACATACTATTGATTAGCTGTGATGAGGGGGTGGAAATAGGTGATTACCTTCAACAAATTTGTGTTAGGTATAGGAATGCAGGTTTTTGAGCGGCACAGAATTCTTTAGCAGAGAACTAAGGTCTGCCAGTGACCTCTTCTTGCTTCGGGAGGGAGATTCTCTTTAGGGTCTTATGTGGGTTTACAGGGAAAAAGTTAATGCCATTTCCAGGAGACCTGAATCAGATCAGGACTATGTTACTGGGGGGGGGATCCTTTGCAGTGCAGACCCCTACAACTGGACTCTTTAGATGCTGTGTTAGTAACCTATTGACTTCACAAAACGTACAGGGAAAGGGAGAAAACAATCTCTTTCATGGAGCCAAAATGGAAACATTGCACTCTGCTTGGCCCTGGCTCTATTTTGTTTTTTACCAAATGTCATCATAAGGCATCAGCAGCCATTATTCTATGGATTTTATTAGCATATTAAACTCAACTGGTTTGCAGCTATTCAGCTATGTTTTATAGCTAACCCACAAAATCTCCTAGACAGCAGCGAGAGTAAAATACTAAGTAGATGGCAGTAGCGTAAACACCACTCTCAGACTTCCCTGGCTGAGGTAATTTCAGAAAGGCAAAATAGCAGCTATAATACACTGAAGGGTTCATTAACAGATCCTGCCCCATAGGACAGATTTTAAGTTGATTTTACTTTATCTAATTTAGAGGATCCCACCCATCCCCCAGGCAGGTAATGGCTGTTGTGCTGCTGCTACAACAGGTTAGCAGAATCCATTTTGTCAGAAATCATTAACACTGCAGCCAGTGCTTTTTTCTGGGGGTACTGAAGGGTTTACAGTACTAGCACCTCCCCTCCCACATGTTGAAAGTGTGGCACTTACTGCAACAACTTCATGGTGCATACAGGGACATATTTTTTTCTTTAAAAAAAATATATCACTGACTGCAGCCATCTCAAAATGCACACAATGAAGGAAAATTAGACATTGATGTTTTCTGGGAATTTCCATATGACTGGGGATGAAGGCTTCAAAAGTTAAAATAAAATAAAATAAATGCCATGGGGGACAAAACACATGGCACATAATGTGGACTCTATCCTTGGTGGCTTACGAATACATATGAGCAGAAGCCCGTGATGTGTGCTGTTAACTATCAATACTTTCTGTGACATTCTTTACAAAGAGTTATTGAGCTTTGTTTCCCACTGCAACAGCAATGGAGCTGTAGGAGGGTACGTGTAAAACAAGACGGTTTTATTTCTAGAACAGTTTGATGGGCTGAATCGATAGTCAGGAATTGCAAGCATCTTAACTGTCTTGCGTGCAAAAGCCAAACAATGCCATCAGAAGCTGACCTGATATCGTTGGTGGAGTGGCTCAGTGGCACTGTTCTTAAAGCATTTCATCCATTTGATGTGCTTACAAAGGAGATTATTTTGTGGCCCTATTTTGAACTGGAAAACCAGCGTAAAGCACAAAGGGATGATCCAACACATTGCAGGGCATTGTGGAATTTGAATGGCTTGTATTTGCCTCAAAACAATCCAGGATGGAGGGGCTATGCAGACAGGAGCATGCTCAATTTGCAGTAGTTTGTACTGAGTTCTACGGTTTCAGCTGGGAGACTTTGAAGTTTTTTTCTTGCTCCTGGCACTGCTACCAGGGATGCTTACCAGGACACATACTGGTACTTCCTCTGACCCCATTTGGTATGATACTTGCACTGTTCATTAGAGACCATACTGTCTTCAAGTGGACATGCTAGGATTTGAGTATGCGACAAAGCTTGTTCTCTGCTACTGAGACATGGCCCCTTCTATTTCAAGATCTTTGTTTTTTCCACTGCATCTTGGTAACAGTTGGATCTAGCAGAATTAAAATGGATCCTGCTTAATTTACATTTTGGTCTTCAAAAAATTACAATCTAGAGCCATTTCAGTCGGGGTTCAGGCCCAGTTTTGACACAGAAACTGCTTTGGTTGCCTGGTATGGTGACTTCTTTTGGGAGAGAGAGGGGTAACGTGTCCCGATTAATTCTCTTTGACCTCTTAGCAGCTCCATACCATCAGCCATGGTATCCTTCTGGAGGAGCTGTCCAAATTAGGGTTTGGTAGCACTGCTTTGTGGTGGTTCCAGTCCTACTTGAATGGTTGTTTCCAGAGGGTGGTGCTTGGTGAATGCTCTTTGGCCCCATTGAACCTTCAATGTGGGGTTCCTCAGAGTTCATTTTTATCCTCCATCTACATGGAACTGCTGAGTGGGGTTATCCAGTGTTTTGGAGTATGCTGCCAGCAGTATGTGATGACACACAGCTCTGCTTATCCTTTACATCTGCAGGTGTGGCAGTGGATATGCTGGACCATTGTGGTGCCTCTGGGTTAGATTACTGCAATGGGTTATATGTGGGGCTGCCTCTGAAGATGGTTTGGAAACTTCAGTTACTGCAGAATTAGGCGGCCAGCAAGATGGTTTGGCATATTACACTGATCCTGGCCCAACTGCACTGGCTGCCTATTAGTTTCCATGCCCAATTATTAGTATAGGTTTTGACCTATAAAGTATTAAATGGCTCAGGACCGCTATACCTGAAGGACCGCCTGTGGGGATTCTGGTTAACAAAGAGTTAACAATCCACAGGAAATACATTCTTACACTGGGTGTGACGCCTCTATATATAGGCTCTCTAAATTGGTGAGTTTGTTGGAGTGAGGTGGAGTTACTTTTGTTCTTTGACTGTGTGAAGAGAAGCAGCTATGGAGTTAGCTTCTCCTGGTTAAGTTTTTGTTTTGCTGCAATAAAGCTTCTGAGAAATAGAAGAAGCAGTGTCCTGCAATTTCTTGGGACACACACACAGACTGCCACTTTTTCTGCTGCGAATGAACTCTGCTGGGGCAGCTGAAGACGCCGAGAAGGAAGCGTGTGGGCGCCATAAAGGTCGGAGCTTGATCGTAAATCTGATTAGTTACAGCTTTGGCCAGCGTAACTCCACGGGTCATTAAGTTTATGACCCTCATTAAGCAACACCGCCTCTCCCCATATAAACTGTCCCAGACTCTGCATTCATCATCTGAGGCCCTTCTTTGTATGCCTCCTCCACAAGAGGTCTGGAGGGTGGCAACACAAGAATGGGCCTTTTCTGTGGTGGCTCCCCGTTTGTGGAATGCTCTGCCCAGAGAGGCTCGTCTGATGCCATGTGAAGAATGGGCTCCACTAGTGGCACTGGCATGTAGAAAGAAATATTTTTTTAAATAAAAGAATTATTTGAGCTGCTGTTTAACAGAGCACCATGAAACCCACCCAGACTCTCCTCCCACTGGGTTTCTGGATCTGCTATTTAGTGCACTTTTTTTTTTTTTTTTGGCTTTTCTTCAATTCCTTTCAGATTTTTATTTTACTGAAGGAAGTACATACAGGGTCTCTCCCCCCCCCCCCAAAGTAACCAAGTGAGTGCCTCCAGGTCAATAGTGGAGTTGAAATAGGGCGCTTGAAAACAAAAGAGCAGGCTCCAGGAACCCAAAGTGTGCTGAAATACAAAAGGTGGCTCTATGAGACAAAACCTCCCAAATGCAGCCCATTGGAACCAAGCGTGCTCAGGAGCCACAAAGTGTTTCTGAAAAATTAAAACTGAGTGCAGAGTGTTAATTTGTTTGCTCGTGCCCCTAACAGCAGAAAGGGTGGAGCAGTCCTCCCCACCAGAGAAGAATGGCAAATTAAACTGTTGGACTATGCCGAAATGGCAAGACTGACCGGGAAGCTCAGGAACCAAGAAGACCAAAACTTTAACAAAGAATGGGAAAAAATTGTAATTTATCTTGGAGACCACTGTAAGCATATGGAAATGTTAGCAGGATTGCAATAACACTTTCAATGTAGCAAGTACTGTGGAGATAATGGAGTTATATAAAATATGGACTATTGAAAAATATGCAGTTGAAAAGGTTAATAATAGGACCCATGGAGGGGAAAGTGGGAAGTCCAGAGAGTCGGAGGAATTTCCAAATGTGGATGTGTATGGTTGTATTGTTATAATTTTATATTTGTAAAATCAAATAAAATTATTTCAGAAAAAGAAAGGGCGGAGCAGTCCTATTGAAGGGCAAGGATCTAATGCACCATTTTGTTGCACTTCCCACTTGTCTGTCTTCTTGCCAACATACCACACCAAGAGTGAGGCTACTTCATACATTTCTTTTGATGGGATTTAGCACCATTGCCACTAGATGATGTCTACCATTTCTTCACTGCTTGGAATGCAAGCCTCATTTATTGGTTGGCTGGAAAGGGCCCCCAAGAGACCACCTTTGTATTGTCATCTGCCCATCAGTCCTGGATTGCTGGAGCCATAGTAGCAGATGGAGTTCCAGTGTTGACTGACAGAGTTGGGGAGAGGATAGAATTAGGAAAGAAAAAGATGCTTAAATTTAACCATTAACGATGGCGAAGTCCTTTTGCAGAAACAGACCAACTTGATTAGATTACTTTTGAAAAAGGAGCCTGCAGAGATTATTAGCTTTGCTTGGGAGAAAAAAAGAGGCACGTAATGTGCTCTGCAGGAGGAGGAGCCCACAGGACAACAGGGAGGTTGTTTAGTGGGAATGCAGTTAAACACAGCATCTGTATTTGAGCAGGGTGAACCAATGTTGATTTAAATGGCCTGCTGTCTCTTCGAACACAGAATGGTATCAGATAAGATCACATTGCCTTCTCTGCACTGCAAGACAGCTGATAGGACCTAATCTGAACTAGGGTTCTTGACAGTATGAGCTCTGAGGCAGAACTCTTGAGACGGAAACATCTAAAGCAAGCAAGAGTACATTTGAGAACGTACAGCCTGCATTTTCGTCACTCTAGATCATGGGTAGGCAAACTAAGGCCCGGGGGCCGGATCCAGCCCAATTGCCTTCTAAATCCGGCCTGTGGTCAGTCCGAGAATCAGTGTGCTTTTAAATGAGTAGGATGTGTGCTTTTATTTAAAGATCCTTATAAATTAAGCTGCCGATTCCACTGGGCTTTGGTTTTTCCCAGTTAAAGTGTTTATGTAAAATGCATCTCTGGGTTATTTGTGGGGCCTACCTGGTGTTTTTACATGAGTAGAATGTGTGCTTTTATTTAAAATGCATCTCTGGGTTATTTGTGGGGCCTGCCTGGTGTTTTTACATGAGTAGAATGTGTGCTTTTATTTAAAATGCATCTCTGGGTTATTTGTGGGGCCTGCCTGGTGTTTTTACATGAGTAGAATGTGTGCTTTTGTTTAAAATGCATCTCTGGGTTATTTGTGGGGCATAGGAATTTATTAATTTTTTTCTTCAAAATATAGTCCGGCCCATCACAAGGTCTGAGGGACAGTGGACCTGCCCCCTGCTGAAAAAGTTTGCTGACCCCTGCTCTAGATACCGGTAGCTACAACTATTCTACATATACTTGAGCAGTAAGGTATTTTGGGGTAAAGGGGGCAACCTACATCGACTACTAAGCAAGCCAACAGCTATGCCTACATTTCTGGCCAACACCCTTGTTTCTGCATACTGTAGAGGCATCTATGTGCTAGAGACACATCACCATCCTTGTGCTAAAAGGAGGTGAGGCTCTGGGAGTGACTGACCTGAAAAGTGCTACAGCTATGAGGTTTGTAAAAGTAACCACAACGTGTTTTGTTTTTGCAATTCATCTAGATCTTAAATCTTGCTTCTCACCCCAAGATCTTAACCGGCACCCCAATTTTATCTTATTTTTTTTAGACTGTTGAAGGTAAGCCACCCCAACAAGATGAAAGTGTTCTACTTCAGTTCTTTTCTAGCCCACCTGCAATTGTGTTAACAGATGCCACATGGCAGTGTGATCACCACTCGTGCCGATAGGAATTGTTGGACGCAGGCCGTTCTGCAAGCAGCAGTGCTGCCCTGATATTTTACTCCTCCATTGCATTTCCAGCTCACAGCTATAATGTAATGTGTGGATGGGCTGGTTGTGACGTTCAGGTGGAGCCATCGCCCAGGAACAAGGCTGGGGAACTCTCTTTGGTACACAGAGACACGCCTTAGAGCAAATTATTTTCAGGAATTTTATTACAATTTGAAACCAGACAATGCCAGTGCACGGGATATACATTCATACATGGATTTTTTTTCTAATCAGAAAACAAGTCATATTACTTATATAATACACAAAAGACATTTTAAAACAAGATCAGGGCTCCCAGAGCCATTCACAGCCTCCCACTCAAACATCCATTCAACCCTCCCATGCCAACTTGCCTCTCTTGGTTTCACAGTGAGAATGCACATCAGCTTTGGACATTATAAATACACAAAAGATGCACCTTAACTGGCCAAATGAAGAATTCAGCAAGTAATGCTACCAGTAATTGTTATTTCATTCCCTCCATCATACTCCAATACACAGCTGTTAAAAAGCAGCTTCCATCACACATTTTGAAAATTAGAGTTAAAAGTTTATCATTTTTTTATTTGAAGACCAAATTAATGTATGTTAAATAGACTCAAACTTATACAAATGAAAAGAGTTCTATCTGGTTTCATCAATGCAACAGCCTAGGATGTTCGGTGCTACTGTCCTAGAAAATGTAGAATGTGTTTGGAAGCAAGTTGGGTTTGCGACATAAAAGTGTTAGTAAAAAATCATTACTGGTTCCACTCAGACCTGGTAAAAAATGAGCAAGAGCTCTCTTTTTAAAATATAAGCACCAAAATAACAAGGGTTAAAAAACGTTGGAATTATTTTCCAACTAGTTTGTAAGAAGATAGGGTTCTTTTTATTGGCTGCACCTTTCACCACTGAATCTAAGGAATGTCTCAGCATTTTTTGTTCTCAATTTTGAACTTATGCAGGACAAAAGTTTTATGGGTGCAGCTTAAGTTGCAAAAGGAGAAATGATAGCATTCCATCCATGCCCAAGTAGTTAAGAAGATAATAAAACAGAAGACTACATTATATTGGGAATTCTGCTCTATCAGACATAATAACTGGTACTTCTGAGGTCCCACCAAGTAGGCTGAATATTTAACAAGGTGGGTTTCTTCCACATAACTTTACATGCTTCGGCTGATTATTCGCAGTAGTATATGATCAGCCTCATAAAGGGAAGGTGTTCAACAGAGCAGTTCTGAGGCTATCCTTTCTTTTCTTAGGCTTCTGAATAACCAGCATCAGCGTGATGTGAAAATGCCACTTCATGTATGAAGCTTCTCCAGAGATGTATTGGGGGGGGCAGGGGGAGCAGCATTCGAACTTGTTTAAAGTCTCCCATTTTATTTTATTTTAAAAGGCTTAGATAAAGAGAGTGTTAATAAAAACCAGCAGTTAAATTACAGCAACATACTGCATGCCCATATTGAAGTTAATGTTGAACGGCACATTCAGCTTCACAGTCTACTCTGATCACCCAACCAAGTCATATTAACAAACAATGCAAACTAACTAAGAGTGTGGGAGACACGGGTGGGAAGAATCTTCCCCCTTTCAGCAACTAGAATGCCAATTTTTACATTGGCAATCTGACACACACATGCAAGCATGCATATATATATGCTCCCCTACACTCTCACTCACTCTCTCACTCACTCTCTCACTCACTCACTCTCTCACACACAGTTTTCTACTTTCCCCAGATTAAGCTCAACAGCATGTCCTGTGTAATGTAACTTGAAAGGAAATTCCTGTTGTGAATTGTAAGGGAAAGATAAACTCATTACCGCCACTACTGCTTTGTGTTTCCCTCCTCCCTGCCCTCAAAATCCTTGAACAGGGACTCCACACCCATCTGATAAGGCCCACAACAAGCAGAGGCCAATGTACAGGAGATGTGGGGCACTGGCATAAATGTGAAAAGGGGTATAGACCTAGGGTTCTCATTTTTTAAATTTATAGCAGATGCCTTAAGCATCTGAAGCCACACTCTTAATCGAACCTTGAGTTTACAAAGTGTGTTCTCTCCGAGCGACATAGAGGCTTTTGCCAAAGCAGAGGTCGCTACAGGTAAGTCATTTGAAGAGCAGCATTGGGCTGATCTCATATGCAACACAAAACAAGCAGCCTTGCAGAAGCTACTTTGCAAAGGAGAAATATCAAGATACACAAACCCAGGAATTGGCCACTCAACAACAGAGGAGATACTATCTTAGTTTGCAGTCCCCGCTGGAGTAATTTCACAGTTATCAACAATTGAAAAAGTTTGGGAAAACCCGCTTGGAAAAGTTTACTTTTGCCATATGGGCCTTGGAACAGTTTAGAACAGAGGACTACTATATATTCCTTCACCAAACTATGCAGAGAAATATATCTGGACAGGATGAAGAGAGTCGATTCTCTTTGTGTAATAGTGGATGGTGCAATACTTGGCACGAGGCACAAATGGCAAGATACTGCTAGCACCTAAATCCCATTTTACCAGATCTGAAAGGTCCTTAGTATGAAAGGGACCTGCTGATGGCCACAAATTCTGTCTCAGGGCAACATTTCTTCATCTTTATATTTTCAGCAAGAATAGAACAGTTTTTTTTATCCCATTCCAACTTAAAAAAGAAAGCAAGATGTGCATATTCACAAAATACCAAACATACAAGGTAAAAATTGCTATCATGCACACATGGCAGCACTATAGTGCGTTGATTCAGTCCAGTAAAGACGTCTGGCTGATAAAATACCCTTTCACTGTATGGTAGTACCTTGCAGTATAACCTTCTGAATGGACACAGAGGACTCATGAGTATACACTCTGGATAGTTTTGTCTCCAGCAGGTTTCACACCCTTCCAGGGCAGCTGCCATTTAGTCCTCTTGTGTGATGAAGTTTTGAAATAGAAAGATTATATAAATTTTCAGAGAAGCCACAAACAGCATCTTCATTTTAAATGATAACAAACAGGGTGGTAGTGGTAAAAAATACAACCGGTCTGTTTCTTCCAATGCGTTAAGTTCTTTTTTTAAAAAAAAAAAAAGTCTGTAAAAATATTTTGCACAACTTTCTGTATCCATCCATTCATGATAAAAAGTCAAATACATACATGAAATAGGGTTTTATTTCTATACAGTTATACTCGCAAGGCAATCAGTCCTTCTTGGCTGGCCTTTTTACCTCCAGATGCTCTGCTTTGCTGACATGACTGCAAGACATATAAAAATAAATGAAGTGACCCCATTATGATGGCTTAGTGTTTGATAAACCAGAAGTCAAAGACAGAGAGGAAGGCAGGGGTGGGGAGGAAGGATATGCTATTCCATGCAATTGCAGATTCAAACAAAAATAGCGATAGATTCTTCATGAAAGCGTGATCAAATTGAAATGATCACACGAGAAAATTTCAGAGGTGTACGTTACTGTAGTATCACAAAAATGGGAAAGCCCACCTAATCTGTACCATAAGCATAGAAAATTAGTTCAAGTCAACACAGAATTTCATGATCATTTGCTCCTATATTCAAAGCAAAGCATCAGCATTCTCAGAAGCCATTCTCACCATTAAAATATGCAGACCTCTCCAAGAACAGAAAACCAGCTTGAGAAAACCAACTCTGATTTAATGTAGCAGAGCCAAGAAAATAGATAGAAAGGCTGTTGTGATGCTATAACTGTAAAGGATTCCTAGCTCTTTGTTGTGATAAGACTAAATATTCCATATCCATCAAAAATAGTTATGGGGGTGGGAGGGAGCTGCAAGCTGTAGTCAAGATAATTTAAAGTCCCAAATACTGCACCTAGATGGCTTCTGAAATATCTTGAGGATCTGGCTTTTAATTTTAACCCTCTCTATAGACTCACGTCAAGAAGGTTGCCCACAAAGTGAAGGTTGCTGGGATGAGGACCACCACCACACTCTAGTGGAACATTCCACAGGAATCTTTTTAAAAAACAGAACCCACTTAAACAAATGGGACCTGCCCAGGACAAGTTAACAGGAGATAAATCTATTTGCATAGATAAAAATGGTCAAAGCTGGATATTGGACCCATCATCATTGGCCAATTAGATCACCAAACTATTATTCCATGGATTTGGTCCTAATTCCCACAAACAAGGTGATATCTTCACCAGCATCACCATTCAAGGGTTTTAAAACTGGTCTGGGAAGACAACATGGACATACTGCATTACTTGCCTTGCTGTGTCTCAAAGTTGCTTTGACTAAGGTCCATAGGGACAACAGTGTGGAATGCACTGATTGCATTACAAAACACTAAATTTAGAATATATATATGTCTGTCTGTCTGTCTGTCTCTCTCATGACACCACTTCGCAGGAAACCTTATACTTTGTGCTGGTTTTCAGCCAGGCTGTCTAAAATTACCATTTGTTTCCTTCTGAGCTAAAATAGTTCTTGGCATCCACCTGTCTTGAGAGACATGGAGTGCACCTCTGGGGGTGAAGTCAAACCACTGCAATAGCAGCACCAAAGTGACCTCCCTAGGGCACAAGTCTGGGCAGTGTGTGTGAAGATCCTGGGCTGGGGTCTACAGGGCATTAGGGGAGGGGTAGCTCTGGTGGGGGACACATCGTGCTCCTTCAGGGGTAATTTGTTCACCTTTGGTTCCCAACCTGCACTCACGTGCTCACCTGTGGCTCCTAGAAGCTGTCAGCATGCAACAACAGCCATAACCCGGGAAACGGCTTCAACTGGCCAGCTAAACCAGGAAGCTAAAACAGTGTTTTTTTAGAACAAGGAATGGGAACTTCTGGCCCTGATGTCATATGCGGGGAACTCAATCGCACAGTCGATCCATGCAGAATGCAAGGTAGAACTCACTGCTGGACAGCTAATGGGTGGGGAGTTCAGCCCTGCTGGTTCAGCTGTGCGTCTGCATTCCCTGTTTTAAACTTCATCATGCAGCTGATCCTTGGAGAAAGCAGCTATGCCTACACTACAAAGCTCTACACTAGGTGCTTTGCTGAATATAGGGCTTGCAAAGCATTCCCAAGCAGCTGACAACCAGCTGGCTTTTGGGTGCTTGGGAACCTGAGCTCAAGGGCCTTTGACAGGTAGTTTGTCCTACCCACCTGTCAAAGTTGGCCCACAGGAGTGGGCATTGATAGCAATCTGGCCCATCAAGTCAAAAAGGTTTCCCATCTGTTTCAAAACAAAGAAATGTAGTTTCTCTTCTGATTGATCAGGCTTTTTCCTCAGGACCTTGGATCTGCACCTTCAGAGTAGAAATGTTTTGCCATTCAATTCCTAGTCAACACATTTTGGGTTGGGTTTTTTTAAGAGTTGCAAAGTACAGACTAGCATTTTAAAATTTTACAGACCAGCTCTGGTGCGCTTTGAAGCAAGATATTTAATATCCTCAGCATACAGGATTAAAATTTACATTTGTCAAATGAAACTAACAATGGTGTATGAAGAAAGGGGCTGCAATTAATTTATAAGGGATAGCCAGCCACACATTCTGTAAGAGTTTATGAAAGAGAAAAGATCCTCTTGCCATCAACTCTTTAGGAATCTAAGCTGCTAACTAAAATATGAGACATTCAAGGAATTTGGCAGAATGACCTTGGGTGAAGGACAAGCGAACTGCAAATGCAGGGCTTTGTCTTTGCTAGTGAAGTTTTAAATAGGCCTGAACTAGCAAACATCCTCAGCTGAGTAAGCAATACTGCACTGTGTAGCTAAAGCAACTGCTCCGAGACAAAATGCCATCCGGCAAGTGATCAGACTGTTACTGGTGAGTGTCTATTGATCTCCCAGCCACTGCACAGTGGAGCATACTGAGTCTTGGCCCGAGCCTATCATTTCATAACTTCCTGTTATTCTCTGCTTACTCCCACCCTCAGCTTCTCTTCCTTTCTCTTTGGTTACTGCTGAACCCCAACATGCTACAGTTTATGGGTACCCACTGCAAAACAACCAAGCCACTAGCTGCTGATTCAGGGAGCGGGGAGAGAGAAGGAGGAGGAGCACAGAAGGCAAGAGAGAAAAACTGAGTAGAAGAAGAGTTTGTAGTAACAGCCACCTCCTTGCAGATGAAAGCTGCCCCCCACTATAGCAAGATTAGGACGTCTGGAGGACTGCTTGACAAGACCAGGTTTTCAGCACACAAGAGGCTTAGGGCAGTTCAAACATACACACCCTCAGGGTTCAAGCTGGACACCAGGGGGTTCTGAAGGTTTCGTGGATTGCCGAGGAACTGTTTGGCTGTGGCTCGGGGAGGTGAATCTGTGCTGGGCTCAAGTAGATCTAGGGGAAATAATTGTGGTGACAGTTCAGTTAACCAAAAGTACAACAAAATAGCCTGAAATTTCAGGAGCAGCACTTTGATACATATTTCCTTAAGCTCAGCCTTTATGGAGTCCTATCTCCTTACATTCCTCGGGTTTCTGAACTTTGGGTATATATATGTAACTGAACTTTATGCAATGCACTGGAGTTACACCTTTGGTTTTGTTCTCCACCACCACCACCCCGCCCCATTTATAGCATAATCAGTACAGTGGTACCTCGTGTTACGTACCGTCCCCTATGAATGCTTCGGGTTATGCGCTCTGCTAACCCGGAAGTAGATGCCCCTTGTTGCGAACTTTGCCCCGGCATGTGAGCAGAAGTTGCATTCTGGCAGCGCAACAGCAGCGGGAGGCGCCATTAGCTAAAGCGCGCCTCATGTTATGAGCGGTTTCCGGTTACAAACGGACTTCCAAAACGGATTAGGTACGTAACACGAGGTACCACTGTACACTACAAGTACACACAATGCTCCCAATTCCTTAAGCAGAGTTAAGAGGTCAAGAGATGGCCATGTGACTCAAACTCCCTCTCCTGTCCAGTACAAATAGGATGTCGAACCAGGTTTTGTATGGTAATGAATCTGAACATATGCAACATTGCTTCCAATTTATCCCCCCCCCCCTTTCCTCTGTGATGAGTTTCAGATTGCAAGCTGCTCAGGGCAGATACCTTCTCTCTTATACTCTGTACAAACAAACAGCAACAACCAATGTGTGCATAAACTCATGCTACAGCATTACCATGGCCTGCCGATTTGACTGGCTGTGCAGCCATGGAAACACTGCTTACCACACAACTAAACAACAAACTGTTGTTGTTCCCCCCCCAAGCCACCATTATGGTAAACTTTAAAGCTGCTTAATTGGTATGTGGCAATATGCTTTCTTCTGGCAAAGGATCTCAGACTTTTTAAGGCACCCTTCCCCCTCATCAGTGGTCCCCAACATGTGTCCTGTGCCGCCACTTCTGGCCCACATTCGCAGTTGGTATCTCTGCTATTTCATCCCAATTCAGCTTTCTCCAGCTGGATAAATCACTGTATCGTGGAGTAATAGTGGACCCAACTTCTGTGACCAGGCAGGCAGGCACCAGCATTTGCCATTGACTGGTGTGAAAAATCAGTGATAATTGTGTATTGGTGGAAAAAGAAAAAAAAAATGCCCAAGCCTGTTCCATACATGCACGTTGTCAACTTCAAGGTTTTTCTTGGAAACTAGAAAAATTTATACCTGAGGCATTGTGCAGGTCATGCCAAGACAGACCCAGGGAAGACCCAGTGAACTACACTGCTGCAATTGCTGCCCACATTCCACAGCAAGAGCTTCAGTACAGGTGGGATAATGTCCATTAGATTCAATGAGTCTACGTTGAGGAGGACAAGTATTGAATATCACCCAGTTTCTCATTTAGGCTGGCCTATATGCAGCTGCTGCAAGGTTAAGGGAGTGCTAGCATATCTTCAAAGACTAGGCTTGCTAGCTAAAATACCATAGGATGCTGGGCTTTTAGAATGCTAGATCTCAGTAGAAACCCTCTCTCTGCCCATGAAAGCTTACATCACATTAAATCTGTAGTATATAAGATGCCACAAGACTCTGTGTTGTTTCCCCCCTGAAGCTGAGATAGGTAACTAGCAGATCAGACCTCTAGTCCAGACCATTTCTCGAAGGCTGCCCACCCAGATACTATGTTAAAGGAAAGATTCTTGAATAAGTGGGAAGGGGACCACATTTCAGTTGCCACCATCACTGCTGTAGTTGTGGACCTCTGTAGTGCTTAACTACTTGATGCTACCCTACCAACACAAGGCAAATTCAAATACTATATAAATGCTTTTAGACATCTACCCTGTTTAAGCTGTGTGGCACTTCTGGTAATATGTGGGAATCCAGAGTTTAACATGGAGCAAGTTCAACAATCAGGAATTGACTTTTTCCTTTCTTAAATAGTTGTGCTAAATGTTCCACTTAGAACTTCCAATTTTTCTTCACATTTCATTTTTAGGTATATTTTCAAAGGAAGCTGTACCTAGCACAGTGTTTGGATGCAAGATCCATACAACAAAGTTCAAGCAGATGCCCAGTAAGCTATCCACCTCCCTGCCCCAAATGCTATTCCCTGCTACTGCAGTATAGATTTATGGATAAGTTTGTATCTGCTGTCCATTTATTTCTCCAGCCAGATAATTTTAAAGGGAGGCTTCAAAGAAAGGCACACCAATGCATTTCCATGGGCTGCTGACTGTCTGCTGATGTCACAACTAGAGACCAGAAAACTGGGGATATTGACATTCCCTACCAGCTTACATGAGAGGAAGCACAGTAGGAGGCCTTAACTAAAGTGAGGTCTCCTGCCTCCCCTCTCCCCCCAACTTTGCCCACCCTTTGAGTTGTGTTCCAACCTCCGGTTCTCTGGTGAGCCAGCAGCTCAGGGCTGGTTTCATCCAGTTGGGGTTCCGCTTCTGATCTGGGCTGTGGGGAAGTCACCATGGCTCCTGTCTGCTGGATGAACTGCTGCAAGTTACACTGCCTCAGCTCCTTATTTAGCTCCTCCAGCTCTTGGTTCTGGGCCTGCAAGATATAGGAGGAACAGGCAGAGTGAACTTATCTTCATCTGAGATATGAAGCTGCAGAAGAAAGGCTTCTGATCCCACCCCAGCCTCCTCCAACTCGCTTCTCTCTGCTTCTTGACCATTAGGAGAAATCTACCAGAAACTACATGAGCAGACAGGAATAATATGGTAGGTGGCCAGATATTCATTCCTGGATGCTCACACATTCCAAAAGCTAAGGGGCAGGTTATCTCCCACTTCATTATCATTGAAGTCAGTATCTGCTGGCAATCTGGTGTGGGTCTGTGTGGTGGGTGTTGGGGGGTGCAACTGAAGATCTATCCACCAGTTCTAGACAACTTGCTAGCAAAGCATCTAACCCCATACAATCTCAAGCACACCCCCACCCCACTTTTGCATAGCTCAGATGGCCCATTTTCCTCTTTGCTAACAGAATGACAATATTTTCTCTTCCTTCTAAATGTGGCTGAAGATGGAGACTGAAACATGAGAGCAAGATAACCCATGTATTCTGACCGTGCTATAAAGACTGAGGATAGACTGTGAAAAGCACAGACCTGCAGACAAACATTCTATCTGATTCTCGTAATGGCTCTTGTATGTTACGATAGTCCATTTATTTAGCTGTCAGGTAGTGAGTGTGCTGCTTAATTGCTCCCACTTCATTGTGCCCTGCCTGCAGCCAGGAGAAACAAACCCACAAATCCGCATGGAACTATTATTATCCTCACAGTTTGGAATTATTTTAATGGGTCCCCCTCAAACCCATGCACAATCATGTCCTTATAATCAGAGTCTGACAGAGGCAAAAAAATAAAAAGTACAGTACACAGCATTTCCTCTACTTGGCCATAAGAGGGCACCAACGTCTAGTCAAACAGTTAAACAAGAACCAGGAGAAGACTCAGGACTATTACTGCTGCTTGCTTCTGCTTGAAGCAAAGCACAGAAAAGAAGCAACAACTGCCTGTGTTTTGAAGATGCACAGAATTAACATGCTGCTATAACACCTTCAAACACAGATTTCTAATAGCTAAATTAAACTGGAAGCAAACACAAGGATACAGTACTTCGCTTTCCCTGGCAATGTTCCTGAGCAAAATCGCAGCTCTGAGCCTCCCTCCTCCAAAGGCAAATAATTCTGCTTGTGTTGTTGTTGTTGTTGTTGCTGCTGCTGCAACGGAAGTGACTAAGCTGGGTGAAACACACCTGATGCATAGAATGACATGCCTGCAGTGCAAGCAGGAAAAATCAGAGAAGTGATTCATGCAGGGATACAGCAGGCTGGTTCTGCTGTGGGTGGGTACTTTGAAATAAAAATTAGTCGTCTGTGAGCCCAAAGATTTTTTTGTTACCACACAGTAGTGTGCTTGATGCACAGTTTGCATACCCTCCATCATTTCTCTGATGAAAATAGGGACGTTCCACTCCATAATGGGTGGCTTCCAACATATATAAAAACAAAATAAAACATTAAACATTAAAAAAAAACCTTCCCAATACAGGATTGCCTTCAGACGGCTCAGGGGTCGGATAACTCCACACCCTCCAACCTTTCTCCAATGAAAATAGGGACGTCCTAAGGAAAAGCAGGACATTCCAGGATCAAATCAGAAACTGGGACGGCTTCTCTAAATCAGGGACGTCCCTAGAAAATAGGGACACTTGGAGGGTCTGAGTTTGGGAATTCCTCTACAAATACAGTGGTAGCTGGTTTGATGTTGGCAAACAAGTAGCCTTTACCATTATTTAATGGTTTAATTTCTACATTTGTTCTAAATCAATGTTCCCTTTACTGTAGGATTCTTTCAGGGTTAGATTACATGCAAATGACCATTTTGAACACTCGAAGTGTGTGCACGCACATGCCCACAAATATAATCCGACACATCACAGTACCATGCCTGAAGGACTGCACACATCATAATCAGGTTCAATTCATGTCTGCAAGAGTTGCACTATAACTTTATTAGGCCCATTCTATCAATGCGGGCACAGAACAGCTTTAATTCCTTTGGGTTTGATGATCTTGCAAGATGCTAATCTCCCTGGTTCCATCCCAGCTAAACCACAAAATAATTCTCATGGGAAGAGTCCTCAACTAAGTTCGAAAGAAACAACCAAGAGCTTAGTACCCCATCTCAGAACATATGACATTGTGCAAGATCATTTCCATTTGGTTGATGTAACAGCTACACATTCTACTGCCATCTGCCAGGTTTTTAACTCAATAGATCCCAGAACTCACCTAATCAACTGCTAAACGCCAGGAAGGGTAGAATTCTAAGGAAGTCCAAGGCTGCAAAGGAGACCCCAACACAGTTTTTCTGTAGAATTTTGTCTTATGGGGATGTCCTTTTTTTTGCAACTAGAGTCCTAGACTAACAGATATACTATTAACTGCATCCTTATTCTGTGCCCAAGTAATTTAAATGGCAAAATAAGTAAAAAATAATGCTCAGCTGCATTCTGAAAAACATTTAGAGGCCTAAAAACACGGGGATGCAATCATGCATTGTGGAATGCAACCACCCATCCAGGGACACCCCCCCCCCCAGAAAAGAACATTATTGTGAAGTGCATACCTGAAGGCTTTGCTCTGCTTCCTCCAAGGCCTTCCCCACAGTTTCCAGGCTGCTCTCCAGATGGGCACTCTGCTTGGCCTTAGCTTCCAGATCCCTTTTCATTTTAGCTGCCATTTCTTCTAGTTCAGCAGGGCTCTGCCTCGGGGCTTCCTTTGCCCTCTTGGAAATCTCCCACTGGATTTCTCTCTCCAGGGCCTCCGTTTTCACCATAAGCTCATGTATTTTTTGCGTGTACTCCTCCATGGTGGCCCGCAGGGCGTGGACTTTCTCCTGACGCTCCCTTTCGCACTCCTTCTCTGAGCGCAGTTCACTCTGCCAAAACCCTTCCTCACCCAGCTCACTCTCGTTTTGGCGAATCAGCTGCTCCAGGTGCAGGATCTCGTCCTCCTGGCAGGAGCCTCTGTTGTATTCCCAGTGCCGGAGGTCCAGTTCCAAGGCATCCCCCTGCACCTCCAGGGAGTAGAGATGCTCCTGTTGGTGCAGTACGGTCTTGAACAGTTCCTCTTTGGAAAGCAGCCCCCCACTAGCACCTTCCCTCCAGCCCACACTGTCCTTTTTGTGTTGCTTCAGCTTGTTCTTGGCAAGCAGGTCACTGGAGGCCATAGGGCCCAAGTTGAAGGTTAAGGATTTTTTGGGCTGCCTGGGTCTGGGCACTTCTGTGCCGACCGGCCTGGGTTTGATGGGCAGGCTAGCCCTGACAAACGTCCTCTCAGGTACCTGGGGAGCACTGTCTGAAGAAGGTCTTTCAGTGAGGCTGGGGCCTGTGCGCTGCAATATGAATTGCACATCATTGGCATACTGTCCGCACTTGGCCATGGACTCCACAGGGCATTCATGTGGGAGAAGCTGCCTCTCTTTCTCACGTAGTCTTTGGATGAGAACATAGCGACCTGTTTGACCTGAGAAGAGGGACAGGCGTAAGTGGGGAGCATTTCTTCACTACAGAAACACCAATAACCCTTCCTGCCCCGTTCTAGCTGCATCACGCTCACATTCCACCCTAATATCCCTCTCACAAGTCAATTACACCAGAAGACTGGATGTTTTTTTGGGGGGGTGAATGCTGATCATTTATGAAAACTGATAGATCTGTCAACAAATTAAACAATAGGCAGTCTTGCCAGTGACCCTCAGCCCACGCAGCTCCCATTCCAAGTTGGGCCGCATGTTTTTAGCTCAACGTTTGACATGGAAATTCCATCATTGAGAACTAGGTTTACCCTACTGCTCCATCAGAAAGCAGTTCTGGTTTAGAAGGTGGCTTGGACATTCACACCAATTTATCTTCTTATAACTCAAGGTTAGGCATGAACTTAATTATTTACACCTTAATGTTTACACCCACTAGGAGAGGAAATAGGAAGCATTCCAAATGCAGCAGTTCCACCTCCATTTGTATCATGAGCTAGGATTTGAGCTTCATTTCCACACATGACAAGCTAGCAACATGCTTAAACCTCTTGCTAAAATAGACTCATTTGGGAGTGATGGGGAAGATGCGCCTTTTGGGGAGTGTGGGCAGGATTCGGCTAAGTGGCTGAGCCTCACTTCTTCGCTCTGGAGGGTTGGAGAAAACCCCAGAGCAGAGGGAAGGGGGAACAGGTGCTATGTGAATGGACCTCATTCCCCATTTCATAGCCCTTTTATCGCAACATTGGATCCCATACCTTGTGTTTGATCACCTTTCAAAAATCATGAAACAACCAGTTCCACAAGTCCTCCTCCTTGACTCTATCAATAGGCCCCAGACAAGGAACCAATTAGCTTTCTCCTGGCAGCTGACAGGCTGATGACACCAGGTGGCTGGAAAACCTCTTCAGACTTTTCCTTGGACAATTGGTGCAGTCCAATTTAGTGCTTAGTGCTATCTGAGAAGTTAACCCATGCTGTCAGGTAGGCAAAGGGTCAGTCTCAACCAGAGGTGTTTTGACACTGTTTGGTTCCTACTCATACCATTTATTAATCCGTTGAGGGAATGTAACCACCAAATTCTCAGAAGGGTTTTTGAAGATTTGCTTTATGTTGAGGACCATCATATCTGTGGATTCTATCTAGTTGGAACTCCCTGACCATCCTTGCTCAGGGTATTTGCAAATAATTCAATGTGAGACCTTTAACTGTTTATTTCACTGTTAGCTTTGTCATTTGTTATACATTTTTTAGGGAAACCAGAAAGGGTTCTTTATCTTCTCCCACGCCTGCTATATTGCCTCCCAAGGCCTCCTCTCCTCTCCACAATCTGACTTTTTATTGCACACACTTAGTATCTGGAATGACTTTGGAAGATTTATTTCAAATTCCATTAACATTTTTCTGGCTGCAGTTCTTGGGAGCATTTTAATGCAGGAACCTAAACCCTTTTAGGCAAAGTTATCATTAGCAAGATTTTGTGAGCTAGCAGCTCCAACAGCTTCCAGCAGCGAGTCAATAAGCTGCTAGCCCACAAGGTTTTTGCCTTAAAAGCCCTGATGATTCCTTACCAGCTCATGGAGTACTTACATAAGCTGAAACTGAAACCCTATCTTGCACAGTCAGGACACAAGTACCCCTAAATCTAGTTAAAGGGCAAAAGTGGAGGCTAATACAAGCTTCACTTGCTGTTCGAAGCACATTTCCGCATCACAAAACACAGCGTAAGCCTTAGTACTGATCTGCTCATAAAACAGTTAAGGGGAAAACAAACACACAGGCTCTGAGTCATCCTTGTATGTTGCAAATGTAAATCAACGTTGTGCTCTGACCATGTGAAATGCAGTATGACTGTTGAACGTGGGAGGTGGCAAACAATACCCAAGCCTCTTGTATATGGCAGAAGGCTTCATGAACAAACACCAGAGCTGCCGAATCACTACTTTAGTGCATCAATCATCATTTACTCGGGAAAATGTGTTATGGGAATTGAAAGCCAGTTGTCTCACAAAGGACTTAAAAAGGCATATGAGGATAAATCACCCTAAAGGTAAAGGGACCCCTGACCATTAGGTCCAGTCGCGGATGACTCTGGGGTTGGGCGCTCATCTCGCTTTACTGGCCGAGGGATCCGGCGTACAGATTCCGGGTCATGTGGCCAGCATGACTAAGCTGCTTCTGGCGAACCAGAGCAGCGCACGGAAACGCCGTTTTACCTTCCAGCCGGAGCGGTTCCTATTTATCTACTTGCACTTTGACGTGCTTTCGAACTGCTAGGTTGGCAGGAGCAGAGACCGAGCAACGGGAGCTCACCCCGTCGCAGGGATTTGAACCACCGGCCTTCTGATCGGCAAGCCCTAGGCTCTTAAATAGCAGCCCAACTACAATTTGAGGGAAAGGGGCATCAGATAACATTTGTCCTCACTAGCAACTTGCTCTCTCTCTCTCTCTCTCTCTCTCACACACACACACACACACTCACACACACACACACACACTCTTCATAAATTCCTCAGGCACATGCAAAAGATTTCAGGAAAAGGCAGAGATTTCTCTTCTTTGCACTGAGTTATAGGGAAAGTTAAGAAAGAGCAGGAATTTGCAAGGAAGTACCCATATGGGCTCTTTAAATCTCCCCCCAACTCATTTCCCCCTTCCATGTATCCTCTGACAGTTTTTATTTGTCATACGCTCCTGCAGCACAACCCCCCTCACCAGAATTAGAAGTGCCAGGGGTCAGCAACCTTTTTCAGTCGTGGGCCGGTCCACTGCCCCTCAGACCTTGTGGGGGGCAGGACTATATATATATATATATATATATATATATATATATATATATATATATATATATATATATATATATATATATATATTGGGGGGGGAATGAACGAATTCCTATGCCCCACAAATAACCCAGAGATGCGTTTAAAATAAAAGCACACATTCTACTCATGTAAAAACACCAGACAGGCCCCACAAATAACCCAGAGATGCATTTTAAATAAAAGGACACATTCTACTCATGTAAAAACACGCTGATTCCTGGACTATCCGTGGGCCAGATTGAGAAGGTGATTGGGCCGCATCCGGCCTCTGGGCCTTAGGTTGCCTACCCCTGATAAGTCCATTTCAGGTGGAGGCTGCTTAGGAGGAATTGGCAGTGGAGAAGTGGCAAGCTACTCTTAATCAACTCCCATAACGTCCAAAAGCCTCTTCTACACCTGCATGTTGTTTTGGAAGTGTGAGTTTGCTGAACAATGTACCGGTATAAGCAGTGACAATATGAAGCACTTTAGTAGCTTCATTAGTGATTGTAGTGGAGCCAGCTGTCTGTCCCTATTTTCCCCTCACCCCAGTGCAAACTTGTATCCTATCCCCCTTTACCTGTATTTCTTCCTCCCCTCATCCGCCAAGCCCACTAGCTTCCCCAGATTAACCCAAGAGTGCTTAGAAGTCAAAAAACAATGCAAAAATACAAGAGGGAAGGGGTGAGTGGGGGAAATGGAGGGAAGGTTTATTTTTTCAGTTGTAGCAACAGCATAAATCTGGGAAACAAGCCTACCTGTATGCCCAGACACACAAATGATTTTCACACAAAGCTTTGTAATATCCCTTCTATAAAAAAAAATGAACGTGGTGACAAAAAAGGTAGCTGGAAGCTATGCATATCAAACATGGCAACATTCATGTATCTCCCAGGGCTTTTCATGTATTACAAAATAATATTGGTATGAGCTTTCGTGTGCATGCACACTTCTTCAGATACATGCATGCACACGAAAGCTCATACCAAGAACAAACTTAATTGGTCTCTAAGGTGCTACTGGAAGGATTTTTTTTTTATTTTGTTTCGACTACGGCAGACCAACACCTACCTGTAACTACAAAATAATGACCATCCTTACTAGCATAAGCTCCATTAACTTCATTTGAACTTGCTTCCAATGAAACTTGTAAAGGATTAAACTGCAAGCTTACTTTTAGACTAAGCAAGTGTAACAACAATCACTTACCAATGGCACGTGCCAATGCTATGACAACCTCCTGGCATGTGGTTTGTTCGGAGACACCGCATACAACCCGCTGGACACCATCCACCCAGACCTTTAGCTCCATCACCAAAACAGTAGATCAAACTTTCTGGATCATTGCAGTAAGTCTTCCCTGCAGAGATGTTTTAAAGAAAGAGAGATTTAAGCATGCCGTCTGATTTCACTTTCACATAAATTTTCTTGCTCCAGATTGCTTCAACAGCAAAAATGTTAATTGGCTGACATTCAAGGAAGTTTTGAGGTGTCTATACCTCTCTTCTTCCCACCCCTCCAATTTCTAGCCCATCTGCTCCAACAGACGGTTCTAGGTTGATTCTTAGCAAAAGCTTCTGACTAAAAAGAAATGGCAAACAATTTCCCCCTCTTTTTCAGTTTCACAGCTTCCTAGATCATTTATCCCATCTCTCCAAAATGAAATTCGACAGGAGGACAATTCAGAATGCAGATGTGACATTTCACCACTCCAGATAGGTCAGCAATAGCCCCCTGCTAATCACAAACTTCAGAAACCAATACATTTATGTAGCTAACTACAGTTTATCCTGTTCATGTTTCTGCTTGAGTTCCCAAAGACAGACTGTATTGGGTAGCTTGCATGAATGAAGAGTAACAGGAGACTAAAGCATAGTTCTGTTTTATAATAGGGTTGCCATATTTCAAAAAGTGAAAATCTGGACACAAATGTTGTTGAGCTTGGCATTGCAACAACAATCCTAACACATTGCCTAGATGTAGCCAACCAGCATGAGAGAACTTAGATGAGATCAGAGACGGTGCTCAGTTTAAGACTGTGCAGGACATAAGAGGGTAGAACTGCTGCCAGAGCATCCATAAGAAATCATACAAACATATGCATATAGTAAATTCACCTTCTATCTGCTTTAGCTAATATTCAGATAAGCAAAGTCTGCAATCATATGATAAGCCGCAGCATATAAAGCAATGAAGTCATACAGTTTGAATCATATGAATAGAAATACAGATCTGCATTAGGCCAGGAGTCATTAATGGACTAAAACAGGTTCCTAGAGATAATAGGTTAGGCTAACCGGCTAAGAGATTAGTGAAAATTGCTTTGCCCTTTTCAAAAATTGCCTGACTGAAATGGTATGCTGCACACACATTAATCAGCTCCAGTTCCTTCTACTTCTCACTTCATCAACATGATGAAGTCCTTTTCAGAGTTATTCAAGATACATCACTTAAGTCTTTAGAGAAGCATAGTTCTGTTTATCAGAATTCCAGATAAATCAGAGGATAACTACATTTACTGTTGTAATTCTGACATGAAACTTAAATGGAGATAAATATTAACATTTGGGTAAGTCAGAGAACAAGCTATTTTATTTAAAAAGCATTTTGGAAATTGTATGTTTAACCCAAAGTCTCTCCAAGTCACTTTTCCTCATTTTTTAGTGGTGTGCAACAAGCTTGAAGAATACAGCTGGCAATGCTTCAGCAGTCCAGATACCAGAGAACAAGAATGCTGCAAGTTAAATATTAAACAGCGCTAATCTGGTGTTAATCAGCTGCCTACCAGAACTATGAAAAGAATGAAGGGTTGTGGCTTACTGGCTGGATATCAGCCTCTTGGATTCCAGCCCTTCTTACAAAGTCACCTTTGGCCGACAATGCCACACCTGAAAAATGTTCTTTTCTCCCAGCCAGAGTGAAGTGCAAAAGTACATCACCCGGAAAAAGGAAAAGAAAAAAACACCCACCCCATAATACAGCTACAACATACCAAAGAGCAGGTTAGTTTTGACATTGTTAGTGGTGCGTTTCAGATTTCTCAACTCACACCTAAGATTTACGTGGAGTTCTCTCTATAGTGCTAAGAGAAAAACATTAACCATTTCAGGCGTTGTTGCACAGAATACCAGTAGTAGAACAAAAGAATATGAGAAAAGGAGGATCAACCATAACATTTTTTCCAGCCCAGCACAACCCCATTACATACATACATTCTCATTAGTCATGAAAATAAAACTTCTTTTAATTTTAAAATTACACCACAACCCACACTGGGGCTCTTCTCTTACCTTAACACAAGAATCTCTGGGACTCCTAATTGTTGAGAGCTTGTCACCTTTTGCTGCATGGGGCAGAGGGGGGGTGGGACTCCCTGATAGTCCACATTCAGAACTCAATGAGTCTAGCAATTGAATATTACTTCAACACTAGTAATATACAGTGTCCTCTACCATACTTGAAGGCAGAGACCTAACTTGGGTAGGGCAAAAGGGAAGTTGCATGGCACACAGTGCTGTTTTTCTAGCACCTCATTGCTGTTCCCCAGCATGTTGTCTGAGGTGGATGCCTCACTCTACCTAATAAGAGGGCTGGCCCCAAGCAAAGATTCAGTGCAGTGAGACACACAGCAACTAACCTCAGCCCACCAGTGTCTGGCCTGGCTACCTGCTTCTAGAGCAATGGGTATGGTAGGTAGGGAAAGGTAGGGCCACTAGATCCAATGCATGATACAGTGTCTCAGTGATTTGGCGCTCCACCACTGGACCAAAGAACATGTGCTCAGCACCTGCTACTATCATTAAACTGAAAACCCTAACATTACCGGGTATAGCCCATCCACACTGGCAACAAATTGCTAGAGAGTTTCATGCAAAACATGAAGCAGGCATATGTTCTCACATCTCAGTTTTCCACGAATATGTAAACTAAACATTTCAGGAATGTTCTGTTTTTAAAAGTGTAATGCTTATATGCAGTAATTATTGAACTAATTTTTTGTAGAGATTTCCAGTATAAACACATCCCTGCCAACATTTCACAGATGCAAACTCCTGCATATTAAAGGGTGGGGCTAGGGGCTAAGTCCAGCAGTGTGGCTGGAAGACAAATGGTACATGCAAACTCCAGATGACAAAAGCAGCAAGGCAAGCCAGATACAACAAGGCAAGAAAAAAAGGCACATATACTGTACTGCATTTATACTATTTAGATAGGACATACAAGCAGGCCCCATTTCCCCTGTCTTCCCCGTTCCACATCCCTCAAGCTTCAGCTGCCATTCTGACTGGCTCATCTTTTCTAACAGTTGCTATTTCATTCTCTGTTCCTCCACCTCTTCCAGGTATTTTCCAATCTCAGCAGGCCAGGAGAACAAAACAGACACATCTAATCTGCATTTAGTGCCGCACCTTTGAGTAGAAAGTATCAGATGAAAAGGGCGGAAATCATTTTAATTTAAAAGAATACATTTTATGTCAGTTTCTCTGCCTGCATCCGTAAAAAAAGAAGAAGTGAAAATAAATTATGATTTCTCAACAAGAATGTTTTAGTCACTAATGGGGATTTCCATTCAACCCAATTGCCTTTGATGAAGGGCAAGTAATATATATACATTAATATTTTGGAAGGCGGCCGTTATTTCTTCATCAGATTAAAAAACAATCCAGGAAGCAAATGCAACACAGATGCTGAAGTGATTGATCCTGTTCCAGAAACAGATGTAACTTAGAAATATTTCCATCAGTAATATTGAACTGATATTGTTTGATCTTGGTACATGCTCAGTTATAAATATTGAAAGTAGCTTCAGTTCATATTAAGTGCTTGTATCGCAGAATTAAATACCGAATTACTAGAAGGACTTGAAAGTTGAAAGGGATTGATTATTCATAATTTATTGTTCATGATGGTATGTCAAAACCCAATTCTGGTCTAAAATTCAGCACATAGCAGCAGCTGGCACAAACACAACTGGCTCAGCATGGCTCGACATAACTGAAGTCATCATGGGATGACTTGCAGACATCTGCCAAGGTTGTGTAAATGGCCCCTGATCAATAAACTTTATTTGATTATCTCTAGTTGTTGTGTTATGTATAAAAGCATGCTACAAAAAGAAGGAACCAGTTCACATTTCTCCAAACCTCCATCAATTCGTCACAGCTATTTCTTTTTTAAACTCATCCTAGTCCTGGAAACTTCTTATGTTGGAATTTTAAGATTTTTGGTCTTTGATAATTTTTACTGTTTAAGAACACTGTGCCTGAAGGCAGCTCGCTTATCCGGGCTTTTCCAACAAAACACATAGAATCATAGACTCACAGAACTGTAGAACTGTACATTTGGAAGGGACCCCATGGGTCATCTAGTCCCATGTTGTTTTTGCTGTGTTTGTAGCACCGAAGTGACCCCTCTGGGTTGCGAGCATGGACAGTGTATATGAAGGTCCTGGGCTGCCTCGCTAATGTGATCCAAAGGAAAGCAGAGCAATGTGTTTGGCACCAGCTTGGCTGCAGGAGTTGCCAGAAGGAGGCATACAAGATATCGTCCAACCACCTTAGGGACTCTACTCCAGATTTGTGTAAGGTTTGCTTCTTAGCCTTTTCTCCTCCGAAAGATGTTCCGCAAGGCAGTGGGTACAGATTGTTCCCCAGGATTTACTCCCAAAGCCTTTCTCATGAATGAGCATAGCCGCAAGGCAGCAGAGGTTTAGGATCAGAGTTTTCCTTCTCCTAGGCAGACTACTTTCCCAAGTTGAAGGGCCCCTTCTGCCCCTCACTTCCCTGTGCACCACATGCAGAAACCACCTTCTTGACCACTATTGGGTCTCATCCGCTTAATCTGCCGGAGCCTGTCTTCACATGCAGGGGATAGAAAAGTCCCTCACATACCGAGGGTTCAAGACCCATTGGCCACTGTTGCAGGCTGACCGCTTCTAGGAGCCACAGATAACAGCTGATCGCAGGGACCAATGGTGGACGAACTACCCAGAAGAAGCACGACATATGCCCCACCAGAGATATCGCCCCTCCCCTAACACCCCATACTGCAATCCAGGAATCTCAGCTAAAGCATCCATGACAGATGGCCATTCAACATTTTGCTTCAAAACTTCCAATGAAATCCATAACCTCCTGAGGGAAAGTTCTTTCTGATGTTTAGTCGTAAGGCAATTTAGATGGTTCTGCATGTAAAACTGCTGGTTGTTGAAAAATGCTTCTTTATGTATCTGTCTTATTCATAGGAGCAAGCATGCAACATGCAACATCAGTGAAGAGCCGCACAACCTTATTCACTTGCAGACTATCCAGGCAAGAGAAATACTACTTGCCACTCTTGGGGAAATGTAGCATTCTTAGCAAAATGGCCCAGCTTAAACTCTCTCACAGAACTGTGACAAAACATTTAAAATTTCCTGGGATTGGTAGACTTAAATGCTACCTCAGGCTGCATTACGGATTGGCATCAGTGGCGCCATAAGCACACCAGCTGTTAAAGAGGTTGACATTATATGAAGTGGTGGCTTTCAGGTGCTATAATTTAGGTTTGGCTGTAAATCCTGACATGTCTGACTTAGTAACTGTGCTTATTTTTGTCTACAGATGAGGTCTAAATGTCTGGATGAAATAAGGCACTTCCTGAGAAATATAAAAAGGCAACTGTAGGGAGGAGGAGGGATGTGTGGGGCACTTATGAATCTCCCCATTCTCCTCCATTTCAAATATTTCATGAAGCTTTCAGTAAGGTGGATATTAAGCAATAAACAGGAAGCACCAATAATGAACTGCACTATGAGCTGCAGAGCACCACATAAAATTATTTATGGTGGTTTTGCTCTTTTAAAGATGTACTTTCATTTTATTATTTTTTAACACACTAGTGTTTCAATAACTCACTGTATGGATTCTATGGCAATGACAGCTATTCTTCACAAGAGTGACTTCAGAAAGTTTTGACAAGTGAAGGGAACAGGAAGTAGTTCTATAAATCATCAGTGGCAGGGGGAAAGCTGGTGGGTTTCAACGAGTAAGTAAGAATAATCCCTTTTTTCTTTTTCTGCAGTCAGATTTGACTTTTATGATGCATTTTTTTACTTTCTTTCAATCCTAGTACATAGCTAATATATAGTATGCAAAAAGCTTTTTAAAGCTACACATGGTAAAGAAAGAAGTAACAGGAGGCAAGACAACTGCGAATATAAAAAGAAACTTATTTATTTCCTGAAGGAGTGGGGGAAGGGACAGCATCTACTAAGCAGCAACAATCAAGTAATGCACGGACCATAAAGTTGCTGCTTGCCTGCTAATTCAAAATTGGGACATACATTGAAAACATCTGGTAAGTTAGCAAGGCCTAGGATATCATCTTCAGAAGTGTTATTAACTTTAACTACCTTTAATACCTGAAGGAGCGCCTCCTCCCCCATTGTTCAGCCGGGACACTGAGGTCCTCCTCAGAGGGTCTTCTGCTGTTTCCCTCACTGCGAGAAGCAAGGTTACAAGGAACAAGGCAGTGGGCCTTCTCGCTAGTGGTGCCCTCCCTGTGGAACACTCTCCCTTCAAATGTCAAGGAAATAAACAACTATCTGACTTTTAGAAGACATCTGAAGGCACCCCTGTATTGGGAAGTTTTTAATGTTTGATGTTTTAGTATGTTCTGATATGTGCTGTGAGCTGCCCAAAATGGCTGGGGAAACCCAGCCAGATGGGCGGGGTATAAATATTATATTATTAATTATTATTATTATTATTATTATTATTATTATTATTAGGACAGTGTTGCTGTAATATGAAAGTGCTAAGTGGCAATCTTCTGAGTGAGACTATTCACTCTTCCTTAGAAGGAACAAAGGCAACTAGATTCCCCGCTACTCCCCCTACTGAATAAACTCAATAGTACTAATCCCTTCTTTGTACTGGTAATCAAGATTTCCCAAGGGTGTGATGTCTTCAAATAAGCCAATATGAATAGCCTGATATATTCAGATAACCATCTGAAGACAATTCCCATGCTCTCCTTCATATTGTTGCAAGGCACAGTATCTTGTAAATCAAGGATGCATCTTGCACACTTCAGTCTCTCTTGTTAAGTGCCCAGCTTTTAAAAGGCACCTGCATAAGTAGGTTGGGGGAGGGGCATTCCCTGAAAGGCTCCTTGTCAAAGACCTGTATGTTCAGCACCACAACCTGACAGCAAGCATCCTTTTACCACAGCAGGAGGATAACATTCTCAATATCAGCAGTATAATAAAGAATCCATAAACTCTGTAAATCATCTGCTTTCCAATAAAGTTGAAACAGCCACATTTCACAACAGTCTTCAGGCAGAGTGAACAGACTGTGCGTGGACTGCAGCTGTCAGACACAGCAGCTGAGGCCTCTTTACACAAGCAATTTTGACATTAATAATCCAATTCTTCTCCAAGACCACGAATTTAAAAGGTCTGAGGCATGGGCAGACAACCTTAATTGCAACCATGTGTGTAAAAACTGTATAGAGAAACAGAACCTGCAGTCAATATCTAAGCTTTGTACTCCTAGTTAACAGGAGTCAAAGTAATCCCATGCCAGCACCCTGACAGGCCCAGGTGAGCTATAAGACTGCTAATTTGGGGCAGGATTCAATCACGTAAGAGCAAGTTCAGGTTGCACAATTAAAGTTTATTTGGAGTTCTTCCATAGCAAACCATGCTTTCCCTTCACATGCCCACACACAAACCAGACTTTCTCCTATAAGGGTAAAACACTGAAAATGTGGGGTAAAACTTGCATGACAAAACATCATCTAACCTCCCTGCAAACAAATTAGAACGACCACTTCATAAATTGCTGGCATCATCTAACCTCTCCACCAACTTTGTGCAAACAATTTTGGATGAACGCTCAATTAACAGGTCATCCAGAAACAACCTCAGATAAATACGTTTGCACTGCATTTGTACACAGACATTCCTTCATCTTTATAAAGCGTTTAAATAATATTCTTAAATCAGTGAAGGTGAATGCTGAAAAGTGCAGGATAGACCAAAGATCACTCACAAGTTCTGCTATAGTGGTGCCTAACTAGAATTCATGGGTTGAATCAAGGAAGATGTTGCATGAGTAAAACAGCTTCCCAAGCACAACAGAATCTCCTACACACATGAACCCCAAATGTGTTATGGAGGTTTTTTTGGCAGTGGGCAGAACCCAGAGCGGATAAGAGGGTACATCAGGAGAAGACGTTCTGTGGTGCTTGTGAAGCTGCTCCACTTGTGCAATGATTTAGTTTGATACAACTCCCGGTCTCTAGCATGTCTACGGTTCTAACCATTAATTTGCAGTTTTAGAAAGCTGCATAAAGTCAACTAACTTGCAAGATAGAGGGCAGAGACTGAGAATTAGCAACTTGCCCAAAGCTCCAAAAACCACTTTGAGGGTTGTTGTTTTAACAATCAAACGGCATATAAATTTTATTAAATAAATTATGACTGCTCCTCTCACCTTCCAAGTAGTACCGGTAATTTTTCCTATTAAATCCTTTCATAAAATCAGATCACATCCTAATCTCACTATGATTTGTGAGCACAGTAGGGAAAATCATAATGCAGAAGGTAGGGTTGCCATACGTCCGGAATTTCCCGGACATATCCGAAATACTGCAGTCAGCAGCAGTGTCTGGCCGGAAGTCAGGAAAAAAAATGTCCGGGAAAATCTGGACATATGGCAGCCCATGTCAACAGTGTCGGTTTGGCCGATTTCCCATTAATAAAGCTCCAAAATGGATCCCCAACCAACCCCCATGTTTTTGCCAAAACAACTTTCCCAGATTTTCACTGTTTGAAATATGGCAACCCTACAGAAGGAATATATGAATCCAAAGAAGGGTAACTTGACAAGTTCAAGGTAGAAAGGAGAAAAATTATAACATTTAGTATCTGGAGCATAGAGGAGTAGAAACACCCCTGAGTTTTGCCTGAGCTCCCATATGGAACAGTGTGTCATCCAAGATAGGGAAAATATGGACATTTTCTATCAGTTCGTAGCCCACACAATGCAGCCTTTCATAGACAAGGATTAACAGAAAGTGCAACACTGCAGCTTAGACAGCACACAATAACACCAGCACATGCTCTTACAGGAAATATTAATTAATACCACCCCCCAACATTTTTGTAATTTGTGGACCTTATGAAATCTATGCTAGCAAAGCTTAACAAGTTTGCCATTCAAGCAACATAGTAACCAGCCATGTCATTAAGTTACTGTCCTAAATTTGTTTTGCCAGCAGTGAAATAAAATTGAGCTGAAATATTATAATGAACTATTGCTGCTGTTTTGTCAATTAAAAACAACAACCAGACTAAGCATAAAATATGGTTAAAAGTTGTTTGTGCAATCTTATGAGGCAAACAAGAGGCATTTCTGTAGGTGTTAGAGGTATTCATATTCTGAGGAGGATAAAATTCCTCAAATTAATCCAACTTGCACAAAACAATTCAGATAGGCAGCTTTTGACTTCCTCCGGCCTACCTGTCACCGGCTAATCCAGCATTTAAATCAACCTCCTCTGAGGGGCAAGTAATGTTCTTAAACAATTTTTGCACACTCAAATCAAGAACACCTGCATGTCCAGAAAAGCAAAAGGAAGAGGTCATTTAGAAGTTACAAACCATTGCCTCTTGCTGTTTTTATTGGAGAAGTAACATAAATGGCTTGGGGGGAAACCTCCACTAAACAGCACAAACACTGCAGCAACGTGCAGCTAAGCCTTTTGTATGTTCAGGCATGAAAAAACAATACATTTTGAATGCTTGCCAAGTTTGTTCCGGGTTTGTTTTTTGTTTGTTTTTTTGGGGTGGGGTGGGGGGAAGAAACCCACTTGACTGCTGTTTGCTGCTGCCCTGCCCTGCTCATTTACCCATGGCAATCATTAACCAGTAGCTCCTCTATAGTACTTTCTGCAAGTACAATGTAGGAAAAAAGAATTTAACCAACAGCTATGTTTCACACAGTTGTTCTTGCTCTTCAGTTGTGGGTGGGGGACACCCTATATATACTGGGGAAAGGGTGCAGGGAAAGTGGCAGCTCTAATTAACTATGATTTAAAAGGACCACACGCCATTGTATATTTTTGGTTCTTTGCCCTTGCAGATTCTTAAATGGGTAGTACCAACATCTACCAAAGTCCCACTAGCAAAACTGTGCTAGCCCCCCCCCCCCGGCTGCACCCCACCATTGGCTTGGGAGGGGAGGAGTAGGAGAACCCCCAGAACAACATGCAGGGGGAGGAGAGAGGAGATTGTTCTATCTGGCCAGCATAAATGTTTGCACTGACAGAATAATCGTAATAGCACAATGCTGAACTTCTCCCATACCTTAAATCCTGTAAAGCAAAGCTGCAACTTAAGAGAGAATTATGAAAAATGATTACTATATGTGGCTTCCATTCTGCCTTATCCTTCCACTACCCAGAAAACTGATTAAGTTGCACAAAACATATAGTGAATATCCAAAATTATTACAGTCATGAGGGGCATTACAATAGAGTTTAGCCTGATACCACACTTTTATTTTTTGTTTTATCTAGATAGGGATTTTCAGAGAACTTCTACCAGGCTTTTGCTGTCCCCCCCTTTCTCCCTCTCCTTTGTAACCAAAAGCAGCAGAACAATTAGAATACAAGGCCCATTAATCCCTTTGCAAGCGTGTGCAGAGTTTATCTTCAAATTTCTATCACTGGGGTTTAATTAAAAGACTCCCAAAAGGCAGGAAAAGCCATACCAACATTCCCCACATGTACATTATGTTGTGATTCTTAGCAGCAGCAGGTCACACTGACAGCTGGATAAGGGGAAGTATTACTGAAACCAGATGAGCTAGTGTGTTTACATTTAAACAGGTTCTTACATAGATAAAAGCCTACAACCCTGCTTCAAAGAACAGGTATTTCAGGTTGCTAGGAAACATCAAGTCATCTCAGATAGGCTCTGGTATGTATGTGTGTTTTATAAACCACCAGATCACAGACAACACAAACCTCTTTATGTTGCCCAGCTGTGTTGCTTTCTGTTTACTTAATCCCTAATCCCTAGAGAGGTTCACCCATTATACTCATGTGCTTTCCCACCTTTAAAAAGTAAATTAAAGATTATGGTCTTTTCGGATTGGTAAATTCATCACACACTCCCGTTTCGGTCTTCGTGGTGTGCTCAGGGATTATTATTAGACAGCACTTCTTTAAAAATATATACTGAAGTAGAATATTGCCTATACAGATTCAGGAGAGAACAATGGGTAGCCTACTGTTTGAGTCTCAAAGGCAAACATGGTCCCCATCAGGATGCTTAAGATGCAGGAAATGGGCCTTTAGTGTTGAAGGACCTGCCCTTTGAAACTCCCTCCAATTACGTCAGAAGGAGGAGGAGTTTCTCTATTGTCTTTTTGGGCACCTATCAAAGACCTTCTTTTTTCAATTAGCCTTTTAAGTTAATGTTTTTATATCAGTCTGATTTGTATTGGATTTGAAATAAGTTTCTAAATATGAAATTGTTTTATATATGTTTTTATTTTTTAGATTGCTTCAAATTGTTTCATAAGCAGTGATTCCTAAATGGAATGAAACAAACAAAATCCTGCCTTATTCTGCCTGTAAAGAAAGAAAAATCTCATTGTACCATTATAACAACCCCAGCAAAAGGTAGAGAAAACAGAATGACCGCCACATCTCAAACAGACCCAGATCACTGCCTCTTCTAAATCAGATCTGCAAAATAATATGTGGCAATTAAATAAAATCAAGTATAGCTACCTCCCAACATGAAGTTTGCCAAACATGACCCAGGGTCATCTCAAGGACACCAAGGAGAAGCTGCCCATGTGTCTCTATGGCACATACTGCAATATATCTAGGTCTCACCCTGATGGTGATGATAATAATAATAATTTTATTATTTATACCCCACCCATCTGGCTGGGTTTCCCCAGTTGATTTTAACAGTTGATTTGGCTTTGAGTGGGAAGTCTCCATTATTAAGGAGACAGTTTATCATTTGGGGGAATAGCTGAGTTTGGAGAAACAATACATTTTTGCAGAGTCTCAGGTTCAGGTACAGAAACCTTTTCAAAACATGATTAGAGAATACACACTAAAGCACATTCAAATCATATTCTTCCTCACAAATAATTCCAGGCGCAGTGGTTTACAAATCCCAGCAACCCATAACAAACTACAGTTCCCAGAATTCAGGACACAGCCTCAATCATTCTCTCTAATGCAAATCATCAACATATTAACACAAGAAGAGTACAAAAACTAAGGCAGCTGTGTTGATTCATTATTGCACACATACCAGCAGCTGATAGCATAAAACCCCATTCCTTAGGATCAGTATAACTGCAACCCTAGCATAGCTTCCTAGGATTAAGCTCCACTGAATTCAGTGCTGCTGAATTCTGACTGCATAACTTCAATTTGTAAAGCATGTTGAGCTTTAACCGAAGATTTTCACCAGTTGAAATTCAGCCTTTGGTTTTTAAATTAGAAATGCAAACCATCTTTCAAAGAAATATTATCATTTAAACTAGGAACTCCATAAAAGAAAAATAAGAAAGGATCCAACCTCTGCTTATTTCCCTTATTCTCTTACTTTCTTTAAGCTAACATGTCACAAAAAGTGCCTCATCATCAGCTTATTCACTTGCAAAAGTGAGGAAGGTCCAGTCAATTATAGCTGGGAGCTGAGACAATAGTATAATCACACCTGCTCTGAAAAACAACAACCCAGGCCTGCATCCCTTCCAAGATAATAGGGAGCCCTGAACCTTAGCCAAGCAATATGACTGCAGGCAATCAGAATGGTCACACTCCCAAAAAGTCTCTTTAAAACTATTCTAGTTTGAATTCTAGCCAATAATCTACAACTACCAATAAATCCAAGATAACTTTACTGGGCCAGGCGAAAAACCCAATATGCATCCCTAATGCTGACCTTAAGAAGCCAGTGAACCAAAGGAGGCTAAATATCCCTGAACTGCATTTTTATTTCGAATAGAATATATTTTATTGTCATTGTCCCCTTCGGGGACAACGAAATTACCAAGGTTACTGGTCTAACCTTGAGCATAGCCTTAGAATTGGTTTTACTTTGGAAGAATTCTGGTGACAATGACATTAAGGAGAATTCCAATCCATCTTTTACTCTGCTGAATTGGAATGCAACATAAGCCCAACACTACAATTCATTAGAAAAGAAAACTTCAGACGTAAACAATCCAAAAACTTGTAAAATCATATTCACATCCACAGTGACTACACTTCTGCTGCCAGGCAGCCTACGCACATAAAATCTATGTGCATCACGTGGCCAGTTCAGTTTAAGATAGTTGTTCAATCATAATTTTAGCTTAATAAAAAGGCTATGGGCATATGGCCATGATCATTTGGTGCTAAGCGTAACTATTTTGAAAAGATTGTGCATAATAAAGTTAGACAGAACTGTCAGATTTTGGCTCAGCCTCCCATACAAGCAGCATTCCAGATTGCTGACGTGTAAGATAAAATGGGAGAAAGGCTTTAGCTGCTTGATTTCATTCTGCTAGAATGCAGTGTCTGGAAGTGGAATGGTTGTCAACACCGACAGCAATAGGAGGAAGCAAGTTTCATTTTGTCTGTTAACTGCAGCTTCCTTTTTTCATGAAGTGGTATTTGGAGCCCACATCAAGGTCTTCCACAGATGGGGGAAATGTTTACACCTGAAGGCGTTAATAATACCTGTGCATTCAGTTTCCAAGCAAAGCCAAAGCTAACCCCAAAACAACAGTATTCTTGTTCTGAATCCAGAAATCATGTGGGGGCATATTGTTGGGGGGGGGGTTGGCTATGGGAGCCAATTATATCAAGAAGCACATTTTCAAAATCCCAAAATATGGATACTTAGGACAGATGGCAAGATGGCACAATCTTCTGGCTGACGTTTTCACGTGGCCTCCTAATAAAATGGAAAAACAAAGGGGTGTATGCATGTGCAGTGTTCACACAAACTATGGGTAAAAAAACATGTAAAAAGTTTATTGTGATATCATACCTATGTAAAAAGTCAAAATAGCAAGGCCACCACTTCCCCATTTTTCTGCTATGACTCCACACAAAGGACTGATGTGTTATTCAGAAGGCTTGCAATGTATAGTTTTAGCATTCTTCTGTTATTTTAATGCTCTTGGTGTTCGCATGTTTATTATGCTAGTTTGTCTAAATTAATTGTTTGAATAGCCTGAAGTGTTTTTTATAAAATGAGGACTAAGAAATTAATAAAATGTAGCGTACCAGCCTATCTTTCAGAATATTACATGCTCTAAAGCAGTGTTTCCCAACCTTGGGTCTCCAGCTGTTTTTGGACTACAATTCCCATCATCCCTGACCACTGGTCTTGCTAGCTAGGGATGATGGGAGTTGCAGTCCAAAAACAGCTGGAGACCCAAGGTTGGGAAACACTGCTCTAAAGAACAGAAATATAGATTAATTTAGTGGTACCGTGTTTCTCCTAAAATAAGACACCGTCTTATATTCTTTTCCCCTCCAAAAAAACACAGTATGGCTTATTTTCGGGGGATGTCTTATTTTTTTTATTATGACCAATATTTTATTGGATCTTGTTTGATGAACCACAGACATTAACTATTTGTACTGATTCTTCCTCCAATAATTTGAATGTAAACCAGTCATCTGACAATTATGACTTCTTTGATAGACCATTAATTCAAAGTAGAAAAGTACCAGTGTGCTATGCTTCTTTTAACAATTACAAAAACCATCCCACAGTATACAGCAGGTGTGAGCAACTTGTTTGCCTCTGAGGACGATACTGGCATACGCTGGGCATATCTTTCCATTATATATTCAAATTTATTTAAAAAGGCTAAAAATTTAAGGAAACAAAGCTAAATTTAAAGTAACTGAAGTCCTGCATAAAAGTAGCTTTAAAGGGCCACATGTAAATTGCAAGTTGCCCACCCTGGCCTCTGGAATGTTAAGGCTGCAATCCTATGCACACTTATTAAAGAATAAGTACCACTGAAATCAGTGGGATTTAGCTCTAAGTAAACATGTACCACTGAAGTAGAGCTAGCACTGTAAGTAATCAATATTTTGAAATTTCTCCTTAATCTAACATTCCATTAATTGCTGGTTATATAGAGAGACAACCAGTACATGATTTTTACCTTTTAAAAACAAAGCATTTACACTCAAAACTACGTTAAATGGGATATTGAGGGAGGGATCCCCTCATGCTTAAAAAATGTCTTTTCTAAAACCACTAAAAAACTTGTATTTACAAAATAGTTGAAGTGACAGGTTTAGCAGACAGGCGTGCAGATCGCCTTTTTGGCTCTTCTTCAGCGGCATTCACCTTTCTCTTCGGCATGGCGGAGTAAGCGGCGATGCCGAACGACGGCGCTCGGCTTTCCCTTGTGCTTTTATTTGTTCCCTAACGTCGGGCAGCGGGAGCGGTGGCGGCGGCTGGCACTTCTTACTCCAGCCCCACTGGGAAGTCCGACTCTCACTCCTGCGCACAGACCAAGAGTGTGCCCGCCCGCCCGTCTGACCCCCCTTCTCCTCCCGCGACCATCCCAGCAGCGCCAGCGGCACCGCAGCAGGATCCGGAACGGGGCTTCAAGCATTGTGCGCTGCGGCTGCTGCTGGCTCCCGCCGGTTCGGGGGTTCAAGCACCACGCGCTGCTGGCTCCCGCCGGATTGGAAGTACAAGCGCAGCGCGCTGCAGCTGCGGCTGGCTCCCGCTGGATCGGGAGTTCAAGCGCCGCGCGCTGCGGCTACTCCTGGCTCCCGCTGGATTGGGGGTTCAAGCACCGCGCGCTGCGGCTGGCTCCCGCCGGATCAGGGCTTCAAGCGCCGCGTGCTGCGGCTGAGTCCGGAACGGGGGTTCAAGTGCCGCGCGCTGCGGCGGCTGCTGGCTCCCGCCGGATCGGGGCTTCTGGGTCCCAATTCCTTTGTGCCCTCCGGAAATGCGCCCACCTTACCAGGTATCACCACGTCTTATTTTCGGGGTATGGCTTATATTTTGTGACCCCTTGAAAATCCTGCTATGCCTTATATTTTAGGCATGTCTTATATTATGAGAAACACGGTAGTACCAATCAAGCATGTGCCACCATAGAAAATACCTTATTTATTTGCTGAGTTGCTACTGCATCCCAATACTGCTATTGGGAAAATAACTGATAATGTAGAGTGATTTTGAGCTTGACCAAGGTCTGAATTAAATTAGTTATAAAATTGGAAATTTCTTTGAGAAACAGAAATTTTGTGTGTGTGTGTGTAAAAAAAGTCTGACTGGAAAGAATTACATAAAATCTAGTAAGTAATACGTTACACAGTGGAAGTATATTCACAGTTTTTTCCCTGCTATTGGAGATAAGGAGTTACAGTGTCCAAACCAAAATACAGTGGTACCTCGGGTTAAGTACGCTTCAGGTTAAGTACGCTTCAGGTTAAGAACTCCGCTAAGAACAGAAATCGTGCTCTGGCGGTGCAGCGCCAGCAGGAGGTCCCATTAGCTAAAGTGGTGATTCAGGTTAAGTACGCTTCAGGTCAAGAACGGACCTCCGGAACGAATTAAGTACTTAACCCGAGGTACCACTGTAATATGATTACCTTGGTCAGGATCCAACTCACTGGTATGATTCACACACCACTTTAACCATAGTTAAAATAAACTATAGTTTAAAGTGAATGAGTAGTGTGTTGCTGCATGTTGCTGAAATCACAGGTACCTGAGCTGCAGGAAAAAACCAAGCCACATGGTCAGATTCAACTAAACTTAACTGCTAGCACAACATAACCCAGTCCCCTCCCCTGCCCTCTCAAATTGGTTGGGGGAGGCAGAAGAACCCCCAGAAGAGTGCGGGTGGGGGGATAGTTCCATCTAGCAAACACAAATGCTTGTGGTGGTGGAAGGATCATAACAACATGGTGCTGAATTCCTCCCATAGTCTGGTTTGTTGTGTCCTTCCAAGCCCAGGATCACAGGTTGTTTCTCTCCAGACAAACCACAAGCAGAAACAAAGGTGTGTTCTTGGTTTGCCACCTGCAGTTTGTTTGGGGAAGCAAGTCAAGGCTTTTATATGGCTTAATGCAGAGGTAAGAATCTGTCTATCTATGCAGTAGTACACCATGCTCCACACCCTCCTTGCAATGGGTCCTGTGATGCTGTATCCTGCTTGCCAGCATAAAGAATGGAAAGGTATGTGTGCTGCCAACTTGTGTGGAAACCCTTGACATTAACCTGGCTAAAATGCACACTACTGTACTACCACCGGTATTGCTCTGCCACCATTTTACTATCTTCTTGCCCTTTTCTAGCGAGCACAATTTTCATCTTACATTATTTTCTCTAATCCATTTTAGGCAACCGTTTTGGCTAACTACTATTTGGACTATTTTAAAATGTTTGGGAAATTCAAGGCTTTATTGGATCCACAACGTGTCCTCATGAATGTCAACAAAATGTATGCCCTTCTGAACAGCCAGCTACAGAAATACTGTTTACTCTATATGGAATGGACATATCTGTCCTACAAAAATTAAAATCCTGCACCAAAAGCTGATACCTACCGGTACATTCTGCAAGTATGCAAATGAACAAATTTGCATAATTTCTCAACTTTATTTTGCAATTTTTACTGTTTAATTTCTCTTAAATCTTAATTTTGCTATATCACCCCATGAAGGATCAAAATATGCTAGAAAACTACTCTCTCAAATTGTGGTTAGCAGAAGCAGAGCACCTTTTTAAATCTTTATGTAGTTTCTTACAATATAAATAGCAATTATATAGCTACACTGAAAGGGTATTGGCTTGATTATTTTAAATATTCATCTTGGAAGAGACTGGGAGAAACCTGTAATTTTCATGCGGCAGAAGATTAGCTGCTAAATTGACTTTCAGGGTCATCAGCCTCACAAACTCAGAAATCTACTACCTTGGCCCAGAATTGTTATGATTACATTTACTGGGTTGTTGTTTTTTAATGCATTTGCTAGGATCATTATTATAAATGAAACTGGCATTCTCAGTCATTTCTGTCATCAAGATTGAGCAACAGTCACACCAAAATTGCAACTCCTTCAAAATCTCTGTGCAAAACCCTCCTATACTGTGTTTGCAAGCACACAGGATAAAAAACCAGCTACAGTATGCTGCTCCAAAAGGATAAGCACAGAAGTGGGAACCTAGTTTCAACTTCAATGTTTACTTCAATTTCCATTATTTGTTGTGGAGAGTTGGACTGTTCTGCACTGTGAATATACACATGGATAACTTTGCTGCATAAATACTTGGATTATTATCACCCCTTATGGATTTGTCGGTTTTACTGCATTCTCTGAATGAATAATATAAGCAAAAGAATTCTTCCTATATGCGCTCACACAGAGCAAATAGAATACAAGCTTGGCTGCTGTGGGGAAAGAGAAAGGGTGCTCCAAGAAGCATGTTAGCAGTCAGGGTTCCTCCAAACTTGAGGAAAATCTGTCACTCCAAGAGCAACTCATTTTGAGCTGTTCAATGTATGTTGTGAACTGCCCTGAGATCCATGGATGAAGGGCATTACATGCATTTAATAAATCAATAAAAATAAAATAAATAGAAAGGCAGCAGTCCTGTTTCACATACTTAGAAGAAACAACGGTCTACAGTTGTGAAACTGTTACTGTTGTGATTATTTTTACACTTCAAAAGTGTAGGTCCCTGTCTCAAGGAGCTCACCATCTAATATGACCACAGAAGAAGCAGGAAAGGCAGGAGCAAATAGAATAAGAATGCAGGACTATTTGAGTTGCATTTGTTTAGTTACAGAGGTGCTTGAAAACTATCACAGCAGAATTTATTCAGAGAGTGGCTCGTGCACAACTTTTATTTTCCATGACATCAGTTCATTCTAAACTTCCTTCTTATTGTACTTTCAAAGCAGGAGAATCCACAGCTTGTAATGAACAAAATAAAGTTGAAAATGCTGCAATGAGTGGTTACACTATACAGAAGGTTTCTTTCGGTGTAGGAGATCCAAATAAAAACTTCCTTTTAAACTCCTACTGCAACTTTACCCAGCAACATAATCCAAGAAACTGATTAAATGTGCATGTACTTGTAAACTCACTCTCTCATATATACACACAAACTTCTGGTTTTAAAGCTGTACTTGTCTTTTAAAGCTCAGGCAGCACATGCACATGCAGATTATGTAATGTTGCATTTGATTCAATTAGAAACAGCAGTGGCTGAGTGGACAAGTAGCATAGTCCAAATTTGTTGAGGCTATATTAGATGGCAGACGATTATTAGACAAAAGGTAAGATAGTTGATTAACAAGTCTGTGTTAATTATATGAGAAACCATCTAAATTTTTGTTGCAGTCATGTTGCATACATACGTATAAGGCCAGAAAGCAGGCTGCAAAAATGTTTCAATACACTCTATATGTGTATTATCATCTTGCTCGTATGCTGGAAAGCCAACATGACTCCTTTTCAGGTACAAAGTGTCCATTCATTCAGCTCATGTTTACTCCAGTTTATCTGGTTACTCAAGCTGAAGGTTAATTCTACCTGGCCATTCTCTCGTGTAACAATGGCTTTTTCTGTGAACACAAATAGGGCTTCAGCAGCAGATTCTGGGAAAGTTCAAAGCCAATGAAGTTGTTGTACTGCATTGGTTCCCTATATGGGTTTTTACTTTAAAAGCAGGGGTTACTTTCTTTCAATTCAGGTAATATAACAAGTAGCCATTCCGCATCCTCTTGATAGGGTGGCCAAATGAAGGGGGGGACAGGGCTCCTGCACCTTTAATAGTTGTGCAAAAGAGCAAATTTAAGCAAGTATATCTTACATGACAAGTTCTACCTGCTGAAATCTGCTCTTGTACATCAAAGGTGTAGGAGCCCTGTCCTCTTGAACTAGTTGGATATGTTGTGGCTGTACCACAGCTCCTATTACAAAAATGTATAGGCATACTGAAGCATAATGTCGCACAACTTGAATTATAAAAGGAAGAGAGGTAGCCACATTTTAGAAAATGACATCATGTCTCTCTGTAATGATGCTGACAGTTGCTTAGGCCTAACTATTAAATAATTATTTTCACATTAGGAAAATGAGTGGTGTATATATAATTAGCAAACCAATTTTCTCAGTGCAAAACAGGCAGACTTCCATCAGCTTAGCTAAAATTCTACTATGCACTGTAAGTAACTTTAGCTCCCATTTAGGATTCTAGCTAGCTTACTGTTATATGACGGTGCAAAGTTTTCCTAAAATTAGGCAAGTTTTAAATTCCTTAACACAAAGAAAACACATTTAGCTTAAGTACAATTTGTGAAAATGCCTGAGAAAGAACCCATAAAATCAGGGTAAATTAAGCTACCAGACATAATACACATCAAATGAAAATGACAAGGGAGCTGTCATAATAATTATCTACTGACTTTCACTAACATTTGTTGGCCTGATCCTGGAAGCTAGTTACATCCACAGATAGGTATTCTTCCCACGACAACCCACCAACTCTTCAATATCTCTGCTTGGGCTCCTCACATAGTAGGAAATGAGGGCAGGAAGAAGAGAAAGAGGATTTATGAAAACATGATTAATACTTGTGCCGTATTTATTACTCCTGGGGATCTTATGATAAATGTATTTGGAAGAATCATACTGAAACAGAGTACCGGTAGTAGCAGCAGGCAACTTTCTTATTGTTTTGGTAAAATAAATCAGCAGAGACAATGAGAAAACAAGGATTCAAAGGTACAAGTATGATCCAGTGATAAAATGCACTTCAGCTATTTCAGGTGATATTGATAGGATAAACAACTACCAGAATGAGAACAAAGAGTTGGTAATAAAAGGCTGTATGCCAAAATCCTGAATGTGCACTACCAGGAATAGTGACTCATGGGTCTGTTCTCTTCTGTGATCAGTGACATGCTAGAAACTATTTAAACACTTTCGCAAACCTTTATATAGAAGTCACTAAGCAGTGGCTGCTATGGACCACATTTGGTTCATGTGTACAATGTTCTCTCCAGGATCAAGCTCAGGAGACCAATTTGCAGGAGAAGCCAATTGCAAAATGGGGATGAGCTAGTTAGTGCCTGTGACTTCAAACCTCCCCTTCTTTTTTTGGAGTAATTTTTTCCGTTTCAAAAAATTCATAGTTAGGATCATCCTGCATGAGGAAAAAACAAGAAAAAAACCATACTCACTTGGTTTAGTCCAGGTGTAGCAAACATGGAAGCTCCCAAATGTTGTTGGAACTCCCAACTCCTTTCAGCCCAAGCTAGAATGGCCAAAGCCCAGGGATGATGGGAGTTGCAGTCCAGTTTCAATTACCATGCGCTGGTCCGTGCGCTGTTCTGGTTCGCCAGAAGCGGCTTTGTCATGCTGGCCACATGACCCGGAAGCTGTACGCCGGCTCTCGGCCTATAGAGCGAGATGAGTGCCGCAACCCCAGAGTCGGACACGACTGGACCTAATGGTCAGGGGTCCCTTTACCTTTACCTTCAATTACCTTCTGCTTTTTGAGCCTTTCAAGAATGCATTATATGGCCTAGCCAGTTACAAATCCTATGGACAAAGAGAAATGCCCCTGAGCTGTGTCTGACTAAACATCTGTATTTCTAAATGTACTAAATCTGAAAGTCACAGGTTAGATCAGAGTATCCTGCCTGCAGAGAAGGAAAGATAGAGAAGCATCTGACTTGACCACACATACTGTACTTAATTCCCGGAAACCATAGATGGTATAAAGAAAGCTCATGGCTAGTGCTCACCCATAAGAGAGGTCTACCTCTGATTCCAATCAGAAATTATCTTCAAAAAGGGTTGAGAGAAGGAGCAGCTCTCAGTTTTCATGTCATCCTCTTCCTGGGGTTTGACACTGCAACATTGTGTGCCCTTGCAACAATGGGAGAGCACCATTTTACACTTGGTGGTAGGAAACTGTCTTAACTGGAGCTCTCCATAGCTATTTTAGCAATCCTGCCATGGTGCAAGTGTGTTTGAAGCCAGATCACAGTTAACTGTAGGAGGACAAATGCTTTCAGTTGGAGAATCACTCACCTCTCAATAGATAAAGATGACAAACCATCACAATCACTTAATCAGTGTCATAGCTCCTCCACTTGGGGAAGCAGGTTCCACAATATCTTGCATATCATCAACCCTCTCTTATTTCCGAAACCTTAGAGAAAGTTGTCTGACTAAGACAGAGGGATTCTAGCAATAGATAACAAATATCCAGGGACTACAAGATCTCAGGTATAGTAAATGATAATTTGTGGAGAATCGCTAGACCTCTTGAGTTTATTTCTTTCAGTTTGTTTGAGTTTATTTCTACCCTATTTATTTCAACTGAATCTACAAGACAAGGTGGGTTCTGAATCTGGTGAGCTCCTGGTAGATGGGACCTGACATCCCAGTTCTTCTTTCATCTCCTTTTCCTAGGCTGTAATAAACATTCTGAATCATCCCAAGACATCCAGTGAACCAGAAGCAGACCCTGCCCAGCCTGGATGGCTCCTGACTGGTAGAATTCCCTTGATCTGCCAATCATTCCCCTATCTAGTCACCCTGATGGGGAGGGCTGTTTGCTGTGTTATGTCATCTCTCATGGATCACTAGGGAGAGGCCCTTGCATCTGGCAAGCCTGATGCTGATCTTATGCAAGTCAATGTAAGTATACAATTTAGAATTCTGTATGTTCTTTATTGAGCCTCTTTTATTGCTCTCTTTTATTGCTTTTAAATAAACTTTGTTAATTTAAACTCCGGGGTTGGGTGGATTTGCTTACCCACCAGATTGGCTAGGCAAGTAGGTGGAGCAGTCTTGGGATCACATGCAAGGCTTAAAAGGACAGGTAAATGGGAGGAACAGGATTGTGCCCTGATTTGCTGTGACCAGTTGTTTTCTTCCTCTCAGGTGACTACCCCTCGAGTCCAGAGGTTATCCTTGACTTATTGTTATGGTGCACAGAGGAATGGCTGTGACAAAAAGGTCCTCCATGTCTTAGCAAGAAAGGCTTGTCTTTTTCCAAATCCATGGGTTACAGATTGGAATGCCTAGCAGACAGACAGGGAAAACCCAGTGGTAATTAGCTGGAAACCACCAGTGGTCACTCAAGGCTAACTGGCATACAGAACATTTTAAAATGTGCTGCGCTCATAAAGTCTTTGTCCCTCACCATGATAAAACCTGCAACTAACCATCTATGCTGTTTTACTTATGAGGAGACCAGAAGTCTGTTTTAAATAGAGAAGGAAAGAATAGCTAGACTCTATGTTTCTTTTTGTTTTTTTCACCTTGAAACAACATTCTGCTTTGTGCCTATTGTCATCTTCTTCCGTGTTTATTTTTTTAATATAAATTTCATATAAATTGGCTGTGGGGCTCTTGGCTGTGTTAATGCAATAATCCATAGAACTGGCAATCTCCCACATGCCTACACACTGGACACATACCGTACTAGTGGTGTGAATGAGTGTGGTCTAGCCAGGGGTTGTGGGGAGCAGGCTGCTCTGATCTCTGGGATGGGATAGGCAGCTGGAGGCTAGCCCTGCTTTCCCAATAAGTTGAGAAGAATTTGCCCAGGAAGCACAGCTGTCATTTTAAACATACTTGCTTTGGACTGCAAGAAATCACTTCCATCTGGGTGCAGAGGGTACTAAAGGGGTGTGTGGTGGCAGCAAACCAGATAGCTTAAGAGGCAGTTGTGCAAAGTAAGGCCATAAGCAGACACTCTTTGCCACCACTTTCATTACAGTAGAAAACTTACTTGTGAATAAATTCACAAAGCACTTCCAGCCTGGCTTGCATCACAGGGTGGGTGGAATGGTGTTCATGACAATATTGGTCAAATACCATATGCAAGTTGTTGTTACTATTGTCTGTTTAGCCTGTCTCAGCTGGAACTGTTTATTATTATTATTATTATTATTATTATTATTATTATTATTATCATCACCACCATCTTTAATAGTAAGAGACTTGTTTTGTACAAATGTAGAATTTTTTTTAAAAAATAGTGCTAGTTCAGAGTGTGAGTTACAACTCAGAACATTAAAAGGAGATACAATCTTGCCTTTTGAAGTACACTACCTGGAACCTAAGAGATATGCCACCATTTTCAACTCAAGAGAGCAGATTGTGTGATCCTGGGCAGATTTATTGTTCTGCAATTGTGTAAAGTTAGTTAAGTAGGTGACAGCACTCTGGAATAAGGGATTCCAAAACTCTATAAACAAAACAAATCCTTTAAAATAATGAGGTATCCATCAACTCCAAGATGAGAAAAAGAAAGCACAGGTTAGAAATTTCCTCCAGTTGAAACAGACCCTACATGGCAAAGCAGTGAATACAACTGCAGGCACACAAGCAAACCCATTGTGGGTTTGAATCTGCACTTTGTTCTCTCCCCACTGCACCCCATGAAATAACAGTTTCCATCAAATACTGTACTGGAAGCTTACAAGCTGCAGAAACTCATCTCTCAAACTATGTTGTGCAGTCTTTAAATTTTATCTTTACTGAATTCAAGCCAAAAACAGTACCCAAAAAACAGAAGCTGCTGTACATGCAGCAAGTGCCCCACTTCTTCTGTAATTTTTTGGAACTGATCAAAAACACAGGCATAGTTCTGATTCCCAAACATGCAAGAGTTTGGCAAGCATTTGAACAGTGAGCAGCACTAGCCATGTATCTTTTTATTCTATTTACTTTTTCCACTTTCAACAAACAAGCATAAGGACAGGGGAGGGAAAATAATGTAATTTAGTGGAAATGGCACATCCATACCATGAATCATTGTGATAAAGCAACGAGTCAGGAAAGTAGTTTTGTGTTGCTCCATATCACTAATCCTTGCAACAATTCTATGAATCACAATGTTCTTGCCATTTAAGAATCAGGCAAATAAATGACTGGCTATTTCCAGCCAGGTTAAAGATAACAGCTGTTTGGGGACCCTGGAAGTCACAGCTGACCAGGGAATAAATAATGCAACTACAATAAATTGCTTCTGAAATCTAACAGGTACTCAAGTTGTTAAATAGTAATTTACAACCAGACAAAAAGCAAGATAAATAAAATACCCCATTCAGCATTCTCCCCACCATTTGAGAAAAATCTGAATATTTGACTCATTGTTACTATTAAACCAGATTAGAAGGCCCTGGAGGGATTGGCTGCACTACAGAGTTCCCTGCTGGGAAAAGGTGTACATACAGTTAGCTTTCAAAACTGAAATTGGGCAACTTATTAGAGGGAAATTTAAACATTATCAAACAGAATTTTAAAACACTGCCAATATATATATTGTCTGAATTGACCTCTAACAATGCTGTGACCCACACACTGTTTTAAGCTCCCCATGACAACAAAGAAACTTGGTTCTAACAACCCACATTTTAGCCAGCAATGCACACATGCGCCCCTGCTACAGCAAACAAGATACTTGGACATAAATTTAAATATGATAATTCCACCCTAAGGAAGAACTAGCTATAATCAATTAGTAATAGCAAAGGATAAAAAGGACACATGTCAAACCAGACTTCTCACACAGGTCAATAAAGAAATAGGACGAGGGAGAGACCCAGACTTTTCATGCCAGACCAGCAGGGTGATGGCATGCCTACAAGGTACCAATGAGGCACCTTCTCCATGTTGGAAGGATAAGCATAACAGTTTCAGCCACTCACTAAGGCTTGATGTTTATGCAAGTCTACTTGAGATGTAGTAAGAATCCAGGGCAGAAGTGAGGGAAGCAGATGAGTGTCTTTCACCCTCCTCTTCTGCATCTGCCTCCAGCAGTGGTTCTAGCTCTTGCACACCCCTGCTTAAGAGCATGCGCCACTGAGCTCTGTGGTACCTCTGAGGTAAATGTGCACAGAGTCAAGCTTCCAAGGTGACAGACTGTGTAGTTAAACATTAGTTTTGGGGTGTGAGTTTTTTTATCTATCACTCTTAATAGTTACCATATTCCCACATGAGAAAATAAATGTAGGGTTTTGTTTTGTAGGAACACAAATTTCACATATGTGTATTCAACACGTCTTCAGGATCTTTTTAAGAATCATAGAGAGAGAATGTTTCTTAACAAATCCAAGTTTCATGTATGCTTGAAGGTTTTTGCTACATTTTTTCCAGTAATGGTGTGCAAACACTTTCATTAATATTCATTTACAACAAGAAGTTGTAAAATCCTGAAAACCAATGTTTTCAGAGGACTGAACAAGTAGCCAATCATTCATTCAAGGCTGAAATATTTGGTAAGGATACTGGTGTGTTTTGCAAGTGCCCACTTTTGGGAGCAGTGTATGTTATTAATTAGTTGGGGTGATCATAAATCCTAAGCAGAAAACATTCATAATGGGTCTTTTTTTCTTTTTTTTTACCGCTCAAACTGAACCACGCCTGCAGTTAAGCAATTCAGGCTGTTATCTTTCAGAAAAACTCACAGCGTTATCTCACCCTTCACAAGCTAAGCAGCCTGTGTTCAGCTGGCAAAGTACAAATCATTGCTTCTCAGCAGGTGGTCTTTTTAAATTGAACAGAGAGGAAAGGTATCACAGAATAGCTCCGAGTAATCATGTCAATGCTGCAGTTATCAGATACATTTTTTTTTACCTGTGCTCTTCATACTTATGCAACAGCAACAGGGAAAGATGTTTAAAGCATAATGCATAGCATGTCTCCCATCTCCTAGGACCTGGCTTGCATTTTCCCCATAAATAAACAAACTGGTTCTGGTCAGTGTCTACTTGTCACATTAGGGCTTAATGCTCAACTGACATTATGTTGCAATTCAACTGAGTGGAGGTGGGAGCCTATGTGCAGATCAAATGCTACACAGCTTGTTTTAATGGTGTCTAGCTATACAGCCATAAGTATAGTTCTATCTATATTGCCTGATGTGTTGAATTGGCTTTTAACACCAAATCACAATCTGTTGGGGGGGGGGGTCAGCAACTGACACCAGGTGTCAAAAACCAATCTGGACTTCATCAGCACACAAATATCAGCTCAGCTTGCAATACAACATGGTGAGAAAAGAATCATCATATGATGGCCAGAGACTCGAAGGACTGTGCAGATAAAACTGACATGGTAGTGCCCATCTTCACAAGCGATTTAGTGACCACTTCAGCAGTCTAGTAATCAGACAATGACAATGGCATTCCAGTTCTAAGATACCTACATAACGTCATCTATGCACAAACCTATAACAACTATCTTTACATTAAAAAGTCACTGCATTGATTCACAGCATCCCAAATACCTGTTAGTGCAGCAAAATCACTTTGGATCCTAAAATAGCACTTTATCATATTATTCAGAAAGTGTTCAACAACTTTCCCACTAAGATCTCAATCTCATTACTCACCTGACTGCTACGTGGCTTATTATTGCAAGGTATTGGAAGACTCTAAATACAGACTTGTTTGAGATATGAATCACACAACTCTGCGACTTAATATTAATTGACAAACTGACAACCCATGTCCAAGAGTCAAACAGACAAGAAAATCACGACATTTCAATCAATGGCATAGATTTATGTAACATTCATAGAACATGGTTATAGGCATCTGAGAGCACATGGTGATTTGTGGAATGATACTGAAATGACTTAAAAGTTAAATGTAACTGAATGGACATGTGGTGCTTGGGGTCGGGGGAGATTGTAAAAAAAAAAAATCAGTTGTGTATGCATCACTATTTGTTAATTATAAATATTGCAAATAAGGAAAAACACAATGATAAATAAAAGGGTAATAATCAAGTCAGAGAAAAAGATGTGTATATAGAAATCCAAGATTCTGTGTCCAGTTGTTTTCACAAGTGTATAGCAGAAAAAGTATATTTTAAAAGGTTGTGGGTTTTTATGGGAGGGGTGCTGATAAGAGGGTAAAGGTACCCATGACCGTTAGGTCCAGTCACGGACGACTCTGGGGTTGCGCGCTCGTCTCGCTCTATAGGCCAAGATAAGAGGGTAGCTAAAACCAAAATCTGTAAGTAATAAATTTATATGTCTTTTTTTTTACATTCCTAATATGCATCAGAAGGCAGCTAAATAGGCACAGTCCTACCTTTCCATTGTGGGTTATTGAAGCCATTGTGGGGAGAGAGGTAGAATTTCTGGCGGTTCCCTCATTGCGAGAAGCGAGGTTACAGGGAACCAGACAGAGGGCCTTCTCGGTAGTGGCGCCCGCCCTTTGGAACGCCCTTCCAGCAGATGTCAAGGAAATAAGCAGCTATCCTATTTTTAAAAGACATCTGAAGGCAGCCCTGTTTAGGGAAGTTTTTAATATTTAATGCTGTATTGTTTTAATATTTGATTGGAAGCCGCCCAGAGTGGCTGGGGAAACTCGGCCAGATGGGCGGGGTACAAATAAATTATTATTATTATTATTATTATTATTATTTTCATTTCTGGGTTACAACATAAGAGCAGTATTTGGACAAGTCCCAGAAAAGGGTCGTAATCAACATAGTGGAATGCAATCAGTTATTCTCAGTTAAGACAATGCTCCTCTCTCTGCCTCAGCTTCCCCTTCTACACTTTGCACATCTGCCTCATCTAGCTACAAACACAGCTGCTGTCAGTATTATATCCAGATGGTGTAGTGCTACCTTGATATTTTCAAACATTATGTTATAAGCTCAGAGAAAATGGCAACATGGAACCGAAGGAAGCAATTTCTTTTCCCTTAGAGGGCAGAAATATTTATCCATTATAGGGGAAGGGTGGGAAGCCAGGGATTTCGGTTCTCAGTAGCCTCTTGAAACGAAAATATATTCCTCAGACAGGCGTTTAGCATAAATATACCCTCACACAATAACAGCTCTACAGTACTGATCATTTATCTGCAACAAACTATTCACAGAGAGACTAAGATACTACTACTACTTCGCACACCAGGTTCCCTTCAGACATTTTGGACTACAAGTTCCATCAGCTCCAGCCATCACAGGGCTGGCTAGCATAACAGCCAGAGTCCAACAGCGTGTAGGGGGCCACTTGGTCCCCATCCCTGCTGTACAGAGTGTCACCTGGTTGCCATTACTTCATACTGAAAGAAAAGCTCTTCTGCATAAACCCACAACCATTCTTATTTTCTAGTACTTCATAACTTTGAGGATTGAACACTAGCAATGAAAGAGGTCCGTTGCTCTCTAGCAACATAGGCTCCAGTCCCCAGACCCAATATTTTGAAGGTGGTAGTCAACTAAATCTTACTCAGAGTAGACCCACTGAAATTATGATACTTAACTCTGTCATGTTTATTAATTTCAATGGGTCCACTCTGAGTAAAACGAAGTTGAATTACCACCCTTAATCACTAGTGCCAATTTGTGCTGTTGATTAGATCACTTCCATATCAGGAGCAAGGCGTGCTGGTTTTGTTCCATGGGAAAAGGAAATAAACCTCTACTTTTTGGTATATCAGGAATTAAACAGCTACAACATGAAGATCATAATTAATGTATTGTGACTTGGCAGCATATCCAAGCTACTCCCACATATTTCATTGAAGTGAAATCCTTATCTCCCTTCTCCTATTTCTCACTGAAGCATAAGAGAAAACTCACAAGAGCCAAACAAGTATAACATCCAGATAAGCAAAGAAATCAATTGTTCTAATCTGATATATTTAACAGCAATCTTTTAAGATGCAAGGACTACCCTCAACATGACACCCACATTTATTTCATTATTTTTTTAAGTTTCTGTCTCCCATTTTGACTTTCATTTGAAGCAGCCTAGTCAATGACTTCTGCATCAATACTCACTTTACCTTTTCTTTTCTTTTTTACTCTTCCCCGAGCATGTATAAACTCCTTTTCCTTTGGGCCCGTGTGTCATTCATAACAAATCAGCAGCTAACAAAAGTGGTGGCAGATTGACACTTCCTGAGAAAAGCAACTTTAATGGTGTCTAACATGTTTTGGAAAGTATTCCCCCTTTCACCAGGGGCTGTTCTATAATGAGTCAGGTTTTTTTTTCCTTCTGTGGGTTAAACCACAGAGCCTAGGGCTTGCTGATCAGAAGGTCGGCGGTTCGAATCCCCATGACGGGGTGAGCTCCCGTTGCTTGGTCCCTGCTCCTGCCCACCTAGCAGTTTGAAAGTACGTCAAAGTGCAAGTAGATAAATAGGTACCGCTCTGGCGGGAAGGTAAACGGCGTTTCCGTGCACTGCTCTGGTTCGCCAGAAGCGGCTTTGTCATGCTGGCCACATGACCCGGAAGCTGTACGCCGGCTCCCTCGGCCAATAAAGCGAGATGAGCGCCGCAACCCTAGAGTTGGACACGACTGGACCTAATGGTCAGGGGCCCCTTTACCTTCACCTTTTCTGAGAACCACATGCAGACCACACAGGGCCAGTCACTCATGAGTGACCCAGTGACAGATCACAACCCACCAGTTGACATATTTTAATAGCATCCTACCCAATTTAAAATTTAGTGTAATAGAGGTTAGTGCTTCTTTTAATAATTTAGCCCAATTCTAAACTGCATCCATGGAATGGAATGAACAACACTGTCTGTCAAATGATGACCTTAGCATGTACATTCTGCAGGAGCAAAACATTGACAGCTATGTTTCCCAACCAAGCCTCCACCTACAACTTGCTAGTTAGTTCCAGTATCTTTAATCTTTTCACACACAAGCTTTTACATAACTTATATTCCTCAGTGCACAAACCAAGTACACACACATGCTTCTCGCCCACACCTCTATATATCCCAAACATTGTAATTAGTAACTGCTAGTCAAAACTACAGTTTTTGGACTACAGATGTAGTGGGCACACAAATATTGATGACGACAATGTGTACTCAAAGCATATGCAATCAAAGACAGCTTGCCTATTTACACCATATTCATTAATCACCAAAGAGTATCTTCATATTTTAAGAAAAATAAATGAGAAGATATTTAGCAAAACTTATAACCTAAAAAAAATCCCTTTCAATGAGATATCATCTTGCAAGAGAATGATAATTTTAAGGAACAGCCCAATAGAGCCCAATGTTTCCAAATATGTGAAATCTAAAGCTTTGTTCCCTGCCCTCCAAGGCTTAAAAAACTGTTGTTATCACATGCCCTTGCCCAACTCTCTTGGGAGAGCCATACATACCGGTATTTCGTTCCATTTGGAAGAAATGTTTGGCAGGTTAAAATTCATATACTACCAATAAAGCTTTCAAGACCTGCACTCCCCACACAGAATACTACAGGACTTGCACTTCATTTCTTCAAAATTCTTTTCCATTAGGAAAAAAAAAAATACAACTGTTTCATAAATGGAATAATTTTTTTATGTAGAGATCCACCGTAGCATAAGGAGTTTAAAAACGAATAAAGTGAACATTTCCAGATTTGCCAGAAGGATGTACCACATGCAGTTTCTAGTGTCATAATAATTGATAATATTTTAATTGGCTTGATAAAGCAGTTTTTGTGGTGAGAAACTGTATCTTTTTTATTTATTAAAGTTGTATACCACCCTTCATCTGAAGATCGATGGGCAGTTCACAACATAAAAATACAAAATGAGAACACAAATTATATAATAAAACAAAAACAAAACTAACCAGTAACAAAACAAACAAATAACACACCCCACAACACATTTGAAAGGACTAGTTAGAGACACGTTTGCACCTGGCGCCTAAATATACGTAATGAAGGTGCCAGGCGAGCTTCCTTGCAGAGAACATTAAACAAATGGGGAGCCACTGCAGAAAAGACCTGTTCTTGTGTTACCACCCTCTGGACCTCTCGTGGAGGAGTCACACAAAGAAGGGACTCAGATGATGATCACAGGATCCAGATCAGTTCAGGACATGGTGATTCTTCAACAATGTCAGGAAAGGCATTTATAATACCAATACACTCTCAATATATAGTACATGGAGGCTGGCCCTTGCAAAAAAAGGTTTTTCAAGGAACAGAAAAGGGGTTTACAAGTACCAGTAATATTAAAATCACACTGCCGAAATATTTATTGCAAACAAAATCAGATGAATGCACAAAATCACATTAATAACATCACATAAAGTGGTTGGCTAATATAAATGGAAATTACTAAGTGTGTGTGCACTGAGAGATATCTAGCATAATATCCATCTAAAACAGAAATTTATTCCCCCCCCCCAATAATGCCATCAAAGCTTGTAGTAGGTGCTGGACTGTGTAACTATGACTCTACAGAAAAAATTAAATCTTTCAGTGGAGAATATTTTATTGAACTATATACCTGCAGTATGGAAATGGATTTTCTGTGCCCTAATGGTGGCTAAGAGATTGATATTGAGGACTTCAACATGGGTAGGCAAACTAAGGCTCGGGGGCCGGATCCGGTCCAATTGCCTTCTCAATCCGGCCCACGGATGGTCTGGGAATCAGCGTGTTTTTACATGAGTAGAATGTGTCCTTTTATTAAAAATGCATCTCTGGGTTATTTGTGGGGCATAGAAATTAGTTCAATTTCCCCCCAAAATATAGTCCGGCCCCCCACAAGGTCTGAAGGACAGTGGACCGGCCCCCTGCTGAAAAAGTTTGCTGACCCCTGCCCTTCAATCAATTGACTGATGATATGACATCACTGGCAATTTATGAATGGACTCCTTACAGGCGCAGACTCTGTATGGATAAATACAATAATATTTGGAATGAATATATACAAAATGTAGTAGGCTATTACTGTTTACATAAACACTAGGACAATAACACTATACCACTTTATACAAGAATGTATGGGTATATAGTATATTACTTTTTTATATATATTTTCGCTTTTATATGTATCTTTGTTGTTGTTTTTCTCCCTATCACTTTTCCTTCTTTTTTCTGTATCACTTTATTTCTTTTAACTGAAATCAATATATATATATATATATATATATATACACACACACACATATATATATATGTGTGTGTGTGTGTTTTATATATATATATATATATACACACACACACACACACACACATATACATATATATACATATATATACACACACACACACACACACACACACCCCATTCCCCAAAGCCTGTCAGATATGATATGGGGCTGTTCCACTTCAGTGGTCTGCAAAGCATCCAACTATTACTGAAAAAACCAATGCTACATCCTGGAGCTTCATCTTTCACTTTGCTATGTTCTACAATCGGACAGTAGCCAATTTAAAATGGTATTGTTAAGTCAATACAATTCTGAGCAAAGCGTTCAATATGAACAGTATGTATTGTGCATGCTAACTGAGGATGCATTCTGAACTCTGTCTTGTATGCAGATAGTAAATAAAGAAGCTTTCTCACCTCTGTCCTATAATAGCTTTGTTATGGACTTTCATTATAAGATATACTTTGCATGTTAAGCATGCCTAGTCCCACAGAGCACCACTCATCTTAAATGCTCAACTGCACTTAAACCCTACAAATGTCAAGAAGGCACATATAAATAATGAAACCTGTGTAACATTGCCAAATAGTTTTAACAGCATTCTAATTTTTCTAGCGACTCATGTCAAGTGGCAGTTTCAACGGTAATTAAGACTGAAATCCTATAATTATTTTCCTCAGTTACTTCTGAGTAAACCACATTTAACATGGATATCTAACAGATACTTTGAACATCACACAGGGGGGCAAAGCATCAGAAGTCAAGGCTCAGTATTCGTAACCCTATTTACCAGAGATTAAATCCCCTGTATTCAATAGGACTTGCTTCTGAGTAGAAATGATTGGGACTGTGCTGTAATGGCACTTAAATCCCACACCACTTCAGAGATACATATAATCAGCATTAAGCAAATCTATGTGAACTTGGAGTAGCTTTTTGCCATTAGTAAATAGACTTGGACCATACTGACAGTCTATCAGATACAACAGATTACTGTCTTGTTCCATAAGGACTTCCATTAAACATGCCAAGGTAAATACATCCATCCCACAGTGGTCACTGAAAAGACTTCACCAATGCATGTTGCTCCCTTTTGTGGATCCCCATCAGAATTCTTCTCATACACTAATCCAATCTCATGTAGAGGGGTAGTAGCACTAAGGACTCAGCTACACAGCTGCAAATAAAACGTTTTAAATCTGTTGTAAAGTGCAATATACAAATGTGACACTAGATGGAGACAGTGAGTTATGCAAAATTCAATGTATTTTTCAAAACTTTTTTTTATAAAAGCATTTTGATACATGCTGTGGCTTGGTCTAGGCATAAAATTTCCTCTTCCTTGAGCATGACTAAAGCATATGAAAAAGGCCACATAGTTACAGTGTAGCATTCTGGTATAACCTGTTAAAGATAAACCCCATATCTATTATAGCTATCATACTGTTGTAATAAAAAATAGAATTACAGTGGTACCTTGGTTTACAACCATAATCTGTTCCAGAGGTCCGGTTTTAAACCAAAACAGGTTGTAACCCAAGGCACACTTTTGCCAATGGGGCCTCCCCAAAAAATGGGTTGTAATCCCAAAAAAGGGGACACACACTTCTGGGTTTGACATGGTTGTAATCCAAAATGGTTGCAAACCAAGGTACCACTGTACTATTCCTTTAGACAAGGAGGACAAAAAATTTAAGGCATTCCCTGTTTAAGTGTTTGTAGTATCAAATCAGAATATATTTTAATGCCTTTTCATTCAGCAATTTCTTACAGCTTTGAGTAATCTACATACAATGTATACAGCAAATTATTTAAAGATAGCATTCCTTTTCATTAGATTCCGCTTATACATTAGAAAATACGAAAGTTGGAGCCATGGTTTATCCAGTTTTAACCTTTCAATACTGCATATGCCCCATCTTGCCTTCTAGGCTTTTTACTTCAACTGTCTATCCTTGAATAGTGTTGTTGGATAGCTGGAGTTGGAGAGAACGTTTTGCTATAGCCTTTGTAGTACATTAGACAGTGATGCAGCCCAAAGCCATAGCTGGGGGGGGCAGCTGGGTTTTTGTTTTTGTTTTTTTTGCCCCAGGTGAAGCCTCCAGAGGGGCACCGTTGAGGCTTCCAGCCTGTGTGTGCATGGGGGTGCCAAACTGGGTCTTTGACCTGGGTGAAATAAAGCCTAGTTTCGCCCCTGATGCAGCCAGTGCCACAACTCTATACCTATGATTTCCATATCTCAATGAATCCTGTACTCATTTGAGTTCGAACAGTGCACATAGAACTCAACATATATGGTGAGCTCTGGAATACATTCCAGTGCATTACCCACCTGGAACTCACTCATCTCTCATCTCCATAAGGTCAGGATAGTATCTGCATCATTTTAATTCTTTCCTTCATGCTTTTTTTTTAATTAAAATGTCTACTGCATGTTGCACTGAGGCTTTCACTGACCAAACCTTCCATAGCAACAGCCAAGCCTCTTTCTTCTGGTTGATTGTAATTAGAACCCAATAAGGTGCATGAGTAAATTAAATGAATCCTTTTGATGTACACTACCTTGCTTTTGTCAACAGAAGAGTAATTTGTCTAAGGTCACAACCCAAGTCAGTAACAAAACTCCGCACAAAACCCCAGAGGGTTCCAACCCAGAGTCACATGATCTAACAATGCCACCTAATACAGGGAGTCACTTGGGGAAAGGGGTTGAGCACAGGACAAGCCCAAGGGGAGCAGCCAGATTTACATAACAGGCATAGCAGTTTATGGCTGATTCACACATGTTTACCTTATCCAGGGAATCTGCTTATAGGTATCACTTCTAAAGGTGCTTATTCTACTCTATAGACTCCTTAGTGAAGCTGCTGCGTGCGCCTGCATCAGGAAAAGGGAACGGGGAACACATGCAAATTGGTCTCTGTTGAAAAGTCGCAAATATTACAGCGTTAGCCAAGCTCTACAAGATGCATTCCTTCTACTCACAGTTTATTATGTCTGAAAGTCAAAGCAAATGCAAAGCAACTGGCAGCTCAGCATTGGTTGCAAAGGGATTTATTAATGCAGGGAAGTGTATAAAGTTACATAATGAAAGGGCTGTTTGTTTCATCTCCTTAACTTTAGATGGAGCCACGCGGAAAAGCAGAAAACCTGTTGCCAGGCTTAGTGTAAACACAACAAGCGCAATTAAAACTAAGTCTGCTGCACTGTTGGTGCCACCTGTGCCTACTCATCCTCGCCTCCTACCAATCACTTTGATAGTTGCTTGGTACAGTAAAATGTTTCTAATATAAGATGTTCTTGAGCAGATAGAGAACCGTGTCCGGGGGAAACAATTACATTTTCAAAAGAAAGGAGGAGGAGAAAATATTGTACCAAAGTCTTAAACACTGTACTTCCAAATAAGTACAGAGGATTGCAGTCTTCTAGCCTACTGTTATGCACGTTTACTGATAAGAGGTTTCTGGTACAGCTCACATGCATTCACAGACTGGTTTTTTTTTATTTATAGCTGTTGATACATGCTCTGAGCCTTAGGGGTAGGGTGGGTCAAATAGCAGAGTTCAAGGAAGAGGCCACATGCTTATAAATCAAGCGCAACAAGGAACACGTATGCATAGCCTCAGCTCAATGCATTGCGGTGCATTTGGTGGGTGCTTGCGGTTCAAGCTTCAATGGCCAATGCGTGCTTCAATTTCAACATCGCAATGAGATCTTCTCACGGTTTGGGGGGGGGGGGTAGGAAAAAAAATCAACTAACTTTACATAGGGAGAGGAAAGCAGCCCATCCCGCCGCGCCTCAAGAAGAATTAAGCCCGCAATTCCATATAATCTGATTTTACGGCAGGCTGAGCATCTTCTGAAAAGCCCAGGAGCCAATAGGCAAACGGCGGAGCCAGAGACTCGGTCCTCAAATATGCGCGACTCTCGGGGGCCGAAGCAAGAGACACGAGCAGGTTGAACAGGCTAAGCCACTCCGCCGAAGGCTGCGAGCGAGTGGATTTCCCCCAAGGAATGGAAACGGGAGGCAGATCGCTAGGTGGCCCCACCCTCCCCCAGTAGGGGACGAGCAGGGGGAAATAGAAGTGCCGGGCGATTCGCCCAGCGGGTGATTCCCAACTTGTGGAAGGCGCTGCCGATGGCAGGAGGGGGGCCCACAATACAAAGGTCCAAGGAAACCAAGGGAGAGCGAGCGAGAGACATTCCCAGTGACACAGCGGGAGAAAAGAGGCATCTGTTGCGGCTCCCGCGAGGGAAGTGGGCGGAGGGGGGTATAATTGTGTGAAGCGGAGGGGGGACTGGAGAGAAGGGGGGTTCTGGGGCTCCAAAAGTAAAGGCAGAAGGCGGGTAAATCGCACGGGACAATACGGAAACGGTGTGCGTGTGGGAGGCAGAGAGAAATAGCGACCCGAGAGTCCATGGCGCGCACACTCCCTTACCTGGCCGAGTCTCCACTCGCTTAAGCCGGGACAGAAACAGCCGAGCAAATCCTCTTTCCCGAGTCCAGCCCCGGCGGCGGCGGCGGCGGCTGTGCGGCTTCTTTCCGCCTTCTCTCGGCGCTGGCAGAACTGCTCCTGCCTCCCGCGGCGCAAGGTCACCCGCTCCCCTCCAGTGGGCGAGCTGGCCCCTCAGTGTCGTCGTACAGCATTCCACTTCGCTCTTCTGGCTCCGGGTTTTGTAAAGCGCCCCCCACGGCCGCGGCCCCCCGCGAGGGTTGCAGCAAGTTGCTCGCTCGCTCGCTCGCGCCTGCCTTCCCTCACGGCGGACGCACTAGGAGCCTCGGCTGGCACGGCGCGCGCGCGCCTCTCCCAGCTGAGCTCCTGGCAGAAGAAATGCGACGCTTCGCTTGGTCTCCGCAACCTGCAGCCTCGCCTCAGCGCACCGGCCCGGAGCGCCCGGCTCGCGCTCCTCCCATTGGCCAGCCCCGCCTCCCCTGCCCCCCCCCCGCGTCCTGCTATGCCAGGTATGGGCAGAACTACAACAGAGCAGCGGGGGAGAGCAGGAAGCGCCGCTCCGCCAGCCAAACACCATTTGCTCCCCTTCCGCTGCCAGCCAGCACATTCCTAAAGTTTGGACGAAGACGAGCTTGCGTTTCTTTTTGAAATCGATATCCGTGTCAGAAGGCGGGTTTTGGAATCGTTCCCTAGCTCTAGGAGAGCTTTCCCCTGAGGCCCATCACGTTGCATCCAGAGCATTGCCAAGTTTTCCTCGGTCTTTCCCAATAGCTTTTAGGTAAACAAACACCTGACCGAAGCCAACGCTTACCTATTCCAAGGCCACTTCGTTGGGAGTTTGGGACTCTTAAGAACCTGGTGACAAATGAGGCTACCTCTCACACCAGGAATCCTGGCTCTACAGATCCACTTGGTAGGTTGAATCAGGAATCTGCACGTCCTCGTTCGAAGGTTTTGAAGTTATTTTCATAAGTGACTCAGCAGAAAGAATATAACAGAAGTAGGGAGCTTTCCATGGGCCTAACTGGCAGGAGTCCTACTTTGGTCTGGAGCGGCTGTGTTCCCCAAGCCACAACTACCCATCCCACACCTGGTGTCATACATGGTCAGGCATGGGACAGGTAAAGACCCTGCAAAAGGGTTGTTATTCGGTGACATTTAAACTTGACCTGTGCAAGCCCCACTGAGATTCATTCCAAAAATATCTTGGTCGAATGTTCCACTGAAATTAGTGGGACTTTATACTTCCCATAATGTATGTTTACAGTTGGGATATTAATGTTATAGTATTAGCTTTGTCTCTATCTCAGACTGAATTACCTAATCCAGTTCCACCCCATACTCCTGCAATAAGTCATGGCAAATATTTGCCCTTGCATTAATCAGAACTGGATCAAATCTATTTCTCATTCTTCCTCCTCTTATTGCTAGAAATTGCAATGTGTTCCAGGAACCCTAGAGTAGTACATTTAACCTAGTTTTAAAAAACCAGGGCAAATTTACATTTGTTTAGTAAAAAGAGACAATGACTTGTTGAATGGCATAGGTCTACATAGCCATAATACTCTACTGTATATTACTAGCTACATAATTAGCTGCTAACACTTATATATGAAGTCACCATCTTATGTGATGATAATAACAAGAGGCAGGGCTGGAAGCTGAGTTGCATATATGTTGCAGTTTAATGCAGCCTTCCCTTCAGATGTTTTTGGACTCCCAACTCTCTTCACCCTGACTATTGGCCCTGTCGGCTGGGGCCCAGTTATGTGGGCTTTCCAGGGGGTGGGGAATGGTGCAAATTAGGCTATTGTGTAAAGGGAACTTTTGCACTGGAAAATTCTCAGTTTGCATCAGAAAAAAATCTGTTATCAGAAACCATAGGAAGTGATCTAATCTAGCATGTTTAAGTTACAGGTAGGTAGCCGTGTTGGTCTGTCATAGTCAAAACAAAATAAAAAATTCCTTCCAGTAGCACCTTAGAGACCAACTAAGTTTGTTCTTGGTATGAGCTTTCGTGTGCATGCACACTTCTTCAGATACCTAGCATGTTTAAGTTACTTCTATTTAGCAGACAAGCTTTAAAATGTGGAAACTGCCAAACTTGCCTAATGTTGTATTTGCAATTTGTGTCTGTCCATTGTTACTAATGAATGTATGAAATGGGAAAAATTCCACAGGAAAATTCAGCACTCTAAAAATTTCCACCCCAAATCACTACGGAGGCTTCTGTAAATTGTTACCAAAACATCTGTAGAGCACCAGATTGTGAAATCTAGTGTAATCCAATCTAGTACCGTACTTACTTACTTGGAAGTAAATCTGAGGTCAATATATTTTGCATACTATGTGTACTTAGGAGTGCAGTCTTCTTACAGTACAGGATTTTTTTATACACGTGTGACAAATTGCAGTTAAAATACAATTAAAAATTAATCAATGAAAGCATTTATTGAAAGATATGCACAAGTTGAGCATAGTACTGTAGCCTTAGTTTTCTTCCCATTATGTTAAACAAGTGCCATCTTCACATTAGCAGCCCCAAGCACTGGACAGTGAATATAGATCCACTCCACTAGATGATGATGATGATGATGATGATTATATTTTCCAAAGTAACAAAAGTACATTCAGTGCCTGTTTTCAAATTGAAGAATCCTTCATTCAAGTAAATTACAGTCAATTTGAAACACGTTTTGTGAAAGGGGAAAGAGAGGGGGGGGGAGCGAGGTAGGTGAGGGAGACATTAAGCTTTCATTCTTTACATAGTATATGAGTGGCACATTTTTTGTCAGCATCACCTGGATAGGTGTCTTATTTTTGCTTATTTTCGCAGAGTAAGAGATCACAGGAGCCAGGGTGTGGTTGGTTGCTGTTGATTGGTTGCAGTGTGTTTTGTTGATGTGTGTGAGGTGGAGGTGTTGCTGGGTTAATTTAGTCATATTGATTCATATGATGTCGGGGAGGATCAGTCATTGTCTTGTTGGCCTGTGTATGTCATAAAAGGGAGCCACACCAGGGTGAAGGCACCTTCCTTTGTTTGTCCTTGTGATAGTTTCAGTTTGTTAGTTAGCTTTTCTAGTAGGGTGGTTTTCCATACAGTTTGGTACCAGTGGTCCATGGACACTCCCAATAGTTCCCTGCAGTGTCTGGTTTTGACACTCCTAGCTGCTGAGAGCATGTGACTTATGAGTTCTGTCATGTAAGTGTGCATTATTGCCTTGGGAAATATTTAGTAGGGCCTATTCTGGAGTTGCTTCTATTACCTGTTTTGTTGTTTTGCAGATTTCTTGTAAGACTGATACCCAAAAGGATTGAATTTTAGAGCATTCCCACCACATGTGGAGGTGTGTTCCCATGGTGGTGCAGCCTCTCCAGAACCTAGGTGAAGTTCCTGGGTGCATCACTTCCAGCTTATGTGGTGTTGGGTACGGCGTTCCCTCCACTTGCCTGAGAGGGGTTTAAAGGGTGGGTTAGTGCACAGCTTCGACCGTTGGGTTGGGTTTATTTCATACCCTATGTCGTGTTTCCATTGGTCTTTCACTCCACTAGCATTTTAAAGTAAAATAATATCATCATTTTTTCCCCTTTGGAGCGAGCCCCTGCTTGTTCTTTTTATGGCACAAATATTGCTGGCTTTCAGTTTTGTTTAATATCACTAACAGCTTTTTAAAAGCCTCACAAGGGGGGGGACCAATAGTACAGATCCTTCAGTACCATTAGAGATGAAAGCTGCAATCCAAACTCCTTTACACTGACTGGGGCGCTTGGATTGAGCAGAGGCATCCCTCTGCTCACTTCTGCCAGCTCAGCTGCATTCCCACTGGTGCAGACCTCCCACTCCTTTCAGTCTTCAAACAGGAAGGCAGGTGGAAATTGCACTGGCAGTATTCCTGCAATGAAGAAGTCCCAAAATAGCATGATCCGAGGGTGAGCCTGGGTTGCCCTGGGATCTGCTAGAATTAAGTTGCTGCCACAGCTGGTGCTGGCTAGTGTGGGACCCAATCCTGGCCTGGAGATGACACAGGGATTGGGTCCAGTCTGTCTTTCCTCCTACCCTTTTCACCACTGAGTGGCCAGGCTGTGCATGGGACACTAGCTCTGTTCCTCTGCAGAGCTTCAGAAGCAGCAGAAAATTCAAATTGCTCTGCAAGTTACAGAGTGATTGCTCTGAGAAGTCCCCAGGGGAAAGTACCAGGTATATAGGTCTGAAACTGTTCAGATGATACACAGTTGTTCCAGTTAAGAACATTAAGAACATTTTGGCCCATTTTTGAATACTGACAAGGTTTGGCATCTCGTTTCCTGCTCTGGGGACTTTTTATTTCTGAGAAAAGTCGAATAAGACGTAACATGATAGAAGTTCATAAAATGACGCATGGCATGGGAAAAGTAAATAGAGAAAAGTTTTTCTCCCTCATCACACTGGAACTCATGCACATCCAATGAGGCTGAATGTTGGAAGATTCAGCATAGATTCAGAAAAATTCAGGACAGATAAGAGAAAGTACTTTTTCATGCAGCACATAGTTAAACTATGGAACTCACTCCCCCAGGAGGCACCAATGGCCACCAATTAAGATGGCTTTAAAAGAGGTTTAGGCAAATTCATGGAGGATAAGCCTATTAAGGGCTACTAGCCAAGATGCCTATGCTCTGTTTCAACAACCAGAGGCAGTAATGCTTCTGAACACCAGTTGCAAACCTCAGGAGAAAGTGCTTGGGTCCTGCTTGGGAGTTTCCCATAGGTGTTTGGTGGACCACATTGAGAACAGGATGCTGGACTAGATTGGCCATTGGCTCTTCTTATGCTATTATACTCTGTATCTTTAGCTGCATGCAGGAACAAATAAGCAGGTAAAGGGAGATTTTCCCAGCATGGAAATAGGTGCAAAGAAGGGAAAGCTGCCCTTATTGATTTTTGCCTGTCATGCATAGTATAAGGCATAGTCTCCTGTATCCATAAAAAGAGATCACAAACCTCAGTTCCCTTCTTTTTTTAAAACAAAGCACCTCTAAAACAATGATAAATGTTAAGTTGCACACACAACTAAGGCTAAGTGTTCCATTGGCAACAGAACGACACTGTAATTGGAGTTGATGTGAGCTGACACATGGAGAGTGCTTTGCTGTAATCCTACCAGCATCTGCAAGAAAATAACCTGCTACACCACCTGAGCTGCTGGCAGTCAGCAGCTGACACCTTTATTTTTACCTGAGTCAAAGGTACACTTCCTGAGTTTGATCTGGTTTCTATCTAAGCTAGTAGCAAAATAAGGAAGTGGCTCAATGGCTCCATCTGAGTGGCTTACTCAAAGAATCAATTAGTTACTTATGCGAGTATTATTTGGATGTCATAAGCAATTAGGTGTCATAAGCAATTATAGGATTCTCTACCACTAGAGAAAAGTCCGTTTTCAGAGCAGAAGTCTTTGAACCAAACCAGGTGTGGTGAAGAATATCAGAATTCCCTGCTGCTTTTTTTTTAACTAAAGGGAATGAGGAGAATTGGATTAAGTGATGATGTTTAACCCCATGCTGTTTTCCTAAACCAAATTCCCCTCCCAAAGCTGTTATTTGTCCTATATAGGGAGAAAACATACAGGTACTTGAATGGTGTCTCCCCATGGGAGACAGAGCAGCTTTTGGGAGGGTTGATTAAAAATAGCCTGCCCTAGCAGAACGTGATTTTGCTATTGGTTTTAAGCATCTTATAGTTGTACAAATGTTATTTCCCTGATGTGGAGAAATCTTTATCTCAGTCAACACCTCCCCCACCCTATCGACCTGCAGGGAGAAAGAGCGACCCGAGAGTCGACCTGCTTTGATCTGTAAAAAAGAAAAAGCTGTGGGATATCTTGATCATGGATCTCCTGTATCAAAGTGTAACTTGTAAATGTCTACTTGATGCAACCCACTTCCTCTTCTTCATTATCCCTAAATTTGGGCTTTGCTAACAGAACAGGTATTTGCATGCAGAATTCCTAGACTTACCATCTTGCTCTAATGCAGTTCAAAAATACTGTTCTTCATTTGCGCTACTGCTACTTGTTTGCCAGCTTCTACAACTACAATGCTTACACTACAAAAATAGGTGCATGTGTATGATGCAGTGACCAGCTCAGGGGCAGGGTCTCTTTGGGTTCTTTAGACCACACTGTTTATTTCCATGGAGGGAAAGAGCAAGCCTGTTTTACCAAAATTGTTTGGAATAGCCACTTGAACAAGAGAATGTCAAAATGTCAGCATGATTAAATCATTCTGGTTTATATGATTCTAGGTTGTAGTTTTTTTTCCAAGAGGAAATCCTTGCTGCACATTGTTTTGGATTATAATCAAAAGGAAAAGCCAACAGGGAGTTTTTGTTGAATGCAGCAAGATAAACCTGCTTCATAAAAATAATTAAAAGCCTGTGTTTCGCTGACGATAAGGTGGTGCCATAAAACTGTCGCCTTTCTTGGCAGCAATCAACATGGGGGCTTGAAAAAATAATCTCTGTTTAGAGAACTGCCAGGAATGAAATGTGTCTACTTGATGTTTTCTAAACTCCAGTCATTTGCTAAAGCCTTTAAAGATTAGGGTTTTAAAGAAGCTGAGCCCCTGTCTCAAAAGATTTTGGGCTGGTCCTTAAATTCAGGTACATGTATTCCGAAATCTAAATCATACAAGCTAAAGAAAGAAGCAGGTAGGAAGGCAGTAAGAATAAGCTTCAAGAAAAAGCAGGATCCTTCCCACTATGGCAAAGGACTAAAATAGCTTCCCTGTCATAGCAAGTGGATGACTGTCCTCTGCTTGATCCTTTGGAAGACTAAGTGTGGTCTGCCAGTTTCAACGCATCAGTGCTATAAGGCAAAAAAAAAAGAACAGATGTTTTTTCTAGCCATTCTTTGTTGTGTGTTCCTACTATTTGCTTGTTTGTTTCGTTTATATACTACCCTTCCTCATAAGATCTCAGGGTGGTTCAGATACACATACTACTACTACTACTACTACTCTACACACACACACACACACACACACACACACACACACGGGTTCAGATCTACATGTTTCAAGGCCTAGAGTATCTGGGAGGAATGGCCCTTAAATAGGTAAAAGGCTATGAAAGGTTGAGAATTGCTCCATTTATCCTCTAGACAGATCATATATTCGATGGAGCCCTATTGGTACATTGGGTGAAAGTAGGCTGGCAGTACACTCATTTCCTGCACTGATCAATATACAGTACACAAAGGGAAGTTCCAGGAGAATTCATGATGTTCTAGGAAACAGTCCCAAGTGAAGCCCACCATCTACTCTGAGAATCACTTCCTCAAGTCAAAGTACTGTATTAGGATAGGTCACATCCACACCATCCAGCACATTTAAAATGCATGGCTTTCCCCAATGCATTATGGGAACCATGCTGGGAATTGTAGTTTTGTAAGGGCTTATCTATAATTCCCCAGATTCTTTGAGGGAAGCCATGTGATTTAGTGCAGATGTTTGGGTCTGGCTAATAGCTAAATGTGATCCCTTGGAGCCATTGGTCTTAGCAACTTTATGAAAGGGCAGGATACAAATATATCAGATAAATAAATAGATAACTAGCTGAGAGAGAGATTTTTCAGACATTCTGGCAATGCAACAAAGGAGGTGGTAGAAAATAGTTTATAGGTGGTTTTTGAAAAACAATTCTGTGCTTTGTTTCTCAGATGACTGGTTAGGCCACTTTTTCTGGGATTGCATGTCACATAAATACAATATGTCATTTGCACTAATTAAAGTAAATATATTTGCTGTGTGGGCACTGTCAGGCTTATATTATGCTTTAGGGAGCGTCTTTCCTTGTTTTAAATGCTTACGTTGCAAAATGTGTATACAATGTCACTCAACTACCTTAATTGTTCTTTTAATTAATTTTTTCTTTGCTAGTTATTTTTTAAGTAACATATGCAGCACCCTAGAAGACATCATCCTTCTTGAAAGAGAATACAAGCGTACTTAACCTGAAGCGTACTTAACCCAAGGTACCACTGTACAGTCTAGAAATGTATTCGGATTGATCTGCAGAGAACACGGAGCCCTTTTTCATTCCCATTACAGAACTGAACTTGGATGGGTTTGACCCTCTCTGCCCAGCCCAGCATCCTGAGAAGGAGGGGAAATTTAACTTTGTCTGCCCTTCAGATGTTTGATCAGAAAAACAGAGAAGGTGGAATTTTCCTCCCCATTGCAGTGCTCGGCTAGGACTGGCTTAAAGCTTTCTACCTACTCCAGTGCCACAATGTTACTTGCTGCAGATTCTACTGTTGCTAGCAAAGCTGGAGTGTTGGCAGGCCATTAAAAAGGGCTTGGGAAGGCAGTTTTGGCCTATTTGTTTGTACAATTTGCATACCGCTAAATCATTCACCACTAAGTGGTGTACAGAAGACCTAATACAGTAAGACTAAAGATGAGTTAAATCAGAATTAAATTAAGAAGCCTGCTGGAATAAAAACAAAAGTATTCGGTTAGCACCAGAAGTTCAACCTCTACTGGACGTTCCACAAATTTGAATGCCCACAATACTGAATCCAAAGGTCTTTGTGGATATGGGTCGTGCATCCGAGTCATGGGGAACCAAAACAAGTGACTCCAAAGACCTCAGTGATTGAGCAGGGATATAAGGGATCAGGCAGTTCCTCACATATCCTGGTCCAAAGATGTTAATACAAGAACCTTCAATCTGGCCTTGTAGCATATGGGCAACCAGTGCAAGATTTCAAGCACCGGAGTTACATGGTGGTGATACTCTGTTCCTGTTAACAGCCTAGCTGCAGCATTTTACAACCACTAAAACCTGAAGACCAGGCCCAAGGATAGCCCCGCATACAACATATTGCAACAATTGAGGTTACCAATGAATGAATCAATATGGTCAATCTATCCTTGTCCAAGAATTACCATAGTTACCAGAAATAGCTGATAAAAAGAACTCCTAGCCACTGAGGGTAGTTGAGCCACTAGAGGCAACGACAGATCCAGAACATCCCCAAAATTCAATCCTGTTCTTTCAGAGGGAGTGCAACCCAAGCCAGAACAGGAAACTGGCCAAACTCCCAGACATAAGAACCACCAACCCACAGTTCTTCCGCCTTTCCAGGGTTCAAGCTCAGTTTATTGGCCCACATCCATACCACCAGTGCGACCAAACAATGGTCCAGAGAACACTAACGACTCAAATGGTATGGAGAAGTAGAGTTGCTTGGCTTGCTTAGCATTATGTCTGAACCTGAACTAACCAGACTCATTTCGAACTATCCATGAGCTTTACAAACCATAAGCAGTAGACCAAGAACAAAGCAGGTCGACTCTCGGGTCGCTCTTTCTCCCTGCAGGTCGATAGGGTGGGGGAAGTGTTGATTGAGATAAAGATTTCTCCACATCAGGGAAATAACATTTGTACAACTATAAGATGCTTAATTTCATGCAGATTAAATGCAAAGGAGAAACATATAGTAAGTCTGTGAATGGCTGATGGCCAGGTGGTGAAATTGGTGGTTGATTCTGTCGTACAATAAACTTCACTTCCCAGTTAAGAATTATATTTGTTTATAATGCTTATTGAGTAAACAAAATATGCATGGTGGCTCTGTTATTCAGCTGATCTACAGATAATTTATGTATCTTGCACACAAAGTGCCTATCCTCAAAAGCACTACCTAAACATTTAAATGCTGATACTGTACCTGGGATTCAATACATATTTGAGTCCTGGTTTAAATTAAGTCTTGCTACCTTGTGAAAGTAAGTTTGCCTAAACAACCTTCCAATTGGTTACCTGATCTGACATCTACAGCCACAAAGCTTCTTCTGAATTTTTAACTTTGTTGCTCCCTGGCTATGCCTTCTGGTTTATTCCATGACCCTGGTGACCTGGTGATGGACCACCTCAGCTCCACACCCTTCTTTCTCATCCCTTTGGCCTGATAATTGAGTAAACAAATCTTCTAGGGAAAAGGTAGGCTCCTTCTTATTGCTACTTAAGTGTAACTAGAGCACCACAGATACTTTTCAGAGGCAGGAAGAAACTGCAGCTCTCATTGATCTTAGCAGAGAAGTGTTTGATCAGCACTTGTAAAAACACACACACAAACACAAAAGCCCCAGGTGCTCATCACCTGCAGTTGCACAATGTTATCAGTAAATGGGTCCTTTTGTTCATATTTGCCCACTCATTGAAGGGCTAAGGGGTAAAGAATAAGATTTTAAGTATGGATTTCAAATTATTTTGGAAACATCAGAACATTTTATTTTTTTAAATTGCTTTTAGTATTCCTGCAAATTCGTAGCTTAAGTGGAATTTATCCTAGGGTATCTCGCTCCCCTTTCTGGGTTTTTTAAGGGGTTTTCTCTTCTTGAAAAGTAATCATAATTCCATGCACTATGTATACGTTTATTCATCTGGACAATTAAATGCCGACATTATCTTACTGCAAAGTTATAAATGAAAAGTTTTATGTATGTATTTATTTTAAATGTCCCTAAACATATGTCTTGAACTTGGGAATTTACTGCATGATTTGTTTAAGCTTTGAGAAACTGTGGGCGACTGCAGTTTTTTCCTCACCAAGGCCCCAGCAGCAGCAGAAAGAAGAAAGAAGAAAAAAGCAGATAAGTTACATTGTATGGTGGACTCCTGGCTCACCACACACAGAAGATATTCTCACAAGGAAGTTTCTCTTTCTGGACAATGGGTATCAATGGGTGATTGTAGCATGTTGACACTGACATTCTCCTACTGGCAAAAGTCCCATGGCTGCTGCAGCCTATTGTCAGAAGTGATAATGTTGACCCTGGGTGTAACAATGCACATTGCAACTTGCACTCACCGTGCAGCAAACTGTTTAGGGAAGTTTTTAATATTTAATGCTGTATGGTTTTAACATTTGACTGGAAACCGCCCAGAGTGGCTGAGGAAACTCGGCCAGATGGGCGGGGTAAAAATAATAAATTATTATTATTATTATTATTATTATTATTATTATTATTATTATTATAGATGACCCCCGGGGTCCCTTCCAACGCTATGATTCCATTTTATGAAATATGGGAAGCAAAAGGCAGCCAGGTAAGAAAAATCTCACAGGTATTTTCTTTAACACCATCCCAACTGCAGAGATGCTTTCGTTGCTAAAGCTCTGTAGAGCACCATGAAAATGGGTGGCGTTGCATGGATAACTTTTTTTTTGTTTTACATGCTCACGTTGAAAACACAAGGTACCGGTATTTCATGCTAGTCTCTACTGTGAGAAAACCCTGAGGTTTGATCCAAGAGCCGATGAAGTTACATAGAATACCATTTTCAGGTCACATATTTCTTTTGTGGAGTGATCCCATGCATATATATTGCAAGGGAATCATAATAAGACCCCTAGACTTCTGTTGGTTTGTCCTACTTATATACTGGGATTTATTTAAAAAGTTATGTTTTAACAAATTAAGTGAATGGTTACTTTTTGAAGGCAAACTGCTACCAGTATGTTGAAAGAGGGTCTAGGCTGCAATCCTATATCCACAAACCTGTGAATAAGCATTATTGAAATCAACAGGCCTTGCTTCTAAGTATAGATGTATAGGATGGTCATGTGAGACTTTAAGTGGAAGCATACAAAGAATTGCAATGTAAAAGGAATGCTTTACAGTGCATTTCTAACCATGTCTACACAAAAGTCAGTCCTAGTTAATTCAGTGAGGTGTACTCCCAGGTAAGTGGGGTTAGGATTGCAGCCTTTGACATTAAATGCAATAAGGTCACCACTTTCAGTGAAGCTTGTTTTCACTTAGATGTGTTTAGGATTGTAGCCTGTGCTATAAAACCAGTTTGTGAAGAAAAACAAAGCTGAAGCAACAGAGCTGGTAACAATCCACCCCCACACAGGGCCCACCAGTGTTGGTTTTTCACAGGTACCAACCAGCATGCATTCCCCCCCCCCCCGCCCCCTTTCCTGGGACATAGCAGGATTCATTATGTTACTGAGTATGGGAATGCAAACAGCTTCAGTGTGTCTGCCTGCAAGGAAGCTGATGACCTTAGCCATCTGGATCTTTCAAGCAGTTAGCAATGCAGTCACACTAATTTAGTTAACGTTTTTAAAAGACTCTCCAGGAGAAGCTTCCTCCTTCCCAGGGGCACTGGCAACAGTGACCCACTGACCCTCTCTTGTACAGTTAGGTTCAAAAGCATAAAGCTGCAGCTGTTCAGAGTTTTTCTTCCCTCCCCAGTGACAGTGTTATGGGAGGACTAGGGCTACTGGAACAGCGTTACTGTTTATCTAGCACTGACCTCTCTTCTCCAAACATGAAGAAGCCACTTCAGGCAAGCACAGCGCAAGCCTGTCTCGGCACTTGCTTAGATACCTTCCCTGATTCTCAAAATGCTTCTCTGCTCTCAAGTTATAGTACCGAGTCCTGCATAAGGATAGAGTTGATAATTCAGATCCTGGGCGTGTATCCCAGAAGTGAGCCATGAGAAATGCTGCCTGTTTTGAAGCTGTACTGTGCAACAAAACTTTACAAAAGCATGCTCTGTTGCGGTACTGCATACTGAATCCTTCTTAAGGCGCTTTTAATAGAACAGGCCTCCCATACTTGCCTAGTGTGGTTTAGTACCATGGGCTGGCCCTCTCTTAAGCCTAAATAACAACAACTGCTTATAAATCTGCCTGTCTCTACTGAGTGCTGACCTGAGATCAGAAAAAACCAAAGTACTCTATCCCTGGAACCCATAGGTAAATAGAAAGTATTATACCATCCAACCATGGGCGTAGCCAGGATTTTTGTTAGGGGGGGACCAGGGCTTTTGTTAGGGGGGCCAGAACTGATGTGATCGGTCAGTTAAGTATTTCTATTGTTTTAATCTAGGGGGGGCAGCTGCCCCCCTGGCTACGCCCATGCATCCGACATTGTTTGCTGCCCATCTCTTGTGCTAACGAAGCAGAATGAGTAGTACTCCAATCCTTAAAGCTTCTGTAGCATTAATGGACAAGTACACAGCAGTGAACCAGGAAATCTTGAAGGCCCATCTCACCTTTGCTATGAGCTCATTAAGTAGATTTAGTCAAGCCTCTTTCTTATATTCAGTCCAGCTCCATCTGCAATTAAGAATAATAATACTGACTTAGCTTTCTGGGTTGCTGTAACTCTTGGAAAACTACTGGAGGATACTTCTCTTAGCTCTTCTAGTGTGGCTGTCTGTTTTATCCTTCTCACCCATGAGCCTGTTAGTCGGTTGCAACAGCTGGAAAGCCACCTGCCATGTTGTATTGGGAACAGTGGTTCCCAACTGGTGGTACATGTAGCCCACCCAGGGGGTCCATGGCATCACTGACATAACAAAAAGGTATTCTTTGTTACCAAATACCGAAGTTAGTCTCAAACATGCAGTATATGCTTAATCTTGGCAACAGAATTCCCAGACTCCACCTTTTAAAGCAGGTAGTAATTATTTACAACAGGATTCATCTAATGAGGCCCATCAGTGAAAGCAGTGCACAGAGACTTCCGCTTATGCAACGGTGCTTTTCCCTCCTCACCTTCCTATGTGCCCTTGTGCTTCGAAATTTGGATGAGGGTGGAATCCTCCACAACAACACAGGGGTGGAAGGGGTGGTCCCATTGGGCACGATGATATGGAACATTCAACACCACACATTTTTGAATTTGTTCCTGAGTTTCTAAATACCGTCTATCATCAAAAGAGTTTTCAAAATGGTTTGCATATAACATTTTAATATAATAAAGCACATTATTGAAAGAGTCGTACAAACTAAAACAGAATCTTAAAAAGTCAGCAGTCTAAGATCTTAGCTCCCTAAAGCATGAAAGAACACACAAAGTTTTTTACCTGTCTCTGAAAACAGAAGTAGGATGTAAAATGACCTACCTACCCAGGGAAGGCATTCTCTAAATCCAGGGCCCCCACAAAATAGCTCTGATCTTAGTTGATGGCAATCTAATACAGTACTGAAATAAATACATCGTACCTGACTGATTGTAAAGCTTTTTGGGGGGGTGTATTATAAGGGTAAAGGAGAAACTAAGATCTGGTAGCCAATAAAGTTGTTTCAAAACTGGCACAATATTTTATGCTGCCTCTACCTAACAACAATTGGGCACCTGCATTCAGAAGAACATAGAGCATTGTTGAACATGTTGAACACTGACCCTAGAGAGGTTTGCTGGTGCCCTGCTTTATTTTGGTGTCAGGCACAGATCTTTTTAATTTTCCAGGATGTTTTAGATGAAGTTTTAACCCTACTAGTTGTTTTATGCTGCTTCTCTAATGTTGCAGCTTTTAGCTTATTTTTGTTTGTTTGTTTACATTTTTTAAAAAGTCTTTATGTAAACTGCCCTGGGAGTATGATTGAAGTACAGTATAAAAATATTATAAATATTAGAGAGAACCAATCTGGAAGATGAATAAGGAATGGCATTTACCATTTAATGATGTCTAAGTAAGTCACATGCCCTGCTCCAGGTTCCTCCTCTGTCAGGAAGTTTACCTGGGACATACCCACCTAAGGAAGGTTTACCTTCTCTCTCCTGATACTTAGATGCCATGCAATGGCTAGACTTTTACAAACTGCTTTTGGGATTCTCTCTTCGGTATTTCTTGATTTGCTGGTCCTCTTTTCTGTTTCTTGACACTGAATGTAATAGTTATGAAACTGTGTATTGTGAATGTTTATGTAAACAACCAAATGGTTCTGGTAATTCCAAAATACACTTATGAGAAGCATCAATACTTTTTGTAACATAAAAACAACAGCAAACAACCAAGTTCCAAAGAAATAAAATAAATTCCAGGAATAGGACAAAAAACACCAATATCTGATGAACCTAAGGAAAATAATAAAATAAGAGAAGATGGCTTCAGAATACCCTGCTCTAAATGTAACTGTACTGTTCCTCTCCTCCTGCCCCATTTAGCTTTAGTCTGTACTTTGGGTGCTACAGTGATGTCATGTTTTACAGACCTAGTTAATAGCCTCTGAAATGATGGCCTACACCCTGTGTTTATGTTTGATTCATTCTTTCAAATTGCTGCATGAAAGGACAAGGTTATTATTATTTCTGTGGAAGGGGAGGTAGGGGAATTAGTTGCCTAAAGTCAACCAAAAATTTGGGACAGGGGAAAGAATAGAATCTAGACCTTTTTACTTTCAAATCTATGATGATTGACCTACAGTTAGCCGCATTAGCATACCTTCTAGTTATTCAGTTCATACTTGTTTCAAGCACAAGATGGGAAGAAGCAACCTGCTCATAAGCAATTGTATTCTTGCAAACTTATTTTTAAAATGAGCTATATTTTCCCATTGATGGCAGCAGCCAGGACTGGCCTGTGACCAAGGAGTGGCTCCCTCCTTGCCATTACAACGCTGGCCCTCTCAGCGAGATATTTATTGGCTCCTTCGTGTACAGCCCCAACGCTAATTACCACCAAAGCTAAAAAGCCAATTCACATTTACTTTAAAACAGAGGCACAAGTTTCCTCTGTTCCGGTAAATGGCAGCATGGGTTGCAATTTAGTCCATTGGATCACTTAGTTATATGCACAGATCAACTCCCTTTTCTGCATGTGAGCTAGCACTGAGTTAGAAAGTGCTTATTACAGAATTGGAGCAATTTACTTGCCATCTTTGCTCTCCAGATGAGCCCCTAAAACCCATCTTCCCCATCCCTGCCTTTCTGCCATGCTCTGTCATACTCCTTGACTCCAAACTCTGGCATAACTCCTTCCTATGCCTTTCAAAGACGCCGAACCTAGATTATATCATCCCTTAGGGGTAGGGGATGGGCAGAGAGGTATGCTACTGCCTTCTTCACCTTTTCTTTTCCTATTCAGAATATCCCAGAGTGGCGCTGTACCAAGCAGCCATGTTCTACCACTAGCTCCTATTGAGATACTCTCTTATATAAGTCCAAGACCTGAGTCAGGTATTGCCCTAAGGTAGGGTTGCCATACATCCTCTTTTTCCAGGACATGTCCTCTTTTCCAGGGATAACATTTCTGTCCAAGTGGATTTTTTCAATTTGCCAAAATGTCCGGAGGTGCGGGAGTGGGCTACCTTATATGTTGGATGCGCAGTACGAGACAACCAAGTGCAAAAAATATACATACTGTGTGAGTTTTGCATGGTGCAGGAAAGAACCAGCTCCTTGTTTTTGTATATTTTGAAGGGACACTGCAGAATGTGCCTGCTCCTGCACCCCCTCCCCCCTGCCCCAGGCCCCGGCAAATGTGTTCTCTTTTTCACTCTTCAAAATATGGCAACCCTATAATGATAGTTTTATTCTCAGAAAACTGATATCAAAATCCTAAACAGCAGAGTAGACATGTCTTAGATGATATTTGAGCCTCTTACACTATAAGAGAAGAACTGAGGTCTCAATTATTAACTATGTATGGTTTTTTAATTTTAAATATAACAACGAATTCTAATTTCCAGCAACTTCTTTTAAAATTGCACCAATTTTATTTTCAGATGGAGTGCAAGCATTCTGAGATGAAGTACCGTAGGTATGCTGGAAGGAGATCTCCCATTAAAAATGCAGGAGACTGTACTAAGTGAGATCATTATTTGACTGAGGTCAGTCTGCTTATCTATAAAATGAGTATGATATTGATCTCACTTGTTGGGGTGTGGACAGAGAACAATGTGAAGAAATTTTGAGAAGGCGGCAAAGGGTTGTTATTGTTACATTGCTAAGCAGGCTACTGATTGTTAATAATAAGCAAGCAGATGATTGCTGTTGTTGTTGTTTAGTCATTTAGTCGTGTCCGACTCTTCGTGACCCCATGGACCAGAGCACGCCAGCCACTCCTGTCTTCCACTGCCTCCCACAGTTTGGTCAGACATATCTGATTTCTAACCCTCTGTTAATGACATTTTATCTTCTTGTCCTTTAAGAGAGATGCCTTCTACCCCAACAGCTTCTTACACCCACTTTCTGGCCTGTAGTAATTTAGGGTGGAACCCTGCATGCTTACCTGGGAGTAAGGCCTATTACTGAATAGACAAGCCCTTTGGAAGGGAACTTTGGAATGAGACTTTCCAGCTGTTGTTAAAACATAGCCAAGAGTACAGATGATGGTAGTAAGAGTCCCGACAACTTCTGGCAGGACACACGTTAGCCATTTGTGCACATTAAATTGCATGACTGACTGGTTCACACAAAAATCATGTGCAGCACTACCCAGCAAGGAGAAGAGACCCAAATTAAGGGTATAAAATAACTTTTCCATAATCAGACTGATCACAGATGGGATGTGGAAAAGGGGTGTCTATCAGCATAATTGGGAAATGTGTCTGACTGACAGTTGATTTAGTTTGGTTTAATCACAAGACTGTACATCTTCATTTTGAGTTGTACTGATATACCTAGCCGAGCAAGGTCTCTCTGAAGTGCCTACAGACAGAATCCAGATGTTTCTGCATACAGAGCCAAGGAGGACAGCAGGGTCACCAACAGAGCAGGCAAGAGCTGGGGTAGAAACAAATCTGTTCAGTTTCATAATTGGGGGGAGTAAGCTGGGACACGTAAATCCTCTCTGCACCTCTGTCTATGAAGCTTTTGAGTTCTGCAATAACCAACAGTTATCTCACTATAATATTGTTTAATAAGAGGCACTCTTATGTTGCTTTATTTATTGTCGTCAAATTAAGGACACCAAACTGTGGGAAATTTTAATTTATGACTTACCCACCTGGCCACCTGGCATGGGGGGCATATGCAGTTATCCAAGGGTGATGATGCTAGGCCTACTCTGTTGTTGTTTTTAAAATAAAACAATTCCTGATGACTGGTGCCTATGAATTCTTGGAAGAAAACCGGCTAATTTATGTGCAACTACAGGAGATACTACAGGGACGCGAGTGGCGCTGTGGGTTAAACCACTGTACCGCTTGGGTTGTCAATCGAAAGGTTGGCGGTTCGAATCCCCGCAACGGGGCGAGCTCCCGTTGTTTGATACCAGCTTCTGCCAACCTAGCAGTTCGAAAGCACACAGTGCAAGTAAATAAATAGGTACCGCTCTGGCGGGAAGGTAAAGGGTGTTTCCTTGCACTGCTCTGGTTTTGCCAGAAGCGGCTTAGTGATGCTGGCCACATGACCCGGAAAAACTGTCTGCGGACAAATGCTGGCTCCCTCAGCCTTTAAAACGAGATGAGCGCCGCAACCCCAGAATCATTCGCGAAGCAACTGGACTTAATTGTCAGGGGTCCCTTTACCTTTACCTTACAGGAGATACTATATGTTATAATGTTTTAACTAATTAAAAAGAGATAGATCAAATGGGACAAACTGACATTTCTCAATCTGTCATTTTCTGTAAGTGGGAGACTGAATATTTAGAATTTAGAATTCATCGAAACTTCTTAAGTTTTAGAATTCACTCTAGTGGCTAATTCTGTAAACTGTAGATCCGTATGAAGGATGAAACCTCAGCTACAAGCAATAAATAAAACCTTCTAAAATCTAGAAGGACAATATTTCTGCTAAAACAGAAGCAATGTCAGGGACAGGACTAAGGGGCACCAGTATATGTCCTGGGAGCTGTGAAACAGGATTAAAGAGAAGATCTTCAATAGAGAGTGATAAATTGTATTTTTTCACTCTTCTGTTCCTTAACTCCTCCTCCTCCTTACCTTTAAAGCCCTAAATGGCTTGGGACCCAAATATCTGAAGCGCCTGCTCACATAACAATCTTGCACAAGTTGTAGTTTGTTTTGAAGTTGTGAAGAATTATCTGCTGTTTTCTTGTCTTTTGTCTTATGTGTTGTATGTTGTACAACACCCTGTAATCTGATATTATTATGAATAATTATAAAAAATGTTCAAAACAAACGAGCTCTAGAGATGAGAGAAAGTGATGACAAACATGCCAGTCGAGTTGCTGTCGAATTCTGTTCCAGATAGAATCTGGCAGTGAAACAACAGTTCTATTCATGATGTAGTGGCAAAACAAACAAACTGGCACTAACTAGAATCCAGTACTGTTCTATCAAAAGACATCCATGTCATGCTAAGTGCTGCATATGTACAGGGAGGCTTCTTTACTGATGTGGCAATGTTATGTTGGCAAAGAGGCCTGAAGTACAGGACTGAGGTGAGATTGCAGAGCTGTGCGCCACACACATTCAGGAAGGCTTTGCATGGCCTAGGATGATCTTCACTCTCACTGCACATGTGCAGAGCCCACCAGAGCATCGCATGTCAATGTTGGTAATGTCATCATAGACCAGTTGCCAGAAGTCTCCGTGCATCTTCACTGATGCTTAGCAGTCCTTTGCAGATCCTGGAACAGTAATTCTAGAATCTTGCTGAGCTTTGGATCAAATGCGGGAGTTGGTGTAGAATTAATTAGTATAAAAATCTGGTTCTGACAAAAACTTTGTCCTGTGCAGAATCTGCCTACTTGTAATTAACATTCATAAGGTCAGATAAAGTGAAGGAGAAGGCACCAGGTGATGCCTTGATACAGAGACCAGGTATTGCTTCCAAATACTTCAGTGAGAGGACTCAGTAAGTTGCAAAAAGACTGATTTGCTGGTCCTTTCAACAATTCTTCTTCATCTTCATCTTCATCTTCATCTTCATCTTCTTCTTCTTCTTCTTCTTCTTCTTCTTCTTCTTCTTCCAAATACCCTGGTACCATTGGCATAGCCAGGGGGGCAGCTGCCCCCCCAAATCAAGTAAATAAATAAAAATACTTGACTAACTGACTAAGCTTGCCCCCCTAAAATAAATCCTGGCTACGCCCATGAAAGTGTAAAAAGGTAAAGGTAAAGGACCCCTGACAGTTAGGTCCAGTTGCGAATGACTGGGGTTGTGGCGCTCATCTTGCTTTACTGGCCGAGCGAGCCGACTTGTCCGCAGACAGTTTTTCCGGGTCATGTGGCCAGCATGACTAAGTCGCTTTTGGCAAAGCCAGAGCAGCACACAGAAACGCCATTTACCTTCCTGCTGGAGCGGTACCTATTTATCTACTTGCACTTTGACGTGCTTTCGAACTGCTAGGTTGGCAGGAGCTGGGACAGAGCAACGGGAGCTCACTCCGTCGCGGGGATTCGAACCGCTGATCTTTTGATCGGCAAACCCAAGGCTTGGTGGTTTACATCACAGCGCCACCTGCATCCCGCATGAAAGTGTAGGCACCCTGAAAATGTTTCTGGCACAGAAGATGTACTTCCTCATGAATGGAAGAGGACATGGACTCTAGAGGGATCATCAGACCTGAACTCTTGTGATGAAACTGCAATGGTTGAATTATTCTCACACACTTCCAAAAGGAGTAATGGCTGTTGCAACTTTGAGAGATGCTACATGCATTATATTTTTTTCAGTACGTACATGAAACATTCATTATCTACATACACCTAGTTGTGAACCTAATAAATATGTGCTTGCACAACTATGTAACATTCAGACAGAAGCAAGGTCAAGAAGCCAGGAATGGCAGTGGCTTCCTGCCAGCTGAAATCTAAACTACACATGACCATGGAAGATTCATGTCTTTAAACATGGATCTACCTTTTTTAAAATGTAAAGCAGGGATAAGGAGATGGAGCTGCTTAGAATCCATTTTAACAGCATTTCCATCCAAAAGCAGCTTAATCCATCATTAACTTAAGCATCTGTCTGACAGGTAGAGTGGCTTGGGACAATTATTTCCCAGCCTTGCTGAATGCATAATATGAAAAAAGGATGTAATAAATACACAGCATTCATGATAGATACCCCAGGGCATAGGACAATGTTATTCTCACAAAGAGCTGGTGTTTGTCTCCCTGTCGCATTTGGATGAGCAATCAAAAGAGAAGGAACAAGCACAAGATGCCATTGCTTCCTTTTAGTCACATCTTCAAAAGCTTTTGTGCATGTATAATCAGCAAAACAAAGTTTAAAAAAGGAGAAGAAATAGGTTGGCTACGACCACAATCCAGGGGTCTGTTTTAGGTAGGGAACCATTATACTTGACAAAGGAGGGCTTAGTTGTTGACCTGTTATGAAGATTTCACTGCCTCACAGAAATCTCATTCCAGCAAAGGAAATAGTCAACCAAAGAAGAAACATTGATTAAAATCTATAAATACTTGAGGGGTTGCCATCTTTGTCAGCTAACTCATCCTGATTACAAGATGAAGCAGAAGACTAGTTCTTATTATAATTTCCATTCTACAAAAGGACAGCACAGGGGTGTGGAACCTTTTTTTCAGTTCAAGGGCCATATTCATCTCTGGGTAATCTTCCAGGGGCCGTATGCCACTGGGTGGGGCCAAAAGCATAAGTGAGTATATTTACATAAAATGTAAATTTTAACTTTACATAGCAGGCTAGTTCCTACACATCCACCCACCCCTCTGTGCCCTCCAGCCATGCAAGTGACAGGCATTAACAGAGTTTAAGGACATATTCCAGCCAGCCAGAACTATTCAAGGATGGTGCAAAGCCAAGTCAGTGAGGGGTGTGGTTTGAGGAAGAGTCCTGCGGGCCATCAAGAGAGACCGGGAAAGCTACATTTGGCTCCCCACTCTTAGGATAGCAGATTTTAGATTCAGAATAAGAATTTGGGAATTAATTTATCATGCACTTTCATTTCTTCTGGAAGCCACTGGGAACGGTAATCTAAGTTTTTCCAGAAAAACTTCTCAAGCATGCTTGAGCACAGAGCAGAAGGCAAGGGAACCTGCTGGGACTTGAAGCACAGTAGAAATGGAGGCTTCAGATGCAAATGGTGGAGTTTCAACATGGTTTTGAAGATGACTTGTTCTGCTGTTGGCACTGCATGTTTACCATGAAAACATGAAGAATATATGCATTTCCTATTACAGCTGGAGCAAAATGCAATGCAGTTGTGAAGAAGCAGCTGATCCCCACTCAGTTTGAATTTACTTCTGAGTAAACATGCATAGTGTCAAACCTTCAGGCCAACAATCCTGTATTATCAAGACTTTAATTTGGTTTGGCGGGGGGTTGCCTTCTGTTGTACAGGTAGTTTCATGGGTGCTCAGTTAAAATAGAAAGGCACATTCAAACATATTTTGCATCTGTTGACAAAAGTGTATAGAACTATCAGAGTGAATAAAGAATGCACCCATCACATTGAAATACCCAAATAGGCATTCTGTTAAAAATAATGTATTTCAATACATATCAAAAAGTTGATGTTCCTCTTGAATCACTTTACTCCCACTAGGATGCATATTTGGGTATATGTGGCAGTGCAAAGGAGAATTGGCCTGGTTGTCACAGCAATGGAGACATCCTTTCCCCTTCACCCAGTGTGCCAGAAGTTTATGGGAACAATGGCTGCAAACAGGTGTAGGGGGAAAGCATGAAAAAGTGGAAGGTAAGGAATTTTTCAGTAACACTTTTACATTTCCTACTAAACATCAGGAAGAACTTTCTGACAGTAAGAGCTGTTCCACAGTGGAATGGACTTGCTCGGAAGGCTGTAGATTCCCCTTCATTGGAGGTTTTTAAGCAGAGGTTGGATGGCCATCTGCCATTAATGCTTTGGTTGAGATGCCAGCAGTGCAGGGAGTTGGGCTAGATTGTACCCCTTCCAACTGCCCTTGAAAAATTAAAACAATTGGTAGCTACATTTTGTGTGCTCATTTGCTACTACTATTACAGGATTACAGTCCTGAAGTTCCATGCTTCTCATATCTATTTCTGAGCTTGAAAAATCTATTTGCTGAAGGCAAACAGGATTGCACTAGAAGAAACATCTATGGAATTGAGAAATAATTCCCCAGTGAAATTAAGTCCATAGCTCTTGTAGTTTGAGGCAAAGATAAGCATTGGTCAATCATCGCTTAAAGGTTTAACAATGCTTGCTTTGCTATAAATGTGGATATAATTGCATATACCGTGCTTTCATCAGATCTTCAGTGTTGCTTTCAAACATGTTATAATGTCAGTACCGTACATCTTTTTTTTGCTAATGTTCAATTAACCAGGTCGTCTTCAATCCACTAGTTCATCATTAGCAACTATACCCTTATCTTTCAAATCATTGCACCCTAATCAACCTTGCTACAGATTTACACTTTCATGAATAATAAATAGCATATATCACTATTAAACTCTGTGAGATGAAATTTACTACTACCCCTGCCCTTATTGCAGTAATTACTTGTAGGAGTAATTTATATCAACCAAACAATCTAGTGCAGTGCAGGTTTGCGGATAACGATCTTCATTCCACCGGAATTAAATCAAGTTCAATTACTGATCAATAGTATTTTACTACATACATCACAAAGAAAGAAAAGTATGCAAAGGTTCTAGTTACATGTAGGTAGCCGTGTTGGTCTGCCGTAGTTGAAACAAAATTTAAAAAAATCATTCCAGTAGCACCTTAGAGACCAACTAAGTTTGTTATTGGTATGAGCTTTCATGTGCATGCACACTTCTTCAGATATGCAAAGTTTGTTGTAGCACCTTATTTTGTTTCACATGATTCTCCACTGGTAATAGCTCACTTCACCCACTAGCATAGCATGGGGGGGCAGGGGGGCCGTGGCCCTGGGCACAGGAGCTTGGGGGGCACGAACCAGATGCCCCCGCATGCGCCCAGCATGCAAGCGGCTGCCCATTAACAGCGGGGATGAGTGTGGAGTGAGTGTGGAGGGCTGTCACCAAGTCCAAGCACATGTAACTTCCAGCAGATCCACACGATACATTTAAGCACATTCAATGTACATGATTTCCATCAGGGAATCCTGGTAACTGCAGCTTGTTAAGAGTTCTGGGAACTGAAGCTTTGTGAGGGGGAAACTACAATTCCCACAGTTCTGGGGTGGGGGGGAGTCACATGCTTTAAATATGTGTTGTGCTTTAAATCTATGGTGTGAATCTGCCCTTAATTAGGTATGTATTCTTTCCTTGCTTACCTCTGCCTCCGTGTACCTCAATTTCCATTGTAGTTTTGCATATTGAATTTTAGATAGAAAGTTCCTCAGGGCAGGGACCTATACACTTTTATCCTGTAAAAAAACCTATGCGCACTGAGCAGTCTTCAGCTGTTGGGTCATAAGACATGACCCAGAAGTGGGCTGCGATCTGACCAAAGTTTTATGCATCTATGTTTTTCACACCAATTTCTATTTTTTTTCTAGGCTTTGATACTGATTTCTGGCAAGGGGGGAAAGTCATGCATTATGCTTGTGTGTGCAATGTCATCTAAGATGGTGGTTTTTGGACACATGTACATCAGCAGCTGGTGCAAAAGGGCTGGCTAGGCTGCATGAGGGTGAAACAGAAAAGGGCTGAGAGAGAAAATAAGAGGAGTAAACTTAATAGTGGGTCCCATGTCAAAGGTTGGATTAAAGTTAGTAGGTATACAAAATAATAATAATAATTGTTGTTGTTGTTGTTGTTGTTGGTATTGTTATTGTTATTATTTCCCCAGCCACTCTGGGCAGCTTCCAACAGAACATTAAAATGCAATAATCTATTAAACATTAAAAGCCTCCCTAAACAGGGCTGCCTTCAGATGTCTTCTAAAGGTCTGGTAGTTGTTTTTCTCTTTGACATCTGGTAGGAGGGCGTTCCACAGGGCGGGTGCCACTACCGAGAAGGCCCTCTGCCTGGTTCCCTGTAACTTGGCTTCTCGTAGTGAGGGAACCGCCAAAAGGCCCTCGGCACTGGACTTCAGTGTCCAGGCAGAATGATGGGGGTGGAGACGCTCCTTCAGGTATACTAGACCAAAGCCATTTAGGGCTTTAAAGGTCAGCACCAACACTTTGAATTGTGCTCGGAAACGTACTGAAACGTGCTCGGAAAGATTAAAGTCACTGATATATAAAACACACCCAACCCCGCCATCAGCAATGGACTTCTTCCAGAATGGTTGTTGTACTCAACACCCAGAATTGTCCTCAGCATCTGGAAATGTACATTATAGTATTTTTCCGCAGCAAAGAGAAAAAAATAAATAAAATACAGCCTGATCTATATGACATCGTAAATTAATTATCCCTGACCATCAAAGCCAGAAAATACTCTCATCAGCCCGTGAACCAACCACCTAGAGAAGAAGCTCTGGAACCAATCTAGGCTATTATGCTGAGTACACTCACTGGAAGGGTTGCAGTTAGGCAACATTTCTGAGTGCCATGAGCAACAAGCTAAGACAGGAGAGCTGATCAATAACTCTCCATAGGGTGCTTGTCAATTCTTCTGCTATGCTTGGCTGAAAATGAAGGTTTGGTACTACAGATACTGACTGCACTCCATTACTCTTATCTTTGGAAATAATCTCAAATGTCAAGTTCTACAGATGCAGGCTAACAAATTATTTGTGTACAACTTAATCTCACCCAAAACTGAGGTAACACTGAGTAACACAGGATTGCACCCCGAGGTGCAAATTCAAGCAATCAGTTGCTCAGAGCAAGGAGTGTGGCGCAAACTACAATAATTGATCTATACATTCCAGAATATGGTAACTTCTGCAGTTTTAATTTGGATTTTCCCTGTTTGCAAAGGCATTGTTTTGGCTTGCCAACAACTTGCCTGAAATTCAGTAATATCACATCCTTGAAGATCTTTATCCAAATTAGCTCTCAGATTCCTACAAAGCAGCAGCAGCTCCCAGCCCTTCTTTAAAGTGAGCTCCCCTCAACCAGCGGTTCCTGTTCTTGGCTTAACCAAGCACCCCCCCCCGCGAACTCACTCCTCTGCTGGCCTGAAGGGGAACAGAGGACAGCTTTGTGCTGACAGGTTTCTCTTTAGCATTAAAGGCGGGATATTTTAGAAGCAGTGTACTTCCTTATGCTGCTGTAATTTGTTTAGCAGCCCTGGATCAGCCGCGTGATAATTTTTTTAGTTCTTTTCATCACCAAGAGTAGTCTAACTGAACAAACAAATAAAAATCAGGTGCATTTTAAAGCACCTTCCCAGGAACCCTGCCTGGGCTGTTACAAAGCCTTGTGAAAATCGTTTTAACATAGCCACATAGAAGGTCTCCTCCTCCGGCTGGGAATTAATTTTGGACATAGTCATTCATTATCCTACAACTGTATATTAGGCTGAAATACTATAAAGGCCACTTGATGTGGAAATAAAGGCCACAGTCCTGTACACACAGCCCCTCACAGAGAATACTTCTTACAGTTGGACTTGCTTCAGACTAAATATACATAGGGTTGTGCTGTTGCAACTCCTATTAAAAACCAAAAGAACTTGTTTCCAAGGAGATATGCTTAGATCAGGTTATTACGGCAAGATCCCAAGCATGCTTACTCAGAAGTAAGTGAGATGGCAGCCTTAGGGCTAAATGAGATAAGACAGGGCAGCCACATTCATTTATTCATGTGTTCTCTTTGTGCAGATATAAAAAAATATGGAATACAGGGGGTGTATTTGTAATGTTATGCCAAGAGCTGGTGTGGGGCAGCAAAACCATTCTCCCTCCCCTTCCTTATCTCACTCAGTTCCATTGCTCAAATGACTTTTCTTCCACCCCAGCTTTGCTACCAGATGTGAGCAAGGTAGAGGAGAAAATTGTTTCAAGCAATGAAGTACAGTCAGGTGACACATGGAAGGGCCCCCTTACTTGCACATAGAATCATAAAATTGTAGAGTTTGGGCTGGGTGTTTATCAGTATGCAGATGACACCCAGCTCTACCTCTCTTTTAAATCAGAACCAGTGAAGGCAGTGAATGTCCTGTGTGAGTGCCTGAAGGCGGTTGGAGGATGGATGGCGGCTAACAGATTGAGGTTGAATCCTGACAAGACAGAAGTACTGTTTTTGGGGGACAGGGGGCAAGTGGGTGTGGGGGACTCCCTGGTCCTGAATGGGGTAACTGTGCCCCTGAAGAACCAGGTGTGAGCTTGGGAGTCATTTTGGACTCACAGCTGTCCATGGAGGCACAGGTTAATTCTGTGACCAGGGCGGCTATCTACCAGCTCCATCTGGTATGCAGGCTGAGACCCTACCAGCCCGCAGACTGTCTCGCCAGAGTGGCGCATGCTCTAGTTATCTCCCGCTTGGACTACTGCAATGCGCTCTACGTGGGACTACCTTTGAAGGTGGCCCGGAAACTGCAATTAATCCAGAATGTGGCAGCTAGACTGGTGACTGGGAGTGGCCGCCAGGACCACATAACACTGGTCCTGAGAGATCTGCATTGGCTCCCAGTACATTTCCGAGCACAATTCAAAGTGTTGGTGCTGACCTTTAAAGCCCTAAATGGCCTCGGTCCTGTATATCTAAAGGAGCGTCTCCACCTCCATGGTTCATCCCGGACACTGAGATCCAGCGCCGATGGCCTTCTGGCGGTTCCGTCATTGCAAGAAGTGAAGTTACAGGGAACCAGACAGAGGGCTAGTGGCACCCGCCCTGTGGAACGCCCTCCCATCAGATGTCAAGGAAATAAGCAGCTATCCTATTTTTAAAAGACATCTGAAGGCAGCCCTGTTTAGGGAAGTTTTTAATATTTAATACTGTATTGTTTTTAGCACTCGACTGGGAGCCACCCAGAGTGGCTGGGGAAACTCAGCCAGATGGGCGGGGTATAAATAATAAATTATCATTGTTGTTGTTGTTGTTGTTCAACATCCTGCAATGCAGGATTCTCAACTTGAGAATCACTGCACATACCTTCTATGTAAAAGAAAAAAGGGGGGGAGCCTCCACCCCCTACTTATATGGGAATATGACAAACATATGCATACATACATGTGGCTGCCCACATCTAGTTTCTCCCTAAGATACTTGAGTTTCCGGCCACTGTTTTCTACCAATTCAGAGAGAGTTGGTTTGTTTCAAGAGGCCACCAGAAAAAAAGTTTCTTTTTCCACATAGTTGAGCATCCAATCCTAAGCAAGCATACTTGGAAGAAAATTCAGTTGAACTCCATGTTGTAGTAGGTCAGGTGTTACTTCCAAATTCAGTACTGTATATGTGCTTCAGATCAAACTGTAAATCAAATGCCTTTAGGGAATTTCTAATGCTACATTTGAAAGATGCTAGGACCCCACTGAGAGTTAAACTGGTGTCTAAACGTCTATGAAAAGTACTAATTCACGCATTTAATTTTTGACGAACAACGAGAAAAATTCTGGAAGCAGAAACAGGGTTGTGGCATGTGTAATACAACTCTAACATTATACTTATTTTCACAGAATTTTATAACAGGTGCAACTCCCAAGAGTTTGCCCGCATCTTGTAAAACAGCTCTTATGAAAAGCAGGGATGCATTCAGCGAGGCTTTGGGAAGAATGATAACACCTCACTTGAAAATACTGCTAAGTTCACCAACACAATTATTTGCCATACAAAAAGTTTGATTAGAAATAAATAAATAAATAAATAAATAACCCATTCACCCACCCAAACAGCCAAGAGGTACCTGAAGAAAGTCCTGCTGGCTGCTGTGGTCCTGTGTGCTGCTGATCTTTCTTCTGTCCGTGCTGCGCTCCTCTCAGAGCCCAGGAAAGTATGGCTGATCTGCTTCTCGTTGCCACGGACACCTAGGCTTTCAAAAAAGGAGCCACTGACCAATCAGGCCTCAGGGCTAGAATGGCTCTCAGCCCTAGGTCATGTGACACGTCCGTGTCTGTCTGAGTGAAAAGCATGACAATATCCATAAGGACCAAAGGGGGCTTGTCTTTGTATGACTCCAACGCTTTCCACACACCCCCAGCCGCTCCTGCAGAGCCCCTCTTGACGGGAATCCTATTTAAGCCCTGTCCCACAAAGCTGCAAGTGGGAGGGGAGGGGGGGAGAAAGGGCCCATTAGAGGAGAATGGATGAGGCTGAGTCAATGCACTGAACCTGCCTTGCACTTCCCACAAATCTGATTTTAAAACTTTTTATCTTTTATCTGGCCGTCATTTCACATCTGACTCTAACTGCTGCTTTCATGTTGAAAGTTACTGACTCAGCTAACCTGGCCAGAAATTGAAGGGCAGTCAGTTGAGGCCCGAGGAGGCAAGTGCTAGGGGCTTTCCACACAGCCAGTCCAAGTGTGCTCCAACTGCATTTCTTCCTTTGCACGATATTCCCTCGAGTCCCACTCATGAGGACAACAGCGCAATTTCACAGCTACATCTAGATAAGAAGATATCTGTGTGGCTGTCCACATACATCTACCGGTACCCTTTATTTTAAAAATCCAAAAAAGATGTGTGCTCCACAATGAAGCAGTGAATTATGTCAATTCCAAAGAATACAAATACAATATTCACAAAATGGAGAGATATTGTTAAGGAGAGGAGAAAAGGTGTGGCTTCGCTAATGCTCAGCCTGTTCCCTTTCAATAATATGATTACATGAGAAGGACTACCCACAGGATTTTCTGGGCCCTGCACAAAATTTCTATCCAGCACCCCTGACCCAAATTGGATAATTTGGAGCTCTTGGGAGAAGAAATAAGAATAGCAAGTTAGCAAGCTGCAAAAGGGATGATGCAGGAAAGAAACCACAGTTATGTACACTAGATGGTCAGAGCCTGAGCATTTCAAGCCCCCTCACTCTCTGCTGCTAATGCATCACCATGACTACACCACAACATTGTTGTATGAAGTTCACATACTGGCTCAGAGTTGTCATGTGAGGGGTTGGTTTCCTACAAGTTGCAGAGCTCTATAGAGTTCCATCTCCATACGTCTGTCAATTAGTGCTCCTATTGGGAGGTAGGGCCAGCCCAAGACATTTTGCAGCCTGAGGCAAATTATTATTATTATTATTATTATTATTATTATTATTATTATTATTATTATTATTTACTTACTGGGTTGCCCCAGCCATTCTGGGTGGTTTCCAACATAATAAAAACACAGCAAAACAGCAAACAGTAAAGGTAGCATCCCGCACCCCATGCACAGAAGCTGACTGAAAGTTGACTCTTTCAAAAATGAAGACGGCATAGTTAGCTCACTGCAATTGAAGGCAGCAGACTAGCCCAGGAAACATTTAACAGGCCATGTGGGACACACAATTGTTTTCCAACAGCTTTCCAATGCTCCCCTGACCTCCATGCAGCAGTTGCCTAATGGCCCTGCTTGAAGCACATAACCTCTAAATAATTCCCGCATACAAAATAAGAACCAATAAAAGCAGCTGAATTTGGCTGTGGGCAAGAAGGGAAGGGGCATTATGCAAACACACCAATGGCACTTGGATAACCACTTTCTATTCAGCAATAGTTTCAACTGCAAAAAATGCAGTGAATAGCAGAAGGGTGGAGAGGGAGAGAAGCAAACTTTCCCCATATATTGCTATGTGAAGTACGCAGCATTACCATATTCCCACAACAGAAGAACAGCCTTGAGGGAAGGTATATGGTGTGTATACAATAAACTGTGTGGGAAAGGGCCCTAGTCTCACGCAGCACAACTGAATAATGAGCAGGGGCCACCTACTGTGCATGTAGCTCCTGCATATCCACTTACGTCTATTTCTGCCCCATCAGCTCCACTGCGTATAAATTATATGTTTTCTCTCTGTATCTGTCTTGCCCTTGGGACATAGAGAGCATATTGCATAACCAAACAGGTTACCTGTTGCTATGTCATATCACTCCTTCAAATAGCAAACTCAGGCTGCCAAAACCTGAGGGGAGGGGGGAGAGAGAGAGAGGTACCAGCATGCTTGAGGGCATGAACATCTGCAGGAATTTTTTTCCAGATGACAATATCCTTTTGGAAGTGAGGCAAACCAAACTGTACCTACTGCTCCAACTGTGGTCTCCCCATAGGCTATGATATAGTATAACCATAGTATAACTGCATTTTGATATTGGCAGTTTTCTTTTGTTTTTATCCCTTCCTTAATGATCCCTAATATGGAATTCACCATTTTCCACAACTGATGCACGCTGGGTTGACATCATCATGCTATCCACTATGGCCCTGAGGTCTTGTTCCTTGTGAGTCACTACCAGTTCAGATGCCAGTAGTTTATATGAGAGATTTGGATTATTTTGCCACAGTGTCCACCACTTGACATTATTGTGAAAAGATGGAGGAGGGGTTTAGAATCATCTGTTTTATAACCCAGACTTGGGGTTGTTTTTCACTGTGATAATCACATCTCCACATTGGGGGGGGGGAGTTTCTAATTATCTGAATGCATATTAAATGAGAAATGTAATTCAAGCTCTTCTAATTGATGCAATGGAAAGGTGCTGACATGACAACCGAATTTGTGCCTTTGGCACAAGCCGAAGCTTTTACAGCTTTAACTAAAGGCTACATGTGTGGCTTTTGGTTTTTGTTTTTCTAACTCTGCAAAACGAGTTATAAGAGTCCATTGCATGCTGCACTGTTAGAGCAGCTGATTTGCTTTGGGTTTGTGTCTGAAAGCATAAGCCAGCTCATAAAGCTCTTATGTGGACCAGCTACTATATAATTAAACAGAGGCGCACACGACTCTTGGGATGAATTACATTACCACTACTTGCTACTGAATTTAGTATCCTGAAAAAACAACCATGCCTCAAATTTGTATTTAGAGCACAGTAAATCCCAGGGCATTGTAGCTTCAAATCTCCTGCTCACAGTTTTGGATTATTGTGTGTGGTTTCTGTGTATTGTGACTGTGCCGAGATCCAGCATCACATATTACGTATTCATTTACCCTGCCACTGCCACAGAGGAGAGCAAAATGGCCTTAATTATTCATTCCAAATGTGGATTTTCTTCTTGACTACGTAAATTCATTTGCAAAATGAAGTGAACCAAGCAATAATTGTGATTTACTGTGAATGCAAGCTCTACAACAGTTTCTAGCTCATCATCTTGAGCTTGTTTCTCAGGTAACTTATTAAATATTGGAGAAGTCAGAAGAGAGGTATCAGGCTTGTACTGCTCTTCAGAAGCCTCCTGTGCCTGACCCAGGATATACTTAATTCATGCAGATAAAGGCTATGAAGAAGTGTTGGAAGAGGAAGAAAAACACAAGCAGGGTCAGGTTTGAGTCAGAAAACTGCACTGCAGTGGACTCCCTCCGCAGAGTCAGAGCTATGGGGGGTTGGGAGTGGACTAGCCGGTTTTTTTGCCCCAGGTGAAGCCTCCAGAGGGGGTGCCATTGAGACTCCCAGTCTGTGTGTTGGTGTATGAAATGTGGTGTGTGTGTGTGTGCACGCCAAACTGAGTCTTTGACCCGGGTGAAATAAAGCCTAGTTTCGCCCCTGTCCCTCCGACCCTGGGTCCTGTGCAAAGGTCCTGGAAGTGGCAATAAGCAGCACACTGAAATTGTGGCCATTTTTCATTTCTACAGTGTCCCAGAGCACTATGGGAAATAGTTGCTCCAAACTTCCTGGCATTGAGGGTCCCAGACAGGCTTCACTTCCCCAAAGTTGCCACATGCTGACACCGGGCTTGGATTTAGGCACATACAGAGAAAGCCTTGGTCCTTTGTATAAAAGATCCCCTGTATAAAAGAGCTGGGAGCAAACTCATGAGCTATGTAAATATTTCACCCAGATAAACTCAGCCTGCTTATTTTGAGTTACCACGAAAGTTCATGCAAAATCAAAAGTAATACCAACGCCACCAATATGCATCTTCAACTCAAGCAAGTTCCCCAAGGTTCAATATTTGTTGCTACTTCTCGCATAGAACTGATTACACACTGGACCTAGCATAAGCAATATAGCAGAGTACATAGCAAGGATGTACTCTCACAGTTTAATCCACACACAATGCTATACAATGTTTAATAAACCATAAGTTGCCTCACAGACCAGCAAACATGATGTGCCTTGATTCTCCAAAGCTTGGTTTTCCAGCTGCTTGTCTCATGTATTTGTACCCTTATGAGCAGGGAGGTGGCCCCACACAAATTGGTTAGGCAAAGTTGTTGGAATCAAGCATAACACCAAACTACAGTTAAAAACAAGCCATGCTTTGTCAGCCAAAACCAAACCATGGCCTCATATCATGGTTTGCTGACAGGAAAAAAACCATGATTAATCTGCTAGGCTAGGTTCAAACATTTAACCAAAGCATAGTTAAGAAAACAAGCCATGGTTTGGTGTTATGTGCAAATGAGACCACTGAAATAGCATGAGGCCAACTTTGCAATATTTTAGTTCAGTATTATAGACTTTGTTTGAAAGATATTACTCCAAAAAAGAATACCCAGCAAAACTATGTAAGAACAAGGCAACTAGAGAAGTGGGAATGCGTAAATGAAGTGCATTGTACACCTCAGGTCTTGGATGTGGGCCCGGAAGTATTGATTTACTTTTTAATGTAATGCATGTTTACGTGAAGCAATTCAAAATTGTTCTATCAATGCAAGCTTGTATAATATTATTAAGCTCCAAAATTCAAGAACTCTGTCAGCTTTCTAGAAGATATATTATTCTGAGCCAATTTATAAGTAACAAGGTTAGAATAATTGGGGTCCAAGAAAACCATTCTTGGACGTACTTTCCCCAAATTAAAACAACTCAACAGAAAAAGGCCTCAGTTCACTGTTTCCCTTGGGTTGTGGTACTGGCTTTCACCAGTGCAAAGATGTTGCACTGGTTGCACTAAAACAAGTGTATCAGGGCTGCCCCTGGATGTTTTATCATTAGAGGCAAAACAGAAAATGCTGCACTTGCCATGTACCCACAAATCCACTGCCTGAGGCAGCAGCAATGCCAGAGGCAGTGAGCAGCACGTTGTTTAAGAGCTGGGTTTGCCACCGTTCCCAGCTATCCAGAACCAGAAGCCCTGAGACAACTGCCTCAACTCATGGGCAGGCTGGCCCTGCGGTGTATGCATTACAAACACTAACCATTTATGTAAATAGCTCTCACATATGCCCAAAGAGTTACTTCTGAACGAACCAGCAGTAAATCACATGAAGTAAGTGAAGTGAACTCTTTATTAGAAAACATACAAACCAGGATCTCCAAAGCGGCCTGTCTTTGCTCCTCCCACTTTATGACTCTCCTGGTTCTGGGAGACCGGGGGCGGGGAGGAGAGCTTGTCGCAGCAGAAGGGGGAGACACCCATGCCTCTTCACCAGCCTGACTCATCTCTCTGCCTCTTGGCCTCCTTAATCGCACTCTCCTACTTCAGCTTCTAGCTCTGATTCAGGACTGTTCACTAAGCCCTGTTAGCTCTTCAGCTTCTGACACGTCTTCCCAGTCTTCTCCTTCTTCTCCCTCTGACCACTCATTGTCGTCTCACCACCAATCCTTGGGCTCTGAGCCTTCTTCCTTTGAGGGTCCCCCAGCTGCTTCCTCCCACCATTCCTCTGTGTCCAGCCAGTCCATGACAATTCTTCAGAAGGGTTTGCTGTCAGGCTTCTGTTGTTTGAGACAGCCACAGCAGTTGCAGGTATGGTGTGGTTTCTGGTAATGCTGGACATCTGGTTGGCAATGTATGGGCTTCCCAAATTTTCAGGCTCCTGAGTCCTCATTGTGATGATAGGGAGAAGGAGCACACCCAGAGATAGGTCCTGGATCCCCTTCCCCAACAAATTATCATAGCACTATTCCTTCAGGTTCTCCTATCACAATGCTGATCCATTATTAACTTACGAGTACAGTGGTACCTCGACTTACGAATTTAATGCATTCCGAATGCACATTCGGAAGTCGAAAAACTCGTAAGTCGAAACGCGATTTCCCATAGGAATGCATTAAAAACGGATTAATACGCTCCTATGGGAAGAGAAATCGGGGGTCACTTACCTTTTCGATGTGGACGGCCAGGCTCCCGCAGCTCTCCTTCTCTTGCAGGCGGCTCTGAGGGGTGCTCGCTGCTGCCATGGCGCGGCAAAAAGCCGCGCTGGGCCGTTTCGGCCCGAAAAAAACAAACCTTGCCGGGCTCCCCTGGCATGCCAAAAAAGCCGCGCGGGGCGTCCCCGACGTGGTAAAAAGCCGCGCTGGGCCGAAACGGCCCGAAAAAAACCCTTGCCGGGCTCCCCCGGCATGACAAAAAAGCCGCGCCGGGCGTCCCCGACGCGGTAAAAAGCCGCGTTGGGCCGAAACGGCCCGGAAAAAAAAGCCCCGGAAAAAAAAACAAGCGCCGCCATCTTTGAAAGGAGGAGAATAAGCAGCCTCCAGCTGCTCCGGGCTCCGCTCGCATCCAAAATGGCTGCTGGAGCGAAGTCCCGCCTTTTCTCCCCTTCCATGTGACCTGTACCAAAGAAAAAAAAACAAAAAACAAAAACCTCGGCTTCCGATTCGGAAGTCGAAGAATTTGTAAGCGGGTGCCCGGATTCTTCGCTTCGTAACTCGAAAATACGTAAGTCAAGTTACTCGTAAGTCGAGGTACCACTGTATCTAGAATTAGCCTGCATGCTTCCTTGTTTCACCTAACAGATTTGCAGTGCTGCTCTCACAGTCCTGCCCACTAGAGAAGAGTGTTCCCAAAAGACGAATGTATTCAGAATGGAATGTCATTATTTCTTTTTCTCACATTTTCAAATACAAACACCTCCATAAAGTCAAACCTCTCAATTTGTTGGTTGTGTGATACTGCCCTTTATCTCATTCCTAAAGGATTCCTTCCTACCATCCAGTTCATCAAAGCACACAATGCTGATCAAATAAAACATGTGCTGTTAGGAAAGCCAATAGTCACAAACATGTTGTAAATGCTAACTTCAGCATCTAAAATCCATACCACCCCACTTTCTCCACGTTAACTCCAAACCCCTTGAATTCTAATGGATCCTATCCTATCCTATCCTATCCTATCCTATCCTATCCTATCCTATCCTATCCTATCCTATCCTATCCATAGCAGTGGGTCTCTTTCCCTGAAACAGCTGTCAACATTATAGCTAGTGAGCAGAAAGTTACCCAATGCAGATAGCTATATATAGCTGCAGATAAAAATGCTGTTGTGAATCGCATCCATAGCAACACACTACCATGCTGCAAAGTACAAAATCAGTAAGGTCACAAAGATTTAAAAATGGAGGCTACCAGAGCTTAGGTTGGACAGTTACATGAGAAACTGATGGAAAAATAAAACCATTGGATTGGATTGAGACTTATTCATGTTTAAAGTAGAGTAAATCAATGATTGGTTTACTCCAAGCATGAATGCCAGAATCCCACCCATTGGCTGCATTTAAGTTTCAAAATAAACCATGGTTTATTGTGAGGGGAATGGACCATGATCAGGCTTACACAACTCCCATTCATTCCTTCACAGGTTGCCATTTCATCCAGCTACAACAAACTGTAGTGTAAAAATAACAGCCTACACAACTACTCATACTGCTGGGGAAAACAATGCAGAGAAAGAGGAAAAACAATCAACTATTTTGTACATTACAAAAGCTTGCATTGCTGCTGGTCTGGAGTTTATTCCTCCTTGCCACAGGCTACCGTGCAAGTACATATTTACAAGCCTGTAGCTAGCAAGTGGAAAGTGGCCGTGATAGTGACTTGATATTATGTGCAGCTAGGGCCAACCTGAGATACATTAAAACATGAAAAGAGAGGAGTTGATTTTGTGTTTTAAAACACACTGATCTCCTATACCACTGCACAGGCTGTAAATAGCAAAGAAGATTAGAACACACTAGAACACAGAGTAGAATGAGATTAGAAATGACATTACAGGTTTAAAGACCCTTACCTTGCCACCTGTCAAAGAGACGCACACAGTACCAATTCTCTCAAAACAGTTGCAACAGACTAGAGAAACCAGTACAATGTTCTGTTATGAGGCCAGAGACTGCAGTGCTCAGGTGGATGTGTTATTCGAACAAGAACCAGAGTTGGGAGGGTGCTGAGTTAGGTTAAAGGTTCATATTGTATGTTCACAGGAGACTAAATAGATTGTAAAGTAAAAATCCAATTAGCAAGTCTAACTGTAAGAAGTTGGGCTTTGAAACAGCATCAACAAATTGTATTAGCAGCCAAGGAAGGGATCGGAGCAAAAATTTGAAAAAAGCAGATTCATGCAACTGATGGATGAACAAAATGCAAACGTTTTAGTTGCAAAACATTTAAGATTTTGCCTATACTTTATCTCAACTTACGGTAGTTTGTCCCCAACCATTGCCGATTTTTAGAAAATATTACAACAGGATATAAAATGTTACCCACAACCACATTTTACACATGGGCAATTAAAACAGCCCTTAAACGTTGAAAACAGTCCCCGTTTCAGCTTAACCTTGAACAAATAAAGCAAAATATGTCATGATGTTTGGCTTTCCCCTTCTCTTTCTCCTAAGTATCATCAATTCACAGTACAAAAAGTAAGTTACAAAAATGAAGGGAGCAATTATGCCCCCCACTGGATTCTCCCTCAACCCCCTACCAAGACAATATTAGTCTTATAATCAATTCCTTGGGGGGGGGGGTGGAAAAGCAACAAAATTCTAATTACAGGAAAGACGCTTGATTTTCTTTGCTCTGCAGTCATAAGATGTCAAAATGTCTAGACAGCTTGAAAAAGAAACTTTGACACAGCACCCTTTCTTGACAGAGTGGGGGGAGGAAGAAAGATAACAAGCTTATTACACATACGGTAAGTCATCCCTCATTACTTAAATTGAGCAGAATCATGCAGACTGGTCTGCAGCTGGAGTGAAAGAGGAAGCTTGGGACATATTGAAGAATTGTCAACAGTCCATGTTATACTGATCACAACTTATTTTATTGCTTCTAGACAGCTGTATTTCCTAATTTCAATCAATAGTGGACTGAAGTTAGACTGCATTTGCACATGTGAACCAAATTCTGCAGCAAGAAAATGTACATTCTGAGCTTAGAATAAATTTTGCTAAATTTTGCAAAATGTGTCCAAAGTTACTGAGTTTGATCAGAACCATTAGCACGGGGAGCCTTGAAGGCTTGAATCCTGACCACAAAATATCCCATTCAAACCCCACTTTGGTTTCCATGCATTTATCAGATTTTCTACACATTCCTTGGCAGGGAGGGGATAAAAGCACTTGGGCGCTTTTTGCTTCCAGCATTTATCTCTAGCAATGATTACAAGGAACTATATTTAAAAAAAGAAAAGGAAAGTCAGCCTGCTTAAGAAGCCAAATCAAATGTCAGATTCTTTGGCAGGTCACAAGGCAGAGATGAAGAGCATAGTGGACATTTTTCTGACTGCAATTCCTAAAAGCATAGAATTTTAACACCCAGATTTCCTTCCTCCAATAAGTAGTAGCAATAGTCAACATTTGCAAAACACTCAGATGCAGTGTAAAGACTGCACTGCACAACAAGCTAAAATTATGATGTGGAAATCTGTGGTCAACAAGAGGGATTTAAACTTCTACTGTTGTACACACAAAAGCAGGTAAAGCCCTATTCAAGCCGAATGTAAATTGGATGACAAATCTCTACAATTATGCTTTGTTGTATCTTCTTCCCTAAGTCTAAAAGAAAAGGATATAAAGATAAGGAGGCTAAAAGTTAACTTTAGGTCAACAAACCCATTGAGTTTTGAGGCCAAAAACAAAGTCAATAAACACCAAAGAAAAAAGACTATAATAGATAAATTAAGCTGGAACTAACCTTGGGGGGGGGGGTCATCCAGTCTAAGCTACCCTGTAGGGGTGGGATTCTAACTCAGGAAGCCTTAACCAGCCAGGAGGCAAGACAAATAAACCAAAAATAAGTAAAATGAGACATTGGGGAGCCAGCTGTCGTCTATTTAATGGTATATATGTTTTTGTGTATGCATGCATATATGTGTGTGCATGTATTTATATTTGTGTGTGCATACAAGAAAAGCCTTTTTTATTAATTTGTTTAATTTTTATTTTAAACAATAAAGCCAATTTCTAAATATCTTTATTTCTTTCTGTTTAGCTAACACAAGTAAAATGGTTTGTCAGTGCCATTCCCACTAGTGCAGCCTTTCTCAACCTTGGGTCCCCAGATGTTTTTGGCCTACAACTCCCATCATCCCTGACCACTGGTCCTGCTACCTAGGGATGATGGGAGTTGTAGGCCAAAAACATCTGGCGACCCAAGGTTGAGAAAGGCTGCACTAGTGGAAGAGTGAAGCAGCAACCATCTCTGTATTCATAGTAAACTATGGCTTACTGTGACATGTGAACTGGGCCTGGAAAGATGGAAAGAGATGAAGGAGTAACGAATACAAAAAAAGGAAGATTTGCTAAATATATATTTTCTTCTCCGTTTGAGAATTTGGCATGTTTTATGCCTCTGCCTTTACAGACAAACTCTTAATAATTTATTGCCTTTGCTGCTTTGTCAATATGACACACTCCATTTGCAAACTCAACAAAACGATATGTCTTGGGAACTCAGCCAACAAGTGTTTCATGAAGGCTTCAAGCAGAGAAGCAAACTCTGTTAAAACAGCATCCTGTTGATAAATCCTATCCATATAGGTAGAGAGTGTAATGTGAGCAGGAACTAAAGTGATCAGGTCCAGCTATAATAGTGTTAGAATACCTTTGTTGTTCTTTCAAAGGTTGTGGGTTCACTTGCCATATTTTGTGGTCTAGTAGGCTTACACAATTATTTCTTTTCCATGTTACCTTCTTTGTCACATTAATTATCAATCCATTCTGTTTGAGTCTGGGTGCCCATACAGTCTTAACATACCCTGCCTGACTTCCATCTTCACTTTGTCCTTGCCTAAACTCGGCCAATAATGCGAGATGAGCGCCACAACCCCAGAGTCAGTCATGACTGGACCTAATGGTCAGGGGTCCCTTTACCTTTAAACTTCTTGTGGATTTCTCCTATGTAGAATAAGTGAATGGTTACATGGTTGGTTGGTATTTAAAAACTATATGAAAGCATTGTTGTCCCTTTCTTGGGGTGCCATGCTTCATGTCATCAATCCACATATGCTTGCTCATCCCATGAAGTGTTGCACATGAGAATGAACCATCAAGATTCAACCACATCTGCACACTATTTCTCAATGGAATCAGTTCACATATTTTGCTGCAATGAGAAACCACAGGTGTACATACATACACAAACCAAGATCTCAGTTTTGTACTCTCTTCTCCCTCTTTTCCCATTCATTCTTTTTCTGTTGCAGTTTTATCAATTATAATGGCATGTGTTTGTGTAGGGTATGTTGTGTTGTGTGTGGAGGAGTTAAGTGTGGAAACACAGTGTGAGTAATATGTCAATACAAAGCTGATGATTTAAAGAATCCATAATCTAAACATTGCTTCGTATGAAAAAGAAGTTACACACAGTTCTCCTCCTTCTAAATCACTTCTGTGACTTACGGATTTTTCAGGAAGGCCCCAAGATAACACCATCCTCAATAGGTCTTTTTCCTTCTGGTCTCCCTCCCTGCATCATACTTCATTGTCTCCCACTCCTTTACTATGTTACTATGGTGACCTCAACAAAGACTTTGCTAGGCCTCTGGGGCAGAGACACAACCAACAGTACTAGGATCACAAAGCTCACCCCCTAAGTGCAATAGCAGATGAAAGATAGCCATGTGAGTTATGGGGATTATGGGGCAGGGAGGGGATAAGCAACTATCTGATTGGGAAAACATAAGCAAGCAAACCTAGTTATTGGAGCCCATTATTTTGGTGGTGGCGGTAGTGAGGAAGAATAACTTAAGAGACCATTTTGAAGTGGTGGTGCTTCCTATGTGTTACTGTGTTTGCCTTTACAACATTCCTGTAACACTGGTCACTCCAGCAGTGGCTGTTGCTCATTGAGGCTGGTGGGGCAGAAGGGCGGGAAACCAGTAGGAGTGGCAGGAGCTCGAGCCAATGACAGGCAGAGAGAAATAATTCTGTTTTTGTTCCTATTCTCATCCATGCTGAGTTCTACAAGGGAAACAATTGGCCTAAGGAGGAGGAAGCTGACAAGCAGTGCCACCCCCTGGGCTGGTTGTCAGTAAGAAGGCAGGCAGGCAAGGTCTTAATAATCATAGAATAATAATCATAGAACCGTCAAGTTGAAAGGGACCACAAAGGTCCTCTAGTCCAACCCCCCTGCAATGCAGGCTTGCTGGGGGTAGGCTGGGGCTGCTGGCACTGTACCCCATTTGCCTAAACAGAAGCCTCCACTGGGTCACTTTCCACCTCCATTTTATCCACTGAGAATAAAGGTGAGGGAAAGTGGCTTACCTAGGGCTATGCGAGAAATAATTTCAACCCATTGTCTCCCAGACCAAGTGCATCAAATATCCCCTAAATGTCTGAATAGGCCATCTTAAATGCAACCCCGCCATGATAACTTTTATTTGTCTTCAAGCACAATATTTTTAATGGAGTCAATTTACTTCACACATTTAGCTGCCAGGCATAGTGTGGGGAAATGAAGTACGGTAATGTACATGCCTGTGAATGGATTTAGAGCCCACCTGGACCTGGGAAGACAATGCTGGATCTGGGAGACTTTGTACCTGCTCCATTAAGGGGAGTTCAACCCCTTCAGAACAGACTACACAGCTAATTCCAGGACATGAGAACCACTTATTCCCAGTGTCTCTGTCTTGTCAGGATCCAGCTTTTTTTATCCCTCATCCAGAACACTAGCATATTAAATCCCTGTCCAGCCTCACATGGCTCAGAGGAGAGAAATAGGACAGAGTGTTGTCTGCGTTCTGAGGGCACCTCACTCCAAACCCTTCTCATCATTCTCGTCTTCTCATAACATTCTTTGCTTCTTTGTGATACCTGAATTGTTCTCAGTGTTTTGATAAAAGTAAATATTTAAATGCATAAATAGTAAAACATATACCACAAGCGTGCTCAAAGTGTTTTGAACAAAATCTACCTGTATTTCTTTTTAGTAGTTAGCTTTCCCCCCCATTAACAACATATTAAATATGTTTTCTGGAATGCATTGTTACAGTGTTTATTCAAGGTGTTGTAAACTTTCACTGGCCTACTGTTGCATTTCCATATACAGTATTCACAAAATTTGTCTGGTTGCTGTTGTTTTGCATGCTCGTGCAGTTGTCAATAAGTTCATGACTGAACATACACACAACATAACTGGGACTGTCAGTGCTGCCACGTGACTGGCAATAACAACAATTTCTGATATTTGCTGCAATATATGCATATGGTAGTGAGTTTTATAGATGCACTCATTGTGTGTGTAATGAAAAGCGTATCAGTTCCCAAATATATTGAATAACAAACGTTTATTGTTGTATCTCCCCTCCCATTTCTTCTCAGATACACGATCTCAGATTTTTTTACCCACACAGGGAAATTTTAGAAAAGAAGTATATGTGAAACAATATCAGAAAAGGGGAGGGAGGAATATGGATTTTGCAATAAGAGATGCATAAGAAGGAGGGTGGACTGCTGCCCATACATGTTCATAGATATTTCTTGCAGAAGTCACATAGATTTTGCACTCTGATACCTTGTTTGTAAGTGGTCAAAACTGTAATGTTTTGTGCCATCTCTCTATGTAGGAAGCCCTCTAGAGCAATCTTTTTTCTGTCAAGGACCTCATTCTCTCAGAGGTAAATTGCTGGGGCCTACATGCCACCAATGGTTGGTGGTCCACAGCTAATTATTGACTGTGCCAGAGCCAAAGTAGGCAGGGCATCCTTTTCTTTCTCACCCCTCTCTGCCATCCCACAATTCCATCCTTGCCAACTGCATGTTATTGACCATAGGCTGCCCACAACAGCTCTAGATGAAGACTATAACTGGGAGAGTGACAGGACAACACACAAAGAAGAAACACACAGGGAGGGGCTTCACATGCTGCATTTTAAGGTATATACCTAATATACCTGCCCACCTAGCAGTTCGAAAGCACGTCAAAGTGCAAGTAGATAAATAGGTACCGCTGCAGCAGGAAGGTAAACGGCGTTTCCGTGCGTTGCTCTGGTTCACCAGAAGCGGCTTTCTCATGCTGGCCACATGACCCGGAAGCTGTACGCCGGCTCTCGGCCAATAAAGCGAGATGAGCGCCGCAACCCCAGAGTCGGACACGACTGGACCTAATGGTCAGGAGTCCCTTTACCTTTACCTAACATTTGAATCACCTATCATTAAAGGGATGATATTAAAGTGGCTAAAAGTAGGATGGCAAAAGCATGCACGCATCATATAGGTACACTGATCAAGAAGCTAACTTTGGCTGAGGCTCTCTGTCAAGTCAGGGGCACATTTAGGCAGTAAATTCAGCTTTGTTCATATGCTATGTGTAAAATGGCTGGTGGTTGCAATTCATAGGAAGAGTAAAGGAGTAAAGAATGTTTTGATTTGCAGAGAAGCTATGCTGCACAGTTACTTCTTCTTTTTTCACAGGGAAAATAAATCCAGCGTGAAAAACATCATTGTGGAAGAAGATGAAAATGAAAAAGATAGGGATGCCACTAACAGCCAGCCTGTGGGGGAAACGGAGAAGGAATCTCCTGCCATCAAACTCAGTGTGGTGCTCAGCCCCAATATGGACAGTGAAAGAGTTGACGCCTCCAGCCCTTCCCCACCTGCTGCTGACTCCCAGAAGAAACAGAATGTGTAAGCATTGTTCACAAATGAATTCCTTCATAACCTTTAGAGCAGCCTTCTCCAACTTGGTGCCCTCTGGATGTTTTGGGCTACAACTCCCCTCAGCTCCAGCATGCAGGGCCAATGCTCAGAGATGATAAGAGTAGAGTCCAACACCGTCTCGAGGGCATTTAGCTAGGGAAGGCTGCTTCACCGTTTCTTATATGTAGTTGGCACAGCACAATTTTGCTCCCATGTCATTTTTTTAGAGCCTTTTATAGACTCAAGTTAACAGAAGTATCTTAACACCTGCTGGTTAGACATGAGCTTTATTCTACTGTACCAACACACCTGCAAAGGTTTATGCAGCGCTAACTTAAAATTGTGCAGTTTGCCATCTGAATGGCTGACACCTCAATCATGTTTGCACTTACTTTTGGAGACTGTTCCTCCACTGAAATAACGAAATCCACCTCTTCCTGGGCATATAACAGAAGTCGATGAATGGCCTCTTTCCCTTTGTCTTGTAAGGATGGGACTGTGAAGCAGCCATATGCCCTTTGTCTCACAATGGGGCAGAATAAACAAAAGTAAGCCAGGAATGATGCTTGTTGGGCTCACAAGGAGGCATGCTAACCCAAAAAGAAGATGTAAAGGAAGCCGCAGCTCATGCACCTGTGCAGCTCAGGAACATATATCTCTATTTAGTAAGTCCCATTTTATCTAATGAGCTTTCTTTCCAAGCAAGCACTGATGGAATTGCAGCCTCAGTAATCAAGCAGGATAAGGAATATCAGCTGGTGTAGTTTGTTTGTTTTTATGATGCTGGAGGAAGGCTTGGGAAATGAGAAAAACTTCCAAATTCCTTCTGCTATGCAACTGCTAAACTTAACCTTATCTTTCAGAAGTTACTTATAAAGAAGTTAGGAGTGATTGGCTTTAGCAGGGGTTTGCCTGCAAAAGCTAAGCTTCCAGCCATGCTTGTAACCTTTGGGTTGAAATGCAAAAGATGCTTTCTATTTCTGAAGGTTTTTAGCAAGACTTGAAAATTATTGGTTCTACCATCCCTTTATTTGCCTTTATCTAACAGATAACATGGCATATTTTTGCTGTTTACACCCCCCCACCTAGCAACCAAAGTCTATTGAACACAAACAAAACCACTCAACTTGCTGTTTGTGAGATCAAGTGGAATAAATGAGAGACAGATGGAGGCAGGTAGAAAAACCTCTTGATCTTAGAAGAGCCAAGATATCATAGGAATCCCTGAATGCTGGAGCCAAAATAAGCTGACCCCTGAGTTATGAGGAGGAGGAGGAGGAGTAAGAAGGAGGAAAAGAGACAGGAGGCTATTGAACAGAGGTCAGAACAGCACGCCATCTGTAATTATTCCAACTTAGGAAGAGTCAAGATGGGCTCTGGGGAAACTGGCTTGATGCAAGAACAACAAGCCATGTGGGTGCATTAGACTGCAGGTGAGCATTTCGAAGAATAAGGGGTGAATGCATTCATGTCAAAGCTGAATTGTAGAGACTGGTTTACATCCAACCTTCTTCCTAAGGGATAAGGAAAGAGAGGGCATTTTCGGTCATTGTGTCCCATCTGTAGAATACCCTCACCAGGAAAGCCTATCTGATGCCAACTTTGATGTAATTCCTTCCAGTCCCCTGCAAAATCATTTTTATTTGCCTGGGCCCTGCGGCATGCAGTCTAAACTGGGTTTGATTTTGGCTTTATCTGTCTGCTGAATTCATATGGTTCCATTTCATTGCTGCTTCTGATATTTTAACTTGCTTTAATTTTATACTTTTAAAATGTTCCTCCTCAGTACCAAAAATAATCATAGACATATACATTGGATTCCAGGGATAAAACTGAACTAGAATCCCTTCCCCTTTGATGTCTACTTTTTGTGTGCAGAGGGGAGTGTATGTGTTTGAAGGAAAAGGAGGAGCATTCAATCATGCTAAAGATTCCCCACTTGCAGCCATCCAGCCCACACACAGGTTTAATATTTGGGTGAGAACCAGACCCATCTGATGGCCAGTCCTAGATATTAAGGCCCCAAAGTGGAGCAGCAGCCATATGCAAACTATTTCCTCTAGTAGTTGGTGAACAGAATGTGTGGGTCAGGAGTGGCTAACCTGTGGTCTTCCAGGTGTGGTTGGATTCCAATTCCCATCAGCTCAAGGCAGCATAGCCAAAGATCAGGGACGATGGTAGTTGTAGTTCAGCAGCATCTGGAGGACCGTAGGCTCCTACACTTGATGCAGACTGAACTTTAGAGACAGTGGTTGTCAGGGACTGGGCAGAGGAGGAATGGTGGAGACCGCCTCCCCAGCCTGACCCTTCCAGAGAAGAAGACAGTTCAGAATTACAACAGGGGTTTGAGGGAGATCACAGCTCAGAGGCAGATGAGGGGGAAAGCTGGGAAATAATGGGAGAGGAGGAGGAAGAAGCACCAGAGGGGGACAGCTGACGGACACAATGTCTTTAGAAAGCATTCCAGACGCCCCCTCTCCCAGAACCCGGCAGGCATTGAAAGTAGAAGAGAAGAGAGCTCAGAAACAGAGGGCACATCTCAGCACCTGTAGTGATGACACATAATGGGAGAGAGGGAGGGGTGGAAACTCACTTGGAGCAACGCCATTTTCCAAGAGGTTGCATTTCTAAGCCTCTCTCTGTGAATATTGAATAAAAGGCAATTTGGTAAGAAATTTTCCTTGTCTTAGCCATTCCTGGCAACCCACCGTGGGGGTTGGATCATCTGACGCCTGACAGTGGTATAAAAAAGAGATGAGTGCAAATAAAGGCTCCTCCTGGCATCCTTTTTATTGGGTATTCATGATTTATGCCCATGGTGGCATTAGGATTCAACAGATACCCGACCCCACTTTGAATGCTGTTTGTGCCTGCAAACATTTTGGGGCAGACATACTGTTTTGTAGCCACTTCCAATTCTACAGTTCTATGATTTTGTTGCACTCTAGCACAAGAGTGCCTCTTCAGGTAGCAATAATGTGTTAGCACTGGGGAAGCATAACAGAATAATGAGGAAGGGTGTGTGGATGGGCCAGTATAAATCCACCACTACTGTTCTATTGCTGCATCAGAGACTTGTTTCAGAATACCAGGAAAAAACTGCACCAGTCTGGCTCTAAGAGAGACGGGCAGGTAAGTAAGAATTCTGACCCATAGTTATAGGTGTATTTTACTCCGTAAATGGCATGTTTGAACTGGAAGCCTCCAGATAACCAGCAAAGATTTATTACGGGTACAGATCCAGCAGGAGGGATAACAAAATATTGCTTGTGGCTCACAACAAAAACTCTTTATCTCACATGTCTTTAAATCACCTACGTATAACCAACCTGGAAAAATGACAGTTTCTTCGCTGGAGACAGCCAACAATTTTGTGAAAGGTTTTTGCATATAAACAGTACTTTTGCCCCACTCTCTGTTCAAGCAGGTTTCTGAAAGAATTCAAACCTGCTTAGAAGAGACAAGAAGTGGACTTCCTTGCGGGATACATCATACAAACCATAGCATTCTGTTTCCTTTGCAGGATAATCCATTATTCGCAGCAGAGCCCTGACCTGATGGAAAATCCACGAACGCTGATAAAGCTGCTGCGTCAGAAGGATCTGGAAATCATGGCACTGAAAAATGCTAACTGGAGAGATCAATCAGAACGGCTTGGCTGTATTTTGCAGGAACTTGTGAAGACAAGGCAAAAACTGCCACCTAGGAGGTGAGCAACATAAAGCTTTGCAAAACTGGAGTATATGCCTCCTGAAAAGCACTTGCAAAATTACAGGTGACAAAGAAGGGCAGTGGCTGTCAGGTAACACCTAGGGCAAGAGCTGCTTTGCTGGAAGGGGCAGGATTTATTCTGTGATGGGCAAAGGGTGTTGTGCAGGTGCGCCCATAGGAAGCAAGGTTCAACACCTTTCGCAAAGGTAGGATTAAAAACATGATCTGCAGATTAAAGTCATTTATTAAAGGTTAACATATTGGGTGGGATTCAACTAAATTGTTGCATGTGCAGAACATGGTCCACTCATGCAATGGGACTTTCTCCCTTCTCTCCCTCACATCCTCTAAAGTTGCTCTGGAGGGTTGGGGAAACCACCACAACAGGTTGGGGGGTATGGAGAGGAAATGGTGTGGAAGTTTAGTTGTGCAAGCAGACCTCATTCCCCATGCACATACCCACCTTCCTGCTAGTGCTACTCTCTTCCAAACTTTTAAGGATACATCTCTCTAACAGATTATTGTAATGTGTAGGATCATTAAGCTGTTTCTGTACTGGGATTTTTTGAATAGTTTGACACTGGCTCCATTCTGGTGTGTTGACAGACCTGTGTGATTCCCCACTACACCAGAGATGAGTTGCACATTGGTGTGCAACTGAGCCACAAAAGTCACACAGTAATCTGCATGCAAGCCATTTGCAACATGAGGTGCATGGGAGGGGGAGGGGAGGGGGAGGGGGAAGACATCCCACCTTTTATCTGAAATGGTACAAACTGTAATTACTAATTAATTACAGGTAGGTAGCCGTGTTGGTCTGCCGTAGTCGAAACAAAATAAAAAAATTCCTTCCAGTAGCACCTTAGAGACCAACTATGGCTGGGAGCACTGGTGGCGTATGGTTTCAGAACAGAGTCCATATAACCGGAAAAAGTACTAATTAATTAATTCATAAAATGTACTGTATATACCTCTTGATTATATATATATAAAAAACGAATCCACTAAGCGGTTTGCAAAACGATAAAACAAGACGTTAAAATTATCAGTGAAAATGGTTAAAAACAAGCATATGAAAGCATGCAAAAGATATAGTAAAATCAACACTAGCTAAAAGGAGAGAAAATGCATGTAACTTCTACATGTTGTATGGCCATTTGTCATGGACGCTTTAGCTGAGATTCCTACATTGCATGGGGATGACTAGATGACCCTTGGGGTCCCTTCTAACTCTACAATTCTATGATTCTATGTCTAGATAGACTTGAACAAAACTGTTTTAAGCAGGTGGAATAAAGAGTACAGTGAATGTGCCTGATGTCATTAGGCAGGGAGTTCCAAAGTGTAAGTGCTCCCACATTAGAATAGAATATCGATTTCTTAAGAGTGTGGAATGGATATTACAAGGCACCTGTAACAGTGCCAGTTCTGAATTCTACTATCTCAGTCTACAGCTTTCTTCTATTTGTGGTGACTCAGAGAATGGCTCTGAGTCAGAATTATGACTCATCAGACTTAGTTCCCCAGGTGAAATCCCTACTTGTCCTGTATCTTGCTACACAGAGATTTAAAGAACTGTCTGTGTACGAAATTTTCAAGTCTCCTCTCCAGCAGAAAGAGTTACTCCTGTACTGAGTTTTCTCCTTGTTTTCAGGAGAGAGAGAGAGAGTGGAAGGGAGTGTTATACTTTGCAATCCATCCCATGATTCACTGGACAAACAATGCCATTCTCCCTCCGCAAAGGAAGCAAGGGAAACAAAGCACCCATTCAAACCTAGTGATCCAGAACATGAATAATCTGCATGTGGCAAAGGGCAGCCACAATGCCTGTTATAAGAATAGCCTTTTTTAATGGTAGGATTCCAGGACATCTATTGTGCCATGAAACTCTGACTAAGGTCCCTTTTGATCTGGCCCATAAGAAGTAAGTCCAGCGTGGTGGTAGTATAGAATCACTAGTATCTGAAATGCTTAGCTATTAAAGCACTCTTACCTCCAGCTTTAAAAACGGCTTGATCTGTAAACATGAACAGGAGATCATACTTCTCTCTGTGCCATGATAAGCTTTGGCTACTGATTTCTGCAGATCTGGTGCAGTTGATAGCAGTTGGTTTATATTTTGTTTGGGTGCCAATCATAAGTCAAATGAAATAAAGTTATTTTAAAAATAAATAATGCAACCATTAGTAAACATGCATACAGATATGCCACTCAGTGAAATCAATTCAAAACTTTCTGCTTTACTGGGCAGAAACAAGCAAGTTTTGTTTACCATCTGGATAACTCAGTTGCTTAGAGCGTGGTGCTGATAATGCCAAGGTTGCAGGTTCGATCCCCATAAGGGACAGCTGCTCTGCATTGCAGAGCATTGGAATAGATGATCCTCAGGGTCCCTTCCAAATCTATGAATCTAACACAAATGGAGTGGTTAATTGAAGGAAACCCACCACACTAGCATGTTGTAGGCATTTTAATGTCTCCGACGAGTGACGAGGAGATTGCCATCTAAATGACAGAAGGATGGAGCTCAGGCAAGGGATCTCTTCTGGGAGGTAGTTCCCAGGATATAGCACTACCATCAAGGTCCTACTCTGTGCTCTGGCAGAGGACAGCTTCACTTTGTAAGCAGGAAGAACCAGGTATGCATATCTACTCCCATTCATCTTAATGATTCAAGGAAGTTGTACGGGAGAAGACGGTCCCTAAAGTATTTTGATAGCTAGGCCGCTCTTCCTAGCCATGAAAAGTTTAGAATTCATGATGATTATTATTTTTTTAAAAATCTGGTTTAGGCTATAAATGAACAAACAACCAGCATGGGCTGTAGTTCAGTAGCAGAGCACCTGCTCTGCACACAGAAGATTCTGGGTTCAATCCCTAGCAACTTCAGGTAGGGTTAAGATTGTCCCCAGTTTGAAACCCTGGAAAACTTCTGCCAGTCAGTGCAGAGAGTACTCAGGTAGATGCACCAATGGTCTAACTCAATATAAGGCAACTACCGTACCTTTGTTCCAAAGTTGTTGTTTTTTTAAAAAAATAAAACACCAAAAGAACCCCACCCCTAAAAAGTAAAAGCTCACAAAATGGGTTGGGTGTGAGGGAGTTGTGTTGCTCATCACCAGTCATGACAACGGTACTATTCAACAGCCATCCATGACCCTTCCACAACCACATTCTATATGGCTGTTGGTAAGAGCACTGAATGCACTAGCTAAGGCAAGAATCACATTTCCCAGCAACATAACTTAACATTTGAGTGCTGGCTGGGGAATTGTGATAATCCGCAAAACAGAAGTGCTGCTCTGAAGGAAGCCCATCAGATTTCTGCCCAGCAAATGTGTAACAGCCCTACATCTACTACTGCTCAAGATAATTTTCTGGCTTCGCTTATCAATACCGTTAATCCTGCTGGTTTCCTTCTTTGCTTTTCTGAATTTAAGTTGACGCTTGAGTTTAAGCTGTGCAGTTAAGAGCTGACAGCCAAGGAAGAGTTCATCTTGCCTTGAAGCAATGTTCCTATATAAATTGTAGGCTGCTATCCCACAAGGCATGACATCAGTCCTGGAGAGGGGATGTCAAGAGGAGGCAAGCCACAACCGGTGCAGGGAGCAACCGGAGCAAGGTTCTCAGAAGAGAAAATGTGCTCAGACTTCAATTTTTACCAACTTGGCATGCTCATCAGTATCAGGCAGGTTATATCAAACCTCACCTTGTTTATGGATCACAAGCAGCCACTCACAGCCTTTTCAATTTCAAGCAATTTCATGCAAGCGCACAATGACCTGGAATGCAACCCCCACACAAATGGGGAGTTGCCTGTATTTCAGTAGTACAAATCAAAGGTTTCCCTTTATCCTATTATATAATTCTGATTGCCATGGATTATGCTGTTGCCTTTGTCATCACTCTTCCACACGCACACACCCATTTAAATGTATTTCTAATGCTCCACTTTGTGAACACAGACTGTTGTTTTTATTTAGTTTTTAATTTATACCCTGCCATATTTAGTAGGATCTTGAGGATCCAGGGGAAACTCAGTTTCACAGGGACTTCAGTTTCAGGGCAGAATATAGTTAGGGTTTCTAAGAAGAGTCTATTCATTAAGAAGTATAGATCACAGAGCATAGGAAACTATCAGTTTCTAAGATAAGCTAATGTGCATACAGTGGTACCTCGGGTTAAGTACACTTCAGGTTAAGTACTCCGCTAAGAACAGAAATCGTGCTCTGGCGGCGCAGTGGCAGCAGGAGGCCCCATTAGCTAAAGTGGTGCTTCAGGTTAAGTACGCTTCAGGTTAAGAACGGACCTCCGGAACGAATTAAGTACTTAACCTGAGGTACCACTGTATTAGTTGATTTCCTTTTTCTCCAAACACAGCTGAAAAATTGAAGCAAAGTTTTAACTCCGCTTGTTTGCAGGAGCCTAAAGGAAAAGGAAGTAGTTCTTCAAGCAGAAGTTGACCAGCTGAATGATGAACTGAAGACTATCAAGAAGAACCATGAGAAGGTGAATGAGTAACAGACACAGTAACACTGGGTGGCCTTTCTGACAGGCCAGATGTCACAAACACCTGCAAGTGGCAATTTAAAGCACAAAGTAAACAAACAGCGATATTGAAAAATGGACCAGAAGATAGGCAAATCTTGCTGGGTCAGGGATCATCCTGTTGATTCCCAGGATTCCTCCTGGATTCTTTTTTTAAAAAATTCCAGCTTTCAGGTGGATGCTGACTGCACCTGGTAATTTGCTAATTTTTAATTTGTTAGTAAGGTCCAGAACTTTATGTCTTTTCATGTCTATTTGAGTCAGTTCTTAAGGACTTTGCCCTGAAAACGTCAGTTCAGGATTAGGTATCTGTCTTATATTTTCTCTAGAGACGATGGATGTAAATTTTAGATTCTATGCAATCTCCTTACTTACCGGTACCTCCAGCACACCTTTCACTCTCTTGTCAATTTAGGGTCCAATCTCCTCCCTGGCATATTTTCATAATTTCTCATGGTTGATTTTAATATTTCTAGCAATGTGCTTCCCAAATTTCTTTTTCACTTGCCTTATTGTCAACATACATTTGTTTTGCCAGAGTGTGTGCTCATTTGGACATAACACTTATGATGGTTTTTTGTATTACACATATTCATAAAAATAATGAGAAACAGATGTTGATGATTGCACACTTGATCCAAAACTGCCTTTCTTCGACTTTCTATCTATCATTAGCAGCCATGTGAGACCTATTCCAGAGTCACTTATGAAAAGGCCTTATATCTCCAATGTAAACAAGTATCAAGTGATGCATGTTGGAGCAAAAATATATATAAATTTCAAGTAGATGCTCATGGGGTCTGAACTGGAGGTGACAGGCCTTTTCTGTGAACCGCCCTGAGACCTTCGGATATAGGGCAGTATATAAATTCAATAAATAAAAATAATTAAATAAATTTAAAAACAGGATGTATTAACACTCTGCTTTGTGCACACTGTGTGGAATTTGGGCTGCAATGCTATGTACACTTGCCTAGGTGTAAACCCTACAGAACGTGGTGAAACTTACTTCAGAGTAAATATGCAGAGCACCAGGCTGTTAATTGCAGGCTCCTGGCATAATATTTAATAGGCTCTTTCAGCATATATGCTTTGCAGTTTGAGTTCATGAGTTTAACATCTGCTGAAATCCCAAGAATCTTTAAGCAGAAATATGACCATTTTATCTGTGATCATGCAGACTCATCTCAGTAGCTGGGAATATTAGTGAAATCAGGGGAACAAGAACAGAAGCATTATCCTGGAATAAACTTTAAATGAGGCCTGTCTTTTGCTGGCTTTTCTTTTGCCGGCAGATAATTTGGGCCTTGGCTTTTTGATAAGCCTCTAATTTCCATTATTTCTCTTGTCCATCATTCCCTTTATTTTATTTTTTTTATTTTTTTTAAAGGAGATAAAAGTGATGGAAGATAAACTTGAAAAGACAAAACTGCAGGTTATGTATTTGCAAAAGGCAAGAGCCCCCTCAAGAAAGAGGGACAACGAATCAGACACTGAGTCTAGCACTTCATTGGATGAAGGGGCCAAATTAGCATGCGAGTGCTTCGAGGTAGGAGCTACAATGCATACTCTCTGATGCACTCTACTGCAAATCGGTAGAATGCAGTGTTTTTATTTTACATTTAATAACAATTCAGTCACAGAAGTATAATCATTCGGTGATATCCAGCTAAGTCATACTCGAAGTAGGTTCATTGATTTCATGGCTTCTACTGCGTGTGACTAACATTGGATATAACCCAATGTTACACACCGCACCAGAAATCCATTATTCACATTATATAATGCAAGTGTGTGCCCCCTGTCAATCACCAGAAGGGAGGCAATGAGAAGCAGAGGATTGGTGCAGTGTTTGTATGCTAGGGGGTTGGCTAGATGCTGGGAAAACATTTGAGGCCAGAAACAGAATACTACACATTCTTCATGCATCAGGATTCAAATGAGATTAAACTGCATGAGTTGCAAATGGACTCACTAGCTGGTGATTTCTTAGTGCAGTTAGCAGGGAAAAGTCCTGGCTTTGCTAGATGCAGAATGATATCCCAAGGCACTGGAATAGAGATGGAAGCCTCTTGCGCTCTCTCTCCCTCTCTCCCTCCCTCTTTTTTACAGTATTTCCTAATGTTCCTTTCACAACAGACATGCCTTCTTCTATCAGAATGACTGTACAGTTTATATGTAAACAACTGAAGAAAATGTAGAAGAGCTAAACCACTTTTAAAAAGAAAGAAAGCACAGGACAGCAGCATCAAGACCCAAATCTAGTCAAAACCACCATGTGACATCAGTGGTAGCAGCGTATTGTCAGTTTGCACTTACTGCAAATGCCCCTCTTAAACAGCAAGCCCAGGTTGCTTAAATGGCCACCCTGGCAGGAACTCCCATGCACCCATTGGTTAGGGTGTTGGACTAGGACTTGCGAATGCAGGCTTCAAATCCCCACTCAGCCCTGAAGCTCTTGGGCCAGTACCCATCTCTTAGCCGAACCAACCTCACTGGGTTGTTGTGAGGATGAAATGGGAAGGAGGAGAACCATGTACAGTGCTACCTCGGGCTAAGAACTTAATTAGTTCTGGAGGTCCATTCTTAACCTGAAACTGTTCTTAACCTGAGGTACCACTTTGCTAATTGGGCCTCCCGCTGCCGCCGCACGATTTCTGTTCTCATCCTGAAGTAAAGTTCTTAACTCGAGGTACTATTTCTGGGTTAGCGGAGTCTGTAACCTGAGGTACCACTGTACACCACCTTGAGATCCTTGTATATAAAGGTTGTATATAAATGTAATAATATAATAAATTGTTGTAGCTGAGATGCCACTGAAGCTTTTCATATCAAGTGCACCACAAACCCACAAAGGAGAGTGCATGCAGTCAGGGACGACATGAGAAGGGCTGAAACCAATAAAATATAGCTCCGTCTCAGCACTCTCCTCTGTGGGTTTATTGTGAGCATCAATTAGAGATCAGGGGGCAGAACTCTTTGCCCTTCTCCCAGTCAACGACTCGCTCTTGTTGCCCATGGCTGCCTGGGCAATGCTGAGCTGTAGAAAGCTCATGTGAGAAACAGGAAAAGCTCCTGGGCCAAACTGAAACTTTGTCCCTCAGAGATGTCAGTAACTCAAAGCTCAGAGGAAAGTCTAAGGCAGCTCCGCAATGGCAGCTTAACAGGAAAGGTTAGGAGAGGTGTGAGATTAGGTCAAAGCAATTACTTCATTATCTTGACATCATTTCAGAGAGACAGAGAGGTGTGCACAGAGCAACCAAGTGGCTAATGGGAGGAGAGGGAGAGGAGAGGGAGCAGAACTGGCGAGAGCAAACCACAGGCTCTTGTGCAGAGAGCCTCCTAGCTTCTTCAGAGTGTGCTGTTCCAACAGTAAAGAAAAAGACCAGCACCCCAGCACCATACTTCTTAATGAGGATGATGATTCCTGGATGGAGACTTTGTAAGCCAACTTAGTAAGAGAAATGAGTTTTAAAAGATTCAGGAAAAAGTCCAGAACTTACATAACTGCTTACATAAGCTGCGGCATCAAAGCAAGGCAGGAGAAGGAGGACACCTTGAGGCTGCAGCTGAGCTGAAGGGGCATTGAATAAGAGCATAAGAAGAGACCTGCTCAAGGTTCATCAAATTCAGCATTGAATTTCATAGGCTGGCCCGTGAGAAGCTTCTAAGCAGTCAAGAGAGCTGGATTGTGCATGTTCACCCTGTGCAAACCCCTCTGCCCTGCATAATCCCTTCCCTGATTTGGGGTAGCTCAGTCAGTAGAGCATGAGTCTTTCAAGCTCAGGGGTGTGGGTTCGATCCCCGTGTTGGGCAAACGATTCCTGCATTGCAGGGGGTTGGACTAGTTGACCCTCGTGGTACATTCCGACTCTACAATTCTATGATTCTATTGCTATTCATGCATTTGGGACCAAGTGTGCAGAGAGGCAGATTGCTGAATGCATGTTGGCAATCTCCATGACCCACAACCCTCACCCTGCTGAAGACATACCCCTAATGCATCGATAGCATTGCAGAGGGGCCTGCATGGGGCATGAGCATGCATATCCCCACATTACTATAATCTTTAGATTTCTGGAAGAGGACACATTTGATAGGCTGTCTGGAACCTTGAAAAGAAGCAAAAATAGATGCCCCACCCTGCCTGGGTTAAAACTTCTGTTATTTCCTATGTGTATGCACATTAAAGTAACTTGTCCTAGAACTTACACTCTCTCACACACACTTATATCCCACTTATCTCAATTTGTGTCTGAATCAGTACTAATACCCCTCTCTTTCTCTCTCAGATGATGGCAACCCATCTTTAAAAGTACAGTACTGTTACTGTAGACCCAAGATTAATTGCAATAACTGGCCAGTAGGGGGCACTCACTGCTTGCAAAAAGTTTGATGCCTGTTTTCCTTTTTCTTCTCAAAAGCGAACACATCAAAGCCCCAGATTATGCAGAGTGCTGACATATGCTATTTCATTTGTATTTTGTTTCAATATATAGCCTGCTTCATCGCAAATGATCAGAATAAAATATTTTTTAAAAAGGCAAAATATAAAGTAACTCCAGTCACACAAAACATCACCACTAATAAGATCCTGAGCATTTGCCAAAAATATTTGATTCTGCTCTATGATGGCTGTTGAGTACCAGGCCTTACAAATTGGTTGCATTTACAACTGAATCAGTCTTTTTCCTCTGGCCAAGCTCCTAAATGAGGGTAAGATCCTAAACAGGTTGCCTTTTCTGCCACTTATTGTATCCCACTACCTCCATTGGAAAAGACCCTGATGTTGGGAAAGATGGAGGGCACAAGGAGAAGGGGACGACAGAGGATGGTTGGACAGTGTTCTTGAAGCTAGTAACATGAGTTTGACCAAACTGCGGGAGGCAGTGGAAGACAGGAGTGCCTGGTGTGCTCTGGTCCATGGGGTCACGAAGAGTCGGACACGACTAAACAACAAAAACACCTCCATTGTCCCAGCCTTGTTTCCCATGTGCCCCCCCGCCCCCCATCACACAGAGACATATAGCTTGTCCCATTGTTCTTTTCACTCTTTTCAATCTTAAAAGGACTGGTCTATCAGGTGGATTGAGGATTAATCCTAGTACCCTTATACAAATATAAGGTGGAACTGGGAATGCTGTATACAGCTCTGGTCACCCCATCTCAAAAAGGAAAAAGAAAGAAAGAAAAAACATATACAGTGCAGAGCTGGAAACACTACAGAAAAGGGCAGCCAGAATGATAAGGGAACTGGACCACCTCCCCTAAAGGGAAAGGCTAAAATGCTCGGAGCTTTTAAGATTAGAATACAAGGTGATTAAGATGGGACTCAAAAGAGATTTAGGAAAGAATGCACACTGTGACGAAAGTAGAGTTTTTCCCCCTCCCTGTCACATCATGGTAGAGGTTTGGTCATTGGATGAAAGGAAGTACTTCATTGCATGATGCATAATTGATTTCTGGAGGTTGCTGCCCTAATGTGTTGTGATGGTCACTGGCTTAGATGCCTTTTAAAAGGGACTAGACAAATTCATGAAAGGCTGATCTATCAATAGCTGGAAAATGCAACAAATAAATTCTAACTTGAGGTATCTGACTCCCCCCCCCCCCCTTGTGTAGCTCTGGTCGGAGACAGGAACAAAGCTAACATCAGAAACAAGTGATCTACGGCTTCGGAGAATTCCAAAGCACACAAGCTTTGTTGATGCTTTTCATAAGGTCAGTGCCATGAAGACAGGAAAACTCAGAAGAGTGTGAGGGCTAGATACTTGACTCCTCAAAACCCACATACAGAAACACCGCCATCTAGCACAATACTATATAGCCCATCTCAATTGAATGAAGCAGCCTTAGAAGCAACCAGTCTGACCTTATTAAGCATACCATCTTAGTATAGTAAGTTTGCCTGCTTTCAGTTTGCCTGTAATCACACTTTGCACCTTGTTATTGTTCAGTTCCCTTACTCCTGTGAAATTCAGAGGAAGAGACTGTTGATTAGGTGTTAATGGCTCTGAAATGAGCATAGACTGAACCCCAAAATTTGGGATCTGCTCCAAACCAGTGCCAAACTTTTGCAGTTGTTTTGCAGCACTTGGTAGCAAAAAAACCCATGTTTTGCAGCACCCCTCCAACTGAGCAATTGCTACTCAAAGCTAGGGTCATAGCTATCACCCCAAAATGCAATTGCAGGAAGCACATCAAGGAATACTTCAAGCCTGGTTTTCAAGTTAATGCCAGAGTTTTGCTATTGTTTTGCAAACTTTCTGAAGTGAAACCCTCACATTTTGTCACACTCCCAACAGTGGGTTACTGCCTTACTCAGTGTGGGTTGGGCCATAATGAACTGACTCCCAACAAGCACTGTTTCTGGGAGACAAATTTTGGGGTTCATAGTAGTTATTGGTGCTGGGACAATATTTCCCTATTTTAAAATAGGCCCTGACTCAATGGAACCCACGGTCTGTGTATGTGTGTGCGCACAAGCAAGTGTGTACACACATACTTCAACACAAGTATCCCACCCCCAAAGGAATAGGCAATGCCTTCAAGAGGTAATCTGGCAGCCTTACATAAGGAATATACCGGTACCTTGTTTGGGCATGGATTTGCTTAGTGAAGGGAACATAGATTTCACTTCACATAATTACCGTATTTTTCTGTGTATAAGACGCCATATTTTTCCGTGTATAAGAAGCCCCCATGTATAAGACGACCCCTATTTTTTGAGCCCAAAATTAAGAAATAAATAATTGCAACATTCCGTGTGTAAGACGACCCCCCCCCCATTTTAAACTTAAAAACATTGGGGGGAATATAGTCTTAAACACAGAAAAAATACAGTATTGTTATCTTTCCTTAATCGGGTGTTTATCAGTGTCATCACCTTTCCTGCTTTTTAGTTTGGAAGTATTTCGCTGACTGAAGACGAAAAAGATGAAATAATCCTGAAATTAGAGAAGGCACACGTTTGTGCGCTGGATGGAAGCTCACAGGAAAGGTAATTGCAAACCGCAGGCTTTCTGAGAGAAAAGACCAAAAGGGGGCATGGTAGAAAAACAGCAGCCTGTCTGAGGTAAGTCGGTATCTGAATACACCTGAGAATGTAGTAGAAGCATCCAAGGCAGCCCTTGGTCCTCTGATTATTGCTTTACATCCTCTCAACAGTGCTATAGGGCAGGGCCAAAGGAACCCTTTTCAAGCAGAAGGCTGCATACTTTTAGACCAGGGATAGCTCAATCTTAATCTTAATCTCTGGGTCATGGGTTTGAGCCCCACATTGGGGGTTGGACTAGATGACCCTTGAGGTACCTTCCAACCCTACAACTCTATGATTCTATTAAAAGTGAGCAGAGCAACGAATCTAGCAATGAGAAGGCTAGATTCTATATACACTCGCATCGCATACCCCTCTGTCCTCCATCCAAGCAAGCAAGCAAGCAAGGGACAGTTCATGACATGCTGCAGCCAAAGAAAAATAAGTAAGGAGTGTGAGAAGCAGGGTCAGTAGGGAGTAAGCCGGGGGGGGGGGGGAGAGTTCTGGGGAGAGTTCTGGGGGCCAGTTAGAGAGGCTTGGGGGGCACATTCACACACTGGGTCTGAAGTTCCCCAGTCCCCGCCTCTGTTATGGGGAAATCAGTACTTCCCTACATATTTCCTCTTGTGAGGAGGGGTGGGGGAACAAGCAAGGAGCTGTATGGCATGGCAGCCACCATGGACACCCCCCCAACCTAGTGTCCCTGCTATGCCCCCTTTTTGAAGCTGTCAGTTTCTGTCCTCTTTAAAGTGAATGTGGGAAGTAGAGAGAGAAGATGCCTCTGCTCCAGCAGACAGGGAGTGTGAAATATCTGTGAAGTACCACCATTGCCACCCTGCAGAAATAGTAAATCCAGATTAAATTGGGGCGGCAGCGGGGGTGGGGTGGGGGAATATAGGGTGACATTTTTATGAGGACAATGTTCAAGTGACTGCTGCAAAAAACTTGCACGCACGAACAGTACCAAGTCCACAGTAAACTTCCATGCGGAAGTGCCGTGTAAAGCAGAAAAGGCCAGCAAAATCCCTTTCCTCATGCAGCAGTCCCGCTATGCTAACCGTTTTTCTTTTTGATGAAGATGTACTCCCCACTCCAGTGCTAGAGCACAAATTTTCCATTAGTTCTTTTGCAAGAACAAGCAAATAGGTTATGCACTTTGCGCCACAGCACCCCATTATGTGTGGATAGGATATCACACTGCTCCTAATGTTTTGGGTATGCATCTGAATACAGCACTAAGAAGAATATCTGGGTTCGTTTGTTGAAAATTCTGCATTAGCCCCAAGGATGCATGTCAAACTCCCCACCCCCACTTTACAGTTTACCTTCTGAACCATCCTCGTTGGCTGTCCTCACCTCTCAGAAATCAGACATCTTTTCAATGCTTGACACCAAAATGATAGAATCGTCTTCCTTCAATATGGCACCATCTTCAGAGAAAATGACCGTGGGGAAAAGTAAGTTCAAATTCTTCCTCTTTAAAAATAGTCCAGCATTGGCTAGTTGATCAAAAAGTAGTACATGCAATGCATACTCACCCACACGCATGTGCAATGCGCACATAGGCCCAATGTAACCTAGGTAAATCTCTTGGATTGTTCCACATATGCTAAAGCATTGACTTTGCTGACAGAGCCCCTCCAGACTGGAGGGTTGGGTTTTTTCTAATGTATTCTGTAACAGTGTCATTGCCACAATTATGACAGAAAGCAAGCCTCTAACATCCCTTCCTCACACAACTGCTGCCCACCTGGGGTTGGCCAGTTGTGCCTCGATTAGCCACTAGTCTCCCCCACCACTTCCCTATGAGCTCACAGCCCTTTCCCCATACAGGAAGAAATCTGGGGATGCTCAATTAAATATTGGATCCCAAGAACCTAGAATAAGCGACCCTGCATCACTTACAGTTCACTCCGAGAGTAAAGCAAACCCACAGCTCCCTACATCTGCCAGAGAACAGATTAACTTTTTGGTCTTTAACAACCCCGATCCTAGACTCCTGAAGCAGGAACCCAAACATTCTAGGCCAGTGGTGGCTAACCTTTACACTCCAGATGTTTTGGAACTACAACTCCCATCATCCCTAGCTAACAGGACCAGTGGTCAGGGATGATGCGAGTTGTAGTTCCAAAACATCTGGAGTGTCAAGGTTAGCCATCACTGTTCTAGGCACATGGAGAACTACAAGAATCATTGAGATTGGCAAACACATGCACCTCTGACCCCACTAACCAAATCACAAAGCTTTATAAAGAACAGGAGGGGAGATGGCAAATAGACAAAGCAGTTAAAAAGAAAACAAGTGTACTGCGGCTCAGAGCTATGTAGGTTGACCTAAGCAACCTACATAGTAGGCTTCTCAGTCTACTCACAAGTAACAGAACATAAATCAGTTGCAGGTCCTCCCCACCTCCCCCAGTAGCAGTAAAGGACAGAATGAACCCCTGATGAAGGGGTGGGGGGCAAAGGCTTGCCTTCAACAGCTCACTTTTAAGAACTCTATATCCCACCATTTGTTGCCATTCAGTGACCAATCAGCCATGTCATGTTTTGCAGGTAAAAAGAAAATCTACACCAGGGGTCAGCAACCTTTTTCAGCCGTGGGCTGGACTATATTTTGGAGGGGGGGGGGAACGAACGAATTCCTATGCCCCACAAGTAACCCAGAAATTCATTTTAAATAAAAGCACATATTCTACTCATGTAAAAACACCAGGCAGGCCCAACAAATAACCCAGAGATGCATTTTAAATAAAAGCACACATTCTACTCATGTAAAAACACGCTGATTCCTGGACCGTCTGCAGGCCGGATTGAGAAGGCGATTGGGTCGCATCCGGCCCCCAGGCCTTAGGTTGCCTACCCCTGATCTACACCTTTGGGGGAATAATAGAATGCAAGGGTCAGAGGAAACTAGTTACAGTATATAGTTTAACTAACTAGTGTTAGTCAGTATAACTAACTAGTGTTAGTTAATGCCAGTATTTCCCACCACCTCACTCCTAGACAAGACTAATCTATAAAGTATGGATTCATAAGCCTGGTAGGAATCATGTATTGGCCTCACCCAGTAGAAATGGAGGGGCAGTAGACCAGGGCTTTCTGTGCCAGCAATTAGTGGTATATTGTATACTGGACCATCTACACATCATTCTGCTTTATTAGTTGTTCTGTGATGCTTCCCCAATGTTACTGCATTATTGGCATCTAGAGGGGTGCTCTTGTGCTACAAAACAAAAATGGAACAAAAACAACCCTCAACGTTTGTGGTATAAAAAATTATGGGGCATGCACTCATTTGGAAAAAAAGCAGCGGTCTGCCCTGAAACCTTTGCAAGGGTGAACAGTATTGAAAGCGTAATCCCATCATAAGCACAAATCAGCATGAATGTACCATGCACAATAAAAAGGATGTCTGGAGGGGCCAGGAAGCAGGCCAAGTAACCAGAATGCAGGGAGATGTATGAAATAGTTCCCCACCTTGGGAGGGACCCTAGTAAAGAGGAAAGTCTACAGAAATATAGACCACTATCCCATTGATTCCCTTTCCAGTGGTCATTAGCAAAAGGTGTGAGGCCATGATTAAGTAAGCAGATTGTTGAAACAGGCTGGCATTTAGCATCCTAGTCCGGTTGAGACAAGCCTATTTTATGTAGTCACCTGATTCTATCACATGACGAGACTTCCAGATAGGATAACATCTCGGGTTACTTGATCTCAACAAGTTGCATTTTACTTCTTCCCTTTACTATTGACAAAGAAGCTCACACTCTTGCTGCTGCTAGAAGGAGGCAAATGAAGGCAGCCCAGTTAAACGAACACTTGTCTACATTGAGCTTCCCCCTTTTGAGGCTATGACTACAATCCTATACACACTTACTTGGGAGTAGGTCTCACTGAACTCCATTGGGCATACTTCTGAGTGGACATTCATAGGACTGCATTGTCTATTTCCCATGTCCATGGATGACTTTCCTGCAGTAAAATAAAACTTATGGATGAATCACCATCACGCTATTGGAGCACAATCCTGCAAACAAGTAATTATGGAAGAATTAACAGAATTTCTTTTCTATGTGGTGAGATTTCTCTGTAAAACAAAACACGTATTTACCCTTTGGCTATGCTATTCATCAGTGTTCTTGCAGGAACACAAACCAAAAGCCCTAAAACTACCACCCTATGCTCATAACCCACCAAGCATGGGGTTTGGCCTGGTCAGGCTGGCAGAGGCAACCTTCACTTTTGCCACAGCAAGAGAAAACTATTGCAAAGCTGGCTGGTTACTTCTTCTCTGTCCCCAGGATCTTCTAAAGCATAACAAGCACTGCTTTACCTCTAATGTTCCCTTGCCTGTCCCTGCTGACACATAAAATCTTTTCTCAAGCCCTCCATGGAATTGATAACATGGACACCATATTGAGCTGCTTGAAAGCTTGCCTTCTTTTCCCCTCCCTTTCTCCTGGCCCAGCGCCACCTAGTGGTCCTTGTGTTTATACAGCTACCCCACACCATATGTTGTTGCCTCCTCTTGTCCCTCCTTCTTTCAAGACCGTTTCCTCTTCAGGCTATGGGTCCCTAGCCTGACTTCTCCAGCCCCTTCCTTAAACTACTTTTCTCTGGACCTTGTGTCCTTCCCTACACTTCCTGAGGGAATCTCTTCCTACATGAGCATTTTCATCTACCCTGCCTGCGGCCTTCCCTCTGTCCCTCCTTACAGCAGTCTGATCCTAGACTCATGAACATTTGGCCTTTCACTTGTGTCAAAGAAGGTGTACAACAAATAATCTTGTAGCATCTTCAAGACTAAAATGTCCATAATGGCATAAGCTTTGGGGACTAAAGTCCACAATTGTATGTCATTATCTGTCTGTTAGGTTTTTTAAAAGCAATTATCCCCGCCCCCCATAACATGGCAATTGTAGCACAGTGACTCAGCCAGTGGCTGAACAGGTGTATTGATTGATTAAGTGAGGTAATTCTACTTTTCAGTTAGATAAATTATCCAAGTGGCAGCTTAGTATACATATGACATGGAGGTAACGGTTGTTGTTTTAAAGCAAACCTTCAATGTTCATAAGTTATTAAAAATTAGCATTCATGATCCCACTTGGTAGGGACGCAGGAGACTTTGGAATTCCCTCCCTAGTAAAGCTAGACTGCTTCCCTCCTTGTTGTCCTTCCACCAGCAGGACTTTTTTGTTTCAACAGGCTTTTGGGAATGGACTGCTTTTTATGAAAGGGCTAGTGCCGTGTTGCTTTTATTGTAATTATTTGTATGGTTTTGATACATGTTATATATGTATATAGTTTTACTTCTATCAATGTTTAATTGCTTTTTAATAATTAGTTTTTCCCCCTATGTTTTTAGCAATTCTCATTTTTATATGTAAGCAGCCTTGTGTTCCATCAGGGGAAAAGGCAGGAGGGGGGTCTGTATGTATGTATACATACATACATACATACATACATACATAGGCTACAGATAACCTATTTGTATAATGCATTTATTTATTATTGGATTTATATCCCACCTTTCAGCCAAAGCACTCAAGGCAGTTGATAATTTTAAAACATAAAGTGATATGTAAGAGAGAACAAAGAGACTTCTCTCAGACCTACTAAGGGTCATTTCCGGAGCTGATGGCTGCTGCTCTGTGGCCTGGGCTTCTCATCTGCCTTCCCCCAGGGCACACAAGCCTTTCTAATGCAGCTAATATCACCACAGTGTAATGTCTGACTTTCAGCTATAGTGTTTTTCCCTGGAAGTTTTCATTAGTTTTTCATTAGTTTTCATTCATATGCCATATGAGTATATTATGTTTCAACTTTCGAAAGCTCCTCCCCTGGATCATTGGAGCCTTGCACAGTCTGGTCTCACTCTTGGACAGCTGTCAGAGGAAGAAATGCATGCCCACATTTTGGTCTGCCCCTTCGTAGAAGAAAGCAGGAGGTGAGTACCTTCAGAGCTCAACTCTGGTGTGAGCATTTGCTGCCATTTCTCTGCAACTCAGGAGAAGAGTGATAAGCCTCTGGCCTTACAGTTTCACCAGACTTAAGAAGAGACTCCTGCATGCTTTCTGCTACTTTCCATTTTGAAGCAAACATTATTCCTTCCTCCTGGATGGTCTGTACACCACTCCACTGTGTGAGAGATTCTCTAAAAGCCCAGCCTGCAAAAGACAGAGTGCACTCACCCAGTAGCAACCCAGTTGCTTACCTGGCTTTCCAATTTTGAGTTCACTGCTGGTAAAGAAGATGGGGAAGGGTGAGGTGGCAGGGATGTTGGTGCAGTGTGGGCACAGTGGAGGGAGTGTTTGATGGGCTCCACCAGTGCCAGTACCACGCTGAACACCCTGCCACCTTTTCCCTCTTAAGTTATTGGCAGCGACCTCTGCCATGGGAAGCCAGATGACCAATGCCAACCTATGCTGCTGTGCCCTGCTGACCACTCCTGGCTAAACCTGTGTCCACCTGTACACTGAAAGCTATGGCCAGGGGCCACCCACCCCATCCTCTCGTAGTGCAATGGCAGTTCTGCCTTCAAATGAGGAGGTAGGCTTTTTCAGAGTAGGGAGCAAAGACCTTTCTTTGCAAGTTTCACTTGGGACACTTTGAGACAACAGTGCAGAACAAGCAGCCCGCCTTCAGCTTTTTAGTGTGTTGCTGCCCCACTTTGGAGCGCTTTTTGAGGCCCTGTATCATTCATCACTTTGCCCATCCTTTTGTGTAGTGCTCCTTTTCTGAGACAATGTTCTGGGCCTACCTGCTGTCCATCACTGATCAACATGAAGGAGGCCCTCAGCAATGCAGGGTAGGGCCCACCCCTGAGGCACCCTCCGCCATTCTGTCAGACAGGTGTCTGGTGGATCCAGAGCTGCCAAAGAATTGTAAGTTATAGGCTAAAGACCCAGAGAAGCAAAATTGGGAAAAAGTTGGGCTTTTCACATTATGTGGATAACTGTGTGCTTAAAAGCATCAGCCAGCTAGACATACCGTTTCCCCCGAAAAATAAGAAATACCCATAAAATAAGCCATAGCAGGATTTCTATGCATTTGCGCAATATAAGCCATACCCTGAAAATAAGCCATACCCCGAAAATAAGACATAGTGACGCGGCACCTCCCTTAAGACAGCCTGGATAGGCGTGGCTATGCAGCGTACCGACGCGGAGTGGTTAAAATAAGACTTCCCCCGAAAATAAGCCATAGTGTGTCTTATTTTCGGGGAAACACAGTACAAGTCCACTACTAGCATTTCCAGCATCATCTTAAGCTCACAAAGCAGCAAGTCTGTAACCACTTTGTGGAGTGTGCAAACATCTGCTCAACCCATGACTACATGCCCCCGTGTAGGCATGCGCGCACACACACACACACAGCCAGCATCCTGCCAACGATCCCTTCATATGTTTACCACACAAACCTCATTGTTTAAGGAGATAGCTGTTAGAATCACTTCACCTCAGATGAAGTGACTTTACCAGCACCACTTCTTTCTCACATCTGCTCTAAATCCATGTGCTTTAATTACCTTATGTGCCTCCCCCCGCCACATCTTTTTGGCTTTTAACCTCCCCAGTTGGCTTCTTATTTTTTATTGCTTTTACCATCCTCCTGGAATATGTAATGGAAGTGGAGTGAATATGATCTCTGACAGGATGTGCTATTTTGCCTGTTCATCTGTGACACAGCTTCTTGTCAGGCTTTTCTGCTCCTCCTCCACAGACCTGGTATTCACTAGGAAATTGCAAATGGCCAATTTGCATATGGAAAATGTTAATAATATTGGAAGTATAATAAAAAAATATTTCTAAAAAAAATTCCTTCCAGTAGCACCTTAGAGACCAACTAAGTTTGTTCTTAGTATGAGCTTTCGTGTGCATGCACACTTCTTCAGATACCATCCTGAAGAAGGATGTGCATGCATGGTATCTGAAGAAGTGTGCATGCACACGAAAGCTCATACTAAGAACAAACTTAGTTGGTCTCTAAGGTGCTACTGGAAGGAGGTATCTGAAGAAGTGTGCATGCACACGAAAGCTCATACTAAGAACAAGCTTAGTTGGTCTCTAAGGTGCTGCTGGAAGGAGGTATCTGAAGAAGTGTGCATGCACACGAAAGCTCATACTAAGAACAAACTTAGTTGGTCTCTAAGGTGCTACTGGAAGGAATTTTTTTATTTTATTTTGTTTTGACTATGACAGACCAACACGGCTATCTACCTTTAACAAAAAATATTTCTGTTGAAGATAAACATGTATATCTTTAGTTAACCCAATAAACTATAGCTGTTTATGCTCTATTCCTTAAAAGCACATTCAAAGCACAGTCTTTTCCCCAAAGAATTCTGGGCACTGTAGTTTACCCCTCACAGAGTTACAATTCACACCCACATGTTAACAAACAGCAGTGCCCATAATTCTTTGAGGAGAAAAATGTTCTTTGAATGTGCTTTGGGGGCATAGAGTGTACATACCCTGTTTCCCCTATTTTAAGACGTAGTCATAAAATAAGCCATAGCAGGCTTTTTTCGCATTTGCGAAATATAAGCCATACCCTGAAAATAAGCCGTAGTGATAGGCGCAGTTCTGGAGGGTGCCAAGGAAAAGGCTGGGCTGGGCTTACGTAATAAAAATAAGACATCCCCTCAAAATAAGCCATAGTGCGTTTTCTTGAGGGAAAAAAATATATAAGACGGTGTCTTAAAATAGGGGAAACACGGTAGTCTAGACTTTGTATAGATGTGATCTCTCCCACCCCCACCCTCAAATATAGTTTACCCCAGGATTGTCAGAGTGGTGCTCATGGGTGCAGTTGCACATGCAGAGGCATTCACTGGCTCTCAGAGGCTTTCTTCCCCTGCTGAAATTAGGCTTGTGAAAAGCATTTTGTTGCAGCCAATAGAAAGATTACAGAGTGTGCTTGGTCATTGTGTGCATGTAGTGCTCCCGACAGTTTGTCCAATTTGCAAATGCACCCATGAGCAAAAAAAGGTTGGTGATCCGTGCTCTGCCCTAAATAATCCTTTTCTAATTCTACTATGTTTCCAGATAAATTCACAACTGGCTTAGCTGCTACTACTCTTGTCGCTTCAGACCACCATTTTCCTTATACTGGAAACTAAGTACAGTGGAACCTCGGTTTTTGAAAGTAATCCATTCTGGAAGACCGTTCCACTTCCGAAACGTTTGAAAACAAGCATGCATTTCTGGAAGCATTTACTTATGGAAAATTCAATACGGAAGCCGTGTGGCACGTTTAACTTCCGAAAAGCGTTCAAAAACCGAAGCAGTTACTTTCAGGTTTTCGGCATTCGAAAACCGAAACAATCAACTTCTGAGACGTTCAAAAACCAAAGGTTTGCTGTACAAGAGTTACAGATGACTAAGTTGGTCTGTGAGAAGACTTGTTCTCTTCACAACTGCCTGTGCTTCTCTCAGCTGACTTCTAACCCACTACCTGTCTGGATTTTCACTTTTTGAAATATGGCAGCCCTAGATACCTCCCCTCTCCCATATCTCTTACCTTACTTCCTTTGTCTGCCTTACACTTTAAGAACCCCAGAAGTATTCCGTCACAGGCCCATAAGTAGCATAGGTAAAGGTAAAGGGACCCCTGACCGTTAGGTCCAGTCGCAGACGACTCTAAGGTTGCGCGCTCATCTCGCTCTATAGACCTAGGGAGCCGGCGTTTGTCCGCATACAGCTTCCGGGTCCTGTGGCCAGCATGACTAAGCTGCTTTCTGGCAAACCAGAGCAGCTCACGGAAATGCCGAAGCGGTACCTATTTATCTACGTGCACTATGACGTGCTTTCGAACTGCTAGATTGGCAGGAGCAGGGACCAAGCAACGGGAGCTCACCCCGTCACGGGGATTCGAACCGCCGACCTTCTGATTGGCAAGCCCTAGGCTCTGTGGTTTAGACCACAGTGCCACCCTATAAGTAGCATAGCTCATACCAATTGTTTCTAAATCAGTCATACCTAACCCATCTTTTTTCTCCTCTTCCCCCTTTCTTCCACTAGATGCCATATTGGTTCAGGACCGTTAAGGATTGTGAGTGTACAAAATGCAGGCAAATTTGTCCGAATCTTCAATACATTATTGAACAAGGAAATAGATTTAAGTGGCTACACCATCCAGCAGTGGGCTAAAGACTTCCCAGTATCTATCTATCGTTTCCCGAATGGCACCATTTTGCCTGCACAGCATCACATCACAGTAAGCAGCAGGGACCTCTCCTGCTTCCCAATCCTGAGTGTGATATAGATATAGATACCGTATTTTTCCATGTATAAGACGCCCCCATGTATAAGTCACCTCCTATTTTGGGGGACTAAAAATCTCCTGAGGGGAGATGGCCCAAAGTTGTAGAGCTTTTTTTAGGGGGAATTGCACTCTCACCATCACCCCTGCAGGGCCGTTGCTGGGGGTTGGCAAAGTGGGCAGCCGCTCGCCCCACACCACTGCGGGCAGGAAACTCCCTAGAGCATGGCCGCCAACCAGCTGGCTGGCGCACACAGCTTCCCCTCCATGCAGCTGCGGGAAACACTCCCTAGAGCACAAGCCTCCTGCAGTGGCATTGGGGGGGGGAGTTGCGCGCCCACCAACCAGCTGACTGGCAGCGCACAGCTTCCCCACCACCACCACTATCTGTGTATAGGACAACCCCAGATTTTTGACATGATTTTTGAGTAAAAAAAACCTTGTCTAATACACGGAAAAATTCAGTGTATAGATATTATCTTGCTGAACAATAATTTCATGCCACAGGTAGTCCAAAACATTTTGCTTCAAACAGATGACATCAATATGAACTGAAAGTTAGCCCACTGGATTTAAGAACTGTAAAAAGTGATTTTTGCTATAAATATTTTCTATATCCTAAAAAAAAATTGAGTTTGAGCAAAGAAAGAAAGAAAGAAGGAATCAGTTGTCTCTATCTGAAATATTTCTAAATTGTACTATGTGCTTATGGGTAGAAAAATATTTTTAAAAAGCAAAATGGTTGTATGGGAAGTGTTTCTGCTTTCCCAGAAATGTGTAATTCTGACCAACAAAACAGAATGTATTTCCACCAGCATTACAGGGAAATAATAGAATATATATGGGTGGAATTTAACATTGTGCTAACACAATTGTTCCATCAGCACAAGCATTTGTGTTTGCCAGACCAGGGTTTTTTTTAAAGCAGATTTCCCGACTGCACCGACTGCACAGGAATTTAATGAGCAAAGCCAAAAGGGATTAATAAATCAGTAGTAGTTTTCTGGACTGGTTCACTTACTGGATCTCCTCTTCATTCCATATTGTCTTTCCAAGTACTGTAGCTTTTCTCCCCATGAGGTTTGCAAAAACAGGCCACCAGGCTACAGTTACAGATGAACATGGGAGGTACTGTAGGTCATACATTAATGTTGTGTCTCATCCATTTGCACCAAATTTTATAGGTGTGGGCTGCAGGGGCCAACCTTGCTCAGGAGCAACCTTCAAACATGTCAATAAGCGGGCAACATTTTTTCAGGACTGGTCCAGAATGCACAACCTGCCTCTATGACTACAATGGCCAGGTGAATTGCTTTGTTTAATAGTTTGGAGAGGAAGGGATGTACAGTGTGTTATAATTTTCTTAGTTTTAAAAATTAAAAAGGAGGGAAAGGCCCAAAAGGTTGACCATACTAAGGTAATGATAGCCAACGTGGGACCCCCCAGATGTTGTTGGGTTACAACACCCATCATCCTTGACCACTAGACATGATGGTTGGGGTTGATGGGAATTGTAGTCCAACAACACCAGCAGGGCACCACATTGGCTATCCATGACGTAGGGTGGCATTGTATCAGAGTAATAGATTTTTAACACGAAACAGTATTTGAGTGTGGTGGAGCTCATGAATGTACATGAAATGGCTGTTATGCACACTCAAAGTGTGCCGTGGGGTTGGTTTCTGTTGAATGAGGTCACCAAAGACCTATGGCATTTCTGTGACTTAAAGTGTTGTTTACATTGCGAGTGAAGGTGTGTGGCCTGAGTAGATTACTGAGGACCAGATAGGGAGGCCTGGGGGGCTGCAATTGGTTTCCCACATCCAGGGAACAGTGTATCTCTGGGTGTTTATTTTGTGTGTCAGTTATAGAACATCAGGTGCAGCCACCAAATGGCATCGCAGCTTGTTTGGAGCAGAGCATTAGTAGTTAGAAACCAGCAGCTAAATATGAATTGCCACTTCTAAAATCTTGAATAAACCTAAGTATGTGTTCCTAGATTGTAATTTCTGGATCAACAGCTGATACACATTTATGGCTGTTGGGAATGAAGGACATGCTAAAGGACTTGCATGCCCTGAGGGGAAAGCAGAAAAGGGAATGTCTACTATCTACTTTTGAATAGATCCTGAGAGAATCCGTCTTTTTTTCATGTGTTGATATAACAAATTGTCAACTATCATGGGAGCACTGAAAAGCAGTATTATATAAATGTCGAAGTCTGGTGAATAACTTTATTTTCCTTTCACTTTCATCATTGGTGGTCATACGACAGCACAGAGAGTGTAACAAGGACTGAGAGATTGGGGGGAGGGGGTTCGTTTTAATCTCACTGTAAACAAGTGGTACAGTGACAATAAAGTATTTCTATTTCTATTTCTATTATAAGACTATCTCACAATATAGAGGTCCTCAGCACTTCACAGCAGCTGCAGATGCCTATAGCGACAATGTGGACCTTTCAGTGGACAAATTTCCACTCAGCGAAGAAGATGAAACTCTTGAGTCCTTGCCCTCGAGGCCAGAGGTAGCTTCGTCCCAACGAACTCGTAAAACTTCAGGCATCTTGGTAAACAAAAGGTAAAGATTCAATCTAGGACTGTGCTGGTAAAAACAGGTAGAAGGAATGGAGTACAGTCAGTGTCATGCAATGGTTTGCACATAAAACTAAACCATGGTTTATTAAACCATAGCTTAGTGTTATGCATGACCCCTTTTGAGCTGCTTAACTATGGTTTGCTTACTGCATACAAACCACAAGCTAAATGCATTATTTATTATTGGCTCTCAAATCCTGGTTTATTTTACATGTTTGGTGTTACATGTGAACCTAGCACCTTTCCTTAACCATGGCTTGTTTGACACTCCTTGTCTTCTATAAATTCACAAAACTAGAAAGGCATGAGGCAAGCTTAGCTCAAAAGCCAAACAAATGTTGGAGAAACAAATCGTGTTTGGTTTGATTGTCTGTAAGGCAACTTGTGGTTAACTCACGTTTTGTTAAACAAACCATGGTTTAAAACAAACTATGGTTTAGTGTTAAGTGCAAATCATACCATTACTATCACACTGCTATTATGAATAACTCATGCCCTCTGAAGACCGAGGCTCTGAATCTTTAGATGCCAGCACCGATTTTTAGAACTTCAGTGCGGTCTTGAAAGGTTTGATCTGCCATTTTAATTCAAAATGGCATCCAATTGTATCCAAAGAGACGAAAACCTGCTCCATGATCTCAGGAAGCATTATACAAAATTATGACAGAGGTGTCCAAGAGGTGTCCAAATGTGCAGTGTACAAACAACTTTCCAAAATATAAAGTAGTTCAGGTTGATCACTTTCAGTGCCCAGATGCACCTGTGTGAAGTGTTTGTAGCTGCCCTGCAGCTGTTTGAAATGGATAGTGTTGGTTGCAAGGAGCTGGTGCTTATTCTGACTCTTTTAACAGAGTGAGCTTCCTCGTGAGTCAATCTTTTTTTCCCTTCTTGTTCAGGTTCCATGGACACTTTTCTTTTGATTCTGTGCAAAGTAGCAAAGTGCTGCTTAGTCGTACCACAGGAAACAGGATGAAAATCACTGATGCAAGCAGTGAAACTTCCAGCTTATATCCAGTTTCCTCAAAAAGTTTGCTTCCACCCATGGGTATGCAAGTCAACATAAGGACCTCTGTTTTAGCTATATCTGTTGTTAAATATAATATGTGTACTGCTATGTGCATTAAGGAAGAATTTTATGCTATATTTGGCAAAATAAATAAAAAATAATTTTAGAAGCATAGCTTAATTCAATGTTTTCATAACTGGAACAAACTATACATCACATGCAAACTGATGGTATGGAGCCCTGATGCCTTCTTAAGAAAAAGAAAGAAGGAAAAATAGCTCTAGGAGGGAGTGTTTTGAGCAGAGCATCATCAAAGATAGGTTGCTTGCTTAGCTCTTTCCTGTCCATCATTTCTCAGCTCCATATCACCTTCTAAGCAGTTCCCCACTCCCATTCCCTGCTGCTTTGGAAGACAAATGTGAAGCACAAAAGGGGTAGATGCTGAAAGAGAGAAGCATTCCCTCTTTTTGTCCTCCCTACTCTGTTCAAAATACTTCCTCCCCCCTCCAAAGTTTTATTCCTTTCAGAATGGTGTTGGGCCTCCATTCGGTGTGTGTACACATACCATATAGTTAGCCCCTTAGGACAATACTACACTAGGGACCTAAATATGGGTAATAAAAATGTTTTCCCTCCCACCTGATATCCTGGAAGCTGAATGGATGGAGGACAGAAATCTCTCAACATCTCACAAAGCACAGCCTCAGGTTCATTAGTGTAGATGCACACTAAGAAACAGTACCAATGTGCAGTGAGCAATCTAATTACAGTACCTGAATCTGTGGTCATGGGCACAGTGGCACCCTTGAGGATTTCCCCTGGTGCCCACAAAACCATTGAGCACCCTATTCACTGCCTCCTTGGCATGACATGGCAAAGGTGGGTATTCCCCCCCCCCCACACACACTAAAGTACATAGAGCTGAAGGAGGAAGTTTCAAAGAGTGACACTCTTTCCTACTTTCTCGTTCAGTGCAATGTGTTTTTCATGTCTCAGACTGGCAGCAGAGCAATGAAGAGGAAGGAAAGGGGCATGAACTGGAAGAGTGGCAGGAGGCAGAATGAGAAAGTGAAGTGCCATAGGGGATCAGGGCCAGTGAAGGGTGCAGTCTGGGAAGGAGATGGGGAGTGTCCCAAGGGCCACATAAAGGCACCCAGAGAGCCACATTTGGCCTCTGAGTCTGAGGTTTCCCGCCCCTGCTCTGAATGATTTAGGTCAAGGTTACCTGAAGTGCCCTTATTTTACTGTTAGATATTGTTTTCTAATTGGAAATTGTAAACAACTTTGTGGAAGAAGTTACTCAAAAAGTAGGATATACATTTTTAAATGAACAAGTATGGCTATGTCCCCCTCCCCTATCATTTGATGGTCCCAAACACATGAACATGTTCTCCCCACCAACATCCCCAGTTGCTCTGTTCTTTCTGCAGCGTGTGGAATCATGTGCTAAGAAGTTAAATGATGTGTGTGGTAAGACAGGGATAAATTGTGAGTCCTACTTGGTATTGTGTGAGTTCCAAAACACATTGTGCTCAGTCATTGCTCTGTGGGACTAGATAAAGGTGTCCAATTGTTTATGATTCTTCTAAAGTGGGGAGGGGGTGTTTTAGATACCATCAGTTTAGATTAAATTGTAAGGGAGGGGGGGCAAATTTCAGTGCTAATAAGGCACTCTGCTTTTATTGTTCTTTGGCAGCAAAGACTAGCAATTCTTCAACCAGCGAGGGAGATTTTGCTTTTCAGACATGGCAGCCTCAAATTATGGAACCAGAAGCTAGAGTAAGTATGTTCATTAGTAACAAATACATGGAGAGGTTAGTGGCCTCCCTAGAGTTGTACTGTAAATGCTGTGTAGGCACCTCTGAGCCCAAGGTTGCTGGATAATCAGACATTGGAATAAAGAAAAAGGAAACAAAGGTTTCCTTCTCCAAAGCATAGTACAAGTACAACTAGCAGAAAGTGCCCGGCGCTGTCTGGGAATTCTAAGACACCCAAACCTATTGTGATTTTTAAATGGATAGTATGATTTGTGAGTTTGGCTGCTGTGCATCCCCCCCCCCCCAATGCAGGACTCAATGCATCCAATGGTATCCAAACATAGACAAAAAATATCTCTTCCACCGTAGGAAATCTCATTTGCAGCTATCAGACCAAATTGGACGAAGTCATGTCAATGTCATTTTCGGTCTGCCCTCTTGATTCAAAATTGTGTCTAGCCTCCAAATATAGAGCAGGATGACCACCTCCATCTTGGAACCAAATTGGGGGACAATAACTTCAAGTCATCCAAATTGGCGTAGTTTGCACTCATGATGCTAAATTGGGCAAAGTGACATCAAATTGGGCAACAATATATTCAGAGGTGTCCACATTGGCACCGTTTGCACCCATAAGCAAAACTGAGTGAAGTCACATCAAAGTCACATTTTGGTCCACCACCTTGATTCAAAATAGCACCCAGCATCAAAACATAGATGAAGTTCGCTGCTTTCCCCCTCAGGAACTCTCATGCTGAGTTGGCCGATGTCTTCAGACATCCTATCATGCCAAATTTGCTAAATGGTGAGATGATATATTCCAAGGTGTCCAAATTGGTGCAGGTTGGATACATCACACCAAAAACTGGGCAACGTCATGCCCAATTCACATTTCAGTCTGCCATCTTGATTCAAAATGGCAGTCGGTGGCCCAGCACCAATTAAAATTGCTGCCCCCACTTCAGCAGCCCTCATGTAGAGTTTGAAATAAGCATAGTTTGGACCTGTCCCACCAAAAATTGGGCAGTCACACCAAAGACATGTTTCAGTCTGCCAATGTCCAATCAATGGCAGCCAATGTCAAACATTGATAAAGACTACCACCCCCACTTTAGGAACCCTCATGACAAATTTGTAAACAATATCTTGAGAGGCATCACAACGTATAGGAAACTTTCCAAAATATACAGTAGATAAAGGTAAAGGGACCCCTGGCCATTAGGTCCAGTCGTGTCCGACTCTGGGGTTGCGGCGCTCATCTTGCTTTATTGGCCGAGAGCCGGCGTACAGCTTCCGGGTCATGTGGCCAGCATGACAAAGCCACTTCTGGCGAACCAGAGCAGCGCACAGAAATGCCGTTTACCTCCCCGCCAGAGCGGTTCCTACCGGTATTTATCTACTTGCACTTTGACGTGCTTTCGAACTGCTAGGTTGGCAGGAGCAGGGACCAAGCAACGGGAGCTCACCCCGTCGCAGGGATTCAAACTGCCGACCTTCTGATCAGCAAGCCCTAGGCTCTGTGGTTTAACCCACAGCACCACCTGGGTGCCATAATACAGTAGATAAATTAGTACTAAAACATTTTTAAAAAAATAAAGAATAAAAAATAAAAGAGCACTTTAGCATGTCACACCACAATGCTATAATACCACTGGTATTTTTGCTGCAGGGTTAATGGAAATGGGCAGAAAGCTTTTTATTTCTTATTTTTAGACAGCATTATGGTGTTAAGCACACTAACATTATTTTGGTTTTTAAAAAAATAGCTGAAAAAACTTTAGCTCTAGTTAAGAGATCAATTAAATAACATAAACAGGGTGATAAAAGGCACCTACCGCAAAGGTTATGGTGAATGTATGCAGAGTTTTGACAAGTTCATCTGCACGATAGATCTCTGCCCATCTAATCCCTGCCTCTTTAAACAGACAGAAGTAGCACCAAGGGCAAGTACACCTAGTGAGACTGTGCTCTTATTTTTTGTGGGGGAAACAGACTTTCTACAGCCTGAGAAATGATGGAAGAACCAAAAAGGGATGGTGTTGGGTAGATTCCTCATAAAAAGGGAGTGAATGAAACATAGCTTAGTATAGACTGTGGAATCATCCAGGGGTTCCAATAACAGAGTTGGAGGAGCAGGGGTTAGTTTAGCTATCTGTAAAAGCTCCTGTAGACCAGGATGATTTGAAGAAACAATATAGGCAAGTCCGAAGAGAAAGAATAGGAGAAATAGAAGGAAGAGTGAATACCTAAGTCTCAATATTGACTCACCAGGCACTTCAGCTGGAAAGCCCTCTTTTTGTGCTAAGTTGGAAATCTATGTTCTTTACCTCTTGCTTGCTTAGATACATATCAATGTGTCTACTTAAATAACAATTTCACAGTGCACAGCAAACCCCATTAACTCCAAAAAAGATTGTAAAGAACCAGTGGTTCTTGCATAGCGTGAGTATAGCAGCGCTATAAGATGACAGCATTTTAACTAGACCCAGGGACTGTGCTCAGGTTAATATAAGTAGAATGAGCAACAGCAGAACAAAGATGCTGGCCCTTATAAACAGCCCCTGCCCCCTAAGTGCCAGTGCCAGACTATAATTATAGAAAAACACACAGAAAGAGCCACAGTGAATGCTGCTCATACAAATGCAGTCCTGGAACCGTTTTACATTAAAGGGCAGGAAATATTATAAAATAAGTACATGCATGCATTCTGGGTTGTAGCCAACTAAGTTTTACTCAGAGTAGACACATTGAAATTAATGGACACAAGAGAGTCATGCCTCTTACTTTCAATTGGTCAACTCTGAGTCAGGACTGGTGCTAGGGATTTTGGCGCCCTAGGTGAGGGGGTGGGCCACGTGACGTCATTGCGCATGATGTACGGTGCCCTGCCCCCTGCCCGCTGGGCACCCCGCCGCGATTTTCGCCGCTGGTTGAGGCGGCACCGGGCGGCGGCGGGGGGCGAGGGGCAGGCTGGCCAGCGCCGCCCCCATTTTGGCGCCCTAGGCAACTGCCTAGTTCGCCTAAATGGACGCGCCGGCCCTGCTCTGAGTAGGACTAGCATTGGATACCTTGGGTTCACATCATGTGAGGGATCAGTTATTATTATTTTGTGATTACACAAGTAAAAAGTATCCTAGCTGAACCCGCTATAATTTCAAGTCTTCCTACACACACCTGCCAGTTCCAAGTTATTAATTCATTAGGTCAGTGTTGATGACTGAAATTATGACTTGCTGTAGCATCCATCTGCAGCAGAGGAAGAGGCGCTTCCCAAAGTCTTGCACATTTTCAGGCCTTGAGTAATTTCCTTTATTTAAAGATGAGGCTTCCTGCTATTACATTCTGTCATTTATGTAGCCCCACAAGTCACATTAAAACCAATGTAAAAAAACCCACAAAAAACCTTGCATGTAATGTGCCTTTTCCAGGAACCTTGAAAATTAGATGAACAGAGAGGCTGTTTGGCAGACCTTATATTAGTAAAAAAAAAATGTGATTGCTAATCCTTAGTGGAGGAATTAAATTGCTCTGCTTCCCTGTCTCCCCCTGCACAACCAGTTAGTATTTTAGTAGAATTAAGGTGGCAATTTTTCCAAAGGCAAATAAAAAAATGGCATTTAGATTCCTAACTTCTAGTGAGTTAAGTAGATGAGATGTTTTTGCCTCTAGCTTGTGTCACAGGTCTGTTGTGCAACTTTTACAAATATGTTCCTCTTTGCTCTGCCAAATTAGAAAAAGGAGAAGTCTTTATCCTCCTTTGGGCAGAGATCTTGGATATATTTAAGAGTGGGAAAGGCTTTGATACTTTCAACACTTCCACAAAAGGGCAGATGTTAATAGATTTCACTGCCGCTAACACATCATACATATGGAGCATTCATCCTATAATAACAGGTTCTGGACTGTGCTTGCTGATTTGAGTAGTATGCTATACTAAGGTAAAGGTAAAGGACCCCTGGACATCTCACTGAAGGAGCTGGTGTGTGTCCACAGACAGCTTTTTTCCAGCGTGACGGAAGCACGGAAACGGCATTGCGGTGGACATGGGTGGCACTGTGGTCTAAACCACTGAGCCTTTTGGGTTTGCCAATCAGAAGGTCAGCGATTTGAATCCATGTGACGGGGTGAGCTCCCGTTGCTCTGTCCCTGCTCCTGCCAACCTAGCAGTTCGAAGTACACCAGTGCACGTAGATAAATAGGTACCACTGTGGCGGGAAGGGTATGCTGTACTAAAACCACATCCAGGTAGCATAAGCTGTGTGTGTGTGTGTGAGAGAGAGAGAGAGAGAGAGAGAGACAGACAGACAGACAGACAGACAGACAGACAGGGATAATCAGGTGCAACACAAGGTTGCTTGATCCGATTCCCCCCTCCCTGTCTTGTTTGTGAAGCTCACCTATTTCTGCTTAGATGACACACCAAAAGTCACAAAACAGCCAGCAATGAAACAGTCACAACACCAAACAGAGCTACGCCCAAGATTCCTGTTTAGAGTTTCTATGACTGTTACGTGTAATTTTAGTTTTAGTAGCAGAGTATTGGGCTTGGATAAAGTGTATAATTATATTTAACAAAGTCCTGAAGGCAAATGCCAGTCACACACACCTGCTTTTAAATGCTGCTATCTTTTGGTAAAAGCAATGTCCTTTTTTTCAGGAATTCAAGACTACGCTGGATACTACACTTCCCATGGTGTCCCTGATAGGACAGAGGAGTGCTCGCTCAAGATATGGCTTCAAGCATATGACTTATGTGCCCACTATCACCGATCTGCACCTAAGGAGGTACTGTCCTGCTAGATGACATGCTGATGAATGTCAGTGGCAAAGGAGGTTTGCATGGCTTTAAATACACAGCACAACTCTGCAGTTTGCCTGGCATGTATCTTTTGTGTCTTTCCCTTCCAATTCCGAGGCAGTTCTTTGTTCCAGCTTAACTATCTCGGAAGGCGTAAGACAAGAAGCACCACACTAATGGTGACGGGAAAGGGGCTTTAGGAGGCAGAGAAAAGAAGTAAAGCTACATATTGCTATGAATTTGGCAGACTCCCCATTATCTTGAATTTAGTAAAGGGGTAGAATTTACCCTTATTTTTTTTAAAGTATGAAGGAAAGATGCCAGGCAAGTGAAAAAAACGCATGCTGAACCAGTTCAGGAGATTGCTGATAGCATCGATGCCATTAAGAACAGGAGAACTATTTTTATGTTGTGAACCACTCTCAGGTCTATGGATAGAGGGCAGTATACAAATTTAATAAATAAAATAACTGAGTACCAGGCCATTAAGAACAATTGATCATCCAGATGGTGTCCTTTCCCCCCAGCTGTGTGTTAAGTTAGCAGAAGACAATAGCAGAGTTGAGAGGGGGAGGTTCCCAGGGTAACAGTGGGGTGTGATGTCACCACAGGAAGAGAGGGCGTCCTTTTGCAACAGATGTTTTGGGGTTTCTGGGAAGAAGGGGCAGGAAGTGGGCAGAACAGCAGGCTGTTAGAAAGAGACATGGGGAGGGTGCTTAGGATGCCTCTGAATCCAAGGCTGCACTGCTGGGAAGGACAAGTCCCTCTTATGATGTAAATGCCGTGAACTCTCTCTCTTCATCAAAACCCAGGTTGTAAATATGTGTAGAATAAACCATATTTCATAAAGACGCTAGTCTCCGCTGCGCCTTGATTTCCCAACAGAAACACAACCTTGGTTACCGGTAAGTGCCAAATCCCCTGAAATCTCTTACTATCGCTTGGCAGAGATTGGGGTGGCCCAAACAATATTGTTAGTTGGCTTTGGATCAACATAAAACTCACACATTAACTGGGGACTGGGAAAATAATTTGGCATTTGGGGCAATCTAGGCATGTCTTTAAACATAGATTACCACATAAAAAGAGACAGATTGGAAGTGACCCCAGCTGGAAGAAAACATCTGGGAGGATGGCTGCAGTACATCATGGGTAGGGAATGGTTCAGCACCTCTCTCCCATATGCTTTTTTCCTATTAAAATTGGATGTGATTGGGTAATTTTGCCCAGAATTCTTGTGGTCACATCCAGTGCTACTTGGTGGTACTGTGTGCCAGACTTGCTGTGCCCTCTAGATGTTGCTGAATTTTAATGCCCACCATTGGCCACAATGGTTGGGGTTGATGAGAGTTGGAGTCTAACATCTGGAGGGCACCATATTGGCTACCCCTGCTCTCTCACCATTTATATACATAGGAGAATTTTAATTATGATTGCAAAGTGAGAGACTGGTGTAAAGAAGGAAGCTGGCTTAAATGGTGCATGTTTTGCAAGGCCAATTTTACACATTTCCTGGGAACCACCATTCTATGAATTGTGATTTTACTCCTCTACAATCCCCTGCTCCATTTACTGCAGAAACGCATGCCTTCTAAGGGTGTGAATGTCCAAAATCTTCTCACTATATATCAGGGTCTGGTGACTTCTATTTCAGTGTATCTGAAGAAGTGTGCATGCACACGAAAGCTCATACCAAGAACAAACTTAGTTGGTCTCTAAGGTGCTACTGGAAGAATTTTTTTTTTATTTTTTTTGTTTTCAAAATCTTCTTATATTCTTTAAATGTTTTGGTTTCAAAGGACAAGCTGAAGATATGGTGTGAACGTTCTTGGTTTCATTTCTGGTTCTGTGAAGTATCCTCCATTATGCATTTCAAATATTCAACTAGAAAGAAATGACCTACACATTGGGATGCTGCATAATTCATGTATTATAAATAGTCTTCCAGAAAATAATTTAAACAATTACAGTACAGTACTTTGTTTCAAAATATTCACAATAATTGTTGAAATATACCTGTCTTGAGTGCCAGTTCATACATAGGTTTTGTTCTACTTGCAAGCAGTCCCAACTGTCCCAGGGATTTGTGTGGACAAATATACAGTGACTTGACTATCACATATGCAGACAGCAGCAATTCCCATGATTATGGCAGCATGCTTTCTCCTGCTGACATGCTCACAACCACTGCTGCTCGCAACATCTGTGAATGCCTGCTCACGTGTTGACTTTATCCATAAGATGACATACTTGGGGCCTGGTGGAATTGTTTACATTGTTATGCAAACCAGATCAGATTATACCAGTTCATAGCATTTCATATTGTATTCTAAAGCAGAACAAATGTTATTAAAAGTAGAGTAAGCTCCCTGCAGTGGTTGAATATATGTATGTATGTATGTGTGTGTGTGTGTGTGTGTGTGTGTGTGCGCACAGACACACACACATTCTTGTATTCCTTTAAAACTGATCTAGTAAAAAAAAGTTACAGAACATTTGATTGCAAATACATTTGTGGTAAAAATGCATGAAAAAGATGAGGTAAAGGAGAACCAACCTCATCCACTGCAAATATATTTACAACGGACATCTGGCTTGGAGAAAACACAATCTACCCAAATCAGGTATATCTGTATGACAGCATTCTGGATGAGCATCAGGAGTTCCTTCCAAGTGCAAATAAAACAAAGTAATGTGCTCAATCCCCCTCTTCCAAACTCCATCTGAACTACTGAGTTTTTCCCTGCTAAAAAGAATAGAGAATAATGATTTCAAGCAAGATGGACTGTTTCTACATCAGTGTGGAATCCAAGTTCGTGCCTGAATCAAGGATGTGCTCTGAAAGTGAGAGTCCTGCTCAAAGCACACTCAATTCCATTCTACACAGCTTTCCCAGTCTGTTGTATGATTTCACAAGAGGGACTGCATCCCTTTGACAGCAGTTGGACACATGGAAGTAGCTGCAGCTGGATACCTGAGGGAATGCTGAAGGATGGTCTGTACCTTCCTCCCACTGGATGAGTCAAAGGGGCCACCCTGGCCATGAGGTCAGGCACGCAAGCTGCTGTAAACATCAGGCATACAGTCACTTGAAAGGGCTATGGCGGCACACGCTTTCATTCCTCCTTTTGCAGAAGCTGCCAAAATGGTTGATAGGGGAGTTGCAGATTCTCCATTCGCAGCAGCAGTTTTGTTTGAGGTCAATCAAATTGTTTATTTAAACTGCTTTGCTTACCTAGGGCACTGCTGTGTTCAGAGATCGCGATGAGTCAGAGAAGCCAGCCTGTGTTGCTCATAGGAAGATGGGAAACACAGAAAGCAGCTGAAAGCTTCTGTGACTTGGCAACAACACATGCACAGCTGCTGAGGGCATTTCCTACAATTTGGGAGTCTTGCTTTGAGCCGTCATTGAGATATTTGGCTTGCTCGGCAAGCTCTGCAGGGCAGCCTTGGCAGTCAGAGGGCGGACCATGTTCAGAACTGCAAGTCCCTCTGGCATTTTTGTGCATGAGCGAACAGCAGGTTGATGAGAGTTGATCATCTTGAGGAGCTTTCTATCTACAGAGGCTCTGAAAACAAGAAACACCAGAGTACAGTGAGTTGGCACAAATATGTTTCAGAGACTAAGCTAGAATTGCATAGTCACTTAAACCTTCTGCACTGGATGCAACAAAGAGGGATAAAACCTCTCCTGTATTTCTAGGTACCCCCCTATGTCCCACCTCATTAGCATGGAGAACAACACACTACTCAGCTAGAGATACAGTATATAGCATGCAGCTTGGGGATACCTGTGGACTCATTACTGTCTTTTTTTTTTTTACAAGATTTTTATTGATTTTATAAGTTTTATAAGCACATTACATAATGGTTAAATTTCCATGCTTCCCCCCTCTCACTGTGGGAAGCTTCATATATCCCCCTCTCTCACAGGGGTAAACCATATCATTGTACATTTAACCTCTCAAACGTTATTTGATTACATTGCTTGAGCCTGACCCTAATCCAGGGCCAGGCAATTCATTTTTTCAACAATTCATATTTCAGTTGACTCCCTCGAATCCCTTTCTTTTGTATTTCATTGTCTTCCCTCTCTAGCAGTTTCCATATTTCTAAATACACAAATACATAATACTTTCATTGTCCAACATAGACTAAATAAAAATAATAAAATTCATATTACTTTAACTATCCCTTTACCCCCCCCCCAAACCTCGGCCACATAGTGCTTTGTTCTATCCCTATGACCTTATCCAAATTCCAAATTCTCCACCCCTCCCTCCCGGTGGTCCCGAAACAGTCAGCATCTATTCCTAAGTGCCAGTATCCCTGTCCAAATACAAATCTTAATCCCAGAGAATCAGCCAAATTACATGTGGACTCATTACTGTCACTGGAAGCACAAGTGGCCCTGGTGGCACAGGGTGCTTTCCATCAGCTTTGACTGGTGGCCCAGCTGCAGCCTTCTCTGGACTGGGATAGCCTTGCTTCTGTAGTCTATGCTATGATAACCTTTAGGCTAGATTACTGCAATGTGTTTTATCATACATGCAGCTACCTTTGAAGATAATTTGTAAACTGCAGCTAGTGCAGAATTCAGAAGCCAGATTGTCAACTGGGAGTAGAAGGCATATAACACTGATCCTGCCCAAAATGCATTGGTTGCCTGTTAGTTTTTAGCCTCAGTTTGAAGTGCTGGTTTTCATCTACAAAGACTGATGTAACTCAGTACCTTAGAGACTGCCTCTCCTCCTATGAGCCTATCTAGAATCTGTGTTCTTCATCTGACACCCTTGTTCGTGTGCCCCATCCAAAGAGAGTGTGGAATGTGGCAACATGAGAACAGGTCTTTACAGTGATGGTTATGCAATTTTCTCCCTAGGGAGATATGCTTGGTGCCATCATTATCAACTTTTAAGTGCCAGGCAAAGGCATTATTGTTTACCCTAGCATTTGGTTCTTAACTGGGTTCATATGGCACCTAGCTGTTTTTGGTGTTTGTCTTTTAGCTGGGTGGTGTAGGATTCATCCTTTATATAATACTGCAGGATGAGCACTTTGGGTAAATAATGTTGTTTTATTCTTTTGATGTTGTTTTAAATACTTGCCTTTGTATGTTTTTCCCCCAACTGTAAGTTGCTTTGAGACATTTTATGTAGTAAATTATGGATAATAATAATAATAATAATAATAATAATAATAGAGAATATGTTGCAAGTGTCAGGTGCAACTCAGCTTGCACTACAGGCTGATGCGTCTGCAAGAAGAAGAGTATATAGAGGAACATCCAAACCTCCCAGATGGTCCTCCTTGTGCTGACCTGTTGAGACAATTTTGTCTGAAAAGCAGGGTAGATAGATAGATAGATCCATTGTTAATCTATGAAAGGGAGATATGCAGTGGACAGGTGCTAGACAGCTGAAACAAAATAAAATAAAAAAATTCCTTCCAGTAGCACCTTAGAGACCAACTAAGTTTGTTCTTGGTATGAGCTTTCGTGTGCATGCACACTTCTTCAGATACACTGAAACAGAAGTCACCAGACCCTTATATATAGTGAGAGGGTGGGGAGGGGTATTACTCAGGGGGGGGGTGGAAATGGGTGAAAGGTTGATAGCTGTGGTAAACCTGTTGACGACTGTTAACGGCTGCAATTAGTCTTACAGGAAAAAGCAAGGGGTGAGAAGGTTAAAAAAGCTTTGTCATGTATAATGAGATAATAATCCAATGTCTTTGTTCAGACCAGGTCTCTCCATGGTTTTAAGCTTGGTAATGAGTTGCAATTCAGCAACTTCTCTTTCCAGTCTATTTCTGAAATTCCTTTGCAATAAGACAGCTACTTTGAGATCTTGTATAGAGTGTCCTGGGAGATTGAAGTGCTCTCCTACTGGTTTCTCTGTCTTGTGATTCCTGATGTCAGATTTATGTCCATTTATACCAGTGCTTGATGGCAGAAAGTGAGGAGGAATTAAAGAACCTTTTAATGAGGGTGAAAGAGGAGAGCGCAAAATATGGTCTGAAGCTCAACATCAAAAAAACTAAGATCATGGCCACTGGTCCCATCACCTCCTGGCAAATAGAAGGGGAAGAAATGGAGGCAGTGAGAGATTTCACTTTCTTGGGTTCCATGATCACTGCAGATGGTGACAGCAGTCACGAAATTAGAAGACGCCTGCTTCTTGGGAGAAAAGCAATGACAAACCTAGACAGCATCTTAAAAAGCAAAGACATCACCTTGCCAACAAAGGTCCGTATAGTCAAAGCTATGGTTTTCCCAGTAGTAATGTACGGAAGTGAGAGCTGGACCATAAAGAAGGCTGATCGCCAAAGAATTGATGCTTTTGAATTATGGTGCTGGAGGAGACTCTTGAGAGTCCCATGGACTGCAAGAAGATCAAACCTATCCATTCTTAAAGAAATCAGCCCTGAGTGCTCACTAGAAGGACAGATCCTGAAGTTGAGGCTCCAGTACTTTGGCCACCTCATGAGAAGAGAAGACTCCCTAGAAAAGACCCTGATGCTGGGAAAGATTGAGGGCACAAGGAGAAGGGGACGACAGAAGATGAGATGGTTGGACAGTGTTCTCGAAGCTACTAACATGAGTTTGGCCAAACTGCGAGAGGCAGTGAAGGATAGGCGTGCCTGGCGTGCTCTGGTCCATGGGGTTACGAAGAGTCGGACACGACTGAACGACTGAACAACAACATACCAGTGCTACTGGAAGGAATTTTTTTATTTTATTTTGTTTTGACTATGACAGACCAACACGGCTATCTACCTTTAACTAGACAGCTGAAGTTAATCTTAGATGCAAGTTGTCAATGAAGCTTCCTGGAACTCGTTTTTGAGAAGGATAACAACACCCAAAACAGAAAACCAAGCAGTAAGTATAAGATCAAAAGACTGCAATCACACTCTTGAGAGAGAGTTAGGTATGCTTAAAACCAAAGCCAATGGGTTAAACTTTAAAGCATAGTTCACTCCATCCCAGATGTTATGAAGCAGCCTTTATCCCATGTAGATTTCTTCCATTTGGTTTAGCAATCCTAGTGAAAGAGCTACCGGTACCTAGGTATCCAAACCTGATGTTTGTTGGTCCAATTGTTGCTGGTCCTGAAACAGGTCTCTTGGTCTGCTTGCTGTTGGGGCCAAAAGTCCTATGCCTCTGACTTACGATAGATGCATCAGATAAGGAGAAATCAAGTTTTCTGCTGAGACTCTGAACAGTAGTCTTCTCAAACACATTCTGCACTGTATCACTGTTCTGAGTTGATGAAGGCTGTGGCTTCGGTAGAACTGTCTTTTCTGAACTGTGCACTTTCAGGCGTCTAGCTCCAACAAACTCAGTTCTCACTCGCTGTATGGATGCAGGCGAGGGACTTTTTGGAGGAGAGGGCACAATAGAGCGCTTTATAATGGTGGGCAATGAATTTTGCTGGACGTGCAACGAATCTGAAATGCAAAGGGAAAGCACAGCAATTTAGAAACAGAGCATGTAACTTCACTCCCATCCACTTGAGACAGTAAATCAGCAACCACAGGTGCTGTAATTGTCCAACAGTTTGAGTTTGACTTCACCCCCAAAGGCGCACTCCTCCATTGTCTCCTGAGACAGACGGATACCAACAACAACAACAAGAACAACAAGTGTAGTTAAGAGGCTTTCATGAACTGAGGTGGGTTTGGACCAGGAACCCTTGTTCTTATTAGAATGGCCTGAAATTTCATCTATTTAGCTATGAGAGGTTTCAAAATATTAAAGGACTGATAGTATAATTCAGTGCACATTTACTCATAAATAAGTCCCACTAAATTTAATGGGACTCACTCCCTATGCAGTGTACATAGAACGTCAGTATGAGTTGAACTCTCCCATCATTCAAGTTACAAAGATTGAATGGAAAAAGCTCTTTGTTCCACACCATACGTTCTACTTGGTACAGCTTCTAAAGAAACTTGGTGTTTGTTACAGAACCCAATAGTTACTGTGGAAAGTTGGAAAGTTAGGCAGGCATTCAATCATGGAAAATCAAAGGAAATCTTGATCTCCTATGGCTTCCAGTAGTTTAAATGATCAGAGTTGTTTCTTCCCATGCACCTCCCTGTCATGCTCTATAACTTCTGGTCTCTGGCACCTTGCCATCACAGCCTGCATTGTCTCTCTCTTTCTTTATTGCCTTCATATTCTGAAATCGGAAGGCAGGGACAAAAATAAAATGCAAATAAAATGTAGATACAAGTTAGCATTATTTCTCTTCTGAGCACAAAGTTTGGGTCTTGTGAAGCATAGGTATCTCAAATAGGAATTTAGCGAAAATAATTACTCAAGCCAATCTGTCCTGATTTCGTTAGCCAGCAAAATCCCCATGTCAGGAGAAAATGATTGGAAGGATAACTCCATGCTCATATTTTTGACATAGAAAATGGATTTTTTTCCAAAGATACATACATACCACGGGAACTTTAGAACTACAAAACCTAAGGCAAGCATATATTAGCTGTTGTCAGTCTAAGCGCTTTCCTAAGCAATTACCGGTAGTTAAGTTATTTCAATGTAAAAGAAACTGGGAGGGGTAGAAAGTCAGGTGGTGGTAAGAACTGGATGGGGTACAAAAGGAAGCAGCAAGTAGGTCTGAATGCTATAAGAACATATTAAGAGCCTGCTGGATCAGGCCAGTGGCTCATCTCGTCCAGCATCCTGTTTTCACATGATTCAAGCACAAGAGCACTCTCCCCTCCTGTGTCTTCTAGTTTCTGGAAGCCAGCAGATGCCCAAGCTTACAAACAGGACCTGAGGCTGAGTCCAGCAGCACTCTGCCCACCTGTGATTGCCAGCATATGGTATTCAGAGGTGTCTACCACCTGTGATTGCCAGCATATGGTATTTGGAGGTGTACTGCCTCCAACAGGAACCACATCATGACTAGGAACTACTGATAGCCTTATCCTCCATGAATCTGTCTAATCCTCTTGTAAAGCCATCCAAGTTGGTGGCCATCACGACATCTTGCAGGAGCAGATTCCAGTGTTGTGTGAAGAAATGCTTTCTTCTGTCCACTCTTAATCTTCCAGCATTCAACTTCATGGGATGATCCTGTGTTCTAGTTTTATGAGAGGGAGAAAAACTCCCTATTCACTTTCTCCACACCGTGTAAAATCTTACACACCTCTATCATGTCTACCCTTACATGCCTTTTTGACCAAATAAAAAAGCCCCAGATGCTGTAGTCTTTCCTCAAAGGCAAGTTGCTTCAGCCCCTTGATCATGTTGGTTGTCCTTTTCTGAAGTTATAGTATTAATATTTGTAAAGGGGAAAAGAAAAGCTACCCCCCACCATTGAATTTTTCAGTTTTAATGTGGCTTGTGTGGCTGTTACGTAAAATGGGAGGGGTGCATTAATCAATTGGATAATGTACCTGACTGAGAAAGACGGGACTGGCAAGAAGAATCTGATATGATTTCCACAATCTCCTCCTGAGTGACTTCTTTCATATCTTCATCACAGCTGTCACTCAGGCTGTAGTGTTCCTCCTCCTCACTTAATGTTGGTGTTGTTTTTAGCGCCTGGGGAGAATTTGCCCTTTGGAGAGCTTGTAGGTGCCTGCCAGAAATTTGATGCTAGTAAGTTCATTTTTCTTCCTGCCCTATCCAAACCACATGTTCCAACACATTTACAAACATAATGCACTATACACCAGTATCTTTAGATTAAGATATATAATGACCATATCTAAGTAAGGGTAAAATACTCCATGTTACAATACTCCTCTGGAGACAAGCTTTAACCCTGGCACTGTATTCTCACAACACTTTTAGATGATGTTCAGATTTGATCTTTGGTGTCAGGGATGTGCCCACCCCTGCCAGTCCGGCACTGAGTGCATACAGGGAGCCTCAGCCTGTGTTGAAGACGGATTCATCTCAGAGCGAGTCTGCCAACCCCTCTTCTGGGGAGGAGCAGTTAGTGGGTGGGAGCCAGGGAGTGAGAGGTCTCCAGGAAGATGCAGAGAGACCTGGCACCACCCAGCAGACTCGCTTGGAGAGGGAGACGTCAGTTCCGGCACCCATTTCACGTAGAAGAAGGCGGCAATTTAGAGTGCCGAGGCTCTGGTGTTGGCGCCAAAACAGAAGGGGGGCACTTCCGGATTCTGCTAGTGACTAGGCAGTCATGTTTGAACTGAACTCTGCACTGTACATACTTTGCACAAATAAAATGACAGAAAGACAAGAAGGATTTGGTCTTTACTGTTGAGCAACCGATAAGGGAACCTGGCATTTGGCAAGTCTCTTTTTGGAAGAAATGCCACAAAGAGAAAGCTTCCACCAAAAACTCTTCTGAAAACTTTGGAACTCTCTTCTGGGAGCTGTTCCTTTGGCTCCCTCTCATGGCACTATAGAAATGGATGGAGACTATTCTGTGCTTTTGAAAATTAGCCCATTTTATGTGTTTTTATTTTTAGCTTTGATAAGAATTTTCACATGATGGTTTCAAGATGCTTTATTTCGTTGTTTGGTTAACTGCTTTTGAAGCAGCCGTGGTAAAGCAATTTAATTTTTTTGTGAATAAATTAACACAATTTTTTAAAAAATGGGTATGGGTGTAGGTGTGTGTCCCATCACACAGATAGACACAGGAACTCCCCATTGTACTTTAATGCTAAATTTGAAACATAGGACAAAAACCCTGAAAGAAAGATTGATGAGATGGAGGAAAAGCCTTGCCCACACCATTCCTTCCAGACATACAACAATCATGCTGGCACGACAATTTTCCAAGGTGAGCAGCAAGGTTGACTGACGGCAACAATGTGAGCCAAAGATGTACAGCAGGGAATGGTTACGTGGTGCCCTCTAGATGTTTGCTGCACTATAATGCTCATCATGCCAACTATTGCCCGTTCTGGCTGGGGCTGATGGGAGTTGTACCCCAACAGTTGGAGGGCTATAGGTTCCCTATCCCCGATGTACAACATAGTCTGCAGGGAATCTCTGTTAGTACAACCTTTTTTTCCAATCTGTAAAAATAGACTACCTCATCTGTGGGAAGAACATCTTGACTTAACAGGGGACAAATCAGTTCTGGGAACAGATTACATCAGAATTTAAGCATGAAGGGCAATTTCTCAGAACTGCCACAAGGTGGCTTAAGTGCTTATCTTATCTCAGTGAGAAGAAACAGGCAGAGAACTAAACTTTCATTTGCTAATTTAGAGAACAGGATAATCTTAAGCAAGGGTCCTTAAAAATGTGGTAAATGTGCTGGGTCACAAAAGTTTCCATAGTTCACATGCCTTAAGATTTGTGTGTGTTTAGAATGGTCTAAGAGATGCAGCACGGAGCATCTTGGAGCAAGACAGGTTTTCTGAAAAGAAGCTAAGGGTTGATATTCCCAACTTCTTTATTCCATTTGGTATTTTGCAATGTTTATTTAATAATTTTAATAATAAAAAATTTAAATATTTATATTCTGCTTATACATCACTGAGGGTAGATAGCAACTATTAATACTGCTATAAAATCCAATACTGTACTATTTAAAAAAAACAACCCACACAATTAAAAACAGACAGGTACAACAGATAGAACAGAAAAAGCTGGTAAAAAAAGTCAATAAAAATCAAATACAGTAAAGTTTTGGCCAAGGCAAAATACCATGAGAAGGGGCCAACTGAGCCTCATGGGACAAAGTATTCCACTATTTACTGGTAGGTACGGCCACTTAGAATTCCCTCTCTCTTATCCCCAACAACAGTACCTCCACTACAACAGAGACATAGAGAATGGGCTATCCATCAGATCTTAGGCAGCACTCAGGCCTGTATAGGAGGAGGTGATCCTTAAGGTATTCTGCGCCTAGGTCATGGCTTGGACAGAAGCAAGTCAGCTTATAGCTGAATGTTCACTCTGTACAGTGACCACTGGTTGCTTTACCTGGGGAGCAGCTCACTTGACAAACTGTCTTAATAAGACTAAATTTGAACTCTTACTGGAGGTGATGCTCTTTCAGGAGTTTCAGCTCAGCATAGATGTCATTCGTATTTACATAATCAGTTTCTTCAATGCCAAAGGGATGTACTGCCGGCTGACTTGGTAGCTGAAACAGGTTCATTACTGTAGGCTACAACACAGATAGAATAATGTCAGAACACATCTGCTGTTCACTATATATCTGACTGAAAACTTCTCATTTGTCCAGGACCACAGATGGTTTGTTTGTTTTTTACAAGTTAATTTTTCTCTCGCAACCATTTTCTGAGGTAAAGAATTCCTCTTATTGCAGCCAGTGCATGCTACACCACTGGGCTACTGCTGTGGAGCCACAAAAGATGGGGTGGGATGCATGGACTGGCAGACAACTGCAGGATGAAGGAGCAGCAGGGCCAGGCAGGTTGCTTCCATGACAATTCCACCTGTTGCTTGTTTAATGGTGGTGTCCTAGCAGTGTCCTTTCCTTCATCAGCACCCATCATTATTCAAGGAACTGAGGAGAGGCAGGGCACCCTGCTGCGACCCTCCCCTCAGCAATGCCCCTATCAGCTTTCACAGTGGCCTTCCATCATGTGCAAGGCCGCTCTGAAGCCCAGCCTGACCAAGACACAAGGTAGCTTTTATATAATAACTTGTAAAATGCCCATAATTATGAGGCAAGGTTTGTATGAAGGTTGATGTCTATATTGCAGAGAGAACCAGAATATGTTATGTGTGGCAAACAAAAAACAAAAAACCCACTCCATGTGTATACACACGCAGTGTAGTTCTAGGTGTTCTTTAAGAAAAATAAATCAAGACTTTATGAAGTTAAAATAAATACCCAGTAGGAAATATAAAATAGAGGATTCAGAACACAATTCTATGTGTTCTGAGCATAGATACACATAACTGTTATAAACCCCTTCACTGCAACAATGGGCTTATCCACACTTTCCAGGCACAGGTCCAGGCTTAAAAGTTCTTTGTCCAAGTGTTGTTGTGTTTGCCTGGAGCTTTCCCTGTTGGAGCAAAGATAAATTCGGTTTTTAAGTGGATTGCCATTTGCTCCAATTGAGCTTCAGAGAGCGGGTTTTCACAGGGAAATCTCTGAAGCAAAAAAGGACACTCAGACATGCAGCTTTAAAATGTGGACTGTGCCTGGAAGGAGAGGAGGAAAGGTAACTGTGGAGAAGCCCAGTGTCTTGAAGCACAATGTTTTATTTTCTCCATAAAAGTAGACAGCACTTTAGTGGGATGCAGGGATAGATTAGATAGATGTCTGTCACTTCCCTATGTTCTCATGTGCTGGCATTCCACCCTACAATGGAAGGCGCTATACCACTTTGCAGTTTGAGCTGTACAGACATGCAATTAACTTGTTTCAAAGTTTGTTTCTTCTCAGAATGGTCTTCTACACAGTAGAAATCTATGGAATTCTATAGAACTCTTTAGCTTTTATCTCCCTAGAATTAATAACATGCTGGCTTGCCAAGAAAAAAAGAAAAGAAAAAGAAAAAAGAAATTACATTTGAAAGAAAACCTACACCTAGTTTCTGTCTCCGTGCATGAAGAGCTTTGATGGGGTTCCCACAAATAACTCTGCTGACACCTGGAAAAAGAAGAGGGTTTGTTCCAGTTTACCATTTCACAGCCACAGAAATCTCTTTCTTATACCAAGTCATCCCATTTGCTTATATATGTGCAGGCATCCCCAAACTTCAGCCCTCCAGATGTTTTGGACTACAATTCCCATCATCCCTGACCACTGGTCCTGTTAGCTAGGGATCATGGGAGTTGTAGGCCAGAACATCTGGAGGGCCACAGTTTGGGGATGCCTGTGTTATGGGGAATGCAAGTTGTATGGTTAATGTGCATAACAACCAGTCATTGAGCACATTCACCAAGTGTCATGGGGAATGTGTCCACAATCTTTCCATGAATAGGGACTTGTGCACAATTCCTGGTCTTCTTCTTCTTTGGCAATCACTCGTAGCTGAGTAAGATTGTCTTCCATGAACACGGTCTTTTGAACACTCACTGTTGAGTCCGTAAGTGACTGTGGAGGCCAATTCTGGATCCACACGTCCTTCCACAGTGGGGACATAGGTTTCCGGGCGGGAGTTGATAATGGTGAGGGTTTTCCAAACGTGCCTTCCTCTTAGCACGTTCCTCCCTTTCGTCCTCAGTTCAAGCGTCTTCAAAGTCCATGACACCTTTGGTAAAGGCTGTTCTCCAATTGGAGCGCTCGCAGGCCAGTGTTTCCCAGTTGTTGGTGTTTATACTACATTTTTAAAGATTTGCCTTGAGAGAGTCTTTACACCTCTTTTGTTGACCACCACATTACGCTTTCCATTTTTAAGTTTGGAATAGAGTAGTTATTTTGGAAGACGATAATTGGGCAGTCAAACAACATGACCAGTCCAACAAAGTTGATGTTGAAGAATCATTGCTTCATCACTGGTGAATATATACATATTCCTTCAACAGGCCTTGGGAAATATGACTGAATTTTTTTATATTCTCAGGGCAAAATGCACCTTCTTTGGTCAATATGCATAATCTCTAAGAAACATGCATTTTTTTCCCTATGTCTTGTTCAGAAGTGGGAAATCTGCATTCCCTGGATTGCTTCTGACCCACTGCATAATCTTACATGGTCTGCAATGTACTCTCCTACTGATCAGCAGAGCAGCAGGAAGGGGGAGAGCTACAGATAAAGATCAACTTTTTTCTTCAGTTGAACCCCCTTTTCACCATTCTCATTGGTTTCCCAGGCAGCTGAGCAGCATAAGCGCAGTGGGCCGGGGTGGGGTGGACCGGGAGAGAAAATTCTCCCACGATTCAGGTGAAAATTGGTCCCCCAAGGGAAAAGCTTAATAGCAGCATAGGATCAAGCGTCATGGGAATCGCAAGAGAGCAAATATTTAGCCAGCTGAAGAAGGGTTACGAGCAGGCAAAAGAGAACTGAAAGAGAAAGAACAATGGCTGGCTGTTATGCATGCTATCTGCCCATTCCCTTTAATATATTCAACAATACAGCTGGCTCATTCACCGCTTTTCATATTTAGGGAAAGGAAGTAGTGGACTTTTCCATTTTGGTTTAACTATTGGTCCACAGCTACTGCTTTGACACCACTGAATAGCATGCAAAGGTGAGCTGAGGTGGAGATAGTAATAATGGACAAATCTCATCTTGCTCAGCTGGAGACAACATAATAGTCAAGTGGTCTCTTTACATCTAGTCATTGTAAGACAGAAGTTTGTCTGTGTATGGCAAGAGAGCTGGGGACAAACTCACTGTGACATAGTGGATCATCCTACTGAAGGGCAGCAATAATATAAATGAAATGAAATGAAGTTTGAACAATCAAACAATGCCTTTTAACCCAATGTGCATATTTCCATCGTCCTATTAACTGAAAGAGAGGGAGGCAGGTGGCGCTGTGGGTTAAACCAGAGCCTAGGGCTTGCCAATCAGAAGGTCGGCAGTTCGAATCTCCACGACGGGGTGAGCTCCTGTTGCTCGGTCCCTGTTCCTGCCAACCTAGCAGTTCAAAAGTACATCAAAGTGCAAGTACCGGTAGATAAATAGGTACTGCTGCAGCGGGAAGGTAAATGGCGTTTCCGTGCGCTGCTCTGGTTCACCAGAAGCGGCTTAGTCATGCTGGCCACATGACCTGGAAGCTGTACGCCGGCTCCCTCGGCCAATAAAGTGAGATGAGTGTCACAACCCCAGAGTCAGTCACGAATGGACCTAATGGTCAGGGGTCCCTTTACCTTTTATTAACTGAAAGAGCTATACAAAAATAGAAGTCTGAGCCCAATGCACATACATGTCATTCAAGGAAATATATGGGAGAGCGAGAATGCTTTTAAATGCTTTTGGAAGAGAGGTTTGCAAATGGGAGATTAGGCAAGAATGGCACCAGGTATTCCATTACCATGTGTCAAGTCACTGGCGTCATCTTCAGGCAACATCTCATCACAGATGGTAGGCTCCAGGATGGTGCTACTACCAGAGAGCAAATGGGCGCTAAGTGGTCTTTGTGGAACTTGAGGTCGAGAAACTGACAAGAGCTGAGTTATGGCAGGTCTCACAGCAGAGCAGGGCCTTCTTGCTACAGGTCCTAAATAAGAATCTAAACAGGGTGATGGGGGGAGTTCAGTGAGATATTGCAACACATAATAAGATGGTATAAATGTTCAGTTTAGCAAAGCAGTGATAATAAGCAGGGCAAAGGAAATTCTTTTCCGTATTCTAAGGTAATGTTGGTACTCGAGCGCTCTCCTGTTGGAGCCTCGAGAGTGCTAGCTTTCTTCATCGTCAGTGTCATCTTCCAGCCACCCTGGTTCTGTAGATATGTAAATATCTGACAGCAAGGTATACAAAGAAGGTTAGAATGCAAGTATGGGAGCAGGTATTCAGAACCAGCTTTGAAATGGCAATGACTTAAATAACATTTGAAGTTTTTTGGCAGCTGCTCTAGGGTTTCCACATTTAGGTAAAAATTATGGAACGAGAGTCTAGCAAAACATATACAGGTACCACCAGTTCTGGTTTGGCATCAACTGGTCTCTGATTTTTTTATATATATTTCAGGATGGCCCCAAACAAAGTTGTCCTCTATGTCGTAATTTCAGTCAGTGGTGTGTTGGTACACCATTACTGAATTTTCAAAGCTAAAATTTCTCATCAACTCCAGAAGGTCTCGTGAAAAGAGCAGGAACAGTTTAATCAAAGAACACAGCACAATACTAGCTCATTAACTTCTGAATGGAATAAAAGAAAAAGTACTTTTGAGCCTTAATGAGTTATTTTGGAAATGTAACTTAAATAAATACAGTAATAATCCATAATTTTCAGGATGTCTGACTCCTGGGAAATGAATTTCACTGCAAGCAGTATAATCAATAAGCTTCAAAACTTCATCAAGAAGTCAGTATTAGTTCATTGTTCCTGTTCTGGACCAAATCTCCCTCAGGGTAGTATTCAACTGAACCTTGATCTTAACAGTGACAGACCAAAGTTTTCAAATGCTGGCTGCTGCTGGTGAGGTGAGGTGGACAATTTCAAACATGGCGAAGCAGCAGGTGGGAGGCTTCTGAACCCTTTCACTGCTTGCTGCTTGTTTCACTATCTCTAGCCACCTTTTCCCTAGCAAATCTTGAGGAGAAAAACAGTGTGAGAGCGGGGGAGCAGGATGTGGAGGGCTTTGAAACTCCTTTCCCACCTACCACACAAGAGGACCCACACCCAGAGAGTCTCACAGCTGTTTAGAGTGTTCTGTGTGAAGACAGACCTCTGCTGCTATCACATCTAACTCTACCCTTACACTCTTGCAAAAGCTACTGCCCATTCTTATCCCTGATAACCAGGCCTGGCTCTGGTGCGTACAAGAGAGTGTGCATGGATCTATGTATGTACACATTATCTTCCCCTGAAATCCTTGTCCCCAGTAAAAATGGATCCTTGGGAAATAATTTGGCCTGCCTGAACAATATGCCTCTTCAACTAAACTTCCATCTTTGATGGATTCCTTGACAAGTAGCCACTCCTTGTTCATCTTGCATGGGAAAGGAAGATCAGTTTGGTCTGCTGGTATTTCATCCAAATACTTTAAATGAGGGATGAGTTTTTTCACCTCAGCTCTGTAGTTGTAGTCTGGGATCTGGGGGAAAAAACCCAAAGCAGAAATTTCTCAGTGCAGTCATTTCAAACACATTTTGACAAGGGAGAGGGGAGGGAAATCTGAGAAGTGGGCAGGAACCACATAAAGGCACTATGAAAGAAAGTCCACTAGCTCATCTAGTCCAGGGATGGGTAGAATGTAGACTGTAATCTATTGGTAGAGTCCTGGATGATTTACAGTAGATTTGCAGGAGTTTCTAACTCCACCCCCCCTTTTTTACCATTCCTAGTTTATCTAGGCCAAACTAGCAGGCGCAGAGAGCTTGATTCAGACTAGAACTGTGGCGTGGAGACAAGAGTGTAAAATCCCCTTTCTCCATCACTTTACATCTAGATGGGCCTTACAATTAGTCTGCTGAAAAGAAGAAACCTTACAGAAAAACTAGGAGTGGGATGCTGTGTGACAGGACTAATTTGGTTAGTTCTGGTGTTGAAGAAAATCCAGAGCTGAGCATATGTTCAGAAGCACCTTTTGTCCTTAATTTTAAGTGTATGTCTGTCTGTGGTTCTTGGGGTTCTAGTAAAAAAGCAAAGTAGATCCTGCAGACGTGAACTGCACACACTCTAGATCTAGACTACAGAAGCTTCCTCTCACTCCACTTTCTATATGACCTTTTTCTTTTGCATTTTAAGATATAGGAAACTAGAACCTGGTCAGAAACTACTGGGCTACATCTACTTTCTTCCTACCAACTGATTCCTACACAAACTTAAGGGAAGGCAAAGTGTGATCGGCCAGAGAAGCTTTTCTAGTGTCTCCCCCCCCTTTATGCACCTCACCTACTGCCTCCTGTGACTCAGCCATGGCCAAGCAAAGAGGGAGCAGCTGGGGTCCATAAAGGGAGGACTCCCCCAAGTCTCCTCTGCTGCACATGCTGGAGAGGAGGAGGTCAGAGTTCTTTGCTTATGACTCATCTTGTGTAGGAGAAATGACAAGCTGCATTATGAGGCATCCTTGAGATCAGGCACTATGCTAGGACCAGATGGGAAGCCCCTAGGGATTGGACTAAGCCCCCAGGCCACAGTTGCTGGTTACTAACAGATGGCTTTAGACACATGATTAAAACTGCATCTTCTGGAGCAGCCTTTAGACTGCATGATTCTGGGAGGGTGCATCACCCCTAGATTTTGTATAGTGCTACAAGAGAACTGCAGCAAAGTACCGTAGCAGTAGTGGTAAATATATGCACCTGGAATATTTCCCCCACTTTCAATGAACTACAAACTGCTACTCCATCTGTATAATGTTAAGACTGACTGATGAACTTTCAGCCTATATTCTTTCCCACAATAGAGTAAATACCTAGTACAGAAGACAAAATAATCTTTTTACGTAGTGCATTTGCTTTCCGTTATATGGAAGCTATAGGTTTTCCAGTCTGCAAGTCTGAAATGCTATCCTGGTTGAGGGGTACATCACATTACATGTACACACACGCACACACACACACACACACACACACACACACACACACGGACACAGTGGTATTGAAACAGCTGTGATAGAGACCACCACATTCATCATTAGATTGTTGCTTTGGGTTTTAATGTCTGGAAGAGATGAGCTCATCTGGAAATCAAATTACACTGAGCAAACAGACAGCCTGTAGAGAGAGCTGTAAATTTAGTTGAATCAGTATATGTAATTTTAATTTTATTTTACATAGAAAGGGCCAGGCAGAATTATTAGCTATCCTTGTTTGGATGAAGTCTAGAAGATATATTTGTATTATTTCTACATTTGAAGGTGGTATGCAAATATGAAGCATGGCCTTAGATGCAACAGTGCAAGGAGGGGAATCTCCAGCTTGCAGGTCTAATTCGGACTGCAAGGCTGTTCCTTGTAAACCACACCCACCTGCCCCTCAGCAGGCATCATATGGGGTATAAGGTGTAGGACAGGTACCCGTGTGGTTATAAAGGAACAATCATGAGCATAAAGAGAGCTCCTGGTTGCTTTTTGATGGGGAAGACATGCTCCCAATCTATTTACGAGTGGTGGAAGCGTACCTTGCTTCAACAGCACAAGGAGGTTTTCATAGAAAGCGCTGCTAAAATGGAGGGGGGAAGTTTTGTTTTAGCAGTGGTTTCAATGAATTTTTTTTTTAACCAACAATTGTCCAGTACAATACTGAACGCCAATAAATAATTATAGCTGAAACCAATTCAACTTGGCAGGCCAATAAATCTCATTTAAGCAAATGTGGCTGAGAATAAATAAGTCTTTGGGGCTCCTCTAAAGGCCTTTGTTGATGGGGCATGTGCAATACTCCAGGTGTTAGCATGTTCCCCGCTGCTGAAAAAGCCCTCTCTGTTGTGGTAGGCATGTGTCTAGGATTTTGGCTGCTGATCTTAAACTGCCACAAGCGCAATCAATACAAGACTGCCCGTGCACCAGGGGAACACATTTTTGCAGTGTACGCCGCAAGGATCTTACTCACACAGTAGACCCCCATAACACAACAAATTGGCTTTGAATCTCTTGAGAATTCAAAAAATGGCCTGCAGCGAAACACAAGAGGGCTTCCTGTACTAGAAATGAAGAAAACTGACATGGAGGATAGGCTCTGAACTGCAGCCACCAACAAGAAGGGTGTTTCAGAAAGCTGTGGCCATTCTTAATATGCAAACCAGGCAGCCATTTTTTCTTACTTTTCTGAAACACCTTCATATAGAAGAAGAAGAAGAGTTTGGATTTGATATCCCGTTTTATCACTACCCAAAGGAGTCTCAAAGCGGCTAACAATTTCCTTTCCCTTCCTGCCCCACAACAAACACTCTGTGAGGTGAGTGGGGCTGAGAGACTTCAGAGAAGTGTGACTAGCCCAAGGTCACCCAGCAGCTGCATGTGGAGGAGCGGGGATGCGAACTCGGTTCACCAGATTACGAGTTCACCACTCTTAACCACTACACCACACTGGCTCTCTAAACACGTCCCACTGATTTCAGCGGAACTCCCTTCAAATAACTGTGCTTTGGGTTGCACAGTGCTCAACCAGTACTTGGGGCTGCTTAAGTCAGTTGTCATTTATTTATTTCATAAAATTTATAGACTGCTTGATTGTAAAAACCCTCTCTGGCCGAGCACGAGGTGATACAGACAACAGCAACTTAGCTATTCACTTGGAGTGGGTAGCATTTGCCTCCCTAGGTAAGCATTCATGTGGTAAACTATGCTGTGCTAAGCAGTATCTTCTAGTAATCAGATTAAAACATAGATGCATATTTTTTAAATGAAATCTAAAAGCAAGCAAAGTTACCTCTGGAGATTGTGGGCTTGGCTTCAAGCAAATAAGATTTCCTTCCACTGTAAGGGTAGACAGAGTAACACAGAGCCCCAGATACTGAATCTGACTGAGGTCCTCCACGTTGTTTCCTTCTAGGTCTAGAATCTCAAGGTGCTCCAACAGGCTAAGTTGACTTAAGTCAGCAATATTGTTATATGCTATGTAGAGTTCCTAAAAGAAACCAAAGGGACCTTATCAACATGAAGTTTTAACCATTGTACATTAAGTAATGACAATGAACCCATGGCTTGCAGTTTGAGATATGGCACAATACTGAACTTTAGATCCCCTCATGACCCAGAATTGCCAAGCACAATACATGATAAATTACGATGGAAGTACCTTTTTAAGTACAAGGAATGGCACTGATTTCTATCAGACCTAAAATTAATTTTTAAAAGGCTCCAGCATCAGTTTAAGAAAGAAAGAAAGAAAGAAAGAAAGAAAATGAACAGGAACTTAAGGTTCTCTGCCTCATAAATGCCTCATAAAAAGAAGCTGAACATTAAGTAAAGAGGGCAACTGAAGAAATATTTCAAATCTGTCCTACCTTCAAAGAGCAGCAGGAAGAGATACCATCTAAATCTGGAAGCCCACAGCGAGCCATCCAGAGGACTTGAAGATTAGACAACGCTGTTCCAAGGTCCCTTAAGGAAAGTTGACACTGTAAGCTCCAAGGGTTATGTATTCAGTTCATTTTAATATTTTTTAGTTTTGTCCCATTTTTAATTGTACTATTGTATGGCTGATCATCTTTGGCAAAGCAATAGAGCTTTGGATTGAGGGTCAAATTCACCCATTATGTTTCACAATAGCACCCTTATATTCAGGAGCTCATACTCATGAGTAGTGTAACATGTAATTTTATTACGTATATTTATTTTTAAATTGCTAAATTTAAATTTATCAATTTTATGTCTAGCTGTTTTAAAAGACAGATTTTATCCTTTTATGCATATTTTATATGGTTTTATGTAAACAATTAAGTTTTTTTTCTTAATTAAGTGGTAAAAAATCTAGCTGAATAAATAACAGGAGATCTACAGAAAGCACATTTCAGCTTCTGTCGCAGGGATTTCTGATTTAGCAGTTTATCCTGCTCAGGTTCAAAAGCTGATGACAGCATACACTTACATTGTTTATTCATTGGCAGCGAGAGAGAGAAGATATTAGAGCAGGGGTAGTCAACCTTTTTATACCTACCGCTCACTAATGCATCTTTCTTGATGGTAAAATTTCCTTACTGCCCACCAGTGCTCAATGGAAGGATTCAGTTTGTGCCGTAGAACCCCCTACCGCCCACCTAGAGTCCTGAAACGCCCACTAGTGGGCGGTAGGGACCAGGTTGACAACCCCTGTATTAGAGTAACCCAGCTGGAAAGAAGCTCTGCTTGGATTGGAACATGTATTGGTGTCACTGGGCCCCAGGCAATGAGGCTGGAGTAGGCAGCCCCATCATACCCACTGATTTTTTCAGAGATACAAATTCATACATACAGTATACCCATCACACACATGCAAAACCACATAAGTGCACCCAAACAGAGATACACCTGGCTTTCCCAGGTGTATCCTTTTTCAGTTCTGCTCTGATTCCCCATGTGTCAAAACAATATTCTACCCTATTAATTTTCAAATTAAGTGCCAGAGATAAATGCTATAATAAGGTCACATACTGGACCTAACGGTCAGGGTACCTTTACCTTTATGCATTAATTAAAAGGAAAGTGTCTGTGATCCCAAAGTAACTTCCCACTGAGTTGGGTGTTCAACAATCCAAAACTAACTTGAATTAATTCATACCTGAGAGTTTGGCTTGGATAATTTTGCATTGCAGTATTTGAAAGTGAACCCAAAAGCTTTAACTGAGTGTTTTCTTCAAGCAATGAAGGAGTCTTTGGAGATGAAGTCATAGAAGCATAAAAGTGACTAACAACAGAATTCTATGCATGTTTACTTAGAAATCATTTCCACTGTGTTCACTTGGGCTTTCTCCCTGGTAAGTGAAGCTAGGATTGTTGTCTAAAAGGATTAGTAAAGTAAAATTTATCACTAATGATTTTCCAGAACTCAACATTTCAATATGCATTGCAAAATCTGTTTTTACACACATCCTTCCATAGTACACATTCATGACATCCAATTCTTTGAGTTGAGGACACTTCTTGAAAACAAGGGAGAAAGCCAGTGTGGTTTGGCACAAAGTGGCATTTTGAGAGAACCACAATTTACTCAATAAATTCTTTATTCAAAACTATTGGGAACAGGTTCATCTGAGCCAAAAACCTATTGGATAGATACCAGAAGAAGGCTCCCTTTGGCTTCACCAGTTTAAACCTAAAGTAATTCCAGATGTCATGTCAAAGATCCTGAAAGAAAATAAAAAGTGGTAGCCCAGCCTCAAAGCACTTCACATCAGCAACCCCCTGAAACTAATATGAATTGCTGCCAATCACTTAGAATCATAGAATTGTAGAGTTGGAAGCGACCCTGAGGATCAGTCCAACCCCTGCAATGCAGGAATATGCAGCTGTCCCATATGGGAATCAAACCTGCAACCTTGGTGTTATCAGCACCACACTCTAACCAACTGAGCTAACTTATCTGAAGAAGTGTGCATGCACACGAAAGCTCATACCAAGAACAAACTTAGTTGGTCTTTAAGGTGCTACTGGAAGGAATTTTTTATTTTTTATTTTGTTTTGAAGGTCTCAGAAAAGTGTCATTTTCAAACACAGAATTGAAGGTTTGCAATAATAAATGGAGAGGAAATAGCTGGTATCACTCCATTTTTTATGGCTAACTTGTTTGCTTTCCTTTTCCCCCCACTTGGTGCAGCTTCCAAACTACACTAAGGGATGTAAACAATGGCCTCCATGACCCTCTGATGGCAGTTTCTGCACATGCCCAGTTTCTGCTCAAATGGAGGGCATGGAATAAAGAAATTAGAAGGCAGGGAGAAACAACTGGCTGAGCTGTGCTGGAGAATGAGAAAGTCTGTGGTGCCAGGGGGTGGAAAAGTCACTTTTTGCCAATCCCTTTCTGCCAGCACTTCTCTTGAGTCCATGCCAGTATAGTTTACAATGCAAGATAATTACAAGAGCTATGTTTACATTTATTACCCTTTAAAAACATGAATGAAGAGAAGGGAAGATAAACTTGTACAGCACTAAAATAAAAGACTGATTCTGCAAAATCTAAATAACACAGGGCGGTACATACTAGCAGGTACTTCCAATGTGAAAAGATAGTCCACATCTAAGCATGTTCCATGGGAACTCCTTCAGTACAACTTAGTATTTCTAGATTGCAGCCTCTGTACAAGTAGGCACTTTTGATCACATTGTTTAATAGTTATTAATATTCCTATGTCTAATAAGTAGTTTAGAACTCACATATTAATGACCATTACCTCAATTCCTGCTGTAGTGTGTTCTTGAGACGCATGAAAGATTTTTTTTTGTTAAGCTTGCTGCATACATGGGCCTTTTAGCATTAAAGAATACATTTTATAATGTTAATCTATACCTGTGTCTCAAAATGATCTTTGCCCTAAATTGAAACTTATCCTTTTGGCAATATTTCTAACAAAAGAATAATGTATCATTTTTCTAGAAAATAAACAAAATAAAATAATAATTTGTAGACTGTGACCAACTTATGAAAATACATTGTATAAACTGCAAATTTCAAGTTTCCAGCTCTGAATTCATTGTATATTTGCCAATGGGATAATAAGCAATGCAAATTAATTTACTGTCCTCAAGCCACTTTTCTCTTAGTCTGATATTGGAGGGCAATTATCTTAGAAAGCAGATAAGTGACAGACAAGAGTGAAAAACTAACTCTTTATAGATCTCATCTTTCTTGCTGAAGATTATGTTCTACTCCTTTCTGTAACTGATGACTCTTTGGACCACTGTTGCCATGGAGACTGATAAGGATGGGCAACTCTCCTGCCAGCTGCCTAATTACACTATTATCTCCCAACATTCAATTCTTTGCATTTTCTCAACAGTTGATGATAATTGTTCCTCTCTCATTTCTGACTAAATCACTTAGAACCTACATAACCGCTGGGAGCAACGTGTTGCAGGTGCATTTCAAATTGGTTAGATATGTACATATCTGTTTTCAGACAGACAACATCATTTGTGGTATTGGGTTCCTGAACAGAAATCTGGAGGCTTGCAAACTGAGATTAGATCTCTGGTTTGCTCCAAACAGCCATATTTCTAAATATCGCAACCAAAAATGAGGGCAAAAAGGAGGAAAATATAATATCGAGTATCCACATTAAATCAGGTGTGGAGAACCTTTGGACCTCCAGATGCTGTTGAACTACAGCTTCCATCTTCACTGGCCATTGGTTATGCTTGCAGGGACTGATGGGAGTTGTAGTTCAGCAATGTCTGGAAGGCCAAAGGTTCCCCACACCTGCATTGAATGGAAAGGAAAATGATGAAGATCTGGGATGTTTCATAAAGAAGAGAACAATCCTTACTACCAGGTTTGATGAAAACCAACCATCTGCCTGCTAAAAGTCCCGGCAGCACAATTCTTTACATTACTCAAAAGTAAAATCCACTGGATTCAATGGGAATTACTCCCATGTTTGTGGATATAGGACTGCAGCCTGATTCTGCGACCAAGATGTTGCTGCAAGGGTGGGTTCCTCACAGAGTTTTCAACCTCTGGGCTCTACATAAAGAGACAGGTCAAATAATTTTGAAATCTGATACATAATAAAGCCATCCAAGGTGGTGGCCATCACTATGTCTTTGAGAGCAGAATTCACAGCTGAATTATGTGCCTTGTGACAAATTATTTTGGGGCGTCTGCCCTCAATCTTCCAACATTCAGCTTTACTGGATGGTCCCAGGATCTAGTATTATGAGAAAAACTTATCTCTATCCACTTTCTCCATACAATGCATAATCATATACACCTCTATCATGTTCCCTGGTAGAGTCCTGGTAGTGCAGCAAGACTCCCCTCACTCCCCAAATTTGCTCAGGAAGGTCAGGCGAACCCTCAGAACAGTGTGTGGGGAGAGGAGAGATCATTCTGTCTGGCAAGGAGAGATGGATGCCTTGTCAGAATGATCCATCCACTACAAAGTTGGATTCCACCCCTGTACTGTGTGTTTATTGGCATTCCTACCTTAGCCTTCCAGGCAAATGGCATCCACTGTACATTAACTGATAAAGCAGTGCAAAGGTGACTCAAAACAAATAGGTGGTTTTGTACTCTGAAAATGACAGGTCACTTAATAGTTGAGGATTACTGCATATGCCCAAAGTACAGCTACGGATGCTGCATCTAATAGAACAGCCTACGTTTTAAGAAAGTATTTATCTAGGATTTTACATATATCCTTTTACTCATCCCTGAAATTAGAAAGCAGAAGCAATTAGATTAAAAACGGTGGCTGTTAGCCAGACTAGAACGAATACCCCATTAGCTTTGAAATATAGTCCTTTTTGCCAGAATCATTAGGGAGATAAGTAACATATGTCATCATGCAAGAGTAAAAGATAGTTTTTTAACTTGCTCTCTTCAGAGAGTGTTCCATGTTTCTCCCTCAATTATTACTTCATAAATCTGATATTACTTGGCTGGAGAGAGATGGATAGAAGCAATAGAGTAAAAGCCTCATAAAATAAGTGTAAAGTAGGAAATTAACAAGGACCTAAAGCAATACCTTTTCATCACATTCTGTGTACAAAGTCTCACTACTGACCGCACAAAAATAAGTAGGCCAACCTCTAGATATTTGAGAAATAAACCTGCAACCCACAAAGTAACACACAAATATTGAGAGACTTTGCTGCAATTGCAATGGGAAAAGCGTGGGCTCTCACCCTTGAGATAGGAGAAACAAGGTCACTTTGGTCTTGGCATTAAAAAGAGAGGGCAGAGAGTTAACAGGTTCAGAAAGGTTTTGTAATGAGTTCCAAATATGGTTTCACACAAACACTGCCTCCTGCAGGCTGGAGAAGAAAATTTGGTGTTTCTCACAATTACTTTATGACAGGAAGGTTTTCAGGCCTTCTCCCTTGGTATAATTGTGCCTACTATCTTGTTGCCAAACTCACCCATAAGCTCTGCTTGCTGTGTTATATGGTCACAGTAGTGCTTTTGCAATTCACCACCACATACTGTATAACAATATTGCATGGAGCAACTTACTGTCACTTGGAAAACCACGTGTGGTTCTGTTATTTACAGATCATCAGTAGTGCTTATGTCTTTCTAAAAGGTATTGAGATATATTTGCTCTTTCCATGTGATTTTTTGAGATATAGAAATTTTTTAAGACTGCAAAATCATTCCACTTCATCCAGTAAAAGAATAATAAAAGTAGAAACATCACATTTTTCATTTCCAAAGCAGTGCAAAACACACCTAAACACTATGAAAATAACTTGGCCAATGGATTTGTAGTCAAATAACATATGGAGGGCCACAAGTTCCCTATGACTGCAATAGAACGACAGTGAGATTTTCTCTGTATATAGCAGATTCAGAACTAGCTCACTCTTTCTGGATTATTGAGAGGCGGTGCTATGGGGTGGGGACAGAGAGTGAAAGTGTACTCTGGACTTTACTTTGTGTACTATAGCTCCTTACCTCACTGACATAAGCATGCTGCTATTCAGTTTCAGTTGTTTTAGATTAGGCAGATAAGCACCTATAAGAACAGGGAAGAAAAGAAACAATTTGCAGTTTGGTAAAAGCAGTCTGTGTGCGATCCTCTTAGACATATAATGTCATAACTGCAGTTGTTTTAATGGTACAGCTTATATATTTGTTCACCATAATTTCTGATTGATTCCTGTGGTGCAACATATCTTCTCTGACTAATGCCATATGAAGAATCCATACTAAGAGACGGCTTGCCTGGAAGTGATCACATACTGTCAGATTATATTTTACATCACGAGTAATTTGACATTTTAAAAGTTGCCTTTGAGAACCTCTCCCTGTGTCCTACATCTGTTTCTGCTAGGAACTATTCCCCTCACCCCTCAGATTTAAAGAAGATTTGAAAGAAGGATTGTTGCTTGTGGTGTGCACACTCTTCCCATTTTCACCTCTGGTCAAACAGGTTCTGCAGAATGTTGTATTTTGTATGTGTATATATTACAGGAAGCAAAACCTCTCTCAGGCACCTTTTCTACACACTCTCAAGGACTGCTGCTTGTATCCAGCCAATGTTTCCTGACTTATCCATCTCCCCCTCTCTTCAGATTTATCCCCACAAGCTTAGTTGTTGTTGTTGTTGGGTTTTTTGGGTTTTTTTTAAAGCACTGGGTATTCAACTAAGTTTTACTCGGAGCAGACTCACTGACTTAATGAACATGACTAAGCTGCATTAATTTCAGTGGGCCTACTCTGAGTAAAACTTAATTAAATACCACCCACTATCTAGATATAATTCATAGTTCATAGTTGTGACCATCCACACTTTCAAACAAGATTTTCCTTATTCTGTATGTTACAAATTATTAGGGCCACAACATCTGATCAAACCATTTGATCTATTAAAAATCTTTCAATTAATTAACATCCTCCAGCACTTGCAAAAACAAAGATAAGCAATAAGAATGAAATGTTATTGGGTGTACATGTGTTCTTTATTCTTTTCTGTTCCATCCATATGCAAGTGGGGGTGGGGGGGTCTCCATTTTGATCTTACAATGCGGTTAGGTACAAAATAAGATTCAAATTAATTGTCCAGTTTCTGAATCGTTCAATAAGTCTTAAAGTTTTTGTAACACAAGCTTTTTCTTACTGCTGCTAATGAAGATTATTGTTATGCATAGTTTATATGAGCCCATTTCTAGCTCATAATCAGTCTTACACAGCAAATTATTACAGGATAAATCAGTTCTGTAAGTAATAGGCTTCATGAAACAGATGCATGCCAAATGCTTTCCCCTACGTATGCATATTTAACGAAGACTATTTTCTTTTCGTCAGAAATCTTCAAGTTCATTTTCTTTCATTAAACTGTTTCTTCACCCAGAGAAGAAGGCAGCCTCAGATAGACAATCAACTTAGTGTGCCTGCCAGGAGGCAAAAATCAAATAAATAAGGGTGTGCCACGGATAACTTGATTTGTGGCTCTTCCATAAAGAAACCTGGTAGCATAAGGGATGAGTTTACCAACCAGTATTTTCAAATAAGAGCTCATTCAGCTTGCCTTGAATATAAATCCTGTCAGTATTTAGAAATGAAAGCTTTATAAATGCCACCTCCCTCAAGAAAAACCCCAGAAAGAAAGCTGCTCCATTTGGAACTTTTCTACCTCTTTAATATTAAAGAGATTTTCTTTAGCTCTAACTGACATAAGAACTGCCTGCTGGATCAGGCCAATGGACTCATCTAGTCCAGCATCACATTCTCACAGTGACCAACCCGATGGCTGTGGGAAACCCACAAGCGGAACCTAGGTGCAACCGTACCCTCCTCACTAGTGATTCCCAGCAACGGACATTCAGAGGCAGACTGTCATTGATAGCCTTTCCTTCCATGAATTTGTCTTTTAAAGCTAACCACTTGGTGGCCATCACTTCTTCTTGTGGGAAAGAATGCCATCATTTAATTATGTGGTGTGTGAAGAAGAACCAGTACTTGCTTTTGTTTGCTCTGAATCTTATAACATTCAGCTTCATGGGATGTCCATCAGTTCTAGCATTATGGGAGAGAGAAAAGCTTTTCTCTATCGACTTTCTCCACACCATGAATGATTTTATGACTCCATTTAACTCTAAACTGAAAAGCTCCATGTGTCATACCCTCTTCTCATAGGGCAGTTGCTCCATCCCCTTGATCATGTAGGTTGACTTTTTGAACTTTTTCCAGCTCTACAATACACTTTTTCAGGTGATGCAGCCATAACTTTGCACAGCTTTCACAAATGTGGTTACACCATAGATTTGTATAATGGCATTATAATATGGCAGTTATATTTTTAGTTCCTTTCCTAATAATCCTGAGCATGAAATTTACCTTTTCACAGCTGCAGCACAATGGGCTCTAATAAAAGGCTAAGAGGGTCTGAGCCAGAATAAAATGCTTTCTCACCAAAGTTTCCAAGGCTGTTCTCTCTTGTGTCTACATGCATCTCTAGAGCTTTCACTTGACGCAGATCATCTAGCCCAGTCAGTGTTTTCTACAACAAAAAGCAAAGAGTATGAAACTTGCATCCTTTATCATGATATTCTACAAAGAAATTAGTATTCTGCTAGTAATTCAGTCCTACACAAAGGGTTCTCAGAAGGCCCCAAACTCGATGTTTAGCTTCTATGCTAAACATCCATACAGCTTTGGTTCTTTACAGAAGGGTGGGAAATATGTAGCAATACGACAGAGAATTAGAAAGAGAAAGAAAAACAGGTGAGCTGCTTGGGTAAAGTCTAAGTTTCCCAGAAGTTGGTAGTGCTCAACTTGAAACCTCTTTCGAGAGACAAACAGCACAATCTTAACTGTGTTAAAATCTACTAAGAAGAAAGTTATATTGAATTCAATGAGGTTTACTCCCAGATAAGTGAGGTTAGCAGTGCAGTCTAAAATAGGAAAATATATAGTCACTAGAGACAAGAAGTAGACAAAAGTTTTTTCCTTTTTTCCTTTATAAGACACCTTAGACCTGCAGTCAACGTTTAAGGCAGGCATAGGCAACCTTGGCTCTCCAGATGTTCCCATCATCCCTGACCACTGGTCCTGTTAGCTAGGGATGATGGGAGTTGTAGTCCCAAAACATCTGGAGAGCCAAGGTTGCCTATGCCTGGTTTAAGGCTTTACAGGAAGTATGTAGGACACCACCTAGTTAGCATACCATTCTGAAGGGCACCTAAAGCCCTAGCAGTCAACATATATATTAATGTAAGAATTATGCTCTATAACTGAAGAGACAGAACTCTATTAAAAAGGGAATATTAGTATAAATGTTTTAAAATGTATAAATGTTCAATTAAAAAAGAATTAACCAAGTGGAAAAAGGAAAGGGAAAGCACACAGATGGGATTGCATATGTTCTTAGATTGCATATGTCATGCAATACAATAGTTTCAACAGGGAACAAAATTCTCCCCCTCACATCACCTTTCCATAAAACTTCAACAACTGTCTGAAATGTTTTTGAACTGGTTCATTCTATCTGTGGCCTCCCTGTCAAATTCATTTACCTCAACTTTGAAAAGTAATCATCTGCCAAGAAAAAAGGAAGTAATTCTGTCTTAAAAATATAAGACAAACAAAACCCACTAACTTTAGTTTTCTCTGTGAATGGCCCCGCAGTACAGTTAAGTGCATATCCCCAGATGCCATCAAATCTATTATTCAGAGAAAAGCATTTCTTCTATCACCTGTGTGTTCATGTGTGCGTATGCATATACCGGTATGTGCACATTCCCGTCCTAAAAATAAATGACCACAATTTATGAAAATCAGCAATCCGGGTACTAAAAGTTATCCACTGAACAAAATATAATTTACAATTATATAAATCAAAACACCACATTCTCAATTGTTTGTACCAATAACTCAAATTTAATAGTGGAATAGGGCACTGTGGTGGCTCCATGAAAAAGGACAGGAAGCTATGCAGAGCAAAAAGATCCTGAGCACTAGAAGACTCTAGACTCAAAAGAACCCACACTTTTTCAAGCTTATTTCATAGAATCATAGAATCATTCTACAACCATGAGGACTAGAAACTTGCTTTTTACTACAAACTTATACACTGCCCAGCACTAGCTGTTGCAGTGTGATGCTGACTGTATGCTCAATGCATGATTCATACTGGACTCATCTTCTGTTTTCAGAAAGGACAGAAAAAGATATAAATGCATAAGTATATGCACAAGGAAATACACTCACTGCAGTAATAAATATGCTGAGCAAACTGGTTTGAAACTGTCTATACACTACCACACCCAAGAGTAAGTAGGATATGGACCTAACGTTTTGAAAGAGGAAAGGAAAAGTCAGGCACGCACAGCCTCAATTTTAAAATATTGTTTTCTTTCTGAAAGGCTAACAGATTCTTCTCCCAGATATAAAAAATGCTAAGACTGTGTAAGTGTGTTGGTGAGAAAATGATTTCCTGCTACTGTTCCATTAAAGAGTTCTAAGCACTAAAAAAGACATAATGAAAATTTGTTTCTAATCAATTGGTTGAACAGCAGTGCTATTTTTAAACTTGAAAAAGCAAAAGGAAGTTAACTGTATGGAAGCAGCTGCTTCAACCTGAGCAACAAGAGGTCAAATAATAGTTACATTAGACTTGTTATTAAAGCGTGCTGCAAACATAGTTAGCGTTTCCTTGGCAATGTTGTATATCTATATTTTAAAAAACAGGAAGTGACTGCTCCAACAAATGCCCACTCAAAACTTTCAGGCCAAATGAAAGTCCCTATTAGGCAAAAAAGAATGCAACTATCAAAGGTAGGTACTGCATTACAAAAATCTTGACACATGAAAACTTGAAGAGTTTGAGTTGGTGCTGAAACTAGATTACCGGTAGTTATTTTCGGTGCTTTTTTCTAAAAAAAAAAAAAATGTTCAGGGGTACTCTCATTTTCCTACTCATATTGAAATACTGCCTCTCAATGAGGCCAAACTTAGATTCCCAAAATGTTTAGCAGTATGCGTACCCCTGCATAACCCCAGAAAAAAAGCTCTAGTTATTTTATTCTATTTCTTTATAATATTTCTTATCCACACTTCATCATAACATCCCATGGCAGGCCACAACAATATATTATACAACTATAAACACAGATGAAACTGTTGCCGCTATAAAACAAGCAAGACCATTCAAAGTGGAACAGAACAATATACATTCAACAAAACGAAATGCCTTAACTGCCAAAGGCCAGGGTAAACAGGTGTGTCTTCAGCATAGGGCAAAAGCTGTACAATGAAGAGGATGTTTACACTCCTGTAGGAGGGAGTTCCACAGTTTAGGGACTGCCACAGAGAAAGCTCCCTCCTGAGCTGCCATTCCCTACACTTCTGAGGAAGGTGGAACTACCAAGAGAACCCCCAAGAAGGTCAACAGGGATGGAAACAGGCCCCAAATATTTGAAGGGCTAAGTTGTTTAGGACTAAAGCCTCACCAGACATGGGTCCTGCTGGGTTGTTTCGTTTCAGATTGCAGATAGGGGATCAAACTAATTTTACTAGCTCTGTATGTAAAATGAGATGCTTTTGTTTTTTTTAAAATGTGGGAGAGCATTAAACATTTCATCTCCCATCCCTGCAACAGTGAGATCAGATTGGACATTTGCTAATCTGTTACAGCTTTCAGAGTATGTTGATCAGGGTAAGGACATCCTGATGGTTTTACACCCTACACTTTCCAAATAAAATGCTTTCACTCTAAAAGCAATTGCTGTTTTGATAAAGATGTCAACCCTCCTACGCCTTTGCTTCTATTACATCTCTTAGTGAAATTTCACTATCTGCTTCTCACTGACAGAGGCATGGTGTCTGAAGGGAAAAGTCTATGCACTGAAATCCCCAATTTTTTTAAAAAAATCAAAGTTTCCCTTCCTTCAACTGCCAACAGAAAGAAAAGGAAATGGCCCACAAGCAGCCTTGCTGAAGCTCCTTTCCCACAGAACGCCCTGTCTACCATTGCATGTCGCTGCCTGTTTTCCATCATCTTCATCCCATCAAAATGCAGCCTGTTGTCTAGCTATCCCCCTGCCAGCAGATGTGAGCCATTTCCAGTGCACCCCAGGCCTTTCCCATCCCTTAATTAGTAACCGAATAAATAATGCATGCTGCAACATAAAAACTGCATCGTCACAAGGGAATCCAGACTCATACCCTTTCCTACAGCACAATTATTTTACCAATACAAAACGTTATTCAAATATTAACAAAATCTGAAAGTTTATCTCCTTTGCACAACACACAGAAAGCAGTGTTTTTACATTGGCTCTTCTGTGGACAAGGAAAGGTGGATGAAGGGATGCTTCAGGTCAGTGGTAGGTCTCAGAAGCAGACCATGCAGTTATTGCTTTGAAAGCTATCAGGTAGCAGCAAGCAAGCCTCAAAGAGTGTGAGTGAGATGCTGGGCAAACTGCACTGACATTCAAGGTTGGCAATACGATGCTAGAGGAAGCCCACTAGCATAACAAATTGAGTTACTTTCTATGTGCCAAATGCATGACCCATATACTGAGGCAGCTCTCTGCCTCTCTTATTCAGGGATGTTAATCATATTTGCGATGTTAGAATATAGACTGTTTTAATCCTTTTGCTATTAAACAGAAATAAGGTTACTGTAAAATAGGACCTTTTAATCCTTCTCTGTAGGATCTAACTACTACTCATGTTGGTCATATTTGTTTATGGAAGTGCCTGAGAGGTAGCCAGGAGTACCAAAAGCATCTTTCAGTAGTCCAATTTGACTGGAAGTCCATCAGATATGCCACAGTAATGCAATGTATACCAGCAAGCCTAATTTGATTATTTCCATTCCAGAGTTCTCATTCCAGATGCATTAAATTGGTATCTACTTACCAGTTTGTTGGGGGAAAGATATTCATTCACAAGTAGTTCTTCATCATCATCTTTAATTGATGGACTGGGATTCAGGAGGCCTTGCCGACCCAAATCTGTGACCCGAACTGTAGCAGAACCTGGCCTTGAGACTCTGCCTAATTTCCAGTTTAGCTCCATCCCAGAATGTCCTAAATATTAACCACAGGAAGAGAAACTCGTTTGGTTTCAGCACTTACTTCGTACATTCTTAAGCCAAAGTCAGTCTGATGCAGCTAGATAGTGTGGTGTTAAAATTGCAATGACATTGAAAACAGGTATAAAATGTTCCAACTATACACCCTGAATTTCACATTTCATTTCAAATATATGTAACTGTGATACATTACAGTTCAACCCCCACTGTTCCTTTTAGATTATATTCACCCACAAATGCTTAGTCATTCCAAGAACCAATAACAAACAAAGCTGTCAATTAATAACCATAAAAGACTATAAAACAACTATGAAAAAGTGATATTCTACATTCAACCCAGAAATAAAAGTAGCACGAAAAACTTTACTTGTTTAGAGAAAAATGAAAGAAATTCAACAAGTTCATTTATTTAAAAAGTAAAGGGTTTATACAGCCTCATCATGGGAACCCTGAAATTACATAACAATGTGAAAACATAAGAAGAGTTCTGCTGGATCAGATCCATCTAGTCCAGCATAATATTTTTACAGTGTTCAAACAGATGCCTATAGGAAGCCCACATGCAGCAGCTGAGTACAATAGCAACTCTCTCCACTTGTGATTCCCAGCAACTGGTATACAGAGAAATAGTAGAACACAGTCCTCATGGCTAGTATTAATTGAGAGCCCCATCCTTCATGAATTTGTCTAATCCTCTTTAAAGTCATCTAAGTTCACTCTGTCTTGTAAGAACACATTCCAAAGTTTAACTATGCAAACTGCATGCTCTGAATCTTCCAACATCATTTTTGTTGGAAGACCCTGCATTCTAGTATAATGATAACCACTTCTTGCAAACCATGCATAAATCGGACACACCTTTATTGTGTCCTCCCTTGCTTGCAGTGTTCAAAACTCCTTGTTCTAGGCGCATTTTGTGACAGGGAATTTCATTAGCATGAGCAGTTTCTGAGCTCTGGACACAGTACTGCGCCTAAGATTTCAGATTAAAACTGCAGAGTGGAAGGAAAGGAGGACCTTATTCTGCCTCCCCACTTCCACCTACTCTCTGAAGCCTGGAAAATAGACCCTCTTAAGAATATTAGGGGGGTGGGCAGGGGAAGGACTAGACCATGTAGGAAATGAACATAATATTTTAGCTGCAGTTCATTCATTTTCAGCTTTGTATTCATTATTAAAAAAAGTGCCTAGACATTCTGTTGTTGCGCCCGTAACCTAGGATTAAGGTGCCATTTAGCTCCTAGCTTTCATATTTCAGTTTCTAACACTGCCGCATACCAGGCTGACATTTTCATCAGAAACTCAAGTGCTCTTTCCTGGTCAATCACCAGTTACCACAAATTCAAACCCATAGGGTCATGAATTGAACTGCCCTGAGACCTCCTGATATAGGCCGGTATATAAATTTAATAAATAATAATAAATAATAAATATATAAATTATGAATGGGAGCAAGATCTTGCCATTCTACCTCCTGATGGGTGAAAAAACATTGAATTTATTTAAATTGGGAGAAGTTGTAAAATAATCCTATATAAGAAGACACCAAATGGGATTGCATAAATCACCAGATGGTGCGCCTAAAGAGTTAATCAACACACGAGAAATAAAATGATTTATTTCACTGCTACCAAATACTACAGTTGCCGTGCAAAATGCCCTCTTATCTCTGAAACATGTATTAGAGCAACACTTACTTATGGTTTGACAAGAAGATCAATTCATGGTTTAATATATGAAGTTATGCTCATGATTTTATACTTCCCAATACTGATTTGTTACTTGTAATTGCTTTACAACTGAATTAGTAAGCAGAACAACATTTTCATGCCCAGCACCATATGTGTAAAACGCAATAAAATTAACAGTGGAGCAATTAAAAGATAGCCCAAATTAGAATCTTTTTGTGTAGCAAAACCACTGCACGAAAGGACCACACCCATGGTAGCTTTATAGGGAGGCCACTTCCCCCTTTTCAGTGCAACTAGATTGCAGGCAAGAAGAGAAACATTTCAAGTGCCTAATGATCTGAACTTCTTGGTGGCCAAAAAATATCTTTCCGTCAGACTGTAATACAACAGTAGAACTCTTGAAACGTATAACAGGATTCAATGAGAGCAATTAGTAGAGTTACTGAGCTGTAAAGTGGCAGAGAAGAGATATTTACTGTTGTTGAAAACTGCTAAACTGGTATAGTGCCACAGATTCATTGTTAAATCTGTGTGAATCTATGGAAGTGGCTTGTGCACGGGCAGGGCGGAGATAGTGGTGTCCTCCATCCGGTGGCAGCAGTATTGTGCTCACTGAAATGTGGCTGGGGTGAAATGGTGGCAGTAAAGATAGAGGACTTCCAGGTTGGCAGCTGCAGTTTTGAATGAGTGTGTGCACCTGCTGGCCTGCAACCACCATGGAGCACTCCTAATTTTGCCATCTCACCACCTTCCTGTCCCAATGAGTGCAGTGCGACTGGAAGCATGCCACCACCCACTGTGAATATGCAATTCAATATTTTATTATATATTGGATTTTTCAATTTCAACTATACAACAGTACTTTTAAACTGCTCTTAGTTCTGACATAAAGGTAAAGGGACCCCTGACCGTTAGGTCCAGTCGCGGACAACTCTGGGGTTGTGGTGTTCATCTTGCTTTACTGGCCGAGGGAGCCGGCGTACAGCTTCTGGGTCATGTGGCCAGCATGACTAAGCCGCTTCTGGCAAACCAGAGCAGCGCACGGAAATGCCGTCTACCTTCCCGCCAGAGCGCTACCTATTTATCTACTTGCACCTTGACGTGCTTTCGAACTGCTAGGTTGGCAGGAGCAGTGACTGAGCAACGGGAGCTCATCCCGTCGCAGGGATTCGAACCGCCGACCTTCTGATGTAGGCTCAGTGGTTTAGACCACAGCGCCACCCACATCCCCTAGTTCTGACATAGGATAGACAAAATAGTAGCATCTTTTGTTGGAACGTCAAGTTGAGAAGTTGCCAACCTGTTTGGGCCACTGGGAACATTTGGGATTCTGATAAAGTATGTCAAATGCCAGTCACATAATAGTTGCTATGAGGGTACGGCATAACACAAAATGGTTGCCACATCTAAAAGAACAGAAAAGAGACAGGACCACAATATTGTGATGCCCCACCCCCTGTCCCCCATCAACTGGAAAAAAAAACCCTACATCGGGCATCACCACACTTACACAGAAGTTATTTGCACCTCTCCTTTGTTCAAATGGAGAAAGAAGGTGGGCAATGAGTTCTGGCATCCAATTAAATGTGTTCATGTTTAAGGGGGGAGGTCAATGTAGGGGAGGCTGAGCCAGTGCAAACACAAGCTGAGCATCAAAAGCAAGCAATTGCTCATGCAATGTTGATTTTTAGGGGATATTTACAAAGACCTTTTGCAGGTGCCATAGGAAATACTGGTGGGCACACAAGTGTCTGTAAGCTCAGAAGTGTTGATATAGAATCACAGAATCATAGAATTGTTGGAAGAGACCACAAAGGTCATCGAGTCGCTTTGTACATACTCTATGGTACAACTTGCTTTTTATGTTTCTTTGTTATTGTATTACAAAAATATGATTTAGTTGTTATAGAAATCTCAATATAAGATATTCAAAAATAAATAAATAAATAAATAAATAAGAACAGCAGTTAAAATAGCATCATAAAATTATACCAGCAACAGCAAGCTACAAACATCAACAGAGGCTCTAACAACAACAAAGCCGAATGGAATAAGATAAATGCTGTTCTCAGGCCACTTAGAGGCTTTGCAGGACAAAGCCAATACCATGAATTGAGCCCAGAAACAAACCGAAAGCCAATGAAAGTGGAACAGACTTGGCCTAATATGATCCATCCTGCTGACCCAAGGCACAAATCTGGCCACAATGTTCTCAGCCAATTGAAGTTTCCAATATTATCTTCAAGAGCAGCCCATACATAAGTGCGTTTTAGTGACTAACCTGGTAGTAACTGAAGTGTTGCACTTGTCATCCACTACAAGATTCTACAAATGAAGCATGTGAAGAACTAAAGGAGTGTAACAGATGTAGCACTGTCCAGCAGGCCGGTCAGTTTACAAGCACTCTTTCCATTTTCAGTACAAACATGTTTTCTCTCTCTCTGGTGTTAATCTCTGGGAAAAAGCAATTTATAATTGGATCAGTTCAACTATCAATCCAATTACCACCACCACCACCCCTGCACCTCAGAGTATCATGGCAACTGCCAAATTTGGACATTCAAAAAATTATTGCTCTAAATGCTCTTACGCCTTAAGCTTTCTCCCCCCCCCCAAAGCATTGATTTCCAAAGTAATAGAACAATATATTTCAACAACTTATTCCCTTCCTCTTCCCTTCCTGAAGAAGCTTGAAGCACATTTAAATACATACTTTGTCCACTTGATATTATAACACCCATTCTGACACATATTTCTATTAACAATCAAACTTATCCTTTCTACATTTCAGCTCCAAAATAGAACTTTGATGAAAATCTTGGTACAGTGTCTAAATTAATCAATAGACTTTTGCTGCAGTCCACACTCTCAGGCAATAGCAGTTGTTTAAGCACTACTAAATAAAAAGTAAGAAAATCTATGTAAGCTATAGCCTGTATATAGGGTTTGGCTCCTCAGGGAGCTGTGAATGCCATTTTAAGTATAATTTACCAAAAGTGCCCTGTAGATAACCTCTTCTGGAAAAAATATCTTTCGACAGCTGAGATTTACTATGATGTCACCAGGAAACTGCTATTATACCAATCAGTCCCTAATGTTAAAAACTATTTTTGCCCACATTTATGTGTCAGGCTGCATTCTATACAACTTTAATCCTGCAATGTCTGAACTGTTATTTGAATACAATTCTAAAAGGTGAGGGAAAACAAAGGTAGAGATAGCATTTACATTATGAATATCATAATGAACTGTTTCACAAGCTGGCCCATTACTGAATATATATTTGCTGACGGCAGATATCCTTCCTGGCTTACTCACATCTTCAAGGTCAAGGTGGGCAACCTGCAGACCACATTTTATGCAGCCCCAATGCTTCCTTAAACTGCCTCATTATTCCATCGCATCAGAGGTCTTTCCTTTCCATTCCTTATTTTTCATTACTTTTAAGTGCCCCACCTTCTATTATGTCATTTCAGAACACAGGATAGTTTTTCTATAGATAATTGATGAGGTTTTTTTTTAACCTTTTCATGGTTGTTTGGCTTCCAGAAAAGAAGTTTTCCCCACCTCACTATCTAATATCAAATTACCGTATTTTTCCTTCTATAAGATGCCCCCATGTATGACTCCCCCTATTTTCGCAGCAATAACCAATCGCCAGTCCACCCTTGGCACTATCCGTGTATAAGACACCCCCTAATTTTTGACATTATTTTGTAGGGGAAAAACCTGGTCTTATACACGGAAAAATGAGGTACTATGTTTCTGAATACACTCACACACACCAGAATCACAAAGGAATTTTTTCACTTGCTTTCCAGAACATTAGCTGTATTGGTCTGTTGTACTAAATTAAAAAAAAAATCCTCTGCATATTTATTTAAGAATAATCCCATCAAAAACAGTGGGGCTTACTTCTGAGTAGACCTGTAAAGGATTAGGAATTTTTATTTTGAGGTAGCCACAGTGAAAATTGAAACAGGGTGGTCTTTATTCTGAATTAATGTCCATCGAAAGTACCAGTAGTTCTGGCTCTGCTCACTCCCAGCAGATTAGCACTCCAAGGGAATGTGGCCCTTGACATAAAAAAGGTTGCCCATCTTTGTTTTAGGAGCAGTGAGGAGTGCCAGGGTGGGAGAAGGTGGAGAGAGAGAAAGACTACCAGTAATTGAAACTCTCTCCTGAGGGTTCCCCTCCCTAGTTTAGGCTGTAATCCTATGTACATTTACCAGGGAATAAGCCCCTTAATAGACACTTTTAATAAACATTCACAAAAGCGGGATGTTATGAGTTTGTTTTTGGCAGGGTAGCTCAGTCAAGTAGATCAGAAAATCCAAACCCAACTTTAAAATTTGCAGAGGAAACAGCAAAGTATTTTACATATTGCTTTAGTACATGAAAAGTACTTCACATACATGATCAAGCTTGGCACCTAAATTGTATGGCTTTTGTTGCATGCTGAAGAGGCACCTCTTTACCCTGGCCTTTGACATCTGATGTTTGTTTTAGGACCCACCCCATCCCTCTGGAGGCTGCCACATCCCATCCTATGTTGCTTGAGAGTGTCTCCCTGCCCATCAGTGAGGCTTCTCAAGGGGTACAGTTGGTTGCAGATGGGCAGTGCCACAGTGGGGACAGGAAATTTCCTTTTGCAAACTTCAGGTAACGTACATTAGAATCTAAGGCCAAGTCAGTCTGCAAAACATGTATGTTTAAATGCCATTATGCATTTTGCAACTTTTTCTGCTGCATTTTAGAAACCAGAAATAAAATGGTATGAGGACTAGTTTGTATAAATAATATGAAGACAGTTGCCTCATAAGTAATGCATTTGTTCAGAATTTCCTGAATTGCATTTACCTCCAGTTATTTCTTCTTGCTGTTCATAATGGCAATGTCACCAATATGATGGCAAGTATTTATGTCAAATATGCTTTGGGCTTCACACACAAAGCCGTTTTTTCTATCACAAGTGCTATGGTTTCTGTCTGTCTTTATCCATTGTCTAACATTTTTTATGCTTTTGAATTATTATTCTATTTCCATTTATTTGTCATCCATTCAATCTTCTCTAACAGCAAATCCACTGGTTTTATTAGCTATTACTGTTTATCTTCCTGAAAAGTTTTTCCTGCAATAAATGAGAGGCAAACAGATAATTCTGTGTACAAAGGTACAGACAGCTCTGAAGGCACATCAGAAATAGACCCAAATATTATTAAGCTATTCAAAACATATTTAGCTGTTGGCATCTAATACAATTTCCCAAGAGTAACTCTATGGGTTTTTGATCACCCAGGTTAACTGATGCCAAATCTGAAGTCAAAAAGGACTCTCTTTACAGAGTATGTTTGCTATTGACCCCAACGAAGGATGTTTGTGCTTGCCTTACTTTTACAGCATGGCTTGGTTGCTCAAGCCATAGAATCATGGAATTGTAGAGTTGGAAGGGACTCCTAGGGTCATCAAGTCCAACCTCCTGAGATGCAGGAATCTCAACTAGATCATACATGACAAATGGTATCCAACCTCTGCTTTAAAACCTCCAAGGAAGGCGAGAGTCCACCACCTCTCGTGGGAGTCTATTCCACTGTCAAACAGATCTTGCTGTCAGAAAGTTCTTCCTGATGTACCAGTAGCTATTGTTAAAACTGTGTTTATGGAAGACAATCTTACTCAGCTACGAGTGATCGCCGAAGAAGAAGAAATTAACTGCAAGCATATATCAACTCTGTCACTAGTAAGAAGTAAACAATAACTTGCTTATTTGCAACATCCTTACTGAAAAGTATGCACACTGAAGATTCCACCTGAATCTACTTGCAATTAAACCAGATCACTAAGCTATTTTCTCCTGCTCTGGAGGCTAGGACCCAAAGCAATGGATTCAAGTTACAAGAAACGACATTCCGACCTGGATAGCTCAGTCGGTAGAGCATGAGACTCTTAATCTCAGGATTAGGGGTTCGAGCCCCACGTTGGGCAAAAAGATTCCTGTATTGCAGGGGGCTGGACTAGATGACCCTCATGGCCCCTTCCAACTCTATGATTCGATCTAAACATCCTAGGCAAGTGATCAAAGGATTCTAGCCATGCAGTGTTATCCCTTGCATGTTTACTCAGAAGGAAACTCCGCTGTGTTCAATGCGGTTGCTCCCCAATAAGCATGCTAACGTAAGCAGAGGACCCCCTAATAATAATAATAATAATAATAATAAGCATTACTGCTCGGCCCCAATAAGGATGCTCGCCGCCGAATATGCAGAGTACATGTCCCTTATCAAGTCTTAGGGCAAAGCTTCCAGGTAAGATTGAAACCAAGAGTTGTTAAACAGTGCGAGGGGGGCGGGGGTGGCACCTTCATATTGTCCCTTCCCTCCTCTCACCCACCTGGGTGGAGTCTCTCCCCTGCCGGCTTCTTGTCTCCTCGGGCTGCAAAAAGGTGGGCCCCTCCCGTTTCCCTTACCCCCAGAGGAGGAAAGAAAGAGAAGGGGCTGCTCCCGCCAAAAAAAGCCCCAGCGAAGGAGAGCAACTTGGGTTCCCTCCGTTCCCGGGCCCGCGTTGCCTCCTCAGGTACTTCCAGGGATTCGCGTGAGTAACAGGGCCTCGGGTTGCCCCAGCAACGGCTCGATTTGAATACGCGCATTACATAGTCATGAGCACGGCGGGCCCCGGAGCCAGTCACCGCCTCAGGGCCGGATTGGTGGCGAGAAGCGGCTGCAGCGGTGCTTTGCGCGTGAGGGGAGGAGGAGCCGCAGAGAAGGTTTGGGGGCTTCCGCCCGCCCCGAAGGTGTTGCGTAGAGGAGGTTGGCTATGGGTAGGTCACGTCTGAAGCGTGTTCCCTCGGAAGAAAGTTGCGCTGGTGCAACCGGGATAGTTCTGGTCCGGATAAGTGTGCAGTCGGGTTGCAACTGCAAGCTTTAAATCCGAGGGGTTGTGTATTTGTCCTTTTTTTCCAGGAAAATCTTTCCTGCGGGCTACGAAAAGCTGATCAAGAATCTGCTGTATGGGAACTGCAGAATTGAAACGTTTAGGTGGGCAGTCTGGGTGCTGGGAAGAGGGAGCTGTATGTTGCTTGAAGGAAATGAATGATCTAATATGAGAGTCTGTAAAATGCGGCAAGGGAAAAACCCCACAGGCTTGTAGGAGTGCCTTTTTCCTCAATAGCAGTTGCTATCCTGGTACACGTGCTCCAAATGTGTGGTCGTGCGTGTAAGGTTGTACTTACACTTCAGATCAAATGCACAAGCCTAAATTTACAGCCTGGAAGGTTGTACTATCATTTTCTCTTCACATACATCTACTGGGAAGCCATTCTCTACGCAACATCCATTCCCCTAGCCTGCATTGAAGCAAGCTAGGTGTGGTTCACACATACATAAATGGGTGCCTGCATGTACAAAAATGTAATACAGAAATTGACTGTGAAACCCCTATTCACAGCCTTACAGGAGAAGAAATCTCTCAGAAAAATTGCGCTTTATGTTGGAACAACTCTTTCAGAGTGCTCACAAACACAAGCATTAAGATATGCTTTCTTTTTCCTGCTCTTTTTCTCTGTGCATGTTCATGCAGCCTATTAAAGAAACAGCTGTAACTTGCTAGCACAGCATCCCAGAAGAGTCATTTAGACTGAATTATTGCCACTGTGTAATACCACAGGGAGGTGTTTTCCAAGGGAATGCAGAAGCCTGTTAGATCTGTAGACAGTAAAGTTGTACGATGATAAAGCAAATTCCCTCTGGAGCTGCAATAGAGGACAAATTATGTCACGCTCAGATGACTGAATAAGATAGGCATGGCCTGAGAAAGCTAAAGAGCCGATTCTGAATTTCTGAAAACAATAAGAGAGTGAAAGAAGATAGTGACTTGAAAATAAGGGTGTGTTTGTGTGTATATATAGCATGATTAACCAACCCAGACCCTGCAACCATCATCTGAGGCCCTTCTTTGTGTGCCTCCTCCGTGAGAGGTCCAGAGGGCAGCAACACAAGAATGGGCCTTTTCTGTGGTGGCTCCCCACTGTCCCCATGTATGCTCGCCTGGCACCTTTATTACATATCTCTAGATAGCCTGAAACACAGCATTGCTGAGGGTGAATGGTTAAATGCTCTGTCATGTATTCCGTGGAATGAGTGCAATATTAGGTTAATAGATGCAGAGTGGGACTATCATAACACCATTGTAAAATCCTCCCTAATATTACATGGATACCAAGTCTGAAATTCATATATTTGTCTTACTTTATGGGAATCCAGCAGCCTCAGTCTCCTCCTATAATATATCATTTAACAGGATACAGAGCAAGTGTAATGCATTTAATTCTCTTTGTGATCATATAAGCTACTCCACAAATCCCTCTGCCAGTAAGCTGTGATGATTAAAGAGCTTACTGCGGGGAAACTATAGCTAATACTTTCTTTTCTTAAATAAAATTTTAAAAAGTGTTACTAATGAGTGCTGGGAAATTACTCAGTGTTAGTGCCTCAGCATCAGATGAACATCTTAGTCATATGTTTTATAAGGGGCAGCAATCCAATCATTACCTGAATTGACAAAGTTCCTTTTCGTGTCAAGGAGTTTTGCTGATCAGGAGAAATTCAAAAAACATGGTTTAGAGTGTAATGGCTGCTGTGATGCATTACCTATTGCTGATCTCTTCCTTACTCACAGGAAAGAGCCTCTGCCATCATGGTCTGGATGGGAGATAGGACAGGGGTGGGGAACCTCAAGCCTAATGGCTGAATGTGGCCCTTTGGGCCTCTCTCTGGCCCTCAAATCTTTTTCCTCAGGTCATATACTCCACTGCCCTGCTTTATATTCAGACATGAAGCTCATTGCGTGTCTCTCAGCCTAGCCTACCTCAAAGTGTTGTAGGGCTTGCATGAGAAGAGGGGAAACAGTGTGTGCTACTTTGAGCTCCTTGGAGAAAAAGGTGGGATATAAATGCAATAAATAAATAAGGGCATTTTTGTGCTACAGTGCAACAAAAGTGGGAGGTTTCCCCCAGACAAGGGGAAGGGGGTTTGTTGGGGGAAGGGGGCCTTGGCAAGAGAAGTGAACATAGACAGGGATGGGGAGCATAGGCAGCGGAGCTGAAGGCCATTAAATGCAAGAGATGCAGAGGATCTGTTACTTTTCTATGCAGAACTCACAGGATAAGCATTGTAACAACATTTGTGATTGGTGGGAAACATTTTAGAGGGTTCAGATGTGTTGCATAATGTGAAGTAGGCATATAGTTAACTTGTTCCTGCTTACTAACAGTGTTTGCCCAGGACTGTGTACAGCTTTCAACACAGATCCAAGTTACACAGTTCGACATTGCACCCTGCACCTACCCAGCCTGCACTGCAATGAGTTGCTGTTGTTTCATCACAGTGAGTGGATTCTGCATTCACAAATAGAACATCACACAGGATTTTCCCGTGCCACATCACACCTGCTCATGAATAAAATATTTTCCTAACTTCTGATTAAGCCAAAGTTCTTTCCAGAAGTTGGGGAAATTATTAATTGCTGGCTGCGGAGACGTGTGCTAAGAGCTCTGCACTTTACCCATCCTTGTCTCTTGTTGGTCGCTAGCCTTTTAGCTTGACCCCTATCTCTGGTGCATCCTGGCAAGGGCTCTTATTGACACAAACCTGGCTTGCTAGATGATGCAAAGCTCCAGTCTCAGCTTTACTCACCATAGCAACCTATACCTTATGATCAACATTATTCTGTTTCATGAGCTGGGTTGCCATGGCAAAGTCCTTGTATCATATTGCAAGGTGATTATAAAAGGAAGCACTTTGCTTTTCCTATAATATATATATATATATGACAAAATGATCAATTTTGATATCTGCAGCAGATCAGCTTTTGAGCTGCTTTGAAGCAATCTGTAAAGAGTTGCTAAAAGTTTTCTTTGTAAAGTAGCCACACACATATCACACACCAAGTGGATATGTGAAAAGAAAAGGCTGGAGAGGCTGAGAGCATTTTCACACATAAGAAGGAGCATTAATTCAGCTTCTTCACTCTGTCCATTATGGCACTTGTAGACATAGCTCAGTGGGGAGGTAGCACATGCACACACAGCTAAATTAATGGGGGATATGCTTTTAACTTCACTGGTGAAAATAGTGTTAAGTGTTAGGGATCTGTCTCATGGAGAACCCATAGAGGGGCTGCTGGGGAATCTGATGGTGAGTCAGGGTGATGCTAGGACCCAATCAGAAAATCAAATTAGAATCTGTCATAGACCCTGCACATGCTCAAAGCTTCCTGTTCCTCATCTGACTTGTTCAAGTGGCCCTGCTTTGAGCATGTGCAAGGTCTATGACAGATTCTAATTTGATTTTCTGATTGGGTCCTAGCAAGTCAACAAACATTTACACAATGGTAGTGGTTGCTACTCCTGCTGTGTGGCATGCACAATTCTGTAGAGAAGCATGTTGATCTGTGGTTGAAAGGAGTTTGTGTTCATCATGAAGGTGTTTTTATACCAGGGTAATGGCCTTGAAATAACAATCTATTGAGCTTTGATTATTTATTATTACATTTATATTTATATTCCAAGGGGCTCAAGGTGACATTCGTGGTTCTCTTCCTCCCCATTTTGTCCCCACAACAGCCCTGTGAGGTAGGTTAGACTGATAGATAGGTGACTGGCCCAACATCACTCAGTGAGCTTCACGGCTGAATTTTAAAAAATGACCCTTCATTAGGTTTATCAGTCTGAAAGTCTTAAATTTGGTTTTTGAAAAACAGGTGGAATTCTGACTGGAATGGTTTATATAAAATATATACCGGTAAATGGCTGGTAAATAGAACTAAAAGTTACTCTTACTCCAATGATTTGTCTTCTAATGAAAGTTCAGACCTACTGGTCTGTCCTAGCAACCTTGTGTGTGGTGTGTGTGTGCTTATAACCCTTAAAATGAGTTGACTCACATTATCAGTGTGTGTTACCATAACCAGACAATGTGAGATGTACTTATTTATTTGAATCCTTTTTGCAGTCAACGCCAATAGATCAACCAAGAGCCACACTTGGGACATTTCTCCTTCCTCTAGAATATGTTGATATTCCTCTGTCCTATTCATCATCATCTTCTTTGTCAAACATGACTAGCTAAAATAGCTATGTGTTGATGTCATTTTCCAGTTGCCCTGGAGAAGTTGTGTATGGCAACCTAAATGCTCACAAGAAATGGCTAGGACAAGGCTGGACTGGAATAAGAGCAGAGTGGTATGACATACATGCATATGCTTGTGAAGAAACACCACCCTTGGCATTGCTCAGCAGAAATTTATAGCAGCATCTCTCTAAGAAAGCTCTTTGGGAAGCTGTTGTACTATTGTGACTGATTTCTAAGATCGTAAGGCCCTAATTCAGCTCTTGCCTTGGCCATGAACTCATAAGGTAGCCTGCGTTGAACCCTGTTCTCTCACCATTCTCCAAGTGAGTTCCAAAATACTCCCTTAAAATGTTTCTTTCCAAAAAAATCCCTCTTTTGCCAGCATAGGAAAAGACCACACTTTTGGTAAGTTAAAAACTTACTCTATGGTATTAACCCCTTCATGCATTAATTAGACTTAAGCATGTTGGTTATATAAGGATGGTTATTTTACAGGCATGACCCACGCTTTCTTAGCCACAATCCTGCCCTCTACAATATGGGTATAATAGTGATAGATTTTATCTGCATTGACATTAGTATAGTAAGTTTTAAAATGTTTACAAATTCAAGAATAAACATTTGGGTATGGAAAGACCTTGAATGGGAAAAATAATGGACTATTGTCTTTACTGCTACCGCTTTTGGGGAGGCGGGGGAGGTTACATACTATTCCCCAATCACAGTGATACTAAAATCCTGGATTCCAGGACTGTTTTTTTTATGGGGCAGCAATTACTTCTGCAACTAGAAAGATCATAATAAAAACCTTAAAAACAAATAAATAAAATGTGGTCTATGGGTGTTTCACTCTATCCTCTGTCTTGTTTAATTGACTAGATCTGCTTTCTTAAATGTTGATCACTGTTCTGACTTAATTAATTGGCTAAAAGACTGAAAGCTGTAAGCAGACTGGTGTATCCCAAGACTAATGAGAGTAGTGCATGCACATTTTGCCTCATAAGTTGGGTTCCTCAAGTGCTAGAGACCTCCTTTTTCTTTTTTTAGGGATCTAGGGATCTAGGGATTATGGTTTATCTAAGCATGTGTGCGGACACTGACCTCCACCCGCAGATGCCCATGTGAAATGCTTTAAACATTTATCATGTGCTATAAAAATTATATGCATGAAAGTCAAAAAGAATTTGATTTATTTGTTAAGGGCCAGTTCACTTTGACGTTATTATTTTTGTTAGATTCCTTAGAGACAGTTCTGAAAACACTCTGCTTGGTTGCAGAGCGAAAAGCATATGTCCCATCTGTGAAACATTATGGATAAATGCTGCAGGACTGTAAAAGTATATCCTTCAGCAGGGGCGTGTGTTTGTATTTTGTGGGTGGGTGGGTGTGGGTGTTTAAATCGAAACAGAATAAGGGTGCCTCTGGAGTATTGCAATTTTTCAATAGGGATTCAAGCACATACCAGAACTTTTGGTTTATGCAGTTAAAGTGGACTAAAGAGTTCTATCACCCTAATGCATCAAATTATCTTAAAAAAATAATCTGGCTTCTTGCAGTTTGTAAAGTGATGGGGAAATGCATTGAAAAGTGTGGGATGAACAAATGTCCAGTGAGAAGACGTGTAAGCACTCTGCAGGCATATCAAGAGTGAATGCAGGATGAATCCTCATTGTAGTGTAACGTCTCTGCAAGCAAATCAGAACAAATGCGTGGTAAAGACTAGATATAATGTAACCTCCATGTAATCTTCATGCAAGCAAGTCAGGATGAATGCTCAACAAGCAGGTCATCCAGAGTGGCTTTAAAATAATTCTGTGCCAGCTTGATTAAAATTTTGTATCCAGACACCTAAATTCTGTAACCTGTAGAAATTATGCAAGCTATCAATATTTGCATGGGCTTCCTATATTTAGATAATTAACAGTGCTCTCCTGTGTGTGCCTGTTCAGAAAATGCAAGTCCCATTGATTTCAGATAAGTGTGTAATAGTATTACAGTCCAAGTTGCAATCATATGCAAACTTATCTGAATATAGGTCTCATTGAACTCAAAAGGATTTACTTCCGAGAAGTTATGCACAGGATTGCACTGTAATTTTGTTAGCCTTTTGGCAGAACAAGAAAGTAAAATCAGTTCCCCAATCCTGCCCCAGCTGCTGAGATTTTGTCAGGCATCACTCACAAAACTTTCATGCCAATCTTCCAAGCCCAGAGGGTTGGAAACACACTTTGAATGAATGATGAAAGACAAGGAAATAAAAGCTGAGTTTCTCTGTGACTGATTTCTACAACCAATGCCAAATCCCATGCTATAACAACAACAACAACAACAACAACAACAATTTATTATTTCTTCCCCGCCCATCTGGCTGGGTTTCCTCAGCCACTCTGGGCGGCTTTCAATAAAAGATTAAAAATACATTAAAACATCTGTCATTAAAAACTTCCTAAACAGGGCAGCCTGCTGAGAGCCTGAAAAACACTCTCTGTTGCCAGCATTTGGAAGGAACATGTGGGGAGACCCGCTTTACCAGTATGGGAGGTAATGCTTTTCTGTGTCAAGAATTTCTGAGCTGATATATATGGAGCTAATCTCAATTGGTACTGACATGCTAAATATTGTTATCTTTATTATAGTAGACATAGCAAGTATGAGGTCTGGAGGGTGGCAACATGAGAATGGGCCTTCTCTGCAGTGGCTGTGGAATGCTCTCCCCAGGGAAGTTCACCTGGTGTCTTCATTATACAGCCGGGACCGGTGCTGGCAATTTTGGCGCCCTAGGCGAGGGGGCGGGCCACGTGACGTCATTGCATATGATGCACGTTGCGGAGCGGTGCCCCGCCCCCTGCCCAGCCGGGCGCCCCCCGCCGCCGCGGTTTGCTTGCTCCGCCGCTGGTTGGGGCGGCGGCGGGCGGGGGGGGGAGGCTGGCCAGCGCCCCCTCCATTTTGGCACCCTTGCCACCGCAGTTTTCGCCCCAAACTGCTTGCTCCGCCGCTGGTTGGGGGGCAGGGGGCAGGCTGCCCAGCACCCCCTCCATTTTGGCGCCCTAGGCAATTGCCTAGTTCGCCTAAATGGACGCGCCGGCCCTGTATACAGCTTTAATCGCCAGGCAAAAATGTTCCTTTTTAACCAGGCCTTTGGTTGATTTGATTGACATCCAATGCCCTTTTAAAATGTGGGTTTTTTGGGGGGGGGGTTATTGGATTGTTGTTTTTATTTTGATTATGTATTTTGTGGTTTTATATTTTGATTTTATTCTGTGAACCCCCTGAGACCTCCGAGTATAGGGCAGTATATAAATTCAATCAAACAATCAATCAATTTGACTGACATATTAAGATTAAGTTGGCAGTTAACCAGCTGCACTGCACAGTAGTCATGCATAACTGGTACACTTCAAATTAAGTTCTGTTCCTGCAATACCGGTAGCTTTAGAAGGAAAAATTAACAGAGAATCATTTCTAGAGGGTATTCTCACAATAAACAGGGGGAAACAGGTGTGTGCCATTCAAAAAAAAACCCCAAACCCCCAAACTCAACTTTCATTAGAAGCTAGTGTGGGATGTATTATTACTAGAGCCATCAAGTACAACATTTTTCTGTTGCCAAGAATGGACACACGGGAATGTGGCTCCAGACAGGGAGGACTTCCTGTCAAACCTGCTCTGGAGCTTCCTCTCCCTGTGTGTGACCAGGTAGATGGGCGTGACCCTAGCTGTCCAGGTAAAAGGGTTGGCCACGCAACCATCTCTCTCTTGGACTCTTACTCTCTTACTCTCGGACTCTCCTGACTCTTAGCTAGTGCATGGCTCAACCTTCACATAGGATGGAGCCCACAAGCAGAAAGTCTGAGATATGTAGCTCAGACTTCTTTTCACTGTAACCACAAGATAAAGCCTGCCTTCAGGTTACTGCTGTGAACTGAATGTGAGTAAAATTTTATTCTTTTAAAGAAAACTGTGTTGTGGTGTTATTATTTTAAGAGGGAAATAAAGGGGAAATAAAGGGGAAACTTACCAGGATCAAGCCAGTGGATTGCTTAATTAAAGGATTCTAACAAATCATCAACTTGCTTCCAATAAGTTGCAAACGGAATGTGCTTTGCTGTTTACTCACTAGCATGAGTGAGGAGGGATAATATCAAAACAATATATCCTCTCCTACCTTCCTTAACAATCCCACAACTAGATGAAGTAAAGTACTAATTACCCTGATATATCTGTTCCACACAAAAATAACACTAATTTTAGAATCACAGAGCTTCACAAATTGCTGGTTCAGGGCCAAATGCTTTTTAAGGGAAATTCTTGTTTGCATGATTGAGCCTTGAATAATCACTAGGAAGGGGTCTGATGCTGTCTACTACATAACACTCTCTGGGACTGTTTTCAAATTAGTATTAGCAGTAGTCATATTTCATATTACATAGTTTTATCTTTCTGGCAAATATACTTCTGTATATTCATGCCACCTCTCAAGAAATAAATGCTCAGAAATTTAGCAAAACTTGTGTGATGAGGTTTTGTAGTTTTAAGTTCCCCTGATTTGTCGTCAGCATGCATTCCTGTAATTTGGGCATATGTGATGTTTTATGCGCTCCTCAGGGATGCAAAGAGAATCACTGTGAGTAGCAAGCAGGAGGGGAATCAGCCCAAGCAAGCAAATCCTGCAACCTCCCTCTCTGATTAGCAGGGCTTAGGGGAGCCCCAAAGTGACTGAAGCAAACAGTCCCTGCTACACTAGCTAATAAAAGAGTTTGTAAAATTATATAGAGCTGAGCCTAGTGTATATTGTGAAGCTTCAGGAGTTCATTTCATAAAATGTTCCTAAATCTTTCTTATGTAGCCCTAGGAGTGTTTGTCACAGATTAAACAGCTGTTATCTCACTAGTAATTGTATTTTCACTAGGCTGAACTCTTGCTGATTATGAGCCCCATAAGACTTGGTTGAAGTCATTAGTTCTCTTTTGTGATTCTGTTTCACCCAATCTGGTATCTAGATTCTAGCAATCTGTGCCTTTGTAAATATGACTGTTGCCTTAACATCTTAGACCCAGCTTTCAGAAAACAAAGCAAGTTTCTAGCTCTCATGGTTGCAAACCTATATAGGAAATCATGATGTGTCTGCTAAAAGTGCCATTGTTCATTGAAGTCCTGCATGGCTATCATTTTCTATAGCCTCTAGCAATGTTCCTCTATCCAAGTATCCTTGCTGTTCATCAGATCTTTCCCTTGTAAACTGCAGTAGTGCTTGTAAAAAAACAAACAAAAAACCGCCAACAAACAAACAAAAACAAAGATGAAAAATGTTCAAGCATAAATTATACAAATCAAGCAAGTTTAGGCAAATCCAGATAATTTGCATAAAGTGGATTAATTTGCATAAGTTATTACATGTTCCTTTGGCGTAGAAGGAACAAAAGCTCAAGTATGAAACCCTTACTTTCATCCTGTAATAATTGGAATAGCCTGCAGTGTAATACTGAGGCATGATTATTGTACTACATCATATAATAATTACATGAAATGTGTCATATAGAAGTATAACCTACTTTAACGGAAGAGGTTTATGGAACTCAACAAACCTTATCATGCAATAAAGTGAAGCAGGCTGGTTTGACTTTATTTCATTTGCATTTATACAAAGGAACATGGCTACCAACCATGAGCGACACGTGGCAGACTATGGACAGACACCTTCATTTAATTTTTTTGCTGGGTGGTTCGATGTGACTATTCATTTATATTTTGTGTGAGGATCTGTTCCATCAGTGGGGTGGGAGGAAGGGTGAATTTACAGGGTGTTCCTGTTTATACAAGACTTGAAAAAGAAACTTTTTTTTAAGGCTGCAGTTTACAGAAAGGCTGCCATTTCCCTTTCTCCAGTACATTAAGTACATGGGTGTAGCCAGGGATGCAGGTGCCCCCCTAAATAAAGTAAGTAAATAAAAATACTTAACTGACCAGTTGTGTCAGAGATAACTTGGTTCCCCTCCCCACTAACATAAAACCTGCCCTCCCCAATAAATCCTGGCTATGTCTATGCTCCAGTCTCCATCTTTCTATAGCACTGTGCAGATTTTTTATTTGTACACAGGTTGTTGTTGGTTGTGGGTATGACTCTGCTAACCCTACCCCATTGGAGAACCCAATGGCCATATGTTAGAAATCACATGTGCACAGGTCCCCACACTGCATAGCTCGCAACATAAGTGAAGCCTATGCAGATTGGTTTGAGTTGGCCCCTGTTGTAATGGAACGTCTAATGTACCATATTTTTCCATGTATAAGACTAGGTTTCCCCCCTAAAAAATAATGTCAAAAATTAGGGGGTGTCATAGCCGGAAAAATACGGCATATATTTAAACATTTGTGTTTAAGGCTCTACATGTCTTAGGCACAAAATATCTGAAAGACCTCCTTCCCTACAGACCCTTTGAAGTGCTGAGGTCAGCAAAGGGGGCAGTCTTTGTGGCAGCTCCTTGGTTATAGAATTCCTTCCCCAGAGGTGTCTGGAACCTTCATTATATAGCTTCCATTACAAGCTGAAGATACACATTTTTACCCTGGACTTTGACATATTAAATTTGTTTCCAGGACCCGCTCCATTCCTGTGACTGTGATTCATTTTAATTTGTTTTTAACATTGAATTTTAACCCACCCTGGGATCTGATGTTAAAGGGTGGGTAATAAGACAACAACAGCCTCATAATATGCTGAGGGGCCAGGGGCCAGCTAGCATGTATATAATTAGAACGTCTGCAAAGGGTTTGTATGCAATTAAGGACATGTGGGAAAGGTATCGTTTTGACTTTTTGCTTCATGTGTGAAAACAAATGCAACTGGCACTAAAATTTATTAAGCTGCAAGATGGTACAGAAGGGTTAATCACTTACACCTAACAATGGTTCTCTGGCTCTCTCCAATGGCCATACTGCCCTTCTAAAACCCTCTATAAGCAGCTACAGACTGCTATCTAGGTTGCTGTCTTGCAGTGCATGCTGCAATGGTTCCATCGCACATGATACAACCACATTGCTGAAAATAAGCATGCCTGAATCTGATCAGTTTGTCCCATGTACACTGCAATGAGTTCCATGATGGAAGAGAATTGGGTATAATTTTACTGAAATAAATAATACCTATGTTGTATAATTTTTAAAAAGCACATTGCAATTCATCATCTCTGTCCCTCAGCTGTCATAATAGTGGTCATCATTCTACCACTCAATGTATAAAAACTGAAGCCAGTTCTTGAGTTCTGACACTTTAGCTTGGCCAAAAAACAGAACAGAGGTTAGACCTTATGCTGAACAAGAGTACAATTAGGTTTCCATGGCTCCCCAACTGCTATGGGACAGTGTAAAGTGTTGGCCCTGGGCCCTGGTTGAAAGGGAGAAAAACTTGACCCTCACCCTGGGCACTGGGAGTAGAGGACAACTTAAGCCTCCATCCCAATGCTAGACCACCAAGTGTTAGCCAGGCGTAGGCAATCTCGGCCCTCCAGATGTTTTGGGACTACAACTCCCATGACCCCTAGTTAACAGGTCCAGTGGTCAGGGATGATGGGAATTGTAGTCCCAAAACATCTGGAGGACCAAGTTTGCCTATGCCTGTGTTAGGCTATCAACCATTTCTAAGGGAAAAGAAAAATCCATACCCGCTACGCACATTAACTGCAGCAGAGTAAGAGCAATCATGTTGCTGAGTTCTCATGATTCCGCAGGCTTAACTATCTATCCATACGTACTCAACTTAAAGCTGTAGCCATGGGGATAGTGTGCAGAGGGTAAAATGTGAAGTCCATGGATGTGTAATAATGACCTTCCTCTGCTCACACTATGGCCAACTTGATGGGCATTCTGCATATGTTTGGTGAGCATATTTACATAAACATGCTTTGAAAGAATACACCTCCCTCCACCCTAGTTTATCATGCTTTAATTTAACCAAGCTTGAATGCTCACACTCAAGGTTATGGAAATTAATTCAGAATCTTATGTTTTCAGGAGTAGGGTGGAGGTCAGGGCAAAACTAAAGCTTCTGCTGGGGAAAAAAAACCTTAAATATTGATTACTTTTGAGAATGTCCTGCGTTTTCGTGCAGGGGAATGTTTTAATTAATTGACCTGGGCCAATACAGTATTGGGAGAACACGACGAGTTTGCGACAGACCCCTTGTCTCTTTCCTTTGTGCGACCCCCACGACTTTCCCCTAGGGCGGAGGCGGTCCTCCCGCGCCCTGTTCATTTCACAGCCTGGCAGCTCACGCCGTCCACCCCTGAGCAGGGAAAACAGACAACAGCGCAGGGACAGGCGCCCAATGGAAGCAGCAACGGCGGCGGCAGGATGAAAAAGAGAAAAGGCGGGGAGAGCGGAAAGGCAGAGCGCACCCGACGCCACAGCCAGGCCACGTACAGAAAACGGGCCTTTTGGGGTGGGGGAAGCAAACGCGGAGCCTGCTGAGTGGAGACTAAGGCGGGGGGAGCCAGGAATGGAAGGAAACGGGAAAGGGAGAGAGCTGCACCCGGAAGAAAGGAGAGGAGGCTGCCTTTGACTGGAGGAAGCGGAGAGCTCTAAAAATAAGCGTGGCAAAAGAAGAGGCAATTCCCCGCTCGCCGCTCGCGACGCCCGTTTCCTCTCCAAGCCCCTTCAGACCTCGCCGCGCGCCCAGGCCAAAGCAGTAGCAGCGCGGCCGGCAGGCGGGGCCCGGGGAGAAGGGAGCGCGGGGCGTGATTGACAGGCCCCGCAGCTCACCACGAGGTCGGAGGAGCGGAGAGGCCGCGGCAGGCGCGCCGAGGTTCAGCCCAAGCGCCTATCAGCGGCTCCGGGAGGAGGCTGTGAGCGACGAGGGGGCGGGGAGCGAGCGGAGTTTGGGCGTGTGCTGCTCGCTGCCTGGGGCTCGCCTCGCGCGCACACACACATTGTCCAAGCTGACGACGCCGACGCCGTAACAGCCGCCGCTCCCCGCCCTCCCGCAGCACAGAGAGCGCCTGGATGCTGGGTGCCAATGCGGGGAGGGCGCTGCAAGAAGGGGGCTCCGCCGCCGCCGCCTAGGTGGAAAGTTCACCACTGCATCGGGCCAACGGGGAACTGACTTGGAGCAGCCAGCCTCCTGCAGGCAAAGGGACACAAGGATCTGTGGATCTATCCGGGGGGGCTGATCCTCCCCCCCATGCAAACTTTGCGTTTCTCCCCACGCTGCCTTTAAAAGAAAAAAGCCCCACTGACTCCTCTGAGAAAAGCGCAGCTTTACTCTACTGTCTCTGCAAGGAAAGTAGCCTCGTGGTGGGGGGACAGCAGACGGTGAGTAAAACCCCTTCCCGCCCCGATATATTTTGCTGTTTTGTGGGTGGGCGGGAGCCTTCTTCCTTGGGAAAGTAATTTGTTAGCAGCAGCAAAAGAACAGGAAAGGCAACCGAGTGCCCAGTGGTCTGTGGGGCGAGCGTCGCCCGTCTCTCCTCGCAGCCTGCTCAGGAGACGTTCAAAGCGATGGGTGTAGTTCGCAGCAGCAAGCACTGCAGTGGCTCCGGCGGCGTGTCCCAGGGAGCATGTGTGAGGACAGCGGGGAGAGCTGTTGGCTGCAGCCTGGCGTCGCAGAGCTGGGCTTTGCCGGCCAACAAAAAGGCGGGCTCGCCTGCCATGGACGCTCTCTCTTCCTGGAACGCAGCTGAAGCTGCTGCCACTGTAATCTGAGTTTCCAAAGTGAGCGGTGAAGTCCAGCTCTGCCCGCCCGCCCCCTCCCTCCCCACGGTAGCATTCTAAACACCCAAGTACTGTATAAGAGAGTCGGTCAGGGGCATAAGTGTGTGTGTCGGGGTGGAGACGTGGGTTGTTGACGGTAAGTTTGGGAGGCGTCCCTTGGAAAGAAGAGCCTTGAGGGAAGCGTGAGGTCATACATTCTGACAAGGAAGCAACAGTGGATGTGTGTGTGTGTGTTGGGAAAATGGCCTCGTGTGCATGTCTCTCTCTCTCTCACTCACACACACACACACACACACACACAGAGAGAGAGAGAGAGAGAGAGAGAGAGAGAGAATATCAGCCTGCAGTGGGGTGCGCCTGTCTCCATGTAGACGGGGAGGGGAGGGGTGACAGCACTACGTTCTAGGGTGAGGGGTGTAGCCTCTGTATTCTTCAGGCATGTGGTTGTATTTTTCATTCTGAGGTTTCTGACTCCTCCCCTTTGTTGTTAGTCCATCACTTGTTACAAGCTGAATCTTTCCTAAAGATGCATGTGTACCCATGCTTTAGGGATCCCTGCATAGAGATCTGCAGGTGCATGGTGTGGTGCTTGTGTGCAGGTGAAGGGGTAACGGGACAATACTGTCACCCCCTGTCCTAGTCTAGTAGCCACCTCGTACCTCAAGCTTTAAAAGGTGTGGACCTGCACATTTTGTTTGCACACAAGGAAGTAAGCTGGCTATGTGATCTCTCTCTCTCTCTCTCTCTCTCTCTCTTCTTTCCCCCTCCGCCCCAGCACAGTGTGCTTGTTGTCCTCCAGTCTGACAGTGTTTGGGGCTAATGGAGGGTTAAGAATCACCTGCTTGCCTGCCTCCCTGCCTAGGTTTACGTGGTCTCTGCTTTCTGTAAACACTTCCTGCCAGCCAAGCAAAGGGGGATATGGGAGGGGCGTTGCATCTTCCAGAAAAAAAAAAAAACCCGAAGCCTGCTCTGACTCTTCCTTTGCCTGCTTGTTTCCTCCTTCCAGAGTATTTCGCTCTATGGCTTGCTTATTTATTTATTTTGCCAGGACTCTGAGTACCTCTGTGTTTGTTCTCGCTTACTCTTCTGGCATCCATCTGCAATTTAGGGAGTGGTCGGAGATGATATGAAGTAAGTTTGTTCACAGCCGCAGATCTAGGTGACTGCTGTTCTTTTGGCAAGTGCATAGAATAGCAGTGCCCCCGATTCCCTTGTTATAGTTTTGAAAGGCTTTAGGGGAGGAGGGTCATGGAAGCGGCAGCAGTGGGGTTTTTTTTGCATAGAACGATGAGTGCTTTATATTCTTGCCCCTTTGGGACCCCTAATCCTTCCCTTTGATCCTGTGTTGCTTTCTAGCCTGTAGTAGCCTCCTAGTATGACTGTGCACTGATTGAGGAGGGGTTAACATGGCTTCCTTCCTTGCTAGTTTATGCCACTCCCAGTGCTGCAAGCTGTCACTTGAGAATAGTTGCTGGGGGACTCTGGCTCTCCGAGTTAATGGTGGGCAAAATCCCAGGTGCCTGATGGCCCAGGATCTTAGAAATTCTGTGCTGTGTGCCTAGGAATGTGACCCCACCATCACAAAAAAGAAGGGGGGGGGGGAGCACTGTGCTAAACACTGGCAGCCAGATTTTGAAATTGGCCACTGCCAAATCATTTTAAGCATGTTTCTGTCCTTGCTTGGGCTAAACAGTAATGTCTGCCTGTACTGAGCTATGGTCGGAATGAGTTTATTCCCTCTAGAAGCAGGGTGGGAGAGGTTCACATCCTGTTGTTAAAGACAAAAGTCGTTCCAGACAGTGAGATCTGGCCACTGACTAAGTGAGTAGTAACTCCCTGTGGGAGCTACTCAGAACCCACCTGTGAACTCCACCCATGGAAGCGGAAGGCACAGCTCCCTTGTGCCTTGTTGTTCTCTCTGAACACTTGACTTAATATCATTCCCATCAGTCAGGCGACCCTGTTGGTGGGGGCCTACTAATATTGGGGAATCAGCAATTATTTATCATACTAAATAACAACAGTTCTAGCAGGGGGTGGAGAGAACGTAAGCTACGCTAATGGCTCAAAAGCATGTGTGTCTTATTGCAGCTTCTTGTTGGAGATGGACTGATGTTGCACCCCTATGCACTCTTCTTGGACCAAGTGGGACTTTTGAGAAAACGTGCATCGGATTGTGTTTGAATCTAGTCTAGTACTTGTGTTAATTTGGGGGGGGGGGAGTCCTCTCTGCTTAGGACAGTCTTTTCTCTGGAAAATAACAGATTCATGGGGAAATGGTTGAAAAGAAACAGTTCAAATCATGGCTTTCTGCTTGGTGACTGAAATAATTTAAATCACTGGCAAATCAGTAATTCCTCCTGATGCTGTCAAGTGATGCTGGTGACAAATTGCTCAGCATCACAAAGTTAGAACTTTGCCTAGGCATAGTGACTTATTTTAAAAGAGAGAAGCTGGCTCTCAAATCTATCTGAAAACCAAGTCCTCTGCCCTCAAAAATTTACCTCTTATTTCTAGATGGCGAATACTAGCTGTAGTTTCTCAGATGTGAACCAATACCTTTCCATTCATTCAGAGGAAATGCTTGACTCTTTATCTGGATGTTGTTGTATGATGGTCCTGTTATGACCAAGCTGGTTCTGTCTCTGAGCCCTGGCTCAAATTAAGTCTTGCCCAGGCAGTGAAAGTTCTACCTTTGGTAAGCAGGACTGAAAAATACAAATGGAACAAGACTTTTTAGTGGGGGGTGGGTGGGGTGGGGATGGAGTTGAGTTGGGGAAAGCATTTTATTCTAATAACTTTGCGCATTGACACTACTTTGAGGACTGCTTCCCAGATATATTTTTTTAAATGTGGAAAATATGGGGGTTTGCACTTGTGGTGTAATAGGGAAGGAAATGAATTTGTCACTCTTTGCTGGCATCTAAAAGATTTTTACTCAAGACTTGGAAAATGTAATTTTCTTCACCAAGGTAGACATGATACCTCATGCATACACAAACATAAACAGTGGTTAAGTGTGAGTGTGTGAATATATAGAGAGTTCACTACAAGATACAAAATCTTTAATAAAGAGGAACTTTTATGGAAGGCTCAATCCAAGTAACTTTCAAATGACTTCACTTAATGATAATTTCGTGTTGAAATATAATACAATATTTTATTATTATACAGGTTTGTCATATAGGATTATTATTAATGAACAAAGGGATTGGGGTTATTTACTCAGTATCCTTTATTGGAATCAGTCCAGGAGTCTCCTGAAAGTTTTTGGTTTTTTTGCTTTGAAAAAAACTTTATTAAAACTCAATCATCTATTACAGTCAAACACATAGATTATAATTACAATGTTGTTACCACGTTATGGTTGAGTACAGAGTGAACAAAAAGTAAATAAAAAGAAAAAGATTTTTTTTAAAATGAGGTCTTGGTATTTGCCTAGATATGTAGGATTTCACTTCTTTTAGCCTGCACTACTTGAGTGCATTTACTAGGTAACAAGTCCCTAGGAACTCAGCTGGACTTCCTTCTGAGTAGATATGCTTAAGGATTGGACCATCATTCTTTCACTTTCTCATATTCTTTTCATCGGAGTTGTGGAGCTGCAATTATGAATCTGGGCAGGAATTGAAAGCAATAGAAATATTCTCCTTGACTCTTGGTTTATCTAATAAACTTGTTGGTAGCATTTCTGCTAAAAACAATTTCCCAAAGTGACATAAAAATTCTTACATTTAGGTTCTTGTTTCCTGTATCTAAGACTGCACCTATTGTTAAATATGTTATTAAGAATGTAACTGACCTGTAGGAAAGATTCTATGAACTGAAAATAAAGGCACTATATGTATGTTTGTTATCTGAAAATCTTTCAATAAAAAATTTAAAAACATGTTATTAAAGATATGTTTGTAAAATATGTTTGCATATGAGTAATGAATAAGCATATGTTCTATATCCATACTTTATTGCAAGTTTTCAGTGAGGAAGTAAAGTGAAAGGAAAAAAGAGGGGAAACAAAAAAATACTTAAAATGTGATTACAATATGACCCATCATCAAACCCCTTATAGTTGGTATATAGTTTCAAGTAACATTATCATTGGTCAATTTTAAATATTTTCCTAAAGTAGTATTTATGCATCCTAATACTTTACTCCACAAATTTGTAAGTGTCAGACATTTCATAAACATGTGCTTCAAAAAAGTATCTTCCTTATTACATCTCCAGCAGCATGTTGTCATAGATCAGGCTTCCTCAAACTCTGCCCTCCAGATGTTTTTGGCCTACAACTCCCATCATCCCTAGCTAGCAGGACCAGTGGTCAGGGGTGATGGGAATTGTAGCCTCAAAACATCTGGAGGGCCGAGGTTGAGGAAGCCTGTCGTAGATATTCCCTTTCTATACAAATGTAGCGGACTCAAATCAATTCTAAATACAGTATAATTTTTGTTGTTGTATAAAATGTAATTTATAATCTAATGACACATTTGTTACAGAAGCTAAAACATTGTCCCACTGCTTAGGTAAAATAGGGCTTGTTACATTTTGAGCAGTGTTAATATAAATAGAGTTTTATAGATAGTCTCTTTGTTAAAAATATGGCTGCATGGAACTGTATACTGGGAAAGAACAAAGAACTTTAATTTCCTAAAAAAGAAAAGATGGAGGTATTTATAGTAAGCGTTGTTGACATGTGGTCATGTTTGCAACTCTTCCTTGCTGCTTTCTTGTGCATTTTAAAACCTAGGGGTGTGCATATATATTTTTTTAGAACAGTGGCCTGAAGTGAACTTTCTAGTTGGTAATTAAACATCAGACATATCTCTGAGCACTAGTTGTTGGGGGGGCAAGCAATGGAGGAGGGCTGTTGGCTGTTTGCTAGCTATGTTGTTGTTGCTGCAGTAATATTATCAGTAGCATTTGACAGCTTAACATGCTGGCAAATTGTGAAAACAGTGTCCTAGACTGGCACTATAAAGGTCTGGAAAAGATCACAATCTCTAACTGACCAGTAATCTAGACATTTGATTTAGAAATTCATCCTCCCCCCCTTCATTATTTGTTTCTGTTTGGTTCCTTTACTTTTTCCTCTTTTTCAGTCTAAATTTGAATTGTCCATGAATGGAATTTCAAAGTAATTTCTGTCTCTAATTCCATACCTTTCAGAGCCTTGCCAAAAGGTGGTGTGTGTGTATGTGTGGAATAGATTAACACTTGAAAGAGCTTTGTAGAACAATACTTTCATTATTTGGGTGCAAGAACACCATTTGAATGTTTTAATTTTATATTGTTTGCCTTTATGCATCTGTAAACCAGCAATAGGCAGCCCTATCACATAAGTTAAGGACAGTTTAGATTTTGAAAGTGCCTCCAATTTTCAAACTGCTTCATAGAAATCCAAACAAAGCCCCCCTTCTGCCTTCCTTTACTTAGTTTCTCCTCAGACATAATATTCTCTCCATGCTTCTTAACTTCTTGTCCATTACTTTGCTTACTTAACCCTAATGCCACTGAATTGCATACTTATTTAGTGATAAATGGAGTGCCACTATTATATCCTCCCTACACAGGGTAAATTCCAGAGGTGTCCATCAAATTGTAATCCTCATGTGATTCTCTTAAGAAATGAATTTATGCAGTAAGGAAGTATGAAAAATTGCAGTCAAAAATAACTATGCATGACAACTAGTTAGTGCATGGTTAAGATCATAGTGCAAGTCCTCTCAGGCTTGCCTAGATCACACCCCCTGTCCTTGGGAGGAAGGGATTGGCAAAGCCTTTGTCATGCCCCCTCACTCTGGAAGGAAGTTGGGCTGGGCAATACATCAACATATCTTCCAAAACCGGTTTGAAGTTCACATCGTGATAATTGTTTCATAATATTTGAGCTGGCAATATATTGCGAATCACAATGTGTGTAAGGGCTAGGCCAGGGGTCAGCAAACTTTTTCAGCAGGGGGCTAGTCCACTGTCCCTCAGACCTTCTGGGGGGGCGGACTATATTTTGGAAAGAAAAAAAAACGAATTCCTATGCCCCACAAATAACCCAGAGATGCATTTTTAAATAAAAGCACACATTCTACTCATGTGTGCCAGACTGTCTGCGGGCCGGATTTAGAAGGCGATTGGGCTGGATCTGGCCCCTAGTTTTACTACCCATTGTAGTAAAGGGCCGGTTGTATCTGTAGGACTATGTGTCCACTGTTTATTATCATAAATTATTGTCACTGCATTCAATTATTACTGTTTTTTGTAATAATGTAAGACTAGATTGAACTCTTTTCACATCCAGCCCAGGCAAAGAAACTCCTGCCATCATCTCCCCTACCTAGACCCTGTCTGCCCCATCACCCACTCCACCTTTGTGGCAATGCCCATTGTTCAGCTTCACTCCCTTAAAACTGCAAACCGGCCAGGGGTCCCCCCTACAACAGAGAAAGGCAACCACAACACGGCGAGGGCAGCCAGTGCCAAAACACAAAGGAGGCAGCCATGCAATACACACACACAGGCGCCCCCTTTTTTAAATTTATTTTTCCACTTCCCTCCCCGAACCCTCCGCGCAGCCAGGGGCCCTGATGCTTCGCGACCACCCAACACGCCCCTCCACACCAGGGGGTCTCTCAGGCTGCGCTGTCGCGACGAGGCTGCCCATCCCTCTCTCGCAACTCGACCTCGCAACCACTCTATTGGGGGGAGGGGTTGTGTGTGTGTGTGTGTGTGTGTGTGTGTTTCACTTTAAAAGATCAATTGCGGTGGAAAGTGGGGGGGGGGGCCAAACTGCAAGGCTGTGTGCAAGTGGTTTCTATTACTTTTTTAAGGGCCTCGGGAAGCGCAGCGCCTCCATCGCCCCCTCCCCCCACCCCCCTGAGGTAAAAAAAGCGGGCAAGAGGAGCCTTTAAAAAACTCTTCTCCCTCGACCCGCAACTGACACCCTCCCGCTGCTGCCGCCCTCCTCCTCCTCCTCTTTCCGGGTCTCGCCCAGGCAGCTGGCAGAGGAGGAGAGCCGGCAGCGAGGGAGGGAGGCCGGTCGGCTGAGGCAAGACTGCCAGCGGCGCCGGCGCTGAGGGAAACGTACCGAGCGCCCCCTCACAGAGCCCGGCCGCGCGAGAGGGAGCGCACGCACCTCCCTCCGTCGCTCCCCCCTCCCTCCCTCCTGAGAGACTGTTGGCGGCGCCTCGTGCACCTCCTTCGCTGCTGCTGCTTCTCCTCTCTCTTTCTCCTCACAAACCCGGTTCCCGCCTCAGCGCTGCACAACCATTTAAAAAAAAAAATTGGGCGGAGGTGGGGGGGGAGAAGAGGGAGAAGCGCCGCCTTTCTCTCCGATCCCTCGTGGAACTGGAGGGGTTTGGGGGATAGAAGCAGCAGCAGCTCACTCACCGGGTCCCGCGGCGACGGGGGCCACTCCCCCCGCCGTGTACATGGCGGCGGCCCTCGAGCGGGCGGCGTGGCGCCCATTTCTTCTTCTTTGAGGAGAGCGGCGGCGGCACACACACAAGCCAAAATCTTTTTTTTCCCCCAAGAAGAGCAGGCGGTGGAATGTTTTTGAAGCGAGAAACAAGAAGAGTGTATGAGAAGAGGAAGGGGGTGTTGCGCGTGCACGCGTACTTTTAAAAATCACCTCACGCTATATACATTACGCTGCGCGCGCCGGAAACTGACGGGCAGTGCGCGAGCCGGGAGCTCCCGAGGCGCCGGGCGCCCCGGGCGCTCCGCGCCGCCACCATTTTCGCCTCTGGTTGGGGCGGCGAGCGGGGGGAAGGCTGGCTACATGGACGCTCCGGCCCTGGCTACACGGGCCACATGACGAGGTCTGGCGGGCCGGATTTGGCCCGCGGGCCTTGTGTTTGACACCCGTGGGCTAGGCAATATCTGGTTTTCAACATCACGATAACTCACCAGCTAAACATTGCAATCTACCACAATGTCTGAAATAAGGATGGAACTGTACAGCTACTACTTAGAGGTCTAAAACAGATAAATGACAATGTTATCAATCATCACACACTCAGTTTCATGAGCAGGCAAGCCAAAATGCACCCCAATGGGACTTTTGGTTTGGGGCTTTGCTACCAAATGGTGGTATTCAGGACAATCCAAAGTACGGTGATGAGTCTTTCCAAAGGCAGAGAGTCTCCTGGAAGCAAATAGAAGGACTGATGGATGATAAATTTCTGCCTTTGGAGAGCTTTAATTCCTGGCCTCCTGCATAGCCTCCTGTTATAAGAGATGGAAAGGGAATCTTGGCTGCAAGAACAATGGTTGTAGGGTGTGTTTCTGGGGATGGGAGAAAACAGCCAGGTGGAAATGACTGACTTGATTAGCATAATGCATAGGAAATAAAAGTCATTTGCAGCCTAATGGGCACTGGCCTGCCCCACCCCTTCTCTCATCTTTTGTTCCTTCAGATGAGGCCCTGAATATTTGGTTTTTAAACATGATTTTATCACCCTGAACAATGCTGTAAGGAAGAACACTGCTATATTTGTTTTTGTTATTGCTTATGGTTACGTATACTGCATATATACTTGTGTAAGTACTTTTTTAAAAAAAGATTTCTAGTTTCTAATACATTTAGCATTTGGATTAAAATGCAAGTTGATGCAGCCATAGAATGGTATCTTTGGAATCTCTACTATTGTGTATTCAGAGAGATGACATCATATGCTAGTTTTTACACAATAGAACTTTATATTTGAAAACTGAAGGAGTGTTGGGAAGCTACATGTATCTTGTATTTCCATATATCCAATACTTATGTGCATGTAGGTTTTAATACTGTGGTTAGATAAAAATTGGAGAAAAGTCAAGCATATTTAAATTTCACTTGCTTTAATACACTGATCCTTGTAAAATGGCATTTTGATAAACTTTCAGAGAATATTGAAAGCTGCAAACCTATTTTATCTCCTTTATACGATCCAATAATATATAGAATACTATCCTGTTTTGTTACAATAGTCAACAATGATGGATAATTTTGTTTTTTTCCAGTGAGAATATGTCATATTAAATTACAGGTTTGGGAGTCTATTCTCTCATATTTTGGTAACCTCCATCTTCCTTACGTAATTTTTATTGCTCTTGTGTGCTTTCTCTCTTCTTTTCTTTAGTGTTTCTTGAAAACCTCTTTCCTTTATTTATTTCCTTTGCTTTTAAAAATCCTATATATTTAATAATTACATGGCATTTCCTCCAGGTACAACAGAGTCAGAGAAAGTTTACCTTGGTATGGGTATAAAATGGTGATGGACTGGGGTGGATTCATTTCATGCATGCTGTTCAGTTTGTTAGAGTTTTCCAAGTTAGTTGTGTGGAATCCATCAGACTTTTGTTAACATGATTGTTTCCCAATTATTATTGGAGAATGTATTGGATATAGATAAGAATCTTGTTAAATTTGCACTCCTGGTTTAAACAGTGAATGGGGAACCTATGACCCAATAGATGTTTAACTCCCAACTCCCTTCAGCCTGAGTTAGCAGGGCCCAGAGTCCAGGAACAATGGTAGTTGGAGTCCCACAATTCATTGAGGGTGGAGTGAAGGGAGAGATTCCTCATACCATGTTTGAAAGTCAACATCATAACCCATTGTGTACATCTGGACTTGTTTTGAAACTGATGAAGTACCTAAGGGCTGGCCAAGATTAGTAAAAATGGAAGCTAGATGCTAGTGAAGTCCTTCTAGCCATATACAAAGAGAGAGGAGGGGGGAGTGTGTAAGCCTGATACTTTGCTTAGCCTCTTACTAGTTCATGCACATGTGTGTGAACCAGTCCAGTGAGTGTCTACTTGGTGGCAACCATGGGTTCACCAAGACATTACTTGAGAAGCAGTCTTCAATGTATAAAATCAGATTAAAGAGAAGGCATAACAATTGGGACCAGGGGACAGAAATCTAAGTATCACTGTAATGAAGTATCAGCCCTTAAGTTTTTGTTTTGCTTTTGCTAAACTCCAGGCATTTCTGTTATCCTCAATCTGTGAGCATCATTGGAACACATAAACATTATTTTGTCTTGCGACATTTTCTCTCGGGCTGCATAAGTAAATATAGTTAACGAGAAACCAAGTCCTATTTAACTTGTTAGAACTTGATTCTATGTAAACATGTAGAGTGATATTTTACAACTCTAAAAAAGCACATTTCTTGGTCTGTTTTCTATTGCATCTGAATGTTGTTACTGCAGAATAGAATTCAGAAGAGCAAGTAAATGTACATTCTACCCAATGTAGGTTTCACACTTGCAGACTTGAGCATAAACTCTTTTAAGTCTTGTTTGAAAATGGCCAAAGTGTCTTTCACTTTGTCTATTATTATATACTGTAAGCTTAACAATTTCTGCTTATGGAAATTATGTCTTTCTCTGGGTTGAGTTTGCTCCCATAAAGACATGGTGGATGATTGATGGTTTTCTTAAGTCCTTCCTGCTGCTTAGTTGCAAAGCTTTTGAACTTTGCTTGTTGGGAATGGCAGTGGTAATTTATGCTGTTTGTTGGTGGGCTCTCAATGTTTTAATAACACAGGCAAAAAAGTATTGACCCTCTTTTTCTTCTTGGCAAAGATCAGTAGTGATGAAAAATGGAGGTCTTCGTGTGAAGTTGCTCTAGTTCTAGAACCTTTATTTCTGCTTTCTGTAAGAATGCCAAGGTGTTGTAGGGGGTGAAAATGTTAATTAGAGGCAAGTAGTACATAGCTTAAACCTGGTTACGTAGACTTTAAACAATATCTCCTTCTCTTCTTTCACCTGGGAGAAATGGTATGATTGATTCTACCATGCTGTCAGTCTTGGCTTCAATCTACTTCAAGCATAAAGTAAGTGTTTGATCTGTATGAGCATTATAGCCATGTTGCGGCGTCACTGTAAGCAATACATTGGTGTAGTCACATTTTGCCTGTTTGGATATTTGCTGCTAGCAGTGTACCATATCAACCTGTGCTGTACTCATTATTGGCCTTAAAGGCTGGTGATGGGAAGGATTTTTTTGGGAACATTTTGCATTGAATCCAGGTTGTTGGTACTGCTGGGATGTGTCATGTTCCGGTTCTCATTGTCTCCGAATTGCTCTATTTATTCAGAGTTGTGCATTTACCCGCACTACTACTCCAAGTTAGAACTTTGGTCACCTAACCAGGGCCTGGCACAGGAACTATCAGAATATGTGTGATGTAATCCATTGCGTGAACTTAGTCATTGCTTAAAAGCAGCTGGTCTGCCATCAAACCTGAGCAGAAACAGCTGTCTGGCCTCTGCAAGTTGACCCAAATACATAACATCTCTGAGGGACTTTGATTACTTTGTGGACTTGGTGTTGTTGGAGGATTTCACAATGGATATTGGAGTTGGGGAATGTGAAGAAATTCTCTCTCTGTATGTATAAATGTCTATAAATGTGTGTGTTTGCAATGTTCCGCGAAACTTCGAGGCTTTGTTCTGTTACGATGTTGCAAGCCTGTGTAGCAATAGATCTTGGTAACAAGTTCTGACAGAGAAGAGTGAGACTACCGCTTTGAGATTTTGTTAGGCGGAGCCTGGAACAGGTAAATTCACTCGGATTGGCCTGGATGAGAGCAAGACTCCAATTGGCTGGAGGTTGCAGTCATTTGTCAAGGAAAGGCAGTCAAGTTTAGTTAGTTGGGATTTTGACAGTTGAGTTGGATGGAAAAAGGGAGTTGATGAGCACAGTGTGAGGGATAAGACCACAGAATAGCTGAGGGGGCGAACTGTGGTATGTATATTCATAAACAGGGCGTTATTAACAGTTGTCCAGAGAAGATCAAGGAAGAGAGCAAGTGGCTGAGAGGCTGCCTTGGGCAAAGACCTTAAGAGTGGAAGTTTCTTTTTTTAAAAAAACTGGTGGTTTCGAAGCTCTCTAGCATCAGCAAAAGAGGCCTTATTTACTCCAGAGCACAAACTTTGGGAGAGGCTCTATGTGTGATTATTTTTAATCAATGTGACTCTTCTTTCAAGTGAACTATCACTTTAGACAGAGTGACGATGCAAGGGAAAGATATGGAAGAGCACATTTGCTAATGATTTGTCAGTTCTCTGCTCTTTGGACAAAAGGATTTTTAAAAATCTCTTCAAAGATTTATCATTTAAGCAAATGATTAATAGGCTTGAATACCTAGTTAGGGTACTTCAGTGTTGCTCCTGTGAGAATACAGGCATTCTGCATTGCAGGTATGCCAATATGCTATTCCCATATTCATGAGGTCCAGTGCTGAGGGCCTTCTGGCAGTTCCCTCATCGCGAGAAGTGAGGTTGCAGGGAACCAGGCAGAAGGCCTTCTAGTGGCACCTGCCCTATGGAACACCCTCCCATCAGATGTCAAGAAAATAGACAACTACCTGACTTTTAGAAAGCATCTGAAGGCAGCCCTGTTTAGGGAAGTTTTTAATGTTTGATGTATTTATCGTGTTTTTAATATTATATTTGGAGCTGCCCAGAGTGGCCGGGGAAACCCAGCCAGATGGGCGGAGTATAAGTGATAAATTATTATTATTATTATTATTATTATTAGACATTCACATGCCCTACGCTTAACTTTTGAGATGAGCTTAATATTGGATAAATAAATAAATGGCAACTGCAGTTGCTAAATATGGATGAGCAGTCTTTTTTGTTCAAGTAATTGCCCTCAAATTTGCCTTTGGTATCTTGGGACTGATCTCACGATGCATTAAACTACTGCTAGACATCTTTGCTAGAATCTTAAGTTCATGTCAGTAGTACTGCAACCATACATACACTATAGAACAAGCCCAGATTCATCTACCGGTATTAGGACTTTTTAGTGTAAGCAGACATAGGACTAGATTGCAAAAATACAAAGTTCAGTCCTTCCACATAAAAGTAAGTTTAAAATCTTGCAGAAAATTCACATCGTGGGGCCTGGCCTGGGCAAGTAATTGGAATATGTTACTAGCAGGTAGCTGTTGAATCTGGATAATCCTGCCATTCCTCTTCTTCAACCCCCACGGTTGGCTAATAGTCTGTAGGATGAGAACAGAAATCCCTGAAGCTTTTGTGAAGCATGACTAATCACAGACTTCAGCACATACAGAGCACACCCAGGCCAACAGCCAACATCTTTCCACAGCATAATCCTGCCCCCATAGCTTTGCACGTCTTTCAGTACATTTGAGCACTCATAAAATTTCTACTTGCTGTGCTAGGTTTGTGAGAAACTGGCAAGCTGCTTTCTAGAAAGGGCTGTGATGCATTTGTATGAAGGTTTGTTAATTGAATGCAAAGACCTAAAGGTGAAAAGAGTTTTGATGCCCACTTTTTGCTCAGCGTTAAAAGACTTAAAGGGTGGATATACACTTAATACCCCCAGTACTTAATCATAACTGTACTCTCTTATAGTGTGTGAATTTTGCCTGTCTTCCCCATAGTGACATTACACATGATACAGCTGGATTGATGTTGACCACAGTTAAGGCTAACGGGTGTGCATTCTCTTCACTTATAAAATGATGTCAACCCATATACGTTGAGGATGGGACAGGCTGCTTTGGTTACAACTCTGTTTTTTGCTTTTTGGTGCAGCACTTTGTTTTTTGGGATATTGAGTGATAGGCCAAGTTTTTCATAAGCTTCTGTGAAGATATTTAGGATGGTTTGAAGGTCATCTTCTGAGTGTGCACACATTACATTGTCATTTATAGTAACGTGTACAAGTCTTGAAATAAATCCACTAAAAATAGCTATTTTTTTAAAAAAATAAAATGTTTACCTGCGCATCCGCAAACATTGAGACAGAACCAGAAGGAAAAACAGCAGAATTAAAACAAGGAAACACAATAAAAAAATTGAGATTGAGAAATATTGAATCAGAGAGGAGGAAGTATGTTCTTGCCAGTGGTAGAAACAGATATGAAGGCTAGGAGCTAAATGGCACCTTAATCCTAGGTTACGGGCACAACAATGGGATGTCTAGGCACACTGTTTTTTATAACAAGAATACAAAGCTGAAAATGAATAAGCTGCAGCTGAAATACTGTGTTCATTTTTCACATGGTCTAGTCCTTTCCCTGCCCACCCACTAATATTCTTAAGAGGGTCTGTTCTCCAGTCTTCTGAGAGTAGCTGGAGGCAGAAAAAGGTCCCCCTTTCCTTCCACTCTGCAGTTTTAATCTGAAATCTTAGGTGCAGTACTGCGCCCAGAGCTCAGAAACTGCTCATGCTAATGAAATTCCCTGTCACAAAATGCGCCTAGAACAAGGAGTTTTGAACACTGGTTCTTGCCCAATACATAATTACAATAAATATTTTTGCCTGGAGAGCACTCAAAAGGGAATGGAAGCCTTTATAGCTTCTAAAAGTTTATTTGGTTATGTTGATTTTCTTTAAAGGAACTCAGGCTGCTTTTTTATTCTTTTAAGTGAAGTGGAGCATTGATAGTTTAAAGAGAGAGAGAAATATGTGCATCAGCTGGCTATAGGCTTAGGTCCTCCTGATTGGAGCTTGGCAGGAGGTGGCGGAAATAGCAGCAGAGGCCTGCAAGGTCTCACGGCAGCAGTAACGGGAGGTGGTGGCAGTAACAGCAGCAGCTTGCAAGGCCTCACAGCACAGACAGAGAGTGGCAGTAGTGGATTGCGAAGCCTCGCGGCAGCGACTCAAACTGGCAGCAGTAATGGCATAGGTCTGCAAGACCTCGCAGTGGTGACAGGATTTAGAGCAGATTTGGCAGCAGAAGCGGCGGTGCCTGGCAGGGACTCGCAGCAGTGACAGGAGGTGGTGGCAGTAGCGGAATCCTGTGAGGCCTTGCGGTGGCGATGGGAGGTGGTGACAATAGTAATGGCACCTTGCGAGGCCTCGTGGCAACACAAACAGTGGGGCTTGCAAGGTCTCGCCATGGTGGCAAGAAGTGGTGGCAGCCTGCAAGTCCTGGCGGTAGTGGGAGGTGGTAGAAGCTGTGGCAGCCTGCCTCAGTGAGGCCTTGCAGGCCACCTCTGGTTTGCCACCGTCTCCTGCCGCCACCGCAAGGCCTCGCAGGCCGCCACTCCTGCTACCACGACAAGGCCTTGCAGGCTGCCGCCACTTCTACTGCCGCCACCCACTACTGTGGCAAGGCTTCGCAGACTGCTGATTATTGTGCCACTGCTGCCACTGCTTCTGCCCCCAACCCCCCGGCCGTTGTTGATCCTACTACCACCAAGCTGCTGCAACTTCTGCTGCCTAGCAGGCCTGCTGGCAGTCCCAGATTATTTGTACGCATTATGACTCATCACCATACTTTGGATTGTCTGGAATACCACCATTTGGTAGCCAAGCCCAAAGCCAAAAGTCCTGTTGGGATGCATTTTGGCTTGCCTGCTGCTGAAAGTACCCATCATTTATCAGTTTTAGACCCTTATCTGGTGATATATTGTGATATTGAAAACTAGTTATCATCCAGCCCTAGTTTTAACTTCTGCCTTGGTGAAGAGCTTCTTGGGGGTGGGTAACATTTAAAAATTATTCCGTAGATAAAGTTGTTGAAGAAGATCTCATTTCTTAATCAAGGCTTTGGTCCTGCGCTACCATAATCAGAAAGGTATTTGTCATAAGTGTTGTAGGAGATTTAAGTGTTGCTTAAATGCTATCATTGAGCACAGATGGTGATAATTCGTTGGGAGAGGAAATAAATGATACTGAAATTTTGGATCATGAAGCGAGTTGTTGCTTAGCAAATGTGTTGTTCCCAATAAAACACTTTGTGAAGTACAACTGTACTGAAGGACGGCTAATATCATACTCTGCTTTGCCATATGACTTTGATACCAAGTTTGGGTACTTAAAATCTGAATAGTCCAAACACTTTCCACTCAGTGCCTGAAATTGTAGAAGCCTGACACTCGAAATATCCCAGATGCATGATTCTCCTGCCATTCAATAAAGATGGAACTTAGAAAGTTATCTATAAACCAACATTTAATATATTTTAGGGGTCATAGAGCTCTGCTAGGAAGGAGAAACAGGAAAAGAAACCTGGGGAATCACATTGACCCAACACTTCTTTATAGCTTATGCTGAAAAGAGCACCAGCATCTTATTGAGGGGTGGTGTTAAATTCTGACACTAAAATCTATGACCCCAAATTTCCACACCTAACGGACAGTGTGCTTTCACTGTCCGTTAATGCTCTCACTTCTTTCCAGCAGAGATTGGCAGTGTTATGTCTGCTCTTGGCCACATTGCTAATACTCTAACCATCACGATTGTCTGGAAACACCTTGTTTTTCTAATCAGATTGTCATATTTTGCAAAAATGTCGAAGGCTGTAAACTTCAGGATTTAGAATGTAGGACAGCGTCTCACCCAATATGGGGATAGCTTTAGAGAAAACAGAAACATAGCTTTTTAAACTGGGGTTGGGGAAGTGCTGTGCTCTAGAGTTCCAAATAGTATAGTGATGGTATGATAACTAGAGTCTGGTTGTGCAGAGGTTGGTTTTTTTTTTTTATCAGTAGAGAAGCAAGCAAGGAAGTGAAATGACTTTACTCATGATGGCGTGCACATTAAATGTGCCCTGAGGCACACTTTGTCCTTTTGCCCGCCTGGAATGCTGTTGCATGTTAGCACATGCATACACACACACCTTTTTCATAAGGCGAGATCGTTTTTAAATCTCTTCGTGGAAAGTAAATGATAAGGGTTTGGATTATGTCTTGATGTAACACTTTACAGTGGTACCTCAGGTTACATACGCTTCAGGTTACAGACTCTGCTAACCCAGAAATATTACCTTGGGTTAAGAACTTTGCTTCAAGATGAGAACAGAAATCGTGCTCTGGCGGCGCAGCAGCAGCGGGAGGCCCCATTAGCTAAAGTGGTGCTTCAGGTTAAGAACGTTTTCAGGTTAAGAACGGACCTCTGGAATGAATTAAGTACGTAACCAGAGGTACCACTGTATTATCACGTGAAATGTTTAAGGATTATCAGTGCATGTCCTAAGGTTTATCTGCCAGTGCAGGGGTAGGCAACCTAAGGCCCAGGGGCTGGATGTGGCCCAATCGCCTTCTCAATCCGGCATGCGGAAGGCCTGGGAATCAACGTGTTTTAACATGAGTAGAATGTGTGGTTTTATTTAAAATGCATCTCTGGGTTATTTGTGGGGCATAGGAATTTGTTTATTCCCTCCCCCCAATATAGTCCGGCCCACCACATGGTCTTAGGGACGGTGGACCAGCCCACGGTTAGAAAAGATTGCTGACCCCTGTGCCAGTGTTTTGCAGTCCCTGCAGTCCCTACAGCTCCTCCTCTCCAAGGAGCATGGTTCTCTCTCCATCCCCATTCATTTTATCCTAATGCAACCCTATGAGGGTAGACATATGAGATGTGTCTCTTACTGAATATGCCTGAAGGATGAAGCAGAGAAAAGGAGGACTCAGAATGGACTAGCATCAGGAGCATGATAGAACTGGGATGTGCTGGTGGCTCAGTTTGTGTGGGAAGTTCATGTTAACACTCAAAAAGTGTTGATTCTTGTATACACATAAGCTTTGGAACTGTGCATTCTGCGCAATTTCCTGTCCCTCCCCTCTGTCCTGAGTGCCCATATCCATACCTCTAGTACAAGAAGTGTCTTTGCAAATCGGCTACTTAGTGTCCAGTTATGTTTTTCAGCAAAAGAAAGCATGAAAAACAGGCAAGCATCCAGTATGCCTTCTTTTCTAAGAAGTGGTTAATGTTGTTTTGCAGGAAACATTAAATTTAGGTGGTTGCTCTAGGAAAAAGAGCATTTTGAAATTTAAAGATACTTTTCATAGGAGGGGCTGAGGTTCCTCCATCCCCCCCCAATAAAGTATTTGAGCTCCCCCCCCCGGTTGATGGGCATTGCCATTCAAATGGCATGCATAAACCGTATCATGTGATCGATTATGCAGGGTTGGACTTACCTCCCCCCCATATTTTATTCAGTTTGGAACCCTTGTTATTTTTCTGACTTTAGAAAAATAAGAGTTGCAAGCTGTTTCTTGTTCATGGGCTGATCTCAGTCTTGAAGTTATCTCACAATGTCCAGTTTGGGGGAGGGAGATGGAGCTCTGAGAATGAGTGAGCTCTTAAGATCACTTTCCACTCAAATAAAGTGTGCTGGCTCATAGACTTGCTGTAGCTCTTTCTGAGATCCTGGATGCTCTGCTGTGTATGGGAAGGACAGCTCAGGATGTAAACAAATGCAGTCAAGGAGTCTAGAGGCTGAATCTGAGATGGGGCCACCATGGCTCCAGCCCTGCTGCACAGACGAAAATTTGAAGATCTAAGTACAGCCCTTAAATTCAGCATATCAGATTCTGCTTAATTTATTGCCTTGTTGCCAGATTAATTAACCCATGCCTTTGCTAATGCTCCATATAGGTAGACATTAGCTGGGTTGCAGTTTGGGAGCATCTTTAGCATATCCAGGTATTTCTCCTTCTGTGTGCTTACCCTGGAAGTTTGTGCTCCAGCTGGCAAGAAAAGAAAAAGTAGCTATGGCTGAGAGATGAACCCCTTATACCAGGGGTCAGCAACCTTTTTCAGCCATGGGCCGGTCCACTGTCCCTCAGACCTTGTGGGGGGCTGGACTATACAGTCATACCCCAGGTTGCATACGCTCCGTGTTGCGTATGTTCGGGATGCGAACACCGGCAACCCGGAAGTAGATTTTCGTTGCGTGGACGCTTCTGCGCATGTCAGCGTGGTCCGTGGAAGCGCAGAAGCATTCTGTGCAGTTCGTACATGCGCAGAAGCGCAAGATCTCGTTAGATTTTGTGCGCTCATGCGCAAAAGCACCACCCGGGTTGTGCAGTGTTCGGGGTGCGAACGGCACCCCGGAACGAATTGAGTGTGCAACCCAGGGTACCACTGTATTTTTTTGGGGGGGGGAAATGAACGAATTCCTATGCCCCACAAATAACCCAGAGATGCATTTTAAATAAAAGGACACATTCTACGCATGTAAAAACATGCTGTTTCCTGGACCGTCCATGAGCCGGATTGAGAAGGCGATTGGCCGCATCTGGCCCACGGGCCTTAGGTTGCCTACCCCTGCCTTATACCATGGGTCGGCAAACTAAGGCCCGCAGGCTGGATAAGGCCCAATTGCCTTCTAAATCTGGTCTGCGGACGGTCCGGGAATCGCCACGTGGATTGCCAGCACATGGATCACCAGTGTGTGCGTTCTTTCTCTCTCCCTCCCTCTCCTTCACACAGCGGCTCCCTCCCTCCTCCTGGCTTCTCCCCACCCTGCCTAGAGGACAAAAGGGGGCTGGGCTTTGTTGGTGCCAGCCCCTCTGCTACCGCAGCTAGCCCCTGCCACTCGCAAGACACAGGAGCCACGGTTGGCTGAGCGCCCCTCTCGGGTGGCTGCCATTTAAAGCAGCCCCTCTCCGGAGCCCTTTCACGCACCGCTCATCATCCTTGTACATCCCCCCCCAAATATAGTCCACCCTCCCACAAGGTCTGAGGGACAGTTTGCTGAAGAGGTTTGAGACCCCTGCCTTATATCAAGCTTTGCTGTTTTCCAAAAATCTCTCACTAAATCAGGGCACACATATTTGTGTGAGACTGAACTTACACAGTCAATTTTCATAGGAAAACAAGGTGATAAATACATTAAATTTGTTGGTGGTTCCTTCCCCAATGAATGCACATTATGTAGTAAAAGAAGTAGAACGCTTCCATTGATAGCATTGCATTTTCCTTATATATGTATAAAGAAACATAATTTCTCCAGGTGTGTGTTGGCTCTGCATTTATCAGAATAGGCAAATGAGAAAGTATTAAAGGATTTTTTCCCTTCATCGATATAGGCAGAGCTGTAACTCTGTCGAATGAAGCTATGTGAGGACGGGCTCCTTAGTTTAGTGGTTGCTCTTTTTAATTTGCTCATAGTCACATACTCCTGAGGTTTCCTACAAGTGCAGATGGCTCTGGGTGCAACTTGATACTTTCTACTGCTGCAGATAGGAGATGTCGTATCCACAGTTTCTGGGATGCTAGGTTGCTGGGGAGCCCATCAGAAGGATGGTGACAAAGCTGATGTACCCTGGATGCAAGAAGGATTGCAAGTAAACATTTAGCTAACTGACTGATGAGACTGACCTAAAATGTCATGGTTCAAGAAGTGTTCATGTAAGAATGGGTGTGTGTGTGTGTGTGTGTGTGTGTGTGTGTGTTTCATGTCAGACAATGCCAACAGTTCTGTTCCTCTGTAGTTAATATTATCTCTTGCTTTTGAGGGGGACTGTGTCATTTCCAAAGGCTTCAGACTAGCTTAGCTTGTCAACAGAGTGAGCTGCCACCTAGATTTATATCTTACCCTGCACAAAAGGCAATATATATACATAGACAAACCCCATAGACAATATATATACATAGACAAACCCCAAAGTCTCATTCTGTAGTTGAGAGATGTCAGGGCAAAGGATTGGCTTTGCACCTGTGTGATTAGACCTGGCTGAAAGCCCATACTACCTTTCTTACTTCCACTGAGAAAGAAACCCCTAGATTGATTCTTGCAAAATGTTATTTATGTATTTAAATATTTATAGACTGTACTTTCCTTTAAAATATTGCAAGACAGTAATAAAAAGTAATTTTCTACAGCAATTTTTTATACCTTTCAGAATATATTTTTTATGACTAAAATATCTTTTTATTAAAATAAAAAAAAATCACAATAACCTTTGAATAGCTTCCACTTTGGAAGAACACAACTTACTCCCTTCCCTGAAGAAGTTGTGTGTTAAGTCAAACAGGCTGTATACAGAATGGAACAAAAACTGCTGAAAATGAGACTGCATACACACCATACATTTGAAGTATAATATCTCCCCCACCCCCAAATCTTGGGAATTATAATTTACCCCCAGAGCTACAATTCTCAGCGCCATCAACAAACTACAGTTCCCTGGATTATTTGGGGGGAAATAATGTGCTTTAAATATATGGTGCACACACAGGCTTTGCTGAGAGAAAGGGTTAACTTGAATGTATGTTTCTCTTATTGAGCGCTGGTCAGTTTTCAGCGGACAATGTAGCATTGCTTCATGCTCTCTGACTATCAGGCTTGAATTCTGTTCACTAGTGCAAATCTAGAAGGTGGTGGTTTTGAGCATTCTCTGTTCCTGAAGAATTCCATTTGAAAGAGGCGGAATGAATGGAGACTGGCCAACCGCATTAGACAAAGTATCTGAAAATGGGCTTCCTAGCAGATATTACAGCAGGGGTAGCCAACATAGAAATAGAAATAGTACCACATGTTTACAGTGAGATTAAACGAGCCCCCCTCCCCACAATCTCTCAGTCCTTGTTACACTCTATGTGCTGTCGTACAACCACCGACCCCGAACATCAGCTGCAATGTTGCTGTCTTCCATTCAGCAGCCTCACGGCCCACAGGTAGAAACTGTTCTTTAACCTGTTGGTTCGGCTTATCATGTTACTATATCTCCTGCCCGGGGGGATGTCCTTGGACTACAGTTCCCATCATCCCTGACTGCTGATCATGTTAGTTGAAGCTGATATTGTGATCCAACAACATCTGGAGGGCACCACATTGACTATTGCTGTGCCAGAGGGAGTACATTAATATTTGTGCATTAAAAGCTTTAGCAGCTCATTGGTTATTAAAACATTTATTACCTTGCATGATGTGAACGATTGTGGTGGAGCATATAGTGTTGAAGGACTGCAGAGACCTAGGTTCAATTCTAAGCCATGAAGAAGAAGAAGAGTTTGGATTTGATATCCCGCTTTATCACTACCCGAAGGAGTCTCAAAGCGGCTAACATTCTCCTTTCCCTTCCTCCCCCACAACAAACACTCTGTGAGGTGAGTGGGGCTGAGAGACTTCAGAGAAGTGTGACTAGCCCAAGGTCACCCAGCAGCTGCATGTGGAGGAGCGGAGACACGAACCCGGTTCCCCAGATTACGAGTTCACCACTCTTAACCACTACACCACACTGGCTCTGAAGTTCACAGGGTGACTTTTAGCAAGTGAGGTTGCTATCTTGTGGACTAAAACAGAATAATGCCATGTTTGCAGCCCAGAGTTTTTTGAAGAAAGGGTAGGAACCAGGTCTGACTATTTAAATAATGTGATTTAAGGCACATCAAGTTTCATTATTTCAGTGGGAGAGTTGAACATTTAACTCTTGTTGATGTCAGTGGAATTTTAAAGCTGCTTAACTTTGGCTGCATTATGCCCTGGGTGTGTTTTTGAAATTTACTTTGTTACTTCTGCAATCTGCCATGGGATGCTGGGTCACAGCAGTGGAGGATGTTTTGAGGCAATTTGGCACAGCTGGCTTACTACATAATAAATGTACCTTTTGTTTCTCATTTTCCACATAGTCTGTCTTGCTTTCTTCAAGGATGAGCTGCAGTTGTGGAGATATCTTGTGGTAGTTCAAGCGCTTGGAAAGTATTTTGTACATGAAGGCTGCTATTGCTACCTGAAATCTGGTTGCTCACAGGTGCCAGTTTTCTGCACACGCACACAGTATGACTAATAATGAGGAATGACTCTTTATAACCACCCACTCCTTTTCAAAGTTTTTCTTTTAAAAGAACACTTTTTCCTGTGCTTGAGCACATCTGTCAAAATTCTTTTGAAAAGGACCAGACTGCATTGAAGATCACTCCCTGCAGAAAAGCTGGTCTGTCCCCTGCCCCCTGCCATGGTCTGAAATCAGTTGGATAGTTGCTGGCTTGTTGGCAACAATCATGAACATTTATGGTGATTATCTCTAGCTTGGAGCCCAGCATGAAGTGGAAGAACCCTGCCTCAGTTTCTCCCATGCATCATGGAAAACTCTGAGGGGGAGGAGTCTCCCATCCTGCTAGGTGGGAGAAACAGATTCTGTTCCTCCTCTAAGAGGAGAATTCAAAGGAAGGGGAGGGTTCAGCCTCACTTTGCACCACACTTTGATGATACTTGGAAACAGTTCAATTTTTCTTTTCATCACTACAGTGGTACCTCGGTTTAAGAACAGCCCTGTTTACGAACTATTTGGTTTATGAACTCCGCAAAACTGGAAGTAGTGTCCCGGTTTGCGAATTTTACCTCTGTCTAAGAATGGAATCCGAATGGTGGAAGGGCACCAGCGGCAGGAGGCCTCATCAGGGAAAGCGTGCCTCGGTTTAAGAACGGACTTCTGGAACGGATTAAGTTCGAAAACCGAGGTATCACTGTACTGAGTATATCTAAAGTATGGTATGAAATGGAAAACTGACCTCTTCTTTTCCCACATTCTTTGTGTTCTTTGGGCAGGAGTGGATCTCCGCCACTGGATATCAGACTTTTGTAACTTAAAATAAACTGTAAGAAGTACTGATTATATGTTAGAATATTATTAGAATAGTGTTGTTTCCCCAATCATATGGCTATTGGATGTTCAGTTGGTTATAGCTTCTGATTCTAAAAGCAGATGAGTTGCTTCCAGCTCATGTATTTCTTCCACCACACGGCCCCCCTCCCCCTTAGTTCCATAAACTCATCCCCTGTGCCCCCTACCCTACCTTATAAAAAGGAATTATTCAGAAAAGTGGTTTGCACGACCCACTAAGGAAAATAATAACACAATAAAATTTAACAGTAGCAATTAATTGCATGTGTAAGTCAAAATCCTATTTAAATTGTTTAATTAATTTGACAAAAGTGATGAACTTGATCTAATGATACCAGCTTTTCAAAATCTGATAGTTATTCACACCTCCAGCAGCTTCTGTCGCCCCCTTGCCTCTTAGTGCCCCCACCTGTAACCCCGCTGCTCCCCAGGAAGCTGTACCCCCCACTTTGGGAACTCCTGCTGTACTACATATTTTTCTTGCTGCTCCTTAACTCTTGAGTTGTAGCGCCAGTCCTGTGTGCCTGCCTGCTTGCAAGGCTCACTTCTGTTCCCTTTGTGACAAGGTGATGATCTGATTGGAATAATTGGAGAGCGGTGGGCTTATCCTCAGCATGGGCATTGTGTACCTCCATCGCAGAGGGAAGCTTAGCACTATAGGGATGCTGTGGGTTCCAAGGAGACAGAAACAAACTGCTTTCTGTGCATATGTGGGACCTTTTCCGCAGAGATGGCTGTGTGTATAGCATGGATGAACATCAATAGAGAACTCAGGATCCTAAAACCTTTCCTCTGTGTGTCACTAATTAGGCCATTAATGTGACCGTTTTCCTCTGCATAAAGGAGACGGTTATGGGAGTATAGGCACCGCTGTGCGAATTGCCTCTAATGCTGATCAGTACTTAATCTGCGTGAACTGTTGTTGCTGAATGAAATTAATTGTTGACTCACAGCAGAGTTAAAACCAAAGTTTGAAGTGGGTTTCAGGTTGAAACAGAACCTGGTTGGCACGGATGTAACACTCCGTCCGCATAACCACTTCATTGTGGTTAAAATAATCCATGGAATGGCATGGGGGAATTGAGCCAGGAGCACACGGCAATCTTCCAATCTCCTGACCATGATTAGAACGAGTGATGTTACACCTGCACAAGAGACAGGTTCCCACATATTGAAATCAGAAGTTGTCACATCCTGGAAATAATAGAGAATTAGTGAACTGCAAAATGTTGCCATGTGGGTCTTTGGCGAAGGTTGTTTAGGAGGGTATTTTTGTGTGTAGGAAGGGCTCTCAACCTTTTTATCTCTCAAAACATGCAAAGAATAGTCAGCTCATGTTCTTCTCCCCAACCCAAAACTAATTACACCGTCCGGTGTTAAGATACCTACGAACAACAGGCTACACTTGATAAAAAATGTGTTGTAATAGGGATGGGAGAGAACCTTGCATATGTGTATATCATCTTATATTGGGTGTGGGTGTGCATATGTTTGAAATAAAAACACCACTTGGAAGTTCTAATATGGGTCATTATTTTAAATTTTACAGCTGTGCATGATTTCACATTATTTTTTCTCCCCCCCCAAAAAAAGAGGAGCTGGCATGAGACAGTCTAGAGCAGTGAGAGGGGGCATTACCATGCTGTGGTGGAAAGATGAGGCCAATAAGAATTTATAAAAATATTGATGCCAGGGCTTAAGCCTACCTGAACCACGATTATCAGTTCTGCAAGATCAGCATCTGTGCATGAGAAGCTGTGGCTTACAAGTCCTTAGGAATCGTGTGCTGCATACTTGGATGAAACTGTTCTGCAATGTTATTTCACATATCTAAATCCCCCCCTCCTTCCCATTCAGGGAAGCCTATCTTGCCTCCTCTCTCTATTGGACTTCCAATATGGCAAAGGCATTTCTATTCTGCAGGCCAGACGTATCTCTCTCCTGTCCTGAGGTATGGTGTGCTGTATTGCTCTTAGTTTTTCAGCTGGCTGCCTGTTTTTACCATTTCTTTGATTTTGCATGTATTTGTGTTTTAATCATTTTCCTATTAACTACTTTGGTTTCTTTCGACAAGTGGAGTATACATGTATCGTAAATTGAAATAAAACATTGCCACCACATGTTAGAAGATAGCTGTTCAGAGGTGGTGTGGTAGCTGAGGGTGTGAAATCCACAAATCAGCTCTTTCAAGAGGCCGCCTTGGCCTGCCTATTGCGGTCAGTACTTGCCTTGTGGGAATGGATACAAGCCTGCCTTACGGAGCTGTTGTAAGGATTATGGAGCTAGTGTTTATGAAGCTTTTGGAAAATTTAAAGTGCAATGTATCATTAACAGGAGTCAGCTCAGATACCGAGGTGAAGCCCTACTCAAGTGTTAAGCCCCTGGATAAGAGCAGGCACGTGTTTGCTTTTAAACAATTTTCTGTCCCTTCGGCAAAAAGTTTTTGTTAGCGACTGTCAAGAGGGGTGATCCTCTACTCTGTTTAAGATTTGATCACTCCCTCCACGCTGACTTGCGTTCTCATTCCATTAGATCTATGCACAGCAGTAGGAGGCAAAGCAGTTAAAGAAGCCTGACCTTGTCCTATAACAATGAACCTGTGTGCAGAGGTAGCATCCCAGAGAAAAGGGCCCCGAATAAGTAACAATAGGTAGCAACTTTTGCAGTGGAAACATTCCAGTAGGCCTTGGAAGTTTTCCTGAAGCTGAGAAGGCAAGGGAACCTCTTCTGTTACATCTATCTAGCTAAAGGACTTGGCGAAAAATTAAGCTAAGATTAACAAAACAAAAACAAAAAATCTAGGATCAAAGTACATAATGGAAAGTCTGTGGGATCTTGATGCCTGTGCTTCTAGGCCAGGGGCCACCTGCTCTGGTCATATATTTTTGCTGTGCCTGAACAAAGATGAAAACAGGACCAGCTCCTCCCCTTGAGCAGTTCCAACCAGTGAGAGGAAATGGAAGCAGCCGTGCAACAGGCACACACAGTTTCAGATCATTAGCATTTGACCCTTTTTGTTGGCTTCTGGCAGGGATGATGATGGGCTGCTTTTCTTTTTTCAGTACTCAGGGTTTTAGGGTCCCCCCCTCCATCTGCTTCGGCATGACTGTTCTTTTTCCCATGGAAATATTGTGAAGAAGCTAAAGCTTGGGGGTAGAGTCCTGCTGATAATGGCAGAGCAAATTTGAAAAGCACTTTCTGCTAGTTCTCCCTCCCCCAGATACACAGCAGAGGTGGCGAATAGCCATGCCTAGTGCATTTTTGTTTGACTGTCAGCTTCTCCCAGCTGGCATGGGGGGCTCCTCATTACAGTGTCTCTCATTCTGAAATTGGGGAGTATCCCGTGGAGAATTAATTAGTTCCATGTTGCTCGCTCTTCTGTGAGAATTGAGCTGAGGCTGAGGAGAGCAGGCAGAAGGAGCAGGGATGTGGCCCCTCTGAAGCCTTGCGTCAGGGATGTGGAGGTTAGGAAGCAGACGGGCATAGGAAACTGCCTTATGCTGAGGGAGACCTTTGGTCCATCTAACTCAGTGTTGTTTACACTGACCTGCAACTACTCCTGAATTTCTGACTAGGATCTCCCTCATCCTTGCCTGAAGATGCCAGGGATTAAGACTAGGACCTTCCGTATACACAGAAGATGCTGTGCCACTGAGGTGCGGACCTTTCCCAAATGGGCCATAAACAGATGCTGTAGGACTACAGCTCCTGTCAACCTCAGCTAACATGACTAGTGGCCAGGGATGATGGGAGTTGTGGCCTTCCAGGTATTGCTGCAGTTTGTAAGTTTCCCATCTCTGCTTTAAGCTAACCAGAGAAGCACTGTTGCATCCCCATGGCATTTGGTGTTTCTGGTAGGAAATACAAGGGGATTTTCTCTTTGGAACCCCAGAGAATTTCCGTACAAAGCTTTGTTCTGGAAGAGGGGTGCCGCCTAATGACTAGACCTCTTAATTGTTTCTGCTTCTCTGTTGCGTCTGTAGTTTTAGTAAGCTAAATTGATATTTGTACTGTTCCTACATTTTTGTTATCAAGTTACATAAGCCACCCTGAGGGCACTCTGGGGCCATATGGCGGGGATATCAGTATAATAAATGATAAAGGAGAAATGGGATAAAAGGCACTTTGCTGCTGTTTTTCAGTTCTGCTACTGAGTGCCTGTGTCTGATCTTAATGCTATTAATGGAAACTTGCCATCAAAAGGCATAATGCAAGAGTATCAAGAGAAAAATTAAATTGTTTTCTTCTGCCCATGGAAAATGTATGCAATTCCCGTAGCGTTAAAGTGGAAATATAAAGACAATTCCTCTCAAAAATATGACATGAAAAAGGGCTGGAGAAATTGGAAGCTGTTACGAATAAGGACCAGTTCACAGAACATATTTTGTCTACATATGAGCAGTCAGAATCATCTCCAGCCACGTGCTTTCAATGGACCAAATGTAATGTGTGATCATACAGCTGGCACCAAGTCGCTTAATTATGGCAGCACTTATTTCAGTCACTGTGGTTGTAGGAATTGCTGCTAATTCTCTCCATGATTTAACCCCTTTTTACATTACATTTGCATGAATGGTGGGGGAGGGTTGTTGCTGTTATTGATGTTAATTTTTTGTATCTTTATTTTAGATCTTATGATTTATGTGGAAATAGTTCACCTTGGTTGTATATTTTTTGACATTTTGTTTATTGTTTGTGACAACTTTTGTTATGCTGTAATTATGTATTTTTTTTCCTGTTGTAAGCCTCATTGAGTGTGGTTTGACCTATGGAAAGGCAGCATACAAATAAAATTATGTCTGTATGAAGTGATCAGGACTTGTAGCAGCAGCATCAAAAAAGTATTTTATGAATCTCCTTCCTTGTTAGTCTCTAGACAATTTAAATAAAAATAGCTTTAAAAACAATACAAAAACTGATAACTGAAGATAGGTGTGTGTGTTCTGTATTGCTTTTAAACCTAAGGCAGCCATGTTGAAAGCCCTGCTCCAAGTAACTATAGAGCAGGCTTCTAAAAAATTAGAATCTTCAAGGAGAAACTCTGTTGCAGAACACAGTGACCTTCTGAGAATACAAGGGGTAAGATGGTCGAAATAACTGGGTAATATGTAAGTAATGTGAATTGTCCCCCAAAACTTCTATGAAATTGCCCAGCAATGACAGTTAATTTTCAACATTGATAATCATTCTTCATTGTTGAGAGAGAGAACTTCATCATAATGCACGGAAGAGCAAAGCAGGCATTCTGTGTTGCTAGTAGTAGCCCGTTTTTGTGTGTGTGTGCAAAGTGTTTATCTCATTTTGTCTTTTTTGCATTGGCCATGTGAAGGGCTAAGTTAGTCAAGACAGGGAGGGGTAGGGTTTGAAGCCTGTCCAAACTCTGCACTCTTTATCGTCTGCACTGTTCTGGCAATGTATTTTAAAGCAAACTATTAAGCATTGATGTAATTGGGCCTGAATAATGAATATCCATTTCTTGCTTCATGCACGTGCTTCGTTTTGCCTGCTCATTGTTTACATAATTCCTTAAAAGGGCTCTAATAAGAGGGCTTTAATCCCCCTCAGGGCTTCTAGGTGGGTGTTGAGGTCTGTCCACATTCCTGTAATGGCAGCAGTCTGCAACTAGCTGGGACTTGTATCAGTAGAAGAACTTGAATAGACCGCTGACCTTGACTACCAGGTGCCTTTGCTGTAGCTGCTTTTGCTTTGCTCCAGAGGCTCTTGCATCGTCATGCTGTGATGCTGTTAACTGTGCCATGGTGTCAAGTAGCATTAATGGCAAATAGTTGTGTTAAGGGTGGGGGTGAGGAGTTCATCCAATATTCATGTGGTTTATATCCAATTCTCTTCTCTTTCAGGCTGCTGTGTTTTGAGGGAACCTTGAACCGGGGTTGACCAGAAGATGACCGAGTACAAGCTGGTGGTAGTTGGGGCAGGAGGCGTAGGGAAAAGTGCTTTGACCATTCAGCTTATCCAGAACCATTTTGTTGATGAGTATGATCCCACGATAGAGGTAAGCAACCTGCTCATGCTCAGAATGAACCCGTAGACATTTATTTTTAATCTCCCCCACTTTTCAGCCTTGGTTGTCTTTGCATCCAGCATGGGCTCCTATGAAAGTGGTCAAATACAAAGCTTAACCCAACTTCAGAAGCAATTTATAGATGAGAAGCAAAAGCGCTCCTTCCTTGCACAGTGGCAGGTCCTCAATGGAATAATAAGCACAGTAGGAGAGATGCTGTGGAGGAGACACAAAGTCAATTTGAAATCAATCCTACTTGAAAGAGAATGGCTGGTAAAAAAAATTATTCACAAGCCACCATGAGCTCCACCACTTTTTGAGCTAGTAGTGACTTTAATTATTGCCATGCTTTCTCCTTATGGATAAGGTACTAGCCAGAGAGTTTGTAAACCTGAGTCACCTCTGGTGCAAGTTTTGTATGTTAATCCACACATTCAATAAATTCACAAGACAGTCATTCTGAAACAGTACACCTCCAGGTTGCCAGTGGGAGATTGCAAGGTTTTTTTTAATGGTTTCCATGGGAAAAATCTCTGCATGTGAGAAATCAGGGAGGGGTGTGTGTGTGTGTGTGTGTGTGTGTGTGTGTGTGTTTGCAGTGGCGGGTATTGTGATTGTCCCTTTCACCTGCAGCCATTGATCTTGGCATGCTGTTCATAAAACACCTATGGTTGGTTGACTGACCAAACCCAAAGAGTGCTCATCCTGGAAAAAAGTGACAAGTGGGGTTCTGCCTCAGGGTTCTATCCTGGGCCTGGTGTTGTTCATTGTCTTTATAAATGACTTGGATGAAGTTATAATTGAGGGGATGCTCATCAAATTGGCAGATGATGCCAAACGGAGGGGTAGCCAATGCCACAGAAGACAGAATTGGGATTCAAGATGACCTAAACAGATTAGAGAAGCTATACTGATGGCTTCAAGTTATAAGAAAGGAGATTCCAAGTAAACATCAGGAAGAACTTTCTGATGATAAGAGCTATTCGACAATGGAACAGGCTCCCTCGGAAGATGGTGACCTATCCTTCCTTGGAGGTTTTTAAGCAGAGGTTGGATGGCCATCTGTCATGGATGCCTTAGTTGAGATTCCTGCATTGCAGGGGATGGACTTGATTGCAGGCGGTTGGACTCAGGGCCCCTTCCCATTCTGCGATTCTTTGTTTTATGAACACACCCACTTAGGTGGAATCTTAAATAAATACATTTCTATATACACACCCACTCACACCTCCAAACCCTACACACACATGTACATGTGTATGCCACATACATGTGTGCACACCTGCATATAACCTTTGGGCTTCCTTCAGCAATCTCATGTGGTGTCTTTCCCTGATTTTCCTTGCAAAGAGAGAAGTTGAAAGATTGCTTTTGCATCACCCTGCTAAAGAATGTTTCCCTCCATAGCCTTTAGGTGCTAAAGTGTTATATAACCCAGAAGCTCTCTTTCTCCTCCTCCCCCTCCACCCACCATAGGTTGTCTGGGGAAGAATCATTGGGGGGGTTGCAATAAAATGGGAACAAAGAGACCTGGGAGTTGGAGTTCTTATAAAGAAATTCTGCTAATGCAAAATTAAGTGAGAATTGGTGACTTGTGTGAGGCCTCTTGCATTCATTCACATTTGCTAAGGTCATTCCACCAGCATTTAAGGATTCCAAAGGTGCTTAACTTTCAAAGCTAAGCAGATGAGAACAAATAGTGCAAGTTTTCTGTTGTATCGACTTGCAGTTAGCAATAAGCCCAGACAACTTCCTTCCCATATACGCAATTAGATTTATTTTGTCTATTAAGTTTTTCGGTTTTTCATTCAGCCTCTTCATTTCCCAGACCTTAAATATGGTCCTCAAAACCTGACACCTCATCAGCATTTTTAAAGTTCTAATTGTTCATTTAATGAGGTGTTGATATCAGTAGTGTAAAGCAGCACATCTCCCACATTTTCAGAATTTGTACTTATAGAACTGATTTATAAGACCATCTCAGAGATGATCTCATCAGCAGACTTTTCATTCTTTACAACCTTTGGCCCTTTTCTTGTTGGGGTGGGGGAATGTATTTTTTTCTTCAGATTTCTGAACTTGTAACTTTCTTCAGCTGTCGGAGCATTATTAAAGTTTGCTTTTTGACTAAGAGAAGCATTAAAATACTTCTTTTTTTTTGGTAGGGAGTTGGTTTTGCTTTCTCTGTGTCTCCCAGTTTAGCTTTCTCTTCTCTTATTTTGCTTTTATTTACTACTTGCAGTTCTTCCAGTACAGAGGTACCTCAGGTTAAGTACGCTTCAGGTTAAGAACGGACCTCCGGAACGAATTAAGTACTTAACCCGAGGTACCACTGTACAATGAAAACGTGCTGAGTAAAGCTTCTTCATATAACCCCATCTACTGCTTAGCATTAGGCATTTTGATTAGGGGAAGGAGGGAGGGAATGGGGTGGGCACTGTGACACAGTCACTATGTTGCTTTAAGTTCCGGTGTCACAGCAACGTTGGGAAACTGGATCTAGCTGGTGGGCTTATTCCTTTATCTCCCCTGGGGGCCAAGTTTAACATCAGGCGACATGTTTTTGCCTGTGTGGGTTAGCAACTGATTGTCTGGGCTTGCAAAGCACCTCCCTTGGAGCTGTGCAGGCCCCAACTGTCAGTTGATTGGCAACGCCTGCAAGCCCTCCTCTGGCCCAGTTGTGTCTTTATTTCTCCCACCCAAGTGTAGGGCAGGTGGTTTGACCAAAGTAACCTCATGGTCCAAAATGGGGAGGCTTTTGGTCTCAGAATGTAACATCTGGTGTAAGGCAGGTGGGTGTGACTTGGCCAAAACTACCTTGTGGGCCTGATTGCTTCTGCAGATTGGAGCTTCCCCCAGGGATCTTATCTTCCTTATGAGCTCCTTGACTGGTGTGAGCTGATGTTCCCTTTTGGTTTGTTTTTAAAACATCTGTGCTCTTGCTGTGCTTCCAAGCAGTCTAATCAGTCGCAGGATTCCAAGGCAGGATTCTCCTACCATGTTGAATCCCAGTTAGTCTTTTAACTGCAAAAATGGTGGCTGAGAAGAACTGGGGGACAATCCAAATGGATCTGGCTAATAATGACAAAATTGACAAACTGGATACGTGTGCATGTTTACTCAAAAATAAGTCCCTTTTTGTGAATTGATACATACTCCCAGGTAACTGCATAGGATTGCAGCATTACTCAGTTGTTTTTGGAATAAAAAAGTGCACTGCTAAGGATCTGTATATGCATTGGTTCTGTTTTCCTTGTGAGAAGTTGATGTAAATGCAAACATGCAATTATTATGCAATTACATTATGATGTGAATTATGCAATTATATTATGATTTAAATGCAAACATCTTCTACGGAAACAATTAACAGGATAAGGCTATCATGTAATTAGTGATCTAGCAATATGGGATATGTCTGCAAATGATTGTCTTGTGCATTGTAGAATTGAATATTTCAGGTGCAGCTGCAGAATCCTGAGAACCTTTACTTAATTAAAAAAAGACCACGTTTCTAGCCTTTTGGTTGTGAAGAATGCTTTGAAAACATGCTCATTTAGTCTGCTTACAGATTAAGGGCTGGTTGTGCAATGACTGGGAGCTAAATGTGTAAACTGTTTTATGTGGTGTGTGTAATCTGTGTTAGAAAAAGTTTCGCATGATCACATCATTAGGTACTGAACCCGTTGACAGATGAATGTGCAGGTGGGAACTTGCCCTTAGAAGCCAGAAAGGGTCTGTGAAGGTTTCTATACTGTGATCTAATTTGCTATCCCTTATTTTGATTGTGGGGATTGGAGTATTCCTTTGGAGAGGTTTCCTCCCCTCCCTCAAAAGTAGATGTACGCACCCTCGGACTGAGCCACACTGAAGCAAGCTGCATCTGTATACAAAGATGGGAACACAGTGCTGGAGCAACCAAAGAGACCATTTCCATTACGCTTCTGAAAAGCCATTGGGGAGGCAGCTGATACATTATTGATGGGGTTATATAAATGCCTCTCTCTCCCCCTCTCTCATGAAAGAGTGAGATGCCAGTCACCTTGAAAGCAGCTGGCATCAAGCCAAGCAATCACTCAATGTTCTTGGGCTTTTCAGTTATTGTTCTGTCTCCCAGGTCCCCCTTGGAGAGTTAGTTACTAGGATGGTCACAGTGAAGCATATCTTAGACTCGCATTGGTAGTAGTCTGGGCAGTTTCTGAATATTTAAAGAGCGGACTGTGGGATTCAGCAGCTGATTATATATATATACATTTGTTTGTGTCAGAACAGTAACACTCTAGTGAATTAATACGTCTGCTTCTGGTTTCCAAAGGAATTTGGAGGCCCCTTCTTAATGTTTGGCTCTTTTTGGAGGTCAAGCCGTTCACTTCCTTGCCCCTTGGTTTTCCTCCAGGAGCAAGGGGCAGCTAGGCACAGTGTACATTATTCAGATAGTTCTGGGGTAGCGAGACATATGGTGGAAGTGTGTGCATGTACCTTATCCCCGGTGTTGCTGTGTTCTGCTGCTGCCTTCTTCCCTCAGCTCTAGCAAGCACAGTTTCACTTTTGAGGTGAAGTGAATTTTGAGGTGAATGAATTTATTTGCCTCTGACTTCACTGTGGAAGATAAGGGCAGATGAACTGTGCGTGAACTCACTTTTTCAGGGAGTCCATAGCCCTTCAAAAGTTGCCATCACAGAAGTTCCCGGCAAATTACTATATCCCATTTAGAAGTCTTTCTCAGAACAGCTAATGCCATGAATGAGTTGGGATTAAAACTGTTGGGGATTTTAGGAACAATCCTCTCAGAATTTGATCGAAAATGGGTTCTTGGCCTTTGGGAATGGAAGGAAACCTTTCCAGTCAGTGTATTTTATAGCCAGGTAGAATGGAATGCTAGAATAGACCTATTGGGTGTTCTCATAGGTGTGACTTAGTCATGATGTGCTGTATTGTGGATATAGGCACACAGAAAATGCTTATGCTGCACATGAACTCCATTCAGTGCTTGCCCACGGTATATTTACTCACTGGCTTGTATGTGGTGTGACCACAGGAGATGATTGTGACTCTCCCTTGAGCAAAGCTGCTTTTAGAAGGATTAGTATACACTAAATAAAGCTAGGAAAATAGGTGTGTTAAGGCTGGGCAGCTCTGGTGTCAAAGGCATACCTTGTCTGTCAGGAGGCAGCCCTGTCAGTTCCAAGAACAGGGCCTTGGCTGTATTAGTTGCTACTCTGGCACCAGAGGTGTCACCTCTTCAAATGTTCCTCTTTCCATTTTAAGAGACTGGCTTTAACCAGCAGGGTAACTGATTTGAAATCCACTCAGACTGAGAAGGCTTCCTGACATGTTAACACCCTCCTGCTCTTTAAATTCAGGTGTAAGAATTGCTTTCTGCTAGATAAAAGTTCCTCCTGCCACCAGGAAGTTTAAAGCCAGGCCCACCAACAACCTTAGACCTGTGAGATGGTTCCTTTGGAGGAAAATAACATAATGGCTATAGTATTATGTTCATTAGTAGTCCTCCCTTTCTGCTAATTTCCCCTTGCTTACTGTGTGATTCTCTTTATTATTGAAGGTACTGATGCTGGCAGGCTAACAGAATATGTCTTGCATTCCCTGGGACATTTGAGCATCCTCTTCCACAGCAATTCATGAATTGAATTTTAAGTGGAAACGGAGCTCCTGCCCCAAAACAGGATGGCCAGTGCGGCACAGAAGGGCTTAAAGTGGTCATTAGGCAGATTAGGCATGGACTTGACAATGGATTTGATGGCACAGGAGTGAGCATCAGGTTCAAGAAAGGAGAGACTGAGGACTTGGGAGAGGCTTTGATAAGAAATGAGTCTTGTGAAGGAACCTAGAGGAGGAGGTGGCAGTGGCAGGATAAAGACAGAGCTAAACTGACCTAAATTCACCCCTCTTTAAAATTCCCACTTACTGGATTTGGGTGAGTCCAGCAGTTGAGCAACATCTCAGTTGTGTTTTTCAGATGAGGGCCTTCTAATCTAATTGGCTGCATCAGTAGCTAGGGAAAGTAAGCTAGGACTATACATCCACGAGCAAGGTGGGGGGGGGGACCCCAGCTGAGATGATGTCTCAGCCCAGTGATGAAAACATCAAGTCAAGGTAACAAGCAAGTTAAGCAGCTGGAGGGGGGAGTTGGGTTGGCAGCAGAGCAAGGAGACCAGGGCATGCTACTCTTCCATTGGTTCCGTCACTAAGGAGAGGAGCAGAAGGAAAACAAAAAGGTGGGATTCAGGATTGCCATAGGCGGAGGAGATACGCTAGTGCTTGCTTGATTGCTCCTCTTCTAATGCCTCTTAATTCTCCTATGGCCCTGCAGGATTCCTACAGAAAGCAGGTCGTCATTGATGGAGAGACCTGTTTGTTAGACATCTTGGACACAGCAGGCCAAGAAGAGTACAGTGCCATGCGAGACCAGTACATGCGGACAGGAGAAGGCTTCCTTTGTGTCTTTGCTATTAACAACACCAAGTCCTTTGAAGACATTCATCAGTACAGGTCAGTAGACGAGAGCTGAGCAGCAGAAGGCATTGTATCATCTTCCTTTTGAAAAGGAAGACCTGGAGGGGAGGGACCACGCTGACTCCACTTTCAGATTATGCTGTGCTACAATTCCACCACCCGAAAAATGGAGCTTTTACCCGATGATCAAGTTCAGCAGCTGGCTAATAGCAGTTGTTATTATCCCAAGGAGACTGCTGATGGGCCAGGGTGAGAGCTCAGTAATGCAGCATTTTAATGTTTCTGGGAGGTTAAAAGGAGAAGCAGCTTCTCTGCTAATTAATGGAGCAGTAAAAATCCATGTAAAATCCAGTAAAAATCCAGTGAAATCCATGCTTTTTCTTTCCGGCCTGCTAAATATATATATTTTGCTCAGACAATGCAGATTTTGCACTAGAAAACCTGGTTCTCACATGAACTGTGCAAATTAAGCACATTAGCTTGCACAATTTATTCTGCTTCCCCCCTTCTTACTAGACATGGGGTAGGACAAGGAATTCCTGAGCAATGAAGTCCTGCTCCCAGCCTCTGTTAAAAAGGTAACCTGCTCTTTCTCTAGGTTTCAAGATTTTAGATGGCATTGCCTACATATATTTAAGCATATTTTTTAATGCAACTATAAGGGCCCCTCTTATGCCTTGTATTTGAAACGGCTCAGAGGATCTGTTTTTCTTGATCTGGAAAGACTGCTATGGAAGCTTTTGAGAGCTGTGACTGTAGAGTGGCAAACAGGGTCCCACTGTGCTGAGTAGGAAGAACATCGCTCAGGGTGTGAGCATAGACCCTTTGTCAACAACAGACTACACCCAGGCTCAGGGTCATACATCTCCCCAAGCCACCGGGCTGCTGTCCAGGTGCAGGATGTTTCCATGTGTCCCTAGGGAAAGAACCAGGCCTCTGTTACTCAAACAGATGACTCCTCAGCTCCCTACTTCAAAAGATGTAAACACTGAGAGACATTGACTCAAGAGATGCAGGACGGCTTTTCCAAATCAATCTATCCTCAGAGATTCCTGATGAGTTTGCTACAAAGCTTTCCTTCAAGAAATGCTACGTGCACACGCACATAAGCACTAACTTCCTGCTCAATTCTCAGTGCTGAACATCAGAAAAACAGGGATACCTTAAGTCATTTGTGACCATAAGAAAAATACAGAGAAATAGTCAGTGAAATATTCACTTCCGTTCGTTCTTGGACAAATATTTTATACACACCATCCTGCATATTCCCCACTCCCCCAGTAGGTTAACAAAGCTATGCTTCTGTTTGTAAATTATTATCATTATTGGCTGTTTGTGTCTGCTGAAAGCTCAGAACCCCAAGCGTCAGGATGTTTGGCAGTGGTTCTGCACTTGGGTTGATACCAGGAGACCTCTAGTATAGCTCCCTTGCTGTTGTGTCCTGGCCCCTGTTTCATTTGCCTCCTGTCCCTCCATTTTGTTCCGAAGCCACACACCTTCATGCGATAGGCCTGTTCCCCCCCCCCATTAATGCCATGGGTTTTAATTTGTTGGCAGATGTGTGTGGATTGGTAATGTTCCTGCCATTCTTTGAGGGGTGGGGAGGGATTAGCCTTGAGCTGCCTTCTGGTATTTTTCAAATCTGCGGTTCTGTGAGTTCTCACCTTCTACCTCTTCAGTGTTTGCTCAAACGCCACCAAGTTCTGCATAAACAAATATTGTGCTAAATTAAATTATGCAAGACATATTTCCCTTGAGACACGAGGCTCTTTCAGTAGTACCAAGATGCCTTAATGCTGAACAAACACTGCTGAAGTGTCATCGCTACTGTAGAAGAGATGTTGTAGTAAATGGCCAGTGTGAACATTGGCCTTGATAAACTTCCTTCTGTGTAGAGAATTTGAGTTTATTTAGCCTATAACTTTTCAAAAGGGGCAGGACACAGATTGCAACCTATATATCTTCACTGTACTGTTTTTGGTGCTTGCTAAAAACTTATTTGTTTAGGCAAGGCTAGAGCGCGCCACCCCAGAGTCTGCGACTGGACCTAACGGTCAGGGGTACCTTTGCCTGTACCTTTTTTACCCAGATATGTAAAGTTGAGGTGTGTTTTAAGAGGCTTTTTAAAGTATACTTTAAACTCCTGGTTTTATTTACATTTTGAAATGTTTTGATCCATTTCTTTTTAACTTTTGGCTTTTATCAACAATTTTCAGGCATATTTTATTTAAACCGCTTAGATATTTTTTATGGTGAAGCGGTATAAAAAGTCTGTGAAATAAAATAAACGCTGTATATACCCTACTTGTGAAATTAGGAGGCAGAGAATGTCTACAGCACCATTCCGCTTTGCTTCATTGTCTCTGATCAGGATCTTAAAAATGCAGAAAATGGTGGCTTTTCCTGCATTTGCTCAACTTCTGGTTTCTCCTCTGCAGGGAGCAGATCAAGAGGGTGAAGGACTCTGATGATGTCCCGATGGTATTGGTGGGGAATAAGTGTGACCTTCCAGCCCGGACTGTGGAAACCCGGCAAGCCCAGGAGCTGGCTCGGAGCTATGGGATTCCCTACATAGAGACATCGGCCAAGACTAGACAGGTATGTAGCAGGCAGGTGTGCAATTACTTTCCACCTTTGGAACTAAGAGAAGAATCCAGCCTGTACTCCCAAGAAATCGTCTTTTAGTGTGTTCTTCTAGCTCTCTCCTATGAAAACTGAGCTATAACTTCAGTAGAGGATTTCTAAGGCTTTGGGCGTGTGAACCAGATGGGGATTCTGCTATCCCCATATCACATCTCAGCAAGTTGCAGATTTGGTGTGTCAAATTATTGAGACTGAATGAGCGTTTGGCCCCAATTTTCAGGAAGTGTAGCCTTCCAAGTTTAGAAGCCTGCTTTGAGTCTTTTTCTGCCCTTTCTCTGGCTGGGAGAAACTATCCAGCTGTTCTAGTAATGGGAGAAAGCCCAGTCTCCCCACCCTTCTCTTCCACTCCCTTCCTGGTAGCCTGCTTACTTACCTCCATGTGTTGTACAGAAGGATGGATGTTGGGCTTTCCTTTTCCTTTGTATAAGACTGCTGCATGATTGACAGTAGTGAGGCTGGCACGTAGCCCCATTGAGCAAATGCCACACATGTGCTGTCGGTCTCCCATTGCTCCAGCTGCTAATTACGCATCAGGTTGTGTGGCCTCTGCTGATGGCCCCTGAGCGCTGGGGAACATAAGTGTGAATTACAGAGGCTGGGATTGAGAATGATTTTTCCATTAAGGCGATGCTCGGATAAAGCTGGCAAGTAGCCTGGCTCAGCTACTGGCTGCAGTCTTCTAAGTGACAGAGAAGACAAGGATTCAGCCGGAGGCAGTGGTTCTCTAGGGACTCTCACGCTGCTGTTCTGTACAAGCCATTTCCTGTGCCCAAGTTTAGGCACCTATGTGTTCTCTCAGTTAATGGTCTCACCATGGAGGCATGAGGTCAGATAAAGTGGGCAGTGCAGAATACACAGAAAGTGCTGCTGTGCTCATGGGAATAACCAGTGCTATTTTTCCAGAAAAAGAGGTGACAGAACTCACTTCTTGTCTTCTTACAATGGCAATGGCACCCACCTGAGAGGTGACAGAACCAGTGGGTTCTGGCTGGGGGGGGGGAAGCACAGGGAAATAGCTGTCATATCCTTTGTCATATCCTTGTATGGCCTATACCTGGCTCTCTCCATGTGATTACAGACCCACAGGCAGTACAGATGTTTGTGTGAAGACGTAGGTCAGTCTGTGAACCAGTCGTTGGTTGAACTGGTTTGTTACTAGTTCACAACAACAGGGTATTGTGTGTGTTCTCGATTTCTGGAATCAAACATCCATATTTCCAAGTACTCATCTATATTATAAAGAAGTAGTGTTTGTTTTCTTCACTAGATTAGCAGTGTCCATGCATTCAGAACCAACCCCATTGACAGCAGAAAATGGATTCTTAACGACTCTTTTGAGTGGACCCTTGGTGTTGGTGAATATGTATGTGTGTGAGAGAGAGGAGTTCTCAAGACACTTTGTTGCTCTCTCACAGGGAGTTGAAGATGCCTTCTATACTTTAGTGCGGGAGATCCGGCAGCACAAACTACGCAAATTGAATCCCCCAGATGAAAGTGGCCCAGGCTGCATGAATTGTAAATGTGTGATATCATGACTAAGGTAAGATGGTGGGGGAAATGAACAAAGCATGTAGGGGAAATGCCCACTTCCCCAAATCATCGACTGCAACTTAAGTGCTTGAAGAGTTCATTTTACCTCCTGAATGGAGCAAAACCAGAAGCAATGAGCATCAAAGGCACTGAGCTCAGCTCCTCAGTCTTGTTCGCAGTGGGTGACTCCCTTAGTTGTTCATATTTATGAACTAGATCAGGCACCCCCAAACTCGGACCTCCAGCTGTTTTGGGACTACAATTCCCATCATCCCTGACCACTGGTTCTGTTAGCTAGGGATGGTGGGAGTTGTAGTCCCAAAACATCTGGAGGGCCGAGTTTGGGGATGCTTGAACTAGATGGTGTCCCTCAAGCATTTTGGAAGGTAGGGTGTGGCTGGTGCCGTTTGCAGCCCGTGTTTTACAGTTCTAAAGCAATTAAAAGTGTGTGTTTTGATCACAATTCTTGGGGGAGATGCTTCAGACTAGACTGGCTTGCTGTCAAAGATGAGTATGAATTGGTCCTTCACCTTTATGAATGATGTCAATTAGAACCAGAGTTTCTGCATCTATTTCATCCCCTTAAGGCCTGTCACTTATTAGAAACCAGAGGTGTGGTTTAGAACCAAATCTGGATCGTTAAATGAGCCAGCTTCATAGTCCCTGATTTGAAGCCGGCTTATTTTTTAAACTGACCAGAATTTGTTACAAACTCAGTCCCTGCTCCTGCCCACCTAGCAGTTTGAAAGCATGTCAAAGTGCAAGTAGATAAATAGGTACCGCTTCAGTGGGAAGGTAAACAGCGTTTCCATGCTTCTCTGGTTCGCCAGAAGCGGCTTAGTCATGCTGGCCACATGACCTGGAAAAAACTGTCTGCGGACAAACGCCAGCTCCCTTGGCCTATAGAGCGAGATGAGCGCGCAACCACAGAGTTGTCCACGACTGGACCTAACGGTCAGGGGTACCTTTACCTTTACCTAACCCTAGCAATGCCTTTCTCCTGGCTACATATAGTAAAAGGGAGAGAGTGAGACCCAGCTTGTACATATAGCACTAAATTAAGCCTTAGCATTAATGTGCAAACTGGGTCATTGCATGTGGTAAAATCAGATCTGGGTGACAGTCAAAGTTTCTAAGTATCTGCAATTCATATTATAATACAATATACATTACGTGTGGTATCCAGCAAAGTAGTTCTGTTAGTGCAAGGACTTATGGATATGCAATTGAACTTCCTCTCCACTCTCTGTGCACTCCTCAGATCTCTTCTGTAGTGTTGGGGGAAGCCTCAGAAGAGAATTATGGGGTGTGCAGGAAGAAGAGGTCTTTGTGCTAATGGAGCTACTTCATTGGATGCCACCCTGTATCTTTTACCTGAAATATACATAGTTAAAGTATTATAACAATTTTTTCTACTGTTTGGTATTTTGTGGGAAAGCGGAGAACTAAAATAAATGCCCTTTGTGCAGAGTTACAGAAATCATTGTGAAGTGGCTTCTCAAAATTCAGGAGTTGAACCCCCTCCCCACAACAAACTTTTCAGAAGAGAGGTGGGAGGGAATGCAAGCAGCAACGCTCTCCCTTATCTGTGCTTTTAAAGCTACAATTATGTAGACACTTAGCTGGGAGTAAGTTCCACTGAGCAAACATGCCTCAGACTCTGCTGTAAATACCTAAAACCCTCCGATATCTACATTCACTGTATGGAACTTAATGTATAATCTACCCTTCCTGTATAGTTGAGCAGTAAGCAGAGCTCTTCCCTTCTCTATGGAAGCAGCAGCTTGTGTGTTGCTTTATAAAAAGAATGACACTTAATTCTACTCTGCCTGAAAAAATTATGACAGAAGAGTGAATGGATGTCAAGTCGGTTGGGATCTCCCAGCAGACCCCATTCTTGAGCTGTACCTAGGGCAGCTATTGTTGTTTTAAAGGGGGGTTTCCAGATGTGCAAATAATCCAGATGTCTGAGAGCATTTCCTCTGGCCGGGGTTGTGAGTTTGGTTGGGTGGGGGGCCATTTCCTGTTCTTTTGCTGCTGAAAGTGCACAGATGAATCCCAAACGCTCCTTAAACTGCTTGTCCTGAGAGAGATGCTACTGCCAACAGCTTGTGGGGAGGCGAAAGCCCTGTTCTTGCCAAATGTGTGTTCACTTCTACACCCCCATTCACTACCCTCGTTGTTTGTGGAATGTCAAGGTCTGGCCTTCCTGAACTCCTCTCTTACTAGAAAGCTGCGCCAGTGAGGAGCGCATAACTTGGCAATATGCTTATAGGTGTGGTCCCGACTCTTTTGTGGAGGAAATGGGAGCTGGTTTTCCCGTAATTATCTGCAGTGCAAATGGGATCCAGCTTTATGTTGGACAGCATCTTTCTGAAAAAGCAAGCTGTCCCCATAAGACTTTGGAGAATTGCATAAGCAGGGGTAAAGCTACAGGAAGTGTGATGTCTAGGAGTCATAAAAGGGGAGCAGTGGAGTGACAGGGTCCTGCAAAAGAATAGCTTTTCAGCTATAGAAAGCTTCTTGCAAGTTTTTATCCCTATTTATCCCACCACCACAGGTCCTTATCTTTACAGAAGGTGAATTCACTTTTTTTGTTTGCCATGCTGTCTGTTCATGTAGCATTTGTATCTTGTAATCCCCTATCTTCCAGCATTTCATATTAGAACTGCATATTATGTTTAATGCTGGGAACAGTGTTTGGGCGCTGTGGCTATATTTCCTTCCTCTTTGTCCTAATGATGGCCAGAAAAAAATACTGAGTTTGAGCCATTTCTGTCCACATGACCTGTGTCCAGCCTCATCTTATATCTGCTTTGAGAAAAGCAGCTTAACACTGAATGCTAGACCCAGAAGGATGAATATATATTATGATAGCCAGGCCTTAGCCTTATTCATAGATAGCTCAGTTGGTAGAGCATGAGACTCTTAATCTCAGGGTCATGGATTCAAGCCAAAAGGATTTCCTGCATTGCAGGGGTTGGACTAGATGATCCTAATTTTCCCTTCCAACTCTACAGTTCTAAGCTGCCCCATGTGCATGCAGAGTTCAAGTCCACCTTCATCTCTTCATTACCCAACACAAAGCAGAGCTGAGATCATAGTGGATTTAAAGCCGCCTTCTCTCTCCTAGTATCAAAGTAGCAGTAGTAGCTGTGAGACAGCAGAGCCATTCCCAGTGCCGTAACTGTGAAGGGAGCAGCAGACAGTAGATGTCCATCCTTTGGATAGTTATTTACAAAGCTGGTGTTATGCACAAAAAACAAGTGATTGGGCTGTTACTGATAAAGCAGGTGATGGAAAACATCACAGATTGGGCCATGCATTCTCTCCAGATTTGCCTATATTGGAATCCCATGGCTAGGGCCAATATCCACATGCAGCAAACACTATGCTCAGTGGATGGGTAAATCAAAGAACTTGGGTAATGGACTTTAAGAGTCACAGCATCATCCTGAGGATACTAAAGAGTACTGCACCCATTTTTCCTGCAAGAAATGGAACCTCGATGAGAAGTTCAGCGTTACCAAATATTCTACAATTACTGACCCAAACTTACTTCCTTCATATTCCTAGTTAAATGTTGATACTATTTTTCTACTGTTTTTTAAATTTACTATGCTTCTTAAAACAGCACAGCTCAATGGTAGCGAAAGATTAGATAGGCATGGCCAAGTGACTGGAAATTAAAGCAGTCTTGATGCTTTCTGTGGCTAGCTGGTGTTGTAAGTTGGCTGAGAACGAGCCTCCACTGTGACATCATATTTAAGCCATCCTGTCACCATCAGCAGCAGGTATTGAATGTCACAGAGGGGAAGCTTTTAAGCCACTGCAGCCAATGCCATTCTTTTTCAAGGGAGACCATTCACACAGTTGCCTGTAAATCATAGAGGGGCAAGACACCATGTGTTATATACATGAACATGGGAATCTGGCCTTAAATCTGGTTTAGAAAGAAACTAATTCAGACCTCTTCCCAGAAGAGAGCCATTGCTATAAAAATGCTGGCAAAATTTAGTGAACTTTGGGTTGTGTTCGTATGATTCCCTGCTGCTCTCCCATCCCACTGACCCAACCCTTCTTAGCTTCTTTGTGGTTGCTGTGTCATGTGCTTTCAAACCATGCCATGAAAAGTTTAAAGGAAGGAACTAGGGTCAGTAAAAGAGGGGGGAAGAGGAGAGAATTCTCAATTGCTATTAAGTTCAACACCCCCAAATGCACTTGGCATTAAGCAATTTGCTCTGTTGTGTAGTAGGTAGCTTTTTAACATCTGCATGAACTTACTGCTCTGCTTGTCAAGAGCCAGCTGTAACAGAACACCACCTTCTTATTCTAAGCATTAGCTGTTTGCTGCAGAAAGGCCACTCCATGAGTGGTAACGTGCCTCAGAGTTGCTGTACCCACAGAGTCCACACCATCAAACCTTGAGAAAAGAGCACACTGGAGAAAACCGTGTCACAGAGCTGCTTTCTCCAAAGCAAACTGTCCCCCCTCTGGATTTCTCTCATTCTGCAAAGTTATTTTCTGTGTCTTTTGGCGTTGTTTAAAACAGTGTGGTAGGAAGAATGCAAAGTGTTCGTTTAAAGGTTTCTGAAGTGTGTTATATATTGGGAAACCATGTGTGCTTAAGGAAATGGTGAGCTGTTCTAATATCTGTCTTCTCTGTTCACCAGCTGACCAGACTGTGACTTGGAGGGATTTCCACTGTGTGTAGTGCAGAGACAGAGGCAACATGAAAGAAGAATCAAGTGGATTCAAGGGAAGGGGACAGACGAGATGGTGTCTGCAGGCCCCAAGAGCTCTGCACAGACTGTCTCAAAACTTCACCAAGGCCTGCAATGAACTATTTTTATTTTTTATTTTTGAAACGTTCCTCTCCTCTCCTTGCCTCCCTCCCCCTCCTGGCAACTTGTACAAAGCCACAGATGGAAGTAAATTATTGTATGATGGTCTTGACACTGGTTTCTGCATCTCTGTCCCTGTTCCCGAGGATTGACTGGCATTGCCTGTTCTTCTGGAGCAGGCACTGGCAGAGGGGAGGGGGAGGCCCATGCAGAGCAGCAGCCAGGCAGGTCGCTGCTTCAGCCTCTTTGAGCTCGCCTCCTTGGCAGGGGCCAAAGCCTAGTTGGATCTGTGGCTGTGCCCTGGCCTGCTGCTTTTCTTTCAAGAAGCCTTTTATAGAAAGGGAGCAAATATGGGTTGAGTGGCTCCACCACTGCATCTCAGAAAGAGTTAGCTGTGGCCTGCAGAAGATCATACCTCTTCGGAAAGTGTTGCCAAGAAATCCCACCCACTGACACTCTGCCATTCTATAGTGATAGGGAAACTCTTAACTGGTCTCAGCCATTTCTGGGGGTGAGGTGGGGGAAGACATATAAACATACCTCCTTTATGAATGGATTCTAAGCCAATTCTCAAACTGCTGTTCCCAGAGCTGGGTTTCATTTACCGTTGCCCCTGTTGGTTTACATTGGCATAAACATGGAAGACGATTCCTTCTCGTCGTTCTTGGCAATTGTTAATTCTCCCCTGTGCTAGAACCACCCAGTGAGTTTTCTCTGCGGAGAGTAGTTCTGCCTGGTGAAAGTTCCCCGCAGGCCTGGAGTGGGGGGGGGAAGGGGGGTGTTCCTTTGCAGCATGTCACTCCCCCCCTTTTGTGGTGTTGGGAGGACTTGTGTGTATGTGTAAATATATAAATGACTATACAGCAGCTTGTTGATTGCAACTGAAGGATGTTTGATTCTCAGTTTTAGTCTCTGTGTTTCACTGAGCCCAACTTCTGTTTCATCCATTAATTACCTGATGGAGTTTGAAGGAGAACAGCTCTTTCCTGACCCTTTCTTGGGGGGGGGGGGCATTTGGAGCCATGCTGTCTTTCTTCCCCCAGAACCATTGTGTCTTATGAAGGGGTGGGGAGGGGTGCCTAATGGACAAGAAATGGTCACTTGTTGGCTTTCTTCTTTGTTGTAAGTTTGGCCATTTCCTGAGCAGTTTTTTAATGCTTGTTGCCTGTGCTGGGGCTGACTGCATTGATGTGCTTGTTGCAAATCTTGTGAACTTCCTGGAGGAGCAGCTGGTCTCTGGAGGCACAGGAGTGTGTTTCCTTGTTCCTGCTCTGACTTCTTTCCTTTGCAGCCGCTGTGCCTATGCTGCTGCATGCACAGCTCAAATTCCTGCTCTTCAGGTAGCAGCTCCTCTGTATTAATGTGACTGTACCAATTATACTTGCTGTTTTGTTAAAGGTTTTGCCAGTAAGATAGTCAAGCCAGGTGCTCGGCCCTAGCTGAGCTAAGGGAAACAAGTTCCTTCCAATAATTAGGTAACTGGTGTGGATTTTTAAGGGGGGGTCGATCCAATGTTGGAGGTGTAAAAGAGAACCCAAATCTAGCCTTAAATGTCATTAAAAAGTGTTGTTCTCAAAGGTGTGTTTATTTTTGAAGTTGACTATTTGCATGTTGCAACTCACTGGTTTGGTGCCTTTTTTCCAAAGTTTGCAGAGTATTAAGTCACCTTTTTGTGCTGCATCTGAAGACAGGACCACATGCTCTCACTCTTGAAAACAAATGCTCAGAAATCTGTCCTATCTTAGCAAGTGTCTATCTTAGTCCCACCTCCATGGTTGATCTTCTTGAACCGAGGCTGTCTTTGGGAGAGGGATAGCTGTTGCTTGGTAACAAAGATGACTCAATACAGTTGCATACTCTCTTGACAAATTATTATTACCTTTCTGGATAACTTCTATTCTCTACAGCAGGGGTAGAGAACTTGTAGCCATCTACAGTTCCCATCAGCATGGCCAATAGCAAGTAGTTCAGCAACATGGAGAAAGCTAGTTTCCTCACCCCATGCTACAGGTTTGTTGGATCATGCAACCTTTACAAGGCTACAAATGAACACTTGCTTGAGGCTACTACAAAAGCAGAAATGGTGGACAGGATCTCCTGTGGGGCTCTTTGCAATTACTTCTCATTATCTTAGTTTGGCATGGCATTTGGTGGGGAAAGCATCTTTGTACATAGGTCTGCTGTTATAGACTGAGATACATGGCCACATAGGTGTGTACACAAACCTGGCAGCAGATAGTGGCTAGATATCCAACTACTGATTCAGAGCTGAGGACAGAGGCAGCCTCTATAGTTTTGCCATTTGTTAAACAAGCTCCTGTAGCAGGGGTATGATGATGGGAGAAATAATTATAGCACATGCAGCACAGCAGAGACAAAGCTGCTATTGTTCCTTGAATACTTCTTTGGTTCCTTGAATACCTTTTTTACAATCAGGTAAGCATGATGTGAGGTTGTCTAAACTGCTATATCATCACACTCCCACCACAACAGATGTGCAGAAAAAGGCATTAATAATCTGACAAGGCGAATGTTAGTTTTGCCCTGATGGTGGTCTTCATGCAGGCAGCTGGCATCAGGATTCTGAAGACAACAAATGGGGCAGGGCCCTTATGCCTTCCTGTTTTCTAAACGTCTGCTAGTACAGTACTATTCCAACCAATAATAATAATAATAATAATAATTTATTATTTATACCCCGCCCATCTGGCTGGGTTTCCCCAGCCACTCTGGGCGGCTTTCAACAGAACATTAAAATACAGTAATCTATTAAACATTAAAAGCCTCCCTAAACAGGGCTGCCTTCAGATGTCTTCTAAAGGTCTGGTAGTTGTTGTTCTCTTTGACATCTGAAGGGAGGGCGGGTGCCACTACCGAGAAGGCCCTCTGCCTGGTTCCCTGTAACTTGAAGCTTGAGGGTGAAAGATTTACTAATAATTCTTAAAGAGCCCCCAACACTTAGGGAAGAGGGGTTACTGCATGCAAATCCAACAAAGTGACTTTTTTCTTTATGGAACTGATGCTGGATCCCTTTAGAGAGCAGAAGAAATTCCTTTCTGTCAAGGATAGCCTGCCTTGCTCCTGAATTCAACCAAGCTGGAGAAATCCACCTAAGAGCTGGCTGAGGGAACTTGCTCATTTGTTACTGCCAAGCTTTAAAAAAACCCTAAAAGCTGAGTGAGAAAACCCACATTTAAATCTAAATCACAGGCTTGAACAGCCGCAACCTTCATCTCTGAATTTTTCCTCCTTGCTATATGCAGTGCTAGCCTGTTATGATAGAAATGTATCTAACAGGACAAACTAATGATAGGTTGAAATTGTCCAAGCTAAAGGAAAAACATAGGCTCTACAGCTGGGCTGATGAACAAGCTTCACTATTGTTCTGTTTTCCCTGCTGTTGAGTTTAAGTTAAAAATAGGACAGAGAGCCATGCTTGCGCCTAAGTCCACTCCAGGCCCTATTTAGCAGCCATTATTCAGGACTGACTCATTGAGTGATTAGCAACACAGGCAGGAACTCTTCACAAAGGGCAGAGGGAAACATTGGCTACCACTAAAAATAATAATTGGAGCACCAGGTTGCAAAAAGCATGTGAATAATGGATATACAAGTCTTAAGGGCCTCCAGTGCAGTTAGCACTTTCCCTCTGAACCAGTTCAGAATGTTGCTGCTGTTGTCCAAAGTCTCTTGTTCAAACTCAGTAGTGCTTAGTCTAGAAGAGAGGACTTCTCTACCCCCCCCCAAAAAGAGGTGTGTGTACTCATGCTTATTCCAGATGTTCTGGTTTGCTTGAAAATATATTGCGAACTTGAAGACAAGTCATAACATGGAAAAACTATTTTAAAAATCCAAAATGTCTAAGCAGGGTTGGGTGGTGCCCTCTTGTGGCTGCAGCAGTCTCTGCCTTCATCTTCCTTTGGCAAGGGAAGTCTCTCTGCAAGTTGTCTCCTGTTCCACTTTCTATGTAAACATTTGTGAGGAGGACTGACACTGCACCGAGAAGTTAAATTTGCGCTTTGGTCCTAGCCCTGTGAGAGCATTTCTTGCTCCAAGCTTAAAGGAATGAATTGTAAGGAGTACCTCTTGCTTTCAAGGGAGCTGATATGTAGGAGAACGTCATGGCACACAGTGTGCTTATTAAGAGAAGGCAAACGTAACGACACTTCCAGCTGGTTCTGCAAAAGTAGAAGCTAGCTTATTAAGCAAGCAATGCTAATTAAGTACTAGCTAAAACACTCCTGTGATACATAAAATCCTTCAGTGAGCACAGCAAGAATTCTCAAGTTATATCTTTTCATTTAAACTAGCAGGATATTTCCGTTAACCTAAACACATTCTCTGGACCTTTAGTGGCAAAGTTGTTGGGTTTTTTTTTAACCAACTAAGACAGTAAACCTGCACCTGGAATATGCCGCTTCAGCCACAAAGACAGACTTACATGCTGGAACTGCACCATAAGAAAAATTGCACAGATGAAGGGAAAGATTGTAACCTAGCCTTCTTCCCAACTTCCTAGTTTCCGTTCAGTGAATTGAACCACCCACTATGTCTGAACTGCAGGCACAGCAGTGGTTGGTTGTGGCAACTAGGCTTACATTAAAGTACCCTATCCTTAAAACCGTAGGGACCCAGGTGGTGCTGTGGGATAAACCACAGAGCCTAGGGCTTGCTGATCAGAAGGTCGGCTGTTCGAATCCCTGCGACGGGGTGAGCTCCCGTTGCTCGGTCCCTGCTCCTGCTCACCTAACAGTTTGAAAGCACGTTAAAGTGCAAGTAGATAAATAGGAACCACTTCGGCGGGAAGGTAAACGGCGTTTCCGTGTGCTGCTCTGGTTCGCCAGAAGCGGCTTAGTCATGCTGGCCACATGACCTGGAAGCTGTACGCCGGCTCTCGGCCAATAAAGCTAGATGAGCACCGCAACCCCAGAGTCGGACAGGACTTTATCCTTAAAACCAAATATTCCATTCAACACAAGTATCTGATGATTGCCGTTTTGAGAATCTCTCAATAAAGATTTCAGTCTGCCCACGCAGATTAGTGTGTTTCAAACAGCTGTGCCCTTCCTCTCAGATTGCTTCCATGTGGTTACTCTCTCACATAGCAAGCCATTCAGAGGTGAATACCTGCTTGTGCAGCCGCCTCTGTGGTTCACACCCACACTTTAAAAAGCTGTCAGCACAAATGGCAACAGTGTGAAAACACCCACACTGTGAGCACAGAAATGTCTCAAAGCATTTCAAAAGCAGCCTTCATCGATGGCACTTAAAATATGCAAACTTCCAAGGTTCACAAGGCTCTGCATCAAGCTGCAGAAAAAGAGCAGCAATGGCAGTGATTTTCACAGCCCATTCAGTAATATAAACATTGCAGTTGCTGTTTCCCCACTGCACTTGCATACAGTTCCAGTAACTTAAAACTGAGAAAAAAAGATATGCATTATTTAACTGATTTTGATTTTCGCCGCTTGAGACCAACATAGCAACCAGTAACACAATAGGCATCTTCAGGGACCTGGCATGTTGTGCACATCTTTTGCATTGGCTACTATTGCCTAAGAACATTAGAGCAGACCTGCTGTATCAAACATGAGGACTATCAAGTCCAGCATCCTCTTCAATGGTCAACCAGATGAAGATGAAGAAGAAAAGAGTTTGGATTTGATATCCTGCTTTATCACTACACTGAGGAGTCTCAAAGTGGCCAACAATCTCATTTCCCTTTCTCCCCCACAACAAACACTCTGTGAGGTGAGTGAGGCTGAGAGACTTCAGAGAAGTGTGACTAGCCCAAGGTCACCCAGCAGCTGCATGTGGAGGAGTGGGGACGCGAACTCAGTTCACCAGATTACGAGTCCACCACTCTTAACCACTACACCATACTGGCTCTCTTGTAGATGCCTACAAGAAGCCTAGAAGCAGCACAGGAACCCAACAAAACTCTCCGCACTGCTGCTCCCCAGTAAGTAGTATTCAGAGGAATAACGTCACCAATACTGGTGGTAATACACAGCTATCATGGCATTAATAGCTTCATCCTCAATGAAATTGCCCAGCTCCCTTTTAAAGCCATCAGTCTTTCCGACCATTGCTAACAATACCTTGCGGTAGTGGATTCTGTTTATGTCCTTTTGTCTTGAATCTTCCCATATTCCGTTTCACTGGATGATCTCATGTTCTAGTATTAACAAGGGAGAAAAAACTTGCTTATCTACTTTCTCCCTGCCATGCATAATTTTATAGACCTCTACATATCAGCAATGAAGAGCAAAGCTGGAATTAGCTGCTTATGGAAGAAAACACAAAATCCATCTGAGATGCATGCGATTGACATTGATCTGCACAGTAGAGGGGAATAATCTGTAAAACTGAAGAATTTGTAAATTATTGCCATACTTTAAGTAGCGTTCTACATTTTCAGAACCAGAAGCTGAATTGTGCTTTTAGGGGCCCATTCCTTTGTATTTTTAAAGCTTATATATATGTGGTTGTGACCCACCATCAGTCAGGCTGTTATGCAGCAGCGAGTCATGACCCACCACTTGCAGACAATTGTTTTAGTTTATTGGGTCACAGGCCACAGCCTACAACTATTGCATATTCTTAGCGTGAAGTACTGTAGAAGCAGATAACTAGAATTTGCCTGCCATTAGCCCAGAAAGGATATTAACCATCCAGGGACACACACAAAAACACAAACTTACAGTACTGTCCACATGAAGGCAACTCAAAAGTTTTGGCACCATCCCAGCAAAAGATTACCTGAAATCATTGCTCCCCAGCTACTACAGAGTGTCTCCAAGCAAAATACATCCTTAGCCAAGGGAATAGTGCTGACAAGCAGTGATCTAGCAGTGTTCCATGTTGGATACAGATATTACCTTTCAGGCTTGGCTTACCTGGTGCTGCAATAGTTAGGCCAAATTTTTTCTAAGATTCAAAGGATGAACAATGATGAATTAACTTCTAGTTCCCCTCCTCTCCACATCTAACTTCTTCCAGCAGTGATAGGAAGAGGCCCAGTGCCCATGGGAACTCTTGGTGCTCTCTAGTTGAGTGGCTTAGCCCAGCCCAGCCCAAGAGCTCAGCACAAGAAGGGATGTGAGAAATAAATCCACAGGTGTCAAATTACAGAATCAATTTGCAGCCGTTTGTGCTAAAATTTAACTGTTATTACAACCATGTAAAACACAGCATTTGAACACTGTACAGTCCTTCTGGATCAGAATAAAAAAAGTGAATGGTTTTTGTTTTGCCCTCCCACCCACCCACCCCAAGCATATACATAAAAAGGCATGAAAGCAATAATACAATACACGGAGTTACAGAGGAAGCTCTCAAGAAGTGTAAACAAGAATAGCAATTAAAATGTAATAATAAAAAAGACAATGGCAGCAGAGCGATCAAAGTGCACAAAAGGACCAATCTACTGAACTGCAGAGGTTACAAGTTTCAACAATGGAAGAGTTTCCAGAACCTCCATGCTGAATTTCTGCCACATGGCTGTACTGTTTCTGCTCAAAGTGTTGGATCTGATCCAACCCCTAGCTGAACATTAAAACTAAATACATCTTGGCTACATGCACACCATTTGGGGATTGGGGGAGGGGGAGGGAGTATTTTCCTGAGTTCCTAAAGAAATTCTGGCTCCATTCCCCTTACTTAGGAAGGCTGTAGGAGCCATTCATTGTTTGCTGTAGGGCAGGTGAAGTTGCTGTTTGCCTACTTGCACAGGCAAGCTTCTTTGCACTGAATATTCCACAGCCCCCACCAAGCACACATTATTTTCAAGGGAGATATTGTACTTGTCCTGTCTTGACTTACAGTGGGCATGCTCCTATAAGCAAAAGGTGGCAAACCTGAATAGGAAATAATGGCATCAAAAGAAAAATACCACTAGCAAACCTCTCTAGAGCTCACTTCTCAATTAGAGGTGGTAAATGCATTGTTGTCCAAAAGTAGGACGCATTAAGCTTACAAAACATCATGTAAAATAGAGCCTAAACTAGATACTGTTGAAATCCAAGTAGCTTTCTGCATATGGCAGTCTAGTTTGTACAAGGGCATCCCCAATGTTGCTAGAATACTGGACAAAAAGTTGCTCCTTTTCTAACTCCTCACTAATCCTCTCCAGCTGAGAGAACCTGAAAAACAGATTGTGTGATGAAAAACTACTATCTCGGTTAAATACCCTCTCTTACCTTTCCACGTAAGATGCACTGCACTAGTCCCTCTTGCATCCTGTTTGGAGTCTGTTTTATACTCTTGCATTACCCAATCCTCTCTTTTTTGCTGCAGGCATCCCAGCTGAATTCTTTAGCATTCTGGTCCACTTCCATAATGTCTCAAAGGTCTTTCATCAGGAAATTTAATTGTGCTGTTAGAGCAGAATCAAATTGGTTTCCTATCTGCACGTGACACTGAACTAAAATTTAGGGCGGAGGATTTCAGGCATGCGCACCAAGGTAAGCTCTCTTATGTCCCTTGTCACTCTCACATTTACTTTGGTCCCAGTGCCATTTCCAAGAGAGAGGTTGGTCAGATTTGAGGGAATTTCAGGGGGGGGGGGTAAATCAACAAGGGAAACAAAGTACCGTGCCCTCCTTTCTACTGTTCCAATTTGAAACAGCAGCTTCCAAACTAGAATTGGAACAGGCCACTGGCAGAGAAGAATGTTTGCATGGGCTTGACAACAAAGAGATTTAGACAATAACTGCAGATAGAGAATGCTTCCACCTGGGTTTTAACATGAGAATGCTGCACACAGGGAATGTTGCACATATGAACATTAGAGACCCTACTGGGTAGGCATTGTTTATCAGTTTTTACCTGGGTGGCTGTACTGCCTAGGGAAATCTTACATTTCAAATACATCTAACATTAATTACTATTTCATCCAGGTTCTACTAATACCTGCACAATTGTTATTATCTGAATGCCTTTTCAAAGTACAATATGCACTGTGACCAACTCCTATATGTAAAGTTACATTTTACATTTCTAATGTAAATGAGACAGTTACACCTCTAAAGCATAAACAAGATGTGTAGATAGCCTGCTTTATCCTCTAGGTATCTACCTAACTTTGGGTAGGACCAGAGAGTTGATTTATACACTTTCCTAGTAACCTTAGACATGGCTAATGTCTGCTGCAACTCCTCACAGAGGTCCCCCCCCTTGCAGTGATCTGTGGGTTGCTCAAGTTATTGGCTTGAGAAGTGTCATGCCTTGAGAAGGTGATACAAAGTCCACTCCTCTTTGGGGATTTGCCCCTTTTAAGAAAAACGCTGATTAAATAAAACTCTAGACATTTCTTGGATTTTGCTGTGTTTCAAGGAGAGTAGCCCAGCAACGAATCCTGCATATTTTGATTAATTGCATGGAGAAAAATGACTTGTCCTCCTTGGTTCACAGCAAATCAGGTCATGATACTGTCATTTTTAGAACTCCTTTACCCTTAACTCACATTTGTACTCCCTCCCATTGTAAGGAAAAGTTGAAAGTGTTAGAGCTTTCCTGCAAGGTCAGTTTAGTGAGTCATACATGCATTGCAATTCTTTTTTTCATCTGAAGATGCAAACAATCTGATCAGCATATGCAATCAATATAGGTAATCAATGCAACCCAAGATTCTTAAGGAAGCCCTTAAGAGAAGCATCTCATTGCCACGCCAAGGGCTTATTGACCAGAGGGGGCGGGTGGGGGGGCAGAAGGACCACAAATGTCCCAGTATGAATCAAGAGAAAAGGAAAGGCTCCAAAAGAAACAGCTGGAAAGCCAATGGGCTAGATAGAGGAAAGTGACTAGTTCGTAGAGTATATTTGGTCCAGAGCCTGCTCTGCTACAGTTCATTTTGTTTCAAAGTGTCCCTTGGTTCCTGTGCAGTTCTTTGGGAGTCTGCAGTAGACAGGGGCACAAAAAAGCTAGGACAACGAAACAACAGCCAGCTTGGTTCTGCTGCTTGAAAAAGGACATGCACACAGATAGGCACCGTGGCTTGTCATCGTACCAGTCTATTACTGAACCATATAGTGCTCCAGAAATTAAACAGCTGATTTTGAGACCACACGTTATAGCACTGCTTAGACACCTGTGGCCCAGGAAACAGATGGACATTTTGAAGCCAGGAGTTGTACAAGGAAGAGTGTGGCATGCATTAATAATAATTTTTGAAAAATAATCTTGAACTTTAATTGGGCCACAGTCCTGCTCTTTGGCTGTCTGGTAGCCAAAGATCTAATTGAGGCAACATCTGCTTGTTTCCACTAGGGTGCAGTGCTCTAAAGCTCAGCAGGGACCTGGGATGCCTCCTTTCCTTAAGGTAACTATTGGCTGTCCTACTACAATTAGCTAGAGCATGTATTGTCCATTAGCAATTCTTCTTGTGGAAAATGTGCGTCACAAGTTCAAGGCATGTAGGTGCTAACTGGGATGTGCATTTGACAGCTGTGAAATATTTCTGGATAAGCACCTTTAAAACTAATGTATTGCATGATGACCTTAATTCTGATCGTACCTTGTTAGACTGAAAACGGAGGTACAAATAAAAAAACGATACAGAAATTGGAAGATAAGGCTGGTAGAATGAACACATACTTGACTAAACAGGATCCCATCTTTTTCCTGTTAACCTTTAGTCTTGTGCGCATTGAGGGAAATCTAACCTAGATATCAATAGTTTTTCAACACTTTTCTTTCTGTTCTAGAAGCCAATGAGCAAAATGAAGACTTATCAGTCATTACCCTTGAAATACTATCCTGGAACGATTGATATACACAAACATTTTTCAACAATTGTGCAGCAGTTAGTGAAGTAAAATGTAAAATTCCACACAAGCACAATCTTTGTCTCCCCCATCGGCATTCTTCTCTTCCTTCAAGAACACTGCAAGAACTTGCTAATCATTAGGCCTCACACCACCCCATGAGGTAAGAATTAAGGATTATTATTCCTTCTTCCCCATCTCACCAAAGGAAGAGGCAGACAAGAAGTTATACAAGCCTCTAAAATCATAAACAAAGCTACTATGACATTAGAAGAATTCCTGGCTCCCAGGGCTAAACAAGTAACCTCTCCTTGTGGTTAGCAAAGGGAAGCTAGGATTGCCAGCTGCAGACTGCTTGCTTTGCTCCCTCACTTCTAGATAAAAATATTAAAAAGCAATAGACCATTCAAACAAGCAACTGTGCACTATCCAGTCCTTCACTTCAACCAGACATCTGTTTAAGGAGGCATTTCTTGGCCCCAGGAGTAGAAACTAGATAATCCATTGAAAAGGCTGGGGGCAAATACTGATGGACAACAGCTCTGGAAAGAAGGTCGGGCATGAAGTACAGGTATAAGCTTGTATTTGAAGAACCAGGCCTTAGGAAAGCTCCCTTCTAAAGCTACAGTTTTTAGGACTATATGCATTCTTAAAGCACACCTTACGTTCCTAGGAAAGGCTATCTTCTAAAGCTATGTTTTCTGTCTTGGCCACTTTGCATTTTGTTGACAGACAAATGGGCAAAGAATGGCATCAAGGATCTAGGAAAGTAAAGGCTGCAATCCTATGCACACTTACTTAGCAGTAAGCTCCAATGAACTCAGTGGGCTTATGTCTGTGTAAACATTCACAAAAATTGTGATGACTTTCCTATCATCTCCAACATGCTTTCCACAAGGCTAGGATGGAAATGGTATCCTTAGTGTCAATTCCACGGGACTCTTATGGTTTGCCAACAGCCTAAGAATAACAGGGCAGTTCTAGTTTTTGTACAAGTGCACAGCTCCTCTTTACAGAAGCTTTTTTGAGTCACCTGCATGGTTGTGAGCCAGCTCACTTCCAGAATCTGCACAGGAAAAATACAGAGGGAGAGATGGGTAGACAGACCCTCCGACAGTTCTTTTGTCTGCCACAGTCACCCCTCTTGGTGATGCAAGTGGTCCAAGGACATGAACCCATCCCTGGGGAGCTGCATGGAATCTAGCCCACCACCTTGGCTTCTTTCAGAAACTACCTTTGCTCTCTATGTGCAGCACATCACACAGTTCAACTGAACAGAAAAGCATTCCTCTGCATGAAATATTTTACTAATCTTTGAGAATCCTCATCAGTGCAAACAAGTGAGGGAGCTAAAGAACAGGCATGCTGAGTCTCCTGGTTTCACTGCAAGAGCACACATGAACAATGTGTGCTGGATATTGCATAGATGCTGTAAAAGCTAACTTTCCTGACATAAATCATCCACCGCTTAATTTACAGGACTACATTGTCTGCTAGACTGAAACGGAAGAGCTGCACCACTATTGCTACTGAAAATATGTGCTACTGACCCAAACCTACAGCTGAGTGGTCCATCTGCTTCCTTAAATGACTACTTCTACCTCCCTGGTGTTCTAACGCTCACCTTAAATTTTCAGCTGCAAGGGTTTGGAAAGAAATAGTTCAAATGGTTTTGTCAGGTTAAATCTGTTAGACATCTACTCAGGTGTGAAAGGAGATGAAAAGCTGGATTCAAAAGCACTTGGGGAGCTGTCTGAAGAGGAGAACCCAAATTTGTAAAGAATTCGTCTACAGGCATTGTCTACTGGCCTGTATTCTAAGCTCCATCCTGAATTATTGGGGTACAGCATGACTGGCAATGCAGTTGCCTCCTTAGGCTGTGTTTTCTCATTCCAAACCTCTCATGAATAAGTGCTGTGAAACCTTAATCTCCTCATTTTCAGATCTACTAGAATGTGACTGACTTAGACATTTGCACCATGGGAGGGCAGCCGGGATAGAAATTGTTATCTGAACGAGTTTTGAAAACCTTGGGTGGGATTTTTGGCTTTGGCCTTTGAAGGGCAGGTGAACCACTCAAAGTGTTCCGTGACTTCTGATCACCGTCACTGGCATCCCCACCCAGAGTTTCCATAGCTACAGGAGGAAGTGTGTCAGCATCATCTGCATCATGGCAGCTGGCTTCTGGCAAGGGCAGAGCCACTTGCTTTTTGCTTGAGAAGTCTTGCTCAGTAGCATGAGCCAAGTGAAGCGGGGTGGTAGTCTTTACTATTCTGAAGGGGCTGTGCTGCTCCTGCAACACCGGGGATGAAGTGGGCCGGGCTTGGAAGCCTTCTGACAGCAACTGCATCTTGGAGTCCAGCTCAGATAAGATTGGCACACTGCCCCCACCAGGGTGGTTCTTGTGAGGATACAGCACCACAAATGAAATGGGCTGGCCATATTCGTTGGGCTGTTGCATCAAATCTACCGTTTCCCAACTTTGCCTCTGCAGATTTTCTAGCTCCCCAACTGATGCAGACTTGGGCACTGTACACTTTAACACAGGAGCACAGAGCTCAGTCTGTGGTATTAAAACTGCCAGTTTATTAGAACCGGGCACCTGTACAGGATATTTCTCTTCTCCATTGTCACCTTCAGACAGGTTATCATACTGAGATGCATTAGAAGGTCGCCGTTGTCCATCCTCAAATGGGAGAAGAAGAGCAGCAAGTGCTTTGGTCGGACAAGGAGCAGCTGTGCTTTCTGACAAGTCACATGTTGTGGACTGGCTATGTTCTGCCATAGAAGACAAGTCTGGACTTGGAGGCTGGCACAGGTGATCTGGAAGCAGCACAACATCTTCAGATAATAAATCCTCAGAGGAGCAGGTGATGCTCCCATCTTGAAGAGCTGCATCATTACACACAGATGATGCCAACTCTGAGGTTCTTTTCTCTTCAAGAGATGGAAGCAATGGCACTTGGCAGAATATCTCTGACTCCGATACTGTCTCTGTACTATTGAGGGTGATAGACAGGTCTCCTTCTAAGGTCTGGCTCTGCAAGTGAGACTCCTCCCAGAGAGAGTTGTCCATTGGCAATCCATCTGTCTCACCTTGAAGCCGCTGGGGAGCAGCATGGTCTATATCATCTATAAAAAGACAGGGGTTATTTTCCTGTAAACTACACCTCTCTATGCCACTGCTCTCCAATGATTCAGCCACCTTACAGACCATCACCACATCCAGACTTTCTTCAATGACCTCAATATCATCCAGCATTATAGGACCATCATCCAATGGGATTTCATTGGCATTTTCTTCTACTTGTTTCTCTTCCATTTCAAACTTTTGGCTTGGCTGATGATGATTCTGGAATGGATTTTGGTGCACATCAGCTGGTTCAGTTTGAATGGGTGGTCCATTGGGTTGTGGAACAGAGGCTCTCTCATGCATTGCCTTGTTTGAATTAACTATTGTTTCATTCAAGTGAGTAGGACTTTTATCTGGAGAAGGTTGCATTACAACATCTTTGTCATGGTTGAGGTCACCGGTCGCCATTTTCTGGCCGTTAGCTGCAACATTAGGCTTCACTGACACCGGATTGAGAGAGAGCTCCAGCCCCAGAGGTTTCTTGGGGAATTCTTCAGATTTTGCTGTAACGAAAAGCCACACATTAGTTTCTTATTTTGAATCCAAGTGCAACAAAGAAGGGCAGCTGAAAGGAACCCAAACGAGTGGTCAAGAAAAGAACAACAGCCTGTCAGTCTAGTGCATCTAATTCATATATACCCCCCCCCACCAAATTCATGGTGATATTTGCAGCTCTCACCTCATCTGATTTAAAAGGGTTTCTTTCTTTTTTTAATCCTGCATTAACATTCATGCACATATGCAAACAGCCCAAGTAGGGCTCAGATGGTATTTTCAGTGACATACGTGAGAATGCCTTATACACACACAATGCCATATTTTGTAGCACATTCCCTGTGAGGAACAACTCAAGAGATCTGGAGATATTTAGTTTAGGGGGGAAATATGACTAAAGGGAGGGATGTGATTGAGGTTTATAAAATGATGCATGAGGTGGAGGAAATGGAGAGATAAAATTCTCTCCCTCTCATAATACTAGAGCTAAGGGTCATCCAAGCAGTAGACTCAGTTGCAGGTGAGGGCCATTGCCTCCATGCTCTGCTTCAGAGCTTCCTGGATACTGGGCTATTAGATGGACCTTAGGAAGAGCCCTGATGGATCATGCTCATGTTCATACTGTATATATAACCTGACAGAGCTTCCCCCCAAAGGCTAGGAATTGCTGACACCAAGCACTCTATTTAGAACTGGGCTTCTTCTAGAACCACAGTTCCTAATATGTTTCATGAAAACTCATATATACTCCCCTAATTGCATGCCACCACAGCACTACACCCTTTTGATGTAGTGAATGGTTTGTAGTGTCCTACTATCAACAGATAAGGTCAAATACCACCCCTTCCCCACACAGGGCAAGGACTAAATCATGGGTGTGTTCGACCAATGACCATTACCATGGAGGCCCATGAATTCCTGAGCCGGACCTGAGGCAACATCATCTTGGATGTTGAAGTCACACAAAACCACAGTTCTGGGTTCCTCCAACATCACACCCAATACAAACTCGGCCGTCTTGGTCAGGGTGGGCAGTACACCAACAGAATCCCTAGTCGTGTCCCTTTGCCCCAACATCAGATGCAGGCCCCTCAGTCCCACTTCAAGAGAGGAGAGGGGCTTCCCAATGGTGGCAAGTGAACTCTAATGGAGTACAGCAACACTTCCCCGGACCCTGCCTCTCCAATCTTGGCTTTTGAAAGGGCTTTGTGTTTGTGCTAATAGTTCCCCATCTAGCTTCTAACTGGAATTGGATGCTAGTCCAATTGAATTCTGCTCAGACAGAGAGATGGGGAGGTGAAGGGAGTGTGCTTGGGTTCATATCAGATCATAAAAATATTACACATATTCTACTTCTGCTTACCCGGGGGTGGCAGGTCAAATTTCATTTTGCGCAGTTCAGCCATGGACGCTTGCAATTGCTCAATTACAATATCATCTTCAAAATGCAAAGAGCCAGCAATTTTTTCTTGCAGGAATTCCCTTAGATCCTCTAGGGTCATTTTCAACAAGCGCTCTGGCAGGCAGCAGAAAATGCAGCACAAGAAAGATACCATGAGAGTTCAGACATATAGTTTCCCCTGAATAGTGCTGATCTCAATAAAATAACAACTATCAGTGCAGACAATAAAAAGGTAAAATTTGCAATAAGTGTGATTCATTGATACTTTCCTCTTTGTATGCCTTTACATGCCTTCTATACTTACAGCTTCCTCTGTCTCTAATTAATGCCCTTAGATCTAGCCTGGCGAAAATTTATAGTGTTGCATAACTTCATCATCGTGGTATTTAGATTAATCAGAACCTCTTGCCTGAATAAAGCAATGTCTGGCACACTGCTGTTTGCAGCCATATGCAGAACGGTTCAGACTCAGACTCAGCATAACACCTCTAGGGGGAGTAAAGCTGCACTCTATTACTTGGTACTTTTTGCATAAGATCAGCTTCTGACAATGTTTGGTCATGAAAATGCACAATCCTCAGGAATTCTATGTGTTCAGAATAACTTCACAGAAAAGCATCTGTATTTACATATCTAATGTCAGTCATAATTTGCGTGCAGAAATCTGTTCCTTTTCATTCAGCCTTTGGGGCCAATGTAAATTATTTTTTGGCATATACATTGCTATAATACACACACAGAAATACTACATATAAACAGTGACTACATTATAACAGTGCAATGCATTTATTCCGTCCATCTCGCTCACATTGCCCACAAATTCTTGTCCTGAGGATTTCACTTCTGAACAAATAGCTTTCTTTGCATGACCAACAGGCTGGGTTGTGGACTACCAAGTGAATGCCACTTACAAAAACTTCTAACAATGCATTACAGTAAGTCCAATGGTCTTTAGAGTGTCATCAGACTCTTCTTTGTGTGTGTGTGTGTGTGTGTGTGTGTGTGTGTGTGTTTTATAACAGACTAAAATGACTACCTCTGCTTGAAATATCTACTGGTGGATGCCAATCCCATAGTCACTCGTGGCGTGGCCATCTATATCTTGCAGGCCCTGAAACTCAGGGCCACCTCGATAGGTTAACCTCTTTTAGCCCTAGTCTTGTAAACTTTCCAATAGTTTACATAATTGTTATTGTTTTTATCATACCTGTTTTACTTCTATGATTTTATACCTGATGTTTGCAAATGTATAAGAATGGCAAGCTACTGCCGGGACTTATTACTTGTGCTATGGCCAAATGGCTAACGCAATAAACTTTGATTTGATTTGATTTGACTACCTCCTCTGGAATTTGTCAGAAAAGCATTTCAATATTGCCCTTCCCTTTTTTTCTTCCACATGCACATGCTCGTAACAAAGAAAAGAAAAATAAGTCCTAGAAGAAAAGAAACCACTTAAAAACCAAATTACATTGTGTCTCCTTTAAAATTCAGGACAGACATTTAGTTTTCTGCACATAATTTGCTTTTAACCCTTGAACATGTTCAAGATGCTAGACTTAAGGCAGTTTTTCCCCCTTGCACAAAGTAGCAGCTAGCTGAAGCCATCTGGTAACCTTTATTGACTGTCTAGACACAAGTGAACTCCACCCAAACTGTGGTTCACTCAGACAGTTTTCACACAGATATATGGGTATTCCAGCTTATTCCTTAGTGCAGCAGATACAGAATGCATTTGCAAGGCAATCTATGAGGACTCCTCATAGGGTTGGCAGTGCTCACCTGTTATATACAAGATAACCATACATGCAAAAGCAAAGTTTTGTTGAACAAATCAGATAGACAAGTTTTTAAAAAAACAAATAAAAATGGTTAAGTAATCTGAAACCTCTCTATTCACAGCAGTGCAATGGTGGGGCTCAGCAGGATGTGGGTCCACATAAATGCCTCTGTGATCAGCCACTTGTTTTCAATTGCTCACTGCATCAATCAGATAAGTTCCTCCCCACAACAACAAACGATTAAATATCCGCAGTGGCATAGGAATGGATGGGAGAAGAGAACACTAAGACTGCACATTGGACTGCTGCACATCTAGCTAGCTGTATAGTTTATATCTCTCCATTTGGTGGCTTACAGAGAAAGTCACTACATGGGAGTAATAGAAGTGACTTCCAGGTACACTTGGCACTCGGTCAATGCACCAATAGTTGGATTAATATGCAGCAGAGCAGCCAAACAAACCAGTACTACCCTTTATAAAGTAAGTTCTGTAACAGTATATAAGATTTTCTGGAACATATGTAAGAAAATAATTGTGGTTTCGGCTTGTTTTGAGCTCATCTGACCTACAATGCATTCAGCTCCGTGTTGGTAAATATTTGGTTAACAGATCAAGCTTGAGTCACTGGATGGTGAAATGAAGAGCTTTCCTGCAGGCTCAGAAAGAATTGAATTAGGTCATTAGTTTTCCTAGTTTTCCTGTGGCTTCAAGAAAGGCCTAGAAGATGCATCACAAAATGGCACTTCAAGAGTTGGTGTGGAAGTGCATGCTAACAGCCCGTGATGCAGATGAGCAACTTATCACGATACCCATTTAGTAAACAGGCTAACCATTTAAACATGAACAAATGCAATATGAAGTCCAAGAATTGCCATTTTTATATTTGAGCCAATGAAAGGAGCGCAAAATATTTTGGGAAACTGCAGGATTCTCGCCCATAAAAATTGGCTCTCTTTTTATAAAGTTACATTCCCAGGTTCTTAGCACCATTCAGACTGAACAGTCAAGAGAAACAACTTACTTTTATGCAACTTGAGGATAGTGTAAGCCATGGCTGTCAGAACCCTCTCTCCTTCCAGAATGTAGATATCCCATAGCCGCAGAGTCAAAGTAAATGGGGTCTGTTTATAATATTAGAATATTTAGATGTTATACATTTGCACATAAACCACAATGCACAGCCACAGTAGCAAAATGTCCTTTATCAAATCAATACATATCTTCAAACCAGAGTCAAGTCTATTTGTACTTTGGTATTAATTATCTTTCCAGCAAGTAAATTCAGACAGATGTGATTCCCATTTGGGCACTTTTAACGCTAAAGAGCAAATTAGTCGAACTGACAATCCTATGCATAACAGGACTTTTCGCTTACCAGTCCCATCTTAATTTAGATCATTATCCTAATTAATGAAAATACAAGCAGAATACAATAGTAATTTTGATCAGGCACAAATTATATGGTGCAAGGAAAAAGGACACTGAAGTCATAAGCATGTTGAACACCTCATTCCTCAAGACCCATACCCGGTCAATGAAGCACTGAAGGAACCACTTCGTTGTATAAATCCCTGTAGACATCTGCTCCTTGTCCTAAGGGAGAGTGCAAATGAGGAAAATGTTCACTGAGCAGACAAGTTAGAGGGTTGCAAACAATATTTCTTTTAACTCTGAAAACTGGCATTCTTTAAAATATTATTGTATTTCCCCTCAAATGTTAAATGGCACAATAACCATGTAGTTATGTTTGAATTTGATAGCAATGTCCTGTCAGTGGCCAAATTACTCTCTCATTTTACCTTGAAAGTGCTGCCTGCTTCTGGCTTTCCTATAAAATTATCCAGATTTTTAAAAGTTCCTCATTCTGTTCAGCCATAATTGCAGAATAAATTGTTGAGATAAATGACACATTCTCCATTAACAGGAGCAATAAAGGTTTAAAAAGGAAGTGGTGCATGGTGAAAAATGTGCTTGTGAAGATGTGAACAGAAGATGATACTTCGATAGCTCTATATTTAAATGGTTGTTACCCTAGGCTCCATTAGGAGAAAGAGTAGGGTATACAAATAACCACACACACACAAAGCAAATTTTCACTTAACCACAGAAATTTTTACCATGTGCTTCTTCAGTTTCGGAAAGAGTTTGCTTAAGATTGCCTCATGATGGGCTTGGAATCTCTGTAGCTTTGGGAATCCAGGAATGAAAAATCCTTGGAAGGAAAAAGGGAGGAAAAGCACAGAGTCAGAAGGAATTAGAAAGAAAAAGAGCAGCACAACATCTGATCCGGGTGCAATAACGGGGACCTTCATTTCCTAAAATGCCCAAATACCAGCAGTTCCAAGCAAGGTGAATGTCACATGTGCATATAAAACTCTAGTGATTTGTCCATAAAACAGAGTTTTACCGTTTCATATTTGAACAAGATCTGGAACTCTGCTCATGGATGCTGTGGCAGACCAGAACATCCAAAAGGTTGAGTAATTTTTATTCTCCAAAAATACCTTGTACTTAGCCAAGACTGTGATTTGAGATTCTTTGGGCCAGGCCTTGTTCATTCCTGATAGGGTTACTGCTAGTTACAACAGCAGAATGCAACATGGCATCACAAACTTCTAATATCACTAAAATGCAGCTGATTCCTTTAAACCCAAGTTGTTGTTTTTTAAGGAGAGCCTGAGGACTCTTTTGGTCCTCTTTACAAGCCAAGACATACGCAAAGGGATCAAGGCGCTGGTCAAAGCGACCTCTCAAACTTTAATCTCCTGTTACTTACAGGATTATACAAACTACCCTCCCTTTTTCAATAAAATACAGTCTGCACAGAGATTATTCTTCTCTGCTCCTTCCCAAAGCTTCAGCATGATAAAGGAGCTTAAATGTGGCCAAGTTTCAAACAGACCAACATTTTCTGGATGTGTTTGAACAGTTGCAGTTAAGAATTGTATTTTGCTACATATTTAAAGCAGAGTCCTGTAGGTACCTAGGTATCACAATATTTCAAAGTCACAAAATATTTGTCATAGTACAAGGGCCTACCCTCGTTCCATTAAGAGACTTCTCTGCACACCAGCAGTAAATGCTTATATTGGTAATGAGAGAGGTGTGAGAAAAAAAGAAAGTGATGAGAGCCTAATTCCCAAGTCCAGCAAATCAGAACCTGTTGTAAAGTGCCCTGGGAATCAAGCTATCAAGTTAAACCACAGAGCCTAGGGCTTGCCGATCAGAAGGTCGGTGGTTCGAATCCCCGCGATGGGGTGAGGTCCCATTGCTCGGTCCCAGCTCCTGCCCACCTAGCAGTTTGAAAGCATGTCAAAGTGCAAGTAGATAAATAGGAACCGCTGCAGACCTAGAAGCTGTACGCCGGCTCCCTCAGCCAGTAAAGCGAGATGAGCGCCGCAACCCCAGAGTCGGTCACAACTGGACCTAATGGTCAGGGGTCCCTTTACCTTTACAATATTTATAATAAAGGAAACAAACAAACAAAATATTGCAAAGATGGCAGGGAAAAGTAAGAGTGTTTTCAGCTGAACCTTACCATGCATTGCGTGCCTCTGATTGGTAAGTAGCTGTGCCAGTGCCCAAAAGGCATCCTCTTCGTTTAAGTACATCAGCAGGATAGCTGCAATCTGACTCATTCCTTGGCAGTAGCTCACTTCCTGAAGGATCCAAAGATGCAGACACACATTACACAAGATCGGCTTTACAGGAGAGTAGACATTACACACAAAAACAAAAGGCAACTTTCCCATAAGTACATTGGACCCAGGTGGCGCTGTGGGTTAAACCACAGAGCCTAGGGCTTGCTGATCAGAAGGTCGGCAGTTCGAATCCCTGCAACGGGGTGAGCTCCCGTTGCTCGGTCCCAGCTCCTGCCCACCTAGTAGTTTGAAAGCATGTCAAAGTGCAAGTAGATAAATAGGAACCGCTCCGGCGGGAAGGTAAACGGCGTTTCCATGCGCTGCTCTGGTTCGCCAGAAGCAGCTTAGTCATGCTGGCCACATGACCTGGAAGCTGTACGCCGGCTCTCGGCCTATAGAGCAAGATGAGCGCCACAACCCCAGAGTCGGACACGACTGGACCTAATGGTCAGGGGTCCCTTTACCTTTTTACATTGAATGGGACACAGGTTTTATCCAAACTATTCAGGCAAGGGGGTGACTGGTGATCCTTGGATGTGGGAGTCTGCAGGAATTTTTCTGGGGCAGCAGGCCCTTCTGGCAGATCCAGTGACTGAGCAGCAGAGGAGTGAGTAGACCTGGTCTCTGAGAAGCTTGCATGTTAGATCTACCCCTCCCTTGTTTCTCAATGGGTAGACCAGGCATCCAAAAACATCCCCATTAACCACCATTCTTTCCCTGGCTCACTTCACTCACTCCAGCCCTTAATCAATTGCACTGGTGTTCAAGTCAGCTTCACAGCACCCCTCTGCCCCCTCCAATAAAATCCCCAATATGCCACAATTAACTAAGCTTCAAGGTTGTCATGTGCTATACCTCTACCCAGCAAAATGCATATAACACTTGGCTGGTGTAACTCACTCTTTCCCAGTTACAGTCCTGCTCCCTGCAATATAGGCATAATAATGACAGACTTTTATCTGTCTTGGCATTTGCAGAGTAATAAAAGTAATTCCTTACTTTTGCAATAAGTGAATTCAGATAATATCACAACCATTATAGGCAGCACTGCATGAAACAGAAACACTGCACACATGCCACTTCAAATTCTTGCTGGATAGCCAATTCAAAGAATAGGAATAAGCATCTTCTGTTAAAGGGGGAGTGAGTCTCCCCATGCTCATGGAAACAGTAAATTCTGTAGCTAATTTAAGCATATTCTCTTTTCTCTGCCCTGTGGCTGGAAGTGACTTAACTGACCGTAACAAATTGGAGTCTTCAGCTGTGAAGCTGCCACTGAATGCAGCAAAAGAAGTCACAAAGAGAATTGACCAATATCTTCCATTCAAATAGTAGGTCAGAGTCACAGAAAAGCTTCTCAGAAAATATGACAGCAAGGCCCAAATATGTGGCTGTGTCCTTTTTTTTTATAAAAACAGAGCTCTCACAGCATGGTTGTGATCTGCAGAATTTCCAGTTTCATGAACAACCCCACCCCCAATAATGGTTTGTTTTGTTTTGTTTTTTTGCTTCCAGCATCATGAATGTTTCTAGCAGCACCTGGAGCTAAAGATATGAATGCAACTTTATAAACATACCATCCAAGAAAATGATATACATTGAATCAAGTACTTTTCTGTATTTAATGACCCTGGACTCTTCAAGATAACCTCATTTTGCATTCCTCCCCATTTGCTTCTACCAAATTTGTGTGGAGGTTATATACTGTTACTGTTTATTGAGAATTCATCCTGATTTGTTTGTGTGGAGGTTATGTGACATCATCTGATCCTGCTGTTATCCCACAATTTTCAGTGCACTTTCCCATCATTTTTCTATGCCACTCAATACTTTTTGTATATTAATTTCCTGTACAATAGTGCAACCTAAAACCTGGGAAATGGTGACAACCTGGAAGTGGCTTTAAAGGAGACCACACTACTAAACTGGCAGTATGTTTTGCCAGCACAGAAACTAAATTCTTATTCTAAGCTAAACAAAACACTATTGCCATATAAGAATTAAAATAACACTTTTCAGTTTCCAGCTGAATCTCTTAACAGCTTACCGTGTTGTAAACTGAGTAGGCTGACAGGACATGAAACAAGGCTTGTTGCCTATTAAAGGAAAAAGGAAAAAAGGATGAGTAAAAACAACAAAGAGTGGGGTCTGCCCTTTTTTGAGGTTTTTTCTTTTTTTTAACCAGTTAAGGTACTCATTATTTGTAGTGCTTCAGAAGGATATTGTAACCGTATGAGAAACTAAGCAGTAGCACTGGCACACTGCACAATGGTAACATGTGCAGTGTGTCTCCCCATATGGAGAATGCTCTCCCAAAGGAAGCTCGTCTGGCAACTTCACTAGGCAAAAACATTCCTCTTCTCCCAGGACTTTGGCTAATTAAACAAGATATGGCCTTTAAAACTGGGTGGGGGGTATTGTTTTTGTTTGTTACTATGGTGTGTATTCTTGTGCTTTTATACTGTGAAGTGCCCTGTGATCTTTGGATGAAGGGCAGTGTAGTAATTTAATTAATAAATAAATGGGTTGTGGAATCCAATGAACACACAAACAGCTGCAATATTCTCAAGGGTGCGCTAGCAAGAGGGAGTTTCTGTCCTACTGTCAAACATTATCTCTAAACAACACCAAGATGATTCTGTAGTCTGCCAGTTCTTAGGAAGAGGGAGGAATGGAGAATAGATTTGGAATGAGAAAAGGTGTGCCCCCCTCCCTCTGAAAGCAATGGGGTGATGTCTGGTTCTTCAGTAGTCTTTCATGGGGCAATATTTATTTGCTACCATTTCTTTCCTTTGCTTAAATTTTATTGGAATCTAAATGTACTCTATTTTTTCTTAATTACTCTTACATAATCATCTCACTGGAGACTTACATGATCTCTGTTCATTATGTTTTACACTCTTCCTTGACATTTTCCAGGAACTGGAAACTGGAAGCTTTCATTAAGCACGTGAAGCAGCTGGACAAAGGATCACAGATAATATATATTTAAAATAGGAGGGAAGATCCATGAGAAACTCACTTTACTCCATAGCGATCCCGGAACATGATGTGGTTTCGAAAGGTGCGATTGACATCAAGGTCTATCTGCTTGATTTCTGATGAGAAACTCTTGGCTTGTTCTTTCATTTTCTGCATGAAGGAAGATGGGTTAAAACATTAAGAAAATATTTTTGAAGTATCTAGAGGTATCTGAACCTCTGCTTTTGGGTGGTTTAACAACATGGGCAACCAAAAACACTAACTGAAGTTGATGCACATAATTTGGAATAATATACCGTCTTTCCCCCTTTTTAAGACACCGTCTTATAATTTTTTCCCCCTCAAAAAAACACAGGGGGGCTTATTTTCGGGGGATGTCTTATTTTTTATTACGTCAGTATGGTACGGTACAGCCTCCCCCTGCGCGCTGAGCAGGCGGGGCAGAACTCCGCAAGAGGCGCATTCCCCCCTGTGCCTCTCACTGGTTCGCTGCGCACAGGGAACAGGCGGGGCAGGAAGAGGCGTCTCCCCCCCGGCACCTCTCCCTGCGCACTAAGTAGGCGGGGCAGAACTCCGCAAGAGGCGCGTTCCCCCCCCGTGCCTCTCACTGGTTCGCTGGCTCCCTGCGCACGCAGGAGGGGCTGAGGAGGCGACGGGAACAATGGCAGCACCATGGCTTACTTTTGGGGTACGTCTTACTTCTCACAAACGTAAAAAACCCCTGCCGTGGCTTACTTTATGACTACGTATTAAAAAAGGGGAAACAGGGTAGCAGTCAGACCAGAGGTGTTACTGATAAGGAAAATCTACTTATGTATGTGGTTTAACTAACTGTTAGAGCGTGTGTGGCTAACTTTTTTGGCCAGAGGACCATATTCACCCTTGGGTAACCCTCTGGGGTAGGTGTAGCCAGCCCACACTCTCACATACATGAGAGTGAACCCATAAATAGCACACAGCCCATCTGTGCAGATCAGTTGAAGGGGGGTGTTAATCATCCCCTTGGCTCTCAGCAAATGTTTGGCCAGGGAGGAAGCAATTTGCATCCTTACTAGGGTGCTGGGGCTCTAGCGTGTCTACTTTATTTTCCCCCTTTTTTTCCTAATTCCTCCAATAATATCTTGTGGGGTCTTGGGAAAGTTAGAAAAAAAATGCTTGGAGAGCCAGATCAGAACCCTGAATGCCGGATTGGAGAGTTTGACTAGGAACAGGGTTAAAATCTCCACTCAACTATTAAGTTAACTGGGTAGTTTTGGGCCCGTCACTATCTCTCAACCAAACCAACATCACAAGATGTTTGTGAGGATAAAATGGGAAAGGGGAGAACCTTGACCTCTTTGGAGGAAATGTGGGATATATGTGTAATAACAGCTAACTAACCAAATAACTCAAAAGAGGCTTTTCTGTCGTTCAGTTATCTGGGGCTATCAAGCTATGACAATATTCAAACGCAGACAAACATTCTGAAATACTTTACAGTTATCTCTTAGGCTAACTGTCTTGATGTAACTTTTTGCCATATCCCACAAAAGTCCCACCCCATAAATCTTCCCAGAGTCTTTTTGCAAACTGCAGGTCACTCATGTTATTATTTTTACTTAAGGGAACACGCTGGGAAGTTCATCATATTCTATATAAGCCAGTCTACTTGCATGCCAGACACTCCTGATTTTCAACATAACCTTCTGTGTCTGCCCTCAAAGAAGCACATGGATAATGCATTACACTTTCATTGATGGAAGCAACACACAGATGCCCTTTGTGAAAAATCATACTGAAGGAAATATTCCTGAGTTGGCAAAATGGATTGCTGACAGAGAAGGAAGAGTGTGTGCACACACTTTGGTCAGACACATAAACTCCAATCTAGAGGGGCATATGGAATGTATTTTGCATAGATGAAGGTGTGCAGGATTTGGATATGAAGCTGTAGCCAAAGCAAGCATGAATATTTGTTTCTAGTAGAAGTTTGGATGACAAAGGCCCATAGATTTTATTGGAAATCAATCCTTTCACATTCCCTTATGAAAATCTGGCTCCGACTTTCTTTGAGATCACGAAGAGCTAATTTCTGGCCTCAGGTGGCACGAAGGATGAGGAGGATTATGAAGAGCCGATTTCCGGGATTTATGTCCATGAAAAGCCTATTATACAGTGAGTCTCTTGTTTATTGCAGACCCCTCAGGAGCTTAGTTAAACTGCTTGTGACTTTTGTTTATTCTAATCACTTGCTGTGTGACATGGCTAGGTGGGAACATCCCCTGAACAGGATGCAAAGGCAATAGTGGAGATAATTTCTCTTGATAGCCATGCCTCAGAATTATAGCTGTTTTAGTTAGTGGAAGTCGTTTCTGGGAAATGTTGGGATTGGTGACACGCCAGTCATGTGTTCATAGGCAGCATGTAATTACTTTATACTCTGCAACTATCTGGATGTTTTGAAATAACTGATTTTGTTATGCTCTTTAGTAACCAACTGCAGTCTTATGTCCATACTTCCAAGTTCCATGGATAGGCTGACAAAACATTGTTTATGGCATTCAATAGCTCAACAAAATAAGAAATGGTCAGATTCTCACAGACAAAGCGTCCTCCTCCTTCCTATGTTCTGAGCAAAGAAACTGTCTGAATTATTAAACATTGCACATCAAACATTTCTGAGGACTCCAGCAAAAGAGGAAGAGGGTTCTACAGAGAATTATTTGTGGACCCTGTTGTTAACTGCACCCTGGTCCATACTAACTGTGGCATATGCATATTATTTGGGAAATGACAGGAGCCATTTGAACCCCCCCCCTCAAAATGCTGTTGCTTTTCTTAATAAATATCACTCTCATTTACAGTACAGAACTGGCTGCTTTCAAAAGAAGCACCTTTTGTGGCTTTTATATCATGAGACACAAGAATGGCTGTGGAAAGAACCTTGGAGAAAACAGGGCAGCTCCAAATTTTTCAGAAGAAAGGAAATCTCTTGCATCTGTGACAAGCTTGCTTTTAGAAATGGAATTCTTCTAGGGGTGTCAGTGACAAATCATTGTTGATCAGGTGCTTGCTACCAAGGAAAAAATCCCTAAAATTGGGATTAAACTGAGGTAGGGAGATATTGGTAAAGCAAATCCTGTTATATACACTTTTGTTTACATTATACTTACTTAATTTATTTTCTTGTATATAAAAAAGGCTAAAAATCATAAACAACATAAGTAAAAGTAAGCTAGAAAATGAAAGTTGGTGTTTAGTCTGATTATGCTGTCTCTCTTCACAAGTTCCATATTATGCAGCACACAGTTCCCAATATACTGGTCATTGATGCAGATGATGCTGTTTTTATTAAAAGGAAGAGCAGCCTAGAAATCAATGGATAGAATCCTGAGATAGATAAGCAAAACTCTGCTTGTGCAGTAGGGCTTTCCTGGTTCCTCCCCTACAACCCCTTGCCTGTCCCCAAGCTGTTCCAGAGGGTCAATGAGCCCCTGGAATGGCACACAATGTGATTCAAGGGGCTGCTAGAAGAAAGAGGAAAACTAGGGTAATTTGGTGGGGCTGCCTTGCACAAGGAAATTTCTGTTCCTGCAAGACATCTCTGGACCCAATCCCAAGAATATGAAGTGCATAGCTTTTTAGCAGTCAAATATGCTTTGTTTCAAATATCTTTTACAATCTTAGGTTTTCACACCCATGTTTTTCATTTATTGCATACAGTCTGCGTGTTCCTCAAGACTGTGCTTTTGTACTGGGGATATGACAGGTTTTCAGCATTAGGGTTCGCAAAGTCTTGTGTTTGGGAAAGTGAAATTCTTCTTCCTGGGAGTGATTCATTGCTGTGTAGTATATGCAGAAGTATCATGGTCATCAACTGGATAAGTTTGGTCACATAACTAATTAGGACAATTTAGCACTTGATAAGCAGTTTTTAAAAATATTTTCTCTCTCATTCATTCATTCATTGGAGGGTATGCATTCTCCTATTGTACAATTATGCACGGGAGAACTCACTTACTCTCTATCTTTTTTAAACAGAGAAGGGAAACATTGAACATTGTGCACACCATATTTCTGACAATCAAATGCCTTCCTTCACTTTTGAATCAAAGTAAGTTAAAGTGTTAAAATATGAAGAAGAAAGTGAGCTGGAAAACGTACTGAACTGAAAGAAGAAGAAAAGCAGTTGAGCGGTTGACTGATTAGTGTCCCACCATACCATGAAATTCTATGTTGTATGAAACCAAATATGACTTACCTCATACTTTCCTTCATTCTCCATCTTAATGTTTTCAATATCCAGCAGGAGTGACCAGACTTGGCCTCGCACCTGGAGGGGAATCCCTTTATAAACTCTGCGGAACATCTACACAGTTTTAAAAGAAAAGAAAAGTAAATTAGCACAAACTGCAGAGAGAGGTGTGTGTGTGTGTCTCAAATGTAACAAAACTTGTAGCAGGTTGGCAGTGCTTATATAGAGTATCTAGTCATTCTGAAACGAAATGTCCCAGTCAGTTATCCCCAGAGGGGAGGAAGTCCCACTGCACTAGCAGGACTTGTTGTGCTGTCTTCAACTAGTGCAACAACTTAGTTGGATCCGGTGTGTGTGTGTGTGTGTGTGTGTGTGTGTGTGTGTGTGTGTACAATGGCACTGATCTATTTAATTTTCGCTCATGAAGCTCCAAGAATCTTGAAACAAGTGACTGTCAATTCAGCAAAACATTTTTTTACTTAATCCTCTCCTCTCCATTTCACTCCTCTCAAGTTCTCTAGGGAATAATAAGAGGAATAAGGCATTCTAGAGAAGGCCAAAAAACAAACAAAAAAACAGCATTGGCTCTTTCATTATAGATCAGCCGTGGGAAAGACTCTGCAGTACAGTCATAGAAATAAATGGGTGCTGTTATGACTAGCACCAGTGCATTAAGTTTCACTTATATTCTTTGTAGAATCAAGATTGTTTTAATAAAGCACCTGAATACACAAATGTGCGAGCACACACACTAAATGTAGCAGCAACGTAACACAAATTCTGCATCAGGAACAGAAGCACTTTTGAAACATGTATAGAATCATACAATCACCTCCTTGTACATAATTATTTTTAATTCTGAACAGGAAAAAGAGGAAGGAACTATGCAAGGCACTGAAGTCTTTACCAACTGCTCAGTAGAAATCCTATTCTCCCCATTCCACACCATCCAGCTTCTATGATTTCACCAGAACTTGTTCACATATTAACATGCTTATTTGTGTAGCCATAAAAACTATACATTTTTAAAACAGAGAGATTTTTAGGGTACCATATTCCATGCTCACTACAAAATTCCATGTTTATACAGTGTGATATCTTAATAGTGGAGTATTCGTAACTGGACTGGAATGTACTGATTCAATGAGAAAAAGAAAATGAAAGATATGGGGGGGGGGAGGAATATTCCATGAACAGAGGAAATATTAAGCCACAATAAATACCAGTAGATCATTAAATCAGGGTACAATGGCAGTACAAAAAATTATATGATACCCAGGATTCCAGACCATCCCAGGATAGTTAAATTCCTTTCCACATTGCTTCAGTGATCGGTGGTAACTGCATTTTCTTGTACAATTAAGAAATCTACAGAGAAAGGAGCAGATTTTTGCTATGGTTCTAGAAGTTAGATTTTTAATTAGTGCAAACCCAACAGCATGTAGAGTAAATAGCTTTCAGCACTACTTCTCTGCCAATATTTCATTTCAGAGCATTGCAGGGAGCAAGTGCACAACAAGATAAAATTATAATGAACAAATTGCCTCTAGTTTATCTATCTGAAGTTCTCATCCACTTAAAATCAAAGTTGTAAAATGCCTCAGTGCCCTGAGAATCACTAATCACAGAAGGGCAGCCATTTCACTTTGAAACAAACTGTTTTAGGAAACAATAATCCACCACGAGAAAGCAATTCCCTCTTTTCCTTAGTGTTTTTCTCTGACTCTTAACGTTTTGAAATAAGGAAGGATTTCCAAAGGCAACTGAAAGGATTTGCTCTGGATATTTTATTATGTTTTTTTATTGCTATTTTATTGTTGATAAATGCTTTGAGACCATTTGGTGAAAATGTAGAAGACAAATTTAAACAAACCAATATTTGGGAGCTGAAAAATTTTACATGATATTCCAGTGCTGCTCACCTACTTCTTACAAGAAGGTGCTAACTTAGAGAAAAAGCATTTTAACTTTCCTTCATTTGGATTAGGGGCCATACACTCTTAAAATTATAGTACAACCAACTCTGCAAATAACTGTTTGCCAAATGCCACTGATAATAATCCAGGCCTCTCCCCCCCCCCCCGGTAATTCAAGCAAAACTAGTGCAAAATACATGTTGTTGAACAACTCTGACTAGGAGCACTGATATTTGGGCTCCTTTTCCAGCATGATAAGATGCTTTAAGGCTGGTGGACTTTTTTAAGCCTTAGGCACAGTTGACTGAATGATCCATTTTTACAATTATTATTATATTTATATCCTGCTTTTTCCCTAGTCTGAGTCTCAAGGAGACTTGCACAGATAAAATAGAACAAGCTAAAAACACAGAAAAGACCATTATTAAAATGCAACTGAACACATTACAATGGGACAGTTGTGGCACTAAGCATTTGAGATTTCATATGTAGAGCTTCTTTCTGTAGTGAGCTAGCCATTCCCAGAATGTGCAGAGTCCTAATTCCACAATGCCAAATTTGCTAATAAATGCCAATTCAATTTGGGAGTCTCCTTTTGCATATTCTTATTCTTTAGTCTGAGTATGACAGAGCATTATTCACCACAGACTGTTACTGAACAGTAAGACTCGGCAACTGGGTAAAGTACTGCTGTAATCACAGGCCAAAACAATCTTCTTGAAAAATTTACACACATTTCTCAATCACATAGCTGAAAGTGGCCAGAGGACAGAAACAAAGCCTTCAATGGCCTATTCAGTTTTCAGCACCACAATTTTGAAAAGAAAGGACACAATACAATATTCAGTCTTCCGTTTTCTTAAAATAAAGACTAGAATAATTATAATGCTACTAAAATGTGTCACAATTCCTCACCTTTTCACTGTTTCTGTATTTTCCCCATTTTCTTAACATCTTCAGCCATTTGTCCACTCGTTCAATCTCCTGAAGTTTTTGCTGGAACAGAATTTTGAAAGTGTAGTTTAGAGGGTTTATTTCCAATTTGTGTGAGCAAGAAAGGAGGGAGGGAGAGCTAGATATCCAAGCCATCAGAATATAGAGTCATATGGTACATGTAAGACATTAGCTTTAAATATTTTAGCTTTAAACAGGCAAGAAGGAATTTCCCCAACTGCATTCATTCCTTATGCTAGAAAGTAAAAGGTAAAGGTAAAGGGACCCCTGACCATTAGGTCCAGTTGTGACCGACTCTGGGGTTGCGGCACTCATCTCGCATTATTGGCCGAGGGAGCCGGCGTACAGCTTCCAGGTCATGTGGCCAGCATGACAAAGCCGCTTCTGGCAAACCAGAGCAGCACAAGGAAACACCGTTTACCTTCCCACTGCAGTGGTACCTATTTATCTACTTGCACTTTGATGTGCTTTCAAACTGCTAGGTTGGCAGGAGGGACCGAGCAACGGGAGCTCACTCCGTCGCAGGGATTCGAACCACCGACCTTCTGATCGGCAAGCCCTAGGCTCTATGGTTTAACCCACGGCGCCACCTGGGTCCATGCTAGAAAGTAGAAGGTTCCAAATAAAATGTTAGCTTATATGCTACTTTAGGGGCAGAAAACCACTAGATATTACTGGACTACAACTCCCATCATCCTTGACTATTGGCCATGTTGGCTGAAAAGGATGGGAGCTGGAATCCAACAACATCTAGAGAGCTTGAGGTTAGCCACTCCTGTGCTATTCCTTCAGTATTATTATCTTGAACCTCATCCAAACTGTACAATGTATGATATGGCTTAACACAATGCTGTGCAGCTAGGTTTGCATAAACCTACTCTGAGCATGGCAAATGCTCTCTCTTTCATTCAACTGCAACAGCACATATGACACACAAGCAAGATACTGAATGACTTGATGGATGATGGACTTGACCCTAAAAATGACAGGAATAACACAGAGTGCGGTGCTTAGACTCCCTCAATCAATTAGGTTTGCAGACCTAATGACTACAGTGCCACATTTTCTCATCTCTAATTCATCCATAATGCCCAACCATCCTTCTAATTATTGCCAGCAATTTTTTTTACAAGAATTCAGCAGCTGACCATTCCTCCTCAGGTCAAGCTAAGCTGCAGCAAGCAGCCTCCCAGTTTTGCATGTGACGCTTTGGTGCTGCATTTTAGAATATACAGAGGAAATATAATCAAACCTTCCTTGTGTTGAAGTTCCATTATCTTCATAGCTGACTAAGGCCTAAACACAGTCATCTGGAAGTCTAATTGAAATCAGCAGGACTTGCTTCCAAGCAAGCGTGTTTAAGTTGGGATGAAGAGCTATTATTATTTATCCAGAGAGCTAAGATTCTTATGTTAATAATTGCAGTGTCTTTCATCACTTGCTACTGAAAAATAAACACAGCAGCAGCAGCTGCCACCTTCCCCCAATTACTACAGAGAAAGAAAAGCTCCCAGTTCCTACCTTCTCCTCCAGAGCACTGCGGGTTGGTAGCTCATGCTCACTGAAAGATGAAAAATTCTAAATGAACCAATGCATAATGCAAGAAGTGTACAAGCAAAGTGATCCAGTACAGAAAGGAGGTCTGACGGTATGCTTCAAATGATTGGGGGGGGCCATAGGATTGTATCCAAAGTAGCGCTAAGTGACTCATTCCACCAGTGCAAGGATTTCTGCTTGCGCAATGGAACATTTCACCACTCTTCTCTCCTTTTACTGCCCCCAAATCTGTTATAGGGGCTCCCCCAACCCTCCACAGCAGATTTGGAGAGGGCACAGGGTGTGTATGAGTGAAGAACGGAGGAAGTTCCACTATGCAGGTGAAAATTCTTGCACTGATGGGATGCATTAGGTGGAGGCTACCCATAGCAGCTTACTGGTCTACTACTTGGCTAAGGAGGTTCTTATTAATTTGATCATTTCTTTATTCCACATTTGATCAATGATGCCTGGCCCCAGAAAATGTGGAAACAGTGTCAGAAGGGAGATCTCCTGTTCAAAGATGGATACAATACATAAAACAAAAAGCTATAAATTTGCATAAACCGCCATAATATAGGTGGCAAAAAAGAGGGGTTAAAATGCTACCCAGTCTGAACACTTGAATCCCTCTAAAGGGCAGTTGTAGAAAGCTGAAACACTGTTGCATTTCCATGCTTTTCAGAAACTGTTTACATCCTAAGTATATAATTGCCCGTATAAAGGAAACACAAATATTGATTTCCAAGGATCAAGCCCTCTCGTAGCTTAGCTGTACCTTATCATGGCAGGAGTTTTCATAAGCAACAGAAAGTAATTTCCTCTCTGCTTCTGACTTGCACAAGTGGACAAAAGTACTAGTAAAGGCACTTGGCTGAGGTACAGTGGTGGAGGACCCAACCATGACAGTGAAAGGGATGCAACTGCGGCCTTCAGCACTAGTTTCAGCAAAATGAAGAGGACAAGAAAAGGGGAACTTACTGCAAAAACCCAAATCTGTCAGTGACTTTGTAGAGAGTGAAGTCAGCATCTTCCCACGGATCAATCTGAGCTCCTTCCTGCCTTCCCTATAAAGAAGGTTGCACAATAGTTTACACTATGGTGACTAACAGATGATATCATTTTGAGAAGAAATGAAGAAAATTTATGACGCCATCTGTTCCTACGTCATTTTTACTCATGCAAGACTAGCCATGGGTTGATTTTGTGTCTTTTATAAGCTGTAAGCGTAAAGCAGGTCAGCAAAGTGATGGGTAGGTATGAACTAATATTTGTACAATGGCAGCTGTCTTGCCTATGATATGCACTGGGCACAAGTATGTTGTTTTTGGTTGCAAGTACCTCACTTCTACAGTGACTGCAGTTATCACCGTTCTTCTTTGCCTGTGGCTCAGCATGAAACTGGAGGGGACCATTTAAAAGATGATACATTCTGGACAAGAAGGACCAAGGATGGGAAATGAAAATGTAGCACTCATAGCTTTCCTTATCATTGTGTTTTGAGACCCTGAACCCTTTACTGAAGTTTCTGCTTTCTGCAGAATGTTGGGGAAATACCTATCTGGCTGCAGAACCAGATGGCACACAGCAAAAACAAGCTGCGTAGTATATAGTCAATATACTGGGGCCAATTAATCCCTCACTTGCTAGGACCCCATGGTCCCTTCATCCCTCCAAAATGTATGAAAAACCAAATAATAAGGATGATTTGAAGATGGATAGCATTGATCAATGGAAAATTGAATATCCCATATTGCTGTTTTCTGAATCTGGTTGACTTATTACAAGTTCCTGTGTTCTGTAGACAGTTAAGCCAAAAGAAATCTTTGCTTTGGGGAAAGCAAGGTTCTTACCTTCTCATACTTAGCAATGATTTCTGCCCTTTCCTCTGCTATTAAGGCATCTATATCTTTCTTCATGTCAAAGGCTGTAAGAAAAGGAAAACCCAAACAATGACATTATAAGCAGCAGTCATAGCAGGGAGGGTTGGGGGGAGGGGCAAATGTGCTAATAGAAAAAAGGCTTCACTTACAACTAAAAGCCATAAACCCTATCCTAAAGCTAAATAACAGGCTTAGGCTGCAACATCCCAATAAAATATATACTGAGTTCATATTGCACAACTCAGGCTTTTTGGAGGGGGGAATCACCACCAGCAAGAAAAAGACAGGCAACTAAAGGTAGTTATTGCAAGAAGCAGCACCTTCAAACTCTTTCCAGGTTTTCAATCACATTTATCAAATTTTCTATAGATAGGAATATACAGTATAGTATTACAAGGAAAATTATATTCCATTATATCTAATAATATGCCAACTCAAGTCCACTTACAACAGTATAAAATAAGCATAGCAAAAATATAAGATAAACAAAGCAACTACAAAAGCAATAAAACAACAGGAAAGGGTTGACTTGAAACTGTGACTCATACTTGTGATGACAAGGGGAATGCAACTGCAATCCTAGACACTCTCCTAATCAAACATGTTGATAATGCTTTTTAAATAGAGACAGAAAGCTACCAGTCCAGAATTGTTCAAGATAAAAACCAGAATTAATTTATCCTGTCGTTCACTTATACCAGTCAAACTGCATGAGATTACAGCACAGCCACTGTGTTAGAACACAGGCCACACCAAATTCCCATAAAGAAGAGGTCGGGCTTGAAGGGCAATTAAAAATAAAGAACGGAGAGTGCTGAACACCTCTCTCAACTAAAGTTTAGCCCTAAGCCATTTTTCTTTGGGCTATTTTTCATTTTGCATGGGTTACTTCTAGTCTTGGGATACCTAGGGCAAGAAAAATGTCCCTGAAGGGGTGGGTGGTACTGAAGCTATATTTTAGCATCTATTCTGCATTTATGAAATCTCCTGTGCATCTTACAGGAATTTAATGGCAACCAGATACTAACATACAAGACTGCCATCAGTTCATGAGGGAGGGTCTGGCACCACTGAGGTGGGGGTGTCTTCTGATAAGACTACTCGGGCCCCTCCCAAACAACAAGCTTGCCCCTCTTATCCCATTTCTCCTCTCTTTCTGATTAGTCATGCCAAGAGGTCTCCGTAGGGCTCATGACAGGTACATACGCACAATAAATTTGGTTATGTGGTTGGAAAAAATGGATAGTTAACATCAGGAGTAAGTTCTTCCACCTAACCTGATCCATGGAATAGGTTAAGCAGAACATTATGAAATGGTAGCCAACTCTGTGTGGTACAAATCCTGCCAGGATTGTGAAGGATGACAGCTGATCACAGAACATGGAAGTGTTTCAGAACTGGTTTTGAGCCTCCTGGGGTAGAGCTCCCCAGCAGAAAAAGGCATGCAAATTGGGTGAAAAAATTTAGAGCAGCAAAAACTTGGGTCTCTTTCATCATGAGATTCCACCTGCACTGAAAAAGTCCAGGAATAGCAGAAGTCTCAGCCTTTTGAGTCTCTCTCCCCCCCTCTCTTTTCTTTCTTTCTTTCTTTCTTTCTTTCTTTCTTTCTTTCTTTCGAGTATACTAAGTAGGTCAGTACACAAGCTGGAAGCCCTAAATAATGGTAACCCTTTATTTAGCCTCAGTATTTATTTTGCTCTGTCAAAAGCACTAAATCCACATAAGCATTCACAGGAAATGAAACAAGTGAATGCTGCAGATGAAACATGGAAGGCCTTACCTGAGATGGTCCTTATGTCTCACGCTGCACGTCTTGAGGCTGGGGTGGCCTCTCCTTCCTTGATGCTACCTGACAGAAAACATTCCAAATGCTCAATGCGCCTCTTTGCATCCACCTCTTCTGTCCGCAGCTGGCACTTTCAGGCAGTCCTTAGCATGGCCCCTCTCAGCCTTGCCCACCAAACTCCATAGTCAGTGAAAACCTTTCTGCTTTTTTCTACACAACTGATGATCATTGGTCAGGTTGAAAGAAATACTGTTTTTCCTTTTCATGCAGATGATCTCCTTCTTCCACTGGATTGACTGGAGGGGGGGAATTAAAAAACAAATATAACTTTTTAAGCCTCGAAAGCTACGACCCCCCAAAAATTGAAATGCCTTCATCACAAACTGAGTTCCTATATTTCTTAGAGTAAGGGAGCAGATATGTAAAATCCCAGAGCAAAAATCATGGCCACTGTGCTAGCTAAACCATTGTCTAGCTTAGCATTATGTGTGAACCTGCACTCATGGCTTGTCTCACTCTAGAATAACCATGAGGTTTCTCCTTCATTTATTCCTAATGACTTGTTTGGGGTAGACAAATCTCAAGCCTGGGTCAGCCAAGTGGGAAGCCACCAATTAAGGGATTTCAGGAAGGGGCTGAATTTGTATAAGATAATATGTGCAAAAGTTCACAGATGCAAACTATTCCTTATGCAAAACACACTGCATGCTTTAGATACCGTATTTTTCGCTCCATAAGACGCACTTTTTTCCTCCTAAAAAGTAAGGGGAAATGTCTGTGCGTCTTATGGAGCGGATGTGTGGTCCCTGGAGCCGAACTGCCCAGGGGCAAAAGCAGATCGTGCTTTTTTTAAAAAAAAAAGAGAGAGAGAGAGAAGGGGGTGTTGAAAGGAAACCCGCTGAGCAGTTGCTCAGCAAACAATCGGGGAGAGAGATAAGGGAGAGAGATTCCAACCCCGCCCCCTTGCAGAGGGAGGCTGTTTCCCCAGCGACATGTGACTGGCTGATTAGATTATCTGTCTGGAAACTGTAGAAATGGCTTCCTGAAGCTGCAGAACTGTGAGTTAAACCCCATAAAACAGGGTTTTTTCCCTTTGCTAAGCACAACAACTTTGAGCTGATCCTCAAAAAATTGGACTTTTCTCCTTTGCAAAAGAAGCTACAGAAATTTGAGCTGATCCTCAAAAAATGGGGCTTTTCTCCTTTGCAAAAGAAGCTACAGAAATTTGAGCTGATCCTCAAAAAATTGGGGCTTTTCTCCTCTAAAAACTAGGTGCGTCCTATGGTCAGGTGCGCCTTATAGAGCGAAAAATACGGTATTACATAACTTTGGGTACCTCTGATTTAGCTCTGTCTAACAACATTGTGTATTTTGTGATACTAGTTATACTTTTTGCTGAGCCAGGAAAAAAATAATTCTAAACAGTAAATAGTTGTTCGTGCTGTACTGCATTTTTTATTTAGGGGTGGAATTTTGATGTCACTTTACAAGACACTAATGATTCAGTTTTTAAAATGAATGAAAGAGAGAGAGGGTGAGAGAGTATGAAGCACAGGAGTTAGTATTTCTATAGTAGCATGATGTCATTTGTCGACAATTTGCTTATGTAAGGGAGCTCAGTTTAAATGCAACATCTGATTTTAATCAGCCTTTCATTTTCTGACATGGCTGATTGGCTCTCAAAATCAGTTGTGTTAAGCACCAGTATCTTCAGGTCATTGAGGCTTCAAGGAAATGCTATGCATCAGATACCTATAAAACTCATTTTAAAAAACCCTACCCGCCTCCCAGCAAGGCTTTGCTCATGTCAGCAGAAACAAGATGTTAGCATTCTTTAATGGGACAGATTGAGCTGGATTTCTAAATTTCTGGAAAAAACTAAGTAAGAACATAAAGAAGTAGCACACAGCACAGCACAGCACCCTAGCATAGAATGGTAATCACAACACCAGTTGTTAAATTGATTCTTTTTAGAGAAGGGGGAGTAATGAGATAGAGCTATATGACAACAATCAAAATTACATGCAATGGTGGTAGATCAGTGTCTCTAAAAGCAGATCTGCTGCAAGCTGGGATAGAAGAGAGGGAAATTCAGTTCTGTTCACATTTCATGAGGAATTTTTGAAAGAAAAGAAAATCACAAACAAATGCAGAAATTTGGAGATCTGAGGATTGGAAAAGTGTGAAACTGAGAGATTCCTCCATCCTTAGCACCAAGGAAGTACAAAACAAGGGATGGAGGTACAATTTGGAATACAAAAAGTGAGAGACCAGGCAAGATGCATTAAACTCACCCACACTCCTCTCAAGAGTGGGCTCCAGTACTGAAAGCAAATCCAACTGGAGAAAAGCAGGTGCAAGGGGAGTATTCAGCATTCACCCGCCCGTCCCCGCACACCACTAGCATTTTAAATTGTATCACCACACCCACTAACAGGATGGAGCTACGTTAGGCCCTCATACTATTTTGCTGTAATTTACATGATCATTCTATTTTCACAGCAGTTGGGAATCACTCAGAGCAGTGGCGTAGATAGCAACCCAGGGCAGTGCACACCCCATGGTGAGCTGCCCATGGGGGGGCAAGCCTCCTATTGGGTGGGGCAAGCCGGGGGAGGGTGCGCTGTGCAGAGCCTTGCCGCTGCCTCCCCCTCAGCTGTAGGGCAGCTGAGGGAAAGGTGGCAGGCAGACGCAAGCCCCACACTGCGAGCCTGCAGGTGCCTGAGCCACCGTGTCACTCCCACACGCCACATGCCACAGTGTGGCAGCCAGTGTCCCCCCCTCCTAGCTACGTCTCTGACTCAGAGCACACTCCTATTTGTTTTTTCTCCATGAGACTGGTGCCATTTTGTCACAAAGTGACATTTCAGCTTGAAATTGACAATTTTTTCAACTTTTAGAATGAAGAGCACATATGAAATAACTCTGTTCCACTCATGACCCCATCCACTCAAAGCATGCTCTCAGCAGGATGATTCACTACCTGTACAGTAATCCAGGCATTCACTCGGTCTTAGCGACCTGACCCAGTATCCCTGACTCATCACTTGTAAAACAGCACAATGCAATGGTCAAACCTATTTGCGTTGTCAAGCAACAAAGTAGTTATAGTGCTTACTGTGGAAATGATGAGGTTTCCTGTGATCTCTATGCTAAATAAGAGTGGTGCTCAAGATACGTCTTCAGGGTTAACCTGGCACCTTCCTAGCCTGATAGAGAATGTAACAGAATGATGGCAGCTACTTTGATTTCACATTGGCATGAAACCTGTTCAGCTTAGTGTTATAAAGGTATTTATAAAGGTATGGCAGAGTTCAGCAACCTTTTTCAGCCGTGGGCCGGTCCACCATCCCTCAGACCATGTGGTGGGCCAGACAATTTTTGGGGGGCTGGGGGCTGGGGAATGAACGAATTCCTATACCCCACAAATAACCCAGAGGTGCATTTTAAATAAAAGCACGCATTCTACTCATGTAAAAACACCAGGCAGGCCCCACAAATAACCCAGAGATGCATTTTAAATAAAAGGGCACATTCTACTCATGTAAAAACATGCTGATTCCTGCACCGTCTGTGGGCCGGATTGAGAAGGCGATTGGGCCACATCCGACCCACGGGCCTTAGGTTGCCTACCCCTGCCCTATGGCTTGGCATCAGGCCAGTTCAACTAAATTAACCTCTGGGTCTGTGACCTCCCATTCCCACCAACCCAGATAAAAGTTTAAAATATACTTTTGGATGAGCCGTATCAGCAAAAGGAGTTGACATAAAATAAGTGGGAGGATATTTTTAGAATGAGCAGTAAAGACTTGATAGGACAGGTTGTACTACCAACTCCTACTTTCTATAGACTTGATGGACAGTTTAGTGTTGCTTCTGCATGTTAGAAGTATACTTTGCTTTAGTTTAAAATGAAGAAACAATATGTTAATAAGTAGGTGTGATACTAGCGGAGACAAACTACTTTAAATAGAAACTAAACTCTTCAGTGTCAACATTTTCTTCCAAGACTTCTACAGCAATTCTTCATCTGCTATTTTTAGATCTTGCAGAGGATAATTAAGACAAACATTTGTTTTGCTTTAGCCTAGAACTCATCTGCCAGATGATGGAAGCTAAAGAAACAAGAGTTTCTTTTTTGGTCTTAGTTTAAATCAAAAAACAAAACAAAAATCCTTTTACTTGACACATACAGTATTAAATTGTACAGACTACACTAGAAAAAGTAGACAAATTGAAGAAAATTATTTGACGCATGCAAATGTTTCTTAAGCCCCTCTCTCACAGATTTTACAAACAAATTAATCATTCTTATGTTCCATGTAGGATCAAATACGTGCAGCTGCGCCTTTGGAAGTGTTTTGTATACACACAAATGTGTCCTGTTCCAAAACTGTCAACCACTTTCTCCTGCATTTTATTTTCATGTTTGCCATTAAACCTGATTAAAATAGTTTCTTTAAACACCCCTGAAATCAAGAAGAAAAGCATCTGTGGCCAATTCAGACTTGATTTGTGGTTTGTTAAACTGTGACTTGGTGTAATGTGCAAGCCAGGCCAGTGCTGTAATATCTTGTTGTCCCTTAATCTCTCAGAGAACTTGGTTAGGAGATGGTTGCTCTCTGCACTCTGTTTTAAACATTAAGCAACCACAGCACGTAACCTAGTATTTCATGGCCAGAAGGGGGAAATCTTATTGGTTCTGACTGATAATTTCTTAGCCCAAACCAAACAATAACCCTCTTCTTAAAAGTCCCATAACCTGTAAGTTGCATTTAAGCTGGAAATGATTTCTAATTCTGGAAAAATTCATCAGGCACACTTTAATATTACAAACAGTGTATCTTAAATCCCTGCAATGACTTTTGTATAAGGCTGCAGATCTCTGCAATCCACTGTGTCCATGGGGTTTTATGCCTTAAATTCACTTTACATAATGCCCCAGAGGTGTGTCAATTAACATTAACAGTTGGATTTTTTTCTGATGTTTATAAGTAACAACTCACATTCTGCAAATATGTTCTAAGATGTTTTTTGTTTTGTTTTCTAAATCAAAGGAAGGGATGGCTTCCTCCCTCCCCCCTCCCTTTTCTGTGGGACACTCAACATTGGAAGAGATGCTTTCTATACTTACTGGATATCAATTATTCAATAATGGTATTTAAATAAAAGACTGAGGCATAATGAGGTTCTGAGACTGTCTGAAGCCAAACCCTCGAGAATAGACGCTCAAGAGAGTCCTTGAGCTGTTCTTCACAGCAGGAAGCACTGAGAAAATTAGTTGTCACTGTGCCCTGACTGAACACGCATACTGCATGAGGTTTGCTGGCCTGCTAACTTCCATTGATGCTCTTTCTGCTTGGCCTATATTTGTGCATGTATGATTGTATCCGAGGCACATGGTTTTTCTTTTTCACCTAACCTAAAGGCTGAGGACCAGTTATAATAGGAATTGGGAACCTGTGGTCCTCCAGATGATGTTGGATGAAAACCCCCATCAGCTTGAACCATTGGCAATACAGGCTGGGGCTGACTGTGATGGGGTTCAACAATATGGTCTAATAACCACCTTTTATTCTTACCGCTATTCTGTGAAGTTGGTTAAAAATATATATGTCTTTTTCAAAGTAACTACAGTGACACACAGCCAAACAGAACTTTGTCCCTTTCCTTACTGAAACCCACCTCTAACAACTTGATCATACATAAATAAAATTGGCCAGAATATGATCTGGTTGCAGTTTTGAACTGAGTCTTGCTGACAAACATCCTTTAGCATCTCTGCGGTTAGAGGGTGTGTGTGTGTGTGTGTGTGTGTGTGTGTGTGAAAGAGAGAGAGAGAGAGAGAGAGAGAGAGAGAGGGAGGGAGGGAGGGGGAGAGAGAAGCAGGCAGATATTTCATCTGTCTCTGCAAAGACAAATACCACATTTTAAACTTGCTAAAATGCAATATTGCCTCTCATTGGCATATTCTGCTTGACAAAACATGGCTCAGTTGTCTGCAACATCAGTGATGCATAGCATGATTCTCCCTCTGCCCTAACCCATGTCAACTCATCAGTTGTGTTTTTTATTATAATAATAAATTTATTTGGTAGCTGTGCTTTCCCTGTTATGCACACCCAGTCTAGACTGATCGTCAAGGCACAATTCGCCACCCCCTAAAAATCTGGATAAACAGCCGTTAAAACCCCTCCTTCCATTAGCTGCCTGGGGGCTGTGTTTCCTGCTACTGGTTCACAGACATGCCGTATTATGGATAAAAGGTGGCTGGGACTCAATTGATTTGTTAGAAAGAACCACACAATTGACACACTGCATAAGTATAATATGCATGATAGCCCTAAATATGTAACACAACCATAAAAAATGGAGTGATTTTTCTTTCATTATTTCTTACCCTGAGATTTTTGTAACTCATATTCATAAGAACTGGATAAAAATCAGAGTTCTGGTATCAGAAAGAAATTCAGCCACACAAAGCAAGGCACACTTATTCATACAAACAGCACCAATCATAGAATGCCATGAAAGGTTCATTGATAAGGGTGGAAGAAGACAATAAATATTTTACAGATCACAAACACATTCTCTCGTAGCTTTTGCATCATATGAATCACTGTATACTACATATATAATGAAGAAAAAGAGAGTTAGATTAGAACAAGTATGTGAGAGAGAAGACCAAACTTATAAAAAACATATTAATGATGAGTATGAAACAAGTAACAGCTACTGTATACTAATTAATTTGGAATGAAAATATTTAACCTTTTATATATTCACAATCTAACACACTCCAAATAATTCACATATAATAATAAGTATTCCATGTTTATAAAATTGCAGGATATTCAGATATTGCTATCTAAACCAGGCTTCCTCAACCTCGGCCCTCCAGATGTTTTGAGACTACAATTCCCATCATCCCTGACCACTGGTCCTGCAAGCTAGGGATCATGGGAGTTGTAGGCCAAAAACATCCGGAGGGCCAAGGCTGAGGAAGCCTGATTTAAACGATAAATGGTATGGCCATCTTTTCTTTACAATAAATTATATCTATGCTTTATTAATAAATTATATATCATATATAATTTATTAACCATACCTACATGTACTCAGCACATGAATCTCTTATCCCTTTACACATTTTGAAGAGCAGAATGTAAGGGGCACTTTTCTTTAACTAGCAGGTCAGCACCATTAAACCCCAATCACTCCAAGGGGGAGGGGAAATAAGTCATGGATCTGAGAGGGTTTCCACCCCCCCCTGCCACTTTCCCTAGAAAACCCTGCTGTTTACTGCTGAATTGGAACAAACATCAATCAGGTTTTCTGTGGATTGAGGTTTGCTCTAATTCAGCAGTAAACAGCTGGTTTTCTCAGGGAAAGAGGCAGGACACACACATAAATCCTCTCCAACCTGTGACTTGAAATCACCGGATTTCAAATCCAACTAAAGTATGGATGGGGCCCTAAATTGTTAAATTGTGTTAAGTTGTGGAAAATTAACAGCAGGAGGACATGAAGGGAGGCAGGGAAAGAACTGAGGGTTTCTGTTGCAGGTAGAAAGTCTGTCATCTGGATGCCAATTCTCCTAATATATTAACAGCAGTTTCACCCAGTGAGAAACAATGGAGGCAACAGGCCTGGAAACAAGTTACTCAGAGACCATGTCTACCCACTTCAGTAGATCTGGTGCCCAAACCTTGTAATCACACAGTGGCCAGAACATGTAGCGCTTTTCTCTGTTGTCTGGTGTGGGTGTGGGTGGATGGGTGATCATCCTATCCACGCCTCCTTAGGGAACTCCTGCAAACACCCATAACAATAGTACTTGCCTTTTAAACAAACTTAATTTATAAAGGTGCTCTCAGAAATAGCATGGAAAAAACCCATATCTGTGTACTGTAGAACGTGGTACAAATAAGGCTGTAAGAAAATATAGGGTGGTTGTTCAAATAACATGATCACTTTGTGCTTATCACTGCTCAATTGCATTTATGGTTTAATATGGCAAATACCTAAAACATTTGAATAAATCAGAGCTTAAATGGAAGGGGGCCAGAGGAGGGCTGTCCCCACCCACACTGCTCTATTTACAAAGTTACAGGGAACACAAATTGTCCAACACAGTGTGAGTTGTTGAGGGATTATGTGGCTTGTGGATTTACTTAACATCTTCTACCCTTTGCCCCATAATGCAAGCATTGAGACCAATCTAAATATATCATAAAAGGAAAACGCCAACTATGAAATGCAGTGAAACCATGCATCTTATGCCACGGTGAAGATGATGCCTTTAGGCAAGCAGTATTTTACTTGGTCACACACATAGAGTTTTAGGCAGATACCTCCCCTTCTCCAAATGTACTGCTCAAATAAAATTAGTAAAGGTAAAGGTAAAGGGACCCCTGACCATTACCGGTAGGTCCAGTCATGACCGACTCTGGGGTTGCGCGCTCATCTCGCATTATTGGCCGAGGGAGCCGGCGTACAGCTTCCGGGTCATGTGGCCAGCATGACTAAGCCGCTTCTGGCGAACCAGAGCAGCACAAGGAAACGCCGTTTACCTTCCCGGTGCAGCGGTACCTATTTATCTACTTGCACTTTGACGTGCTTTCAAACTGCTAGGTTGGCAGGAGCAGGGACCAAGCAACAGGAGCTCACCCCGTTGCAGGGATTCGAACCACCGACCTTCTGATCGGCAAGCCCTAGGCTCTGTGGTTTAACCCACAGCACCACCCGCTTGTTTCAAATTGGGAACAATTGTTTGCTTTGTAGAATATCTGTATGGACACCCTGTTCCAATTGCACACAGTATGTTATTCAACAATTAATCATCAAGGTGCTTTTTCTAGCTGAAGACAGATGTCTGAAGTTAGCTGTCTGTTAGGGGGCTGGGGAGAAACCAGGTAGGGGAAGAGTGCTCTTCTCCTTGCCTTACTCTTTCAGCATTTTGGAACAGACTGGCCACAGAGGCATTTCCAAGGGCACAGTCAATCACCTGGGCTACACTTGTAGCTCTCTGACATGAAATAAGATTTCCTATTTGGTTTATTCACATTGTTGCCAGCTTCCAGGAACTAAGGGTGTCAAAATAGAATACTGCCTGTCACCTAAAGAGCTCCTTCAATTGACATGGACTGGAGACAGATGCAGGGGAATTCTGCTATTTTCAGGAGGCTTTATATTATCAACAGCTACCTAACAAGTAAAGTTACTGATAATAGGTGAGGTTTTGCTTGGCAGCCTAAAAGGAAGCACTGGATTTAAAAAAAAAAAAAAAAGGAGGCCCAAGAGCTGGGGACAAACTCTGTCCTTTGTGTTAGAACAAAGAGTCTAAGCTTTGAATTAGGATTGGGCAGGTTTTTCTTTTAAGTTCTCCAGGCACATTAGAAAGCATCAAGGCAGGAAAACACCCATGGAGAATGAAAAAGAAAACCCCCTTTGTTCTTTTGGTACTAATAAGAATCAGCTTGGAGGAGACTTCTAAACAGAGCTACAGTTCTCAAATCTCATAGTACTTTAAAAAATAAGAAAAGGTGACGTCAAAGGCAAAGCAATTCCAAAGTTTTTCTGGTACAGGCAAGGCTTTTAGCCTAGTTGTGTACAGTGATGCTGAGTGATCAAAATGCAAACATAAAATGTGCCACAAATTACATTCTCAAATGTTTTTAAACCCAAGACAGACTTATATCCAAGAGAAGCTTACTGTATATTCCTGCGTATAAGACTATTTTTTAACCCAGGAAAATCTTCTCAAAAGTCGGGGGTCGTCTTATACGCCGGGTCGTATTTCTTATACGGCGAGTATATCCCAAACTCTATATTTTAACTGGAAAAGTTGGGGGTCGTCTTATACGCCCAGTCGTCTTATACACCGGAAAATACGGTAAATGTGTTGTGAACACATTTATCTCTTTAAAAAAAAAAAAAAGTATGTGCATCTGCAGGATACCAGTGAATACAATGCTGTGAAATGCTGCAGGCACTCTCTGGCTGCTCCTTTGCTTTCCTCTGCTCCTCCCCACTCCTCCTGTTGGGAGAACTAGGGAAGAAGTTGCAACTGCAGGGTGCTTTCTATCCCAGGAGGTACTTTAGTGGTGGCGGCACAGCAGTAACGGGCAGTCTAGGGAGCTGCTTCCTCCCATTCTACCTCTTCTTCCCCCTCCTGTTGCACCTGCAAAAGGAAGTGCCCTGAAGTTACAACCTCTTCCCATCCTAGGGAAACAACTGCAGGCTGATTTGTTCCCCAACATGGGGAATGGTGAGCAATAAGCCAGCATTTGCAGCAGCAGAACAGTGATGATGTGATACAGACTCACATACTTGTTTGTTTCACTTTAAGTTATATATCCTGCCTTTCCTCCAAGGAGCTCAAGCAGCACACATGGTTCGCCATCTTTGCCTCACAAAAAAAACCTGTGAGGTGGTTTAGGCTATGACACTGTGCCTGTCCCCAAGGTCACCCACTGAGCTTCATGGCTGAGTAGGGATTTGAACTCTGGACAACCAGTTCTAGTGTGACATTCTAACCTAACCACTATACCACACTGCTTCTCACACATTCATGGCAATCGGAGCCTCTTTTAAATAAGTGCCAGTCTTGGCCCCTCAGTCTTGCAAAAAGTGCAGTACTTGTGTTATTACATCCAGAATCAAAAGCAGCTTTTTAGAAAAGCAACTGTAGCCTACATATAAGCTGCTGGGGGGCAGGGTACATTCAAACTGGTTATTATGTGTTCTGCAATCAGAGAGTGTGATTGGTGAAATCTCTCCATTATACAGCTCTCCACTCAAAACCAAAATTAGAACTTTGAGTCAGGAACCTGCTGTTTAATAGGACAGAACATACTGTCCTATTTCCCCCTAATTCTGCCAATGCAGTGAGGAGAGAGGAGAACCAAGGGTCTCATTCCTTATTAGGCTTACTAAGTCACAATAAGGCTGGACTGGATGAATCCCAAGCCGGAATTAAGATGGCTGGAAGAAATAACAACAACCTCAGATATGCTGATGATACAACCTTGATGGCAGAAAGTGAGGAGGAATTAAAGAACCTTTTAATAAGGGTGAAAGAGGAGAGTGCAAAATATGGTCTGAAGCTCAACATCAAAAAAACTAAGATCATGGCCACTGGTCCCATCACCTCCTGGCAAATAGAAGGGGAATAAATGGAGGCAGTGAGAGATTTTACTTTCTTGGGTTCCATGATCTCTGCAGATGGTGACAGCAGTCACGAAATTAAAAGATGCCTGCTTCTTGGGAGAAAAGCAATGACAAACCTAGACAGCATCTTAAAAAGCAGAGACGTCACCTTGCCGACAAAGGTCCGTATAGTTAAAGCTATGGTTTTCCCAGTAGTGATGTATGGAAGTGAGAGCTGGACCATCAAGAAGGCTGATTGCCAAAGAATTGATTCTTTTGAATTATGGTGCTGGAGGAGACTCTTGAGAGTCCCATGGACTGCAAGAAGATCAAACCTATCCATTCTGAAGGAAATCAGCCTTGAGTGCTCACTGGAAGATCCTGAAGCTGAGGCTCCAATACTTTGGCCACCTCATGAGAAGAGAAGACTCCCTGGAAAAAACCCTGATGTTGGGAAAGATTGAGGACACAAGGAGAAGGAGATGACAGAGGACGAGATGGTTGGACAGTGTTCTCGAAGCTACTAACTTGAGTCTGACCAAACTGCGGGAGGCAGTGGAAGACAGGAGTGCCTGGCGTGCTCTGGTCCATGGGGTCATGAAGACCAGAGAGTCTAAACGACAAGAAAGTCACAATCCAGAGATCAGTGCACAACCTTTAAATTCCCTACTGCAGTCAGCAATGAGGCAGCTGTAGCTTCTCTCACCTGTTCCTCCCCAAACCTAAGCAACCTTGTGGGGGCACAGCCTGCTCTACAGCACACCTGGAGTCAGGCACTTAAAAGCAAAAAGAACTTTATACCCAGGTTACTAAGTTTAAATTTCTGGTTTGAAACACAACTATTTATTTCCTTTTAAGGAACCACAAACAGAAGGCCAGGAGGACTTGAATACAAAATAAATAAATAAATAAATGCAATGTGCAATAAATAAATGTGGTTAGTATACACACCACAAAGTTTGCAAAACAGCTAAATTCAAAATAACTGCTTGGGCTCCTTCAAGGGACTTGGCTATGCCAGTAGAATTTCTGACTCTTCCCACATTGCTAACCTGATCTCCATGCCACACTGCAAACTTTTTCCAAGTCCCTTCAGTTGGGCCTCGCAAGTGGTCCCTGTGGGGCTTCCAGGAAGACTGTAAGCAGCTTTACCTATACAGGCTGGTCAAACTAAGGAGCAAGACCATTCTATAAAACCAGGTGGGATGTTATTGGTGTCTCGGACCACCTGATCCTGTTGGGCTCAGAAGTAGCAGTATATCTTTGAGCCAGCTACAACCATGCAGCAAAGCAGCAGGATCTGTGCCTGCAAGTTCCTCTGCTACAAAAGGCAAACCATTATTAGAAAAACAACCATAGTCAATAACCATCCAATAACAAATATGCATCAAGTCAGCTTTCTTAGGAAAGTGTTAGGGTCACCACATTTCAAAAGTAAAAGCTAGGACACCCCAAAAGCCTTTGAAATCAGTTTCTTAGGAAACTGTTCAAGAGTGAGCTTTAATGGAAACTTAACAGTACATAATATTAAGCACACAAGCAGTTAATATGGAGGCAGAGTAGCTGAATTATTAAGCTTGGTTTTCTTTTCTGTTTGATGTACAACTATTTCCTGTAAAATAACCACAGACTGATAAGAACAGGGCTCAAAGTTTGACAGCAAATAACGTAAGAATAAAAACCAGAAGGTACCGTAATAGGAAAGGGTGGAGAGCAAGTCTACATCAAATGAATGGAGTCTGAGCATTTATTTTTGTTCATTTACTATATCCACTTTAAGAGCTATTTAATTTTTATAAGATGTTAACACCCACATCCGCTACCCACAATCTGTTACTAGTACAACTACCACTATTTCTTATATATTTATTACATGTATATCTTGCCCTTCCTCACGAAGGAGCTCAGGGCAGCAAATAAGCAATAAAACAATAAAACATTGTTAGAACAATTTCAATACAGATACAGACAGGGAAATATCTCAACTTAAAAGGCTTGTTGATAAGCCTATTTATATTCATAAAATTAAGCAGGAAGAATAAGAGTGCTCAAGAACATAAAAGTGGTAATCTCCAAGAACAGAATGCCCAACATATTTATCTCAAAAGCAACCAGTGGAATGTTGATTGGGGATGCAGGGCAAGGAGCAGAAATCAACTCTGACTACCCCCTCCACTGACCTGATACAAACTGCCCGCCAACACAGATATTATAGCTGCAAGGGGGGGCATAAAGATACCTGAATCAGATGTTGTATAAAGGGCATATCCATCTCCTTTCATCCACACCTGTCCAGTCTACCTACAGCAACTTGCAAACCTATGCCACTTGCAGACTGCTGCTATGTCACAGGTGAGATTCAATCTCATACAAGCAAATTCAGATTGCGCTACTGAAGTGGATTTGGCACTCTTGCACAAGCACTTGCTCTTTTTAAAAAACTGGACTTTTTGCGGTAAGAAAAGCAATAAGAAAATGCACTGGAAATGTTACATAACAATTGCTTGATGTGATGTACAAATCCACTCCGCTTCTGAGCAGGGCGGGGTTGCGGTCTGACCGCATGGCCGCCAGGGAGCTTCCCTCTGGATCGCGTCTTCGGATCTCCCTCCCCTTTTTCAGGTTTTTCAGCTTTGGCCTTGCTATGGACTGCGGTTGGTCGCCGTTGAGGGGCCTGGTAGGAATTTTTTCCATCTGGCAAATTGGCACTGTCCATTTGGTTTTCACCTACCTCGTAGCAATCTTCACAACTTTGTAAGGTTTGGCGGTTAGGCATTGGTATGACTCTGTTGGGGGAGGGGAAGTGTGGCCATCACCTGCCCCTCCATGTTGAAGGGTATTCCGATAAAGGAATCCGGGGGTGTGGCTCTTGTCCGAAGTCCGCAGAGGGGCTAGGGCCATGCCATGACCCCATCGTGAACCATGGGGCAGCTCGAGTCGATCCACACCGGGGGGGCTCCCCCTATTGGTGGTTTACCCTTACAGGACTCCCTGCACGGCGGGCAGGAGTCAGATATTGTATGTTCATTTTCCAATGCCTAAGCCAATACCACTCACATTCTGTAACCAATAAAGTTTTGACCTAAATTTTGCCCAATAACCACTAAGCTAATACACTGTGTACATGTGTCATTATTTTTCACGGGGGTGGGGGTCTTGGGGTCTTGACACACAACCTCCTCACATACAAATCAGAACAAATGCTCAAACTGTGGTAATTGTATGACACACACATCACAATAAATGCTCAGCAGATCATATGGAAGTGACTCAGCTGGGATAGCTCAGTTGTAATCTCAGGGTCATGGGTTCGATTCCCACGTTGGCCATAAGATTCCTGCAGGGGGTTGTACTACTACATGACCCTCATGGTCCCTTCCAATTTAACTCTATGAGGGCTAGCTAGAGCACTCTGTGGCACAACCCTCCTTTGCATCCAACACAAGGTAAAAGCAGAAGCCTATTTTATGTTCACCATTTGAAGAGGGAGACACAAGAAAGCAGACGTGTTATATAGGAAAGTTAAGGGGCCAAGCTTACAAGTTTTTATATGGATGTCAACTAATATAACAAAAAGATTTGTGGCACCTTAAAGAATATCAAATTTATCACATCATGAACTTTTGTGGACTACAGTTCATTTCATCAGATAGATGAAGTGATACATTTGGAACAGTAAAGCCCCAAGAGGACCAATTTCTACTAGTTCACATGTAAAGGTCTTTGGTCCTTAATTGCGTTCTTCTCACTCTTCCAAAATATAAAGTTTTGCACACTTTTATCAACAGAAGTTGATTACATCACCTATATTGCTACTGCCACCTCTGTCTCATTCAGTCAAACCAATGACTGAATGCTTAATTATACAGTGCAGATCTGCAGCTTTCAATGCACAATGAAGCAATACAGCCCAAGAGGAGGCTATAGTAACCTGTGGCATACATGATCTTGTCTAGCTGCTTTCTCAATTTTAATTAAGATGATTTTAACTGTACTCTATTTTTGCAGAGACTGCTGCGTAGTTATCATTATTGTTGCAAACTGCTTCGAGTGCCAAAAGCTCATAATTTTAAATAAACAAAAAATTAAATACAATTATCCATTGAAGAACATGGCTAGATTTCCCACCAGACAAGAAACTGTGAGGCATTCCTCTTTCCATTTGAAATGTGCATAGCAGTTTTGCTATAAGTCATAAGCCCTAGTCTGCCCTTTCCCTTCCCTGTTCCCCTTTTTATTGCTTACCCCACATCCGGTGACAGTATCAAATTACACACATTGATTCATGTGAATGCTAAGGGAAATAAAATGATCATTAGACAAACATGTTCTCTATCATAAGCCAAGCTATCCTGGGCTGCTCCCAGATGGGTGGCTCCTAGCGTGATTAAATCACTGTTCTTCCACTGAACTACCAGCAGATTTGCAGTGGATTTTCCACACTAATAGACATATTTTCATTTATGTTCATCCCACTATGATCAGTGGGCATGAAATAGCTACTGGAGATCAGAAAGGCCTCTAAGCAGTCAGGTGGGGGTCAGAGAATCCAAATGATTCCTAAAAAAATATTGTCCTCATTTAAGCATGATTGCCGTTTACTACCCAGGAAATGTCAAGAAACACATTTAAAGTTTGTTTTGGAGTGAAAATGTAGATTTTATAGGTGAAAGAGCATATTTATAAAATAGTGGCAAACCAGAAAGATTGGCATTATATTATAACATTATATAAGTACTGTACAGCACTCTTATTTAAGAAGTATTTTACTAACAATTCAATACGTGAAAACGAGATTTATCCAGGTAAGTGCTTGGGGTGTTATTTGAGAGAAAGATTAAACAATGTTATAAAATGATGCCTACTACTAAGGTTGGAATGCGGGTGGCGCTGTGGTCTAAACCACAGAGTCTAGGGCTTGCCGATCAGAAGGTTGGTGGTTCGAATCTCCGCGATGGGGTGAGCTCCCATTGTTCAGTCCCAGTTCCTGCCCACCTAGCAGTTCGAAAGCACGTCAAAGTGCAAGTACAGTAGATAAACAGGTACCACTCCGGTGGGAAGGTAAACGGCGTTTCCGTGCGCTGCTTTGGTTCGCCAGAAGCAGCTTAGTCATGCTGGCCACATGACCCAGAAGCTGTCTGCGAACAAACACCGGCTCCCTCGGCCTATAGACCGAAAGGAACGCCGCAACCCCAGAGTCGTCCGCAACTGGACCTAATGGTCAGGGGTACCTTTACCTTTTTACCACTAAGGTTAGTGTATGCATGCCAAGTTGTGGTATCTCAAAACGCCCCCTCTTAAAGATGGAAGAGTAGCACTAAGGACATGTGTGGTGGTTGAGAAGACTGGAAGAGTAGTCCAAAGATGTCAGACTTTCTGTAATAATAAAAAAGATAGAAGCACCGGGAAAACATGGGATGATTAGAAGTGGATGATGACACCATGTAGAGTCTCTGCAAACTGTGAGTGATAAAGGCAAGGCAATTCTATACTGGATGCCTTGTGTGGCAGCAGCCTTGGATCTGCTAACAGCATTTCAAACCATCTGTTGAAATAATGTTTTCTATATTCCAATTATAAATTACTTAATATTAGAGGAATTTGAGACAGTGGTAGATATAAAACCAAATTTCATTGCGAAATATTCATTTTTTAAAAAATTGTATTATCATGTGTTTTCTCCCGCTCTTGCCCTAAGAAATTCTGCAGTTAAACTTCACTTGCAGCAAAATCTTCATGCCTGAGAACTACCTCCAAAACTAAACCTAATTGAGACATACACATAGAAACAGAATGCATGTGTATTGTGTGACAAGTTTCAGATTCTTACAGCATATCATAAACATTTGATCCGAGTCCAAAGACAAAGGGGCATTCTTAAAAGACAAGGTGTGTCTATTTTAAGTGCATTGGTTAACACTAACTGTTGCAATATTGAGGGCATGTGAGCTGTGAGAGAAAAAAGCAAGATAAGGATTCAGATTCATGTTAACTATTCAAAGGCAGTTAAAGGGGATAGTGTTCTTTAAGCATCATATTCAAATGGAAATGGTTACATTTTCCAAGAAGGAAGGTATTTTTAATATTTCACACAGTAGAGATTGAATTCAGCTATTGTCTTGTGTTATGAACTGTTGCCAAGAGGTGCGGTTTCTCATTCCAAGGTGGGGTTAGATGGAGAAAAACAGTCATTTTAAAGCTGGATTTTATAAAAGTCATTTCACTACCCTATGACCACTTCTTCCTATTTTTTCCCTCTTTCTCCCTTTCCACCCACATTAACCAGCATAGATTCTTATAGTAATGTTAATGGGACAACCACCAGAACTCAGAAACTGTTTCAGCAGCCAAGTGAATCATGCTGAAGTAATGTGGGTGGGAAAAATCCCATGCCCAATTTCTAAGGACACAGCCTTTTATGGTATTTTTAGAGGAGAAGCTGATCAAGTATCTTGTAGCACTTTGTGGTTCAGTGTACCAGTGAAAGCAGAACAGACTTTTCAGGATGCAGAGTGTTACTAAACAGCTTGTATGAGCCACAAGAATACAACACGTTTCAATTTCTTCTGTAAAGAAGCACAATGAACTGTAAATACTGCAGTATGTTTAATATAAAGAAAATTGCTCTAGTGTTACTGTAAAATTAGCCCTGGTATCCCTGTGCTCAACACAGTGCACTAGAGTAAGTGCCATGGAAATCAATGGGACATACACCCTAATTCAAAACACATTTGGAAGCAAGTACAAGCTGAGTGCATTTTCAAATATAATGGGGGGGGGGGAAAACAGTGGGATCACATACAAGCTCTAATAGAGCAAACGCCAATGAAATTTAGACTTCAAACCAATCATTACATTACACCCTTTCAAGTAACTATTTTGAGTGTAATACCCCATCTCCCACTGCTTTTCTTCCATGTTGCTACTGACTGCATTTGGATTTTCCCTCCATCTCCTAGGAAGCAACCTTCTGTTAGACACAGCTTGGATTCTCCCTTGAAACATGCATTTGGAAAACAGGCTAAAGGCAACTCAGTGACAGTGGGCAGGAAGAGCGCAAGGCATTCACGTATAAACATTCAGATGCTTTTCTGTTTCTTATTGGCTCCTCCCAAAGTTGCTTTATAAGATGAAAAGGGTCTCTCTCTCTCTCTCTCTCTCTCTCTCTCTCTCTCTCTCTCTCTGTGTGTGTGTGTGCCTGTCTGTCTTGAGAAGCAATCAAACTTTAAATCCACTTTCTCACAGATTTAAAGTGAACAAAAACAAAACGAAATTATTAGTGAAAAATATGGAAGAGCGGGAAAAACAGGAGTTACAAGATAAGACGGGTTTATCGATAGTAAAAAATAATAATCAAATATCTAGGAATTTGGGTCACTACAAAAAAAATTAAATTTGTTTAATGATAATTATGTGAAAGTATGGAGGGGGGTCAAAAAAGTTTTAGAAATTTGGGGTAGATTAAATTTATCATTATGGGGAAGAATCTCGACCATTAAGATATGCGTGTTACCCAAAATGCTATTTTTATTTCAGATGATTCCAATAATAGGTGGGACAAGTTGTTTCAAGGAGTGGCAAAAAGAATTGGCAAAGTTTATATGGCAAGGCAATAAACCGAGAATAAAGTATAAATTATTAACAGAGGTAAAGGATAGAGGAGGTTTCGCATTACCGGATCTTAAATTATATTATGAGTCTGTATGTATTTGTTGGATGAAAGATTGGATGATTTTGAAAAATACTAACATATTGGATATGGAGGGGTAGGATAATAGAGTTGGATGCCACGGGTATCTGGGGTATAACAAAGTAAAGGTACACAGAGGCTTCCTCAATCATATAATTAGAAAATCATTATACACAGTTTGGGAAAGATATAAAAAATTACTAGAGCCAAAGACACCCTGGTGGCTATCACCCTTGGAGGCTATTGTGGTTAAAAAGAAAAACATGGACAGCAACTGGGCAACATATAAAGACATATCAGAAGAAGAAAATAATTAAAAATTAAAAATTATGAAGAACTCAGTTAGATTTGGATTGGCTACAATATTACCAATTAAAGGAAATTAGACAAAAAATGGATTTGAGACACATATATTGTAATTAGAGAAAGAAGTATTAATAAATAATAAGAAAATATTATCAAAAACCTATAGATTATTATATTGGGAACTCAAGGATTAAGAAGTGAAGGAGGTAATGGTTAAATGGGCACAAGATTTTGGATACCCAATCCTAATGGAAGATTGGGAAAGATTGTGGAAAATAGTTTTAAAATTCACGGCCTGTTATTTAATAAAAGAAAACTTCATGAAGATGATTTACCGGTGGTATATAACTCCATGTAAATTGGCTAAAATATATAAAAACAACACAAACATATGTTGGAGATGCAAACAAAAAGAAGGAACCTTATTCCATATGTGGTGAATCTGTCCCCAAATTAAAAAAAAAGTGGGACATGGTCTATGAAGAATTAAAGAAACTGCTCAGACAAACATTTATTAAGAAGCCAGAGGCCTTCTTACTGGGCATTATGACAATAAACATCTCAAAAGAAAACAAAAGAGTATTTCTATACGCAACTACGGCGGCTAGAGTGTTAATTGCCAAATACTGGAAAGGAGAGCAGGTGCCAACTAAGGAAGAGTGGCAAATGAAATTGTGTGAATATGTAGATCTGGCCAAAATGACAGAAGCGATAAGAAACCACTTAAACATAAAAATAAAAAAAAGAATGGGATTGTTTAAAAAATTATCTGTGTAAGTATGGTTCCCAAAGTAATACTTGGATGTGCCTAGAGTAAATCCCCCCCCCCAAAAAAAAATCAGAGGAAATAAATTATATAAAGAGAAGGATGAAAGTTTGCTAGAACACAGTACGAAGATAAGGAAATAAAGAGAGATGACGAAGCTGTAAAGAGGAAGGGGGAAGTCAACTATTGTATTAGTGAAATGAGATTGGATAGAAGAGTGAATAGATTATGTATGTTATGTATGTTAATATAGAAGAAAATATGATGGTGATTTGTATATTTTTAAAATGCAATTAAAAAAAGAAACAATCTAACGATCAAATCTTACAAAGGCTCGGAAATATTTCCAGTGGTTAGATGTTAGGACTTGCTCCTAGAAGAATAACACTCCCTAAAATAAGCAAATAAACAACTTGTCTTCATTTAAAATTTGGTGCACAATTTTGACTTTTTAACAGAATACCCAGCCTTGATTAGAACAGGACAATGAGGGAAGACCTGCTGAGTATCAGTTTGCCAGATTATCAGACCCCATTCCAAATCAGAACATGCAATAAGATGGACACGTGAGTGTGTGTGTTTTGTGCCACCTTTTTATATAGTAATTTGGATTACTGTAATTCAAATAAGAACTTTAGTTGTAAACACATCAGAAGAACAAACAACAGATTGCATGTACTTAATGCCAGATTACAGTATGTTGTACAATGTTTTATAGGGAATCAGAAAGAGAGCATAGGAATAGAAACATAAAGGAAAAACATACTTCTCATTTGCATTCTTTTGATTTTGGATTAGAATAGATCCACATTATTTCAGAATAGAAAGCAAACTTGGCAGGAAGCTTTAAGCATTTCTCGCTCAATCCATTAGCAGAAGTACCCAAGACATGTGTTCTAGACAGATCATAAAAATACAGCAATCAGTTATCAGCAGTTCCCAATAGCTTTATGAAAAAGCAATGTTTTTACCAACCTCCAGAGGTAGAGGAGGAAAGAAGCTAAATAAATTTTGCTTCAAAGGTAGCTCGAGATGACCCTGCTGCTCAGATACAGAAGAAGGCATTCTCCGTGGTAAGAGTCTGAGTCCTGATCAAATACCAGCACTTTGAATTGGGTCCAGAAATAAATTGGCAGCCAATGACACTCACCACACAGCAAAGCAGGGATGAGAAGCCTGTAATCCTCCAGATGTTGCTGGACTCCAATTCTCACCAGCTTCATGACCTGTAGCCAGGGATGATGGAAGTTGCATCCAACCATATCTGGAGGGCTACAGGTGCTTCATCTCTGCAAAATAGTATCTAAATATAGAGCATTTCCCAGCAGCACATGGTGTTTGGCAGTGAAAAGGCAAATACAAAAGTTTAGGTAACATAAAAATACATAAATATTCTCCATTACTAAAGGCATGTAGAAGTGATGCCTATAGAGATCACTATCACTGGGCTCTAAAAATATAAGGAGAATAGGTAGCTAAACAAACTTCCCGTTGCCTTATGGAGGGGGGGAAACAGAAAGTGAAACCCATGCCAGGTGTTAATGAGCTACTATTACCCTTAGCAATTCTCTACAATAATGCTGCCCTAGGCAATCAAAGTGTGTCACTTTTGGCATAATAGCTGGATTTGTGCCTTGGCATCTGGAGAGAGACTGGTGATCCTCAGAAGCAATGTATTCTATAATTAATTATTGGGGGAAGGGATGAGGCACTGACAATCTACACAGAGACAGTATCAGGCACTGAATGCAGATAACTCATCTGAGACATTAGTTCATTGTTGGCATCTCAGAGGAATAATTTGCTTTACTTGTCACCAAATGTGACTGACACAGAGTAAGCTAATTTAAATGCTTCTGTGGTAAGATCTGCACAGTCAAATCACCCTTAACTTTGCAGTACATATTACCGGTAGAGACCTTTCAAATTAGCAACTGTGGAGCAGTTTTCCTATACAGTGGTACCTCGGGTTAAGTACTTACCGGTAATTCGTTCCGGAGGTCCGTTCTTAACCTGAAGTGTTCTTAACCTGAAGCACCGCTTTAGCTAATGGGACCTCCTGCTGCTGCTGCGCTGCCAGAGCACGATTTCTGTTCTTAGCGGAGTTCTTAACCTGAAGCCTACTTAACCTGAAGCGTACTTAACCCGAGGTACCACTGTAGATGGATAGAAGAGCACAAAGTTCTCCTCTCTTGCACTTTAGGGGTTTGGGGAAATCATTTTTTAAAATGGACCAGAGCACACTACCACACACCACCTCATGTATGATTTACTCTTGCATTCCTACTAATTTTGTCAATAACATATTTACTAGTTTGGTAAATGCACCACACTGAGCTGTTCTTTTCAGGGAGCTATCCACAACAACTACAAAATCTCTCTGTACTAACCACCATAGAAGATAGATGATATCAGCAAGGCAAAAAGCCCAGTGACTGAAACACATGTGTGACTAGCTGTGCAGTCTGAATAATGCAAGTAAATTCTAGTTGTGGAAATCTACTTTACCACACACTAGTGAAAGAATACTCTGAACCAGTGATAGCTGAATGCAACAGCAGTACACTTCAAACCAAAGTTGTTCTTTCCCCCCCTAAATTTGGTATGTCTATACAAAAAAAGCATTGATAAGATAGGCAAGGAAAAGAATTAATAGTGCCAATGGTTAGAAACTGGTGTAGGTTGAGCTTTGCCTTAAAAATAGAAATGAAAAGAAAGCATTACTCTTGGGGCTACATCACAGATGATGAAAAATAGTGTTTAAGTTCTGAATTATACATACACATTCACTATGTATCACTCGTTCCAATATAAATAGTATATGAAAGCAATTCTAATAAAATATCTTTGTCAACATTGTATAAAAGGAAACAATTCCTGTACTTGCATGTAATGCTAAACTAAAGTTCAATGTTACATGCACCAGACTCATGCTCTTATTCTGCCCCACTTCTCTGAAGTGGATGCAAAACGAGAAGCATTTGCTTTTGTTTTCAATTAACCCTGGTTTCTTATGTGCAAACCTGCACATACTGTGGTTAGCGTTAACAATGGTTTAGTGAAATATGCCAATACTGGTACAAGGTTAATTATGTGCAAAAGTCCACATCTACTTGGTGGATGGATAATATTTTAGAAGGACAGTCTCCCATGTCTCTATCATCCTTCACTACAATCCTCCAAAACCTAAGAGTTTCAAGATGTGTATATACATATGTGCAGAAACATACACATCTACAGATTGCTTACAGTTAGTCAAGAACCTCTCTAAGTTTCCTGTGGGAACTTTAGCTCTGACTTGCACTGGATGGATTTTCCACTATGTCATCACTTTGCCTAATATATCCAAAACCATAAAAAGCTATCACAGCTTGCACAGATCACAGTTCTCAGAAAGTCCTTCAGACTACTGATCTGGCAGCCTAAGGTAAATTGTGGAAATTATTTTTTGTAAAAGCATTCAATATTTTTATGATGTGATTACCAGAAAATGAAGCTTGTTTTTAATTTTTTATCTGTACATATTGTGATTCTAAGGATGATGTGGAAAAAGGTGCCCAGATTTGATACCAATCTGACCGCAACAGAATCTGCTTCTTCAGTACAGCCAATTAAGTGGGGCAGCTTCTTTTATACAGTAAACACACGCACACAAACACACACACACAAAAACTAAATTGGTGTGCTATTGGTGTAGATAGAACATATCTGAGGGTTATAGCCAGCTTGTAAGTGACTATGATGGAGGAATTTGGGCTCTTGCAATCCTTATAGAAATTAATGAATAAGAATTCCACCCCACCCCCGTAGATCTATAAAGCATGGTTGACGTCTGTGCTCGTGGGGGCAAATCAGATAATGTGCAAATTCTCAATTCATCAAAATGTAGTGTGAATTGGCTCTAATACAAGAAGAAGCTGAGAACCTTATATAAAGCAGTTCTGGACAAAATGCAGTGAATTAAAACTGCATACACAGAAGAAAGTAAGCCTGGAGCATAGACAGACAGGGCTTTCACAATGACTTCACTGGTTGCTTCACATGAAGACTTACATTACATCATTCTAGGCTCCACTGCCTAACAATTGAGCCCCTTCAACCCTGTAGTGCTCTTCTCACATTTGGGGCCCTGTTGCCTGCAATTTTCACTCAAGATAATTGAGGCTAGCATGCCATTTGCTCTTATCAGTGGTTTCAGGTAGTGGTTCCTCACCATAAACAACACACTGTCTATGTTGTTACTATACTTGGTGTCCTGCTAAGTTTTGTTCCCTGAAATTGAACAGAAGATCCCATATAATATAGAATGTTTTGTATAAAACACAGATTCCCATAAATACTTGTCTTAGTGTACATATTTTCAAAGACACATGGACAAATCCTCTTAAACCCACTTACACCCTAAAAGACAATACCACCAATACCACCCCAAACCAACAAAAGCATCACTTATTTCCCATCAACTGAGTTGTCAACACTCTTAATGGCTAGTAAATTATTTCTCTGTCCTAAAGGAAAAGTCAAATTAAAATCTACTTGTAAGAGGATAGGCTTGGTGTTATGGCATACAGATAAAATATTTATTTATAGCCCAAAGGAAGGTAAGATTACCTTAATCTGTAAAGTGATCATGAACAGCATGTATATAGAATGTCATTTAACATCCAGGAAGTACCAGACTAAAACTACAGGATATCTGTAGGGATTGCAAATTCATGGTGATAGCTATACCCTATTGTATGTTTATCCTTTCAACTATCCATTCAGTAGTTGTAGGTGATAGAAGGAGAGACAGATTACACCTTTCCTGTATGCCTCATATATATATAAGGTTTCTTGCCCTGGTGTAGAGGGCAGGATGCAACCCAAGTACACTGTGCTTAACAAAAGATCTACCGGTAGCACATTTCTTCAATAAAAGCAGCTTGAATCTAGCACAATAACTAATTTTAGTGCTATGGATCTGAATATATCCCATTCTGTGCTTATAAACTCTTATCTGGGCTCCTTCTGGAGAGACAGCTTGCATGGTGCACTTCCAAGATGAAGGGCCAGGTGTGGAGAACCTCAAGCACAGAAAATGTCAATTGATAGCCTTCATTTCTGCCAGTTTCTGCCAGTCTCAGGAGCTAGTTTTGCATAACTTCATTCCTGACATACAAACAAAACTAAGTTAGATGTCTGTCAATTGAATATACTATTTCTGCCCCCACGCACCCCACATCACTGAGTAAACCTCAGCCACCAAACCAATAAATCATACCCCTCTTTACTGTTTAACACTTAGGACCAGACCACACACAAGCATCTCGGGATAATGCACAAAGCTCAAAGCCCTTACATTCATTTCCATGAGGCTTGTCTCTGCAGCAAAACCAAGAAACAAAGGGCTAGAGAAAAACACAGGCTTGAACCAGGGAATTGCTTTGGACTCAATGGGTGTGGTGATGCAGTAGTGGACTGGATGCGAGCCAATAAACTGTGTTTGAATCCTGGGAAGATGAAGCCTCTTTGGGTGAGTGCTTCCCATGTTTGGGAAATTGGCAAGTTACCTCTTCTGGATGGGGTTGCACTCCCTCTGAAGGAGCAAGTGTGTAGTTTGGGGGCATTTCTGGATACATCTTTGTCACTAGAGGGCCAAGGGTCCTCTGTGTCTAGGAGTGCCTTTTACCAGACTCATCTCATTCACCAATTATGGCCAATCCTGGGACAGGGATAGTCTGACCACTGTAGTCCATACATTTATAGAATCATAGAGCTGGAAGGGACCCTAAGTGTCAGGTAGCCCAAACCCCTGCAATGCAGAAATCTCTCTCTCTTTTTAAAACGCTCTTTATTGATTTTATTAAGTATTACAACTATTCCATTCATTGTTAAAAATAAAAAGGGAGGGACTAGATCATGCATGACAGATGACCATCTAACCTCTGCTTTAAAACCTCCAAGGAAGGAGAGCCCACCACCTTCTGAGGAAGTACATTCCACTGTCAAACAGCTCTTACTGTCAGAAAACACCTCCTGATGGAATCTCCTTTCTTGTAACTTGACTCCACTGGTTTGGGTCCTACTCTCCAGAGCAGGAGAAACTCTGGAGTATTGGTAACTTCAAGGCTAGATTACTGCAATGTGCTCTATGTGCGGCTGCCCTTGGGTCTGGTTCAGAAGCTCCAGCTGGTGCAAAATGCTGTGGCCAGATTGCTGATGGGAGCTTCTGGTCAATAACATGTGACACCATTGTAAAAACAGTTGCACTGGCTGCCCATCTGCTACTTAGCCAGGTTGATTTACAAGCCCTGAACAACTTGGGTCCAGGATACCTCAGGGATAGCCTGAAACCTTTACATTCACCAATATCATCTGCAGGAGCATCTTTGGTCATTCCCCAAGTTGCTGAGACATGTTTGACAACAGCAAGAAATTGAGCCTTTAGTGTAATGGTCCCAATCCTGTGGAACACCCTGCCAATAGACATTCAGTGGGCACCTGCAGTGCCAGCTTTTAAACGCCTGCTGAAAACTCTTCTATTCTGCCAGACCTATGCAGGCAATTAAGAGTACATTTCCCACAATGGTCTATTAATATGAGCTTTTAATTTCTTTTTGCTTTTAACTTGCTTTTAACTTCTTATAATTTAATCATTTGTTTTTGTTTTTATATTGTTGGAAACCACTGTGATATATCTTTATGATACAGTTGTATATAACTATGTTTATAAATAAATAAATAAATAAATAAATAAATAACTGTTCTGAGGTTTTTTTCAGCAGTCAAGTGCTATATAAATTTAATGAAATAAACAAATTATGAAATAAATAAATGCCAAACCATTAACACAGAAGTCGTCCTATTGTTGCATTAAAGGATGGACACTAAAATGGAATTGATGGAATTCCCTCTGCACAACAGGATCTAGCCTTGCAAATGCCCAATATGCAAAGCATCCCAATGCCTCAGGGCAGACACCGCTCCCATCTGAAACTGTTAAAACCAGAACAAAAAAAAATAAAAATAAAAATCCTTCCAGTAGCACCTTAGAGACCAACTAAGTTTGTTCTTGGTATGAGCTTTCGTGTGCATGCACACTTCTTCAGATACCATGCACACGAAAGCTCATACCAAGAACAAACTTAGTTGGTCTCTAAGGTGCTACTGGAAGGATTTTTTTTTTTTATTTTTTTTTGTTTTGACTATGACAGACCAACACGGCTATCTACCTTTCACTGTTAAAACCAGGACATCCTGCCAGTGGGGGTCTGTTTTATTTATGGTCTCTGAGCTGTGCGAAAATGAGAGCTGACAGTAGACCCAATACAAGCCGTCTGTCCTGTACAGTAAAATCCCATGTGCTGGCACTATATTACACTGGCAGATCAAACAAACTTCTCTTTAAAATGAATACTCAGTGTTTTAGCACACACTTCAACACTAGTGCTGTACTTCTCTCATTTCCTCCCATTTGCTATATTCTATAACTAGGAGGGGAAAACACAATATAAATAGTTTGTTTTTTTGTTGTTGCTCTGCTTGTGTTTAGTCGTGTCCGACTCTTCATGCTTACTATGTAGTAATGAGTATGTTATCCAGGAATAAACAGTCCTCTTAAGAAAGAGAGACAACCATGGCTTTGTTTAAAAAAAACCGTCTACCTTTAAAACTTGAAGCATCTAATCAAACCCAGCACTCAGCTCCCAGGCAGACCTTGCACACAGCAAGTACAAGAAAGGCCAATGCAACGCTTGCTTGCCTGCCTGCCTGCCTGCCTGCCTGCCCAGCCTACCACTTGCCTGTGCTTTCCCAACAGCAAGGGCTGGCAGGCTGGGCTCCCTCACCCGTTTGTTTGTTTGCTTGCTTGCTTGCTTGCTTGCTTGCTTGCTTGCTCGCTCTGAGGCCATCTCAGCTTCTGTCAGCCAGCACCCCCTGGCCAGCACCAGAGGCACCATTTGCCTGGGGAGCTTGTAGCCATGGCCGGTGCAACAAACAGCTGTGCAAGCCTTTGGGAGGCAGAGATGCGAGAGGGCATCAGAGGAGGGAGGGAAGGGAAGAGGGACAGAGGCCAGTGTTGTCCGTGGCACACCTGACCATCATTCAAGGCACCCCAGGGTGCCATGACACACTGGTTGAAAACCACTGTCTTAACTCATGAGAAGTTCAGCAACTGCAAGCAAGGTTCTCAAGACACATCCACTTCTTTCTTCCCCTTATAGTTTACAATGCTGACCAATGTCTAAAATTCTGACATAGTGGCGGGTAACTTGATAATATAGCCCTTTTGATGAGCTTAACCTGCTTAACAGATGTTCTCATTTTCTTTTCTTCTCTCTTTTTTAACCTATCGTTAAGGTCTGGCAAACCGTCTGTTCTGTTAACAGTGGAGTGTTTTCAGTTACATGGGCTGCAGAAGATGGTAACAATCTTTTTTTTGAATTTACACTGATGCTTCGGGGGGGGGGGAGACGAGCCTTTTGTGGACTGCATCTGTGAGATCCTTTCAGGATTCATGGTACCAAAAGGTCTGCCATTCTTTAAAAGGCTTACTACAACTACATCAGAGCAAAATGAAAAAGCCCCCAGAAAGCTACTTGGCCAATGGGGAAGAGTTTACTTTAAATACATACATTTCAGAAAATTCCAGGCACCACCCACCACCCATCATTCAGAGAGGCATAAACAAGGGAATGTGGCATTTTAGTTAGACTTAAGGGGTAAGATATGCCAGTCATGGAGCTATAGGATAAAGTGGCCACTTCACTGGTATAGCCACACTGAAGCTCAAATACCTCCTCAAAATCAACATTTTTCACCAATTCTTTTGTGCCATCTCGCAGCTGCCTTTCCCTACTATAACTAACAGTGCAACCCTATACAGTCCACAGATCATCCTGGAGAGAGAAAGCAGAACTTTAGGTCTGGGAGTCATATGCTCTCTATCCTCTCTCTGAGAGTTCCTATTAGGTCTCAAAAAGTTTTTCGTTCCCACCCAGTATCTGCCAGTCACGATCAGCACCTCTAAGAAACATGAAAAGGTCCACACATAAGGGGTTGTAGTCAATGCAGCATTAAGCAGAGAGTTCTATCAGTGCAATGATTTTTTCCTTGCACAGTGGAACAATCTACTCCTCTTCTCCCACTGTGCACCTCCAAAATCTTTTCTGGGGTTTACCCCAACCCTCCAGAGCAGACCTGGGGACAGCACAGGGTACACAGGGGGGTAAGAGGAGGGAATCCCTAGCCTTAGAGCAAAAATGTGGTTGACTAACATGCACTCAATGTGTTTTCCCAGAGGAGAGGTATGCTGCTAGAAACCACTTTAGCAACACAGTGAATGTATTGTTGGTTGGCGACCCCTTGCAGTTTTCCCCAAGCACCATCCACCCCCAACCCCAGCTAAAGTTAACCAGATCAGCTGTTCAAAAATGATAGTTTTTTTTTGGAATGGTGGTGGTAGTAGCAGCAGCAGTATCGGAATTGAGGAACATCCATGATGTGAACCAAACTCCAGCAACATGGAATAGGTCATAAATGGTTAAATTAAGGACTGTCTCTAAAAAATAAGATTTTATCCTACAGTCTGCACCTCAGGAGAAGAGAACTGCAAACAAGTCAAGAAGTTGATTGTAAGTGAAAATAACATGGGTGAAGTTCCCCGTTGGCATCCATCTGTCTCAGCAGACAATGGAGGAGTGCGCCTTTGGGGGTGTAGACTGTTGAAGAGTTACAGTGCCTGCTGTGGCTGTAGAGACTGATACGGGAGAGACATGTTTTTTTGCAGCTGGGGCAGATGAAGGCATCTGTTTTTTGCTGCCACAGATGCATCACAGTGTTTCTTCTCTCTGTATTCCTCCCAGTGGTCATACCTCCTCTGGTCAATGCTATGGAAACACGAGCTGAGAGGTTATCTATCTCCTTATATTCATGGCAATTACCGTAATGCAATAATGCATATGAACAGACAGTTAAAATGTAAAAATATATGACTGCTATTGACTTTCTTTGAAGTACATAATTAAAAGGGATGGTTTGTGTTAGAGCGCTGAACTTGCAGTGAACTGTAGGACTAATTATGACCAGACAATACATGGAACATCTGTTAGCCTAATTGTTCTGCAATAAGTACATGCAGCATGAAACAAGCAAGGATATCTAAAATATAAAAGCATACATTGCCAATATTAGGGGACCGCCTGTTTTAAATGACCTTGAAGGTGAAAAAGTTAAATCAAACTTATTAGCAACACACTATTGCAATCCTGAGTTTTAAGATGTACAGTGTTGTCACATTAGAGCCTTTTAGCATTACATAGTCCTGCTCTACTGCAATCAGCTGGATACAGAATTATAAGTGTGTTCCACATTGCTAAATATAGCACTGTTATCTTCATTAACGCCAGTCTTAACTACAACTGTGGGTGGCATGGTATTGATGGGCCTATTCCACACAGATGGGCAATATCCTCAAGCCTCTAGGTACCTGAAAAGTGCTACATGCACAAAAGTAGCCCTGTAGCATTGCATTTTAATGCATTAACAGGTTCCCCCACCCCCACTGATGTTGGATTTTTGAGCATCTGCACAAAGACATTTTTTAAAATGGGAAATGCAATGGCAGAAGAGACTACACTGCTTTAAAGTACATGGCAGAGGAGCATGCAATACAGAATACATATACCCGGTATCTGTCACCAGCCACACCAGTGTAGAAAGTTAGACAATGACACCAGTCTGCACTGTAATCTTGAATATATTTAAAGTCCCAAAAATCAAGGTACCCGGTAAGTGAGCACTTGAGAAAAACACTGGAAAACAGAGAAAACATGGGAGTAGCATTGTCTGGTTTCTACAGAATAACTGAGTAAGCAAATGGGATTAGAAAATGCTACACAGTCCAGGGACCTGGAATGTTTTTTACAGCTTTTTGAAAGCAAAGTTGAAATTTCAATTAACCATTATGCATAAATTTATGACAGAGGCCATATACATTCCAAAGAGCACTAAGAAACAGTCTGTCCCACTAAAACACTACTAAAAGTATTAGCATCACATACAAGAATGCATTTGCGTGCACAAACTGCCAGAAAATTCTAAGCCGGGGACACAGTACCACTCACTTCTGGTAAGCATGCCTCATACTTCCACCCTCTGTACCATATGCTGCTAAGGTAGGCATAAACAACACCCATCTATGCTAAGAAGCGGAAATGGAGAAGACAATAAAAGGGGAGGCCCTGTAAAAGAAATCTCTCCCAGCTGCTTCAGTAAGATTCAGCAAGTAACCAGCTGCTCGTGAGAACAAAGCCTCTTCAGCAGATCGGCTAAAACTCAAGAACTAACATATTCATCCAAATCTTTCCAGCTGTTTGATTATCTATTCTAGGACCTTTCCTGGTATCAATGTCAAGCTCACAAGTAAATAGTTACCTGGGTCTTCCTTTTCCCCCTTTTATGTATTTTATATATTTATACAGAATGATACACTGATGGAATCATAGAATTGTATAGACAGAAGGGACCCTGATGGCCATCTAGTCCAACCCCCTGCAATGCAGGAATCTCAACACACAGTCCCCCATCCAGTTTGAAACCATACTGTCCTGCGCTTTGCATTGCAAATGTATTAGCAATTTTATTGTTGCACCACTAGGGAACTATAAAAATTTATTTATATATTTATATTTAAAGGGGTAGCATACACTGGCATACTGAAAGAACAAGAGCTGCCACCAGTGTTTACAGACCTTGTTGAAAGCAATACTAAAATATATCCACAGCACATAGATGGGAGAGCATTGTGCCTTCAGAAGAAAGACAACACACTTACCGGTATATCTTGTCCTCTCCAGGATCTCTGCATATACAACCAGAGCCCTGAGACACAGAGAAGTAACTCTTCTTACCACGTTTTATGCTACAATACACATAGAACACACTCCCATGTGCGTAGAGGAATGGGAAATTTTGGGTGTCAAGAAAAGGATAAGCAATTTATTTTCCTCCTCCGCAATATGGTGCAAGCTCTATAAAGATGCCTCAAAATAGGAGTATTTTTTTAAAAAAATTAAATTAATGGGGTTGCTGTTACAAACCCTAAACTCAGTCTCAGCCCCCAGTTTTTTGTTATTTGAAAGTTTTTGCTAAACAACCAATAAAGGCATTTTATTGGAATCGTTAATTTGTGTTCCTTTTCTACCACTCTCAGGATCCTGTTCCTAGGATTAATGTCCAAGATCAAATTAATGCAATTACTGGTACCTGCAAATAATTTTTCTTTTTGCTTATTTCCTAGAAACATTTAAACTATTTAGATCAGGTTAAAGGGCTTGTGATGCATGTCTCCTTCACTGTTTACACTCAGGAAGACTGTTCAAATTGTTGTTTTTAATCAGACTCTGGAGCCTTCCTTGTTTCTTGAGATTGTCCAAGTTTCACTGTTTTCTATCATTTGTTTACATTTTATATTGCTTTTACTGTTTTACTATATACTACTCTGATCTCCTTAGGGAGGAAGAGCAGGATATACATTATTGAAAATAAAAATAAATAAGACATCAATTCATTCTGGCTTTCCACGCTACTTCAGTGATGACTCAGAATCCTGTGTTTTTCTGTCTGTTTTCTCTGCTACATGCTTATTAGGCTGTCATATGGTTCCTCCTTTCAACTGTACAGCCTTAAGGAATCAAACACCGTTAGCACAACAAAACCACAAGTATTGTTTCTTAGGAAAAATACATGTTAGCAATAATATTTGCAGGTGAACATGGTATCTTCCCTATTTAAGCTGCGGCTCATCTTAAAGCCATGGGGTCCAGGCAGAAAACTAAAACATACTGGAAGACTAGGCTTTGTACCTGGTGACTGGAAAAACACATTCTCAAATAAGGGCCTTTCCCATACTGTATCTCCTACTACATAGAGAGTCAGATTCTATTTATCATCCCATGTCTACAAGATGGTGCAGGACTCGAGGCAGTGAGTAACAATGTAGTCATTATTTAGTATTAAAATACCATTTTTATTAGAAATTTTAAAACCGTGCATAAAACATTTTCTCAGTAACCTTTACAATATTATAAAGGTCGATCAATATGATTTTCCCTGCACCACAGATGAGGGTTAAGATTAAGTGGTGGTGGTTTGCCTAAAGCCGCTTAAAGACCCAGTTTGCTCAAAACACTAAGCCAAACCATGGCTTCATACAAGTGAGCAAATGTGAGCTTTCAGAGCGAAGATCACAGTTGCTGCATTCCTCTAATGGTCCTGCTGCTAAGCCATGGTCTGACTTAGCATTATCCAAACCTAGACTCATAGTTTGTCTCCTTCAGACAAACACAAGCAATAAAACAATAGCAAAACCTTGGCTATAGGTTCATGGCCTGACAAACTTGGTATAGGGAGTGGAAGCATATTCAATTAATATTGCAGGCAACTACAGGGGTCACTGGTTTGCTTCTGTGCACAATCTGAGGTGCTGATTCTGACCTTCAACTTGTCATCTATTGTATTATACATAAACCACACTGGTAAATTTTATTTGAAGTACTGCAGAAAAATCTACTGAAGTTTAACACTGCCTGGGTCCAACACAAAGAGGGCAGCTCTTCTGACAGGCCCTGAATTTAGAAGAAAAAAACCCCATAGACTTTTCATGGTTAACTGCTGGACAACGTGATTATGAAATTTTATTTGTGACTGATAGTATTGTGCAGCTTTTGTGTTTTCATTATAGCCATTGCAATTTTATTCTGAATATTTTTATTTTGCCATATACTGCAAAGCATGATGAAACAACCCAAATCACCATGCACTGAACATAGTATATTCCTCTTCTCACATTCTACAACATGAGTAAGACAGGTTATATAATCTCCCAGTGATCTATGTTGCATTACAAGGAAAAATAATAATTCATCAGCACTAAAGGCAACAACAATCAATCAGTTGCAGTGGCAACATTCTCATTAATAGATTGATGTTCATTTATATACAATCTATAAATATATGTTACATGAAGACCACACAATTTTGCTAGAGTTGTTTCATGCAAAAAGGAGATATCCAGACTTCAGAAATACAAGTGACCTCACTGTACATTTCAGTGTTCCACAACAGCCTTTAAAAAACACTAATTACAACATCAATTGCCCCTGACTTTCGGCAGTCTGGTGGTGATAAAGTTTCAGACGAGAGGTTTGACATTTTGATGAAAAGAACTTGCAACTAAAATGAAAGAGACTGTAGAAAAGTCAGCTTTCATGTTGTGTCATTTAAAAAAAAGTCTTCTTTGCCCCTTGAAAATAAAAATGTAATGTGTTCAATGTGTGCATTTTGCCTTTAAGCAATCTCATAAAAAGGTTTATTCCTGTAAGTATTTTGGACTCTTATGAACCTGCTTTGACTGAAAGAGCCATCACTAGTATTTCATAGGAGTACTTTACAGAAAAGCTATAGTAGGTTGATAGAAATCCAAGAATGTACATGGAAGCAATAGCTTTGAAAAGAAATAGCATATGGGTCTTATCAGACAAACTATTGCCACTGCTGAGAAGTCTACACATTTCTTGGCACTATGCCTATAAAGAATTGTTTACGGTATTTTTTATATTTAGAGCCTGTCTTATAACAAAGTTTCTCCAGCAGCCTTACAGAATAAAAACAAAGCAGCTAAAAGGCAACAATAAAAAGAGTAATACAAAACAATTGACACAGATCTAAACTAAACTAAACTGACTAAAACAAGCCCCAAATTAAGACCAAAAACAAAGAGCAGAGAATAAAACATAAAAAGCTAGATTTAATTTAAAAGCTACAGAAAGATTTTTTAAACCATGGGAACGAAAAGGGTTTTGCCTGGAGCCAAAATAAATTTGAGCCAGGACAGGAGCCAGGTGAGCTTCCCTGAGGAAGGCGTCCCATAACCTGGATGCTACTACAGTATTGAAAAGACCAGCCTCCTTACCTGAGGACCAGAAAGTGGCCAATCTAACACCAATTCTTAAAAAGTGATTCTGGAAATTACAGGCTGGTTAGTTAAATGCCTGTTGTAAGAAAACCAATGGATAGCATTATTAAAGGTAAAATTACCAAGAATATAGAAGAAAAGGCTTTGCTGATGAAGAATTTAAAAAGGTAAAGGACCCCTGACAGTTAAGTCCAGTTGCGAACGACTCTGGGGTTGTGGCATTCATCTTGCTTTACTGGGCGAGGGAGCCGGTGTTTGTCTGCAGACAGGTTTTCCGGGTCATGTGGCCAGCATGACTAAACCACTTCTGGCAAAACCAGAGCAGCGCACGGAAACGCGATTTACCTTCCCGCCAGAGCAGTACCTATTTATCTACTTGCATTTTGACGTACTTTCGAACTGCTAGATTGGCAGGAGCTGGAACTGAGCAATGGAAGCTCACCCTGTTGCGGGGATTCGAACCGCCGACCTTCCGATCGGCAAGCGCTAGGCTCAGTGGTTTACACCATAGCGCCACCCGCATCCCAATGATGAAGAATTAGTATTGCTCAAAAACTCAAAAGGGTTAGACATACAGTGGTACCTTGGTTTACAACCATAATCTGTTCCGGAGGTCCAGTTGTAAACCAAAACAGGTTGTAACCCAAGGCGCGCTTTCGCCAATGGGGCCTCCCAAAAAAAAATTGGTTGTAATCCAAAAAAGGGGGGGTTGTAATCCCAAAAAAGGGACACACACTTCCAGGTTTGACGTGGATGTAATCCAAAGCAGTTGCAAACCAAGGTACCACTGTAACTCATTTGAAAGTGTAAGGATGTGGACAGAGGTGATCTAGTAGACTCTGTATTTTCGAAAAGCTTTTGATAAAGTGCTTCACCAAAGATTGTCAAGTAAGCTTAGTAGTAACTAGAGGAGAGTTCCTTTTATTGATCAGGATGCAGAGATTAGGAGGAAATGGGCAATCCTCACAATGGAAGGATACATGTAGTGAGTATTAGGATTTATGCTTTTTAATTCATTCATAAGTAATATCGGGCTAAGAGTGCATGCCAAGTGATCACAGCAGTAATAACAAAAGGGATTGGAAGAAATTCCAAAAAGATCGTTCCAAAATATTCTTCCTTTTGTTAACATGCACAGTAGGAAACACTTGCTTTTCCTGTTTAAAGCTACACTGTTGCAAATTTTGCCCTATTCAGCACAAGTTAAATACAGTGCTACCTCTGGTTACATACTTAATTCGTTCCAGAGGTCTATTCTTAACCTGAAAACGTTCTTAACCTGAAGCACCACTTTAGCTAATGGGGCCTCCCGCTGCCGCTGCCCAATTTCTGTTCTCATCCTGAAGCAAAGTTCTTAACCCGAGGTAATATTTCTGGGTTAGCAGAGTCTGTAACCTGAAGTGTCTGTAACCTGAAGTGTATGAAACCCGAGGTACCACTGTACTTAAAAGCAGGGGCCAGCAAACTTTTTCAGTAGGGGGCCGGTCCACTGTCCCTCAGACCTTGTGGGGGGCCGGACTATACTTTTTTTGAGGGGGGGGATGAACGCATTCCTATGCCCCACAAATAACTTTAAATAAAATGGCACATTCTACGCTGATTCCCAGACCGTCCGCGGGTCGGATTTAGAAGCCGATTGGGCCGGATGCGGCCCCTGGGCCTTAGTTCGCCTACCTATGCTTAAAACCTTCCAGCTGTCATGCCAACAGCTATGGAGAACATGCCTCAGTTTAACAACCATCTTCCTGGCTATAGTGAAAGAAAGGTTTTGGCCTAAGCAGGTCTTGTTTAAAAAGAACATGAATGTAACTACATGCAAGCCTAAATGGTTTGGGCTTAGGATATCTGAAGGACCCCAAATAAGAGCTTGCCAATCACTCAGATCATTATAAGAGGCCTTGCTCCATTTTTCTTGGCCCTCAAGGAGGGGTCAGATGACCACACAGGAGTGAACTCACTGAGCAATTGACGCTAGGATTCAAAATTATTTGCCTTGGAAGACCCATTTGTTTTCCTTTCTACTCACATTCTGGTGGAGAGAAAATAATGTTATTATTCCAAAAGGTACCGGTACTTGAAAGTGTGTTACTTTAGCGACCTGCTACTTGTTGCTCCTGCATATATAATCAATCTGCTGCTACCTTTTTTTACTTGTAAATAATTTTACTGTTATGTCTTTGGCTTTTTATGCTTGTGGTTTATTGCTAATTTTATGAGGGATCTATAGATTTTTGTTTTTGCCATCTTGGGTAACTTATTGATATAAAGGTGGAACAGAAATATTTTTGAACAACATATACACTACTGTATTTCAGATACCAGATAACTACAAAGCAAAAGGCTAGAAAGCTGCTCTGGCAGCGAGGCATCTTCTCTCCAGATAAACACATGTAGGATCCTCCCAACATAATGTGGAATCTTTATATACCGGTATATGGAATCTTTATACAAATGGAAAAGACTCCTGAGAGTGAAACTATTTTTCCTAAAGTAATATGATTAAGGTAAAAGGGGTGGGAGGATATAAACCAGCAAGGAATAATATCCAAGTAATGCCCACTTTCTGATTTTAATATACCGGGTATATATTTCCTTGAAGAAAAGCATATGTTCTTCTGGAAACCTGTAATTGTCTCCTAAATGTAATAAGCATTTTGATTTTTAATTCAGGAAAAGGGCTCAGTTTTTACCCTATGCAGATCATTAAGCTTGTCTGGATGTAGTAATGCTCCTTTGAACAATGTTCTGCTTATGAAATTAAGATGGCATGACAGAGTTTAAAGGGAAGTCATTGCACAGCTGATGTAATGAAAATCATTCACCTTCAGGTGCTATTGAAACATGTTATGGTCCCTTCTTATCCAGCCCCACAACCACTTGTTACACCTACTGCTATTCAAGGTGAAGAATTAAATAGGAGTATAATTTTGGAGCAGAGGTGCTAAATTCTACTTCCCAGCCTATCAAGTCAATATAGGTTTTAAAAAACAAACAAACATAAAATTTAACTCCCTAGATCATTATTTCTTATGTAGGTATGAAAGGGAGCAATAACAACACAGCAATTCAGACACTACTGTAGTGGGCCCCAAGCTTTCCCCACTGCCCTTCCCCAGTCAATCAGTGGGGTTGACAATAAGAAAACACTTCACAACTGCAGACTCTTATGGGGATGTCAGCATGCAGGCCTCATACATGTGCTGGTGGTCCAAATATACATGTACTTATTTGACAAGAAAAAATTAAAGATGGTTCACTTAAACATGTCTCAATTTTCAGTCTGTAATCCAATCTAGCACAACAGTTTTTCAGGTTAATAGTAGATTTCCTTTTAATAGTAAGAATGATTAAAGAGGAAGAAAAGGCAGAATTGTTCCCTCCGGCAAGCTGAAATGCTTGTCCAGACAGAACAATCGTCTTAGCGCAAGGTTGAATTTCTCCCTATATCTACTAGAAGGCAGGAAGCTGATCAACCAACAACTTGTTAATTCTATCTGTAGGAAACTCAGTTCAATGTTGGTAAAACATTGTATTTTCGGGAGGAGGATCCCAAATTTCAACAAATTCCTCCATTGACTTGCTGATAATTTCATTTCTCATATCTTAGAAGGAATATAACAACCGGGGGACATAAATAGTATTTCAAAGCCCCTTTGTTATATGCCAAAATTTCTTGTTATCATTAATCTTTTTGGCAGAAAAAAAAGATTTCTCCATGATTTGAACATAGCCTCTCTTTTCTTATTATTTAAGAAGGCTTTAGAAGTTTGCTCTAACTGGACAAAAGAACCAGATGCCATATCAGGATTATCCTATTTATACTGGCAGTATGCGCCACCAACTTGGTTTCTTAAAATTTCTACATTCCCTATCAAGCCTATTATTTCGCTTGGATCTGTTGAGGGGGCTGTTGATGTCTTTGAAACACCTGCAAGGAACTTGAAAATTATCTTAATAGCATAGAACACATTTTAATTTTTATCCTATTCTAGTGTTTTTGTTGTTGTTGTTTAGTTGTTTAGTCGTGTCTGACTCTTCGTGACCCCATGGACCAGAGCATGCCAGGCACTCCTGTCTTCCACTGCCTCCCACAGTTTGGTCAGACTCAGTAGCTTCAAGAACACTGTCCAACCATCTCGTCCTCTGTCGTCTCCTTCTCCTTGTGCCCTCAATCTTTCCCAACATCAGGGTCTTTTCCAGGGAGTCTTCTCTTCTCATGAGGTGCCCAAAGTATTGGAGCCTCAGCTTCAGGATCTTCCAGTGAGCACTCAGGACTGATTTCCTTAAGAATGGATAGGTTTGATCTTCTTGCAGTCCATGGGACTCTCAAGAGTCTCCTCCAGCACCATAATTCAAAAGCATCAATTCTTTGGCGATCAGCCTTCTTTATGGTCCAGCTCTCACTTCCATACATCACTACTGAGAAAACCATCGCTTTAACTATATGGACCTTTGTTGGCAAGGTGATGTCTATGCTTTTTAAGATGCTGTCTAGGTTTGTCATCACTTTTCTCCCAAGAAGCAGGCGTCTTTTAATTTTGTGACTGCCCATCAAACTATATGAATGTCTTTTAGTGCTGGCTATCAGTATCATAAAAATATTGTTCAAATAGCCCCCAACAACTTTTAGAATGTGGTTTGTTAGAACTGGAGGAACATATACATCAACCAATATTAGGCTAAATAGCTTAAATTTTACTAGCATTACCAAAGCAATAAGAATCACAAGATGAGAAGCCTGCAGAGAGGAAGATATGAGGCATACATATGAGGAAGATATGAGGCATACACTATATTTCTGTGAGTTTTCCTTGGGATAATTGCTTTCAGAAACTTAAGTAGTGCAAAGTTTCCAGGTCAGATCTAGACATTGACTACACAGAGAGAATTCCATCCTATTAACAAGACACAGGGAGATGGATCTAGACTTCCCTTTCCACAAATGAATAGACTACTTCTGCTCATAGAAAGCCAGCAAGGGCAAGACTGAAAGATGGAAGGGAGGCAATTTGTACCAAGTCCACCTTACCACTGCAACTCCCAGCATCACTTCTCATGCTGTTATGTAGGATCCCTCAACCTTTTCAGGAGACACGGGATCCTGCAGGGGGAAGGAGGAACTGGCAAATAACTAACTCCCCCTAAAGTGGAAGAGTCCGTGGGTGGAGTTCGGCCAACCTAACATCTGTATATAACCCAAGTTCTACACTAACGCTTTCCAAATGCTGAAATAACCAGCACACTCTGTGAGATTTGTACATGTTGCCAACATTAATGGTTTTTATGCTGTTGTTGCCTCCTTTCAGACAGAAAGAAAAAGCAGCTCCACTGGCACCATGCTTCAATTCTATCTCTGCTTAGTACCAAATGAGACTGAACACAGAAAAATGATGAATTCCCATCTACCAGAAAAGGAAGAGAAACCTCTTCTCTTTGCTGTGCGTATGATGTCAACAATGCTTTCCGTTAGCAATATGGCATCGTATTTGAGCCTAAATAATGGTAACCAAACTTGGATTTGAATGCACAAACGAAAGGCAATGTGCAAATTACAAAACACACAAGAAATTAGCATGGAGAATTCTTTCCTAGAAATTAGACAAGAGTGGTGCTTTTAAATGCTGACTACTCTAGAGGAAAAAGTTTCCGTTCTGTAACCAATTACAGCATACCGGTACACCCTGCTGTAGGCACTTAAGATTCATTCACATCTTGTGAATTTCTAATTAACATAAGTAGTTCAATGTGTCCCAGAACCCATATTGCTTTTTCTACTTTAATAAACACCCAGAAATCCCCCTATGACTGGAGGATTATCAGACTGATGAAGGAAAAATCTAGCCACACTGTTCAAATGAACAGTCACAGTAACCTTTGCACCAGAGAGATCAACTACCATTAAAGCAAAGAGGAGGAGGAGAGAGTTGGAAATTATAATTGTGAACATTTTAATACAAATAAAAAAATATTCAAACCAAATGTGCAACTTTTATTCTTTGAGAACAAGTAGTGGAAAATAGCTTGGCATTATAGCAATGCATTTTGCTTCTCTGCAGTCTGTAAAAAATAATAATAATGGTAAACTCCAATCGTGTCCTTGTGCAACTGAACCAGACATCTGATATTACAATGAGACTTCACTTTCTTTTCCTCGCCCAGCACCCCCCACCATCTGCCTTCAAAATGTATTTGAGGGTGGTGGGATCCTCAGAAGCAGATTGGAAGGTTGCATAAGGGAGGAAAGGAAGGGTAAAACTTACCTGATGAGGGAGCTTCTCAGTGGAAGCACCCAGGGTTTGGAATTCCCTTTCCCATCAAGTACAACTGGCATTAACTTTATTTGGTTTTAGACACCTGTTAGAAACTCAGTAATTTATCTAGACTTGTAGTGGAGAAGTGCAGCTAGTGTTGGTTGTGTTGTTGGAAGAACAGTTGGGAATTTTATTTTTGTTCATGTGATATGACAGTTATGTATAACATCATTTTTTAAATTATTATGATGTAACCCGCTCTGGGATCACTGCACTATGAAAATTAAGACAGAAAATTCAATAAAATAGTTTATTTGTAATCTGTATTTTGTCTTGAAGTAATCTTGCAAGAAATTATTACAAATATACAAAATATCCTGCAATGTGTTTTTGAAACCTAAAGGTAAAGGTAAAGGGACCCCTGACCATTAGGTCCAGTCGCGGACGACTCTGGGGTTGCGGTGCTCATCTCGCTTTATTGACTGAGGGAGCCGGCGTATAGCTTCTGGGTCATGTGGCCAGCATGACTAAGCCGCTTCTGGTGAACCAGAGCAGCGCACGGAAATGCCATTTACCGTCCCGCCGGAGCGGTACCTACCGGTATTTATCTACTTGCACTTTGGCTTGCCTTCAAACTGCTAGGTTGGCAGCAGCAGGGACTGAGCAACGGGAGCTCACCCCGTCGTGGGGATTCGAACCGCCGACCTTCTGATCGGCAAGCCCTAGGCTCTGTGGTTTAACCCACAGCGCCACCCATTTGTTGCAGTTCATACTTCAACTTGGAAAAGTACAAAAAACCGCTTTCCCTGTGCAGAGTGTGACAATATTCAAGGAGGATAAGCCACAACGAGGTTATGGCAAGGGCAGCCTCAAGGCAAAAACTTACGTTCACATTAGGAACCAATTCCGTTACTTACTGGATTGAATGATTTATAGACACACAAACAAACTGACACAGTGTCACATTTTGATACGGATTCAGGTTTTGGTAAATTTTAAACCAAAGTGAAGACTCTAACACACTATGGTGGAAGTTTATTGAAACTGTAGGAAGAGGGAAGTTGTGTTTTAAAACAAGAACAGTCAGTGCTGAAAAGAGCTTCTAAGAAGAAATAGACAGTTGTGAACCTGGCCTTTGGTTCAAGAATGTGAAATCATCAAGAGGTCATAGAGGGACCATATCCACAGGGAAGCAGCTGAAAACATTTGTGGTGATTTTCTACATTTCTTTCATTCTCTGATTGAACACATTCTTAGGCAGATGCATCTAGTCTGCTACATTTGACATTAAATTAAAGAGCTCCAACACATCCAGAATATACAATAATGTTTCATGCTAGACATGTCAATGCAAGGAAGGGCTCTATACAACTAGAGGGCTAAATTAAATGCTACATTAATTGCATGAGTGCAATTTACATGTACATTTTAAAGTGAAACACATTAAAAGCTATTATTTGGCTATGGAAGGAATCATCCACCAGCTTCTTAATCCTTCTAAATGCAAATAGCAGCTTCAGAGAGGACATTTTTGTAGAGACCGTGTGAGGAGGGTTATAGAGTTTAATGGTTCCCCTCCTTCTCTGTAATGCTGCTGCTACTATAAACTTTAAAAAGAAAAACCTAGATATTAATGACAATCACACAATTAAATGGTCACATGTAGTTTGCTCCTCATTGGTCAAAGGATAAGCAATGCTTCTATTGTGCATCACCATATTTTTGTAACAGCACTTTAGAAAAACTCCTATAAATAAATAAAGCAAAATGCCATGATTCCAGCTTCAGAGGACTTACCTTGAATGATAGAAACACAGGTCTTTCCCTTTAGGTTACATCATGGAAAATATAACATAAATAGGAAGTGCTTAAAGGTTCTAACAAGGAACCAAGTTAACATCTGCTTCAGAGAACTTTCTATCTAATCTCTGCAGCCATGTTCCCATCCATAGCTATTTCACTAAAAACCCTTTAATCTAGCTTTAACTTAACTATTTCTTGGTTTTAAGAAGCAAATTCAAGCAAAGGGGGCACAGTCTCCTTATATAGGATACATGTGCCTATTTTTGAATATTTTGGTCTGCAACAGAGGGTTACCAAAGAAAAGTGATGACTCTTGTCACCAGAGAGGGGGGGCTATTTCACTCTAGGTTGCAACGTTATGGAAGTAGATTTAACTGTAGACAGAACACGGAGACACATTGCAAAGAACCAAGGTTATGGAAACCCATTACCATTTTCGAGGAGATACACACAGCTTTAACAAACAGGAAAGCAGTCCATAGAATTAGCAAGAACTAATCTACGCTTTTATTGAGAATTCTATGTAATTTTCCACATTTTTAAATAAATGAAAAGCAGCTGTTAAAGTCTGCAAGTGGGAGTGGAGAAAGAGTATAGGGTTCTTCGCCCTTCCCTGCCACAAAGTTTGTACAAACCTATCTCCTATCCCACAAAACAGAAAGGTAATTTGGTGGTAATCTGGGGAGGAAAAACAATATTAAAAAAGGAAAGGATTGACTCTCCACAGCCAGTGCATCTACTCTTCCTCAACTCCCGATTGCTGCCTCCAGAAAAAAATGTCAGGGGAAAGTTACATGGAACTCTGCATAATGTTTAATTTGGCCCTGAGTGAGGAAGAACACTACAGAAACAAGGTAATAAATGCTGAATAACTTCAAGTGAAGGACCTAATGTTCTTTACTTTTTCATCAGTTGAATGCAAGAGGACGGAGCAGGAATTCCCCTTCCTTAACAAGTACATACTCTCTACCGATGAAGTGTTTGGCATGAGAACATTGACATATCACGAATCTTGCAACTCTTTCTATGGGTGCCTCTGTCCTTTATAGAAAATATTACTACTGTGAAGAAAATATAAATTATGGAATATCATTGACAACGTTGACCATTGTTCCTTTGGGCAGGGGGGGAGGGGAGATTTATTCTCATATTAACACCCCAGCATGGTATTGAGACATTTGTTCCCAAAGTCTCTCATATAATATTTTTGCTTGCTTTTGTTAATGGTACAATTTCATCCTCAGCTGCCTCCTAAAATACAGTGACATACACACATTATTGGGAATAACTGTGTAATTCCACAGAGCTTAGTTTTTAAGCTAACTGGATCCTAACAACACTTTATGTAGAACAAAGCATGCTTGATTCACTTAGCACTGCAGCTGTGCAAAGCTGAGCTGTTAAATCCTGGTGACTAAAGCACAGCAGTAGCCAAATCCCTGCCTTCCACTTAGTTTTGTTCACATGTGGTCCTGAAAGCATACAGTACATCCATTACAGTAATACCTCCGCAAACATCGGCCTTGTCTAGCGTCCATTCTGGTGAACGTCCACAGCAAACCCAGAAGTACCGGAATGGGTTACTTCTGGGTTTGCTGCTTGCGCATGCACAAAGCGCTAAATCGCACATCGCGCAGAAGCGCAAACCGCTCCGCATGCGTGTGCAGACGCAGTGCTTTGCCCTGCATCCTTTTCGGCTAGCGGCTGCGGCTGCAGATCCCGGCCACGAAACAAGGTACTGGTACGACTGTACTTGACTGACTACTAGGCATCATGTAATTTACCTGCTTAACGAAAATTATGTGCATCATTATTTAAATGTGATCTGTAAGGGAATGATCTAATTATTTTTCCAAGACAACAGTAGTGAACTCTTGGTGTGCAAAGGAATTCTCCTGTCTTGACAACAACCAACATTTCAGTGGTCTCTTGGTGATCCTTCTGACTGGCACACTATGAAGAATGTGTGGCAAATATGTAGCCATGCAAATATAAGGACAGCTTTGATTACATGTAGTACAGTACAAAAGAGAAACTGCAAATAGCATTAGCAGATGTTCTGAAAGAGAAAAAAGCAACCAGAATTCACAAGTGCCTCACAGCTACCTTTTCCTTCAGTTTCTACACACATCTGTGTCTGAAGTTATAAATAAGTTACACTGAAGACAAGTTAATAAGAAGCATCAGTTAACACATGTAAGTTTCATGATGCTGTTTCTATTTTTTTACAGTATTTTTCATATTTACTCAGGAGTAAGTCTCATCAAGTTCAATGCGGCTTACTCCTAGGTGAGTGGTACAAGGCAGCTATGAATGAAAAATATAAAACCTCTCCTCCATAGCCAAGGTTTCCCGTTCAACCCATGTTTCATGTATCCAAAGCAGTCCATGTTCGAGTTTACGTGTTCTAGCTATTTTATGGTATTTCCCCTCTCTGTAAATTAAGTGTAAATAGTGCAGGTTTATAATCTCAGATGACAAATATTAAACCTTTTCCCCCCTCACCAACCCTACCACTTGCTTGATTTCATTCCACCACCATAAAATGTGCCTATGATCTAAAGAGCTATTGTACACTTTACATTTTGCAGCATTTCTTCAAGCTAGTCCCCATCTGTCCCCATAGTACACTAGAGGCATTGACAAGCTGAGCAACCATGAGTCTTGCAGGGCTCATTGTAGATCCATCTACTGTATGGCTGTGTAATTACTATCTTAAAACACAGCTAACTCAATCTTTTTCTCAATATGGATTGATGCTGGGGGGGGGGGATGCATCAAAATGCAGCATTCCATCAGAAGCAACAGGAAAGATATGGATTGTGGCCATCATATGAACACTGCTTTACAAACCAGCATTGGGAGTACCTTGGGTGCAGTACCTTGGGTAAACAGAAATGTGTACAGAGCCAACTTTTAAAAACCTAATTATTCTTTTTATTGACGCTGGTAGAGCCATTTTAACTAAACAATTTGTGCCGTGTAGCTTAAGAAAGCTACTGGAGGAATGAAACAGTGATGCAATTTGGACATAAATTCAAGTTGATGTTGTTGACACCTGGAAAAATATGTACTTGTGCATTCTGAACTATTTCTATTATAGTTGTTTTCTTAAATCCACCTCAAATAACTCACAAAATGAGTTCTTCCCCACTTTGGGGCTTACCTGCCTGGGAGTGTTGGTTCCGACTGTTTTCAGACTCCTGCTGGTTCAGCTCTTAGAACAAACCCAAGCTTAGCACATCAAGATTGACACAGAATACTGAACCACATTTAGAACTGAGTGAGAACAGACACACCCTGCTCCTACTCTTCATAAGAAATTGCAACAAAACAAACTTCAGTGCCCTACACCATTTCTAGCCAAACCAGGTTTACAAGAAATATTGCTTCACTTAATCATCATAATCTAGCTTTAGGGAACATTAATACAGGATTAGAAGTATCCCACGCTGTATGGAATTCTTTTCCATACAACACTAAAGAACCAGGCTGCATAAACTGGAGTCAATGAGAACCTTTTCCTTCATCCCTATAACATGAAGCCATTCACTTCAAATACAGAAAATTGAATGGATCTTCTGTCTTTCACAAGTTCACTGGTGCAGCATACAAATTGTTAATAAGCTGGCCATAATGGTAAAATGAATATGAAGTTGTCTTACAGCATTGCACAATTGCAACAGCTTTGATTGCAAAAAAAAAAAAAAAAAAAAAAAAAATCTATTGCGGACCTCAGCCAAATATGATGCTGGGGTTTAGGGACATACAAACTTTAATTCTTTTTTTATGTTTTCAGATTGAACTGTGTTTCAAACTATTGTAGAAACAAGGAACAGGCAACTAGTAACCAACTTCAACACTGTTTGCCACTAGCTTCAGTGGAACTGGGACAAGTATTTCCAGTAATCAACAGGAATTGCACTCCAAGTGCAAAGAGATTTGAACTTTTCAGTCATTTGAGGAGCAACCATTTCCAGCTACCTCCAAACAAAGCAACTGCAACATGTGTTTCACTTTACTTTTTTATTCACTGCACATTTTGCTTGCAAAAGTATGTTCTATTTGTGGATACTTCTAGGCTTCATCCGATGCTGCATCAAGTTCAGTTGCTACATCCTGTTCAAAAGTATACAAAACCACAAAACTGTAACCAGGAGGCAAAGAACCAAGAAAAAAACTCTTTTGTGCATGCTAAGACACATTTATCAAATGAAAGATAAAGAGACACTTCAAAGTGTTACACTGTGTTAAGAAATTGTGACAAAGCTGTTTCAAGTGGCAGATCAGTTTAGTAGAGGGAATGTAGGGCCACTTCAAACATTTTAAATACAGCAATCCTATACATATGGGTAACTCCACTCCACATTAGCGTGAGCAATTTTTGAGCTCTGGGTGCAGTACTGCGCCTAAGATTTCAAATTAAAACTGCCACTGCTGACGCTGAGGGCATGGGAGGAGAAATTCCTGCCTGCTTGACTTCCAAGAAATCACTGCAGCATCAGGCAAGCTGATAGGTTCTGCCTCCAAGCTGGCTTTACAGAAAGGCAGCGGTTTGAGGGACCCTCATAAGAATATTAAGGGGGCATGCAGGGGAAGCATGGCTTTATTTTTTGCAGTCTTCAGATGAGGACTAGATCATGTGAAAAACGAACGTAAGATTTTAGCTACAGTTCATTCATTTTTAGCTTTGTATTCTTGTTGTAGAAAGTGTGCCTAGACGTTCCATTGTGGCACCCAGAACCTAGGTTTAAGGTGTCATTTAGCTCCTAGCTTTTATATCTCAGTTTCTAACACTGCAAACAGGTGTATCCAGCAAAGTTGCCCCACTCACACGACTTCTGCTTGCACATCAGAACTTACCCTCTCCCCACATGCCACCGTCCAAATATGCTCATAAGGGTTGGGGAAAACCACAGAACAAATCTGGACTGCACATGTGGGGAGAAGCTGGGGAAGTTCTGTTGCACAGGTGAAAGTCCTTGTGCAAACAAAATGACTGTTGGATACAACCCAATCAATTTGTTACATGAAAGTAGTAATTATCACATGACAAACATGGTTATGGAAGCAACTGAAAAGCTTCAGAGGAAAGCTGCATAAGAATAGTCAGGTTATTTCAATTCTTATATAAGTGCTAGAACCCTATGGAAGGGTCATGCCCCCTACTACTACTACTTGGCTACCTCAAGAAAAATTGAGGCCTTTTCACTAAAGCTGCCTCGGCATATTTTTCCATGATCCTCATTCACCTCACCTTATTCAGGAAGGTACCCTGGCCCTCAGGACAGATTTTTCAGAATGCTCAGCAAGAATGAGAAAGTCACCCTCTGCCCACTCCTTCCTCTGACACTTCCCAGGATCTAAGCAAAAAAGTTTACATGAAAACCTTATTCTATTCCAATTCTTTCAACAGAGATACACTACTTCCCACAACCTTTATATATTGTAGACATCATGAATGTATCACTCTCTCGTGGATTAGGAGTATGGAAAGCCACAAGCTACAGCATGTAAGACTTAAGTGCAAACTTAAGTGACTGCACATTCTGAAGTGAGAATAATCACTTTATTGAGAATGAGTCAGACACATATACACACAGTGAACATGAAAATAATAGGATGACAAATCCCCTTCAGTGGCAAATTGTTTTTCTCTCTGCAGAAATCCAATTTGCTTTAGTGTCAGTGAAATGAATATCTCTCTGTTGATGTTAAGCTTAATGGTGGAAACATTCCACACTTTGGAAATGGGTGCATTAAAACAGTATGTTGTCTAATGCACCAACATTAAAACAATACTAACTATGCAGCTGAGTGCAAGTTTCTCCTGTGTCCCAAAAAGACCAGATTTCCAATTATGTTGAAGAAAAAGTAGTGAAAGTGACCCCCAAGGGAAATAAAATGTTGCTAATATTTCCTCTGCCTCCCATATAATTCAGCCAATAGCTTTAATGATGTTAACATTAACAATTGGCACAAACAGAAAAGGTATTGCTAAAACTGAAACTACACCTGGAGAACCAGCTGTAATGCTTGAAGATTTTCTATGCATCACTAGTAAATCTGAAAACAAGGCTCATACATGAAACTATAGTTTGATGGTGTCCCCTCCCTAACACATCCACATATATTGCAGGAATTTGCCTTTAATGGACAGCTGGGGGGATTAAATTGCAACCCCAAATGGCCCAATGTGTTCTACTAAGAGCACAGAATAGCACCACTCTACAGTTAAATATCAGGGGTGATACTGGGAATATGTTCTTAGGCAGCATCTGCTCTAAGTGCCTGGCATCCATTGGCACAATTCAAACTATTTCAGGATAATGCATGGCACTAACACAGTTGTCTCCATCATGCTGCCCCCCAACACTCCTTCCACCTGAGGAATTGTGATTGTAGACACAATGCCAATTTCTCCCTCTACCCCCAATGTCAGTCACTACACTGTAGGAGTTTGATTATTAGGAATGTGTTACTTCCCTGCCCTGCTTCTCTATTTCATAGAACTGGAAAAGATTAAAGCCCAATCTCCTTGCCACAATAAATGCCAACCAAACTGAGCATAGTGGTTCGTCACCTTTTCCTCATTTATATCAATTCCACAGCGGCTAATGCTCTGCAGGACCCCCCATCTGTTTTGTTCCTGACGTGCTACTTTATCACCTTCCCTTTTATATACTCCAACTCCATTCTTCTACTTTCAACTTTTTATTTCCTTTAATCCTGTTATCTGGATTAAGACTTTGGTCCAGCCCTTTCTCCTGGGCTGTGTTTGGAGATTCTGCTTCATACCAGCATACAGAGGTCAGAATCTAAGGTGACAAGGTCTAGTACAAGAATGCCATTTTTAAAAACCAAGTGACTATCAAGAATGGAAGATTAATGAACAGCCCATCAGTTTACCTCTCTAAGCCACAAAATGAATGCATTGTGTTAATATTTCATTGATCTCACCAGGCCCTTTGTACTCATCTTAGATGGTGCTACATAAAGAAGTTGCAGTCCAATCTTATACATGCTTATTCAGAACACCCAGGAAACTAGGTATAGGTTTGCAATTTCAAACACATTTGGTAACATGAAAGGTTGTCCTGTAAGTTAAAAGACACCTATCTAAGCAATGGGACTTCTCTTCCTTCGCTCTCCATGCAACCCTGCAATCTGAGCAAATGTTGGGGAAGACAGAGCGAGAGGAAGTCCATTGCACAGGCCTTGCACTAATAGGACAACTTTGTTGAATATAGCACAGTGTTGTCATCTAACTTCAGATGAAGCAGTGCCTCTGCTGCAGTGGAATAGGCCCTCATAAGGGGAACTAGGAAGTGAATTAACCTAAATAAAATGGGATGTACCACAGATGCAGGTTGAAAAGACATCATTTCCTTGCCATCATCAAAAGCACAATCCAAGCATCACAGGTGATGCAGTTATAAAACATCACAGGTGAATCCTGCTGAGATGGTTCAGGTTTGAAATAAAGGTTCTGAAAATCATGAAGTTATTTTGGTGGGTTTTTAATAAAATATTTGCATTAACTGTTTAATAACTGCAGTCCATTCTAGCTCTCTCCGCCACATAAACTCTTTCTCCCCTATACCACTTTCTAACAATATTCCCTTCGGTAGAAGGAAGCTTACTTTCTACTAATTCACTGTATAGCTGATCCCAAAACATCAGCTAACTTTTTAACTTCTTAGAATTTGAATTAAAATCCTCTAGATTTTAATATCTGCTCCTGTAATCTTCCATTCACAGTATACAAGGCTCTTTATACCTAACAGTGATTGAACTAGGGAGAGGTTAATATTAACACATAATGTAGCAAAAACTTGTCACCTGGAGAAAGTATCACATGTTATTTATGCAGAGAGAATTCTGTTTTATATATTCTATAGGACTCTTAAACAAATCTCATGACATTATCATTGAAGGAAGTCTGCTCAATATGTTTTTTGCAAGGGTATTAAATATTATTGTCAAATACCTCTATAAGACACACAGCTTTCTAAAAGGTGCTAAAAGTAGATATCTCTAATCCCAAATGAAATTGAGGCAGTACATGTGTTCTTTTAGATAACAGAGGACAATGATACAACAGCAAATATGCTACTTTTCAAAATGATAACTTGGAATTCCAACCCCATGAATCTGATACCATAATACTGACAGAGGCAGATTTAGGGGAGAGCAGCTGGTTCAGTCACACTGAACCAGCCTCAGGGGCACCGCAACTATGATGTAGAATGGAAGGCACAGGGGGCCGAATGCTGGTGTCGCACAGGGTACCGCTGAAATTTGAGACCCCAAGGTTCGCCACTGACACTGATCTCTCTTACTCTAATATTCATTTGTTCTCAGATTACTTGAAATTCTTATATATACGTGCACCTTTATTGGCAATCACCCAAACAAATCTCTATGCACACCACTTCAAGATACCATTCATAAAGATGCTCTTAGAACTGAAGCCACTTCTTCCCTTTATCTCCATTGGTGATAACTGGAGAAAAGCACTGTTCAAATGGATATATACACTTTTCTCTTTCTTCATTTCTATTCACTCTTCTGTGTGTGAGCAGTACACAGATGAAATAATTATGCCTGGATAATTTCTGCATGAGTACTTAATGTGCTTTGCCAATATTTTCTGTGAAAGTAGCCTAGGAATTATTCTGCTGCATGATTAAGTACCTCATATTTGCACGTTTATAAGACCTAAGAAATATGAAGGCCTAAGTACTGCATTGTGTAATTTATGTTATCATGGTTGTAGTTTTGACTGTTATTTAGCACCAAGAGAATAAATCTCACAACCTTTCTCCCTACTGCGGCAGATGAGGAATCACTTAGAAACAGTGGGAAAGGCAACAATGATTGCCACTGCCAGATATACAGTGCTTCCCAGATTTCATTAGAATGCCATTTAAAAGTAACTCTGAAATATGCTACCAATCACCTTCTAAGGCAGGAATGGACTTAATACACATGGGTGGCTAATTCATGACCCTCCAGATGTTGTTGAACTCCAGCTCTCATCAGCCAATAGTCAGGGATGGATGAAGTTGTAGCCTGTCATCATTTGGAGAGTGACAAGTTTCCCATCGCTGCACTAAAGTTACATATGCTCTGTGTGGCTCATAGAACCACCTAGGGTATTTGACTTGGGGGGCATTGGTGGGAAGAAACACCAATCCCTGCTCAGCAGCAAAGCTCATTGAATGACTTTGTAGAAACAGCTCCCTAACCCTACCTGCGGATTTGTCAGGAGGAGTCCTTTAAAAGCATACTATGCATGCTTGGAAAAGGAAAGCGGTCAAAATTAATAAACAGAAGTAAAAACCAACATCATGAGGCCTGCCTAAGCCAGATTCAGTTCTTGCCAAATGACACTTTTATTCTGAAGGGAGAGATCAGATAAATCAGCCAACTTTCAAGCACAGCACTGATCAGTTCTGTTAACATTTGAACTATATCTGACTGACATTACTTTTTACTCTTGCATTTACTGTGTGTATTATGTACAGAAGAACATTTCAATTAAAAGTTTATAAATAGGGAAAACAGTGTGGAATCATTTTTCAGAATTCAGGCAACTCTTCTCTCATGCACGTGTGAATTGTGCATGCTGTTTTTGGCACCAACAGGGGGCAGGGTGGGGACAGAATGGGGGAATCCCCACTTGCGTGCACCCCAATAATGTGTACAGTGGCTGGGAAAGGAACCCCTGTGTGACTGGCAATTCCCATGTATAGCAAACTGATTTCAGAAGTCAGGCTTTCATAACAAAGTAAAGTAAATGCAATGTTTCCTTTAATGGAAGTGAAACGCATAAGAAGAGTAATGCACAATTCCTTTGCCCTTTGCAACTAGATATAAAAAGAAGACAGTTGAAGCCACTGGCCCTCAAGGGTGAAGAGCTCCATGCTAATAAAAAGCAAGCAGAAAATATTTGGCTCCAGCCACCCTCTGGATGAGTCTCTATCAAGAATTAATTTGGTTGAACACACAAATGTACCAGTAACTTAGAGAGCATCAAAAACACAGCTTTAGTTGTAGAAAATTCAGTTGGCAAGCTTGGCCTCAATCCTGACTCTCTAAATTCTGTGAGAATGAAGAGTGCCCTGTCACAAGATTTTGTAGTTTAATCCTTTTGCACTGTCAAGTCAGTGGGTGACCTTTCATTCAGCAAAGAGACTCTACGGAAAGGAGTTAAGAAGAGCCAGATATTATATAACAAATAAGAAATGAGGAACTAGCTAAATTTAGAGAAGTTAAAACATCTCCAGAGCTGCAGTTCATGTAGCTGTTAGCAGTTCCTGCAACTATTTTTATCAGATATGTAGCCAAATATTTCCACTTCCTATAGCCCTCTCTAGTATGAAGCATGCAACATGTGATTTAGGTGCAACTAATAACTTGTGTTACATAAACCACCTCCAATATTTAAGCCTTACACTCAAGATCCTAACTTTCTCAGACAAACTAGCTCAAAAACTATTCATCCTGAAGCACTTACGCGCTGCAAGCATGTAGGACTGAATGAACAGAAAACTAAATGTTATTCATTGTTGTCTGCACTCCACATACACCATAGTAGTTTGGCAAGTCATATTTTATGACCTCCCAAGTCTATATTGAGAATTTACACAGCAAGCTTAGATAGCCTGTGGACAGTGGACAGTGTTAGTAGCTTCTAGTCACTAAAAACCCCCAAAATAATGAATGTGGAAAGATGAAAGCAGGCAGGCAACATTTATATTGAAGTCTTGAAACATTTATATTGAAGTCTTGAAAACTATTGCAGCAGTTTTAATTCCTCCAAAACATCTGGTTTCAAAGGGAAAATATAAGACATTTAATTACATGCCTTCAGAAAAGTTAAGAAATTGCATGCGCTGTTGTGCATGTTATTATTCAACATAAGTAAAACTAAACTAAACCTCCTACATAAACACATTCACCAGCTGCCATCTCAAACTCCTTAGAGCCCTGCCTTTGGGAGCCACTAAGAAACAGGCGTTATGTAGTTGTGAGCAAGCCACTGAGAAGTCCTGTCTCCGCAACTAGCAGAGATGAAATAATCAAAGAGGACATTCTTGGTTGATCTGAGAGAGAACAACAGGAGATAACAGTTGCTCCCTAAAGAAGGAAGAGGTTAAGCCATCCAGGCACAGCTCTGTGGCCATCTGTTACTTCCCTAATTTCAGTAAAATAAAAAATGCTATCAGAATGTATACTGATATCCACAGGGGGGTTATTGAGGGTTTTGTTTTTGTTTTATTATGTATTTTGTATTCTCATTCTGTATTTTTCTGTTCTGTGATTTTCAGATATATGAATTTAATAGATAATAAAAATAAAAAGTGTACAAACAAGAAGGAATTTGCATAACTTCAGATCAATGGAGGCAGATTCAGAAGTTCACAGATCCACACGACTGAAAAAAAGTCCTGTGCATAGCAGATGATGTTGATATCCATTACACAGTACAACCTCAATCTTCACCATCCTCTCCCATCAGAGCCTGTGTCTTAGACTTAGAGGGCTGGAAGTGGCTTGAGTTCATGCACCAAGTCCCAGTCCAATCACAACTTAATTACAGAATTATATAGCATTTTTTCACCATACTAGCTACAGAATTCACCCAGCGGAGTGGGAGCAACATCTATCTAGCACAACGAAAGAGTCAGATTTTTTTCTTCTAATGATCTGTGAACAGCCTGTTGGCTTTATCCCTGAAGCTCTATGAACATGACATTTGTATAACAAGCTCCAGAGCTATGATCTTAACAAGTTTCTAGTCTGATGTACTTTAGAACTGGAAATGTTCAAGAATTCCCACATGTCAAGCTCTAAATTGAAATATCAAACTACAGCAGTAGTTAGACCCAGTGAGAGAGCTTCAGCAGTTGGAAAGCAGTGCACATTTCCCATTAGTTCAGTAGTTGACTGAAATTTGTGTGTAGAGTTGACTTTGTCCCTCTTGTCTCCTGATTTTCTAAGGAATAGATTAATAATTTTTAATACATAAAGAGAGGAAAACTGGGTGGTGGGGGAGAGAGAGACCGACCAGTTTTCCTTTTTGAACAACAGGGCAGAAACAGCCTAGAGGGGAACTAGACTGAGCAGTACATTATACAGGAGTATATTTGGCAGTAGCTACCGGTAGACCTGCATTAAATGATGGTGTTAACATCAAGGAAAACTGGCTCGAAAAATAAGGTTGGGTTCTGTTCATCCAGAACCACAATCAAGACTATATTCCTTTGTTTTGTCTGAAGAAATTTTGTATAGACGATAACTCCATCTGGGATTTATATATCCTTTGGGCCTCTTGCAATGGATACCACATGCTTCAAGGACAATTTCCCTGGATTAAAGCCAAGTAACTTCCAAAACAGGGAAACTCTGTGCTGCACTAAAAGGAATGAGTGCTTAATCTGCTCAACAGTGGAGGATCCTGCTGGTTCATGTGTACATCCTTGTCAAGACTAAGTATTTGCTTTGAGTGAAAGCTATTAATAGTTTGCAAAAGGGCTAGAATAAAATTCTAAATCAAATTATTCTGACAAAGAGAAGAATGCTCCGCTTTTATTTCCAGTACTGAGACGATGCTTTTAAAATTTTACATTTCCTAACCCCTTTGGAATAGTCAAATTGCCACAAAAGACTAGCAATTACAAATGTGCAGAGGGAAGATGTGTAGTTGTGCTGTGTGTTACTCTAACTCCCATTTATTATGGGAAAAATCTAGCTAATTGCCCTATGTATTTATGCAATTCAAGACTTCATAGTATCTTGGATTCATAAGGACATTCACAATAAATCCAAGTCAGGCATTCTCTCAGTGCTTATTTTCTTAAAGCCATTTCCCTTAAATATCTGCTAGTCATGTAAAATACACTCATGTATTTAATTTCTTTAACTCCAAAAAAACCCTCCTTTTCATTACTAAAAATAATTGTCAACTGAACTGTGGATTCATAATTCAATAAATTCAATGCCAGCATTTTTTCAAAGCTAACAATTATACCCAAACCCAGGTTTCACAAATTCCTTCACAGAAAAGAGCTCTCAGTTATCCTCTATTAACACCAGACCACAAGCAGGCAGATAATTTCACTTTGAGTCCAAGTATTAACTTCATCCTGGAAATAAGTCTTGTATCATTCAGACTACAGTGCCATTAATAGAATTAGCAGACACTTTAAAAAACCCAAAAAACTGTTGTACAAATTTAGCACCTCATGCTGATATTTGCTGGAATAGTGTCAACTAAACTCATATCCTTATTACTCATTTTTCTGAGTAATTTTAAATATGTTATAAAACCAGGGCAGAAACAAAGGAAACAAAACAGACATGCTGCCCAAATCCATTAGTACACTTTTAGGAATAAGTAAACTTTAGGAATATGTAACTGGCAAGAAATCTCATCTCACAATCCAATTTAATGCCTATACAGTACAGATAAAACATCATTACACACAGCAAAGAAGTCACAAAAATGATGTTCAACCTTTACTGAACTAAAACAAAATTTCAAGCAGTGCTGGGCTTGGAAAAGTGGAAAGTGTGCTGCTCATCCCCAGTGATGCCAGAGTCACTGTCTAACACAGGGGTAGGCAACCTAAGGCCCGTGAGACGGATGCGGCTCAATCGCCTTCTCAATCTGGCCCACAGATGGTCCGGGAATCAAGAGTGTTCTTACATTTGTAGAATGTGTCCTTTTATTTAAAATGCATCTCTGGGTTATTTGTGGGACCTGCCTGGTGTTTTTACATGAGTAGAGTGTGTGCTTTGATTTAAAATGCATCTCTGGGTTATTTGTGGGGCATAGGAATTTGTTCATCCCCCCCCAAAAAAATAGTTTGGCCCCCCACATGGTCTGAGGGACGGTGGACTGGCTGAAAAAGGTTGCTGACCCCTGGTCTAACAGGTACTTATAACACTAGTAATACAGATTTCTGTGGAGCAGTGCTGATAGTTTTTTTTAATAACTTTGTTTCTGGTCTCAACTGCCTCCCAAGATACTGATTTATATATATATTATAGGGTGAAATCCATTTATTGCAATACGTAGTACAGTATTCATCTAAATAGTTGTGTTAGCACAAGGACTAGTACCAGCATTTCCTTACTTTCCTCTCCCTGCACATGCCCCACACAATCCCCAAATCTGCTCTGGAGAGTTAGAAAACTCCCAGAACAGATTTTGTAGGGTGAGGGGAAAGAGATGGAGAGAACATCCTGTCACATAAGGAGAAAGTATTGCGCTGGCGCCTAATGTTCTCAATAGCAGTACTTTGGATGCAACCGAATGGGTCTAACTTTGAGTATGTCTAAGTTGAATGTATCACCCACCCATGATTATTATTACTATTGCCAGGGATAATCACACAACAGGAAAAAATACAATTGCACCCCATACAATTAGAGGGCAAGGAGGCTTCCACATCTCTGAAATTTTCTCATCTAAAGAAGCCTCTATCAGTGAGCAGCAAGAAGCTAATATATTGGCTTCTGTACCACTCTGGGTGCAGAAACCAAGCAAAGACAGTTCTAGGGAGTTGCAATGTCATATATTTGCCAGAAACACAAGGCCACAAAGGGTCCACCATTGCAAGAGCTCTGATATTCTCATTATGCACAGCCAGAGCTGGCATCACCATTAGGCACACTGAGGCAATTGCCTCAGGCGGCAGGATCCCAACAGAGTCCAGGGGTGGCAGTTCCCGCATCTGTGCCTGCCTGCCACTGAGCTCACACACTGCCATTGCCAGAGAAGTGAGGAGAAGCAGTGGTGAGCTCTTGCTGTTGCTTCAGCAACAGGAGAGGGTGGGAGGCACCCACAGCAGCACTGAAGTTCCACAGGCACCTCCCTTCCCCCCACCACCAGCAAAGCGAGGAGAGGCAACAGCAGCACCCCGGCTTCAGTGGGGAAGCGGCAGCAACTTCCCGTTTCACCTCAGGTGGCAAAAATGGGACAGTCATCCCTGTGCACAGTGCACCAAGAGCATTCGGAAGCAGCATGAGTATTCTTGGCTGGCATAGCTTTCATTTTCGAGATTAAAAACCCCCACTGAGTGCACCTTTACCAAGGTTCCCAAGAATCTCGGATATGACACTCCTCATGCATGTAAATTGTTACAGCATCCACATAATGCTACTATCACCCAAATGTCAACCTGTATCCCCACACAGTTTAATCCAATTTATCCTTTCAATGGGAAATCTGTTAAGTAGGGCTTTTTTTTGGGGGGGTGCTAACAACATGGCCTGTTTGCAGTATTAAGCCTTCATTTGGAAGGATCCTAAAAAGATAACCATGACCTATAAAATGAACACAAAACTCGTACGAAAATTGAAGACAATGCCTTTTAATAAAACTTCTAGTAATGAGATAACAAGCTTTCACCAGCATTTGCTGATCCAGCAAGATACCTCACCACACCCATTTCGAATGCCTCATTCTTTGGGACCACTTTTCTTAACTAAGCTGCTAATGATTAGAAGCCTCATTCATTCATTTTTGAACAACAGAGACTAGCAATAGGGTAGCAGAGCACTTTTATCATTACTCCTACCTGTGAAAGAAGTCCAGAGATTGGACTCTGTGCAAAATAATCCATGTTCTAACTCATGTATGTGCACATGCTGTGATGTAAAAGGCAATTTCTACAAACAAGCAGCTTGTCTCCAACAGTAAAACCAATCGAGACAGTGGTCTACCAGGAATGTTATGACATCAAAATGATTATTGCTTTCCTCCAATTACATTTCCTTCTACATAAAGCAGCATTTCTATAAAAACAAGCATATAACAGAGGTTATAAAGCTGCATCACATAATGCAAAAGGACGCTGCAAGTCCAAAGGCAGAGGAGTCGCCATATACCGTATGAACAGAGGCAACAGCATGATAAGAGTAAGCTAATCCCTTCAAAGTCCCCTGCCACATTTACAGTTCATCATTTACAGTAATTCATGTAACTGGTTTTGACTTCAGAACTCCTAGTGACAGAAAACACACATATTATGCAGTAATTACCTAATGCCTCTTAATCCAATATTGTCCAAGCAAAATGGATCCAAAGTGCTGATGGCTACTTAGAGTTCAAAGAGTTCCTTCATTAAACATAAAGCTATTTTTTGTGATTTGAAAACATCAGAGAAACATTACCCAGGTATAGTTATCACTATGCAAAATAAAAGTAAGAAGATGTAGGAAATGCTCTGATGCATCAGAAGAAAAACATATGCACATAAATCTATAAGGTCTTCCACATGAACAAGGCAGGGAAGATAAAAGGGAACAAGAAGATTGCTAGGATGTTAATGGAATGAAGCCTGCACAATTTTTCAAAACCAATTGCCAAGAATACTTTTGCACAGCAGGGATGACTACTTCAGAAGTTGGGGAAATGATTAAATGCAGAATCCATTACCAAAACGCAAGGTAAGAAAACAAACAAAGTAGAACACTCAGCAACATGTAGTAGACTTTTGGCTAATGAGAATTGCCTCTACAAATGCCAACCAAAATCCAGTTGCTTGGGGTAAGTAAGTGCACAGCCCCAAAGCAATGTTGTTATGAAAGGAAATATGTTTGATGACCTCATAATGTGTATGAATGCACACAGCTAGATGTATGCATGTGGACTGCTTCACACACTCAAAACTTTTAAGACCCCCATACAAAGTAAGTCTCAAAATGTGTGAAATCAATGCAAGATATTCACACTTAACTTGTCCCACAGATCCGCAAAACCAAAATTCACTGGATTATGCAAGAGTATTTGGTACCTATCCTATTTAATGTGTACTGCACTCCATGCTGTTAAGGATTTTATTAATAAATAATCCTTGGTTTATGAGCTCAAATATTCCATATCATTACCTCCAGTGCTTATTCCATTATTAAAGTAATAATGTATCAAAAAGACTTCAGTCATAATAAAGTACCGTATGTGGGATGTCCTCAACACAAATGTTCTCTTAAATGTCCTCAATGTGTTTCCCCTCCAATTTACAAGCTTTGTCCACCCTGGTTTATACAATTCTTAATTATTTGACACCATACTGCAACAGTGCCCTGTATTAAAACGGTTTGCAGTGGATGAGTACCATTATTTGTGAATAGTTTTTCTATGCAACTATTCCAACCACAGAAAAAAGAACTGTATAATGTAGGTTCCATTACTTAGCAATGTCTCAACTAAAGCCAGAGCCTACTATTAGTCAAAGGAAGAAATGAAAGCCCCACTAAGCATCGGAATAGACAATGAGCCATTTTAAAGTTTCCACTGCTTGAATGTATGTATTCATACTGGCTTGGACTTTTCTGGCACAGAGACAAACACCTGGACCAAGCCCTCTCACATAGCAGGAGGGTTTGATTACCCACCGCTGTTTCCTGGTCTTTGCAAAAAGGTAACAAATAACAATTCACCTATGGCTGTAGCAATGTGCTTTACATGGAACCCTGCACATTTGAGGGGAACTGTCACTACATATTATTTTCTGGGTGTTTAGGGAAGAGAATGCAGTCTCTTTTTTCTTATGCTCTGAAAACCCCATTCATGCCTTCCCTGCAAGGGAAAATTAGCAGATTATACTTCTGCTTTCTTATCCGCCCCTGACAAATCATTACTGTAATAAGAATTTAATAAACTCAGTACAACCCCTTCTAGATGTGCCAACTACAGCACAGATAAGGTCACAACTCGAAGGGAAAAACCATAGGTCCTTCTAGCTGTCTCCTCCTCGCTCATGCTGCGTGTAGTCATAAGCATATACTTAAGAAAAGAGCAGTTCGTCCCTGAACATCATCTGCCTTTCGTCCATCATAGCCTCCCGGGACAATAATACAATGAACTTATATTCCTTCCACTTTACCCCCAATCCCGGCTTTTTCCACTCTCCACAGCCCAAGCCAGATGAGACCTACCCACAATCCCACAAAAGCTCTCCAAGCCCCAGGACTGAACTCCACATGCACAATAGCACAACACACCCTCTTCCCCAAGTCCGCCAACATCCAGATAACACAAATTCCATCCTCCCACTATGGAAGCGCACACCCTCCTAGCCTCGCGTGCACCCGACTCCCCACCCCCCACCCAACAACAACACACACACAAAAACAAACACGCGCTCTGGTCGCCTGGCACAACTAAAACGCGAGAACCGTTCACTATTATATGACACCCCCCCCCCATTCACCCTATAGCACACACAGGCGCAGGGAAGGGAGCAGCCGGCCCCGCACAGTCCTCCTCTCGCCTGTCAACCAAGACCACCCCCCTCCCGCTTCCATACACACGATAATGCATTTATCCCGCTAAGTCCTTTCCCCCCTCGACAGACACCGCGCATACGCCTCCTGCCCTCATCCCCGCACAGCCCGCCCTTCGTAGCGGCGAACACACACCACACATACACACACCCGTGGTCGCCTTCTCTCGGAGCCCGCGGGACGGCGGCTCCCGCGCCCCTCTCTGCGAGGGACGGCAGCGGCAGGAGGACCCGGCAGCAGCAACATCTCCCTCGCTCGCCCCCGAACGAGCGAGCGAGCGAACGGCGCCGGCTCCCCTCTTCTTACCTCAGAGCGGTGGGGCGGTGGACGCGCGCCGAACCGGCTGCTGGAATCCGTTCCTCCTCCTTCGCCACGCTCTTCATCCTCCTCTGGCCGAGGATGCTGCTGCTGCTGCTGCTGCCGCCGCCGCTCTGTGTGTGTGTGTGTGTGTGTGTGTGTGTGTGGCGCTCGCGCGCGCGCCAAGAGGAGCGGCAGCACAAACAGTCTCCGCCTCGCACAATGCGAAGCAGCTGCTCCACACACGCGCACGCGCCCCCGTCTCTCTCTGACTGAAGGAACTCGCCGCCGGCGCCTGGAACCTGCGCGCGCCATCTAAAGGAAAACGTCACGCATGCGCGCTGTGAGGTTTCATGGGAAATGTAGTCCTTTTTTCCCCACAGACCGTTCCTTCTCCCCACCCCCCACCCCGCCAGCCCCGCGTGGCTTCTCCTTGCTGGGTGACAGAACTTACCTATCTCTGCTTTTCGTTTGTTTTAACTAGGTTTAAGTTTGGCGAGGAAGTTCGTTTCCCGCAAGAACAAGTCGGATAAAACATTTTATCTAGCTCAGACGCTCACTGTTGTGTAATAATCTATAACGGCTGAAAGGAAAGCTGCAGCGTGTGGGGGAATTAGCTCAAATGGTAGAGCGCTCGCTTAGCATGCGAGAGGTAGCGGGATCGATGCCCGCATTCTCCAATTACATTTTTCCTGTCTCTTCCTCTACAGTACTCAATTATTGTTGCAGCCCCTCTAACAATTCTATATAAATAGTCAAACCTACAGTTGTAGGAAACAGCCTTCTACTGAGAGATTGAGGGGACTGCTGTTGTTCATGCTAGTCTTGTTCTTGTATGTTACAGCTGGTTATGATTTTCCCTCGTTGTGGAAAATTCAAAGCAAAAACAAACAAAAAATGTTCTGCAAGCGAAAAGAAGGCAGTTTGCTTCCTTGAAAATAAAATAAAATAAAATAAATCTAGACCTCGTGACTAGTTCTATTAATCCCAGTGCATATAATATTATTTCATCAGACTTCAGCCTCATAGTTTACAAATACAGAACTGGCGCCACTGTGCTTCAAATGTATGCTATTTAATAAATCCAGTTAGCAAGCATTGCACGTTATGCTCAGTTGCAGAAAGTTATTAAATCTTAAATGCAATTCTAAGATCATCAGTCAATTATAACGCCCTGTATTTAAATATAAAAATGAATACCTCCGTGACATATGTAATCCTTCATCTGCCAAAATATATAGTCCAAAGCTCATTATTTCTTCCTCATATGATTATTTCGAATTAGCCAAGCACGAAACCTTGGTCGTGAGCTATCCAGAAGCAACCTCAAACATCACGCTGGTCCGGGGTATCTTGTGCGCCCTCTGCTGGACAACTCGGCAACGTTTCTCTTGACATGGTGTGCGCACCTGGGGGAAAAGAAACCTCTGCTGCTCTACCTTGGCCTGAAACCAGGGGTGCAAACTATAGGAGGCGGAAGGGGTAGGGTAGGGGGCTAAGCCCTCCTCAATGTTGAGGAGGCTGCCATCCCCCGAAGCTTGCCGCCACCGGGCAGCGCTCGTGTGCTGGCGGGGGCAGGACCTACAGATCAACGATTTTATCCATCCTATGTAGAACTTTAATTTACAGTACTGTGGCTAGATTTAGGTAGGTAGTCGTGTTGGTCTCTAAGGACAATTTTTAAAATTATTTTACTGTGGCTAATAACTGTGGCAGCAAATAGAGTTGTATAAATATTTGGGTGGAGAAGGGTGGGTGTGTGCCTGCTACCTCTTACTACTCCTTGGAGTCATCCCTGGTGTGGATATGTGTGTGAACATTTAAATTAGTATTCAGCAATGCAGAGGAGAACTAATCCTTCATTGGCCTAGCTAGGTGAAGTTCTAACTTCCTTGATAAGTTCTCAGAAATCATAGGCAAGTTCCCAGACTGGTTACAGCGTTTCTTTTCCCATTGGTCAGCTTTTTTTTTTTTTACTGGATTTGTACCTTTCTCCCAAGGCACACAAGGCGATTTACATTTTAAAATGCTAAATCATATACATTACCGGTAGATAAAATGTAGAGGGACAGAGTCCTTTCAGGCCAGCTGGGTGCTGATGGGAAAAACTCCCTTGCCTGGGCTCCCTCACTTTTCCCTTCCCTCAGGGAAGACAGAGCTCCAGGGAAGATGGGGAAAGAGATGCTCCACTGTCTCTCTAAGGCTTTTTGATGGTTCCTTCAGGAGCTGATGGTATGTGTCTAGAGCTTTGTTCTTTTTCCTAGCATTGGGTTCCTGTTTGTTTTCCTTGCTCATTTGCTAAATATGTCAAAGCTGAATTTGATGGCAAGCTCTTTCTATGTGTTTCTACTTTGAGCTCAAAATGTAGCAAACAGTAGAGACACCAACCCATATAACTCAGAACACACTGCTTATTCAGTAGCATTTTACAACACAAATCAGATAGCTCTCTTGATAAATCAGAAGAAATGCTGGAACAAATGAATTTCTATTCACTTAACAGAGATCATCATAACTCTTCCAGAAAAACAATACAGACCATCAGTTGCTGTTTCAAGGTGAAGCATAACCTTAGCAGGATTTCCATTTCAAAGGTTACACCTGGACAGGCTACTGATTTATTACCGAGCCATATTCAGTGTGTTAGTATTCATATATAAAGCCCTTAACAGCTTGGGACCAGTTTACTTGAAGGCTCACTCACCCACTTCAATGTCTTTGATGTGCCTAAAATTGCTAGGCACTGTAACAAAGATTTAAAATCATACATGCCTTTCCCACAGGCTTATGGTCTAAAGATTCCATGTGTGTGCTGTCTGCTTGGTAAGTGACTGTAGGACTCCAGAGGCCCAGGGTCGAGTCTGTTTTCAGCCCAGAAGTTCACTGAGAAGACTTGAACTGGCAATTGTCTTTCAGCGTTATGGGGAGGATAAATTGGGCAGGTGAGAGCCATGTCCTTGGAGTTCCTTGGGTCAAAAAATGAATGATTAAAACACAATCCCCCTGTGGTTGCTGCTCACAAGAGCCAACTCCTAGGGGCTGAGGGGGCTTTGTCCCCCCATAACATATTTTTTGGGGGGGCTAAATTGATGGGCATTGCCCTTCAAATGGTATGTGTGCACTGCATCATGTGATCGATTATGTGGGGCGGGGCTTTCCTGCTCCGCCAAATATTTTATATAAGTGTTGGCACCCTGCTGCTGCTTATAGACATATTATGCAAAAATCCGCTTTCACTGTCAGGACAGCACCTGCCGCAGAGCGGCTGGATAACAGAAAGGTGGTGTTACTCTTTTGAATAGGAAACTGGATGCCGAGGAGGAAAGGCTGCTGGTAGCGGCGCATTCCAAACGCCCGCATGAGGAAATTGCAGCCTTCAGCGGAGAATTCCAAATAAACAGTCTAACACTCTCTCTGTCCTACAAACAGCCAATCACAGTTTGAATCGCTGCCGTTCCAACCAATCAGAGTTGTCGTGGAGCAGTAACTAAGCCTGGCGCGTGACTGGAAGGGTAGAGAAAACCCTCGGTTGTGTCAGTGCGGGCCACGCAAGGGGCGGGCCGGAGAAAGCTGCACGCTGCCACCTTGCGGCAGTTTTACAACATTCCAGCAGCAGGCCTGGACCAGCTTGTGCGCATGCGCCGTGGCTTTCCAGGGCTGTCGGTAGGTAGCACGAGTGTCTGCAAAGGGGTGACGTTGCTTCCAGTACTCGGAATCAGAGCGCATCAGTGATGGTGCAGAACCAGTGTGGTGTAGTGGTTAGAGTGTTGGACTGGGAAAACTACTGGGGAGACCAGGGTTCAAAGCCCCACTCGGCCATGAAGTTCACACTGGGTGACCTTGGGCCAATCACAGCCTCGCAGCCTAACCTACCTCGCAGGGTTGTTGCGGGGATTAAATGAGCAAGGGGAGAACGATGTGCGCCCCCTCCAGAAAGTGGTCGGGTATAAATACCTAACAGCCGGCTGAGCTCCGCGGCTTCCAGTCCCTTTACTTTCCCGCATACATTTCTTAACCCCCGCTTCTTTCAAAGAACTACAGTATACTTGTTCATACACACTAGGCATCCTTCTTGCGTGCCTCTTGCTGATCTTGGCCCCGTCCCCGGCCCGAACACGTGTAGGAAGAAAGGATCGGGGGCATACATCCGTTAGAAAACCAAGCAAGTTTACACGCCCAATCCATGGCGTTTCCTTGCGATTTGGCAATGCGGAAGCGCGCGGAGCCCAAACTCTGGCGGTTGCGCGGATACCAGCAGGCGGGGAGTAAGAAGTATCCGGCTGACGTTTCCTAGCAGCTTCCTTGCCAAGGCAGATCCGCGCAGTAAGTATGGCAGGCCGGGCAAACTGGGGTTGCTTAAAGGAGCTTTCGGCGGCTGGCTTGGAGAGGCGGCGGTAGGGATGCGCGCAGAGAGTCGAGCTGAGGGCCAAGGCGGTCATAAAAGGACGCGATGGCGCTTCTTTGTGCAAAAAAGAAAGGCTCTGTTCGGTTGTTAACCTCAAGCACAGGCCGCCGCTAGAGGGACGCGGGTGCTTTCGCGCGGCTTGCTGCTACGCCGTGGCTTGGGGCGCTGCGTCCGAGTCCTCCGCCCTGCGATCCCTCGAGGGATGCAAGCGTATAGGAGTTTCGGTAGCGAATGCAAGAGGGCGCGGTCAGCAAGCCGCCTGCAGCAGCCGGGGATGGCGTACTATTTTCCAGTGCCAGCTCATGATGAGGCTGGAGAAATGGATTGGGATGGATGAGTCATTAGAAAGCGAGGCCGCCGTTTCCTGCTTCGTGGATTAGCGCTTGGAATTAAATCCGAGGAGAAGGCCCCACCCCCGCAAGTTCTGTGGGGTGGAGAGCTTCTTTGCTTGTAGAACAGTGGTTCTCAACCTTTTTTTTTTTTTTTTTTGGCCATGCCCCACATAAAATCCCGATGCCACATCCCCGCCACATATAATTCTTATTATTCAAAAAGTTAACTCCTATTCACGTAGAGGAAGCCTAAAAGGCCATTAACTTGGTCTAACATATTCTCGAATTGCCCCCCTTAAAAATCAAATTGCCCCCTGTGGGGCGTGTGCCCCATGTTGGAAACTGGTTGTAGAAGGTCAATCCCCAGCATCTCTTAAGTAGGGCTGGGAGAGAACCCTGTCGGAAGCCCTGGAGAGTGACTGCCAGTCAGTGTGGGCAATATTGAGCAAGATGGACCAATGGTCTGAGTTGGTTAAAGGCAGCTTCCTAATGTTTCTTAAGGGCACCACCTCATACCCAAATAGTGTCCTCCGTGATGCAGGACACAGGGAACATTTGCCTGCTTTGTTTATTTAAAAGAGTTGAACCCCACTACTTAGCAGACTTGCCAGGACAGTTTTCAAAAGCAATTGCCCCAGTCTAGTAAAAAAAAGTAAGAGCCAAAGCCCCATTTATTCCAAAGGGACTGGATTTATTTGAGTAGAGCCCTGCTGAGCCAACATCCTGTTCCTCACAGTGGCCGACCAGGTGCCTATGGCAAAGATGGAATCCTGGGGCCTGAATGTGGTCCCTAGGCTTCTTCAGATGGCCCTTGGAATTGTTTCCAGGCTGCCGCCACTCTTTGAAATCTGAGAGGAGGGCATTCCACAGAATGGGTGCAGCTACTGAGAAGGCCTTCTGTGTGATTCTCTGTAACTTAACGTCTCACAATAAGGGAACTGCCAGAAGGCCCTTGGAGCTGGACCTCAGTGTCCGGACAGATTGATGAGGATGGCTGCTGCTACAGCCCGAGACAAAGGAGGAGCAAGATGCAAGCAGAATAACACCCACGCACTCCCTCGCACCAGCCAGTCACTGCCACAAAGAGCTTCAGGTTGCTCCATAACAGACTTCTTGGTGTAAGTCAATTCCATGGGACTTACTCTCAGTGTGCATAGGTACAGCCACGCTGAAATCAATATAGCACTGACACACCGAAGCAAGAAATTTAGTATGTAAAATCAAGTCCTCCAATTTAGATGGTTTGAATAGGCATGCTGTTAAAATCATAAGACTTTTGAATGGGTTGGGATGACCTCATCAGTCAGAGCCTTGTGAGTCTACAACATACACTGCAGCAAGAAGTTTACCATCAGTGCTATGATGCAATGTCTTTTGTCAAGAAACTAGCCAAAGTTCATAAGTCTCGGTGTTATGTACATAAATATGTTGGTGTTTCAGAGCTGAGGTGCACAGCCTGCATTACTGGAGCCCAACTGGTATCCCACAAACGTGGCAGTTTCTCCTCCCCTGGTGAAACATAATCTCCAGATCCCCAGTTATCATTTAAAATGAGCAAGTTTCTAGAATTTGTAGAACCTGAGCTAGGAGGCAAAATGTACAGGCACAATTCTGCTCAGGTTGTTGTTGTTTTTGTGAGAGACTAGGGCAGGGGTCAGCAAACTTTTTCAGCAGGGGGGCGGTCCACTGTCCCTCAGAACTTGTGGGAGGCCAGACTATATTTTGGAGGGGGGGAAAGAACGAATTCCTATGCCCCACAAATAACCCAGAGATGCATTTTAAATAAAAGGACACTTTCTACTCATGTAGACACTTTCTACACTGATTCCCGGACCGTCTGCGGGCTGGAGTTAGAAGGCGATTGGGCCGGATCCAGCCCCCGGGCCTTAGTTTGCTTACCCATGGACTAGGGTGTTCCCGCTTTCAATGCTTTATTTTGGTTTCCCCACCCCACCCCTAAAAAAGCCCATGGACATGCATACCCACAGAACCTTTCTCTCTGCATCTGCATCCCTAACCGACTCTCCCTGTATCCCCTGAAATTTCTTCCTTTTGCACTAAGAGCGCATCCACACTTCTGCTTATTCTGTGCCTAGAAAACACGGGTCTGAGAGGTTTTCCATTTGCCCCCTTGCTTCCTCCAGGAAAATCCGCTGAATCAGAACAAATGGCAATCCATAGAAAAACCGATTGATGTTTGTTCCAATTTGGCAGTAAACAGTGGGGTTTCCCGGAGGAAAGTGGCAGGACAAGTGGAAGTGTGGAAGAGCGCCACGTCTCACAATTCCCATTCCTCCATCCCTATGCTCTATCTACAGCAGACTCCCATTTCATACTCCCCAAGAAGGTTGCACAGACTATGTTGAACATAATGCAACATTGAATTCCACCCGGTACCTGTTTCAAACTGCAAAGCTGAAGAACAGCCTTTTGCTTCCCTCTAGGTCAGGCGGTTGTAGGAGGAACTAGAACTTGTGAAATCAGAGAACAAAGTAATCTTTGCTGGAGGCATTTACGAAAAGAGGAAACTCTGGAATTTCCTTCATAGGCAGTTATCTTTTAAAAGGATGTCAGGAATTACTTAAGATTAATGAAGGTCACCACACTGTTGTACGGGTATGGACAGGGGAGCAGTCCAAGGCTGTGGGAGGATACACCAGTACAGAATATTCGATTTGTGAATGGCCAGAAACAAATTCAACTGGAAGAACCCTCTGGTAAAAAGCTAGGTGCTTCCAAAGGGGGACAAAGTGTAGGGCACTTAATTAACTGAGGATTTCTGAAAGAGGCTTGTATGAAAAGACCTGGCAGCCTTGGGCTAGGTCTGAAATTGATTACATAGGCAGAAGGAGAAGAGAATGGAGAAGACAGACAATTATCAGTGTTCCATGGCCCACATCAGCTCTGTCTCCATCTTTTTGTAGGTTTGTGGACAAACAAGAAAAGCTGATTTTTACCTACATGTATGGATGCCCATGGGGACAAGGGGTGGCAGTTGCCAGGGCCGCCTTTCCCATTTATCAGTGTGAGGCAGCCACCTCAGGTTCTAGATCTTGAATGTCATAAATGGGTAGCAAATTGTTGGTTATTTAGGTTGTTGTTATATTTTTGTTACTATGGAAGAGGAGAGATGCTTCTAGGACTTTATGCATCAGGTATGAACATAACATTATTTGCCTCATAACAAGAATTTTGCTTATCTGAGGTACTCCTGGAAATTGTCTTTGGCGTTATGCCATATATTGGGTGGGAATATTTTTTAAAAAATAAATAACCTATACACACCCTGCTATACCTCTTCTGGGGAAGAGTACACTTCTACGGTAGTTATTTTTCAGAAATGATGAACAGCAGCAATGTTCTCTCAGCACAGCAGCACCTTCCCATTTTGAAAACCTTATTTAGTTGTGTGTTCATTAAAATGTTTTGGCTGCCATGCTCCTCTGCTCTACTTACTATTCCTCTGTGGGAGCATCTCCAGGGCACACTTGCAGCCTGATCCTATACATGTTTACTTAGGAGTAAGGCCTGCTGAGTTCGAAGAGGCATCCTTCCAGTGTGTATACTAGGATAAGCTATCAATCACCCCTAGCCAGTTAGAGGAGATGAACAGCACGGCCCCCTCCTCAATGCAGAAGGTTATCACTGGACCTGTTTTGTACAGATGGGATATATTGCAGTGTTGTGGGTGAAAATTCATGCTTGGAAGTATAAGATGGTGGGCAAAAGTTTGCTTATTGCGCACGTTCAGTTGTTTGCAGAAAAGCATAAAGACATGCTTTCAAAAGTAACCTGTGGAGAAAATTGTGAAAAGGTCAGCCTTCCAGCATCAGGTTCTTAAAACATGAACCTTGTTTGCTTGGACTTCTTAAAAAAAATAAAAAAAAATCTCAGGGTGTGTGTGACAAATTTATAAATTTTGAATTTTGGCAATTTGGCAACCTGGGATAGGATTCCTGCTTTTTGCTCTGGGAGGTCTCCAGACAGCCAACAGGCACAGCTTCTTCTCCCAGTGTGGCAATGCAGACATGGGGGAATCTGCACCTCTTGAATGTCACACTACTGGTCGAAAGCAAGGATGTGACAACCTAATCGAGCGGTAGATTTACAGACTCTGGGCAAGTCAGAGCAAAAGTGCTATCCCAGATCTTCTTGGCAAAGGCGTTCGCACCTCTGGCATTGTAAAAACAAGGGGACTCGTAGAAAACCAGCAGGACTCCCTTCCGCCTGTGCCTTTAATTGACAACCGTGGCTGCTGCGGACGGTGACTCTTCCAAAGGGGAGACTGATGCGTCGCCGCACACCTGGGAAAGCCTCACGTGGCGACCTGGGAGTCGAGCTTACCCAAAGGGAATCGGCTCCGTCTTGGTTGCGGGGGAAACAGAGCCCATCTAATTACTACAGTCGGCTCCGTAGGCGAGCGATCCCCGTAGCCCAACCTCTCCCTTTGCCGCCCAGAAGGAGGCGCGGCTAGGCAGATTAGTTCCAGCGCTTCCCATTAGGGGCGGGTTGGCCGAGGAGCTATTTATTGCTTCTCGGGCGGCGGCGCTGGCGCTTGGCTTCAGCAGAGCTGTATTTGGGTTGGTTCTCCGCGCGGGCCGAAGTTCGGGTAAGTAAGCGCAGACCTCGCTGTCTTTTCAAGCTGTTGGGGTGGTTGGCCAACAAGTACTGCGTGGTCAGGTTGTTGTTGTTTGTTTTAAACCAGGTGTCATGGGTGCCTGAGATGCGCGCAAAAATAGATTTCTAGTTTAGGCAGCGGGGTTGGAAAGCAAGGCTGGTTTTGAGCTCCTGTTTTTAATTAACCCGCTTCTGACGCGTTTGTGTCGCAAGGAAAGGGGGAGGCACTCCAGCTTCTTCCCTGTTGAGCCTGACACTGCAGAAAGTGACCGATCGGGGCTGAAAAAAATGGTTCCTAGCTAGGAATGAGTACAGTACTTGCTTTCGGGCTTCAGTGAAATAAACTCAATTCATTGTCATTTATATGCTGTAATATAGCCGCCCTCCCCGATTTAAAATAGCATAACTGATTTCCCCGGAAGTTCTGCCCCTTTACTATGGCAAAAAGTGTGCAGCGGTGGCTCAGTTTCTTAATAATAACAATAATTATATATATATTGAAAGCTTTGTGCTGTAAGAACTCGCACTGGGTAGGTATATGGAGGATTCCCCCTCCCCCCCATTTGGAAAGGACAGTGGTGGCATTTCAAAGTAGCAACACAGTAAGAAATGGATGGGTTTTGTTGCTTTCCCGCTCTCATCCTTTGAGAGGATAAATGGCACCAGGGATCTGTGTGTTTGGAAGTTGTCATGGAAACCTTCAGCTGCCAACTTGTGGACAGAGATGAGGAGCTGAAGTTGGAGGGTGTCAGATCTTGGTTAGGTGAGCTGGCTGGGGCTGAAGGGAGCTGTATTCCAGCAAGACCCAGAGGGCACCAGGTTAGCAAAGGCTGGTCTGAGGGAAGGCAGGGTCTGTCTCTTTCAAGCAGAGTCCAGACTCCCAGGTCTGTTTGGGGATGCTCCTGCTCTGGGTTTTCTGCATAGAGCAGAGGGCTGGGCTCGGTGGCTTTGCAAGGCTCTATGAATCTGGTACTTATATGGTTCCAGAAGAATGTTGTCAGTTTTCTCTGTGAACAGCATTTTATGTTTCATTAGCTAGCTTTGCTCAACTGCTGGCATCAGGCTGTTTTGTGACTGGAGGTTTTGTGCGTTTTGCAGTGCGCTTCAGTTTTGAAAAGCATGTGGTAGGCATTCCCCCGCATTGCCTATTGTCAGCTGTTGCTCATGCTCTTAACACAGGAATCAAACTCGCTGAATTTCTTTTTAATTGTTCATGGCATCTAGATAAAAAACAACTCACAACTACTAGGCAATTTACAACCAGCCTCCCAATGCTTGCTTTGGTTTCTCTCCCCACCCAGCAAGCTGGAGCTCTTGACTGTTCAGTTGAGAGGCATAAAGTATTAGCCGATTGCTTTCACAAGTAGGTCTCTGGCAACTCTTAATTTCAGGGTTGTGGGTTCGAGCCCCACATTGGGCAAAAAGATTCCTGCATTGCAGGAGATTGGACTAGATGACCCTCATGGTCCCTTCCAACTCTACAATTCTATGATAAACCTCCATGATTGTATCATATTAGATATGACCATATAGTCCAGCTCTTTGTTGGTATAAGTTGGAGATGAGGAACCTGTGGCTCCCCGGATGCCAATTCCCATCAGTCCCAGTCAGCATTGCCAATGGTTAAGGGTGGTGGGAGGTAGCCAACAGCCAAAGAGAAGGACACCCACACATTTCCCATCCCTGGAACAAGTGAAGGACCATCGTTTGTGCCATTGTAAAATAATGGCTGTCAGAAACCAGCAGCTTCCTTTGAGTGAAGCCTATCAACTTGGTACATTTTTCCTCTTAACGACTGGGAGTTGGCAGGCATTGCATATGTTGTATTTGCATGCAAGATGTAAACGGGAAAGGGAATAGAGTTGCAGGGATGGAAAATCCATCGATGCCTAATTATCCAAAAGGGTGTGTTCAGCTGTAAATAGCTGATGTCTAGAAACTACCGGTAGTGGTCTCTTCCAGCCATCACAATAGGGGCTAGAAAAGAGAATAGGCTTCAGGTGTTCTTTTTGTTGTGCATTCATTACGATTTGGGCTCATGATGGTATAGGACTGATGATACATGACCCCACTTTCAATATGGTTTGTGCCTGCTGAGATTTCGGGGTAGGAATTTCGGGGTAGGAATACTGCTTCATTTCCAATTGGTGCTTCTTCCTGAAATCCTGCCACTTTCCACACCTCAAATGCTCCATGTGAGAGCGCATGCTTTCGTCGTGCTATAGTGCAAGAGTGTCCCTCCAGAAGGCAATAAAACGGTAACATTGGAAAAGCATTGCATCTGTGCCCCGAGTTTTGGGAATCTGAAGATCTGGTCCCTTTCCTTTTTCTAGTTGGAAGCTAGCAGAGCTTTATACACATTGCTATGTTTTGACAGCCGAAACAACGAAGTGACAAATTGAGGTACGAAGTTACCTGGAGAGAGGCAAAAGTTAAGCTGTGCAAAGTGGGAGGCTATGATGTAGCATGAAAGCTCCGAGACCCATATTGAGTGGAAGATTCCTGCATTGCAGGCGGTTGGACTAGATGACCCCCCCCCCCTTGAAACTCTATGATTCTATGAATGGAATGAACTGTCAGTTTCTAGTCACATTATTGGAATTTGCAAGCTTCTTGCAGGCAGATGGCTTAAGCTGGAAGCATTGTATGGGCACAGTTGGTGGTCTCTAGGGAACACTTCCTTCTTTGATATGCCCAGCAAATGTGTGTGTGTTTGTGTGTGTGTGTCTGTCCAAACACAAACCAGGCAGATAATTTGTGAACTATTACTTAGGAGGGTTTTTTTGGTTTTTTTGCCCCCAGACAGTTTCAGAATCTGTGATCAGGCACAGAAAAAGTGTCCTAGGTGAGTAACCTTGTCTCCTTCTGCTATTTCCACTCCAAATCATCCCACGCCCATTTGGGAGAACGATATAGGCTCCCCACCACATATCTTTCCTAGAACTTTTTCTAGCCAAAGCTGGTGGAAAGTATTTTTGAGTGGACAAATGACAGGGTATGTGGAAAGGGTTAAGCACCATTTGCTCACCTGTCCTACTTCCATTCCTGGCTGCAGTATCCAGTGTCTGCTTTGTACTATGAAAAGGGAGGTGAGAGAGTTGCACACCGGAGAGTGCTTCGTTAAAACTCTTTAATGTTGCTAGGTTCTGAGGCACAACAATATTAATACCAGGTTACCTGCTTGACGAGTATTCAGAGAGTCTGTTTCTGTGTTGTTTCCAGGAAAAGATACTGTGAAGATCCAGTCATTAGGTTGGGCATTTGGGTTGGGTTTTCTGGAGCTGATGAAATGTGCTTTCTCTGCCAGCTCACTGGTGAATCAGCTTTCAGAAATGTCTCGTAACAGCACTTCAACCCAGAATAATTAAGCTCAGTGCTTCCCCGCCCCCTGGAGGTACTGAAAGGTACATAGTACCAGCACCATTCCCCCCCAAAAGGCTAAAAGTGTGGCACTTACTGTAACAACTTCATTGTGAGTACCGGCACCTTTTTTCTATATAAAAAAAGCACTGATTAACCTTATATCAAATTTCACTTGGAAATTTCAAAAGGGGGGGAAACCCCCAAGGGTATCAAATGCCTGGAATTCAGGGTTGTGTTTTGGACGGTATTAAGCTGATTACAATGGAGAGAATGATAGAATAGTTATATCGCTTTGCAAAGTGATATCAGAAATCCTGGCCTAACCTTGGGACCAAACCAAGTGTGATGTGGGAGGTTTATGAAAAGATCTTGTGAAATTTTTTCTTTTTTTAAAGCCATCCCTCCCAAGGAATATAGGGAGTCATACTTACAACAGGCCAGGATCTTGTGCCCACCAGGTGAGAGAAAGAACATGAAGCAGAGCAAGTATCAGGAAAGGAAAGAAATAAAAACACACTCACTCTGGGGGAGAAAAAAACACTTTCAGAATGAACCAACAGACATCACAGTATGGTTCTCAATACACCTTTTATACACCTCTATTGAGAACTGGAACAGAAGGTGGAATTTTCCATCTTTTATATTAGTTTTATTGCTCATACAAGCAGAGCTACATAAGATGAAGATCATGAATTACCAAATAAATGGCGTATTCGATTTGATCCATTGTGGCTGCTGTGCTGTGTGTGTTAAACCCAGTGCAGTTGCTGGAGCTGCAGGCCTATCACGGTCCAGATTAACAGTACAGTGGTACCTTGGTTTCAGAAAAGCTTAGTTTATGAACACCTTGGATTAAGAACGCCGCAAACCCGGAAGTAGGTGGTTTGGTTTGTGAACTTTGCCTTGGAAGTAGAACATGTTCCGCTTCCTGTTGAGTGTGTTCCATTTGTAAATTGAGTCCCATACTGCTATGGGAAAGCACGCCTTGATTTAAGAACGCTTTGGTTTAAGAACGGACTTCTGGAACAGATTAAGTTCGTAAACCAAGGTACCACTGTACCAAATACCGGAGTTGCAGAGTACACGTAGTGCCAGCTCCATTTTAACAAAGGGCCCTCTCTAAATTCACATATTCACTACAAATATAGGCTGTGCAGGTCAGGAATGTAGTCACCTTCATAATGGGGCTAAAGTTTACAAATGTTGAAACATTGCCCTTCAGAGCTTCCACTTCTAGTAAATGTGGTTAAGACCAGTTGTCGGCGGAGAGACAAAAGCATTGAATGATTCATGTGCGTGCTTTCGGGCTGTTGCATCAGCTCTTGTTAAAAAGGGGCCTCTGGGTTAAGTTGCAAGTGGCCACAAACAGTACCTTTCAGCAGGGGGTTAGTTCTTGAGCAAGTGCAAGAGTCTTTTGAGAAATTCTTGCTTGCAACTGAGATAGCTGCAAATGCTGTAGACCAGGGATAGCCAGCAGTGAGGCCTCAAGCTGCTGTTGGGCTGCCAGCACTCATTGTCTTTGGTGGCAGAGGCTGGTGGGAGTTGGAGTTCATCAACATGTGGAGGGCATCGTTGGGGCTTCTCCTGCTATAGACAAGCAAACAAAAACGCTGTAGTTTGAATGGGAACAATAGCCTTCCCCCTGACACTTGTTGTAGGGAAATAACGCCTCTCTCTCTCTCCCCCTTCTCTCCAGCTGTTGCATCAAAAATGGACCTTGACATCCAGTCCAAAGAGCTTAGTGGGTCCAATTGGAAGGAACTTCTTCCAACCCTGAGCCAGTACAAAACCATCAGGTAAGTAAAATATCAGCGAAACCTGTATGTGTTAAGGTGTGCATAAAGTCTCACAACTGCAAGAGCTCCATTCCGATGGAACTTGAGCTGGTTTAATTCTTGCTTGAAAACATTTTCCTGGCCCCCAAAATACCTAGAGATGCTCCTCACAACCAGATTTCACATTGTCATTTATCAGTTACCAAGTTTTGTTCTTGGTTAACTGCTCATGGTTGTCTGGCAGAGACAAGCCCAAGTTCACCGTGGCAGCAGCAGCACACAGAGGGGAAGGAGCAAGTCAGATATGATTTTGGCTTGTTCCTGTAAGCCATGGTTTGGCATAGTGCTGCATGCGAATGAAAGCAATGTCTACCTTAATTGTTTCTAACCAGCAGTTGTTTTTGTCTGCTCTTGTTTCATTTGAATATCATATTACTTGTTGAATTATTTTATTGTTGCGGATTTAGCTTGTGAGTGCGTGGGAGGCTTAAGGGCAGTGCTTTTTCGGGGGGGGGGGAAGCAGAGGTACACATACCCCTAAACATTTTGTGAATCTTTGTACTATTGTCCATTTACTGTATTTATTTTCCCTGATTTGAACTATAAAATGGTGATTTTCTTGAGTCAAAATGAGAGTACCCCTAAACAAAAAAAGAAAGAAAAAAGCACTGCTTAAGGGTATATGGGGAATCTGCTATAACAAGGGTTCCATTTTGCTGATAGACAGACAATGTTGGATTTCACCTCTTGTTGTTCAAATATTCTGGAAGTCTTCCAAATCAGGTTGGAAGGGGGGAAAAGAATTCTGTAGAGGAGAAATGTTTCTCTCAGCTGGTTTGTTAGAGCCTCTTCCCTTTCATTCTCAGGTTGGATGACTGTAGTCTATCAGCTAGTCATTGTAAAGATCTCTGCGCCTTTCTGAGCACAAAGCAAACATTGGCTGAACTGAAATTGAACAACAATGAACTGGGAGATGCTGCTGTAGAGTTGCTGTGCAAAGGATTGCTGAGTCCAAGCTGTAACCTTCAGAAACTATGGTAAATCCCTTACAATCTGTCTTGGCTTAAGTTTCGTTAGCCGAAGGTCTCCACAGATGGAAATGTCCACAGTAGCAAGGTTGTCAGTGATAAATTCCCTTCTGGCTAAGCAAGTGGCTCAGAATTCCCTTCGGGCTTAGTGTAAACTATCAATCTGATTTTTCCTGTTGTTGAACTGTGCTCTCTGCTGCTTATATTCTTCCCATCAAGTTACTACTGTATGGGCTTTTCCTGGAGCAGCTGGACTGGGGTACCTCTGCTCACCTATAATCAAACCATTTGCTTAGGCTGTATGCTGTTTCCCCAACATTGCCCAGAAGTAGTGGTGCTGTTTTGCATGCTCTTAAAAGACTGCCACACCTTGATTCACCTTCACAGTGATCCAATAGGTTAGATTGCAGGACTTAGGCTCCTGTCTACCTATTTGGGGTTAGATGCTGAGTTCTTCCAGCTCTCACACCTTCCAAAGCTCACATGTGCTTATTGGCTTCATATGGGACAAGGAACGGATCTCTGTGACTACTCCTGAATTGGGTGAAGTGGAACTGGGCACCTGGAGATACGAAACTAGTAGCAGATCAAAGAACATCTCAAGTGTCAAGAGGGCTTTGTGTTCATTAGCGCCAGCACCCCAGAGAGCAGTCTGGAAAGTGGCTTCTAGTAAAATGTGGCTGGAATTGCTGCTCTTCAATTGGCAATTACGGCCTTCCTGATCATATGCCTTTATGGCTTCATGACTTAAATGGTCCCAGTCAGTCTGGGCTGCGCTAGTGCAGCTCAGTCTCTGATCTTGTAGGCTGTTTTCTCCACTACCACAGTTTGCAGTTGCAACACATGGCTTGAATAAATAGAAAATATCACTTTGGAGGGGATGATGTCTCTAGTTACATGACTGAGAAGAGGAGTGCAGAGGGTTGGCTCCTCTGTTTTTCCTCTTGAAAACTCTGTTAAGTGGTATGACTTGCTAGGCAGCATTTTTTCTACATACCTGCTGGGCTGATACTGCTTGAAACATACTGTGCAAAAATCAGGGGGGGCAATAGCACAAAAGAGCTGTGGTGGGAAAAGCTTTGTCTGTCTTTCTGCCCTTGAGATAACTATTAAGGGACATACATGGCCTTTGGCTACTCAAAAGACAGCAGCATAATTAATATTTGGTTCCCCATGGACACCAGTATCATCTGCAGAGATTTTATAGATGTAAGCTTAGAATATAGGTAAAGGTAAAGGGACCCCTGACCGTTAGGTCCAGTTGCAGACAACTCTGGGGTTGCGGCGCTCATCTCGCATTATTGGCTGAGGGAGCCGGCGTACAGCTTCCAGGTCATGTGGCCAGCATGACTAAGCCGCTTCTGGCAAACCAGAGCAGCGCACGGAAACACCGTTTACCTTCCCTCCAGAGCAGTACTTATTTATCTACTTGCACTTTGACATGCTTTCGAACTGCTAGGTTGGCAGGAGCAGGGACCGAGCAACAGGAACTCACCCTGTTGCGGGGATTCGAACCGCCAACCTTCTGATCGGCAAGCCCTAGGCTCTGTGGTTTAACCCAAAGCACCACCCGCATCTCTCAGCTTAGAATATAGTCTTATTCAAACACAGAATTGTACAGTATATTTCAAATAATATTTCAATTACCTATCCGTCAAGGTAAAACAATAAATGTGGAGTTCTAGGGAGGCTGACTTGACTCTGCCTTGTTCTTCCAGGCTGCAGAACTGCAACCTCACCAAAGACTGCTGCGAGAGTCTCCGTTCTGTGCTCAGCAGCAAGCCATCCCTGACTGAGCTTCACCTGGGAGACAACAGTTTGGGCACAGCAGGAGTTAAGATATTGTGCCAGGGGCTTTTGGATCCAAACTGCCAGCTGGAGAAGCTTCAGTAAGTGACTACTAGATTTGTTAGCAAAGATCTCTTGGCTGAGAATATTTCTCAAGTTAGAAAGCATCTCTTTTCAGATGCATCTTGCTATGGTTGTGGGTTACCCTCAAGGAGTTGGATGAATACAGCTGAGGCTGATAGTGAACAATTCCTCCCCAAATTGCTTGTAAAAAAAAAAAAAGTGTGTTTTGTATAGTGTCTTTTCTCAGATTTACACACACTTTCTGATAACAATATCCGAGAGAGAGAGAGACATATGAGAGCTGGTATGGGTGAAAATATTTACTATTAATAATAATTAATATACTGCTTAATGCCAAAATAAGCTTCTTAAGCAACAGGTATAAAAACTAATAACACAAACATTAAAATATAAACTATGCAATAAAACAATTCCATGAGCAATCATTGTGTCTAGATCAGCTTTCCCCAACCTGGGAGTCTCCAGTTGTTTTTTGGACTACAGGTCCCATCATCCCTGGTGATTGGCCATACTGGGTGGGAATGATGGACAACGGAGCTCCCCAAAACCTATGGAGGCACCAGGTTTTGGGGGGGGGAGGCTGGCCCAGATGTGTGTTCAGAAGGAGGAAGTTTGTGCTTGAACATGCCGGACTGTTTGAGCCTCCTTCTTATCTATTGGGGGATCCTTCTGTTCTTCTCCTATAGGCTGGAGTACTGTGAGCTCTCGGCAGAGAACGTGGAGGCTCTCAGCTCTGCCCTGCGCACCAAGCCATCCCTGAAGGAACTCAACCTGAGCAACAACAAGCTAGGGGATGCCGCAGTGAAGCAGCTTTGCCAGGGCGTGCTGGACGACAACTGTAACCTGCAATCACTGCAGTAAGGCCTCTATTTCCAACCCCTGGCTCTCTCCCCAGGCTCAGCCCCTCTTGCTTACGCTGCACCCGCTTCACTGCACCTGCCACACATCCTTCACCAACAGCCATGGTCTCTTCTGCAGCTTTCATGGCTGTTCTGGAATTGCTCGCCTCTTTCGTTCTGTCAGTGCTTCCTGCATTTTTGCCTGTGATCGGAACCGCTTGGGCAGTTACACAAGCTCCTTGTGGCTCTCACGAGCCTTCGGAGTGAGGGGCACCGTTAAGAAGAGAAGTCTGGTTATCTGCCAAGTCAAGGCAGCTCCAATGGGAGCCCCCCCCCTCAATGCATTTGGAGGGCTTTGAAGCAACAATCGCGGAAGGCCCCCTCTCTATAACTGCTCAGCTGGTTCCTGGGGAACGTGGGGGGCGGGGAGATTGGTTTGGGTGGGGTGTAACAATGGCTACTTGCTGCAACCTCTGTAATTGTGGCCCTTACAGCAGCAATCTTGGCAGTGTGTGTGACATGTTACAGTTGTGCCTTGGTTTTCGAACAGCTTAGTTCACGAACAACTTGGAACTCAAACGCCGCAAACCCGGAAGTAGATGTTCCGGTTTGCAAACTTTGCCTTGGAAGCTGGACATCCAGCGTGGCATCTGATTGGCTGCAGGATGCTCCTGCAGCTAGTCAGAAGCCGCACCTTGGTTTCTGAATGTTTCAGAAATCGAACAGACTTCGGGAACGCATTCTGTTCGAAAACCAAGGTACGGCTGTATATGCAAGTTTACAGCGCATTGGAATTTTCCTTTAAGATTAATGTGATGCCACTTCTGAATAAAATCAATTGAATGTTTTCTTTTCTCCTAAAACCATCTTATGGCAAAGAAACACACACACAGCACATTCCACTGCATTTCTTGATGCACAATCATTTGGATAAGGTTTTTTTTGGGGGGGGGGAGTTTTTGCAGTGCTCAATGAGCCTCTAAGGAGTTTCGCCACTGGCCAACAAAACTGCAGTTTTGGCAAAATTGAAATAATGTGTGCATCTGCTAGTGTGTGGCAGCTGTGGGCAGGGTTGCTGAACAGAACGTAATTGGTGGTTTGGCTTCTTGTTTTCCTGCAGACTGGAGAGCTGTGGCATCACACCTGCCAGCTGTCGGGACCTCAGCGCTGTGCTAAGTTCAAAGCCGTCCTTGACTGAGCTCTGCATAGGCGAGAATAAGATTGGTAACGCAGGTGTGTCCCTCTTGTGCCAGGGGGCCTTGAATCCCAACTGCAAAATACGCAAGCTGTGGTAAGTGCCTTTATCTAGAGCAGGTGTAACTTGTCAACTAGGCTGTCACAAGAGCGGACTATTTTATATATATATATATATATATATATATATATATATATATATATAATCTTCCTTGGTTTTCAAATAGTGTCACTGTGGTTGCAGTATTTTGGTGTCCTTGTGTGTCCTTTGGTGTCCTTTTAAAGAATTCCTACGCCATTTAAATAATTTCTGTGTAATTCAAATATTTACCATGAACCTTTTTGATAATATCTTTATAAACCTTGCAATTTTTTAACTCCTTTTCTTCTTTTTTCCAAACGTGTACCTTTTTGTAATGCAATATACAGTGGGTTGTGTTGTGCTGGTGGATACTAAATTGTGTGTTGTAGGAGCCAGATCTGTTTAACTACATGTCTGATCCTGAAAGCTCATGTTACAAAATGTGCAGAATTCAGTCTCATAAACTTCATTCCTACAAGCCCATTTCCCAGTCCTGGAAAACATGCTTTTAAAAACTTTTGCAGTGCCAATGAGAATCAATGGTAAAGGCTCTATCCTCCGTAAATCATTTTTATCACCAACGTGCATTCCTAGGACTTCAAGTAAATGTTTGCCAAACAAGCTTTGCAGATGGAACTCTAAATGTTTTATATCCAGTGTTGCTATTCTTGCTACTACAGTAGACTTCTGCTTGTGCAACATAATTTACCTCCTCTGCAGCCTTCTGCAAACGCTCAAAATCTATTCTAGAGGGTTGGAGGACAGGGATGACCTGTAGTGTCAGTGGAACCCTGCATGTGCAGCACTGGCTGCTTCTTTCACTGGTGAATTTTCCAGGGGAGAAAATGTGGGGGTTTATGTGAATAAGGGTCACATATCCAAATTACACACACACTTACTGACAGAATCAAGGGCAGGGAGCCTGTGGCTCTCCAATATTGTTGGACCACATCCCTGACCAGTGACCGTCCTGGCTGGGACTGATGGCCATTGAAGTCCAACAGTAGCTGGATTGCAGGTGAGCCATCCCTGCCCTAAGGAGTTATTGGACCTTTTAGGCTTAGACACATTGGTAAATGGACTTTGCTCCTGGTATGTGTCTGTTTGGCTGACATGGGGTTTCTATTATAGGCCGCACATGCTTTGGTTGGAGATGTCTGTTGCTCCTGCTTAATGCAGGAGGGAAACCTTGTGTTTGAGGATTTGGCTGAATACAGCAAACGGTCACGCTCATGTGGACTCCAGGGGTTCCAAACGGCACACACAGCTTGAAGTTTCTATAACACGCTCTTCAGAGCTTGCCAGTGACTAAAGACAGTGACTTGATTATTATTTCAGGTTATGGGAATGCAAAATCTCGGCTCCTGGCTGCAAGGACCTCTCCAATGTCATTGGTACCAAAGAGACTCTCAAGGAGATGAGCCTGATTGGAAATGATCTAAAAGATGCAGGGATGGAGTTCTTATGCCAAGGACTAAAGGACCCAAAATCTAAACTTGAGTCATTGTGGTAAGGAGCTGGTGGCTTATTTTTCTGTTGTGGCTTTTTTTGCAGGTGTAACAGGGAAGTCATGAGTAAACAGGATGGGTCTGTGACTGTTGAGGATATTTATCAAGAGGCTCAGACCGGCTCCAAGGACTTTCAACATGACACAGTATTCCAGCTTCTGATCATAAGGATCCCTTTATGCAACTTTTGTCCACCAAGTCAAGTTGCAGTGGACAATAACTGCTGTCTTTCATGAGAAAATCAGCAGACAAAAACCAAATAGAGAAGGGGGAGGGGGGAACCCGTAAAATATTAAACTACTCCTACTAAGGGGGCGAGTGCAGCAACCACACTCTTCAAATAAGTCTATGAGTCAGGTGTTACAAGTTGGCCAAAGCTTGTTTGAGTTCTCCTGCGAGGTCAGCCAAGGCAAGGAAAGTGCCCAGGTCATCAGGGTTGCTAGGAAATGGCTGAGCAGATGGATTGGATAGCCTTTTGCCTGCTCCCAGACTCCTCACTACTAGTCAGCAGTCTGACAGGACAGCATCTCCCACACCACACAGTCTACGACCTCGGCCAGCATACTCTCACCTCTGGCCCTCCACTTCTTGGACTTGCAACTCCCACCAGCCCCAGGCAGCAGGACTCAAAGATCAGGATGATGGGAGTTGTAGTCTGAAACAGCTGGAGGATGTCAGGTGTGAGAAGGCTTAACTCGGGGCCTACGGGTATAATAAGTGAATGATACATATGAAAAGTTGGGCTCTTCCTAAGAGGAGGAGAAAGTGATTTGTCATCTAGGCCCATGTGGGAGCAATTGAGTGGGGCAAATGTTGCTGACCCTTCAGCCTTTTGTTCAATTCAAAATATAGCCGCTGCTGAAAAACCACCATGGAGAACTGATGCATGAGTTTTTTTAATATATATAAATAAATATTTTTATTAAAAGTTGGTAACCTCAAGACTTGATTATTTCAATGCTGTCTATATGGGGCTGCCCTTGTGCCTTGTATTTCAGATCCAAGCCTGATTGATATACTTCCCAGCTGATTTAGCTTAGTGTCCCTTTGGAGGGAGCCATAAGTCAAGGGTGGCCCTGTTGAAGAATCTGCTCCATTACCAAAGGAGAAGAAACTAAATAATTCCATTCCAAAATTGTCAGCCCATCCTCTTGCCTTCTTTAGTCAGCCAGTTAATTTTTCTGCTGGAGCGATTTGCCTGATGTTGATCTACCATCTGTTTATGGTGACAGGTTGTCTAACAGACACCATTTTAAAAAGTTATAATGGATGTGTATTGAGCCCGTTTCTCATATTGTTTTGGTCAGATATGATTGACTCCACAGAAAGGAAAAGTAACCCTAGATGGCCTACTGCACTGCAGACTTGTCAGAGATATTCTTATTTGTCTACCATAGGCTAAGAGAATGTGGTTTGACTTCAGCTTGTTGCAAGAGCCTGGGCTCTGCTCTCAGCGTGAACGGGACTTTGAAAGAGCTGCATATCGGTGGAAATAATCTGTGTGACGCAGGGGTGACTGATCTCTGTGAAGGAGTTCTGAGCCCCAGCTGTAACCTGCAATCCCTCTGGTAAGACATTTGTTGCTCTCTTGAAAACAATGTGTTAAGGTTTTTCTAAAACGTTATTGAGCTTAGAACTCTTGTGTTAGTGCTGTAAATACGGAGGGGAGGGGGCTGCCCTGTTTGGCATTCTGGTGCCTCTTTGTTTTGCCTTAAGGCTTGGCAGCAAATCCCTTCCATGGCTGTGTTTCCCCTATGGTGACTGCTTGCCATACTTGAAAAGAGGGGCATGTGATGTGAAATATCCAATTACAAGTTTTACAATTAATAAAAATAAATTTGCCAGTTTGGAACACGTTTTAATGCTGGGGCACTTGGGCAAACTAAAGGGCGGAATACTTTCTTCCTAGGCCGAGACTGTTCATGTCTCTTCCTCCTGCGAGAGACTTGTTCGTTCTTCACATTAGCTAAATGCCTGCTTGAAAGGCAGCAGTGTGAAATTTGTTTGTGCTTGTGGGTTCAGCAGAGGAGACATCTTCAGGGATATTCCTCCCTTGTGGCTATGTCTGGTGCTTATTCTGCCCTTCTTCTTAGGCTGGGGCAATCAGAACTCACAGAGGTTTGCTGTGATAAGCTTGCCGAAGTCATCGTTGGAAAACCCTGCCTACAAGAACTGGATGTAAGCTACAGCCATATAGGGGACCAGGGTGTACGTAAGCTCTGCGAAGCAGTGAGAAGTCCCAACTGTAACCTGAAGTACCTGATGTAAGTGACTCTTTCATGCTGTGATAGGTAATGGGGATGAGGTTGGGGGAGGCGTTTCAGAGATGTGGGTCTGATTGCAAAGTCTATAAGTGCACCCCAATTAAAACGGCATCTGAACCCCTAACAAGAGCAGATAGAATGAAACCTGCATGATGACCCATTTTCAGTCGATTCCTCAAACATCCATAACTACAACCCCTTACATTGGCTGCGCTGTCTGGGGCTAATGGGAGATGGAGCAGTTCAGAAACACCTGGAAGCTCACAGGTTCTGTACCCCTGAACTAAAATATGGATCCTAGACTTCCTTCTTTGGAAACATGGGTCTGTTCATCAGGAACAGCCTCTGTCTAGTTTTAATATTGAAGGAAGGGTTACTTCCATTGGTGGCAGGCATAGTAGCCAGACTTCTTGTCTCTGTACAAATGGAAGTTAACAATCTGCAGCCCTTTCACCTTGGGGAAATAGAGTGTTGTGTGCACTGCTTCTTTCTTACAGATAAGGGAGGTTACCTGCTTTGCTTGACTTCTCTGTACCATTAATGTCTGAACTCTCATCTGAACTCTCTTGCAGTTTGTATGACACTTACTGGACTACTGACGTGGATAATGAACTGAAGGCCCTGGAAGAATCAAAGCCTGGATTTAAAGTTGTTACATGAGTGGTGCAACGTTGCCGTGACCACTTCGACTGCCTTTTCTTCTGTCGGGATTCTTTTTGTAAACCAAGTCACCAGACCATATGATGATGGACTTTTATGATTCCAGATTTCATGGAGCTGTGATTTGCCTAGAAACCACATTCAAAACTAGGGATGTGTTGGTACCTCAGTGGTGAGGCAGCATGGGGAAAGTTCTGGAATTATCTGCTGAGTCCAGAATGCATATGCTGGTGGGTTTTCTGCCTCTTGGGAAATACTAAGATCAGCACAAAGTAGAATATGTCTCCTGCCAGCTACCATAAAGCAATAATGGTTACTTGCAGATGACTTGAAACTCTTCCCTTGGGAAGAACTATATTGGAGACTTTTAGACAAATTGGGGAATAACACCCATTTTTTAATTGCCAAAAATTAGGATACAACATTGCCCCTCCCCTTAAGTATCTCTGATATTAATATTTTCTGCTTAAAATGCAAGGAGTGAACTTTTTGTATCTTGATCAACAAATCTAGCCCTGTAGGAATATAAAATAAAGTTTGATTGCAAAGAGACTGACTATCTTTCTGATTTTATGGTTTTGGTTTTGGTTTATGGCTTTATGGTTTTGATGGTGAAGAACACCAAAAGCTCACATCTTGGTCCCTTTGGATATTCAGAAGCTCAGACCTGAAGTACTATTTCATGAGTGCTTTAAAGCAAAGTAAAAAAAGAAAATATTACCTATACATTATGGCTCTCTGCAACACCAGTGGTATACTATTTTTCTTCTTGGCTGATTGTAGTTAATCATGATATATCATTGGTGTAGCTGGACTTGCAGTAAAGTAATACTAGGTTTACGTGAAGGTTGGTGCTCTGGGTGTTCATTCTCATTGTTCAGTAACTGTCTTGAGATACTAAAGATGACAGTTCACCTGAATAAATGGTTAATGTGCCTTAATTCCTAGGGCAGCCTACAGCATTCTTCCTTGTCCCAATTTTATCCTTACCATAACCTAGTGAGTGGGTTAGGCTGAGGCATGGTGACAAGTCCAAGGTCACCCAGTGGGCTTCATAACTGATAGGGGGATTCGAACCCTGGTCTCAGCTCAGCACTCTAACCACTTCACCACGTGCTCTTGGGCTGGACAAGAGCAAAAAAAGGAGTCAAGCCTGAGACTCTGGAGGAGAAGAGGAAAAATTGATCACTCACAGTGAGATTTTGCTCTCCTTTGCAGAGAGTCTATGAGTGGGGAAGGGCCTGGGAAGGCAACACTCTATATAGCAAGGAGGAGAAGCATCCCAAGGGGGGAATACAATGATGAGGAAGGAAAAGGATGGTTCTGCTACCCCAGAGGGACTGGAGCAGCTCCATTGCTGGCAAGGAGGAACGTAACACCAAGGTCTTAGATCAAAGGAATATAGGAAGCTGCCTTAAATAGTGTCAGGCCATTAGTCCATCTAGCTCAGCACTGCCTGTTCTGACTGGCAGCCCAGCTCTACAGGGTCTCAGGTGGGACATTCCCAGCCCTACTAGAGACGGCGGAAGTTGGATCTGGGACCTTCTTGCATGCAACACAGATGCTCTTAACACTGAGGTATGCCCCCCCCAAAGTTTATTCCTGGTCTGTTGGTAGGATGTTGGAGTAGAATTGTGCTGTTCTAATGATCTTAAAATATTTACTCAGGAAGTGCATCTCCCCTACGTAATCTTCAGAAATTTGCATTTCCTTTTTGCAGTATGGGTGAGCATTGTAGGTTTTCAGGAGAAGATTATGCTCTGTTTGGAGTCAGGCAAAATGATCCCGTTTTTCTGGATGAGGGGTTAATTTGCAAAAAGAGGCATTGCCAGCAACTCCCTCCCACCCCAACCCCCAACACACTATCCGATTTTCCCTGGAAAGGGTAAATCTGCATTAAATGGGGAGGTGGAGTGGAGTGATACGGGCTGGCATGTGCACATTACACGCATGTGCAGCACTAATCCCACAATGAACACATGCCTGGAAGCACTCATTGTTTTAATTCAGCTTCCAATGGATAATAGAATATGAAGAGGTGCTAATGTTTGGTTTTCTGTCTGACTGAGCTACCTTTTGTGGATAACTGGAACCAACCACTAGGTGTCGGTATGACACCTTAAAACTTCATGCCCAGAATCAAGATGGAAACCAATGGTTACATTTCCTCAAGCCATTAGCAGGCTGCTTTGTTTAAAACCTCTGTACTGTATAACCTTGGCTTCTGAAATTCTGTTTAATGTTTGCTTCCAGCTGTTTTGTTTCTTTCTGCTGAGTTGTTTCATATTCTGCCTGATGATTTGCTTTGCTAGTGTAAATGGGATGGCCACTTTTGGAGGGAAATCCGTAAGAGTACACAGACTTGCATATGTTCTTGTGTGTGTGTGTTTGTGAATGTATGGCAATGCATCTCACCAGAGTGGGGAAGACTGTGCCTGGACAAGCAGCAACACTCTTTTCTTAGGGTACTTTATCTTTCATGCTGATCTTCAAAAAGAGGGACCCTGCTATGTAAAGTAGAAACACATCCACCCTAGCTACATACCGGTACTACCCTGATAATTTATCTTTAATGGAAGTGTGGTATATAACTAAGACATCTGTAAACTTTTACCTGAAGCCTGTGTTACACCCAGAACATAACACAGGCTATCATACTAAAACACATAAATCCAAACAAAAACAGGTTGCTAAAAATTTTATTGGATGTCCACAAAGAGTAAACAAGCAAACACAGTTCAGATATTATTGCAACACTTCCAAACAGGATCTTGAGTTCTGGCAAGTTTGGTAGTTTTAACATGGGTAGGAAGTTAGGTTGCTACATCTGCAGACTGTCTGGGACTCTGGGTCATTTTTCCCCCTGGTGAAAGCAAACGGGGGCCTGGATACATGCAACCATGTTGTGTCTAAGATGGGCTGCACAATATGTTTGAGACTTAAGGTTCCTCCATGCAGCCTCTTTGTTGAGCATTCATTCTGATTTGTTTGCTGGGAAGTTAGATGACGTGGTATCAAAGCTTTCAACGCTCTCATGCTGCCGTAGTCTCAACAAGGGGACAAGTGCCAGCACTCCCTCTCTCAATACAGGCTAGGCTTTCATGACAAAGGAATGTTCTGCCCCCCCCCACACACCTTGTTCTCTGACCCTTGAAATGTCTTTTGGCATTCCTGGCAGGAATCTTCTTGTGCTCAGTATTTGCTCTGGGATATGGCCAGCCTGAAGGCATATAGGCTTTGTGTTCAGTGGTGCAGAATAACCTGATGGGAAGGCTGCTCCTTACTCATTTGCCTTTGTGGTTACCATTGATAATGAGGGAATAATTTCACTAAGTCCACTCCAGAATAATAGGCAGTGCTACTTGACTTGGCTGCCTATATAGGTAAAAAAGGTATTGGTAAAGGATCCCTGGATGGTTAAGACCAGTCAAAGGAGCCTATGAGGTTGTGGCGCTCATCTCACTTTCAGACCAAGGGAGCCAGCGTTTGTCCACAGACAGCTTTCCGGGTCATGTGGCCAGCATGACTAAATGGCTTCTGTGCAACTGGACACCGTGACGGAAGCCAGAGCGTTTACCTTCCCACCACAGCAGTACCTATTTATCTACTTGCACTGGCGTGCTTTCAAACTGCTAGGTTGGCAGGAGCTGGGACAGAGCAACGGGAGCTCACTCCATCATGGGGATTCGAATTGCCGACCTTCCAATCGGCAAGCCCAAGAGGCTCAGTGGTTTAGACCACAGTGCCACCTGCTGCCTATATACTGCAATGCAATGTAGTGCGACAAGGATTACTCTGCATCTTGCTTATTCTCCAATAGGAGTCTTGTACCCGGTGTAGTTCAAAATTCCCAATGTTTTGCAGTTGGTGGTTCAAATCAGTGCAGTTTTGAAAGGTTCAGTGCACTATCTCGATTCAAAATGGCATCAAGTTGTATATTCAAACATAGATGAAAACCTGTTCCTTGATATGAGGAAACATTGCACAAAATTTGGTAATATCTTAAGAGGTGTCCAAACTCATAGCAAATGGACAAGCAATTTCCCCAAACATATAGCAGATTAAATACAGATGTGTGTGTGTCCCCATTTATGTGGGGGTTGTGTTCAGGGGCCCTGTGTGCATAAGTGAAATTGTGTAAAGTGGGGAGCACCCTTTAAATGCCCTTTCTACTGCTTTCTCTTGAATCCATACCAAACATGCTGTATCCAAAAATATCCACAACAAGAACTGAAGCTCTGCTTCTGGCTGGGGGACGCTTGGGAAATGGCTGCTACTGCTGCGCTGCCAGACACATCAGCTGTTGGCGGGGAGGCTGAGCAGCAAAAAAAAAAGCCCTGCCATGCCTCCAGTCTCTTCTCTGCCCTCACTGATGTCCTCTTTGGGCTCTGGGGAAGGTCTTCTCATGAGGACTCTCAAGCTCTTTACTGCCATTTCCATGTATGAATTGAATTATTTTGTTATTTCCCAGTGCCACGCATATATGCGGTTGCGCATGAGATGATCACATGTAAGTGCGGGGAACACCTCTAATGATGTGTATTTTTCCTCTAGCAAATGCCTTAGATGGGTAAGAGTCAGTGTGGCGCAGTGGTTAAAAGTGTGGGACTACAATGTGGGAAACCAGGTTCAAATCCCTGCTCTGCCATGAAGCTTACTGGGTGACATTGGGCCAGTCAAACTAACCTACTTCACAGGGTGGTTGTGAGGATAAACTGAGCTGAGTGGGGAACAACATATGCTTCCTTGAGCATCTCAGAAGATGTGTAATTGTGATAACTAGAGGGCTGATGAAAGGCATTTTGCCTTCGGAGGCAAAGGTCAGAAAGGGCACCCCCATTTCACATTCTGAAGGTGATTGGACTAGCAATTGAAACTTATTCAAAACTGGTGACAGGGTAGCATCCTCTACTACACCTGAGGTTAGTAAGCTAGATAATGTGACGTGTTTCAGAATTCAAGGGCTGCCCTCCCACATGAGCCCAGCTGTTGCACTGTTCTTGGTATGGCTAGGAAGCCCATGCACCCCTGATCCTTCTGTTGCAGGAGAAATCTGGGGTGCCCTCTTGGTTTATATGGGAATACCCTTCCCCCTGCTTAGGGGTACAAAATGCTGCTCTACTTTGCCAGCCCTCTTTACATGCTATTTCCATTGTTCCATTCTATTTGAATTTTTTCCCTTTGCTCTTGTGCCAAACCCTCTGCAAAATATCAGTTGGCTTTTTAACAGGTGAGTAACTGGAATTGGCAGTCTACTTTGTATGGGATCAGCTATGCTGCAGAAGATGCTGCGCAACAGGGAACTCTATGTGGGTAGACACAATACTGGAATATAATAAGCAAACCAGCGCATCTGTTTTTTAAAAATGTCTGCTGAATTTTTCTTTGTTTTCTTTGCTAGTCTAAAAAGAGGTGCAGTTGGCACACCATGGCAGCATTAATAGCTTCCAAATTCTGGCATTTGTGATAATTTGCCATAACATTTTGCAAGTATTTCTGAATTCAGATGGCCTAAAACAGGCACATGCCCATCAGTACAGCTGCAGACTTTGCATGTGTGAAACATTCCTTCTGACACACTTTGGTCCAGTGTGTAGAGAGCTGAGTTAGATCTGGGAGAATGGAACTTTAAAATATTCTGTTGCATCCTGGAAAGTGGGACTATAGCAATTCAATCTAGCTATGCTGAAAAACTCTCTTACCTATAGGCATGATGGTGTGCGCACGTCTCTGAGCGTAGTTGGCCCCTGTTAGGACACTTGCATCCAAATTTCCATGGAATTCCATATTTCTAATCAGAATTCTGGAGCAATCTGTTACTTTTAGGGAAACACAAAGCCATCCCAGGTTAGTTACTCTTGCCCTAAACATGTGCTGGTTTCTTGGTGACTGAACACACCTATTAAAATGTACTGTGCTCTAGGAAGTTGGTTCCGTGTTGGCTCATTACAAAATGCTTTGGGGCAACATAAATCAGGGGAGTGCAGATGCTCCATGTTTAGCAAGAAGGTAGCTAATAGATTTGGGGTCATCTGAAAGCAGTCCCAGATGCTGATCCTGAGCCTTAAAAGAGATCTGGGCACCTGGGCACACACGCTTTGTTCTAGGAAAAGGAGATAAAGATCTTATTTTTCAGCTCTGCATCATGAATCCAGATCAGTTGTATCCCAGTTTTCTTGCTGTATGAGGCAGAACTTGTTTTTCTGGTGAAGCATGCCAGTTCTTTCTGCACTGGAAGTCCTACGCCACTTTTTTGCAGCAAGCACCAAGATCTCCCTTCTCAAGCAGGCGTCTGAAAAGGTACAATTCAAGGTTGTGGCTCGTGGGTGGGTGGGCATGTTGTGGCAGGTGGAGGTGGCAGTGTGCCAGGAGCTTGAGACACCTGTTGTAGGATAATCACAAGCAGGCTGGCTCTCCCGTGGATTCCTATTGAGACTTGAGATGATAACATGCAATACGCCCTTCTACTCTAGAGGACAATCAGAATTGTGGAAAGAGGTGCTTGCAAAGAGGAGGCACAGTGTGGCATGTGGCTGCACTTCGCCAGCATTAGCATCTCCTCCTGAGTTCCTCATCTAACAATGACTGAACATCCTGTGCACCGTCTGAGATTGGCTGCATCTGGCAAGTCTGCAGATTGCCCATCCATTCACATAGACTAAGCAGCATAGCTTCTGGGAATTGGGTGCACTGAATCAGCATACCTGAGATCCCTGTCCCCAAATTATAAAGCAGCAGCAGCAGAAGCCACAACAGGGAGAGTCAAGTTATGACGGACTCATCTTTGTTTTGGTTTTTAAAGTTGGGGCACAAGATCTCTGGAAAACAATGGTTAAATGTAAGTGCGTAAAATATTTTGAAGAGAACACCTGTTAATATTTTGCACAGTACAATTGCTAAGCTGCTTCCTCCCTCTGTATATTCCTGGCTTGGGCACTCTGTGCTCAAGCCAAGCAGATCCCATAATTCAGGACTGTGACTCAGGCAACCCACTTTCCCCAATTAGTTTTCACCTTCATTGGCACAGTTAAGGTTTTCATGTTGGCTTCTTTGGCTCTTGTCTAAACTCTGCTTTCGCAGCAATTACATGTCTGCATGTTGACTTGAAGAACTGTATTTATCTGCCCTGCTTATTTTTATTAATAAGCGAGCTGCTCAAAACAGGGTTAAAGAGATGGCCCCATAACATATAGGTTCCAGTGGACAATGTAAGGCTCATACAGGTCATTGGCCTGGCCTTCGCAAGCTGGATAGCTTGGGAATGCAGCTTGAAGGAAAAGGCGATAAGCCTAATTGAAAACTAAATTCTGGCCATGTAGATATGGCATCATTTCACCTGCAGTTGCATATTTGGCATCATTTCACCTGCAGTTGCATATTTGGGCATTTTGCAACACTTGCCCATTTGCTTTTTACATATTTAAATATGTAAAATATCTTTTACATATTTAAAAGTTGAAACCTCTCTTCTCCATTTATGGTAGAGACCAGCCTTCAGTGGGGAAAAGGAAGGGGGTTGGCAGCCACATCAAATCCATTGCCTGGCTAGATCTGGACTGCAGGCTTGCCAACCTTGTTTTAGGCCAGGGATTACCAATGTGGTACCCTCCAGATGTTCATTGGCTATACTGGCCGGGAATCATGGGGATTGGGAGCCCAACATCTGGAGAAAATTGTTCCATGTGGTTCCATTTCCATGGTACAGATTGAACATGCTGTGACTGCTAGCAGTCTTGAAGGGCATCCGTTCTGTTTCCAGCAGGGAGTGAGCTATGATCCAACCAAAGCCCAACCTACTTCAGCTGCCCTTCCCCGATATCTGGAAATATGGCATGTTGGCACTGTCTGTTCTCCTGCTGCTGGTGGCATTAATCATTCTGACCTGCCAACTGAGCAGATGCTGGAAGTCTAGCAGATTATGGGAAGGTACGTTACAGAGAACATTGTGGATAAGAAGCATGTGTTCCCTTGGGCTGAACAATTATATCAAGGACTAAGCCAAATTAGGCGGAAAATAACGATGACCTATCACAAAGAGACAAAGCTTGTTGGAGTGTGACTTGAATAAGCCTCGCTCTCCTGGGCTTGCTTCTTACTCTTGTCAGGAACACTTGCAGCCTAACTAGGGAAGAACTGAAAGCAATGCAAGAGGTGCAACTGCTCTCTAGAAGAGCTTCCCCATTCATGTCAATGGAGGCATAGCTCTGTGAGCAGATCCTCTTTCCACATCCCCTCTTCCTCCATTGATCTGAATGGGGAGAATTGCAAGCATGGAAGCTGCACAGGTGCATGAAAACACAAAGAGGGCATTATATCTAAGTGCATGATGACAAACGTGTGGCTCAGGTGCTGCATGATACCTATGTGAGCAGCTTTTCATTTTATTGTACAATACTCTGATGCAAAACTTGGTAGGAGGTATCATTTCCTTATGACCTCATTACTTTGTAATAAAAAGTTTCTATGGGTTCCTCCAACCAAGCAGTGGCTAGTCCATCCAGGAGAATGGGGCACTGCCCACCAACCTTGGTCTGCTCTCAGCCAGCCCCCACCTACCTGCTTTCGTACCTCCAGTTCAGCTCCCTCCTTAGTCTCAGTGCTACATAACTCAGAAGAGAGGAGGGTGGGGATGAAACTGGTATTAGTTGGCTCTGCCTATCATTGACCCTAGCTCTGCCTATTGCCCTTTCTGCCTTCTGCCCAACCAGGGCCAATGGATACCAACTATTCCTGCTCCATCCCATCAAGGATCCTTTTTGAAAAATATTTGCTCCTTCCCTCCCTATATTCATGTATGGTCCTACTTGTCTCTGATGATATGCACTCAGCTATGTTTGTTCTTGCAGAAAGAAAATTTGTCAATGAAGCCCGGAGAAGGATAGCAGAAGAGCATGCCTTCGAGGGGGAAAGATCGCAGACACCTCTTCTCGGCATTGCTCGAGAGTATTTTCATGAGGTCAAGGCAAGTATACTAATCCCCGGTTGCAACCAGATGTGGAATTCCCTGCCTGGGATTGAGTTTGGAGTAAATTGGTTATGCCAGTGTGCAGCTGTGCATAACAGTGATCTCCTGGTGTTGGTAACATCAGAACCCCACCCTCCAATCCCTGAAGGGTTTTGCAACTCTTCTAAATGGGGTTTTGTTTTATGTTATTTTAATCAACTGAACCTATATAATTAATTTAACATCTATATGAAGCTATTGGGAGCACTCGTTAGGAGTCTTGGAGCAAGGTGTCACTGGTATGCTGATGACACGCAGCTCTATTTCTCCATAACATTTGAATCAGGAGTGGTTATGCAAGCTCTGGACTTGTGTCTGAATGCAGTGCTGGATTAGATGAGGGCCAATAAACTGTTTGAATCCTGGAAAAACGGAAGCTCTTTGAGAGGGCGATTCCCATGTCTGGGAGGTAAGCAAGTTACCCATTCTGGACAGGGTCCACTTCCTCTGGAAGTGCAGTTACATAAGCTTGGGTACTCCTGGGTACAGTCCAGTCACTAGAAGCCAAAGTGTGGTTGGTCAGCTACAGCCTTTCCTGGAGAGGAATAGCCTGACCACTGTAGTTCATGCACTGGGGCTGGTTTACTGCAATGTGCTCTATGGGTGTCTGTTCTTTCACTTCTTTGGAATCTCCAGGTGCTGCAGAATGTGGCGGCCAGACTGCTGGTGGGGACACATGGCTGTCCACATGTGACACCACCATTATAACATCTGCAGTGGCTGCCTATCCACTACTGAGCCAGGTTCCAGGTCCTTGCATTAATTTATCTTAGGTTCAAGATACCTTAGGGACTGCCTGAACACTTCTTTCCCTGCTTGATCACTGAGATCATCCATAGGAGCGTGGCTGGTTGTCCCACAAGCTGGTGAAACTCCTTGGACATCCACATGAAACTGAGCCTTTCATTGGCCCAGCCCTGTAGAATACAGATTCAGTAGGCATCTTCTGCATTAACCTTTAAACATTTTCCGAAGACATTTCTATGCTGCCAGGCCTATGCAGACAATTAAGAAAAACATTTTCTGTAATAGCTAGTGATCTGTGTTTTTTAATTGTGTATATATAATTGTTGTAGGGACGCAAGTGGCGCTGTGGTCTAAACCACAGAGCCTAGGGCTTGCCGATCAGAAGGTCGGCGGTTCAAATCACCGCAAAGGGGTGAGCTCCCGTTGCTCGGTCCCAGCTCCTGCCCACCTAGCAGTTCGAAAGCATGTCAAAATGCAAGTAGATAAATAGGTACTGCTCCAGCGGGAAGGTAAACGGCATTTCCGTGCACTGCTCTGGTTTGCCAGAAGCAGCTTAGTCATGCTGGCCACATGACCCGGAAGCTGTCTGTGGACAAACGCCGGCTCCCTCGGCCTATAGAGCGAGATGAGCACGCAACCCCAGAGTCGTTCGTGACTGGACCTAACAGTCAGGGGTACCTTTACCTTTATATAATTGTTGTAAACCACCATTTGATCCTTTTAAAATGGTGGTATACAAGTATTTTTAATGAATAAATAAATATGCCTATAACAGTTCAAACCAATGTTTGTTTACTCAGAAGTCAGTCACTTTTAAGAGCACACATTTCTCATTTTGTCCAGATCCAAAGAATCCAAAAGGAGCTCAAGAAGCTTGGGATTTGCTTATCGCCACCAGCTTCAGAAAATAGCCACGAAATGGGCAACTTGAGTAGTGATGCAGTTGTTTCTGATGAGTATCCAGGCAAACTGAAGTTCTCGCTTCTCTACAACAAAGAGCAACTGGAGCTCCTCTTGACCGTCACAGGAGCCCTGGGCCTACCCACCCAAGGGTGCACCAACACCTTTGTCAAGGTTAGGCTGCTGAGCTGGGCCTCCTCCCAGTCTCCTGATCTCCAGTATATTGTCCACGAATGGCAGACCCATGTGGCAAGGAACTCCAGCAGCCCAGACTTTGGGGATCAGTTTACTTGTACCCTGCAGGAGGCCGAACTTACAAGGAGCAGCATCAAGTTACAGGTGAGAGTGATAGTGGGTAGTCTTCTATAGTTTTACAGAAGGGTGCATTTACACAAGAGCTTCCCACATTCCTGTTTCAGTGTTTTAGCACTAAAGTTCTGCTCCCACAAAAAAAGCAGGCCTGGTGATATGGGTGAGTCCCATGCTAGTGTGTCTCACAGGACGGTAATGGAGTCTTGGCTAGCCTGGTTGTTGCTTCAGGCCAAGCTGTAGTGCAAGCAGGCGGGGGCTCGGGTGAATCAGTGGCAAGTGGCTTCAAGGGAGTGGATATGCCCCAGAATATTAAGGATGTCAGCATGGATAGAACCCCTTATACAACAACTGCAATATGAATAACTTCCATTCATGCTGACACATTAGATCATTTATAGAACTAAAGTGAGGCACTCAAGCTATATTCTTGTTCTTCCTGGTTGGCAATTATTTTGTCCATGGTGTTTCTTCCTGTCCTTGTAAAATGTTATGTCTATCTTTTTCCGGTTGTTGCTGTTGTTGTTTTTCAGTGTACATATAACATGAAAAACAGTTATAAGAAATATTTTTTAAAGGTGGAAAAAAACAAAACACATAGTTGCAAGGGGAAAACAGTGGCTGCAGGTGGGGCTAAGCACTCCTCCCTACGCCCTGCAAACTTTGTTATCTTGTGAAGTGTGAATTGGCTGTGGTATACAGTAGTACCTTGGTTCTCAAACTTAATCCGTTCCGGAAGTCTGTTCCAAAACCAAAGTGTTCCAAAACCAAGGCACACTTTCCCATAGAAAGTAATGCAAAATGGATTAATCCGTTCCAGACTTTTACATACAACCCCTAAAACAGCAATTCAACGTGAATTTTACTATCTAACGAGACCATTGAGCCATAAAATGAAAGCAATAATCAATGTACTGTACTATAAAATAAATAAGACCGTATTGTAGATGATAAAAATTAACATTTCCCCCCCTTACCTGCACTGATGTTAGTCATTGTTTGGATGGGGGGCTTTTATCCATTTCCACAGTCACACCATCAATCAATCAGTAGCTGAACTGGGTGCCACACAGTCACAAAAACAAATTAACTGAAAAAATCTCAAAAACAAAAACACAAAATAAACAGCAAAAACAAAAGCGCCAAATTTAATCCGTTCCAGAAGTCCGTTTGACTTTCAAAATGTTCGAAAACCAAGGCACAGCTTCTGATTTGTGCAGGTGCCCCGGAAACAATAGCTGACAGCCGCATCAGACGTTCGGCTTCCGAAAAACGTTCGAAAACCGGAACACTTACTTCTGGGTTTTTTACCTTTAGGAACCAAGGCGTTTGAGAACCAAGGTACCACTGTAATTCATTGGGAATCTGATACACACACAGTGAAAGTGTGAATCTTGCTTGCAGTACCAGCCACCACACAGAAGCAGAGAAAGGTCCAGATCTTTTGCTGCTGTATAAATAATAGGCTTAGAAAACAGCTCTGGATGAAGTTATACACAGAAAAGAAAGCTGCAGCTTGGTAGGCTTTTCAGATACAGATACATACAGATGATAAGCATCACCATTGCCCTAACACCAACTAACTAAGCTGCAACACTGAACAACTGAACTAGCTGACATCTTCTTTCGACCATCATACAAAGACTGAGACTTGCAAGCTGAAGTTTTATGGCATTTCATACATGAAGCGGCTGTTCTCAAACTGAGGCAAAGAAACACAGAGCTCTAGTCATGTGGTTTGAGGGGTGGGGTGGGGCAGAAAAGGTGGGAAAACCCTTTCAAAGCACATAACGATATAATTTCAAATTGTAAATAAAAAACTAGGTTCATTATGTATAGGCCCGAACTGCTGATCTTTCAGCTGCCTATGGAGCAATGCCTCCATCTTGTGGAGATCTCCAATAAGTAGGCCTACATGTCTTTCCTGCAACCATGGGGTACATGCAGTTGCCCTCTTCCTTCCATTTCCTTTTGCTTGGCTTGACACATGGTGTCCCATTACTGTTATTTGTACATTTCCTGTCAGTGTATGTTTCATTTTTTCTCAATATATTGGGCTCTTTAGCCAACCTTTAAAAAAAAAATCCTCCCAGAAGCTTCTCAGGCTGCTTGGTGGACGTTTATACCTACATTTTATCTTGCATGTAGGGGAAACTGTTTTTGTGAGCTACACAAAAAAGCAAACGGATAAAATTTTGACTTGTTCGTTGATGAGGTGAACGAAATAGTGCTTTTATCAACCTCAGTATGAAAGGGAGGCGGCCACTGAACAAATCAAATAATGGAAAAAGCAACAGCATGGGGCTTGTATTATAAGGAATATGGTGGGTGTCTGTTCAAATAAGTGTAAGATAGTTATGAAGGTTATTTCCCAGAAAACCAGTGTGGGGTAGTGGTTGTATTGTTGTACTATGGCCTGGAAGGCCAGGGTTCAAATCCATACCGAGCCTTGGAGTACAATGGGTGACCTTGGGCCAGTCACTTTCTTTGACTAACTTTACCTCACAAGGTTGTTGTGAGGATAAAACGGGGTGGGGGAGAACCATATATGCCACCTTGAGCCCCTTGGGGGGAAAAGTGGGATATAAATGTAATATCCATGTGGAAATCACGTTAATAACACCTGAACTGAGAAACAGCATCTAGGATCAACTTAAGCAATTTGTGTGAGCAGAGTAAGGCCTGGAATTTCAACACCGTCTTACATTTCTGAGTGGAAATTCCCCTGAGGTCTTATGACCTTTGCAGGAAATACTGGGCTGTATTCAACTAACTCAGGCTTCCTCAACCTCGGCCCTCCAGATGTTTTTGGCCTACAACTCCCATGATCCCTAGCTAGCAGGACCAGTGGTCAGGGATGATGGGAATTGTAGTCTCAAAATATCTGGAGGGCCAAGGTTGAGGAAGCCTGAACTGTTTCTCAGAGTACACTCGATTAGTCATGTCCACTAATTTTTATGGGTCTACTCTGAGTAAAGATTAATTGACTATGACCTACTGATTTGTCTTTTCAAACTTCATATACTGTACTATGGTGGTCTATGTGTAGAAATCTTCAGTTTAAATATCGCCTCACTTTTGAGCTCTTAGTGTGGCTTTAAGCAAACCACTATCTCTCTTCAGTCTGCCATCCATAGGGATAATACCGTCGGCCTAATTTACAGGGCCATTGTATATTATTATTATTATTATTATTATTATTATTATTATTATTATTATTATTTTCATTTCTATGCTACTATATTTATATATGTAGGAATTGCAGGGATAAATGCATGTGAAGGATTTCAGGAATAAACACCATAAATCAATACAGATTATTATTATTATTATTATTATTATTTTATTATGTCAATTATTCCATAGGTTAAACACTTTGACAGATATTCCCGACATATGCCTCTGGGGGAAGTGAAAATAGCTTTGAATGCACTTAATACTTCCAGAAAGATCGAATTCTGTGAAGAATTACAGAAGGCGACAAAGGTAGCTGTGGGTTTTCTTCATTACTTTGGGAGAATTCTCAAAATCCTACATTAAATTTTTTATTACAAAATAAAAATTCCAGGTTATTGACACAGAAAGTGAGATCGAGAGTAGTGCGAGCAGCTACTTGCTCCTTCCCGTTCTCACCCCTGCAGCCTTCAATTCACCCACAAAATCTGCTCCCAAGTGTTGAGGGAACACTCCAGAAATGATTTTGAGGGTGCCTGGTGGGGGGGGGCGGTTAGAGGGGGATGGAAAAATAGTAAGTCCGTTTGTGCAAGTGGATTTCTGTTATACAAGCAGACTGCCACAAAGAGAGATCACCCAGAAAATTCTCAAAATTACGAAGACTTGATTCGTGCATTACCAGAGCTGCAGAGCTCCCATTTATAGATGGGATGCTTATAAATTTGCAGATGACTCAAAGCTGGAAAGAATAGCTAACTAACACCATAAAAGACAGAATTAAGATTTAATGTAATTTTGGCAAGCTAGAAAACCAGGCTGAAACCAACAAGATGAAATGTTAAAGACAACAGGCCTGAGGGATTTCAATATCCATGCTGAGTCTTACCAAATCAAATAAACAATAAATTAACTATTCTGTCGTAAGGAAAACAAGCAAAAGTACAACAACAAAAATTAAGCCAGTTTAACCAAATACCTGGGTAGAACACAAACATGCACACAGTACATTCAAACAGATTAAACAACCAATGGCCTTAGTAATAGTTCCCCACCCTGTTTTTCACTTAGGGTAGCCTACTCTGTGCCAAGCAGACTTTCACTCTGTGGCTTTTGAACAACTTAATACCTTTGACCGCCATGAATTGTTGCCCACAAGCATCCACAGGAAGAAACTGCCACCCCTTGTCCATAGAAGCAACAGAATAAGAAACATACACAAAATAAAAAGCGGGTGGCAATAAGCCATAGCTGATTTTTCTCCCCCCGCCCCCCATTCCAATCCTAAGGAAATTCCTGGGCCTCAAGGTTAGTAAGGCTGAAGGAGATTTGCAAGTGGATTTTCTGGCCTTCCTCTCCAGGGTTTCCCTTACATCTTTTCACAGGACACAGTCGGAGAAGTTCTTGTGTCACTGAAGTGTCTTCCGATCTCTCAGAGGATAGAAGTTGGGCTACTGAAAGTGAAAACTGCCTTCTTGTACAACAGTCCAGAGAAACGTAAATATATCTGTTTTCTTGTTTTTTGCCTGATGTTTGGGTGCTGCCTCCTTCCGACCTGCTGTCCCACCTGCAAAGAGGTGACTCACAAGAGAGGTGTATTCTTGAATATGTTGATACAAACTGACCCAGAGATGTAGAATCTCAGTATCATTAGAGCCAGATTAAAGTTCTACAGATGCTGTAGCAGTAATAGTTGAAGGTGGAGAGTGTCTTGGGGAATGATCGTTCTCTCCTCACCCCATGCATTAAAGGCATAAAGTCAATCTTGAAATCCCAGCTCAATATCTCTGTTCCCTTGAAGTTGTTTCAGGCTGCAGTGCAGGAAGTGGTCCAAAGGTCTGACTGAAGAGAATGGATGTAGCATAGTGCTGAAAGGCAATGGAGCACAAATACTGAGATAGGTGGGCTGGCGAAATGACCAAATAATAATAATTGAAGGGGGTGGGGGAACTATATAGGGACCCCGACCCTTATCTTCTGATAAATGGAAGTCCAGCTTTGATCTCTGACACCAGCAGCATACAAAGATGAGGACTACAGGCTTGCTTTTTTTGTTTTACTGGAATATGAGTTTCATGTTTATCTAAATTTCCAAAAAATCTCTAGAACTAGGGCTACCATACATCCTGATTTTCCTGGACATTACTGGGATTTCAAAAGTGGGGTGAATTTCCGAAAAGCGACACTTTGCCCTTTCGGGTTTTCCTTAAAAAAAAAAAAAGCTCAAGAATTTTGGGGTCTTCCTTAAGCTTTCGAGGTATCCTGGTTTTTACTTTTTGAAATATGGCAACCCTACTAGAACCCTTGTTTTATGTTCTGTAGTTGCTTTCTTGCAAACCAGTTAGAGATTAATTTGCATATCCAGTTTGCTCCAGAGTATGTTGTTCTTAGTGCTTCTAAACCCTTAGCACATTATATCTCATTTGCAGTGTTTGATTCTTCTTCCTTTTGCCTCTCCTGTATGGCTGTGTCACAGACATTTGTAGTCCTCCCTCTCACAGAGATAGAAGGTATTGCTGCTTCCAATAATCATCAGATTCCTCCCTCTCAGCCTCAATGCAAGGAAAAGCTACATTTTTAAATCTCTGCCCAGTTCGGAGGAATAGTTGTGATCTTGGGACAATAATTCCAGAATTGTCAGAGACTCTGGTATTCATGCTGCCACTCCTTCTGATGCTCTTTCTGTTCCAGGTATATATGCAAGGATCGATGTATTCTGCAATCTCCATAAGCAGAAGCACCAGAAATCCAAGCCCAAGACCCTGGCATCAATTACTGTCTTCAATGAAACGTTCCTGTTCCACCTGCCTCAGCCTATAGTTTGGGATTGTGCTCTCCTCATTTCCATTTATGAGCTGCGTCCCAGATGCAAGCAGCTTGTAGGACAGGCTGTGCTGGGGAAACGAGGGCCCAATGATATGAATGACCACTGGCATCGCATGGTGCAGTCCATCCAGCACCCTGTAGCTAAGTGGCACCCTTTGCTCATTTAAAAGGAGGATGCTGCAGTTATGTGGATGTGCCCAAACTTTCCTCCTTAACACTAGAAGCTACTGCAGCATCCAAGCAAGCCCTCTTAAGCAGAGGTGAATAATGACCGGCAGAGTTTGGTCAGAGCAGCAGTAGTAGAGGCCACATGGCTTCTTTCATGCGAAACTTATTTCTTTTCATTCTCACAGGTGTTTCCATTGAAGAAAAGGATTTCCCCCATCACTGCCATTGTACTTTATAGCAAAAAAGGATATTGGGCTGAAGGGCATAGATGGAAATCAAAGAAACTGTTGTGGGCACCAAAAAAATACCCATTTCACAGAAGAAAAACTGGCAATGTTCAGAACCCAGCCCCCACAAAAAAACCAGACCAAACAGCCACATGTGCCCCGTGACACTAAGAAAAAAGCATACAACTCTCCTGCCAAACCAAAAAAAGCCAAACTAACTGTATGCCTTTTATTGGTGCCAAAAGTGGGTGTTCTGAGGCCTCCATTTGTGCTCACAGGCACTGGATTAGGGAACCTAATGGCAGCATGGTGTGGCTAGAACTGGGGCTTAAACACACTAAGAAAATATAGACACCTCCTTGCCATTAAAATAGTCAAGGAATGAATTGGACACGGAGAGGGAGAGGAATGGGATTCCTAGGATTGCATAGGAAACCTGCCCTGAGACCTCCGGGTATAGGGCAGTATATAAATTCAATAAAGAATGATAATATAAGGCAGCTTCTGATATAGATGAAAGCAAAGCTAAAGACACTTTTTTCATCACGGGTGATGAAAATCCACTGTGTGTCCACCCCCACGCTGCCTCTACAGTTCCAGTTAATGCTAGCAGATTGACCAGCTCCCAATGGGTTTCAGAGTTCATTCAACTTGTGGGTACTGAGATTTAAAGCCCTACGTAGTTTAGAGGACAGATGTTTGTTTGACTGTCTTCCTCCCTAGTGGTCTGCTCAGTCACTGTGATATTAATTTGAACTGGGGTGCCCTAGTCATTCAAAGTAAGTGATGACCGGAGAGAGTCTTTTTGTTTCTGGTATGCCATCTCTGCAGTGTTCTCAGGGATGCTCGCAAAGTGCCTGTGTTTATATCATTTCAGTGCCAGACAAAGAGCATTTAAATGTTCCCATGCTTGACTCTCTCTCTCTCTCTCCCCCCCCCCCCCCACACGTCTATATCTATCTGTGGTTGTCTGCTGAGTTTTCATTGTTAAGATGTGCCATTTTATTGTGCTTTTTCATGTTTGGATGGAAATGGTGTTTGTATTCTTGTTTTACTTTTATTGTGTTATTACTGTTGCTGTGCCCTGCCCTCAGAGCCTTTGTTGCTGGATGGGGTGTTTTTAATAAATAAAGAAATGAATAAACGATGAAGATGAAGATAGAAGCCATGTCAATCTTAATAAGCAGCACCCATTTGAGATAGAATGTCAGTGAACCTCATTTGGATTCTGAATGAGTGCAGAATATGTAACAGCTGCTGACTTCCATTGCAAACACCCATCCCAGATATAATTGTTGACTTTTCAACTGGGCCCTAAAGCCTGTATGCTAATAAACAAACAAACAAACAAACAAACAAACAAACAAACAAACAAACAAACAAACAAACAAATAATTGTATACTGCCCTTCATCCAAAGATCACAGGGCGGTCTACAACATAAAAACTTAAAATGAGAACACAAAATATACCACAAAGCAAAAACAAGCACAAACTAATAACTCTCCTCCCACAAACACATTTAAAAGGCCACAGAATGTTAATCAGCCAATATTGAATAAAATATTGTGGGGGGGGGGGGGAGATAAACCCTGCCCCGCATAATTGATCATGCGACACAGCACACACACCATTTGAATGGGAATTCCCCTCAACTGTGGGGGCTCCTCAAATATTTTAGGGGGGCTAAGGGACCTTGGCCCCTAGGAGTTGGCTCCTAGGCCCCTAGTGGCTACTTGTACACATTACAACAGTAATCTAAAAGATTACAGTTAAAGGTAGATAGCCGTGTTGGTCTGTCATAGTCAAAACAAAATAAAATAAAAAAAATTCCTTCCAGTAGCACCTTAGAGACCAACTAAGTTTGTTCTTGGTATGAGCTTTCGTGTGCATGCACACTTCTTCAGATACCACACCTTAGAGACCAACTAAGTTTGTTCTTGGTATGAGCTTTTGTGTATGCACACTTCTTCAGATACACTTCAGGTATCTGAAGAAGTGTGCATGCACACGAAAGCTCATACCAAGAACAAACTTAGTTGGTCTCTAAGGTGCTACTGGAAGGAATTTTTTTTATTTTATTTTGTTTTGACTAAAAGATTACGTTTTTCCACGCAGATTTGGGAGAAAGAGGAATTGATGATTAGATTAAGTCTCCACTACCAAAGTGATGATCCACAGGATTTGAACCTCTTGTCCATTTGCTATAATGTACCTTGTAGTCCGTTCCCTTCTCCCATTGCTTTTCAATAACTGGAATTTGCCTTTTCTCTGTCTCTCTTTTAATTGTTTGATTTTGTGTTTAAAAAACAACAAGCGTGCAAATGAAAGTTAAAGGATGAAATGCAAACTTGCTTGAGGTTCCTATGGCTGGTGCACTTTAGTGTTTACCCTGGGTGGGGGGTGAGCATTGCTAGATTGTAATGGGGGATATCACGCTACGTTAAATGCTGTGTGGAATCTCAGGAACAGATCTGCTTCCCGCTGAATGTGGAAGCTAAATGTCCTAGTGTGCCTATCAAGGATCTTTTGCTTTGCCATTCAAGAAGTTAAAAATAAACATGCAGTATTTGAATTCAGACTTTTGTGACCCTGGGGCAGGCTAAATGTGGAAGTACAGCATAAGTGAATGAGCGGTAAGGAAGTTGATCTCTGAGTTATGTGAACTCCTTGCCCTGCTGCTCCTTTGCCAGAAGCAGATAGAAAACTGAATGGCTAAGTAAAAAGAAATTGCTGTGTGACCGTTGACCCTCCATAGTAAATGTGTAAGCATGTCAGCAAACCCCTGGTTTACTGATCTGATTGCTTTTAACATAAAGCCAACTGACACACATATATATCCCCCTTTCACAAGAAAAACTGCTATGAATTTTCTGGCACCTTCCACCCGTGTGATTTTGTATGTTTTCTGACTTTTCTACTCAGCTTAGGGGTAGCCATTGTGGTGCCCTTTAGATCATCTTGGAATATAACCCCCATCAGCCTCAGCTGGCAAGGCTGTTGGTCAGTGGTAATGAGTTTTAGGCCAGCAATATCTACCCCTGCATTAGTTAATCTTTTTTATTTCTCCTGTAGAATGTGGACTGGCTCACTTTCTTGAGTTATCTGGGGCTGGCTAATTTGCAGGCCCTCTGGTGTGGTGTTTAACCTTGTTTGCTCTGATTCCTTACATTATGCACTACACTGTGGACAGGATTATGGGGTATGTGTGTTGTGGTAAGCAATCTTCTCTGGGGCCTAGCGGAGCTGGACTTGGAAGGCTTTGGCGCCCTCCTGAACCTACAATTTCATAAAATCATTGTGGGGTGGAAATGAGAAACGGGATCTTAATACTGGATGCTAATCACTGCCGCTTGAGTGAAATCAGTAGGTAAGGATTCTTACATCAATATACCCTTCCTGCATCATTTATTACAGTAAATGGGTAGTTTTCTATTCATGTTTGCTTCCTAGGGGAAAGGAACTAGGAATAGAATATCAAAACTATTAACACTCCCATTATGAAACCTTTAATTCATGCCACAGCTCTGCTGGTGACTAAACTGTTAAGGTGGACTTGAGTATCCACCATATCTACAAATATGGTAATTCCATGATGCTGTGTAGGATGATTGCCTTCAAATAGTGGACCATTATTATGATGTGCTGGTCTGATTGTCCCAGAACAGTATGTTCTTGACTAAGAATCATGGAGCATGTATAAACCCTGGCAGTGCCTTCTATTTTGCTTCACCTTGTGCCTTCGTTATAACTTGCACTGGAGTGCTGAAGGGACAGAATTTTAACTCAATATTCAACACTGTTTGTTCATGTAACGGCTGTGGGATCCCTTGTTAAATTTGTTGTCCTCTAGTACAGCACACTGAAGACCACTAGTGAAATCAACAGAAAGTCTTTTGGCACCTTAAAGATGGCTTGGTCACTTCCAGACAGCCTGTTTCTTGAGCATTCATCCTGATTTATTTGCAAGGAGGTTATATGACAGAGCAATTGTTGCCCTGTACTTTCTAGTGCATTTCCCCTTCAGTTTCCTTTCAGCAAAAAAATATCCTTTTTGCCGGGAACCGGAGTTGCACCTGTGTTCCAAATCAGCTTCAATTATGCAGTCTGAATTAGCTGATATGTGATTGGATCCCACCTCCAAATCACAATAGTTTGGAAGCGCCCATGGGCTTATATTGGCATAAGTGTTTGTGGGCTAGGGTCTACTTCATGATCAATGTGTCTTGATCAATGTCCACAAAAGCTTATGCCAATATAAATTTGGTAGAGTTTCATTTCATTTCGCTTTTAATTTGTAAACCGCCTTGCTGTATTACTATACACAAGGCAGTTTACAAGCTGAAGAAACAACAGATTGTGCACCTTATAACAAGGATGGCCGCCAGTGAACAGGGATTGTGGGAGTTCTAGTTCAGCAACATTTGGCGGGCCAAGAGTTCCCCACATACCTGATGTAGACCCAGCGCCTTGATGGAGATGCAAATTGCCCTCTTCCTAGCTATTGGTTCGATCATGAGGTGATATATCATGCAGATTAGCTGAGGTGAAGGGCCTGGTTGAAGAAATACAAATGGTGGGCTCTACTATGGGTGCCCCATGCATGCTTGCATTTCTCTTGCTGTTGTGTTCTTATCTCACAGTGAAACAAGCCTTAGGGTTGATTCACACATGCATATACAGAGCTGTGGTAAGCCATGAAAAATGTGATGGCATGGAGGTTGCACTTTCTGGCAAGCTGCATCTGAAAAATGGTTCCATGCACTCTTTAGGTGAATTCAGTGAGAAACAAAGTTACAAATGGGAGCTGTTAATAATAATAATAATATTTATTGCGGTCCAACGACCCATAACATAGATACAGAATAAAATACAACCCCCCAGGGAAGGGAGACCGAAGCGTTATTTGTTTAGTCATGGGTATGTTGATCTTTGATTCATATGACTACTGAAAGAAACTTTGCCACGGCCAGTGATATCGTTGGACTTGTCGTCCAGAAGATATTTGATATAGTAGGCTTCAGATTGACCCAGCAGATTTGCCAATAGTGGTTTAATCAATAGTTCCCTCACTTGATCATATTGTCCACAATGCAATAAAATATGCCTCATGCAGTCGACATCCTGAGAGCGCACACAGGTCCTATTTTGATAAGGGATGCCTCTCAGTCTGGAAGCTGTTAATATTGCAGGGCAGGGTAGGCTGATTGTTCTCTGTTTGCTGCTAACCTCATGTCGTTTCTGAGAATTATTTCATAGAACTGGGTGTGGTTCTACACTCTTGGTGGGCTTCACTTTTGATTTACTTGTTTATGCTCGGGTTCAAGTCAAGAACATGGTGCGACATGTATTTCAGCTAAAAAAACCCAGCAGCCTGAAGAACATAAAATCCAAGCACACTTTTGTATCGTAGCTGTTAAGGTTCCTGCCAAGTCTTGTTTCCTTTGGTGACCGATTTCAAGGAATTTTCAGGCTCTTGTGTTGATGAACTTTAAACTATTTAGCTTCTCACTGACATTAGGGAGATTTCTCTCTGTATTTGGCCTTGCGTAGAGACACTGTGCTAAAGTGCGACTAAGTGTGCTCCTTAAATCACTCTGTGAAGCCTGGCAAGGCAAATGAAGTTTATTCAGTGTGCTATTTATGGGCTATGTTGGCCAGAATTGTGACACTGGATATAATCTCTTCAGCTTCTGGGGGAATGTAAACTCTGCCAGGCCTACCCACCCACTGGTCACACGTCCTTCTCGACTCAGGCATTAATAGTATGGCCTGAAGCCTCTGTTTATTGCTTACCTTCTGTGGCACGTGCTGTTCTGGAGCTGGGGCACCGGACAAAATAGATGGTTCACTGCACGTCCCGTTTTGCTTCTCACTTTGCTGGAAACCAACGCAAACCTATTGCCTCTCCTTACATGGCTGACAAAGAGAGCAAAACCATTATGGGTGCAATGCTCAGGGACTCGCAATGTGAGTTGCAGGATGGCAACCTACACTGTAGGAAACTGCCTGCTTTAGCTGTTTAGAGTAGGAGTTGCTAAGTCCCCGTTTGAGGGGGCACTTCCGGCAAATTTCTATGTCCCACTCCCTGCTGATTTTGGCAGCAGACACAGAGCTGGGGTGGGTGCTGCCCATTGCCCTGATGGGAATGCCAAGTACTCCTTTCCTAGCCATTCGATTTGTCATTTGATAAGGAAAGATGGGGTGGAGGGAGGGATCCATTCCTATGTGTATATTTTCCTGCAAGATTGTGAGAGAGAGGAAATGTGAAGTGGCCACACCCACTACTGGCACATTCTCTCTCCCCCTTGTGGTTCTTTGGCCAAGAAACGTTAGCCATTCCTGTATTATAGGTAAGGCCGGGAGGGACATCAAATTTTGGTGTTGCTCCACACTGCCCTGCACAACAAGGCAGTGTGTTGAAGTACTCTTGCAACCTACTTGGTTTGAAATGTTGGACTGTCCTGCATTGTAGGCTTTCCATTCCCTTGCACAGTGCCACACTGAATATCTTTTGTTCCGTTACAGAGGCAGGCTCAGGAACACCTGGCCCTGGCACAATTGCATTTAAATAGACCAGAGACACCATTGAATTGGCCGAAGAAGTCTGTATTCTCCCAAGCCCAAATTCAACCACTGGCTCTGTGATTTTGAAAGGGTTTGAACGTAGCCTTGATTCTATCTGAAAGGCAATCGTTGGTAATGGCTTCGGCTAGACTTTATCTATCTATGGCAAATCAGAATGCATGGAGCAGAGCCCCAGCTCCCTAGAGCTCTACAGAATAAAACACAAAAGAACTCATTCGGTCCTGTAATGTACAGTAGCTCTAGTCGCACAGATCTGTAAAACTCATCCCTGGGCTGGCTGTAGCAGCCCTGCCATGCACTGTGGACATTCTTATACCCCACCAAGGTTTTATCTGCATTGTTTCCCAACTTGCTGTTCCCCAGGATGGGATGAAGCAGGGCAGAATTCCTTACAAGCCTTTGCTACTTGCACACAGAAATCTGCCATAGCTGTGCAAGTTCCAGCTCAGAGGAGGCAAAAGTAACAGCAAAATACAAAAGATATAAAGAGCGAGTATGTGTTGTGCATTCCAATTTGACCCCCCCCCCTTTCCACTCCTCCTTCCCACGCTCCTTGTGCTATTTATTCCCAACACTGACTTCACTTTGGCAGCAGGGCAAGTGAGAATGGATTGCATTTTGAATAGCAGGGCTAGTGTGCTGTAGCCTCAGAGCCAGGCCGTGCCGCCGCTGGGCATTGTGACAAAGCAGTTGGCATTGTGCATAGAAAGGAAGAGCAGCAATCTGGCAAAGCTTGCTGAAGAAATCGTCTCTCCTCTTCCTCTCCCACCTCTGTGTCATGGGCTCAGAATCGCTTCCTTGCAAACACACCTCGAAAGAACTTGCCCAAAGGGAAAGCAAAGGGTCGGGGTGGGGGGGAATGATTCCCTCCACATCTTTAGTGCTAAAATGATATTTATAGAAGCCCAGACACATCAAATTCATTAAAGATGGGGAGCTGGGTGGAGGAATGCTGGCTATCGACCATTTTCTGTGCTTTAAAATGACTACCAGATTTGAGGGGAGCTACTAGGGCTGTCCTTGAAACATCGCCAAACAAGAGGAAATGCACCACCAAAAAAGAGGAGTGTTATTTGCACATGCTAATTAAACATAGATGCCAATTTAGAAACAATTTCTATAATTTCTATAGAAATGCAATACATTTCAGTCTGCTGTCAAGTGTAACGTGAGCGGGAATTAAGTTTTAGAAATGGTTGCATGGGGGAATTAGTTCTGGGTGAGACCAGCAGGAAAAGCTGACTACCGGTAGTTTCAGGTTTTTTTATACAGTATACTAATTTGGTAGCAGCTCATCGCTAAGTAAAGTTTGTTCCTCCTAACCCAGTCTCTGTGGATCATTTGCAGGGCCAGCTCAAGACGTTTTGGCACCTGAGAATCACAAAATGGCACATGCACCCTGGCCAGGGAAGAAGGGGTCAGTGAAGATCTAAATTGGGAACATGGGGTGGGGGGGTCAAATCAACCTCATCCGATGGCTAAAGTAGGAATCAACGGCCGTCATGGGGGATGGGGGAGGAAAGAGGGACCACTGTGGATCATGCTGGTCTTGGACTGGCTAGCTCTTCAAACAGATGGTGCCTTCATGTAAGAGGATTGTTATGTTCAATAAGATGGTCCACACATTTATTTTCATGCTGGCTGGGGGCTGATTATAACAGCATTTGTATTTAACACTGAACAAGTCACAATCGTAGGCCACTTGGGAAGCTTTAAACTCAAGCTTCATTCTGAGCATTAGGGAACCTCATACTTAGTAGGTACAGTGTGCTCTGAGACAGATTCGAGGAAAACTTTAAATCCATTTCATGTCCAGGAAGCTCCTGCCTGTTGACGCACTTCTTAAGTCAGGGAGTTCAGGGAGCTCGGTGTTCAGCCAGCAGCGTCTTGTGGTTTACAGTGGAAGGAAGGCTGTGAATTCCTGCCACAAGCAGTGAAGTCCATAGGCATCTGTTGCTTCAGAGGACATAGGCAGAGGCAATACCAGGGAAGACAAGGATGATGGCAGGAAATACCAACTGAATAACCCTGGTCCCATAGGGACACTGCATTGTTTCTGGTACCAGATTTCAATGTGATTCTTTTATGATGAGACATCTTTGGTGAACAAATTTGAGAACCTCTTGGGCTTATATAAGTGTGATATAAGCATTATGAACATACAAGCTCTGTGTGGTGGGAAGAAGTATTTCTGGATACATGGGTTAATTCAATTTTCTAGGGAAAATTGAATTTAATCTGAGAACACGATTATTCTGGGGAAATATTTAGCTACAGAATTGGGCGTTAGGTAGGTGAAGAATTAAGGGTCTACTGAGCCTGCAGTATGCCTGCCAAAGCACCATGTAGGCTGGAAGACTTTAAATGCTCCTTACAGATTTGAGAGCAGGCACAGAGGCAGTAGGAAGTATGCTGCTAGGGGTGTATGTATAACAGATCTTAGGGTCAAAATAAAACTAAATGTGAAATGGAAAGCACTCATGCAGGGAGCACAGTACTGAGGCTTTTAAACTCATATAATTTTTCTATATGCCTCTCTGCCCCAAAGTGCAGAGTGCCTGTATGTTTTCTCCTGCATGGAAAATAGCAGCTGGGGACAGGGCGGGAACTGGTTTAAATCAGGAAAATGGTGAGGAAGGTTAAACCTCATTTTCTCCAGTACTACAATCTCAATCCCATTCTGCTTCCCCCACATACAAAATGCTTTTTAAAAATAAAATAAAATAGGAAGATCCTGATGATGGCTCTCCCACATTTCATCTACTTGCATCCTTGGTTTGCCTTATTCCAGCTCAAGGTCATTTAATTTAGATGGCTGTAGGGGGCAATTTACTATCTACTAACTGCAGGGGGAAGGGAATTGATTTGTCATCAGCTGGACAAAGGTCTGTTGAGCAAGCGAAGACCTTGTGCATGGCTTACGCTGACACGACTTGTTAGGCGAACTCCACCCTGTTTCAACAACTACCATTATATTGATTCCTTATCTGTATTTTTGTTCAGCTAGCTGAGAAATTATTTCCCATAGCCCTTTCTTGTGATAATCTTCTACTGCCTCCCCATAACAGCTCAAGTCCTTGAAACATTTTGGCTTCAACAAACTTGGTACTACTTTCTCTGTTAACATGCAGAATAATGGGAAGAGTACAACTGGGGATTTATTTTTAAGATGGCTTCAATATTCCTCATCTGTGATAGAATTAAAAAAAACCATTTTTATAGTTGCTGTTTCAAAGCAGCATAGTTGTAATTAGTACATTAAGGCTTCCTTTTTACCGATTAAGAGGTTTTTGTTGTTATTGGTCATGAATGATTGAGATGATCACAGTATTCACATTTTGGGAAATAATCTTTAATTTAGATGACAGTTCAATTTACTTTCCCTGAGTTTCAAGGTAAATTTTCAGCAGCTGCTGTTGTGATTCTTGTTGTAAAATTAAACTATTGCCATACAGCAAAGAAATCCATACTTCCTGACTGGCCCTTGTCCAAATGTATTTGACAAGTTAGTTTTTCTGCAGAAGCCACGAACCAGAATTTGGCATACTTTTGCTCTGACATCACATTTTCAGTTGCTCTCCAAAATCTTGCTACCACCCATCTGACTTTACCCAGCATGAATTCAACCCATTCTTTCAATAACAGATGTTCATTTTCCCCATCATAAACATTTTGTAGAGCCAATTTAGGAATAAATATTTTATTTGTTCACCTAATTTTTGCATTGATATCACACGTTTCCTCCAAGGAACTCAAGGTGGTGTGCAGTTTTCCTCCTCCCCATTTCCTCCTCACAACCCTGAGGTCATTTAGACTGAGAAGCAGTGACTTGACTAAGGTCAGCCAGTGAGCTTCCTAACACAGTGTAATATGGCATGTGTTGTTGCTCATCTGAGGTTGTATTTATCTAATTTTAAGGCCTGCTAAGGAACGAATGATTGCTATTATGTCCCGATATATAAAACCACAGAATTCAATTTTCTGTGTCATTTCCCCCAAACACCAAGGGTAGTTTTTAAGAGTTACTTGCTCAATTTATTTAAGGGCTTAAGGTAGAAAAGCCACTTCTATAAGGTGATGTTTTCCATTTGCTGCTTCAATTTGTGTCCAAGGCTGATCATTTATAAAATAAAAAAGGGGGGGAATCAGATGACTTGCCTTTGCTTATTAACATCTGTGTTGTTAATCTCACCAAATTAAGTAGTAGCAGTAGCACCACTTCTGCAAGTGTTGATGCACCTAAATGTAGATGAGGCCTAGATGGCCAATCACCCTTAAGCACCTTTTTATGTTTAAAATTCATCACCTTGTGAACTTCCTTGTTCATCAGACTCGAAAACAAATTGTGTTCCGTTCCTTTTGATTCAGGAAGAAGTCTATTATTAGCGTTTCCTCTCCCTTGCTGGGCTTGATAATTAGTACAACCACTTGCATTTGGAAACATGTTCCATTCTCACTGCAGTGTTCTTCTATCTACATGTGCCTGCTCTAAGAAGAGTGACATATAGCTAGATGACTCACTGTGTTGTTCAGGCAGAACTACTGGTGAGAGCAGACTGCATTCACTGCAACACCTGGGCCAGAGGAAGTTGCCTAGTGTGTGCAAGGAGCTAATGTAGAATGCGGCTAATATTAACCACTTTAGAGGTAGTAGACTTGAGGTGGTAGCATTCTGGAGCGTATCCCTTGATTGCAGTTGCCAGGGGATGGAGGAACAGGGGCCACATCACTAAATCCTCTCCCATCTACAAAAATGTCCAACATGTAGCAAAACTATTATAGTAAATCACAAAGGCTGCATTAAACTTTTATTTGACCTGCTAGCTTTCTACATGCAAAGCTTGGTTGTTGTTTTTTTAATATATAAAAAAAGAGCATTAAAAATATGCCGCCTACCTCAGGGCTTCCACTAAAGGGGCTGGTTAAGTGAATCCCACTCTGGGTTAATAAGGGAATATAGAACATAGTTCTCTCAAATTCATGAATACTGTGGATGATGGAATTTTCTTGGTTAAGGAACCATGCATACTGATCCATGCAGGTTTACTTGCATATATCATTTTATCCTTCCAGAAAATAGAGCACGTTGCTAAACTATAAAACACAACCCCTCCTGCAACCCAACAAGGCCAGCAATTCATCATCTGTATTGCTGCATTTCCCCCTAACTACCAGAACCCTTCTTACCATTGCATTTTATCACCTGGCTATTTCTTATTAAGAGGCATTATTATTCTAGTTCCCACCTTTTGGGTTGTATCTGGCTCAGATGCATCACAGGACTTGAGATCAACATAGCCCACCATGAGGAATCTTTCATTTCTGTTCACACTTAACACCATAAAATCCTCAAGCTCGCTTTCATTTGTGGCATGCTACAATATCCATATTTACAATACCTTTCATTTATAGAATTTGGTAAAATTTAAATGACACGTGCCGCATGGTAAGAATCAAATAGAGCAAAAGGTTAAAGACTTTAAAAAAGTTTATTTGTACAATACATGTTAGCAGAAAGCACAAGTCAAATAAGGATGGTAAAAGATATGTTTCTAGAAGCTCTCAAAGTAACATACACTTAATTGTAAAGTTCACGTATATATTTTAATGTCTTTTCTGCACAAGAAACATCCACTTAACTGATGGGGAAAGCAGCAGGGTTTTAAACAAGGAGCAGTGTGCCCCCACAAGGCACCAGCATGCCACAATTGGTCAAAGGTTCCTCGCTTGCTCCCCATCTCATTTGCCCCCCTCTTCTTCCCTCACACCAGAGAGGGGCAGGTAGAGGAATTCAAGGCACTCATCCCAGTGCTGCCTGCGCAGGGAACGTCCTGTACAACAATACAATACTGCAGGACTGTTGCTGGGCAGTGAATGCACATCCTTGGTCAGAGATGTGGAATGAGCTAATCGGACAGCAACTCGTGTGTTCCAGTTGGAGATGCAGCTGTTGTACCTTGTTCTACCGAGATATCAGAATGTGAAAGCTACCTTAGTCTGCATGGAAAGAGAAGCCAGAATGCACCCTTTCGTTGATTTTTAGCCATTATGTTTTAGTGTTAGTTGACCAGTAGTTTTCTGGAGATGAATGGCTTGACATCTCCCATAAGAACAGCCTCTGTTCAAATGGGTTTTCAGCCAAAATTCACAGTATAACAACTTCCCCTAAATAGAATTGTGGTTTTCCCATTGATGCTAGAAATGTAGAATGCATTAAGATAATTTGATAAAAATATCTTACTTAAAATAGGTACCCACAGTTAACACTGTTTACTCTTGAAGTATGGGATGGTTCACATTAAAACTCAAGGTTTCCCTCATAATACCTTCTAGATTAAAAAGCTTGATATTGCACTGTTATATTATACTTCAGCTGTCAATTCTCGTTCCAAGGACTTATGAAACTGTAAAAAAAAAGTAAACTTAGCCATTTTGTGCAGTCTTCAGCATTGCATCCGAGTAGTTGGAATTTGCAAAACCTTCATTACAACTACAGTAGCCTAAGCACAGTGGAATTTCTGCCCAGCTGCCTTCCTTATACAGTACAGAAACAGATTGTCCAGTCTTCAACCTTCACACTTTCAGCTTCCTCTTTTGGTCGAAGTAGGCATCAAATCTTGAGAGTGCATAGTCCTAAGTGACGTAAAAGTATTATCGTTGAAGGCAGAGCCATTTTGTATTCTGTCCTAATGCCAGAGCAATTAAAGAATGCCAAACTATCACATTTCGCACGAAATGCCAGAAACCTGCCTTGAATGCAGCTGTCACATATGTTAAATCCTTACTGATACAATATGGATGCAAAGGATAACTACATTTACATTTCCACTCAAAGTCTTGTCACTGAATATTACAGGCATGTTTTTGAAAATAAGTCGAAGAGCAATAATAAGATGTGAGAAATCAAACCGATACCAGTAAGTGATTTCACAGTTGCCGACTTGAGATAACTGAAATGAGGCATCTGTAATGTCGATGGACAGCTCTTTGGCATGTTAAGAGCAGCATCATAAAGGCAGAGATGGTGAGCCTCTGGACTAGGAAAGATTTTTATCGGGCCAGTTAGGCCTCCCCTCCTCCTCCAGACTGTCTCTGGAGAGATACCTGTCTCCCTTGCCAGCTCAGAAGTGCAGCAAATTCAGGAGACTTTAACATTTTTCTCTCTCCACTCTGGTTTTAATAAACTAGAGCAAGCATCCCAAATCTGCAATTTACAGTGGAAAAAAACCTACCACTAGAACAAATGGGAGCTTCCTCCCCCAATGCAAATTACAGGGGGGAAGTATATGTATCCACCCATCCCGAATCCATTCATGTTTATGTGCATGCACACCTGTGACATCCCCACTTTTGCTTCTGGCCCCCGACACATTACGCCTGAGGGAATGTGGCTCTTTTGTGGAGGAAGTTCTTGCCCCTTCATTAAGGTCTTTATACACTACCAACTCCAGTATTGTACCAACAAAATTCAGTCCTGGCTGGCTGGCAGTTAGACTGAATGATGTACAAACATAGGCTTGGTCAGGGCCGGCGCTTCCATTTAGGCCAACTAGGCAACTGCCTAGGGCGCCCAAATGGAGGGGGCGCTGGCCAGCTTGCCCGCCGCCCCAACCAGCAGCGGAGCGAGCAGGTTGGGGCGAAAACCGCGGCGGCGGCGCCAAAATGGAGGGGGCGCTGGCCAGCCTGCCCCTCGCCGCCACCCACCAGCGGCGAAAATTGCGGCGCCGCGGGGCGCCCGGCGCGCAGGGGGTGGCGCACCGTACGTCATTGCGCATGATGTACAGTGCCCCGCCCCCTCGCCTAGGGCGCCAGAAACCCTGGCACCGGTCCTGGGCTTGGTAGGGGATCATTATCAGGTAGAGTAATCTAGATTACATGGACATAGTAATCACACTGTTGAGCACTAAGCATTTAAAGTTTGAAGACCTACCATGTATCCAAACTCAATAGATGATATCTTTGCCTGTATAATGGACCACAGACCCCAGAAGAAATGAGATGCAAGGGCAAACCTGTCAAGAACACAATGTATTATTTTTTTAGACGTTCCAGTATATAATGTAAAATTCACCCTTGCCTCTTTTGACCAAAGTGAAGTAGTCTAGGATTTGTTACATCAACAGCATGCTCATTTCAACCACACAGGATACATAAGAAATGCAACTTCTCAAGGAGGACCAACTCAGGATGTGTTCTCACTCTGCCTCTGGAGTGGTTTGTTTATTGTAGAAAACTTAGGCTCTACCCTTCCAGTACATATGCACTGCTCAAGGCAGCTTATAACAGCTAAAGCCACAGTCATAAAAATAAAGTAAAAGCATGAAAAACAGAAATCAGGTTCATACAATCGTAGAATGGTAGAGTTGGAAGGGATCCTGAGGGTCATCTAGTCCAACCCCCTGCAATGCAGGAATCTGCCATGCAGGTTCAGCGGATAAACATTCTAAAAGTGAGGGTCCATCCCCTAACACTCATGCCCAGCAAGACAAATGCTTACCAGGACAGGGAACTTTTAACCAGTCATTGAAAAAGCAGGATGTCCAAATAGATCTCATGGGGTAAGGTACTCTAAAATCTGGGAAAGCCCCTCATGCCAACCAATGTTACCTCAGTCTCTCCATAGAAGGGCCTCTTAGGGCACAGGCAGGCTGGAATGAGAGAAAATGGCCCCTAAGGTTTCCTAGAACAGTCATTTAGGGCTTTCAAGATCAACAAAAATACTTTGAATTGCTGTTTAGAACTTAAAATGTCCCAGAGTGCATGCTTTATGTGATTTTTAACCATTGGATGCCCCCTCTGCTTCAGTTCTAGGAAATTGGAGCAGCTGTTCTCAAAGCAGGCAGCAAATAAGCTCAACCAGTCAGGACAAATTATTATGGATAATATCCCATATGGGTCCCTACCTGTCCTACTCTAAGGATATATAGCTTCTAGATGTTCAATGCTGAAAATTAACCATTTCAGAGCACAGGCTAGATTAAACGCTGCTAAGGTTTCTTAAGACAGCATGCACAATATACATGTTCACTGAAAGCAAGATTCAGCAACAGGATCACATACAGTAAATCCAGAATGAAGACAGGTTACCTGTTTACTTCAACCAACATTTCTTCTTCTATTTTGGACTTATCTTCATTGCTCAGATTTTCAAACCCGCTTTGAGATGCAGCTAGGTAATTGGAGATGAAGTGGAGCTGAAAAGCACAAAGCAGTCAGAACAGTGGCTCAGTCATTTGGGCAAATAGGTATTTTCAGCTATTAAGTCACTGGCACAGTTCCAAAGAAGTTTTAATACCTACAGTCACATTATTTGTTTTCAGCTAAGTATTGGTCCTATGAGTGTTTTGTATTCCAATTTTGCTTTTAACAAATTTCCATGAGGCCAGACAAGTTGCTCAGTCTTTTAAGATTGTGGGATGCTCATCCCAGGGAGGCTCAACTGGTGCCTTCGTTACATTATTTTTAGGCGCCAGGCAAAAACACACCTTTTCTCCCAGGCCTTTGGCTAAAAAAACAATCTATGGCCTTTACGCTGGAGTGGTTATTGTTTTTGTTTCTTACTACGTTATGTATTTGTGTTACAGGTAGATAGCCGTGTTGGTCTGTCGTGTTGGTCTGTATTTGTGTGTTATACTGTAAACCAACCTGTGATCCTTGAAGGGTGGTGTGGAAATTTAATTACCATATTTTTTTGTGTATAACATGACCCCATGTATAAGACGACCCCTATTTTTGCGATCCCAAAAGTAAGAAATTTATCACTATTTTTTTTCCAGAACAAAGGTCATCATATATGGAAAAAGATGGTAATTAATAATAATAATCTAAATGCGATTTAGTGTTATAGTGGCAAAACAATTACTAACTGGCCATGTATAAAATGGGAAACGAGTACTGAATAATAAACATAGCCTCCAACTCTAGATGCTCTTCAAGCAAACACTGAAATTCAGAAAATTTATTCCAAAGGACTTGAGATTTTAGGACTACTCTGGGGCAACATGAATGGCTGCTACTGAGGTCATGTCATAAAATTTTACAATGTCAAAAAATTGAACATGACAAGTTGTAAAGTTAAAGCTGAAGATACAGAGACATCCAATTATGTTTGCCTGTCAGTGAGATGGACTTTGGCTACATAATAAGACTTCACCCTTGCATGCCCCTCAAAACCTACCTGGGGTTGGGTGGCGCTCTAGAGCAGACTTTGAGGGACCTGCAAGGAGCAGGAGTGGGAGGGGAAGTCCAGATGTACGATTAGAAATCTGCTTGTGCAACATTGGCTTCAACACTGGCTACAATCACCCAGAGACTAAGCTCTGAAATGAAATCCCTTTCACATCCAGATAGTTAGAAATGGAAGTCAGAAGACCTCAAAATTCAAGGTAATTGTTTTACTGCTCACCTGTTGCTTCCTTGAGGGATACTTCAGGAAGTTCACTTTAAAGAATGGGTATTTTTCATACACATAGTCATACATCCATTCACAGAAATGATTTCCAATGTCAAACCCTCTAGAGTGAAGAATATTCAAAATATAAGGAATTTTTTAAGCTTTGCAAAACACACACACACACACACACACACACACACACACACACACTATTGCTTGTTCCCAAATTAACATCTCATGGCTACTTATTACTGGTCCACAAACATAGACATCCATGTCATATATATGAATAACAGGTTTCAATTCAATGTCTGAGGTCAGGTTGCTCCTAGAAGCTATTTTTTTGCAAATATGATTACACAGTAAATGTGGGTAGATGTTAAAAGAATCCCACCTTCCAAGCACAGGCAAAAGTGTAAACTTTGGAATGAGGCATAGGCATGTCTCTGTTGTGCAGAAGTTAAAGACCAGACATTCACTAAGAATTCACTGTATAGGTCATTTACAGTACAATGGTATACTTTTTTTTTTTTTTTAAGGAGCAGCATTCGAGTGGCATCATTATTACCACCATCTTTTCGTCCTGCCTGGCCCACAGCAGGGATTGTTCCCAATGTGTTTGGGGAAAGGAGATCCCAGTACAATGGCAGAAAAATTGTCACCACCATCTAATACACCCCTGATTTTGAGAAGCTTGCAGATGCCATTTAGCATCAAATATCACATTAGTCTAGGCCACTATTGTTCAACTCTTACTCCAGGGACGTTCACCTTGCACCATCATTATATATCCTTTTAGGCTCCAGGCAAAAACTTTCCTCTAAAACAAGGTCTTTGGTCAGTAACTATCTGTGACCTTTTGGAAGTGAGGAGGATGTTTTTACTCTTGGTTTAATGTATCTCTGTTGGGGCTTTAAGTTGCTTTGGGTTACCTTAGGCAAGATAAAGCAACAAACAAATTTAACAAACAAGCAACTGCTGTAACTGAAAATACAAACAAGTGAACTGGGGATGTTATACATGTAAAGCATGAGGTTTACCATAAACATTATCAGTGGACATTATTTCCATTTGTAACACCACCAATAAGCTAGCCAGGTACTGTTGAGACAGAATGTAAGAAGAAAACAAAATGCTGCAGCTACATTTTACTAACTGAAAGCGAGTACATACAGGCAATTTTTTAATGCTACTGTCTAGCATAAACACAACCAAAATATATCTAGCAAAAACTTTCAAAATCCTTCCAGCATTTAGCAAAGTAGTCTGATTTTCAAGCATCAGATGCAAACACAAAGTTATTTTATTAAACTTGGGAAACACTGGAAATCTCAATGAATCAAGAGTAAACTAAAAGGCTAAGTACAGAAATACAGCTGAGGAAAACTAAGCTGGAAAAGGAAGATGGAAATTTCATTTTTGAAAAAATACAAAGGTCCAACATTTACCTATAATTGTAGCTGCTGTACTCAAAGTCAATAAGCATCAATTTTTGCTTCTCAGAATCCTCTCTACCTTCAAGAAGCAAAACATTTCCTGGGAGAAGAGAGATATAAAGTAATAAGCACTGGGAAAGACTGAAATAACCTATCCCTACTTCTATTCAACTTAGGTTCCATTTCTTGTGATGGGATATTGGAAACCTGCTGTAGAACACTGTCCATGCCATATTATTTTATCACAGTATACAATATAAGCGAGGGCTGCTGTACAAAGTTGATTTGCTTTAATATAGCCCAAATTATTCTTCACTGTATCCTGCAACATAAATGAAGATACAACATGGTTTACATAACTACTTAGCCTGTTAAGACCTTTCCCCAGTAATAACCCGTTCTGGATTCTAAACAAAATATTCCTATTCCTTCAATTATGATATGGTATTTATCTCAAACTAATGACTTTAATTTGTAACAGGCCATCCTTTTAATATAAGGTATTCAAGCAAAGTTATTACATTTTTAAAATAATGCAACAGTGTTATGGTACCTTCTTGGCAGTCATTATGGCAAAACACAACTGGAGATGAAGTAGCTTCAAGCAAGGACCTGGAAGAGAGAAAAAGAGAGCTAAACTGAATAGTAGTTCTAATGTCAGCTGTTCCCTCACTTAAGCAGTAAAAGGCAAGCAAGAAAATATGTGTTGAAAGTGTAAGGCAAATAGGAATATTTTCCAGCTCTCTGCTTCCTACCTCCACTGAAGAACCTCAGGAGCAGACATTACAACTCTTCTCAATCAAAACTCCTCAAGTTGTGAGTCCACTAAAGCTGCTTTTTCCTGTACCTACTCCTACTCCAAGGAAAAGGCAAAGCACTGCAAGTAAGTGCATTTAGGCACTTGCTGGCTTTCCTTTCCCCCACTCTAGGAACTGTGTTTGTAGAACAGTGATGGTCTGTCTGGAGGGCCTAGTGATTCTAATGTATCAAATTCCTTCTTTTCTCCCTTTAGTATGCTGATTGTGGATGGTGGGGCAGAGGAACCACGTAGTGCCTCCAGAATTATTATTTTTAACAAGTCTACATTCTGCCATGGAGACCTACTAGAGATTCCTTTAGTGCCTGTGTGTGGACAGCAAAGTTGACATTACAATGCATGGTAAGAATCTCTTGTTAAAGTATTTCTGAGGAAGAAGCAGCTTTCATTTCTAAAACATCTAATCTTATTTCACTCATTGGAGAACTAGGTTAAAGACTTCTGCTATACCACAGTATGGAACCCAAATTACCTTGACTTTCTCTATGGATCCAAGTTGCAATGGACAACACTCTGCAGAAGTGACCTAGCTTGTTGAAACATTGTGCACAGACCCAATGAACGATAGACCATTTGATTATATTGGAATTTCATTGTGTGGTGTACTAGAAAAGGAACTTCAAGCTAAGCAATCAAAACACTGTTGTCTGAATCAGCTACAATGTAATTATATACTTGGATGTTTAGGAATATCCACTGACAATAATAAAATGCAAGTCAAGGAAGTGTTTGCTCGTTTCTTTAGTTAACGTTATGTTTGACTGAAAATGTCTGCAGTCACTTGAGAGTTGTAAAGCAAATGAAAATTGAGCAAATGAAAAAGAGTTAGAACGCTACCGTAGATTTTTCATTTCTTGAGGCAGGTTGTAACTGAGGATCTTGTTCAGTTTTCTAACACGTGACTCTCTGGTAAACTTGATTCTCATCACTTGGTTTAAGTACCTGCACAAAGATTTGTTGAACAGTTAGTATTTCTACAGTTCTTCGTCCTCTCCCTATAACAGTGATGGCTAACCTTGACACTCCAGATGTTTTGGAACTACAACTCCCATCATCCCTAGCTAGCAGGACCAGTGGTCAGGGATGATGGGAGTTGTAGTCCCAAAACATCTGGAGTGTCAAGGTTAGCCATCACTGCCCTATAACCATCACAAAGTAATTGTATAATAAAAATAAAACAAACTTTATAAAGGACTTTCTGGCAACCGCAAATTAGCCCAAGGAAAGATACATTCCATACTATAAAAAAGGAGGCAAGCTTCCAATAAACCCCTTCTTTGAGCTGAAATAAGTCGCATTAAACTTCATTATATACCTTTAGGCACCAGGCAAAAATGTTCCTTTTTAACCAGTTCTTTGGCTGATCAACATCTAATGCCCTTTTTATCATGATGTGTGGGGTTTTACACACACACACACACACACACACACACACACACACACACACACACAGTGTTATGTTGTGATTTTATGTTTTATTATTAAATAAATCTCCTCATAATAATAATAATAATAATAATAATAATTTATTTGTACCCCGCCCATATGGCCGGGTCTCCCCAGCCACTCTGGGCAGCTTCCAACAAATATCAAAATACATTAAAATATCACAGATTAAGGCGGGCGCCACTACCGAGAAGGCCCTCTGCCTGGTTCCCTGTAGCTTTGCTTCTCGCAGTGAGGGAACTGCCAGAAGGCCCTCGGCACTGGATCTCAGCGTCTGGGCTTAACGGTGGGGGTGGAGACGCTCCTTCAGGTATATAGGACCGAGGCCGTTATGTAACATGATAGACAATAAAATTACAATTGCTTACTTCTCTATGGTTCCAAAGAGCCACTTTGGTTCTTTATTAAATGGCATTTTCATACCATGAAACCTAGCCATTTTCTCAGCTATTTCTGCTGATATATCAGGCAAGCCCAGTTCATCTGTGTCCAACTTCCTGCTCTGAAACATATAGCATGGATATTAATTAGAAGGAATACAAGCATTGGAGATGTCAATATCGATTTTATTGTTGAAACAACCAACCTATAATGATGAAAAACAAATATGAGGAACCTAGGAAGCAAGTGGGGTGCACTTTGGTTTCTCACTGCTGTAGCTTACCACAGGTTCCTCTACTACTGAGTAGGGTACAGTACACTCTGCTCCACTTAGTTAAGAGCTATAAGGAGTTAAATCCAAAAACAGACAGCAGCTTCCATTCTCCTTATGCCAAATCAAACTACAGAAAGCTACACACTAGCAGATATCCCACATTTATCTTTGCTAGCACACAAGGGAGGACACAGTCCTATTCAGTTACAACTACCACATACTAATAGTTGGCACTCACAGGAATGAATTCCTCCAGCCGGCCTTGTGGAAAGATTCCATAGAGCTTTGGTCCAAGAGCTCTCTCTGCAAGAATGGCAAACATAACACTCTCCAGAACCACAGCTTCTGCACCCTAAAGAAAACAAAGTAACTGAAACAGGTACTTATATAATACATATAATATGAAGGGAGATACGGTTGAGGAGATTAACAAAAACAGATTTATAACTATCAGTTAGATTCAGATATAGAAATCAGATACAGAATATTGCAGTATTCAAATTATTGCAAAATGTGCAATAAAAAGTGTCTAAGACTTAGATTATGCTATCACAGTATTATAATTTATTACTGGCTACCTGTTGACCAACTGGGTGGGTTGTAATACCAGCTTCCAGTCTAAGAATGAGAACAAATGGTTTAAAAAACAATAATAAATGAGTACCATTTGAGTTTACAAACTAAAGTTCCCTGTTATGAGAGTTAATACGCCTCTTTAAGTTCGTCTAAGCATTCACCAATCCTAGTATCTTCCAGATGTTTGGACTACTACTTTCATCAGGCATAAGACCATAGCACAAATCCAGCTGGAAAAGGAACAAACCAGGAGCACACTTTTAAGATACCCAATTATTCATTTGCAGCCGCATCTTTTACTGCCCTACACCTGATACTGCATATGATGCCAGGTGGGCAAGAATGGGGAGGAAACAACCTTGCAAGCTAAATAAGGACCTTTGGCAAGGTAATCTGACCCGTAGGCCAGAGGCTGCTCACAACTGCTCAAGAGGAAGCCCCCCCCCATTTATAACAGGACCTGAATAGCACCAGCTGATTAAAAATCTTATTCTGTTCAGTTAGGCCATCTACACTGAATAATTTCCCAATTAACCAAAACTATCCAAATTTGTATCTGTATTAATTTCTTAAACTTTAATTTATTACTAATAGAAGACCACTGTTTTCATCCTTCACAATATATAGTCAATGGAGACTTGGAATTATAAATATTTAACTGTTTGTGTTGTGTACTGATTTTTTTTTTTGCACTGAATATAAAAATAAAATACAACAATTTAAGTTATGAGGTTGGTTAAAAATTATCTTTGATTTTGCTATTACCTTTGCAATTCTAAAACTAGAGATTACATTAGATTTGGGATGGCATATTAATTCCAATCCAATATATGGTAGCCAGTTTTATACAAAGTAGACCTACAGCACACATTCCACTACACTAAATACCAATATATACTGTTCTACTGACCGTCTTTTAAGCAGAATGCTGATGTGATTCATTGAGTGATTCTAGAAATGATGTTTGTAGTCTGCATAAGTTTGCTAGTTCAAAGAGGCATACTAGAAAGTACCGCCATATACTTTGGATCCAAGATCTAATTGTTTAGTTCAGATGTACTTCAGTAAAAATACACTAGTTTCAATTCAGATTTGTCTTTATCTTATGATTCATTGCACCTTTAGAAATAAAGGCTTTTATAATTACCAATGATTTACTCAAAGAACTCTTGAAAGCAATTTGATAATAAGCTTTAGGCAATGAATGGTGTTAATTTTTAACTTCAAAGTTATTGGTCTAATTCAAATGAAGACTTTCAAGGTTAATCCTTCAGAGTTTTAGTTAGGCATTTACGAAAATGTAGACTCAGGTTTCAGACATAGAATCCATGTTTAAGTAGTTATTTTAAGATGCATTCTTATTCCTCAAAGGTCTCCGCTTTATGAGTAATTTGCTCATGGGGGGCATTTTGGTAGGCTGCGGTACTTTCTCTGCAGCAGGTCTGTGCTGGATCAGGCAGCAAGTTGAAACTTTTTATCTTAAATGGATTTGCTTATGAAGAACTGCTGTACCTTGCAGTGTGAATTACAGTGCTACATAATTTTATACAAATACAGCTGCAGGGTTACACCATGTGACAGGACAAAAGAATAGCCTAGAAATATTTCTAGTAATATTGTCGAAACTTGATCAGGTCACTTCAGATGTTTTGCATGCTTTACCGTTAGCAACCCTTAAAGCGAATAAATTGTATGAACCCACAGGATGAAGTGTTATACCTCAAATCCATTTACAAACTGTAGTATCAGTCATGCGTGTCATGTATTTGCTACTGAAACCTATTTTATGCAGGGGAACCATGCAGACCCCTCTAGACTAGAATTACAGAATGTAAGAACCCAAAGACAGGTGGGGGAAATCACAGTTTTTGAAACACTGGAGCAAACAAACAATCAGGACCTAGACATGAGTAAATTGGTTTGTTTTTTTAAACAGCTCTAAGAGTGTAAAAAAGCAAATACATATTTCACTTTACAGCAGCAGCCTGATATGGTAACAAAAAAAAAGATAATACTTACTTGTAAATCATTTTCTTTCTGAGCCTGTCCAGAGCCTCCTTTATTACAGGACCTCTATGAATGAGAAAAGTCAACATTTGCAATGAGATGTTGAAAATCAACATAAGCAATAAGTTGCAGCCATCACAATTAGGAGGGTTCAGAAAGTCTTACAGCTATTTACTTGATATTCATCTGACCGAGTATTAGGCTGAGAAACGCAACTTCACACGAGACATCACTCTAGATACTTAAAAAAAGGATGTGCCATTGAAACCTAATATATCAGCTTGCCTATAGAGACAAAACATACAAGACCACTAGTCTTCTGTATGACTACAGCAGCTGGGAGCCCAAAATTCCTAGTACCGTACACAGAAGCATCCAAATATGGAAGGACCAAGTGAAGCTTTACTATAAACCCAGTTTTGCAACAAAGATGCAAGCTAGCAAGCCAGTAGAACAGTGGAAACAAGTTAAAGGAAATATAGCAATATTCACAAACTATTTAAACATAATACTTTATCTAGTTTTACACATAAAGGAGGCACTCACTTATCCCAGTTACAACTTGTTGACAGATCTCTTTTCTACTGTAAAGTAACAACAATATTTAAGGCATTTTAGATATAATCTTACGTCATTTCTCAAAGCAATATAAGCAAGCAAAGCAATTATCAGTTCCAGACCTAGTGAACTGAAGCGTGCTTGTTCTGACCTATCGCAAAGCATTTTCTAAGGTCCCAAGTTGTGCTTTAGCTTCTGGACTCAATGGCACATGCTTTTACTATAATTGCAGAAATAAAATCTTTGTAGTTCATTAAGAACTTCAAAGCTATAAGGCCTATTCCATTTTGCAGTTCCTTTAAGCATTAGTTTACTATGGCTACTAATGCTGCAAATCTGCAACGCTACTTTAGAGGCCCCTAAAGGAAGCCTTCAATTAAAATTATTAAAATTAAATGAGGACAATGGAACTGAGGGTACTTTTTCTGCTCTAATATTCCTTTACCAAGAACCAAATGGACAAATAACCAACACCAATTGTTTAAAGGCTTATTAATTTCTCACAGCTGCCTTGCTCCAGCTTGAAATAAATGGCTTTCCATAAATAATAATTCTTTCCATTAGAATGCTATAATTAAGAAGAATTAAGTATATGCTACAGTAAAACTACATGCCTTTCAATGAACACACATCTTGAATATTCACAAGGGCAAGTTTACAACTGCATATTAAAATAGCAATGTTATACAAATAATGTGTCAGTGCCCCCATAATCTCATTGACTACTTCTTGAATAGCAGTCAAAGCTGCATATCACCTAGAAGTAGTTACTGCTTGATGCTCCCCTGTGATGGTATAATCTATCAGAAGCAAATTGGATTAGAGAGGTTTTCCCCAGGATCATAGAAAGTACCCACCTAACGTACTTGGATTACACACTGAAAAGACTGGTCAGTATTTTTTTTATTAGTACTCTTCAAACACTTTGCTAAAAAACTCAGTTTTCCAAATTGGTTGTTAGCTAGAAGTGAAAGAAAATGTTTTGGATATGATATCCAATTATCTATACTACACTTGACTGTATCAACCAACAAAAGAGTGGGCCTGGAAAGCATTAAAGCTAAAAGTATATTCAGGTATTTGCTTCATGAACTTTGAAGCAAAAACCACCAGACTAATCTGCGCACATTCCAGATACCTGCTTAGATAGTGACCCAGTACATTCTTAAAACAGGACTCTTATTGTGTGGACAATGGCCAATTTCCAAGGAGATAACAGGAAACTTATTGTACAGCTTCTACCAAAAACTAATCTAACGGGATTGTGTTGCAGGAAAAAGCTGTTGTAGCTGTTTGATATCCTGCAAAGGCTTGAGATGAGCAGGCATCTAATAATATATCATCTTTGTGTAATCATGCTGTCAGACTCCTTCCTGCTTGTTGGTCTCTTAAACATGAAGAGATGCTACCACCTCTGTCTCTCAAGGTCATAGTAGTCTGATGAAGAGACTAGAGAATCATGTAGTCATTTTCCAATTTAATACTATAAAATGCACAAACTGCTATTGTGCAGATCTTCCATATAAAATTGAAGTGAAGGGGATACCATTTTCACTGTTGTGGCCCAAACTTTCTTTGGTAGCACAATTTGATTTTTAAAAAATGAAAATAGGGTGCAAGGCTAATTTAACAGCAAAATTTAACTAGTAATACTGATTACTAAATACTAAAGTTATACATTACTGCACTTTAGGCTGAAAATTATGTTTTGCTTTTCACAGTTTCTATTTATATATAACAGATGAGAGGCGAGAATGTAATTCCATGATAATATGAATCCAGTTGAGGAGACAGGACATCCAAAATATGAAGCTGGCCATATTTGTACTGGGTTGTCATGTAATAACAATGTAGTTCCGAAGTCTAGCACTAGAAAAGCAACAAGTATAAACTGAAATGCAGACTGGAAAACTAAGGTTCCAATCTTCTTAGTCCTACTATGTCAATACCCAAATTCAGACTTTAGTAATAAAATGACAGAGAGGCAATTCCTCTGCCATCAGAAAAGCTAGCAAGAGTTTGGCATTATTTATCATCCTGGCCAGTTCCGCAGACCATGCATTTAACCTTTACAAGATGGAATTACTTATCTCTGGCAGTTTTGTACCCAATCATATTCCAGGCTTAAAATATAAGTACAAAAGCTGCAATGTTGGGACTACAGAGAGAGGTTTCTCAAGACTGAGAAACATCAAAACAGGTGGTGCCAACTATTTTTAATTATAAAATATGCTACAGCAGAAAGAACAATAAGATATGTTATTACAACAGTCCTACTAACACCAAGAACATCCCTAATCCTTTTTACTTCTGATCAAGTTACCATTCTTCAAAAGGAGCAGAAGGAAGGTGGGGTGCTTAATGCACTATTTTGGTAGTCAGCTCTCAACAGTTTGGACATTATAAAAATGTTAATAAGGCAAGCATTTTCATGATAACTTCACACTCTGAGTCATAAAGAAATGAAACCCGTAGAGAATGCTCCAACTTCAGAGATCTCATACTATACCGTGAATCGTGTCTGTCACCTGGAAACCAGAGTGCTCTAGGCACGATCGCATGGACAAGCCTGCAGCAGAGAACACATGCACATACAACTAAAATGGTACATTACCCCCAGAAGACCCTTAATGCCACCCAACAAAACAAGTGTCCCCTTAACAGGAGTGCAGCTATCAAATTATCTGCCACTAAGAGGCGTTTGTGGTTATTCCTTGCTACAAGACATTAAGAGCAAGAATCACATCAGTAATGGAGTTTTACAATTGCAGAATTCTATATATTTGTTTAGTTACAAGCAGAAAAAGTAGGTATGCAATACCACAGAATTGCAGTCAGTACTCACAACCTTCTTCTCAAAATGACTGAGAATGATAGACTATAGGAAGATTAAGTACCGGTAGTCTTAAATGCTTCCTTTATTATGCAATATTTTGATTTTACAGTTAGTAATAGCAAAACCAAGTTTTATACCTGGCCATCAAAAATAGGGCATGGGCCATTACCGCCAGCTCTTCCTTTAATTGGGATATATGGGTATTAAGCACTACTTTGAAACAATGAGCACAGCAATTCTGCAAAGTAGTTTGTCAGTATACAGAAGCAAGAAGTTGTATCTGAACTCAAATTGCTTTGTTGGACCAACATTAGTTTCTTCGTTACAAGGAAATCATTTCTAAAAATGAATCCTTTTAAAGCTAAGCACTGGTGCCAACAGTAACTCTAGTTTTCGTGTGTGTGTGTGTGTGTGTGTGTGTGTGTGTGTGTGTGTAACAGGATTGAACTGCTGCTATTAAGACACCCTTTCAGATTTTTGGAGGGGAATCCTGTATAGCATGTGCATTTGCCTTTCAAACACACCAACGTATAATTAGAATAGCAATTCCACAAAAGCACAAATATTCAGCTTGTTTAAAAAGTAGCTCACCTATGTGATTGGAGACTATAATAATCTCAACCAGGCTTTCAAGTTTTACACAGATCAACCCAACTAAGCTCACTTCCTGCCTTCATATCATGCATGCATAAAATGTGGCTTAAAATAACAGCTATAACTAAGGAAGGCCCCATGCCATCTTTGCATGGTAACTTTAGTCAACCTGAAACAATTTATATTGAACAGTATGTACTGACATTTGTGTCTTCCAGAATTTATGTGACAAGCAAACTGGAGTCATTGTTAGCCTGTAAATAATTGTGTCTGTTTTTAAAGAAGGCTTTAAATTTACTGGACTGGTTTTCTACGGTAAATTTTGAATGAACTGGGGAGGGGGCAAAACTTTGAACCTCAGATTACATGTGTATTTGATAATGATACTAATATTTTCTGCATGCAGGCATAAACAAATAAGAATCTAAGTTATAATAAAAATGTCGTCTGTTTCAACTAGCGATGGGGAACCTATGGCCCTCCAGATGCTGTTAGACTACAACTCTTATCACCCCAATGATTGCTAATGCTGGCTGGAATTGTTGGTAGCTATATTTCTGTCTTAAGCCATACAGATGGATATTGAGGGTAAGCAATAGTGCAAGAAAATTATAGGTATGTGCATCAGTATTTAAAACCAGCATCCCTGAAATTATTTTTCTTCTAATTTATTCCTGTTTGGTACAAGGAAGTTCCTTAAGATCTCAGATGAAGAGCTAAAACTATAGCACAATCAGTTTACTTATGCATTGAAGATTGATCTGGAAAAGACAAATGCTTATACTGAAACCCTCAATATAATCTGAAAGTTTTACCTTGGGACTGTCTCTGCTTACTTAACCCTTAGTGAACTGCACCAACAAGAGCAGTCATTTCACTGCCACTATGGAAATAAAGGAAGTTAGAAATCTCAAAAGATCTTAAATACCAAGACAAAAAAGGTTAGGATATTAACACTCAAATAATTGGCCAAACTAGATCTTGGAGAAAAATTCTGAGCTCCAGTGCTATTTTCTTCATATAAGGACACAGAAGGTTTTGTTTAAAAAGTGGAAATTGAGGGAAAGCAGTATGTGCCCATGTTCTGGTTTAGGATTCTCCAAACTTGGATATTCATAGGAAAATTTCTTCAGAGTACTATGATTACAACAGATATGATGGAAATTACTACTGAGATCCTGAAAACGCTGCCTTATTTTTTCAGATGAAAACATTAGCAAATTACTGATGCCCTAATTTCTACAATCTACTTTGTAGGCAGCCTTAAAGGTTACTTATAATATGCAATCAGCTCATACATTGAAGATTTTATAAAGCCAGGGGTGTGGCTTAAATAATTTGTTAAAGTAAAACATTCAGTGTAATTATCGCTGGACTGTTAGTTTAATTGCTGGTTCTTGTGCCAATGGTTCAAGCCACTGTTTCCTTGCAATACATTGCTAAAATGGACCAGAGAAAGACATTGCAGCAGTAACTTGCTTACATATTTCCAATCCAATTATTTTGTATACTGCAATACATAATCCGAGCTTCATACTTACAAGCACCAACTGATGCCCCAGTAATACTCACATTGTTCTCAGTTATATGAAGGCATGCAGAACACTTCATTTCAATATATGGAAATAGCATATATATCAGTTTTATAACATGGAGTACAAGCAAGTGGAGATACTTTGGGGGCTAACCATATGTTTACAATGAGGAAGCTCCATAGGAGTGGGAACTCTACCCCACTGCTATAATCATTTGGATATGTGAATGCATTTTCTTTATCCCTTTATCCATAATGCATCAGCTGTTCAGTGTTACGGCAGAACTCATTTTGCCACCCTTGGAGAGTGCAAATGCAAGGAGAAAATCTTCCTTCTACTTGTCATAGATTACCTGTATTTTGCCAATGAGTTAAACACTCTCTAGCAAGATTACTACATCATTAACTGCTTTAATGCACAGTTGTTGATTGTCATTCTGTTGATAAATCTAAATTCAAAATAGCTGGTCAGAAAGCAATTCAAGATATGTTAAATCTAAATTGCTTGGTCGTTTTCTAAATGATAATGTGTTGTGTATAAAACACAGAAGTGACAACAATCTTGTACGTGTATTCATTTCACAAATGGAAATTCAGGAGTGTGTCAATGTCTACATGGACAAATTGTTTTAATACAGACCTACTAACATCTAAACCTAGGACCTAAGGCCATTTCCTGCTCACTGGAAAACTTACTCAGAGGTACATTACAACTCTTCTCAGACATGCCACAGTGAATCCTATGTCTAAAAGAAATAAACAGACTTGCATTTTTGTGTGTAAATTCTGTGGCTAAACACAACCATTACATAAAAATATGTGGCATGATTCAGTCCACTGCTGGTGCAGTACCTGTGCGTGAAGGATTCCCACAGGATCAACAGAGAAGTCCAAGAGGTGCTCCTAGATCCACTTATGTCACATGGTTCAGGTAGCTTCTGCGACACAAAGTGTTTTTCATCTACTTAAGACTGTTATGGCAGCTGCAGTCTCATTCTAGACAGGAAGAGCATGACCATACCCTGGTAACCTCTAGGATTAGTTTGAAAAACTAATATGGCTTGGAAAACTCCAACTCACCAACATCCTGTGATGTCAGGTGTACAGCAGATACAGCCACAGCTGCGAAACAACAATCAGGAGTGTTATAGTGCACTCCTAACTGCTCCTCTTCAAACAAGGCCTACATTCAGCACCTTTTAAATTTGGCGCAAAGTAAAAGCTCTGTGGGATTGATTCCACTTGGGAGCTCCTAACTGCATTCAATTCCTTCCCCAAGCTGGACTTGTTTTTGGTGCCAAACAGAAGACCTATTTTCATTAGGGAAAGCTGAGCAAGTCTCCCTTTTTTGCAACTGGAGCATTAATGTTCCTTTACAGTCCAGCCAGGGCTAGAAAGGAAGAATCAGAAGCACACTTTGATTAGACTCCCAATTATTCCCACTGACAAGTGGGCTAGATCTAATTTGCCATCCCCGAGCTATTGTAATGAACTGTATGTGTGCCTGCCTTTGAAGATTGCTTGGAATCTGCAACTGGCTCAAAATATTCCTATTAACTGGGATGTATCCTCACAGGTAAGAAACCTCACTGGTTTCTAGTCCATGTCCAAGTACAATTCAAAGTGTTGATGCCTACCTTTAAAGGCTTACATAGCTTGAGACTTGGGTACCAGAAGTAAGGCCCACTTCCATGTCAGCCTGTCCATTTATGGATGTCATCTTTGGAGGTACTTCTTCCAGGCATCCTTATCATCAGAAACAAGTGGATGGCAATTAAAGAAACTGCCTACTTGGTGCTGCATGTGGAATTCCCTTTCCAGGGAGGCTTGTCTGACACATACAGTTATTTTTTTTCAGCACCAAGCACAGACATGTATTCTCCCATGTTTTAAGTTCAATTGCTTTTAGTTGCAGCTATGCATATCACAATTCTGGGTTTTGTATTTTTATCCTGTCATTTATATATTGTAAAGTAAATCATGCTGGAAATGTGGCTGAAGCATAATGTAAAACCCTGACGTAAATAAATAGGAGCACTATTGGATCTACAGGAATCCTTTGTCCATAGGTACGGCACCAGTGAATTGATCACAGCCTCCATTTTCAATTTCCATCTGCATGCTTCCAGAGCAATGCACTTGGAAGCAACAAAATGGTAAAGGGGAAAATGAAGTGCTTCTACCAAATGCTGTTAGATTACTGACAGTAAAAGCTTGGTACATGTTTCCTGGAAGGAATTTTGGGGAAAGACTTTAAGCTGCTATATGCTTATAGTTAATGATTCAACGCAACTCTAGACAGTTATCAGATTTACCATGAATGTTGTTTCTCAGTTTAAGTCTGCAAAGCACAAAGAGGGTAATAAGTGACCATTTTTCTGAATAGTAAAACTCCAGGAAACGTCCGCATGCATACTGACAAGACAGTGCATCACACTAACTAAAAAAAACTATACATCTGAGATCTGCATAGAAAGCAATTTCTAGGCAATAAGGAATGAACAAATCTAAACTGAAGAGCTCTCAAATCACAGAGTAAGCATGTGCAATAAAATCTAATTTTAATATTTTCAAGCCTATTCTAATGCAAGATGTTTAAACATCAGCCCACTCCCCCACACCAAATACTCACCATTTGTAGAATGGCACCATATAAGCGAAGAAGAACTGTGCGTGGTTCATCTGCAACAGTCTCCATGGTATCAGGTAATGAGCACTGGAACAGCATGTTGCTGAGGCCTCCCCTAAGAAGGAAAGTATTATGAGTTACACATCATATGGACACTTGCACTCCTCACATGAATGCAGTTCAGAGTCCAATACCCTGAATTAGACAACTGGACATGAAAGAGCTATTCTACACAGCCTAACTTTCTATTTTTTCAGCATTGACTATATTACGACTACATTTATATTCCACCTTTCCTCCGTGCTTCTCCCACTCCCCGTTTTATCTACACAACAACCCTCTGACGTAGGGTTGCTTCAAGGCAGAGTACGGATTTGAACCCTGGTCTTCCAGGTTCTACTCCTAACACTAACTTTTATTAATACATATCTTGAATTTCATTCCCAAATCTGTATTTAAATGAAAGTTAGAAGAATTAGGAAGAAATTTATGTTTAATAGTACTTTGCATTTATGTCTCCAAAGCCACTGTTTAAGGTAGAACAGCTAATAAATAATTTTGGACAATGGGAAGGACCATAATATGTGACTAGAGGCAAAGCATGTTTGTCAGATTATTTCTAACAATGAACATGAATACTTAACATAGAGGATCAGTTTGGTATCTGAAGAAGTGTGCATGCACACGAAAGCTCATACCAAGAACAAACTTAATTGGTCTCTAAGGTGCTACTGGAAGGAATTTTTTTATTTTTTATTTTGTTTTGACTATGACAGACCAACACGGCTACCTACCTGCAGTTTGAACCAGTTCTCTACAATGATAAAATGCTACCATATATAAGATTGCTGAGCTTATAAAGCCTATTCTCATATATCCTGCACTTCTAAGACATTCACTCAGGGCACTATACATTGAGTTATCCGATTTTATCACAACAACACCATGAGGTATACAAAACTGAGGTAAGGTGAATGGGCTGACCACAATTAGTCCTCAGTTAAGTTAAGCAGTCTGCATTTTTTCCTATAATGACGATTGATATTCACATCAGCTTTGAGGGAACATCTATTTTGAGGGAATATTTATCTGCTTCCTTAAAACAGTTATTAGGTTGGGCATGGCTCCTACCTTAGTAACTGGTTTTGGAAAGTTGAGAAGGGGTGCAAGGCATTAGTGATGCATTGCCTCTCTCCTCACAACCCCCACATTCTGAAATGAGTTTTTGGACTGGTGAAGTCATCTGGGTGTTGGGCCCTGTTCAGTCCAGGATGTATTCTACTCTGAGAACAGCTAGAGGTGAAGAAAAGCTGGGGTGACTACCTCTTGGAACAAAGTGGCATAGCACATTCTTCCTCACAGTGCAAATGTGGTGCACAGCAGCATTTGAGGTCCTAGCAACAAGGTGCTGAAGGAGAAGTTGCAAGCAGCTTGACTGTAGTGCAGAGAATGCAAGTTAAACTACCTCCCCCCTCATTAAAAGCCTCTAGTGTGCTCTTAAAATTTCATAGATCACCATCTAGGAGAGCAATAAAACATATCCTTATTGAGAACTAATTCTATGTTTTAAGTTCAGAAAGCCTTGTGTCCAAGCAACTCACTCATTGGCGGGCTCATTTCACAGAAATTGCTTAGAATGATAGCTGCACACTTTGCTTCATTACTTTCATTCTAGGAGGGCCAGAGACTTACTTTTTTAAAAGAAAGCTTAGAATCTGGGGCCCTTGCCATGGACACTATTGTGGGTGCCTCCAACATGCACTGATTCTTTAATTTGTTCATTTCATATACATATAAGCCCACCTTTCTCCCAAAGTGGGTGGCACCATATAAATAAAATATTATTCTTAAGTGATGCTTCTTGAAGCTTATGCTTTACTACGTTAATTTCAACTGTCGAAGTGCAATTGTCATGACAAACTATAAAGGTTGAAGCAATTCAAGGCACATCTCCTTTGACACCCTAATGGAACATTCCTTTATAATTGCATATCTGATCTCTGTAAGAGGAAGGGATGCAGCTCAGCACCTGCTTTACAAGATGAAGTCTCAAATTCAATCCCTGGCATTTCCAGGAAGGGAAAAGAACCTGTTTTAAAGCCCCTAGACTAGAGCATTACTGCCAGACAGTGCTGACAATACGGAATTAGATGGGCCAATGGTCTGACTTGATATAAAAGCAGCTTCCTGTGATGATGCCCCCAGCTCTCAAGTATTAGAAGAAACTTAAACTGGGCTGCCAACACATCTACAGTGGACGCTTGGGTTGCAAACGCGATCCGTGCGGGAGGCGCATTCGCAACCCGCAGCATTCGCAACCTGCGCCGCTGCGTCTGTGTACGCACGTGACGCAATTCGGTGCTTCTGCGCATGTGCCGAAACCCGGAAGTAACCCATTCCGGTACTTCCGGGTTCGGCGCGTCCATATCCCGAAAACACGCAGCCTACAGCGAGCGCAACCCGAGGTGTGACTGTATTTGTTGGGGGAGGGGGAACCTTCAGCAAGAATGTGCCTATGCAAAGCATCTGCTGCCTTATTTGTTTTAATAAAGCACCAGTTGAACACCAAGGAACCTTACAGTTGCTTGTGCTGCTGAAGTAGTAGCAGCTCTAAATCTGAAAGCAAGTCCTGTTGTGCACTTCCATCCAGAAGGAAAACCACACCATCATAACTGGTTTATGAAGCTAAATGAAGAAATATGTATGCAGCTAAATGAACAAACATCTAAAATAAGCAGCATTTGCTAGTTTGGATTCTTTTTCCTAGAGGCAGAATAGTCCAATTTAATAATTAAACCACAAAAAGCTACTCTCGATCTGTGTCCAGAGCATCAAATTGCACAAAGATACCACAACAGAAAGGAGTACCAGAAACTACTCTCTGCCAGTTAGCCCATCTTTCTACTACTACCCTATGACTATCTTTGGAGTTATTCCCCACTCCTAATCTTTTACAAGAAACCCAATACTGAAGTGCAGCTGGGGCACTTTATTTTCAATTGCAAAGAAAAGCCCTTGATTTGCAATGACCTATCACTAAGAGCCTTAAGATTACATGGAGAATACTCAAGCTATACACCAGAAAAAGACGACAAGGGAGCAAATTTCAGTAAAAACTTTCAACCAGCACTTTAAGGATGAACTGCATGCTATACTGTATTGACAAACCTGGCGTCTTCTTTCTATGAGAGAAAAGTAGCTTTAGCAGGGGAATGTTCGGACCAGAAAACAGGTGTGTGCGCACCCACTCTTTCAACAGCTTTCTACTCAACTTCTTTCCCCAGAATTCCAAAAATGTGTTTACCCTACCAAACCTATACCAGAAAAACAGGCAGGCAAAATTAAGCACCTCCCTTCCACAACATACTTCTTTATTCTTCAGGTACAGTAGCAGAAAAACAATGCTTTAGCACCTCTTAAACAAAAACTCGTACAAGAAACCTAAATTTGTGTTTAGTCATGTCCACATTTTAAACATTTGGAGGATGTGAAGGGTCTTCAGTGTGGCACTTGCACCTGTGCATGCACCCACAGAAGCCTTCCCTGGCACACACAAGATCCTCCCCCTGCAACTGCTAAAATTAGGGTTGAAAGAAGGATCTATTGTTAGGTTGTGGTGTGTGATGGGTACCCACAACTGCTTCTCTGGTTTTCAAATGTGCCCAAAGGCCCCATATAGTTTAGAACCCCCAAGACTTGGGTACTCCAGAACAGCATTCAACAACCTGTTGCTATTCCAATGTTTTCAACTACAACTCTCATCAGACCTAGCTAGCATTGGCAAAGGCTGCTCCAGAAGTGAAGGCTTCCCCCCCCCCACTCCGGTATGAGGCTCAACACAAAGGTAAGTAAAAGTAAAGAGACCCCTGACCATTAGGTCCAGTTGCGGACGACTCTGGAGTTGCGGCGTTTGTCCGCAGTTTTTCCGGGTCATGTGGCCAGCATGACTAAGCAGCTTCTGGCGAAACCAGAGCAGCACACGGAAACGCCGTTTACCTTCCAGCTGGAGCGGTACCTATTTATCTACTTGCACTTTTTGGCGTGCTTTTGAACTGCTAGGTTGGCAGGAGCTGGGACAGAGCAACGGGAGCTCACTCAGTCACGGGGATTCGAACCGCCGACCTTCTGATTGGCAAGCCCAAGAGGCTCAGTGGTTTAGCAAGGAGCTATTCCCAGGTGTTTTGGAGGGTGGGTGGGTTTTTGTTTTTTTCAAGAGTGAAGTCTTTTGCAGGGCACGTGAGATGGAAGAGATACTGAAGGGGAGAAACTGTGTGCGTCTTATTCTCAGTTGAAGCTTAAGCAGACTTGCTCAGAAACAAAAGCACTGCAGATGCCGAGGATCATGGCTCAACAGATAGGCAGCAGTCCCAGATTCTTTTAAATACAGCTATATCAGTATCTAAAGGAATTGTATTCTATGTATTTATACAGCATATAACCCACAGAAAAGTAAAGTGATCCTAGAAGCTGGTTTCTACAGTAGTTTTGGTACCACAAGAGAAGTATGCACCCATCTTTTTCATCCATCTTTTGATATAACTAGACCACTTCTCAGAGTTAACTAAAAATTGATTATTTAGATAGTTTTAGTATATCTGAAACAAATTTAATCACAATTCCTGATTGTTCCTAAAACATATTCAGGTTGCAATCCTATACACATTTCCCTAGGAAGAAATCCCATTCAATTCAATTGGACTAACTTCTGAGTAGGCATGCATTGGATTGTACACTAAAGTAATGTGTATACAAAATAGGGATTCAGATGAGTTTTATAAATGGCAGCTCCAAGAATAGATGCTGCTAAGATTATTAACATTCAACAGCAGGAACTGCATGCTAAAAGTTGCAAACAGTTGTGCGTTTAAGAAAGTGTCTATTTTAAATAAACTATAGAGATATTAAAGCTACATTCCTAAGCATACTTAAAAGGAAATTTAAGTTCTACTAAATTCAGTAGTATTCCATATTTCTAAGTCAACATGTTTAGAATTGGGCTGTAATAATGTTCAACACTGTATTATATTGTGACCTCTTGGGTTACATTATGACCTCTTTTACACATCAGTGTGATTCTGCCAAATGCCCTTAAAATATACAAGTAGTCCAGCCACTTGTGAACATTTGGGAACTATGGCTTTTAGAGTTCAGTTTAACTATTAAAATTCTAAACATGTTAAATGGGGAAATGCTGTATGTATACGTATTCCCATGGATTTGTTCTAGTTTTTTTTTTAAAAAAATTGTTACTTGTCCATGGATCTGGGATAAAGGACAGGACAAATATTTTAAACAAAATATTTTAAATAAATTTTTTTACAAGGCAATAAATCCCTCTCTGACGTATCTGGTATGAGTATTAACTGTTGGGCATTCTAGGAAAATTAAAGTGATTAGAAAAGGTTTTTGTTTTGCTTCTTTTCTTCAGAGGCAATTATACAAAATCTAAAAAACTTTCCATTGCTGATTACTTACCCATACTATACCCAAGCCAGTTATCTACTCATTGCTGGCATTGAGAGTCAGAGCAAGGCACCTGATACTACAGTAACTTGTTGCCAAAAAATGACTCATACTGCTGAGCAGTCTCATTCAAAAAAAAATCACAGGGTAGAATACACATTTCATTGTTCAGAAACCATCTTACAAGTTAAGTTTGACTCACATTTTAAAAAATACTGCCTTAAATTTTTCATCACCTCTGAAGCTTTTTTGAATGGTATATTCCCATTTAATGGCTACTAGACAATCAATGAAGTCAACTTAGTAGTGTATTTAAAGAGTTTTTAAAAAATGGATTTTCCTTTCTGACTATGGACTAATGTAAGCAAACAAAAACCTCCAGGAACATCAGCAGCTCAAATCATAGAACACAAGCAATTCCTGTATAGAAATCATTTCAAAATAGTAAACTGAATTAATCAAACTTGTGAAGTGCAACACATTTTTTGGCACAAACATACATATCTATTTAGTCACACATGTAGTGGAATTCATTTAATTTCCTAGCTCAGGGTTTCACAAACTTGAGCCTCCAGCTGTTTTTGGACTACAATTCCCATCATCCCTGACCACTGGTCATGCTAGCTAGGGGTGGTGGGAGTTGTAGTGCAACAGCAGCTGGAGACCCAAGATTGGGAAACTCTGCCCTAGATTAAAGTAACTTCAAGCTCAGGGCTTAACACAGACAACAACTTTATCACGGTTGATGGCTTGAAAGATGCATGCACACCCTACTCTTACTTCTGGTCAAAAATCTGTCTCATACTAGACTACAGAGAGATAAAAGATGTGCTCCCAAAAGTTAATGGACTTCCACACATTACTCTCTATTCTTATCCCATTTGTGTCAAATGTTCTGGAGAGTGGATAATGGCACAATTCACTAACTATGGTTAAAGAAGATGAACAGTGGGGTTCAGTTCATTAATTATCCAGTAAACTGGGGGGGGGGGACAAACTATGGCTTAAAATGGGCTTAGTTACAGGTAGATAGCCGTGTTGGTCTGTCATAGTCAAAACAAAATAAAAAAATTCCTTCCAGTAGCACCTTAGAGACCAACTAAGTTGTTAACCATAAGCTTGTTAACCATAAGCTGTGCTAACTGTATATGGTTGAGATGTCTGAATTCATAGTTGGGGCCACTGCTTTATCCCCATAGGAGTGCAAAAGAGAAACAAAAGCAGTCAAGCAACTCTAGACTACAATATTCCTATACATTTTAAAGCTCGAATCATTGTTAGGATTCTAAACCATGATTAGTGCAAACAATGGCCTAGGAAGGTATCAGGAATGAGTCAATCATTCATCTAGCTAATAGAGATATCTTTAAATGTTCTCAGACAGAAGGCAACACTATGTTTGCAATATGCAGAAACATCTCTAGATACATATAGGCACCGACAGGTCCTTGGCAGCAGTGAAGTTGCCATCTCTCCAAAACATAGGTCTCCTTCTGCCCTTTCATTACACTTGGGAGGTCAGTGGCGTGCCCTTGGTAGAAAACGACAGTACCACCATATGGACAATGGTTTCCCTGTAAGATTTCAGTGCGTATAGATCCGATATGAAGCCTTAAGGACTCCCCTCCATAACGTCGTTATCAGCAAGACACTGGGAGACAAAAGGTGCCAGGTCCGACAAGAGCCAGCAGCCCCACCCCTTCCCCTCATTTCAGGTTTGAAGGAGCCGCACCGTCATGGAACAACCCTCTCTTGGAAACCTGATGCCAGATGTGGTTGCTTCGTGGCGACGAGAGCGCACTCTGTACACGCTCAGAGACACACAGCTCTTATGATCCCTTGATGTCCCCATCCCCCCACCCCACCCCCGTATGTGGCTGACCTGATGGGCGTGATGCGCAGCTGATCTTCCCGCAACCCCCGCCACGCCCCCCGCAGGAACTCCCTGCACCAAAAATACGCCTTGCGGCGGGTGCGGGGGTCGGGCTGCTCATCCACCGGCGGGGAGGGAGGGGTCGGCGGCGTCGGCGGCAAGGCGAGGGGAAGCTGGTGCTGCTGCTGGCCGCGGAGCCCCAGCTCCTTGGCTTCGGCCTCGGCGTGAGAGGAAGGCGGCGGCGGCGGCAGCGACGAGGGAGACTGGGTGAGGGCGGGCAAGACCGGGCCCTGGGCGCACCCCAGCAGGAGCCCCAGCGGGGAAGGGTCGGCCTCGCCGCCGTTACAGAATTTGGTCTTCATGGCCAACGAGCGACAGGAGAGCGAACTTGGGAGGCAGAAGGAACAACGGCAGCGCCACACGCACACACAGGAAAAGCCCCGCAGACGGTATGCGGCGCGCGGCGCTCGCAAGGGTTCTTATAGCCGCTCGCACGCGGACCTCGTGCGCGCGTTCACCTCGCGCTCATCAGCTTTGCCCCCTCCCACCCGCTCGCATCCGCACCACCAACCCCCCTCCCTCCCTCCCTCTTCGTCTCTATTGATTGGCTACGTGCCCGAGCCAACCGCAAGGTTGCGGCCGCGCCTCTCCCTGATTGGTCCAGAGGGAAGACGCGGCGCGGGAAGTCCATTGGCTGCCTTCCCCGTTGCTCTGGTTATCCGGCGCTGCCTAGGCTCTCGCGCGTATCCCAGCGATACGCATAGACTAAAACGCAGAGGAGAGAACCTTGGGGGAGGGGAAGGAGGGAGCAAGGTGGCGGCGGCTGCTCTCCCCGTTTCCTCCCTCCTGCCCCTCCCGGCACGCACAAAAGGAGCGGCGGCTGTGCCCAGGCTCCCTCCCTCCCCCACCCTGCGAGCCCAGCCTGCAGCTCTTCCTCCGCTTATCCATCTTCCAGCGGTTCTCTGCACGCTCCCTCTCTCGCCGCCAATTGTGTATTCCCCCTCGCACACACCGCACTGCTTTATTTCCACTCCCTTGTTTGTATTGTAGACTCCATTTTCTTTTCTTGATCCATTCAGCCAGCTTCCTCCCTTTCCCCTGGCACGTGGACCGGGGGTGATTTTATTCAGGATCCACATCTCAAACTAAACCTAAATAAAAGTAATCGGAAACGGAGGCAGGTGGGATGGGTATGAAAATGCACTGCATCATTGGAGGAAACTAAATCCTGCTACACAAAAGGGCGCAACAAGACAGAGTTCGCGTCCCTCCCCCTCCCCCTCCCCCTTCTCGATGCGGCTTAGGGTATCAACATCTCCGCCGGGGCTGCAAAGACGACGTAATTCTGCCGCATTCCATTCGGTATTTAATCTTTACGGCATTGTTTGTCGCGAGGTTGGCGGCAGCAAAGTCTCCTTTGAAGGCGACGACGGTGCCACCGCTCCGAGTGCCAAGTAGTCGGCAGTAGTGCAAAACTGAAGCATTTAATTTTGGACACTTGAGTGCTACGCACCAACAATTTAGGGAAAACGGGGAGGGGGAAGGTTGCCGCTCACTTTAGCATCTGGAAAGTTAACGGCTGAAAAAAGTCCCAAGTGCTGACTCATAGTGTAATGAATTGAACGTAATGTGACATCAGTGGTTAGGGGAAATGGATGGTTTTATTATCCTTAAGTCCACTCCCTTCTGCAATAAAAGAATCCCCTCAGGTTGGGATTCATTTTGATTCTCCCTAGAACGGGCAATTTCTTGGCGTGGTGACATCACAATCATGTGATGCCACATACCAGTGTGTCAGCTTTGCAGGTTGTGAAAGAGCCTCTTTTGTCATAAAGGAATAAGCAAAGAAGCTACATTTCTTTTTTTCTTTTTGCCAAATCATTTTCATTAAGGTTTTCAATACAACAAAATACATTTCAAACCCACAAATCACAAAAAGCTCTTCAAATCTTGAGTCTGTGCTGCTTCTGCATTCAGCCTAAAACAATGCCCCCTCCCCCTTTTAATTCATCCATGTAAGAGCTAAATGAAAACAAGAATCACCCAAAATCACTATTCCTCACCCTCCTGTATCTACCGGTATGTCATCTTGGATGCAATCTTCTTTCCTTGTCCACATAACAAAAGGTTTGTTGTTGCTCAACTAACAGAAGAAGGATGGGCTTCCTGGAGTAATAACTATGATCTATGTTTGCTCAAGAGGTCTGACTAGTTTTGGGGTGGAGGTTCTTTCTTAAAATACTGTACAATATTTTAATCTAGCGTGTCTCAGTAATGGTCTGCTGGGACCAGAATCTGTGCTCTCCTTCTATTTCTTCTTTAAGGCCCAGAAACTGCTTCACACATTAATTGCTTCCTGCAGAAGAGTATGAAGTATGATTTAAAATGTCAGGATCTGCTGTCATTGGAGGAAGCAGGCTGGGTCAAATGGAAAATCTTTGTGTTACAGAGAATTTATCCACTGTTCAGATAGATAGATGGATGGATAGATAGATATAGATATATATTCAGAGGTTTGTAGAATGATGCCATTATTTTCCAAAAGTATAGCATGGCTCTTTAGTGTGGATTTCAGATTTTTATCTCGTGACTTGCTGTACTGTCCCAGGTACAGCAAGTCATGAGATAAAAGGCTTAGATGGCACGAATCCCAGAAAACTAAACTGTTCCCTGGCAACACTGACTATGGCTATGGTTATGTAAGAAGTGACTCAATATATGTTACAGTTACAGCATATTGGTTTCCATCAACTTCATGGACTTACTGACTTGGATTGAAGCAGTTTTCTTATTGCCTCAGATGTTCTTCGCCAGCTCACTGGAGTATGAAAAAAGTAACTTCCTGTTACTGTGGATGCTAAATTTGCTAGGGTTGTTTTTAAGGTGAAAGGTCAAAATGTACAAACCACAATGGAACTGCTGATACATGCTAGAAATGTTCCATAGGTGAACACTATTCATTTTCTTTTTTTCTCTTTCAGATTCAGCAGCGTTGCTGGATTCTGGTAGTGCTGGAAGAATTTTGGTTGGTTGAAAACACACCCACCCTTCCAGCCAAAAAGGCTTCCAAGGTGGCTTACAATGACAGTTGAGATTACATCTTCAAACAAAGACATAATAATATAAGAAAGAGCACAGCAAGCACAGAGCAGAGACATCAAACCAACAGACACAGCAGAAAGGAAAGGACTGTGTCCCTATATACCCACCAATTTCAATACTGCTCAAAGGCCCCAAATATCACTTACATAAAGCATGACTCCATGCAGTCAGCTTGCTTTTAATGCAAATACTGGGTTTTCTTTGAGCAGAATTCAAGTGCAAGGATGCTCCAATGCCCCCTGGGCCCTTTTTGCTTTTCTCTATTCCCAGGCTTCCCTCTGCTTCCTGCTGCAGCATGCTACGTTCTTTGTAGAATGTGAGAATGGTCACACACACACACACACCGCCTTTCATAGCCTGAAGCTGAACTGTGAGATAGCATATGCCTGCCACTCACATCTCCCTCATAACACCTAAGGAAAGATGATATGCGGTTTGATGTTGCACTGCTCAGTGTTTCCCCTGCTCCCAGAAGTAGGGGTCAGTGAAGTGTGCTGGTGATGTGCTGGGCATGAGGAAGTCACAATATGCATCTTCCTTCATTAGACATCTCTGGGAAGACCTCTCCCATGGTGGCTAGTTTGGGCCTACTCTTTCAAGGAGTAGTTTAGAAAATAGAAAAGTGTTATTCATTACTTTCTATACAGGTAATATATTCCATCACGGCAGGCATAAAATATTTTGCTGGTAGGGGTGTAGTGATACCTGTGGCTTACTTTTTGATATGTCTGTACTACACTGAAAAATGTCAGCAAGCGCAAAAGGTGCTCTGAAAGGTTTCTAAAAGTGCAATTAATATAATTTATGGACAGTCCCATTAACAACTGAATATTACAGCTCTCCCAATTCTTAGCTGAAATTTAATGGATTATTATGTTTTGCTGGGTAAAACATCTGGTTGATTTGATACGACGTCTTCCCTCTGTTTTTCTTTATTCTTTGCCAAAGTGAAAGCTCCTGAACCTTGAAGAAAACACAAGAAAGAGAAATGTCAAACACAGCAGGCATTTTATTCCTTGGTAACAGCAAGCAGCAGACAGACTATTGCTTGTTCTTGTCAACAGGTAAGCCCTAGTGCAAAGAAACTTGAATTGTTCCAAGATTGGGACTTGCTGTTTATACTCAAATTTTGCTATTGCAGCATTGCATCAGATGTAAGGGGTTCCCCAATTTTGGTTGTTTGTTTCATAAAATTTATACATTGTGTGATTGCAAAAAAAAACCCTCAAAGCAGTCTACAATAAGATAAAACAAGAAAATCAAGAAAAAATTACAACTACCGTGGAAAACGGGCTGCCATTCAGATGCTGTGGACTACAACTACCATCAGCTCCAGCCCACATTGACTATGCTCAGGGATAATAGGAGTTGTGGTTCACGTGTGAAGAGACCACATTGGCTAGTCCTTAGGTAGGCCTTTCGTTTGATCCAGAAGAGCTCTTAAGTTCTTATGTTGACCAAGAAGTACATCACTGCATAACTGAGGTGGATGTAGTTAGTCTCCAGTTCCAAATCCTGTGAACATACCAGCAAATTCAGACGGCACAATCAAAGTGGATTTTGCCCTCTTTCACAACAAACCCACTTCCAAAAATGTTTTGGACTTTTTGCAGTAATGAAAGGGTCAGGGAAATGCACTGGAAAGTGTGGTGATAACAGTTGTTTGGCAGGACAGTGCATAACTGCCAAACAAATCAGAATGAATGCTCAGTAACTAGCGAGTGCTGCATACCTCCCCCTGCAAACTTTGTGCAAGCAAGCCAGGATAAATTTTCAATAAACAGGTCATTCGGAAGTGATCTTGGTGACCTTTTTTAAAAAAAAACAAGTTTGTATTGGTTTTTAAATAGATACAAAAACAAGAAGCGTTAAACATTTACCCAGCAGTACATCTAATGGTGTCTGTTCTATTCACTGACTTTAAACATAATCTCACACATTCAGTATTCAAACTAATGTAATCTCTCCACTGAGAAGACTGAGCACTTGGTACAACAAAGTCTTAATTTTGGTCATTAACATGGTTCAAGAAAGGGGTTCAGGTTTCCTGAAAGGTGTATCTTTTGGTCATGCATTTGATCACTCTCCTATGTACAGTGACTAGGGACGGACTTTAGCCTTTCACATTTCAGCAGCGTCCTGTGCAAGGCCAAAATCCAGCCCCCAACCTTGCCTTCCGTTCTGCTCAATTCATTATGCCATAGTTGCAATGCTCCATAGCACCCCCTAGGCTTGGCACCCAGTGTTGCGGAACTGGTCATGCTGCCCTAAATACACCTCTGTAGTGAGACGCTCAGATATTGCTGTACCCCAGATATTATTTTCCCTATGTTGGAGGCTATTTCAGACTGGTTTTTCCACTGTTGTGCTATTGCTAGTCATGCTGCAGTCAGTAGGAAGCCTACTACTTCTCTGTGCTGCAAGCTGGAGCCCAAGTCTATGTCTAGTGTTAGTAGGGCTAAGGCAGGATTTGTAGCGAGAGGCTGGTTTGTAATTATGGATATGATTTAAAAAAAAAAAAAAAGCATCGGGGCATTCCCACCAAACATGAATAACTGAACCAAGTTTTCCACAAACCTTCCAACATAGATGGGATTAAATTTTGCCAGTCTGACTGGAGTCGAGTGGCAGTGCAGGATTACCTTCAGCAAGGCCTTCTGTAAGTGAGCAGAGATGGTTTTAGGGGTGGGGAATACTGTAGTCCACATACCCTCCCATTTGCGTTCTTCAGTTGGGTGGCCAATCTCTGATTCCCATACGATTCCCATACAATTCGCAGGCCTCCAGCATCCCCTACTGTACAATCTATTGCTGTATATTAGGGAAGCATATAACCCTTCAGGTCATATGCTGGCCTGTTGCATAAGGATTCCAACAAGGTACAGTAAGTGTGCATAGGCCCTCTCCCCTGCACCCCAGGGTGGAAGCAACTCATGGAGCCAGAGTCCCATTTAGAAGAGGCTTTGAGATGAAACCGTTCAATGCACAGGGCTGGATTTAAAGTACCTCCTCAATCCACTGCTAGCTGGGTCTAGCTGTTCCTGTGGATGCGGTAGATGGAAACATCCTCACGTTTCCTGAACATATATGGAATGCTGCCCCCAGTGAGGCCTACCTGGAGCCTACATTAACAGTCTAGCACAAGGTTAATCACCTTCCTCTTTTCCCAGGCATTTGATGGGACAGGATGAGCTAGGATGAGCTCACCTGCTTTGAGCTGCTATGTTGTTTTTAGTGCAGTATTACTTTCTGAAGAGTTTGGTGGTACTTTATGATGCTGAATAACTGCGGGTTGTTTATATTTTAATTCTTTGTATGCTTTTCAATTTGTTGTCAGTTGGCTAGGGACTGCAGTGTTTTCGGTGACTGACAAATTGAAATCATCATCATCACCATAATGAGGGATATCACTTCAACTGTTTATACTGGTCGGAGTAAATCAATTTTAATAGTTTGCTCGAATAACAGGTTTGCTCTTCAAGGACAAAGTGGTTGGTGTAGTCAATTACCCCCTTTGCTTGGCGTGTTCGATAAAAAGGTGCATGCAGTAATTCTGACTCAGAAGTATTTGTATTTGTTCAGTTTTATGAGGACCAAGCTTATCTTGCACCTAGAGGCATAAGAACTTCTATGAGCAAATATTTGGACCAGCTTCTGTGTTAGCCAGTCTACTTGGTTCATTCCTAATCATAGGCTAGGGGAAAACCCAGTTTAAGACAGGGATTGGGAAACACCTTCAATAGACAGTGAGATTATTGTAAAAACAGTTTGCTATGTGTAGAGGTCACTAAGTTGCAAAAGGCTTAAGGGGGTCATGGCAATCCAGGGTGGTATTGCTATGCTGTGCCTACACAATTAAAGGCACATAAGAAGCTGCAATATAGAGTCACTAATTGCTAAACTTCTAAAAAAGAATCAGGCATGTGTTTTTACATTGGGCTAATTAGAACGGATGTGTAGGATACAATTCAGGTATTACAGCTGATGTCTTCTCCCATTAACACAAATTCAGTAAACTGTAACAATCCTTGAACAAACTTTGATTATCCTAACTTCTTTCTTTATATCTCCCTGCATCACCTCCATAGACGTATGCCAATGGAACCTTACATTTTGGATTTCCCCAGGCCAATTCCATTAATGAGATTGCACTTTTCCAGGGCAATTTGTAATTTAATAGTTCAGTTCTTATTTGCTTGCATTTTGCTGTGTAGTAAAATGTCATTGTTGGGACTTGGTACTGAAAGACATGACTAGGCAAAAAAGACTGACTTGATAATTTATTGCTTCAGCAACAACAAAACCACACTACATCTCCCTAATCTTTATCAAAACAGAACCCCAAGGTAAGCTTGCTCTCAGATTTTCTCTCTGATTAACAATTCACACGACGTGACTTTCCTCAGCTCCTTCTTACTTGTGACCTTGTGACTTGTTTACAATCATCCTCTCTCCTTCATACTTTACAGTACAGTGGTACCTCTGGTTACGTACTTAATTCGTTCCGGAGGTCTGCTCTTAACCTGAAACTGTTCTTAACCTGAAGCACCACTTTAGCTAATGGGGCCTCCCCCTGCCGCTGTGCCGCCACTGCCCGATTTCTGTTCTCATCCTGAAGCAAAGTTCTTAATCCGAGGTAATATTTCTGGGTTAGCAGAGTCTGTAACCTGAAGCGTCTGTAACCCGAGGTGCCACACACTTGCTTTCTACCTCATGAATTTAACCTAAAAATGGATAATATATTTAGATATTTATCTACCTAAAGACAGATAATATCAGTTTATGGAGTAAGGAAATCAAGTATAAAAATTATGAAGACAATCCTACAAAATATAGATATAAACAAATTGTGGTATTCTAACCATTTCACTTCTCACCATTGCACTTTGATAATATTGTGAACCTGATGAACTTACAGATGTGGCCTGGCATTTATTAACCAGATATCTGAGAATCCAAATGAGTAACATGGGAGTTGTTGCAACATAGCTCCCGTATAAATCACCATTAGGCTTTAGGCAAATATTGGCTTAAGCTAGAGACAGAACCACTGTTCTTAGCATGCACTGCCTTACATATCGAGTCTCTTTATGCTTAAGCAAACTGAACAGCAACAGTCCCTTCAGGCTGTACTCACGGGCACCAGCAGAGTAAAATGCTGCTGAATACGGCAGGCAGAGTCCAGAGAGAAAATCCTAGTAAAGTTTACAAAACAAGCTGAACAGAATAGTATACTACCTGAGCAGGAAAAGACAAAGGGGTTTTGCCCTTCTGATTGTTGGTGTAAGGGAAAAAATGGGTATAAAAAGGAGTACTTGTGGATGCCAAGATCCAAGTTTGGGGTAAGTTCTCTTTGATGAGAGAACCCCAGCAGAGATTTAAAATCACAAAATATGCAGCAAAGTAAAGTGTGGAAATACAGGCTTGTTAGACCTTTAAAATATGGCATTGTGAGTTCCAAAACTTCCCTCTTTCCCCAGCATAGAAAAAAAACCACATACAATGGTACCTTAGTTCTCAAACGCCTTGGTTCCCAAACGCCGGAAACCCGGAAAGGCCGAAAACCAGCTCCAGTGGCAAAGCTCTAGTACTGCCAGTATTTATTTAATAAAATTTATACAGTGCTTGATTGTAAAACAAAACAAAACCTTCAGATCTCCAGGCTGGGCTTTGAACCCCCTCATTCTGCTCAAAAGCAGTACACACAAGGTAAAAATAAGACATATGACACAGACAACCACATAGCTCCCAGAGCTGGAAGCTTGCAGAGAGCACTGATAGGCCTCCTGAAACAAGGATTCAAGACCCATTCAGAAAGAAAAACACTCTCTTGACAAAAAGCCACAGAAACCATTTGGGAAGCAGGAGGTGTAAATGCAGACCCCATCAGACCGAAGGCAAAGAAGACTTGAGTGAGAAAGTGTATGGATTTTAGTCTTTGCATCAACCTCTTGTTTCTGGGTGGACAAACTGCTGCCCGATCACAGCTAAGGGCTCAGTCCATATAAGAACTGGCTCTCATATATTAATCTACGTCACGAAGTTGTTGGATAATATGTTCCTCCAAATGCCCCTAAGAGTGGGATACAAGTGTAACCAATAAATATGTGAATTTTATTTCTAGCAAGTTCCACATGAAAACAAATGGATCATCACACAGCCCACCTCCCTGTTCCTGCCTAGTTTGCTGGACAGAGCTGTGCTGCATTTTCAAGTGGCACCAACAGACCAAACGATGGTCCTCATGGCATCTGTGGAGCAGCAAGCAGCAGTAAAGGTATGTGGATGGGCTAGTGAGCATCCAATGTAGATGGAGGCCGGTTCATGCAGGTAGATGGCCAGGACCAAAGCCCTGTTTGGGATGAAATGTCTACTGCTATCCCAAATGTCTACTGCTATCCCAAAGTTGGTGGGAATTGTCTTCTGTGTGCTCTACTCACCTTGATGCACCTACAAGGAGAATGCACCTTGTTCAGCACAGCAGTAATGCTTGTGTTGCTACCAAGAATTTGGAAAACTTGGGTTGTTTAAAAGAAGAACAAAGAAGAAACAGACATTAAGAATATAGTAACCAAACTCCTGCAGCCATCTGGATAGAGTTTGCTATTGACATTCAAAAGTTCACATACGGGAATTTCTTGAACTCTAATGCATTGACTCAGCACTTACCATTTGTACAAGCTATGTAGCACCCATGTACAGCACACGCTAATTTGCTGACAGTATGCACAACAGACCAAGGGACTTTTGGGGCAACTCGGATGAGATGAGCTAAAACTATGTACTTCTGGTTTCATTATATATCTTTCTCTGTAAACTTCTGTTTTGCAATAAAACGCTGTCAACATTTTCGCAAGGGGGAAATGTTCAAGTCCTGGGCATATTTATTTATTTGCTTACTACTTTTCTACAGTGCACTATATCCAAAATATTTTAAAGCAAACTATTTCAGACCTATTATCAAACTACAATAAATTCTTGGAGACTCTTGACTCCACTGTTAAGAGCAGTGCTTTGTCTTGGATGGAGTGTTAAGTGTCTTTTTTCAATCAATGTGTATGAGGGGGGAATTCTTCCCATCTGGATATGCAGATTTGTGCAAACAAGTAAATGTGTTAAATTTCATATCAGCACTGATTCTATCCTGGAGGCACTGGAATGATCTCTTCCAGGCTTGGGATCTTCTGAACACCCCCTCCAGCATAAAGACCAGGCATAGGCAACCTCGGCCCTCCAGATGTTTTGGGACTACAATTCCCATCATCCCTGACCACTGGTCCTGTTAGCTAGGGATCATGGGAGTTTTAGTCCCAAACATCTGGAGGGACGAGGCTGCCTATGCCTGATAAAGACCTTTCTTTCTTCTCAAGTAGAGACCAAGAGGAAGATTAGGCTTGCAGTCATCCATTCATTTTATCAGCCAAGGCCCAGGGCAGGTATATCTTGTGACTGGGAGGAAAGTGTGACAGTTGTTATTGTGCTCAAGCTGGAGGGATTTAGGCAGAGCCATGGGGATAGAGGCTAGAGGAGTGGAGGTCTTAGGATGAGAAGGTAATGAAGCTAGATGAGTGGTCATGTAAATACTATTTGGGTAAAAGAAAGACTGAAGGTGGGAAGGATGGGAAATAGTGGAAGATGAGGTAATGGATTTTGAGAGCTTATTATATAGAAGAATGGGGGGAAACAAATGATTCAGAAGTAGGTTTTGAAAATTATATTGGATTATTTGGACAAGCACTGAAACATGAAGGGTAGTATTCAACTAAGTTTTCCTGAAGGAGCGTCTCCACCCCATCGTCCAGCCCAGACACTGAGGTCCAGCGCCGAGGGCCTTCTGTTTTTTTTTTTTTTTTTAAAAAGATATTTATTGGGTTTTACAATTTTAAAAGCACAAAAACATACATATTGGTTAAATTTTCATACTTCCTACATGAGAAGCCAAGATCCATCTCCCCTCTTGCAGGGGTAAATATATTCATTGTACATTTAACCATTCTTTCATTTTTCATATCATTGCTTAGGCCTGGCCCACTTCCTGGGCCAGAATCTATCTTCCACCTTTACATATTTTTAAGTGACTTCCTCAAATCCCCCTCTATTGAAATTCATGTTAAAATCCTTTTGCACAGATTGATACATCTATTTTTCTAACATCCTATAATTCAAAAATATATTTTCTTACTCCTACATTTAAACCTAGGCACTCTATTACTTCTGCTCCTTCCCTACATTCTTATCCTCTAGCCCAGTGTTTCCCAACCAGTGTGCCTCCAGATGTTTTGGGACTACAATTCCCATCATCCCTGACCACTGGTATTGCTAGCGAGGGATGATGGGAGTTGTAGTCCCAAAACATCTGGAGGCACACTGGTTGGGAAACACTGCTCTAGCCTACTAATACGCTAATATTTTTTTAATAATTCAAATAACACTTCCCCCCTCCCTCTCTTCGGTCTCAGAGTTTTTAGCCATATTCTTCCGTTTCTAATCATTTTAATTTATTAATCATCTATATTCCCTATGTCCTTCACCATTTCCATATAACATCATTCCTAAAAGCCAGAATAATAATCCAGATCAAACAAAACTCATCTTCACCCCACTCCATCCCTTGAGGCCGTCCAGTCCCACTGGTTTTCCCTCTCCGCTGGGCCCAGTCTTTTTGTGCGCTGCACTGTGACTTTTTTCTTCTTACTCTACTCCACACCAACCAATCCTGTTGCCTTAATTGTAACTCTCTCTTTTTGGATTCTGTTAATTGGTTTTGTCTTCTTCTTGACCAGTCTATTTATTTTCTTCTTTTTCCGGTGTTTCTTCTCAGTTGTTGCAGCCTTTTTAGTCATCAGTCCGTCCACTTTGCCCTTTTTCTTATGCTTCTTCCACTTCTTTTCAACCAGTCCAGTTTTCCCCTCCGATATATCCTTCTGCCCACAGCTTGAATTTTCTAATTTGCAATCTGCGGGGTGACGTAATTCTTTGTTTTCCGACAACTCTATTTCCTGAGCATCTGGCATAGGACAATCTTTGTTCTCAAAGTTGCTTGATCTTTGGCTTGGTGGTCTGAGCAAGTCTAATGTCTCATTTAGCATTTCCAACAACTTTCTCATAGTCTGCTCAGACAGCTCCGCCATTTTCAAGGTCAAAAAACAACTTTATCAGCTCTGTCCTAAGATACTTGTATTCCCATAGTTCCCAGTATATTTTCTTAGCCAAAGTTCCCCAAAACCTGGGGAAGGAGGGTAACTTTTTTACTTAAAGTCAATAATTGTAGCAAACATTCCTTCTAACAGTCTGTTACAGAAGTTTCCTTTCTGTTTCCTTTTTCAATTAGCATAGGTATTCCACTTTCACTGTTTCCTTTTGTTTCAATGTCAAGGGACCGACTTCCGTTTTTTAAAGTCCCTTACAGCCTCTAATTCAGTCCAAATAACTTTTTCTTTTTACTCACAATTTTGAACTTGTGGTTCAATAGTCCAAATCCTTTTCTTAGAAGAATTGATCGCGGACGCCACACAGTCCCACAGCTTCGCACTTCAAAGCAAGCTGATGTTAGTCCGATGTGCCGCGGCTTCACCCCCTCACTCTCGGGGGCTCAAAACAGAGCCTTGCTGGGGAGGGGGGAGCTCGCTGTTGGCACCCGCCGGACGACGTGGCCCCAAAACAACCGATTTGGGATTCTGACGGGAGTCCACTGCGCTGGAGCGGAATCTCCCTCCTTTGAAGCGCCGAGGTCTGCTCCGCTGAGCGGACCTCCGACCGAGATGGCGTCGCGACCAACCGGAAGTCAACGCCGAGGGCCTTCTGAAGGCGGTTCTCTCACTGAGAGAAGTGAGGTTACAGGGAACCAGGCAGAGGGCCTTCTCAGTAGTGGTACCTGCCCTGTGGAACGCCCTCCCATCAGACGTCAAGGAAATAAACAACTATCTGACTTTTAGAAGACATCTGAAGGCAGCCCTGTTTTTGATGTTTGATGTTTTATCGTGTTTATCGTGTTTCCACAGAGTGGCTGTGGAAACCCAGCCAGATGGGTGGGGTATAATATATTATTATTATTATTATTATTATTATTATTATTATTATTATTATTATTATCATCAGAATAAACATAAATGGCTCTAATATGGTCATGTTCATTCATTTCAGTGTGTCTATTCTGCATAAAACTTGGCTGAATATCACCCAGTGTCCTTTAAAAAAACCCACAACTTGGTTAAACATTAATCAGAATACAATATTCTGAATTATTTCTATGGAAGCTCTTGGTTTAGAAGCAGAGGCATGAGAAGTGTGGGGTCCTCTCTGATCCTTCCCAGACCAGCTTCTGCCTCGCTACTGGTTCAGGTAACAACAGGGTTGCTGGCATTCCGAATCTGCCAGAAGAGGTGGGTGTGAGGACTCTGTGTCCCTTGAAATGATTGGTGGTGCTTAAGAACACTGGGACAATCCATTATTTGTTGCAAGTACATTTACTCCCCTGCCCACTTGGCTTGTGGTGAGCAGAAATGCTACCAGCTAAACCATTTGTCTTAATTGCATTATGGAACTCACCCCCCCCCACCCGCTGCCAATCAGGAAAAAAGAAAAGAGCTAACAACTTGCTCATAAATACAAAGAAAACAAAGGAGCTTGTGGTGGACTTCAGGAGAAAAAAGAACGATGTCCAACCACTTTTGATTGATGGAATCTGTGTGGAGAGGGTAACAATGTTCAGATTTCTGGGCATTAAATTACAGGAGGATCTGTCCTGGTGTGCAAACATAAGGGGGCTTGTGAAGAAGGCGCAGCAGAGACTGTACTTCCTGAGAGTTCTAAGGAAAAACCATCTTCCACAAAAGCTGCTGCTTGCCTTCTATCACTGTGCCATTGAGAGCGTGCTCACTTATGGCTTATGTGTGTGGTACGGAAGCTGTACTACCAAGGACAGGATGGGGTTGTGCAGAGTTGTTAAGGCAGCAGAGAGCATTGTTGGCTGCTCGCTCTCCACCTTAGAGCAGATTTATGTCATGAGGTGCCACAGAAAGGCACTGGACATAGTGAAAGATCCATCGCATCCTGGTCACCGTCTCTTTGAACTTTTGCCATCGGGACGGAGATACAGGACGATGACAACAAGAACAAGCCGTCTTAGAAACAGCTTCTTCTCCAGAGCAATCGCAGCCTTGAATGGGAAGCCTGGACTTTGAAGTCATCTAATCTTACCTGTTATGTTTTATCATTGTATGGTTTTAATCAGAGTGTATGGTTTTAATCAGTGTTTTTGTAGTTGTTTTGTCTTTGCGTGGAGTGCCCTATCTGGGTGGATGGAGCAGCCAAGTAATTTCGTTGTCCCCGAAGGGGACAATGACAATAAAATATATTCTATTCTATTCTATTCTATATATATGCAGTAGCACTGCTGTAATTAAACTTCGGTCCAGTTATGACTCATCAAGTGAATATCAATTGTGCTTTACAACAATAAAAACCATAATGGGGCAATGTTTTTTTTCCTGCTAACAAAAATCAAAATCAAATGCTATACCAAGAAAAGCAGAATCTTTTTTTTTTGCCATATCATTTTTCATTGGTTATAAAATAATACACATTGTAAATAATAAACATCACATTATTTTGTCATCATCTTTTGGCTTTTCCAAGCCTAGACTTCCGTCAAACCCTTCTAATGATATTCTAACATTTTAAACTAAAATCTATACTTCATAAATCAATCATTGCTTTGAATTATCACACCTAATCTTGTCTCTATAAATTCGTATCACAATAACATTTCTTCATTAATCTACAAAGCTTCTTGTAATCCTACCAACGTATTCAAGAAAAGCAGAATCTTAGCAGGGTTCTGCATGGCAATGAGTCAGAAGATCTCCAGGGTCTAAACTAGACATTATTATTATTATTTACATTTGTGTATGAAGAGTTCTTGTGTGAGTGAAGGAAACAGAAGCTTCCTCCACCTCCGCTTTTGATATAAAAATTGGATACTCTCTCTTCTCCCTGTTTTATAAATTAATGAGGGAGACAAGTGAAGAACAAACATGGCTACCCCCAGTTATGTCTAGCTTGGCTCTGAGTGATGGAGCCTAAAATGCAAGTTGCCTCTTATCAGAAAACAGCTGAGGTTTCTTATAAGCATTTGCTAGTGCTGATCCAGGCTTGGGCAAACTGAGGAAATGCCAGGTTTTTACAGCACCAGGCTGCTAGAAGCAATATTCAGGTGCCATCTGCTTTCTGAGGCTTGTGGTCATGGCTTCAGTTTCCATGCTGTAAGAGACAGAAACTTAAGACTACAGGTAAAGAGATACCGAGACAAGATAAAAAATTGTTCTTATATGCAACAACTGCGGCAAGAATTTTGTTAGCCCAAAAATGGAAACAACATGAAGTACCAACATGAAGTACCAACAAGAATCCGGAACCAGCGAGATCAACATTCCAAAAAGACTGGAATAAATTTATATTATATTTGAAAGACAACTGTAAGCAACTAACATCACTAGCAGGGTTATCTGAAGATTTGTAAGATGAAATTGCTACCTATTCAGGTTGAGTAATTTAATATATTAGATAATGATATAACAAGAATAGGAAAGAAAGTGAAATGCAAAGATGCAAAATTTAATTTTGTAAACCATTAGGCAGGAGGGAGGGAAGTCGACAGGCTCAGTAGAGCCAAAGAGATTTAATAAGAGGATATGATGTTACGCAATGTGATTATATGTAAAACTAATAAAAAATTTTATAAGAAACTTACGGTAAAACTACAGTCGTACCTTGGAAGTCGAACAGAATCCATTCTGGAAGTCCGTTCGACTTCCAAATGTTCAAAAACCAAAATGTGGCTTCTGATTGGCCGCAGGAAGAAGAATAGTACACAATTGCAATTCCCAATATTCTGTCAAGGTAAGGGATGGCTGGTGAGGTGAATGCCATCCTTTTGGTTAGACTTTGAATGCTGTTCTGAAAATACCCACTTAAAGCTAACTTTTACCAGAAGTGCCTGGGAGGAAACACTGGAGAGAGGAGAAATAAGAGTCCAGATTTTTAAACCTTGCCTTCATATTGTACATACATATGATTAATGCATACCTAGGGAAAGAAAAGGGACGCGGGTGGCACTGTGGTCTAAACTACTGAGCCTAGGGCTTGCCGATCAGAAGGTTGGCGGTTCGAATCCCTGCGATGGAGTGAGCTCCTGTTGCTCGGTCCCTGCTCCTGCCAACCTAGCAGTTCGAAAGCACGTCAAAGTGCAAGTAGATAAATAGGTACCGCTCTGGCGGGAAGGTAAATGGCATTTCCGTGCGCTGGTCTGGTTCGCCAGAAGCGGCTTAGTCATGCTGGCCACATGACCCGGAAGCTGTCTGCGGACAAACGCCTGCTCCCTCGGCCTATAGAGCGAGATGAGCGCGCAACCCCAGAGTCGTCTGCGACTGGACCTAACGGTCAGGGGTACCTTTATCTTTACCTAAGGAAAGAAAATTTCCACCTTCTTTTTCAGTGACTGGCAAACCAGTCCTGCAAACTAATTCGGATCATGTGCTGAAATGTTTTCACAGAGGAAAGGAGAGATGTGCAGCACAAAGTATGCAGCGTTTTCAGGGAACTTTCCTTCCCACCCACCCACTACTCTAGCCTTGAGGAGGCCACTCCACCAGCATGCCACTTCACACACTGTTTGTTTTAGTAGCTCTTACTCAAGGCTTTTTATCTTGGGTTCCTGTTTGCACAGCTTGTTCAGAGCCAAGTCCCTCAATGTCAATTCCTCCAAATTAGCTTTGCTCATCAGAGCACAGTGGCCTGTTGTTGGAAGATTTACAGGCTTGCTGCTCGGGGGCCAACTCTTTGTCAGAATTTTTATTTTTAGAGTGTGTATCATGAAAGTCATTGAAAATTGGTGCAAGGGCTTTCCGAAAGCTGCATTTCCGGCTAGAGTGACCAGATAAAAAAGACGAAGGGGCTCCTGCGCCTTTTAATAGCTGCATAGAAGAGGGAGTTTCACCATGTGAACTATGGCTGCTGAAATTCCTCTGCCACACAACAGGTGAAAGAGCTCTGCTCTTCTTTTCATCTGGCTGCTCTATTCCAAGCACTGGATAGACCAGCAGTCTTCCATTGCTGTTTATCCAGATTTTGACTCCAGCCTTCAATAGGGGCTCTATTTTGTAACCTCCTGCACCCTCACTTTCTTCTACTTTCCCATCTCTCCAACTTTCTGATGCTTCCCTTCTCCTGCATGCCGTAGTCAGGACTTGCTCAACAGACTGAAGTGGAAGTGCCTACAAATAGCTGCCTCACCTTGAATCAGGTTGCACCCCACTTGCCATTGGTTATGATGACCCCTAGCTGATGACCAGCACTGAAAACCTTACAGGAAGCATGTCCACTCTGTGCTTAAAATAACTGTCCAGATTCTACACTGAGAAAAGCAAAGTTTTGAAACCCGAATTAATTACAAATGGTCTACACCAGGGGCAGCCAACATGGTGCAGTACAGATTTTGTTGGACCGCCAGTGGCAGATTTATAGGTATGCACAGAATCAGGGCACTGAAGCCGCCTCCATCCCTCTTCGTTATTATTATAGATTGTGAACTGAGAGGATACCTTTGAAACAGGACACAAGCAATGGAGCGCCATGGCTGAACTCTAGCTTGCTGCATTGTTTCCGCTCTTCATTTCTCTTGATCTTCAGTTAAAGTCAGTGGAAGCCAGCTCATTAGGGCAGGTTTTGCCAGCCCAGCACCTATGAAGGTCTTCATCAGCTTCCCCAAACAGCAGCCCCAGACTTTGAGCTTTCTTTAAAAAAGAAGAATAAGTATTTAGCCCTTCTGAAAAGAATAATAGAATCATAGAACTGTAGAGTTGGAAGGGATTCCAAGATCATCTAGTCCAACCCCCTGCAATGCAGGAATCTCAACATCATACATGACAGATGTTTAGTTGGAATCTCCTTTGTCATATTGGTCACCTTCCTCTGCACACATTCCAGCTTGTCAATATATCCTTCTTAAATTGTGGTGCCCAGATCTGGACTCAGTGTTCCAGGTGTGGCCTAACCATGGCAGAATAGAGCAGGACTATTACTTTCCTTGATCTGGACACTATACTTCTGTTGATGCAGCCTAGCACAGCATTAGCCTTTTTTGCTGTTGCGTCATGTTAAGCTTGTGGTCTGCTAAGACCCCTAGATCCTTTTCACGCAAGCCAGATGTCCCCCACCTTATATTTGTGCAGCTGGTTCTTCCTGCCTAAGTGCAGTACCTTTCATTTGTCCCTATTGAAATTCATTTTGTTAGTTTTGGCCCAGTTTTGCAATCTATTAAGGTCATCTTGATTCCTGATTCTGTCTTCTGCGGCATTGGCTACCCCTCCCAGTTTGGTGTCATCTGCAATGTTACGAAACACATTGTGTAGGTACCATTCTAACCAGTTTCTGTTACATGAGCCAGCTTGGCTGCTGCTGCCCATCAGTGTTTTTAACCAGTGAGCGAAGTCAGAATTCTGATTGATAACTAAGTTGTTTGGACTGGACACTAGGCAATAGCAGTTCCTGGAGTCCAGCAGGACTGGATTTATAATGGTACAAAAAGACTAACTGCACCAGGGCCTATGCCAGCAGAGGACTCAGCTTGCATTTTTAAAAAAGTATTTAACCCTTCTGGAAAGAAAGTTATGAAGCTTAATATACAGGCAACCATCTAACCTGGGGGTTGCCAACCTGATACAAGCAGAGGGATCAGCATAATGCTTCTTCTGGCTCTGCAGCATGGAGTTGGAAAAGCTTGCCTACTTCCATCACCATTTGGCCATGATGTCAATGCCTCACCTCCTTTTTGGAGCACAGGATTTGCCTGAGCATCCAAAGATGGAGAGGAGTGGCAGGGTAGTTGCCACCTCTTGGGTTTTTTGAGGGTGTTGTGGGTGGGGGAAGTGCCAACGCTGTCCCACTTCCTCTGCTTTGTCTGCCCTTGGAAGGGTTTGTTTTTTTAAGGGTGAGGGGATGGTGTGCATTGGTTCCACCTGCAGTTACATCCAAGCCCTGGCCCAAGGTGTTTGCATGTTGTTTGCAGATGGAGCAGTGCATGTGCATTATGCAAATGCAGTGCACTGGCAAGTGCAGGGCCTTGCAAATCACAGCACCGCCACTGTGGACCACAACTCCCACCATCCCCAACCACTGACCATGTTGGTTGAGGCTAATGGGAGTTGTAGCCCACAGCATGTGGAGGCAGGGGCGTAGCGTGCCGCTTGGGTGCCCGGGGCGGCAAGCCAAGCGGCACCCCTGGGGGCGGGGCGTTGCTCCGTGCGCATGACGTCACAACGCGCATGCGCACGGAGCGACTCCTTTGCCCTATGCCGCGGCAAAAAAAGCCACTGAAAAAACCCCTTTCAGCTGTTTTTTTCGCCGCTGCGCTCCCGGGCGGAGCTACGGCATCGGCATGGAGGAGAGGGGCGGACCAGAGCCAGAGGGGTGACACTGCTCCATGCTACTGGCCCGCCCCTCTCCTCCATGCCGAGGCGAAAAAAACAGCTGAAAGTGGGTGAAAGGAAGACAAAGCAGGCGCTTTTAAAGTGCCTGCTTTGTCCCCCCCCCCTTTCAGCTGTTTTTTTTTTTTGCCGCTGCCACGGTTCTCTCCCGCGCTCAGTTCTCTCCCGCGCTCAGAGAGAGTGAGTGAGCCAGGCAGGGGCAGAGAGCTGCGAGTGCGAGCGCGCCCCCCAGATGTTGCGCCTGGTGCAGCTGGCACCCCCTGCACCCCCCACGCTACGCCACTGTGTGGAGGGCGCCATGTTGGTGATCCCCCAACTTACCTTGACTTCTTTTGCCAAAGGTATGCAAAATAAATGAAGAATACTGCATCTCCCAACCATGGGGAGAGTTCAGGAGCTGTGCAGCATAATAAATCCTCCCTCCCCACAACTGCTGACATTAAACTTCTGACAGAAGAATTGTTCCCCTTAATAAATTGGATGCGAGCTAAGACTGGGCAAAATAAAACTGCATGTATAAAGACAAGGCAGTGGGAAGAATTTGACCTTGCATCTTCCACGCCATATACTCAGATTAGGAAATGCTTTGACCAAGGCAGAAAACTAGTCCTCCCTGAATTAATTAATCTAGTTTTGAAGCATGCATATAGACACAACAAAGTCTTAGAAATGTTGCAGAAGAGATACCAGCTTCTTCCTAATAACAGTAGCCAAAGGCTAACATTATGGTTATAGTTGCATTCTGATGTATCATCAAATACATAGGAGTAAATACATTTGCTTAAGATCATACCATACTTCTAGTCTTAACATGATGATGCAACTGAAAGCCTATTCATTATTCCTAAAACAGCTTGAATAAGAGCAAACATGCCACCTGGCTGGGGATTTTATGTGCCAAAACCAGTGAAGGTTTTTGTCCCTTGTTTTGTGGCAAAGCAGCTGCCTGCATCTCCAGAGTGTTGGGCCCTTCCTTCATGTTTAGTCTTCCCTTTCCAAGGTCTTCCCATTCTGAGATCAGCCACTTATCTGCCTCCTCCTGCTTTACCTCCTTCTGACTCCATCACACTTCTTCTGCTGCTGTTGCCTTTTGACACCTTCCCACTCCAGGTGCCCTTGCTTTCCTCCTCCTCTATCTTCCTTCGGTGTCCTTCCATTGCCAATTGTTACCTGTCAATAAATGCATGCCAAGAAAACTTACAAAACAGGGCGATGCTAAATATATAAACCAATTAGGTTGAGACCAGGGAAACAGATAGATGGCAAAGCAGAGAGTTGCTGCTGCTGCTGCTGCTGCTGCTGCTGCAGACAGAAAAGACACTGAAGGCCAGGCCAGGCTAACATACACCTAGCACTGTAAAACACACCTGCTGACAATTTAAATAAGAATATGGGCCTGCATCTGCTTACACTCTTAGCCATGGCATCTTCTGGCAGAGCTAGCCCCCTCTTCTGTGCCCTGTGGTTCTGAGCAATGGGGCTTGTGGGGATGGCATTTCCTTAGGACCACCAATATGCTTGCTGCTGTGGCAGCCTGGATGTGGAACTTCTTCCCTATGGAGATGACAGTTGTTTTTTTGCACTAGTTCTTTTTAGGCACTGCCAGGAAAAGGCACATTTTTCTCTCTCCATGTCTATAGTTGATGCAAGACCTAAGCTGCTGCTGGATTTCCTGTTGACTTTCTTATTTTATTCTAAATTTCTGTTTCATTTATATTATTGGTTTCATTATATTTGTATAGCTGATTTTTAATTTTAATCGCTGTCAGCTACCCTGGTAAGCTTTGGTTGAAGGTCAGGATGTGAATTACATCACGGATGAAGAAAAGTTGAACAAATCCAAATTCTGACACATGTATGCTAATTTAGACTGGGGTGGGAAACCTCTTCTGGGGTCCTTCAGTTGAAGGGGGAGGCATGCCTTGGTCCAGTAACACAATGTGGTTTGCATTGAATTTGCTGCTAAAATGAGGTGACGGCCTTCAGTTTTAGCAGTAGTTTCAATGCACACTGCTTCATGCTGCTGGATGGGCGCTTGCTCCAGCAAAAGGGCTCACTTTAGCTCCTAATGGTACCTTTGTAGCCATGTTGGTATCTGCCCCATACCTTACATCATATACAATGTTGGGTGTGAGGCAAATGGGTGTAACTTGTGAGGAACGGCCTCATGGGCTAAATTGGGACCGCTCCCAGGCCAAATTTGGCCCACAGGTGGAGATTCTCCACCCCTGATTTAGACAAAAGTGTTTTTTTATATAGAATTTTATATAGTGGCGCTGTGGGTTAAACCACAGAGCCTAGGGCTTGCCGATCAGAAGGTCGGTGGTTCGAATCCCCACGACAGGGTGAGCTCCCATTGCTCGGTCCCTGCTCCTGCCAACCTAGCAGTTCAAAAACACAGTGCAAGTAGATCAATAGGTACCGCTCCAGTGGGAAGGTAAACAGCGTTTCTGTGCGCTGCTCTGGTTCGCCAGAAGCAGCTTAGTCATGCTGGCCACATGACCCGGAAGCTGTACGCCGGATCCCTCGGCCAGTAAAGCGAGATGAGCACCGCAACCCCAGAGTCGTTCACGACTGGACCTAATAGTCAGGGATCCCTTTACCTTTACCTTTATTCCATTTCTATTAGCCATAGGGTGGGGCAAGGTGTGATTCTGAGCCCTGCCTCTCTCTTACAGCAGCTTCTGGAAATCTTATTCAGCTTCAGTCCAGTGTGTGAGATTTCACAAGGCATTGCTTATACATTTTCAAGTCTATCTTCAAAGCCATATGTGTTGGAAACCTGTTGGCTTTAAAATAAATGAATACAGAAAAGTTTAGATTATCATGACTCTGCACACATGCCCTAATATCAACTTATTTCATGCTTGCGTGACAAAATCATGGAATACTCACACAGCCCTGGATTTTGCTTTCCCTCAGTCTCCCTTTTGAGCAGGCAAAACCGCCCAGACTGTTTTCACACATGAGCCTCAGAGTGATTTGTGCTTCAGTCTGTAATACGAACTCAGCAAGAGTTACTTCTGAGCAGATATGTTTAGGACCGAGAAATCCTGTACGTTAGTAAAGTAAAACCTACACTGGGCAAAATTCTCCTTCGCATTTCAAATGCCTCTCTTCCGTATGGACAATTTTCAAAACCCACTCGGGTCTTGTGTATTAAAATGCCCTGCACGAAGTTAGTTCCAAGTCATTTCTTCCAGGGCTGACCCTAGTATACAAAATGCTTCCCCTTAGCCCTGGAGCATAGCTGCTTGGCAGCTGCTAGCAACTTTTGTGGACACTCCGATGAAAGCACATGAATAATCCTCGGAAAAAGCAAACACTTTCCCTCCAGGAGACTCTTGCCTGTTTGCCAAGAGTAGAAACCTGTCTGGGTAGTAATTCTAGGCCAGCAATTATCCATGGGCATAGCCAAGGGGTGGCAGGTTCCCCCTCCCATCAAGCAAAACAATAGAAATACTTAACTGACCCATCACGTCAGTTCTGCCCCCCCCCCCCAAATCCTGGCTACGCCCATGGAGGCCAGCATGGGCTAATATCCCTGGTACAGTATGTGTGGAACAGGTTGTACTCTAGCAGCACAGCTGATCCCTAAAGAAGCACTGTCTAGATCTGCCCTCGGCAAGAACCTGGGATGGGTTTCTGAAAAATAAGTCATGTCAGACTAATCTGATCTCATTTTTTGACAGAATTACAAGCCTGGTAGACGAAGGGAACACTGTGAATGTAGCCTATCTTGATTTCAGCAAGGCCTTTCACAAGGTGCCCCATGATATTCTTGTAAAGAAGCTGGTAAAATGCGGACTAGACAATGTTACCATTCAGTGGATTTGTAACTGGCTGACTGACCGAACCCAAAGGGTGCTCATCAATGGTTCCTCTTCATCCTGGAGAGAAGTGACTAGTGGGGTGCCACAGGGTTCTGTCCTGGGCCCAGTCTTAGTCAACATCTTTATCAATGACTTGGATGATGGGCTTGAGGGCATCCTGATCAAGTTTGCAGATGACACCAAATTGGGAGGGGTGGGTAATACCCCAGAGGACAGGATCACACTTCAAAATGACCTTAACAGATTAGAGAACTGGGCCAAGGCAAACAGGATGAATTTTAACAGGGAGAAATGTAAAGTACTACACTTGGGCAAAAAAAAATGAAAGGCACAAATACAGGATGGGTGACACCTGGCTTGAGAGCAGTACAAGTGAAAAGGATCTAGGAGTCTTGGTAGACCACAAACTTGACATGAGTCAACAGTGTGATGCAGCAGCTAAAAAAGCCAATGCAATTCTGGGCTGCATCAATAGGAGTATAGCATCTAGATCAAGGGAAGTAATAGTACCACTGTATTCTGCTCTGGTCAGACCTCACCTGGAATACTGTGTCCATTTCTGGGCACCACAGTTCAAGAAGGATACTGACAAGCTGGAACGTGTCCAGAGGAGGGCAACCAAAATGGTCAAAGGCCTGGAAACGATGCCTTATGAGGAACGGCTTAGGGAGCTGGGTATGTTTAGCCTGGAGAAGAGAAAGTTAAGGGGTGATATGATAGCCATGTTCAAATATATAAAAGGATGTCATATAGAGGAGGGAGAAAGGTTGTTTTCTGCTGCTCCAGAGAAGCGGACACGGAGCAATGGATTCAAACTACAAGAAAGAAGATTCCACCTAAACATTAGGAAGAATTTCTTGACAGTAAGAGCTGTTCGACAGTGGAATTTGCTGCCAATGAGTGTGGTGGAGTCTCCTTCTTTGGAGGTCTTTAAGCAGAGGCTTGACAGCCACCTGTCAGGAATGCTTTGATGGTGTTTCCTGCTTGGCAGGGGGTTGGACTGGATGGCCCTTGTGGTCTCTTCCAACTCTATGATTCTATGATTCTATGTGGAGAGGGGGGCAAAGATAGCCTTAGCAAAGGAGTGAGTGGCGCTGTAGCTAGAAATTGGCTGCACCTAGTTCAAGCATCTGTGCCGTCTCATCTGTGGGGAGAGGCAGGAGGAGGAACAGGGCTCAGTTCCTATTCTCTGGGTAACTTGGTAGGTTGACTCCCTTTTCTATATTTTCCATGGGCCAAACAGAGGCGTAGCTAGGGGTGGGCTCCTGTTTCCTGTGCACTAACCTCATTTCCAGTGCTCAGTTTTTCAATCCGTGTTCACTCAACGTTATCCAAAATTCGTATGTATCCTGTACTTCGTTATAACATGCTATTGTTTGATGCGTTGTTCAGTCCTTAAGGCATTCCTAATTCATCTCCAGCCAAGGTTTTAATACACAAGGTTTCTAATTCATCTCCTGTGCCTAGGGTAAAGACATCCCACCCCATCAGTGCCCCTTGGTGTGTATACAATCAGAATATAATTGAAGCCCTGCTGATGTGAACAGCTAAGGGGTAAATAGTTGTGAAGCAGGTATTGCCGGCTCCAGAATGTTGCTTGTTCTGCCCCCACACCGCTTATGATTGGCTGCTACAACAATCACACAAGACCCAGAGAGCAGGGCCACTGATACCAGGGTCACATTCCCATAAATATTCTCAAGGATGACCTTCAGCATTCTTCTCCTCAGTTGCAGCTGGATCTCTCTCCCAACAGCAACAGCCTGTGCACTCCTGAGACAGCAGAACCGCTATCTCATATCAGGCATCCTACATCTCAAGATCCTTCTAGCCTTTTGCTCACAACTCATCCCACCCATAATCTCTGCCACCCCCACCCCCCGTTTATCAAACTGCTTCTGCTTCCACCAGCTTCTTCCCTGCCCCCATCAGCAGTGAAGGTTATTTTCTCAAAGCTCTTTCACATTCCAGAGATGATCTCTGTAATTCTCCCAGTCATCACCTTCCATAAAGGAAACATCCCCCTACTCCTCCTGGGCCATGAAAGGATAAAGTCAGGTTGGTGAGTCACAGTAACAATGCCATTATCTGGGGCGAATTGGGGACCTAATTGGCAGCCCTGTCCAGTGCAGTAGCATCAACTGGCAATTACACCTCTTCTGCTGTTGGTGAGTTTGGTACTGAATATCTTTATCCCACTGGATGACGCCAGCAGTAAATGTAAGCGACAGGCAATTATACAGCATCAGCTTTTAAAATGAATCAGAAATCCCAATGGTTGTTTAATGCTTTATACAACTAATCCAGAATGCAGCAGCTAGACTGGTGACTGGGAGCAGCCGCCGAGACCATATAACACCAGTCCTGAAAGACCTTCATTGGCTCCCAGTACATTTCTGAGCACAATTCCAAGTGTTGGTGCTGACCTTTAAAGCCCTAAACGGCCTTGGTTCAGTATACCTGAAGGAGCGTCTCCACCCCCATCATTCAGCCCGGACACTGAGATCCAGCGCCGAGGGCCTTCTGGCAGTTCCCTCACTGCGAGAAGTGAGGTTACAGGGAACCAGGCAGAGGGCCTTCTCGGTAGTGCTGCCCACCCTGTGGAATGCCCTTCCTTCAGATGTCAAGGAAATAAACAACTATCTGACTTCTAGAAAACATCTGAAGGCAGCCCTGTTTAGGGAAGTTTTTAATGTTTGATGTTTTGTTGTGTTTTTAATATTCTGTTGGGAGCCGCCGCCCAGAGTGGCTGGGGAAACCCAGCCAGATGGGCGGGGTATAAATAATAAATTACTATATTATTATTATTTATATTGAAAAGCCATACGCATTTATGCGGACATGTGTGTTGTTTTTTTTTAAGGATGTATTAGGATGAGGCTAAATTGTGTCAGCAAAAGAGAGACAATGTCAATCCCCGCCCTTATCCAGTCTTCCTACCGTGCCCACCAGCCATGACCAGCCTTTTTGCAGTCTTACGTCGGTGTCACCAGCTACACCTGCTTTGAGCTTCTTCAGGGAATTTGGCTTCAAGCCCTATCATTTCCATAACCTGGTTCATTAAAGCAGGATGAACTCTTGACAACATTATGTAAATAAATGAACACCAGCACCATCTTTAAAGAGTTGTTTAGGGCTGAAAAAAGACCAAGGGTTCTTGTCCCACTGCAGGTGCAGATCAACAAAGCAAACTGGGCATGGCTGCTCTTGTGGTCACTTGGCTTACCTTACATTTTCTATAGAATGTCACAGGCTGTCCTTGCTTGCACTGCCATTTAGCCCCACAGGAGGAGAGGGAGAGAGGGACAGGTGTCATGATAAATTTTGAAGGAGCACAACCCCCCCAGCCCCCATGCCCCCCACCCTCACGGAGAGCCCATAACCGTGTCAGCTGTGTTAACCCAAAGAGCAGCAGAGCACAACATAACATCCAGTTGACAGTCATGGATCAGTTGACAGTTGTGCAATACTGAGCTGGCAACGGGTGATGCAGGACCTGGACTTTGACTGGCGAGACTTCGATTCACATCTTTGATCATGCATGAGCCATTAGGTGACCTTGGGCCAGGCATCGCCTGGCGTGTCCCAAGCAAAGACTGCTCTGCCAGATGGCATCATTGATTCTGCTATGCGGGGCAGGGCAGAGAGGGAGAAGACCAGAGCTGTGCTCCTCCACATTCTTGTAGATGGATACAGATTCCAATCCTGCCAACAACCTTCCATGCATCTGAAAAAGTGTACTCTAATCCATGAAAGCTTGTGCTACAAGTAATCAGTAAGGGCTAGATCAATTAAGTAGTTCCACTATCAGGAGCCAGCACAAAGCAACTCTGGGGGATCAGAGAGCCCTGCCCTGGGAAGGAGAGGAGAGGTCATTCCATCAGGCAAGTAGAAATGGAACATTTATTTCAGTGCAACACAGAATTTCTCCCTTAATCTTTTAGGGTGCCACAAGACTCTGACGTTTTCACAACAACATTAACAGAAGCTAATAAAAACAACATGTCAGACCAGATCATATTCTCTATTCTTCCAAGCGGGATTATTATTCAGTATTACGGTATATCAAAGCACCATATCAAGATACAAGCCAAATTATTTGATTGCTGTGACAGCAGATATCTACCCCAAAGTTCAAGTCAACGTTTTGTTTAATGGATGTGTCACTCAGACATTGCAAGGTGGTTTCTGTAGTGTTCTTCCAGAGCTGTGGAGGATCAGAGTCTTAAGATCAGCTTGCCATAAAAGAGAACATGCTGTTATGAATGTGGGTTTGTGGAGGGCCAGATTCCCCTAAATTCCAGGGGGCCAGATTCTCCCCATAATTCCTGGATTTAGTAAAAGCTTGAATTCATCAAGGTTTGATTAAACACAGAACAGGAGTGCCAGTTTGACCCTGCGACTGTGGGTGCCCAGGGCCATGGGTGCCATGCAGTGTGCATGGCCCTGGTGCCAAAATTTGTGGGTGCCCGGTCTCTCCATGGGGAATTTTGTGGGTGCTTGGGCACCCAGAGAGCCAGCACCCTATGCCCTGGATTTAGGTATGCTAATGAGCCAAGCCAAGCACAGCAGGGCTAGCTGGATGGGCCATTAGCAGGGGACAAAGTGCCAGTGATGGCCCATCATGGAAACCATCAGAGGGCAAGACTGCCAGGCAAGGGAGAGTGGGGGCCCTTCTCTTTTGAGTGCAAGTGGACAGAGGCAAAGGTGAGGTTTAGCCAGGGTTTCAGCTTTGAATGGCGTAAGCTGGGGAGTCAGCAGCAAGAAGGCGAAGAAGGGGCAGAACTTCAAGTGAGCCAGGGATGACAGGCTGGAACCAAGAGACAGAGAGGGTGGCTTTTGGTTGCCCTTTGAATCCAATGCTCCCCTTAAGGGGGAAGACAGACCCTCATGGGATGTGAATGCTCTGCAGTCCATCTAGGCACAGGTTGTATATATGTGTGTGTGTAAATAAAATCAAACATTGTAAAGACACCACAGTATCTGTTGTGCCTCATTGTCCCAAAAGGGAACACAGACCCCGATAAGCATGTCTGCAACCCCTGGAATCTTGCAACATTCATGGAGATTGGAGCGGTGTGTAACAATACAGCCATCTGGCTCTGTGCTGCCCTTTGAATGGACACATCAACAATCTGGCAAGACTCCAGCTCTATATTCCACCCCCCCCCCTTGTTTTTATCAATGAGAACTGGAACATGACAACTCAGCTTGACTACAGTGAACTTTGGCTGCAGTGTGAACTGTTTACTCTGGTCAGTCAGTGGGAAGCTCTAGCAATCAATCTCCAAAATCAACACTGTGCGTCATCAGAACTCAGTGACCTGGTAGGTTAAGAAAATGCTCACTGACACAGACAGGCACACACACACATATATGTCCCTGCACAGTTTCCTGCTCTAGAGCCAATAGGGTGAATGTGGGCTTTTCACAGTTCTTTCCTTGACCTGAATAAGACATGCACAGCACTGCCACTCTGATTTTGGGCTGCACACACAGAGGAGCTCTAGACTTCTGGGCTATAAGATCCAAAGAGTGTAGCAAATCCAGATTCTCTAGGTTCAAACTGTGTCCCAAGCACCCAATTAGTAGAGTCTCCCAGCATGATATTAGTAAAAAAGAAGAATGGATCAGCTCCTTCCCCATTCTTTTATAATTCTTTTTATGTTTCAAAAGGTACGAATAACACTATCAGAATCTTAGTCAATGGTAGGATGATTTCTTACATCAATGCTGAAGGAAAGAAGTAAGTGTATTTGTGTGTGTGATTGCCATATTGATGACTCCCATGTCCCACATAGCAATTGTTTTTATTGTTAGGATTCATTCCATCACTCTACAACTGAGATCACCTCTTTTTTTCCTTTCCCCTTTTTAGCATCGTACCTCATTCTACAGATACTCTGTTAAAATAGGAAGAATGCCAACTGGATCAGCTGCTCTTTCAGAGGACTTCTGGATTCAAAGTTTAATTAGTTGCAGGGTTATAAAGGCTCAGCTTTGGAATGCATTTTCAAATTTGAGACTATCTCCAGCAATAATAAAGGAACCCACCCTTCCAATCGGCGGAGTGCCTTCGCCACTGGGCAACTGCAGGCTCTTCCATAGATGTAAGAATGAAGAACAGGGATTTCAGTGTGGACTGACCAGGCAGTTTTGAATGCTGCCAGGCTCTTTTTGGAAGTTAATCACAGCTACTCTCTCTTTTTTTTTAAGGTGCTTATGGGCCAGGATTTGGAGCCAGGATTTGGAGTGTTAGCACCACCTGCTGGAGAACCAAGTGAAAGAATAATGGATATCAAGTACCTTTACTCTTAACGGTTTCTTAGGCAGATTTTACAAGAGAAGATTCACACTGAGATAACCCCGAGTATGGGGTTGTGGAATCTACATTGCCACTTCTGAAGTGTGATATGCGTGCTTCTTTTACCGTGTATACATTTGTTTGAACAGCTATTCTACCTAACTAGTGGTATAAAGTCACCATGGTTCTCTGATCAGAGCTGGCCTGGGGAGCTGGATCCACTGTAACACTTCCAAGGGTGGGTAGATCCCCCACCCACCTGTCAATCACCTTATGTCACAATGAAGTCAGGCCAGCCATTTTTCTGCACTGCAAAGGAAAAAACAAAGCCCAGCCAACACATCTGATAAAAGCATTGGACTAAGACTAGGGAGGTACAGTGGTACCTCAGGTTACATACGCTTCAGGTTACAGACTCTGCTAACCCAGAAATATTACCTCGGGTTAAGAACTTTGCTTCAGGATGAGAAAAGAAATCGGGTGGCGGTGGGAGGCCCCATTAGCTAAAGTGGTGTTTCAGGTTAAGAACGTTTTCAGGTTAAGAACGGACCTCCGGAACGAATTAAGTACGTAACCAGAGGTACCACTGTAAAGGTATAATAAAGGACCCCTGACAGTCAAGTCCAGTTGAAACCAGAGCAGCGCACGGAAACACTGTTTACCTTTCACCCCGTCATGGGGATTCGAACCTCCAACCTTCTGATCGGCAAGCCTGAGGTTCAGTGGTTTAGACCACAGTGCCACCCACATCCCCTTTAAGACTAGGGAGACCTAGGTTCAAATCCTTACTCAGCCATGAAGCTCACAGTTATAGTGGGCCTTCCTTCCTTCCTTCCTCTCTCTGTTTCTATTGTACTTCACAGGGCTGCTGCGAGGATAAAATGGAAGTGGAGGTGTGGGGAGAGAAACACATATGCTGCCTTTAGCTCCTTGGAGGAAAGGCAGAATATAAATGTAGATTGATAGATCTAATTATTTATGATCAAATTATTTAAGACTCATAACTAAAAGTCTTCCAGAAGTGGAGACAAGTGAAGGAATCAGACAGGCCAATTCACACAGCCGTTTTGCCAAAGGCACCAAGTCATGAGTTCTGTTTGGCGCAGCAAAGTGTTGTGAGCACTTTGATGCATATCGCAGCCCAACAACTTTTGACTCAACCCAAAGAGCTTTCTTCTGGTGGGAGCGCAGTGCAGTCTCAGTGTATATCTGTTATCGGAGCATCCACAAGCTCCCTCAAAAAGCTATTTCCATAAGAGGAGGAGGAAGGGCTGGGAAATAAATGCATCATACAATGTGGTACCACAGAATAATGCAGAGGGACATTTTGCTCCCAAGTTATATAAAATGATGGCAGTAAGGCATCTAGGTAAAGAACATGAAGAGTTTCCTTATGACCTTTATCCCAGCGTTTGCTATCACATTATAACCTTGGCAATCAATCAATCAATCAAATTTTATTACGGTCATAGACCAGCATTTAAAATCTGAAAAGTGCTTTACAGAGCTAAAAGAAATTAAAATGCAGAATGAATATAGCAGTCTAAAAATTTAAAAAGGGCTAAAAATATCCAAGAGGAGGGTCCAGCTTGCATTTCCCCAGCTTCTGCAACCCTATTGCACCGGGAGCTCACTGCGACTGTTTTCCCCACTGACTGGTTTGTTCTGGGGGGATAGAATGTGCCTGCAAATCTGCGTGCAGAATCTAGCTACTATCCGGGTTGTCTTTTGATCTTTGCCTAGTAAAAGGGCATTTAGTTTAGTCTTATCTGGAAGGTCAGCTAACCTCTCCAATAGGGGGGCAATGATGTCTCTGCGGGCCTTGTTGTAAAAAGGGCATCTAAAAAATAGATGCTCAGGGCTACCTACTTCCCCCAGTGGGCAGGAGCAGAGTCTCTGATCGTATGGGATCTTTCCGAAGGATCCTAGCAGAACTGGCGAGGGCAGCGCTGAGCTTCGGGCAAGCGTAAAGGCTCTTCTTGAGTTTCTGGATTCAAGAAAGAAGAGATACGCTGCCAGGGCGGCAACATATTTCTCGTTTTCTGCTATAATGAAATCGGGGGACCTCAAGCAGTCCAGCTGTCTCTCAGAATCCACAATTATTTGTCTGACCTCGGATCTTGCTTGGTCCAGGCCCAGATCCAAGAGGGCTTGGGGTGCGAAGCCCAGTCTCTGGAGGGTGGCCTGGACCTCCAACTGCCAGCCAGACTGGAACTGATCACGAAGGATCAGTGGGGCCAAGCCTCGGGGGTGTAATTGTAGGATCAGCCATTTATAAATTGATGTTAATCTAATGTAAGCCTCAACTCTCATTAGCCCTGTTTCTAATCTAACCCAGGCATTAGAAACGCACCTGGGGACTTGCAGGAGGGCTCTGAGGAGTTTAGATTGGACTCTCTCGAGCAGGGTGAAGGAAGGGGATGGTGGGCCCAAGAAGGATCCGTAAATGAGCTGGGACATGTTCAGCCCAGCGCCATCTGTTCTCTAGTGGCACCTCTCAAAGTTCTTTGGGGAGGTCTTTGCCAATCTTGCTGTCTGGGATTTTTAGGCAGAGATCCCAGGAGCTGAACCCGCCTCCTGCTAAGACACAGTTTTGCCCCCTCTCCTAAACAGGCTAGCCACACCAAGGCTTATTCTGAGTAGGGTGGCTGTGGTGCTTTTATCAGTCTCATGTTTACGTTTAGCTCAACTTACTATTCAATGTGTGTAGTTGATTTCCTAGGAAGAAGTACTTTATGTATACATGTCTGTTTTAAAGTATGGGTAGAAACCTGTCCTTCCACACCCTACCCAAAGAAAATAATCCAAACTTCTTCTTTTTTTTTATCCCACACAAAATGGAAAAAGCAAACATCTGATTCTATGAGCTGAGGTGATGCAGGCAATAGTGCATGGGAGCTGGTGTTCAGGTTAAAGTGACAGTGTAATTGCCATATGCTGGTGGGCAGCGGCAGAGTGGGGCACAGAGGGCGCCCTCCCATGCACCACAGTTCAGAGGCAAGGAAGCTGTTGCCCTCTCTCCTCCTGCTCTCCGCTACTGGTTCACGCCTGACCTGGCAGCGCTGTGGGCGCACCTCACTGCAGCCGAGGTGGGATGCTCTCTGCCGCCGGATCAGACCTGGATCAGGCTTGACCCGGGGGGCGGAGCTGCACCAGGCACAAGTGCCACAGCCAAGGTGTTGCTCCTTCTGGTGCTGAGCCAGGCTCCAATGAAGGAGCCTGCTGTGGGGGTGGCTGTTTGCGCCCCCTCTCAAAATTGCACCAGGGGCCACAGCACCCCCCATGCTACGCTTCTGCTGGTGGGAGCACACACAGTATAGTTAGAGTGCATATAGCTACACAATGACCAGAGGCAGCTAAGCTGTGGTCCTCCAATGTTGTTACAACTCCAGCTCCTCTCCAGGATTGGCCAATATTCACCTGAAGGGTCAAAGGTGACTCATCTCTGCTTTGTGCATAGCAAGGGCAGGCACAATGAAAATAGGCCTTATTCATTGATATCGAGATGGGGTGGGCATTTCTAGGAAAGTAGGGCAGAGCCACCCTTTGCCTTTGGCTTGGACAGAACAAACCATCCGTTCTCTTAAACCTCTCACCTCCCTCCAATGTGGCAAAAGGCACAGTGTTTCATTTCATACATGGTTATTTCTTTCTTTTTTATAGCAAAACTAACCGCTAGTCGACTTCTTTGGATGACCTCAGATGGCACCAGCTGGAGGAAAATTCTCTTCTGCTACAAGAGATTTTAGCATGTCACAACTCAAGAACTTCCGAGGAAAAGGTGTAAAGTTCTAAAGTAAAGCAAAGTTCCATTTAGCACTTTGAAGCTCACCAAGCTTATAAAGTTCAGCCAAGAAAGAAATAGCCAGCAGCAGGGTTGCCAGCTGCACTTTATTTTGGAGAACTGGCCTTTATTCCATGCTAGTTAAACAGGTGTAGGAATGTTTATATATTCCATGGATCCTGGGGAGACACAGTGCACCCCACCCTTTCCCTTGGGGTCATTTCCCTCTATTTGACTGTTGAGATTAATGAAGTTATTATGAACTGGCTTGTATGAGTGGGCTTGTTTTTTGTAGTTCTATTTTGCTGAACTGAACTTTTAGGGATTGCCATTTAATACCTTGGCATTTACATACTACTGCCTTATTATTTATTGCATTATTTTATGATTTTGTATTTTGGTACATTTTGTCAGTTTTGATGTAAACGGCCTTGAAAGTAATATTAAAACTATATAAATAAAATAGCCACTGACATTTCAGACTCGTAGATTTTGCCACTATAATGCTGCTCCCTTGCAGAAGAATGGATGGTTATTCAAATACATGGGAGAAAATAAAGAGATGGCCTTGGGAACAATGACAAAGACAAGGAGCAGGATTTGCTCCCTTTCAGCTGGTGGGAAGGTAGAGGAGCAATTCTAAAATGATGTGCTTGTGGGCTCCAACTCCCATCAGTCCCAGCCAGCCTAGCTAATGGTCAGGATTGATGGGAGATGTAATCCAGCAACATCTGAAAGGTCACATGCCCCGCTCTGTAGCTGCAGAAGGGATTCCCTGTATGGCATCAGCCCTCCACTCATTTGCTAATATATGGACAGTGCAGCTGAAGATATAGCAGTAACAGGGAAAGCCCAGCAGTAACTGCGTTTCTCAGTTTTTCTGGTCCTGTCCTCAAAATCCAGTTAACTGAACAAAGGAGAGAGCAGACAGCTGTGTGCCTACATCAAAGTAACATTTTATCCAGCAGCTGCAAGGAGGATGCGCTCACAGTTCTGGGAGCTTAGAGAACACACACTGACTGTATTTCAGCTTAAGCACGATGTGTGCCTCCAATTTTAATCCAGAAATAAGACTGTTCAGTGGGCATCTAAAGTTTGGAAACTATCCTAGAGTCAGCAGAACTACGTCCCATTAAGAGCTAACAGAGAATGTTGAAAACCAGATACCGCCCAGTCAGCCTGACATCAATACCAGGAAAGATTCTAGAGCAGATCATTAAGCAAACGGTCTGTGAGCACCTAGAAAGGAACGCTGTGATCACTAAAAGTCAGCATGGGTTTCTGAAAAATAAGTCATGTCAGACTAATCTGATCTCATTTTTTGACAGAATTACAAGCCTGGTAGACGAAGGGAACACTGTGGATGTAGCCTATCTTGATTTCAGCAAGGCCTTTGACAAGGTGCCCCATGATATTCTTGTAAAGAAGCTGGTAAAATGCGGACTACACAATGCTACCATTCAGTGGATTTGTAACTGGCTGACTGACCGAACCCAAAGGGTGCTCATCAATGGCTCCTCTTCATCCTGGAGAGAAGTGACTAGTGGGGTGCCACAGGGTTCTGTCCTGGGCCCAGTCTTATTCAACATCTTTATCAATGACTTGGATGATGGGCTTGAGGGCATCCTGATCAAGTTTGCAGATGACACCAAATTGGGAGGGGTGGCTAATACCCCAGAGGACAGGATTACACTTCAAAATGACCTTAACACATTAGAGAACTGGGCCAAGGCAAACAGGATGAATTTTAACAGGGAGAAATGTAAAGTACTACACTTGGGCAAAAAAAATGAAAGGCACAAATACAGGATGGGTGACACCTGGCTTGAGAGCAGTACAAGTGAAAAGGATCTAGGAGTCTTGGTTGACCACAAACTTGACATGAGTCAACACTGTGATGCAGCAGCTAAAAAAGCCAATGCAATTCTGGGCTGCATCAATAGGAGTATAGCATCTAGATCAAGGGAAGTAATAGTACCACTGTATTTCGCTCTGGTCAGACCTCACCTGGAATACCGTGTCCAGTTCTGGGCACCACAGTTCAAGAAGGATACTGACAAGCTGGAACGTGTCCAGAGGAGGGCAACCAAAATGGTCGAAGGCCTGGAAATGATGCCTTATAAGGAACGGCTTAGGGAGCTGGTTATGTTTAGCCTGGAGAAGAGAAGGTTAAGGGGTGATATGATGGCCATGTTCAAATATATAAAAGGATGTCATATAGAGGAGGGAGAAAGGTTGTTTTCTGCTGCTCCAGAAGCGGACACGGAGCAATGGATTCAAACTACAAGAAAGAAGATTCCACCTAAACATTAGGAAGAACTTCCTGACAGTAAGAGCTGTTCGACAGTGGAATTTGCTGCCAAGGAGTGTGGTGGAGTCTCCTTCTTTGGAGGTCTTTAAGCAGAGGCTTGACAGCCACCTGTCAGGAATGCTTTGATGGAGTTTCCTGCTTGGCAGGGGGTTGGACTGGATGGCCCTTGTGGTCTCTTCCAACTCTATGATTCTATGTATTTTAACACACAAGCTAATTATGCAATACCACCACCACTGGCGTGCTGAAGAATTTCTCTCGTTTCATCTACCGTATTTTTCGCTACAAAAGACTCACCTGACCATAAGACGCACCTAGTTTTTAGAGGAGGAAAGCCCAGTTTTTTGGGGGGAATCAGCTCAAAGTTTTGCAGCTTCTTTTGCAAAGGGGAAAAGGCCTGATTTTGAGGGGATCAGTTCAAAGTTGTTGAGCTTACTTTGCAAAGGGGGGAAATCCTGTTTTTATGGGGTTCAGTTCACAGTTCTGCAGCTTCTTTATGAAAGGGAGCCATTTCTAGTTTCTAGACAGATAATCTAATCAGCCAGTCACATGTCGCTGGGGAAACAAACAGCCTCCGTCTGCAGAACATTCAACAATGGAGGCCTGGGCAAGGGGCCGGGGCTGGAAAGAGAGCCAGCGATCGACCACACATTTGCTCCATAAGACGCACAGACATTTCCCCTTACTTTTTAGGAGGAAAAAAAGTGTGTCTTATGGAGCGAAAAATACAGTACTTTACAACTCAGTGGGAGATAGAACAGAAACAGGCTTGGATATAGGAAAGCCAAGGTTTAGTGGGCTGTTCTGTCCCTCTACTCCCCACTATTACAATTTTAAACAGTTAAGAGTGGTCCTGGTCAAGTGATTTTTGATTTACATACCTCACAGGTTGCTTTTTGAGTCTAAAATGTGGCACTGTGCTCCTTGGATGAAGATTAAGAGACAAAGCTATCAAAAACAAGACGATAAAAGCATTTTAACTCGATTCTTCAGCCAAAAAGGCTTCCAGAAGAGCTCCTGGACCTAAACATAGCAAATGATTGTTTGTTCAAACCACAGTTTGCTAGTAAGTCCAGACATCAAACTAGGAACCCACATAGAAGCTCAGTCAGTAGAGCATAAGACTCTTAATCTTAGGGTCGTGGGTTCGAGCCTCCCATCGGACAAAAGGTTCCTGTATTGCAGGGGATTGGACTAAATGACCCTTGTGGTCCCTTCCAGCTCTAAAATTCTCTGATTCTCTAGATAAACAGCTCTAGAGATGAGCACAGCTTCAGGATTTGAAGGCTCCCACTCCACTAATTATTTCCTGAGCTTGATGCTGCAACAAACCACATGCTGTTCCTAACCAACAATAGCTTTAAATCTCAATACTTCCTGCATGGAGGGGGATAAGAGAATGCACAACCCCAAACTCCTGCATGGAGTAACAAACCACAGTAATCTGCTCCATCTGAACTGGACCACTGTCATCATGAAGTAAAATGAAGAATGAAGAAACTGTTCTGAACTGGGGGATTTTTAAAAAAATAACTGGAGCAGCGTCTCTTTCTGCACCCCTATTTTAGACTGCTGTGTTCTTCAGTAATTAAAGTGTCAGGTGAGAAGCAATTAAAGGAAATGACACTTTAATTTCCATTATTCAAACTGTCTTGACTAGATCCAATTTTGTTGTGGTACACAACATAGCCACAGCCTCATATCACAATAGTCTAATGTGAATAGAGTTTCTGTTTTTTGCATGGCCAGACTATTCAGATAAGATGCTCCCAATGCTGTACTTGACTGGGCTCTCTGCCCAAAAATCAACTTTGCACAGGTTCATGCTGAAAACAAGAGCTATCAAGTGTTCAGTTACACAGTGCATGGCAAACACAATCTCCATATTGTACATGCAAATCTGAATGTTCACAAAGATAATTAAACATTTTAAAAGCAGGTAAAAACTTGTTCAGAGCCAGCTCAGTATTTAATGAATTTAAAATTCCAAATTTTTGGTCCCATTTATTTCAAATCCATATTGGCACAAATAAAAATTGATCACTCTGTACACTAATTCTCTCGTAATACATTTTGATGGTTCCATTTTATATACTGGATACAGCTCGGAGCAAGCGTTAAAGTTATTTGATACTCAATAGATTACTGCAAAAGCTGAAGAAAATCCTTTTAACAGCATCAATATTAAATATATTTACCCGTCATCAATATTACAGATATATAATTCCATTATATTTATTGCATTTGGAATATGTTTGTGACAACATAAGTTATGGGGAAGAGGAGAATGCCAAATACATTTCAGTTCCGCAATCCTATTTTTTACTACCGGTAGAACTGAAATAAAATTTCAATGTAAACATCTTGAAATCAAATTTCAGCAACACAAACTTTTATCACTAATTTACATGACAAAACTTCCAGTTTCCAAGGCAGATTCCAAACTTTTGAAAGATTTCCATTAAATGTAACCCTTCTGGCATCATTAAAAGCAGTCTCAGTTATAAAATGAAAGAACTGCTCAGGACTAATTGTGGGCGGTCCGACAGCACTTGTTTCTTAATTCTCCTAGGACAATGACTGGGCAGTTTTGTGCCCAAGTTCATTTAACAGATGTTTAAGAGCATGTGCTTTGAGATGACACAAAACTGGCCAAGCATGGCTCCTTTTTTCAAATTTGTTTTGATGTTTGTGACACGGGGTGGGGTGGGGGCTTGGGGTGTAGCTCTTCTGGACAGTACAATTGTGCTTCATAATAATATATTGTACAGCTTCAATATTTCTGCAGGCTTTGGCAGACCATCCGAGTTTTGGGAACCACCCATCCCTCCAAAAGCATGCCACGATCAACAGCTTTTGCAATCTTCATCTGCTGTCAAGCAAAACAAACCCTTGGGTTACTTCGCAGTATGGAATCGAGAGCAGTGCTGGTTTTTGGAATGCTGCTACAGTAACAAGAGAAGCCCCAATACATGGAGGGAAAGCCCATGTTGTGGATCTTCCCTATATAAAGTGTGAGCATATTCTGCTTTGTCCAGAACTTCCCATGCTACGCTGACAGCAGCAGAAGTAGTAGCACTGTTGTAGCTATCATGCCAAAGTATCATAATAATTCAATCAAAAACACAGTTTCTGCTCCAAGGAAATCAGGTTGTTGTTTTTGCCTAGAAAAAAGTAATACACCACCCAAATAAGTGAATGAATTTATTGCATACAAGATCAATAATTTGGTCTGAAAGTGGCCAAATGTTTGCAGGGTTTTTGTTTTGTTTTGCATAAGTAATGTACAGGAAAGGGAATATAACTGAAGGCAATGAGAAGACAGCTGTGCACAGACTCACCGATTACCACACATTACAGCCTTCTCCAATTAAGCAACTGCTTATTGTTCTGGGATGCTTACCCCAAGAACACAATTTCCCCATTCAGAAGAGCTCCCCTATTCATTTCAATGGAGGGCTCAATTTGCATTTTTGAGTGCACATAGATCTGTTGATTGGTAAAAACTGCCTGTAAACATATATCCATTATTGTGTGAAGTAGAAACTTGTAGAAAGCAAACCAATGTTCTCAGGAATTCTGTATCTAAGATTCTGTGTGAATTTCAGTGCACAGAATTGTAAAAGCTGAGCAGCCCTGATTGATTCTTCTTTAACTGTCTTTTCAAACCATTTCAGATGTGCTTTCAAATAAATGGTTAACTTAAATTCTCCACCAGTTAATTTCTCACTCTAGTTCTAAAAAAGTGAACTTCTTTTTTTTAAAAAGAAAAAAAAACCTCAAAATGTGAGCTAAAACAAAACCTTTTTTAAAAAAATCAATGATTTAAAACTAGGTTTATAATTTCCTATTTATTGGCATGAATGTTTTTCTAAACTTAAAAACCCTTCTGTAAGTTATCAATTTTTATGACAAAATTTCTCACAACACACAAATATTTACAACATATACATTTTTTCAGTCCTTTACACTGGATCTCAAAAGACAAACATTTTTATAGATCACCACAGAACAAAAGCTGTGACTTAGGTTTTTCTTTTAAATTTCATAAAACTATCATAAGTTAAAGTGAATAGGTTTCTTTAAATTCCTTGTAGCATTTTACAAGTGCAACAGAAAACTATGAGGATCCAATTCGGATAGCTGCAGTTCATTGGATAAATGTTGCCTGTTGTAATCACATTGTTTCACAGCAAGTTCTTGAAAAAATAAGCACCAATCATTCTTGCAAAGAACAATTTTATCTAAAAGTATCGAAAAAGTGTTAAATACAAGGTGTTTTAATTTACATAACAAGAAATAAATACACCATATCCAAACTTGGTATTCTGCATACTGCTACCTTTGTACATATAATGTACTAAAAGTCAGCAAACTGTCAACACCTTTTTTTTTTAAAGAAATCAATTTGACTTCAAACCAACGGTTTGCTACTATAACAAAGGCCACAAACAGTACGTCTGGGGACAGCATACAGTGTTAAAACTGACAAACTCCAAGGGGGAAAACATCTAGCAAATAAACTGAAAAGCTTTAGTTCATTGCTGGTGATATTAACATACTAGAAAACCTTAAATAGGCTGCTACTATGATTTTTTTAAGATTGTTTAGTCAGATGTAAGAGCAAAATAATGCTCTCACGGATTAAAAATAATTGTGAAGCCACATTATTGTGATTTAATTAACCTGCATGGAAACATTTGATGGCATTTTTGTAATTTTGCTTGAGCCTTTATTTTACAATAGAGCATTTTTCTAACTTAGAATTGCACATAAGAAGGCTATTAAAAAGTACAATAAAAATCTGCACAAATGACTTAAGGAGTCAGTATGCTGTACACTTTCTACAATATTATGTTGATATAAGTGAATAAACAATAAAGAAGTGCTTCCACTAACATTTTCAGAAAGTTCATCAGTTGAGGAATAATTAATTGGAATTTTGTTTTTTAAAAAATGGACATCCTGTTCAGTTTAAGACGTGTAAGCTTATGCATTGAGCCTTAAAGACTGATCTTCTCGTCTCCTGGAAGAAATGTCAATATCTATTGAATCCTTGCCAACTATAAGCCTTAATCGCTTAGCTGGAGGCAGAGGAATAAAATCATCTTCAAAATCATCATCATACTCATCCTCTTCCTCCTCCTCTTCCTCTGCAGATGAAGAATCATCTACAGTTTCTTCTTCATATTGACTATAATCATCCACTTCCATTCGTGACTCTAACAGAGAAAGAGTATCACTACAACATACCCCGTTCTCATGGAGGTCATCAGAATATGTTCCCCTGTTTTCTTCTTCTCGCTTTAGCTGTATTTTTAATTTTGTTGAACTACTACTTGATCCTGAGTTAAACCCATTATTAAGCTTTGCTACATATAGATTATTATCTTTTTCATGGTCTTTACTAAGTTTGATGCTTATTTTTGAAGAACTCATGCCATCATCTTCTTGGTCGTTTGTCTTGCTGTTGCTATCATGCCGCCTCCGAAGGGTCAGTTTGGGAATCCCAGAGCTGTTTTCAAGGATTAGTTGTGCATCATACCTTGTGATTCGCCTTTTCTTTTTGCTTTTTGCAGTTCTAAAACGGTCCTTTACTTTGAAAGTGTCCGAAGTCACAATGGAGCAGCCACCAGAGGAAGGGATGCAGTCTTTATAGCCAATGGCTGAATCCACTACATTGTTCATTTCTCCTAGGTCAGATCGTGAACTGATCAAATCTGGCACTTTGTCCTTGCTAGACAAGTTGTGTGCAGGATCAGTTTCCTCCGTTTTCAAAGATGGCTTCACCAGTCTTCCTTGTCGGGATTTCTTTTTGGCCACAAGCCTGTCACTCTTCTGACACCTACCCTCCCGCTTGTGTGATGCCCCATGAGCCTGCTCACTCTCGTGCATCACAAGAGACTGCTGCTCCAAGCTATCGGTTCTCACGCCAGTCAAATTGTTTTTATAGCTATTCAGCATATTTGGTTCAAGCTTTAAGTCAGAGGTCTCCTTCAGATTCATTCGTGTTCTCATCGACCTCCTTGTTATATATGTACAGGGTGATATCTCCCCAGGTTCATGAGCACCTTTCACTGAATTTAGTTTATATTCTCGTGCTGCATGCCTCGTTAAGCAGCCACCAGAGACGGCAACTTTTACTGGTCCCTCTGTGTCTTTTTCTTTCTTAATGGGCAAGTTTTTATACAATACGATTTTAGGCTCTTTCAGAACCAAGTTTCCCATTTCGAGTTTTCGAGATGCATGTTTCTGCTCTGGCCTTTTGCACTGGTTTCGTAATTTTATCTTTGAAAGTAAAGGCTTTGCAGGCTTTTTCAATCTCTTTGGTACCCTGGAATTATTTAGATGAGTTAGTCTGGATGAGGTAGAATTTGATGAAGCTGGAATTCTTGAAATAGATTGCCTTGTTAATGTTCTACTCTTACTGCTCTTTTTTACACCAATAGATTTGCGGTTAGCTGAAAGAGTAAACAGATTAAAGTTAGGTTTTCTTTCAAAGTTATTTCTCACGCCTGATTGCTAGCATGTAGAAATAACATTTCATCTGAATCTAAACAGGGGCTCTATTATACGTACATACAGCACACAGTGTTGACGTTTAGCTAAATCAGACTGTCCACAGAAAGTCACTGAATACTGCCTATGCAGATCTTTAAAAATATGGTTAAAATATTAATGAATAGTGATAAAAAAATCACTAGCAAATCTATCCAGGAGAGTATAAGTCTGCTATTTCTAAGCCACATTTGTAATGTTGGCTCCTAACCCAAGTTATCCACCAATAATTTACATTGGTATAACCCTATTAACTATAAAAAGTACTGTACCAGTATTCACAGTCACAAACTAACTGCATGCAATCTGTTCAATTCTCCTTAAGCACTGAAAAGAGAGAGTTACAAGAATCCCCGTTTTACTATGCACTTATTTCTTTTTAATGGACTATAATTACTTTGAGATACTGCATTGTCTGTGTTTTGGCTGTGGAAAAAATACAAAATCTGTCTGCTCATAGAGATTTTTGATTTTTTTAAAAAAAGAACAAGTTTCTGGGCTTATCTACACTCAACATGTTTCATTATTAGGATGCCTTTAATTTCATACCGGAAAAAGCTATCCTTATGTCTTTCTTGTGTCTAAGGCTCCAAGAATTCTGTCCACTTCTCAGTTGTCAACATTGATTTAGCAGAGGGTTAGCAAACATGATGTCCATTAGATGTTATTGGACTACAACTCCCACCATCCTAGAGCACTGGCCACACTGATGGGAACTGTAGTCCATGAAAAACTAGAAAGTACCACGTTGGTTATCCCTGATTTTCCATGACAGCAACAGTTTCATGGCTCTGAACAAATTTAAATTTTTGACCCTCTATGATTCACATATTATGATAATTTATTGCCAGACAATGAAAGCAAACTGAATTTAAGTGACAGGCAAAGAGTATAATGAGAAATACTACCAAAATAGCTGGCATTTGTAAAGATAAAGGTTTTTTTCCCTACTCAACTTGCTAACTTAACACCAAGTCAAAAACTGCTCTGTAATTTTTAACGTTTATTTAAAACTGATAATTATAACGATAGGGAAAACCCTTTTAGTACAAAGTGCCAGAAGCGGCTTAGTCATGCTGGCCACATGACCCGGAAAAACTGTGTGCGGAGCAGACAAATGCCGGCTCCCTCGGCCTGTAAAGCAAGATGAGCGCCGCAACCCCAGAGTCGTTCATGGCTGGACTTAACTGTCAGGGGTCCTTTACCTTTATTGGTCATTTTATTACATTTTGAGGCACTGATTATATATATCCTAGAACCCTCTGCTCTAAGTACTCACATAAATTTTCAGAGGCCTAACAGTACGTTATACTTTGGAACAGAATCTACCCCCAGCCCTCAACTTCTGAATGAAGAAAGTTCTAATGAAAAGCCCAAATTGTGTCTTCTTATAGGACAACAAGCATAGGACAACAAGACCTTCAAAAAGTTAGCTCCCCTTGCTTACTTGCATTAGCTTTTTCCTGAGTGGTATCTGCATCAGTGTTAGAGCTGACAGACTGGCTGTCTGAATTTTTGCTGCTGTCACCCAACTTTTTAAGCCTGTTTAAACGTTTATCTGTTTCTCTGAGTCCGTATTTGCTATTGATTACAGGAGCAGGCGCAGGCAGTCCCACTCTTGATTTAAAAGCACCAGTTCCACGTCTATAAAAGAGAATAGAACACATTAATAACTCCAGCATAGCAATAATAAAAAAGGATATCTGATGAAACAGTATTCTGAATCCCATGTCAATGCCACATGTTTAGACAAATCTGTGCATGCAAACATTTCAACATTGTCAGCATTCCACTATTACAATTTTGAAGGAATTACTTGAACTAAAAATTACAGGAAATGATTCTTCATACTTTTCTGAAATTATTTCCCCTTTCTTTAAACATATAAATCTCAAGTGAATACACTATTTCTATCAACGCCTGCTAAATATGAAATTGGAACCAATGCTTGTCCTTGATGTGAATCTGCAACTAGTGTAACAATGTTAGCATGAATAATCTAGTTACACCTGGATGAGACCACCTGGAAACCCTATGTACTTGAAGATTCTTGTATGAAATTCAATAAAAGGAGCCGTTACATGTTAGCTCCTTTCCCTAGATCTCAATATCACCCCTCATTATAATAATAATAATAATAATAATAATAATAATAATAATTTATTATTTATACCCCGCCCATCTGGCTGGGTTTCCCCAGCCACTCTGGGCGGCTCCCAACAGAGCATTAAAATACAATAATCTATAAAACATTAAAAGCCTCCCTAAACAGGGCTGCCTTCAGATGTCTTCTAAAGGTCTGGTAATTGTTGTTCTCTTTGACATCTGAAGGGAGGGCGTTCCACAGGGCAGGTGCCACTACCGAGAAGGCCCTCTGCCTGGTTCCCTGCAACTTGGCTTCACGCAGCGAGGGAACCGCCAGAAGGCCCTCGGCACTGGACCTCAGTGTCCGGGCTGACCGATGGGGGTGGAGACGCTCCTTCAGGTATACTGGACCGAAGCCATTTAGGGCTTTAAAGGTCAGCACCAACACTTTGAATTGTGCTCGGAAACGTACTGGGAGCCAGTGTAGGTCTTTCAAGACCGGTGTTATATGGTCTCTGCGGCCGCTCCCAGTCACCAGTCTAGCTGCCGCATTCTGGATTAGTTGTAGTTTCCGGGTCACCTTCAAAGGTAGCCCCACGTAGAGCGCATTGCAGTAGTCCAAGCGGGAGATAACTAGAGCATGCACCACTCTGGCGAGACAGTCCGCGGGCAGGTAGGGTCTCAGCCTGCGTACCAGATGGAGCTGGTAGACAGCTGCCCTGGATACAGAATTAATCTGTGCCTCCATGAACAGCTGTGAGTCCAAAATGACTCCCAGGCTGCGCACCTGGTCCTTCAGGGGCACAGTTACCCCATTCAGGACCAGGGAGTCCTCCACACCTGACCGCCTCCTGTCCCCCAAAAACAGCACTTCTGTCTTGTCAGGATTCAACCTCAATCTGTTAGCCGCCATCCATCCTCCAACCGCCTCCAGACACTCACACAGGACCTTCACCGCCTTCACTGGTTCTGATTTGAAAGAGAGGTAGAGCCTACTCTCTTATCCTACTTGTGTTTCTATAAATGAATGTAGTGTGGACACTAGGAAATGTGTACATTTGCATGCCAGAGGTAAAGAAAAACATTTCAAAAAAATAAATCCAAAACAACAGCCTTTTTTAGCTTCCATTTCGAAATAAGTATTTATAGAGGACAATAATGACATATATCAGAGAATATAATCAAAATTACTTTTCATATGAAAAAGAGGTTTCTGCTCTTTGTGCATGAAGGTATGCACAGGTATGCACATCCTTGGGGAAGCTAATGCATAAAGCGAAACAGAATTTTCTAAACTCTGGATGATGGCGTTGAGTAGGAAAATTCATACCTTCATTTTTTAAAAAGCAGCATGGCTTCTTAACAACACCTTGAACATATACTGAATAATTCAAGCAAATTTTAACACCATCTTCTTTATTACCAGGCTCGGGATGATAATGTTGAGTAGGAAAATTCACACCTTTATTTTACTATGAGCAACTTTACAAAATACAGAAATGCCTGCTTCTCTGTGAAGTTTCCTTTTACCCAGAATCCATGATTGATTTTTTGACCACATGCATTACTATCTTCTGTCTGATAGTGTGGGATGTGCCTACTACCAGTCCTTTGTTCATTATCTGTGGTCCTAATCTCTCAGCTGTATGTAGTGATACCAAGTGATGGTGCTAGAATGTGTCTGGGTAGGCAGGTAGCAGAGAGTTATGAAGATGTTGCCCCAGTATCAGTGATGGTGGGCAAGGAAAGGTATAGTTGGGAGTGGAAAGGCTGATCATCTGTGGCAGAGGCCTAGATCTGGTGGTGCAGTTACTGAATTCCAGGTCAGTCCATAGTTAAGACCATGTTCATTCATTACTTGATCATGTATGAAGGGGCTGTTTTGGCAAATATTACCAAGACTTGGCTGCGTGAGCTAGGTGGGTCTGACCCGTCTTAGCTGTGCCCATCTGGGTACCCTGTACAGAACCAGGCTAGACTCCTTTACCAGAAAATCTCTTTATCTTGGAATGGACTTAAGAGGGTCTGGGCCTTGGTGTTGGGCCAGAGAGCTAAACGGGGGTTGCTGCTGGTTTATTGACCACTCTATTCCCCAGTAGTTCTTTCAGTGCCTACTTAAAACGTTTTGTTCAGGCAAGCCTGGCCAGACATGTAGATGTTCAAATGTTTACTTTCCTTTACTGTTAAATTTAATAAACTTTTAATGTTTTTAATTGTTACATCAGTGTTTTCTTATAATTTTAAAATTTCTTGTAAACCTCTTTACTACAATCGAGTGGTATACAAATGTTGTTAGGCTTCCACGCTTTCCAGTACTATGTGCACATGGTCAAACACAGCTCTCATGTTTCACAAAAGATAGTATGATACACACAGCTGCGCTTCCTGCAACATGTGAAGTGGCCCCAGAGAAACAAGTTTATGTAGCTCAGAGCTTCATAGTTGGATGCAAAGGAGCAAAAATTGTAGAGGAAGCACACTGGGGCATATTTTTTTCCTAAATTGCAGTTTCCTCTCTTAATGTGTGGCAGTGATGAAGATAAACGAAGAAAAGGCAACTATAGCTAAATCATCATAGTGAAAATACTGGGACATCAGAATCAAAATTTTCAAACAGCAGTGATTTTTTTTTAAAAAAAACTTTAATTGAGCCAAGGGATCTTAAGCTACCTCTGCAGCTAAAGTCCAGCTCCAAACGCCTTCTGGTGGTTCCGTCACTGCAAGAAGTGAAGTTACAAGGATCCAGGCAGAGGGCCTTCTCGATAGTGGTGCCCGCCCTGTGGAATGCCCTTCCTTCAGATGTCAAGGAGATAAACTGTTGGGATTTTACGTAGCCGATGCTGGCTAGTCTGATTAGTATAAATCACATGAGTTGTCTGAGAAGAGTGTGGGAACGGAAGACTGTCTTATCTCTTCCGTCTGAGCGTGTTATTGTACTGCACTTTCACTTTTGCAGTATGCAACTGCTTGTTCTGCTAGAGCTTGGAGAACACAGACGTGATTATGGATTCTCTGTATAGAATGTAAATAAAACGTAGTTTAGATCTACAGATGTTTCCTTCTTCTTGCTGTGTGATGCCAGAAGACCTGTGTGCACTTTTCATAAGAGAAGGGACATGCCATTCCAGAGACATGCCTACTGGGAGACGCTCGGAGGTACTGGGGGGTTTGCCATCCTCCCCAGGAGCGTTTTCTGACATAAACAACTATCTGTGAAGGCAGCCCTGTATAGGGAAGTTTTTAATGTTTAATGTCTCATTGTGTTTTTATATATTGTTGGAAACCACCCAGAATGGCTGGGGCAACCCAGTCAGATGAGCAGGGTACAAATAATAAAATTATTAGTATGTTGAAAATTGGTACAGTGTAACTTATTTATTTAATGGGCACACATTATAGAATAATAAGGAATTGGGTAAAACAGGAGCATTGCTCAAGTATGATTACTTTAATGTGTGAGGAATGCAAAGATTCAAATAACTGTATACTGAAGGGGGCAAAAGTTTCAATTCTATGCAAATTCAATACTACATTACATGGAAAATCTGGAGAGCTGTGAAGCTTGTTTGCAAATGAGGTTTCCCAAGCTGTTTGTCCAACATGGCATTGGGATCAGCTCTTCTATGTTAAAAGTAAAAATTCTACTTGGCTAACAGAAGCTCCTGATGTGAGCTTGAACAGCTCTTTTGATCCCAAGCATGATCACTCTTGGGTTGATTTTCAAGAGCCTGGCTGACACAGCATGCAAATTTGCCTTTAGAGTAGGAACTGGGAGCCATGGCACAGAGAGAGAGATAGGAATTATACAGAAAGAGCTCTGGAGCGACTTCCCACACTTAATTCTACATGTCTACTGTAGTAGTGGGAGAGAGAGGGGAGAAGATGGGCAATCTACGAAGTTACCATTCTTTTCTAATATTTTGGCACTGATGAAATACATCACTCATGGCAATTCTTCAAGCACAGAGTGTGCTTGAATTTCAAGCAACAATTCAAATGCCATCTACTCACAGCAGTCCAGTTTTCACATGTTTTCTTTTCAGTCCTTATTTGGAGGACATCAGAGAAGGGCTCACAGATGGATTCAACAAGAATGCATGAGATATCAGTGTAACTCTTATGGAAGGGGAATGACTTTTGGATGCTGAAGTCAAGTTCTTGCAAGACTAGCTGACACACGCACAGATCAACAACACAGGTGTACAGTGCAATTGCACTGTATTTCAGTTCACTGTTTACATGACTAGAACATACCTTTCACATGTGTAGCATTCACAGAATTCATTATTTTCTCCAAAAAACCCATCCCCGTAGTAACAAGAAATTTCTTCTCCAGGTTCAATATCTCGCAGAGCTTTCACACATGCTGTATCCCGGCCAGTTGACACAAACTATGAAGGGCAATAAGGGACATGTAGTATTACTCAGTTAATCAAAAATAATTTTAAAACATCCATATATTTAAAAAGCTAGTTTGGAGGATTTTAAAACGCTGACCACATACCTTACAGTTGGGTCTGCAATCTGAAAAAAAGTCCAAAAGAAAATAAATTAACTGCTGATAAGACCTGGAACATGAATAGTTACAAATACTTAAAGTAAGGTTTCATACTAATTTACTTATGGTAATACTCAACTGAACAATTAGGTGTATCACTAAGTAAGAAAAATATTGCACATTTTTAAAGAGCATTAAAGGTAATCTAGATCATTCTAATAAAACACAGGAGAGAAATATACTCCAAATCAAGAAATAAATTAAAAGTAGTCCTGAATATAACAATTAATTCCATTGTATTTTCTTTGTTTGTTATTTACCATGATTGATGAATGCAGCTGGACCAAGCCACAGTTGAGCACAATTCTTTCGTGTTGAGTACATGACGCTGAAGTCATTCTCTCCATGTCTGAGCAGCATGTTCTCTTCTAATTCAGAGAGTTCAGCAATACAACCCACCAATAACTCTATTTTGTCATTTCGTTTCCTAACAAATGAAGGAAGAAATTATTTAGTTAACAGAACAAACAATACATATTATTAATGCAGTCTTTCTCCAGTATAAAAATATTTTAACAGAATGAAATAGAGTTGCATTCTGTACATTTGTTTGTTCACTTGTCCCCCTGGCTAGGCAAGGAAATCTTTTTTGATAACTTATTAAAAAGCCAAGAGACTGTACATGGTATCTCTGAAGTGAAAGAATTCCAACTGTTCACTGCACTTCTAGTACATGTCATATCCAACGGTAATTCAGCTTCCTACAATCCCCAGAGAATGCTTCCCATCTGACCACACTGTGGTAAAGAAACTAACATATCATAGCAGAGCAGGTAAAGTTGGTCCAACTGGGCACTGGAATATGCTTCCAAAACATGGATGGATGCATGCTTGATGGGGTGGGATCACTCAAAGAAATAAAAAAAGTAGCACTGAAGAAGAGATAGCAGATCTGAGAAGCAATGGCTGCAAACAAACATTAAAGACTGAAAAAAATAGAAAGCAAGTCCCCCGCATTCTCCCCCATCAGCAAGTTTCATATCAGAAGTTGAACATCACGAGAACTTGGTGTAGCACTAATATTATTGCAATACTTGCCACTCTTTTGTTGCAACTATTTTGGCTCCATTTTGCTCTGATGAATACCGATTGCATGGCAATATTTCAAATCCACTGTCAGTTGCAAACATTCGTAAATAAATAAATACCTGCAGGGGGGAAAGGAAAAGAAATTATCCAGAACAGCTGCATTACTTGATGTGAATCAGTTGTTCCACATCTGGCAATTTGATTTCCAATGAGATTGGACAAGCGCCAGAAATTTTAAAATGGACCTTAAAAATAGTCTTATTCTCTGCTGCATTTATGGGACAATTTTGACTGGGTTGCAGAGATAGAGTTGCTGCTTCTATTATGTTATATTGTTTGATGAGTGTATACAGCTTTTTATTTTTATGTGGTCAACCCTCTCTCACAAACTCACTTCACATAATTTTACACTAATGAAAAATACAGGCTCAATGTGAATTTCATAAAACAATCCCTTTAACATTGTCCTTAAATTCACTCAGTTGGTTAAAGTATGGTGCTGATAATGCCAACATTGCAAGTTTGATCCCCATATGGGACAGCTGCCTATTCCTGCATTGCAGGGTTTGGACCAGACGACCCTCAGGGTCCCTTCCAACTCTACGGTTTTATGAAATGTGCTATCTTTCACTCTTATGCTGAGAAAGGGAGGGTGGTAAATATATTCATAACTGAAAAGAGTCTGGCCTTCATTCTTGAATATCCTAGCCCAAGATATCCGAAGCTTGTTTTATCTAGACATCAAGTACTGTACAGCAATGAACTCTCCAGAGATCTATGGCTTGGAACTCAAATTCTATGCTTCCAAAAAAAGCTTCAATACAATACATTGAGTACTTGGTCTTATCTTTCTAAAGTACTTTCAGTCTCCAGGTCTTCTAGTGGAAAACCTATCACCACCCCACTACAATAATCACTACTACCAATACAAATTTAGAGTGGCATTCAACTGGTTTTATTTTAATTTCAATGGGTGTACTCTTGAGTAAAACCTACATGAATACCACCCATACCTTACTGACAAGGCAAAGTTGTAGCCTGATTATTTTAATGCATCAATTCAATGTCATGTATACCTTCAAATGGGGGCAGTGCAGACATAATGCCGGTGAACACTTAATCATGGTTAAACAATCAGCAGTGTTCAATCTGCACCTGCCTATAAACTATGGAGGGCATTTACTAAATAATAAATTATTTCCTATTATTCCTTCTGAATAGTCTTTTCTACTGCATCTTTCTCCCATCGTTGGGCAAAAGATTCCTCCATTGCAGGGGGTTGTACTAGATGGCCCTCATGGTCCCTTCAAACTAGTGGCGTACCTACAGACCATTATAGCTTTGACCATGTTGGCCAGTTAAATATGGAGAACAGTCTCCATAAACTTCCATTAAATTAATTTCTATCAAGTTGATTTTTTTTTAAAAAAAATCCAAAGCCGTATTTGCTGAAGCTAAAAGCAAGGGCAGACAACACAAGCAGTTTCAGTTGAGTAACATTCACAACACCTTGTAAACCAAACACTAACTTGGACTTGGATTAAGTATAAATATACCTACATGTTCCTTGAACAACCTTTCCTGCATTTTGTTCTTGTTAAGAAAATAGTGCCGGGCCCAGTCACCTGATGTCAAGGACTTGAAGGCTTTTTCCAAGTGCTCATCTTTTTTAAAACGCTCAATCACCTCTTTCAATTCCTCCTGCCTTCCTTTTATTGGTCGAAATCTAAAAAGAAAAATATTAGTCATGTTTCGCTTACTTACTTTATATGTCTAGAGCAATTGTATCACTGAGAGAGGGCCGTAAATGAAAATGAGCATTGCCATCAGCAGGCTCTACACAACTCTTGAGTATTAAAGGAAATAAATGTAACAGAAACACAGCTATTAGATTCCTTATTTACAGAGCTGTGGAGATGTTTATTTGGAATGTTGTATTCTAAGCAGCATACCTGGCAGCTGTTAACAGTTGGAAGTGTCCCATTAATGGGAATGACAAGAGTCTTTTCCTCTGAGGCACCTGCACTCATGTAGGAAGCCAGCTGTGCAGATGTAACATAGAGAACTTCGGTTATGGGGCGGCACAGAAATACCAAAATAAATAAATAAATAATAAATAAATAAATAAATAAAACAAAACAAGTGCCAATTCTTGTAAGTCATGTTGTCTTTCAGCAGAGCAGTGCGGACTGACACATCCTACACATCTGGGTTACAGGGATTAGCAGCAGTGAAACAACACACTTGACCCTCAAAAATTAGAGCCATTGGCACCAACCCTTAAAGATGCTTAACACACAACACAGCTTTAAGTACTGAGTGGTGCTTCATTCCCTGTAACATTGTTTAAGAAATTACATTTCCAAACAAGCAAAGCTGTAAACTGGGCATGGCCCCGATCTGTGTACAGATGGTTGTAAATTTGTATAGCATCATCCCCACAATCTATGACCACCTCAGGTATAATTTAGAATGCAGGCATAGCATTGCAGACCAATAGCCAAAAATGGTTACAAGCAGGTAGGCACTCTGTCTCCCTCCTGACACCAGCAGTGGAACTCAAAAATCTTGTGCAACTGATTCGGTATTCTAGGGAGAAATTCAAAACAATGGCCACATTTCTAAGGTATGTAGTCTGCCACAGGAAGATTCCCAAAACTCTTGCCCTCATTGCTTAGAAAAGTTATTTCTTCTAGTGAAAATCAGACAGTGTTGCTAACACAAGCAAAGAATAAACTGGATGAGTTCCTCAAGGACTACGTTATTCAACAGTCTCAGGAATTACTTTGAGAAAAAGGAATGTATTGCTGAAATTTGTGCACACCAAGAAGTTAGGAAGTGCTGATCTTGGTCAGGATATGGACCTATGAGATGACGCTAAAGGTAAATGCAGTCAATGAACACACTGGGGGTGTAGTGTTTCCAGTAAGCATAGGGAAACATCAGTACCCTTGCACAAGACACTGGGGAAGCCACATCTGGAATGCTGGAATGCTGTTAAAAAATATCATCCTGTGTTGCTGTTGATTTTCAGATGTAAAGATGAATCACAAGAACAGCTATAGGAATGGGGATTTTATCATTACAATTAAAGAACCTGGCCTGCTTAGGAGATCAGTGCTGGGGAAGTTTGAGAGAGATTTTCAAATATATAACAGCAGTAACAATTGGCCATGTTGTCAGGTATAAAAGTTGTTGTCCTCCAAAATGTCTGGAGGGCATCAGGTTGAGGAAAGCTAAAACAGAAGGTTACGAAGAGTTTGGCTACAGTAAATGATTACAAACCGGAACCGTAAGATTTCAGGTGGTAACAGGCAGGCATTGCCATTAGAAATACAAATTTCTAAAACTGCAACCATTAGAATAAAAGACTTACCTGCGTTCAAAAAATAGCAGTGTAAATCTATGAATATCTTGCAGTTTTATATTCTAGTTTCCCTGTGTGAGCTACTGGGGTCAAGAAGCCACCCGACCCAACATTTCTGTCAGAAGCATTAAGGCTGCAATCCTGGACACTTTCTACAGAGCAAGTCCGTGGAGCTCAATGTGATTTCCAAGTAAACATGCATAGGATTGCACTGCACAACTGCTAAACAAAATCATTTTCAATATACTCTTGAAGTCCCCCCTTTGTCCTTTCCTTAATTTTGCTTTTGTCATAGGCCATAGAAAAAAGTGTAAGTTCAAAATTTTCAAAGTGTACAGAATACTTACATCAATCCTAGCCAAAAATCAAATAAAACTACTATGTATTGAGAACAAATGCTTGCTTTTAGAAGCACATATCCCAATATACAGAGTGACTTTAGATATGGGTATGAAACCTTAAATATTTTCTAATCTGGTGACAATAAATGTTAGTATCAATTTTATTTGGGCTGAAAAACAAGTCAAAAGAGAGGAAGTGAAACTGCGTTCTAAACATTTTAAAGATATTTTATCAATGTCTGCTTTCAATTAAGTGTTTGTATATAGGACAATTTGCATTTAATAATCCTCTCATTTTTTATAATCCTTAACATGTTCTTAAATATTTCTTGCAAACCCGTTTGCAAATGAGTGTTTCTTACTTGAAAATATCATGGATTAAGTGCTCATATGTGAGTATGCAAAAGAACCCAATCTTGAACTAAAAAAAAATATGTATTCACCATGGACAAATAGCAATATGCTTTTCAGCCACTTGGAATTCTATGGAGTGTGTCTATAAGACATTCACCCATGCTTGTAACTTGATAATAAAAAAGTACAGGACTCCACTATTAATTGGCATCTTGAACCATACACCCAAGAGTATTTGCTTCTTGCCAGTGCTGCTTCTAGATAACTGTCCCTATTCTAGTCATATCTGACCAAAGGGGACTGGTAGCTGTGAACCAGCCAAAGCTGGAAATAGGCACTCCTAGTCATTGAGGTCACCTAGGCCACAAGTCACCAATTTGGATCCAGGAGTACAGTACTTCAAAGATCTTTACTTGGTATTAAGAAATTAACACAGGTGGCAGGGAATCCCTCCCAGGGAATTCCTTTCAAAGATCGGCTGCAACAACAACAAAAACCCTCTCCCTGGTTTCCATCCATTTCACCTCTGATTATGACTTAGTCAGTCAGATGCAATGGTGCAGAAGGCCCAGCTCTGTGAATAGAGCTTGGAAATTAACTGGGAGCTAGTGAAACTGCTTCAGTGCTGGTAAGAAACAATAGTATCACAGCTCAGCCCCAGTAAGCAGTCAGGCAGCAGCATTTTGAACTAATTAAAGTTTCTGAACTCTTCAATGGAAGGTATAGTTCATTACAGTAGTCCAACTCTCTGGTTACCAGATAATAATAATAATACCGTAATAATAATAATTTATTATTTATACCCCGCCCATCTGGCTGGGTTTCCCCAGCCACTCTGGGCAGCTCCCAACAGAGCATTTTATGCAGCTCTCTACACAAACTATTGCAAGCAAAGTGACTTCTAATATGGGAAATAAACAAAAACAAAGGAAGAGCTCTGACAATCAAAGATTCCCACAAGCAAAAATATTGGTTTCCACACTGAACAAATAGGGGAAAGAAAATTATTGGGGCTCTAGCCTGCACATGGAGAGTTCTTGAGGTATTAAAAGAGAATAGCATTTTCCCCAGCAAGGTACTCTGGTAAAACCATCAAGATCACTTGTAGTAAATACTTATTCTCAAACTGATTATAGAAAAGTGGTACATTATTTAAAGAGAGTCATGGCTGACTCTGGGGTCACACTAGGTAACACTAGCTCAAACAGCATTGACTGGAAGAAGAAGAGGAGTTTGGATTTGATATCCCGCTTTATCACTACCCGAAGGAGTCTCAAAGCGGCTAACATTCTCCTTTCCCTTCCTCCCCCACAACAAACACTCTGTGAGGTGAGTGGGGCTGAGAGACTTCAAAGAAGTGTGACTAGCCCAAGGTCACCCAGCAGCTGCATGTGGAGGAGCGGAGACGTGAATCCGGTTCACCACATTACGAGTCTACCGCTCTTAACCACTACACCACACTGGCTCTCAGCATAATCAGAAAGCAAGAATGAGCTTTTGGGCAGAACACATAAATACTTAAGCATCTTCCAAACTTATCAGAAAGAACTGATGGAGTGGAAAGAGAACTTATGACAAATAACTTTTTAAAAAACTAATTAGGGATTTCAGGGGCCTATTCCTCTTGGACTGTCAAACCATAACAACTGTAGAAAACCAGCAGCTGAGGAATCACGATGGACCTTCAGAGTTGTAATTCAGACTTTACTGGGGTAGGCCTCAATTCAATGGCTCTCAGGATCCAAACAAGAAGTTATACAGTTCAAGTGTATTCCCCAGCTCCAACTGTAAACAGGAGCACTGATTTTCATCGTGAATGAGTTATCCATCAATTACAAGCTACAAAAAACCATACCATGGGGGAAAGCAACTTGTGGTCTACGGGATGTTGCTGGGCTGCACATTAAGCTATTGTTTAAAACTAACTGTGGCTTAATGTGAAAATGCATCTTACTGGCACATCCTACCCAAAAGTTCCTGAAGTGCTACCCCACTCCTGCCACATGACAGATAAAGTCAGTCAAAGTCTGGTTTATCGTGCCATCCAAACCTGGACTCATATAAGATTTTTCAAAACAAGCCACAAGCAGTAACCTAAGTTTTCTTTGGTTTACAATTCACAGGATTACATCCAACAAAGTTGCTCTGTAACCAGAAGGACTTCTGCCTGCACAGTGGGACTGTGTCTTCCCACCCCCACCCAAGACAAATCTGTTCAGAGGAGTCAGTCTTGTTTCATCTGTGGTGCAGTTGCTGCAGAGCATTCCAGAAGCTTCTAAGCTGTGTACACTTCTGAGCCAGTATGAAACGTTAAGTTCAGCAAGATGCTTTACATGTATTAAAAGTGTTATTTATTATGCTGAAGACGGAGCTTGGTGCCAGGATAGTAAACAGAAATGGAACCCACCTAACTAAAAATTATATTGTGGGCTCAATAGTATATAGGAAAACAAAAAGAATGTGAATTATAACAAGAAGTTTCCTACCACAAAATACAACAATAAATGGCAAACTCACATGTTCAATCCGCAAATCATATTACCTCAAGCAAATCACCTAATGAAAGCTAATCTAAGTGATAAAAGGCAGCAATCAATCATTAAATGATGATTGATCGTGATGGCTGTCCATATTGTTAATCAGTGAGAAATCTAATCAGCACATGAATAGTAAGATGTGGGAACACTTATAGAATGGTCTGGATAATTCAAGATTTTGGTAGTTGAATTTCTGTAGCTTTGGTTATAGGATTTAGCCTAAGGCCTCACCTGGTGCAGACAATGGAGATTAAACGAAATATGAATGAATGAGTCTACTTGGCCAAACATTCTGGTCCCAAGGGAATATTTGAAGCACAATTCCCAACACATTGTTTTATTTTAAAGGTTTTTTTTAAAAGCAAACAGAATTTGAGAGCTCATATCTACATTTTTTCTTTACTATTGATACACACAAGGCTTTATGTTTTCTAGATAGATAAAGCAAAGCAAGTTACCTAGTGTTCATTTTATGTGTTTGAAAACCTAAATATGGATCAAGAACCAAACTAGTTGCTAGGTCATCGTTCTCACACAGCTCCTTGGCAGACATTCCAGAGGAAGGCACGTAGCGACTTTGGCCCTCAAATCCCGGACCACCACTACCTGCATAAATCAAAAGAAATATTAGTATTAGCCAAAATAGACTACTGACTCTTCTGGATCTTCCCCATTTAAGAGGCAATCCCATGAAGGACAACAACATGAGCAACAGCTTTGAGACCAATGTGATTTGTCCTAATATGGAAGTTCAAAGTGGAAGCAGCGTAAGGTGGGAGAATGGGTCTCTGTTGTATGACTCCAATCACATCCTGTTTTTTTTTAATTTATAGTCTTTTTTATTTATTTATACATCACTCTGACCTTGGGGAATTTAGGGTTTTAAATGTAACAAACGAGGCCCCTAAACTTCAGTTTATACCAATTTATACCACATGAAACTATTTGGTGACATTATGAACATTCAGTGATGCTGAATTAATCATTAAGAGCCACCAAATGACACTAAAGTTGTTTGGTATCATTAATACTATTAAATATATAACTAGCACTAAACAAATATATTCTAAACAAGATTGGCAGGGTGGCAGCAGTGATGCTATTCTAGAAAGAAGCTAGCCCTCTATCTTATTTGCATTTGACCAGTGGTGCCTTTCAGATGAAGCCTATGTGTCACCCTAAATGCCCCCACAATAACTTTTTGCAAGAGGTATACTGTATTTCATTTTATATTGGTCTTGCTTTGCACATTTCCAACTGACGTGCACAATGTTTATTTTAATCCTGAAAAGCTCAGGTTGGGAATATTATGGGTTTCCTTTTGCATATGTAAAATAAATTATAGAAATTGCCATGTATGCATTTAATTGGTATCCAAAGTCAATATTTGGGTTTTCAAAAGTTTTGATCTATTCTGGCAAAAACAGGGAAGGAAGAAGGAAGAAGACATCAGGGACATACATTTGGAGCTGGTGAAATGAGTCATGGAAGCTATATAACCTGCCAACCAGAGAGCTAACAATGTTTTCTGTTGGTTAGTGAATGTTGAGTAGATAAAGACTGTTCAAATATTCTGAAGACACAATGACCTTATACTTAGCACATGCCTGGTTGACTGTGACATGCAAAAATTGTTTTTGGGCAAATCTTTCTCTATTTTAATGATAAAGAACCACATAGCTATCTCACTTCCCTTCTAACATCAAATAACAGCTGCTTAAAATTAAAATATAATGGAAGCGCAGTTGGAAGCCTCAGTAGTAGAGCCCTACTTAACACAGCAGTTGTTTCCAATTGTATGCCAGTAGTTGACTTGCAGAAAAAATGAAAAAAACTGCTTATGCATTTGGTCAATGACGAGCACAATAAGGGAGCTGTGATCTCTTCTGAGATTATGAATACTGTTCTGTGAAAGTGAAAAATCATGCAAGTAGACCATGTGCATGAGCTTTGTCTTGCTTAAAACATGACCATGTTGTCAAAATTTTCCAGCTTCAGATTAGGCCTGAAACATGAGACAGAGCATCCCACTTGCTATCCAGCATAGAGACAGATATTGAGGAAGGATCCCTATCCCCTTTTTAAGGTTCTTAATTCCTAGGTTCTAAAAGTGCAAAAGGAAAAGCAGCCCATGCTGTAGGCCAGGCATCCCCAAACTTCGACCCTCCAGATGTTTTGGACTACAATTCCCATCATCCCTGACCACTGGTCCTGTTAGCTAGGGATCATGGGAGTTGTAGGCTAAAACATCTGGAGGGCCACAGTTTGGGGGTGCCTGCTGTAGGCAGATGGGAGCAGGGAAGCACAGGTGACCACTCTCTGAATAAATATTTGTACTACTGCTTTTTTTAAAAAGTTAGAGCTAATGATTTCAGGCAGCCAAATTTTGTACCAACTTAAATTTGTAGTGGCACATGAAATACAAACACCTGCATAATAAGAATGAATTACAAAGGATCTTTCTGTCAGTATAAAGATTATCTTTCAAAACTATATACTCATGCCTGAAGGTGGCAAACATTTTTCTGTCATTAGTTGCATATGGCTATGCAATACCAAAAACCTTTTAGTAGTACAGTGTGTCTTGGGGCACCATGGTCAACCTTTTCCTTACATATGATAGAGTAGGATCATCACATTTTTATTAATATCTAAGACATTAGTAAATAGAAATTAAACTGAATAAGCACAAGATCCTTGCAACTATTTCCATGAACGCCAAGACTACAATCCATATCCGTGTGAAGTAAATAACAAATCTCCCACTGATTTCATAGCTGTAGACTGCAGCATAATCTCATTTTTCTGGGACACAACATAATGTGGAAAAATTGAGGTATGCACAATTTTTCTGATAATTCACATTTAATATAGAAGAATATTCACATTTAAGCATTTATTGGGACTTAAGATTTATTTCAGAAATAAGAAAGAATTATTCAACCACATTAATCTGTCATGCAATAAAGCAATTTGTTAACCAGAGACAATGCACAGAGAAAACAATAAACTCAACAAATACATTTATTACATTAAAAATGCACACTACAATATTCCATAAGGAAACCAGAAATTACAAATAATTAACTAGAGATCACTCCTATCACATGAGCATATACATACATCTGCTTGACCGTCTCTCAACGCCATTTTTGCCAGTCTTTGGATTTTCCTTTCCAGGGTGCTGCAATTTGGACTGGTTCTGATGGTGATCATTAGATAATCTGCTTCCATTTCTCCGGCCATTCACCACCATGTTCTTGGATTCTCCCAGCCACTTCATTCCCACAGGCAATTTGTCCCCGTTGCATTTAGTCCTTCTTCCAAAGGCTTTAAGAAGTTAATTGTAGTTCAGCTTCCTAGTAGAAACAGAATACACAATAGTTACAAACTCTGCTGTAAGATGTATTTATTTATTTACTGCATATGTCAGATTGCCTATAACTGACATACTGTGGGCAATGCACAAAATATTACGTATTTGGAGCATGTAGAGACTGCTAAACACTTAGTAACACCACAGCAGTGTACAACATTAAAACAAAAAGCAACAGAACATATAAAATACAGTTCTGAAAAAATATACTCAACAAATACTGTCTGTGAATGAACTCATCTTTACAGGAACCCTAAATCCCTATTGCCTTAAAAGAAAACATGAGCTATTTGATCCCTATTGTACAGTGTATAGACATACTTGTAAATTCAGCTCAAACTAGTCATTTTTGAACTACCACTACAATACATTTAAGTTGCCAGAGTTCTACAGTCATACCTTGGTTCTCGAACACCTTGCGACGCAAAGGTTTTGGCTTCCGAACGCCACAAACCCAGATGTGAGTGTTCCAGTTTGCGAACATTTTTGGGAAGCCGACCATCCGACGCAGCTTCCGATTGAATTGAGAACCAAGGTACGACTGTATATTACAGTTGATGACCATTTCATGCAGGGGTTCCATTCCTGGCCTCAGAGTGTATATAAGCACACCCTGCCCCGTTCTCCCGTTCCACCCTTTTAGTGATGTTTTCAGGTCACTTCCAGGTTTGGTGCACACGTGCAATCGTGCAACATTCGGATGTGTGTTAATCAGTCATTGTCTGTACTTCATTTTCCAATTACATTACTGACTGATCAGGGATTTGCTGTACTAACTCATGGAAGGGTCAACCACAAAGCTTAGACTAAGTGTTTGGACCATACAATAACAAAGTACCTTTTACTACCAGAATAAGTCTCAGCTTTTAAAACCCAGTCTTGTAAATTAAGTCCAGAAAAGTTAGCAGTCCTTTATGGAAGAAGGGGTTTTCCTTTCTCCATGACTAACATGTATAGCAGGTAGAGGAAGAACAGATTCCTTTGTCTTTTTCTCTACCAATTCACTGCATTTCCATGCAAGATGTGATGCATGCCTTCCTCCGCAGCCACCACAGTATTCGGAAGGCTGGTGGAGGAGACAAGAGAGTGATCTGTCTCTCCTCTATCAACCTGCTCATTCACCTACATGGAAATCCATGCATTTATTTCCCTGCATGAAATTCCTTACTGTGTAAAAGCTACCAGGCAAAAGCCTGTTTTAAATAACATGAAAGCAAAAGCTTTAATCGTGGCAACTCAATACACATAATTGCATTCATCTCTTTCAAATGACAAGCTATTAACTACTGTTAGTCATTAAACTAACCACTGGTTTCACAATTAACAATAATACAGAGAGCAAGCAACTCAATATTTTCCAGTTCCCAATGCTCACCTATATTCCATATGTTGATGAGAGTAAGTGTTAGGCCTTAACTCTTTCATTTTTCTACTTTGAGGATTAAAAGTAACTCACAATTTACGAACATTTAAACTGTGTGCATTTAGCTTTGTGTGCTTAGCAAAAAAATTGAAATAAATAAAAGAGGAGGAGGAAAGGGGGCAAGCATCCAGGAAAAAAGACTTTGGCAATCTCATCCGTCATCAAACCCAATACATTTTGACTATATGCAATTTTGGCTATCCCTGAAATGTAACCCCAGTGTAAGTTCAGAGTCACCTGTATTATATCTTCTGGAATAACTTTTTGCAGCACTGGTTCAGTATGAGAAATCATGACAAGAAACTGACTTGAAAAAGATGATTCATTGCAAGTACATATCTGCAGAAATGTAACTGCACTTCCCACTAATTGCATTTTTGTTAAAACAGTCTGAAACGCACACAGCAGCACTCTTAGTACTCAAACACTTATCCCTTTTGTAGGTTTGGTGAGGCACTCTGAAAGTAACAGGCAAAGGCAGTCCCTTTCAAGAGTGACTCCAGGCTGAATCTTGATTTGCTGCCTTTCACCAGCTGAGTTGTAGGGAGCCTTATTCCATTGCCTGAACAGAAGGAAAAGAAACAAGCAATAGTCTGGTCTAATCCATTGTGGACCAGCTACCAAGAGATCCACTCCAAAGCAAAAAGTGAAGGCAAAGTTGGGGATGAGCTGAAGTCAGCAGCCACTGAATTCATTTAGAAAGCAGACAGGAACATAAAGGAGTATGAAGCAGGATACAGGAGCAGTATAGTGTGATGTCAGCAGAGGGGACTGGATGCAAATACAAAGTTCAGGAAGCAAGTGTTGCAGAATTTGACAGGCCACCAAAGTAACCTATTGCTGTTCTGGAAGTACTCAGCAGTAGTCAGCATCAATGTTCTACTGGCAAAGCAGCTGTAAAGGCATTGTGGAGCAGAGGTATCTGTATCTAGATCAGTGGTTGAATAATGGTTGATTGTTCTGGGGAAGGGCATCAAGTAAATGCTCAGGTTAACTGTTCTTTAGCATATCCACATAACTGCCTTCAGTCTGGACAAGATGCTTCTGGATGGGCATGCAAGCCTGTCCATCAAAGGCTGTCAGTGGTCCAAAGCATTTAATGCAGCAACATTGCTGAAACTGTGGAAGTGGTCTCAATGAGTCCCTTTAATGGGAGACCACCAACAGCCCCATAGTAGAACGGGAAGTGTATTAAATATTAAAACATGTTTAAAGTGATTTTTAACAGACATGAAAAACGTCCGTCATCTTGATGGCTGGGGGTGTTGAAGCTGTCTGAATGATGGATTGGCCGCAGTCTTGCGGCAGTTTCTAGAGCAACTGCCTAGCATTGGATGCTTGTCCTAGAATGAGAAGAAATGTTTCAGTTTTATGCAGAATTATTGTCTAGAAATGTGGATGTTGCTCATTCCTGAAGACACAAGAAAGCTGCACAATATTCTCCTGCCCCCACTTTCCAGAGTACATGCACTGGACTCTTGTGTTGTGTGCACCACTGGATGGGGTTTTTTTTGGGGGGGGGGGTTCAGGAAACCCTTTTTCCTATGAAATTATTAGCACTATTAGAGCTTTGAGTCCCAACTATTTTTAAAGGTCAAATTGATGGTGAGAGTCCACTGCTCTATAGGAGAGTATCTGCAAATTTGGGGATGGTCCTTTCCTCATCTAAAACTTATTACCTGCTTGAGTCACAGCAATCAATAGCTAGCTATCGAGCTGGAAAGATTTTTTTAAAAAATGAATGGGCAAGACCTCATAATCACATTCCATTTTAACAGATCTAGATATTGCCTGCTTACGCACCAAACTATCAAAATGGAGGGATGAAAGTCCTGGAAGGCATGCTTCTTAAAAACTCTTTGGTTTCTTCACTTTGACAAAATGTACCGGGCCTGTTTCATTTCCCCACCCTTTTCTTTCAATTCCCTACAGAATTCTTCCAATACTGATTTCAGACTGCCAAAGAACATGTAGATATTCCAACTTTGAGGTCTTCCAAACAGCTGCATGTTCTAATGCACAAATCCAGACTATTATAATTAGTATAACTTACTAATATAGCAATTTATCATTTTTATTATTCACTGGAGCCAGCCATATCCCGATGGTTTGAGTGAACATAGAAGTATCAGTCAAAATGGCCATATCTTTATTGATATTAAAATTCCACTATGGAAGGTTATGAATATTTTTAATTGTCTACACACCAACAGCTAATCAACTTTGTGTTTAAGAGAGAAGATAGTAGCTTACAAAATGATTTATTCTAAGTTTAAAATAACTTCTCAGTTTGTGTACCACATATTATGGGATAATGGATTAGTACAGTGGTACCTTGGTTTAAGAACAGCTTAGTTTATGAACAACTTGGATTAAGAATGCTGCAAACCCGGAAGTAGGTGTTTTGGTTTGTGAACTTTGCCTTGGAAGTGGAACATGTTCTGCTTCCTGTTGAGTGTGTTCCATTTGTAAATTGAGTCCCCCGCTGCTATGGGAAAGCACACCTTGGTTTAAGAACGCTTTGGTTTAAGAATGGACTTCCGGAACGGATTACGTTCATAAACCAAGGTACCACTGTATTCATATGTAATAAAGGAAATGCACAGAACTGAATCCACTATTCCTTATCCTCCATGGGGTTCATTATTATTTGAAGTATTTAATCCCAAATGAAAGAAAACTGCTAAAAGTTGTTGAATAAAGTCTGTCAAGGCTATTCTCTATTAGTATCTCAAAGGTTCTAACAATCTAGGTAAGAGCAGAAAGCACCTGTAGCGGTTGGCGCTCCCCTCCCAGGGAGCAAACACTTCACTTTGGAAAACTGAATACTACGTATCACAGTATTTGCGTTATTTGCTAACTTTTTTAGTCTGATGTATTGTACCAAACACCAGTAGTTGAAAAATTGATGGGGACAGGCTATTAATGACAAACAACCTATTTTAAAGGTTAATCAGAAGCAGAATAAATTGTTTAAACTAAAACATATACATCAGCCCAGGTATCCTAAGCCATCTAATAAATACAAACAAAAATGATCCTACCATTTTGTAAAAAAAATTTTTTTTGCTTCAGTACCGTACCACAGAGCGGACAGTCCTAGCACCAGAGTTGGTCTAGAATAGGATTCTGTACTCAAGTGTAATCAAAACATTTACAGCTTCTGTTCATCACAGTATTGCAGGTGTTTTCAAACTCTGCTAGTGACTCTATGTATTCAAACTGTACTACCGGTAGGAATAAAAGGGAGGGGGCAAAGACAGGAAGTTCAACATGTAGCATTCATTTCAGGTTTCAGCTAAATGAAAGGAAAGGGGGGGAGGGGAAGCAGACTACAGGTCAAAGAGAGTATACATGGAAACAAGGATCTCATTAAAACAGGAACAAGTATTCCACTGATCCCTATAATCCAAGCGCGGACGCTGTTTACCCATACTCAATTACTTTCAGTTGAATACCCATTCTGTCCTAATATCCTTTTTACTTAAAACTGAATTGCTGTGGAAGTCTACCTTCAACTTCAGGAAGAGTCACAAGATCTGTCCCTCTGACCAGCTTTTTTCACTTGAGGTTGTCAATGACTCGATATTAAGATGAAGTCAGTGCAATAAATTACATTATCAATGGCTCAGAATCTTTATAAGAAGACCTATAAATCTTGCTAGAAAAACTACTTACTACAAACAAAATAAAAAGTGAAAAAAAATCCTTCCAGTAGCACCTTAGAGACCAACTAAGTTTGTTCTAGGTATGAGCTTTCGTGTGCATGCACACTTCTTCAGATACGTATCTGAAGAAGTGTGCATGCACACGAAAGCTCATACCTAGAACAAACTTAGTTGGTCTCTAAGGTGCTACTGGAAGGAATTTTTTTCACTTTTTATTTTGTTTTGACTATGACAGACCAACATGGCTACCTACCTGTAACTACTTACTACAACTGCAACTTGCATTCATTTATTGTTGGAAGCAAGGGCCACTGATTTTAAACACAATTAATTGCAGATAGCTCAATTCTGTAAAATGCTGCACCAGTTTATTTGGTTTATATCAATCCTGTACGCGCACCCGCATACTCCAGAAAATTACAGAGCTGACCTACATGAAGCAGAAAACACCTCTTGACCCAGACCCAGGTCAGCCCAATGTGATTAACCAAGATGTTTTCCACTTCAAATAGATCAATCCTGCAACTTGCCAGCAAAGTGATAGAGCTGACATGATGCACAAAGCTGATTGCACTAAACATAAGATTGTAACTAGGGTATTATGCCAGAATCCCATCAGCAATAGATACTGCACTTTTGTGCAATCCGATGGGTTAATGCTAAAGCAGCAGTTATCACCACCACCTCCTATAGGTAAAACTACTTACTTGGTATATAATTGGTGAAAGAGAGATAATGATGGGGTTATTTGTACACTATAAGCCTTTCAACCCACAGTAAGGCAGCAATATAACACTATTTCACACTAGTGTAACAGCCAGTTTTTAACAGTACAGTGGTACCTTGGTTTACGAACTTAATCCGCTCCGGAAGTCCATTCTTAAACCAAAGCGTTTTTAAACCAAAGCATTCTTTCCCATAGCAGCGTGGGACTCGATTTACACTCAACAGGAAGCGGAACATGTTCTGCTTCCAAGGCAAAGTTCAAAATCTAAAACACCTACTTCCGGGTTTGAAGCGTTCTTAATCCAAGTTGTTCATAAATTAAGCTGTTCTTAAACCAAGGTACCACTGTATACCACTTACACGGAAGGTAGTAAGTTGGATTTACCTCCAACTTGCCTTAGGTATAACAGAGCAGTGCTCTGCCGAAACATCACAATCACTGTTTCACACATTTTTTTGATCAGAATAAAAAATATTAGAATCATGAAATAATATGGAGAATTTACAATTAAAACACTAAAATATCACCTAGTGGCTAGAATTAAATTATATTTTAAAATGAATTTTTATTTAATCCCTAAATTGAGTATCATCTAATTCTAGGACCTTAGACATTACAGTAATGTTAATTTGTAAAGTTTATTAATCCAGTCATTTACTAAAGGTGGTTTGGAGGCTGTCCATTTTTGGTAAAAACAAACAAACAAACTACAGGAGAAAAGTCAGGTGTATTTTTTCCTGTTTTTATGTAATTAGGCTCACTTTGGACAGGTACCAAATACAACTACAACATAATAAGTTCTAAAACAGTACAGAATAAAAAAACTTTTTATGTAATTAGGCTCACTTTGGACAGGTACCAAATACAACTACAACATAATAAGTTCTAAAACAGTACAGAATAAAAAAACTTGCCCACAAAGTGACTTATAAAGATTCAAAAATGAGTTTAAGAATGCTGTCCTAATCCCTGGCAGGCAACAGCATGGCTAGGTGGAGTGGCACCACAAACCACTGCATCTACAGCCCTGTTGTTCACATTAACCAGGGTGGAAGGTGTGGGAAGGAAAAACTGTCCCTATGCGCTGCCATCTCCCAGACTGGCACAGCAAAGGAGTTGGACTGAGTAATTCCACTACTGTCATTTGATGCTAGCAGGGCTAGGTTCTGTGCCAGTCCTGCTCCTGCACCTTTCTGTCTCTGAAATGCCCAATTTCAGGTGTTTCCTCTGGCTACTGCTGGAAGGGGTATTATCAGTGGTTGCTTATAACCACCCTTTGGGAAATTTGGGCACTCCTCACCAGTTGCCAGCAGGGCTGCCCCACTGACAGAACAGGGAAGGGCTCGGCAGAGGGGCAACTTTGCCCCATCCAAACCGTCTCCAGCACAGAAGATTGGGGTTTTGGAATGCTCTGCCAATTAAGTTTTGTACTTTCTTTTTAAATTTTATTTAACTAATACCTCATGAAATGTTATCTACATCGTCAAATCACAGTTCAAGACTCATCCAACTCAAGAAAAAGCTTCTTAAATTCACTAATATGCAATAAAGCATTTAAGAATACATCCTAGATAAGTTTTTACTTTTAAGCGTACAAAGAAGTGCCTCCTACATTTCCAATGAATTGGCATGAAAAACAAATGCAAAATTTAACTTCTGTTATGATACACCATGAACAAACATTTGTCCACAACAATGGTGGATATAATGTGCTGCTATATTATTTAAATGACTAAGGTAAGAAAGGGAAAGGAGTCAATACTGAGACCTAAACAAATGCAAACAGTATAGAAGTAGTCTGTAAAATTTATGGCAAGGTACTTCAACAAAATACTTTTCCAATTCTCCACAGCTCAAAAGGGTGTGTACTTGTAATGGGTTCTAATGAAAGATATCACCATATCTGTTTTGTATCCCTTCAACACAGCTCTCACAAAGAGCAGATGGTCTGAAATCTATCTAGGCTTCATCATTTCAGTAGGTGGGATTCATGTGATTGAATACTGCTCTATTCAATTGTCTAGACATAGAAACTAGGAGGTCAGAGAGGATTCTAGCCTAACCTCTGCCTAGTATTCTAGTTTTCTGTGTGTAGGCAATAATTCTACCATGTGGGACCCACCTGCAGCCTTCAATAGCTGTTTGTAAGAAATAGTTCTGAGAACAATATATATAGGAGGGGTTTTCAAACCTACAGGGGCACTTTCTGTATTGACATCAGCAAGAAATCCCTGTGCATTGCAAATATTCAGCCTAATGGACAACATCATTGCCTTGCATGAACTGACTGCAGAACACAGCCAGCAGTCCCATGCAGCTCTATACTGCAGGACAACAGTGGTTGAGCAAGAGATTTATTAGGGAAGTCTGCTTGTGATCCCAATTAGCTTCTGAGAATGCTAAGCTATCCATGAACAGAGTATAAAAATAATCAAAGCACTCTACTCCCCATCACCTAGATCTCAGGTTTGCTTGTTCAACCAAAAGGCAAGAACATAATTTCCCACCAGTAACTCTATCAATTGCTTACTGATACTTCCTTCTGTTTCAAAACAACAATCTTCTTTAAAACAAGCATTTTGGTGGAAAGAAAAAAGTGCTGTCTCAGGTGAGCAGGGCTGGGGAACCTGGGGCCCTGCAAATGTTATTGGACTCCAATTTCTTAGCCTCAGCTAGCATGGCCAGTGGTCAACGAAGATGATAAAAGTTGTAGTCCAGGAACATCTAGAGGGCTGCATGTTCCATACCCCTTTGGAGGTTACTGATCATATTGTATTTAGAAGAAACTGGGTTCATTTTACATATGAAAAAAAAACCCTAATAAAACCATCAACAAAAAATCATGGAATAGGGATTCAGTCAATAATTAAAAGACACTCTTTTATATTCATTCTTCAGTGATCAGGTGTCTGTGGTGGAAAAGCCAAAACAAGTTTCCTAGTTTAATAAGCATTTCTGCACACAGCTTTGATCGAATCTCATGCAAAGCGAAACTAGCCGGTAAATCCTGACAGCTGACAGGATTAGAACAAATTTCTTTTGCAGCTCAGCTGGATCAGGGAGGTAAGTCTAGTCTACTTTCCGACCCTTAGCTGAAACTACGGTGCCCCCTAGAGGTCGCCTCTCGCCTTCTTCAGAGGCCGGGAGCAATGCTCCTCCACTCAAGGCAGCCCTGCCCGATCCAGTCACATCTGCTTTCCGTGTCGGGCACTGCTCCCCAAGCCCAGCTCAAACGCTGGGAAAACGAGACACCCAGGATCAAGGTGCCTTTCCGCCACCCATCACAGAAATCCCGTGCCAGCTCCACTTCTCCGAAGATCCGCATCCCCTTAAACGCCGAAGCAGCGCAGCAGGAGGAGGGATGCCAGCTGTCACAGCCAACCGGGAGATGGGTGTGTTGCGGGTCTCACAGCCACTGGTGGCCCAGCGCCGCTTTATGCGGGTGCTTCTAAAACCTAAATAGCCTAAGTGGCGCGTCCGATCTTCCGGGGTGGCTCCCCTTCCCCTTCCAGACCCATAAAAGCGGTCCGAAGGCGCCTCGTGCGCAATACCATCTCGGGAAGCCAAGCAGAGGCCTAGGCCTGGATGGGGGAGTCACTTAGGAACCTCCATGTATGTGACACTCTCGAGTTCATGGGAAATGCGGACGTAGCGGGCAGGTGTACGATGAGCAGCACCTGGTGCCAGATTCCCCGCTAAGGGGGGGGATGCTCGGAGCACCTCGTCCTAGGCTGGACAGCTGCCCGACTGCTTCCCCAGGTGCGCTTGGTGGCCCTTCCCAGTCCCACCCGGTGTGCCCCAAGTGCTGACACGACCCTCTCCGGCACCTCCAATGAAAGGCTGGCTGGCTCTTCCTGCCGGCCCCGGCCATCCCCATCGCCTCCTTCGCCTACCGCCCTCCCAGCCCCACCTTATTGTCCTCATCTATGGGCGCCGGAGGGGGGACGAAGCGCACGATGCCATCTCTTTATTTGATGCCCTTTACAGAAACGAAGCCCCTCCCCACATTTCTGCCCCCGAAGACCCTCGTCGTCTCCGTCACGAGAAGTAGGTCCCCCCCCCCACCTCGGGCCCTGCCCAGCCTGAGGGGGCCTCGCTTCCATCCCGCCCCCTCCCCGGAAGGAGTGGGGCCCTCGCCGCCGCCGTGCCAGTTCCAGGACCCCCCCCCCCAACACACACACACCTCCGTCCCCTCCCCTCGTTCCGCCTCCGCCAAGCACTCACCTCCTAGCTGCCCCTGGGCACTGCAGTCCTCTTCGCCAGCCGCGGCCCCGCAGGTCCACAAAGCCTCCGCCGCCGCCGTCCAGAATCTCGGCCAGAGGCGAAAAAAAATAATCATCTATATATATAAAAATAATAATTCCAAGGGGAAAAATGGCGGATTAAAATCCAAGATGGCGGCGGCGAGGGCGAACGATATCTGGGAAAGCTACCTAGAGATCCATCCGCCGGGCCCCGAGAGAAAAAGTCCTCGAGTCCCCTCACGACGACCCTGCGGCGCAGCAACAACAAACCCAGGCACGGTCCTTCCTTCCGCGAGGAACACCGGGCGCCCCGAGCCAGACCCACTGAGGCAAATCCTAGCTGCGCGCTGAAGTCTTTTGTCTTCCTTCCAGACCCCCTGTTTTCCTCGCACAGCCAGAAGAAGCGCCTCCTGCTTGTGTGCTCCAAAAACGGCGGAGGGACACGGTAGGCTGGGCGAAGACCTCCTTGCGAGAGAGCGGAGGAATACGCCGCCAAAGAGATTCTTACCTTAGCGTTTTAACTCCACAGGCCGGAGCGAGGTACAGCAACCCATCCCCGTTCGCCTCTGCAGTTTCTACACCTCTCCCCGCCGCGGAAGGACACCATGGAGGCCGTTTGCACGCTTACTCGCAAGATTCGGTGCGGAGGGATACACATATAAACAAGGCCTGCTCAGTATAGTTTGAGAACCCGAAAGAAACCATTAAAAAAAAAATCAATCCGCCCCTTTCCCCGCAGCCCTTTAAATAAGCTGGAGCCTCAAGCGAAGACTGTCAGGGCAGTTTGAGCTGAGTGTAGATTTGGTGGGTCGTCACACGGCAGGCTACCTAATAATCCTTGCGCGTTGTAATAGCCAAGCCGAACGTGGCTCACCGGTCATGTTATGACCCACCAGGAACTCGACATGCCTTTTATTTTTGCTGCCAGAAATGGGGTTGTCAAGTCCCTATATAAGCTTAAGATACAGCATGGTTGATGGGCTCCATTTGGTTTGGGGGCAGGTGTCCCGCGTTGCGTAGACCTGCGTTACTGTGTCCTAATACAGACCCGCTCTCCCTCCTGACTTCCATCACTAGCTTGGGTGGGGTTTAAAAATCTCCATGACTCCCCCCCCCCCAGCTCAACGGGGGCTTTTCTGACTCATAGGGTTCCCCCCTTCTTTTCCTTGTCCTCTCAAGTTCATCGAGCAAAAGGGAAGGTGACAGGCATTGGGGTGCTTGTCACTTGGGGAGTCGGGTCTATGCTGTCAGTATGCAAAGCAGCATTTTAAATAAACGCCTCGTGGGGGGGGGGGGATATTCACACCACTTTGGGTGTCGAGTAAAAATGACTCCCCGTGAATAGGAGGGACCTCGACTGTGCCCTGCTAACACGCCGTGTGCTGTTTGGTGCTACCGTGTTTATACACTTCGCAAGAGAATATAGGGAACTGGGTAAAAGGCTTCCATATGTGATTTGACACTGGATTTGTTTGAGTTATTTTTAAAAAAAGTGGAGGATCCATGAGGATCCGTGTAGATCCGCGTTTTACCCATTCCCAGAATATAGCAACAAGGTGTCCTGCGAACAAATCCCTTAAAATTAGAGACGAATTCCTTTACTTGCTCTACTCAAGTTCTTCAGTGTGCCTTGAGGGCTACATTTAAAGGGCCTGGCCAGCGTGGATTTGATCGTTAAAGTTTGCAAGAGAAAAATGGATCTATCTTCCCTCCCTTCCCCTTCCATTGCCGTAGATGTGGAAGTCGTCTTCTAGTCGTTTGCAAGCAATTTTGATGCCTCCGAAAGAAAAAGGAAATTAGCTTTTTGCGTATGTTCATTTTAACGTCTGAAGCAGTGAAACTTAGATCGTAGCAGCTACTTCCATGTTTAGGGGGGAAATGTATCTTGCAGTTCTGATCGCGGAAGTAGCAGCTGCAATCTTCCCGTGTGTCTCGTGTGTCAAACGTTGTTCATGCAAGTACCTGTAGGCCTCTTGTGTGAGCAAGTTACTCGCAGATCAGCTGGCTGAGCTAATATCTGCAGGGCAAGCACTTTTTCTCCTTTCTAAACCCTGTCTAGAGCCCAGCAACATTTCCTCAAGCATTCCCCCCCCCCCGCCCTTGCTGTTGTGTATTCAGAAAGAGGGAGGGCATTATGGTAGAGACATTGCTTTTAATTGCTTCATATTAACATATGAATAAAATAAAATGAATTGTGTGGAATCTGAGGAAAATTGGAACATTCCCCCCATAAGTTCCCAAGGTCATATGTCAAGAGCACAATTTTACATATCTTTCAATATAATTTTCTTTCTAGATTTTACCTGCTGAATTAAAACAAACACAAACAAACAAACAACATTGGCCTTATGACCACTTTCTCTTCGAATAAGCAACTAACCCTGGGGGAGCCAACTTAAAAACAAACTGCCTTTACTCTGGTGGTACCTTTGAGGGCAGCTTGATATACAGAAATGTAACCAGTGAAGCTTTTTCCTACATAAGGAAAGAATAAGCCCGGGAAAAGCTTCACCTGATACATTGTCTGTCACATTGACATTAAAGGCACAGAAGAGCTGGGGTTGAGTGGGTATGGCAGGCCCAGTCAAAGCACTGCAGTACTGTATATATAACACAAAGTCAGGAGAGTGAGTGTTACTGTAAGTTACTCAGTTGCATATATACCGGTAGCAGGCTGCCTAAACTAGTGTGCAGTAACACTAAGTGTTGTTGTTGTTCAATCGTTCAGTCGTGTCCGACTCTTCGTGACCCCATGGACCAGAGCACGCCAGGCACGCCTATCCTTCACTGCCTCTCGCAGTTTGGCCAAACTCATGTTAGTAGCTTCGAGAACACTGTCCAACCATCTCATCTTCTGTCGTCCCCTTCTCCTTGTGCCCTCAATCTTTCCCAACATCAGGGTCTTTTCTAGGGAGTCTAATCTTCTCATGAGGTGGCCAAAGTACTGGAGCCTCAACTTCAGGATCTGTCCTTCTAGTGAGCACTCAGGGCTGATTTCTTTAAGAATGGATAGGTTTGATCTTCTTGCAGTCCATGGGACTCTCAAGAGTCTCCTCCAGCACCATAATTCAAAAGCATCAATTCTTCGGCGATCAGCCTTCTTTATGGTCCAGCTCTCACTTCCATACATTACTACTGGGAAAACCATAGCTTTAACTATACGGACCTTTGTGGCAATATGAACTCAGATGCATGTGTTTTAATGCTGTTGGTGCTTGATGGATTATGCATTGCATTAACCCACTTCCTATGGATTACCCTGAGTTGCCCCAAACAAATAGAGCAGTGCAATGACCCTTGGTCAAAATTTTGCAACGTGGAATGGAAACAAGAAGAGGATAACCAGTACAACCCAACTCAAACTTGCATCTTTCATGAAGAGACTTACTGCTGATGTACAATTGTTCTTGTAAAACAGAGGTTTCAGAATTTCTACCTTCAAAACACCATTTCCACATAATCTCAACCCAAGAGGACTATCAGAAATTGTGGCACAAGCAACTGTTTCCATAGCATTGAGAATCTTTATAGTACGGCAGTTCACATACCGTACTTGCTGTGGTTCTGTTGTCTGGCAAACGGAGGCCCTGTTCCTGCTGCACTTTCTTAATACACCAATATATTATTTAGGCTACCTCCCCACAAAGCCAAACAAGTATACTCCTCCGTTGGGTGTCTTCCCATTTAGTCATGGAAAGCTGCTTCATGATGATGTTGGATCTTAGTCGACATCTGGCTACAGGAAGCAGTTCCTCCGTTGCTCCTACCTGTATATAGGATGTTCTGCAGAGAAATCCTATACCGATAGTCTATCTCTGTGGAACTTTAAGCTCAATTCTTTTGACTCACCATCCTTTGATGAGCCTAATGGGATATGGGTCATTGATACCGGTAGTAGGAGCTTCCTAGTCTGCAAGGCTGGCTGCTAGTTCAGAGGGAAGACACATCCTTCAAGGAACTAGTGGTAGTTCTACCTCAGGGTTGGTTAAGCTCATTACACCCGCTTAGCTGGATCTGCACCATCTCCAACTGGGTAATTAATTGCTTCATGTGCATACACACACATTCTGCTGCTAGTTTCCATGTGTTTACAATCAGGAAATGCAAATAGTATTGAGCTAATCTCTGGTCCCAAGAATAGGAGAGGCAACTGCTTCTCATTTGTTTATGTTTTTGTTTTAAAGGTTCATTTTCATTGACATTTGCACAAAGAAAATAAGAACAAGTGACAAATACAAAAATGCTTGAAGACAGTTGTTGAAATGTATTGCATTTATTTAAAAACAGCATCAGAGTTTACAGATGATCAATACTAAATTATAGATGGCATTCTCTTAAAAATAAATGCCTGTAATTCATTTGAGGACTCTACTGATGTAATAAGTTGCTAATATGCAGGCAATGTAATTTGTTAACAGCTGGAGCCATCCTATGGTGAAGTACTCCATTGTATTATATCAGGCACTGGAAAATGATCTTAATAAAATATGGAAATATTTCAATATAACCTTTTGAATGTGTTGGTCTTTCACATATTCCTCAATACAGCCATTTAAATATGTGGATTTTGCACTGAGGTAATATCTCCAGAGAATGGATGCCTTCTTTTCTCAAAGCAAGCAACAGCAACAGCAACCCAAATATATTCTCACATCCACCAATATATGTCCATTTCCCTGTTTTCAAATGGTGTTTAAGAGATGTGACTACTTAAATAAATAAGTTGTAGTATTTTCTCCCCACTCTTCAGCTGAAAAAGCTCCTATAGCAGCTTATGTAAGATCAATAACACAAGATAGTCCCTGCCCTCCAGCCGGCTTGCAATCTAAAAGGCAGGACACAAAAAGAAAAGGGGACCAGGAGGAAAGAAGAAAACAAGCACATTCAGGCAGCAGTTCTTAAAGTTACAAAGCTCTTATAATGACCAGCTGGAATTGAAACAGTTCAGGGAGAAAAAGGCAGAGTGAGTTGGTCTTTCAGCAGAAATGTGGGAGCAGGTCTTGTTTCCCAAGTTTCCCCTCTGTTTATGCTGCAGACTTCCAAAATTGAATGTAGATAGATAGGTTGACTACAGCTGCTGTCATACACCACATATTTAATTGAAAGCAGCAACAGTCTGATGAGAAGAAGAGGAACAGCTAGTATTGAGGTGGGGAAAAGGTTTATTCCCCCAAACAAGCAATAAGCAGGAAATCTACAATATCTGTACACATGCACCTATTTTCACAACTTTCCCACGGAAGAAACTCAAAGGTCTTAATGGCTCAGCTGTGACTGGACAAGGGGAGGGAAGGGTTACTGTGACAACAGCAGATCAGCATATGGATTATTTTTTTAACTCCCTGCAGTTAACCTTCAACAGACAGTCACCACCTACTGTATTTTTTCTGGATATGCATCCTCCAGCTAAGCCTTACTACCGTAAACAATGACTTGACAGGTCTCAACTGGCCAGGCTTTTGTATTGTAAGTTTGGAGTCATTAGGGAAGTGGAACTAGTGGCCACTGAAGAGACTGCCTCTGTTCCTTAAACCATGCTGCGGAATCCTCTAATGTAATCATCAAAAATCTATCCACAGGTTAATTCTGTTGTCACTTGCATGGAATCCAAAGCATGAAAATATGTCTGCTTCAGCATGAACTGTAAGTCAAACTTTTGAATTGCCATTTCTCCACCCCCATCGTTCTACCCGGACACTGAGAGAGCCTTCTGGCGGTTCCCTCACTGTGAGAAGCCAAGTTACCGGTACAGGGAACCAGGCAGAGGGCCTTCTCGGTAGTGGCACCCACCTTGTGGAACGCCCTCCCACCAGATGTCAAAGAGAACAACAACTACCAGACTTTTAGAAGACATCTGAAGGCAGCCTTGTTTAGGGAAGCTTTTAATGTTTGATGGATTACTGTATTTTAATATTTTGTTGGAAGCCGCCCAGAGTGGTTGGGGAAGCCTAGCCAGATGGGCGGGGTATGTATGTATGTATGTATGTATGTATAAATAAATAAATAAATAAATAAATTATTATCATAATTGAATCTTGAGATAAATATCAAGCAGCTCTTACTGATGCGCTTGATATTTTAATTGGTTTCATTGTAATAATATGTTTTTGGTCTTTATAGTGCCTTGTGATATTTTATAGGAAAGTGTAGGTTATCAATATTTTAAATAAATAAAAAAAATTGATTTATTTTTTTTTAAAGCTCTTTGCTGATTATGAAATTGTCTTCCAGGGGTCATGGGGAAATAATTAGTACAGCAATCATGTGACCAAAATGATGGCCTGATCATGTGGTAATATTACACACAAGTACTGTATTTCATAGGAGGAGTTCTAGAAATTTCCCTTTATTTCTTTACACAGGTAAACACTACTCACTCTAGGCGGTTGGGTCATCAAATGCCAGCCTCTTTTACATCGTACCATCATGATTGTCAACAAGCAGCTCTGAGAAAGCTCTTTAGATGAAGTACCGGTAATTCTTTCCAGACCCAGTCTTCTTTGGCAGTGTGTACATTTGAAACACAAGATCTCTGAACCTCATAGTTCTCCCTGAGGCCTTTGTCAAATGTTGTGATAACAATATTAAAATATGGTGCAAAGTTTTATTCAAAGCAAGCTCGTCCTCAAGTGGAGTTATATAAACCGGTTGACTATATTGTCTTTGATGCTAGCTGTGGTTGTAACCTTGTCTCTAAACCAATTCTTGCTGTTTTTACTCCTTGTTCCCTTTCTCACTAAGTGGTCAGTTTTGTCTTTTGGAGATTTCATATGAAGAGAACTCAACATGGCAGTGATGGAGATAGAGGAGCTAATTTGCTCTCTCTTCATCACATTAATCATTCTGCCACTTCCTCCCTGTCTTGTTAGGACCACATACCATGCTGTCACTTCCTATAAAGTGACATTTATTTCTTGCTCAGTTACCACATGCCAGATGTGGTGGTATTTATCACTATTCCATTCACACTTTTCTTGTAAGTTAGTTCTGACTAAGGGCAGTCTGCTGAAAAAGAGAGGGCTCCTACACCTTTAATATAAAATAGGTTATTTCAGCACATGTATTAAAGGTGAAAGGGCATCCCACCTTTTTCACCTGGCTATTGTAGTTATGATCCTTCCTTAGCTGCATTTTGCAATACTGACAGTGGACTTACTTCCAGGTAGGTGTGCACAGAATTCCTGTCACAAAAGTTCCAAAACAAAATAGTTACTTACTATGAGAGAGTGATAAGGAACTATCTGGAATAGGCAGCCTGTAACAACAACAACCCTGGTTGTGGAATTGGGAAAGTTTGAAACCTTCTCTCATGATAGCCACCTACTGAAGTGACACAATTTATCTATTCAAACCACAGAATTCTACTTTGTAAGTCTCAAAACTTTAGAAACTAATGGGTATAAATTAGCTTAAAGGAGCTAAAGAATTTCCTGAAAGATAGCATTTTGTTTTTGCTTCTGACCCATCACTCTTTGTTTAAAACTTGGAGGGAAAGAGATTCCATTTGTCTACAAGAGCATGCAATTCTCCTCAGGTTGTTTTTCCTCATTTGGCAGACAAGGACTGCCTTGTTTCCGCTTCATCTACAAATAAATCAAGAAATCTGTCAGTGCATGGCATCTGCTTAAGAAATAAGAAGAGAAAAAGAAAATATGTTGATAGAAAATACCTAAAGCTTATAAGGGTAGCATTTGTTTGTTTTTACAATGAAACTGTTGAAATTTTACCATGAAAATTCCAAAATGTAAACTTTCCCCAAAGACTGCTGAAACTCAACATGAGCTTATTACCGGTACTTGCCAATGGGTAATTGTTAGTACGTATCTCATTCTGGAGGTTCAATTCTGATTAATTCCTATCAGGGCTATTGCACAATGTAATTGTGCTAACCTCAGCTGTAACATCCACCTTTTGTTCCAGCATCCCCTTCCCATCTCCTTAAGCTCTCCTCTGGCAGCCCCCAAATTCTTACATCCTCCTCCCTCTTGCTCATTCTCCACCACAACTGGTCTCCTCTCTTTAGTTCAGGACTCATCTCTTTAGATCATTATTCACATGATGTTAATGTGAGATCATGCTATTCTCTGCAGCTTGGTTGTTGCATCCTGGTTGAGTTCTTCTTTTGCACAATTGTTTTCTTTAAGCATTTTGCACAAGCCCCCCAATCCACCCTTTATTTTGTCCGTTAATAATATCAATTATCTACCATTGGAATTCTCCATTCGTTTGCTGTACTCTTGAAAGGATAACTGAATCTTGAAAAGGTCCCCTCCCTGCTCCCTTCTTCTTCTAGTCATTTACTTCCTTGAAACCTACCTATTAACATCATGTGAATCAATAAGGCTAAATGATTTTAAAAGTTCTTTTAGCTCTTAGTTAGTCCCTGTTGTAGAATTCCACCAGCTGCAGTAATAATAGGGCCATTTATTTAAAACAATGAGATAGATCCAATTATAGATTCCACTTTGTCTTTTTCCATATCTGGGCCAGTTTTGATAGAACCCTTTGCATCTTCCAAGTGAAAGTATGGTTTGTAACATTATCACTTTGCAGTGATTTGTCCAATTTAGTATTTAAAGAGCTCTGGGGTTGGTTTGTCCCTACTCACATCCTTCTCTGACTCAAGAGAGTACCTGTATAATATCAATTGTTTCTGAATCCCTTGATGACTCTGTTCTCAGTAGCCAAGTTTCATGGAGTCATTCTAACACTCAGCAACTCAGTTTTCAAAAAAATGACAGAACTAGCAAATTCATGTAGAAAAACCATCCCTGCAGAAGCAAATGCTTCTTTAAAATAAAGGTGGGGGGGAATGACTACGGTAATTAAAGTACCAGTAGCCTGGTTCACCAGAAGCGGCTTAGTCATGCTGGTCACATGACCCGGAAGCTGTACGCCGGCTTCCTCGGCCAGTAAAGCGAGATGAGCGCCACAACCCCAGAGTCGTCCGCGACCGGACCTAATGGTCAGGGGTCCCTTTACCTTTTTAACTTGGAGAAACCTCAACAGTGGTTTTCCACTCCCCAAAGCTGGTGTTGCAATTGCATTTTTTAAAGTGAACTACATGGTGTATGAAGAACTACTTCCTTTTGTCTGTTCTGAATCCCTCAACAGTCAGCTTCATTGGATGACCCCATGTTCTAGTATTATGAGAGACAGAGAAAAACTTTTTTTAAATCTCCTTTTCCCACACTATGCATAATTCTATACAATCCTACTGTATCCATTTACTGCTCCCCACACTTAGATTTTTTTCTTCTTCCCCAAATTGGAAGTCCCAACATTGTAACCTTCCCTCATAGGGGTGGGGCTTCTGACCTTTGATAATTTTCAAAATTTTAGGATGTGTTTTCTAGGCTTCAAAGAATAGCATTATATTTGACTACAAGGAATCAGTATTAAAATCTTACCTCAGAAACCCTCTTTGCATTCTTGCTACAATGTCATAGCCACTTTCCCAAAGTGGCAATAAATATGGGAATCCTGCCACCATATCGGTGAGATAAAGTCTTCCTCCTGGAGGTGGGGAGGAAGACTTTATCTCACCGATATGAGGGCGGGAATCGTGTGGAAAAGAAATGTGCCATCAGCCCTGCTCACACTGCTCCAATCTTTAGACACATAACACATAGGTGTGAGGCTGCACCACTGGAATGTGTCTTCCAATTAGTGTCACAAGACGGGGTCATTGGGGACTTATCTAAAGAGTCCATAGGCAATAGCTGGTTATGTATAGCTACCCTGTAATGTCACTTAATTTCTTCTGGAGAATTGTTTGATTACAGCAGCTTAGCTGTACTTTGGCTCTTATTATTATGACTACTTTATGATTTATTGAAACCAGCCTCCACCTTATCACTCTGAATTATACTGCAATCATTCTCTTACTATCCACACTGTAAATCAGTACACATGGTGTCTTAACGTGTTGGTTATTATGGACTGAAGAACACCTTAAAATGATGTCCTGGCCCACTTTGAAGACATTTTACAGACCCTAAAGAAGACAATGCTCATCTGTTTGAACCCCCTGACTGCAGCCAGCTTCTTCTCTTCTGCTGCAGTCTCTTTTCTGAAAATGGCAGGGCAGCACACAGCAGCTGCCGTTGTTGCCTCACAGCTTCCTGGAGCCTGATCTGTCAAACAAGAGCCACTGTGGACCTCTCCCCAATCATCTCTCCCCTCTGTGCCAAATGTCTGGAGAACAGGGATGGAGGGGAAACGAGCAGCTTTCAAATCCCAAGGCAAAGTCTTCCTTCTTTCTTTCTGTCCTTTCTTGAATTTACTTTGGCATTAAAAGCAAGGCTTGCTTATGTCAACTGGCCAGAAGAGAAAAGATTTTGGTTCAGGTTACAAAGACCTTCTTGAGTGGGTGCAATTGCTTCTGCACAGATGCAGGGCTTTTCGAAGCTCAACCTTGCATGCTATGCAATTCTTAATTTATAGAGCAGCTTGCCGCTGATGCAAGCCAACAACTGAAAGGTGAGGCCGAGAAAATCTGCCCAATGCCACATGCCCCTTGGAATCCCAGGAATTTATTGGATCGCCAAATATTTGCACCTACCAGTGGCTTAGCAGGGAAAGGGCAACTCCAACCCCATGCCTATCTCTTAGGTTACACAGAACAGAGGTTGAACCAAGACATTCTGTTGCCTGAAGTGAAGATGGCACCTTCCCATTCCACATATAAGAGCTGAATGGGATGGAAGCTGTATCTTACTTAAACACTGGCAATGGGTCAAGGTCCTCTACTCTACCTGGAGGAACCTGGCTATCTTAGAGAGTGCAGATGAATCCTGTTGTCTTGGATCCTAAAGTAAGAGATTGGAAAGCATTTTCTCTTTCCCCTTCTCTCTCTTGTATATACCTGCAAGCCCTGAAAAGCCTCTCCATAAACAGCCCCTCCTGAACCGTATGGGATGGGTGGGTCAGAGGGAAATATAGTACAGTTGACCTGAATTTGAATTATTCCCTTTTGGCCAACAGCCCTCTGTAACCCATCACACATTGTTCAGAAGGGACCGCTGAGTCTCTGGAAATATTTCTCAGTGGGTGCTGATAGTTTGGGATGGGGAAGAGGCTATGGGGAACTTTCTTTTCTTGAATATCCTTCAATTCACTTGTCTTATTAGTCATAATGGCTGCAATCTACCAGAACCTTTTGAAAACACTGAAAATCCTGAAACACAAATTCTCACCAATGTTCATTGGTCCTGTACATGCCAACTTTACTGATCTACTAGGAAACTGCAGGACTAACCTTCAAGAAGAGGATCACTATTTGATAAGCCCCATTAATCCATTCTGGGTTCAAGGTTAAACGTACTTGGCTTGGAACAAAAAATGGATCAACAAGATTTACTGAATGCACATTCCTGTGGTTTACTAGGATAGCAACATCGACGGCAGATTTGTTGAGTTTAAGTCAAAATTTCTTTAAACTCGCTTAATGGATTTAGGCTGCATGCCTTTCTTTCTACCTGAAACTGAGAAATTGCAGAGCATCTGGGCTGGATGCTTTATGATACCAAATTTCCTTTGACTTCTGCCAGGGCATCCTCTGGGGTTTCCCCCCTTCTGTTTTCATGGACTCTGTAGTTGTGACTGTGCCCTTTGTTCACTGCTGCAAAAATGGCAGGTGCAAGTGAAGGGGTTGCTACAGCCAGGGCACACTTCTTAATGTGCATGCCTTATGTTAGTGACAGAGGGCAGGAGATTAACTTGTTGTGGTCTTCCTAGTTTTGTTCCCTTGACATAGCAGAAAGGGGGGGGGGAGAGAGAAAGAGAATATTCTTTCCCTCTCTTTTACTAATGATAACCACCTACAAACAGCTGTAGAAGGGATCAGGAAAATTGCCCGATAATTCTGAGAGCTAATGTTACAGGGCTCTGGAAAAGAAACAGCAAAGAAGGATTTCAGTTTTAACTCCTTGCCCAGTGAGTCAACATTTGGTCTTGACTACACTCTCATATTTTACTAAGCACTTTTGTATGGGATGAATTAACACAGACTAAATTTTTCATAGGACAGTTCCTAGAGCTACTGGTGAGATTTGTGGCAATTCTAGGCACACTGAGGAAGAATCCTGAAGTAGGTGCATCAAAACACACAGAGAGACGTGTTATCCATCAATACCCATTCTAGATTCCAGGGCAAGTACTTGGCTGTCAGTATGAATTCGGGGGGAAATAGCTTCGTTCTGTGCTTTAGGATCCAAGACAGTTTTATCTGCACTCTCTAAGATAGCCAGGTTCCTCCAGGTAGAGTAGAGGACCTTGACCCATTGCCAGTGTTTAAGTAAGATTCAGCTTCCAGTGCATTCAGCTCTTATATGTGGAATGGGAAGATGCCATCACATCGCTTGTTTCCTATAGGATTAAATGTGTTTCTGAAGTTGAGGGAGGAGAAAATGTATAAAACTCTACCTAGAACATCATCAGGAGCCAGCTTGTTGATGAAAGTCCTAGCCTGTGGTGAATAACTAGATGAACATCAGCCAATTAACATCAGATCCTGGTCTAAAATATTCCACTGCTGATCCAAATGGGAATTCTTATTTCCTCTTCAGGTAACTTTTCATATTACAGACAGTAAGATTTAATAGGAAACCAGTCCTTAGCATCAGTCTTGCACCCAAATAAGCAGGCATAACTTAAACCCCATTTATACAGGTGCAACTAGGTACAGGAATGCTTCGCTTTGTGACCACAAAAATCATGACCTGGCAAAGCCTGTTATACTCATTACAGTGCAGAAAAAGAATCCCTGTACTCATTTCTTCAGGAGTGCAGAGCTGCTCCTTCAATGGATGACGCAGAGTACACACATAAGAGGTCTATAATGTGCACATAAGGCTCTGAACTAGAGTGGTGTCTGTGGCTTTTTGGGGGGGGGGATAATAAAGGCTTTTTCCCCCATGCTGTAAACTTTGAGAGATAATCATTTTTCTCAGGAATGGTTTATAAATCTAACATGCATTGCATTGGGCTTATAACTGGGTTGTGCTGCTGCATTATTTAAAGTCTAACGTATTTCAGCCACTGCTGTTGATGGGGCTTCAGCTACTGTTGAATGCAAAGGCATTTGGGAATGAATTTCTCTCGGAAATACAGTTACTAACTGTAACTATTCAAGCTTTCAAAAAACATGTGGAGAAATAAAGGGTGAAGGGGACACAAGGCCAGTGTTGACCAGCGTACACTGAGACCTAAGGCCTTTTCCACATTCCTCATTGTGGGGAGGAATCTGAACACATTCAGCCAAATGCAGAAATAATGTCCCTTCAGACCTTCTTGCTCGCTGTGGGAAGGTTGGGGGTGGAGCCAGTAGGGGTGGGGACATGCTGGCATGTGTGGCATCATTGTGCCCTCGCCACACTTCCTTCTCCTAGGTGCTCTCTGAATGCTTGTACAGTATAAGGCTTTATCTTCTGTCCACACAGATATCAAGAAATGGGGTACAGAGAAGTTGTCCCTGATTTGAAATGGGAAGGAGAATAGTACAAATATGACAGACTCTTTGTTCCAGATGTTCCTAATTTAGCTTCCAACCTAATAATAATAATAATAATACCTTTATTGTCAATGTACAACCTGTGTACAATGAAATTAACCTAGCACTTGTATCAATTGTGACGGAAACCTTACCACTGCTTCATCTCACCTATGGGTGAAGAACTGTTGCATTCTCTTCTAGGCGAGTGGTGGGCAGGATCAGAGGCAAAAAGAGGGCACAGCCATTGATCTAAACCTCATGGTTGCAGGCACCTCCAGTCAGGGGCGGAGGAAGGGGGTGCTGTGGGGGCGGTCCGCCCCGGGTGTCACCACTGAGGGGGGTGACAAAATGCCGGGCGGCGCACACCGCGGGGCCTGCAGCGCGCCCAAGCCATGGTTTCTCCTGGACCAAACAGTCCGCCCACCATCTCCCCCTCAGCTGTAGGGTGGCTGAGTGGGAGGAGGCAGGCAGACTCCTAGGAGGCCCAGCGGAGCGTTCTGCCCCAGCTCGCCCTGCCCCACAGGTGGCTGGCCCCGCCCATGGGCACAGGGCACATACGCCTCCCCAGACACCCGACTGGCTTGCTCTGCTGCTGCCTCCAGTGGGGACATGTTACAGACCCACATTGTTCTAGTAGATAAATTGTAAAATTTCCAGCTGCTTCTGGCCAACTCTAGTTTCTTATAAAGACTCTGAGTAGCTCTCATTCATTTATTTCAGTGAAATTTATGAAAATTTCCCAATGGATTTCGTCCTTTGAAAACAATTGGTGTGAATCATTTGATACTCCCAGAGCATTCATGAAATGAATTGAGGTGTGAACCATCTACTTTAAAAAAAAATCTGTAAAACGTTCAGAGGCACCAGCTCCTGGGGACTGAGTCCTTTTGGCCCCCCGGTATTTTTTTTATTTTTTATTTGGTGGCCACCCCCATGTCCAAACAATGCAGAGGTGAAGTGCAGCTCCAGTGGCTGGTTCCTCCTCCTCCTCCTCCTCCTCCTCCTCCTCCTCCTGCCGCAGAGGGGAAGGAGTGTTGAAGCAGCCTCCTGCTGGCCATTGAAGCTGCGTGACTATGCACCCCCGGCTCCTCCGTTGCACATGACATACCCCCCAACTGCCCTCACAAATTGGTGCTAGTCACATTCTAGCCAATATTAAGCACTTCCACTGTGCAATCCTATGCAACTTTACTCAGAGGTAAAGTACTCTGAGGTGTATTAATCCCAGGAAAAATGTGCACAGATTGCAGCTTTGACGTCTCCTAAATTCATTGAGAGTGCATGCTTAATTCTCCAGCGGATACAAGTGGGAATCAAAAGTGCCTAGCTTTCTTTATTTCTCTTACACATATCCCACTTTTTCTTTTTTTTACAAAGTACAGCAACACAAAATGGTTTACAGAAAAATCAAAACAAAAATAAAAAGATAAAATTCAGTATAAAACAAACAATTCACAGCAAAAATGCACAGGAATTTAAAACAACAGCAGAAAACATAAAATCTGAATCCTAAAAAAGTTTACTTAAATGGTCTTTTTTTAAAAAAAAAAAAGTTTGCAGTGAAGGGGCTAGGTAGATTTCTTTTGGGAAGCTGATTCAAACCCTGTGTAACACAAAAGGTCCTCTCCTGGTTCCCACCTATTTTATTTCTCAGATGGTTTTGCAGGTCATGCCTACTGCTTCTTCCCTATGGTTCCCCCAATTCTAGGTGCATTCAAATTATAATGTGATGTGTGAAGAGCTATTTCCATTTGCCTGTCCTGGATTTCCAACTATTCAGGTTCAGTGGATGGTCTCAGGTTTTATGACAGTGGGAGAAAAACTTCCCCCTACATCAAGTGTGGGGAACTTTTGGCCCTCCAGATGTTGCTGACCGACAACTTGCATGATCTCTAGCCACTGGCTATGCTTGCTAGGGATTATGGGAGCTGCAATTCACCAACATCTGGAGGGCCACAGGTTCCCCACCCCACCCCTGCACTACACAATGCATAATTTTATATACCTCTACTGTTGCCCACCCCCCCAATTAAAAAATGGTATTTGCTGTCTGCACACTGAAGTGGTACAATCTATAGCTATGTTATCATTTCCCCCTAGATAAGGCCTTGCTTTGGATCCTAAACTGATGAGTGACAGACTATAATAAAGTATATGATTCATAGAGAAAGAATTGTGATACGCTGTAGGAGGATAATAATAATTGATCAGGAATCAAGACACTTTCCCTACTAGTTCACGCCTCCCTAATACCTAAAATTTTATTAATCCACCTCTGCTTTTTAGCAGAGATCAGTCAAATGTAAAACACTGTCCATAAATAATTCACTTATTTGTAAATTAGCTATGAAAGATTAATATACTGGGATATGTAACCGTTAGCCATTCTTGTTTTCTTTCTACCCATTTATTTCTTCTTTGGCTGATGAGCTTAATTTTAGCATCTTGAATGCTTACGGTGATGTGTTCTTCACCACAATAAGCAGCAACAGCTTATTATGAAGTATTGTATTTGTGTTCACCTTATGGAATGCAAGGAATAAAAGGACCATATGTATGAGATTTTTGCTGTAGCTCTCTTGGGCATTTGGAATTTTATTTCTCTTTTTTTCCTGGAGAGAACACCAAACAATTAAGGCAGCCAGAAGTGTCTGCTTGACATAGGAGTAGCTTAGTATTCATCCATACCTAGTGCATGCAATGAAGTAGATTAAAATGTGTGAAAAGATAAACAGGAATTAGAGTTCTAGTGTTCCCCCTGGATTTTGGATGATTGGGTTAGAAGGCCTTCTCAAGTCTCCAGACATTGCTCACCAAGGTATTTGAGGGTAGATTCTAAAGTACGGGTTTCTCTTATTATTTTCCCTTAGATATAGATGTAAAAACTAAATGGGTTAAATGAAAACAAGTTATTCCTAGACAGTAGGCCAAAATACACATGTGTTGTGGGAAGAGTTAAAGCAAGTGTTGCCAACATGGCATCCACAGGTTCACATGTGCCCACAGTGGCCTTCGCAGGCACCCACAAGGTCCCCTTCCCTGCTGAAATTTGGCTTGAAAGAAGCATTGTATTGTAGCTGACGTGGGTGGCGCTGTGGGTTAAACCACTAAGCTTAGGGCTTGCCGATCAGAAGGTCGGCGGTTCAAATCCCCGCAACGGGGTGAGCTCCCATTGCTTGGTCCCAGCTCCTAGCAGTTCGAAAGCATGTCAAAGTGCAAGTAGATAAATAGGTACTGCTCCGGTGGGAAGGTAAACGGCATTTCCGTGCGCTGCTCTGGTTCGCCAGAAGCAGCTTAGTCATGCTGGTCACATGACCTGGAAGCTGTACGCTGGCTCCCTCGGCCAGTAAAGCAAAATGAGCGCCACAACCCGAGTCATCCGCGACTGGACCTAACAGTCAGGGGTCCCTTTACCTTTATAATTGGTTGCAGCGTGTGCTTGGCTGTGGTGTATGTGAGATGCCCGGTTGGCAAATGTGCCTGTAAATCTAAAAAGGTTGGCGACCTCTTGTTTGAACAATAAAGCCCCCATATTTAAATCATCCATGTAGCATTGGTCACACTCTCTTCCTGTTAAGATACAGGCAATGGAAACACCCCAAAATAGGAAAGAATGCAGAATCAGTCTTTCTCGCCACTTTGGCAAAACATGGTGGTAGCTAAGGCACTTTCCTGGCCACCCTAGAAGTCCTTGTTCTGAAGGTCCCGCTGGCTCTTTCCCCAAGTGAGGCAAGGCAGAGGGGCAAGACAGTGGAGGGCGAAGTGACAAGCCTCCATCACTGGATGGGGAGATGGATGGCCAAGCTAAAATTGAAGCAGAGGGGCACAAATTTGGCACACACCTACTGCCTGAGAAAACTGTGTCATTCCACTTCATGGTTGGACCAGCCCGCTTGAGCTTCAGACTTTTAAGAATGCAAATTTCTAAATGCAATCACTACGTCTTCCAGATTGCATCTCTTCTTCCTGTTGTAAAAAAATGCAACCACTGAACTTGAATATCTGTAATAAAGAATGAATAATGCACTCTGGGCCAGATAACATTTAATTAACCTCAGTATATATACTCTAAACATAAATAAACCCTTCTTCCCAAATCCCTTTTGCCTCTCCTTTGGAATTTAAATCTGCAGAGCCACTTTTCAACTATTATATGAAATGTTGCTTAGCATTTGCCTCTGATTTTATTAAGAAGCACTCCATTACCATCAACTGAGTAATAGAGTGTTAACAAAATGTTTCTACCATAATTCTTTTGTCTGTCCTTGTGCTCTGGAACTCAGAAGCCATATAATCTAATAGCAGCATAAGGGATTCTATGAACTCCCATTTAAAAGTGTTGGAAATGCAACATCAGGGACCATTCAGTGTGTGATTTAAGGGATTAATTCTGTTATTGTTCTGGATGACAGCAGACTCTGATTGGCTGGTTTCCAGTCATTTGGGAGTTAGCTTTAAGTAAGGAAGGTAGGATTTGATAGTTGCAGGAGTCTGAGGTAAAAGTAGTTCTGAGTGAGTTTTTCTCTGTCCCCATATCAGTTCAGTTCATTTTTATTATGCATTTTTAGCACAGCAGGTTTAACTTTCCAATATAATAGAGCTACTTGCAATAAAAAATTACCGGTAGGTAGTGTGAGGCAGCTGGCATTAGGTAGTGTGATGGTACAATGATATGTAACAAAAGAATTCTCTGTGTTGCAAACACAGACAAACTTAAGCAATAACAGGCAACACGTGGCTAGTAATGTTATAACAGCATATATATAAGCTCTATTATTTCACAATTCTTGAATAGTTATATATCTGCCATATGTTCTCTATTCAAGAATTGTGAAATAATACAGGTTATATATATGTTGTTATAACATTATTAGCCACATGTTGCCTATTATTGCTTAAATTAGGTAGTATGAGGCAGCTATCTCAGGCTTTGGGTTGTTATGAAAGGGCAGCAAATTGTTACCTGTTTCATTATTACTGTAGTTTTAGTGCTAGGGAGGGGGAAGGTGTTTGTGGGAATTTCTGCCTCAGATACCAAAATAACTGGCGTGCCCTTGGCTGCAATGCAACTTGACTTGGGGGAGCGGATGTCATTTGCTGTTCTGCTTCAGGCAGCAAAACATCTTGGGCTGGCCCTGTCTGAGGGAAAAATAAGAATTCTAATTTAGAGGAAAACACTTTTAAACCCTCTCTCCCCCCGCCCCCATTTTCTCCCATAATTTGCATCTCTATCTGTACCACTGCTGTGGTGGAAGAGTGAGAGAAAGAGAGAGAATAAGCAGACTTTTGGATATGGTATTCACTCATATGATGAACACAAAAGCTCCATAATTATTTTACTTTGCTTTCTAATACCCATTTCTTTTGCAACAAGACATGATGCAAGCCTCCTCTCTTATTTAAAGATTATGAAACAAGCAGCAGAACCCATGTCTCAGACCTCCAATATTCAAGCTGCGATGATTCGGGAATAGGGCTCCTGATAAAACAAAGAACAGCAATTCCTCCATTGCACATGTTTTTGGATCCCATCCTACTCCTGTGACTGCAATTGCTTCAAACCACTTTTAATATTGATTTTAAATGGTTGTAAGCCACCCTAGGACCTAAATGTGAAGGGCAGGTAATAGATTGAAATAACAGTAGTAATAATAATAGTAAAGGTAAAGGTACCCCTGACCGTTAGGTCCAGTCATGGACAACTCTGGGGTTGCGAGCTCATCTCGCTCTATAAGCCGAGGGAGCTGGCGTTTGTCTGCAGACAGCTTCCGGGTCATGTGGCCAGCATGACTAAGCCGCTTCTGGCGAACCAGAGCAGCGCATGGAAACACCGTTTATCTTCCTGCCGGAGTGGTACCTACTTATCTACTTGCACTTTGACGTGCTTTCGAACTGCTAGGTGGGCAGGAGCTGGAACTGAACAATGGGAGCTCACCCTGTCGTGGGGATTCGAACCGCCGACCTTCTGATCAGAAAGCCCTAGGCTCTGTGATTTAGACCACAGCGCCACCCGCATCCCTAATAATAATAGTAGCTTCCCCCAAAGGATCTTGGGAACTGCAGTTTATCCCTCACAAAACTATAACTCCCAGCAGCACCTGTAACAAACTAAGCTCTCAGGATTCTTTGGTGTGGGGGGAGTAATGTGCTTTCAATGTATGGGGTGTGCTCAGTCTGAAGCTGGCGAAATCTGGGACAATCTTGCCATTTTCCTACATCTTCCTCAGGAGTTCCCACACAAGGTAGTCTTCTCCAGGAGGACAAAGCTTGCAAATCTGAGTCAGCAAGTACAAAATAAAGTGTCACAGAACTGTGAGTTCTATGGACAGTACAAATTCCTTAGCTCATTCTGGTACCACAGGGTGGGAATGGTAAATAGGTGGAGAATGGAGGTTAGTCCAGCTTTACTGCTTGCACCACTATAAATTGGAAAGTGCTACCGCATGTTAGAAAAATATTTATTTACTGTTGAGCAAGAAGCTGCTGAAATAATCAATCTAATGTAATTATTTTAGATTACAGATCTGTGCCTTGAGTACTGACTCTTGGCTATCTCAGCTTTCCAATGCCCACCCACTTGATTCCCAAATGACTATGCAACTCTTTCTTTGTTGCTTACGCAAGCAACAGCAGCAGAACATTGAAACATGATGGCTTTGTTTGCATTAGGACTGGGTTGGCTTAACAATGATGTGAAATTTGCCCTCTGTAATCAGAACTGTGCCACGGGTATGTTGTACATCATTAGCACTGAAGTCCATTTAGTCATGGGGTCTGTACCACAGATGGGCGAGATTGTTGGTGTGATCACAGGGTTGGGAGTTTTCACAGTGTTAGAATCTGTGACAATACCAGGTTGCCCAATACTTGTCTTTGAGAAGGTACAACACATTCCTCCTCCTGCTTCTTGTTGGACATACTGTATAGATAGAGATAGAGATAGAGATAGAGATAGAGATAGAGATAGAGATAGAGATAGAGATAGAGATAGAGATAGATGATGTAGATATACGTATACATATTATACATACACATACACATATACATATATGCAGTGTGCAGAAATATATAGTCTGATAAGGCTGGTGGTTGAAAGAATAAAAAACTTACTCCTGGCAAAACTGTCATCATAGTGTCATGAGGTTAAAAAAAGGGTCCCAACACTAGGTCACACACAGAAAACTGACCGGAGAAGGAAGAAAAAGGAAATAAAAGCCTGAGAACACAAAGTACAAGACAATACTTCTGACCATTCAGACATGTCTTGACTTGCTCATTTTTCTAAGATCGGAGCAGGGGAGAATTTGTGTTGTTTCCCTTCCTTCTGATTGTTTCTGGGAAACACTTTTATTTTTCTTTAATTGCCTTTTCGTGTGCCACATTTCAGCCATCCCCATTGGCACACAATCCATCTTGCGGTGGTGCCCTGCTTATGTCACACAGTGCTCCTAAATCGATAGCCTGCCTCTTTAAAATTCCTACAGTACAGCTGAGAACCAGAAAGAATCCCCAGTGGGAATACTAGGAAATTGGAGATTATTTCACAAGCAGAGGTTCCTAAGGTCTGGCCCCAGGAGAGCGTTCTGGTTTAACAAGGAGGAGTTAATCGTACCATTTTTATGTATGTGAAAATTGCGACTTAATGAGCAGTGTTTCCCTTAAGGGGAGGGGGGAATTCAGATTTCTTTTGATTGAATCATAAACAGCTCCCCCAGTACTTAAGGCAATCAGGTTCAAGCTCAAATGAGTCCTCCATTTTATCACTGGGATTTCAAAGTGTTGTTCATAGCATCCTTCCAGCCAATGCCTTATCTCAGCAGCTCTTGCAAAGGAAAGAGCTCCAACCTTAACTGTTCATTGCATACAGTTATGAGGTTGATGGTGGGGTGGGGGAGAGAGAAGACTTTCCCATACTCTCATTCAAGTCCTATCTTGACAAAACAACATATTTTCTTAGCCAGGGGCGCTGCTGTGCTCCCACTTCCAGCCACATAGCTCCAGCTGTTCTCTAACAAATACAGCCGCAACACACTTCTTTCCTTCTGCAGCACCCTAATAAACCAAGAGTAAATTACCGAGTGACCTACTTACTGGGGTTGTTTAAATAATCCTCAACGTGGCATTGTAATTTGATGTTTTCCACTGAAGGACAGAGGGATTTCACGTGAAAACGTAAGCTCGCCACAAAAAAAGCTGGGAATTAAAGCTAATAATAATAATAATGGTGGGAATGGGCATAAAATAGCTGCTTGGTTGTTTTGATAAATAAATAAAAGTTATAGAGTTTTGTTTTTCTTTTAAAGGCAGCAATCGATTGGCGTATCATGTGGTGTGATTCCATTATCGAGTCCAATAAAGAAAATTGATCATTACATTGCACCGTCTCTTTGTGACACCATCATTTTTATGGGAGGCCTTTTATTTTCTTGCATTTGCTTCTACTCGTCTCAAATTGCAATGTGATACACACACCATACATTTAAAGCACATTACTTCCCCCCGCCCCATCAGAGAATACTGAGAGCTTAGTTTTTACAGGTGCTGGAAGTTATAGTTTTGTGAGGGATAAACTACGGTTTGCTGAGTTTTCAGGAGTAGCACAAAAGTTGTGGAGACTAGAGAAGTGAATGATCCCTAGAAATTGGCGGTCCTGCTGCCTCAAGGCCATAGCATGTGGCAACTTATCTTCCTTAGTCCGCTGTGGCTTTCGACTTCCCCTCCTGTTCAGCTAAAAATCCGATTGTTCCTTTGTAGCTGTGGCTGTGCCTGCCCCACACCTAATGTCTTATGGTGCCAGTGGTGGGGCAGGTGGCCAGGGCTTGTGGAAAGTGGCCTCATGGGCCAAACTGGGAGCTGTGGCAAGCCCCCCACCCCACCCCCAGTCCCATATAAACCTCTTGACTTTATTCAGTTGAGGATATGTCTAACTGTCTTTGGTTGTCTTTTCTGTCATTTTTATTTATTACATTTATTAGATGCCCCACAACCAAGGCTCTCTGGGTGACAAAACTATATACAGTCACAAATCCAATAAAACGCCAGCCAAATAATAGCACAAAAATCATGAAAACAATAAAAAGTACATTAGAGCAGAGATGAAAATGATTTCGGCCACAGTTGTGTAGTCTAATAACAGACCGGTGTGTATGTCTGGTTGGATTCATCTCTGCCTGTCCCGATTGCCCAGCCTTACCTGGCCTCTAACTCTTTTCCCAACCTCCAGCTTCTCTCCACCTTGGTTGCCCCGAGCTAGTGACTGCGTCTCTGTATGTGTTGTGATTCCTATGTGGCCGTGGTAATTGACTGAATCCTCATGAATTCTGACAGAAGGGGTGGCCTTGACCCAGTTCAGATGCCAGCCTGGGGTATGCACCTGCGTGCTTGCCACACGACAAAAGCATTATCCAGTCTTTCCTTCAACAAGCAAGCCAATGCATTTCTTACAGATTTTGCTTTTCTGATGTGCCATTAAAAACTTCAACCAGACCTGTGCCTTTTCACCAAGTGATTACAGCTCAATAACAGGGCAAAGTACAGCGCAGAGCTCAGTTTTCGTTTCCTTTTTATTGCCTGATCCCTAGATGGCTGCATATCATGCAGTGTTCTAGTCAGGGAGTGGCCCTAGTAAGCAGGATACGAAGCTGGATGTATGCTGAGTGGAGGCCTATTTGCGGTCTGGCAACGGATGCAAGTCCAGTCCCTTGACTAAGCAAATAATGCCTCCCGACTTAGTGCTGGCACACTTCCACCAGTTAGTGTAATGTATTTTCTAGGCAGGGCTGCCCATCACCGTCATCAGCTCCTTCCACTCCCACTTCTGCACTATGAATATCCAAATTATACACAAAGGAAAGCTATGTCTTTGCTCATAGTCGCTACTATTTTAGTAATAAAAAACATGCAGCTGTTACCAACTGTACACTGTCCAGACATCAGTTCTTGATGTGCTGCACTTTCCCAGCACCAGATCCACCATATTTTGTCCCTGGGAAAATGCATATCCTCTGATGTGTTGAGATCATCAAACAAGATGGTTGTTTCCACGTCAAAGAACTTCATTGGAGCTGCAGGTGACTTCCTACCCACCCCACGTCTGTGTTGCTCTCTTGGTAAAAGATGGCCGTTTGGGGCAGGTCTCCACGTCGCAACTGCAGAGTCAAGAGATGGAAAAGGAAAAGGAAAGTGTAGCAACCAATACCACTTGCACAGTCTGAAATCACAGTTTTGAATAAACTTGGTGAGCTCATTGAGACCTTTACTACGGTTGCTGAGATTTGATCTTTGTGTCAGATGTTCCATCTTCCCATCAACAACCGGGAGTTTCACAACACAACCAGCCCAGATGTGGTTTTGCAGCAGAACTGATTTGCTAATGAAACTGAGAAATATGTTTAAAAGAGGATGCCCCATGGAGCAGTGGTTTGGACAGGCCTTTCTCTGTGGCAGCACCCTGGTTGTGGAACTTTTCCCCTTTGGAAGTGTAGTTGTTCTCTCACGGTCATGACCTTCAGACATCAACTGAATATATATTTTGTTGCCCAGGCTTTTGAGATGTGTATGTTGATACAGAACTGAAGCAGCTCTGGATTTTCTAGTTGATGGCTTTAGCACTGCATGCTTAGATTTTTAACATTTTTATATGCATTGTATTTTGTTATGTTGTATGACCCCCTCGGCTCACACAGGAAGAAAGGCAGTGTAAAAAATAAAAGCAAGCAAGTAATTGTTGCATGTGAATGGTGAAATGTTACACAATCCCTTTGCCTAGCCCAAGGCTTGTGGCATTAAAAAAACACACCTTTTATAACAGATTTTATTTCATTTAGACACTCAGCATTTCTTTAGTCTTCCAGCGCATTTGTGCTCTGCTGCACATCCAGAGCCATCTCCTTGCATGTGAGGAAGTAGATTCGAGTCCATAAATGTTTGTGCTGCAATGAATGTGTTAGTCTTTAAGGTGCTACGTCTCTTCCTTATTAAAGTTATCCCTTTCTGACTTTTTGTTCTTTTATTTTATTTAGTTATTTGAAGGTTGTGCGCTTCAGCTCCCCCAGTACTGGAGCACAGATATATCCTGAATATTTTTGAAAAGCAGAAAACAGCCATACAGCCACCCCCACTGCAAGATTGTACCACACCCCTTTAATTGCACAATGACTTCATCTCGTGGTGTTGCCTTTCGATAGGGACATTCGGAACTAGAATACATTCTGGGTAAGCTGTATAAAATGCTTCAAGGAAACTTACCACAATTCAAACAGGAAATGGTTGTGACAGTAGAAATCACACACACACACACACACACACACACACACACACCATTGTGCAACAGCCTCATGCTGTCTGTTGTGACATAAGTCTGTCAACTATTTTAAAAATGCTTAGTTGACCATTACCTTTATAGTGAATTAACAATGAAATCCTACACGTATTTGCTCAGAAGTACGTGGGCACAGGATTGCAGCCTAATTCAATTAAATTTAAATAACTCTGCACATTACCTAAACTTCAATATAGGTGTATTTCTGGAATACTGAAGAAGGTGAAAGGTAACTTACAAAATCTACCTCTCACTATTGGAAGGAAAGGCCACTTTTAATGTATTTGCTTTTATTATGGGAACCAAAAGAGTCTCACAATTGGCAAGTGTGCCTTTAACTCTTTGGTGATTAAAAAAAAATCAATTATAATTTTTGTTTATTAATTTACCATTTAGAATGATTATAGGCTGAAGCACTAGCCATAATATTACATTCTTTCTAGGTAAAGGACCGCGTCCAGGGTGCCTCTATAAGACACATAACACACTATATCTAATGCCACCAGTCCAATTACACTAACACAAGCAGAAAGAAGGTAACAGAAGCTGTGCATTAGTCTACAGTATATGGGCTTGACACACTGGTATTTAGGAACCTAAACATGTTACAAAGAGAACCTTGTGTTTGCTCTGATCTAATCACATGAGCGCAGTAGCCAAGTGATTTAATTTTGCAGTTGGAAGAAAGTAAGGAGTGTTTCCTACCTGAAGACAAGTTTGTTTTTAAACAACAGTCCTCTAGCTGTTGGCTGCAGGATGCAGACAGAACTTGTCGGCTAGGGAGGTCTATTTTTGTTTTGTTTTTAAGGATGCTGTTGACATTTTTTCTGTTTGTGAAAAAGACCTATATCGAGTAGGTAAAACTGGCAGCCCCACCGTAGACCGATGACTGGGCGACAAGCCAAGATCAGAAACAGACTTTTCTTTGCATTTCTTGTGTTTTACAGAAATATCATTAAATTTAAGCATCAGTTCTGAGCTTTACAAAATAAGAGAGTGAGAGGCTGTCACTTCCCATAGAGACTGTAGTCTAAATGTGAAAAGGGTTGTAAGAAAGCAAAGGTATAAAGCAACAAGAACAGGATGTGGAACAGTATGGCTGTGATAAGAGTTATACTATTTCCTTTTGGAGAACCTTAGTTAACGTGTTGTTTCTACATCGCAGATCCAACTGAAACCTTCCTTACCTCACATATGGGAATTTTCTCAACACTCAGACTAACCAGTGATCCTATAATATGTATTAAAAAAAATACCCCCCTCTAGTATATGGCATGGCTTACTTATTTGAGCAATCAATACATATTTTACTAATCTCATTTTTCAGACATACCAACCATTCTAATTCCATTCTAATTCTTGTACTTACCATTCTAAATCAAAGGTGGGCAAATGCCAGGCTTGTGGGATCCACTTAAAAAAACAAACAAACAACAACTTTAGAACATTGGCTCGTATGTTTTGGGTGAGATTCTGTGTTGAAATTCCTCCCAATGGCTGTAAATATTTCATTGTACCTACAAAAGAATAAAAATATAGCTTGGTTTTTTAAAAATAAAAAAAAGCACAGAGGGAGTGGGACTATGTACACCACTCTCACCCACAATATCCCCACTGGCTCTACCCCTTACCACTTGCTTTTGAAGAATTCCTGAATGCGGCTACTGAATACTGCCTATCAGTCAAACCCTTCTGTGTTACAAGAATTCATATCATGTTCTGGTCCAATGATAGGTCCCATGGAGAAAGCAGTGAGGCTGGTGAAAGGTTGTCAGACCATGGATAACTCCAGAACCTCCAAGTCTCGCTATTTTCCAGGGACGTCCTTGGTTTAAAGAAGCCACCCAGTTTCTGATTTGATACTGGAATTCCCGGCTTTTCCTTAGGATGTCCCTATTTTCATGGGAGAAATGTTGGAGGGTATGGAGTTATCCAACCCCCGAGCCGTCTGAAGACAATCCAGTATAGGTACGTTTTGTTCACGTTTAATGTTTTATTTTGTTTTTATATATGTTGGAAGCTGCCCAGAGTGTTGGGGCAACCCCAGTAAGATGTGTGGGTTATAGTAAAATTATCATTATGGAACGGGACGTCCTATTTTCATCGGGAAAATGTTGGAGAGTATGTAACTCTCAGTGAGCAGCTTGCTCTGTCAAAGGTTGGGAACTGACTGAGGCCTTTTAAGGCAACCTCCTCCAGGCTCCCCCCCCCCCCGCCCACTTGTAGAGAACTTCAGGACCTTAAAGGGCCAGCTCTCTGGCCTGAAGACAAGCACTCCTGCTACATTCCATTGCCTTCCTCCTGGTGGGCTTCCACCAGACTGATGAGTGGTGGGAGGCATCTGGTTCCTTGGGCTTGGGCTTAGGAGAAAGTGCCCATGTGGGTCTGGGCTCTGGTCCTATAGGCTGGGGTGGTCCTGGAGGTTCCTCTGGGGGCTCCTGACCAACAGCCTAAGACACAACGGTCTCTTACCTTCAGCAGTCAGCTCTGAGCCCTGAATCTGATCCAACATCTCATCTGGTGCTCCTGCAGCTTCCGACTCTATGTCCAGATAACTGGTAAATTCAGGGCTCATGACAATTCATCTCTGAGGAGAAGGAGAGTGCATATGTATGTGTGAGTAACTTGCCTCACCCCATTCTCTCCTGCTCCCATGCATAGCATTAATTTCCAAGCATTTCTTCTCTTTTCTTACAGAGATGACATCCTAGGCTGTAGCAAGGTGCCTGCTGGGACTTTTCATGGACAAGAAACTTCTTCTGCACAGAGAAGGAATCTTAAAACAATCAAAATCCCGAGGAAGTGGAATTAGGAAGGTCCTAGCCTACTTCTAAATTAATCAGGATATCCTCTCCATGGAAGGTCACAGGCTCTAGTGAAACAGTGTTTTCCTCATGAGTTACTCTGAAAACATTTCTGCAGACTTGATGTTCCAAACTCCCAAAGGAAACTGCAAAAAATAACTGTGGTCCAGCTCTGATGTAATAGTTAGGGCAAACAAGATGTTTCCTGGTATGGTTCCTCTGGGTGCATCGAAGCAAAAGGAATGGATGATCCATTCAAGAAGACCACCACTTCACTGCTATATAGAGATGGATGAATAGTCCCATGGTTGTCCTCAGGCTGACCTAGAAATGAACTGATCTCTCAAAAGTGGAAACAAATTGGCTCATATCCCAATTGAATGCAAGGAGCTCGAAAAATGAAAAGGCATTATATGCTCCAGACTGACACCATTTTAGGTTTAGGGAATGTAAAGGTAAAGGGACCCCTGACCATTAGGTCCAGTCACGGACGACTCTGGGGTTGCGGCGCTCATCTCGCTTTACTGGCCGAGGGAACTGGCATACAGCTTCCAGGTCATGTGGCCAGCATGACTAAGCCGCTTCTGGCGAAACCAGAGCAGCGCACGGAAACGCCGTTTACTTTCCCACCGGAGCAGTAGGCCTACCTATTTATCTACTTGCACTTTGGCATGCTTTTGAACTGCTAGGTGGGCAGGAGCTGGGACCAAACAATAGGAGCTCACCCCATCACGGGGATTCGAACTGCTGACCTTCCGATCGGCAAGCCCTAGGATCAGTAGTTTAGACCACAGCGCCACCCACATCCTGTTAGGGAATGTAGGTTTGCACAATTAAAGTGGATTAAAGCACTCTGGTGCAGCAAATCCACTTGCTGATTATTATTTTTTTAATGTTGTTTTGCGATTGGGATGAAAGGATGATATATAACTTCTGCACACACAATTCAGGATGAAATTGTTGTATAACTTCCACACCAGCAAATCAGAGGGAAAGCTCAATAAAGAGCAGGCGTCATATGTATAACCTCCGTGTAAGTTCTGTGCAAGCAAATCGGAATGAATGCGCAATAAACAGCTCATCTGGAGAAGTCCACAAGCTCTCTACTGCTGATGCTTTGTCAAGAAGTAAAGGAAAGGGGGTGATTGGCAAGCAAGTCTTCCAATGTCATCACTTCTTTCATGCAGTCAATTCCTTGGCACTTTTTCATTAGGAGGCACTGGCTGCTACACAAGGGGGTCCGTCTCCTGCTTCAGTGAAGAGAAATGCACACTGCTTTTCATTTCCTTTTGTGTTTCTTGTCACATCAGCCCACACAGGCTGATAAGAGACATATGAACCATAGTTTGGGCATGTCCACATCTGAGTATTAAAAGGTAAAGGGACCCCTGACCATTAGGTCCAGTCGTGTCCGACTCTGGGGTTGCGGTGCTCATCTCACTTTATTGGCCGAGAGCCGGTGTACAGCTTCCAGGTCATGTGGCCAGCATGACAAAGCCGCTTCTGGCGAACCAGAGCAGCGCACAAAAATGCCGTTTACCTTCCCGCCGGAGCGGTACCTATTTAACTACTTGCACTTTGATGTGCTTTCGAACTGCTAGGTGGGCAGGAGCTGGGACGGAGCTCACCCCGTCGCAGGGATTCGAACCGCCGACCTTCTGATCAGCAAGCCCTAGGCTCTGTGGTTTAACCCACAGCACCACCTGGGTCCCTTATTTAGCTATTAATCCACTCCCTCCACATTCAGATTCGATTGGAGTAGCCCACACCCACACATATTTGATCTGTATATGAGAATCAACTTCACTTTCCCCCCAGCAGATTTCAAAGACAAGAAGTTTCAAGGAAAGGAGGCATGTCTATCCTTTCGTTCCTCACCAAAGAGGGTAGTATCAACAAGGAGGTACTAGGATGTGTTGAGCAATTTTCTGTTTACATTCCTGGTCTCTGGCAGTTACCTGAATCCTCAATGTGTGTGTCTGGGGCCCCTATGTATCATCAACAGTACAGATGGACAGACTTTTGGTCCAATTAAACATCCCATGAATTTTCCTTAAGAGAATGCTTGCCAGCAACATTATTTCCTTTTCAGTGAAATAGATGGGCTTTCAGTGCATCTTTATGGCGGTCTGGCTGAAATGGAAAGAGAACTTGGTGGCAGCGTAATGGGTGAGGAGGGAGTGGAGGATGTGGATTTGCTATGAATGCCTGAGAGCTTTTACATTTCAAAACAACACTTTTCTGAACTAAGCCCTCATCACAAACAATATCTAAGTCAAAGGTATTAAGTTCATGTATTTAGCAACTTGCATAATGGAGAGTAACTTGAAGGAAGCAACAAAAGGGTAGATTAGTGTACTGAGTGGTTTCTGCAGTTTAATTTGTTATCAGTGGAAAGAGTAACAGTAATTCTCTCTTTTTTTAATCAAAGCATTTGGAAAGAAAAACTATAATCACCATGTGTTATAGGTGCATTAACTATGTGCACTGGAAGCTAGAGGCTTGTGTGCCAGGTGAGGAGCGTCAGCCGAGGGGGCATAAAATCTCGCCAGAGTCATACCTAGGCTCCCTTGCACCTTTGGCAAAGAGTTGTATTGGTGGCGCTCCAGTCCCTTGTGTCCTTGGCAATCACAGCTCTCTTCATCTTTCTTTTGTGATTTTTGAGCCCCACTGGGCATGGGCCCTTGGAGGGGGCCAACCCCTAGGCATGCCCCTGACTATAACTCTAAGCAGAGGTGCCACCTTGAGTAAAATATGGGGGGGGCAGGTAAGCTCTGCCCCGCATAATCAATCACACACCATTTAAATGGCAATGCCCATCAACTTTGTGAGGTCCCAGCCCTCTCAAGTATTTTATTGTGGAAGCCAAAGGGACCTCGGCCCCTAGGCATTGGCTCCTGTGAATCTAAGAAAGGCAGAGGGGTTGAGCCCTCAGAAGGCTGCCAAGATGGTCTTCAATAGCCAGTTCAAAATACACAATTTCGTGTATGCTTAAAATCACTTAAACCTCAGATTTTTTTTTGATTGGGATTTTTTTTTGCCAAACACAGTTACCCCCATACCACATTTGTAAAACATATAAATAAAAAATAAGTCAACATGCATACAGCAACAATAACCCATAGGCTGAGGCAGTAGAGCGGCTAGATCATTTCAGACTCTGAATTTATGCCTCCTTTCCCTTCAGATGCTAATATGTATTATATCAATTACTTCAAAATGTGGTAAGCTAGTGTTGTCTTATTTGAGCTTCATGATCATTCTCCTGAGTGGGGCCCTGGATTTCTGTCCAGAGTGCTGTCCTAACTAGGCTGGGAAACAGAAATTGCATCCTTACTTTGGGCTTTCAGGCATCTCTTGAAGACATTACTTAAAATTTCCTTGAGTAGCCAGTTACCGGTATTTTAAATACTGTTTTGGTGAGACATTTGGGTGTGGCTGCCAAGTTGTATTGCTTGTCTCTGTCATAGCATTAGCCACAAGGTGGCTGTGATGTCTTTACAACCATACTTCAAACTGCATAAATGGTCACAATGAGCCCATTAACTGGAAGAGGGGGGATGACATTTCCCCCACCATTTTATTTTTCTGTTGGGTAATTGCAATTTCCATGCCACAGAAGTTCTTCCTTGAGAGAATATGTCTCCCTTTTTCCATGACAGCTGAGTAACATCACACTTTTTATCATGCAAAATTACAATAGTTTGGGAATGCGAACGCTTTGTTTAGCTAGTTTCTACCCGAATGTTCACTTAGGAATGCTGTAATTTAAACTCAGGCAGAAAGAAAGCCATCTTGTCCAGAAACCCAAATCAAAAATGTGCACAAAAGCCAAACACTCTGAATACAATTTTAATACCAAGTACCAAAAAACAGCCAAAAATGGAACCTGCGATTGTGGTAAAAATGTAACAACAGATGGGTGAACAATTGGCAACTCACTGAGTCACTGCTTAATAGTTCCCCAAATCCTGCCACCGGAGGGGAGCTGTCTAACCCTGCTTAATGGTAAGACTGACTCTGACATAGTACTGATCTAAACTCCCTGCAGCTAAGTCCAACTAAAATATTTATCTCTCTGTCTCCCCACCCCCGTCTCTAAATTGTAATGGAAACAGTGGTTCCAAACTGTTTCTTTGCCCCCTCCCCCTAGCTAAAGAGTGTCACCTCCCCAAAAGCTGGAGAAAGCCTTCCAGCCTTCAAGGAACATTACTGTTCTTTTGTTAAACTCCCTGGCCGGTTGCCCATTGACAGTAATGTAAACAGTCTAAACTCATAACAGTGCTCAGGCCGATTCTGCCTAGCTTATATGATATTGAATCAGAAGACTTGAGCCAACGAAAGTGTGGCTGTAGGCCAGGAACGAGTTACAGAAAGGCAGCCTGTCAGGGCTGACTCTTGTGGACACCAGTTTCTTTCCCCCCATTGCTGGCATTTAGATACCAGTAAGCTGGAGGGGATACAGAACTGACACAGTAGATCTAGTACTTAGGTTGCAGAGAAATATTTCACATGCATTCAAGATCTCCATTGTCTACAGGGAAGGAGAATAACGACACAATACTCTCTCTTTTTTCTAAACAGCTAACAGTTTCAATGTGGTTCATAGGGAGCTGTTCTACAAACAAACCACTGACACTTAAAAAAAAAAAAACCTGTTCACAGAATGAGCGAGAGCATGTTACTCCATTCACAAAGGTGAAAACGTAATTCATTCCAGTTTTACTTTCCCATGCTCTGATTTTCTACATTGCTTTGAGCAACATTGCTTTGAGCATTGGGGGGAAATGTTTAGTTATGACCAGTTTCCAGGGAAGCTCCATAAAGACTAGCTTAGAAAAGCAAAGGGGTGACAAATTAACCAAACAGAGTATAATTAGGAAAGCAAGGATTTAAATGCTTATATGCTTTAAATGTTATACAGTATAGGAAATTTAATATACAGTACTATGATTGAAACTGGAGGAGCATCTACTTCCCCTTGGAATCATACCTGCTAGTTTTCTCAGGCCCTCTCTTCATACAAGATACCATTGTTTCTGATGTGATTGAGTATTGTTGTTTCTGAATGCTCTATCAGCTGCTTAGTATTTGTATCTGCTCCAGGATGGGTTTAGGTTATGAACTGCACATTTAGCATTCCACAATGGGGTTTGTTCTCTTTAATTCTTACTTTTTGGGCCTCAACTGACACGTCACATGCATGTAAATTTCACCTTTTCTGTACGTATGGGATACATAAATTCATGTGGTGGAGAAAAAGTGCATTTATATGTTTTGAAAATGACTAAGTCCATATTTTTTTTACCCCTTAGCTACATTAAGATTACATTACTTCCAGTTGCTATGAGAAGGAGACAGGAAAAGGAAAACTAGCTGAAGTACCGGTACCTCTCAGCAGAGGAGATAAGCTATCTGGCCCAGGCACCTGGGCTCAGAGCCTAACTCCCACACCAGTAGCTCCATTCATAGGGGCCATGTATAAGGCACAGAGCTGGTATCAACTTTGCCTGCAATCAAATTCTTCATGCTAAAGGATGAGCCTGAGGTGTTGTGGCAACAATGAAATGTTTCCTTGCATGGACCAGCTTATCCAGGCACAACCCAGTACTGCTGCCGCAGTGGCTATTGTCCTGATTGGTAGAAAGAGCTCCTCCTCCTCCTCTTCTTCTTCTTCTTCTTCATCATCATCATGTGTATTATTATTCAAGGTGTAGTGTAACCAGGAGGGGTCAGGAAGCCACTGCAAAATGGGAACAATACAAGGTTGTCATGAGGGAAGGGAGGAAAGAAGATGGTAAAATATTTGGATTGTAATAATGATCTCTCAGCTAGGATTTTTGACTTGATGAATTACTGGACTGTTCGAATATAGCATGTATTACGTATCCAGTCATGACTGAGCAAAGGAGATGCTCAATGACTAGAGTTATGCCATTTTCCTAAGGCATTACCTAAAGCAGGGCAGACATGGCAGTGAATAGCAACCAAAAAATCCATTGGCCTATGACTTCATAGGTCAACACTGGGGGACATCAAAGGCTTCATTTTAACACCAATGCAGTCCGACTCCCTTTGAAACTGTACAGCATACTGTGTATCTTTAGAAGTGGTATCTGAAGAAGTGTGCATGCACACGAAAGCTCATACCAATAACAAACTTAGTTGGTCTCTAAGGTGCTACTGGAAGGAATTTTTTTTATTTAGTTTCGACTACGGCAGACCCACACGGCTACCTACCTGTAACTAGCATACTGTGTGTGTGTGTGTGTGCAAGCAGATGTGTATGATCACACATACACTGAATAGATCAGTTTAAAAAGAGTCAGAGATAACAAGGGAAGTATCTGTATTGCTTATTAGCTAGACAACCCCCACACTTCTGCCAGAAACAATGCAGCATCCAAATAATTTGTGACAGTTCAACCATAGCCAATAATTACTGCAAGCAGTTGCCTGACAGAGGACTAAAGGGCGACAGAGGGATTGCACCTGTAGGAAGTGTTGTGATTAATTACCTTCAGTTTAGCTAGCATCAGACCAGACTCCTTACGCACAGTGGGGAAGGAAAGCACAATTTCAAGCAAGTTATTTTGGCTATTCTGGCAACAAAACAGCTTCAATGTGTTTCACTAGGTAAGAACATAGTGTAAGCGGAAATTATTTCCTCCTTTGTTTCAGCCATAGTGGTGTAGAGTGGTTAGAGGACCAGACTAGGACTTAGGAAACCAGAGTTCAAACCCTCAATTAGCCAGAAAACCAGGGCCAATCACTCTCTTTTAGCCTATCCTACTTCATAGGGTTCTTGTGAAGATAGAACACACGGAAATGAATGACCTCTTGAGCTCCATGGAGGAAAGGTGGGATATAACGGTATTAAATGGTTCATGTTATTGTAGCCCTCAGTTCTTCTCTGATGCTCAGAGCTGCTAAGAACAATAATATAAACAGAAAAATAAGAGAATGATAAGAATTAAAAGAAAAACAGCAACATATATTGCTTGTGGGCTTCCCACACACATTTGGAGTTGGACACCGTGAAAGAAAAACCTGGACTAAACAGACCTTTGAGCTGATCAAACAAGGCATCTCTTCTCTTATGTACTCAAGACAGCACTGTCATGGAAATGACTTCTCACCTGCTCTTCACACAAGCTGTGTCTTGATGGAAGCAGATGTACTGAAGAAACACAACCAATTCTTTACATTTCTTAAAAGCCCTTGGCAGCTATATTGCCTGAAACTCCATCTGGGATTTTATCTTTGAATACAGCTGTGAGCGCCAACAAAGGAGGATGCACCCATGTACTGAACATATTGTTATGAGTTGAAGGAGGGGGTAAGGTGTATGTCTGAGCCCCCTTCTAATTCCTGCATCCAGCATAGATTCAGTTCATGGAATAGCCAGGCTAGCTTCCTGGTGAGGTAATAGCCTAAGGATGGGCCATTAAGGTAACCAAGGAAGTGGCTCTGTGTAGATAGGAGTTAGAAAGACAAAAGGGCAGAGTTGGGAGTTGCAAGGCTGCAGGCTGAACAGCTGGGAGACAGAACCATGCTTGATTTCTTCTGGAATCCAAGGCTGTGGCTATGGGAGAAGGAAGACCCTCTTTGGGTGTTAATGTTGTGAACCCCCCTCCATTGTAATATAATAATAATAATAATTTATTATTTATACCCCGCCCATCTGGCTGGGTTTCCCCAGCCACTCTGGGCGGCTTTCAACAGAAGATTAAAATACAACAATCTATTAAACATTAAAAGCCTCCCTAAACAGGGCTGCCTTCAGATGTCTTCTAAATGTCATGTAGTTGTTGTTCTCTTTGACATCTGACATTGTAGGCTTAGGTTGTATATACCGGTATGTGTAAATAAACCATATATCATAAAGACATCACAGTTTGCACTGTCCCTCATTCTGAGGAAACTGAACCCCAGATAAGCACCTGGAACCCCTGGAATCTTGCACCATTCAGAGATTGGGGTGGTGTGCATGCATCATTCTGCCATGATAACAGCTGGCTGGCTAAATTACAGAATGGTGCAATGATATAATTCACAAGTATGCAACTGAACACAAATGGCACAGGGACAACAGCTTGAGGAGCACTCACCTTAATGTCTAGATTCAGTAATAGTCCACTGATAATTCTTGAATATATATGGTTGTTCACTCTGATTTAAGGGCCTTTATAAACCTGCCTAACTGAGTGCTTCTTTTGCATGAACACACCTGATTTTTACACTCCTGCAAATCCATCTTTTCCTCTGTAGCAGAGTGAGAACTGACAAGGGACCAAAAATAATTGCAGACCCATCCAGCAAAGACTCTGTGTAGCAGAGACAGAGGCCTGGGGCTCCTCTGCCGTAATTAAGAGGTACATGCAATATGCTGTTTTAATTGCCGCATGCACTAAAAGTATAGTGGAAAGGGGAGTGGGGCTGGAGCCAGTATTCTGTGTTTATTGCAACACCCAGGCTGGGAACAGCTTGCATGCCATCCTCCCAGCACACTTGATTCTATCTCTCATCAGCATGATTAAGCATAAGTAATGTCAAGCTGTTCGGTGCTGAGGCAAAATAAAATAAATAGAGACATATTATAGGAGGACACTGCCAAAACATTTTCCCATATATTTTCCGCTTAGGGTGTTCTCAGTTAAAATATGTACATATATAGGCCATCTTTTCCATCCACAGTTGTTGACAGACTGTCGGCATGTGGTTAAATTTCACATCAGACTTGACTAATATTTATCTACCCCATAAAAGGTGCTCAGAGGGCGACATCAAGTCTTTCAGCAGTGAGGGGGACCTGCAGCTGGACACCTCCATTTCTCTGACTGGGCTTTTCATTCTGAAGCATGATTTTGGTTCATTCCGCTTTGGGCAGATTTCGTACTTGTGGACTGATTTTCACAGACGTTCAGTGGCAACAGCTTCATACCTGGTCAGGTGAATCTAGTGGAGCACAAATTTCCCAGGCTAACTAATTTAATATTTGCCATGGTTCAGCTTCTAAAATGAGGAATGGCAGATTCATGATCCTGCTTGGGTGCCCTTTCTCCAAACTGGAGATGTGAAGGTTCTGGTTACGGTAAGGGAAAGGCACACAACTAGAGTCCCCCTTCCCGTTCACTGTATCTCACGTCCAAATACTCAGGAGTGTATACATTTTATATTTATAGAGGCATTTCTTTCAACTGCCTGTTTTCTGGGCAATCAGATCTCTCTACTACTTGGCTAATCCTAATCCAAAAGTACAGCTATAGCAAAGAGGTCCTGCCCATGTGTCTCTAAGCAGAAAAAAGTGACAGATTGGGCTGCCTAAAAGTCAGCCCTAGTAGGAAAGCTCTTGCTCCATCTGTTGCTAGGAGGCCTGTCCAGAACAACCACTATAGCAGATAGGGAAGGAGTTAGAGCTGCTTCAGAAACAACCTTATGTGGTAGGATTAGCATATCAGAATCATACACTGTGCTGTTTTCCTAAAGGCCAGAGAAGTAACAGGGAGTGTTTCCTAATTTGAGGAGCTGTTTGTTTAGTTTAGTATTTTTTGTGACCTTGTTAGAGAGAGTGAACAAGCAAGCAACAGCGAGTCTCTTTCTATAATAAATATCTGTTTTTCACTTAATCATTTTGCTTTCGCAATGGTGGATGGCTTGTGTATGTGTTGCAACAAACTCTGGAATAAGCATTTCCCTACATTCATTCATTCATTAAAAGCTGCAGCAGCAGCTGGATGAGGCAGAGCAGGTGAGGCAAGGTCTAACAGGGGATATAGCTTGAATGCACAATCATTTTTTGTCTATTGGCTGGAATACTTTTTTCTTTTAATTTAGGGGGGAAATGTTTTGGATAATGAATAGTTAAACTGATATTTGGGAGGGGGAAACTATACAACTGGAAGCAAGCTTTCATTGCGTTTTAAATATGTTTTGTGTTTAGTTTTTTTTGCTATGGATGTGTAGGTGTAAACCAGTGGTTTTCAACCAGTGTGCCGTGACACCCTGGGGTGCCTTGAATGATGGTCAGGGGTGCTGCGGAGATCACTGGCCTCTGTCCCTCTGGCCTTCCCTCCCTCTGGAGCTGGCCAGGGGGTGCTTCCCAGGCCTCTGTAGGGCAGTGTGAGGAAGCACCTCTCCTTGGCGTGGGGGTGAGGAGCTCAGAGACCAGGGACAGCAGCAGCAACTGCCTGGACTCCCAAGGAGAGGGGAAAGGGAGGGTGTTTGAAAAAGGGTGAGAGGCTGGCAGCACTGCAGGCAAGGGGTGACATAACTGAGCTCCTGAGCCCCACAGGGGTGCTGCAGACAGAATGTACTCGGTCAAGGGAGCCGAGGATCCTAAAAGGTTGAAAACCTCTGGTGTAAATAATACATGAATTCAAAAATATATGTCATGTGGTATGGCTTAATTTCAAATTAAGAGGTATGGAGTCACTCTTGTCTGACAATCATATTTGGGCTCTTTATATGAAAGCTCTTTCTCTGCCCATTTATGTGCAGGGAATAATTGACTTTTTAGGGAGAGAGGAGACAATGGCACCCTATACATGTTTAATGACACACTTTCCTAAATCAGTGCCATACAAGTCCTGTTGTGATGGTAAAAAAAGGTTTAAAAAATTGCAGCCCTACCAAGTCAAAATGTTAGCAAGCTTCACTGAGTCCTTAGCTGCAGGTCTTTGTGGGGAGAGCCTCGCAGAAACCCTCTAGCAAGTCTAGTTGCTAACAGGGCACCATACAAGAATCAGAGTGGCATTTTATTCAGATGGTGGAAGCAGAGTGCTTTCCATCTTAAAAAGTCTATGGAGGCAAATGTAAATTGTGCCTCCTGAAGCCGTTTGCAGCATTATGTACTGCATGATTCCATGCAGCTTTCGTGTGGGTATTTAACTCTTGTCGCTACATATTAGTCCCATCCAAGCACTAGTGAGACGGAGAGGTTGCTCAAACTCAAAATAAAGGAAAAAGAGAATCGGTGGCAATAAATCCAGCAAAGCTCATCAGAGCTTAGCTCTGGAAACTGTTCTCCCATACAAATGCTTAGTCCTGTAACAGGTAAAGTAATGAGAATGTGCCTTGGAGCATGAGTTGCCTTTCCCTTGTCATTGAGAATCAGTCACCAGCCTCACCTGCTCAGGAATTATGGGTAACTGTTTTCAGAACAGCATAGGGCCTGATTTCCAGACAGGCCTGGGGCCTGGGACCTCTCATTTGGAAAATTAAACTCTGAAACTAACCCAGAAACATCTGGTTCTCCTCTTAGCTTAGACCTCCTCAGACCTAGCTGTAATTTTTGGAGAAAGTACATGTTGCAAGATCTGCTCATGGAGCATAATCAAGTGCCCAAGACAGGCTCGCATGGTCTACAATTTTATATAGCCAACATGAATTGGCAGCCACATACTTTCCTTCTCTACAAGTCCACTGCAGCAGCATTTGCACTGAATAGCCCAGGGGGTGTGAGCCTAGTGTCTTTGGTGCCAGGTCTCATATCTCCTGTGTTTTCCCTCACTTTTTAAAGACCTAAGCCACATTCACCTCATACATTTAAAGCAATCACTGGAACTCTGGGAACTTTAGGAAGGGAATGGGGGTCTCCTAACAACTCTCAGCACTCTTAACAAACTACAGCTCCCATAATTCTTTGGGGAAACCACGACTGGCTAAAATGGTACCATAGTGCATTAGATGTATGCTGTGAGTGTAGCCTTACTGTTGTTTTTATTTACTTTGCTTATAGAGTAGCTGGGCAGCTACCTGCCATCTTAATGTGCCCAGAGGCATCTGTTCAGATGAGTGAGCATATGCAAATTTTATGCAAATCTGTGCCATGATTCCTGTGCTTCAAATCCTGTAAGTGCTTAGCAATGCCCTTGGCTGGAACTGAGGCTGACCAATCTCCCCACTGTTGTGTCGGTGAAAATAATTCCAAACTTTGATTAATGGGGAGCAGAGTTGGCGTGGGGTGATGATGAACTGTGTTGGGGAGCTGTGTTGGGGGGAGCAGCTGCTGCACACATCTGCAGTGCTAATCCACTGCCCCCTCCCATTGTGACCCTCCTCATGTATTTCAATGCGTGTCTGAATATTCCTTATCTTAGTCCTTCAGAAGAGAAAGTGTTGGGTAGAGCGTCCTTTCCATTAATGTACAGATATAAATACAGGATTATGCCTTATACTGAGCCAGACCACCAGTCCACCAAGTCAGTATTGTCTACAGCAGGCATCCCCAAACTCGGCCCTCCAGCTGTTTTGGGACTACAATTCCCATCATCCCTGACCACTGGTCCTGTTAGCTAGGGATGATGGGAGTTGTAGTCCCAAAACAGCTGGAGGGCCAAGTTTGGGGATGCTTGGTCGACTCTACTGTGACTAACAGTGGCTCTCTGGGGTTTGAGGCAGAAGTCTTTCCCAGCTCCATCTGGAGATACCAAGGATTGGGACCTTCTGCATGCAAAGTAGATGCTCTGCCACTGAGCTATGACCTTTCCCCCATACAGATGCTATAGACATTAGCCAATCAAACTGAATTATTTTGGGAGCAGAATCAGGATTTTTAAAGGACTCTTCTGTACACACTAGAATAGGCTGAGGATGTTTTCAAAAGCATTAGGTACCACTTAGAGCACATTCATGTTTTACTGTGATGAGCCACAGTAGCTGGAAGACAGGAAGTACTTCATTAAAGAGGAATTTTCATAATGCAAGGGTTTAAAGCTACCGTTCATTAAATCCTTGCAAATGTAATGTTTTGACTTGGGGTGGGGGTGGGGGGAGTAGGCTGTATGCCAAGACCCTTCTAATTCTTGGCTCCAGCAAGGGTTAACATCTAAGGAAGGATTCAAATTGTCAGAACAGCCATACAAGCTTCTTGATAATGGCCCTCTAAATATGGGTTGTTAAAGTAGCAAAGGAAGTGGCTTTCTGCCATATAGCAAATGGGTGGACCCCCCTCCCTCAACTCACTGATAGTTAGTTAGAAAAGACAACAGCCAGAGCTGAGAGGTGGGTGTGTGTAAGCTAGAAGCTGGAGGAAGAAGCAGGCTGAAGCCTGTGAGTTACAGCCATGCCTGATTTCTGCTTGAATCCAAGTCTGTGGCTATGGGAGAAGCAATACTTCCAGGTATAGGGTGGTGTATAAATTGAATAAATAAAAATAATACCCACAGGGTGTTAATGCTGTGACCCCCCTCCATTGTAGGCTCAGGTTGTATATATGTGTAAATAAACCGTATATCATAAAGACACTACAGTCTCCACTATCCTTCATTTCAAAGGAGACATGAACATTGGTAAGCACCTCGAAACTCACACTGCTCAAAGATTGGGGTGGTGTGCAGCAGTAAAAAAAGGGATAGCGCACAGAACCCACTTTTTGCCTATTCTAAATGCTCTCCGATCAGAATGAGGACCACTTCCAAAATATGTGGTTTGTGGATGTGTGATCAGTGCACTTTGAAGAAGGAGTGTCAATCATCAACAAAGCTACTGTTGGAGGAAACTCTCTTCAGCTGCAATCTCATAATACTTAGCTCAGAGCAAGCTTCACCAAAAACGACACTTCTGAGGAGACATGTACAATATTGCACTGCTTGAATTGCCTTCTCAGCTATCAGTATGTAAAAAAGCAAGCAGGTGTGAAATCTTACAGGACAAGCAGAACCTGCTTTTCTAGCCATGTTTTCCCAGCTCATACCTAATTGCATTTTTGCATTACAGCGAATGTTCATTCATACAAGTTTTTTTTGAAAATGTGGTAGTGCTAAGAGTTGGCCCAAGAATAAACTTGCCCCACAGAAGTCTTGATCATGCTTTTTTAAAACCAGGCTAGAACTTTGAAGAATGATTCTGTGACTCCTAGAGTGCTGTCTTTTCTTTGAACTTTGGATTACAAGAGGACCTTATTCCTGTTTCTGAAGAAACAGCTACTCAGAATGAGGGGCGAGACTCAGACAGTTTTGAGACATATTGTTCCAGCACACTGGTTGGCAAGGGGGGAGGGAGAGAGATTGTCTCATATTTCTTAAAAGGAACTGTAGCTGCGACAGTGGTTCAGTGGGTGTTTTTTTTATACTGACTTGATTAAATCTGAAGACGCCATTTGATCTAGGAGAGAAGTTATTTAAAATGAGCCAACCAAATGGGCCTGTGGAACTCATTGCTATGGTTACAACCATGACTGAGTGTGTATCCTTTTCTTATTATGCCTTGTTAGTTTGTTTATAAGTCTCATAATTGCAATTGTCATGTTTCCAGCAAAACTAGCCTCCATATAACATGGGGGGAAACCTTAGGGGTCACAATTGCAGATCATAGATGGCAATCAATTTGGCACAACCTCTGCATCCATTCATTCATTCTCTCTCTCATCTCATTCCCTCTTTCTTTCTCTGCCTCTCATAGCTGTGTTATGATCTGGGTGGATTCTGAGGTAAATATCTCACTTCACTTGCCTTGTGTATGCACAGTGTTGGTTTTTTCTGGGGGGGGGTATGCAGGGGTACGCATACCCCTAAACATTTTGTGAATCTTTGTACTTTTGTCCATTTACTGTATTCCCCCCCCCCCATTTGCACTATAAAATGGTGGTTTTCTTGAGTCAAAATGAGAGTACCCCTAAACATTTTTTTAAAGAAAAAAGCACTGTGTATGTGTACTTGATTAGGAATATAAAGAGAGTTGTACTACTCTCTATAAGTTGGTTAGCGGTGGCAGCATGTATTTTAAGGGAACTCTGGAAGCAGCAGAGTACAGTAGCTGATGGACTGATCAAGTGACTATCTGGGAACAGGCCTTTGTGGGAGACCCAGGGAGCATCACATGTGCCAGCAAAATGAAAATGTCTTTGTAAGCTCATTTGAATATTTAGGCCAAGCCAGAGCTCTTAGTTGAGAGCAGCTCATGCTTGCACAGCCAGCATCTGAGACCTAGATCTCGCATGGCTGTAACCAGTGCACAGGCTGGTAAGGAAACCACATTTTCCTAGCAATAAAATATTTTGGTTTGAATGATGAGAAAAAAGCCCAATAACCCCACAAAGAAGCACTACCTGGAAAAAAGTAGTAAGGTGCTACTGGAAGGAATTTTTTTATTTTGGAAAAAAGATGTCCATGGTAGGGCTGAGTATCTTTTTTGTAAAAAGTCCATACCTTGTGAAAATTTCCTCCATTTTTGGGTTGAGTTCTATTAAGTGGTGTGAAAGTATTTCCCTATTCAAAGTGAGAGCAATACTTCTTCCCCTCTCTCTGCATTTGTTCTGTAGGATCATCATCAGATTGGCAATATGGCGTCTGCCTTTTCAGAAAAAGGGGCAGGAAGCACTCTCCTCTCTCTGAATTGGCATGGCTACAATGCTACATTATGATCTTGTGACATCATTATGCTGTCATATTGAGTACATGGGCCCCATTTGGCTGGGATCACATGGCTAGGAAGAAGCTGAGTAAGAGAGGAGTTCGAGTGTGTTTCTGTCCCACATGCTACTTTTGTTGTGTATTGATTCAAAGGTTATATCTGTATTACTATTGTCTGTAAAGTAACTGCATTCCTGTTCCAGAAGGAACAGCTACTATTGGTTCATTCAAGCTGCTGCATTTGGATCCTCAGCTTTATTGGTTCCCACCAAAAAGCTGCTGTGTGATTGCTTGAGATTGTTCCCTCCAAAATGGATCTTTTCCTTGCCAGTCTCTGTCCCTATAAATGTAGCTTCCCTACCCTCAGTTCCCTCAGTCTTGTCTTGTTGCCTGAATAAAGGTGTTACATGAAGACGCTGTCTCCTGCCTGACTATGTCAGAGAGCTGAAATCACTTGCTGAAATCATTAACCCCACGCTACAACAACTTTCATTGTAAAAATGTTTGCTCATTAAGATTAAACACAGCCCTAATCTGCATCCTCTGAACCAAATGAGTAACAACTGTCTGGTTTTTTAGAACAAAGATCGTATGAAAAGGCTGTACAGATGAATAAGCTTAGGTCATGGGCAAAGCCAGGGGGGTGCAGGGGGCAGCTGCCCCCCAATCAAGCAAATAAATAAAAATACTTTACTCACTGACCAATTGCGTCACAGATAACTCGGTTCTGCTCCCCCTAACATAAAGCCTGCCCCCCCTCTAAAATCATGGCTTGGGTGCCTTAGCCAGGGTTAGGAATAAGGCTGCCTTGACTCATACCCAATTTGTTATGTCAGTTTTGTTTTTTACAAAATGTGTTTGGCTAGGTTTAATGCTTCCTGCAGTTTTGCAATACCTGTACCTCCCAGTGTATGGTGTGAAATGAACCTTTGATATGTGCAAACTACTGGGATGCACTTGGTTGTTTTCTTCCATACCAGAGACAGTACTCATGAACACCATGTGCTGTGTCCAAAACAATAAGGGGAGGCTGCTGCCTAGTGCCTTCGTGCCCTGCTTGAGTGCTTCCTCCTTAGAGGCATCTGACTGGCCAATAGTTGGAAACAGAATATCAGACTACAAGGACTTTTAATCCAATCCTACTGAGCTCTTCTTAGGTTTGTTTCCGCCACCAGCCTGCCTCTTGGTTGAATGCCCTCCTTTCTGATCCTGACCAGATAAACAAGTTTGTTTTTATGCATGCAGTCTGCTGTCTTCCTGCTTCAGTCATGTTGATGAGGCAGACACTCTGTGCTATTTTTGGACTCTTGTGGCATTTCTGGTTTGCACCCAGCCTATGGCAAGTGATGCCTTTTGGCCTTGCATTTCCTACGGCCACATCATGCCGCTGTTATATCATGCTGTGGTTTTATTTCAATTAAAAGCCTTGTTGCGTTGTGGAACAGGAAGAGGGCAGGGACCGCTCTCCCTCCCTCTCTCATCACCACCATCACTAACATATGCAAATGATTTGTTTCAGCACACAGTGTGCAACCTTGATCATGGCTGGGGGAGGGGGGGGAGATCTGTTATCTCTGATTCCTCACAGAATCTGAACCATCAGTCCCCATGTAAATATGTAGAAGAAGAGGAGTTTGGATTTGATATCCCGCTTTATCACTACCCAAAGGAGTCTCAAAGCGGCTAACATTCTCCTTTCCCTTCCTCCCCCACAACAAACACTCTGTGAGGTGAGTGGGGCTGAGAGACTTCAGAGAAGTGAGACTAGCCCAAGGTCACCCAGCAGCTGCATGTGGAGGAACGGGGACGCGAACCCGGTTCACCAGATTACGAGTCTACCGCTCTTAACCACTACACCACACTGGCATGTAAACATGCACGAGCACTTAGGAAATGTGTGAAGACTACTTATCCTTTGATAACTATGCCATCTTGGAAATAATTGTCTTCGAAAGACGGTTTGTGCTTTTCTAGGTGCTCATCACTAGAGGAAGCCAAATCCTACTCACGTCTTATTTCTTCTTCTCCTATTTCTTCTTTAGCTCCTGGTTCTCTCCCTGACCAGAGAGAACCACACAGCTCCTTCCTCCATGAGCTCTCCCCTCTCCCCCTGCTTTTTATATGCCCCTTTCCAGCCAAGCCTGCTTCCTACTCCCCGGTTATTTATACTCACTGTCCTCAAAACCTGGGTGTACATGTAGACATGGTGGGCCACACTCTGTTCAGTGCGAGGGAGGGGGGGATTAAACCATGGCAACGGGGAAAACAAGCCAAGCCTTTCTCCTGCACAAGGATCCCACCCAATGCCATATCTGCCACCCAAGTCAGCCCCTTTCTGCTGACTCACAGCCAAACCACTTACATTGCAAATGTCCAGCTACTAAGCCTTGTTGCCCAGTGGCAAAAATGCACTCCATTGGGTCTCTGCAGGGCCTCGTGATCAAAAATAATGCCAGGGTTCCGAATCCCCCAGCCCCCAAGTCCTTGCATCTTGCGCTGCATGGCCCTCTTCACATTCTTTCATGTGCGATTCATTCGTGTGGAGAGCCAGTGGTGTGGGATGGGAAGAGGAATTAGTGGGCAAGAGAAGAGTCAGTGTGGTGTAGTGGTTAAGAGCGGTAGACTCGTAATGTGGTGAACCGGGTTCGCGTCTCCGCTCCTCCTCATGCAGCTGCTGGGTGACCTTGGGCTAGTCACACTTCTTTGAAGTCTCTCAGCCCCACTCACCTCACAGAGTGTTTGTTGTGGGGGAGGAAGGGAAAGGAGAATGTTAGCCGCTTTGCGACTCCTTCGGGTAGTGATAAAGCGGGATATCAAATCCAAACTCTTCTTCTTCTTCTTCTTCTTCTTCTTCTTCTTCTTCTTCTTCTTCAATAACACCTCTCCAGCTCTGCCTTTCTAGAAGCTTCGAGCACAGGACGGTAGTGCAGAGCCTCAAGATCCTCCCCTTTCTGGATAAGTGGTGATGGTTATGCCTGCATAGATGGTGACTGAAGCCAGATAGTTTGTGAAGGAACATTCCACTTTAATCTCCCCACCCTTTGGTATCATCTGCCTTTTCCTTTTTCCGACTGAGGGAGAAGCAAAGTAAATAGAGCAACATGGTCTCCATTTAGGATGTGTTCCCTGTATTTCTTACTCAGGTGAATGCCTGGGCAGCGGGGTCCTCACAATTCATGTAGTTGGACTTCCAGGGATCCTTGTCTAAGGAGCCATCTCCCCCACCCCCAGCACTCAGGGTGCTGTGACCATGAGAACACAAACAAACGCCAACACCAGCCCAGTAGACCAGGCACAATGGCTATGGTGAGCCAATTCTAATCCAAGAATGCTCATCCATTGATGGTGCAACTTTATAAATCTTTTTATTTTTAATAAAAGCTGCTTTGAGAGAGGGCAACAGGATAGAGAAGTGGCAGAGTAAAAAAAAAAAGTGTTAAAATAAGAGTTTCTCCACACTATTTTTTTACATCTGCCAGTAACACATTCCTCAACCCAAGTACTATTTCAAATGCACACCTCAATAAGTTTAATATGTTGGGTCCAGTCATAAAGTAAATGCTAGATTTGATTGTTTCTTGACTTCTGGGATTATCTTTCCTTTTTACAAAAAAACCCCCCCAACCTTTTAAATTAAATAAATAATGCAAATCATAAAACAGGCAAACACTGTGACCACTTTACTTATTGTGTCTTCCAGATTTTCTTCATTAATGTCATTCAACATTCACAGTGTTCTTTTTTATTTTCTTTTTCTATTCAAGGCATGAAAGCATCTGTTTTGCACCCTGCAGAAATGCTTGCCACATAAAGCACACTGTGCATTTCAACACATCTGCTTTCAAAAGAGTCCACCAAAACATATGTGGCCTTAAACGTCATTCAAATCACAATCCTATTCATGTCAGCTCAGAACCAAGCCCCACAGAGTTCAATTTAAGGGTGTGCATAGGATTTCAGCCTGAGATATTTTTTCTTTTCTTTGAGAATCTTACAATCACTGAAGCAATGAGGAAGTAGCTTGCTGGACAATGCCACTTGTGCTCCCTCTGCTGGGAAGTAGATATATAGAGGGGAGAGAATTTTTTTAAAAAACAACAACAATAAAATAAAATAAAATAAAAACAAATCCTTTTCACAAATCAAGGTCTTATTTGCAAACTAAGCAAAATCAGAAATGTAATTTCCAGTATAAATGTGCTAGCTGGATGAACAAGCAACAGAATACTTCCTCCCAGAAAGGTAAGAAAATTGAATCTTGTCCAAAGGATGTATTTAATATAAGGTAAGTAAAGGGACCCCTGACCATTAGGTCCAGTCGTGACCGACTCTGGGGTTCGTGCCTCCGCTCCTCCACATGCAGCTGCTGGGTGACCTTGGGCTAGTCACACTTCTCTGAAGTCTCTCAGCCCCACTCACCTCACAGAGTGTTTGGTGTGGGGGAGGAGGGGAAAGGAGAATGTTAGCCGCTTTGAGACTCCTTTGGGTAGTGATAAAGCGGGATATCAAATCCAAACTCTTCTTCTCTTCTTCTTCTATAGGCATGATGCAGTCCAGTATATTGCCAGACCAGATATAAGCAGCAATAGCCATCATTGCATACCTTCAAATAATTATTCCTATTAAGGGACTTTCTTTCCATGGTTTCTAATGCTATCAAGCTTTTCCAGCTGGGATTTTAAAGGCCATTCAATATTCCTAGGCTTCTGGCTTACCACTTGATGAGTCCTCCCTTGTTCTCCAGTCCATTACTGCACACTGGTAGAGTCCCACTGGTGAGAGCTTTGCCCCATCCTGCATCAGTCCTGTCAACAGGAATAATCTTAGCTGGTTCTTCCCCTTTCAAAATACCTTGACTTCACCAATACACATCTTTGGGAATGTATGAAGATATGCAAAGTCTGGTCCAAACACCCCCCCCCCCCCATTTCCATCTATCTTTTTTAAAAATAAATAAATAAAAGCAATTTGATCATTTTCAATCAAGTATCAACATGCACACAAGCAAACAGAATGCATTTTCACATTCCCTTCGTACACTTCTTAGTGGTACAATTGTTCATTCATTATACTGTAAGCTGTTTGTTGAGGACCATCTTAAATCATGCCAGATGGTTGCTTGCGAAGGAGTTCTCTTCAAAAGACTTTCTGCAAACATGTTTGTATTTTGTCCAGCCCATTATCGTTATAAAGCAAAAATGAAGAGCAACAAAACTATCCCATTTCCCTGTACCATGAAATATTCTATTTTGCTGCACTAACGTCTCTGACAATGCAGAATTCTCCTCATTACACTGTATCTTATGCCAATGGCGCAAGTGTTGTTGGGAGTGCCTTGCCTCTTGGTGGGTGGGAGTTAATATTTTCAATGCACACCAAACAATTAAATATTTTAGCTTTAAAAAAACAAGAACAAGGCTTTTACATCATTGCTTTGTCTTAGTGACACTAAGAGAGCTGTGGTGGGTTTATAAGCTTGCATAGCATCTCTAGAGCACTTAAGCACTTCATACACGTTGGCAGTAATCCTGATAGCAACCCTACAAGTCAGTATTCATTATCTACATGCTGCAAAGGAAGGACCGAGAAAGAGAGAGGCTTGTCGAAGGCCACCTTGTGAGCTCACAGCAAAGGCGAGCTTCAAACAGGGAAATTCGTGGCTTATAGCTCAGGCATCTAAAGGACCAGGGTGGCTAAGGGGGGAAAAGAGGAGAGGGCTCTTGCATCTTGAGTGGCTGGCAAGAAAAGGAGAGGGGATTTCAGCAAGTGCAGCTTGGTCCTGCAATCTTACACCTGCTGAAATTTCCTCTTCTATGCAATTATTAAAGGTACAGCAGCAGCTGTCTCTTCATTTCTAACCTGGCCATCCAGGTGAAAGCATATTGCAAGGTAAAGCTGGGGCTCCCAATCCAGTGCTTACCTGGTAACATGAATGCAGAGGTGGAGGGAATATTTGCAGTGGAGATTGTGGATTGAAGTGCTAACTCGTTTACCACTTCTCTCCTCCAAATCCTAAACCTGGGCCATTTTTAGCACATTTCCACCCCACAAAGCTGGATTTAAGAGACTGAGTGAGGGGTATCATCTCGAAGAAGATGCCAATGAGAATATGCCAATGAGAATTGTGGCCTATAGAAGAGTTAAGGGTCCCCCGTACTCTCACCTACTAATTCCAACAAGACTTGTAAGTGGTAAGCTTTTTCAGTCTGCATGTGCATTTGAATTGTTTTTAACATGTTTTTAGTGTTCTATCATTTGTTGTTGGCTGCCGTGGGCTCCTTTGGGAGGAAGGGTGGGATATAAATATAACAAACAAACATAACAACAACAACAACAACAACAACAACAACAACAACAACAACAACAACAACATAATCCCTTCAAATGCAGCTCTCACACCTGTGCTACCTCAGCGAATGTGAATTTGGCTGTGCACATTTACTGAAGTACCGGTAATTCACTGTGGAACCCTTTGCTACTCAACTGCTACATAACTGAGACTAGTACTTTGAGGAATTAAATTAATCTGAATTACAGTTTAGGAAGTGAACTCTGCAAATTATTTTGTGCCAGGCCAATCAGCTAATTATCAAGTGGGCAACAGGGGCTTGGGCAGTTAGGACAAACTGCCTGAGGAGGAGGAAGAAGGAGCCTCCTGCCTGCGCACAAGTCCTCATTCTTTCTTCTCTATGGCTGGGTAAATGCCATACTTTTAAACCATGCCCCCCCCCCAGAACCCTGGGAAACTGCAGTTTACCCCTCAGAGTGCTACAATTCCCAGTGCCCTTAATGAACTACAGTTCCCTGAATTCAATCTTGGGGGCAGGATATGCTTTAAACCTGTGTACACAGCCCAGAGCTCTCTTCTCAGTTTGAGTGCCGGCTGCAAGGAGTCCTATGAATGTGACCTTTCCTAACACAGCTCAGCTCGGCTGGGAACCTTCCCCATGCACAACTTCCTGGCCATGCGCCACAATAACCCTGTTCAGGTCACTAGTTGAAATGGAAACACGACAAGCACATGTTTACCAGTTTACGCATGGAGAAATCTCACACACCCCTCCTGTGTTAAAACAGTAAATGCACTTTTTTTTTTTAAAGTGCATTTTTGCTGTGCTAATTTTCTTTCAAACAGAGTTTCGCTAAAGATAGATGCTACATATTTAGAGCAGCGAGTCCCGTCTGGAACCACCCTCACTGCGTCCCTGGCCAATGTGCCTACTCCTCAGTAGGGTTAAGCTCCAAAAAAAGTACCGTTCTGCAAGCTTGAAGCAGAAGCAGGCAGTGCACAACCCTGCTTGTTTAGCTCCACTTGATGCCGCCAGAAAACCTAGCCCTCGTGTCATTGGAGCAGTAATCATAGACGCCAACTCTGAGGTGTTCTCAGCCCCAACAAAGTATGTTGGGATGGGGCTAAGCCCCCCCCCCAATCTTGGGGAGCCAGGCCTTGCTGGGCCTCCTTGCAATGACAGTGGACCTCAGCATTCCTCATGACCTCCTCCTGATGCGCATGATGTCACATGTGTTTGTCGCATGTGTGATGTCGTGTGACGAGGGGCCCACCCCCCAATGTTGGGTGGAACTCGACGCCTCTGGCGGTAATGCGTTTTGAGAAATAAATATTTTTGTTTTGCTTAAAAGAGTTGACAAATTAATGGATAGATGTTCATGTGACACTTCAAACATTTTTAAAAGGCAGACAGTCCACCTGAAGTGTGGGGGAAGAGTCCAGGTAGATGACATAACCAGGGTGCAGTTGGCTGCCATGTGCATCTGTCATTTCATTTCTGAAATTAAGAGGAAGCCATGATTCACCCAGGACTGAAAAATTCAATGTGAGCCATATTTTTATATAGCATCCATTTTTAAAAAAAAAAAAAAACTCTGCTACAATTCCTGTGGAAAGCACACTCAGGAATTTCTATTCTCTGTTACTTTGCTTTAGCTGCAGTTGTTATTGGAGTGAAAATTGGGATGTACTTAATTTGTTGTCTTTGGTTCTAAAGAAAAGCTGAGATGAAATTTTGCACATATTTGAATGTTTGAAACTCATAACTTGTCTAGACAAGAGAGAAATACTATTGTCCAGCAGACGTTAATCAACAGGATTAGAAGGATTTGGAATGGCCTCCCCTCCGAGATATGTCTGGCCCCAACACTGCTTATTTTCCAGCTCTGGTTTCAGACGCACATCTTTGCCCAGGCTTTTTTGAAGGTGTTGATGCAGGGAGGCCAACTACTATCTGATTTCTCATCTGCTTTATCTTTATGATTCCCTTGGTAATTTTTATCCAATGTTTTAAATATATTTCATTTTAAAAGGAGAATGTGATTTGATTTAAAGGAGCGTCTCTCAAAGCTGGTGGCTCATGCCTTGAGATCAGCAAAGGGGGGGAGTATTGTTTATGTTTACGTTTGTAGACCTTGTCTATAGAATATTGTTATGGGTGAGTTTTGCAGTATCGGTTTGCTTATTGTTAATGCTCATTAAAATGGCAATATTGCTATATCTGTCTTCAGTGTTTGCAGATGGTAGAGAGGAATGGCTTTCTGCACAGGAGACAGACTGAGATGTGGCAGCAGCTGTGCTTCTGGAGGTGTCCCTCCCCTCCCCTCCCCTCCCCTCGCCCTGCTCAAGGGCTGCATGTGTGTCCCAATCTCTAAGGGGGTTGGTGTGGGTGCCATCCTGCAATTCCATTTTATTCCCTATTTCAAAGGGGCTTACAAAGAACAGGAAGGGAAACTGAGGCACAAAAAGATGAGATGAATTTCCTCAGCCAGGAACATTCCTGATTCCTGGTATAAAAATTGTAAGAAAGTGAAAAGGACCTTCAGGCAAAACAGATAGACTGCATTCCACAGTGAGAAACAGCTGCACATTTACTGTACAGACATGATTGTGGGGGGGGGGGAGCACAAAACTCACAATCCCCACGTGCTTTCTGTCTCCCTGTTTGTCCCCCTTTAGTGACTTGAGATTTCAGATGAATACAGATGTAACATCCTCTGAGAAGTAGTGATAAATTATTTTGGGGTATTACACCCCCAGTTCCTGATCCCTTTCTACAGATGTCGGCTGTTCATTCATAGAATTATAGAACTGGAGAGTGGGAAGTGACTCACGAGAGGCATCTAGTCCCTGCAATGCAGGAATCTTGTCCGCAGCCGTCCCTGGATGGGCTCGAACCACCAACCTTCCAGTTAACAGCCAGATACAGTGACTTGCTGCATCACTGGGATGTTGTGTGGGCACAGTCCCTTGACAGGGTTGTTCAATGCTTTCCTACAGTTTTCCTACAGTTCCTTTATCTCCTACAGATTTTGGATATTATTGGCATGATGGGTATATTCCCTTGGCAGAGTCTCGTACCCAAGGAAAACACTGTGCTGGATGCAGTTCAATGCCATCTTGTAGAAGGGACTCTCCTGGTTGTGGTGTGTGTGTGTGTGTTTTGTGGTTACCCAGAACACATTTGGGCATGGACACCCTCAGTTCCTTTTCTACACATTATTAGCATTATTGACATGGGTTCACACACCTGGCAATGTCTTGCACCCAAGGAGAGCGTTGGGCTGGTGCGATTCAACACTGCCTCATTCAAGATGCTGCTGTAGTGTGTGTGGTGATTGAAAGCTTATTTTGGGATGTATACCCCCAGTTCCTTGTTTCCCCCTACATATATAACAAAATTAATAAGCTGATGACAAATGCATGATAATCCATGAAAATAAAAGGTAGATAGCTCGCCAGACACATGAGGAGAAGCAAGACTGATGGCTGAGCCCCCAGGATGAAGGGACTTGCTGTGAGCTCCATTTGTCTACATCTTTGTCAACACCCTTCTTCCTTTCTTAATATTGTCCTACCCTCCTCATCGTCATTTCAATTTCTTAGACATTTCTGGACTTTAACCACTAGGTGTCGTAGGTATTCAGCTCTCTACAAATCTCTTCCTTCTATTTTGAATGGCCCAACACCGCAAGGTAATTCCGTTTGCTTCCCAGTGTACGTTGTCTGCAAATGACGTCCAAGAAAAGAAAGCTACATGATTGAAATCTGTGCTCCACCCAACAAAGCCAATGTGAGCCTTATGAACACCCCTTGGGAATAAATCCCATTGAATCCCATCGGACATAAATCTGAGTATGCACACATGCATATGGGTCCACTCTGGGCTCCTGCTTCGGCCAAAATAACAAAGAAAAATGTTATACTATGTATTGAAATCTATGTGTTAAATTTTTGGAAAACTTAATAAAAAGTATGATAAAAAAGAAGACCAGCAGTTTTGGATTAGAATTATGTAAGCGAACAGGGGAGAAAGTGTCAATTTGGGAAGCGGTTTGGCAAGCTAGAGAAGGAGGAGTGTGTGTTAGTGGGTAGAAACAAGAAGGGTTTAAGATTTCAGTTTTGGATGATAAAAGCTGGGAGGAGTTCATTTTCACTGTGTTACTGGGGAGAAGGGAGACAAAGCTCAACTGCCTCTGTGCACTTTCAGCAATTCTCTCGAGTACATTTAGAGATCTGACACCATGGGCAGTTGCCTACCGGTAGTTTGCATCTATTGTTGAATCAGTTCCAGTCAGACTCCTGTAAGTAAGGGTGTGGGGAGTAGGGTTGCCAGATAAAAAAAAGGACAGGGCTCCTGCATCTTTAATAGTTATGCAGAAGAGGGGATTTCAGCAAGTGCAGCTGTTGACATTTCCTCTTCTGCACTATTGTTAAATGTGCAGGGGGGCTGTAGACATTTTCACCTGCCCTCTTGGAGTCAGTGAATAAGGGAAACCAACCACTCTGCTAAGCAGAGAGGGAAAAGGACTGCCGCTCCCTGGATTGTGATTGTTCTGCTTTGGTAATCCCTTCTTGCTCTCTCTTACACATGTAAGAGGAAGTTAATTTGGTGCCAAAAGTGGCATAAACTTGTATTCACACCCACATTCTACCACTGAGCAAGGACTGTGCTCTGATAAACATTGTTGCAGACACACAACAGGCATCGGAAATCCCTCCAGTGCAATGTTTGCCAGGTTAAAATTCAAAGGGTATCGAGGCCACAAAGGAATATGTGCCCTCAGATTCATTTTAACCTTTGTGCCTTATAAATGCAGGTTTCCAAATATGGCACGATATCCTGACCAGATGTAACAGGTAGGCGAGCTGCTGGAGGGTAGATATAGACAGAGATCATTATCCCAGCTGGTATCAGTCTCGGATTTGAATTGATTTAATATATGTGCTGTTGTTAACTCTCTCTCTCTCTCTCTCTCTCTCTCTCTCTCTCTGTGTGTGTGTGTGTGTGTAATGATTGTTTTTTATTTAAAATTATATATGCAGTTGTTTCAACCACACACACAGAGCTGTTTTGTATATGTTTTTATTATATTTTAAATTGCTTCAGGATGCTTGATGGGAAGTGATTAATAAACAAAATAATAAACAATAATAATCACGTTTGCCCCTTTTGAATACTAGGGTAGGCATATGGTTGGAGAGGAGACATGCATAGCTTCCAAACAGCATTATAAAAGTAGATCAAACAACATTAAATGGCATGTGGCATTAGTGCAGATATTTGTGTTTGTGCTAATTTCTTAAAATGGTTTACATGAGTATTGGCTGAAACAGTATGGCATGTGCAGGTAGAGGTCAACTTCCAAAGCACGTTGAAAAATGAACAGAACCAAAAACATTAGATGGAGGGAAGACATTTGGGTTTCATGTAACCAATTAGTACAACCTGCCCTCGCCCTGCCAGTATCATCATATGGACCATTCCTGATTCATGGGGAATAAAAGACTGATTCACAGGACCACACAACAGCTGCTAGCATAACACAGTGCCATTCCCACATTTTTCCTTACAGAGGCTTTGCACCTTTAACAGCTACATGACACACATAAATCCAGTAGGTTTAGCTTTCTCCATCACTCTATGGATGGATAACTTGCTGGAATGAACTCAGGCTCTAGGGCAACTGTTAAAGGTACCTAGCCTGTGTCACGAGAGCAGGTAGAAAGCAACCTTTTTCCAGAACAGGAAGATGGAAACTGAAACATGTAAAGGCAAGAGAAGCCGAATCCAAATCAGGGTCACTTTCTTGCCTTAGGACATAGTCTCGTCTAGAAGACGCAGTACAAAAGAGAGCTAACATCTGGATACAGTGCCTACACCTAAACAATGATGGGCAAGACAAAAAATGAGGGATCACTTACCCCATATTGTGATATTACTGTGTGTTTCTCCACTATTAGTTGATGGGGGGAAACAGTGAGATGATGCTGTCCGGCTGGGGAAGTGACCCTTCGTTGTTTTTGGGCAGTACATATTGTTGCTCTTATATGGAGTGTCATTTGGTGGCTGTGTTGAAATAACTTGTAGTTTTGTATTTTATATATTTGTCTGGTTTAAAGCACCATTACCCACGCTGAGCCTTAGGCAGGAAACAAACGTAAGTAAAATGAAGTCTTAATTAAAACAGCCACAACTACAAATTAGAGCTAAGCACCATTTCTGAAGAGGCAGGCAGATGGTTTGTTTTTTTCTTTGGAAGGGAAGGTGTGGAAGAGCAGGTCTTGTAGTGGTTTTCTCCCAACCTGATGCTTTCATTTCTGATGTGACACAAGGGCTGCATGCCGTTTTCCTAAGACTCTCTACGTGTCTCTTTGCACCCTCACATCAGGACTTTTTAATAGTGTGGATTACTGACACATTTTTTTTGTTCGAATGCATTCCTTGAGTGCCCCATTTGCATGCAGGAATCAGTTTTAATACGAAAAAAGAATGAAAAAAGGACTACTCTTGATCAATCTTAAATTTTGATTCCTAATACCCATGCTTGGAAGTTAAGTTCAATTAAAGCTTAATGCTGTCAGCGTCATCATTTGCTCATTTGTCACCTTTGTACCCATTTATTTCCTCCAGCATGCACAGGATTCTCTCAGGTTTTATCCTTAGAACAGCCAATGTGGTGGATTAGAGCCAAGAGAGATAGCCTGGCTCAAAGTCACCCGGTGAGATTCATGGTTCAAACCCTTGAACCAGGGGCGTTCCGTGCCTCTTGGCTACCCGGGGCAGGAAGCCAAGAGGCACCCCCCGGGGGCGGAGCGTCGCGGCGTGTGCGTGCGTCATGACGTCATGACGCACGCGTAAAGCGCGACGCCCCGCCCCCGGGGATGCCGGGCACCAACTTCGGGAGCCTCCCGAAGCCGGCGCCCGTCCGGCATCCCTTGGTGTGTGCGGCGGCTGCTCGTGCACGAGCAGCCGCCGGCCACACCAAGGGATGCCTGACCGGCGGCGGATTCGGGAGGCTCTGCAGAGTCTCCCGAAGTCGCCACCTGTCACCCCCCTTGGTGCGCCAGGCGGCACGAGCAGCCGCCCGGTGCACCAAGGGGTGCCGGACGGGCGGTGGATTCGGGAGGCTCTGCAGAGTCTCCCGAAGTCGCCGCCTGTTACCCCCCTTGGTGCGCCGGGCGGCACGAGCAGCCGCCCGGTGCACCAAGCGGTGCCGGACGGGCGGCGGATTCGGGAGGCTCTGCAGCCCGCAGAGACCCTGAAGCCGCCGCCGGGGCTCCATAGGCGGAGTCCAAGTCAGGGCAGGGAGAGGGGCGGGCCAGCGAGGAGGGGTGTCACCCCTCCTCGCTGGCCCGCCCCTTTCCATTCCCCGGCTGTGCAAGCCAGCGGCGGGAAAAGCCGCTGGAAGGGGGGGTGCCATTTTCGGCGCTGCCAGGGCGGAGCTGCAGGGGCGGCCAGCAAGGGGGGGTGACACCGCTCCTCGCTGGCGCCCCTGCAGGTCCACCCCGGCATTGCCGAAAATAGCCTTAAAAAATATATTTTTTTTTAAGCGCCCAAAGTGTCACCCTCCCTCAGGGTGGCACCCGGGGCGGCCCGCCCCCCGCCCCCTTGCTACGCCCCTGCCTTGAACAGCTCCAGGTGAAATGTTGACCTCTCTAGCAACTAACTGCCCTGCTGTGGTTTGCAACGGCATCCCTGGCCTTAATTAAATCAAAGTCTTAAACACTTGGCATCCTAGCAGCCAGGCATTTTTCTTTGGCTAAGCTGGTCAGAGGAGCAAGACATTTCCATAGGCCACCACAAAGAAAGAAAGCTTAAACGAACAGTTAATGCAGAGGGGCAGCAGTGGTTTTATTCATATAGCTTTGCATTATTCTATTGGATTTGATATGTTGCTCAACAGGCATTTGACCACATCTTTTCAGGCATGCAGGGAAGTTAGTACCTCTTGCAAGCTGCTGTCTGAAGGAATTAAGTTCTATAGTCAGCCTCAAGGTTCAACAAGGTTCAAAAGAACACACACAAGCATAGTATGCCCTAGTTAATTTCACAATGACGCCTTTAGGTCCTGTAGTTTGGATTTTCCACATCTGGGCAAATGATTTGGTTTGGGCTTATTTTTAAAGGTTATTTGAGCAGGACAAGAAGAGCACAACCTGAACAGTACTCTTCTCAGCCCAGTAAGGGAGGAGGGCAAGAAAGTTGGAAATGCTTTGTTTAATGCTAAATGTGTCTCCCTCACCCCCCAAAAAAACCTCCTGGGTCACACAGAGGTGTGGTATTATGATGTGTAAACCAGTCACTTGTGATGTTTGCCTGGTAAATTTATTACTGGAATTTCAGGTGGTGAGCAAATGAAATGGGAACATCAACAGAAGGTTTTTGTTGTTAAGGTTTAAATGCTCCATCTATCTCCCATACACATCCATTTACTACAGTTCAAATATACCTCGTCTCCTGCCTGTGGAGGTTCCCTGCCCAGCATGGCATGTTGCCCAGGCAGCCTGTGATCTCCACACAACTTGTAGCATGATGTCAGTGAAAGGTTTCTCCTGCTCTCTGTGAAACTATTACCGTGCCACGTTTCTGACTAATCTTAAAAGCTTCCTTCCTCTAAGTTCAGCATTAGCGGTTAGGGAAACGTGAAAATGGAATAAACTACAGTGTGAATGCAGCCAAAGTGAGGTCTCCACTCATCCGTTGTAAACAAGAGGCCAAAAAGAAAAAGAAATCGAGAACAAAACCTAAAACGAACCTACAGTCTACAACCATTCCTTCCTGTCTTTTTCTGTTCAGTGGCCCACTTTAGATTGGAAACAATCCTTTGCTCACCTTCTGGAGTGTGTTTTCACTGGCCAATTTCAAAGGTCCGCTAGGGAAGGGGAGGGAGATTTTGTGAGGTGCACTCCTGGCAAAGTCATTCCTCTCCTTTACCTTACTTTGATTGTGATCTGAGCTAAGGGGGCTGGGTTGAGGCTGGAGGGATGGAGTGGTCTTTCAGCGGCAGCTGCTTGCTTTGTCTCACAGGATGTAATGCCAGTTTAGATTATCTTGCAAAGCATCCAAGAATTTTTCCTGTCACCACTTGGGGGCAGGGAAGTGAATAAGTAATCAGACCAGATGCACGTGGTGGTTTGAAATAAACGACAAAGGGGTTTTGTTCTCCCACCCTCCCCGCTTTGTTCTGCTTCTGGGGTAGGAAGCTTCTGGCTTCTGAGTTATTATTTCTAGATGTTGGCACAAGACTGTAACAGAAGTCAACCTAAGGCCTGTTTGGGCAGGAAGGATATGATCATTTATTTTGTAGTATCTTTATTGGATTGTCTGAGAATGGTAATTTACTTGCCGGGAAAATGCCTTTGCCGAACTGATCAATACATATACAGATAACTAACAGTATTAAGGTACCAGGATAGTTCAGATGATACCGGTATTCAGCTCATTCAAGTTCCAGGCTTAATTTTCTGGAAAAGGAAGAATAGAAGCATGTGTGATTTTTTTTTAAGCAGCAGCTCATTGTGGGTCTGCATGTACCAAAATATGAATGCAACATTTTCGAGACTATGTCATAATTCTACTTGCTATTGTGAATGCTGTACTGCTTCTCTTTGTTCTGGTCACAAAGTACTATTGTGTGACTCCGCTCATTCCTTTGTCCCAAGTGCTTCCATAGCAAACTTGCTCCATTCTCATAGTAGTTTCTCCCTTGTTTTCTTATTTAAATAAATAAAAATAATATAGTACTAATAAATCCTTCCTGATATTATTATTGTTGATATTTTCACACACATAATGTCTTTGGTTGGTATTCCAGAGGATATTTCAATAAACACCAGTAAGTAACATTTGTATTTTTACAAATAACTTTGAGTTCTTAAGTCATATTTATTCTTCATGAATCAGATTCATTATAGATTTATACAGCCTTCCCAGTTTTTTCATGTTTGGTTTTAAAACTGTTGTATGCTGTTCAGCCACTCCTGTGTCCCTACGGGCAGGTTATCTTTGGAGAAGAGGATACTGGAAAATTAATGTGTGACGATGACTGCATTCGCATTTATTTCAATGTACATGTGAACAAAAACAAAGGAAAATGCTTCTTTTTCTTTGGCGATCACTCGTAGCTGAGTAAGATTGTCTTCCATGAACATGGTCTTAACAACACAAACTCCTATTTAGTAGGTCCTGATTATAATGGTCCTGATGCTAATGGGCCTTAAAGTCAGGGTCAATTTAATCAATTTCACATGTTCTGATTGTCTTGGCTGTTCTATGCTTCATGGCTCCAACTTAGGTCCCCCACATGGCCCTCCCTTGCCTGAGCTATATATGCTGGTAACACAAGCCTACCATACATACCATTGCATCTTCTCAAAGGACTGCTATGGCAGAAAAGATGTATGCATTTCTAGACCTCTTTTCAGCTTTAAGCAAAGCCCTGCTACCAATACACTAGCAGGGGTGTCCAACTTCCAAGAGACTGTGATCTACTCCCACTATGAATAAACTGGCAGTGATCTACCCATTGGATTGACCAGAGTTGTTGAGCTTTTTGGGGGGCCAGGGACAGCCTGCATTCGACTGGTAGATCGCGATCGACTGGTGTATCATGATCGACCAGTTGGACAGGCTTGCACTAAAACAACAAAACCATTAAACAATTCAAAATGCCCTAGTTTTCAGCATAAAAAAATCACTATCCCCAGCTCCTCTAATTTAAGCTTTATTTATACAGTGCTATAAATTGCAAGTTATCCCAGGGAATCTGACAGGTTAACAGCAACTCAGGGAAACATCACCCAACACTTCTGAGCAGTTCCATTCCTTTGCAACGCCCTGTCATTTCTATTTCTGACATTCTAACTCTCAGAACAGTACATCTTTTGTCCTTTTCACCCCACCTTCTTTGCTGGATTGGAGTTGGGCTGTTTCTTATTTGCTGTATATGGTACAGTAACTTTGCATAAACGGCAATAATAATAATAATAATAATAAACCCACACCAAAAAACCTCGATGGGTGGGAACGCTGAACCTAATTGATGCCAGTTATTGCTTCTCGCACAGGGATTTTTCCATGGGGATGCATAGACCCTGGGATTTTTCCTGGATTGATCATGGTGCTTTAAATAGGCCTTGACTCAGCTTGCCAAATGTATTACCCGTTTTCACTCTTGGGTAATGCCTGTCCAGAAACAGCAAGGATTGTATTTTTTTAGCTCTCCAAGACACTGAAATAATGTCCTACTGCTGTGCCTTCCACCCTGTTGTTTCATGGGTCCCCTTTCCCAAGCTTCTCCCCTACATGTTGGGAGGGAGAATTAGAAACATGCTGACCACAGCAGCCAAGGGAATAGGATGAACCAGCCATGGATGAACCAGGCAGGATGCACAGCAGCTGCTTCCTTTGTCAGCATGATGCCCACAAATCATCAGAACCACTGTGACTTATATAAAGGAACTATTATTGAGCCAGCTGGAACTAGACACTGGAGCTACATACACATATCTGAGGTTTGAAGCAGAGGTTCCTTTCATGAACTTAGTTTGTTTTCCGTAATTTATTCCACCTCTCCAAGTCGTGGGGGGCATGCACAGAGAAGTAAGCAGGGGAGTGAAGCACCACCCCTAACCAAGGGGTTGCCAACATGGTGCCTTCCGGACATTGTTGGACTACAACTCCCATCAGCCCAGCTAGGATACTAGTGATCAAGGATGATGGGAGCTGTAGTCCAACACTGTTCAGAGGGCACCATGTTGGCTACCCAGCCCTAACCAATGGAAAGACTGTCTCTTCCCCCATAAACACACACACCTCACTTTCAGATACCCTGTTTCCCCTATTTTAAGACGTAGTCATAAAATAAGCCATAGCAGGCTTTTTCGCATTTGCGAAATATAAGCCGTACCCCGAAAATAAGCCATAGTGATAAGTGCAGTTCTGGAGGGCGCCAAGGAAAAGGCTGTGCTGGGCTTACGTAATAAAAATAAGACATCCCCTCAAAATAAGCCATAGTGCGTTTTCTTGAGGGAAAAATATATATAAGACGGTGTCTTAAAATAGGGGAAACACGGTATATCCTCAGGCATTGTTCCAGTTACTTTGCAACCTTATAAGAATTAGACATGCTTTTTTAAAAGTTCCCTGCTACTGCTCTGGTTGCTCCCTGGGGTTGCTTCTTCTTGCAAGAGACAATCCCATTGAGAGTCACTACATCCTCCACCACAGCTGTTTCTTGAAAGGTTCCACCTTGGCTTCCTCTCACTTCTGTGGCTTTATTTCGGGGGGGGGGGGAATATGCTATCCATCCAAAATGTAAAACTTCAACTGCTCCTTTGGTTCTGCCCCCCCCCCCATTTTAGTGTGACATACTTCATTGGGCTTTAAATAGTACTCATGTTGCTCCCACAAACTGAAATAGCCTTTCCTTTGCATGTGGCGATCATATCCCTCTCTCTTAAATTGTGGGGATAAGTAATGGGCTCCAGGTTCACTGGATGGCTTTCTGAGGACAGTGAAGGTTGGCAGACAATGCATTTCCTGTCCAAAAAAATGTTTGCAGATAAAAAGTAATGAAATAGCACAACAAGAACTCTGCAGACCTGTTTATAATTTGTCCATACAGTTCTGGAACTGGCCTACCCACATATGATCTTAATATAGACCTAAAGTCTCTGTTGCAGGTTATTTTAAGAGGTCAGAATATAGGTTATGGAAACAATGAGAGTTATTATAGCCAGTCAAATGCCTTGCAGAAAGCTTCACCTAGATTATGATTTAAAACAGTTTCAAGTCAAAACAATTTCAAGAAACAGACCTAAACAAACAATGCTACCCCTTCCTCATTACTAATGGGCAAACCTTTCTAAAAGAATAAGCATCTGGGGAGGCAAAGGTTTTGTGACTCTTGCTACTGCAAGCCTTACATAGGTCAAGCAAACAAAGGTAACTCATTACAACCCTGTCCCAACCTATGCCATAAAAAATACTGAGGAATCGAACAATTGTCTATTTTTCAAGGTAGCTATTAACTTTATTTGTATTTATTTACCGGTATATGCTGCTCTTCTATTTAAATAGCCAAATGGAGTTTGCAAAAAGTCACCCTAATAAGACAAAAATAGACAAAATCAACAAAACAGCGGCCAGCAGTCAGAAGAGCAGTAAACAAAAAAGTAAAAAACAAACAAATGAGTTTAACATAAGAGGGTAAATAATTTTCTACTCCCTTCCTTCTACAACTACCAGCTGTGCTTCCACACACCCTACAATACATTCCCTCTAACCTTAACAGGAGTGCTTTTGGAACATCAAAAGCAAATACTTTTTAGAATCCATCTTACCTGTCTCTCCCAAGACTAAAGTAGCTTCCTCGTCTCTGTCAAACCCCAGCTTATACACACATGTAGCATGACACAAGTATCTAGGCATGTGAGAGGTTGGAGTCCAAGGTTTGGCACAAATCAGGGCTGGTTTAAAACCTTTAGAGGACTTAAGCAATTGAGATTTTGGTGTCCCCACATATATATCTAATTCAAAATATAAAAAATAATAAATCATAAAGTAAAGTTTTATTTTTCGAAAGGAAACAAAACCTACAGTAAGACGGAGAATGTTTATTTTTGTATACTTCGATTTTATATTTGGAATTTTTTTCTCCTACTTTTTCCAATTGCAAAGTCTTTGATCAGATCCTCAAAACTATCTCTACTAAGTAAAGAAGTACCGGTAATTGCATTACATAAGGTTAGATAAGGCATCCAGCTTGCCTTGTTGCATAGCTGTTCTGCTGGGATTTTTAATATACTTCAGCTGAGCAAATAAATGGTCAGGTGAGCAATTTATGACAATTAATGTTAAAAATCCAGCAATGGAAAATTTCTGTGGTACTCTCCGTCTCTTGATGCCCTAAGCATGTGCTTATTTTGCTTAATGGTTAATCCAGCCTTGACACAAATGCACCCAAGGACTCCAACACATGTATGACATTTATGACAATTTTTGTTTTAAGTAAAGAAAGAGAACAAATGGAAGAGGCTAAATGTTGCTTAAAGAAAATAACAAACAGAACCTTTTAGTTCAATTGTTCCTTACTATAACTATTTACAAACAGGATTCTGGCCTCCTTAAATTAACAGCAGTAAATACCACTGGATTTGTCTTTCTCCCTGCTAGACAGAACCAAATCTATACTTTGTGTATTCAAGGAGGCGAGATTGTTCTGCAAAATTGAGAACAAGAGATTCTCGGCCCACGCTTTTAGTTGAACCACAGGTCTGCCCTTAGAATCACATTGCTTTTATATTCTGAACAACAAAATCCCAGTCTTTATACGTTATATAATTACACTAATCGTGCAGGAGAAGCAATAAATAAATAAATCAGTGCCATGGATTTAAAAGTCGTTAAGGCGGATTTGATTTTATGTGGATTTAGATACTGTACATTTTCGATAATGCTCGAATGATGGGACTTTAAACGCTGTGCTCGTGGAAAGAAGCCACAATCCTTAAAGATTAGGATTAAAAAACGTTGCGTAAATAAACATCTAATAGAGTTGGGCATGGAAATGCTGCTCCTCTCTTTTCCGTTCCCGAACAGCAAAAAGCCGCTTTATCCCCAACTTTAAGCCACGCAAAACGCGCAGCAGCCGCCCGCCTCCTGCGCAGGCTGAAGAAGCGACCGCAGAAACTGAGCAGCCGGGGAAGGGCAGAGACTACAGGAACCGACTCCTAAAGCGACACCCCCTGCATTACGAAACGCGGCGCTTCTACGTCAGGGAACGCGACTGGTGAATGGAGAGGCAGGGAAAGAGCTGGCAGTGGCGGGAGGGGGGAGGCGGGAGCGGAATGTCCATCCGTGGAAGCCGCGGCTTCCGGGTTCTGCCTGATGACGTCCTCGCTCGAGAAGCACGGGCCAGGGATGGGAGGACGCGAGGGGGCGGGGCCGCGGGAGGTGGGCGGGCCTTAGCGCCGGACGGCGCCAATGCTGATAGGGCCCGTGGGCGCGGCCGTCCCGCCCGGAGGCGGGGCTGAGGGGGAGCCGGGGGCGGAGCTTTGCGGAGGCATGTGGCGGGCCCGCAGCGGTGGGGGTGCCGCTGCCGCCTCTCTTTCCATCAGCTTTCGCGGCCGCACTCCTTCCAGGCGGGCCCGGAGGGCGGAGGTGGGATGTGGCTGCTCCGGGGAGGGTAATGGCCTCTTCTTCCTTCGGGTTCTTTCCGCGGGGCGCGTAGCTACTCTCCGGCTTTGCAACCTGTGGGAGCTCAGGTGGGGCGGGGGGGGGGGTCGGCCGGCATGACTGGGGGCTCGTGGTGCCTTGCCAAGTTTGAGGGGTCTCGAGGGCCCAACCCCGGAAAGGCGAGTCCTCACCCCTGCCAGGGCTGCTGCTTTTTTTGTGGGGCGGGGGATTCCGTGTCCTTTAAAGGAGCGCCTCGTCTGCTTGCGAAGTGCCGCCACCTGCCCTCTGACTCAGCTTTGCTCGGCTGGCTCCCCGTTTCCCTCCTGCGTGGATGTTGCTCTTGGGAGTTTGTACCATGCCATTCCTGCGTTGGCTGAGGGTTGGAGTTCAAGCGTGGTTTGGCACAGCCGCAAGCCGGCCTTTCCTTTCCTGCTCTGGGGTACAGGAGCGCAGCTCCTTTCACTTCTCTCGCCCATCTTTCCTCCCACCCCGCCTTTATTTATGAAAATAAGTTCCTTCAAAAAGTGCTGGGCGGGGGAAGGTGGAATGCGATTTTGGGGGAAGAGAATGACAGGCCGGCAGACTGGGTCCCCCCTCCCCAGTAGCTGCTGAGTGAGCATTTTTGCACTGGCTCAAAAGTGTGTCACTGCAACTCTAAAAGTAGCATTTGAAATCACAGGTCTGTCTTATACAGGTGAAATGTTACATTATCCGACTGTTATTTTTATTCCCTGTGGATAACAGTAATAGGAGAATAGTGATAGGTTGGCCTGATAAAAAGACATCTTAGTTGTTGACCTTTACTCTGCTTCACCTAATTTAAGTGGCCTGAAAAAGTTGGCTTAGAAGAAAACTTACAAAGACACTCAGGGAAGGGTTCTTGGTTTTCTTTTTCTTTCAGGCATGTTCTCTTTAAACTTAATTTTTAAAGGCATAGCACAAATTGCAGGCTGTATCTCTCTCTTTAAATTAATTGACTGTATATAAGTGGAATAATATGCTCAGATATAATAGGATTGCATTTAGAATTCTGGTTTGTATAGTAATACTTCACTTAATTCTAACTTGTGATGTTTTTAGCCAAAATTTTATAAATTGTGGCCAGTCTGAAGCAGTGCATTTATTTTTCTGCTTTGCCTCTTGCATTCCTGAGCATCAGTTCCTGGGAGCAGTGATGCTTTCACTTTTGGGAATACTATCTCTCCTGCATCCCTTTAGCAGCATGAGAGAGATAGTAGCCCAAGAAATAGGAAGATAACATCACTGCTCCAACTGCACAGGTGCTGCAGTTGACTCAATCTGCTGGGCAGACTGGTATCCCAAAACTGATAATGGGGCTGCCAACCAGTGCCTAGAGTGCAATGCTTTGTGGCCAATTTGCAAGCATTTTACCACAAGTCTGCCTGGATGATACTTCCTTTTTAATTCTGAGCTCAGTGTTTAGGGTGTATAGTGGTCCTATGAGCATAGATCTTGATTTTGCATTCCATTGAAAAACTTATTGAGGTACAGGAACCATATCGGTTTTGTGTTTTTGTATGTTCATACAGTAATTTATCTAATGGTGCAAAATCAGGGCAGGGGACCCCTGGAATTTGCACATGGGTGAATGTAGCACAGGTTCAATCGGCAGCAGTTTCTGATTGGAGGATTGCTGTAATTGTGGGAATTCCTGCTGGCTACACCTGTGATTGGCTGCATTTTTATCCAGGAGTGTCAGTATGTATTTGAGTGATGACAAAGTAGGATTGCCTATGTACACAGAAAATAGTGTTTGTGAGAGAAGCTGCAAGCAGTTCATTCAGCTCAGCAAAAGTGCATTATGAATCCAAATTGAAGACTACCCTTGCCCATGCAGCTACAGGGGTACCTCAGTTTAAGAACAGCACCGTTTACGAACTATTCGGTTTAAGAACTCCTCAAAAGCGGAAGTAGTGTCCCGGTTTGTGAACTTTACCACGGTCTAAGAACGGAAGCCGAACGGTGGAAGGGCACCGGCGGTAGGAGGCCTCATTAGGGAAAGCGTGCCTCGGTTTAAGAACGGTTTCGGTTTAAGAATGGGCTTCCGGAATGGACGAGGTACCACTGTATTCCGTTTGGAGTCTTTATGTATAAGGGCAATTCACACATAACAGAAAAGACAAGCAATTCTTTGCCTTTCAGTTGGCAAGACTCCTATGTCTGCTTTCTAGCATGGACCCCTTCCCCACCCAAGTAAATTTCCAAGCTGATTTACTGCTTTGAGCAACAATTCCTGTTTCCCACCCCTCATTCGTCTGTATGTTGGGCTAGTTTTGCCTTTCTTTTAACACATGGCTTGGCTGGCTGTCTTGTGCCATCTGGAGATGACTCCCCCCAGAACAGATTTTCTCTACCAGAGCATTTGCTAGGAGATTGTGACACACTTAAAAACATAAGAGCCCTGCTGGATCAGGCCAGAGGCCCGGCTAGGCACTCTGTTCTCACTGTGGTCAACCAACCAGGTGCTTAAGTCACAAGCTGACTTAAGTGGAACAGTGCTCTTCCCACTTGCAGTTCCGGACAACTTGGGGCTGGGTTGCATGGGTTGATCTGTAAGGGGTATATTGTTGCTATGTTAATTGCCCTGACTTGTGCCAGAAGGCTGGACTAGACAGCCACAGGTCCAGGTGGCTCCCTTCCAACTTCATGGTTTGCATTTAAGAGGAACTTTGAACAATGTGGTCAAGGTTTTCCTTATCTCAAGAGATCTTTGTATTGTGATTAGAAGCCTTCCTGAAAGATATTGGTTAGTATCAGTCTTGCCGGTGTGTGTTCACAAATGCATACATTCTCATGTACTTTACAAAAGCTTGCAGGACAAGGATGTTTGTTGGGTTATTATTTTTTTAGCCTATTCATATCCCTGTAGGGCAGGTACAATGTCACTGACCTTTTGAAACTGCCAGAAACCTCAGGCATATTTTTAAAGAGAGAGAGAGAGTACCCTGCTCTGCATGTAAAAATCTGTGGTTTGCAAGGTCAGTTCACAAGATGGCATGTCTCTAAAGCTATATTGTTAGTGTACACAGGCACTCCCTTCACAAAAGATGAATGGGCTTAATCATCTCTCTCTAGTTCAAGTTTTTAAAGTATTCTGAAATTCCTTCAGGCTTTGAAAAATCATGTTGCTGCTTGTGATTAGTTGTGTATTTTTTAATTTCTTGCTCCTTGTGATCTAGTGTGGGGCCTGGGAGAAGAATGTGCAACTTCTGAAGATGTACTCTCCCCCCCAGCGCATGAACATGCCTCTTAGCTGTGGGGTGAGGATGGGGAGAGAGAGAGAACCTCGCCTTCATTCTGTGCAGTTCATTTAGTCATGCAGTCACAATGGCTAAAGTGTTGGCCTTGGACATGGGGAAACCCAAGTTCAAATTCCTACTTCTGTGTGTGAAGCTTTGGGGGCCAAATTAGATGTGATACTGGGAAATCTATATTTGGACCACCCAGTTTCTTAAAAGCCTAGTACAGTAATGGCCATGAGGACTCTTGCCCCCCACTGTTGGGATTTTAGTACCACAGGAAGATTTAACCTTCCAATTGTTCAATCAGATTTATCAATTGAGTTGTTTGATAGGACTAAAAAGGTGTCTGTAATTAGAGAACAGGCTTAAAACACACACACATACATTTTTAGTGGAAGTCCTGATTAAAAACACACACCTGTAAATGGTAAACACCAACATGGGAGAAGTATTTCTCTTCTCTCTCAAAGTGGAATAAGACTCTGAAAGTGACATGTATGCTTTTTTATTGAGAATTGTTTTTACTCTTACGATCATTGTTCTGTGTAGCTCAGAATTGTCTGCACTTGCCAGCGGTGGCTCTCCAGGATTTTAGGCAGAGAAGGGTCTTTTCTGACCCTACCTGGAGATGCCAGAGATTGAACCCAAGGCCGTCTACAACCTACACACAAAACATGCTCTCCACTGAGCCACAGCCTTTCCCTGCATCCTGTTTCTATAAGAGTGCTAAGGTGTGTATTGGGGTGTGTATGTACATTTGCAAGCCAAGCACGCACTCTCCTTGTGTTTAGAATCTCTTAAATTGCATTTCACGGTTGAGTCTTATCACCTCATGCGATACTTTTTTCATGAAGTGGGAGCCGCAGAACATTGGGCAGTGGTATGAGGGTGGCTAACAAGAGTTCAGTTGATAGAGCATGGCTCTCTTAATCTCAGGGCTGTGGGTTCGAGCCCCGCATTGGGCAAAAGATTCCTGCATTGCAAGGGGTTGGATTAGATGACCCTTCCAACTCTACAATTCTATGATTCTACCCTAGATAATTTCTGTCAAACAGATTCCCCCTGTACTCCTATTCAGAATGGCCTCCATCCTCCTACACACATCTGGTGTTCAGCCGCAAGCCTGCTTTGCAGAAGCTGGGGTATTTTTGTACTGTGATTTTTAGAGACTCGTATCTAAAAGTCACAGTGTAGTGCTAGAAAAAAGTTTCATTTTATTTATTAGAGCATTTATAGCACGCCATTCGAGTACACCACTCGACATTACAACATATTAAATGACAATTTCCAAAGAAAAATAAAGCCATTACGAAAAAGATGGGTCAGTAGTTCTAAAATAAAACCCTACAATGTTTGTGGGATCTTCTTAAGAACAGCTTTTAAGAGGTGTGGGGTTGTACTGTATGTCACGAGCATAATTTTTAGGGCTAAGTCTAACCATTGTGTGAGGTTCTACTAGCAATCATTTTGTGGAGAAGAAAGATCTTTCTCTTGTGTGTTTACTAGTCAACAGGGCTGAGTCAAGGCATTTTGCTGCCTGAGGCAGTGGACAAGATGTCACTTCCCCATTCCATGTACAGAAGCCAATTGGGCTGGCACTTGAATTAGACAGGGAGGCTATCCTTCACTGCATAAGAAGGCAGGAGGCTGGTTTTGGGACATGTGGTAGGCCATGTGGCACACAGCTCTGTCTTCCCCTACACTTTGACTCCGTCTCCACCTTCTGCTTCCTCAGGTGGATGATGAACTCTGCCTAATCACAGGGCCAGGGCTGTGTGCTGCTAGTGTATATATTTGTATAACTAAGAGAACGAGAGAGAATTATTATCTATTCCCATCCTACAAGAAACACCAAGGTAGGCCGCGAATGCTCCACCACAACCAGCTTGGCCAGAAAGCAACCCACTGAGGCATAGATAGATGCATTCAGCAAAACACAGGCACCTAGAATTAGAACAGGTGGCAGTGGTTGGAGAGGAGGTGCTGAATGCAACTTTCATGCTGTTACAAGGCAACAGAAGCCCTTTCTAAATACTTTCTGTTGGAAAGATGTTTTAGCATAGCAGGATATTTTGGTGGGGTGCTACTGAGAACTCAGGACAAGGAAGATGTGGTGGCCTCAAAGTCTGACAGACCCCTTTGGCAAACAATATAATGTCCATATATTTAGCTGCTTCTAGGAGCTCATGTTCTACAACAAAAGTCTCGGGGTTTTTTTGCTTTGCAAGATTCAGTCATTATCCTAATGTTGCCACAAGCTAGGCTTGTCATAATCCCTCATAACTTGGGCCATAAACACACCAAGCTTCCTGCTGATTGTATTGAGCCAATGAGGGAATGTCTCTTAAGGTGCTCTGGTGAGTAGAGGAAGTGGGGTATTGCTCTTCCTGATGTGCTATGGATGAAGGGACTATTTTGGTGCCTGGTGAAAGATGCAGCTATTGGCATTCCATATATAGTAGGGGTGGGAAATCTGGCCCTGGTGTCAGCAGAAGGCTGGTTTTCAAGGTGTAGTAGCTGATCCTTGCCAAGTATTAACCTTAGAAAGCAGTGGCGTAGCGGGTGCACATGGGAGCCCCTAGGGCCTAGGCACTTGTGCCTGCAGTAAAGTATCTAGACCCAGCCCCTTTGTGACTGCATTTCCCTCCATCACCTGACAAGCTGTCCCTGAAACTCAAGCGACCTTCAGAAGCGCACAGCTTGTGATGTTGTTCAAGGCAAGGTTGCAGAAAAACTTGAAGATGTCCAAGGCTCAGGGGTTCCACTTTTCATCATATTCTAAACCACAGATGTGGAAGTGCAATCTTGCAGATGTTGTTGGACTCTAGCTCCCATCAGCCAGTATAGGAAATGGCCAGGAATGATGACAGTTATAGTCCCAATGACGTCTGGAGGCCACAGGTTCCCTTACAGCTGCTCTTTACCCATGCATACTTGCCTGTCTTTCTGCCATCTAAGGATTTTTCCATATTCCTCTCTATCTAACACACACACACACACACACACACACACACACACACACACACACAGAGAAAGTTCCCTTGAGTCAACAGAGCTTACTTTTGGATAGATGTGTATCCACACTTAGGTTGCACTCTAAGCTCCCAAAGACGTAACTATATCACATTAGTGCTTGTTCCTGCTAAATAAAGCAAAAAATAGTTAATTTTGAATTAATCTGTGTATTTAATTATTCTACTGCTTTTAGCATTTTAAATTCAAAACAAATAGATGACTGTTACATTTTAAAGCTATAAATACAGCTTTTCTAATTCATATGCATATACTGAAGATAAAATGAAAACCATGTGGGTTCCTAGCAAATTGGGCTAAATGCTTGCTATTTCAATTGGACACATGTAGCATCAACATGCAATAGATTATTGACTTTCCTCAAGTGTATTTTGTTTCAACTACACAGACCTGTGAGTCACGTAAGCTTTGCAGCACTCAGCAGCTTAGAGTGCTAAAGTGCTCCTATGTCTAGACATGCCAGCAGCATTCTCCCTGTGTTTGTATTTGTGCCAGCAGTATTCTCCTTTAATGATAAAAATGATCTGGAGAACGTGCATCCCTTTTTAAGGCAGTTTCTGATTATCAGGCACCTATTACAAGTACAACACAATTTGTAATCTTTTATTTATTTTTAAAGGTGTGTCAGCTGACCTGTCAAATTATTCTCCACCTTCTGTCTTGAAAGACTGTAGAAAGGGCTAATTTATATTCTCTCTCTTCCCCTACCCCCACCCCCTACTGTTGCAGGACCAAATAGCTCCCTCTGCTATTGGGAATGCTTTTTGCAAGTGCTGATGGAGTAAGTTTTTGTGGGGGAAAGGAGTTTGGTACCTGCCTGTATCAGGTTGTTCTGGGAGATCAGATAAAAATATATGGAAAAGCATACACAGGAAGACAGTCCTTCAACAGGAAAACTCCACTATGTGATCCATTAGAGACTCTTAGAGATCTTGTATGAGGGAATTCTGGCTTGTTTAGAGAGGCAAAAAAGATACTCTGCTTGAGCACTGAGTATTAGCTCGGAACAGCATGGAGTGGAGTAGAGAAGCTACATTAGGGAGATCATTTTACACATTTGTGGGTTTGCTACAGAATGCAGATTCAACAAGGTGCCACACCAGTGCCATCTCTTGAGTGTGCTGGTATAATGAACAAGGAGCTGGAGCAACTAGAAAAGGTTACAACATGTGAGGCTTTTTAGTTTAGGAAAAGGGAAGAGTAAGGGGAGGGAGACATGATAGAGGTAATTTGAGATTATGCATGGTGTGGAGAAAGAACTTTTTTCTCTCCCTCATAAATACTAGAACCCTAGACTTTCCAGCATTCAGCTCCGTTGGATAATTTAGGTTAAACAAAAGGAGTACAGCTTCACAAAACACATAGTTAAGCTATGGAATTCACCCCTGCAGGCTATAGTGATGACCCCCAACTTCAAAAGGAGGCTGGGCAAATTCATGGAGAATAAGACTTATCAATAGCTACTAGCCAGGATGGCAATGTTCTGCCTCCAGTGTGCTTGGGCCCAGCTTCCAGAATCCCCAGTTACAGGTGCTACATAGTAGGGATGGTTGTCTTTCTCCGCTGCTGGTAACTGGCAAGAAAATTGCTCTTGTACTCTTGATAGTTGCCGGTTTCCCCACCCGTGTCTGCCAGGGATATTGACTGCTTGTTGGTGCATGTAGTTTGCACCATTACCATGAGGAAGTGAACGTTGGGGACCCATGAAGCAATTTCATGAAGCAGTCAAACTTCAGCATGCAGCAGTCTGAACTGGTTACAGTAATGTTCGTGGTGACTTGGAAGGAGGATGGGATGAGTTGGAACACTACATCAGCAATTTTCTTTTGTGATTATAGGGTGTGTGGGGAAAAGTCCACAGTAAACAAATGACTCTTGATCTATGTAAACAGGCTGCATCACAAAGATGCAGGAGCCTGCGTTCAAAGTGCACAACCAAAGTCCTAATCTGGTGGCATTCCTTTACAACTGAATATGCATCCCCTGGCTTCAGAGTTTGTGTGCACATTAGTTCTAATAATTCAAATAAACTTCTCTTTAATGTTCCATTGCACAGGCATAAGAATGCAATGTATCTGTAGCTATGCTCAGTATTTTTCTTTTCCCTTCCTCCACTCCTGTAATTGTATCAAGATTCTATATTTTTAGAAGTGCAAGGTGTGCATCTCTGTTGTATATGTTTGCTGTCCCTGACAGTATACAAAATAACCACTTAAGGTTGTTACAGTACTTGAGGCTAATGGAAATATGTTCATTGAGCAAGAAGCAAGGCAAGATAATGGTTGCAGACAGCAATTTTGATTTACTCAAGGCTGTCAGGTTTAACAGAGAAAGCATGTAGCTTAAGATGCACACAGTTGCTCGTCGATCAGACTGATGTACTGCAGGAGTTTGAACATGGAGTGCACTTTTCTGTTTAGTACACGGCAGCTGGGAGTTTCATTAATGAGAGAACTGGCACTTGCAAGATGAATATGAAAAGCTTTACTATGGTGAACCAGTTTGAGGTTTAATTTTTAAAGGGATGTTCTAGACATCAAAGGTGGAATTCAGCTAATGAGTCTTCCAACATGGATTTACCCCCCCCCCCCTCAAATTGACTTGTGGGGGAGGCTTGGAAGAACCTCCAGAGCAGTGCAGGGGGAGGAGGAGATGGGGGGTTGTTCCATCAGCTAATGCGACATCCAATTCCTCCCTAAGCCAGGTTTTTGTAACGGTTTAGATTTTAACTGAGAAGTGGGCTGATAGGGGTTGTTGTGTGCTGACAGCTCTGTGCATATAGCACAACCACCCTGGTGTTGTCCTTATGCTAGTTGTAGCATTGTATCAGCATCGAGTTCATATCCAGGATATTGCAGTGTCACTAGCATTGTGTAGCAACTGCACAAATAATGATCACAGTCGCCGAATGTGGGGATGCAGTATTGTGCAATGCTGTTTAGCAAAAAAGGATGGTGGAGAGCAGGGTTTGTAACATGACGCCATCCTAGGGGAAAGAGCAGAGTGAAGAAAGGGGGGTGACTGACGTCAGCTGGCATCCAGACGGCTGCTTTTCCTTCTTGCCTGCAGATATTAAAGCAGAGTAACTAACCCAGGGCCCAAATGTGCCCCCCACCATTTTTTGTGGTCCCCCAATAATTTAACTAAAGGCTCTGCATTTCCTAAGGAATCTGAGTGTAGAAAGGATGTGATTTGGTGTCAGCTGGAGTACTGACTGGGGCTTATGCATCATCTTAATGACTTTTCAGTCACCAGAGTCCTGCTATTTCAGCATACACCTTGCAACCTATGTCACAGTAGAATACATAATAAGGCGGTTAGGCTGATTCATGAATGATGGTTTTCTTTTTCAGTGTAGCTGCATTGTGTAACAACAGAGCATGCACGTCTCGTCAGCATTCACAAACATTTGTGCATTCAATGTTGTGGATAAACTCTATAAGAATTGCAAACAGTTCCAAACACATCTTGGTGTAGCAAATTCTGTAACATAGTGCTAGACCAGGGGTAGGCAACCTAAGGCCCATGGGCCACAAGCAGCCCACAGGGGTCGTTTAACTGGGCCCCCAGCTGCCCCCGAACTGAGCCGCCCGCTCAGCGAGTCCCCGTGCACTGCACTAAACCAGCGCGGCGCAGGAACTCGCTTCCGCAGTGCTGGAAATCGCACATGTGCAGACTCCAGAAATCGCGTCTGTGCAGATGCTGGAAATTGTAGGCATGCGCGCTCATGCACGCGCGCAATCCAGCCCACAGAGGGATCTCTGCTGGAGTGAACTGGCCCAGGCATGGTAAACCTTGCCGATCCCTGTGCTAGACCCTCTGTTTTGTAGCATAGTTCTTCTGCAGTCTAATCCTATTCATACTCGCTTTGAAGTAGAACTGAGCCAAATGTTCACAAGGTCTGATTCTTAGATTGAAAGTAGTGATTTTGAGGGGACAAAAGTATTTCCTGAAAGAAGAGTGAACATTCATCGGTCCTGTTCCTTGCGTTTAATACCTCCTGCATTCATACGCTTGTTATATCTAGCATTGCATGAGGCTCTTAGGAAATATAGTTGTTTTTGAGGGTGAAGGCACAAGTTTAATCAGAGGCTGATGGCAATATGCATCCTTCCTGAGATGGGTCTCTTTAAAGTGGGGATCAGTAACTGGAGACTCCTGGGCCAAATCTGGCCTGCTGAGGGGTGTTACCTGGTCTGCCAGTTGCTATTTGACAGGCAGGGTAGTGGCACTGGTGTCTGCTGAAAAGGAAGCTTTGAATGTTGAGGAATGAATTCATCCACCCCATTCCTTCTTAAAGTGGCCCTGTGAAAGTGGTTACTGAGCAGGCTTTAAGACTGCAATGGCAGAGTTTTAGGGACATTTTTGATAAATGACTAATTGTTCTTTTGGCTGCCAAGTACCCTTTTGCATCAGCCCTGCCCTTACATTCACAGAAGCCGTTGGCTGGTGAGAAAATGAAGAATCAAGGTTGTATCATGATTTAAATCCACCCTGATTTGTAGTACTTTTCCCTCTGCGTTTCTTCTTTCTTCTTCTTCTTCTTCTTCTTCTTCTTCTTCTTCTTCTTCTTCTTCTTCTTCTTCTTTGTCTTCTTCTTCCTTGTTTGAATGCAATCTTCACCCAGAGGCCACTGGGGAACCGAGCTGTGAGTTGGAGCTTTTAAAAATTCTCCTAATCTGCAACAGTGTGTGAAAAGCAAAGAGCTTCTTGTCCTTGCATTGAGGCTGTGCATTTACAATTTCACTTGTGCCTTTCACTCCTGATTAGACCCTGGAAGGCAACAGCACAGTTTACAGGCAGGTTTCTATTCCCCAGAGGCGTTTACATTGACAGATTTATTGTCCAATCCTGACTTTTATACGTGGGGTTTGGCAGTTCATTTTTCTTTATATTAAACTGGATTGTTTCAGATATTCCAAATGAAGTGACATTTCATAAATGGAACTTCAGCCTAGTAATTTTTCATACGGAAGCCTTCAAAGAGCAGTGCAGTCTACCATAGCAGCTTCTAGAGTGTTTTGGGGGAACAAAGCTCTCTCTCTCTCTCTCTCTCTCTCTCTCTCTCTCTCTCTCTGTGTGTGTGGGGGGGGGGAAGAAAGGAGCAAGAGAGAACATTACTTTGAACAAAGTTAAGCTTGACATTTGCAAAAACCTTACATGCACCCTCTCTATTAACATGTGTGAGGTTTCCATGGGCCTCATGTATATAACCAAGGTTTTATTCCGGTAATGATATTTGCATTGTTTTGTGAAGGTTGAGTGCTTTGTTCTTATGGAGGCTGTCGGTTGTGCATCTGGGTTGCATTATCAATGTGACTTTCTATAGTTCTCCTTCCCATTATGAGTGTTTCTCAGATTACCTTTTCATCTGCTGAGGAATATCTGTCCAAAACATGGAGTGCATTGCAGAGGGCTCTTCTGAGGTATGTTCTAGGCCAGCCGTTGCCAAACTCTTGTCTGTGGACCTGGTGGTCTGTGAGTTTCATCCAGGTGGTTCATGGTATGTCTGTGAAAAATCCTATTAAATATCATACAGCATCTAGCACAGCACAATTGCTACAATAGGTAGAAAAATCATTAAATGGTCCAGAAAGAACCATGGCAATTTTCATGTGTGTACCTGTCCTTGCGAGAGAATATCCATGGATGAAGTAGCAATTTAGGGGAGCTAGGTATGTGAATCCTATTTTTGAAAAACACCTGTATCTAAAATTCAATTGACAATAAACCATAGTAGGTTGCATAAAATAACACAAACAACGTATATTTGAATGTGAATTGCACTGTAGTTCCTCGCTATCCTGCAGACAAGTTGACTGGTGGGAAAGGAAGTAAAAAAACAAGCAGATGGCGCAGTCTTCAACCCAATGCTGATTTGGCTCTCCTGAATAGTAGGGTAGTTGTAATGATTCATGGGTTGTCTGCTGGTGTATTTTTTCCTTTTCGCAGGAAAAAAAAGCAAGGGCAAGAATGTCTGTGTTAATGAAATGGAATTTTGATGGTTCGAGGACTATGTAGATCAGTTGCTTTATGATAAAAATGACAATGAAAAGCTTTTCTAAAAAGATACTATACCAAGGCAAGACCTGTTCTGTTGTAATGGCAGTGGGGGCAGGTATTGCAAGGAAGTGGTGTTACACCACCAGTCTCCTTGCATCTGACAAGACAATTGCCTTCCTTAATCAGTTCATTACCTCAAGGCTTATGCTACAGTTGCAAGGGAAGATGAGAAAAATAAAGCTACAAAAGCAGCCAGGAAATGCAGGAATGCAGTGGTTTGGGGAGGAACAGGACTTGAATTATTGAGTGAATGGTGCTCATACAGCAGGGATGTCCAACCAGTAGATCATGACTTACAAGGGAAAAGCTAAAAAAACTGCAATCCTCCATCCAAAAATCTCAACAACTCTGGGCACTTCCTTCCTAAAAAAACCTCAACAACTCTGGGCAATCCACCCACCCCACGCACGCTCCTCCTCCCTCCAATGACAATGAGTAGATCACTGCCAGTTTTTTTTATACTGGGAGTAGATCACAGTCTCTTGGGAGTTGGACATGCCTGCCATACAGGATAAAAAGGCTGGTGTGGCAGAACCTACCGGTATTGGGGAAAATAAGGCAAAACAACAACAACCATGATGCAAATTTGTGGGATGCTGTCCTCCTGTGCAAATTACCATCTACTTATTTTTTACTTGTTTCCATCTGGGCAAACAGTGCCTAGAAAAAACTCTAGTGGTGTCCAGGAAGTTCCTCTTTCATTGCTAAGAGAGATCACCTTAGAGAAGTTCTAAGGTGAATGAACTAGGAAGCCAGGGAAACCAGTTCAACCATCTCAGTTGAGAAAAACTTGAAAAGGCAGCTGGGAGAGCCAGATGTCACACAGCTTCCATGTGAGTTTTTCCTGACACATGCCAGTCACTTCAATAGTGGAGAAAATCTGCAAGAGGATAGCTGTTTTAGTTTGTTTGCATCAAAAACTAATAATAAAAAAGCCTGAGGAATAAAAATATTGCTAAAAGAACACCATTGACTACAATATGTAATAAAATGTCAGACATTTTATTATTTTATTTAGCTGGAAGCTGCCAGAGTGGCTGGGGTATAAATAATTATAATAATAATAATACTTACAACTAGGGTGAATTTAACTTCTGAACGTTTATTTTGAAGGGGAAAGGAGAGTGGATGCTATATCTGAGATGAGGTTTTGACATTTTTTAAACTCTGACTTCAGGAAGGCTCTCCAAGTTATATGACCTGACCTCTGTTCTCATTATGTCCATATGTCATTTGCATGTTAGAGGCACTGCTGTGTACCAAATCAAAGGATATGTGATCTGGTAGTATTGGAATCCATTTAGGCATTTGCTCCATGCACTCTTAGATTTTTAAATTGAAACTTGAAAGCAGAGTTAACTTCTCCCAGCGACCTTTCTTAGTTTGCCACCTCCTGGGAAGCAGAACATCACGTTAGCTGGCAATGGCTTATAACCAGAGTGGAAAGTGGCCAGAAAACCGTCTAGCTAAATTCTTGTACTCCAAACCCAATGCAGATCAGCCTGCACACTCTAGGCCATCGTGCACTAAAGTAAGGGCATCGTGCTAACAGAGTACCCTATATACTCGAGTATAAGCCTAGTTTTTCAGCACATTTTTTGTGCTGAAAAAGCCGCCCTCGGCTTATACTCGAGTGAGGCAGGCAGTGGCTCCTATGAAGCTTTCCCAGGTTTTTTGTGGTAAAATTGGGTGCCTCGGCTTATATTCGGGTCGGCTTATACTCGAGTATATACGGTACATGGTTTCCTGTGCCTTGAGCATCAAAGCCAGCAAGCAATAGGAAAAGATGTGCAGAAAACCTGAGGCACCAGTTTGCTGCTCCATGATGTAGTGATGGCTACTGACTTGCAGAGCTTTGTAAGAGGGTTAGACAAAGTCATGGAGGGGGAAGGCCATTGATGGTTACTAATCATGGCAGCTGTGTACTACCTCCAATGTTGTGAATCAGTCTGCCTCTGAATACACATTGATGGGGGTCACAAATGGGAAGAGTTCTGTTGTGCTCATGTCTTGCTTGTGAGCTTCCCAAGGGCATCTGGTTGGCTACTATATCAGGGTGCTGGGCTCAGTGGGCCTTTGGCCTGATTCAGCAGGGCTCACCTTATGCTGTGCATGGGATGCCAAAGAAGGCTTCCCTCCTGATGCAAATAGCAGCTGGGGGAGCAATTTTTGTCAGGAGCATGGCAGGGGCAGGATAAAAACACTTTTCCCTTCTATTACTTAGATAACAACAATGTGCAGGTTAGTTGCATTCATTATCCTCTCTGTCTTATAGCATTTCCTTATAGATTTTGTTATTGAACATTATGTAAGCACCAACCAAGCCCTTCCCCAGTACATGCACAGTTTGATCCAAAAAGGCAGATGATGCGTTTTTGGAAATAATCCACCGGCAGCAAGGGCAGATGTTCTGTAGTATTGTTGGGCCTGAGTTATATGACCGAAAGATTACTGCTTAGTTAAAGGCATGCTGTAAAGCTGTTCAGGGCTATTTATGGTATGCAAGAATTAGATCTTTTGAAATGCTCCCCCACATCCAGTATAACTTTGCCTATGAACATGTAAATACACTGCACTCCGCACCGACGTTTGAAATGTTTTGTGTCGCTAATAGATTCTGCAGTGTTGAGCCAAATTCCTATACACTCCTTTGACTTTTCTTTCAGTGCTGCTTGACATCCCATCGCCCAATGCAAATATTGATTCTGCTTGTTGCTCAACATGAAGTCCTGATTGTTTTTGCACATCCTGTAGGAGTAGATCATTTCTGTATTTGAAAATGGATCATGGGTGCCTTAGCTTTATAGAAGCTACTCACTGAACCAGCGGAATGTTGATGACACAATTATAGGAGTAGGTCAGGTAAAGGTAAAGGGACCCCTGACCATTAGGTCCAGTCGCGGACAACTCTAGGGTTGTGGCACTCATCTCGCTTTATTGGCCGAGGGAGCCGGTGTACAGCTTCCGGGTCATGTGGCTAGATGACTAAGCCACTTCTGGCAAACCAGAGCAGCGCACGGAAATGTCGTTTACCTTCCCACCGAAGCAGTACTTATTTATCTACTTGCACTTTGACATGCTTTCGAACTGCTAGGTTGGCAGGAGCAGGGACTGAGCAATGGGAGCTCACCCCGTTGCAGGGATTCGAACCGCCAACCTTCTGATCGACAAGCCCTAGGCTCTGTGGTTTAACCCACAGTGCCACCCACATCCCTTAGTTATGCATGTGAAAATGCATCATTAGTTTCTGTGGTGGGTGTTTGTTAAGCTGCTCAGCTGAGGTACAGAAGGCTCCCTTCGCCTCTTTGGGTGGGTCTTCCGAGGGAGGTACATTCCGGCACCTTTTTCTCAGGGGGGGGGAGCACTGATTGTGAGTTCTACTTAATATCACAGCTCTGGATTTCACTCACTTTGGTGATTTTTATTTTAGAAATGTTGACCTAGTTAAACATTCAGAAAAAGAACAAAGGTTGTCAACTCTATAAATACCTTGAAAAGGGAGCATAAAATTAATGGCATAATGGAGCACAAAATTAAATACAGCCTTCTAAAAGCTATGTTTTGTTCCCGAACTATTAGTGCACATTGACTTTATCGTGCAACCATAAATGGAAATGTTGTCAAATTGCAAGATGGAATTCTCTTGGTCCTAAGGGGGAAGGGGAGTGCAGCCCAGTGGAAGATCACATGCTGCTTTTAAAAATAGTAATTTGTTCTGGGGTTTTAAGAAGAAGGATCATAGGATACAAAGAAATACACCAAGTTATCTCATGTCATTTGTATATCACAAAACTAGCATAATTAATTTTCAGTAATATCTGCAACATAAGGGTCAATATACATATAGGTTCTTGGTTCGTGAATTGATTTGAACAAAAAGGGGAAGCAGGATAGAACAGAATTAACTGATAACATTAAACATCGCATAGCTAAACACCCAATCAGGAACCCTTGTGGTTGTGCTTAGATTAAGTATGAGTAGTAATTTTTCCGCTTACGTTACCAATGAAACAATGGTGTATTGATGAACCTAGGAGGGAGGTTCAAAGTGAACATAATTTATGTTTAAATTTAAATTTGGATCAACCAGATTGAGCCAAATGCTGATGGGGGCGGGACGTTGTTCATTTTCTGGAATACTGGCATGTTATGAAATTTTAAAAAGCATATCCTTTTTATACAAAATCCCCTGACTGAAAAGCCTGGAGAGCCTTTGCCAATCAGTTTAGATAGTTCTGAGTTAGTTGAACTCAGTATAAGCAGCTTCCTGTATTGCTAAAGGCCAGCTTCCAGTCAGAATACCCACAGAATTGTAGGCCAAGTTAGGGTGCATGTCTCCTTCGACAGCTGTCTCAAATTTCAGTGGTTCACAGCAAAATCTTCAAACAGAAGATCAGAGGCTGTAACGCCCATGCACACTGTAAACCCTTGTTTCCAAGTGGAGGCCTGGTGTTGAGCCTAATGTAAGACTAAGCCATCAATTTAACTGTGTCCAGCAGACAGATTGCTTGCTAGTTTTTATATCGCTGCTTCCACAAGAGAGGCAGTAATGGGAAAGTTCTACCTTCATTAAGTCTGCAAAGACTTGTTCTATTACTCTTTAAGGCTGAAACATTTTGTAGATTGATATGCAAGCCTAAACACTGTGCTTCTGTTCAGAAACATAATCTCCCCACCACCCTTTCTACACCCCCCCCCCCACATACTCACACCCGGGGTATAGTGGACTAACTTCTGCCATATAAATTTGTTAGACTTTAAGGTGCTACAGGACTCTTTGTTTTTGCTGCAACAGGCTAATATGGCTACCCCAAGCCCCTGGAAGTTGAATTCAGGATTTGTCTCATGCAGTGATTTATTCTCTGCTGTTTAAGATGCTGGAGGGACTTCAATGCAAGAAGGCCAGGTGTCTTTTTCAAAGTCTCAATGCAGCCACAGAGCAAGTAGGCCCTTCTTGCATCGTAAAAGTCAGTACATTTCTCCTATAAAGAAAGGATAAAAAAGTTGCTAAAACCATGGCAGGGTGGCAAGCCTGTCCTATGTTATTATTGTTTTATTAAATTTGCATCCCACCCTTTCTTCCAAAGGAGTCTAGGACAGCAAACACAAAAGTGAGAATTAAAAATAAAATAACTACACAAAACAATTTAAAACATCCAAAGAAATTTAAAATGATCACAACCATCTAAGAACACATAAAACGATCACATATATAGAGGAGGAGATTTCAGAAGTCACACCTATAGTGAGTGGGCTACCTGTCTCACACATGGGAACAAAATACAATCCTGCCTCTGTCTTGTGATGAGGTTGATGGAAGGTATGATATGAATACAGCTTCCAAATGGATTATATCACCTATGCAGAATATTTTAATCCTTCATTATATGATTGACATCTTTCTGGGCATCTGAATTTGAAATAATTTTTAAGGTTTTGTTTTAGGTATTAACATCCCAAATCTGCCTTTTAAAAAAAACAAAAACAACCTTAAAACTTTATGGAAGCAGTGTGATCAACCCCAAAGAGAGACATAAACTATCAGAATTATGGGAAATGGAATGAAAAAATGCTTTCTGATTATAATATATTTAATACAGTGCATGTTTTCCAGGTGTTAAGGAGGTGACCATAAAGCTACCTTTCACATGGTGGTATAATTCTGCTCCCTGACCGGCAGCAAAATTCATTCTGCTGTATTTTAGCCAAGGAAGCAAAACATCTCATAGGCCTTATTTATGTTCAAGTGTAGATTTCCAGATGAGCATAATGAAAATACTTGCAATGAGGTGCTCAGGCAACTTTTTCTTTTGTGGGGACACTTGGACTTCCATGAACCATCAACTGTGAAGGTGGCTGAGCAAGAGTAGAGAGAGATAGTATTAGATTGTGTTACGTGGTGGTTATGTTAATAATACTGCTTGTAGCTGTTAACATTTCTAAGAATTTTTCTTTAGGGGTCAATCTAATCTTAAGTAGTTATTCATTGGTCCCACAACTGTGAACTTCAATGGTTCATTAATAAATTTAATCCAGGCACTGCTTTGGCCTGGATACCCTTGGTCTCAATAGCTGACTCCTGTCACATGTTTGCGGACCATTCTGTTGCTCGGTCTTTGCCAACCTGGTGCCCTACAGATGTTTTGAATGACTGCTCCCATCAGCCCGTCATATGCCATTCTGTTAAGTGTGCTAGGAAAGTAAAGAGGAGTGTTCCAAACTTGAGAAAACTACCATTGTTGAAGTCACTTGTGGCCTTTTGTCTTGTGGCCAGTGTGTGGTAGCGGGAACTCATAGAAAGAGAGGGCTTTTGCAGGCGGCTGGGTGAAGGCCTGGAAATGTTTTGAAAATGATTGGAAAGTATAAGTTTGTGGTGTTTTTTCCTTTTCTTTTGCAGATGTGCTACTTAAGACCTGACAGCAGCTTTTAAATCTGGAGGTACTACCCAGAGAAGTTTCGTTTCCAAGGCAGGCCTTCAAGATGTGGACAGCTGTTGGGTCTTTTCTGTTGATCTCCTTATGTGTGTCTGAAAACGGCAGCTCCATCTTAAAGGAGAGGGGGGTCCAGGTAACACATGTACATCTGCTCAGCAGTGAAAAGCATTGCAAGCAAGCTTGTAAAGGCCCAACAGCATCAGGTAAGATTACCTCACCTGACCATAAATCTTTTCCTTTGGGGCAGTAGGAGTCTGCTTAGGTCTTTCACAGCATTTGTAATTATGGCTGCTACATATGCAGTAGCTAAATGACTTCACAACCTTAGTCAAATTGAAAACGGCATCAGTTTTCCAGGGACTGCCTTTTCTCTATTTCTTTTTTTACAATTTTACAATGCAGCAAGCATAGAAGAGCCTTTGTGTGTAACGCTAGCAAGGAAATTGTGTTAGATTACTTAACTTACCCTTCAGCCAGATGTCTCTATATTTGATGAAGTTTCACATTCTTCTGTGTCCTTGTTGCCCTGTTACCTGAATGCCCCAGAGATCCTTGGAATGGATTTGCAATCCAGTTTGACATGAGCTTCACGGGTCACTTAATCAAACCCCCTGGAACTTTAGGAGCTTCTAGACTTGGGTGACTAAATTATTCCCCCCAGATGTTGCTGGACTACATCCCTGACAATTGTCTAAGCTGTCTGGGGCTGTGGTGAGTTGGAGCCTGACAACATCTGGAGGGTCACAGCTTTGCCCACCTCATTCTAGGCTTGAATCATCCTTGACAGATCCTCATCAGTTTCCCTATTTAAAAGCCTTAAGGGAAGAGGACTTCAGTTTCCCAAAGCAACTTTTCACATTACCTAGCTTTTATGGATGCTGCTATAAGTTAGGAAGCGGTTGGGTTTGCTCTTGGGTGCCTCCCCCCCCCGAAGCTGCTCATCATTCCCCCACCACCAATCTTCTCTAAGTAAGGTGTGCCCAGCTTCTTACTTTGTCATCGTAAGACACAAGTTCCAGTCCAGCATTGTCTACTTCATCTGGCAGGGAGGTTCTCCCAAGTCCTCAAATGTGGGTCTTTTCCTAGTTTTCTTGCTGGAGGTTTTCTTAACTGACTGTTCAAAGGTCGGCCCCAACAACATTCTGCATTCAAAACATGTGCCCTGCGGCTGAGCTTTGGCCCCCTCCCTCATGGCTGAAATGCAAGTCTTCGTAGCTGCCTTCTCCTTGTATCTTGCTTCTACTTTTTATCTGAAGGGACTTGCCTGGAGCTTGTAAGATTTCTTTCCCACTAACACTGTTTACAGCAAAACTCTTATTGTAACTGGACCCCTTTGAATCCTCACTCGTTACTTGCACACTAGCCCTTTTATGTGACATTATTGCCCTTGTTTACTCATTTTTTCAGGGAAGTGATATAATAGGTTCCACAGGGCCTTCTCGGTAGTGGCACCCGCCCTGTGGAACGCCCTCCCTTCAGATGTCAAAGAGAACAACAACTACCAGACCTTTAGAAGACATCTGAAGGCAGCCCTGTTTAGGGAGGCTTTTAATGTTTAATAGATTATTGTATTTTAATGTTCTGTTGAAAGCCGCCCAGAGTGGCTGGGGAAACCCAGCCAGATGGGCGGGCTATAAATAATAAATTATTATTATTATTATTATTATTATTATTATTATTATTATTATTATTATATTGTTGACAAATTGTTGCAGTCTAATATTTGTGCTGTTCATTTCACATACCCCAATGTTTAGAGCTTTGTAGGAGTTTTAATTTGTTTTAGTTTATTTTATTGCGGTTTTAATTCTCTGTATGTTTCAAATCACAGTTGTAAAATTTTGGTAATGATTTTATCGTTTTGTCTTTTTTTGGAAACCGCTTTGAGGTTTTGTTCTTCAATCAAGCGGTATATACATTTTATGAAATAAAATAAGTAAAAATGTTACCATACTAAAACTCTGCTAATAGGATAAAATGTGATTCGTTTTATACCAGTGAAAGTGATGATCTTCCTTTCCTGTGTGATATTCTAGGTAATCTCTACTGCTGGTCAGTGCTGTATCAGAGCCGCTGTGTCCTCTTACGCTGTCCTCAGCTGAGTGCATGTCAGAACGCCAGCACACAGGATGTTAAAGAACTAATGGGAGGTAATTTGGATTCAATGGGATGATTAATGGTTAAAAAACCTGCTGCTGCTGCAGCTATTGCTATTACTAAAGGGTTGATTCACAAGGCAACATTCTCTTACCTCACCATCCAGATGTTTACAGTGTTTAAAAGGGGCTCTATCAGATTTCCACAAGTTTCATTTGAGAGGTAAAGATTCTATAGGATGTGAGTATAGGCTATTTTGCGAGATTGATTATTTATATTAAAAAAATATATCTCACCTTTCTAGGCAGAATATTCAAGGTGTCTTAAGATAAAGCAGTCTAATATAACAATATAAAGTATAATATAAAAAAAACTGGCAACAATTAAAAACTGCAGAATCAGAAGGACAAAAAAAGCCAAGCAGATAATTAACTAAAGAAAAAAAAACCCTTCCAAAATAATACAGTTTTCTGCATAGCAGCGGGCAATGAAGAAAATACTCTGAGGGAAGAATTCCATAATCTGGATTCCAAGATAGAAAAGGCTTTCCCGCCTGGTCCCTAGGAATTGAACTTCTGTCAGAGCAGGGACAACAAGGAGGATATTGGAAGCTGAGTGAAGTTCTTGATCAAGCTTGTGTGAGAGCGATGACTCCTGAGTTACCTCAGTTCCAAACCATTTAGGGTTTTTGAATCCTAATGGCTGTAGGTGCAATTGAGTTACTAAACTCCCAATCAGTGTTTGGAGGACTGAACTTGCAGAGGAATATGCCCCTCTTAAAGAAACCATGGGTGGAATTCAATGCCATGCTCTTTCAATCTTCCCATCTGTGGAAGCATTTCAGTCTGCCAGGTGTAATGATTCCTCCCTCTCCTCTCCCTGCACATTGTTTTTCTCTTTTTTTTGGGGGGGGGGGGAGTCTCCCAATCCATTTTCAGTGTGCAGAGGAGAGGTCCTTGTTCAGGGCTTCCACTCGCAGGACTGGTTAGGTGAATCCCTTCCAGGGTCTAACCAACTCATGAATCCTAGAGAAAGTTAGCTCAGTTAACTATGAATCTGACTATTTCTTGGGGAGTGGCAGAGGGTGGGATCATGACATCATGGTCTGCACCAGCAAAGACCTGTGGGTGACTGAAGGGTCCACCTGCCTTCTGATGCTTGGGAGGCCAGCAGGAATTGAGGATCATGAAGCGATCCTCCTGTGAGAGGGGAGGGAAGTGGGGGCTGGCACTGTCAGTACTTTGTCCAAGGTCCCACCAAAACCCTGTCGTGACAATCCTGCCTGACACAAGGCTCGGAAATGAAATTGTGTGGTTTTGAAACAACTTGATTTAGATTGTCCCCCTTTTAAAAGTGCCTCTACCATTCCTTTTCTGGGTGCTCTTTCTGTTTATCCTTGCACCCTTGTTTCCCTGAGGAAAGGAGGTAATATTGGCATTCGTTTCCTGTTGGTTTTCAAGACAGAAACTGGAGGCTGTGTGTGTAATTGGAGTGGTTTTAGCATCCGTAGCTAACACTGGATTTTGCAGCAGCAGAGTCTTCTGCTCTAATTGCAAGTGACACCATAACAAAACGAAGCATGTTAGGAACTGGGGAATCAGTCTTGTAAAGGGTGTGAGAAAGTTCTGCTGTACATGCGTTTTTGAAAGGACAGCTTTTCATGCTTGTTTCTGGCCTTTAAATACTTCTCAGGAACTTAGCTGCCATGTTAAGTTGAACAGGTTCTTGCAGCCAAGAGCGAATAGTTATGACAAGAAATACATTTCTTTATTTTCTTTCTGATATTTAGCCGTGTTTGAATTTTGATCCAGAAAGGACTTCTGAGATGTGTTTTGTGCTTGAGTAACAGAAGGATAAACAACTGGTGCCCCAGGAGCGCAATCACTCCCTTGGAGACATTCAGCTGTACACCTCTGCCAACTTTCTCTTGTGGCACAGGCTAGGGCTGAGTGATTTCTAAAAAGTCTTCTTCCCTTGTGTGAAAGACAGGGCTCTCGTTTTTTTTATATGTACATCTTGTGTTCCTCGGCCACTCCCTCAAGCAGACAAGACATGAGGTGTATCAGGTGGGTCTCCAACAAAGTCTTTGTTACTGAAGAGGAGGGGGTTAAAGATCCCTTGGCTTGTATGGGAGTCAGTCAGTGGAACCAGTCCTTCAGCCTTTGCTCAGTCTTTGCAATATGGCGGCTGCTTTAAAAATGTTTTGTTAACCATATGGGGATGGAGAATGGTTATATTGGAGTATAAACAGCATATATATACTTTGGTGGTAATGAAGTTAGGGTTACTGAAGATGTTCGCTTCTGTCATAACTAGTCTAAAAGATCTATGCAACCAATTATTTAAAGCAATATCTGCTCTTACTGCAATTTGTATTTGGGGTGTGTATTATATGTGTCAATCTATGCAATTCTATAGATGAAATCAAAGATGTATTACAGCTGGTAGATTCTATAGCTCTCATTCACTGTAAATGGAGGTGGCACCACAAAAGTACAACTCCTGGGACTCTTTTATCGACTGCCATTTGATCTACTCTTTATCTGCAGCCTATACCTGATTGTGTCTCTGGTCTTTTGTTTTGTTTTGTTTTTGGCCAGAATTTGTGATCCGTAAAAGGAGAGATCATGAAGGAGCCCTTCAAACAAACAACACCGGAAAGTCTGCTGAAGAGCAGGAGCTGCTGAATAAAACAATACTTGCTGAGACAGAAACAAAAGTGCCTCTTTTGCCAACAGCTCTAGAGAGGAAGGTAGCAGAAGGTACTGCAGTCAGCACGACTACCACTGCCACTTCCGCGATCGCTGCCATCTCCCAAGGTAGAGCAATAGCCATAACCACAGCTAGTAACAACGTAACCACAACTCTTGGCATCCCAAATGTGACTTCTGTTCCCAGCACTCGCCCTCAGAAACCATTGTTGCCTCCCACACCTTTCCATTTAATTGAAAGTGCTATTACTGCTAACAGTTCATCAAGTTCAAAAGGGACGCAGGCCAGTAAGTTAACTTTGGGAGCTGCTAAAACAACAGAAACTCCTCCCAGGACTATTCCTGCTTCTTTTGCCACAGTGACAAACAATCCAGTGCTTCCCACAACCCTCAAAACAGGTATGGCAACTGGTGCTCTTGTACCAGTGAGCTCTAGCAGTGTTAGAAGCAGCTCAAGAAGCCCAGTAAACTCATCTTCAAATGCAACCACCCAGAATCCACCAGCTTCAACCACCCAGAATCCACCAGCTTCAACCACCCAGAACCCACCAGCTTCAACAACAGCCACTGTCATATCTCAAACAACCAAGAGACCGACCACAGTAGCAACAAAGTCAGCAACAAAGTCAGCTGAACTCACAACAGTTGTAAAGAACAAAGCAAAGACAACTCCATATAGGGTAACTCCTCCTGTGACTGCAAAGGGTGCTGAAACCACCACGGCTGCAGAGCAACCTGCGAGTGCTACGAGTCAACCAGCGCTTGTCACAACTTATACAAATCCCTTGTCAGTGATTGCAACGAAAAGTCCAGTGGCACCGCCCAAATCAGTAACCATAAAACAAGGCCAAGATCAGCAGGACACAGGTAGTGAGGGTAGCTATCGGCCAGTAGATGTCAGTTTGCTCTTAGCAGTGCTTCTGTTTGGAGTCCTGTTTTTTGTAACAATTGTAGTATTGTTTGTGATACAGGCCTATGAGAGCTACAGGAAGAAAGACTACACCCAAGTGGACTACCTAATCAATGGGATGTATGCAGACTCAGAGATGTGAAAGCAATAGCAATCCAAAGCGAGGCATTCAATATCTACATCTACTTGTTGTGGGAGGTCAAAAGCCATGGGTGGCTTGTCTTTCAGTTCCCTGTTCTGCCTATAAGACCAACTGAAAGTGCTTCCAAATTACCTTTGGTGCAATGTAGGAGAAATGCCATGTATTCTACTTCTAAAAGTTTTTTTTTTTACCATCAGGTTGCCATTGACATATTACTTCTCTGTTTTTGCTTCTGTTGTGCCAGTTTTGTTCTGCCATTGCAAAGAGGCGCTAATGCTGCAGGCAGCCCTCCTCTGAGGACTGTGGTGCTTCCTAGGCTCCTGTTCCTCGGGTTCTGTTAATACCCTGCTTACCCCTGCAAAAAGGGGCTGTCTCTGCCTGCAAGGCACTGTGTTGACTGCTGCCAGTCCGGATGGATTACAGAGAACTGGCAGCATTGGTGCAGGTGGCAGAACCCTAAAGAGTGACAGGTGCAACCCCCACCCCCACCTCCTTGGCCTAGGTGGTGACCCCTTCCATACGGTACGTTTCCTTTTTTCTGCTTCCAGCTACAGCACTGAACCAGCTGCGGGAGAAGCTGCTGGCTTGAGATGCAACCTTAGGAGCGATGCTTGTTGGCAGGTTATGAGTCCTGAAGTGTCTGGACGGAAAGCACTTTAGAACCGTGAGGCATTCCTAATGCTCCCTGTCAGGGGCAATGTTGGCAGAACAGGCATCTTATTTCAGTCAGCTCCCTGCTTGTTTAAAATGTGTGTACTAAGCCATGTTCATGCTGTGCTGTTTCCTAATCGTGACTGTTCTTCGCTGAGGTGCTTCTGCATCTTTATATGATTTTATTTTTGTACCCACTCAATAAATGAGGCCCTGGAGGGCATGTAAAGGTTTGCTTACTGTGTCCCCCCCCTTCTGCCACTCCTCATTCCTCATAGAAGGCCTTCTGATAACCTGAATGTGCAAGAAAACTGAGTATACTTCTCATTCCTGTTGCCTAGACCAAGACACTTATACACTTTCTTCTCAGCTGCGTGATTCCCCACCCTGCCTCATTCCCTGTGTATCTCAGTCTTGTGAACTGTTCCCAGTGCATTTAGGGCACAGGCCAGCTATATAAGCAGTCTTTGATTTCAGGGCCGCTGAGCCTTCATGGCTCCCAATCTGAATGTCTCCCAATGATGAATGCAAAAGGTTCCAGTTTTGTGAATGGTTTAAGGCTTCTTCAGACCAGCATGCATCATGGAAAAGTCATGAGGAGGAAAATGCTTAATGGAAGCAACATTTAGCTACAGCCTTGGGAGTGAATTTAACAACAAGTCCAAGTCCCCTCACACTGTTAAATAAAGGTCTAATTGAGCATTCAGAGTTTGGGGTCTGGTCTTCTTGGGTCCTGGGTGAAAAGGCAGTAGTTCAGCTAGTAAAGCAATTTACCTGAAAGACTTTACAGTGTGCCCATCTAACAGAGAGCCCCACAGTTGCAGCTCCCATTTTCATAAAACAGAGACTGGATTATCTACCAACCTTGATTTCTTTTGGATGAGGTTGACTGCTGCTTGTGCAGGATAGGAAGTCCCCCTGAGATCTTTGCCCTGGCAGTACCCTACAGATGGTCCTCTCCCATATTTGACTATTTAGATTACCCCCCCCCAATCTTTTACGAGTGTGTTTATATTTTAATAATGCCTTCACCTATACACTTGCTTCTTCCAGCAGCTCTTCAACATGTAACTTGTTGGTTCAAACAAATGTTTTATAAATGGCAAGGCTATAGCTTAGTGGTAGATCATCTGCTTTTTGCATGTAGAAGGTTCCAGGCTCAATCCCTGGCATCTCCAGGTAGGGCTGGGAATGTCCCTGAAACCCTGGAGAGCTGCTGCCAGTCAGTGTTGGCAACACTGAATTAGATGGAGCCAGTGGTGTGACTTGGTGTAAGGCAGCATCCTATGAGATCATCTATGGATATGACAGAATTTGCAGTGGTTGTGTGGGGCATTTTGATACCTCTGGCCAAGGAAGAATCAAATGAATGTAGCTGATTACAAAAGGCTAGCCAAATTCTGTAAACAGCAAGTTAGTTTAATGAAGAAGTGGGCAGAAGGGGGGGGGTGCTTCTTAGAAGATTTGGAATGAAAGAGACTGAATGAGCTAACCCCACCATTCCTAATTTGCTTAAATTATATTTTCTCATCATGTACGTTTTCTGAAATTGTTCCATATTAGTGGCAGTATGTAGACCCCAAAGTTATATGGTATGACCTAGTTAAAGGATAACCATCAAGAAAGAACCTTTAACTTAGGCCTCCATCTGTGCTGTACCTTTAAAGCTGTGTCAAACCACTTTGGTAGTTAAGGGTACCGAGAGTTGTTAGGAGACCTCTGTTCTCATTGCAATGCTACAACTCCTAGAGTTGTTAATGATTGGTCATTCTTCTCGGAGAGCTCTGGGGTCTCCTAACAACACAAAGCAATCTTAACTACAATTCCCAGGATTCTTTGAGGGAAGCCATGGCTGTTTAAAATGGTATGATACGGCTTTATATATGTGTATTATTGATGGAGCCTTGCTCTTACTTCTAAACTGAAGTAAGGGGATCCTAATGGAATACACGTTCTGAATTCCTCTGCAAGGCAGAATGTGGGGACCAAGTGGGAGCCAAACCACTTCACACTTCCTTTCTCAAAGTGGAGCCACTACTGTCAGGCTAACCCACCACAGCCATTCCTTCTTTAATTGTATTGCAGGTGTCCACTTGTGCCTTGTGGGAAGGGAGCTGTTTTGTTCATTTTTAATTATTGCAATTCCCAGTGATTTCTCGAGTTACCTAATTTGTATTTTTAGTTGTATTGACAGGGATAAGCCAATAGGGTGCACTGCTGTGCTGCTCATGAAACATATGGATTCCCTCGCCTAACAGATTCTTGAAAGCAGGAGATGCCTCCAGAACTTGAGCTTCCTGCATTCCTTGTCTGCTGTTTCTCTTTATTTTCTTGGCTGAGGACTCTTCATGTGTGTTTGTAACTATAACTATAACTCTAATTATGACTACATTTGAATGTGAGACGTTCCACTATTGCATTGAAATGACCCAACATCCTGCTGACCTCAATTAAAAATAAATGAAACTATTTAGTTAGGAATGTACAGATTTTTTTAAAAAAATATAAAAAGCAAAACATTTGTGTACATAGTTCTTTCAGTGTCTAATGCACTAGGTCTGTCATGCTGGGGTAGGCAGGAAGTAAGATAAATAAGGAATCAGTATGCCTAAAGCCTCCAGGCTGCTGGATTTGCCACCTTTTCCCAAGCCCTCCAGCAACATATTATGTCAGCATTTTTTTAACACTGACAGTGTGATTGACATTTGGCATCAAAGTGCAAGATGACGGGTCTTTGCTCCTAGGAGCTTCCAATCTAAAATCTAATGCAGGAGATACAACACAGGAAGGGAAAGAAGTTGAGGTGGTGAGTACACAAGGAAAGAGAATACAGTTCTTTCAGTTCCATGTGCCTTTTATTTTTTATAGGCCACCCAACAGCAAAATGTTTTCCAGGTGGCATAAAAGAGATAAACATTGGCAGGCAGTTTTACTGTAGTCTAAAACTCAAGGGCCAAAAACTAAGAGAGAGTGAAAACTTAACCTAGCCCTGTTAAGTGCCTAGTGCTAAAAAGATGGCAACATGGGCATCAGGCAAGCCTCTCTAGGGAGGACATTTCATAACAGAGGAAACTGCCTTTTTTGAGTTGGACCTTCAGTCCAATCTAGCTCTGCATTGCCCGCACTGACTGGCAGCTCCTCCCCAGGATTTCAGACAGGAGTCTCTCCTAGCCCTACCTCGAGATGCTGCTGATTGAACCTTGGACATTTTGCATGCAAAGCGGATGTTCTGCCACTAAACTACAGTCTATCCCCACCCTTGGCAAGCTACCACCAAAACAGCTTCTTCAGTAGCAGCTGCTCCTCACCTGGCACCCAGAGAAGGTTCTCCCACAGTATAGGCCGTAAAATGAACTCTATGCTATGGTCAGTTGTACTCCCAGGTCTTCCCCTATTTATGCTCTAGCCATTGTCTTAATATTCCAGAACTCCAGGCCAAGCTCTTGTCATGAACAGCATCTTTGAGCCCTATGCCAGTCACCTGAGATATTTTTTTTTTGTATAATATTTTTTATTTTTAAACACAAAAATAAACAAACAAACAATCAAACACACACAAAAAACAACAACACATACATATAAACTCTACTAAAACTAAAACACTACAATACACTACATTTATCATATAATCTTATCCTATCTCCTTAACATTTCCTTCTGACTTCCTCCATTCTGTCCCTCTGTGTCGATTCTCCTTATCTATTGTCTACCAGCAATTTCTTAATATTTCTGTCTTCTCATTTGTATTACATTTTATCTCATTTTGATTTCATTCTTTAAAATTAAAATAACTTCCAGATTCTTTTTCAACAACCTTATATTTCCTAACAAATATTTATAAAAAGAAACTTAAATTCAATATTACTTGACACTTATTTCTACAATATATCTACCATACTATTTACTGTATTAATCTTCTATAAACTAATCTTATACATTGACATTTCTATTTATTTTAATTCTGTACTTTATAATATTTTTTAAGATAGTCTTTAAACTTTCTCCACTCTTTTTCCACTGCATCATCCCTCTGGTCGCGGATTTGCCCGGTCAGTTCGGCGGTTTCCATATAATCCATCATTTTCATCTGCCATTCTTCCAATGTCGGTAAGTCCTTAGTCTTCCAATATTTTGCAACAAGAATTCTTGCTGCCGTGGTGGCATACATAAACAACGTGTGGTCCTCTTTTGGTAGAACTTGGTGTACCATTCCAAGGAGGAAGGCCTCTGGTTTTTTCAAAAATGTGCTTTTAAACACCTTCTTCAACTCATTATATATCATCTCCCAGAAGGCCTTCAACCTTGGGCAGGTCCACCACATATGGTAGAATGTTCCTTCCGTGTTTCCACATTTCCAACATTTGTTGTCCTGCAAATGATAGATTTTTGCCAGCTTCACTGGGGTCAGGTACCATCTGTAAATCATTTTCATTATATTCTCTCTTAACAAAGTACATGCTGTAAATTTTATGTCCGTTCTCCATAGTCTTTCCCAGTCTGCCATCATGATATTGTGTCCCACATCTTTTGCCCAGTCTATCATTGCAGATTTTACTAACTCATCTTGCGTATGCCATTCCAGCAACAGATCATACATTCTTGACAAGGTCTTATTCTTTGGTTCTAGCAGTTCTGTTTCCAATTTTGACTTTTCCACTTGAAAGCCCATCTTTTTGTCCAGTCTGAAAAGTTCATTAATCTGATGGTATTGTAACCAGTCTCGGATCCTTCCTCTCAGTTGCTCAAAGGGTTTCAACCTGACTTGTTCTCCTTCATATATTAACATCTCGGAATATTTTAGCCAATGTTCTTCCGCATTAACTCTTTTATAGGCCTTTGCTTCTGCTGGTGACAGCCATCTGGGTGTTTTCCTTTCAAGGAGATCTTTATATTTCATCCAGACTCTAAAAAGAGCCTTTCTTATTATATGATTTTTGAATCCTTGATGGGCCTTTATCTTATCATACCATAAATATGCATGCCATCCAAATCTGTTGTTGTATCCTTCCAGGTCTAGTATATCTGTGTTTTCTAATAGGAACCAATCTTTCAGCCAGCAGAAGGCTGCTGCTTCAAAGTAAATACTTAGTTCCGGCAGGGAGAAACCCCCTCTTTTCTTATCATCTGTTAGTATCTTAAATTTAATTCTGGGTTTTTTCCCCTGCCAGACAAATCTAGATATAGTCTTCTACCACTTCTTGAAAGGTTCCATCTTGTCAAGTATTGGAATTGCCTGGAAGAGAAATAGTAATTTAGGCAGCACATTCATCTTTATGACTGCAATTCGGCCCATCAAGGACAATTTCAAATTGTTCCAGATCTCCAAATCCTTCTTTATTTCGTTCCAGACCTTCTCATAGTTGTCCTTGAACAAATTTTGATTTCTCACTGTCATGTTGATACCCAGATACTTTACTTTTTTTGTAAATTGCAGGCCTGTTTCTTTCTCCAGATTTTCTTTTTCGCCTTGTGTCAGGTTTTCCCCTAAGACTTTGGTTTTGGCTTTATTTAATTTAAATCCTGCTACTTCCCCGAAGTCTTGCATCACCTCCAGTGCCACTGGTGCACTAGAGTCTGGTTCTTGTAATGTCAAAACTAAGTCATCAGCGAAGGCTTTTAGCTTGTATTCTTTGGCCCCCACCGCCACCCCTTTAATATCTGAATTGTTTCTAATCACATTCAACAATACCTCCAGGACTGTGATAAACAATAACGGGGATAAGGGGCACCCTTGTCTTGTTCCTTTCTGGATTCTGATGTTGTCTGATACCACATTGTTGATGATAATCTTGGCCTTTTGGTCAGTGTAGATCGCTTCAATACCATTCATAAAACCATTCCCCACCTCCATATGTTGCAAATTCTTTTTCATAAAAGTCCAAGATACATTGTCAAATGCTTTTTCGGCGTCCACAAACATCAGGATTGCTTTGTTGTTCTTATCTTGTTCAAGTTTTTCAAGGATATCCACCACGTTCCTTATGTTAGTATTTAAGTGTCTTTCCGGTAAGAATCCGGCTTGATCTTGGTGGATAACCTCCTTTAGAACCTTCCTGAGTCTGCTAGCCATAATATTTGCAAAAATTTTATAGTCCACATTTAGGAGGGAGATAGGTCTGTAATTCTTCATCAATGTCCGATCCACATCTGGCTTTGGTATCAGAGTTATATATGCATCCTTCCAAGACTCCGGTGCCCCTCTTCCTTTCAGTATCTCATTACATACATCCATTAATGGTTGGATTATCCAATCTTTCAATGTTTTGTAATATTTTGCTGAAAGTCCATCAGGTCCTGGGGCCTTATCCAATTTCATGTTGCTAATTGCCATTTCCACTTCATTTGGTGTTATTGGGTGGTTTAGGGGGCCTTTCATGCTTTCCGGGATTTTCTGTAGGCCATTTTCGGCTATGTATTGCTCTATTTTGCCTTTTTCTTTGGTTTCTTCTTTGTACAACTGTTTATAAAACTTTTCAAAGTTTTTCCTTATCTCCGATGGGTTCACTACTTTATTTCCGTTAATGCTGATACTTGTGATGGTATTCTGTTTCTGTCTCTGTCTCAGTTGCCACGCTAGCAATTTTCCGCACTTATTGGCTGATTCAAAAGTCTTTTGCTTCAGCATTTTGATTTTCCATTCAATTTCACAATTGATCATTTTAGAGAATTCAACTTGTAACTGCTTTATTTCCTTTTGTAATTTAATATCTTTAGGTTTTGTCCTCAATTGCTTTTCTTTTTCTTTTAATTGTTGCAAAATTGAATCCTTTTTCTCTCTTTGCAGCTTCATTTTAATTGCCTTTTGTTGTATTAAGAATCCTCTCATCACCGCTTTGCTTGCGTCCCAAATTGTTCTTTTTTCCATTGTCGCATTTAAGTTTATTTCAAAATAGTCCTTTATTGTTTTTTGGGCCTTTTCACAGATAATTTGGTTTCTAAACAATGAATCGTCCATTCTCCATCTGAAGGAACCCTTCGGGGTTAGTCTTAAGTCCAGTTGTACCGGATTATGGTCTGAGCATGTCCTTGGGTCAGTCACCTGAGATATTTCTCCATTGCAGGGGTCAGTCAGAGTTTTGACATGATATCTAACAATGCCAAACTGGAAAATCTTCAAGGGCCATGAGCACTCTATGGGAATCCATCAGCCTCTGTGCCCATCCTGACTGGTCTAATTCTTGAGAGGTCAGAAGTCCCTGGAAGCCTAGATAGAACCAGGCAGCAATCTGCCTAGGTCAAAGGAGCAATAGTGATTCTGTAACCCACCTATGACTATTGTCTTATCCAGCATAGAACACTTAAGTTGAGCATATAACGTGCCAAATGTGCAGGGCCAGATGTAACTTGGGAGAGACCAATGTTATCATGGAAGCCATGAGAACCCAGCCTATGGCCTGACAAGGGAGTCGTAAGTTGTTGTAGCCCCTATGCATCCCTCAGGTGTGCTGGAGGACGTCGTCCATTGCCTATGTTGAAGTAAAATTCAACTACCAGTCTAGACAACTTCTGCAAATGAAATCGGGGTGGGTGTCTTTTGCCTTAGATAGCAAAATAACATGGGCCAGCCCTGAGATCAGGGTTGGGGTTTGTAGTTTTTATTTTATTGGGGAAGGGCCATAGTTCAGTGGAAGAGCATCTGCATGCATACAGAAAGTCCCCAAGTCCAATCCCTGGTATATCCAACTAGGGCTGAGGGAGAATCCTGCCTGAAACCCTGGAGAGTCACTGTCAGTCAGTGTAGACAATACTGAGTAATATGGACCAATGTTCTGACTCAGTGTAAGACAGCTTTCTGTTCCTATTCAAGGCTCTCTCTCTCTCTCTCTCTCTCTCTCTCCCCCCCCCCCATAATTCAAATTCTGAGGTGTTGACATGGTGACAGAGTACAGCAACTTCATCTTGCCCCCCCCCACACCTGGAGCCTATCCTGCTGCTGTCCAAAGCAGCCAGCAGAAGGTTAACAGCCACCTGCCTCATCCAACCATACAGGCCTAGCTGGCAGTTCCCACTTACCAGTACTAGCCCAACACTTTAAGCCTCAATGGAGTATTGGCACAGCCAGCAGGAAACCCTTGGGTGAGAGAAGCCCCTCCACTGATTCATCCTGCACTTCTGTGTGTGTGAGACTATAACTTTCATAGCTAATGGCTCTAAAATCCAGCCATAAAACTACCAGAATCGAGCAATGAGCGAGAGACCTGAATGTAAAATTTCATTCCCTACTCGAGATTCACTTTCAAACGTGTTTCTCAGAGATGGGCTTACCAAAATAGCTCGTAAAAGTTAGGGCCCAATTATAGTCATCCATTAGTGGCGAATAATAACTTAATTGCAAAGGACAGTAATTAGTCTGTGCAGCTCAGTGTGCTCATTAATTTCAGAGAAACGATGAGCACCAAGATTAGTGGGGGAAGCTGTTTGAGAACCAAATTGCGGTAGAACAGGTCTAGTCACATGCAGGATCTTTTGCTCAGTTAAGGGCTTTTCTACAACTGGAGTTTTACTGTGGGTCAGTTGGGGGGGGATGCATGTGGATCAGGGAGGAAAGGAGGGGGGACATCTGATCTAGCCAGTCAGGACAACTGAATCAACCCTGATCAATGGGATGAGAGATGTCACAACCAGATCACCCTCACATGCCTGTGGGTCAGTTGACTTGACTAAGCTGACCTGCAATACAAAAAATGCCTGGGAGGTGGTGGGCGTATAAAACTGTGTTTGCTGTGTCATGTTGTGCTTCTTAAAAGAGAGGCATATGGCTCTAGGAAAATTTACCAAGGTCTGCATCAAAATGAGTAAAAATGGACATCCATCCATTGCTGTTCCCATCTGCCAGCCTCTCCCTGTGCCCCATCCCATTTTATCTGCTGTCACCATCCATTTTGCTTGATGCTATTGAACAATCAAGTACCAGGCAAGAAGTGTTAGTTTGCCCCACTTTTTGCAAAGCAGATTTCTGTAACTACAAAGTTCTTTGTAAATTCTGGACAACTGTGCAGTTCTTTCTGATATGGTTTTCAAAATGTAATAACCTATTTAAGGAGGAAGATTTTATTTTTAAAAGCCCCCCCCCCCGGTGCAAACTATCCCAAGTTTCAACCAAGTAAGGTAAAGGTAAAGGTACCCGACCGTTAGGTCCAGTCGTGTCCGACTCTGGGGTTGCGGCGCTCATCTCACTTTATTGGCCGAGAGCCAGCGTACAGCTTCCGGGTCATGTGGCCAGCATGACTAAGCTGCTTCTGGTGAACCAGAGCAGTGCTCGGAAACGCCGTTTACCTTCCTGCCGCAGCGGTTCCTATTTATCTACTTACACTTTGACGTGCTTTTGAACTGCTAGGTGGGCAGGAGCTGGAACCGAGCAACAGGAGCTCACCCCGTCGCAGGGATTCGAACCGTCGACCTTCTGATCAGCAAGCCCTAGGCTCTGTGGTTTAACCCACAGCGCCACCTGGGTCCCTTTCAACCAAGTAGTTGTGGTTGTAATTCACATAGCAAAGCCAGGGCACAGCCACTTTGGTATGACCTCATTCCTGCATCCACATTAAGAAGGAGACCCATTTCTAATTCAGTGGCCGTTTCAAAAACACTTTGAGTTACAAAGGTGAATCGAAATGGCACATATTTTCACTCCAGCAACCTGAAGAGACAAGCTCTTACAGATTCACCATTTTGCTTCTGGGATGGGTGCAGTCATGTAGTCTTCTGTTATCCTTTTCGATAGCAGTGTTCAGGCTTTGGACTGAAGTGTTGGCACTTGCACAACTTGTGGGTGTTGTGCTCGCTCATAACATGTAACCTTTATATTGGGTGCGGAACCTCAGCCTTGGAGGTGCTGAATGTGGCCTGAACCGGAGACCTCCTGCTCTGTATTCTTCAGGACCTGTTTTCAGGCTGGGACCCATAAGTATATTACATTTCCAGTTCTGCTTTGTTTTTGGATTACATTTAATATGTGGGCCGAAATTGTTCCGGTTCTTTGTCCCAAGCTCAGAGCAGGCAGAGTGAGGAATACCCAGGGAAAGCCAGGTGTCTGTGTGATGGAGAAGCACGTTTACTTGCTTCCTCTTCCCAGGACTTTTGAGTATTCTGAGCCCAGTGTGGTCAACAAAAGAAGAAGACAAAACAGCTCTGTACATTCTGTTCACAGAGTTGCCTACTTCTGCTGCATATTAGGGCTGGGCCATGGGCAGCAGTCTTAGGTGATGCCTAGGCTGAAGGGCAAGTCCAAACAAGGAGGCTAGAGCAAGCCAAAAGTAAGGACCAAAGGACAAAGCAGGAGACAGGATCAGGAAACAAGCCAGGCCCACACCAGAGCTCAGGGAGACCTTGTTGCTTTCGCTTAAGAGGAACAAGAATCCCTCTTACAGTCCTACCTGTCCAAGTGGATCCAGTGACCAGCCAGGGAGGGTATGATCAAGCCATGGTCTGAGGATGTTGGGCCTCTGCAGATGCTGCATTTCAGTAACCCACCACAGGGCTCTACAGCAAACAGAAACAAAACTTTGTGAAAGAAAAACTGATGGCTGGAATTCCTGTATATGGAATCAGACCATTGTACTGCTGTATCCAAACTACCGTGTTGGTCCGAATATAAGCCGCACCCGCAAATAAGCCGGACCTTTAAAATTGAAGGGGGGGAGGAGGAGAAAAAAGACAATACCTGGGCTGCTTCCTGGGGGGGAGGGGATAAGCCGCGCCGCTTTGCTGGCAGCATAAGGTCATGAATATAAGCCACACAGTCAGAATTTGGAAAAAAAGGGCGGCTGATTTTCAGGCCAAAACGGTATGTTACTTTGGGATGTTAAGGAAGAAATCCTTTTCCATCATGAAGCAATGGTATCAACATTTTAGGAAATGCTAATATTGATTCATGTTGCATCCACACACCCACACACCCAAAAAAGAACCCCCTCTGGCAGCTCGAGTTTCTGTTCATAGCTAAGCCTGGGATGATGTATGCCGTCTGCTCCATTGGAAAACACATGTGGATGAGCCAAGAGGGAAAGGAAGTGTGGTGACCACATGGAAGCCTTGATCCCGTGGGACATTGCATGTCTCTCGTGAGACATTAACCACAACACCCTCTTCGACTTGTGTGGGATCGGAGGGAGAGAAGGTCTCTTCAGATGTTTATCACAGAAGCAGAGCTGGGCCCTGTGGGGGCTTCTGGAGAATGTCAGGCTGCTGACGACAATGTCAGGCTGCTGCCTACCAAGGCGAGTGGACCAAGTCTTGTGGCCTCTAAAAACAAACAAAAAAGACTGCAGCGGAAGAGAGCGTCCTGCACTGGCAGGAGAATAGACTCAGTGAGCCAGTATCTGTTTGCTCACTTTCATGTCAATGAAAGCAGAGTGTGTCTAGATTAATCAAAATGCAATTAAAAAAAAAATCAGACGCAAAAATAATAGCCACCCACCCACTGATGCAGTCTGCTATTAGGTGGTTCTCTGTCCTCAGGCTTTGAGGATTTGTCCTATTTGATATCCTGATCCTCCATCTTGCCTGTTATTCGTTGCCCAACAAGAAGGAAGCAACCAGATGGGAATATGTTGTAATAACCACCCAGCCATATGTGTGTGACGTTAGCCCAGGCTGAAAAGTTCAATTTTTCAGTTGTGAGATCTAAATAAATATAAGGGTCTATGTTTAAGCTCAAGCTAGTAAACACTGAGTCCTTCTCTATACAGGTGTGGACAAATTTGTCACAATGCAGGGAATTCAAACCAGGCAAGAGTTGGAGTGGGGGGTGGGGAGCAAATATTCGTGTTCAAAGAAGGCAATGTGAGTGCTGTTGATGCTGGGATTCTTTGAGATTATGCCCCTGGTAGAACCAAGAACATGTGACAGGGTAGCATTTGGTTTACTCTCTCTCCCAGTTTGCTAAAGCTGACAGTTTAGTCCAACTCCAAAGCACCTTTTAAAAACATGTGGGCCAGTACCATTTGCTGGCTCTCTAAATTAGAAAGAAATGTTAAAATTTCTATTGTTAGCACTACTATTGGTAAAAATCCAAAACTGACTTCTCTCTCTCTCTCTCTCTCTCTCTCTCTCTCTCTCTCTCTCTCTCTCTGTGTGTGTGTGTGTGTGTGTGTCAGTTTCACCATCATGTTAAAGACATTAAAAAAGCAATAAAAGTTCGATGTGTAAAAACAACAAATCCAATCAAATCCAAAGACTTGGGGCACCTTAAAGATTTAAACATTTATGGTGGCATAGACTTGAGTGGAATATCATTTTGCCAAATGCATGAAGGAGTCATCTAAGTGTGTGCATGTGTGTTGGTATCCTGAGTATCGAAGATAATATTTTTAAGCACAAAGTGAGTCCAAAAGGTCCCAAGAAATGCAAAGGTACAACAGTAGGTGTATCACAATACCATACAGAGCACACATGAATACTGAACCCACACACAAAAGCAAGATCCAGTCAGGCTAACTGTCACCTATTACAGTACTAACAAGCAGCCAGGGGAGATTAACAGGGACACAGCAAGATCAACAGCGTAAACCAACCCTTCCCCAACCTGGTGCCCTCCAGATGTTTTGAGCTACAACTCCTGTCTGTCACAGCCAGCATAGTCCCACTTTTGAAAGATTTTTTTTTAAGCATCCTGAGTTTTCACATCTACAGCAGATGCTCCTAGAATGGTTTCTGAGACTTGTCATTGTAATGTCCAGCTTCAGTTGCATTCATTGTCTTCTGTTGATACTGACCAATTTGACCCATGTTAATGATAAAAGGCATTGCTTGCTGATGATGGAATGTATCACCTTAGAAGATGTGTAGGTAAGTGAAGGCTTAAAAGAATAGCTGGTGCTGGTTGGTCCCATCATAGGGTCGCTTGAGCAGATGGGGTGACTGCATTAGCAGCAGGGTTTGTATCTCCATTAGGTGATCCATTGTAGTTGAAGTCAGGTGGCTCCTTGAAAGCAAGGGCAGGCTTACCACCCAAGGCCTGTGAAAGGGAAGAATATTCCAGAATGATGGGTGGCATTAGGTGGAACCAGGCAGGCAGCCATAGTATGACTAGTGATCTGAGGTTGTCATGGGGAAGACAGGTCACAATCTATGTCTTCAGATCAGTGGTACTGTTATGGGTACCTGCCTGGCTTCACAATATGTCGGTCAGTCAGATTTATTTGATAAAAAATCTACTGGTCACCCCAAAAGTATAAGAGATGCAGTTTAGCAGAAGCACTCCTCAGCACATGGAACCTCATTTTGTGTGATAAATTTTTATATGTCATCAAACCCCTAAGATCTCTTTATATCTTGAACCCCTCAAGGACTGCTGAATACAGTTTCCAGGATTTTATAGGTAGGTTTTACTACAATCTGCTCAAATGAAAAAATAAAAATGTCCTGGTCATCAATGATTTTGAATAGCTTAAAATTAAGTTCACATTGTCAACTGGCCAAATAATATTTACAGACTTCTGCACACACACACACAAACTATTTCCATGCAACCTTTGTCCAGAGCTAGCTTGCCACCCACCCACAGATCTTGGATGTAGGAGGTCTGCTGAACAGATTGAGTCTGCACATTTTATTCCTCAGAGACCCATGTTCTTGATAGATAAAACACGTATTATATCTGGGGGAAAGAAGCTATGGTAAAAAGGTTATTCCTAGTTCAGTGAAATAGTTTCAATTTCCATGTGCAGGAGTCATGAAACATTCTGTTACCAAAGGGCATATGTCTATCTCATCCCAGTTCATCAAGCAGCAGGAAGTTCCAAGGATGGCCTACTTACACAGCTTACCCTGAAGCCCATAGCAAGACAGCTCCTAAATTTATAGCACACTTACTGTCTGCTTGTCTCACCCACCAACTGAAGGCTGAGACATTCCAAAGGCTAGAGACAAATCTAAAGTATTCAAGTCCTTTTTGTTTAAGCCTCTGATCATTCATTCATCAGGCTCCAGGGCATGCAAAAGCATAATGGTAGACCCATTCACAATAATCAAGGCAGCCAAACTTCTAATGTTTTGTGTTGTTATTGTGTACTAGTGGATTGTAGGCCCGTTAAATTAACGGGCGCTAGAAGTTTGGGGCGCTAGGGGCGGGAAGGGGTTCCCCCCTCCTCTCCTTACTCCCCGGGGGCAGCTGCAGCGGCGGCTGCAGCGGCGGCGGCAGGTGTGCGGCGACCCTCTTCAGCCTCCGGAGCACCGGCGCTCCGCAAGGCGGGTCGATTCAGGCCGCTGGGGGGTGGAGAGGGGCTCCCTCCCCCTTCTTCTTCAATTAACGGGCGCTAGAACATGAAACTCGGAGGAGCGCAGGGAGGGGAGAGGCCGCGCTCCTGCACAGTGTGGGGGAAGTGGCTCGGAGGGCGTGCCGTCGGCTAATAAGAGGCCGCCTCGAGGGAGGAGGAGAAGCAGCGAGCCGCTCTCCTTCTTCTGCCGTCTGTCGGGCGAGCCGGTCGGGCGCAGCATGGCCAGCTACAGCGTGGAGGAGCGCGGCTGCCCCAACAGTCTCGGTTACAGGCTGTTCTTCACTGAGTTCTCCCCTGGGGGAGCCGGGCGGGCTTAGCCCGGGGAGCAGCCGGGGCTGCGGGAGAAGCTCGGTGCGCGGGGCGGCCGCGAGCGCCCCGGGGCGGGAGATGAAGGAGAGTAGCAGCAGCAGCAGCCCCCGCGGCGTCCCCCGCTCGCGGTGCTGAGGAGAAATTGGGAAGAAGTGCCTCGGAGGGAGGAGGAGGAGCTCGTGCGACTAACGTCTCTGCGTTGTCTGAGGGGAATGAAGCAGACAGCGAGGCAGCCGCGGAGGCTCGCGAAGCGCATGCGCTTTGCTCGTGCGGCTAACACGCCCCCCTCTCCGCTCCAATCCCTGTGTCTGCGGGGGACATGCGCAGTGGCAAAATGCCACTGACACACGGAATGCACGCAGGGACACAGGGACTTTATTATATAGGATTAATATTTACATTGACATGCATTAACAGTTGCTATTGCTACTTTCCATGTATGAACACAGGCTAAGGGCCCATCTGGTCCAGCATCCTGTTCTGCCAGATGTGTGTGGGAGGTGAGGAGTTGAGTCAAATTTGCATACCTTGACTTCTTTTGTTCCCTAAGAATGCGAAGGCTTTGAATGTGTGGAGTGGGCTGCTCTGTGTGCTCGTCTTTCTGAGGTTTGTGGACACCTTTTCTGTAAGGCTTTTTACTTATAGGAATGGTGTTGTATGTGAATTTTTGCTTTTGTGTGCATTTATCTGTCTGCTTCTATGATCGTTTTTATTTCAAAAGTGTGTGTGTGTGTGTGTATTTAATATCAGTTTGATATTGATAGCCACCAGCCATTTTTTTCCTTTCAACCAAGTGTGTGTGTTTGATGGTCCCAATGATGCAGTTTCTGTGACATCTTTGGGGCCAAAGTAAGAATCTTTACCAAAAAAAGATTATCTGAAAGGAGCTACAACTGGTGAGTCATAATTATTTGGCCTTTGTATGTACGTGGTGTATACTGATGTATACAAAAACTTGTTGGGTGCCCTCCACAATGCCTACCACCTCACCCTCCCGAAAAGTGGTACCTCCTGTCCTAGAGCTCTTAGCAGCTTTTGATACCGTTAATGGTGTGTGTGTGTGTGTGTGTCCAGACTGTCTGAATTGGAACTGGAAACAGCAGAGCAGCTAGGGCAAGACAAGGATAACCCTCTTCCCATTTGTTCTCACTATGCTATGCATTTCCTGAAAAGAGAGATACCCCTAAATGCCAGGCTCACCCAACACATAATCCTCCAGAGAAGAGGCACTAGCTGAGATGGCAGAGGATGGCAGCAATGCACTGTGGAAACTTATTTACACTATTTATAAGCCACCTTCAGCACAAGTTCCCTCAAGTCAGCATGCAGTGACCATTTTAAAATGAGATAAAGTCACACAATAAATTATTTTTTAAAAACCTACCAATTATTTCTTCATATTGTTTCGGCATCCAACTGGAATGGCCATTAGGAGCCGCACAGTGGAGGGCTGGATTGACTAGTGACGTCTCTGCATCCATCTGTCTATATGTTCATGTGCAACCAAACCTATAAGGTATTTACTCTAAGGGCTTATCCACACTTACCTTTCCCCCTGCGCTTTCTAGGCACAGGTCTGTGATTTAAAGAGTTGTGTCCAAGCACCTTTTATTTTTATTTTTTATTTTGCCCTGGCACTTTCTCCCTGAAAACCTGCCTTTTACTGCTGAATTAGAACAAACAACAATTTGGGTTTATTGTTTGCTCTGATTCAGCAGTACATCGATGGTATTTGAGGGGAAAGCACCAGGGCAAAAGAAAAGGGATTGGACATCAAGCTGTAAAGCATTGGCCTGTGCCTAGAAACAGCACAAAAGGAAGTCTGGATGAGCCCTTTCAGATTTGTATTCTGATCCACTACCCTTTGCTCTTTGTAAACAGTAATCCAGTCAAATGTGTATTCATGTATTTCATCTACCGATAGTGCCCCGATTCTGGGATGTCTGATGTATGTTTTATGATTATGAATTTGTTGAACGATGGCTCCTTGTTTGAATAATGTGAGACATACAAATTGCAACTTAAATGTGCCTGTGATCCAGCAGGTGTGACATGTTACCATTCCCCTTAAGGCTTTTTGCTCAACTACTGTCGTTTCTATAACCACCAAAACAATATCATATTTTTTTTTGCCTTATTTGTGTGTGAGAGAGGCTTACCGGTAAATATAGAAAACTGCTGGCTATTATAAAGCTTCACACTGCCAGTAAAAAAAAACTGACTAAATTTGTCAACATATTGTTTTTATTTATTGATATATATCTTGCCCTTCAATTAACGAAATACTTTTTTTTGGTACTTCACAGAACAAATGTCTACATCAAAAGTAGTTAGTTTAAAGTTAAAGCTCACCAGAGCTTGGTTAGAAATATTTTGAGGCTAGTACAAAAACCTGTCAGTGGAAACTTAGAAGATAACAGTCTCAATCTAAGCAATATTTACGTGTTTTGCACCAGCTTCACAGACACCACAGACCTAAACTGTGGTTAACTGCCATTGGACTTCTTATGAGGAATTTTTATTTGGGTCAGCATGTCCAAGTTGTTTTCTAGCTGAGGAATTGTGGATAATGCCTCAAAAAACAGTTTCCTGTTCTGAAATCTGTCCTAGTTGACAAATGTTTCTTTCTTTCCAGATAATGTAGGGAAGGTCTGTGTTACTATTTTGAGAGAGGTTGAATGACATCTGTTACTCACACCCCCAGCCACAGCCACAGCTGTTGCTCTTTATTAGCTTCACTAATGGAGTCTTTTATCTGTATAAGCTTCTAGTGATGTCATGCTTGTCTTCCACCCATCCTACTTGTTCTGCGCAACCTGTCTGGATACGCTGAATGAAGGTATGCAGATTCAGGAGCAGTTGTGCTTTCGTCCCTAGCTCCTGAGCCACAAATGTGTCACCATGGTCTCGTCCACTATGCCTTGAAGCGGCTCTAGCCAGAGCACAGGGAAAGGAAGTGATTCTCATCTGTGAGCCAGAGAGAGAGCTTAATGGCAGGAAACCAGGTGGAGGAAGTCGCATTACTCTCCAGCAACAAATCCCAGTTGCAGCTGTGACTGAATCATGCATGGTGCAGTAAAGAGGTTATGACATGCCCATTAACCTTTGCAGAAGAGGAAGGAAGGAAGGAGGGGAACTTTGCCTTCCCTCTTCTCTGTTCCTAACCTGCCTCTTTGCAATGAATGGTTCAATGTGAAGGTCTCTCCAAGCGTCCCTATTTTCCAAGGACAGTCCCAAATTTGCAGAAACCGTCCTGGTTTCTAGTTTGATTCTAGAATGTCCCTGTTTCCCTTAGAACACAGCTATTTTCAGCAAAAAAAAAAATGTTGAAGGGTATGGCAGGACATCCCTATCTTCATTGGAGAAATGTTGGGAGGGTAGAGTTATGTGACCCCCCAGGCCAAGAAGATAAGTACCGGTAACTATACAACCTTTAGAAGACATCTGAAGTTTCTTAATGTTTACTGTTTGATTATGTGTTTATATATGTTGGAAGCCACCAAGAGTGGCTGGGGCAACCCAGTCAGATGGGCAGGGTATAAATAATAAAATGATGATGATGATGATGATGATGATGGAATAGGCTGTCCCTATTTTCATCGGAGAAATGTTGGTGGGGATGTAATAACCACTTTCGGGGGGGGGGTGTGGTGGGACAATCAGACAATTGATTGTTGTTGCATATACAGTGGTACCTCTAGTTACGAACTTAATTCGTTCCAGAGGTCCGTTCTTAACCTGAAACTGTTCTTAACTAGAGGCGTGCTTTCGCTAATGGGGCCTCTTGCTGCTGCTGCTCCGCCGGCCCACAATTTCAATTCTCATCCTGGGGCAAAGTTCTCAACTCAAGGTAACTCTTCCAGGTTAGCGGAGTTTGTAACCTGAAGCGTTTGTAACCTGAGGCATTTGTAACTCGAGGTACCACTGTAATTGCAAACTGGTTGGAGAGGGATCCACAATGATTTATCATTGCAGTGGGGCTATCTACATGCTTATTTTTCAAAGCCAACAAACTGCTATTGACCACAGCAGCAAAGTACTGCTTGGTAGTGCCTCTCCTTGTCACTATTTTTTCCATATAGTTTAATGATACACAATCTTTGCTTCTCCTGGTAGCTCAGTTTTTAGTACCATGGGCTGATCTTGCCAAAAGTTAGCACTGGGCATCTTTATAAACAATTCTTTAGAAACAGGTTATATTTATCTCTAGCTTTAGTCTCCATCTCAGAAACAGGAAACTTCTTATCCCCATTTTGCATCTTTCAAACAGGATGCTTTTTAAAATCGCTTCAACCCCATTGTGGAATAATTGCCTTCCAAACAGGTCTGACATGAACAACACTTTTACTCTTAATCTGTGTTTAGCTTTATGCTTTATGCGACCCCACAGTGAAAAAACAAAAACAAAGACATTTTATGCAGGTATCATGCTGTGTAAGTAGCAGATCTGGCATGATCTAAAGAAGTCATGCAATTTTTGCAAGCTCAAGGGAATGAAAGACACTAGCATAAGACGTATGTATTTTTCGCCTGCTGTTTGGTTGTTTTAACTGTATCTTGCTTTGTGGGTCTATGGACCACAATAAAGATATTTGAATTTGACTAGCATAAGAAGAGAAAGAGGTTGCAGAAAAAGGAGGGGGGAAACCAGAAGGAAAATGAGTGAGAACATCCAGTGGTGTCAATCGAAGTTGAGCTTTGCAGAACTATGTATATAACAGACCGTATGATGATCTGATTATTCCATTAGTGCCCTGCACTGACCAAAAAAAGCCACAAGCGTCCCGGGGTTGCCGCCCATGGTGAGCATCCCAGGGAGGGGCAATGTCACCCCCTCACAGATGACACCTGGGGTGGACCTCACCCACCGCAACCCCCTTCCTCCACCAGTGCTCCCTGGGAAGGTGATGGGCTCTCCTTCATTGGAGGTTTTTAAGCAGAGGCAAGATGGCTCTCTGTTATGCATGCTTCAGTTGAGATTCCTGCAATGCAGAGAATTGGACTAGATTACCCTCAGCTCCGTTCCAAATCTACAATTCTACGATCCTATGAATGCCTTCTCATAAAGCTATGGTATAACTGCATTTGCACATACAACAACAACAAGAAAGAAGTCCAAGAATTCAGAGGATTCTACATTTTTATTTTTATTTTTATGTATGTGTGAATGTAAAATCAAATGGTAAAACGAATATAAAATATAAAATAAAATAAAAATGGTATTGTGGATCTGGGAAAGTGACTGCAAAACTATCCTTGGGGGGGGGGAACCCCTGTTTGGAGACCTTGAGACAACAAAGAGAGAATAAACATTATGCAGAATGTGGAAACACTGGATAGAGAGCAGTTTTAAATCTCTCCTTTATAATGCTACGTAATACTCAGAGTCATCCAATGAAAGTGATTGGCAGGAGTTTCAGGACAGATCATTATATCAAGCATATAGGGACGCGGGTGGCGCTGTGGTCTAAACCACAGAGCCTAGGGCTTGCTGATCAGAAGGTCAGCGGTTCGAATCCCCGCGACGGTGTGAGCTCCCGTTGTTCGGTCCCAGCTCCTGCCCACCTAGCAGTTTGAAAGCACGTCAAAGTGCAAGTAGGTAAATAGGTATCGCTACGGCGGGAAGGTAAACGGTGTTTCCGTGTGCTGCTCTGGTTCGCCAGAAGCGGCTTTGTCATGCTGGCCACATGACCTGGAAGCTGTACGCCGGCTCCCTCGGCCAATAATGCGAAATGAGCGCCGTAACCCCAGAGTCGGTCACGACTGGACCTAATGGTCAGGGGTTCCTTTACCTTTTACCTATATCAAGCATAATTAATTTAACAAGGTTTTAGCTATTAACTTCTTTTTTTAATAAGAAATTTTTATTCATTTTCACATTTTATAAACAGTACAAAACAAAAACAACATAAAAACAAAAGCATAACAACAATAAAAACACCCTTCCCCCCTTTTATCCACTTTCAAATCATGATAGGTTGACTTCCTCCTACCCACCCTTCCTGTGTTCATTGTTACTCATCTTTAGTAATTTCTTTACATCTTTAAATCATTTTTCAATTATACATCTCTTTTTTACCTTCTAAACATAAACTTAACAATTATTCATATCTTTATATTTCTAAAAATTAACTTCTACCTCTACGGTCTGTCTTGTCTTTCAGCTTATTTTCTATTTTGTAATCTTACAATTACTTTTCAAATATAAATTAAACTTTTTCCAATCTTCTTCCCCCACTTCTTCCCTCTGGTCACATAGTTTCCCGGTCAGTTCAGCAAGCTCCTTGTATTCAATCATTTTCATCTGCCATTCTTCTGTCGTTGGTAATTCCTGTGTCTTCCAGTTCTTAGCAATCAAAATTCTAGCTGCTGTTGTGGCATACATGAAGAACGTCCTATCTCCTTTGGGGATTTCCTGTGGTACCATGCCAAGTAAAAAGGCTTCTGGTTTTTTCATAAATGTGTATTTAAACACCTTTTTCATTTCATTATAAATCTTTTCCCAGAAGCCTTTAACTTCTGGGCACGTCCACCACATATGGAAGAAAGTTCCCTCTACCTCTTTACATTTCCAGCATTTATTACTCTGTGTATGGTACATTTTAGCCAATTTAACCAGTGTTAAATACCACCTATACATCATTTTCATTATGTTCTCTCTAAGGATATTACATGCTGAAAATTTTATACCTGTTTTCCACAGTTTTTCCCAATCTTCCAACATGATGTTGTGCCCCACATCTCTTGCCCAATCTATCACTGTGGACTTCACCATTTCGTCTTGCGTATGCCACTCCAGTAACAAATTATACATTCTGGATAGATTTTTTGTACTCGGCTCTAACAATTCCGTCTCCAACTTGGATTTTTTCGGCTGAAAACCAATTTTCTTATCTAACTTGAACAATTCATTGATTTGATAATAATGTAGCCAATCCGTTACCTTTCCTTTCAATTGATCGTAAGATTTTAATTTTATTTGTTCTCCTTCTTGTGTCAAAATTTCACTATATTTGGGCCATTCACCTTCCATATTCAATTTTTTATGGGCTTTAGCTTCTAACAGTGATAGCCACCTGGGTGTTTTTCTTTCTAACAAATCTTTGTATTTCATCCAAACCGCAAACAACGCTTTCCTAATAATATGGGATTTGAAACCTTTATGAGCCTTGATCTTATCATACCATAAATATGCATGCCAACCGAATACATTATCATGTCCTTCCAAGTCTAACACATCTGTATTGTCTAACAAAAAATAATCTTTCAACCAGCAAAAGGCCGCTGCTTCATAGTATATTCTTAAATCTGGCAGGGAGAAGCCCCCTCTTTCCTTCACATCTGTTAATATCTTTGATTTAATTCTGGGTTTTGTCCTCTGCCAGATAAATCTAGATAAATCCTTTTGCCACTTTTTGAAACAGTCCATTTTGTCTAATATTGGTAAGACTTGGAACAAAAACAATATCCTCGGCAATTCATTCATCTTTACCACTGCAATTCGGCCCATCAAAGATAACTTTAAATTTGTCCATATTTCTAAATCCCTTTTAATTTCATTCCACATTTTGTCGTAATTGTCCTTAAACAAATTTAATTTTTTTGCTGTCATATTAACACCCAGATATTTAACTTTCTTTACGAAGTTCAGCCCTGTTTGCCTTTGTAGCCTATTTGTTTCTTCCATTGTCAAATTTTTCCCTATAACTTTGGTTTTTGCTTTATTTAATTTAAAACCTGCTACTTGCCCGAATTCTTGTATAACATCCAGTGCTTTTGATGCGCTGTGTTCTGGCTCTTGTAAGGTCAAAACTAAGTCATCGGCAAAGGCTCTTAACTTATATTCTTTCACACCCACCCCTATTCCTTTAATTTCTTCTTCCTTTCTGATCATGTTCAGCAAGACCTCCAGGACAGTTATAAATAATAGCGGGGAGATCGGGCATCCTTGTATAGTTCCTTTTTCAATTCTAGTCTCCTCTGATGCCACATTGTTAACTATAATTTTTGCTCTTTGGTCAGAGTAAATGGCCATTTATGCCATTTGGAAAATTTTCACCAACCTCCATTTTACCAATTTTTTTCTTCACAAAACTCCAAGAAATATTGTCAAAGGCCTTCTCAGCATCTATAAACATCAAAATAGCTTTTGTATTGATTTTTTTCCTAGTCTTTCTGAAATATCCACTAAGTTCCTTATGTTTCCATTCATGTGTCTTCCAGGCAAGAAGCCTGCTTGGTCCTTGTGAATATAGTCCTTCAACACTTTTTTCAATCTTGTGGCCATTATAGTTGCAAATATTTTGTAATCCACGTTCAAAAGCGAGATTGGTCGATAATTCTTGATTTGCATTCTATCTGTATCAGGTTTGGGTATCAGAGTAATATATGCATCCTTCCATGACTCGGGTGACCTGTTTCCCCTTAAAATGTCATTGCAAACTTCCATCAAAGGCAAACCAAAATAAAAAAAATTCCTTCCAGTAGCACCTTAGAGACCAACTAAGTTTGTTCTTGGTATGAGCTTTTGTGTGCATGCACACTTCTTCAGATACACAGGTTGTATCAAAGGTTGTATCATCCATTCTTTTAAAGTCTTGTAGTATTTTGCTGTTAGTCCATCCGGTCCTGGGGTCTTGCCCAATTGCATCTGATTTATCGCTTCTTCTATTTATTGTCTTGTAATCATATGGTTGAGTGTGATTTTCTTGTCTTCTGGGATTCTATGCAGTCCATGTTTGTCCAGGAATTGTTCCATTTTTTCATTGTCTAACTTTTCTTCCTTATTGTTGTTGTTGTTCAGTCGTGTCCGACTCTTCTTGACCCCATGGACCAGAGCACGCCAGGCACGTCTATCCTTCACTGCCTCCCGCAGTTTGGCCAAACTCATTTTAGTAGTTTCGAGAACACTGTCCAACCATCTTGTCGTCCCCTTCTCCTTGTGCCCTCCATTTTTCCCAACATCAGGGTCTTTTCTAGGGAGTCTTCTCTTCTCATGAGGTGGCCAAAGTACTGGAGCCTCAACTTCAGGATTTGTCCTTCCAGTGAGCACTCAGGGCTGATTTCTTTAAGAATGGATAGGTTTGATCTTCTTGCAGTCCATGGGACTCTCAAGAGTCTCCTCCAGCACCATAATTCAAAAGCATCAATTCTTCGGCGATCAGCCTTCTTTATGGTCCAGCTCTCACTTCCATACATAACTACTGGGAAAACCATAGCTTTAACTATACGAACCTTTGTTGGCAAGGTGATGTCTCTGCTTTTTAAGATGCTGTCTAGGTTTGTCATTGCTTTTCTCCCATCCACCTATATTGTATAATAATGACACACCACTTAAATCCACACGAACAACGGATAATCCCTCTGAATCTGCCCCATTAACCCCAAAACTAACAAATTCAACTTCACCAAACACTAACACCAATAATAAGACCAACACAACATACCCACCAAAATAAGCCCCAATAACCCCCCACGACTCAGGAAACGGGTCCGCTGCTAAAGCAACAGAATAAGCAAAAACAACTAATATTCCACCTAAATAAATTAATAATAAAACAAGAGACACAAAAGAGTCTCCTAATAAAATTAAAACCCCACAACCTAAACTAGCAGCAACAACTAAACTTCCCGCCCCAAAATAAGGAGACGGATTAGATGCTACACCAATTAAAGTAATAACCAAACCAACCATAAAAAACTCTACCAAATATATCATCATTCTAATTTGGTCTTTCACCAAAACCTGCGATTTGAAAAACCGCTGTTGTATTCAACTACTAAAACAACTCATTAATGACACTTAATATACGAAAACAACACCCCATTCTCAAAATTATTAATCACTCCTTCATTGATCTTCCAACCCCTTCAAACATCTCTGCCTGATGAAACTTTGGGTCATTATTGGGACTCTGCCTCATCATCCAAACCATCACAGGCCTTTTCCTAGCTATACATTACACTGCAGACATCATATCCGCATTTTCATCTATTACCCACATCCACCGAGACGTCCAACACGGATGATTAATCCGTAACCTGCATGCTAATGGCGCATCCATATTCTTCATCTGCATTTACCTTCACATCGGACGTGGCCTATACTATGGTTCCTATATTTATACTGAAACCTGAAACATCGGAGTTATTCTACTCCTCCTAGTAATAGCCACAGCCTTTATAGGCTACGTCCTACCCTGAGGACAAATATCCTTTTGAGGGGCCACCGTCATTACTAATCTCCTCTCTGCAATACCCTATGTAGGCTCAACCCTTGTAGAGTGAATTTGGGGTGGATTTGCAATCGATAACGCAACCCTAACTCGATTCTTCACCCTTCACTTTATACTTCCTTTTATTATTATGGGCACTTCAATAATTCATCTATTATTTCTTCATGAAACAGGCTCTAACAACCCAGCAAGCCTTAATTCTAACACAGATAAAATCCCATTCCACCCCTACTACTCCTACAAAGACCTTTTAGGTGCCCTCACCATACTACTAACCCTCCTCCTCCTAGCTCTCTTTTCACCTAACCTCCTAGGAGACCCAGAAAATTTCTTCCCTGCAAACCCCTTGGTCACCCCTCCCCACATTAAACCAGAGTGATACTTCCTCTTCGCCTACGCAATCCTTCGTTCTATTCCTAATAAACTAGGCGGTGTTTTAGCCCTCCTCTTCTCAATCCTAGTCCTTCTAATTATACCCCTAACACACCTATCAAAACAACGCACTCTATCCTACCGCCCACTATCCCAAACACTTTTCTGACTTTTAATCTCAGACATTGTTATCTTAACCTGAATTGGAGGCCAACCAGTAGAACACCCATTTATTATTATTGGCCAACTAGCTTCTACATTTTATTTTTTAACTTTCCTTATTTTTATACCCGCTATTGCCCTAATAGAAAATAAACTACTCAAATGATAATAATGCCCTAGTAGCTTAAATTACCCTAAAGCCCTGGTCTTGTAAACCAAAAATGAGATATGCTCTCCTAGGTCAATCAAAAGAGAGGGTTACAAACCCCCATCACCAGCCCCCAAAACCAGCATTTTCATTAAACTATCTTTTGTACCTTACCCAGCCGCTAAATGCGGCTTTTTTGCCTCCAAACACACAACAAACAACTCAACTTTAACCTTCCATCCCCTACCCTACAGCACCCATGACCCAGCCGCTAAATGCGGCTTTTTTGCCTCCAAACACACAACAAACAACTCAACTTTAACCTTCCATCCCCTACCCTACAGCACCCATGACCCAGCCGCTAAATGCGGCTTTTTTGCCTCCAAACACACAACAAACAACTCAACTTTAACCTTCCATCCCCTACCTTACAGCACCCATGACCCAGCCGCTAAATGCGGCTTTTTTGCCTCCAAACACACAACAAACAACTCAACTTTAACCTTCCATCCCCTACCTTACAGCACCCATGACCCAGCCGCTAAATGCGGCTTTTTTGCCTCCAAACACACAACAAACAACTCAACTTTAACCTTCCATCCCCTACCTTACAGCACCCATGACCCAGCCGCTAAATGCGGCTTTTTTGCCTCCAAACACACAACAAACAACTCAACTTTAACCTTCCATCCCCTACCCTACAGCACCCATGACCCAGCCGCTAAATGCGGCTTTTTTGCCTCCAAACACACAACAACTCAACTTTAACCTTCCATCCCCTACCCTACAGCACCCATGACCCAGCCGCTAAATGCGGCTTTTTTGCCTCCAAACACACAACAAACAACTCAACTTTAACCTTCCATCCCCTACCTTACAGCACCCATGACCCAGCCGCTAAATGCGGCTTTTTTGCCTCCAAACACACAACAAACAACTCAACTTTAACCTTCCATCCCCTACCTTACAGCACCCATGACCCAGCCGCTAAATGCGGCTTTTTTGCCTCCAAACACACAAAACAACTCAACTTTAGCCTTCCGTCCCCTACCCTACAGCACCCCCACTCCAACGCAACCTTCCACACAATGTCATTTTTACACGTGATGATTTAAATACTATTATGTATATAGTGCATTAACTGAATTACCCCATGAAAAATTATATGTACATTATCCTATATATAAGACATAATATATATATGTATAATTATGCATTAATATATTTACCCCATGAATATCCATATATATACTATTAACTATATATATTACATAATACATATCTGTTTATAGTGCATACTATTATATACCATACGAGTATTATTTAGGTATTATATCCTATTTATCTGATTTAAGAACGTTATATATATATCGTGCATTACTGTACAAGCTCATGGATATCCATTAATCACTACCCTCCATAATCTTACATTCAGACATCACCTGAAATATTTCTCTTCAATACGACAGTGTATTTTATACTTGTTTATCTATTAATCTGGCTTCTCACGTGAGAATCATCAACCCTTGTAAGTAAGGCCCCCCTCCCTAGTATCACGTCCATAACTTGAGGTTGCACCACTTTCTCACCTTTTCCAAGGCCTCTGGTTAATGGGTTAGTTACCCTCGTACCCTTGCATAACTGGTTTTCCTGGCGGCTGGTATTTTTTATTTCTCTTTCCCTTCAGACCTCATCTCAAGTGCTCCTACCGATCCGGTTTCTAGCCTGGACTAACAGTGCAATGGACTTCGCGCAAGCTACCTATATGGTATTATTCTTTTAATGCTTGGTAGACATATTTTTTAACACCAACGAATCAACCCTGAAAAAGTTCACAAAAATTTTAACAAATTTTAGCAAAACTTTTAAAAAATTTCCCCAAAAACTTCTAGCACAATTCCTTATCCACCCTTACCCGTGTCCCACGCTCATTACAAAAAAACAAAAAATTTAACAAAAAATATTCTAGAACAAATAATTTTAAAACAATAAATTTAACCATATATATTAAAATTTAATTAAAATAAAATACATTTTTTATGGCAACCCCCCCTACCCCCCTTACAACAATTTTTCATGTTTAATCAAATTTTTTTCTCGCCAAACCCCTAAAACGAGATTCAACTAAACTGATCAATTGTCGGTTAATCACAGTCAACAATACACTCTACAAAGAATGAATGCAACTACAATTTTTGTTTAAACCCTTGTTAAAATTTGATGAATCATCAAACTTTTTATCCTGAAATTATCTAACACACCTAACAAAACTTGTTAGTTTTTAATAAAAATATGTTAGCTTTGTTAGGATTGAACTACAAAGCATTTTTAACGATTTATTATGTTTGTTTGGACCAAACTACATTTTCATTAAAAAAAAATTGCATCATATATACATTAAAAATTTGATGTACATGACAACTTTTATTATGTATCTCAGGACAAAATATGTCGTTGTAGCTTATTTTTATAAAGCGCGGCACTGAAGATGCTGAGATGAGGAACAGAAAAACCTCCGCAGACAACAGTTTTGGTCCTGAGCTAACCGTTCTTTTTTATTAAGATTATACATGCAAGCCTCAGCACACCAGTGAAAATGCCCATAACCCCTTAAAAGACATACTGGAGCCGGCATCAGGCACTACAATTAAGCCCATAACGCCTTGCTACGCCACACCCCCACGGGTTAATCAGCAGTAATAAACATTGGGCTATAAGTGAAAACTTGACCCAACTATAATATATTAGGGCTGGTCAATTTCGTGCCAGCCACCGCGGTTATACGAAAGGCCCAAAATAACGGCTAACGGCGTAAAATGTGACTAGAGATTTCATAACATTAAAAATATTATAAACCTATAACCTAGTTGTAAAACACTTAGATATTAAAGGAAAACCACATATGTATTTTTAATATTATATTCTTGACCACACGAAAGCTTAGAAACAAACTAGGATTAGATACCCTACTATGCTAAGCCCTTAACATTGATAGCATCATATACAACCTTTCCGCCAGAGAACTACAAGTGAAAAACTTAAAACTCAAAGGACTTGACGGTGTCCCATACCGACCTAGAGGAGCCTGTCCTATAATCGATACTCCCCGCTCCACCCAACCCCAACTAGCATACCTCAGCCTATATACCGCCGATCAGCCTACCCTATGAAAGTCCAATAGTAGACACAATAGCCCTATCGCTAGTACGTCAGGTCAAGGTGTAGCAAATGTTGTGGAAGAGATTGGCTACATTTTTTATTATAAAAAATACGAAAAATACTATGAAACAGTATATGAAGGTGAATTTAGTAGTAAAATAAACAAGAGTGCTTATTTTAACAACGCTCTGGGACGCGTACACACCGCCCGTCACCCTCCTCAACTAACCTAAAACTTTACCCTTTATAAATCAACAAAAGTTAAAATAGAGGAGGTAAGTCGTAACATGGTAAGCGTACCGGAAGGTGTGCTTGGATTAACAAAAAGTAGCTTACACAAAGCACCCGGCTTACAACCAGGAGATGCCGTATTAACTTCGGTCTTTTTGAGCCCAAAAACTCAACCGACCTAACACCCAAACCCCCACTAACGCTTAACCAAAACATTTACCTCGGCCAGTAAATGAGATTAAACACCAACAACCGGCCCCTTAAGTACCGCAAGGGAACAATGAAAGAATAATGAAAAACTTTAAGCACAACACAGCAAAGATATACCCCTGTACCTCCTGCATCATGGTCTAGCAAAACCTTTCAGACAAAGAGAACCTTTAGCCTGCTCCCCCGAAACCAAACGAGCTATTTTCAAGCAGCTATCAAACCCCAGAGCGCACCCGTCCCTGTAGCAAAAGGGTGGGAAGACTTGAAAATAGAGGCAAAAAGCCAACCGAGCTTGGTGATAGCTGGCTACTCAATAAAAGAATTTAAGTTCAACTTTAGGCATTTATGAGCCAATCATTCAATAAACTCACTTCCCACAAACCTAAAGAAAATCAATGGGGGTACAGCCCCATTGAACCGGGATACAGCCCAAATTGAGAGGAACCCCCCTTTTTTTCCCTGTAGACTTCAAAGCAGCCACCAAAGAATCGCGTTATAGCATACCTACTAAACAATTCTAACAACTTAACAACCCTCCTAATTTACAACGAGTTATTCTATTCTACTATAGAAGTACCAATGCTAAAATTAGTAATAAGAAACACTTATTTCTCTCTGCACCCCCTTAAATCAGACTAGAAAAACTACTGACAATTAACAAACCAAACAAACACACACTTACCTAGCCAAAATGTTACTAAAAACTTGTTACCCTAACACAGGTGTGCAAAAAAGAAAGACAAAAAACTGTAAAAGGAACTCGGCAAAACCTAACCCCAACTGTTTACCAAAAACATAGCCTTTAGCCCCCCAAGTATTAAAGGTCTCGCCTGCCCAGTGACTCTTTAAACGGCCGCGGTATCCTAACCATGCAAAGGTAGCATAATCACTTGTCCCTTAAATAGGGACTGGAATGAATGGCTAAATGAGGGTTAAACTGTCTCTTGCGGACTGTCAATGAAATTGATTTTCCAGTACAAAAGCTGGAATAAACACATAAGACGAGAAGACCCTGTGGAGCTTCAAAACCAAGTTCATTAAACTAATGCTCCTTGGGTTTTTAGTTGGGGCGACTTTGGAGTATAGAAAACCCTCCAAAACATGTTAAACTTCTAATATTAAGAACAACAAATCAAAAACCACAAAAGACCCAGCAACAACCCTAATGTTGTCTGACCAATGAACCAAGTTACCCCAGGGATAACAGCGCCATCCCCTTCTAGAGTCCTTATCGACAGGGGGGTTTACGACCTCGATGTTGGATCAGGACACCCCAATGGTGCAGCCGCCATTAAAGGTTCGTTTGTTCAACGATTAAAGTCCTACGTGATCTGAGTTCAGACCGGAGAAATCCAGGTCGGTTTCTATCTATGTAGCACTATCTTCAGTACGAAAGGACCAAGATAGTAGGACCAATACCAAAAGGACGTCCCAACCAAAACTACTGAGAAACCCTAAAGTAGCAAACAGCCTACCCCCTTAAACCAAAATCAGGTTTATTAAGGTGGCAGAGTCAAGTAATGCAAAAGATCTAAAATCTTTCTACAGGGAAGCAAATTCCCTTCTTAATAATGCACAAACTTATATGCTATATTATTAACCCCGCTATATACATTATCCCCATCCTCATTGCTGTAGCATTTTTAACCCTACTAGAACGAAAGATTTTAGGCTATATACAACTACGAAAAGGCCCAAACATAGTAGGACCATTCGGAATTCTACAACCCATTGCTGACGGAGTTAAGCTGTTTATTAAAGAGCCAATCCGCCCAACACATGCATCCCCTATACTATTTATTTTAGCCCCAGCCCTAGCCCTTCTACTAGCCCTCATAATATGAACCCCTATACCTCTACCACACCCCCTAGCAGACATGAATCTAGGCCTCCTTCTTCTACTAGCCCTGTCAAGTATAATAGTATATACAATTTTATGATCAGGATGAGCATCCAACTCAAAATACGCCCTAATAGGAGCTCTACGAGCCATTGCACAAACAATTTCATATGAGGTAACCCTGGGTATTATTTTACTTTCAATTATTATATTAACCGGTGCCTTCACAATGCACACCCTCATTATCACACAAGAACACACCTGATTAATTTTACCAACATGACCCCTCGCAATAATATGATTTGTATCTACCCTAGCAGAAACAAATCGCGCACCATTTGATCTAACCGAAGGTGAATCCGAACTTGTCTCAGGTTTTAATGTCGAATACGCAGCCGGACCATTCGCACTATTCTTCCTAGCTGAATACATAAACATTTTAATAATAAACACACTCTCATGCATCTTATTCTTTAGTCCAACCATAACTACACAAACAGAACTATTTACAATTGATTTAATAACAAAAACAGTACTATTGACCATAGTATTTTTATGAACTCGAGCCTCATATCCACGATTCCGCTACGACCAACTAATACACCTACTATGAAAACAATTTTTACCTGCAACACTAGCATTATACCTATGATATATTTCACTTCCAATCTCTCTATCAGGACTCCCTCCACTAAACTAGCTTCACCAGGACGTGTGCCCGAGAATCTAAGGGTTACTTTGATAGAGTAAACTACAGGGACTCATACTCCCTCACCTCCTTTAGAAGAATAGGATTCGAACCCACACCTGAGACTCCAAAACCCTCTGCACTACCACTATACTATCTTCTAGTAAAGTCAGCTAATTAAGCTCTTGGGCCCATACCCCAAATATGTTGGTCAAACCCCTCCTTTACTAATGAACCCCTATATCCTATCCCTTTTGACCTCTAATCTAGCCCTTGGGGCAATTATCACTGCTGCCAGTTACCACTGATTTCTAGCCTGAGTTGGATTAGAACTTAACACCCTAGCCATTATCCCAATTTTAGCCAAACGACACCACCCACGAGCCACTGAAGCCGCAACAAAATACTTTATTATTCAAGCAACAGCCTCATCTATTATTTTACTTTCAAGCACCATCAATGCCTGACATACCGGAACCTGAGACATTACCCAACTCACCACATTCCCAACACCTATTATACTAACTATTGCCCTTGCAATAAAACTTGGTCTAGTCCCAATACACTTCTGACTCCCAGAAGTCATACAAGGCACCGACATAGTAACCGCCTTAATTATTGCAACATGACAAAAACTACCACCAATCTCATTACTATGTATAACTATTAATCAACTCCCAACTATACTCCTATTGATACTAGCTATCCTTTCTACCTTAATTGGGGGGTGGTCCGGACTAAACCAAACCCAACTACGCAAAATTATAGCCTTCTCATCTATCGGACACTTAGGTTGAATAGCTGCTATCGCAGCTATCTCCCAAAAACTCCTTATTTTTACCCTAATAACCTATTTACTAATAACCACCTCCATATTCCTAATTCTCACTAATTTAACAGCAAAAACTACTAAAGACCTAGGAACAATATGAACAACCTCCCCAACACTCTCTACAACTGCACTTATCACCCTTATAGCATTAGGCGGACTTCCCCCATTAACTGGCTTCCTGCCCAAATGATTAATTTTACAGGAACTAACAACTAATCACCTCATCCCACTAGCTACCACACTTGCCCTCGCTTCACTTCTAAGTCTCATATTTTATATACGCCTAACCTACATCACAACACTAACCACCTCTCCAAGCACAACTACCAACACAATAAAATGACGATTTAAACCCACAAAACCAATTTACCCAACCCCAATAATCATTATAATACTTTTCCTAATCCCCATTTTACCATTAATCTGTGCCTAGAAGCTTAGGTTACTTACTAAACCAGAAGCCTTCAAAGCCTCAAACAGGGTCTCAAACCCCCTAGCTTCTGCCTAAGACCTGTATAATTTTAATATACATCTCCTGAATGCAAATCAAACACTTTAATTAAGCTAAGGCCTAACTAGATAGGCAGGCCTCGATCCTGCGAAACTTTAGTTAACAGCTAAAAACCCAACCCAGCGGGCTTCCATCCGTCTGTCTTCCCCCGTTAGAAAAAAAACGGGGGAAGCCCCGGCACCTTTATAGTGCTTCTCCAAACTTGCATTTTGGCGTAAAACACCACGGAACTCTTTATCTGATAGGAGGAGGAGTCAAACCCCCATTTGGGGGTTTACAGCCCCCCATCTAATCATTCAACCATCCTACCTGTGTCATTAATTCGTTGATTATTTTCAACAAACCATAAAGATATCGGCACTTTATATTTACTATTTGGTGCCTGAGCCGGCATAGTCGGCACGGCTCTCAGCCTTCTCATTCGAACAGAGTTAAGTCAACCGGGCACCCTTCTTGGAGACGACCAAGTCTACAATGTTATTGTCACAGCCCATGCCTTTGTTATAATTTTTTTTCTAGTTATACCTGTAATAATCGGCGGGTTTGGAAATTGATTAGTTCCATTAATAATTGGCGCCCCTGATATGGCATTCCCTCGAATAAATAATATAAGCTTCTGATTACTCCCTCCTTCCCTACTTCTGCTTTTATCGTCTTCAGGTATTGAAGCTGGTGCTGGCACTGGCTGAACTGTTTATCCTCCATTAGCTGGAAACTTAGCTCACGCAGGAGCATCTGTAGACTTAACAATCTTTTCACTTCATTTAGCCGGAGTCTCCTCAATTTTAGGCGCAATCAACTTTATCACCACCTGCATTAACATAAAACCTCCGAATATAACCCAATATCAAACTCCTTTGTTCGTCTGATCAGTCCTAATCACAGCTGTTCTTCTTCTCCTCTCTCTCCCTGTGTTAGCTGCAGGAATTACAATACTATTAACTGACCGAAACTTAAACACTTCATTTTTTGACCCGGCAGGAGGGGGAGACCCAATTCTCTACCAACACCTATTCTGATTCTTTGGCCATCCAGAAGTATATATTCTCATTCTCCCTGGCTTTGGCATAATCTCCCACATCGTTACCTACTATGCAGGAAAAAAAGAACCCTTTGGCTACATGGGAATGGTGTGAGCCATAATATCTATTGGCTTCCTGGGCTTTATTGTATGAGCCCACCACATATTTACAGTTGGTATGGACGTTGATACCCGGGCCTATTTTACCTCAGCCACAATAATTATTGCCATCCCCACTGGAGTAAAAGTTTTTAGCTGGCTTGCAACCCTCCACGGAGGAACAATCAAATGAGATGCCGCGATACTCTGGGCTCTGGGTTTTATTTTTCTGTTTACAGTTGGCGGTCTTACTGGTATTATCTTAGCCAACTCCTCATTAGACATTGTTCTCCATGATACCTACTATGTAGTTGCCCACTTTCACTACGTCCTATCAATAGGAGCTGTATTTGCAATTATGGCTGGATTTGTCCATTGATTCCCACTTTTTACAGGTTATACTCTACACACCTCATGAACCAAGGTTCAATTTGGCGTAATATTTACAGGAGTTAACATAACATTCTTTCCACAGCACTTCCTTGGATTAGCAGGCATGCCTCGACGCTACTCCGACTATCCAGACGCATATACCCTTTGAAATACTATCTCCTCAATTGGCTCTTTAATCTCATTAACAGCCGTAGTAATTTTAATGTTTATCATTTGAGAGGCGTTATCAGCTAAACGCGAAGTATTAGCCCCAGAATTGACAGATACAAATTTAGAGTGACTTAATGGTTGCCCACCCCCATATCACACCTATGAAGAACCTACCTACGTACAAACCTCAAGGGAGGGGGGACTCGAACCACCTCTAACTAGTTTCAAGCTAGTCACACAACCTCCTATGTTTCTCCCCTTATAGGGTTCTAGTAAACAAATTACATAGCTCTGTCAGCGCTAAATTATAGGCTACTAAACCTGTGAACCTTAATGGCACACCCAGCACAACTAGGTTTCCAAAATGCAGCCTCCCCTATCATAGAAGAGCTTCTTCACTTCCACGATCACGCACTAATAATCGTTTTCCTAATTAGTGCCTTAGTACTTTATATTATTAGTCTTATATTATCAACAAAACTCACACACACCAATACCATAGACGCTCAAGAAGTAGAAATAGTATGAACTATCCTTCCCGCAATTATCTTAATCCTAATTGCACTCCCCTCTCTCCAAATTCTCTACTTAATAGACGAAATTAATAACCCACATTTAACTATTAAAGCCATCGGCCATCAATGATACTGAAGCTACGAATATACAGACTATGAAAACCTACTATTTGACTCATACATAATCCCAACATCTGACCTTTATCCTGGAGGCTTCCGCCTACTAGAAGTAGACCATCGAGTCGTAGTCCCAATAGAATCCCCTATCCGAGTTCTAATCTCAGCAGAAGACGTTCTACACTCATGGGCAATCCCTGCACTTGGAATTAAAACAGACGCCGTCCCAGGGCGTTTAAACCAAACAACTATAATTACATCTCATCCCGGCCTATTTTATGGTCAGTGCTCAGAGATTTGTCGGTCAAATCATAGCTTTATACCTATCGTAATTGAATCTACACCCCTAAAACACTTCGAAGCCTGATCTAAAATAATAATCACATCACTAAGAAGCTAACACACAGCACTAGCCTTTTAAGCTAGAGAGGGAAACTCACTTCCCTTAGTGACAGGCTCATACGAAATGAGTGTGCCGCAAATGTAGCTGGGGGGGAGGTCACAAGCAGCAATAGCCTTCCGCATTACCCTAGCAAACTGGTGGCGCGCAAGGCACGACCCATCCAAATGGATCAGGAGTGGGCCGCGCCCAGCCGGTCTAAGATAGAGAAATCTCCTGGTATCTTAGACTGGACAGGGGCCACTACATTCGGTAGCTTTCAATCGCATGAGGGCCCCGTGCCCCTTTTGATCTGTTTTCGAGTGAGGAATATGCACGAGGAGCTCCAACTTGGAGAGCCTCACGTCTTGCAACCGAATGCCCCGTGTGGCAGAATCCGAAAGACCATGACATACCACCTCCCCCACTCTGAGTGCTCCGAAGAAGGCAATAGAATAGGCTGCTGAAAAAAGCCTTGCTTCATATTTCGACCAACAAATTTGCCTCAATTGTTTATGAATTTGGCATAAAATATCAAATGTGATGGGCTTCCGGCTATCTTTGCGAGGTGGCTGAAGCCTGCTCCAGCCTTCGATGGCCCTGCGCGCATGGAAATCAGCGCAGGGATCCATGGAACATTGGGCCTTACAAAAGAATGAGATCGCAGCGGCCTGTATGCCAATCGTTTTTGGGGCCCTCCCTAACTGCCAAAGGTGTGCCAAGTAGCATAAAACTTCCTCTTTGCTTGGAGGGCAGGTCCGCCTTGACCTAGCTAAAGTGTCTCTGAATAGCGCAAAATCTGACCAGGCCTTCCTATATGATCTGAGGGTGGAGGGGGCAACGGACGCCAATACTCCCTTTAAGATGGCTTGTTCCCAAGGCTCTAAAGGTGTTCCGGGAAGGGTTCTGGTAACTGTTGCGCCCCTGGCTCCAATGAGTGAAAGCGTTCCATCTGGAAACGAGATAAAGCATCCGCGATATCATTAGTAACCCAAGTTTAAATTTGCAAAAATAAAAATAAAAATTGAACAATTCCAAGCATAAGAGGACAAAGGGGCAGAGCAGGTTTGCCACCCTTGGAGAGTGTGATGACTGTTATGATAACACACTGATGCCGCTTGATTGTCGGTCCTAAAGCAGACGCGGTGATTCCAAAAGTCCTCTGTCCACAAATGTACCACAACTACAATTGGAAAAAATTCTAAGAAAGTTAGGTTGCGAGTAATAGGTTAGCCCCGCAAGTTGGTATTGGTAGGTCCCAGAAGTAGGTGGGTGCATAGCAGGGATCCTGAAGTTAAGAGAAACAAACAGCGTATAATCCTTTGATTTTTATGCTACATATTCTGAGCAAATATATGCAGGGGTACTCTTAAGAAAAGTGTATTTTGCGCCAAACCTGGATCCAGGAATCCTGGAACTCTCTCTCTCTCTCACACACACACTCTCTCTTTTTAAATTTATTTTATTTTATTTTATTTTGTACCTATGTTCCGATTGGCCAAGCAATACACTTCACCCCCGTAGTGCATCCTGATAAATTATATATGCCAAATTTCATACTTCGGTAAGCTGTTAGTGGTATAAGGACCTTGATAACTAATGTATCTGGTCATTTTAGGTTCGGAAACAATATACAGTGGTACCTCGGGTTCAGTACACTTCAGGTTAAGAAATCCGCCAAGATCAGAATGTACCAATATACCAATAAAAAGTAGTTAGAAACAAACAGCATAGCTTTGGGGGGGAAGCCTCCTGTCAGCGGTCCATTTTACCAGCACTATTTTATTATTATTATTATTAATCACTATTTACTGCATCTGAACCACCACTATTTTATTGTTGTTGTTGTTGTTGATTACTATTTTACTGTGGCTAACCAGATACCAAGAGGAAGCTCGTGGGGAGAATCTGTGCCTAGATGCAATTTAAACCATTTCCAAAGGAAATGGACAACACCTTAAATCCAAATAACACAATTGGAAAGGTTAAAGTGAATGAACCCCAGCTTTCCAAAAAACAAAAAAACAAAAACCCAAGCCCCTTCAGAGAGGGATTGGAGGTGGAGGTAGATAGCCGTGTTGGTCTGTCATAGTCGAAACAAAATAAAATAAAAAAATTCCTTCCAGTAGCACCTTAGAGACCAACTAAGTTTGTTCTTGGTATGAGCTTTCGTGTGCATGCACACTTCAAGTGTGCATGCACACGAAAGCTCATACCAAGAACAAACTTAGTTGGTCTCTAAGGTGCTACTGGAAGGAATTTTTTTATTTTATTTTGGATTGGAGGTGGGTTTAAGAATTAAGCAATAGGCTTCCCAAGAGAGATGCCTAGGTCACTGCCGGTAATTACATGTTAAAAGCCAGTATCTAAGAATAATGGTTACCCTCATATTTCTCTGAGTGGAAAATTGTGAGGAATGTTAAAATTGTAAGGTTCCAACAGCATAGCCTTGCTTTGGATTAGGTTGCAAAGGGAACCATAGAGTCAAAAGGGACTCAAGGGTCATCTAGTCCAACCCAGGAATATTTTACCCAACATGGGACTCGAACTCACAACCCTGAGATTAAAGAGTCTCAAGCTCTACCAACTGAGCTATATGTAACTCCCCCCTAGAATCCTAGAATTGTAGAGTTGAAAGGGACCCCAAGGATCATCTCATACAATCCCCTGCCGTGCAGGTGTATGCAGCTGTCCCCACTGGGATCAAACCTGCCACCTTTGCATTGTCAGCAGCATGCTCAACCCATTGAGCTATCCCGGCTCTCTGGGCTATAAAATTGACACGGCATAAATGAACTGTCTTCCAGACAGACCCTGGGGAATGAATGGAACCGAACCACCCTAAAGTATATGTATACTGGGTTAAGTGGGTCAAAAAATTATTATAAATAGGACTGTAGAGTTGGAAGAGACTCTGTGGGTCATCTAGACCAACCCCCTGCAATGCTGAAATGCAATGCGGCTCCTCCACCTGGGGATCAAACGTGCAACCTTGGTATTATAAGCACCATGATCTAAGCAACAGAGCTATTTAAGAGGGAAATCTAGGTCAGTATAGTGTACAGTGGTACCCCGCAAGACGAATGCCTCTCAAGACGAAAAACTCGCTAGACGAAAGAGTTTTTCGTTTTTGAAGTCGCTTCGCATGACGATTTTCCCTATGGGCTTGCTTCGCAAGACGAAAACGTCTTGCGAGTTCCCAATGCATTCCTATGGGAAACCGCGCTTCAATGCATTCCTATGGGGAACCGCGCTTCGTAGGTCCGTGCTTTGCAAGACGACAAAACTCGCAAGACGACAGAACGCGCAGAACGAATTAATTTCGTCTTGCGAGGCACCACTGTATACCGGCAAAGGGTTCTGCAAGCCTGGGTTTTATAGCAATTATGCAAATATTACAACAATAACAGTGCACTAAAGGGCAGTGCCCTAGTTCAGTATTGTTTATACTGAACCCCAGCCAAAAGTAAGGAAAAGAACGTAAAACCAAGCTTTACTAAAATATTTATTGTCCATGATTCAATTTAAAGCAACAAACCAAAGTGAAGGTCAATAATGTAATAACTTATTACCAAAACCCAGGGTGCCAATGCAGATCAACACCAGTAACAATTAGGCTAAAACGAGTGGATCTATATATTTTAAGTATTTATTTATATATTATATTATTAAGAAAAGTTTTTTTTTAATGAAAGTTTAAATAAATTTAGTTATTTTAAACAAAGCAAATAGACAGCCTTAAATCAGAGGTAGGCAACCAAAGGCCCGTGGCCAGATGCGGCCCAATCGCCTTCTTAATCCGGCCCAAGGATGGTCCGGGAATCAGTGTGTTTTTACATGAGTAGAATGTGTCCTTTTATTTTAAATGCATCTCTGGATTATTTATGGGGCATAAGAATTCGTTCATTCCCCCCCCCCCCAAACAAATATATATATATAGTCTGGCCCACCCAAGCTCTGAGGAACGGTGGACTGGCCCACAGCTGAAAAAGGTTGCTGACCCCCGCCTTAAACTGAGTGTAAGAAATTCAAATAAATTTGTGGAAAATTGGTTTCAAAACTTCCTTTTATTCATGTATTATTATTATTTTAAAATTATTATTATTATTAATATTATTATTATCATAATCTAAACTACAAGCTGCGCACCCTGAACAGAAGATCATGGAAAGAATAAATCCTAGTTATCTGCTATCATAAATCCTAGTTATATGCTATCCTCAAGCAAACAACAAATTATAACACCAATGAAATATCCTTAATGATGAAGTATCTCACTTAAATTGACCTTGCGATAGTAATTGTTCTGCAATAGTGATGAAAATCAACTTTACTATAAACTCCCTCAGACATAAATATGCTTTATTATCTATCCAGGATAAAGTAAGAAATTTTAACTTTAGTCTTTTAACTGGAATAAACCAATATAATGAAATGTAGCTTATAATCATTTGTCGATTAACTAGGTAGTGTTAATAGTAATTGTAATAAAATTGTCAAGACAGTATGACCCAAGCAATGATAAAATTCCTTTTAAAAACTCCCGGATAAAGCAACAAAACTCAAATGAGCCTGATAATTTTAATCCAGAATATTAGATTAAGAGGACATGTATGCAATTGCTGACTGTTTAATTAAGGCTAAACCTGCTTATTTAATTGCATTGCACTAGAAAAGATTCAAAGCAGTCCTGCAGTAATAGAGGCAGAGTTTGCCTCTCCTAAGATGGCCGCCCTTGTGAGGCGACCACGTGACTCAAGTTAAAATGGCGGCTCCCACGTTTCCCTGGCAACCGACAACAAACCAACCAACTTTGCGTGGAAGCAAAGAAAAACTTAAACAGAAGACCAAATTAAGCTATTAGTGGAAGCTACCTTCTGATGCCACCTGATGCCCAGGAAGCAAAAGCACAAGCTGTATAAGTAAGGCTAGTGGTGCAGCCAGCTAAAACTTAAAGGGGGACTAGCCACCAGCAAGCCTCCCGATCGCTAAGAAAACAAAGGCAAAAATCCCATGTGGTGTGCAGGGAATCAGTTCCCCCTAGTAGCAAGCCTCCCATTCTAAGAGGCACCCCGACACTGCGATCGGTGATAAAACAAGCAAGGGGGGAAAGGGGCCTCACCAACAGCAACTTAGCAAAGGGGAATGCAGCGAAATGCCGCCGAGAACCTACAATTAACCCCTCACCCTCCGCCTTCCCCACCAAGCAGGTTAGGTTACCACAATCCGGAAATAGAGTGCGTAGGAGAAAGCAGGCGGGCGCGCGTTACCAGTGCAGCAGCAATGGGACACAGCTCCTGGTGACCGCTTGCAGGCTTTCTGGGGCAAGCGGGGGGGTGCTGGAGAAGGGGGTATAAGCGCAGCTCAGCCCCCGACCTGAAACAAAAGGAGATCTCGGGGGAAAGGGGAAAAGGCGCTGCGACCGTCTGCCGCTAAGGGGTTTTTTGGAAGGCTTTTCCTGGAGAGAAAAAAGGCTTCGCGAAGGAGAAAAAGAAGGCGTTTAAAAACACCGTTTTTTCTAAGTGATTTCAGCTCTGAATAAAGCTCTGGCAAGCAAATCCTGGTAGGTCTTCGATCCAACAGGTCTTCTAAGAGCGGTGAGAAAACGAGTCAGCTGGGCGATGCAGGGCAAGAGGGCGAGCCCCGGCCGCCCATCTGCTTAAATGCAGCAGGGCACACCCAACCTGAGCGACCTGATTGGTCGCACAGGGGAGCGGCTGTGACGATCCAGGTAGGGGAAGCTAGAAATAGAAGTGCTGGAGGTGAAACAGTTAAATGGAATGCCCAATCCAAACCCAGAGGGAGGGGGAAGGTGAAGTCCAGGGGACTATAAAAGCCCACTCTGGGGAGGTTGAGTCAGTTGGGGTTAGAGTTGGGAGTGGTTGGGTGGTCGAGGTTGGTTATTGGGAGGAGGTTTGAAGTTTGGCAGTTGGGATGGAGTGAGAGTCAGTTGGACGGCTTAGAAAGTGGATTTAGTCAGTTAGGTCAGTTAGGTGAGGCACAAATACAACAACTAAGCATTCTTGTACACATTAATTAAACCTCACGTGTTATTATTTCTGTACTAAATAAACCATTCTTTGATGTTACTTTTGAAGCCTGACTGGACTCAATAAATTTACCAGGGAGGCCCTGGTTGGTGGCAGCGTAAGAAGAGAGTGTGGTGGCACAGGGGTCAATCGACCGTGAAACGTCCGGGGACCCTGTGCGATCGCCACAGCAGCGCGGCTGGAACTCCCTAGATGGGAAAGGGGATGGCAGCCATCCCCCACCCACGTGAAGGAGTCGTGGCTCGCCTGCAACCGTTTTTCCGGCTAGGGCCTGAAACGGCTCTGCTGCTGTTTTCTGCAGATGCAATAGAGGCGGTGAAGACGGCCCTCTTCGCCGTCTCCATTGCCACTTGGTAGGCTCGAAGTTGAGCTCTAGCCCGTTTCCGGTCTGATTCAGAATGAGTTTTCCACCACCGGCGCTCTAGCCGTCTCAGCGACTGTTTCATTGCCCTCAGCTCCGGGGAAAACCACGGGGCTGTCCGGGCTCCATGCAATCGGAGAGGGCGTTTCGGAGCCAGACAGTCAATAGCCCTGGTTAACTCCACATTCCAGCGGGCCACCAGGGAATCAGCTGAAAGGCCATCAACATGGGATAAAACATCCCCTACCACTCTCTGGAAGCCAATTGGATCCATTAAGTAGCGGGGGCGGACCATCCAAATGGGTCCCACCTCCCGGCAGAGGGGAAGGGTCGCGGAGAAGTCTAGTTGCACCAGGAAGTGATCTGACTATGGCACTTCTTTTGTTTCGCTTTTACTTAATGTCAGATCACCAAACATCCGTAGAGGTAAACACCAGGTCTAAGGCATGTCCGTGGCTATGAGTTGGGCCAAACTTATTCAGGGACAGCCCCATGGAGGCCATGCTTTCCACAAAGTCCCGAGCAGCCCCTTGTAAGGTTGTGTCGGCATGGATATTAAAATCTCCTAAGACAACCAAGCTAGGTGTCTCCAGGAGCACATCCGCCACGACCTGAAGCAGCTTGGGCAGGGAATCCTTGGTGCAGCGGGGAGGTTGGTACACCAAAAGGAATCCTGTACTGCCTCTATTGCCCAACTTCCAGAACATGCACTCAGAAAACTCGGTCTTTCCAATAGGACGCCTGGTGCAAACTAATGACTTCCTAAAAATCACTGCAACCCCCCTCCCCACCCACCCAGATGGCCTGGGTTGCTGTGCATAAGAGAAACCTGGTGGAGAAGCAGCGGCAAGGATAGGCCCAACTGCCTTGTTCAACCAAGTCTCTGTCACACATGCCAGGTCAAATCCTCCATCCACAATGAGGTCATGGAGGGCAGTTGTTTTGTTCATCATTGACCTGGCATTACACAGCAATACTTTCAGGTCATGTGGGTATCCCTTGTTGATTCCAGTACCCGTCCAGTCAGGGCCAGACCCGGAGGCAGGGACAGTCCTCAAGCAACGACTAAGCCTGCCTCCTCCATGACCAAATGACATGGTCTGGTCCTAGCGTAACTCCTCCTCCTGCCCGTGATAACTGAGATCTGGTGTCCCAGTGCATCCCCCCCTGTGGGACCTGCCCCAGCCATTCTGTTGGCTGGGACCCACTCCCAGGCAGCCCTGATCCCACCCCTTAAAACAATACCACAAACTATACAATAACCAATAAAATAAAAAACAAAAACAGAACCGTTATGCTAAAATTACTCCCCAACGAAATATCCAACCCACCCAGCCACCCCCAAAAAACGCAAAAGGAAAAGAAAGAAGAAAAAATTGGAATGCCATTGACAGCTCAAGGACATTTTCCAGCCCCACTATCTAAGCACTAGAGAGTCCTTTTTATGGCTGAGAGTATGAGGGCTTGGGTCCCGCCCCCTAGGCCAGCTGGAAAAGGCCCTAAAGGGACCTATTTGAGTTGGCTTTTAGCCCGGAAAGCCTTCAAAGCGAAATACACAGTACCTTTCTGGCCTGGGTCCAGTAGGCTTCCCAAGATTTCTTCTCAGCTTTGCAGATTTGTAAACAAACAGCGCAGCATCTTCAGTTTGCCCTTTGCCCAGGAGCTTTATCAATAATCCACACAGAGTCCATGCTTCTAATCTAAAAGCTTTATTTACAAGCAGAAAAACAAATACCTCCGGAGCTAGCCTCCATGACTTCTTCTCCGGTCAAAACCGAAAGTAACAGTGAACAGTACAAAACAAAGCATACAGCGAACAAAGGAAAAGACTCCTCCCAGCTGTATCCTCCCAGTGAGACAGGATGCACTTCCTGTAGCTTCTTAACCCTGTAAGCTCAGGATCCACTCACACCCCCTCTTGTCCCGTATCACTGGGGTGCGTAAGCATTACAACTTACCCAATACACAACCCTTCACAAAACTCCCCATGACGTTGGAAGCTCAATGGTTTAGTGAACCCATCTGCCAGGTTCAACTGACTTGGACAGTACTTCAGCTTCACCAAGCCTGTCTGGATGCTCTGACATAAATTCTGGAAACGTATGTCCAGATGTTTGGTTCTGGCCTTGAACTGGCCAGATTCCGCCAGCTTCAAGCATGGCTGGTTGTCTTCCCAAACCGTGATGGGTAGGCAACATTGTCCGCAGACTTCTTGGACCAAACACCTATAGTACTCCAAGTCTCCACAGAGCTCTGACAGCACACTGAATTCGGCCTCTGTAGACAACGCAATGAGGCTCTGCTTTCGGGACTTCCACCCGATGAGCGACTCACCGAACTTCACTACCATTCCAGACACTGACTTCCTGTCCCCGAGATTTGCCCAATCGCTGTCTGTCCAGCACGTGAGCTGGGGCTCTCCGACAGCTGATAACTCCAGGCAAAACTCCTTTGTCTCCTGCAAATACCTCAGCGCACTCTTGATGCCATTCCAGGCATGTACACTGGGCCTTGTAGCCTCTCGGCTGAGCAGATTTACAGCAAATGCTATATCTGGTCGGCTCCACTGAGAGAGATACAAAAGACTCCCGAGAGCTGACTGGTAGACCTGGGGATTCTCAAACTCGGAATGCTCCCCGGACTGACTGTCCTTCACAAAACAAGTCTCCATGGGCATTCTGACACCCGCACACTCAGCCATTCTGAACTTCTCCAACAACTGATCTATCTTGCCTGTCTGACTGAGCAAGAAACTTCCGTCCTCGGTTCTATCTGAACACCTAGATAAACACTCACAGGACCTAAATTCTTGAGCTTAAAGAACTCACCAAGCTCCTCTGAAAACTTCTGCACCTGTTCTCTGGTCTTTGACAGATAAATGATGTCATCCACAAACACGAGAACTAACTCCTGCCCCCGGCCTGCTCCCACCAGGTAAAGGCAACTGTCAGCCTGACTCTGGCTGAATCCAAGCTCTTCCAACGCGTCATGCAAACACAAATTCCAGTTCCTAGCGGACTGTTTAAGCCCGTAGATGGACTTGTGTAGCTTCCACACTTGATCCGGCCTACCCTCCTCGAACCCCGGCGGAGCTCGCATGTACAGCTCCTCGAGATCAGAGTTCAGATAGGCAACATCAACATCAAAATGATTCACCTGGAGACCTCTCTGGGCAGCAGTTGCTAACAGCAAACGCATGGTTTCACTTCTGGAAGTGGGAGCATACACCTCGGTGCAATGCAGACCCTTCCTCTGCGTGAACCCTCTGGCTACCAACCTAGCCTTGTACTGCACGTCTCCAGATGCGGTAGGCTTGAGTCTGTACACCCAACGACAGCTTACCGCCTGCTTTCCCGCTGGTAGCGTCGTGGGAGTATACACACCCAAAGACCTCATTGAGTCCAACTCTTTACCCATTGCCTCCCGCCACTTCTCGGCTTCCTCCTGAGGCAACTGTTGAACTTCCTCAAAGCTTTCTGGTTCACACTGAGCCAGACAAGCCCACACACTAGTGGCTGTGAACCTAGCTGGTGGAACCCCTTTCGTGGTCCTAGCAGACCGCCTAGGTCCGGGTTCCCCCTCTGAACCTGTCGCGCTGGCCTCGGCCTGTGTGTCTCCGCCCTCAGGCTCCTCACCAACTGACCTACTGCGCCTCTTGACCCTTACTGGACTGCCTGTGGGTGACGTTGGCGCACTTCTGGGCTCCTGCTTCACCTTTGGTGGTCCCCCCTCTAACACTGGGATTTGGCCCTGGTCAGTTCCCCCAGCTGGTACGGCTGGTCCTATCACCTCATCATCAAAATCAAGAACTTCTCTCGTTAACACATCTGGGTTTCCGTGAATGCGTGACCATCCACTCTGCTCACAAAACCCAGCGCTCCTGCTTACCAGAATCTTGGACTGGTCTCCACTAGGCCACGCGAATCTCCATCCTTTCGTTCCTACCTCATATCCGCAGAAAATCATCCTCTGCGACCTGTCACTACCTTTCCTTCTCTTGGCTCTGGGTACCAGAACCCACGCTTCTGAGCCAAACACACGAAAGTAGTGAACTTTTGGTTTCTTGCCATTCAACAGAAAATAGGGCGTCTCCCCTACCACAGAATTGTGAATCCTGTTCTGGACAAAGTTGGCAGTTCACCAAGCTTCCCCCCAAAACTTCCTGGGAAGACCAGAATCAAACAACATGGCCTCAGTGGCCTCTTGAAGTGTACGGTTCTTCCTCTCTGCAATACCATTTTCCTGTGGGGAATAAGAGTTAGTGAGTCTCTGCACCACTGCCCTCTCACGGAGAAAGGCTTTCAGGGATGACCCAAGAACCTCCCCGCCTCGATCACTTTGAAAGCAACACACTCGGCTGGAGTACTGCAACTCCACCTGTATTACCCACTCTTTAATCAGATCTGCTGCTTCACTCTTCTCCTTCAGCAGAAATGACCAACTATTCCTTGAATAATCGTCAATCAGAGTCAGGGCAAAACGAGATCCACCCAGACTGGGCTCTCTCATTGGACCTGTGATGTCCATATGGACTATCTCAAATGGTCGGGTGGTAACCCTATCAGACCTGTGGTATGAGCAAGATTTCACTTTGGCTTTCTTGCATGCTCTACAGTCAAGGTACGTGTCACATGACTTCATTTTGCACCCCTCCGCAACTTCTGGTTGCTTCTGCACCTTCCCCCAATGCCCATGAGCCAACCTGCAATGCCATAAATGGGCACATTGGTTGTGGGGTGGCACATTTGCACACTGGGCCTCAACTGCACCAGTGTTACCTCTACCTGCACCAGGGGTTTGCATCTCAACAGCAAACAGCCTGTCTTCTCCACGTTCCACACCGACAAGCTTCTTGTCCCCCCTGTAAATAGAACAAGTGTTATTCTCAAAACACACTTTAAAACCTTCAGACAAAAGTGTTGACACAGACAAAAGACACACTTGCATGCCAGGCAGAACATAAGTATCAAGTTCTGTCTCTAGAAAGTCGGCGTAGACCTTTCCAACAGTTGTCAACTGTTTCTGTGAGCCGTCTGCCATTCTGACAAACTGCTGTGAAGAAATTTCCTTGCAGTTCCTCACTTTGGCACTAGGGGGCGCGATGTGGTGAGAAGCTCCACTGTCGATCACCCAGCGTAGTCTTCCGGCATCCTTCAGCGTTGCCATGGAAGCTGAAAGCTGATACGTGGTGTTATCTCCCCGGCCTCTGGAGCTCCCTCCGCGCCGGTTCCCACGTCTTCTCGGCCTCCTAATCTCGTTTCTAGGGGCAACGGCCTTGGCAGCTTCTTTTGCTGTGCACTGAGCCCGCAGGTGTTCAGTTCTTCCGCAGTTGTAGCATCGCCTAGCAACAAAAGCTCTCACAGTGTCTTCAGGCTTTCCTGCACCCCCACTCCTGGGAGCGCAGCCCACTGCTCCTTGCTGGCCCCCCTTCTCCCTCAGCCGGCGTTGCTCTTCATCAGCCAAGCGTCCCGATAAGAAAGAGAGGGTAAGCTGATCTGGGGGCATCAATTCAAGGGATACGCAGAGTGTCTCGTAGCTCTTATCAAGCGAACTAAGCATTATATATGACTTTAATTCCTCCGCAAGAGGAACAGCCAGCATTCTCAATCGATTGAATGCTGCAGTCATTTGCCTTATGTGCTCAGTCACAGAACTGCCTGGCTTTAGTTTAAGCTCAAAAAGGCTTCTGGTAGCTGCTATCTTGGCCCCTGCCGTCGTTCTACGGTGGATCAAGGCCAATTTCTCCCACACGTCTTGTATGCAAGGCAAACCATGCACATGGGGTAGCTGGGAACTATCTACGCTCAGAACCAGCAGCCCTCTTGCTTTCTTGTCTCTACGTAGTGCAGCTGCTGCAACTGCTTGAGCTGCTGCATCTGGTGCAGCAGAAGCAGGGGGGGTTGTTACTGTTGGCATTTAGAACAGAAGCAAGTTGAGGACTGTATTGCACAGAAGTTAGATTTATTTAAAGTAAAATAAAACAACATAAAGCATACTTTATAAAGCTTACATGGACATAACCCCATACAACATCCCTCCCGCCAGGGGTGGTCAGAGACAAATGGGTGGACACATCACTCTCCTTTTATACAGTATAACAGTATGACACACCCATCGTTAGTACAATTGCAACAACACCTGTTGCGCAGCTTCACAGCTGCCAAGTCAGACTAGGGAGTTACCTTTTACCTCTTAAAGGCATATACATTTGTGTAACAATAATGAACCTCTTAAGTAAACCAAGTCAACAGTTACGCAATCCCAAAGCCCCTTGGCATCAAGCCAAACCTCCACTCGCATAGCCCAATCTTCGTAATTGAACCCATTTAACCGCTCAAAGGGAACGCTGATAACTCTCATGGGCTGTCTCCGCCGCCATCCTGCCCCAGGGTACTCACACTTTTCCGTGGCTCCTCTGGGTCCCAAGACGCGGCTCCTTTCACCAGGAGGTGCCACTGGGCTTTCCAGGACGTCAACTGGGCTTTTGCTTGCCTTAGGCTTTAGCAAAACAGCCAAGCCTCATAGCAAACTGCAGCAAGCTCCGACATTGACTCTCACAGCCGCCAAACCGCGACTTCAAAACAGCTCCTTTTTTCCTCTGGGCAAAGCAAACTTGGCAGAAAAACAGCACTTTCTTGCCAACGTGGATGGACCTCCATAACCTTTGAATTGGCTTTTAGCCCGGAAAGCCTTCAAAGCGAAATACACAGTACCTTTCTGGCCTGGGTCCAGTAGGCTTCCCAAGATTTCTTCTCAGCTTTGCAGAGTTGTAAACAAACAGCGCAGCATCTTCAGTTTGCCCTTTGCCCAGGAGCTTTATCAATAATCCACACAGAGTCCATGCTTCTAATCTAAAAGCTTTATTTACAAGCAGAAAAACAAATACCTCCGGAGCTAGCCTCCATGACTTCTTAAGGCCTTGGAAGGGAGCAGGCCCTGCAGTCCTCACCACAGCTGATGGTCCCAGGTCTCTCTGCAGCAGGAGTCCTTTTTATAGCTGGAGTGTGAGGGCCTGGGCTCTGCCCCCTAGGCCAGCTGGAAAAGGCCTTGGAAGGGAGCAGGCCCTGCAGTCCTCACCACAGCGATCTTATATAACAAGCAATGCAATGATGCAACAAGCAATGCAATGATGCAACAAGCTCGACATAATTAGAATGAACTCAGTTCCCTCAACACCCATTAATTGAAAATGGGAACAGGGTCCAATTTTGTTCTCAGAGCACCCTAGTGGAGTGAAGTGAAGCTTGGAAAAGCAAACAGCACGAGAGATTTGTATCCGGTTCTGTAAAAGTGTCTGAGATTTCAAACAACATTTTTTTTGCAAAATGAACAATTTCATGCCCCTGGAAATGCAGGCTTCTCTGAAACCATCTTATTGACTCATGCAACAGTTCCCGGTAAGCTTGTTGATCAAGAATAAACTAATCCTTGTTATTAATCTAAGGGCTGTGTCACATATATTGGGTCCTCCCTGCAAGAGAGGGCACGCGTTGCGGTGGGACCTGACAATCAGGCCTAGGTGTTGGGGCGGGGACAATTGGAGCAGCCACAACACCCTATTGGTGGTCCCTCTAATGGGGAGCAATTGGGCTATGGGCATGCCAGTCAAAGAGTTAGAGGGACCACTGTATATTCTCTGCACGTGACCCAGAGCTTCTCTTTCATGTCTCAGTGCACTGGAACACCCGCCCACCTCTCCCTATTTTTAGGGCTTGTCCTTGACTTTGCTATAATAATAATAATAATAATAATAATAATAATAATAATAATAATAATAATAATAATAATTTATTATTTGTACCCCACCCATCTGGCCGGGTCTCCCCAGCCACTCTGGGCGGCTTCCAACAAATATAAAGGTACATTAAAATATCACAGATTAAAAACCTCCCTGAACAGGGCTGCCTTCAGGTGTTTTCTAAAGGTCATGTGGTTGTTTATTGCTTTAACCTCTGATGGGAGGGCGTTCCACAGGGTGGGTGCCACCACCGAGAAGGCCCTCTGCCTGGTTCCCTGTAGCTTCGCTTCTCGCAGCAAGGGAACCGCCAGAAGGCCCTCGGCGCTGGATCTCAGTGCTATGTCGTCGTGTGTCGCCTGTCTTTGGGACAGGGGCATGGCAGGAATTTTCCCCATTTGGCTGATTGGCTGTTGCCACTTGGGTTTCGCCTGCCGCGTAGCAAATCATCACAACTTGTATGGTTGGCAGATAGGCTCTGGTTCTTGTCGATAGGGGTGGCAGGATTCCTAGCCATCCCTATGCATGGGTATTCCTGTAAAAGGAATCCAAGGACTCATGGTTGGTCTTCCCCAAGCGGGGTTGTGCCCTGAGCCTGAGTTAAGGGCTCATCTGGGAGAGGCATGGCAGACACCCCTGCCTGCCTCTGTCCCAGGTGTTCACCCTGTTGACTTGGTTTACTTAAGAGGTTCATTATTGTTACACAAATGTATATGCCTTTAAGAGGTAAAAGGTAACTCCCTAGTCTGACTTGGCAGCTGTGAAGCTGCGCAACAGGTGTTGTTGCAATTGTACTAACGATGGGTGTGTCATACTGTTATACTGTATAAAAGGAGAGTGATGTGTCCACCCATTTGTCTCTGATCACCCCTGGCGGGAGGGATGTTGTATGGGGTTATGTCCATGTAAGCTTTATAAAGTATGCTTTATGTTGTTTTATTTTACTTTAATAAAATCTAACTTCTGTGTAATACAGTCCTCAACTTGCTTCTGTTCTAAATGCCAACAGCTGGTTATGGGCCCAGTCGTTGAGTTGACGTTTGCACAAGTTAGTGTTTGGAGAAAAGTTTGAGAGGTTTCTCCTGTGGGCGCAGTCCTGTGAGTTCCAAGATGGCTGACCGTGTCTCTGAGGCTGGAAAAGCTGTAACCTTCCCGCAGATGAAAGACAAGAACTGTCTAGGTTCTCTAAATAAGGACTTTGACGCTGTAGCTAGCCAGATATCTGCCGTCCCACCGGCACAATTAACTGTGGAGGGAGTAACGGCAAGATTAATGGGCGAGCTGGATAGAAGGGAGGCTTGTGAGATAAGCACTCCAAGTTCTAAAGCTAATGATGAACGCCGAATGCAAGTTTGTGGTGATACAGCTGCATTTAAAACTGCTAAGCGGTGCTGGATTTGCAATAAAAAGGGACATTTTGCACGCCAATGCAAAGTTAAAAGGAAGCAAGATGCTCCCAGATCTGTTCCAGGTCATCAATCACGTGCACCAGCCCAGCAGTCGACAGCACTTCGTAAAGAGGAACACGAGCCGTGAGCTTATCATGCTCAGACAAGAAGTCGTAAATCACTTTAAAGTACTAATTTCTTCATTATCGACAGTGGAGCGACTCATCACCTGGTTAACGACCAAAGTCTGTTTATTTCTTTTGAAGAGGAGCTTGGCAATGTTCATTTAGCTAATTCTGAAGTTCTGCAGTCACTTGGTAAAGGTACTATTAAACTTGACTCTTTAAACATTACTATAGCAAATTGCACTTACTGCCCGCCGGTGGAAAATTTATTATCAGTAAGCTGCTTTGCTCGTCAAGGAATAACCGTGAGTTTCACTGAGAAAATTTGTGAGTTTTTCAAAGGGAATGAACGTGTGTTGTATGCTCGGGAGTTTGGGGGTTTGTATAGACTGTATTTTCGAAAATATGCACAACCAACTGTAAAATGCAGAGTCATGCAACCAAGGCAAGAGTTGAGAAATATAAAGCCACATTCTGGATGTATTCATGAAGCCCATAGACTTCTAGGTCATCTGAACTTTACTGACGTGCTTAAGACAAAGAACATTGTTGATGGACTAAATTTAAAGCCATGTAAATATTTCATGCAATGTATTTCCTGCTGTAAAAACAAGATAAAAGTTGCACGCAAGGGTAAATGCTCAGACAGAAAAGTAACTGAACCTTTTGAGCGTGTGCATTGTGATTTAGTAGGGCCACTCCCTTCTTCCTTAGGCCATTCTAATTACTGGCTCACTTTAATAGACCAATATAGCAGATATTGTTGGGTTTATACAATTGCTGAAAAATCACAAGCATTTGAAAAGTACAAAGTTTTTTGCAACTGGGTAAGAACACATTTTGGCAAACCTGTAAAACATCTATTTTCTGACAGGGGAGGGGAATTCATTTCTGAAGAGTTTGAGGAGTTCCTGGAAGTGCAGGGGACTACTCATGAGTTATCTTGTCCCCGCAGTCCCTGGCAGAATGGACTTGCATGGCTATGTCCCTCCCTCCCCTTGAGTAAAGACACAGACACATTATATGAATTTTAATGGGCGTGAAGGCCACAACTTTATTGGTTACGGATGTAGAGCGGTATTGGCTTAGGCATTGGACCCTATCAGGCTATATCCGACCCCAACCCATGTGTTGGAAGTCTGGGAAGGTTTAATCCCCAGTTGGTAGCCCCATTGATGCACATCGAATGGGACCCCCCTGTGATCACCATTGGGGCGTGCCTCGGGCCCGAACCTCCCTAGGCTTTGGACATGGCCACGCCCCCAGAATCCGTTTACCGGAATACCCTTCAAGTTAGGGGCAGGTGATGGCGCTACCTCCCCTCCTCAGATCTATGACGTCTTCTCCCAATGCCTAACCGCCACACGAGCCCCCCCAAACGGGGGAGGGGGTACGCCGCCAATACCCTCACACCCGCAACAAAGACCTAATTCCCTGCATAATACTCTCCAGCCAAGCATCATTTCCCATATCTGAAAGATGCACGCCATCGTCGCGGTAAAGGGCAGCCTCAGCTCGTTTTATGTTGGGGTGTGTGATGACCTGACCACCAAGCAGCGTAAATCTGCGTGCCACTGCAGCATCCAATAGCCGCCTTGCTTTGTTCAAGGCTGCAGGGCAGTGTCCATCGCGCCATGAGCGCCTCTGCAGAAGTGAAGACCATATTAGGGTCAAGTTCGGAAACATGGACAATAATCTTTCGCAGTCCTCAAAAATCTTCCATCTCAAATCCACGGTGTTTCTATAAGCCAAAACATTCTCCCCCAGTTGGATGATCACAGCGTCAGGGGGAGCCGCCCATGAAGCCCTTGCTTCTATTGCAGGAATAAGCTCGTCCCAACACATTCCCCTCCGCGAAATCCAGGACACGTCAATTAAATGGTGAAGACCCAGGCTGCACCCCAGACCTGTTTCTGCTGCCCGCCTCCGAGCCCAATGGACTATGCTGTGACCGCATACCCAAAGGCGTGGTTTGTGGCTACCTGAAAGAAAGGAGGGTGACAAACGGGTCAGCGTCCACGCGATGTGTTATTGGGTAGCCCTCACGTACCCCTTATAAGCACCAGATTTCCACCGCCCAAGTTCTTTCACCCTGTCAGCTGACAACCCCTGGTGAACGGCAGTGGTGGCTGCCCCAATCCGAAAAGAATGAGCCGCGAACTCGTCAGGACGGAATCCACACGCAGAAAGGGCTTTCCGCATTACTCTTGTGAACTGATGACGCATGAGCCTAGAACCATCTTGATGGATAAGTAGCGGCCCAGGATTTGCTGGCCTGACCTCGAGGAACCGCCTGGTGTCCTTAACTGCGCAGGGGCCCAAGTTCCCCGTAGCCTCCAAGCGGATGATAGCCCCCTTCTCTTTTTGGTCCGTTTTGGAGCAACGAATATTTATCATCAGGTGAGATGAAGTTAATGTGATGTCCCCCAGTAATATACCCCGTGGGGCCCCCCAAAAGCTGCCCTCGCAGACTACCTCGCCTATCCTTAGAGCCCCAAAGAATGCTATGGCGTATGCCGCCTTAAAGAGGCGTTTCTCAAATTTGGACCAGCAAATTGATGCCAGCTGTTTGTGGATCTGGCATAACATTTCAAATGTTATTGGTCGCCTTTTATCCATGGTCGGAGGATGCGACCTGTGCCAACCCTCCATTGCTGACCGCACGAGAAAGTCGGCACAGGGATCAGTGGAATAAGCTGCTTTGCAAAAGAAAGATATCGCTGCCGCCTGGATGTCCAACGTCTTAGGAGCCCGCCCCAGCCCCCTCAGGTGCACCAGATATTCCAGCACATCGTCCGTAGTGGGGGAAACCTGGGACCCCGTCCCAACTGATTTACTTCTAAATTTATCGAAGTCTGACCAGGCCTTTTTATATGACCGCATTGTAGATGGGGCCTTAGAGGTCAATACTCCCTTTAAAACTTCACGTCTCCAAGGTGCCAGAGTCGCTCAGGGAATGGTTCCGGGGATTGCTGCGCTTCCGGTGCTAACAAGCGGAAGCGCTCCATCTGGAAACGAGATAAGGCGTCAGCGATATCGTTATTAACCCCAGGAACAAATTTTGCTAAAAATTGAATATTTGATTCCAAACACAAAAGCACAAAGGAACGAAGCAAGGATGAAGTCCTCAAGGAGTGGGTTGATTGCTTTGTTAGAACACTAACTACCGCCTGGTTGTCAGACCGGAAGCAGATACGATGATTCTTGAACTCCTCCGTCCACAGATGTACCGCCACTACTATTGGAAAGAATTCTAAGAAAGTTAGGTCGCGGGTGATAGCAGTGCCCTGCCAGCTTGGGGGCCACCGCTGTGCGCACCATTTCCCCTTAAAATACACTCCAAACCCCAACGAGCCCGCTGCATCAGACTGCACCTGAAACTCTGCTTGCAACCTCAAGGTGTCCTGCCAAAGAGAAATGCCATTGAATTTGTCCAAAAACTTCAGCCACACCCTCATGTCTGCCCTAACCCCCTTTGGCAAACGAACCCTGTGGTGAGGGCGACGCAGCCCTGTCGTAAGTCTAGCTAGCCTCCTGCAGAACGGGCGCCCAGGCGAAACAACCTGGCATGCGAAGTTCAGGTGACCCAGCAGTGATTGTATTTGTTTGAGTGTAACTTTTTTGAGAGGCAGAAGCTCATGGATTAGCTGCTTCAGGGCTGTTATTTTGTCATCTGGCAAGCGTGATGTTTGCTTGATTGTGTCTAGCTCTATACCCAAGTAGGTCATGACTGTGACTGGACCCTCAGTCATATCTGCAGCTAAGGGAACACCCAGTTCGTGCGCCAAGGATGCGAAGGCCCTCAGCAGATGTGCGCAATCAGAGTTATTTGGACTGGCCATGAAAAGGAAATCATCCAGATAATGCGTGACCCCCTCTAAGCCTGTTTTGAAGCGAAGAGCCCAGTCCAGAAATGTACTGAAAGCCTCGAATGCTGCACATGCGACTGAGCACCCCATTGGCATCGCTTTGTCCACAAAGTAAGCCCCCTCAAATTTAAAACCCAGCCACCTGAAGTCCTGAGGATGTACGAGAAGGAGCCTGAAAGCTGACTCAATGTCACACTTAGCCATTAAGGCCCCTCTTCCAAACTTTCAAATCAGCTTCACCGCTTGGTCAAAAGAAGCGTACCTGACTGAACAGTACTCTTGTGGAATGCTGTCATTCACTGAGCCCCCCCTTGGATGTGAAAGGTTATGGATTAGTCTAAACTCCCCGGGGGTCTTCTTAGGAACAATTCCCAATGGAGAAATATGAAGGTCAGGTAAGGGAGGAAGGGGGAAAGGGCCTGCCACCCTTCCTGCCGTGATTTCTTAAAAAAATTTCTTTCTTGCAATGTCTGGTTGTTCCCTTATGGATTTCTGATTAAGGTGATTACCTGTGGTAGGTGGTAATTCCACCGGAATCCTAAAACCTGATGAAAACCCCTCCCAAAGATATTTTGCTGCTTTCTTGTCAGGGTACCTATCCAACATGATTTTTAAAGGGGTGAGTTTTATTGGTGTAAATGCCAAACCTAACGCCAAGTTAGTATCTGTTTGCTGCTCCTCCTCAAGCAGGGGCGGTGGCGTTTCTAGGACCCTGCTGGGAATTCCCCCTGCCGCCTCGAAAGGACTGCCTACCCTTAAAGCATGAAGTCGCCGGGTGGTATCCTAGGCACCTCTCGCACTCGTGCATGTACTTGCAATTGGGCCTCTGACATAAGCCCTTGTTAAATTCCCAACACACTCTGCGGCGTGGGTCCCTCCTGGTTTCAAATTTCCCTATTTTCCCCACCTCTGGTTGTTTCTTTTCAACATAGGGAGTCACATGCTGACTCCAAAAATGTTGGTTTCTCACTTCCCAGCGGGTGGTCGGGGTAAGGGACGCATTTCGTCGAAACGCGTCGTCATAATTCAAGGCAGCGGATTCTCCCGCTAGGGTGAAAGCCACCCGTACGTCCGCCATATGTGCTATCAAATGCATAGCTCTCTTGGGGTAACCTGCCGCTATTACCCCCATGTACACCTGGTAGCCTTCCAACCAATTATCAAATGTCCGGTCTGCCGCAGGTGTCCTATACCTGCGCTTCCCGTAACCTCATTTTTTCTCCCCTTTTGCCAGTTGAAGGAGGTAATAGGGTAAATATATCGACGTAATCCCCGTTCAGGATTTTTGTACGCTTTTTCTTTGACAGGTGATTACCCACTATAACATCTGTGGACGCGCTGGTGGTAGATTTTACATCAGGCACCAATGCTCCAGCCTTCCATTCGAGTGTCCCGTTAAAGGACTTTCGATGGGAGTTAGCCCTCCTCTCATGAACCCAAAGCGGGAGCCCAGCCTGGTCCTCTCCCATTCCCCAATAACCTTCCATTGGGGAGTCACTGTCAGAGTCAGAAGAGGATGTACCTGTTTCCTCATCGGAATCCTCTGTCCTGCTCTTTTTCCTCCTCTTTCCCTCCTGTTTCTTGGTCTTCCTCTTCGCCCCGTGCTCTTTATCTCCATCTGGCTGCTGTCTCGATCCCGACTGCGTACCTGCCCCTTCCTCGTCTGTCGAAGCAGTCACCCTCCGTTGATCCTGTGTATCCTGCAAAACACTGGTGACATCTGTATTACTTTGTGATGATCTAGTATAAGATTCAGAGGACTGAGATCCACTTCCTGAAGGCCGAGCACTGGATGCCTCGGATAGTGGAGCCTGCGACCGTGTACGAGGGCGCTGAGAATTAGAGGGTAGTGATACTGATGCCCGAGAGGTTTCACCAGTGTTGCGTGGTGTGTCAGGTATGCATTCCTCCATGTCATCACCCATCTCCTCAAACAGGGGGTTCATCTGTTGACAAAAAGTTTGGACAGCTGAGAAAAACTTTGCCATATTTTGGGGGTTCATACCCCTACTCCGCGCACCGCCGGCGTTGCTGCGCCCTGCAGATGCGCCCTGGCGGCCCTGCTTTGAAGCCATCTATGTCAGAACCTCTATTAATTAATTACTGATTATATATAATCACTCAATACGCAATACCAATCCAATAGATTGCACTTCACTAAATGTTGCCCTTAATAATTGCCTTGACAAATCATAGACTGTAATGATTGCCTCAAATGCCGATTTAATGTACACAGAAATACCACACCAATAAATGTACCCTTGTCCCAGTCTCTGTGCCACACTCAAAATGGCCGACGCAGCCTGCACACGTGCCACACCAAAATTGGCGTTACAATGACCCAATGAAATGCAAGCGTGGTACAGAACGCCAGTACTGTACTACCCCTCCCCGCGCTTCCAGTTCTGACCTCCGAAGCAAGGGGCTAATTGCAGGTAAAATTAATAATCGTTCCCGGTTGACCCTCTCAAAATGGCCGCCGCTCGCGCTCAAATGACACTTTCAAAATGGCGGGCCTGAGAATGATGCGGGCGGGCAATCCCCGACGCATCGGGCTGATTCCCAGCCCAGCAGGCGGGTCGGTAGTGACGCCTGCAACGCCACCTTCTACTGACGACGGAGGTGGGGGCTTGTAGAGGTTGTACAACGTGATTTGCAGGCAGGTGTTAAAACTTATCTGCATGATGCTAATCTGGGGCAAATTTATTGGGCCGAGGCTCTTCATGCTTTTTGTTATGTCAAAAATCGCAGTTTTCATTCTGGTTTAGAAGTAACACCCTATGAAATGTTGTTTAAAAAATGCCCTAATCTGAAATACCTGCGAGTTTGGGGTTCTGATGTTATTATGCATTATCCTGCTAGACACAAATTGGATGAGCGCAGTGTTCAAGGAAAATTCATGGGCTACCAGCAGGGGGCGTACAGAGTTTATATTCCTACAACTGGCAAATTTCACATTACCAGAAGCATGATTGAAACTGTAAAATGGAATAGTTGCTGTTTTTCAAGATAATGATGGTCTAGATAATGTTGAGGAGGAGGAGGAGGAAGAAGTAGATGGAGCAGGAGCAGGAGCAGATGATAGTAGTGAAGCTGAAGAAGAAAAACCTAAGTCTGATGATTTGTTTAAAAATTTAAAGTCACAGACACCTGAGGAGAAGTTAAGTTCTTTTGAGTTTCCTGAACGTAAGAAAAGTTCTCAGTCTGACAGTAAGAATTTAAAGTCTGAAGCTAGAAGTCCAACTAGCTCTACTGAGTCTGAAGGGTCTAGCTCTCCTTCTGGACTGAGACGTTCAAGCAGAAAGAGGCAGGAACCAAGACGATTTTCAGAAGAACAGTTTAACACTGTGTATGCCAATAAGGCAGTGTTTGAGCCAAAAAGCTACAATGATGTGAAAAAGTTACCGAGACTTGAAGCTTTATGTTGGTTTGAGGCAATGGAATCTGAGCTGGCTTCTTTAAGAGAGCACAACACTTGGTCTCTTGTACCACAAACCCCAGATATGAGAGTTATTGATCCAAAATGGGTTTATAAAGTTAAAATGAATGACAAGAATGAAGTGGTAAGGTACAAAGCTAGATTAGTAGCTAGAGGTTTTCAGCAAATTCCAAGCGAAGATTATGATTTGTGTTATTCTCCAAGTGTGAAGTATGAAACTGTTAAACTTTTGTTGAAAGATGCATCCCAACGTGGACATTCTGTGTATCATTTAGATATAAAAACTGCCTATTTGTTTGCAGATTTAAAAGAACAAATTTATATGCATGTTCCTGATGGCGTAGAAGCCACTGAAGGACTTGTATGCAAATTAAATAAATCTCTTTATGGTTTACATCAGAGCGGAAGGAACTGGCACCAAACATTAGCATAAGAATTGCTGAATTTTGGTTTTTCGCAAGGAAAGGCAGATAACTGTGTGTTTACTAAGAAAAATGCAAATTCTGTGACAAAGATATGTGTGTTTGTAGATGATGTCTTAATATCGACTAAAACTAAACAGGAGTATAAACAAATAGTGTCACAACTACAGAAGAAATTTGATGTGGTAGAATTAGGCAAAGCTAAAAATTACCTATCTATGCAGATTGAAGAAGGCAAAGATGGTTCTTTTCTGGTTCATCAAACTCTAAAAATTGATGATCTTGTTGAAATGTTATGTTTAGAAAATGCAAATGGAAAAGAAACACCTATGGTATGTGGATTTACGTTTTCAAATGAAGATAAGCCATTTCTTAACAAGACCTTGTATCGTTCTGCCATAGGCAAGCTTAATTTCATTCAAAGAATTTCAAGGCCAGATGTAACGTATGCTTTTCATTTTCTGGCAAAATTTGTAGAAGAACCTACTGTTCAATGCTTTAATGCTCTTAAAAAAGTAGTTAATTATCTTAAAAATACCAGAGATTATAGATTGCAGTTTACACCATCTGCTGATAAAGGTTTTGAAATATATTGTGATGCGTCTCATGCAGTAGAACAGAATAATTACAAAAGTGTATCTGGTATAATTTTCTGTTACAATGGATGTCCGTTTGAATGGAAATCTCAGAGCCAATCAATTGTTTGTCTCTCCACGACAGAGAGTGAATTATGTGCATGCATACAGGCTATCCGCAATGTGGAATGGTATTTACAACTATTTGCAGATTTACAAATGCAAGTAACACTCCCAGTGAAAGTGTATTTGGATTCCCAAAGTGGACTCGCTATTCTAGGTTCAGAAACTAATACGCAGCGCACTAGAGTGTTAAGATTACGTTTACAATTTGTAAAGGATTTGATTGCTGAGAAAACAGTTGTTTTTGAGTATGTACCAGGTAGCAGTCAGATTGCAGACATTTGTACAAAAGCACTTCCGAAAATAATACATGAAAGACGTGCGAAGTATGCTTAATGTTGTTCCACAATAATGAACCGCAGGGGATATGTTGACTTGGTTTACTTAAGAGGTTCATTATTGTTACACAAATGTATATGCCTTTAAGAGGTAAAAGGTAACTCCCTAGTCTGACTTGGCAGCTGTGAAGCTGCGCAACAGGTGTTGTTGCAATTGTACTAACGATGGGTGTGTCATACTGTTATACTGTATAAAAGGAGAGTGATGTGTCCACCCATTTGTCTCTGACCACCCCTGGCGGGAGGGATGTTGTATGGGGTTATGTCCATGTAAGCTTTATAAAGTATGCTTTATGTTGTTTTATTTTACTTTAATAAAATCTAACTTCTGTGCAATACAGTCCTCAACTTGCTTCTGTTCTAAATGCCAACACACCCAAGTCTGACTGATGGTTGCTAACCGTAGTCAGCGCATCCTGCAACGCTGCAGGAGCTAGCCGAACCAGAGCCTATGCAACCACTCACTTGATTTGTAATCAATAAAGTTGTGGCCTAAATTCTGCCAAAAAACAAACCAAAATTTGAGTCCTGTCTGAATTTATTCCTAGGCCAGGTTAAAGGGTCTCCACACGCAATACATCCTGTAGATGCACATTTAAAATGTTTTACATTCATATATGCAAATATAAAGTAGGAATGCAATAAACATATGAGTTAGAACCTGGGAGCCAGGAGTAGCATGGTTGCCAGTTGACAATAAACTCAATATGCCACAAGTTCTATGAAATGTTCTTTCTATTCATGATGGTTAGTCACAAATATGTGCAAATGAGAAACTATTATACATACTATGCACATGCTATTTTGTGCCACCAACATTTCCCATAGTGAAAGAAGAACATGTTGAGGATTTTATCAAATGAACCCATTTCAATCAAGGTTTAGGCCTGATTTGGGCACAGAAGGTCGCCCTCTATGATGACCTCTGTCAGGAGAGAGATAGGGGAAATGCTTCTCTGTTAATTCTCATTGACCTCTGAGCAATATCCTTCGAAAGTGGCTGTCCGAGTTAGGAGTGGATGACACTGTCAGTCTGCATTTTTTAGTACAGACAGTATTGAACTGATGTGTTTGCATTAAGTTCTATCCAAGGAGAGGGGCTGAGAAGGTAGAATTTTCAAAGGAAGTGACAACAGTTGAATGGGGTGGCAGGGCTCTCCCCTTCAGGGCTGAGGGCATTGACTGGGCATGAGAGCTTTGCTTGGTTGATGCTTGCTGCTGGCTTTATCTAGGATATCTCTGAATACTGAATCATACTCAGTTTATCTACTACAGATTATTCTTTGACATGAACCAGTGAAAGCTAAATAGAATAGAATAGAATATATTTTATTGTCATTGTCCCCTTCGGGGACAACGAAATTACTTGGCTGCTCCATCCACCCAGATAGGGCACTCCACGCAAAAACAAAACAACTACAAAAACACTGATTAAAACCATACACACTGATTAAAACCAAACACACTGATTAAAACCATACACACTGATTAAAACCATACAATGATAAACATAACAGGTAAGATTAGATGACTTCAAAGTCCAGGCTTCCCATTTAAGGCCGCGATCGCTCTGGAAAAGAAGCTGTTTCTAAGACGGTTTGTTCTTGTTGTCATCGTCCTGTATCTCCGTCCCGATGGCAAAAGTTCAAAGAGACGGTGACCAGGATGCGATGGATCTTTCACTATGTCCAGTGCCTTTCTGTGGCACCTCGTGGCATAAATCTGCTCTAAGGTGGAGAGCGAGCAGCCAACAATGCTCTCTGCTGCCTTAACAACTCTGTCCAACCCCATCCTGTCCTTGGTAGTACAGCTTCCGTACCACACACATAAGCCATAAGTGAGCACGCTCTCAATGGCACAGTGATAGAAGGCAAGCAGCAGCTTTTGTGGAAGATGGTTTTTCCTTAGAACTCTCAGGAAGTACAGTCTCTGCTGCGCCTTCTTCACAAGCCCCCTTATGTTTGCACTCCAGGACAGATCCTCCTGTAATTCAATGCCCAGAAATCTGAACATTGTTACCCTCTCCACACAGATTCCATCAATCAAAAGTGGTTGGACATCGTTCTTCTTTTTCCTGAAGTCCACCACAAGCTCCTTTGTTTTCTTTGTATTTATGAGCAAGTTGTTAGCTCTGCACCACTTTGTCAGCTGCTCCACCTCATCTCTGTAGTTCGTTTCACCCTCCTTCTCCCGCACTCATCATATTTCATAGTGATCACTCATCATAATTTTTTAATGCAGCCCAGCAAACTAAAAGAAATGTTTTATTTTTGTAGCACAAAGATACAGTTCGACAAAGATTAATAATCTCCCACTGCCACATCTTATTTATTTTTAGGCCACCTCACAGGGTTCAGCCCTCCCAAGACTTTATATATCGGTAGCAGGGTCATCATTCTTCTAATTATTTGCAGCACAACCCACTTAGCAAGGCTTCTAGTCGGCACACCCAATGATCTTTCTTGTACCCATCCACCTGTTGTGATCCAAACTGGATAACTGGAATCACTGACTCTTCTAGTTGACACCTGGTTTAACTTCTGGAAAATGAGAACAGAGTAGTCAAAATATCATTAATGTTGAACAGTTCCAATGAAACCTATAACCCAAATGATTAAAAAATGGAAAGGATTCTTCCAACTAACAAGTTCTGGGAAGTACAAAAGATTTACTTCATAACTATTAATTTATATCTACAACAAACCTGTGGACACTGTGACCCATAATCCTCTACTCATGCTAAACATCAGTGACTCATCATAGCATTGCCTTTTAGCATTTCCAAACCTTGCTTTAGAGTCATATTGCAAGCACCATACATAAGGTTTTAAGCACCTGTGGAGATTGGGTTTTCCCCAGAACCATCCCAGTTTGATCAACTGACATCTACTGAATGCTCAGTACTCACTGTACAATGTCAACTCCTTTCTACAAATGTTAGTCATGCTCAGAGTAGACCCACTGAAATTAATGGGCATGTTAGTGGGATATGACCCACTGCACTTCTGGATGCATTTATACATAAAATATTGAACAATGAAGAGAGTTTTGGTACTAATAGCAAAAGCCATAGCCGACAAACCATCATCTCACCACAAGGCCTAAACTGTTGGTTTCTATTCCTCTCACTGTGCAGTCACAAGACTGTGTTTATGCATTCAAGCAAAGATTGTTGGAATCACGGGAGTGGATGTTTCCTGTATTCTGTTTCCATTTGTTGTTGTTTTTCTTCTTCGGACTTCTCTCAGCGAGAGGAGGCATGCTTTCTTTTGTTCTGCCTTATTCTTAGTAATAAACATAGTTTGTAGCACACACCTCTGCCTCAGTCCTTCTGCGTTTTACTCAGCAAGATATCTGAATATGTGCCCAGTGTCTAGAAGGCACGGGTCATGAAGACATCGGGAAGAAGTGCTGGAAACATTCCTGCGTTTTGCCTGGGGGATCGTTCCTCACCCCCACTCGCTTACCCGACATAAATCACATGCCATGATGACAAGTCCGCAATAAAGCAAAAGAATTGGTGTGTCATTTGAAGTATCAAATGGGCAGGCGGGCAGGGCTTGCTGAACCCTTCTTCTGCACAGTGATTTCTTCAGCAAACCATCCTCAATATCCTTTTTATCCCAAACAAACTTCAGTACTGTGAGTGAGTTCAGTTGGAAAATAAGGGATGGGGGGGGGGGGAAGCATCTGAACAGCAGCGGAAGATTCACCCAGCTCTACCTCTCTTTTAAATCAGAACCAGTGAAGGCGGTGAATGTCCTGTGTGAGTGCCTGGAGGCGGTTGGAGGATGGATGGCGGCTAACAGATTGAGGTTGAATCCTGACAAGACAGAAGTACTGATTTTGAGGGACAGGGACCGTGCGGGTGGGGGGGGGACTCCCTGGTCCTGAATGGGGTAACTGTGCCCCTGAAGGACCAGGTGCGCAGCCTGGGAGTCATTTTGGACTCACAGCTGTCCATGGTGGCACAGATTAATCCTGTGTCCAGGGCAGCTGTCTACCAGCTCCATCTGGTACGCAGGCTGAGACCCTACCTGCCCGCGGACTGTCTCACCAGAGTGGTGCATGCTCTAGTTATCTCTTGCTTGGACTATTGCAATGCGCTCTACATGGGGCTACCTTTGAATGTAACCCGGAAACTGCAATTGATCCAGAATGCTGCAGCTAGACTGATGACAGGGAGTGGCCACCAGGACCATGTAACATTGGTCCTGAGGGATGTACATTGGCTCCAGGTACGTTTCCGAGCACACGGCTACAGCTATCCTAATTTTAAAAGACATCTGAAGGAAGCCCTGTTTAGGGAAGTTTTTAATATTTAATGCTGTATTGTTTTTAACACTTGATTGGGAGCCAGATGGGTGGGGTACAAATAAATTATGATGATGATGATGATGATGATGATGATGATGATGATGATGATGATTACACCACTGTTTTTTGACTAATGTAGCTGAGTCCTCTATCATTTCTTTTTCTAAGGGTCTGGTGACTTCTGTTTCAGTGTATCTGAAGAAGTGTGCATGCACACGAAAGCTCATACCAAGAACAAACTTAGTTGGTCTCTAAGGTGTTACTGGAAGGATTTTTTTTCAATTTTTTATTTTGTTTCTACCACACCACTTATTCTCATATAAGCTCACAAAGCTATTATACTGTACACCAAGCTCTTATATAATGTGTGACTAGTGGTTCATCTAACTAATCCTTCTTTCACTGTTCTGAAGACTATTTACTCAGTTCTCTATGGTCCTATCCAAACCTGTCATCTCTGATGTGCTGGCCGGAACCTGGAACTGTGCTCAGGAATGCTAAGACTAAGCAAACTTTTCATAAGAAGATAGAAAGCTGACATAGGCTGGATCAAGACACAGGGGGAAAACGCTAGAAACAAGTCATAAATTAAATTGTTATAACAAAAGAGAAAAAACTATGTGAAATTGCACAAAGTTTTATGCTCTACAGAGCCAACTGGTGTCACATCTTTATAATGCAGTTATAGCGTTGTAACACGAGCAATGTAGCTGAGTCCAAACTGAGTCAGACGCTAGATCCATCTAGCTTGGGGTTGTCTAACTCTGACTGGAGAGGACTCTCTTCCTTTTTTAAAAAAATAATAATTTTTTATTGGTTTTACAATTTTATAAGCACATTACATCTCGATCAGGTTTTCCTTGCCTCCCCTCTCTCACCATGGGAGGCTTAAATCTTACCCCCCTCTCACAGAGGTATACCCATTCTTCATGCCCCTGACCTTAATAGTATTATGCCTTAACTTTGCTTAGGCCTGGCCCAATTACCGGGCCAGGCCATTCTTGTTTCTGTTACATATCTCCTGTGACTCCCTCACATCCTCCCTATTGATTTCATATTTTCTCATCATAGTCTCTTATCAGGTTCATACTTCTTCTTTTGAATCATCATCAATTATACACATTATTATGACTAAATTCGCACTTCAGCATTTATATCCTCTATGACATCTACTTAGTTTCCCTCTACCTCCCCTTAGTCTCCAGGCATCTAGCCTTGTTATGTCCTAACTTATCCATATCTTCAGCCGTGTCCGTGATCATTGTCCAAAATCCATAATATATCCCAATAATAACAAATAACGGCCTTCACCCCACACCCTGTTTTTCCAAAGTCCAGGACCATGCATTTTCCTGCATGATTTGGCTTTTTTCTTGCTCTCTTCTTTGCTGCTCCCTCTGCTTTCTTTTGGGGAATTCTTTTCTTGTCTTCGCCTTCACCTTCCTTCTTTTTGTAATTCCAGTTTTCTTACGCCATGAAGCTTTTTCCCCCACCGCAGGGCTTTTTTAATCTTCCTCCCTCTTTGACCTTGGTGAGGGTTTCTCCCTCCTCCTCTTGTGCAGCTGGCTTGACATCACTCTCATTTTGAGCACCCCTTATCTTTGCTGTGAAAGCTCGAATTTCAGTCAGCATTTCCTGTACTGCGGCTAGGATTCTTCTCCGACCAACATCGCGCTCCTTTTCCGCCATGTTCAAGGACACAGCTTTTCTCAGTCAAAAACAGTCCAATTTCAAGTTCAAATCCAACAGTCCAATTCAATTCCAATTCAATTTTCTGCCACTTTTTCCGCTAGTAACCCTCAAGACCAGGGGTGGCAAGGGGATTGAATCTCTGTTACAAGAGTTTTCTTTAAAGTTACATTTCAATTGCATCGGTTACAAAGTTCCTGCATCTAGTGTCACAATAGCAAGGGACGGACCTCCGTGTTTAGCATCCCAAGCAGTCCTCTAATTAAATCCAAATTACTTTTAACTCACTTCTCCATTCCGAATGTTGTTTCTTGGAGGAATCAGCGCGCTCCGAACGGACGGTCTACGCAGCTTCAACCCGATGGGGTTTTCAGGTCCGATGAGCTCCGCCTCCCCTAGCTCTCTCTCTTGGAGCAGGGAAGGCGTTCCGAGCTCCGCCGGACCGCTGAGCTCCCGGGACGCTCGACCCAGGATTTTTGGGGGCCGCTACGCTGTCGCGGTCTCCCCTTTTCCCGGTCGGGTCGGGGAATGTCAGAGCGACATGTCCCCCCGACCGTCCGCTCCGGCGCGCCGACCGGAAGTCGGAGAAGAGAGGACTCTCTTCCAGCCCTACCTGGAGATTCTGGGGAATGAAATTTTGATGTTTTGCATGCATCCCAACGTGGGGCCTTCCAGGTGTTTCACATCAGTCTTTCCCCAACAAGTATGGCCACTGGTCAGTGGTGATGGGAACTGCAGTTTAAAATGTCTGGAGGGCACCAGATTGGGGAATACTGAACTTTCCTCTCACTCTCCTTGGCCTACAAAGTGCCTTGACTAATTATGCATCCAGCCAACCAACCACTCCTGTTATTTCAGACCCCTGCATCATGCTTACTGGTATCAGCACAGTAGCTCCATTTCCTGTCCCTGTCAAAGTTCCTTGTTGTTGCACACCAGTGAATCCCATAGATCGAATCTTTATTGGTGCAAGTATAGAAGGTTCGGCGCTTGTACACAAAGGGGAAGGTACAGGGTCGACCACCGTGATTACCTCCAAATTCTAGATCCAAACAGAGTGAGATTATATGCATTGAAACATACTATTGATGATCAGAAAATACAAAAAATAAAACAAAATGGTGAACAAGTCACATATATATAAACCTTGCCAGGGATCTCCTTTGCAAAGGCTTAGAAAGATAGCTACAAACCAAGGAGAAAAGAATTGGTCAGGAGCCTGTGAGAGCAAGTGATAATTGCTCAATTGACAATAATGTTAAAGAAACAAGAAACTATAAAGAAAGATGAAGGGAATGAATTCAGTTATACTAGATATAAAACAAGACATGAGGATAGCTGGCATTTATGCCAATGTAATATCAGTAATATTAGAAAAGATGACATGTGACTTTTATGGTCTATGCAATCTTTATCAATGATTAGTAGGAAATATTTGTACAAAAGCACCTCTTAGGTACATAGTTCGAACCATATTCTCAAATTAACATACTGGTGATGTGTTTCATTTCTTCAGAGATCTTGTTGCTTGAAGCAACATTTATCTGATCCTTGGAAGGAGATTTGTAATAGTTCAGGCATAAGGAAGATCTATACAAGCTACTGATGTTAGTCCCAAACCTCTTTAAGAGCACAGAAAGAGTTCTGCTGCATCAGACCAAAGGCCCATCTAATCCAACATTTTGTTTCCACAATGTCCAATCAGATGCCTATGGAAAACCCACATCTAGCTTTAAAGTTCATGAGGAGAATCTGTTTACTTTATTTCAGTAAAATGGATATGCATATGTGTGACATAGGAAACCAGAAATAGAAAAAAAATATAGGTCACCTCCATATGAACAATTTTTCCATCTGTTCATCTTTCTTGTGGTACGGCGAACTGATGTGGCACACCACAGACTATGATGGAAATTTTTGGTGCAAGAGGAATAGGATTTACCCCTGTACACAAATGGGAAGACACAGGGACGAGGAACTGAAATGGAAACAGGGGACAAAGGTGTAAGAATAAGAACTGCAAATCATTAACTGGAAACGGTGCATGCAGTTATAGCGTGTAACACGAGCAATGTAGCTGAGTCCAAACTGATGATGATGATGATGATGATTATTACACTTTTTTTTTTACTAATGTAGCTGAGTCCTATATCATTTCTTTTTCTATAACTTCTACCAAACCACTTATTCTCATATAAGCTCACAAAGCTATTATACTGTGCACCAAGCTCTTATATAATGTGTGACTAGTGGTTCATCTAACTAATCCTTCTTTCACTGTTCTGAAGACTATTTACTCAGTTCTCTATGGTCCTATCCAAACCTGTCATCTCAGATGTGCTGGCCTGAACCTGGAACTGTGCTCAGGAATGCTAAGACTAAGCAAACTTTTCATAAGAAGATAGAAAGCGGACATAGGTTGGATCAACACACAGGTGGGAAACGCTATAAACAAGTCATAAATTAAATTGTTATAACAAAAGAGAAAAAACTATGTGAAATTGCACAAAGATTTATGCTCTACAGAGCCAACTGGTGTCATAATAATAATAATAAAAATTTTTTATTTGTACCCCGCCCATCTGGCCGGGTCTCCCCAGCCACTCTGGGCGGCTACCAACAAATATTAAAATACATCAAAATCACAAGTTAAAAACTTCCGTAAACAGGGCTGCCTTTACATCTTTATAATGCAGTTATAGCGTGTAACACGAGCAATGTAGCTGAGTCCAAACTGAGTCAGACGCTAGATCCATCTAGCTTGGGTAGAGTTAGAAGGGACTCTAGGGTCATCTAGTCCAGCCCCCTTGTGGCCAGTGGGGGGCTCAAACCCATGACCCTGAGATTAAGAGCTGCTGCCCGGGATTCTCCTGCTGTGAGTGCCTACAGGCCCCCTCCCTGGCTCTTACCATCTGGCCAGGGCGCGGCCTGCTGGGCCCATATAGGACTGCAGTTTCTGCTGGAGCTGGAGCTGCTGCCCGGGATTCTCCTGCTGTGAGTGCCTACAGGCCCCCTCCCTGGCTCTTAACATCTGGCCAGGCCGTGGCCTGCTGGGCCCATATAGGACTGCAGTTTCTGCTGGAGCTGGAGTTGCTGCCCAGGATTCTCCCGCTGTGAGTGCCTACAGGCCCCCTCCCTGGCTCTTACCATCTAGCCAGGGTGCGGCCTGCTGGGCCCATATAGGACTGCAGTTTCTGCTGGAGCTGGAGCTGCTGCCCGGGATTCTCCTGCTGTGAGTGCCTACAGGCCCCCTCCCTGGCTCTTACCATCTAGCCAGGGCACGGCCTGCTGGGCCCATATAGGACTGCTGTTTCTGCTGGAGCTGGAGCTGCTGCCCGGGATTCTCCTTCTGTGAGTGCCTACAGGCCCCCTCCATGCCCCTCACCATCTGGCCCAGGGTGCGGCCTGCTGGGCCTCATATAGGACTGCTACTGCTGCGGCTCAGCAGAACTCAAAACAGCATAGAGTTCTTTTAAAAATGCTTTTAAATTTTCTATTATTATTTTTTGGTAGGGTGGGTGGGGTGGATTCTTAGTTAGGTTTGGGAATTTGTGTAATTTGAGTATACCTGTAATTTTATTGTTTTTGGGTTGTATTGTTTTATTGTGTTTTTTCTTTGTTTTGTTTTGTTTTTCCTTTCCTTGTTTGTTTTTGCTGTTGTTTTTATATAGGTTTTATTTTTGTTCTTAAGGGGAGGGGTTAGGGCTGCCGGGGAGTGGGTCCCAGCCAACAGAATGGCTGGGGCAAGTTCCACAGGGGGGGGGGGGATGCACTGGGACACCCGATCTCAGTGATCACGGGCAGGAGGAGGAGTCACGCTAGGACCAGACCATGTCATTACTGAGGAGACAGGCTTAGTCATTGGTTGAGGACTATCCCTGTCTCCGGGTCTGGCCCTAACTGGACGGGTACTGGAATCAACAAGGGATACCCACATGACCTGAAAGTATTGCTGTGTAATGACAGGTCAATGATGAACAAAACAACTGCCATCCATGACCTCATTGTGGATGGAGGATTTGACCTGGCATGTGTGACAGAGACTTGGTTGGATGAGGCAGATGGGCCAGTCCTTGCCGCTGCTTGTCCGCCAGGTTTCTCTTACGCACAGCAACCCAGGCCATCTGGGCGGGGAGGGGGGATGCAGTGATTTTTAGGAAGTCATTAGTTTGCACCAGGCGTCCTATTGGAAAGACCGAGTTTTCTGAGTGCATGTTCTGGAAGTTGGGCAATAGGGGCAGTACAGGATTCCTTTTGGTGTACCGACCTCCCCGCTGCACCAAGGATTCCCTGCCCGAGCTGCTTCAGGTCGTGGCGGATGTGCTCCTGGAGACACCTAGTTTGGTTGTCTTAGGAGATTTTAATATCCATGCTGACACGACCTTACAAGGGGCCACTCGGGACTTCGTGGAAAGCATGGCCTCCATGGGGCTGTCCCTGAATAAGTTTGGCCCAACTCATAGCCGTGGACATGCCTTAGACCTGGTGTTTACCTCTATGGATGTTGGTGATCTGACACTAAGTAAAAATGAAACAAAAGAAGTGCCATGGTCAGATCACTTCCTGGTGCAACTAGACTTCTCCGCGACCCTTCCCCTCTGCCGGGAGGTGGGACCGATTCGGATGGTCCACCCCCGCTACTTAATGGATCCAATTGGCTTCCAGAGAGTGGTAGGGGATGTTTTATCCCATGTTGATGGCCTTTCAGCTGATTCCCTGGTGACCCGCTGGAATGTGGAGTTAACCAGGGCTATCGACTGTCTGGCTCCGAAACGCCCTCTCCGATTGCATGGAGCCCGGACAGCCCCGTGGTTTTCCCCGGAGCTGAGGGCGATGAAACAGTCGTTGAGACGGCTAGAGCGCCGGTGATGGAAAACTCATTCTGAATCAGACCGGACACGGGTTAGAGCTCAACTTCGAGCCTACCAAGTGGCAATGGAGACGGCGAAGAGGACCTTCTTCACCGTTTCTATTGCATCTGCAGAAAACAGCAGCAGGAGAACCACCTCCGTCATCGGGGTCTGGTAGGGACCCCAAGATCTCCTGCAATGCTTTTGCAAAGTTTTTTGCAGATAAAGTCACTCAGATTCGGAAGGAGGTAGACTCCACCGTGGGAGCAGAACCGGGGCGAGAGAGTGCTAGAGCCCTGTCTAGTCATGTTTTATGGGATCAATTCCAATCTGTTACCTCCGAGGATGTGGACAGGCTGCTTGGACGAGTGAAACCGACCACCTGTCTTCTTGATCCTTGCCCATCCTGGCTAATAAAAGCTAGCCGGGAAGGGCTGGGCGATGGGCTCCGCGGGGTGGTGAATGCTTCCCTCTGCGAGGGAGTCTTCCCAGACCCGCTGAAAGAGGCGGTCATTAAACCGCTTCTTAAAAAAACATCTTTTGACCCAGCCAATATGGCCAACTATCGCCCAGTCTCAAATCTACCATTCTTGGGCAAGGTGATTGAGCGGGTGGTTGCTGAACAACTCCAAGCATGCCTGGAGGATGCGGACCATTTGGATCCCTTCCAATCGGGATTCAGGCCACATCATGGGACTGAAACTGCCTTGGTCGCGCTGGTTGATGATCTCCGGCGGGCTAGGGACAAAGGTGAGAGCTGTTTCCTGGTTCTGCTGGATCTCTCAGCGGCCTTTGACACCATCGACCATAACATCCTTCTGGACCGTCTCGAGTGGTTGGGAGCTGGGGGCACTGTTATACAGTGGTTCCGCTCCTTCTTCCTGGGCAGTGTTCAGAAAGTGGTGGGGGGGGATGAGTGTTCAGACCCCTGGGCTCTCTGCCTGTAGACTGTCTCGCCAGAGTGGTGCATGCTCTGGTTATCTCCCGCTTGGACTACTGCAATGCGCTCTACGTGGGGCTACCTTTGAAGGTGACCCGGAAACTGCAATTAATCCAGAATGCGGCAGCTAGACTGGTGACTGGGAGTGGCCGCTGGGACCACATAACACCGGTCCTGAGAGAACTACATTGGCTCCCAGTACGTTTCCGAGCACAATTCAAAGTGTTGGTGCTGACCTTTAAAGCCCTAAACGGCCTCGGTCCTGTATACCTGAAGGAGCGTCTCCACACCCACCGTTCAGCCCGGACACTGAGATCCAGCGCCGAGGGCCTTCTGGCGGTTCCCTCACTGCGAGAAGCAACGCTACAGGGAACCAGGCAGAGGGCCTTCTCGGTAGTGGTGCCCGCCCTGTGGAACGCCCTCCCAGCAGAGGTTAAGGAGAGGAACAACTATCTGACATTTAGAAGATACCTCAAGGCAGCCCTATTTAGGGAAGCTTTTAACCTGTGATATTTTAATGTATTTTTATACCTGTTGGAGGCCGCCCAGAGTGGTTGGGGAGACCCGGCCAGATGGGCGGGGTACAAATAAAAGAATTATTATTATTATTATTATTATTATTATTATTATTATTATTATTACTCTGACTGGAGAGGACTCTCTTCCAGCCATACCTGGAGATTCTGGGGAATGAAATTTTGATGTTTTGCATGCATCAAAGAGCTCCCAACATGGGGCCTTCCAGGTGTTTCACATCAGTCTTCCCCCAACAAGTATGGCCACTGGTCAGTGGTGATGGGAACTGCAGTTTAAAATGTCTGGAGGGCACCAGATTGGGGAATACTGATCTTTCCTCTCACGCTCATTGGCCTACAAAGTGCCTTGACTAATTATTCATCCATCCAACCAATCCTGTTATTCCAGGCCCCGGCATCATGCTTACCTTTAGAAGGACAATAAGCCCATCTACGGTCCTTGTCATAGTTCCCTGTTTTCGCACACCAGAATTTCCTGAACCACGAACCTCTAGTGGTGCAGCTATAGAAGGTTTCACTCTTGTACACAAAGGGCACGGCACAGATTGTAGGAGCATCTCCATGGAAACAAACAGAGTGAGATTATATGCATTGAAACATACTAGGGATGATCAGAAAATACAAAAAATAAAACAAAATGGTGAACAAGTCACATATATATAAACCTTTCTGGGGACCTCCCAAAGAGTAACAGTAGTCCCATTTTGTCATCCTGCTGTACATGTCAACTTTTGTGGCACACCACATCATATCTCTGTCAGTCCTGGTGCATCCGCGATACCGTTTACCCTTGTACCGAAATGGGAAGACACATTTAAAAGGATCTGAAATGGAAACAGGGGACAAAGGTGTAAGAATAAGAATTAAAATTCATTAACTGGAAACGATGTAGTTATTATCCATGCGTGTGCGACATCTGTCTCAATTTCCACTTACTCAGCATTCAGTTTTCTAGTCGAATTGAAGCTGGTTTAAGAAAATCACACAGCAAACAGCAGAAACTACAGCATCGATATGGATTGTGGCTAATACCATGTGAATGTGGCTTTAAAAACTAGCAGTGAGTGAGCAGTGGATACAGAGCAAGCCTCTGCTTCTCAAGCTGTCTCCTGTGGTGGGCTGGCATTCCCCCCTCCCCAGTGTGCCACAGACTGGTACCATATGTAGTCACTGGAGCATCCCACCCAACCTGGGCTGTGGTAGAGACACTTGGGACCAGCAGCCAGAAGCCCAGACCTGTGCCTAGAAATGTGGTAAGTATGGGAGAGCCAATTATTATTATTATTATTATTATTATTATTATTATTATTATTATTATCATCATCATCATCATTATCATTATCATCATCATCATCATCATCATCATCATCATTATCATTATCATTATTTTATTTCTACCTGGTTTCCCCAGCTACTTGAGGTGGCTCACATCACATACTAAAACATCAAACATTAAAAACTGCCTTCAGATGTCTTCTAAAATCAGCAGAAAACCATGCCCCATTTTTGCATGGGAAGGATGTGGCGGGTTTTAAGGGGGAGGGATTTCAGTCTACCCTTAGTTATACATGCCTGAGGATTCGTTTAAGTGCTATAGAACCTCTATGAAGGCTGCAATCCTGTGCACACTTACCTGGGAGTAAGGCCCAGGGTTGTTTTTTCAGCTGGAACCCTCCAGAACTCAGTTTCACCACCTCTCAGGTAGGTGCCATTGCCATTATAACAGAACAAGTTCATGTTGAGTTCCAGCACCTCTTTTTCTAGAAAAAAGCCCATTGGTAAGCCCATTAACTCAGTGGGGCTTACTGATGGGTGGACAGACTGTAAGTCATCTTTTCCCCCACTAAGACAGGACCATAGCTAAACAGAGGTTTATGCAAGTGATGGCTAGCTGTATAAGAGATCCTTTGAAAGCAGAGATCAATGCTCCACTAGCCTCGTTAAGATGAATCAGAAACAATTCATGGAATATTTCTTACCATTGATGAATGAAGCTAGGGATAAGAGACCACAGGTGAGCAAGAGGAATGTCCTGATGGAGCCCATCTCTTCTCTAAGGAACTCTGACAGGCACGAGGCAGGTCCTCTTTTTATAAGCCCCACTTAGCCCTTCCTTCCTCCAAATACAGATGTCTGATGTTTGCACAGCTCAGTGTGCCTCATCATTTTTTGTTTCCTCTTTGTACACAATGCTAAGAACAAAGTGAAGTGGGTCTTATCTTGCAATCAGTAAATAAGGTTGCTTCCTGAGAAAAGGATTACATCTGACCTGAAATCGAGAATTATTCACTCAATGCTCCAGGAATGATGTGTCAACAGACAGATTCCTACAATACCTTTACTACCATCATGACCTGGGGAATGGGGGTGGTGGTGGTGGTTAAAAGCCTGTCATATGCAAATTATACATTTTTTATCCTCTTTTTATTCATATATATATATATATATATATATATATATATATATATATATATACATATTTACATCTTACAAACATTTCTACATAATAAATTCTATCAAGTTCTATTACATTAAATATGTACATAGGAAAGAGTACACTATTAACATATTAAAAATAAAATTATACATTTTTATGACATTATTTACACAGAACCTTATCTCTCCTTAAAAGTCCGCAAAGGAAACACATACAACAAAAGGAGGTGGTTGTTTCCTGATGTGGAAGAATCCTGGTTGAAAAATAAAGATTTGGAAAGTTACTCTTTTTAGCCTATATCCCTGCAAACTGAAAATTAGCACAGCAGAGAAAGGGCTAAGACGCCATTTTCCTCTCTGGTGTAGAAAGATCACTTGACTAATTGACAACAGGACAGGAGCTATGGATATGGCGGCAGCTCTAAGCTACAACGAGAGATTTTGTTGTCGGGCTGCCAAAATCCCTTCTGCTTGATGGGATCGTAAGGATCTTGATGTATGGACTACAGTAGAACCTCGAATTACGAGTAATTCGACTTACGTATTTTTCGAGTTACGAAACGAAAAAACGGGAATCAGCCCGATGCGTCGGGGGTTTCCCGCCCGCATCATCCTCAGGCCGACCAATCAGGTCGGTCTGAGGGCGGGACCTGCCCCCGTTTAAGCTGGGAACGGGCGGGAAATCCTCCTTTCTTCGCCCCGCTCCCCAGCTGTTAGGTTCCCTTCCCGTTTACCATTGGGGGGGAGGCTGCATAGGGTAGGGTTCAGACGTCTGCCCGGCTATCCCATTCATCGGGGCGGCTAACATCAAGACCCCCACTCCAGCATGCGAGCGTGTGTGTGCTTATATTGAGAGAGTGGGTGGAAGGGCGTTTGGAACGTGTGGCTGTCGGTCGGCCGGGTAAGCTTAGGAGCCTGCATCGTTATTTGCACCCGAGTAGCAGCGAGCTGCTTCTGCGCTCACTGTGAGTTTGTTTCAGCGGGGGGAAGTGCTGCTGGCGTTTGTGGGAGAGAAACTGAGAGATATAGTCAGGTCGCAGCGGCTGCTGGCATTTGGAATTGAGTAAAGATTGTGCTGGTGGAAAGGACATGACTTTACAGGAGCAGGAGGAACTAACTGAACTGAGACAAAATCGTGGTTTCAAGCTAAGATTTGCTGATCTACCTTTGGACAGTTTTTGGTTGGATACTGCCAAGGAGTTCCCCCTTCTGGCAAACAAAGCGATTTTGACATTGCTCCCATTTTCCACTACATATCTGTGTGAGATGAGCTTTTCAAGCATGATTGCTATAAAAACTAAATACAGAGAGAGACTGAGAGCTGTTGACGAAGAGCTACGTGTGTGTCTTTCTTCGATTCCAGCCAGAATATCAGCTTTGTGTTCAGCCAAAGAGGCCCAGGTTGCGCACTGAATAAAGTATTTTATAATTTTTCATATTTCTGTTTACTTACTATTTCATAATAAAGTAATTATAAAATACTTTCTTTGTGTTTATTTGATTCCTATTCAAGAGAATTACTTTATATATAGTCAATATAGGCACAGAGTTAATTTTTTTAACATTTTCTAATGGTGGTGTGCCTCGAGATTTTTTTCATGAAACAAGTGTGCCTTTGCCCAGAAAAGGTTGAGAAACACTGCCATAGATAACATAGAGCAAAACTCCCCCCCTTCGTTCCGTTCCCACATTCCAATAAAATGTTGCAGTCCTCTTTTTTCTTGTTTCTTCTTATCTTCTCGGTGGCTGGATTATTAAGCAAAATGCCTCCTCTCCTTCTTGTCTGAAGCAAGTCCAAAACATTACCGAATTATTCATTTAAGTTGTGGAACCCGGGAGCAGGAAGAGTAGCTTCAGGGAGAGCCAGAATTCTCTCGGGGGGTATGCGTCCAAGCCCCCCCACTCCTCCCTCCTCAGAGTTCGGAGCAGGATTGATGGGCATCACGGATGAGGCAGCTCTTCCCACAGATCCTGGGAAGATTTCGGGAGGCTGATTTACTCCCATATCAACCCCTTTGCCCCGTGAGATTCGGAGAAGATGTTATTTCAGCCATCTTCCTCCTGATTGGATTTTCTCATACAAGACCAGGTTGGAGCTAGGTACAAGTGGAGCGCCATACAATAATTGGACTAACGGTATAGCCATAAATAATTTAAGGGCTGCTGGAATGTAATTCCCTCCTTTTGAACAATAAAAGCTTACAATAGCAGTCGTACTTCTTTGTGCAATGGAAGAGGTGTATTTAATATGAGCCGTTTTCTTCCTGGAGGCTTGGAAGGATATTTAAAGCAATATCCTTAAGAAAGGGATATCCTTAAGAATATGGCCCCAATGATGCCCAATGATTTCCCCAATTTTGAAAGTCATATGGTTATATTCTAGGGAAGCGTAAATACGCGAAGATATTGTATCAACATGTGAAACAGATGTAAGATGGGTCGACCTCTCTCTTATGTGTGTTTTTTGAATGGCAGTTGTTATGACTGAGTTTGGATAAGCTCGTGGTTATAAGGATACAGAAAGTATTTTTGAATGGGCTTTAAAGTCTTGTGGGTCCGATGAATTGTGTTTTAATCTTAGAAACTGACCTAAGGGAAGCTTATCACGGGATGGTTTGGGATGGTTAGATCTGTAATGTAACAAAGAGTTTCTATCTGTGCTTTTCTTATAGGGTCACACTTTAATTATTAATTCATCTACAAACATTTCTTGATCAAGGAAAGGTAAACAATGTGGGCTCAATGTTCCTTCAAAGGTCAAGTGCGGTCTCGCACTATTGATCCAACGGTTGAATGGTTCAAAAATATCCTCCAAAAATATAAATATCAAATCATCCATATACCGGCCATCAAACAGGATGTATTCACTGAATGAGTTATTATGAGCAATATGTTCTCAATCAAGATTTCTCATAAAGATATTGGCCACGCTGGGAGCACATTTAGAGCCCATGGCGACTCCTTGTTTTTGAATGAAGTCCTTTTAACAAAACCCGAAAGAATTATTAGATAAAAATAAAACTAAATCCAGAATCTGTTGGGAGAAGGTGAACCTAGCTTATCATACTGAGTTTGCACAACCTCTAACTTCTTCTTTCAAGTCTTTATATAACAAGCAACATAGCATGTTCTGCCATGTAAGGCTCATAGCTTGGCCTGGTGCAATGATGTTCTATATCTGCCGAAGCATGTGTCATTTCTCTTGATAATTGAGCAGCAACAGAGCAGTCTCTAAGTTGTTCTATGTTTGTGTTGTGTAAAATTCGTTATCCAAATTTTACAGCACTCATATAATATAAAGTCTCTCCAAGCATCCCTATTTTCCAAGGACAGTCCCAAATTTGCAGAAACCGTCCTGGTTTCTAGTTTGATTCTAGAATGTCCCTGTTTCCCTTAGAACACAGCTATTTTCAGCAAAAAAAAATGTTGAAGGGTATGGCAGGACATCCCTATCTTCATTGGAGAAATGTTGGGAGGGTAGAGTTATGTGACCCCCAGGCCAAGAAGATAAGTACCGGTAACTATACAACTTTTAGAAGACATCTGAAGTTTCTTAATGTTTACTGTTTGATTATGTGTTTATATATGTTGGAAGCCACCAAGAGTGGCTGGGGCAACCCAGTCAGATGGGCAGGGTATAAATAATAAAATGATGATGATGATGATGATGATGATGATGAAATAGGCTGTCCCTATTTTCATTGGAGAAATGTTGGTGGGGATGTAATAACCACTTTCGGGGGGTGTGGTGGGACAATCAGACAATTGATTGTTGTTGCATATACAGTGGTACCTCTAGTTACGAACTTAATTCGTTCCAGAGGTCCGTTCTTAACCTGAAACTGTTCTTAACTAGAGGCGTGCTTTCGCTAATGGGGCCTCTTGCTGCTGCTGCTCTGCCGCCCCACAATTTCCATTCTCATCCTGGGGCAAAGTTCTCAACTCAAGGTAACTCTTCCAGGTTAGCGGAGTTTGTAACCTGAAGCGTTTGTAACCTGAGGCATTTGTAACTCGAGGTACCACTGTAATTGCAAACTGGTTGGAGAGGGATCCACAATGATTTATCATTGCAGTGGAGCTATCTACATGCTTATTTTTCAAAGCCAACAAACTGCTATTGACCACAGCAGCAAAGTACTGCTTGGTAGTGCCTTTCCTCGTCACTATTTTTTCCATATAGTTTAATGATACACAATCTTTGCTTCTCCTGGTAGTTCAGTTTTTAGTACCATGGGCTGATCTTGCCAAAAGTTAGCACTGGGCATCTTTATAAACAATTCTTTAGAAGCAGGTTATATTTATCTCTAGCTTTAGTCTCCATCTCAGAAACAGGAAACTTCTTATCCCCATTTTGCATCTTACAAACAGGATGCTTTTTAAAATCGCTTCAACCCCATTGTGGAATAATTGCCTTCCAAACTGGCCTGACATGAGCAACACTTTTACTCTGAATCTGTGTTTAGCTTTATGCTTTATGCGACCCCACAGTGAAAAAACAAAAACAAAGACATTTTATGCAGGTAACATGCTGTGTAAGTAGCAGATCTGGCATGATCTAAAGAAAAAAAATTGTTGTGAAGGCTGTGGCTGTTGGAGGTGGGGCAAATACAAAATAAATCTACCGATGGAATAGCCTGAGCTCTGCACTTCTTACAGCAGAATGACCTGCACAGAAGTATAGATCTACACCATTTACTGTATTTATTTTTCCCGATTGGAACTATAAAATGGTGATTTTCTTGAGTCAAAATGAGAGTACACCTAAACATTTTTTAAAGAAAAAAAACACTGGGTCTACTGATAGTGACTTGCCAGGCTTAGGGTCATGACGGAAAGAACAATGAAGGTGTCCATTCAGAGCACAAAATCAGTGTAAATCCCACACTAGAGATTACTACAAAAAGTACTAAACATAAGAGCCATTATCATAAGATATGATAGCCATCTCTAAAGGGTTGTCATGGAAGGTGGAGCAAGCCTGTTTTCTCCTGCTCCGAAGGGTAGGACCTGAACCAATGGGTTCAATAAAGGAGATTCTGAGTAAACATCTGGAATAACTTTCTGACAGTAAGAGCTATTTGACAGTGAAACAGACTCCCTGGCAGAGGCAGAGCTATCTGCTCCAGCACACAGGCTGTGCACTCAGGGGGTGGCGCTAGCCATCCATGGAGGCGGGGGCAAGCCACAAGCGTCCCGGGGTTGCCGCCCATGGTGAGCATCCCAGGGAGGGGCAATGTCACCCCCTCACGGAAGACACCTGGGGTGGACCTCACCCACCGCAACCCCCTTCCTCCACCAGTGCTCCCTGGGAAGGTGATGGGCTCTCCTTCATTGGAGGTTTTTAAGCAGAGGCAAGATGGCTCTCTGTTATGCATGCTTCAGTTGAGATTCCTGCAATGCAGAGAATTGGACTAGATTACCCTCAGCTCCGTTCCAAATCTACAATTCTACGATCCTATGAATGCCTTCTCATAAAGCTATGGTATAACTGAATTGCATTTGCACATACAACAACAACAAGAAAGAAGTCCAAGAATTCAGAGGATTCTACATTTTTATTTTTATTTTAACGTATGTGTGAATGTAAAATCAAATGGTAAAACGAATAAAAAATATAAAATAAAATAAAAATGATATTGTGGATCTGGGAAAAGTATGGGAAAGTGACTGCAAAACTATCCTTGGGGGGGGGGAACCCCTAAGTGTTTGGAGACCTTGAGACAACAAAGAGAGAATAAACATTATGCAGAATGTGGAAACACTGGATAGAGAGCAGCTTTAAATCTCTCCTTTATAATGCTACGTAATACTCAGAGTCATCCAATGAAAGTGATTGGCAGGAGTTTCAGGACAGATCATTATATCAAGCATATAGGGACGCGGGTGGTGCTGTGGTCTAAACCACAGAGCCTAGGGCTTGCCGATCAGAAGGTCGGTGGTTCGAATCCCCGCGACGGGGTGAGCTCCCGTTGTTCGGTCCCAGCTACTGCCCACCTAGCAGTTTGAAAGCACGTCAAAGTGCAAGTAGGTAAATAGGTACCGCTACGGCGGGAAGGTAAACGGTGTTTCCGTGTGCTGCTCTGGTTCGCCAGAAGCGGCTTTGTCATGCTGGCCACATGACCTGATACCATATTTATGGTATGATAAGATCAAGGCTCATAAAGGTTTCAAATCCCATATTATTAGGAAAGCGTTGTTTTCGGTTTGGATGAAATACAAAGATTTGTTAGAAAGAAAAACACCCAGGTGGCTATCACCGTTAGAAGTTAAAGCCCATCAAAAATTGAATATGGAAGGTGAATGGCCCAAATATAGTGACATTTTGACACAAGAAGGAGAACAAATAAAATTAAAATCTTATGATCAATTGAAAGGAAAGGTAACGGATTGGCTACATTATTATCAAATGGCAATGGAGTGGAGGAAGGGGGTTGCGGTGGGTGAGGTCCACCCCAGGTGTCATCCGTGAGGGGGTGACATTGCCCCTCCCTGGGATGCTCACCATGGGCGGCAACCCCGGGACGCTTGTGGCTTGCCCCCGCCTCCATGGATGGCTAGCGCCACCCCCTGAGTGCACAGCCTGTGTGCTGGAGCAGATAGCTCTGCCTCTGCCAGGGAGTCTGTTTCACTGTCAAATAGCTCTTACTGTCAGAAAGTTATTCCAGATGTTTACTCAGAATCTCCTTTATTGAACCCATTGGTTCAGGTCCTACCCTTCGGAGCAGGAGAAAACAGGCTTGCTCCACCTTCCATGACAACCCTTCAGAGATGGCTATCATATCTTATGATAATGGCTCTTATGTTTAGTACTTTTTGTAGTAATCTCTAGTGTGGGATTTACACTGATTTTGTGCTCTGAATGGACACCTTCATTGTTCTTTCCGTCATGACCCTAAGCCTGGCAAGTCACTATCAGTAGACCCAGTGTTTTTTTTCTTTAAAAAATGTTTAGGTGTACTCTCATTTTGACTCAAGAAAATCACCATTTTATAGTTCCAATCGGGAAAAATAAATATAGTAAATGGTGTAGATCTATACTTCTGTGCAGGTCATTCTGCTGTAAGAAGTGCAGAGCTCAGGCTATCCCATCGGTAGATTTTGTGGGAATGTTTAGGGATGTGGGGGAGGATATATTGTTTAAGATATCCTACCCCAACTTGTCTTTACAAGTTGAACAATATCAGCAGAGCTAACATTCCCCTTTTAAACATACACGCAGCAGATAGCTTCCACAGACTCGCTAGAGTCTAGAAATATTATCCTGGTGCTTTCCCCTGTTTAATCCCTCTTCAAATAAGACACTACACAGTCTTCAGTAAAATATAAAACGTTTACTCATAAGAAATCATCTGTTCACACAAAGGATCCCAGAGGCAGACTTAAAAGTTACTAAACAGTAAACATCACACTACTATCCCCTTATAGGAGAAAAGGCCCTTTTGCTTATCTTAGCCTGAAGCGAAGAGTACATCTTAGTTGTTGTTGTTGTTGCTAAGATGGCATGGTGTGAGAGAGAAGACAGAAGAGGCAAAATGGAGGCCCGGCCTGGCCTGTGGTTCTTCTTCACTAACCAGGAGAGGCCACACCCATCTCAAGTTACATACAGTCAGGAAGTTTTGTCTCAGTCCAGGAAGGCAGGAAGTTCCGGCTGGAGGACTGAGACAACCTTCATGTCTACTCTAGCAAATGTTGTGTTTGACTGCACCTGATTCTTACATCCCACAGATTTATTTTGTATTTGCCCCACCTCCAACAGCCACAGCCTTCACAACAATTTTGCACATACTGTAGTTGTGGTTGTGATAATATGCAAACGATCAGCTTAAGGCAAAGCAGGGTTATGGATCAGTGGGAGAGTTTGTCAGGGTGCGATATACCATGGTAAGCTGGAACAGATATTCAGACCACAAAAGGGGGAAAGTTATGGAGTACAAAACAATGAAGTACACGTCTGCTAGGCTGCCATGCAACAATTCAAAAAGAAAATTCCTAAAAACTTCAGTCACAACATGGGATATAATTCCTGTTTAAAGGTGGTTCACTGCAGTCTAAATGACACATTCAGCCGTCTTCAGATGAAGTGAGGCCTGGACTTTTTTGGTCAGTGCAGGGCACTAATGGAATAATCAGATCATCATACGGTCTGTTATATACATAGTTCTGCAAAGCTCAACTTCGATTGACACCACTGGATGTTCTCACTCATTTTCCTACTGGTTTCCCCCCTCCTTTTTCTGCAACCTCTTTCTCTTCTTATGCTAGTCAAATTCAAATATCTTTATTGTGGCCCATAGACCCACAAAGCAAGATACAGTTAAAACAACCAAACAGCAGGCGAAAAATACATACGTCTTATGCTAGTGTCTTTCATTCCCTTGAGCTTGCAAAAATTGCATGATTTCTTTAGATCATGCCAGATCTGCTACTTACACAGCATGATACCGTCTTTCCCCCTTTTTAAGACACCGTCTTATAATTTTTTCCCCTCAAAAAAACACAGGGTGGCTTATTTTCGGGGGGATGTCTTATTTTTATTACGTCAGTATGGTACGGTACAGCCTCCCCCTGTGGCGGCACCATGGCTTACTTTTGGGGTACGTCTTACTTCTCACAAAGGTAAAAAAACCCTGCCATGGCTTACTTTATGACTATGTATTAAAAAAGGGGAAACAGGGTACCTGCATAAAATGTCTTTGTTTTTGTTTTTTCACTGTGGGGTCGCATAAAGCATAAAGCTAAACACAGATTCAGAGTAAAAGTGTTGTTCATGTCAGGCCAGTTTGGAAGGCAATTATTCCACAATGGGGTTGAAGCGATTTTAAAAAGCATCCTGTTTGAAAGATGCAAAATGGGGATAAGAAGTTTCCTGTTTCTGAGATGGAGACTAAAGCTAGATATAAATATAACCTGCTTCTAAAGAATTGTTTATAAAGATGCCCAGTGCTAACTTTTGGCAAGATCAGCCCATGGTACTAAAAACTGAACTACCAGGAGAAGCAAAGATTGTGTATCATTAAACTATATGGAAAAAATAGTGACGAGGAAAGGCACTACCAAGCAGTACTTTGCTGCTGTGGTCAATAGCAGTTTGTTGGCTTTGAAAAATAAGCATGTAGATAGCTCCACTGCAATGATAAATCATTGTGGATCCCTCTCCAACCAGTTTGCAATTACAGTGGTACCTCGAGTTACAAATGCCTCAGGTTACAAACGCTTCAGGTTACAAACTCCGCTAACCTGGAAGAGTTACCTTGAGTTGAGAACTTTGCCCCAGGATGAGAATGGAAATTGTGGGGCGGCAGAGCAGCAGCAGCAAGAGGCCCCATTAGCGAAAGCACGCCTCTAGTTAAGAACAGTTTCAGGTTAAGAACGGACCTCTGGAACGAATTAAGTTCGTAACTAGAGGTACCACTGTATATGCAACAACAATCAATTGTCTGATTGTCCCACCACACCCCCCGAAAGTGGTTATTACATCCCCACCAACATTTCTCCAATGAAAATAGGGACAGCCTATTCCATAATAATAATAATAATAATAATAATAATAATAATAATAATAATAATTTTATTATTTATACCCTGCCCATCTGACTGGGTTGCCCCAGCCACTCTTGGTGGCTTCCAACATATATAAACACATAATCAAACAGTAAACATTAAGAAACTTCAGATGTCTTCTAAAGGTTGTATAGTTACCGGTACTTATCTTCTTGGCCTGGGGGTCACATAACTCTACCCTCCCAACATTTCTCCAATGAAGATAGGGATGTCCTGCCATACCCTTCAACATTTTTTTTTGCTGAAAATAGCTGTGTCCTAAGGGAAACAGGGACATTCTAGAATCAAACTAGAAACCAGGACGGTTTCTGCAAATTTGGGACTGTCCTTGGAAAATAGGGACGCTTGGAGAGACTTTATATTATATGAGTGCTGTAAAATTTGGATAACGAATTTTACACAACACAAACATAGAACAACTTAGAGACTGCTCTGTTGCTGCTCAATTATCAAGAGAAATGACACATGCTTCGGCAGATATAGAACATCATTGCACCAGGCCAAGCTATGAGCCTTACATGGCAGAACATGCTATGTTGCTTGTTATATAAAGACTTGAAAGAAGAAGTTAGAGGTTGTGCAAACTCAGTATGATAAGCTAGGTTCACCTTCTCCCAACAGATTCTGGATTTAGTTTTATTTTTATCTAATAATTCTTTCGGGTTTTGTTAAAAGGACTTCATTCAAAAACAAGGAGAAGCCATGGGCTCTAAATGTGCTCCCAGCGTGGCCAATATCTTTATGAGAAATCTTGATTGAGAACATATTGCTCATAATAACTCATTCAGTGAATACATCCTGTTTGATGGCCGGTATATGGATGATTTGATATTTATATTTTTGGAGGATATTTTTGAACCATTCAACCGTTGGATCAATAGTGCGAGACCGCACTTGACCTTTGAAGGAACATTGAGCCCACATTGTTTACCTTTCCTTGATCAAGAAATGTTTGTAGATGAATTAATAATTAAAGTGTGACCCTATAAGAAAAGCACAGATAGAAACTCTTTGTTACATTACAGATCTAACCATCCCAAACCATCCCGTGATAAGCTTCCCTTAGGTCAGTTTCTAAGATTAAAACACAATTCATCGGACCCACAAGACTTTAAAGCCCATTCAAAAATACTTTCTGCATCCTTATAACCACGAGCTTATCCAAACTCAGTCATAACAACTGCCATTCAAAAAACACACATAAGAGAGAGGTCGACCCATCTTACATCTGTTTCACATGTTGATACAATATCTTCGCGTATTTACGCTTCCCTAGAATATAACCATATGACTTTCAAAATTGGGGAAATCATTGGGCATCATTGGGGCCATATTCTTAAGGATATCCCTTTCTTAAGGATATTGCTTTAAATACCTGGGAGTCGTCTTCCAAGCCTCCAGGAAGAAAACGGCTCATATTAAATACACCTCTTCCATTGCACAAAGAAGTACAACTGCTATTGTAAGCTTTTATTGTTCAAAAGGAGGGAATTACATCCCAGCAGCCCTTAAATTATTTATGGCTATACCGTTAGTCCAATTATTGTATGGCGCTCCACTTGTACCTAGCTCCAACCTGGTCTTGTATGAGAAAATCCAATCAGGAGGAAGATGGCTGAAATAACATCTTCTCCGAATCTCACGGGGCAAAGGGGTTGATATGGGAGTAAATCAGCCTCCCGAAATCTTCCCAGGATCTGTGGGAAGAGCTGCCTCATCCGTGATGCCCATCAATCCTGCTCCGAACTCTGAGGAGGGAGGGGTGGGGGGGCTTGGACGCATACCCCCCGAGAGAATTCTGGCTCTCCCTGAAGCTACTCTTCCTGCTCCCGGGTTCCACAACTTAAATGAATAATTCGGTAATGTTTTGGACTTGCTTCAGACAAGAAGGAGAGGAGGCATTTTGCTTAATAATCCAGCCACCGAGAAGATAAGAAGAAACAAGAAAAAAGAGGACTGCAACATTTTATTGGAATGTGGGAACGGAACGAAGGGGGGGAGTTTTGCTCTATGTTATCTATGGCAGTGTTTCTCAACCTTTTCTGGGCAAAGGCACACTTGTTTCATGAAAAAAATCTCGAAGCACACCACCATTAGAAAATGTTAAAAAAATTAACTCTGTGCCTATATTGACTATATATAAAGTAATTCTCTTGAATAGGAATCAAATAAACACAAAGAAAGTATTTTATAATTACTTTATTATGAAATAGTAAGTAAACAGAAATATGAAAAATTATAAAATACTTTATTCAGTGTGCAACCTGGGCCTCTTTGGCTGAACACAAAGCTGATATTCTGGCTGGAATCGAAGAAAGACACAAACGTAGCTCTTCGTCAACAGCTCTCAGTCTCTCTCTGTATTTAGTTTTTATAGCAATCATGCTTGAAAAGCTCATCTCACACAGATATTGTTGCGACCCGACTGGACAGTGCTAGACCGGGGTCCGCCAGGGTCGCGCCATGCGGGCGCCAGGAAGGGGAACCATGCAGCGGGCCAGAGAAGGGGGCGACAGCGGAGCCAGGCGCGCAGGGGTTAAACCGAGCGCAGCAAGGCCGACCTCGCCCAGGCATGCCCCGCGGGGTAAACAACCCCAGAATGGGCGATAACGACCGCTAACGAGCCATCAGCGGCGGGCGTGGTGGAACCAGCAGCATCGCAATAACAATGTAAAAAGCACCCATGAATAGTGCAGGTAGACCAGAGCAGTTAACTCTTTTGTCCAAGCCATCCCGGGTGGGGAAGAGGATTACCCCCGGACCTTTAGGGCAGAAGGGAGGGGGGAATTGGGAGTCATCCAGCAAGGTGTACATAAGGGGGATTCTGAGATGGCCTCCTCAGAATCCTCACGGACTTTCCACGTTTCTCTGTGTGCTGTACAATAAACTTCAAGACTTTTTCCGCTGACTTCTCGGAGTGGCGTGCGTTCTTGACAGCTAGCTACAGTTACCATCGGGGACACGACAGATATGTAGTGGAAAATGGGAGCAATGTCAAAATCGCTTTGTTTGCCAGAAGGGGGAACTCCTTGGCAGTATCCAACCAAAAACTGTCCAAAGGTAGATCAGCAAATCTTAGCTTGAAACCACGATTTTGTCTCAGTTCAGTTAGTTCCTCCTGCTCCTGTAAAGTCATGTCCTTTCCACCAGCACAATCTTTACTCAATTCCAAATGCCAGCAGCCGCTGCGACCTGACTATATCTCTCAGTTTCTCTCCCACAAACACCAGCAGCACTTCCCCCCGCTGAAACAAACTCACAGTGAGCGCAGAAGCAGCTCGCTGCTACTCGGGTGCAAATAACGATGCAGGCTCCTAAGCTTACCCGGCCGACCGACAGCCACACGCTCCAATCGCCCTTCCACCCACTCTCTCAATATAAGCACACACACGCTCGCATGCTGGAGTGGGGGTCTTGATGCTAGCCGCCCTGATGAATGGGATAGCCGGGCAGACGTCTGAACCCTACCCTATGCAGCCTCCCCCCCAATGGTAAACCTTAGCGAGCGCTGAAGCAGCTCGCTTGCCGATGTCCGTCTGTCCCAAGCGACAGCTCTCGGCGGGAAGAAAGCAGGATGCCGATCCAAGACACAGTGTGCTGCCGAAGGTCAGCCCTGTGCTGAAGGAAGGTTAGCGCGATCCCCAATGAAGTCGGGTGGAGATCCCTGCTGGCGGGCAGCTTCGCCGCAATCCCGATCGGATGGATCAATGGTGTTGATGAATCTGCTATGGAGGGGAGGCTAAGCAAACCGCAAATAAAGAAAAGCTAAAGGAAAGGTAACTAAAGGAAAGCCACGTGTAAACAACACGGCTAGGAGAGCTACGGGAAGGGAACCTAACAGCTGGGGAGCGGGGCGAAGAAAGGAGGATTTCCCGCCCGTTCCCAGCTTAAACGGGGGCAGGTCCTGCCCTCAGACCGACCTGATTGGTCGGCCTGAGGATGATGCGGGCGGGAAACCCCCGACGCATCGGGCTGATTCCCGTTTTTTCGTTTCGTAACTCGAAAAATACGTAAGTCGAATTACTCGTAATTCGAGGTTCTACTGTAGTCCATACATCAAGATCCTTACGATCCCATCAAGCAGAAGGGATTTTGGCAGCCCGACGACAAAATCTCTCGTTGTAGCTTAGAGCTGCCGCCATATCCATAGCTCCTGTCCTGTTGTCAATTAGTCAAGTGATCTTTCTACACCAGAGAGGAAAATGGCGTCTTAGCCCTTTCTCTGCTGTGCTAATTTTCAGTTTGCAGGGATATAGGCTAAAAAGAGTAACTTTCCAAATCTTTATTTTTCAACCAGGATTCTTCCACATCAGGAAACAACCACCTCCTTTTGTTGTATGTGTTTCCTTTGCGGACTTTTAAGGAGAGATAAGGTTCTGTGTAAATAATGTCATAAAAATGTATAATTTTATTTTTAATATGTTAATAGTGTACTCTTTCCTATGTACATATTTAATGTAATAGAACTTGATAGAATTTATTATGTAGAAATGTTTGTAAGATGTAAATATGTATATATATATATATATATATATATATATATATATATATATATATGAATAAAAAGAGGATAAAAAATGTATAATTTGCATATGACAGGCTTTTAACCACCACCACCACCCCCATTCCCCAGGTCATGATGGTAGTAAAGGTATTGTAGGAATCTGTCTGTTGACACATCATTCCTGGAGCATTGAGTGAATAATTCTCGATTTCAGGTCAGATGTAATCCTTTTCTCAGGAAGCAACCTTATTTACTGATTGCAAGATAAGACCCACTTCACTTTGTTCTTAGCATTGTGTACAAAGAGGAAACAAAAAATGATGAGGCACACTGAGCTGTGCAAACATCAGACATCTGTATTTGGAGGAAGGAAGGGCTAAGTGGGGCTTATAAAAAGAGGACCTGCCTCGTGCCTGTCAGAGTTCCTTAGAGAAGAGATGGGCTCCATCAGGACATTCCTCTTGCTCACCTGTGGTCTCTTATCCCTAGCTTCATTCATCAATGGTAAGAAATATTCCATGAATTGTTTCTGATTCATCTTAACGAGGCTAGTGGAGCATTGATCTCTGCTTTCAAAGGATCTCTTATACAGCTAGCCATCACTTGCATAAACCTCTGTTTAGCTATGGTCCTGTCTTAGTGGGGGAAAAGATGACTTACAGTCTGTCCACCCATCAGTAAGCCCCACTGAGTTAATGGGCTTACCAATGGGCTTTTTTCTAGAAAAAGAGGTGCTGGAACTCAACATGAACTTGTTCTGTTATAATGGCAATGGCACCTACCTGAGAGGTGGTGAAACTGAGTTCTGGAGGGTTCCAGCTGAAAAAACAACCCTGGGCCTTACTCCCAGGTAAGTGTGCACAGGATTGCAGCCTTCATAGAGGTTCTATAGCACTTAAACGAATCCTCAGGCATGTATAACTAAGGGTAGACTGAAATCCCTCCCCCTTAAAACCCGCCACATCCTTCCCATGCAAAAATGGGGCATGGTTTTCTGCTGATTTTAGAAGACATCTGAAGGCAGTTTTTAATGTTTGATGTTTTAGTATGTGATGTGAGCCACCTCAAGTAGCTGGGGAAACCAGGTAGAAATAAAATAATGATAATGATAATGATGATGATGATGATGATGATGATGATAATAATAATAATAATAATAATAATAATAATAATAATAATTGGCTCTCCCATACTTACCACATTTCTAGGCACAGGTCTGGGCTTCTGGCTGCTGGTCCCAAGTGTCTCTACCACAGCCCAGGTTGGGTGGGATGCTCCAGTGACTACATATGGTACCAGTCTGTGGCACACTGGGGAGGGGGGAATGCCAGCCCACCACAGGAGACAGCTTGAGAAGCAGAGGCTTGCTCTGTATCCACTGCTCACTCACTGCTAGTTTTTAAAGCCACATTCACATGGTATTAGCCACAATCCATATCGATGCTGTAGTTTCTGCTGTTTGCTGTGTGATTTTCTTAAACCAGCTTCAATTCGACTAGAAAACTGAATGCTGAGTAAGTGGAAATTGAGACAGATGTCGCACACGCATGGATAATAACTACATCGTTTCCAGTTAATGAATTTTAATTCTTATTCTTACACCTTTGTCCCCTGTTTCCATTTCAGATCCTTTTAAATGTGTCTTCCCATTTCGGTACAAGGGTAAACGGTATCGCGGTTGCACCAGGACTGACAGAGATATGATGTGGTGTGCCACAAAAGTTGACATGTTCAGCAGGATGACAAAATGGGACTTCTGTTACTCTTTGGGAGGTCCCCAGAAAGGTTTATATATATGTGACTTGTTCACCATTTTGTTTTATTTTTTGTATTTTCTGATCATCCCTAGTATGTTTCAATGCATATAATCTCACTCTGTTTGTTTCCATGGAGATGCTCCTACAATCTGTGCCGTGCCCTTTGTGTACAAGAGTGAAACCTTCTATAGCTGCACCACTAGAGGTTCGTGGTTCAGGAAATTCTGGTGTGCGAAAACAGGGAACTATGACAAGGACCGTAGATGGGCTTATTGTCCTTCTAAAGGTAAGCATGATGCCGGGGCCTGGAATAACAGGATTGGTTGGATGGATGAATAATTAGTCAAGGCACTTTGTAGGCCAATGAGCGTGAGAGGAAAGATCAGTATTCCCCAATCTGGTGCCCTCCAGACATTTTAAACTGCAGTTCCCATCACCACTGACCAGTGGCCATACTTGTTGGGGGAAGACTGATGTGAAACACCTGGAAGGCCCCATGTTGGGAGCTCTTTGATGCATGCAAAACATCAAAATTTCATTCCCCAGAATCTCCAGGTATGGCTGGAAGAGAGTCCTCTCCAGTCAGAGTAATAATAATAATAATAATTCTTTTATTAGTACCCTGCCCATCTGGCTGGGTCTCCCCAGCCACTCTGGGCGGCCTCCAACAGGTATAAAAATACATTAAAATATCACAGGTTAAAAGCTTCCCTAAATAGGGCTGCCTTGAGGTATCTTCTAAATGTCAGATAGTTGTTCCTCTCCTTAACCTCTGCTGGGAGGGCGTTCCACAGGGTGGGCGCCACTACCGAGAAGGCCCTCTGCCTGGTTCCCTGTAGCTTTGCTTCTCGCAGTGAGGGAACCGCCAGAAGGCCCTCGGCGCTGGATCTCAGTGTCCGGGCTGAACGGTGGGTGTGGAGACGCTCCTTCAGGTATACAGGACCGAGGCCGTTTAGGGCTTTAAAGGTCAGCACCAACACTTTGAATTGTGCTCGGAAACGTACTGGGAGCCAATGTAGTTCTCTCAGGACCGGTGTTATGTGGTCCCAGCAGCCACTCCCAATCACCAGTCTAGCTGCCGCATTCTGGATTAATTGCAGTTTCCGGGTCACCTTCAAAGGTAGCCCCACGTAGAGCGCATTGCAGTAGTCCAAGCGGGAGATAACCAGAGCATGCACCACTCTGGCGAGACAGTCTACAGGCAGAGAGCCCAGGGGTCTGAACACTCATCCCCCACCACCACTTTCTGAACACGGCCCAGGAAGAAGGAGCGGAACCACTGTATAACAGTGCCCCCAGCTCCCAACCACTCGAGACGGTCCAGAAGGATGTTATGGTCGATGGTGTCAAAGGCCGCTGAGAGATCCAGCAGAACCAGGAAACAGCTCTCACCTTTGTCCCTAGCCCGCCGGAGATCATCAACCAGCGCGACCAAGGCAGTTTCAGTCCCATGATGTGGCCTGAATCCCGACTGGAAGGGATCCAAATGGTCCGCATCCTCCAGGCATGCTTGGAGTTGTTCAGCAACCACCCGCTCAATCACCTTGCCCAAGAATGGTAGATTTGAGACTGGGCGATAGTTGGCCATATTGGCTGGGTCAAAAGATGTTTTTTTAAGAAGCGGTTTAATGACCGCCTCTTTCAGCGGGTCTGGGAAGACTCCCTCGCAGAGGGAAGCATTCACCACCCCGCGGAGCCCATCGCCCAGCCCTTCCCGGCTAGCTTTTATTAGCCAGGATGGGCAAGGATCAAGAAGACAGGTGGTCGGTTTCACTCGTCCAAGCAGCCTGTCCACATCCTCGGAGGTAACAGATTGGAATTGATCCCATAAAACATGACTAGACAGGGCTCTAGCACTCTCTCGCCCCGGTTCTGCTCCCACGGTGGAGTCTACCTCCTTCCGAATCTGAGTGACTTTATCTGCAAAAAACTTTGCAAAAGCATTGCAGGAGATCTTGGGGTCCCTACCAGACCCCGATGACGGAGGTGGTTCTCCTGCTGCTGTTTTCTGCAGATGCAATAGAAACGGTGAAGAAGGTCCTCTTCGCCGTCTCCATTGCCACTTGGTAGGCTCGAAGTTGAGCTCTAACCCGTGTCCGGTCTGATTCAGAAAGAGTTTTCCACCACCGGTGCTCTAGCCGTCTCAACGACTGTTTCATCGCCCTCAGCTCCGGGGAAAACCACGGGGCTGTCCGGGCTCCATGCAATCGGAGAGGGCGTTTCGGAGCCAGACAGTCGATAGCCCTGGTTAACTCCACATTCCAGCGGGTCACCAGGGAATCAGCTGAAAGGCCATCAACATGGGATAAAACATCCCCTACCACTCTCTGGAAGCCAATTGGATCCATTAAGTAGCGGGGGTGGACCATCCGAATCGGTCCCACCTCCCGGCAGAGGGGAAGGGTCGCGGAGAAGTCTAGTTGCACCAGGAAGTGATCTGACCATGGCACTTCTTTTGTTTCATTTTTACTTAGTGTCAGATCACCAACATCCATAGAGGTAAACACCAGGTCTAAGGCATGTCCGCGGCTATGAGTTGGGCCAAACTTATTCAGGGACAGCCCCATGGAGGCCATGCTTTCCACGAAGTCCCGAGTGGCCCCTTGTAAGGTCGTGTCAGCATGGATATTAAAATCTCCTAAGACAACCAAACTAGGTGTCTCCAGGAGCACATCCGCCACGACCTGAAGCAGCTCGGGCAGGGAATCCTTGGTGCAGCGGGGAGGTTGGTACACCAAAAGGAATCCTGTACTGCCCCTATTGCCCAACTTCCAGAACATGCACTCAGAAAACTCGGTCTTTCCAATAGGACGCCTGGTGCAAACTAATGACTTCCTAAAAATCACTGCATCCCCCCCTCCCCGCCCAGATGGCCTGGGTTGCTGTGCGTAAGAGAAACCTGGCGGACAAGCAGCGGCAAGGACTGGCCCATCTGCCTCATCCAACCAAGTCTCTGTCACACATGCCAGGTCAAATCCTCCATCCACAATGAGGTCATGGATGGCAGTTGTTTTGTTCATCATTGACCTGTCATTACACAGCAATACTTTCAGGTCATGTGGGTATCCCTTGTTGATTCCAGTACCCGTCCAGTTAGGGCCAGACCCGGAGACAGGGATAGTCCTCAACCAATGACTAAGCCTGTCTCCTCAGTAATGACATGGTCTGGTCCTAGCGTGACTCCTCCTCCTGCCCGTGATCACTGAGATCGGGTGTCCCAGTGCATCCCCCCCCCTGTGGAACTTGCCCCAGCCATTCTGTTGGCTGGGACCCACTCCCCGGCAGCCCTAACCCCTCCCCTTAAGAACAAAAATAAAACCTATATAAAAACAACAGCAAAAACAAACAAGGAAAGGAAAAACAAAACAAAACAAAGAAAAAACACAATAAAACAATACAACCCAAAAACAATAAAATTACAGGTATACTCAAATTACACAAATTCCCAAACCTAACTAAGAATCCACCCCACCCACCCTACCAAAAAATAATAATAGAAAATTAAAAAGCATTTTTAAAAGAACTCTATGCTGTTTTGAGTTCTGCTGAGCCGCAGCAGTAGCAGTCCTATATGAGGCCCAGCAGGCCGCGCCCTGGGCCAGATGGTGAGGGGCATGGAGGGGGCCTGTAGGCACTCACAGCGGGAGAATCCCGGGCAGCAGCTCCAGCTCCAGCAGAAACTGCAGTCCTATATGGGCCCAGCAGGCCGCGCCCTGGCCAGATGTTAAGAGCCAGGGAGGGGGCCTGTAGGCACTCACAGCAGGAGAATCCCGGGCAGCAGCTCCAGCTCCAGCAGAAACTGCAGTCCTATATGGGCCCAGCAGGCCGCGCCCTGGCCAGATGGTAAGAGCCAGGGAGGGGGCCTGTAGGCACTCACAGCAGGAGAATCCCGGGCAGCAGCTCTTAATCTCAGGGTCATGGGTTTGAGCCCCCCACTGGCCACAAGGGGGCTGGACTAGATGACCCTAGAGTCCCTTCTAACTCTACCCAAGCTAGATGGATCTAGCATCTGACTCAGTTTGGACTCAGCTACATTGCTCGTGTTACACGCTATAACTGCATTATAAAGATGTAAAGGCAGCCCTGTTTACGGAAGTTTTTAACTTGTGATTTTGATATCTTTTAATATTTGTTGGTAGCCGCCCAGAGTGGCTGGGGAGACCCGGCCAGATGGGCGGGGTACAAATAAAATTTATTATTATAATCATCATCATCATCATCAGTTTGGACTCAGCTACATTGCTCGTGTTACACGCTATAACTGCATGCACCGTTTCCAGTTAATGATTTGCAGTTCTTATTCTTACACCTTTGTCCCCTGTTTCCATTTCAGTTCCTCGTCCCTGTGTCTTCCCATTTGTGTACAGGGGTAAATCCTATTCCTCTTGCACCAAAAATTTCCATCATAGTCTGTGGTGTGCCACATCAGTTCGCCGTACCACAAGAAAGATGAACAGATGGAAAAATTGTTCATATGGAGGTGACCTATATTTTTTTTCTATTTCTGGTTTCCTATGTCACACATATGCATATCCATTTTACTGAAATAAAGTAAACAGATTCTCCTCATGAACTTTAAAGCTAGATGTGGGTTTTCCATAGGCATCTGATTGGACATTGTGGAAACAAAATGTTGGATTAGATGGGCCTTTGGTCTGATGCAGCAGAACTCTTTCTGTGCTCTTAAAGAGGTTTGGGACTAACATCAGTAGCTTGTATAGATCTTCCTTATGCCTGAACTATTACAAATCTCCTTCCAAGGATCAGATAAATGTTGCTTCAAGCAACAAGATCTCTGAAGAAATGAAACACATCACCAGTATGTTAATTTGAGAATATGGTTCGAACTATGTACCTAAGAGGTGCTTTTGTACAAATATTTCCTACTAATCATTGATAAAGATTGCATAGACCATAAAAGTCACATGTCATCTTTTCTAATATTACTGATATTACATTGGCATAAATGCCAGCTATCCTCATGTCTTGTTTTATATCTAGTATAACTGAATTCATTCCCTTCATCTTTCTTTATAGTTTCTTGTTTCTTTAACATTATTGTCAATTGAGCAATTATCACTTGCTCTCACAGGCTCCTGACCAATTCTTTTCTCCTTGGTTTGTAGCTATCTTTCTAAGCCTTTGCAAAGGAGATCCCTGGCAAGGTTTATATATATGTGACTTGTTCACCATTTTGTTTTATTTTTTGTATTTTCTGATCATCAATAGTATGTTTCAATGCATATAATCTCACTCTGTTTGGATCTAGAATTTGGAGGTAATCACGGTGGTCGACCCTGTACCTTCCCCTTTGTGTACAAGCGCCGAACCTTCTATACTTGCACCAATAAAGATTCGATCTATGGGATTCACTGGTGTGCGACAACAAGGAACTTTGACAGGGACAGGAAATGGAGCTACTGTGCTGATACCAGTAAGCATGATGCAGGGGTCTGAAATAACAGGAGTGGTTGGTTGGCTGGATGCATAATTAGTCAAGGCACTTTGTAGGCCAAGGAGAGTGAGAGGAAAGTTCAGTATTCCCCAATCTGGTGCCCTCCAGACATTTTAAACTGCAGTTCCCATCACCACTGACCAGTGGCCATACTTGTTGGGGAAAGACTGATGTGAAACACCTGGAAGGCCCCACGTTGGGATGCATGCAAAACATCAAAATTTCATTCCCCAGAATCTCCAGGTAGGACTGGAAGAGAGTCCTCTCTTCTCCGACTTCCGGTCGGCGCGCCGGAGCGGACGGTCGGGGGGACATGTCGCTCTGACATTCCCCGACCCGACCGGGAAAAGGGGAGACCGCGACAGCGTAGCGGCCCCCCAAAATCCTGGGTCGAGCGTCCCGGGAGCTCAGCGGTCCGGCGGAGCTCAGAAATACCCTGGAGACTGTTTGGTGATATTTAACTCTATAGATATGAGAAATGCAATCTTGAAGTTGAGCTATACCAACAAGTTAATAATTGATGGAAGACCAATTGTTATATATAAGGAGATCCCAAATAGATTTTTGAAGAAGGGAGATGTCTATAAATCATTGGCAAGTCTGTTAAATAAGAATGCAGTGAAATTTAGATGGGAATTCCCAGAGGGAATATCCTTTTACTACAAAGATAAGAGATTCAAACTGACCGACGCTCTGGAAGTGAAGAAATTCACAAGAAGATACGAAACAGAATTAGGGAAGATAGAACCCAGTTTACCAGAACCAAACAGTGGTGGTCTGGGCAAAGAGGAAAAGGGAAAAAAGAAGAAGAAAGGGGGGAAAGGGGGAAAAAGAAAGGGGGAAAAAGACTTCCGGTCGGCGTGCCGGAGATGGCGGTCGGGGGGACATGTCGCTCCTGACATTCCCCAGCCAGACCGGGCAAAGGGGAGCTTGCGCCAGCGCCGCAACCCCCAAAACCCCCGGGAAGGGCGTCCCGGGGTCCTAGGACCTGCAATAGCTTGGACGCCGGTCCCGATCCCAGGGAGCCCTCAGCAGGGTTCCTGGGAGCGATCGGGCGGCGGAGCTCCAGGGTCCGCTAAAAACCCCGTCTGGCGAAGCTGCGAGATCGTCACCTCTTGAGCGCGTCGATTCCTCCAAGACCTACAATTTGGAACTGTGAGTAAAATGCAACAAAATTGAAATTGGGACTAAATTTGGATTGGATTGGAACGAAAACACGGAGGTCCGTTCCTTTCCATTGTTACAGTGAAACAGGAAATAGCTACAGATGCATTGAAAAGGACTGAATTAACTCTTTTGTTACAAGGCTTTAAATTAACCTCTGAGCCTCCCCTGGTCCTGAGGGAAGCAGAAGGAATTGTGATAGATTTGTGGATTATTTTTAAGTTGAAAATTCTGTGAAGTTTTTCAAGAGGAGAAAGTTATGAAAAGTTTTTAAAGTTTTTAAAAGTTCAAAAAAACAACAACAACCTCTTGAACTGTGATTAAAGAAAATGGCGTTGAAACCGGACATTACTTGGCAAACTGTGCTGGAGAAGATGCAGGAATACATAGCAGAACTGAGAGAGAGGAATGCTATGGGAAAGACGGCGGATGAGATAAGGCAAATTCCAAACACTGTGCAGGCTGAACCAGATGTACAAACAACTGAGGAAGTGACAGGATTCTTCAAGGCTGGGCAACGAAAGAAGATTTTGGTAAACATCGGCTGCAGGAAGAGATTTTACAACCGAAAGAGAAAAGGAGTTGCCACTTCAAGAAGCAAGAGAAAAATCATAAGAAAAAATAGCAAACTGATACCTATTGACAGGCAGCAGAAGGGAGGCTGAGAAGAATCGAATATGAAATGGAAAGGCTGGCTACAGAGGTTGGAGAATGCCATCCTGGAGGATACATTGCAGGACTCACTCTGGCTCTGGGTTTCAGAACCAGCAGGTATAGGATAAGAACTGTTAAAGCATTGCCTGACTTATGGACTTATGGTGTTTTTGATTTATGGACACGCCAGAGACTGTTAAATATTCTGAAATATAAGTGAAGGATAAGTATTTTTCATTTTAAATATGATAAGTATGATAAGTAGTTTATATTTTAAATAAAAGCTGTGTACCCAGGGATCGGGGGAGGCAAGAGGGATGTAGATGAAGATATATAAGTATTTTAAGATATGAGAAGTTTGAAGATTGAAGATTGATATTAGGAAAATAATCATTTGACTATGAAATTGGGAACCTGTTAAAAGTTGTTATTTGCAAATAGATGGAAAACAATGGAGTGGACGTGAGGAAGCATGATAATGATTGTAACCTAAGTGAGCTGGCCTGAATCGGGGCCGGACAAATATTGTAAAATCAATAAAAATTAATTTAAAAAAAGAAAAAGAAAAAAGAAAGGGGGGGAAAACCTGAGGAAGGAGCTTGTGGAGGAGTGGACGAAGGAGAAGAGGAAGAAGTGGAAGAAGAGGAAAAAGAAGAAGTATCAGAGGAAGAAGAAGATATAGATAACAACAAATACCCACAAGCTTAAAAATTTTTTAAAACCAGTAACACCAGAAGAAAGAACATGACTTTAAAATTGATATTGTGGAATGTTAATGGTCTAAATGATAAGAAGAAAAGAAATAAAATTAACCATGTGCTAAAAAGAAGAAATCTTGATATAATTTGTCTACAGGAAACCCACATTGCCAAAAAACATAGACATATTCTAGTAAACAAAAAGCTGGGAAGTGAATTTGTCTCATCAGACGTAACCAAAAAGAGAGGGGTGGTAATGTATATAAAAGAAAAACTGAACCCGGAACTGATTATAAAAGATGAGGAGGGAAGAATTTTGGTTATGCAAATATCGCTGCAAGGAGAAAAAATAATATTAGTTGGAATTTACGCGCCAAATGACAATAAGGCAGATTTCTACAAAAAGTTGGAAGAGAGACTAGCAGAATGGATGGATAGAAAAATGATATTAATGGGTGACTTCAACGGAGTGGTAATACCCTCGCTTGATAGGTCACATCTCAAAAAGACTTCAAAAGGAGGTAAATTACCAAAGACATTTTTTGATTTAGTGGAAAACTTTGGACTCGTAGATATTTGGAGGTTAAAGCACCCGACAATGAAGGACTTTACCTTCTTTTCAGAACCAAACCAAAGTGCGGGAAGAATAGACCAGGTGTGGATAACAAAAGAACTTATAGCGAGGGTGATAAAGAGTGAGATTGTGCCAAGAACTCTCTCGGATCATAATTCGATCTTAATGGAATTGAAGAAGAAGGAACAGACACCTAATAGATGGAGAATGAATGATACTCTGTTAGAAGACCCAGACACAGTAGAGAAGGCAAAAGAGACAGTAAAAGATTATTTTAAGTGGAATCTACATAAAGAAACAGGTTTGAATGTGGTTTGGGATACGAGTAAGGCGGTTATGCGGGGCTTTCTGATACAGAAAAACAGTCATTTGAAGAAAAAGGAAAGGGGAAAAAAGGAAGAAATATTGAAGCACTTGATGGACTGTGAAAGGAAACTAAGTGTGAATCCAAAGGATGAGCAATTAAAACAAAATATTAAAATGTTACAAATACAGTTTTCAATGATAGTTGATAAGGAGATTGAGGGGGAAATTAAAGAGTTGAAACAGAAGAATTTTGAATCGGCGAATAAAACGGGGAGGCTTTTAGCATGGCAACTAAGAAAGAGACAAAACCAAAATATAATAAATAAGTTAAAAGTAGATGAGGAAGAGATAGAAGAACCAAAGGAAATAAGAAAAGCCTTCCAAAAGTTTTATAAAGATCTCTATAGGAGAGGGAAAGAAGAGAATAAGAAAATAGAAAAATATTAGAGAAATTTAAACTGCCCCAAATATCGCAGGAGAAAAGAGACATTTTGAATACACGCATTTCGGTACAAGAAATCAATATTGCAATTAAAAAAATGAAGCTGGGGAAATCTCCAGGGCCAGATGGCCTCTCAGCTAAATACTATAAGGTGCTAGGTGAACAACTAGGTCCGGTACTGTGTGAGGTGATGAACGAAATTATGGAAAAGGGAAAGGTTCCAGACACCTGGAAGGAGGCGCATATAACATTAATACCCAAACAAGATACAGACAAATTAAACATTAAGAACTATAGACCCATATCTCTGCTGAACAATGATTATAAATTTTTTGCAGATATTATGGCAAAGAGATTGAAAGAAATTTTGAATGAACTAATACACAAGGACCAAGCAGGTTTCCTGCCTGGTCGGCAATTAAAAGGGAATGTAAGACACATATTGAACATCATACAATTTTTAGAGACCAGGAGTGACAAACCAGCTATATTAATGTTCATCGATGCCGAAAAAGCGTTTGACAACGTTTCGTGGCAATTTATGAAGAAAACAATGGAGCTGACGGGTGTGACGGGACCATTTATGACAGGGATTCAAGCGATCTATTCGGAACAAAGAGCTAAGTTGATAATAAACAGCACAGTATCGGAAAGTTTTGAAATCAGCAAGGGCACCAGGCAGGGGTGCCCACTGTCACCTTTGTTATTCATTATGGTTTTGGAAGTGTTGGCAAACAGAGTAAGAGACTGTCAAGATATAAGAGGAATTAAGCTGGGGGTAAAGGAATACAAAATAAAGGCCTACGCAGATGATGTGGTCTTGACATTGGAGAAACCGGAATGCAGCATCCCAAAAGTGTTGGAAGAAACGGAGAGGTTTGGTCATCTAGCAGGATTTAAATTAAATAAAAGTAAAACTAAATTATTGGCGAAAAATTTGACAAAAGAGCAGATAGAAGAAATTCAACAAAATTATGGATTGCAGGTGGTGAAGAAAGCAAAATATCTGGGAATTTGGCTGACAGCAAAGAATATAAATTTGTTTGAAGATAATTACCAACCGGTCTGGAAAGAAATCAAAAAAGATCTGGAAATCTGGAACAGATTAAAGTTATCCTTCAATGGAAGGATTGCAGTATGTAAGATGAACGTCCTACCAAGGATGTTATTCTTATTTCAAACTTTACCAATCATTAAAGGGATAAGTCAGTTTAAAGAATGGCAAAGGGCACTTTCAAGGTTTATATGGCAGGGGAAGAAACCGAGAGTAAAGCTTAAAATTTTGGTTGACAAGAAAGAAAGAGGGGGATTCTCCGTGCTGGACCTGAGACTTTATTATGAGGCATCTTGCCTTTGCTGGCTGAAAGAATGGATAACGCTGGAGGACAATGATTTGTTAGACCTAGAAGGCCATGAAAACAGATTCGGGTGGCACTCTTACCTGTGGTATGGTAAAGCTAAAGTACACAAGGGTTTTACGAATCACGTGATAAGGGGAAACATCTATGAGGTGTGGGAAAGAAATAAATGTTTGTTAGAAAGGAAAACCCCATGGTGGATCTCCCCTATAGAGGTACTTACTGTAAAAAGAGTGCATATGGAAGGTAGGAGTGTCACATACTCAGAGATATTGATTAAGTCAGATAGCGGTTGGAAATTAAAACCATATAACCAAATTGAGAATATATTGACGGGATGGTTGCAATATCATCAGGTAAACGATCTGTTGGTTTCGGACAAAAAAATTGGATTTGAAGATAAGAAGTCTAAATTCCAAATAGAGTTGCTGGAAGGCAAAAACAAATTGTTAACAAAAATGTATGATCTATTGTTGGAGTGGTACACGGTAGATGAAATGACGAAAGAGGTCATGATTAAGTGGGCAATGGACTTTGGGTATAACATCGAGTTTAAGGCTTGGGAAAAACTATGGAATGAAAGTATAAAATTCACTGCATGTGTATCTTTGAAAGAGAATGTACAAAAGATGATGCATAGGTGGTATCTAACCCCTGTAAAACTAGCAAAAATGTACAGAATGAGTAATAATCAATGCTGGAAATGTAAGAAAGAAAAAGGAACACTCTACCACATGTGGTGGACCTGTGAGAAATTGAAGGGTTTTTGGGAAAAGTTGTATAATGAGTTAAAAAAGATGTTTAAATATACTTTTCATAAAAATCCAGAAGCTTTCTTGCTAGGTATAATGGGGGAGGAAATTAACAAAAAAGATCAGAGGTTATTCATGTATGCGACGACTGCGGCTAGAATACTAATAGCCCAAAGATGGAAGACACAAGAAATACCATCGATAGGGGAATGGCAGTCAAAGATGATGGAATATGCGGAACTTGCGAAACTAACTAGTAAGATAAGACACCAGGATGAAACGAAATTCCAAAGAGAGTGGAGTAAATTTGTGGAGTATTTAAGGGTGAACAGAAGCAGTTTGAAAACACTAGCGGGATTGGAATAACTCCATGACATGAACAGAAGGGGACACAATGGGACTGCAGTGGAAAGATTAGACTAGAAAACCGGCTGGAGGGAGGGAGGGAAGTCAAAGCTCGGCGGAGCAAAATGTAAATAAGATGTGGATTATTATTATGACTACATTTGAATGTGAGACGTTCCACTATTGCATTGAAATGACCCAACATCCTGCTGACCTCAATTAAAAATAAATGAAACTATTTAGTTAGGAATGTACAGATTTTTTAAAAAAAATATAAAAAGCAAAACATTTGTGTACATAGTTCTTTCAGTGTCTAATGCACTAGGTCTGTCATGCTGGGGTAGGCAGGAAGTAAGATAAATAAGGAATCAGTATGCCTAAAGCCTCCAGGCTGCTGGATTTGCCACCTTTTCCCAAGCCCTCCAGCAACATATTATGTCAGCATTTTTTTAACACTGACAGTGTGATTGACATTTGGCATCAAAGTGCAAGATGACGGGTCTTTGCTCCTAGGAGCTTCCAATCTAAAATCTAATGCAGGAGATACAACACAGGAAGGGAAAGAAGTTGAGGTGGTGAGTACACAAGGAAAGAGAATACAGTTCTTTCAGTTCCATGTGCCTTTTATTTTTTATAGGCCACCCAACAGCAAAATGTTTTCCAGGTGGCATAAAAGAGATAAACATTGGCAGGCAGTTTTACTGTAGCCTAAAACTCAAGGGCCAAAAACTAAGAGAGAGTGAAAACTTAACCTAGCCCTGTTAAGTGCCTAGTGCTAAAAAGATGGCAACATGGACATCAGGCAAGCCTCTCTAGGGAGGACATGTCATAAAAGAGGAAACTGCCTTTTTTGAGTTGGACCTTCAGTCCAATCTAGCTCTGCATTGCCCGCACTGACTGGCAGCTCCTCCCCAGGATTTCAGACAGGAGTCTCTCCTAGCCCTACCTCGAGATGCTGCTGATTGAACCTTGGACATTTTGCATGCAAAGCGGATGTTCTGCCACTAAACTACAGTCTATCCCCACCCTTGGCAAGCTACCACCAAAACAGCTTCTTCAGTAGCAGCTGCTCCTCACCTGGCACCCAGAGAAGGTTCTCCCACAGTATAGGCCGTAAAATGAACTCTATGCTATGGTCAGTTGTACTCCCAGGTCTTCCCCTATTTATGCTCTAGCCATTGTCTTAATATTCCAGAACTCCAGGCCAAGCTCTTGTCATGAACAGCATCTTTGAGCCCTATGCCAGTCACCTGAGATATTTTTTTTTTGTATAATATTTTTTATTTTTAAACACAAAAATAAACAAACAAACAATCAAACACACACAAAAAACAACAACACATACATATAAACTCTACTAAAACTAAAACACTACAATACACTACATTTATCATATAATCTTATCCTATCTCCTTAACATTTCCTTCTGACTTCCTCCATTCTGTCCCTCTGTGTCGATTCTCCTTATCTATTGTCTACCAGCAATTTCTTAATATTTCTGTCTTCTCATTTGTATTACATTTTATCTCATTTTGATTTCATTCTTTAAAATTAAAATAACTTCCAGATTCTTTTTCAACAACCTTATATTTCCTAACAAATATTTATAAAAAGAAACTTAAATTCAATATTACTTGACACTTATTTCTACAATATATCTACCATACTATTTACTGTATTAATCTTCTATAAACTAATCTTATACATTGACATTTCTATTTATTTTAATTCTGTACTTTATAATATTTTTTAAGATAGTCTTTAAACTTTCTCCACTCTTTTTCCACTGCATCATCCCTCTGGTCGCGGATTCGCCCGGTCAGTTCGGCGGTTTCCATATAATCCATCATTTTCATCTGCCATTCTTCCAATGTCGGTAAGTCCTTAGTCTTCCAATATTTTGCAACAAGAATTCTTGCTGCCGTGGTGGCATACATAAACAACGTGTGGTCCTCTTTTGGTAGAACTTGGTGTACCATTCCAAGGAGGAAGGCCTCTGGTTTTTTCAAAAATGTGCTTTTAAACACCTTCTTCAACTCATTATATATCATCTCCCAGAAGGCCTTCAACCTTGGGCAGGTCCACCACATATGGTAGAATGTTCCTTCCGTGTTTCCACATTTCCAACATTTGTTGTCCTGCAAATGATAGATTTTTGCCAGCTTCACTGGGGTCAGGTACCATCTGTAAATCATTTTCATTATATTCTCTCTTAACAAAGTACATGCTGTAAATTTTATGTCCGTTCTCCATAGTCTTTCCCAGTCTGCCATCATGATATTGTGTCCCACATCTTTTGCCCAGTCTATCATTGCAGATTTTACTAACTCATCTTGCGTATGCCATTCCAGCAACAGATCATACATTCTTGACAAGGTCTTATTCTTTGGTTCTAGCAGTTCTGTTTCCAATTTTGACTTTTCCACTTGAAAGCCAATCTTTTTGTCCAGTCTGAAAAGTTCATTAATCTGATGGTATTGTAACCAGTCTCGGATCCTTCCTCTCAGTTGCTCAAAGGGTTTCAACCTGACTTGTTCTCCTTCATATATTAACATCTCGGAATATTTTAGCCAATGTTCTTCCGCATTAACTCTTTTATAGGCCTTTGCTTCTGCTGGTGACAGCCATCTGGGTGTTTTCCTTTCAAGGAGATCTTTATATTTCATCCAGACTCTAAAAAGAGCCTTTCTTATTATATGATTTTTGAATCCTTGATGGGCCTTTATCTTATCATACCATAAATATGCATGCCATCCAAATCTGTTGTTGTATCCTTCCAGGTCTAGTATATCTGTGTTTTCTAATAGGAACCAATCTTTCAGCCAGCAGAAGGCTGCTGCTTCAAAGTAAATACTTAGTTCCGGCAGGGAGAAACCCCCTCTTTTCTTATCATCTGTTAGTATCTTAAATTTAATTCTGGGTTTTTTCCCCTGCCAGACAAATCTAGATATAGTCTTCTACCACTTCTTGAAAGGTTCCATCTTGTCAAGTATTGGAATTGCCTGGAAGAGAAATAGTAATTTAGGCAGCACATTCATCTTTATGACTGCAATTCGGCCCATCAAGGACAATTTCAAATTGTTCCAGATCTCCAAATCCTTCTTTATTTCGTTCCAGACCTTCTCATAGTTGTCCTTGAACAAATTTTGATTTCTCACTGTCATGTTGATACCCAGATACTTTACTTTTTTTGTAAATTGCAGGCCTGTTTCTTTCTCCAGATTTTCTTTTTCGCCTTGTGTCAGGTTTTTCCCTAAGACTTTGGTTTTGGCTTTATTTAATTTAAATCCTGCTACTTCCCCGAAGTCTTGCATCACCTCCAGTGCCACTGGTGCACTAGAGTCTGGTTCTTGTAATGTCAAAACTAAGTCATCAGCGAAGGCTTTTAGCTTGTATTCTTTGGCCCCCACCGCCACCCCTTTAATATCTGAATTGTTTCTAATCACATTCAACAATACCTCCAGGACTGTGATAAACAATAACGGGGATAAGGGGCACCCTTGTCTTGTTCCTTTCTGGATTCTGATGTTGTCTGATACCACATTGTTGATGATAATCTTGGCCTTTTGGTCAGTGTAGATCGCTTCAATACCATTCATAAAACCATTCCCCACCTCCATATGTTGCAAATTCTTTTTCATAAAAGTCCAAGATACATTGTCAAATGCTTTTTCGGCGTCCACAAACATCAGGATTGCTTTGTTGTTCTTATCTTGTTCAAGTTTTTCAAGGATATCCACCACGTTCCTTATGTTAGTATTTAAGTGTCTTTCCGGTAAGAATCCGGCTTGATCTTGGTGGATAACCTCCTTTAGAACCTTCCTGAGTCTGCTAGCCATAATATTTGCAAAAATTTTATAGTCCACATTTAGGAGGGAGATAGGTCTGTAATTCTTCATCAATGTCCGATCCACATCTGGCTTTGGTATCAGAGTTATATATGCATCCTTCCAAGACTCCGGTGCCCCTCTTCCTTTCAGTATCTCATTACATACATCCATTAATGGTTGGATTATCCAATCTTTCAATGTTTTGTAATATTTTGCTGAAAGTCCATCAGGTCCTGGGGCCTTATCCAATTTCATGTTGCTAATTGCCATTTCCACTTCATTTGGTGTTATTGGGTGGTTTAGGGGGCCTTTCATGCTTTCCGGGATTTTCTGTAGGCCATTTTCGGCTATGTATTGCTCTATTTTGCCTTTTTCTTTGGTTTCTTCTTTGTACAACTGTTTATAAAACTTTTCAAAGTTTTTCCTTATCTCCGATGGGTTCACTACTTTATTTCCGTTAATGCTGATACTTGTGATGGTATTCTGTTTCTGTCTCTGTCTCAGTTGCCACGCTAGCAATTTTCCGCACTTATTGGCTGATTCAAAAGTCTTTTGCTTCAGCATTTTGATTTTCCATTCAATTTCACAATTGATCATTTTAGAGAATTCAACTTGTAACTGCTTTATTTCCTTTTGTAATTTAATATCTTTAGGTTTTGTCCTCAATTGTTTTTCTTTTTCTTTTAATTGTTGCAAAATTGAATCCTTTTTCTCTCTTTGCAGCTTCATTTTAATTGCCTTTTGTTGTATTAAGAATCCTCTCATCACCGCTTTGCTTGCGTCCCAAATTGTTCTTTTTTCCATTGTCGTATTTAAGTTTATTTCAAAATAGTCCTTTATTGTTTTTTGGGCCTTTTCACAGATAATTTGGTTTCTAAACAATGAATCGTCCATTCTCCATCTGAAGGAACCCTTCGGGGTTAGTCTTAAGTCCAGTTGTACCGGATTATGGTCTGAGCATGTCCTTGGGTCAGTCACCTGAGATATTTCTCCATTGCAGGGGTCAGTCAGAGTTTTGACATGATATCTAACAATGCCAAACTGGAAAATCTTCAAGGGCCATGAGCACTCTATGGGAATCCATCAGCCTCTGTGCCCATCCTGACTGGTCTAATTCTTGAGAGGTCAGAAGTCCCTGGAAGCCTAGATAGAACCAGGCAGCAATCTGCCTAGGTCAAAGGAGCAATAGTGATTCTGTAACCCACCTATGACTATTGTCTTATCCAGCATAGAACACTTAAGTTGAGCATATAACGTGCCAAATGTGCAGGGCCAGATGTAACTTGGGAGAGACCAATGTTATCATGGAAGCCATGAGAACCCAGCCTATGGCCTGACAAGGGAGTCGTAAGTTGTTGTAGCCCCTATGCATCCCTCAGGTGTGCTGGAGGACGTCGTCCATTGCCTATGTTGAAGTAAAATTCAACTACCAGTCTAGACAACTTCTGCAAATGAAATCGGGGTGGGTGTCTTTTGCCTTAGATAGCAAAATAACATGGGCCAGCCCTGAGATCAGGGTTGGGGTTTGTAGTTTTTATTTTATTGGGGAAGGGCCATAGTTCAGTGGAAGAGCATCTGCATGCATACAGAAAGTCCCCAAGTCCAATCCCTGGTATATCCAACTAGGGCTGAGGGAGAATCCTGCCTGAAACCCTGGAGAGTCACTGTCAGTCAGTGTAGACAATACTGAGTAATATGGACCAATGTTCTGACTCAGTGTAAGACAGCTTTCTGTTCCTATTCAAGGCTCTCTCTCTCTCTCTCTCTCTCTCTCTCTCTCCCCCCCATAATTCAAATTCTGAGGTGTTGACATGGTGACAGAGTACAGCAACTTCATCTTGCCCCCCCCCCACACCTGGAGCCTATCCTGCTGCTGTCCAAAGCAGCCAGCAGAAGGTTAACAGCCACCTGCCTCATCCAACCATACAGGCCTAGCTGGCAGTTCCCACTTACCAGTACTAGCCCAACACTTTAAGCCTCAATGGAGTATTGGCACAGCCAGCAGGAAACCCTTGGGTGAGAGAAGCCCCTCCACTGATTCATCCTGCACTTCTGTGTGTGTGAGACTATAACTTTCATAGCTAATGGCTCTAAAATCCAGCCATAAAACTACCAGAATCGAGCAATGAGCGAGAGACCTGAATGTAAAATTTCATTCCCTACTCGAGATTCACTTTCAAACGTGTTTCTCAGAGATGGGCTTACCAAAATAGCTCGTAAAAGTTAGGGCCCAATTATAGTCATCCATTAGTGGCGAATAATAACTTAATTGCAAAGGACAGTAATTAGTCTGTGCAGCTCAGTGTGCTCATTAATTTCAGAGAAACGATGAGCACCAAGATTAGTGGGGGAAGCTGTTTGAGAACCAAATTGCGGTAGAACAGGTCTAGTCACATGCAGGATCTTCTGCTCAGTTAAGGGCTTTTCTACAACTGGAGTTTTACTGTGGGTCAGTTGGGGGGGGATGCATGTGGATCAGGGAGGAAAGGAGGGGGGACATCTGATCTAGCCAGTCAGGACAACTGAATCAACCCTGATCAATGGGATGAGAGATGTCACAACCAGATCACCCTCACATGCCTGTGGGTCAGTTGACTTGACTAAGCTGACCTGCAATACAAAAAATGCCTGGGAGGTGGTGGGCGTATAAAACTGTGTTTGCTGTGTCATGTTGTGCTACTTAAAAGAGAGGCATATGGCTCTAGGAAAATTTACCAAGGTCTGCATCAAAATGAGTAAAAATGGACATCCATCCATTGCTGTTCCCATCTGCCAGCCTCTCCCTGTGCCCCATCCCATTTTATCTGCTGTCACCATCCATTTTGCTTGATGCTATTGAACAATCAAGTACCAGGCAAGAAGTGTTAGTTTGCCCCACTTTTTGCAAAGCAGATTTCTGTAACTACAAAGTTCTTTGTAAATTCTGGACAACTGTGCAGTTCTTTCTGATATGGTTTTCAAAATGTAATAACCTATTTAAGGAGGAAGATTTTATTTTTAAAAGCCCCCCCCCCCGTGCAAACTATCCCAAGTTTCAACCAAGTAAGGTAAAGGTAAAGGTACCCGACCGTTAGGTCCAGTCGTGTCCGACTCTGGGGTTGCGGCGCTCATCTCACTTTATTGGCCGAGAGCCAGCGTACAGCTTCCGGGTCATGTGGCCAGCATGACTAAGCTGCTTCTGGTGAACCAGAGCAGTGCTCGGAAACGCCGTTTACCTTCCTGCCGCAGCGGTTCCTATTTATCTACTTACACTTTGACGTGCTTTTGAACTGCTAGGTGGGCAGGAGCTGGAACCGAGCAACAGGAGCTCACCCCGTCGCAGGGATTCGAACCGTCGACCTTCTGATCAGCAAGCCCTAGGCTCTGTGGTTTAACCCACAGCGCCACCTGGGTCCCTTTCAACCAAGTAGTTGTGGTTGTAATTCACATAGCAAAGCCAGGGCACAGCCACTTTGGTATGACCTCATTCCTGCATCCACATTAAGAAGGAGACCCATTTCTAATTCAGTGGCCGTTTCAAAAACACTTTGAGTTACAAAGGTGAATCGACATGGCACATATTTTCACTCCAGCAACCTGAAGAGACAAGCTCTTACAGATTCACCATTTTGCTTCTGGGATGGGTGCAGCTGACGCAGCAGGTCATGTAGTCTTCTGTTATCCTTTTCGATAGCAGTGTTCAGGCTTTGGACTGAAGTGTTGGCACTTGCACAACTTGTGGGTGTTGTGCTCGCTCATAACATGTAACCTTTATATTGGGTGCGGAACCTCAGCCTTGGAGGTGCTGAATGTGGCCTGAACCGGAGACCTCCTGCTCTGTATTCTTCAGGACCTGTTTTCAGGCTGGGACCCATAAGTATATTACATTTCCAGTTCTGCTTTGTTTTTGGATTACATTTAATATGTGGGCCGAAATTGTTCCGGTCCTTTGTCCCAAGCTCAGAGCAGGCAGAGTGAGGAATACCCAGGGAAAGCCAGGTGTCTGTGTGATGGAGAAGCACGTTTACTTCCTTCCTCTTCCCAGGACTTTTGAGTATTCTGAGCCCAGTGTGGTCAACAAAAGAAGAAGACAAAACAGCTCTGTACATTCTGTTCACAGAGTTGCCTACTTCTGCTGCATATTAGGGCTGGGCCATGGGCAGCAGTCTTAGGTGATGCCTAGGCTGAAGGGCAAGTCCAAACAAGGAGGCTAGAGCAAGCCAAAAGTAAGGACCAAAGGACAAAGCAGGAGACAGGATCAGGAAACAAGCCAGGCCCACACCAGAGCTCAGGGAGACCTTGTTGCTTTCGCTTAAGAGGAACAAGAATCCCTCTTACAGTCCTACCTGTCCAAGTGGATCCAGTGACCAGCCAGGGAGGGTATGATCAAGCCATGGTCTGAGGATGTTGGGCCTCTGCAGATGCTGCATTTCAGTAACCCACCACAGGGCTCTACAGCAAACAGAAACAAAACTTCTTTGTATAAGCTCCCAACAGCTCTTGACAACACACCGAATCATACCGCTTCCATTGTATCAAAACTCACACAGAGCAAAAGGAAGGAAAAAACAGATGTACAGGAGTGTGTGTCAAGTGAAAGAAAAACTGATGGCTGGAATTCCTGTATATGGAATCAGACCATTGTACTGCTGTATCCAAACTACCGTGTTGGTCCGAATATAAGCCGCACCCGCAAATAAGCCGGACCTTTAAAATTGAAGGGGGGGGAGGAGGAGAAAAAAGACAATACCTGGGCTGCTTCCTGGGGGGGAGGGGATAAGCCGCGCCGCTTTGCTGGCAGCATAAGGTCATGAATATAAGCCACACAGTCAGAATTTGGAAAAAAAAGTGCGGCTGATTTTCAGGCCAAAACGGTATGTTACTTTGGGATGTTAAGGAAGAAATCCTTTTCCATCATGAAGCAATGGTATCAACATTTTAGGAAATGCTAATATTGATTCATGTTGCATCCACACACCCACACACCCAAAAAAGAACCCCCTCTGGCAGCTCGAGTTTCTGTTCATAGCTAAGCCTGGGATGATGTATGCCGTCTGCTCCATTGGAAAACACATGTGGATGAGCCAAGAGGGAAAGGAAGTGTGGTGACCACATGGAAGCCTTGATCCCGTGGGACATTGCATGTCTCTCGTGAGACATTAACCACAACACCCTCTTCGACTTGTGTGGGATCGGAGGGAGAGAAGGTCTCTTCAGATGTTTATCACAGAAGCAGAGCTGGGCCCTGTGGGGGCTTCTGGAGAATGTCAGGCTGCTGACGACAATGTCAGGCTGCTGCCTACCAAGGCGAGTGGACCAAGTCTTGTGGCCTCTAAAAACAAACAAAAAAGACTGCAGCGGAAGAGAGCGTCCTGCACTGGCAGGAGAATAGACTCAGTGAGCCAGTATCTGTTTGCTCACTTTCATGTCAATGAAAGCAGAGTGTGTCTAGATTAATCAAAATGCAATTAAAAAAAAAAATCAGACGCAAAAATAATAGCCACCCACCCACTGATGCAGTCTGCTATTAGGTGGTTCTCTGTCCTCAGGCTTTGAGGATTTGTCCTATTTGATATCCTGATCCTCCATCTTGCCTGTTATTCGTTGCCCAACAAGAAGGAAGCAACCAGATGGGAATATGTTGTAATAACCACCCAGCCATATGTGTGTGACGTTAGCCCAGGCTGAAAAGTTCAATTTTTCAGTTGTGAGATCTAAATAAATATAAGGGTCTATGTTTAAGCTCAAGCTAGTAAACACTGAGTCCTTCTCTATACAGGTGTGGACAAATTTGTCACAATGCAGGGAATTCAAACCAGGCAAGAGTTGGAGTGGGGGGTGGGGAGCAAATATTCGTGTTCAAAGAAGGCAATGTGAGTGCTGTTGATGCTGGGATTCTTTGAGATTATGCCCCTGGTAGGACCAAGAACACGTGACAGGGTAGCATTTGGTTTACTCTCTCTCCCAGTTTGCTAAAGCTGACAGTTTAGTCCAACTCCAAAGCACCTTTTAAAAACATGTGGGCCAGTACCATTTGCTGGCTCTCTAAATTAGAAAGAAATGTTAAAATTTCTATTGTTAGCACTACTATTGGTAAAAATCCAAAACTGACTTCTCTCTCTCTCTCTCTCTCTCTCTCTCTCTCTGTGTGTGTGTGTGTGTGTGTCAGTTTCACCATCATGTTAAAGACATTAAAAAAGCAATAAAAGTTCGATGTGTAAAAACAACAAATCCAATCAAATCCAAAGACTTGGGGCACCTTAAAGATTTAAACATTTATGGTGGCATAGACTTGAGTGGAATATCATTTTGCCAAATGCATGAAGGAGTCATCTAAGTGTGTGCATGTGTGTTGGTATCCTGAGTATCGAAGATAATATTTTTAAGCACAAAGTGAGTCCAAAAGGTCCCAAGAAATGCAAAGGTACAACAGTAGGTGTATCACAATACCATACAGAGCACACATGAATACTGAACCCACACACAAAAGCAAGATCCAGTCAGGCTAACTGTCACCTATTACAGTACTAACAAGCAGCCAGGGGAGATTAACAGGGACACAGCAAGATCAACAGCGTAAACCAACCCTTCCCCAACCTGGTGCCCTCCAGATGTTTTGAGCTACAACTCCTGTCTGTCACAGCCAGCATAGTCCCACTTTTGAAAGATTTTTTTTAAGCATCCTGAGTTTTCACATCTACAGCAGATGCTCCTAGAATGGTTTCTGAGACTTGCCATTGTAATGTCCAGCTTCAGTTGCATTCATTGTCTTCTGTTGATACTGACCAATTTGACCCATGTTAATGATAAAAGGCATTGCTTGCTGATGATGGAATGTATCACCTTAGAAGATGTGTAGGTAAGTGAAGGCTTAAAAGAATAGCTGGTGCTGGTTGGTCCCATCATAGGGTCGCTTGAGCAGATGGGGTGACTGCATTAGCAGCAGGGTTTGTATCTCCATTAGGTGATCCATTGTAGTTGAAGTCAGGTGGCTCCTTGAAAGCAAGGGCAGGCTTACCACCCAAGGCCTGTGAAAGGGAAGAATATTCCAGAATGATGGGTGGCATTAGGTGGAACCAGGCAGGCAGCCATAGTATGACTAGTGATCTGAGGTTGTCATGGGGAAGACAGGTCACAATCTATGTCTTCAGATCAGTGGTACTGTTATGGGTACCTGCCTGGCTTCACAATATGTCGGTCAGTCAGATTTATTTGATAAAAAATCTACTGGTCACCCCAAAAGTATAAGAGATGCAGTTTAGCAGAAGCACTCCTCAGCACATGGAACCTCATTTTGTGTGATAAATTTTTATATGTCATCAAACCCCTAAGATCTCTTTATGATATATTGAACCCCTCAAGGACTGCTGAATACAGTTTCCAGGATTTTATAGGTAGGTTTTACTACAATCTGCTCAAATGAAAAAATAAAAATGTCCTGGTCATCAATGATTTTGAATAGCTTAAAATTAAGTTCACATTGTCAACTGGCCAAATAATATTTACAGACTTCTGCACACACACACACAAACTATTTCCATGCAACCTTTGTCCAGAGCTAGCTTGCCACCCACCCACAGATCTTGGATGTAGGAGGTCTGCTGAACAGATTGAGTCTGCACATTTTATTCCTCAGAGACCCATGTTCTTGATAGATAAAACACGTATTATATCTGGGGGAAAGAAGCTATGGTAAAAAGGTTATTCCTAGTTCAGTGAAATAGTTTCAATTTCCATGTGCAGGAGTCATGAAACATTCTGTTACCAAAGGGCATATGTCTATCTCATCCCAGTTCATCAAGCAGCAGGAAGTTCCAAGGATGGCCTACTTACACAGCTTACCCTGAAGCCCATAGCAAGACAGCTCCTAAATTTATAGCACACTTACTGTCTGCTTGTCTCACCCACCAACTGAAGGCTGAGACATTCCAAAGGCTAGAGACAAATCTAAAGTATTCAAGTCCTTTTTGTTTAAGCCTCTGATCATTCATTCATCAGGCTCCAGGGGATGCAAAAGCATAATGGTAGACCCATTCACAATAATCAAGGCAGCCAAACTTCTAATGTTTTGTGTTGTTATTGTGTACTAGTGGATTGTAGGCCCGTTAAATTAACGGGCGCTAGAAGTTTGGGGCGCTGGGGGCGGGAAGGGGTTCCCCCCTCCTCTCCTTACTCCCCGGGGGCGGCTGCAGGTGTGCGGCGACCCTCTTCAGCCTCCGGAGCACCGGCGCTCCGCAAGGCGGGTCGATTCAGGCCGCTGGGGGGTGGAGAGGGGCTCCCTCCCCCTTCTTCTTCAATTAATGGGCGCTTGAACATGAAACTCGGAGGAGCGCAGGGAGGGGAGAGGCCGCGCTCCTGCGCAGTGCGGGGGAAGTGGCTCGGAGGGCGTGCCGTCGGCTAATAAGAGGCCGCCTCGAGGGAGGAGGAGAAGCAGCGAGCCGCTCTCCTTCTTCTGCCGTCTGTCGGGCGAGCCGGTCGGGCGCAGCATGGCCAGCTACAGCGTGGAGGAGCGCGGCTGCCCCAACAGTCTCGGTTACAGGCTGTTCTTCACTGAGTTCTCCCCTGGGGGAGCCGGGCGGGCTTAGCCCGGGGAGCAGCCGGGGTTGCGGGAGAAGCTCGTTGCGCGGGGCGGCCGCGAGCGCTCTGGGGCGGGAGATGAAGGAGAGTAGCAGCAGCAGCCCCCGCGGCGTCCCCCGCTCGCGGTGCTGAGGAGAAATTGGGAAGAAGTGCCTCGGAGGGAGGAGGAGGAGCTCGTGCGGCTAACGTCTCTGCGTTGTCTGAGGGGAATGAAGCAGACAGCGAGGCAGCCGCGGAGGCTCGCGAAGCGCATGCGCTTTGCTCGTGCGGCTAACACGCCCCCCTCTCCGCTCCAATCCCTGTGTCTGCGGGGGACATGCGCAGTGGCAAAATGCCACTGACACACGGAATGCACGCAGGGACACAGGGACTTTATTATATAGGATTAATATTTACATTGACATGCATTAACAGTTGCTATTGCTAAGGGCCCATCTGGTCCAGCATCCTGTTCTGCCAGATGTGTGTGGGAGGTGAGGAGTTGAGTCAAATTTGCATACCTTGACTTCTTTTGTTCCCTAAGAATGCGAAGGCTTTGAATGTGTGGAGTGGGCTGCTCTGTGTGCTCGTCTTTCTGAGGTTTGTGGACACCTTTTCTGTAAGGCTTTTTACTTATAGGAATGGTGTTGTATGTGAATTTTTGCTTTTGTGTGCATTTATCTGTCTGCTTCTATGATCGTTTTTATTTCAAAAGTGTGTGTGTGTGTGTATTTAATATCAGTTTGATATTGATAGCCACCAGCCATTTTTTTCCTTTCAACCAAGTGTGTGTGTTTGATGGTCCCAATGATGCAGTTTCTGTGACATCTTTGGGGCCAAAGTAAGAATCTTTACCAAAAAAAAGATTATCTGAAAGGAGCTACAACTGGTGAGTCATAATTATTTGGCCTTCGTATGTACGTGGTGTATACTGATGTATACAAAAACTTGTTGGGTGCCCTCCACAATGCCTACCACCTCACCCTCCCGAAAAGCGGTACCTCCTGTCCTAGAGCTCTCAGCAGCTTTTGATACCGTTAATGACGTGTGTGTGTGTGTGTGTGTGTGTGTGTGTGTCCAGACTGTCTGAATTGGAACTGGAAACAGCGGAGCAGCTAGGGCAAGACAAGGATAACCCTCTTCCCATTTGTTCTCACTATGCTATGCATTTCCTGAAAAGAGAGATACCCCTAAATGCCAGGCTCACCCAACACATAATCCTCCAGAGAAGAGGTACTAGCTGAGATGGCACAGGATGGCAGCAATGCACTGTGGAAACTTATTTACACTATTTATAAGCCACCTTCAGCACAAGTTCCCTCAAGTCAGCATGCAGTGACCATTTTAAAATGAGATAAAGTCACACAATAAATTATTTTTTAAAAACCTACCAATTATTTCTTCATATTGTTTCGGCATCCAACTGGAATGGCCATTAGGAGCCGCACAGTGGAGGGCTGGATTGACTAGTGACGTCTCTGCATCCATCTGTCTATATGTTCATGTGCAACCAAACCTATAAGGTATTTACTCTAAGGGCTTATCCACACTTACCTTTCCCCCTGCGCTTTCTAGGCACAGGTCTGTGATTTAAAGAGTCGTGTCCAAGCACCTTTTATTTTTATTTTTTATTTTGCCCTGGCACTTTCTCCCTGAAAACCTGCCTTTTACTGCTGAATTAGAACAAACAACAATTTGGGTTTATTATTTGCTCTGATTCAGCAGTACATTGATGGTATTTGAGGGGAAAGCACCAGGGCAAAAGAAAAGGGATTGGACATCAAGCTGTAAAGCATTGGCCTGTGCCTAGAAACAGCACAAAAGGAAGTCTGGATGAGCCCTTTCAGATTTGTATTCTGATCCACTACCCTTTGCTCTTTGTAAACAGTAATCCAGTCAAATGTGTATTCATGTATTTCATCTACCGGTAGTGCCCCGATTCTGGGATGTCTGATGTATGTTTTATGATTATGAATTTGTTGAACGATGGCTCCTTGTTTGAATAATGTGAGACATACAAATTGCAATTTAAATGTGCCTGTGATCCAGCAGGTGTGACATGTTACCATTCCCCTTAAGGCTTTTTGCTCAACTACTGTCGTTTCTATAACCACCAAAACAATATCATATTTTTTTTTGCCTTATTTGTGTGTGTGAGAGGCTTACCGGTAAATATAGAAAACTGCTGGCTATTATAAAGCTTCACACTGCCAGTAAAAAAAAACTGACTAAATTTGTCAACATATTGTTTTTATTTATTGATATATATCTTGCCCTTCAATTAACGAAATACTTTTTTTTGGTACTTCACAGAACAAATGTCTACATCAAAAGTAGTTAGTTTAAAGTTAAAGCTCACCTGAGCTTGGTTAGAAATATTTTGAGGCTAGTACAAAAACCTGTCAGTGGAAACTTTGTACAGTGGAACCTCGACTAACGAATTTAATGCGTTCCGAATGGGCATTTGTTAGGCCTAAATTCTGCCAAAAAACAAACCAAAATTTGAGTCCTGTCTGAATTTATTTCTAGGCCAGGTTAAAGGGTCTCCACACACAATACATCCTGTAGATGCACATTTAAAATGTTTTACATTCATATATGCAAATATAAAGTAGGAATGCAATAAACATATGAGTTAGAACCTGGGAGCCAGGAGTAGCATGGTTGCCAGTTGACAATAAACTCAATATGCCACAAGTTCTATGAAATGTTCTTTCTATTCATGATGGTTAGTCACAAATATGTGCAAATGAGAAACTATTATACATACTATGCACATGCTATTTTGTGCCACCAACATTTCCCATAGTGAAAGAAGAACATGTTGAGGATTTTATCAAATGAACCCATTTCAATCAAGGTTTAGGCCTGATTTGGGCACAGAAACTGCTTTGGTCGCCCTCTATGATGACCTCTGTCAGGAGAGAGATAGGGGAAATGCTTCTCTGTTAATTCTCATTGACCTCTGAGCAATATCCTTCGAAAGTGGCTGTCCGAGTTAGGAGTGGATGACACTGTCAGTCTGCATTTTTTAGTACAGACAGTATTGAACTGATGTGTTTGCATTAAGTTCTATCTAAGGAGAGGGGCTGAGAAGGTAGAATTTTCAAAGGAAGTGACAACAGTTGAATGGGGTGGCAGGGCTCTCCCCTTCAGGGCTGAGGGCATTGACTGGGCATGAGAGCTTTGCTTGGTTGATGCTTGCTGCTGGCTTTATCTAGGATATCTCTGAATACTGAATCATACTCAGTTTATCTACTACAGATTATTCTTTGACATGAACCAGTGAAAGCTAAATAGAATAGAATAGAATATATTTTATTGTCATTGTCCCCTTCGGGGACAACGAAATTACTTGGCTGCTCCATCCACCCAGATAGGGCACTCCACGCAAAAACAAAACAACTACAAAAACACTGATTAAAACCATACACACTGATTAAAACCAAACACACTGATTAAAACCATACACACTGATTAAAACCATACAATGATAAACATAACAGGTAAGATTAGATGACTTCAAAGTCCAGGCTTCCCATTTAAGGCCGCGATCGCTCTGGAAAAGAAGCTGTTTCTAAGACGGTTCTTGTTGTCATCGTCCTGTATCTCCGTCCCGATGGCAAAAGTTCAAAGAGACGGTGACCAGGATGCGATGGATCTTTCACTATGTCCAGTGCCTTTCTGTGGCACCTCGTGGCATAAATCTGCTCTAAGGTGGAGAGCGAGCAGCCAACAATGCTCTCTGCTGCCTTAACAACTCTGTCCAACCCCATCCTGTCCTTGGTAGTACAGCTTCCGTACCACACACATAAGCCATAAGTGAGCACGCTCTCAATGGCACAGTGATAGAAGGCAAGCAGCAGCTTTTGTGGAAGATGGTTTTTCCTTAGAACTTGTAGGGGGAGGTAACCCAAATCTGGGTTACCTGGAGCTACCTAAAGGCCAACACCTGTTAGTTTCAAAAGGAGCTTTTTACTAGCTCAAATCAAAGAAGCAAGTGAAACACAGGCTAGACATGGGACGTCACATGGCCTTGTTCTGTTCAGAACAGAGGAAACAGATAAGTTGCAAGTCCCAGAGGCAAAGATAAGTTGCAAGTAAGATTGTAAACATTCTGACAGCAGTTGCAAGAGTAATTGGTACGCACAAGAGCACGGGATGATCTCTTCATTAGTACAGTCCAAGGACCTGACTTGCGTACGATTAATGTCCCGTGATGTGTCAGAGCCCAGCTAAAGTTCACAGGAAGGAATTGCCTTATATGGATTTACAGGACTCATAATGCATATCTTTACATGGTAGCAGGAAGGATGTTCCTAATATGGTCATAGACCTTTTTGGGAGGGGGAGAGAGTGCTCTCTGAAAGGTATATAAGTTTTGCCTGGACTGATTGTTTTTGTTCCTGTTTTGAACGATCAAACGGAACCTTCTGCCTCTCCGGAGGGCAGAATAATAAAGCCTTTCTCTTTTGAACCAAACCTCGATGTCTTTTTGGCTCCTTCTCTCCCTACCTGGGAGCAACGCAAACCCCTGAATTTCCTGATAAGGCTACAAACTCTCAGGAAGTACAGTCTCTGCTGCGCCTTCTTCACAAACCCCCTTATGTTTGCACTCCAGGACAGATCCTCCTGTAATTCAATGCCCAGAAATCTGAACATTGTTACCCTCTCCACACAGATTCCATCAATCAAAAGTGGTTGGACATCGTTCTTCTTTCTCCTGAAGTCCACCACAAGCTCCTTTGTTTTCTTTGTATTTATGAGCAAGTTGTTAGCTCTGCACCACTTCGTCAGCTGCTCCACCTCATCTCTGTAGTTCGTTTCACCCTCCTTATCAGAGATGAGCCCAATCACGGTTGTGTCCACTTGGGAAGCTTTTGGATGTTTGGGTGAAGTGTGTGATAGAACACACAAACTCTCACATACAACCAGCCACATGTACACATTTTCATTCATCCTATGAAGACTATGCAATCTCATTGATGCAGTTGCAAAAACTTTCTCCCGCACTCATCATATTTCATAGTGATCACTCATCATACATTTTTTAATGCAGCCCAGCAAACTAAAAGAAATGTTTTATTTTTGTAGCACAAAGATACAGTTTGACAAAGATTAATAATCTCCCACTGCCACATCTTATTTATTTTTAGGCCACCTCACAGGGTTCAGCCCTCCCAAGACTTTATATATCGGTAGCAGGGTCATCATTCTTCTAATTATTTGTAGCACAACCCACTTAGCAAGGCTTCTAGTCGGCACACCCAATGATCTTTCTTGTACCCATCCACCTGTTGTGATCCAAACTGGATAACTGGAATCACTGACTCTTATAGCTGACAGCTGGTTGAACTCCTGGAAAATGAGAACAGAGTAGTCAAAATATCATTAATTTTGAACAGTTCCAATGAAACCTATAACCCAAATGATTAAAAAATGGAAAGGATTCTTCCAACTAACAAGTTCTGGGAAGTACAAAAGATTTACTTCATAACTATTAATTTATATCTACAACAAACCTGTGGACACTGTGACCCATAATCCTCTACTCATACTAAACATCAGTGACTCATCATAGCATTGCCTTTTAGCATTTCCAAACCTTGCTTTAGAGTCATATTGCAAGCACCATACATAAGGTTTTAAGCACCTGTGGAGATTGGGTTTTCCCCAGAACCATCCCAGTTTGATCAACTGACATCTACTGAATGCTCAGTACTCACTGTACAATGTCAACTCCTTTCTACAAATGTTAGTCATGCTCAGAGTAGACCCACTGAAATTAATGGGCATGTTAGTGGGATATGACCCACTGCACTTCTGGATGCATTTATACATAAAATATTGAACAATGAAGAGAGTTTTGGTACTAATAGCAAAAGCCATAGCCGACAAACCATCATCTCACCACAAGGCCTAAACTGTTGGTTTCTATTCCTCTCACTGTGCAGTCACAAGACTGTGTTTATGCATTCAAGCAAAGATTGTTGGAATCACGGGAGTGGATGTTTCCTGTATTCTGTTTCCATTTGTTGTTGTTTTTCTTCTTCGGACTTCTCTCAGCGAGAGGAGGCATGCTTTCTTTTGTTCTGCCTTATTCTTAGGAATAAACATAGTTTGTAGCACACACCTCTGCCTCAGTCCTTCTGCGTTTTACTCAGCAAGATATCTGAATATGTGCCCAGTGTCTAGAAGGCACGGGTCATGAAGACATCGGGGAGAAGTGCTGGAAACATTCCTGCGTTTTGCCTGGGGGATCGTTCCTCACCCCCACTCGCTTACCCGACATAAATCACATGCCATGATGACAAGTCCGCAATAAAGCAAAAGAATTGGCGTGTCATTTGAAGTATCAAATGGGCAGGCGGGCAGGGCTTGCTGAACCCTTCTTCTGCACAGTGATTTCTTCAGCAAACCATCCTCAATATCCTTTTTATCCCAAACAAACTTCAGTACTGTGAGTGAGTTCAGTTGGAAAATAAGGGATGTAGGGGGGGGGGAAGCATCTGAACAGCAGGGGAAGATTCACCCAGCTCTACCTCTCTTTTAAATCAGAACCAGTGAAGGCGGTGAATGTCATGTGTGAGTGCCTGAAGGCGGTTGGAGGATGGATGGCGGCTAACAGATTGAGGTTGAATCCTGACCCGACAGAAGTACTGATTTTGAGGGAGGGGGGGGGGACTCCCTGGTCCTGAATGGGGTAACTGTGCCCCTGAAGGACCAGGTGCGCAGCCTGGGAGTCATTTTGGACTCACAGCTGTTCATGGTGGCACAGATTAATCCTGTGTCCAGGGCAGCTGTCTACCAGCTTCATGTGGTACGCAGGCTGAGACCCTACCTGCCCTCGGACTGTGTCACCAGAGTGGTGCATGCTCTAGTTATCTCTCGCTTGGACTATTGCAATGCGCTCTACGTGGGGCTACCTTTGAATGTAACCCGGAAACTGCAATTGATCCAGAATGCTGCAGCTCGACTGATGACAGGGAGTGGCCACCAGGACCATGTAACATTGGTCCTGAGGGATCTACATTGGCTCCAGGTACGTTTCCGAGCACAATTCAAAGTCTTGGTGTTGACCATTAAAGCCCTAAACTGCCTAGGTCATGTATACCTGAAGGAGCGTCTCCACCCCCATCATTCAGCCCGGACACTGAGATCCAGCACCGAGGGCCTTCTGGCGGTTCCCTCATTGCGAGAAGTGAGGTTACAGGGAACCAGACAGAGGGCTTTCTCGGTAATGGCGCCCATCCTGTGGAACGCCCTTCCATCAGATGTTAAGGAAATAAACAGCTATCCTAATTTTAAAAGACATCTGAAGAAAGCCCTGTTTAGGGAAGTTTTTAATATTTAATGCTGTATTGTTTTTAACACTTGATTGGGAGCCAGATGGGTGGAGTACAAATAAATTATTATTATTATTATTATTATTATTATTATTATTATTATTATTATTACACCACTGTTTTTTTGACTAATGTAGCTGAGTCCTCTATCATTTCTTTTTCTAAGGGTCTGATGACTTCTGTTTCAGTGTATCTGAAGAAGTGTGCATGCACACGAAAGCTCCTACCAAGAACAAACTTAGTTGGTCTCTAAGGTGTTACTGGAAGAAATTTTTTTCAATTTTTTATTTTGTTTCTACCACACCACTCATATAAGTTCACAAAGCTATTATACTGTGCATCAAGCTCTTATATAATGTGTGACTAGTGGTTCATCTAACTAATCCTTCTTTCACTGTTCTGAAGACTATTTACTCACTATCCAAACCTATCATCTCTGATGTGCTGGCCGGAACCTGGAACTGTGCTCAGGAATGCTAAGACTAAGCAAACTTTTCATAAGAAGATAGAAAGCTGACATAGGCTGGATCAAGACACAGGGGGAAAACGCTAGAAACAAGTCATAAATTAAATTGTTATAACAAAAGAGAAAAAACTATTTGAAATTGCACAAAGTTTTATGCTCTACAGAGCCAACTGGTGTCACATCTTTATAATGCAGTTATAGCGTTGTAACACGAGCAATGTAGCTGAGTCCAAACTGAGTCAGACGCTAGATCCATCTAGCTTGGGGTTGTCTACTTTGACTGGAGAGGACTCTCTTCCAGCCCTACCTGGAGATTCTGGGGAATGAAATTTTGATGTTTTGCATGCAAAGCAAGTGCTCCCAACGTGGGGCCTTCCAGGTGTTTCACATCAGTCTTCCCCCAACAAGTATGGCCACTGGCTAGTGGTGATGGGAACTGCAGTTTAAAATGTCTGGAGGGCACCAGATTGGGGAATATTGAACTATCCTCTCACTTTCCTTGGCCTATAAAGTGCCTTGACTAATTATGCATCCAGCCAACCAACCACTCCTTTTATTTTAGACCCCTGCATCATGCTTACTGTTATCAGCACAGTAGCTCCATTTCTTGTGCCTGTCAAAGTTCCTTATTGTCGCACACCAGTAAATCCCATAGATCGAATCTTTATTGGTGCAAGTATGGAAGGTTTTGCCCTTGTACTCAAAGGGGAAGGAACAGGATCGACCGTTGTCATTACCTCCAAATTCTAGATCCAAACAGAGTGAGATTATATGCATTGAAACATACTATTGATGATCAGAAAATACAAAAAATAAAACAAAATGGTGAAGAAGTCACATATATATAAACCTTGCCAGGGATCTCCTTTGCAAAGGCTTAGAAAGATAGCTACAAACCAAGGAGAAAAGAATTGGTCAGGAGCCTGTGAGAGCAAGTGATAATTGCTCAATCCTATATAATCCACCGTCCGTGTGTCAGTGGAAATTTCCACTGCGCATGTCCCAGGTGGACGGACGCAGGGATTGGACGACGGGAGAGGGGGGCGTGTCTGAGAGGCAGCAGCGGCGCACGCGTGTCTCAGTTGGGGCAGCGCCGCTGCCTCACACGGAGCTCGCGCCGCTCTCCTCTCTGAGCGGTGACTGAGCGATCTGCCGAGGGAGTGCCGGCTCCTGAGGCTGCCCGTCCCTGCTGCTTTCAAGCAGCACGGACAGGCAGCTCCAGGAGCCGCCACTCCCTCGGCGGCAGCGCCGCTCCCTCGGCGGATCGCTCAGCGGTGACTCAGCAATCCGCCGAGGGAGCGCCGGCTCCTGAGGCTGCCTGCCCATGCTGCTTTCTCCAGGAGCCGACACTCCCTCGGCGGGCAGCGGCGCTCCCTCGGCGGATCGCTCAGCGGTGACTGAGCGATCCACCGAGGAGTGCCGGCTCCTGAGGCTGCCCGTCCGTGCTGCTTTCAAGCAGCACGGACAGGCAGCTCCAGGAGCTGCCACTCCCTCGGCGGGAGCGGCACTCCCTCAGCTTGCCCATCTCCACCCCTGCCCTTCTGGGGATGAGGTGTGTGTATGTGTGGGAGGGAGAGAGACAGGCAAGCTATTTGTGGAGGTGTGGGGGGTGGGGGGAGGTGTGGGGGGAGGTGTGTGTGTGTGTGAGAGAGAGAGAGAGAGGTGTGTGTGTGTGGGAGGGAGAGAGAGAGTCGAGCTGTGTGTGGAGGTGTGGGAAGTGGGGGGAGATGGGTGTGGGGGGGAGATGGGTGTGGGGGGGAGATGGGTGTGGCGGGGAAGGGGGAGGGAGGGAGAGACGAACTGTGTGTGGAGGTGGAGGAGGTGGGGGAGATGGGTGTGGGGGGGAGGTGTGTGTGTGTGTGTGTGTGTGTGTGTGAGAGAGAGAGAGAGAGAGAGAGAGAGAGAGAGAGGTGTGTGTGGGAGGGAGAGAGAGAGTCGAGCTGTGTGTGGAGGTGTGGGAAGTGGGGGGAGGTGGAGGTGTGGGAAGTGGGGGGAGATGGGTGTGGGGGGGGAAGGGGGAGGGAGGGAGAGGCGAACTGTGTGTGGAGGTGGGGGAGATGGGGGGGGAGGGAGAGGGAGGCGAACTGTTTGTGGAGGTGTGGGAAGTGATGGGTGGGTGAGGGTTTGACCCCATGTGTTCTAGCGCCTGTTATTTCAACGGGCTTAATTTTACTAGTTGACAATAATGTTAAAGAAACAAGAAACTATAAAGAAATATTAAGTGAATGAATTCAGTTATACTAGATATAAAAGAAGACATGAGGATACCTGGCATTTATGCCAATGTAATATCAGTAATATTAGAAAAGATGACATGTGACTTTTATGGTCTATGCAATCTTTATCAATGATTAGTAGGAAATATTTGTACAAAAGCACCTCTTAGGTACATAGTTCGAACCATATTCTCAAATTAACATACTGGTGATGTGTTTCATTTCTTCAGAGATCTTGTTGCTTGAAGCAACATTTATCTGATCCTTGGAAGGAGATTTGTAATAGTTCAGGCATAAGGAAGATCTATACAAGCTACTGATGTTATTCCCAAACCTCTTTAAGAGCACAGAAAGAGTTCTGCTGCATCAGACCAAAGGCCCATCTAATCCAACATTTTGTTTCCACAATGTCCAATCAGATGCCTATGGAAAACCCACATCTAGCTTTAAAGTTCATGAGGAGGATCTGTTTACTTTATTTCAGTAAAATGGATATGCATATGTGTGACATAGGAAACCAGAAATAGAAAAAAAAATATAGGTCACCTGTCATGATACAATCTCTCCAATTGGTCATCCTTTTTGTTCCGCGCTCAACTGATGTGGCACACCAATAGTCATGATAGTGATCGTAGGTGCAAGATTTATAGTATTTACCCTTGTACTTAAATGGGAAGACACAGGGCAAAGGAGCTGAAATGGAAACAGGGGACAAAGGTGTACGAATAAGAACTGCAAATCATTAACTGGAAACGGTGTAGTTATCATCCATGCGTGTGTGACATCTGTCTCAATTTCCACTTACTCAGCATTCAGTTTTCTAGTCGAATTGAAACTGGTTTAAGAAAATCAAACAGCAAACAGCAGAAACTACAGCATCAATATGGATTGTGGCTAATACCATGTGAATGTGGCTTCAAAAACTAGCAGTGAGCGAGCAGTGGATACAGAGCAAGCCACTGCTTCTCAAGCTGTCTCCTGTGGTGGGCTGGCATTCCCCCCTCCCCAGTGTGCCACAGACTGGTACCATATGTAGTCACTGGAGCATCCCACCCAACCTGGGCTGTGGTAGAGGCACTTGGGACCAGCAGCCATGCTTTCTCAGTCCATGTCTGAGTGCTTATTTTTTTATTTAGTTTGCCCACCAGTTTCCCAGGAAAACCCAATCTATACCACTGAATCGGATCGAATGGCAATTTGGGTTTTCCATGGATTGCCATTTGCTCCAATTCAGCGGTAAAGAGTGGATTTTCAGGGATGCCAGGTCCAAAAACAAGCAGTCAGATGTGGACCTAGAAAGCCCAGACCTGTGCCTAGAAATGTGGAGCAAAGTTAAGTATGGGTGAGCCGATGATGATGATGATGATGATGATGATTACACTGTTTTTTTACTAATGTAGCTGAGTCCTATATCATTTCTTTTTCTATAACTTCTACTAAACCACTTATTCTCATATAAGCTCACAAAGCTATTATCCTGTGCACCAAGCTCTTATATAATGTGTGACTAGTGGTTCATCTAACTAATCCTTCTTTCACTGTTCTGAAGACTATTTACTCAGTTCTCTATGGTCCTATCCAAACCTGTCATCTCAGAAGTGCTGGCCTGAACCTGGAACTGTGCTCAGGAATGCTAAGACTAAGCAAACGTTTCATAAGAAGATAGAAAGCGGACATAGGTTGGATCAACACACAGGTGGGAAACGCTATAAACAAGTCATAAATTAAATTGTTATAACAAAAGAGGAAAAACTATGTGAAATTGCACAAAGTTTTATTCTCTACAGAGCCAACTGGTGTCATAATAATAATAATAATAATTTTTTATTTGTACCCCGCCCATTTGGCCGGGTCTCCCCAGCCACTCTGGGCGGCTTCCAACAAATATTAAAATACATCAAAATCACAAGTTAAAAACTTCCCTAAACAGGGCTGCCTTTACATCTTTATAATGCAGTTATAGCGTGTAACACGAGCAATGTAGCTGAGTCCAAACTGAGTCAGACTACTTTGACTGGAGAGGACTCTCTTCCAGCCATACCTGGAGATTCTGGGGAATGAAATTTTGATGTTTTGCATGCAAAGCAAGTGCTCCCAACGTGGGGCCTTCCAGGTGTTTCACATCAGTCTTCCCCCAACAAGTATGGCCACTGGTCAGTGGTGATGGGAACTGCAGTTTAAAATGTCTGGAGGGCACCAGATTGGGGAATACTGAACTTTCCTCTCACGCTCATTGGCCTACAAAGTGCCTTGACTAATTATGCATCCATCCAACCAATCCTGTTATTCCAGGCCCCGGCATCATGCTTACCATCAGAAGGACAATAATTCCATTTCATGAACCTATAGTTCCTTGTTGTGGCACACCAGAATTTCTTGAACCATGAACCTCTAGTGGTGCAGCTATAGAAGGTTTCACCATTGTACACAAAGGGAAATACACATTTTGAAGAACCTCCATGGAAACAAACAGAGTGAGATTATATGCATTGAAACATACTATTGATGATCAGAAAATACAAAAAATAAAACAAAATGGTGAACAAGTCACATATATATATACCTTGCCAGGGACCTTGCAAATTGGGACAGTAGCCCCATCTTATCATATCTGTTAAATAGTTAACTTTTGTGGCACACCACATCCGATTTTTGAAATCCTTGGTGCAAGCGAAATAGGATTTATGCCCGTACGAAAATGGGAAGACACAGCCAGAAGGAACTGAAATGGAAACAGGGGACAAAGGTGTAAGAATAAAAATTACAATTCATTAACTGGAAACGATGTAGTTATTATCAATGCGTGTGCGACATCTGTCTCAATTTCCACTTACTCAGCATTCAGTTTTCTAGTCGAATTGAAGCTGGTTTAAGAAAATCAAACAGCAAACAGCAGAAACTACAGCATCAATATGGATTGTGGCTAATACCATGAGAATGTGGCTTCAAAAACTAGCAGTGAGCGAGCAGTGGATACAGTGCAAGCCTCTGCTTCTCAAGCTGCCTCCTGTGGTGGGTTGGCATCCCCCCCTCCCCAGTGTGCCACAGACTGGTACCATATGTAGTCACTGGAGCATCCCACCCAACCTGGGCTGTGGTAGAGGCACTTTGGACCAGCAGCCAGAAGCCCAGAACTGTGCCTAGAAATGTGGTAAGTATGGGTGAGCCAATTATTATTATTATTATTATTATTATTATTATCATCATTATTATCATTACTAGTAAATTAAGCCCGTTGAAATAACAGGCGCTAGAACACACGGGGTCAAACCCCCACCCACCCACCACTTCCCACACCTCCACAAACAGTTCGCCTCCCTCTCCCTCCCCCCCACCCTTCCCCCCACCTCCCCCACCTCCACACACAGTTCGCCTCTGCCTCCCTCCCCCTCCCCCCCACCCATCTCCCACCCACCCACCTCCCCCCCACTTCCCACACCTCCACACACAGCTCGCCTCTCTCTCTCCCTCCCACACCTCTCTCTCTCTCTCTCTCTCTCTCTCTCTCTCTCTCTCTCTCTCTCTCTCTCACACACACACACACACACACACACACCTCCCCCCCACCCACCTCCCCCACCTCCACACACAGTTCGCCTCTCCCTCCCTCCCCCTTCCCCCCCACACCCACCTCCCCCCACTTCCCACACCTCCACACACAGCTCGCCTCTCTCTCTCCCTCCCTCCCTCCCACACACACACACACACACACACACCTCTCTCTCTCTCTCTCTCTCTCTCTCTCTCTCTCTCTCTCTCTCTCTCTCACCTCCCCCCCACTCCCCCACCTCCCCCACCTCCACAAATAGCTCGCCTCTCTCTCTCCCCTCCCACACCTCCCCCCCATCCCCGGCGACCGGGCGGCAGCGCGAGGCGGGCAGGGGGCGGGGACCCCGCATCCCACCTCCGCCCGAGAGCGCCGCCCGCCGCCTTTCCTCCCGCCGCCACCGCTGCCCCCGCGAGTCGGCGTCCTCCCCATCCAGACGCGCGGGGAAGCCGCTCGGCGCCCCGGGGCCGCCCCTGCTTGTGAGAAGAGTTGCCTCCTGACTTTAGAAACCCAGAGGAAAGCAGTACCTGCTGCTAAGCATCCTGCAGGTTGGAAGGTGCTGCTGGCTGCCTTGGGCGCAGGACAGAGTGGTGTGACCCTAAGGTGGTTTGGGGGAACTTGTAGGTGAGAAAGGCAAAGCACATGGGCAGGGACACCTTTGGGATGCAGCTGTTTGGTGGGGAAGGTTCAGAACGAAGAAGGCTCCGGAGGAAAGGATGAGATGCCTTTGGGGAAGAGGAATGCCAGTCAGCTGAGGCTGGAGCAGTTATTTGAGGGTTCCAGGGACTCTGCGTGCGCAGAAGGGCAGGGGTGGAGATGGGCAAGCTGAGGGAGTGCCGCTCCCACCGAGGGAGTGGCTGCTCCTGGAGCTGCCTGTCCATGCTGCTTGAAAGCAGCACGGACGGGCAGCCTCAGGAGCCAGCGCTCCCTCGGCGGATCGCTCAGTCACCGCTGAGCGATCCGCCGAGGGAGCGCCGCTGCCGCCGAGGGAGTGTCGGCTCCTGGAACTGCCTGTCCGTGCTGTTTGAAAGCAGCACGGACGGGCAGCCTGAGGAGCCGACGCTCCCTCGGCGTATCGCTCAGTCACCGCTGAGCGATCCGCCGAGGGAGCGCCGCTGCCGCCCAGGGAGTGGCGGCTCCTGGAGCTGCCTGTCCGTGCTGCTTGAAAGCAGCACGGACG